>CM024270.1:2780705-5561410 GCA_013621005.1 Aeschynomene evenia
TGACTTCACATATGTACGCACACTCTGTCTGTCTGTCATTCACTCTTAATTGACATTCCAATCAAAATCAAAATCAAAATGGGTTACCAAAGTCCTAATCTTTCTTTGAACTAGTTCATCTATCACTCTCCCCATTACTCTAAAGAAAGCAATCTTGACCTGCGTTTTCTTTCAACCTTTTCCTTCCAACTTTCTCTCTCTCACGCACTCTTTACACTTCCACTTGATCATTTTGGTTATTATTTTAATATTGCGTATAGTACTGGATCCCCAACTTGCGCTTATATATATATATATATATATATATATGTGGATAATTATGTATAGTACTCTCTGTTTCATTTTCCTGTTATTTATGGTACTCTGCTTTTCACCCAACACGTGAAAAATGTTTGATGGTCAAAGGTTTAGTTTTGATCACCAAGCTTATTAATTTCCACAAGACCGTTTTTTTTTTGTTCTGTGTTTTTTCATATGCACAGGGTTCTTAATGGATACCGATAATAACAAGCATCAAGCTCCAAAAGGCGGCGAAGTAAGCATGACGGAGAAGCAAACGGTGAACGGAGGAAGCGAAGTGGTGGTGGCGATTCCAAGCGAGAGCCATGACTCCAAAGGGGTTGCTGAATCTTTGACTCCTAAGCAGAGCAAGGTGGTGGATTCCCCTCTCAACAATGACAACGATGTAGCTTCAGGGTATGGAACAAAGTCTCCACCTTTGCTCTGTTCTTCCCCTGAGATAAGGTTCATGCCAAGCCCAAACAAGCCCCCAAAAGTTCCAACCCCAAATGGAAACCTTGTCAGAAGGAAATCACTTGCAAGGTCAGTGTATTCCAAACCCAAGTCAAGGTTCGGTGAACAGCCTTATCCCATTGATGGGTCCTTCTTAGAAGAGAATCAGAATAGCACTTCAACTTTGCAAGAACAGTTGGGTGTTAACTCTCCATATAGGAACTCCTTCAAGGGATCGTCACCTATGAACAAATCTGGGGTTGTTAATAGAACTGTCTCCATCACTTCCATCACTCCTAAGACGCCGTTGATGGCGTCTCCCGGGCCTGCCGGGGAGGATGAGGATGAAATCATTTATAGGAAAGTTGAATTGAGCAAAGGAAAGCGTAATAGGGTCACAACTAAGGTTTTGATTGAATGGTTTTTGTTTCTGTGCATTGCCGGTAGCCTGCTGGCTAGCTTAACGGTTCCCAAGCTCAAGGAGACAACGATTTGGAGCTTGGGGCTTTGGAGGTGGTGTGTGCTTGTGATGGTGACGTTTTGTGGCATGTTAGTTACCAAATGGTTCATGCACATTGTTGTTTTCTTGATTGAAATGAACTTCTTGTTGAGGAAGAAGGTCCTCTATTTTGTTCATGGACTGAAGAAATGTGTCCAGGTGTTCATTTGGCTTGGTTTGGTGCTTCTCACTTGGGTGCTCTTGATCAATCGAGGAGTGCAGCGATCTGAATTGGCCACGAAAATTTTGGATGGTGTAACATGGACTCTTCTTTCCCTCCTTATTGGAGCATTCTTGTGGGTGTTGAAGACGTTGTTGCTAAAGATTTTGGCATCGAATTTCCATGTCAAGTCTTTCTTTGATAGAATTCAAGAGTCAATCTTCCATCAGTACATTTTGCAGACTCTGTCTGGGCCTCCACTTATAGAAGAAGCTGAGAAGGTTGGTGGATCGCTGAGTATTGGTCACTTTAGTTTCAGGAGTACAACGGGTAAAGGTGGAAAAAAGAAAGAGGTTATTGATATGGCAAAGCTTCACAGGATGAAACAAGAGAAGGTTTCTGCCTGGACTATGAAGATGTTGATAGAAGCAGTGACAAATTCAGGGCTGTCCACAATCTCTAATTCATTGGATGAAAGTTTCGAGGATGCAGCAACTGAGCAAACTGATAAAGAGATTACAAATGAGATGGAAGCAACTGCTGCTGCCTATTGCATCTTCAGGAATGTTGCTGCCCCGGGTTGCACGTAAGCATATATGCACTATCACTTCTAGTTGCTATGCATTTATCCTCCTCCATTTTTTTGGGGGTATTTGCCACTCTTGTTGCTCATAGTAAGTTCTCTCATAATGAATAGGTACATCGATGAGTACGAACTCCGTAGGTTTATGATTAAGGAAGAAGTGGATGTGGTATTTCCAATATTGGCACAAGCAGAGACAGGACAGATTACCAGAAAGTCTTTGGCAAACTGGGTGGTAAGGTCTTCTATGTTTGTGCATCTTAAAAATGTATCATAGTAATGAGGGACTGAAAATCTGTTTGGTTAGCAAAGATTTTACTCTATCACCAATAAAAAATCAAAGATCTTACTCCATAATGTTTGTAATGTCTGTGTTCCTCAGTTGAAGGTATATCAGGAACGGAAAGCACTGGCACATGCCTTGAGTGATACCAAAACAGCTGTAAAACAATTAGGCAAGCTTGTGACTGGGATCCTTGTAGTGGTGACCATCATAGTTTGGCTTCTACTGATGGGAATTGCAACAACAAAAGTACTCGTATTCCTCTCATCACAGTTAGTACTCGCAGCTTTCATGTTTGGAAACACATGCAAGAATATTTTTGAAGCTATCATCTTCGTGTTTGTAATGCATCCGTTTGATGTTGGTGACCGATGTGTTGTGGATGGTGTTGAGGTAATCTATAGCAATCAAATTTTGATTCATTGTCTGACAGTAAAATATTAATGTCCTCTTATAATCTGGCAGCTATTGGTTGAAGAAATGAATATACTTACAACAGTCTTCTTGAAGCTGAATAACGAAAAGGTGTACTATCCAAACTCAGTCTTGGCTACAAAACCGATCAGCAATTATTACAGAAGCCCAGATATGGTTGATACTGTGGACTTCTCCGTTGATTTTATGACACCAGCAGAGAAGATTGGGGCACTGAGAGAAAAAATGAGGAGGTAAGCTAAGCTAATTGTATCTTCATGGATAAATGAGTAGATTCTTCTGATGCATCAAATGCATCTCTGTCTAATGTCTTCAGAATCTTTCACAAGTTGCTTCCTTGTCTGTAGTCAGGTCTTGTGCTAATGTCTTTTTTCCCCTATGTTCTGATGTGTGATTTCAAACATTAGGTACTTGGAGAGAAATCCACAGTACTGGCATCCTAATCATGGGTTAGTAGTGAAGGAGATTGAAAATGTAAACAAGATTAAGATGACTCTAGTTGTTACCCACACAATGAACTTCCAAGAATTTGGGGAGAAGAACAAGCGAAAAACAGAACTTGTGATGGAAGTAAAGAGAGTATTTGAAGAGCTAAATATCAGATACAACCTTCTTCCTCAGGGTGTTCATATCAGCCATATTGAACCAGTCCCAGATATTATTGCACTCAAGAGATGACTTTTGTTCATTGTTATCACATCACACTCACACCTTCACCTTGGTTATTGTTGAAGTGATGCTTTAGTAATGTGTGAGACAGACAGTATTAACAATTTTCCTAAGGTTGGTATGGAATTATGAAGTCAGAAATGTTATGTATGATTGCACAATTACTAGCCTTCAAATGTATCAAATGTAAAATGTTGTCCCACTTTTGTTAAAGGGGCAACGGTGTCTGAAACAATTCAGAAATGTTATTGTTAAAGTACTTACTTGACTGATTTACTCCATGTTCCTACACTTAGGCACATAGTGACAGTAATTTTAATAACCCAAAAGAAAGAAACACTGATAACAAGCATGTTAATATAATATAAGGATAACCAACCTGGTGGACATACCTTTCCAGTTGATAGCCTTATCCTCCGCAATATCAGATAGAGAATCTGCCACGTAGGATGATCACCTTAAATTGCCACGTCATCTAGCAATCTCCAGTTTGCACCCCAAATCTTATTCTACCCATTTCATAATCCAGTATCTAAGCTCAGACGATATCAGCAGAATCTGCAGAGCAACACCCCAAAAAATGGCTTCTGCATCTGCTTCTGCTTCTTCTGTTCCACTTAGTTTTGCTGTCCAGAACAGGCTGAACCAGCCATCCTCCGAAGCCTTCTTCAAGCCATTACCAAAGAGGAGCCTTCTCACAAAGCCAGTGTCAAAATCCAGCAAGCTAGCAATTCATGCTTCTTTGAAGGAGAAGGCAGTGACAGGCCTGACAGCAGCTTCCTTGACAGCATCCATGGTGATACCAGAGGTGGCTCATGCAGCTGGATCTGATCTGTCCCCATCTCTCCAGAACTTCTTGCTCAGCATTTTTGCTGGTGGGGTTGTGCTTGCAGCCATATTTGGAGCTGTAATAGGAGTTTCCAACTTTGATCCAGTTAAGAGAACCTAATATTAAGTCCTCTGCTTTGTGATTTTGCTTTCTCTTTAGTGCAAATTTGTGCAACTGGTATTACTATATGTTTACTAAATCCTCCTTCATGTTATCCTATCATTAATCTTATGCTTCTTTGTAAGCTGTAATAGACAAGTTCAAAATGCGTTTATGCTTCTGTCGAGAGATACCCTTGTTTTTTGAAGATATAGAAGGACCGAAGGGATTTGTCTGCCAACCATTATCTGAAAAGTTATGCCTCGAAACAAAATAGAGAAGAACGGAGTGAGTAGTTTTCATGAGTTCATTACTTAAGTCCAAGTGAACCTAACTTGAAATATATAGAAAAGAAATTGATTTAGGTTGTTGATTTTGCTTCTTATACAAGACAATGATTAAACTTGGCATCTGTACAAAAGCAAATCAAAGATTGCTAATTTTCTAAATCTATATCACAAAGAAAAGAAAATAAAACTGGGATGAATGAGTTTTGAGTCCACAATTTGCCAACAAAAAGAAGCATCTGGCGCCAGAAGCATAAATCTTTGATTCAGAAATACTGTTTTTTCCCCAAGTAACTAGATTCATAATTTCATATTATGAGTAAAAAAGGGTAAGAGACAAAAGGCTAGTTCTGAAACGCGAAAAACTCACTTCATGAATGCTGTCGAAGGAGAAACGTATATCGGGGAAATTAATGTATCCAAGAACACCAAAATGACAGTCTCATTGACAGCGATTACTGCAAGAAATCGAAGGAAAACCTAATTCGTGCATCAGAAGACGTAATATAGCGGTCAACCAAATTCTTGCCTGCAAAATGTAACTGCAAATTCAGCGAAAACCTGAGAAAACGATGCAATAAACCTTAAAACGAAAAAATGGTCGCCGTTGCCGGGGATCGAACCCGGGTCGTCCGCGTGACAGGCGGAAATACTCACCACTATACTACAACGACTTCGATGCAAGAAACGTGGAGAAAGAAAAACTTGAACTTCTTAAGAAACGATTCGGTAAACGCCAAGAAGGAAAAAACCGAAAATCTCAAGAAAAAAATCGCCGTTGCCGGGGATCGAACCCGGGTCGTCCGCGTGACAGGCGGAAATACTTACCACTATACTACAACGACCTTGATGTTGGTTGTTCAAATTATTATATTATTATCTAGTGCGTTGATCAATCTTTCTTAAAGATAACGCTTTACTGGCAAAGAACTCTTGCCTTATCCCAGTCCAAAGATCCATCCAATTTTGATTCGCTAATAATAATGACAAAACTAACGATAGAACCAATGGTCGAAAAATAATATCATTTGATTGTTAAGGGCATAGGACAGAAAGCTTAGCTGGTGTTAGGCTCAATGGCTGTGTCATCGACCACTGCCACGGTATGCATCCCCAGCAACACCATTCCAACCACTCAATCACATACTAATAAATTTGGAGTTTCAAGTACCATCAGTTTCACTGTGAAGCCAAGGAGATTCTGCATCAGAAGTTCCAATGATGTCTCGGCAGACACAACAAGCACAGAGGTAGAATCATCAGAGAGCTCCATCCAAGTTCCAAAAGAATCCCCTTCTTTAATCTCTGCTCTCAATGTCGAAAGGGCTCTCCGTGGCATACGTAAGTCTTCCTCCCTACCCTTCAACAAAATAACTAACTAAATAAATAGTGTGCACTTTAATTTAAGAAAACACAATTTTATACATCTTGGTGATTAATTTATTTATTTATATGTGTAAAAGTGCATTTAATTGAAGGGGGTATAGTTTAGAATGCAGCAATTACAGACGCAGATCATTATGGTAGACTTGGCATTCCAAGAGATTCTTCATTTGACAAGGTTACATATTAAATTAAATAACCTTTGTTTTTTTTTTGAACCTATCCATCCATATATATATGTTAACCCCTGTGTGCGTGTGTCTTCATCACTCTGCAATTTGACAGGTTGCAGTTGCATATAATAACAAGGTTAAGGAATTGGAGAGTCAAGGTTTAGAGGAAGAAGAACTCAAGCAGAAATTGGAACTTGTCAAAGTCAGCATCTAGTTATATATATGCATATATGATATGCTTTTGTTATGATTTTGGTTTGATTAATTACCATGTATATAGGAATCATACACGATTTTGTCATCGGAAGATGAAAGAAGAATATATGATTGGAGCTTGGCCAGAATAGAGAATACAGATAGATTCACTTGGCCTTACGAAGTTGACACAACACAAGTCTTATCTAAAGGAGATCCACCCCCACAGGTACAATCTTCCACCAGATTCAATTGTCAATAAGGTCATTCATTCAGTCATTAACCTTTCATCTTTCTCATGACAGGAACCTGAGGATGTTGGACCAACAAGACTGGTTGGATACTTCATATTGGGATGGTTCATGATCTCTATTGTCTTGTCTATTGCATTAAACTTGTAGGGGAGAAAGAACAGTGTCCTTCAAGGAAACTGAATTCTCCCCCCAGATAAAACACAATGATGTAATCTATAAACCTTTAATGCTTGGATTTAGTTTTCATAACAGTATTAGTGTAAAATTATTATTTTCTTTCGTTTTGAAAGAAGGCTATTCAATTAACATACTAATGAGTCAGATAGTATGGTATATGTTTGTTTCTTCTCAAACAAGGAAGGTCTCGCATTTGAGTTATGTAGATAAAAAAAATCTCATTTGGGAGAGTTAGTTCCATCTAGATGTGAATGTGGATGTTCTCTGTTATTACATAGAGGATACACTTGAAAAAACCAAAAAAATTAACCTATATTCTCGGTCTCTTCACCACTGGGGAGAAAAATATTGGTTTGATGCATTGAAGGACAATTATTTTATCTACCTTATGCTAACCGCATGTGACTGTTTCTGGTTTTTTCAAAATAGAAAAAATGTCAGAGGATACAAAATTGCCAAAACTTCTATGTCTATGAATCTTTGGATGGTCTATACACTTTCGTTTGCATTGTATTTAGAGAAATATAGATATTAAAAAATAGAAGAAGAATGAGTCAAAACTTGAAACCGAAATGCTTCTTAAAATAACATTTATGATTAAAAATAATGTAATCCATATGGACGCAAGAATCTTTGATTTGAGCCGGCCAAGGCATCTATCCATCTACCCCTGATTTGAAAGCATAGTTTAATTTATACCTACTACTGGACTTTCCTGGATCACTCTGCTGTTCTTCTCTTGGCTCACTCTGAACATGGAAGATTGCATCTCCACAACCATGGTCATCACTACATCCTTTCTTATTATAGTTTTGTATGTTATGATTAAACTTGTGCATAGCATTTGGTGGAGACCAAGAAGAATAGAGAAGATGTTGAGAAAGCAAGGCATCAGAGGTTCTTCCTACAAGCCTTTTAGTGGTGACATCTCAGAGATGAAGGACTCTGCTCGTGAGGCTGCATCAAAACCTATCTCCCTCAACCACCATATTGTCCCTCGAGTCTTCCCTTTCTTTCACAAAATGGTTCACCAATACGGTAAATGAATTAATAAATGAGCACTTCATCACAACATTGATTCATAAATGTATTGTAACCTTCAAGTTCTAGATTTAAAATCCTTATGATGTATTGTTCTGGCCCCTGGTTTCTTAACAGTTTCTCCACTCTTTATAACCCTGAGTTCCCAATCAAAAGCTTAATTAATCCATTGTTAGTTGTAAGAGAAATGTGTAATGTTGATTGTTGGGTGTAGGAAAAGTTTCACTATGCTGGTTTGGAAGAAGGCCAAGACTGATAATTGGGGACACCGAGCTTATCCGGTTAATCCTAAACAAGAATGATCAGTTTGTTAAGCCACCATTTAGCCCCCTAATTAGGCTTTTAACCAAGGGATTATCATCCCTTGAAGGCCAAACATGGAGTAAACGCAGAAAGGTTGTTGCATCTGCATTTCTGCTTGACAAGTTGAAGGTAACAACATTTTACATCGTATCATCTCATCTGTGTTGCATGATATCATAGGTTCAAATTTTATCGCCTTTCAAATTTCGATATTACTATTTACTTTGAAATTGAGCAATATATTACAAGGTCAAATATATATGTATTCAGGGGATGGTTCCGGCATTTTCATATAGTTGTGGTACCATGATCGAGCGGTGGCGAAAATTGGTGGAACAGCAAGGATCGATTGAATTGGATGTTGCTTCAGAATTCCATGTTCTCTCCTGTGATGTCATTGCTCGAACCGCCTTCGGAAGCAGTTATCAAGAGGGAAACAACATTTTTGAACTACAGAAGGAGCAAGCTATGTTGGTGCATGAAGCCTTAAACAGCATCTATATCCCAGGTTTCAGGTGCAACACATTATTAATTAGTACACACACACTCTTAAAAAGTGCAAAATCTGTTTTCTAACTTTCTCCACATTGTGTGATTAGATTCATACCTACTAAGAAGAATAAGAGACGGTACAACCTTGATGTCCAAATCAAAGATTTATTACGAGAGATGATTATGAAGAAAGAGCATGCAATGAAAGATGGCAATTCACAAGTGCATGACTTCTTAAGCATTATGCTTCAGTTTAGAGAACAGAGTAGTTTTCTTACAACAGAGGATGTGATTGAGGATTGCAAGTTGCTCTACTTTGCTGGCCAAGAAACCACAGCCATTCTCCTTTCATGGACCATGATAGTTTTATCTATGCATCCTGATTGGCAAGAAAAGGCAAGAGATGAAGTCTTAGAGATCTTTGGCACAAGAACACCCGATTTTGAATCCATAAATCGCCTCAAGATAGTAAGTTTAACTATATATACTTTAGAATGAAGCCTGAAACTATCAATCTCAAAAACTTTAATGGATCAATCTCGTTAACCTCGCGTGAATATTTCTTTTAATTTTAAACAAATTTTTATAATGGCGATGACAAATAAAAAAATTAATCCCGACTTTTTAGTCAGGTGACTCTGATATCATATTATGAAACTATTTCTCTTAAAAGTTTATACTTATAGAAAAATACGTATGAATAATTTTATATGTACTCAAATTAAGTTTAACAATTCTTTGATCTTTTAGGTGTCAATGATACTTCATGAAGTTTTGAGATTATATCCACCTATATCAGTTCTTCACAGATACACTACTTGTGAAACAAGGGTAGGAAGCATATCAATTCCAGCAGGGGTAGAGCTTTCTCTACCAGTACTACTTCTTCATTATGATAGCAGATATTGGGAAAACCCTGAAGAGTTCAACCCAAACAGGTTTACTGAAGGGGTTTCAAAAGCATCAAAGGATCAAAATCAAAATGCTTTCTATCCATTTGGCTGGGGTCCAAGAATCTGCCCTGGCCAGAACTTTGCATTCTTGCAAGCAAAGATGGCTCTGTCTATGATTCTTCAACATTTCTCATTCCACCTCTCTCCCTCTTATGCTCATGCTCCATTGAATCATCTTACGCTTCTTAAGCCACAACACGGAGCTCCCCTTATTATTCACCGCATTTAATTTAAGCCCTCTAATAAATTAAACTTTTATGTACTATTTGTTTTTGTTGTACAATAAGCTTTTGCATGATATTTTTCTCCCTCTTTAGTCGAGTGTAAATATTCATTTTAATCTATACTATTACATTTCTCAAAATAACTACCCTTTAGTTCCACACTTAGTGCATGTTTGGGAAGTGACAAAAACAACTTAAATTTTTTAAGAAAACTGTTTTAAAAAAAAGCAAGATGTTTGGGTAGTTAAGCTAAATAATTAAAGTTGTTTTTTAAGAAGAAAAAAGCTGTTTTTGGTGAAAAAATTTAAGCTCAAAGTTGAGCATTTATTTTGAAAAAAAAGCTGTTTTGTTAAATATACAATATTAATATTACCAATTTGTCACAAAAAGCGATTATTTTTTATCAATCCAAACATCATAGATTAACTTAAAGTTACTTTTCAGCTAAACTATCCAAACATAAATTTATCCTTAAATAAACGATTATATAAAAAAGCGATTGTATAAATAAGCGATTATTGAAATAAGTTTAATTTTTCAGTTTACCCAAACATACCCTTATTAAACTAGTTATCTTTTATAAAAAAATTATAAATATTAAAATAAATAATAAATTATTATTATTTTTTCATTATTTCAATCTAACTAATTATCTATTTAACTTTAATTTATATAACTATTAAATTAAACTAAAAATAGTAAAAATATAAAACTACAATCAAATAAAAAATAATAAAAATATGATTTCACATTCATTAAATTTGATATTAGCTTATAAAATTGTAAATAATTAGCCCTGATTTTTGTTTTGGGCTGTAGGTCTATGGAATTTTAGCCCAATAAGAAGATCACCAACGAAAACTCTCTTTTATTTGTTCTCATCGAAAACCATGACTTATATATGATATGTATAATATATAATATATGTTGTGCACATTATATATTATATGTTATTCAAATTATTTAGCTATTTTGACTTATTTTTTATTATATACTAAGTTTTTTTCATATTTTATATAATAAATAAATATGATACTTGTAAGTAAAATTCTCTTATTTTATATTAGCCTTATTAGGTCAACTCTATTTCAAGATCAAAGAGACTAAGCCGGTAGCCACCCGTGCGAATTTTTCTTTAGAAGGGACCAGTAATTTTATGCATATATACAAGCCCAGAAATCTACCAATGGGAGTTGCACAACATGGTATGCTGTACTCCAAAAAGCATACCATATATGACAACACAAAAAAAAAAAAGAGATGAAACAACTTTTGTATTAATCAGTGACAGAAAAGTGTCAGAATCTCAAACTGCAATCTATAATCATTCAACAAGAAAAAGAAAGAAAAAACAAGAGTTCCAAGATTATAGTAGTATGTAGTAATAGGACACCATGGAGGCAACCACATTATGCATGTCACCATCCTATTTGGTCAATGGTGGATCATCATCAACCATACAATCAATTTGAGACCAATAATATGTTGCACAATGAATGGAGCATATCAGAGCTAAGACTCTAATCAAGAATTTCAACTAATTTCATCTCCCAAAGTGGATACGACTGCGAGTAAAACAGAGCAAGCAACAACAAAATATATATATATATATATATAATGTTGGTATGTTGGATCTAACCATACATGCAATCAACTTCTGATAATGAAAGATTGTGAAGTTATTTTGATTTATGAGGCATTTACAATATTATTTATTCAATAATATTTGATAAATAATAAAAAGAAACTGTTAAATAAACAATAAATTTATTTGATAATTTTTTAATAAAAAACTCTTTTAATAATGTTAATTTTTAAAGGACTAAATACTCACAATTTTTATATTGACGGACTATTTCTAGTCATACAAATAATATCACTCATTTTATTCAATGAAGAGAACAAAGAGTAGAGACAAGACTAGGTTCATAAAATTAAAGGGTCATGAAACGTGTCAAAACTAGAAGAATCAGGACAAGAAGCGATCACCACCCATCTCTTGGAACTGTCTTCGATTGTGGCAAAGACTTGAAAAAGATCAATTACCACTTTGTTGAAAATTACAACCCCCATTACAAATACCCCGTAAAGAACGAAGGAAAATAAGTTGTAAAACGATAAAGAAAAAAGACAGACATCATAATGAACGCAGTATCTCAGTGCACAAACAAGATGAATGCTTCTTTTTCTTTTCTTTTCTTTTTTATTTTTTACATAATAATGTATAGAGATCATATATGATGATTAATTAATTAATTATATAAATACTTTCTTGCGGAATCCACCATGCATCAAACGGTTTTTTGGGTTCCTCAAATTCAGCTCATAATTGGACTCAAATATGAACGTACAAGATTTACATCTCAATGCACAATTCAATTGCTCCTTAATCACAGATCTCAATCAAACATTAGATTTATATAAGTTTGCGTGCGTATCTTAAAAACCCACATGTTTGTCATGCTGAATATATAGTACTAATATCATGTTTCTCATGCCCACTATTACATCATTTTGAAACTAATCCTTATTTGTCTGTTTGTTTAACTTTTAGAATTTATTTTGGCCAACTAAAATTTGTCTTCATTCTTACAAAAATTGCATTTGAACGCTACATTATTATCTTGAAAAACCAAACCAAACATACTCTGACTCTACAGTAAGAACCAATCTACTATGAATTATATATGAGTATATTGAGATCTATATATAATAAGCTAGTTATACTACCTTAATACCTGCTGGTATCTACTCAACATACATATTATTGGCTAAATTAAGCAGTACAAAAATTGGCTATCTGTATGTTAAGTACGTAGAGTACTATATATATTATGATTGAAGGGAATAACTATTTTACACTACTCATCCCTTAACTTTTAGTGCCTTGCTCATGATAGATGCCTTTACAAATAAAGTACTCCAAAACTTGTTCGTGTCAAGAATGTCTCTTTCAAGTGTTCCCTTAGTCTGATACAGCTAAGTTAATAAATAAAGATATTTTTTGAAAAATAAAAAATAAAGAGCAAAAAGAGAGGGAAAATTAAATAAAGTAAGCAATATTAATTAAAAGTGATGCCTATGATATGATGCTCATCGTATGAGTATGACAAATTAAAGTACTAAAACAAAAAAACCAAAGAGCTTTCATCCAAAATATAGATGAGGCGTTGAGTTTTCAATTCAAACGCATCAATAACAAATCGAACTTGACGTGACTGTGATCTAAATTAGCCTAATAAAAGTCAATATATATAATAATCTAAACGCAATACATGAAAAAAATTGGTCCAAATTGAATAAAATTTGTGGAAGTTTATATTAGTTTTCAGAAATCCTGGATCAATTAATTTGCCGACTTAGTTAGTTTCTTGTCCGTCCACTTTTTCAATAGAGATCACTATGGCATGCGCGCGCTGATGAGCCGCCATAACCAACAGAACACACGCTTGTCCCTCTTACTTTTAGTTAAATCTACTACCCCTGAATGAAGTAGGAACATTATTATTAGCAATTTAGCATGAAAATACTTAAACTCGTGTAATCATCTACCCAAAAATAAATAAAATAAAGTCATGTTATTGGTGAAAATTGATTCTTACATTACCATGTATGTCCTTTTCAGTTTTTTTGTTAATCAGAGACTTATTGTGTGCCGCCGTTGGGTTTGAAAAATATATTAAACTGACCATCAAAATCGAATGACTAGCTATCATTTATCTACATTTAATGTTTCATCAGTTTCTTTAGAAAGTTAAAGATCCACAATTCTCTCACTTTATCCTCTGTAGGGACAAAAAAATGCCAATCTTTTTGTTTTATACGCTGGAAGGAACTAACTAAGTATTTCAAATTTAGGTAAAGCTAATGAGATTAATTGGGAACTGGCTAAGTTCTAATGAACTTTTTTGTATATCGCTTTCAACATAGATAATGCCACACCCTTTTCTTTTCATTCATAAGCTGTGAGCAACCATAAAAAAGTGTGTACTTTTCTCACATTAATTAATTGGTGTTATCCAAATCTATCTTGTTAATTATTTTCTTGGATTGATTTTTTTACTACTTTTAAGGTGTTTTTGGCCTCGGATTCTCATATTAATTGCCTATTTATTTGATGATGATGATGGATGGCCACCAAATAAATTATTAAAATATAAAAAAGGAGACAAAATTGTTATTATTGCATAGCATAAATGGCATTTATATATATATGCATATGCATGTAACGACTCTCATATTTCAATATAATCAATCACAATGATGACACAACATTAATAAAAAAATCAATCAATTGTTCTGGCAAATTAAAATTGTATCCAATAACATAGTTTTGATTAACAATTGATTACAAACATGGAATAGGAAATTCATAGTTGATAGGGTAATTGATTACAGTTTGATCACTGAACAGGCGGGGCCAAATTTCTTACCTGATTTCTCAATGCTTCCGATCTAGCTATATATAGCTCCTCCGATTATATTTCATCAATTTTAATTTCTAATCATAGTGTGTACTACTATTTTCAAATTGACTATAAAAATTAAAAAGCATGCATGTCAAGAATATTTTTCTTAAACGCACCAAAATCATTTAGATACATTAAAATATTACTAATTTGAAAAAACAAAAAAAATTGCATTATCAGAAGTGGCAGACAATTGGTGTCGAAAGGATCATAGCGCGAACAGAATATTGAAGGTAATGCTGACGTCATAAATCATAACTCCACAAAATCGCATAAAACAGATCCCCAATAATAAACTTTGGTCACTATATTTATATATCTTTGCTATATGGAGGGAGTTATTAAATTATATTGAAATAATGTGCGATAGAATTGATTAATTATTAATGCGACAGTATAAAAATTCATCTACATATAAAAAAAGTTCTAACTAAATAATCCATTTAAATAAATTCTTTTACAAAAAAGGAAAATTGTGATTAAACGACAATAGATACATATACCAGATTTAGAATTTTAATATATATAACATAATCATAGAATAAATTGATATACTAGTACCCTCTTAGATGAGTTATCCCAAATAAGCGCCGTTGCCTATTTAAGGCCAAACAAGACACTCACTTCATAGCAAACTACTACTACTGCTAATAACCAACAAAGCCCTCCATTTTCACCGGTGACCGGAACAACCGGGAATAATTTCACACACGTACGACCGCACTGGCACAATTAAGATGATAGCTTACGCGGAGCACTTCGTCCCCGGAAACGACGTGGAACCGATTCCAAACGACGGCGGCGTCGCGGCTCTCTTCAAGGAGCTTGGCGTCGAAGCCGTGACCGACGGCGTTGAAAGCGAAATAGCAAGCAGGGACTTTGGCGGCATGAAATCCGTGAAGCCCTTAGCACTACTGAGGCCCACCGCCGCAGAGGACGTCGCTCGGGTGGTTAAAGCGGCGGCGAGGTCGGCGAGTCTGACGGTGGCTGCGAGAGGGAACGGGCACTCCATAAACGGGCAGGCGATGGCGGAGCAAGGGCTGGTCCTCGACATGCGCGCCATGGAGGAACGAATGGAGGTGGTGTGGGTTGATGGTTGTCCGTACGTGGACGTTTCGGGAGGGGCATTATGGGAAGATGTGCTTGAACGCTGCGTTTCGGAGTATGGTCTGGCACCAAGGTCCTGGACTGATTATCTTAGCTTAACGGTGGGTGGGACGCTGTCTTACGCTGGCGTTAGCGGTCAAGCTTTCCGTTACGGCCCCCAGACATCTAACGTAACGGAATTGGAAGTCGTAACGGGAAAAGGCGACACCTTGCTCTGCTCAGAATCGCATAACTCTGAGCTCTTCTTTGGGGTTCTTGGTGGTCTCGGCCAGTTCGGCATCATTACTAGGGCCAGGCTCCTGCTCCAGCAAGCTCCACATATGGTACATACTACATACAGATAATAATAAATTTATTTGATTAACTATATATTTGTTTATCTCTGTGTATGTGTGTGATTGGGTTAACTGATTGATTAATGAACTAATTAGGTGAGGTGGATAAGGGTGGTTTATAGTGAGTTTGAGGAGTTTAGTGAGGATGCAGAGTCGCTGGTGGTGATGGCTTCGGGTTTTGACTACGTGGAAGGGTTCGTGGTGGTGAATAGCAACGACCCAGCTAGTGGATGGGGGACGGTGCCATTGGAGGCGCAGCAAGTGTTCGACCCGCTTTGCATCCCTTCCACCGCTGGACCTGTTCTCTATTGCTTGGAGCTTGCTCTTCACTATGATGATCATCGCAACCCTTCCCAGGTTGATCAGGTAACTAACTAACTAAATACTACACTCTCTCAACTCTTCATTCTAAGTTTGTTTGTAGTAAGTAGTAACCGTTGCTTAGCTTCCTTCTAGCTAGTTTTTTTGTTTGTGGTTCCTAAAATGGCACGGTGTCCGTCCGCGGGGCCATACGATTTGATGAGATGTCTGGGTTGTTTTAACCTAGGTGGTTGCTAATTAAGTGGGTCCCCCTGCTAAAGGCTTCACCGCAGACCACTAGCTGGTAATTTTTTTTTAAATGAGAATGTGGGTCCCTGCTAAAAAAGTCAATTGTGATGTGCGTGAGTTCTGTTCTGCGAGAAATTATGACACATTAACAATTATATTCTCTTATTGAAAACTTAATCCTTTTTCTCTCCACTATAATTAACCTTTTGAACTATGTTTCACTCAATAAATGATGCAGAGCAAAAAAAAATCTTTTTCTCTTCGTGCACCTAATAATTTTATCTCTTTTGGTTTAAATTTGTCTCTGGGGTAGAAATGGTTGCTGGGAACTGACAATACAGACGTTAATTAATTAATCAATTAATTAATGAATGATGTTATCTTTGTCTTGGATTTTCTGACGCCCACGCCTTACTTCCACTTGGCTGATACCTTATCTCAACAGTACAAAGAGATCGGAGGTGTCACTTTCGTAATGGTGGGAATCCAATTCTGGCTGGTTAAAATGGTAAATGTAACATCATTTCAGTAGTATTCACTCCAGTAGGGTGCTACAGAGAGAGAGAGAGAGATCTCGCGCTGGCTGTGACGTTGTTACGGTCCCCCACAGTTCCGGAAATGGCCAAAACGCCATCATTTTCTGGAATAATATATGTAAAACATGATGGATGATTTGAACTTAATTAAGTACTGCACAGACAATTAATGAATGACTCAAGATTAATTAATTCATTGTATATATATATAGGATGTGGAAGGATTGCTTGGAGGGCTACGATATGTGAAGGGGCTAAGGTTTGAGGTGGACATGAGATACGTGGAATTCTTGCGACGTGTAAAGCGGGTTGAGGAAGCAGCAAGGGGCAACGGCATCTGGGATGCGCCTCACCCTTGGCTCAACCTCTTCGTCTCTAAGTCTAACATCGCTGAGTTTGATCGTCACGTGTTCAACAACATCCTCAAGCACGGCATCCATGGCCCAATTTTGGTCTACCCACTCTTGCGCTCCAAGTAAGTACACACATACACACCTACCTTCATTATTCCTTTATTATCTATCTATAATATATATATACTTTATATTCAGGTGGGATAGTCGTCACTCGGTGGTGGTGCCCGACAGCGACATATTCTACATTGTAGCCTTGCTGCGATTCACTCCACCACCCCCCAAGGGACCACCGGCTCAACACTTGGTGGAGCAGAACCATGAGATTCTTCAGTTTTGCTCTAAAAGAGGCTTTGATTTCAAGCTCTACTTTCCTCACTACCACTCGCGGGATGATTGGATCAATCACTTCGGGAATCAATGGCCCACGTTTCTGGATAGAAAAGCCTCTTTTGATCCCATGGCTATCCTTACACCTGGACAAAATATTTTCTCCAGACTCCCTTCCCTCCTCGAAAATAATAATATGAATAGTATCCAATTTTAATATTTTCTCTTTTTATATATTTCTCTCCTCTCTGGTGTATGTTGTTGCCACTGTTACTACAATGATGATGCAGCCACTGTGGTAAGGAATATTTTTACGAAGAAATTAAGTTGAATTTTGGCCCATACTAGTCTCTACTAATGATTTGATGGTCGAAACCTGTGGACTATATATGATTAAGATTACAGCAGTTAAATTCAATGTATAATCTTTTTGATGCGCAAATATACAGGTTAATTGGTTTCCCTGTCCTTTTCATCCTATACATATATAGCAACAAGTTTTGCTGCCCCCGATCCTATCCTTGTCAACTTGTCCTTATCTCTTGGTCCATTTTGGAATTCAATCTGTAACAACCTACATACTATATGATCATCAATTTGGATGCGTATGTATGTGTCTTATTTGACACAATCTTAACTGGCCTTGATGTTTCAGTTCAAGCTTGTTTGTACTGTAACTAGCTGGGTTCAACGTATAAAAATGTTAAATAATAATACTACGTACTGTAAATAATATATATGAATATGAAATAGATCTATCTAGTGAGTGCATTGCTTCTTTCTTTTTTGTGACTTTTGCTCTTTTCTCATTGCTCCACAATTTCCTTGAACTCTCGTTAAGTAAAGTAGTGGCGAATAATACTACTTGGGGTCCCCTCCCTACGTAGCTTGAGAACGCAATAATACTAAGAAACGATTTCCTATAAGAAACACCGCACCTAATCACGTTTAATCGATCATATACTATTTATTTATTAGTCTCATATGCAAAAGCACCTATATATATATGCCCTTTGATAAACGTGCCATATGCATGAACGACAAGTTTTTTTCACGTCTACATCTTGCCTTCAGTGAAATTAACGTTGACCTTTAACTCTTGAGGTTGTAACTAATATAGTTTTTGGGGTCAGAGTTGCAACTATTAAATGATTGTAACTTGAATTTGGGCTCTGTCTCTCAAGTTTTTTAAACTCCTATCTGAGTCTCTGTGGCCAAATAAAGCCCAGGCTTTCCATTTCAACAAGACAGATTGAGCCCAATAACGAACAAGTGTCAATACGTTTGAAGTGACCAAAACGAATCCTGCTTGGCAGGCTTAAGTTGTTGATTACTAAGTCATAAGTTGATATAATTTCTTCGAGTCACTAGCCCAGGTTTCAAAATTAAATCAATTGACTGCCATCACTTGTTCACATTGGAACCCCCCACTTCAAATTATGTTGGTTACACTATTTTATCAATTATTATTATTTTTTCTTTCAACTTATTCTCTTAACATTATAGTACTATTTTTTATTGGACATGTACACATATCATTTGTCATTTGATAATTACTATGAATAAATATAAGTGATTGTAGTTTAATTTTTCCTCTACTAGATCCTTACACGTCAATTTTTAAAAATGAAAAATATAGTAACTCCTACGTATAAATAAATGTTAGTAAAAGAGTGAATACAATACTGACTTACTGAGTAGTAGAGTACATTTTTGGTGATGAATCCCTAACACTAGAAGTAGTAATTAGGAGTGATGGGGAATTTAGCGGCAATAAAAGCACTCAAATTAAGACGTGATCAGAGGCTTCCTTAGACGCTGACACGTAGGCTCCACCAAAGTAATCAAGCGTCATTTACTCATTGGGACAAACCCCAGACACACTCTGTCACTCCTTCCCCCCTGTATCACCAACCATTTCCACTTTAATCACTTTTCAATTTTCGTTTTAATACCCTTCATTTATATTCATATTACTACTTGAACTAGCAAAACTCCACATTCAATTCTTGATTTTTTAGCACATTTTAACCGCTTTTCAATTCTTGTTCATTTTTCTTTAATCTTAATCTGGTGCAAAATTTGATTATTGCGTTGAAATTTCAATTCAAAAATCAAAATGCTCGTGTGATCAAGGGACAAGTCACCATCCAGTGTTTGCTGTTCGCAGCACTTTTGTAGACGGAAAAAGAGACAAGAACCACTAACCAACTACTCCTATTTCAAAACGAACACGCCGAAGCACAAGCAAAATACACTAAATACCCAATTTTATAAATAAAAAATATAACTAATACTAACAAATTGATCATTTAAGAAAAAAAATGTCATTATAATCCTTAAAAATTATAAATACAAGATAAATTAATCGATTTAAAAAGTTAACTTATCTCAACTTATAATTTTAGAAAATTAATTTAAGTGTTTACTCTAAAGTATATACAATGAATATAAAGAATAAAATAAAAACAAAAACTTTTTATCTGTAAATGTTCTAATTTCACTCTATTTAATATAAGCATTCTCAGACTTAAATCAATTCAATTAGAGTAAAATTGAGGATTTAATTTTTATCTATTAACAATGTTAATTTTTTTATACAATTATTCAATTATGTACTGTCACGTCAGTCATTATAGTGTCCTTTATATACCTAAAAAATTATACAGACAAATTATTTTAATTGAATGATAATGTCAAATATTTTTATACGTCGGTGTATCAAAATAAAACTCTAAAATTAATAACAAGAAACTAATGTAATATAAAAAAAAAAGTTAAGACCTATCATATGTATTTACTTGTAAAATGTTTTAATTAGTAAGTGAATAAATCAAACCAATTAAACTGAAACACTATTACTATAAACAAAATAACCTAATAACATAGTTTTGATTTAATGAGAAGGAAAATATAAAAAGAGAATGAATTAAGTCTGTGATTTAAAAAGTTGAGAGTGAGGCAAATTGGGCAAATACGCCGTCGTCAGCATCTCCGCAAAAAGAGATACTTACTAAACACACAAGACTAGTGAGTGGGGGAGTGAGTAACCGAAGCACCGAAAATGGTTGGGGTAGTAATAGTAATAGTAATAGTAGCTGCTACCTCCGAAGATCCGATCAGATCCAGTTACTAGTAACGGAACCCTCTCTAATAAGTAACAACTTCTCCTTCTCACTACTACTACTCTGCTCCACTCTCCGCATATTCCATTTTCCCACGAGAAACTACAATGTCTGCGATCATCGCCACCACCTAGGGTTCCATTTCCTCCTCCTTTCGCTGCCTTTTATCCTCCGCCAGTAATCGTCTCCTCACTGCCTACCACGACGTCGTTTTCTCCCAAACTACAATTTGAAGCAGCAGCTGCAGCTGATGTCGCGTCATGAGATGGTAAACGCCGCGCGCTTCGCCGGAGAAGGTAGTAGCAGCTCCTCTTCTGCTCGCGTCGGCGGTGATGCTCCCGATTCTCACGCCAAGCGCGCCAGAATTTACCGTGATTTCGAGTCAGTTTTTGTCACTCAAAACTATATTCTTCGAAAATTGTTATATCCTGTTTCTATCTTATTCTTCTTCGCTGCATCTCGTTGTAAACTTAAATGTAGTGTTTTTGTTCTGCGCTCGCTTGCTGATAGAGTATTTTCTTTGTTTGCTCACTTTAAAATGGTGGATTGATAAGTGTTGTTGTTTGGTTGGCTTCTTTTAGTAACTCGCTATTGATTGATGCTTGTCTTAGTAATTTTCAAGGCTAGACTCTTCTATCATCAGACACTGATACTAGTTATGATGATTTTACTATGATGTGCAGCGGTGAAGAGAATGAGTTTGATTCTAGCGGCGAGGATGATGGTGAAGGAGATGATCGCGGCATCACAAGAGTAGAAGATCGAGAGGTCAGGTTGGATCTCACAGATGACTTGCTGCATATGGTATGTTCCACGAGAAGAATCGTTTTTGTTCTCTTTGTTTCTATTTTGGTCAATTTGTGTTGCCTATAGCTAGTAATGGTTTTAAATTCCCTCACCGCTTACCTTACTTGTGTAACGTAGGTTTTCTCATTTTTGGATCCGCTCAATCTCTGCAAAGCTGCCAGGGTTTGTAAGCAGTGGCATGCTGCTAGTGCGCATGAGGATTTCTGGAGGACTTTGAATTTCGAAGATCGGAACATATCTTTGGGCGAATGTGAGCCCGAATAAACATCTTTTGTTTCGTGGAAATTTATGTTGTGTCCAGACCTTTTAACGTTATTATAAAGTGTTATAGGAAATTATGTTTATGTGTGATTTGCCCCTTGCTCTAGTCCTGCTTCACTAATACCCACCCTATATCCACTGATTTGTAGAGCTTTATGTTTTTACAGTTGAGAACATGTGTAGGCGTTACCCTAGAGCCACAGAAGTGAGCATATCTGGTCTTACTGTTCACTTTCTTGTCATGAATGCTATATCTTTACTAAGGTAGGTGCTCTCTGCAATATTTATGTAATTAATCAGTTATCTATCACTCCAGCTGATTTATTGTCATTTTCAGAAATCTTGAGGTTTTAACACTGGGACGAGGACATATAGCAGATGGTTTTTTCAATGCTTTGGATGATTGTTCTATGTTGAAAAGACTAAGCATCAATGATGCTACACTTGGCAGTGGTATTCAGGAGATATCTATTAGTCATAATAGACTGTCTCATCTTCAAATAACAAAATGCCGTGTGATGCGAGTAGCAGTCAGGTGAATGTGTTTTGATGCTTAATTCACATTTAGCTGTCTATTTACCATTAAATTAAAATGTGGTCATTTGTTCTTTTTCAGGTGCCCACAGCTTGAAACCATGTCATTGAAACGAAGTAACATTGCACAGGCTGTTCTTAATTGCCCTATTTTGCACGAGCTTGACATAGGTTCTTGCCACAAACTTGGTGATTCTGCTATTCGCTCAGCCACAACTTCATGCCCACAATTAGTTTCTCTGGATATGTCCAATTGTTCAAGTGTTACTGATGAAACACTACGTGAGATATCCTTGACTTGCTCTAATCTCAGTTTCCTTGATGCATCCTACTGCCCCAATTTATCCCTCGAGGTATGTTTTAGATGTTTTAGAGTCTTCAACCACTTGTTGCCTGTATAAATTCACTCTGCCTTTGTTTGACATGGCTGTTTTGTCATCAAAGTCTGTTAGGCTGCCTATGTTGACAGTTCTGAAGCTTCACAGTTGTGAGGGCATCACATCAGCTTCAATGGCTGCAATATCTCATAGTTATTTGTTGGAGGTATGTAATTGTCCCTACATGCTGATATTTGTGATGTCTGAATTCCTAAGTGCAGACCTATGAGTTATGAGTAAATGATGTCTCTGCTATTGCAGGTTTTGGAGCTTGATAATTGTAGCTTGTTGACTTCAGTGTCTTTAGATCTTCCACTTTTGCAGAATATTAGACTGGTACACTGTCGCAAGTATGTTTCTGCCCCTTTTTCCATCCCCAGAAAATTGAATCCATTTTTAATCTGTTTTTCCATCTGTTGCTTCTATGATGCCTCATTACATGCCCTATCTCTGTTGTTGAGTATTTTATTTTGTAATTTCTGTTACGTATTTTTTTTCTTTCCGTGGCAGGTTAGCTGATCTGAACTTAAAGACTATAATGCTTTCTTCTATGCTGATGTCCAACTGCCCTGCACTCCACCATATCAACATCACTTCAAATTCACTTCAAGTATGTCATTATATCTGTCATTTATCATACCTGTTTTCCTGTATGGTGTAGAAGTCTAAAGGGTGGACTATGCGGCAATGCAGAAATTAGCCATACCAAAGCAGGACAGCTTAACCACATTAGCGCTGCAATGCCTATCTTTACAAGAAGTGGATCTCTCTGAGTGCGAGTCTTTGACAAACTCTGTATGTGATGTTTTTAGTGATGGTGGAGGATGCCCAATGTTGAAACTATTAATCCTTGAGAATTGTGAGGTATTTGATTAAGTTCTTGTTTGCCATTTGCTGAGTTCACTTTTCTGTATGTTTATGCTGTTATGCATCATCTGTGTTAGTAGTATGGAGCATGGCCTATAGCCTATAGTCTGCCTTGAACTATACTTGTTTGTCTGGTCATCTTATCCAGTTGTTGTGAATTTTAAGTTGAAAGGCTTATGTGGTTATATACATATGATGTCATTAAAGTCTTTTTTGACATTTATAATCATTTTCAAATACTATCTTATGGTGTTTTTTATGAATTCAGAGTCTGACGTCAATTAGATTCAACAGTACCTCTTTAGTCAATCTTTCACTTGGTGGTTGTCGGGCAATAATTAATCTTGAGCTCACATGCCCTAAGCTTGAGAAAGTAATTTTAGATGGGTGCGATCATCTGGAAAGAGCATCTTTTTCTCCTGTAAGTGGTGTTGATCTTTAATGTGCTTTATGTTCTGTTTCACATGAGATGATACTTTTATTTTTTATGCTGTTTGATTTGAAAATGTATGTACCAAACATGTTTTTACCGTTTTCTCAATTTGAAAATAGAATATAATTAATACTATACAAACCAAACATATTTTCTAAAAGTAGAAAATGAAAATCGTTTTCTGAAAATGAAAATAGAAAATATTTTCACAAATCAAACGTCACCTTATACTTTCAAGCAAGACATCTTGGTTTTCCCCCTGCTCTATTGGCAGTGGAATTGTCATTCGTCATGTTTACATCAGCTAAAGGCTAAGTGCTTTCTTTTCTTCACTTGTATCTCAGGTTGGTCTACGATCTCTTAATTTAGGAATATGTCCGAAACTGAACAAACTCAGCATTGAAGCACCATTTATGGTTTCACTTGAGTTGAAAGGATGTGGAGTTCTATCTGAAGCATTCATTAATTGTCCACTCCTGACTTCTCTGGATGCTTCCTTTTGCAGGTTATGTTGTATTTGTAATATCCTTACGTGTTCTGCCTGTATGCCAACTGATGTTTATTGTTTGGAATTACAGCCAGCTAATGGATGACTTCTTGTCTGCAACAACTGCCTCATGCCCACTGATTGAAACATTAATATTGATGTCATGCCCATCAATTGGTTCAGATGGACTTCGCTCGCTTACTTCACTTCCAAACTTGACCGTTCTTGACTTATCATACACTTTCTTGGTGACCCTGCAGCCTGTTTTTGAGTCATGTTCTCAACTAAAGGTATGGATTATCACAGAATACTTTATTGTCTTTGTTTACTTTGGAATACTAGGATTCTTAATGTTGTGGAGTCCTATTATGTTAGTAGTTCTTGTGACCTAATTCCTTTTTGTGTAATTTTAACAATCTGTATTATTATTATCTTCACCTTTTCTGACTACTATTTCTTTCCCCCCTTTTTTGTAGGTGTTAAAATTGCAGGCATGCAAATACCTATCTGACACTTCTCTTGAACCTCTTTACAAGGAAGGTGCTCTACAAGCACTTCAGGAGTTGGACTTATCTTATGGATCTCTCTGTCAGTCTGCCATAGATGAACTTCTTGCTTGCTGCACAAATCTCAGACGTGTGAGCTTGAATGGCTGTGTGAATGTGCATGATTTAAATTGGGGCTGCAGTCATGGACAGATTGACATGTTGCCTGGTGTAAACACCCCGTATGGTTCAAGTTCCTATGAAAATGCCCTCAACTCAAGTGAGCAATCTGCCCGGTTACTACAGAAGCTCAACTGTGTTGGTTGCCCTAATATTAGAAAGGTTACAATTCCTTTAAGGGCACGTTGTTTCCATTTATTATTTTTAAACCTTTCACTTTCGACAAATTTGAAGGAGGTTGATATCACTTGTCTCAACCTATGCTTTCTTAATTTAAGGTATTGTTGGCTCTCTTAACAATTGTGTTTGGGTTCCATCCATGTCGGATAAGATGTGATAATGTTTGAACTTCTCTGTACAGCAATTGTTCCTCTTTGGAAATTTTGAAGCTAGACTGTCCTAGATTGAGCAGCCTATTCCTTCAGGTATTTGTCTAACCTATTGATGCACACATAATATTTGTGAATGTTCTTGGCACTAGTCTTCTATGAAAAAATGTTTGAATTTGGGATTGGCTTTCTTCTTCCACAAGAAATGCAGCATGTCTAAATGTGTAGCCTTGAGATATTGTGAATCAAATTTACAATCCACTGTTTGCGACTCATCCATGGTCAGTTTGTGTCACATCTAACTGTTATATTAATTTTTTTTCGGTTGTGTCATTTTGGGTTTTCTAGTCTTGCAATATTGAAGAGGAAGCTGTTGAAGCTGCCATATCAAAGTGCACTGTGTTGAAGACTCTTGATGTTCGCTTTTGTCCAAAGGTGAGACTGAGCTTTATTGCCGTTGTATTCCTTCAACCTATGATATTCTAATTTTAGCAAATTAAAATTTTCATATGATGATGGAATGAGGTTTGACTATCAATTTTGGTGACGTTCTTGAGCTGTTTACTGTATACTTTATGGTTTCTCCACAGATAAGCGCAATGAGCATTGGAAGATTCCGTGCAGCATGTTCTAGTTTGAAGCGTATATACAGCAAGTTGTCAACATCATGAACTCGATCACAGATGTCAAAGTTTTATGTGCTTGTTTACATGGAGTGTAGACACGGTTGCTAATAGATATGGTTATTTTCTCGTGCATTAAACGGCCAATTTTTCATTGCCAGCATTGTTCTTTTTAGGGTACATCAGATGACAGCAAAAAGGTAAAAAAAAAAAAAAGAAACAAAGAATCATGTTGGTGAACGATCTGTCTGGCATATGGAAATCGGATAACAACCCGTTATTGCAACAACTTATATTTTAACTCGTGAGACACTTGTAAATTTTATATTTCAATTTTAATGCATCATGTATTCTAAATTAGTCCAATGAGTCTTGTTCAGTGTACAATTACGTAACGTGTCTGATGCATCTCAATTTTAAGTGAAGGCCTCGCACACAAGCGCAGTTACAACCTTTTCTTGAATCCAATGGTTACAAGACTCGAGAGATAGCAAAATCCTAACTTATTACACACAATGTCAACTATGTTTTACGGCTCTAAACTCTTTGTTCTTAGGGTTCTTTCATCATAACTGTGTTGGGTAGTATTCAAAAGGCCGAAATGTGGTTTGACTGGTTTCACATATTTCATAATATTGATTCTAACTGCTTCAAATCAGGGTCCGAAGTGTCTGTCTCCACGTCTTCGGGGTCCCTGTATGAGTCTGCTATAACCTTCCCCTTACTTAGCACATCCGAAGGTACAGTTTTTAAGAGACTGAAACAGACAAGATTATTAAGAATTACATCTTTCTCTGTCATATGTGCAGTCAAGTTTGGATTACACTAGTGAAAAATTGATTAGTACAAATTACCTGTCAAGAGCGATGAGGGCAGTGTTGATCTTCGCTTTCATTGATTTGACCGAGGCTTCAGGATCTTTTCTTGATGCATGCAGAAGCAAGGAATCAAGTTCCTCCAGTGACCTACAAAGACAGGTTGAATTCTTCATTTGGGGTTTGTGTATTTTTCATCACTATAGAATTTATAACTTCGTACAGCCTATAGCTCCATGGTTAATTGTGATAGTTATTTCATGCACTTTTTGGAGGGAAGTGATTATAGAATTATTCGTAGTACCTCAGACATTCATCCACATTGTCAAATGCAGTTTTGCCATTGCCACTGTCAGAAGCATATTGTGCCACCTACATATGAAATGAATGCCAAACCTTTAATTAACTTTCACACACACACACACACGACACATATAGACTCAACAAATGATTCTAATCTTGAAAAAAAAATGGTAGGCAAAAACTTTTTTCTCATGGATAAGCAGGATATTAAAAATAGGAAAGGGAAAGTGCAGAAGAACACTCAGAAGTTGGAGCGAGCCTTTATACTTACAGCTCGAATATTTACACGAAGCGATGCTGCAGGACCAGAACGAAGTAGAGACCGGCATAGGGCAAATTGAGGTTCATCACCCTCCAATGTTTTTTCTGCAGTAGTAGAGAGAAAAGCATGAGTAGATGTTGTCAAACACATCTTCAATTTATGATTATTGCAAAGTGCAGACCATGTCATCAAGACTTGTTGTAGCAATATTAACAAATGGAAAAGAACAAGAAGAAGATCAGGCAATGTGAATCAAGATACAAGATGCATAAAAGCATCACAATGATATGCCAAAGTTTCCAAATTGAAACACAAGCAATAGATTCCATTGAAATTTACATTTATGAAGGTGCTTATCAGAAGGAAATGGAGCTATTCAAAAGAGTAGAGAGAAATGAACAAAGGTGCATTACCCAAGTCCTTTATCTGGAACTCTGTAAGTATGACAGCTGGTACATAAGCCTCCAAAGGATCAAGCTTTTTTCTAGAGCAGCATTTAGGAACAAAACAAATTATCTGATTTAAGATTGTAAAGATTACAACTTATGCACATATAACAAATGTGACTACTAATCAAATATAAGCTAGTTGGGTATAAAAATGAATAAAGAGAAATCAATGATATATACCTCTTGAGATACTTGTCGAAAATACTTCCTTCAGCAACAGCACCTAAAATAGATGAATTGAAAGCAATGAGGCATATACAATTGAAGGGAACAAAACATGTAAAGAGGGAAAAAGGGGGATACGGTTAGGAATGATGAGAAGCAAGTGAGAGAGAGCAATGGAGATGGAAACCACACGGCGACCCTTCTGCCATGTAAGGGGTGGTGGTTGCGGCAGTGCGCACCTCACAGTCACACGCCTGTGCTTGAAGGTGGAAGAAGAGAAGGAACGAAGGAAAGGGTTGGTGCTAACATGCGCAGGGATGGCAAGAGACGCCATTCCGACACAAACATGGATTCTAATTTCTGGGTTAGCTTTTCAGACTCAGAGAGAATGGTTAAGGTTGTGAGACTCACAGCTTCTCAATTCTCATGCTTATCCTTTTCTTTTCTTTTCTTCCCTATTCTTTACTCTTTTTGTTTTTGAGTTAAATTTTGGTTTTTCTTTTTTTGGTTGAGGTGTAAGGCAAGGAAGCTACAATTTTATGGAAAGAGGCTAAATTCTAATGAAATCGATTATTAAGCATATATTTTAATTACCACACTGTTTAATAATTTAATCTTTGATCATTATTATTGTAGAGATATATACACACAAAAGAAAAATATTTTTCCACTTTAACTTATATTGGTGGTTTATGATGAATGTGATGTTTAAAAAACCCCAAAAATGTCATTATCTGTCACGAGTTAAAAATCTTATTTTGTCAAATAGTTCAAATAATAAAGCGGATTCACAAAATTGAATAATGGTACTTATTTGTATTAATATATCGATTTTAAAAAGCAGTTAATGACAGTAAATAATTTCTTCAGCCTCTTATCTTTTAATTACGGCCTCACCGACATTAAATGTATTGACAATCAACACCAACTTATACATAACCATTTCTTTAATGGAAAAACATGTTCCCAAGTCTTACAAAATTTGCAAAATCTTGTTGAAGTGAAAAATGTAGTACTTCACCACATAATAGCCGTAGACACAAAGAAAGAAAAAAGAAAAAGAATAATATTAAAAAAGAAAAACTAGTTGTAGCGGGTCACCCGGTAGGTGTTTGTATATATGCTGCATCCAGCTATGTCTGAAGCGGACATAACACTGACTCATCCCCTCTTTGTTTCACTCCGATCTAACTCTCTCTGTTTTCTCAAAGACCAACAATGGCCAACACTCTTGTGACCATTTCCTATCTTTCTGTGACCCTTCTCTTCCTTCTTGCTGCTTCCAGAGATGCCACTGCTGACACTCAAAGTAAGTCCCCAAAAGCAACACCTTGTCTTTTTTCTGTTTGCTGCTTCTTTTGGCTTCAGATTTGGAAATTCGAACTTGTTTGTTTGTCAGTGCCCCCTTTTTGCTGTTGGTTTGATCTGCATTGCAACCACTTAGGAAAGTTGTTTTCTTTAATGTTAGTCTTTCTGATGCTTCCCATTGTTGCTTCTCATTATTGGTTAAATCTTTTGAATTTCATATAAAATGGAGTTCCCACAATGCCAGTGCAGCTGTTAGGCTGTTCTATGTGACAAGATCTTGATGGCTTTGAACTTAGAACTCTCGTGTGTGTGTGTTTGATTTCTCAAGGCAAGGGAACCTGTTTGATTTTTTATTCTTTGATTGTTAATTATTTGCTAGCCTAGAATTTGATGCCAGAGAAAACTTTCCATATTGGATCTTCAACTTTCCATATATTGTTGGTGATAATGGAAAGGGGAACAAATAGGAAAACTTATTAAGGATGTTTGGTGATTCATTATTGGTCTCTTTATAGTTATCAGCTTCTAAGCATGTTGAAATTTCCGTTCCACTTTCCTATTCTGGCTGTACCCTTTCCAAGATTGTGCCATTGGTCTATCTTTCTAGTCATTTGATTATTTTTATTTACGTACGACTTTTGCTGTGTGTTTGGAAATCTTATCGGTGAACTCTTTCTGTAAACATAAATGAAATCAAGATTTTGGAACTTGATATTTGGTGTTTCTTTGAGAGGGGAAGAAAAAATTGTGGCAGATTTTTTTCTAGCATTCATAATGACCATTGCACATTTATATTTATTTTCAACCATAGCTCAGTATTTGTCCAAGGATAACATCAAAAAAGAGATGGGGACAATGAAGTGAAGAAAGAAAGGGAAACAAATTAAGAAATCCTTAGCTGCTGTTTGAAGAACTTTTCCTTACTGATAATTCTGCCAGCATACTAGTGTTTCTCTCATTTAGATATGTTTTGCCTGCTTAGATCTGTTCTCTAATTTTGCATTTGACTTCAATGAACAAAACTTTTTGCAGTCAAAGTTACTAATAATCCTGCGGACAAGTTGGTAGCTGTGATCAATGACAACAGAACAGCTCACAGGGCATCGTCTTTATACGATAACCCGGGGCTCGCCTGCATTGCTCTACAATACATCAAGGCATACCAGGGCGACTGCGGTGCTGTGGGTGGACCAGATGCCAAGAAGCCTCCTGAGTCTCAATTCGTCGAAGTTTTTGCCCCGAGCTGTGGTGTAAAGGTTTCCTCTCTCGGTCCTATAACGGGTCGTTTCCTTGGGTGCCAGACTAAGTATGTACATGCACCCGAGGCATTTTCTGAGATCCTGATAAGGAACCAGAAGAGCTTAGACATACTCTACAGCAAGAATCACACTCAGGTTGGAGCTGCTGTCTCAGGTACTGATGGGGGTTCTCCTTATTTCTGGTGTGTCCTGTTTAGCAGTGGCAATAAGCCTAATAGCACTTTTGCCTTTGAGGATGGTGTGGCCAAAATTTCAAGACCTGGTTGCTTCAGTGGAGCTAATGATGAATGCAGTGGTGCTTATGATCTAAGGTCTACACTTAGTGTGATATGGATGCTTGCCACTTCAGTTCTGTTTGCATTGGGGTTTGCTTTTCCACTATGATCTTAATAAATTGAGATCATTTTTGTGTGGATTTTCTTTCCCTTTTAATCTAAGGGCCTTCTTCGTCTTTATTGTATATGGCGGCAGCCTTGGCCTCAGCTATTCTTTTTTTCTTTCTTTTTTCTGTTTCTCCTTTTGGGATACATTTTCATCCTTTCATTTGATTTGGTTACTTGTTAAGATGCTCATGCCTAATTGCTTTACTCAATTTCTTGTTTGCATATAAAATTTATGGTATTGATTCTTGCAAATCTCTTATGTGTGAGAAATCACATAAGAAACATAATATAGATTCTTCACATACACATGAGAAATAACAGTACTGTTGTATGCCTATGGTTGGTTACATAGATCTGAACTTCAAAACGAGAAAAAGAAGAATAAGAAGGACAACAATACCGCCAGAAGAACCACCAACTCTATGGATCCAGTTACGATCAAACCTGGTGAAGCTCTGGTCCAGGAAAGTGGACAAAGCTATGGCTAACATCAACAGAAAGAGCAACAGAGGAAACCAAAAAGCGAAGCTTATCGGTTGCTCATCATCTTCTAAATCACTCTCTGCCCTGCGATCTATATAAAGCGGAGAAGCCACAGCTAGAACCACCAACCCTATTGCAGCTAGTCTCTCGCATGAAGAAAACCTGCTCCTCCTTCTGTATGCTCCAACTTCCATTCACAAAATAGCCTCTTCTAGACGGAGACTATTGATCTCTCTCTGCTTAACAGGTAAAGCTTAGGTTGTTATTGTATAAGACGTCAATGAAATTTCCACTGTAAACATACGAGTAAATTTTCCCATGACAAAAAGATATTAATACTCGATTCTCTGCTGAAAACTTTTATTAGGAATCTGATTCCGTTTCTGCGGTGCAATATCTATTACATAGAAATACGGAATCCTCTCTGAGGTCTAGAATACAGTGTCAAAGATCAGAACTATTTCATAGTATCCGTTTTCAATTCCACCTTCGTTAGAAATATGCGAAACTTATCATATGCATTCCATTCTTGTTTAAACGTAGCCGCTGCAAGTGAAGGAACAAGAAGCGATGGCCAGAAATAGCTCATCAAATATCAGGAATCTTAAGTTCAAAATTTGTGGTGCCTAGCTATAACCACTACCATGGTTGGCAAGGAATATCAGAAACCAATGTACATTTATGGATAAACAGCCAAAGGCAAAACGAACATTATAATATATATATAACATTATATTATCATATATATATATTCTAATTCACAGGATCTGAAGTCCTTGATTTGTTCCCTTGAAGCCGTCTCATCCATTTCTTCTGTGAAGTAGACTGCAATGGTGGTGGTGGTGCAAGGCCTTCTTGAGGTTGCTCTGTGACTGGAAGTTCAGCAGGGAGTGCAGAAGCACTGCTAGTGAAGACATTCAGGACAAGGAATGCTAGGATGGGAGAGAGATCCAGTGTTCCTCCGAGTGGGGGAATGAGCCCACGGAATATGTTCAGATATGGGTCACATATGGTGCTGGTTGAAACCAAAAACCAATCATCATTTTAGTGAAAGCTTGCAAGTTCATGAACCGGTTAAATTCTGGAAGCTCTTTATCATATGATGCATCAGGGGCCAAAAAAACAAGATCCGAAAACTAAACCCAACTCTGTAAGTATATTCAATGGATCAATGTTGCATTGGCTATCAGAAAAGGTGAATCTTGAATCACATCAAAACAACCATCTAATCTAAGTAAACCATCCACACATAAATCCTTCCAAATCCAGTTTAATTACAAAGATAATGGATAGTTAAAGGACAATCAAACACGTTAGATAGTTGTTCAGCATGTTAATGTATCCATCACACTAACCTAATCAATTTCAAAATCATAAGTAGAACTGTCGTGAAACCTTATTCCAGAGCCTAGTGGATAATCCAATTCACAATGGTGGAAACAGAACATAGCAGATTCGCAAGGAAAAAGTGGTGTCACCTGAGGGGGCTAACGATAGCAGGAGGAGTATTGGGGAACCAGGTCAAAACAAGCCTAACAACGAGCAACGTGTTGTAAATGCTCAAGAAATTCTGAATTCCATTGGACACCACTAGCCCTGCCACCGAGTCCCCAGGCAAAACTGCTGCGAAATTGTGACTACGCATCGGCCTCATGTTCCCAGAATTACCGCACCGAATCTGAAATGAATCCAAAGATCAATACAAATACAGAATACATGGCTCATTCCATTTTGACATTACCTGGACGCACAAGCTCTGGAATTCGGAGGGGAGAGAGATGAGTTTGTTGAGAAAGGGGTTTTGGGAAGCGAGTGAATGCAGGAATGTGAAGAAATCATGTGCAGCAGCGGCCATGGATGTGCGGAATTCAGCGAGATGGATGCTATTGGGAGGAGCGTTGTTGGAGTTGGCAAGTGTGAGTCGGAGAAAAGGGAGCGCGAATGGTGTTTGAGGATTTGCCCAACCGAAACTGCCTCTGCGTTCCGAACAAAACGACGAAACCTTCTTAGTGTCTTCTACCTCACTCGACGAATTCGCGGCCATTGTTAAGGAAGCTCAGCTCAGCACTGTCAACAGATTCAAGTGTATATGTTCTCCGATGCTCAAAACAAGATAACGCTAACGATTGGATGCACTCACAAAGAAACAAGATAATCCATGTAAATATCCACCTACCTAACGACGACGTTTAGGGGGAAAAAGAAAAAAGTGTTAAGAGTAGAATTTATTTGTTTAAATTAACTGAAACATTATATGTTGAAATTTAACTGGATCTTATTTTATCTTATCAGGTTTGATTAAGTTATCCACTGCTTTAATGTATAAGAGAGGTTTGACGGATAATTATAAAACATGTTAGTGGAGCCAATTGTATGAGCTTACGATATATCATAAAGGTCATGGACTAATATACATTTAATAAAATTAATAGCAGTAGTAAATAGCAAAATATTAAGACTTTTATGAATTTGCTAAGTCTTTTAAAAAATATGATAAATCAACATAACAAACCATCTATATAGTCCTCCTACTTCGCAACTTGATAAATAATATATAGGATTATGTTGTGAACTCCCACTTGATGTCAAATTATTATTTTTTAAATTAAATTGATTTCTTTCAAATACTAACCTAACCTTTACATTGAAAAAATCTTGATGAGTCACGAATCTATAACCTTATTCACACGATTAAATTGACCAATATTGCAAACAAATATACTAAATATAATGAAATTGAGTAACTTTTTTTTATTACAACCATGTATAAATGGAACATGGCGTGAGACGCGTGTCGTATTCTGATTGGACAAGCTTTTAATGTTCAACGTACGCCTCTTCTTCACTGGGAGAAACGAAGACGAGTAGGTGCAGCAGGTAACAACACGATAATTTCGTGGTTCACGTTAACTAACTGCTTCTCCTTCTCTATTCTCTCTCTCTCTCTCTCTCTCTCTTTCCATTCCGTTCCTTCTCTCAGATTCCGATTATGGCAACTAATCTGCTGAAGCTCACTCTCTCAGCGCAACCCAAGTTCTCCTTCAACTACACAACAAATCCCAATGCTCAATTACTCTCTCTTCTCCCCACAAAACGGCGTCGTCACAACCGCCACCGCAACTGTCACCGCCCTGGATTCCTCCGTCCGCATTTCCTTGTTTCGAGTTCCCTACGAACTGATATCGGATCCACGGAACAAGCTCTTCTTCACAACAATGACTCGCCGCTTCTTCTGGACGTCTCCGGCATGATGTGCGGCGCGTGCGTCTCACGAGTCAAGAACATCCTCTCTGCTGACCAAAGAGTCGACTCGGTCGTGGTCAACATGTTGACCGAGACTGCCGCCGTCAAGCTGCGGCGGATCGAGGAGGAGTTGGAGCCGGAGACCGTCGCGGAGAGCCTCGCCCGGAGATTGAGCGAGTGCGGGTTCCCGACGAAGCGGAGGGCGTCCGGTGCGGGAGTTGCGGAGAACGTGAGGAAGTGGAAGGAGCTGGTGAAGAAGAAGGAGGAGCTCGTCGTCAAGAGCCGTAGCCGCGTCGCTTTCGCTTGGACTCTGGTGGCGCTGTGCTGTGGATCACACGCTTCACACATTCTTCATTCCCTGGGGCTTCACATTGCTCATGGTACTGCTCTAATCAAATATGCGATGTTCGTTATTCACTGTGACTAGAACGAATTATGATGCTCGATTCTTGATTTCTTTCTAATTTGCTAGCCTATATATTTTAATGTGTAGGACCGGTTTTCGAAATTCTTCATAATTCATATGTGAAAGGTGGTCTAGCTTTGGGGGCTCTCTTGGGACCAGGACGAGGTTAGTTCCTCTACCATCTCAATTGTACTTCATATACAGCAACAATTTTCAAGGCAACGTAGTTACATTCCGGTTTATGTTTCTTTCTTTTTGGCTTAGCTTCTAATTTTGCTATACTTAGAAATATCATTTACTACTTCTTATTAAATCATATCAATTGCATGAACTATAGAATTATAAAAACAAGAAGCAATTGATAAATACTCTAGAACCGTTAAATTTTAAGATATCGGATAATCATGAATTTTTTTTATTTGATAATTTCTTTTTGTGTCGGATATAATTATATTGTTATTTAATAATTTTCTATTTTTAGTCCTTAAAATGTACTCTAAAACAATTTATTTATTAAAACCGGTTCTGGTTAAAAATAGAAACTGCTTTGTTGTTGTTGGTTATTGGTTATGAATATGTATGTAAGTTTGAAGAGCGGCTTGTTTCAGGGATTAGTCCAGTTAATTCTGGCGAGACACAGTCTCAAATACTATAATGTGCTTAATATACTGCATTCATGACAATGCAGAGTTACTCTTTGATGGCCTAAATGCATTTAAGAAGGGATCGCCAAACATGAACTCTCTTGTGGGTTTTGGTTCTATAGCTGCCTTCCTCATCAGTTCGGTAAGATTATCTCTAGAATTTGAGTGCCCCATCAAGTTCTTACAAGACAGATAAATTCCTGTTTTCATTTGATGTGTTGTTCACTCAAACTTCATCTTTTCTGTAGATATCACTACTGAACCCTGGGTTGGCATGGGATGCATCATTCTTTGATGAACCGGTGACTTTCCTTACTTTCAAATGTCTCAATATTTGTGAATTATGATTGGAGAATGTTCACTTTTCCTTCGAACTTTGTTTATAGCTCATTTATCATCTTACTGGCACTTTCTACATTCATGTCGATAATAAGCTCCTCATGTAAGGATTTTGTGTTTTAGCATGCAGGTCATGCTTCTTGGTTTTGTGCTTCTAGGACGTTCTCTAGAGGAAAAGGCAAGGATTCAAGCATCTAGTGATATGAATGAACTTCTTGTAAGTTGCTGTGCTGTTCATCTCTCTCATCCGGCGGTATTTTTCTGCAATAGAATATCAATTTCATTTATTAAAAATGAATAATCCAAGAACTGGAACTTTGGTTATAAGGAATAAGTGTCTTTTTACTAGCATTAAGCATCAAATTATAGTTTTTCTGAAAAGAGTGGCATTTCCTATTAGAGTAATGTTTAACTTTATTTTTTTAATCATTTAGTCTTATGAGATCTCACTGTGGTTTTTGTTTTTGCCAGTCACTGATATCTACTCAGTCAAGACTTGTAATTACTTCATCAGAAGGATCACCATCTACTGACACTGTGCTTTCTTCTAACGCAATTTGTGTTGATGTCCCAACTGATGATATTCGAGTAGGTGATTCAGTGTTGGTATTGCCTGGAGAGACCATTCCTATAGATGTGAGCCTTCTCGATTCTGCTTATTTTATTCAAACCTTTAAAGCTATATGTCTGGTACCTAAATTAAGGTCTAGCGGCATCAACATGCCTACTTTGATTGAGTATAAGTGCATGTTAAGTTCACGGTTCCTTCAACCATTTAAAGCTTATAAAGTATAGTTATAACAATGTTGCGGAAAACTATCTTTCAAGTCTTTATACTTGAAAGTGAATGACCTCCCTTCTTGGCTTAAGATGAGCATCTGGTGAAACTTGTTGGTTCATATGGTATTGCTTGCTTATGCTAGAAATTCCTGGGCAGGGAAAGGTCATTTCAGGAAGAAGCGTGGTGGATGAATCCATGCTTACTGGAGAATCGCTCCCTGTATTTAAGGAAGAAGGCCTCACAGTTTCTGCAGGAACGATAAATTGGGTAAAGTTATATGCAGACTTGAAATTGATATTGAATTTTATGTTGTCTCAATTCTCATGTTGCCAAACAAATTTTTCTATCTTTTGTTGTGAGGGTAATTCATTGGCCAAACAAATTTCTATTTCAGGATGGTCCTTTAAGGATTGAAGCTTCTTCAACTGGCTCCAACACAATGATTTCCAAGATTGTACGCATGGTTAGTATACCATGTTCTGTGATGGATTAGTGGTGAAATGCTATATAGTGTTAATGTGGTGAATGATGATCATATTTTTCAGTTAAGAATATATTTTCTGCATGCCTGATTGTTATAGATTTACCGGGACAATGTAGAGCTAATTTAAACAATTGTGTTATTACCTTGCTTTGTATGGTTTTAGAATCATACACGTAGGGATGGTCTTCAATGTTTCTCGCAATGTGATCAGATTGCACTGCTGAAAGTCCAATGACATGGGATATATGGAAATCAAACATTTGTAGAGAAAGTTTCTCCATGGTTATTACAAATTTACAGCTCTAACTTGTTACTACAGGTTGAGGATGCTCAATCGCGTGAAGCACCTGTACAAAGGCTTGCAGATTCCATAGCAGGGCCATTTGTATACAGCGTAATGACTCTGTCAGCAGCAACATTTGCATTTTGGTAAGTACTTCGTACAACTTTTTTGCATGATATAGTATGGTTGTCCACTTATCCTAGTGATGACTTCTATTAGTTTATTATGACGTCAATCCAACCCACTTAGCTCAAACATTTCAAAAGGAAAAGGAGCCGTGTCCTTTTTGTCTCATGTCTAAGTGGGTGCTCGTAGTTCTTAGGATCTTGCTAAAAGATTTATGATTATCATGCATGTTTGATTTTTCCGAGGAAAAGCATAAGTGTACGGTTCATATTACCCATAACCTTTGACAAGTTTCTTCTATCTTTCTCCAGGTATTTTATTGGATCAAACGTATTTCCTGATGTTTTGCTGAATGATATTGCTGGCCCAGAAGGAGATCCACTACTTTTGAGTTTAAAACTCGCTGTAGATGTTTTGGTGAGTGATATTAAACTTGGTCCCCTGACTTGTGCTTCAAATCTGCGATGAAAACTACTCACCTGTCAGTCGTTGACTTTTCTTCCCCTATTGCATGAGCATTGATCACTCCTTTTTACTGGCTTTCAGCTTTTGTTCTTGATCAGGATACACTAATAGTTAAAATCTTGTATGGTCTTTATGTTAAAAGTTTTCAGTCATTGCAAAAAGCTATCAATTTGGAGTCTTCAAGTTAGTCTACTCTGAGTACTCTCAGAAATGGTTCTATAAGTTAGTATTTGTAACGTTCTGAAACCTAATATGATCATTAATTGCAAGTGTGTGAAGAGATGAGGTTACATAGATCAGTGCAAGACAACTTTAGCATCGTTCCTAGATGAGGTTCCATAACAAAAATGCTTGGTGTTATATATATATATATAAATAGTTATTGTCCCTTTGCAGGTTGTCTCTTGCCCTTGTGCACTGGGTCTTGCCACACCCACTGCAATCCTGGTTGGCACCTCGCTTGGTATGTAACTTATATTCTCTGCATTTAGTTCTTAGAAATGTTAATTAGAGTTACTTGAACAGTGAATGAATATGTGAAATATATTCTCCTTACTTTTTTTCCCCTCTTCCTTGAAAATTTGTTTGACATTGAGTAGCTTTTTCCTTTTATTTTCTTTTTTGTTTTTCATTTTTCTTTTCTAGTCTATTTTATTCTTCTATTAACTGACGGTTTTTCCTTTTTACTATCTCGCACTCTGCCACTCTTGGTCAACTGTGGTTGTTAAAATATATATTGCCCAACACAAGAATTGTAATTGTTGCAATATGAAGTAGCTGTGTCTTTATCTGGCAAAAGGGGTCCTCTCTTGTATACTTGAACTTGTGAAATTTTATTTTAAAGAAGATTGCAGCATGTTACGCTGGTTAAGCATTTTCAGTATATACTATCCATTTTGTCTAGGCATAACGCACCTTGCTAATGACCAGGGGCAAGAAAAGGACTTCTTATTAGAGGAGGAGATGTACTGGAACGCTTGGCGAGCATAAATTATATTGCTCTAGACAAGGTGAATTCCATGTTCTTTATATTACGCAAATGCTCTTTATGATGTTTGAGGATTTTTTAACCAGTGTTCTGGTTAAGGAATCAAGTAAGGAAACTTTATGAAGTACCAATTTTTAAGATGGGCAAGCAGCCTAGCACTTTGCTCAAAAGGAAATAAATAAATAAAAGAAGTAGATTGACTAAAACGCTAAAATTTCAGACAGGAACCCTCACCAGAGGAAAACCAGTTGTCTCTGCTGTAAGTTCTATTCACTATGGAGAGTCAGAAATACTTCAGTTTGCTGCTGCAGTGGAGAAAACGGCATCTCATCCAATAGCAAAGGCTATTGTCAATAAAGCAGAGTCTTTAGAGCTAGTACTTCCGGTCACAAAAGGGCAGATAGTTGAACCAGGTTTTGGAACCATGGCAGAAATAGATGGTCGTTTGATTGCAGTTGGATCATTAGAATGGGTCCATGAACGCTTCCAGACAAGAGCGAACAAATCTGATTTACTGAATCTTGAGCATACTTTGATGAAACATTCATTAGGCACGGCATCTTCAAACTATTCGAAAACTGTTGTCTATGTTGGACGTGAAGGGGAAGGCATCATTGGTGCTATTGCCATATCTGACATTGTGCGTGAAGATTCTGAAGCCACTGTAACGAGGTATCCTTATATATCTGTAATTCTGTTTACGTATCCTCAGAAGTCATACATATTTCCTCTAATATACGATTGATTTGTGCTTTGTTTGGCTGACTTCGTTTCCTTGATTGGAAGACTTAAACAGAAGGGAATTAAAATGGTCCTCTTATCGGGGGACAGGGAAGAGGCAGTTGCAACTATAGCAGAGACAGTTGGAATTGGAAGTGATTTTGTCAAAGCATCATTGTCACCCCAGCAGAAATCTAGATTTATTTCATCTCTGAAAGATGCTGGACATCGTGTTGCGATGGTATGGTGTTAACTATATTCACTGAAGCCTCTAATTTGTCTCTTTCTCTGAGTTGGCCGTATAAGCAAGTCACGATTTAATGTGCGATGAGCTCATACAGTGGTGGTGAATTGATCTGAAAAATATTTTGTTTTGGTAGCAGTAGCACTAAACTATTTTTCTTTTTGGAAGTTGCGGAGATACTTATACTTGCTTATAATGAATAAAATGGTGACTCCACCGTAAAGTGCTTTTACTGAGATGTTCCTTTCTATTTCCTCCTCTGAAGGTTGGTGATGGAATAAATGATGCACCCTCTTTGGCTGTAGCTGATGTTGGGATTGCTCTACAGAATGAAGCTCAAGAAAATGCTGCCTCAGATGCTGCATCCATTATACTTCTTGGGAACAAACTTACACAAGTATTGCATTTCTGATGTGCCAAATTTATTAATTCGCTTCTATGCATCCCCAACTCCCAAAATTTTACTTTTATGCTTTCACTGCTCATCTCAAATATTTCATTTCTGACGTGCCTCATGACTTGTGTGTTAAAACTTTAATAGAAACTACCATTCGGAATTAATTGACGAATCCCTGTGTTCCCCCATATTGAAATTGATCCTTATGGTTCTTCCTCGTCTTGTTTTACTGACCTTTTAACATTTACAGGTTGTCGATGCACTAGACCTGGCACAGGCTACCATGGCAAAAGTGTATCAAAATTTGTCTTGGGCGGTTGCCTACAATGCTGTTGCCATTCCCATCGCAGCTGGTGCGTTACTTCCCCAATTCGAATTTGCCATGACACCTTCACTTTCAGGTAAGCAACACTGTACCAGACGTTTCTTTCTTATATATATATATATATATATATATATATATATATATGTTGAACCTTCCATCCCGTGATTTAAAAGTACATTTTGTCAAGCAAGAATGGTTAATTTCTGTTTCTCACATTAAAAATTTGATCACAGGAGGACTGATGGCTCTGAGCTCCATCTTCGTTGTCAGCAACTCACTGCTTTTACAGCTTCATGAGTCTCAGACCTCCACAAAGGACTCACTCTAGTCACGTAATAAACCTACTCCCATCCACTCGAACGCGTGATCGTATGGTATGGACATGTAGCATCTAAAATATATATGTATCAGAGGTGGCGATCCATATCATGATGGCAGTACAAATTCGGCATCCATATCCTGTTTTGTTTCCAAGATAGAAAATAAAAATAAAAGGTAAAGAATGTATAGTTGTATGGGAAGTCCTCCTGCAGGCTTGTGTCACATCCTACCCTTGAGGCTTTCGGAGAGGTCTTTGCCTATTTATTACTACCACGGTACCCCCTGATATTGAACAGGGGTTAGGCTGCAAACTTTGTTTCGATGTTGATGTATATGTATTATAAACTTTAGTTAAATATTTGTGTGAAGCTGTAAGAGTAGTGATAATAGCTAATAGGTTTCCAGAGTTTGCAGGTAGGCCTTCTATTTTTTCTATGATACCATTGTAAAATAAAATAAAAATGCTTGTGAAATATGAATTTGATGTGTTGTTTCTATATTGGGCAATAAAATACATGTATTTGTTTTCATCATTGTATTGCGATTGTGGTAAATGTTATTCAGTGATATTGTGACATATTTTCTGGATGCCACACGAGATCAGCCAGGTGCCAACATCTGCAATTTTGCCTAACACCACAATCGAACAATGATTTTAACACTCATCCCATTTGCAACAGCGTAAGTGTCCAACTAACTAGTATATATAGCTTTATACAAGTTTATGACGTGTTAACTATGTCATGTAATGGTTTGTTCAACTTGTGTCTCACTGCTTAGGTTTCAAACTTTTCAAGGAGAATTGGGAAGCAAGTTTGGCAGTGCCAGCTTTTGTGATGGTGGATAGTAAGAATGATAAGGTAAATACAACATAGTAAAGTTAAAAACTACTAAAATTAGGAGTACAGAGAGGTGGAGTGCCTGTCATGTCCTAAGTTAATCTATCATTTGTTTGTTTCAATCTACAACCTCTTGCTCGCTTGACTAATACACTTGAGCAAGGCATTTGTTCAAACAACATATATAGTTATACAACATCTTATAGGGTTAGTTTACTATGATCCATGTGCTGCTGCTTCGTTTCCGAGGGAGGATACCGGCAACTTTATTGTTGCGGCGGCAGTAGCACAATGCTGTAGATCTGCCACCGAGAACGACCGCCACGCCGAGAAATTCCGGTGTAGAGGTGACGATGGACCTGGACTCGCGCAAGGACTTCCACTAGCAGTGAATCGAATACGTGGATGGAGTGGTGGGAGAGGTGGCGGTGACCTTGAAATAGAGCTTGTTGAGGAGGAATCCTCGCTCGTGCAGCTACTAGTGCTGTCATAGTTCATGGCAAAGGCAAGAGCCAAAGCGCTTCTACTTGAGCTCATTGATCTCTTGGCAATGCCACCTCCGTTGCTTTTCAGCTTGTTGTCCCAAACGTGATTGAACGCCATCAAGTTCCTGCGTCTCCTGCTGTAAGCATTCTCTGGTTTTGCAATGTCTTTAACAGATGGAGAACAAGATGCATCCGCTAGGCTCGTGAACGATTTTGATTTTCCATTGTAGAACTTTGATATGCCCCTCCTGCCAATTTCATCATAAAAACATGGATTTAATCTCTAATTACTACTATTTTTAGCAAAAATGGTACATAGATTTCTGCCGTATGATCACCGAAATACGCTGATATTATGTCTTAATATTTAATTTGTCAAATTCTAGATTTCTATGCCTATCGCGATTATTCTGTTTTGTAAGAGTTAGATCCCTCTGTTTGGGTAGGTCAGATTAATTAGAATCCGTGTTTTTCGTTGAAAACATAATTTCTTGAAAGCAATCCAAAAACTAACTAGATCAAGAATAACAACTTTCTCTCTTTTTCTTTTTTTGGAAAAAAAATATAAACCCAGACACAGATTTGAAGAAACAAATTCAAGACATGTTGTTCAAAAAAGGAAGCAACTTTAGGATCTTAGAAGTAGCAAGTAGCGTACCTAATGGGAAGAACTTCTTCGAGAGAGTCCATCATATCAAGAGGTCCATTATAAGCACTCTGAGCTTCGTTCTCTCCGCTCTCTGTCTCCGACGACACATCGCTGTCCTTGCCGATCGAGGACGACGACGTCGTCGAAGACAAGCACTCGGCCTCATCCTCGCCCTTTCGTGATTCCAACACCTCCGCCTGCTCCGCGGCGCATCTCAACCCCGATGCTGCTGCTTCCGTCCTCATCGATTCAGAGAAACACCGATGTGAATGAAGAAGCTCAACAACAAACAACGCCAAAAATAAGAAAAAAAGAAGAGAGATAGAGAGAGAAAAAGAGAGGTTTGGGTAAGTGGATAATATCAACACGTTGTGAAGTGGTGTCCTTTTATTTGTTTCGTTGTTTATATATATAAAGAAGATTAATGAATTGAGCAGTAATTAATTAGATGCGCTTTAAATATTGTTATTTGTTATTTGTTTTTTTCAACTTAAATGGATAAAGTAGTATCCAAGAAGATACCCAGTTCATTTTCCTTCTCTCTTTCTTCAGTTTTTAATTTATTTGTTAAATTAATGAGGAAAATGGGGGAAGGCCATGGCCTGACCTTATCCTCATCCACTCCACGTTAGAAAAACACGTCTTCATTGGTTTTTCTTTTCTTTTTTTAATTCCTTCAATTTTCTTGTCTTATTAAAATGAGCTGTGATCAAGTGCTTCGCCTTCTTTTGTCCTTGCCAACCAACATTATCAGATCAGATCAAACACTGCAAGTGCTCACTTGTTAGCTTTCGGCGTCTACCTTCATCCTTTGAACAAATTTCAATAATAATAATAAATGAACCTACAAAAGCAACCCTTCTTTTTGAAAATAAGTATTTTGTTAATTTCACTAGATAATTAAAATTTATCACGGTAAATTGATTTAACTGGCATTATAATATTCATATACATACATGTTAAGAAAAAATATAACATAAATCATTCGTACACCAGAAAAAAAATGAAAAAGTAAAATGAATGATAACAGTTTTGAATTTGTATGGTTTAATACTAACTAATGGATAAGATAAGATGAGTGAGTGGGGGCAGATAACATAATAATAATAATAATAATAATGATAAGTGAGAATAGGATGATAAATTAATTTGGCTATGTGTGCATTGCAAGACAAGGGACCATAGGAAATAGGATTAGGATATAATATTACCCTATCTCACTGGGGACTACTACTATTTACTGCAATGCAAATTAATTAATGAGATTAATGAACAGATTGTGAGCCTGTCCACGTGCACATCTACACCACCTATCGCACATTGCCATGTCCACTTGACAACACGTTGACGAACTTGGACGGTTGAATTAATAATGCCTTTTCTATTTCTTTTCTCATTTTTCCATAATGTTTAGAGACACATCCCCTAATTACAAGCGTTACACACAGAGGTAGGTAAATTCCCTTAATATTGTTAATCTTATTAGTTTTAATTCACTACTTATATATTATATCAAACTTGATTATCCATTAAGATTGTGGATACTCTAATATTTAAATATAAATTTATTTTTGACGTGATTATGTTTAGACATATCAAAATTTAAAATTACCTCCAATTACAATCATTACTTTTTTTATCTAAATAAAAAATACACATAATCATGTAATTAGAAGTTAGAAAAAGGCGGTAATTAAAATGCAAGAAATAAGACATGTTTTGGGCAATCAGCGTATTGGTAGTATGATATAATTTACTATTAATTAATATGTGGTAGTGGTATACGTACTAGGTTGGATGCGATGAGGTGGAAAAAGAGAGGATTGGGTATGAGTCATGAGGTGGAGGAACAACGAAGCTTATCCAAAACGGGTAGATGGGGCCCACATCACAAATTGGGGGAAGAATAATACTCCCTTCCCTCCACTTTTATTTGTCTTTCTAAAAAATTTATTTATCTACTATTATTTGTCATTTTAGATTTTCAATAAAACATTTACAATCTTTTTCCAGTTTTATTCATACATACACTCTCTTTTTATCTCTTACAATTATTATTGCACAAAAAACTATAAAAATAATTTTGTTATTATACATTTATTTCTATAGAAATTTTTGTGTTTTCATCACCTTGTGCAATACTCTAAAACGTCAATTAAAAGTGGACGGAGAGGATAGCAATACTAAATATAGAGTTTTGATGATGGCAGTAAAACTATATCAGCTAAAATAAATAAAAATAAGAGTTTAAAATTAAATTATTTAGTCTATTAAAAATATAATATATAATTAAAAATTTTATTTATTTGAATTAAAATTATTAAAATGAATTTTTTTTCTAACTATTATAACTAGAAAAATTTTATTATAAATTTTATTATAAGGTTCAACGCTGGCTGGCTCGCGTTCCCATAAAAGCCATTTGTCGCTGTCTGAGTCTTGCTCCCTAGTCTCCCTTCTTTTCAATCATGTCGCACACTTCCCACACAATCTTTTTTACTTTCCCATCTTGCCCTTCTATTTTCCTCCTTAATCCAACCCCATCTATTTTCTATTTTACCATTTCATTTTCTTTCCACCTTTTATGAGATACCATTATAAAATTATACTAATAACTTTCCTAAATCTTATCACTTTTCAAAATTCTAGAGATTTAATAATACTATACTACTCCCTTGTTATTAAAATACTTTTAATAAGTTTTCAAGAATTATTATAGAATTTTTAGAGATTTATTTATATTTTTAGTTTGATTAGATGTTTAAATTTGAGTATTAAAATAAAATAAATCTTCAGTGCGGAAAAATAAAAACAACCCACCCTTTATCTAACTATTGACTATTGATGAGTGGAATGAAGAGTTTTTACCCAAATAGAGAGAATAGTGATGATGCTTTCAATTCAATTCAGCTTATCGCATAATTACACGTCTTCTCCATCACATGGTTGGGAGTCACTATCAGCTACCACATTCTGCTGGTGGTTACCCTACTCTCATTTGGCAACCCTGTTTGGGATTTTAATTCTAATCAATTATGTGCTAAGTTAAAACCTAAATTGCAAGTTGGTGTCAAATTCAACTCCCACTATATATAGCACATGATTATTACATCATCGATTAGGCGGCAAAAAATTTCACATGATCATGTTAGCTCTTTGGAATTTAACTAGGAACAACAGCCTATCTATGGGTTTGGTGTTAGATCAAATCATCAAAAAATAGTAATATGCCGATTTTGAATATATCACTATCCATTAGAAGTGATGCAGTTACGGTATTTGTGAGAAATTCCAATTCTTGATGCCATTGCTACTTAATTCATTGACATTGATATAAGGCAATTTAATTAATTAATTAAAAACTTGGCAAGAATTTAAAACGTGGAAAAATCAAATAAGAGATAAGGTTGGTTTAGATGTTGAAACCGCGAGGACGATTGGTTTGTTGGCTCAACTAGTTTTCCTTTCCCGTGAAACATGAAACAAATATATGTGGATCAATGGATATACAATAAGTAGTATTGAAGATCTAGATTTAAGCCAATTTTACTATCATTTTTTTTTTCATATTTTTAATTTTTCTTGTTAGAGATTTGTCTTCTCATTTATTTACTTTTTACTGTCTATATATATAAAGATCTAATTATGTGAAGAAAAAAAGTGATGTTCATCTGGCTAAAATGAAGTAGGAGAAGTGTTTATATCATCATACCCAGCCATTTTTTAATTATCTATTTACTCAAGCAGGGTATGTACAAGTAATTAATTAACTAAAGGTACAACCTAATTATAAACATTATGAGTCTTTGGAGACTTGCAAAAAGCAAGTCGTGGACGTTCCAAATGATAAGTACTACTAGTAGTAATCTACAAACTATTAGCTAGTAATGTAATATTTGTTAAACATGCATGATTGGGGATGGTTCATATTCTTGCGATAGATGAGAATATTATTTGAGAGACGCAAGCTTTGCAAGAGCACCAACAGCAAGGGAATTAATGTAAGTGCAGGGCTCAGTGTTGGATGAATCCCAACGCTTATCATTGAACTTGTCATTGCCGTCAGGCCCACCCACAATTGCCCCTGTCAGCTCATAGAAGTTTGGCTGATCTCTTTGGAACCATTTTGAGAAGGTCAACGCACAGTTGACCACCTCTTCATTCTTTGACAGCTTTGGCACCGATGCCCCTCTATGGTGTGCCTGTCTCGGTGGGTTCGTCCCAAACCCTACCATGTAAGATCTTCCTTCTGGGTTTTCCCCTAGTATGTAATCCATCTGCAACAATAATTCATCAATCATACTGTAATAATCAATACTATTTTTATTGCAAATTAGATACTATTCAATAATCAATAATCAATAATCAATAGTGTTTATGATACAACATAAATACGTCAAACTAGTATTCAATGCGTACTATATAAGTACATATAGCACACATTATGTCTAATGTATAGCATACGTTGGATACTAGTTGGACGTATTTTTGTTGTACGATAAACATTATTGATTCGATAATGAATGAATGTACTTATGTACACTAACTAACTTGTTTTTTGGCGAAATTGAGGAGTTGGGATGAACCGAATCGTTGGTTTCCACAAGAGACAGTCTGTTTATATTTGGCAAGCAGATCACCATATACAGTGAACAAGAGTGCTGTGCCTGTGGCATACTGTGTGTTGGCCCCATCTCTCAAATGAACGAACCCTCCTGCACAACCATATATATACTTATATATTGTAATTTCTAACTAATTATAATAAGGTAGTAATTAAATATATTAATTAGTAGAAGAGAGAGCAGGTAATAACACACCAGGGGATAACTTAATTTGGTGGTAGGGACTATCAGGAAGGACTGAGCATATGAAACTCTCTCCATGGCTTTTGAATGTTTCCAAATTCTTTACTCCTTCAAAATGCAACTGCAGCAATGAATCAATCAATGTATACACTTTGTTATCAGTTAGGGCTTAATTAGGAGAATACTAATTCATCATTAAATAACCAACCTGGGTAAGAAGGATTTGAGCCCCTGCATATTTAAGGTCCCAACTGAACTCTGCAACATTAGCACTAATAGCTTCTTCTTTGATGTATGTCAGATACATTGGCTTATTTGTAGCCAAGTATAGCCACGTTGCAGCCCACAAAAGTTCATCCTACATCCCAATTACAACCACTTCAATCAGACTAATCTCAACATTATATTCACTCTCAATTAATTAAGAAAGGTTCATTAATAACTCAGACGACTTCTGAGACTAAAAAATGTTGTAATAAGGAAATTAATCACATTACATTATATCCTGAGTAAGAGCAGTAGAAGGGACACTCTCCATCATAAGTTCCTTTATGCGATTTCGCCATTTCGAAAAGCTACCACCAAAACGTGAGAATCAAAGTAAATTAGTTATACTACACTTACTAGAAGAAACTTATCAGACATTAATTATGTTTTTAATGTAATGTAACATACTAGTTTAGCTTTATTAAGGATTTTTTGAGCATATGTATAATCTGAGTGCCTAAAAACAATGGAAGAAGCAGCCATTGCCGCTGCAGTTTCAGCTGCAATCTCAGTCCCTGGCGTGCTACTGTCAATCTTCAGAACAGTTCTTTTTGTTTTCATATTCTCTGGTCGAATCCAACAATGGTGATCATCTTCCGGGTCCCCTACCTATATATATATATATATATCACACATCATTGTTGTTTCTATTAAAAATAAATTCTTTTTTATCTTAATAATAACAAGAATTGCATTATCCATATATATAATATAAGGGTGTACTCTGACCTGCACATATAATCTTTGCCTTCTAGAACTAGCTTTGAGGAAATAATCAGTACCCCATCGAATAGCATCTTGAACATGTCCCATTTCATTTGCAGCTTCTAATTCTGATTTGTAAAAAATGGCAGCCCATGACAGAGTAGTAACTGTGAATGCCATGGGTAGGCCATATTTCACATTATCCCCTGCATCATAGTAACCCCCAGCAAGGTCCACCTACATATATGCATAATGTACATTCATATAGATGTGATGAGATATAATCCTAAAATATTCATTTTTTAATTATGTCTTTATGAATAAAAGATATTATCTTCACATAAAAGAAGTCGACATTTTATGGATAATAAAATCAAGTTTTTAATGGTTAGACAGTTTTAAATTGTAGTATGCAATCACAATTACGACCATAATATTACTCTTATGGTGGCCTCGACAACGATAGGAGCAACAATTGCAGCCATATCAATACCATTTTGGTGCAATTTTCCATATTGTAGTTGTGATTGCTGCCATAATTTAAAATGTCTGTTGTTTCATAAACAAATAAAATTTCTAGTCAAGAAGTTAAGATGGATAGGGACAAAGAAAGAAAGAGACATTAGCTAGTTTTCCATCATCAAGTGCTGAGTCTCCTCTCCAAGGGACCCTGTTATTGGAAGGTAGCTTCCCTGATCGTTGTGCCTCTAGGAAAATTAAGGACTTTGTGAGAGCCTCCTTGTAATTGAAATCACCATTAACATGCATCATATTCCCTTCAAACAAAGTAAGCCATAATACTACTACAATGATGGCCCAATGTGCTCTTTGAGTACCCATTAATGAACCTCAAAAGTTTTGTACACTATTATTATTATTATTATTATCACTAATTATTACAAAGTGAGATGTTTGGAAGAAGCAGTGATGATGATTGGAGTTTATAGAGAAATGTTAAAGAATTGGTTATGGTGATTGTTAGATAGTTGTTTCAATTGCCTCCTCCAAAAGGAACCAAGAAGTGGCAACGGACAACTTGCTTTGGTTTTGGTGTGAGTTTGTGATATTTGTTTTTCCTTTACTGAGGGAGTTGTTTATTTTTTTTAGGGGTTCAAAAGAAAGTAAGAAAGTAGGGGATGGTTGTGAGGGAAAGAGGGCTTAAGCCTTTTTGTTTTGGTTAAAGATTTAAGAACCTCCATTTTTAACCCTAATTTACCCACTACTATTCTTAGCATGTGGTTGGTAAGGAGTTTGTTTAATTCACCAATACTCAATTTAACAAACCATCTTTTTTCTTTGTTCATGAATTGTACGGTTCATGGATCAACTTCAAATTAATATAATTTCATTTCATTTTGAGAAGCATTAATTAGATTCAGATTTACTACTACTACTATTTATTGTTACCTAAGATTAGCCAGATGAGGTTTTGGTTGCAATTGATGAATGTAATAATATCATTACTATCACCAAGAGTCATCATAGTAATTAAATCAGTGTATCAAAATTAAATTCTTAATCAAATTTCTTAACATGAAAATTGTATAGTTCTCTTTCTAGAAGTAGTAAAAGATATTCGCCCTGGGACAGGGGAACATTATACGGCATGGTATCATGTATTACTATTATTTTCGTCGTTATCATACTCTTAATAATTTATTAATAGAAATTTATATAGTTCGAGTCAAACATGGAAAAAACATCTCATCTCGACAATAATTCTAATTCTAGGCTAACACTACAGTAGCCATATGCAATGACGTTTCGTGCAAGTGTTCAAAATTATGATAAGTATTCAAATCTCTGACAAGGCAACCACAAATGGGTGCATCCACACACATAATATAAAATCATAATAAATAAATTATAAAATCATAAAGAATGGATATGACCATAGGAGAAAATATCAATCATCGGTGACTTTGAATAAGCAAAAGGATAATAAATAATCATAATCACAAAACATGATGTCATCTCTGAAAACTTCAAAAGATGGGTGTGAATGGGATGATCAAGTCATTCAACATGATTTTCACTTGAAACACAAAATCAACAAATTTGCAATTTTGTTTGTATACCTCACCCTCTCTACTATTATACCCCAAAATCTGATAATAATAATAACCTCTTCAATGTAAAACTACTAATTTATCCCTCTTTTGAATCTTGACATGTCTCTGTTGTTCTATGGTCACAATAAGCCAGCTTCAAAGAGGTTCCTCCGCCTCAAAGTCTCATCAACAAGCTTGAATGTCTTCTTCACCAGCTTTTGATCGAGCGCAGTGGTCCGGTAGACCTTAAAGACGCGATCAACGTGGTCCGGCGCGGTGCTCTGGAAATACAACTCTTCAAATTTTTTCTTCACAAACCTGCAGGCAGAGTTTATAACCCAAGTGAATTGAATTGAATTAATTGCGTTGATTATAAAGAAAAATGAAATAAGGTCTGAATTTGAATGCTTCCATGAAGAGGTAACTTACTCGTATGCATGTTCAATCTCTTGTTTCCCTGTGGAAACTGGCTGGTAATCTTTGAACCACTCACACACATTCAGTGGTACCTTTTTCACAATGCAAGACAGACATTAAAATCATTAATTAGATTGAAATGTGTACTATCCAATGTGCAATGTTTAGAGGTTGTGTTCTTACTTTGAGGATCTTCTTCTCGAAGATGTCGAACTTGTTTAAGAACAACATGAAGGATGTTTTCTGTGCAGAAAATGGAACAAATCTTAATTGCCAAAATAGTATCAGAGGAATCAGCCAAATACAGTATATAGTTAAGAGAAGGAAACCTGAAAACATGGCTGCTTCAGGACCCATTCAAAAAGCTCCTTAGTCTCCATCATTCTATTCCTGTGTTCATCCTCGAAAAGCGTTTGATCATACCTGGAAGGCAAATATAATGTCATGACTCTAGTGAGGAGTCTAATAGCAAATAAAAGAGAAAGCGAAAGCGTACTCGATAATAGCAGCGCAGAAGATGACTGCTGAAACTCCTTCGAAAAGATGGATCCATTTCCTCCTTTCATTTCTCTGGCCACCAACATCAAACAGTCTATAGACTTCGCCGCTCCTCTTGTTTTCTCCAACAGGGCTGTGAAAATATAACAAACACTTACCAATCAAATTGAGTAACAAGAGCACACCCTGCCTGCTTCATGTAGTGTAATACCTGAACTGGATCTCCACGACACCAGTTGTCCGAACTCTAGCATACAAAACGTCTTCCTGCAGTTGTATGAATAGAGTGTTACACCATAAAAGTAAACAGAAGCTAAATTCCACATATTAGGAATTAACTTCACATCTCGAAAGAAAGATTAACATTGGATACCTTTGTTGGAACATAGTTCGCATCAGACAATCTCTGCAAGTTTTCCATGAAATAATGAGCACAATCTGGAACTTGGAGCTCATTGCCACGTGCATAAGTTTCCTACAATCAACAAGTAAAATGTGTAAACATAAGACAGACAGACAGACAGACAGACATAAGTAAGTGATGAACCAAAAACAGACAGTATGGATGTGGCATCCATTTAAGTACCTGAATTGCAGCATCCTTCCACAGAGTCTCTATTTCATGTGCAAGCTCCTTGGTGAGATGTGGATAATCGACCCTGCCCCCAATCTCTGAGAGCTTTTCACCGATATCCTGCCAGACATTCAAGTTAGACAACAAACAGCAACAGATGCTCACAAAACGAAGCCTATAAACAGTTGATTATTTATTACCTTCTTTTCACTGGATATCACATACTTTGAAGAATCAACATCATTCTGAGCCAACTCCTTTGACCCATCATGCAGTAACTGTTTAAACACAACAAGAAAGAACAACTAAGGTACTGTTTTCCATTCTAAGCTATCTCCAATAAAAACTCAACTCACACTAAACTTTCTTCTGAAACTAAGAGCATTGGCACTCTAAGACTAGGTATTCTTACAAGGAAAAACAAAAATAATGAACACACCCTTTCAAGTATTGCGTACTTTTATTGTCTGATACACATTAGCATGAATGACTGGTATGTAGCTTTTTAGCTCAGCATCGTCAAAGCCCGTTTGAAACAAGAGTTTTATCTGCACATTATAAACAAATGTCAATAACCAAAGTCCTATTCCTATACTAACTTAAGAAAGAAATTATTGACAACAATGCAATTTCTTGCCTGCTTAAAGATTGTAGACTTCCCTGACTCTCCAGCACCTAAACAACAGACACATTAACACATACAATTGATTACTTAAACTCAGAAAGCATCACAACTTATGCAATGCTAGATTCCAAGTACTTTGATGTGTGAATTGCTATGGTTGAAGGAGTTCTATCTTAAAACTAAGATATAAAGGAAAAGCTGACCCGAGTAAAACCAACCTAGTAGGAGAAGTTTCTGAATATGTTTTTCAGCCTTTGTTTCTAACTCAATTCTTCTCTCAATTTCTGCGGCCTGAAATGCATGTCACGTTTATCAAACTGAATAACATTTTACATTTTATGATCATTTGTGGCTTAACAAGTATGCAGTTTATCAAGCAAAGCAAAGCAAAGGACACCTGTGCATTTTCTTCAGCCTCAGCATCATTATAACGACGGTTTCTGCTGCAGAGTAAGCCCATAGTTTCTGTTACAAAAGACAGCATAGAATAAGATGCACTAGTCAAGCAAGCTCCACCAGAGATCACAGTGTTTGTTGCAATGCCCTTTTCTAATGCATAGATAAAGTAGTGGACTTGAGTTCACCTAACAAGAGAACTAGGACAATGTCAGGAGCATACAAACACAAGCAAGTTCCCTCAAGTTCTCTCTCTCTCTCTCTCTTGATTATCTCAAGCAAACTCACAAGCTTCCATGCAACTTGCAATAGCATACACAAATAATAGATTCTCAATCCATTGAATTGGACAGCAGAACAGACTAAAGAGCACAGCTAGTTAGCAAGTACAAGTTGAACCAAAATATTTCCCAAATCAGATCCCAAGTTTTATGATTATTCTCACCAAGTTATTTGGCTAGATTATTTAGTGATCACATATGAATTATATAGGTATGAAAGACTAAGGTTCAACCTACAATGTGACTATCTTTCCATTACCTACAACTTGAATTTATTTATTTCTTCCCTACAAATACTTTTATTATACCAAATAGCCAAACCCCATTATAAATCTGCTTTGTTTAATTAGTTTTTCAGCTGAGCATTACAAGGTGCGCAGAAACTAATCATCGTTTCAAGCTCTTAATGTTGATTCCATTCGCACTGAGCAAGAATTTTTTTGCAGTTGAAGTACCATGGAAAAGCACGAATGTGCAGAGTACATATTATCAGTTCAGGGGAGTTTAGACCGGAGAGAGAATATAGTCAAAAAAACAGTACAGAAAACACATGTAAAATCAAACACAATAGTGAAGGAAGAAAAAAAAAGAAAAGGAGACAATATTCGAATCTCAATCTGCATGTGCAATACCAGAAATAAAGATCCCCTTGACAAGAAAAACTCCAACCCCATAAAATTTGAACAAGAAAAAAGGATCTTGAATGAGAGAGAATTTGGAATGGAACAGAACAGAGCAGAACAGAACAAAGTGTTAGGTACCTGAAAGAAAATAATCAAAAGGGTCTCTTTTTCACAGAAGCGTGGAGGTGGAATATGCCCCCTAGATTCGGTGGATTCGTGAAACTAAGTGAAGAAGGAACTTGATGAAAGCAGAAAGAAGGTTCAGCTGTGTTGTTGTTCTTTGTGGGGGATGGATGATACAGTATTATAGTTCTATCATCCTTCCTAGTATATAATTAATAAAAATAATAATAATATTTGTTTACTTTGATCACTTTAATGTAATAATGTAGTATTAATTAATTAATTTATATAATATAAACGTATGAGTAGTGGTGTGGGTAATAACTAATGGACATAAAGAGGAAAAACTCAGAAGATATGTTATTATTAATAATATTGTGATAAAAAAAGAAAGAAAATGAGAATAAAGAAGGAAAGGAGCGCCGAAAGGTTGAGAGGGTTGTTCCTTCCTTGTTCTATCTATCGTCTCCGTTGGTTCTTGTGTTGTGTTGTGTTGTGTTGAGTCAAAGTTCAGAAAAGACAGAGCAAGCCAGCCACAGCCACAGCAACAAGAGCAGCACTTTATTTTATATATTATATTATTATATCATCATATCATATATAATACTAATATGTGTGTGTGTCTTCTTGGGAAAATACACACTGCTATCTCTGTGTGCATGACACCCTCTCTTTGTACAAAGTACACAACAGCACTCAGCCCTCTCTCTCTCTCTCTCTGCCACTCTCTACTCCAACATGTTCATTCTGGTCACACCTTGGTATCTATAATTTTGGTGCTTATTATAGGGCCACCTATTTTACAATTAAAATATATATATAAATAAATCACTATAATTATTAATAAAAAAGCTTCTCAATTATATTATCATGCTGATTCATTGGCTAGAAATGAAGTCTTAAAACTTGCATCAGCACTATGGTTTGAAACTTAGAATGGAATATGGATATGGATATGGATATGAATATGAATATGAATATGAATGAATCTTGTATGCAATATGAAATCGAAGGGAATAAGGAGAAAGAGAGAGAGAGAAAATAGCCAAGTACAAAAATTCCACGTTCAAGCGAGAGAGAATGAATTGTGTGTGTTACTTGTGAGGTGTGAATGCATTCCATAATTCCATAGTAGCAGTAGCAGTAGCAGTGCAGAGGGGGCAGAGTGAGTCAAAAAAGGAGACAAGAAAGGACACAAACCCGTGCGCTATAGCAATAGGCCAATACAAGAGATAGAGATTCCTACTTGCCACTTACTATTACATTACTTGCCATTATATTGCCATTCCCAGTTCCACTTTTCTTCTTCATTAACCATTCATTACGAATACGTCAAGTGAAGAGTTCATCCTTCGTTTTTTTTCATATAGATAAATAAATTAAAGAATTCCACAAGTTCGAAACATACAAAATTAAGAAAAACTAAACGACACTCCAAGAGTCAAGACATATATAAAGGGAAAAAAACAAGGATGTGTCAGAAACTATATATGTCACCTACCTAGCTCCAATAAATTTATTTATTTATTTATTTAAAGCAGCATATGGGGAGAGGAGCAGTTACAAAGTAGGGAGATTAGATACTCATACTCATACTCCTAGCTAGCTACATAACATCCAAAAAAACAAAAGAGAAGAGAAGATGTACGTACTTAGAGGACTGGACTGCACTTCAAAGCTCAGAGAGTAAATAAAAAACAGACACAAATCAATTTTGGTGGCATCCTTTCATTGGAGGGCTGCAACCAACTTGGCTTTTACCCAAACGTTAAAAACGGAACCTTCAAAAGTGGTCAAACTATTCACAGTCAAAACAGACCACTTGTCATCTGCATCCATACATTTTCCCTATATTAATTAATTCAAATATTTTATATGCATTCAATTTAATCTAATATGTATTATTATTCAATTTAATTTATATAATTATTCAATCTAATATTATATTTATATTTTTATATTAATATAATTTAATACTTATACTTATTCAATTTAATTTTTTATACAGATAATTAATTTAATCTTATTTTGAGTGTACAAGTATTATTATTTATTAATTAATTATAAAAGTATCCTATATATAGCCCAAATAGTTTGTTAGCTAGCTATATATATATGTATGTGTGTTGCTTCTCTATTGGTAACCTTTATCTAACTATTATCAATGGCATCTTTAGAATTGCCCAATGCTTATCTTGCTGAAAAATGAATTAAATATTATTCCTCGAATTACATATTTGAACTCTGCATCCCATTAAAATATTAAAATCAAACTAGCTAGTACAAAACAACTCTCGCACCACCTAAAGCAACAAATAATGCTTTAAAATAAGCCAAGAAATAGGGTAGTAATTAATCATTAAAGAATTCAGATAATTTATATAAGTTCATTATCACTAGTATACCAAAAAGGTGGTGACGTTTTAGAATATATATATATATATATACCCTGAATTCTGATTTAATTATAGCAGCATAAGATCGATCCATCACAAAAACTAAAGAAATTAAATGGCAGTGTTATAATAAATTTTAGGAGCGATTGGGGTGGGAAGATGACAAGCAACGTCATATGATGTGAAATAGGTGGTGGTAGTTATACTATCTTAGTCAAAATTTGATGCGTTTTCCATATAAACAATAAATTGCTGATTTACTGTTATCATTTGATATTAAATTTGAAATTTAATACAATTGTTAGTTTATCAAAATAAAGTTTAAGCTCTAATATGTGAATTAATAAGCAATGTTGTGTATTATTAGTAAATTAAATTATGAGTTATTTTGTATATATGCATGATATCAATATAAAATATTTTATATTTATCAGCAAATCATAACTTATTATAAACCATGTGGTTTGTTAATGTAATTGAAATGTGATAATATAAGATTAAATAGCCATATGTAAAACTGTGAGATTGATATCTCTAAACAACTATGTGCCTGAAGAATTAGTTAGACTACATTTGATATGATGTCCAAGGCATGACAGAAAGACAGAGGATATTGGGGATAGAGATGCAAACAAATACAATTATTTTTCTATTATATCTTTATAATCAAACACCATATTCTATCTTTGCATTGTATTTTCTGTATTCTATACTCTACCAAACACATAGTCTCAATCACTATTTCCAGTGATAAATACCACGTTCTCACAAAATCATATATGTATACAAGTGAGTTCTCATCAATTATATATGTATGTTATAGGAAGGTTGATTATTAATAAATGTGATTGGAAGAAGATAAATAGGTAGCTAGGTTCACAAAAAGGAATGGTATATATGTGATACTATATAATAATAAAGTGTGCTCTTAATGTATACGTACAGCATAGCATGCAGTAGTAGTCATAAATAATAAAATAAATAAATAGTAGTAGTAATCAAGAAGCTAAGAGGCGTTTAAAAAATGAAGAATGATGTTGTTGAATTGTCTTGGCTTTTCAATTTGAGGTACATGACCTGCGTCTTTTATCACTTCCAATCTCGCCTTCTTGCTGATCACCCTGCATAATAATATATTATATATATAAGGTCGATCGGACCCAATCAAATTAAATGATTTTCCTAACATTATTTGGTTAAACTCATCAATCATTATTACATCAGTGATATGGATCCAATTGGAGATTATATAATGTGCAATAGATCCAGTGAATGACAATATATATAATAATTTCACAAATGAAAAGAAGAACCTTTCAAAATTTCATAAATTAAAATGAATTAATAAATACAGTAGAATGTAACATGTAATTGGAAACGTAACATACTGTTTGAGTTCAGTGGCCATTTGCACGGGAAATATACGGTCACTCTCCCCCCAGATTATGAGAACCTCCTGTATGTGTCGATCATGTTATTTATTTCATAATATACATACATAGACTTGATACGCATATATATCATCATATGTACGTACATACCTGTTGAAGGGGTGAAATGTTCAATGTTTCATCTCTTCCCAGGGATATCCCTTTTAGAAGCTCCATCTTCTCCTTCCTATTGTCTGAGTATAATTTCTGCACAATTTTGCAATATAATTATTACTTTTTCATAACTAACTAAATAGACACACAGATCATCATTTTCAATTTTGGTCCCTCCGATATTATGTATAGTTCTTAAAAGAGAGAGAGAGAGAGAGCGGAGTTACTACGTTCAAGAAATGAGTCAAGAAAAAATCAGGGAGCATATTATGGAGAGTGGTTGAAAGAGACAAGGTCATCAAGGTCCTGAGGTGGTGCGGCGTTGCGGGCAGCATGAGGTCGTCGATGGTATCCAATTGGGCCCTCTCCAGCAGCGCCACGTTGTCCTTCTTCCTCATGTTCACTCCCGAGCTCGCTATCACCACTTTCCCCACTCTCTCTTCCCCCAACATCCTCGCCACATGGTACGCCACGAAACCCCCATAGCTCGTGCCTATCACGTGCACCCTTTTCACCCCTATTCTTCGTAGAAGCTTCCCCACCGATTCTGCTTGAAACTTCTCGCTCCTCTCCCTCGATCTCGTCGTCGATCCTCCGAAGAACACCAGGTCCGGCACGTATACGTTGAATTTTGGCGCCAAGAACTGTACCTGTTGCCGCCATTGCCAGAGTGCCATTGGCCCGAACCCGTGGATCAGCACAAGGGAGGCTTTTTCGCTGCATTCTGTTTTCGGGCCCCAGAAGTGGATCGTGGTTTCCTCGTCGATGGGGATCGAGTTGGACGACAGACCCGCCGCCGTGAAGCAGCGCCGGAGGTAGCCACCGTACAGGGAGGCGATGCTCAGGAAGGATGGGAGCATGGCTTTTTTTCTTTCTTTTTTGGAGGTAAGTTGTGAAAAGAGTGAATGTTATTAGGTTCAATTATTGGATTTGGTACAGGGATCGGAGAAGAGAAACTGATCGATTCTTGAGTTTTGATATGGGTTTGCTTGGTTTTTCGGTTGAGTGGGGCGTGACCTTAAATTGTTAAGAGAAGGTCATAAAGATTGTGGAGGCTTAAACAAAGAAGATTACTGTCACTTTCCAACGTAAAGGGAATGAATAAATTTGGATTGGTCATTTAGAAAGCGAGAGAGGCTAGTATGTACTACTAAATGTTAACCATAGTTATTAATGCTGGCTTTTTTTGTTGCTAGCAGTAAATAAGATTTAAAGAATTTGTCATACAAGATTCAAGTATCAAATTACATACAGCGGAATGGAATCATTAAAGATAACCAGTGAAGTATACACGCACGCTACAAATTTTGGCTGGCCTGGCCTGGCCTATTGTTTTCTTCCATGTAATTCGTGATACAAGTATCTGTTGTTATTCTTTTCTTCTTGGGATGAAGAGTAGAGACAAAAACATGAATTATTGGTTGCGATGAAAGAAGAAATTGATATTATTATTATTAAAATTACTGATGAAATTCGACGGTGGAGAGTTGGGATTAGGTGGGTGAGTTGGTACAGCTATGTTATGTATGTTATTAGGGAAGTGAGGGTGACCCACTATGGAAAATCCTTCACCAAACTCCTTCATTTGTTGTCGACACTATATGCTATATGCTATGCTTTGCTTGTCTCTGCAAATTAAAGGGGAGGGGAGGGTGTACGTATCGATATCGTTGACTATCTTGTGGCCATGCCGTCATATCACATAAGGCACGTTACCACTTCCCCAGTCTCACATTATGTACATAATAATAATAATAATTACATTAGCTTACGTTAGAATTCATGTTGATAGAGTATAAAGAGAAACTATGTAAAATAATATGGAAAATATTCTTGATTATTCATCTTATTTAATTACAAAGGACAATGACTATTTATAGGCAAATATCAAATTAAAAGCAAATCAAAACATATCAATATAATATCATTATAAATCAATCAATAATATTATATAATTTTCTCATAAATTAATCTAAATCACATCATATCAATCATAGACATGATATATCCTCATATCCTCTAATAACTTAGCTAGCAAGTCAGAAAACTAGTAACTAGTACTACGTACACTCGTCATTCATTATTTATGCAAGTTCGTTCGTTTGTGTTTATGTATGTGATTTGCAACACATGATCAAGGCAAGACGACTTCACTAATCACTATATCATGCACTTCATAACTGTTAAAAAGAGTCTTAATAAATTGAGATGACGCCAGGCATACATACATATTCGGAAATAAGAGTATTATCAGCGCAAAATATATATAAGAACACTAGAAAATAATTGAATGGTACTTTTTTATTTTTGTTTGTGCTTGTGCTTGAGGTTTCTTTTTGAGTTGGGTGGGTTGGGGAGGAGGATACCTACTGGACCCTTTTACTTTGATTGGGCCATAAGTAGACTCTTCACGGATCTTCAGAAGTGTCAAGAATGAAGACCCAATAAAAAGAAAAGGAAAGAAAGAACACCCACCCCAAACAAAAAAAGGAAGCAAATGGTTAAGAGAGGATATGGGGAATGGGACAGCTAGCGTATCCGCATCTTGTAATGTTTTCTTTGCATATATATCCCTTAATTTCTACGCCACCATTTGGAAAGAAACAACGAACGACACGTTCTAGAATGTTTTTCATTGAATCTAATTTAGAGTGCCAACCTTTTTATTTTCATTAAAAAGCAAGATTTTAAGAGATATTTCCTGTTCCAATCATTGAGCTTCAATTCTGTTGCGGGGAAATTGTGAAACATGCACTCACCCACCACTCATAAGTCATACTAGCCAACACAACACCATGCACGCTTGCTTGTGTAATTCGACGATGGTTTCTACTTTCAACATTTCACTTAACATAACCTACTACTACAAGTCCCTCAATATGATTATATCTCATTAATTGCGACCTCCTTAGACTGAAGCACGTTAAGTATTCTTATTGATGCTGACATTAGTTATCCCACCCGATCCATATACTATTTCATTGACCAATTAATTCATCTTATAAGGGGAAGGCGTTTCAATTTGGTCATGCTTGTGAGAGTTTTCCACGTGTTTCCGTTAGTGCTTTCAAATTGAGGTAGGTAATTTTTGTTTCTTTTGCACCAAATATTATATTATATTATATTATTTGTTATTGTATAAGTGGTCTTACTCCTAATAAATCACATTTACCACTGTTTTCTTTTTCTTTTCCTTTTGCATTAACATTAAACATAACAAATACGTGTATCGCTTATAGAATGTGATTACTTGCTCAGTTTATCAACATTAATTAGTATTTTAAACTAATGTATCTTTCCAAATGACATCTATCAGTACTGAATTAAGTTTACAATATAGTATTAATTAATTAATTAATTAATAAAGCCATTTCCCCCTTAAACCAATTTAATGGTAGTCATCAATTAAACACTTAGAAAAGGCAAATTCAATTGTCAAAGAATGATGCAAGGATTAGTAAGTAAGTAGCCTTTTTCATTTGTCAATTCAATGGTAGAATTGCCGATTGCGGCAGCATATTTAATTTTCCATGAGAGTCACAAAGTGGTTGATGGTTAGATCGATTGGTTCACCCTTTCTCTTTGACCTTCTTGCCCAAACCTATATCTCTTTTTCCTTTTCTGTTACTTTCATTAGCTTAATTAATTATACCTAAACCCTTTTAATTTCAAGTCCTCGGTTCCATAGAGTGCTATAATTACCAAAGCGCATATCGCCTTAATTTCATTTGATGGATACCAATTTCTTAATTATTAGACCATAAGAAAATATATATATATGTACAAGACTAACATTTCCAATTCTAGAAGCTGCCCAATTGATAACCACATTGAGAATTTTAAAGTAGTAGAATTTGATTATTGTCGTTTTTCTATTTGATTTTGACATCTTAACAATAACAATCCAGAGGAGCACGCATCACCACCACCTACCAAACACTGGGAAATATCAATCGAACTACTATTAAAGAAAATCAACTTGTGTATGTGTGTGCATCAAAAGATATTATTGATGTATTCGACAAGGGAATATAATTGTTGGTTTTAATTAGTACAAAGGAAAATCATGTAAGATCTCAATTCATTCAGCGATGTTCCCGGGAATGTTCATCAACAGCTAAACAGAGGACGGCGTGACACAAGATGGTGTCCATGTTGATAAGGGGTTGAGGGTAGCAATTTCTCAAGTCAACAGGTAGTAGGCAAGTTGATTGACCCTCAAATTATTTGAAGATATCACAATGTAATTATAATATATAATTATAATATAATATTATAATATCTATAAGAAATTTTAAAAAATAAAAGATAAAAGTTTCATTCATGCATGTACTGCTTAATTCAAGTCAAGGAATCTCCACGTAAGTCATTTTTCTGAGGGTAGTTAGGAACTTAGGAGAATGTATCATGTATGCATATATCTGCACTATAAATTTCTCTCTATTTGCACTTATCTTTTAGTGTGTCACCAAATTGTGCCATCTTCTATCTTGTCTTTTTATACTAGATTTAAAAGCAGGCGTGTGTTTTTATTTGGAAACTTATATTGCACGCATAAATTAAGGATTTAACTAATTGTTATAGATTATGAGGAGTTCTAAGAAGAAGGTTTCATGGAAGAGTACTATAGTGATGATCTTAAGCTGTTACAAGACAAAATTCCACAAGGAGGAATCAGAGAAAGTAGAGGTTTTGAAACAGGGTTCTTTCCAAAGGCTATGCCTCTCAGATATAAGCATTTCGAGCTCCACTCAGACAATTGAAGATATTTCCACTTCCCTGGTTGGTTCAAGGCTTTACACATTCAACCTAGAGGAATTAAGAGAAGCAACACATAATTTCTCATGGAGTAATATGCTTGGTGAAGGTGGGTTTGGTCCTGTGTTCAAGGGCTTTTTTGATGACAAGCTCAGAAAAGGTTTGAAGGCTCAACCTGTTGCTGTCAAAAGATTAGACTTGGATGGCTTGCAAGGTCACAGGGAGTGGCTGGTTAGATATTTTTCTTACCCATTTTCTTTTTTTATCTCTCAGTTCCTTTATTGGTAACAAATTAATTTGAAACAGAATTTTATTTTTATAGGCAGAGATTATATTTCTTGGACAGCTAAGGCATCCACATCTTGTGAAGTTAATTGGGTACTGTTGTGAGGAGGAGCATAGGCTTTTGGTGTATGAATACATGGCAAGGGGTAGCTTGGAGAATCAACTCTTCAGAAGTATGTTGCTTTTTCTTTATACATTCATTTCCTCTATCTCTGTGTTTCTGATTATATCAGTAGTAAGAATGAGCAAAATGCTATATTGAGAGTAACAAGTCATATCATAAGTATTTGGAAATTAAATTTGCTACCCTAAACTCATAAGCCAAGCCTTTGATTTTTGTTCTTATAAATCAGGATATGCTTCTGCCTTGCCATGGTCAACCAGGATGAAAATTGCATTAGGTGCAGCTAAGGGCCTGGCTTTTCTTCATGAATCAGATAAACCAGTAATCTATAGGGATTTCAAAACTTCAAATATCTTACTAGACTCGGTATGAATGTTCTCTGCTCTGTTGTCTCCAACAAAGAAATTAAGTTTATGATGATTTTAATTTCTTATACTTTCTTGTTTGTATTTTTTTTCTTCCAAATTAAATCCAGGACTATACAGCTAAATTATCAGACTTTGGACTAGCCCAGGATGGCCCTGAAGGTGAAGACACACATGTAACAACAACACGCATCATGGGAACAAAAGGCTATGCTGCTCCTGAATACATCATGGCAGGTACAAATAAATAATTAAATACATTACCATTTGACCAATTACATAGTAGTAATACTTTATTTTATTTTAATTTGAAGCTGATTCATTTTGATCGGGTGATAATTAACAGGTCACCTTTCAACAAAGAGCGATGTGTATAGTTATGGGGTGGTTCTGTTGGAACTGCTTACAGGGAAAAGGGTAGTGGATAAGACGCGGCCAAGTCGAGAGAGAAGCCTTGTGGAATGGGCAAGGCCTCTTTTGAGGGATCAGAGGAAGCTTCACCTTGTCATAGACCCTAGATTGGAAGGGCAGTACCCTATCAAAGGAGCTCTTAAGGTTGCTGCATTGACTTATAAATGCTTGAGCCACAATCCAAATCCAAGGCCCTCTATGTCTGACGTGGTCAAGATTTTGGAGTCACTTCAGGGCTATGATGATCTCTTCATTGGACCATTTGTTTATGTTGCTGTAAATGAAAAAAGTGGCCTATAACAAGGTACTGTTAGAGGACCACCAAAGTAGATAAGATAGAATTATAGCAGATAGCAAATTTAGGAAGAAGAAAGAAAATCATGTATGTTTGTTAAGGGACATATTAGCCTTCATAATTGTGAAGCTAAATGTAAGTAAGCACTGAGGATTATTGCTTTAATACCTAATTGTGACTAGAAAATACTATAGATCTGCAAATTTGACTATTACTAAATGATTATGTACAAATTGAAGACCAATGCTTAAATGAAATCAAATCAAAACTTGTAATCAAACCGGGGAAAATTTATTATGACAGTTAAAGCTTTAACAAAATAGTTTTTTTTTCCCACAATTGAAATTTTCTATACACAATACACAATATTTCATAGTTATACATGAGATCAAATAAGAAAATATTATTAAATATTTTGAGAGTGGCAAAAGTGCCCCCAATGTTTTCTATGAAATTCCTTGCAAACATAGATCACATCGAGGATTTATATCTGTTAAAACTTGGACGAAAACATTCAACCAATTCAAAGAGCTTTGTTGAAGATAGTGAATTTATATATATATATTAGGTATGTAAATACTTTAATCAAATTCTAAATGGCTATTTTAATCCGATGAAGACTTTTGGTTGACCAGGTGGAAAGATCGAAAGCTCACGCGGGGAAAGTGCACTTACTTAGCAGGCAAGCTCCTTAACTACGCGGCCAAAGCGACGTCGTATTAACAAGCATGTGTGTCTTAAACGAAACCGTTTCAGATTTTCTTCTTCTGCACACAGTTTTCGCGCGGAGAAAGCAAAAATTAAAAGAAGCATAGAGAGAGAGAGAGAGAGAGAGAGAGAGAGAGAGAGAGATTCTCAATGGCGGCGCCCGCGGCAGTCACCGGCGCTCTATCGGCGCACGATCGCCAGATTCTGACAGCTGTCAACGCCGGAGCTTCCAGCCTTTCCTTCGTCGGGTCGGGTTTCATCGTGCTCTGTTACATACTCTTCAAGGAGCTACGCAAGTTTTCCTTCAAGCTTGTTTTCTACCTCGCCCTCTCCGTACGCTTCCTTTCCACCTTTTTTTCTTCTCCTAACTTCTCAGATCTGTAACCTCTTTCATTCTCGGTATTTTTAGCTCTTCTCGTAGTGCTTAAATTTAATCTAATTTAGGGTTAACTAACATGGACTAGAATTAAGATTCAAAATTCAAATTACGTTCTACGTTAGGGATATAGTTTATGCCTAGTGAGTGAGCTAGCTAGTGAGAATCACAGTTCTTCATATGCGTTCTCAAAGCTATTATTACGGGATTGTTTTTGTCTTCAGTTACTGTACTTAAAATTCCCTTTTCTTGATGAAATACGTTGCATTGTTACTTTTTGGTGCTGTCAGTGCTTTTTGAAATTTGGATACACATCCTTAGGCATTTCAGAAGCGAGATGTATTTGTGCAGTGCTTGTTCAATTTCCGCATTAGTTTTGCCTTGTTTTCTACATCCGAGCCTTAGGTATGATCTGGTTCTTTCTGTGGCATTTTCTCTGGTTTCAGGATATGCTTTGCAGTTTCTTCAGCATAGTAGAGTATGCCTTCTGAATTGAGTGCCGTCTTCTTAACAAATCGTGTTGTGATTGATCGAATTATGTTTATATACAGGGACCCATCCAAAGGTTTCTTTTGCTATGCTCAGGGCTATAGCACACATTTCTTTTGTGTGGCATCTTTCCTATGGACTACAACAATTGCTTTTACCCTTCATCGTACTGTTGTAAGGCACAAAACTGATGTTGAAGATTTGGAGGCCATGTTTCACCTGTATGTCTGGGGTATGTATTTATGAATGAATCAACTTTTTGTGTTCCGACTTTGAGAAATGTACAACTCTGTCGTAATCTTTTACTTTAAAAATGAGATTTTAGAGCAAATTCATACTGATGCAATGGGACGGCTGTATACTAATAGTTGGGCTTCCTAGTTTTGTCTTGATTTTTACGATACTATTTGCTATTAGGTTGCAGAATGCTCATTGGATGTAGTTTTACTGTTGACAATAGGTACCTCCCTAGTTATGACAGTGATGCGTTCCTTTGGTATTGACCATAGACATTTTGGCACATGGTGTTGGACTCAAACAGGCCGAACAGGGAAGGCAAGTAATTGCAAGTTATGAAATATTGAAAATCGTTGTAATTTTTTCTATTATGTATTTTTATTGTATACAATGGATCCCTAATTCACTAAAATAAGCGGTTAGCCAATGATAAACCCATGATTTGGCTGCATGCTTAAAAGGAAGTTATTTCAAATTCTAATTCCATGTTGCTATTCTTCAAAATCAGATATGTTGTTATCATCATGAAAAGTAGCTATGTTTAACAGCAGAGTAAAGTTCATGACATACATGCTTATATCTGCTGTATTTGGATACCATATTTCGTTTATCAGAATTGTTCAACTTCAATTCTTTTTTTCTCCTGTCCTCTGAAATTGTGTTTATTTTTCTATGCAGGCTGTTCATTTTGTAACATTTTACATGCCACTCTGGGGTGCAATTTTATACAACGGATTTACATACCTGCAAGTAATACGCATGCTGAATAATGCAACCCGTGTATGTTTTTTTTTCCGATTATTGCAACCCGTGTATGTAGCCAACTTGTTTATTCAATTCCAAAGAAAGAACAAATTACTTATTTAAGCACCTATTGAGGCCTTGACTTTTATTTATATATTTTTCTGGCATTTCAGATGGCAGTTGGTATATCAGACCGAGCTTATGTCCCAGAAGGAAGAGATAACATGAGGGTAATTTATACTATGACCATTTTTATCTCATATGTGATGTATATTTCTATGTATTTAAGTATGTATAAAGTACAATGAGCTTTCAGTTGAAACTTGCTGGTCTCATCATTGTCATCTTTTATTTTTTTTACATGTTACATTCTCTCGTGTGGCTTATTGATTGTGCATCTGTATGTTTATTCAAATGCCTTATCTATCTGTATATGAAAAAGTAATTTTTCGATAAAGATATTCCCTCTGTAAAATCTCTCTATCTCTCGTGTGGATTGAATTAATATTAAATACCATGATGTAATGTGCTGTCAAATGTGGCTTAGTGATGCTCACCCTTTTTAAACCAGGCAAAATTTTGTTGATTATGTCTGGTCTAGATTCCAATTGAATGATAATAAGTATTTTTTATGTTTTACCTTGCAGGCTTTGAATCGATGGGGATATTATCCACTGATTCTAATTGGATCATGGACTTTTGGCACTATTAATCGTATTCATGATTTTATTGAGCCTGGACATAAGATCTTTTGGCTCTCTCTTCTTGATGTTGGAACGGCTGCTCTTATGGTATTAACCAGTCATCTGTTTGCAGCTTTATTTCTAGATTCTTATTCATTAAATGTTATATAACTTATCAGGAAGCTTATCATTGTTTGCATTCATTGGCTCATCAGTTCGAATTTGATGTTATGAAGAGGCTGAACATGAAGTGTAGCGTTATGAGGTATAAATGACATCGTAATAAACTTCGTCTTATGTTTCAGGGCCTCTTCAACTCAATTGCATATGGCCTCAATTCTTCTGTTCGTCGCGCAATTTGTGAAAGACTGGACATGTAAGTCCTCAATTTTCTAGTCTGGTAGTGTTATGCTTATTCTGCTATTTACAATCGGGTGGATGTTAGACTGTCAGATAGGAAACCTCTCACTCGGTTACTTGTCATCTTATTGTTTGAGAATTTCAATTGGTGGATAAAGTTACCACTAATTTATATATTGAGGAGCACTTAAGTTGGGGGTAGAGAGCTATGTGCTGACGGTCCAGAATCTACAAGACCTTGTTTCCTTTTTTTGCGCAGTCACTGATGCAAGTTTTACCTTCTGTTGTACTTTTTGTTTCCTTCTTCCTGTTGTTTTTTTTGCACATTTAATTTAAAACAGAATTAAGTTTGCTTTTTTGTTTTCTCCCGATACCAGGTTCTTGCCAGAAATACTTCGCAGATGGCTCCCGAACAATTTCACGTACAGGAACCAGCGGCAAGAAAGTGAACTAGTCTCGTTAAGAATTGAAGAACAATTATAGTGAATGGGCGTATGGCGGGGATATGCGATATCATATTTTGACATGTTTCATTCTAGTTTACTGAAGTGCTGTTTTCATCAACAGCAGAAGATCTGCTGGCTGCACTCGTTCCAGAAGATCGCTGAATTCACAGAGGGTTTTAAACTGCTCAAGTTGAAGACCCATTAGTAGTAGGCTGTGGCAACTGCACCCACTTCACAAAAGGCTCAACGTCTCTCAGTGTTTCATCTTTTTGAGCATTGCTGCGTGTTCTTGTATTTCCTCCTGGCTTCATAAATCTGGATGCTAGTTGTAATTATTGCCCGTTGTGTGTGTCGCCTGCTACTGTTCACAAATTTCTTACTCCCACAATTTAGCAGTACAGTTTTATGGGCTTGCTTGCCTTCATGCATGTATCATGTATGTATGGAAAAATAGCATATTTCTCGGCCCAGGAATTCTGATTTCCCATCCAGTACAAGCAAAGGGTTTTGTCATTTAGCAGTAGTTGGACTTGGATGAGCTGCAAGAGAAACCTTTTTTACATGATTGGAACATTTTTTTTAGTTGCACAGTATCTGCACCACATGGTTGTCGTCATTGACATTTCTCCACCGTTCTGCTAAAAAACACCTTTCTCATTCCATTTCCCTTTTCCCTCACTACCAGAAAACAACATATCACATGGCTGGAACACAATTCAGTTGCGCTTCCCTGTTCTGGCGCTCATTAAAACCAAAGTGTTGTCTAGCAAGTTGCAACCATACTGCCACAAGACAAGAAAGAGTAAATGCTAGTATTTCACAATTAAATGTTCCCATTCCAGTATGATTAACCACATAACTCCATACTTGTCTACACACTTTACAAACACATACAATACCAGAACACCATATCCCAAATTCCCCAAACAGGGAGGAGAACTACAAGAGGATATAACAAAAACGAAAATTACAGATTAATCAATTAATAAGTATCATTAGGGGAAACATTTTTCTTAAGCTTGAGGGAACTAAACTAATTAAGCACATGCACAAGAGCTGTCAACAAGAAGAGAAGCTTCACCCTCGTTCCTGAAGAAGAAATGGCCGATTGCAAGACCCACAACAATGGCCACAAACACCCCTCCGTTGAACGACATCACCGCCAGCATCAACAAGTACCCGATCGCCGAGCTCACCCCAAACAGCACCGATCCTGCGAACTTCACGCCCAGCCTCGCTCTCTCTCCGGCGAACTTCCGTCGCAGTAGAGGTGCCTCGATCTCCGGCGCCGCCGCAGAAGTCGTCCCGGCGGCCAACAGCTTCAGCCGAATGCGGCGGTTCTCGAGGTACTGGTAGAAGACGGATACTACAAGACACGCAATCAGACTCAGAGCATAACTCGTCCACGAATCAGTCTTCCACGAATCGATAAGAAGGGTCATCTTCTTGCCCCAATAAAAGGTCATGTGCATCATCTTCACTAACTTTTTTTTTTACCTCTTTGAATCTTGTTCTTGCAAATTTAGGGATTTCGATGTGATTTTGTGTTATTCCAGTGAATTTGAAGGGTTTGGGGTTTGGGTTTGTTGGTTTGACAAAAACGATGAGCGAGCTCCGCAGCTTCCAATGTAACGCAATTGGCTGGTGTGTGTGTTGTACTTTGCTTGTTGGGTACGTTGGATTCGTTATTACGACAAGCACTATGATTCTTAAAATGCCCTCACACATTTGCCTTACTTAGGTTGCACCTTGCTCATTTTCTTGTCTCCATTGCCTTTATGCTTCCAAGGTTATTTAGGGAATTTCGCAAATCGATGAGATGGGTAGTACAATAGCATTAGGACATCACAGGTGTCTCTGCCTTGTAGATCCAAATCTTATTTGGTAACAAAGTCCTCCAGCTTTATTTCTTCAATAATGATATTTGTATATACATTTTCTCTTACATATATTCTCCACCCACTTTATTACCTATGAATTTTGATGTGACATCACTCCATCACTTACACTTTTTTTCTCCACCCTTAGATCAAAACATATGTATGTTATACATACCATTTGGTATGTACTAATAGCACTAATTACTCTTCTGTTCTCATACTTTATAATGTCCATTCTTGGAATTTTTTTTATCCTATTCAATGTGTGGACATATTTATAAGAATATATGCATTACTTTTTTTTTTTTTTGAAGAATAGATTAAACACAAGCCTAAATAGTAATATCAACTAAAAGGCACTGCTCAAGCTCCATCCCGGGAACATCCCAGCGCCTCCAATCATCCTCTGAGAGAGCTCCTTTCTTAGCCACTGTATCCTGTACATACCAGTCACGCTGCATCAGAAGCTTTATTTCTTGTAGAATTTCTCTATCCACATGTTCTTGGGGAACATAAGACCGATTGACATCCGTGAAAGCATCAATGGAGTCTGTTTCACAAATAATTTTCTTAAAGCCCAGTTGCCAAGCCAAAGATAAGTCTTGCAAAATACCCATTAATTCAGCCCGAAGAACCCTAACCGGGACAACCTTTCCCGACACAGCTCCAAGCCACTCCCCATCACTTCCCCTTAATACACAACCATATCCACCTCTATTCAACTCCCAAAAAACACTGCCATCAGCATTTATTTTAATGTATCCCAATGAAGGCGGAGACCACCTCTCGCTTAAGGTAGTACCCGCTTGGAAGAAACACGGCTCCCCCCATTCCACAGCCAAATTTCTAGCCTGCCTCCCAGCCTCCATAGCAAAATTTCTAGCCTGCCTCCCAGCCTCCATAACACTCCAATCCTTCCCCTCAAAAATCCTGAAATTTCGATTCTTCCAAATCATCCACAACCTAGCCAAATTACTCTTTTTGTTGTGAGTTGTGGCCTATTACTAACCGAGTACATCGAGATGATGATAAAATTGGATCTTGTTTTTCTAAAAAGTATAGTATTAAAGCTAAAATTCAAACATAGTAAGAATGGTAAAGGAATTGACGTGGCAATAAACTGTGATACATGATCAAGGGCTGAGATCATTTAGACAATCTCGTACATATTTCTTTCGTACCGTTCTGTACAGCTTTTTCGTCAAAGTTTTAATATTGAAGAGACCTTTTTTTGCAAAAAATGCAACATTGACAAAGCCAATTTCAATCACTACATAGGTATGTCTACCTAAGTAACATTACGAAGTTCCAAATTAGTGAGAACTGAGAAGCACTTCACGGGCCCAAAAAAGTATATAGGACATTTTCACTTTTATAAATTCTTAATTTGCCAAGTAAAGTTGGTGGAATAAAAAAGTGAAATGCTGTGCTGAAACCAAAATGGCTAAACTCTATCAATCATGTTAACACAAATTATATTATTGATCATTGATAGGTTAATTAAATAATTATGAGAGATAGATCTAAATGAGGCAAGAATATTATTAGGTCAGGGACAAGCTGTACCAAAGAATAATATCACAGTGCAATATAGCATAGTGTAGTACCAGTTTTGTCAGATTAATTGTCCGTTACAATTTACAAATGATGAAAAATCAAATCAATAATGAGCCTTTGCAATAGGCATGATTGCCTGAACAATCCTCAATGAGAGAAGTGGACAATGGGAACACATCATATCAGAAAAAAGTATTTTAGCTCAAGTTATATTCCTTTTGATCCATGATGCTAGAAGCTTCTTTTCTTTTCACAATAATACAATAAGCTCTTACTGTTCTCGTTTGGTTCGGAACAAAATGGTACATTGTTTATTATTATTAAAAGGAGTACAAAAATTGGTGGAATCAAATATAATTATTAGTTGGTGTAAACATATGAACAAGCGAACCATTATTAGTATAGACCTAACAAATGGATTGACAGCAAAAAAACACAGCTAGATAGGGGAAACAAATGTGATATAATATAATTCGGAATTACCACAAGCTATCTTTATGGAAAAATGTTATCTGTAACATTTGTAATCGCAAAATATAGATACTGTACTAATTCACATCTTATCTACTTTTGAATGAGATATAAATTTTATCTGATTTATATCCCATATGTAAAAGTAAATGAGATGTGAATCTATAGAATTTTTTTGTTTTCTGTGGCATGCCTAAATAAAAGCAAAACAGAAGAAGAAGGGCATGTACGAGACTACAGATAAGATTTCAAGGTTTGTGTATACTTATAAGGAGGGTCCAGCACTTTCCAACTTGTAGGTATTGGACCTATATATTAAAGTGCAAGTTCTTTCTGAAAACTCATAGTTGTGCACAATGCAAATGGACCCCATTTTCCATCCCCCTTAATAAAAACACAATTTCCCCGTGGCCAAAACCATATATACGAACAATATGGACCCCTAATACTGCAGATATTTTCTTATGCCTCTCCAAATCTAGTAATCTGGTGGCTTAAACTTCAGAGTTAGTGCCTTAGATGTTTCCATCTTTCAGTGTCACCTTTTTCGGATCAAAAAACTTGCTTACCAAGCAACAAATTAGAAATATGCAATGCACGACAAAATTTGATTATGATACAAAAATATCATCAAGAAGAATATTGAACATCTTCTGTTTGTTGTTTAACCACAAGAATCCTCTTCAATATATATACCTTCAGAGAAACAGAGTGATTAAATATCTCATACATCTCATTCTAGATTCAAAAAACTTGTAATGATCAAAATCCTTGAGACAATAAAACGATTATATGTCTAGGTTAATCAAATCACAAAGATGCCTATGAGAACATAGCATACCTTCTGATTGCTTCCTGCTATTAGATACCAACATTTTGCAGTGCAAAATGCAACATTAAGAAGCAATTATGCAGAAGAGTGACAACATTCGAAACATTCTGTCAAATTTATATATATATATCCCAATTTTGACATCTTTTTCTATTGTATAGATGTTGCCTGAATTAGGTAGGTATAAGCATAATTGCAAGTTGTACAAGTATGTCCAACATCAAAGTGTTGAAATGGCCATTATCATTGTCTGTCCCTTCACAGTGTAAGAGAATAATCACTGTAAATTGTACAAATGTACGTTCAATGGTTAAAAAAAGGCCAAAAGGAAGTGTGTTTCACTGGCAGTGCCGCCATTATCAAACAAAAAAGAATACAGCAGGTATGGTTGCGCAATTCAAGGTACAGATTTCATAGAACTCTGATGATATTTGGTCCAACCATAATAATGAAGAAATTAAATAGCTAGGAACAAATACAATTGCCAGTAATCAAACGCAGATAACCAAAACGAAAGTGACACATACAGAGATTGAATTCAAGGAATTTAGGAATGCTCCCCTCAACAATCAATCATCCATTTCAATCATGTCACGCACTGAGGATTAGGAAATTAAACTCAACACTAGGAACAAGATAGGTAGATAGTTCAGCCTACCTTAGGTTTGGATGAACGTATTTTTTGAATTCAAAGCAGCTTATTATTATTAATAATAATTAATTCTGAAGCAAATCCAAAGATGGCATAATTAAGAATCCATCCATATGAAGGAACTACTTAATTATTCAGTGGTTAATACCTCTCTAGTCTCTCTAGCATGTGCCTGTGCCTGCGCCGAGGTTGTTCTTCTAGGCATGGCTGAAAAACAGCTGTGAGATCTACCAAGTGGTCGACAATTAGTCAAAGGTTCCTTCCTAGTACTGCCAGTACTCCTCGGAGAAGACGAAGAAGAAGAAGAATCCAAAGAACGGAAAAGGAGTTGCTTCATTGCGAGGATCAAATCCTGGGTAGGCTTGTTGGGAGGGCTAGAGCTGGAAGACCTGAACTCCTCGAAGAAGCTGACGTGGCGGTTCAGCGCTTCATCGGTGCTCATGTCCCTCGGAGACTTTAAGGTCTCTTCCTTAACCGCCTCGGCGCAAAGCCCGCATATCCATCTCCCCTCGTACCTCTCCCTCACGCCATCAATGTACCGTGGCGTGCACTCCTCCGTCAGTCCGCAGCAGTAGCACTTCACGGAGGAAACCGCCGCCTCCATCATCTCTGCCGCCGCCGCCGTCGTCTCGGGCTTGGTGTCCTTCAGAACCGCCGTCGTGGTGGCCATGATTAAATGCTGCTTGTGCTTGTAGAGTCCCTCCCTGATTTCTCTCAACCTGATTCTTACACAAAAAGAACAGAACATGAGAAGCAAAGGTTTTTGTATTGAATTAATGAATGATTAAGGATGCAATAAGTGAGGTATAATTGCAAATTTGAAAAGAGGGAGGGAGATTAGTGAAGTTGTAGGTAGATTAGTGTACCCGTTTCTATCTGCTTGTCCCTGAAATAATAATAACCTCCAATAATGATAATAATGGAATTGAATTTGCAAGATCCTCAACGGACACTTGGTTTCTCCCCTGCCTCAAGGATCTCTGAATTCAAATACAACACCACAAATTATTATGTCATATATGTATGTGTTTGGAGGGAGTTTATAGTTGAGTTTTATCGCTCCTTCTCCCACTGAACCTGCTCTGCTTTGTGGCAACCAAAAAGCAGAACACCAAATGGAGTGTGGCACATCTCAGAGCCTCAATTGGCTCTCTCCGATTCTTGGAATCCAAAAACTTGCACCCAAATTTGACAAAACCCAATAATAACCTTTTGCTTATTGCATATAATGATAGTACTATAACCAGACCTAGAACTAGAGAATCTAGAATATATATATATATATGTGTGTGTTCGTTTGTTTGCTCAGGTTATGCTGAGTTGTGAAGAACGCAGAGCAGAGTCAGATATATAGGTGTATATACTACTGCTTGTATATACCATAGTATATAGGACACGGTCACACGGATCTTTGTTCCTCGTTCACTCTGTTTATTATTATTTTATTTTTAAATTATTATTTAAAAAAAATAAGTTTAATTTTGATACACTAACAAACCGCGTAAAGATATTTTATATTGTTGTCAATCAAAATATTTCGTTTGTTTTTAAGTGATGAAAGAGAAAACATAATCATAACTAACGTGACAGCATATAATTGTATTACTTAATAAAAAATTGGTAGTCGCAGAATAAATCCTAAAAAAAAATAGCGTGAAAGGCAAAAGAGAAACTTTCCAATCATTGCGGCGTTGGTGGTGGGAATGAGCACGGTAAGTAGCTCCAAGTAAAGTCCAACTACGTAACGCATTACTATTTTTACTGTGCTCCACATCATTTTGAAGTGTCTCTGCACCTGCTGATTCTGCCCTTCATCCTGACTCACGTGGAGCAATATCATTGGACCATGCCTGATTTCAATTCTGAGCTACACTCGAAATTTGATAATTGCCAACTGTCAAGACAACTACTTTTTATGTTATCAAATCAATATCTAAATTCAACACAAATTATTTATTATTGCGTAACTCCTAAGTAACCACCATCCATCTTCTATAAATACTCAATCACTGGAATAATTCTAATTTGAATTAAAAAATCATATATCAATGTATTAAAATTGTTTGTACTGTATTGTAATTTTTTAGTAAAAATAAGAGAAATAATGTGATTAAATAATAGTAATTAATAATTTTGGCTATATATGGAGGGTGTGTTTGAATGAAAGCACACGCGCTGAGCACGAATGGTGAATAGCGATGATTAGTCACCAGTCAGCAGAATGCGAAGGACTGAATGTACAATGTACTTTTTTGTCCTCATTCATTATTCTCACGCGCGCATCGCAAGTGCGTTTTTTCCACGCACATGACAGCTTGTTTAATTATTTTTTCTATCTCAAATCTCTCCTCTTTATTCCTCGACTTATTATTGGGCTACCCCTTTTGTTTTATCGTTTCAAGCTTTTCTGTTGCCAACTCAATTTCAGGGAAAACTCCAAAAATTATTTACTTATTATCAAAATAGAATCTTCGCCAGCTTGTTCCACGTAGATACACTGACATCATTACCATATATAACAAGGATATCAAAACATGTTTATACATATGTTATGCCATCTTTGATGATATGTTCATTTTCTTTCTCTGCTTAGTACTCTATATTCAAGTAAAATTATTCTATAAAATTAGCCATATTAATCTTTTGAAATGATGAATTTTCAGTAATGCAATACAATATGGGATATATAGTCTCTTACGTATTTTATCACATAAGAAAAAATGCATTTTACTTTATTGTATTTTGTGTCAATAGAAATGGTTGGTGTGAGCGCATCACAACTTTTATCTCTATTATTGCTCTTTACAGATAAAGATAAATGTTTGTTGCTGAATAACAACAAAAGTGTTGACTAAGATTATTCTTAATCAAATTCACGCTTTGGAATGAATTGTTTGTATGTTCCTAGATATAGAATGTGCATTACATACGGCACCTCGGTGTTTGAAAATTAGTAGAAAGAGGAAAAGAAAGAAGTCACTAGATAAATTTCGGCACACGTTGCGTTATTATATATGTATCACTTAGGAATTGAATGATTTTGTGATTGACAAATTATCCTATTTAATCAGTAATTTTTCTATTTCAGTGATTAGTCAACAGACATGGTAACATGTTTTATTTCTCCTTCTCTATGCGTAAATCAGTACATAGAACTAAAAGGCAAAAGGCACTTAGCGCGCAATAATGAAAATGTATGTATGTATGTATGTGTAAGGATAAGCCTAATGATGGCGGCAAGTTAGAGGCGTAATAATAAGTATTACATCAGCGACATTCATTGTTGTTGCTATTGCTAATGATGAAGTGAACAAAATCGAAAATTCCGTGTCCAAAAAGAAACTAACTAGTTAGGATTTGGATAAGTACTAGTGTTCAGAATGCTTCTTCTTCACCAAGCACTCTTCTAATTATAAGCCTTATCTATATATATAGTGTGCTTAAGTTTTGTTGCATGGATGTTCCTTTTAATAATAGGTGTTAATATAATAATGTTGGTCGTATAATATAAATACATCAAATTAGTATATATAACATGTATTATACGCATGTATACTATATATAGCACACATTTTATATTGTGTATGACACACGTTGGATATTAATTTGATATATTTTGGTTGTACGACAAACATTATTAGTATTTTATAGTACTAGGATCAATTATCACTTATTAATTTATGATTTAGGATATATATGCTTAAAATTGTAGGTGTCTTAAGGTGCCTACAGTAATTGTATGTTAAGAAAAACACTAATGATGAGTTCGTACATTGGCATTGATTATATATTCATACACATGTAATTATAACAACACGTGCATTTATATATACCTATCTGTTCATGGCTGGAAAGGAAATACTGAGACCTTAGATTCGATTATTTTCAATATGGTGACGATGATGGATAACCAATCTGGATTAGAGGTGCAAATTAAAGTGAAGCAATCCAATATATATGATATGATGTTTACCAATGAAATAAAAATGAAAATGACGAATATGTGGTGTGTATACCGTAACGCATAATTTGATCGATATATTGAAGGAAAATAAGTAGCTAATATAATCTCCTATATATGATAAATGTTTATTTTTACATCATAAAAGTAATCATCGTTAATATTTTTATCTAATATTCTAACTTTTCAACTATTAATCAAACTTTTAATATTATATATTAATTCAATATTTAAAATTTTATTTAATAGTTTTAAAAATTTAAATTATTATATATAATGATAAATATATACTAATTTTATGATATATATATAACACTACTCCTATATATACGTGTGTGTAGAAAAAATTATCTATTTAAATTTAAGATAAAAATATCTTTATACATGTTATTATTGAAATAACTTTTTGAAGTGCAATTATGATTACAGGTGGATCTTTCATCATTGGGGGATGCATGTAATTCCTATATATTATAAGGTGGTATTACATCAATAATAACAACTTTAAACTATATGATCTATTAGCTAAAAAGTCCTATAGATAGATTGTATTACTTAAGTAAATTAATATATTATATCAAAATTACACTAACATAACAATAAGGGAATGTTTTTTTGGTGTCTATAATAAGGGAATGCTAACTAAACCTAGACATTTTTCTTAGATAAATAAAAACTCACACTCTTTTTATTTAAATAAATTTATATATAGTTTAGAAAGATTTATAATTTTATTTTATTCACATTAGTACTAGTTTAATTTTTTTCTTCCATCTAGTTAATAGTATATTAATTATTATAAGATAAAAACAAAAAATAAATTTGCTGGCAGGTCTCATCAAATTTACAAAGACAATATATTTAAAAATAATTATATTATCTATTTATTGAAAATTATTAATATGGAAGTTAACATTCCCCTAGCTGTATTGATAATAGTAATTAAAGTTAAGTCATAATTGCTTCCTTGATCCGAAAGTAATATGTAAAAGGTTTCCACAATTATCCATTATTATTACCTTACTTTCATGAATTAGTTGAAAAATTAATCCTACAAGAGGATACTCTTCATTAATTATCACCTCTCATCATCTTCAACTTCTAACAGACATGATTATTAGTAAGCCTCTATCTGAACTTGATCGCGACAATTTTAGAACTAATAAATGAATGTATAATATATTATGGTACTAATAATTTGTCCTTTCATGTAATAGTATATGTAGTGATTAATGAAGTTCCACCATAGCTAAAGGACAAAAGTTTTAAGTACACTGATAAGCATATTTGACAATATGTATTACCTTAATGCACTATTATGAAGTGTTCAAAGAAATAGTATGCGCTGGTTGGTCTAGTTTTCCTTTATTAAAACCCAAAAAAGACATGAATCATAATGCCAAACAAATTCCATTCACCCCCCTAAGTTTGATAACATTTACTTTGACCTTTTTCACATTTTAATAAACTCGTACTAATATGATTCTCCATTATAAAATAGGAAAAGCTAAAATTGTCGATATACCGCGCACAATATACATTACATATTATCACATTATATTTTTTATAACATATGACATATTGTGTATAATATGTAACATATATTATGTACAACACATAATATACATTGTGCATATTAAATAATACTTGTTATGTATAATATATTAACTATTTTGACTATTTTTTCATAATACAATAATACTCATTATAAAATTTATATACCATCTTTATTTTCATTGCACATTATATAATATATTTAGACAAAGTCTCCGTGATGTTCAAATAAATAAAAGAGAGTTAGAGTAAATTTTATCCAAAATCTAAGAGAAAACAATTATATGTGAAAAAGAGGAGTACTGTCACCAAGACAAAAGAAAAAATTATGGAATGTAATGGGGAAATGAATTTTAATAATGTTAATTACTAATATAGGAAGGAAATAGTTGATGCATTTCTCTTCTGAGGTGGGTGCAAAGTTGCTCAGCCAGTTCATATAATTAATTGTGAAAATGAGAGAACTATAAAATAATTAAAAATATAAAATTATATAACTATTATACCTATATGACCTATATATATACAGATATATATTTACTGTTGTCACCCTTACAATAGAGTCTATCATCTACTAGTCCTAGTAGTGCTATTTTATGTATGATTAATAAAATATATTAAACGCATTAAAGTTTTTTTTAAAATAAAAAAAATAGAGGCAGAAATGTTTTTCTTCGCAAATCTCAATCATGCAGATTAATTAATTAGAAGCAGTGTTTAGAGAGAGAGAGAGAGAGAGAAAGAGAGAGGTCAAATTGAGTGGCGAAAGGGTTGAGTATTATTTTTGTGGTGCTGATATTGGCTTTCGAGGGTTTCTTCAGCTCACAAAATCTGAGACAAAACACACAGAAAATAGATAATCCATTCATATCATATCATAAGTTCCAACCTCCAAACCTCGATTTCCCTTTCGAACAACAAAATAATCAGCTCCACTTTATCGTTTTATCTCTCGCTTCTTCTTATCCTCTGATCTCTTATGCTCCCATGGATCCCTTTGAGTTGATTCGCAAAGGTTTTATTTTGTTTGTTTGTTTGTATTTTTTCTGGAAATTTCAGATCTTTCGCTTACCCTTATCGTTAATTCTTCATTCCTTTATGTAATTCCCAGCTTTTGCTATTCCCTTTATTTTTGTCTTTTTTTTTCTCTCTCTTATTTTGATATTTGCCTTTTACTCATTGGGCCTGTCTTGTCTGTTTCTTCGTAAGTTCTTGAGGTGTTGAATTTCTCAAGATCTCTTCAAGTTTATTGCTTCCGTATTCGGATGTTGCTTTCGCTTTGTGCTCCTGTTTAAATTCGTCACCGTTTCTGTTTTTTTATTGTATAATTCGGGTTCTGAATTTCATGGGTTTCCTACTTTTTAGAAGTTTGTTTTGATGAAGTTTCTAAGTAGTTACTATTAGAGAGTTATCAGTAATCTTATCTCTATTGCATATTTTATATTGGGATATTATTTCTAATCTTTTCAGTTATCTACTTTGCGCAATTTAGGGTTTTAACATTGTCCTGCAGTGTCCTCCTAGTTCTGAAATTGGTCAACGTTCTCCAACTTATTTTTGTCACATAACTCGTGCATTGTCCGTAATTTAGCTTTACAGGATTCATTTCAAGTTGCAGTATTGAAATGGAAAGCTTTAGTTGCTTGCAGTGATATTCAATTTCAACCTAGTTATGTCTCTTATATTACATATGCAGCCTAAGCTCTACTGCTTTGTAAATTTGGCAGTTATATGTCATGGGTGTGAAAAAAAATATTTATAACTGAAGTTTCTATACTTAGCTATGCTCATGTTGTAATTCATTTGTTTACGTTACTTACATGATGTATGAAATTTGTGGTGAATTTTTTTTTCATTTATTTCTGTGGCAGTTTGTTTGATAAATGAGCATGATCAAATTGATCCATTTTCAGGGTTTGGGTGAGGCTGGCTGGACGTGTGCCAATACATTTTTTAGAGTAATCTATGTTGTAGTTATTTGGTCATATCCTAGTTAATAATGAGCTTATCCAAGAAAGTATCCCAAACGGATGCAAAGCTAAGCAGCCCAAACAAGGCAACTACTTTGAATCCAAATGCAGCAGAGTTTGTTCCTTTTGCCCTCAGATCACCATTACCTGGAACTGCCAGCTCGGTTGATGTGACAGCAAAACTTGCCACTGCTAGTGCTCTTGGGAAAGCAGTATTAGATCGATCAGAATCATCAATTTCAAATCATTCTGACGATGAAGTGCACCAATACTGGCGGTGTCAGCTCCCTGATGACATAACCCCTGATTTCAAGGTCATGGGAGAGGATGAATCCCAAGGTCTTAATGACCTTCCTTTAGCAGGACTTTCCCTACATGATGAAATTGAAGGCTCAAGGTTTCCTTCTTCTAAAGGCAGTAGATACATGTTAAATGAACAGGAGTTTTCTCAACAGCACATTAACGGCAATAGCTTTGCTGATAGAATAAGGTTTTCTAACTCCAGCTTTGGGGAGGACCCATCTTCAGCAAGGTTTTCAAACACTTTAACAAATCCTTGGGGTAGGCCAATTGCGAGTACCAACCAGCATGTTAGCAGTGTTCAGGAGGGGCTTACATATGATGACAACTCTGTACATGGATTCGCAAATGACATTTTGGCTGAGAATGCAATTGCTGATGATACTGAATTGAACCCTTTGAATTTTCTAGCTTCTCTGTTCCCTGGTTTTGCGGCAGAAAGCCTTGCAGATGTTTACTTTGCCAATGGATGCGATTTGCATTTGACTGTTGAGATGCTCACTCAGTTAGAGGTAGGTTGATCTTCATGCAATAAATAGCTGGTCAAATTTTGGTTCCTTGTAAGCCTCATATCATGTGTCTGCCCATGAAGATGTACATGCTGTCAGTTATATTCATGCACAATTATGTTGAAATGCACTATGCTTTAGTACAATACTAAGTCTGATGGCATGGATGCTAAGTATTTGGAGCAATACCTGTGCCTTGTTTTGGCAGGGAAGAGCCTTCTCCCAAAAAAGTTGTGAAGTGATTCAAGTGCAACCTAGCTTCCGGTTTCTAATCGCTGTTGCCTGGTACTGGGGGGGAGGGGATTTGTTAGAGATACTTAATTTTTGGGTTTTATCTGACAATGGCCCTTTGCTTCATGTTATCAATAGATCATTGGCATACTATTAGCATTTTGCTGGATATATTAATCTATCTTGGTATATGAATATGTGATCTAGTAGTCCAATTTGTTCTCTGTTCTTTGGATGCCACTGTCATTTGCTTGCCATTATTACTTATTTTACTGAGATCTATCTTAAGCCAGGAACTTTATTTTGATCATCTCTATATTTTTTTGTTATTCCCAAATTTGTAGCTTCAGGTTGATGGCAGTTTCAATCAGAATCTGAATTCAAAGACTCTGTCAGCTCCAAATCTCAGCGCAATGGACTTCCCTGCACTTACTTCACCAGATGGTCAGAGTCAGACTGCTTCTGTAAAATTTGCCGTAGATAATGTCCAACAAAGTGGGAACCCGTATCGTTCGTCTGATAAAGACATGCTGTTTTTCAAATCTAGCTCTTCAGTTCAATCTAGAGGTGCTGTGGACTTTGCTTCAGCAGTTAGGAAGTTGGCTTCTCAGGACTCTGGTATTTGGAAGTATGATAAAAATGGTTCTGGTGATGCTGCTATTGGCTCAAGTAGGACATCTCATATACTGGCCAGTGGCTACGATGGTGGACAGGGGAGAGCCAACTTCAGTGATCGGTTACAGAACCGTGGTTCAGCTCGGGCAGCTCCTGTTTGGCTTGAAACTGGTGATGCAGTTGGTAAAGAATTATGTTTATCTGTTTCAATTCTGGGATGAATTCCTTCTGTACTCTGTTTTCTTTAACAATTTTGCATGGCAGCGAATATGTACTCGGAGCTTCGGGAGGAGGCTCGTGATCATGCACGCTTACGTAATGCATATTTTGAGCAGGTGGGTTTTTTTCATTCTTGCTTTGAAGAAGGCAATTGCAAGGGGATGAGAAAATACAGTGATGATGTTAGCTATGTACTTCTTACTCGGATTATATAGACAAAAAATCCTTGACTCAATTCTCCTTTTTGTCCCTGCTCTTAGCTTGAATTTATTTTACTTTATATCTCATTTATCTTTTTTTTCATACAATTATAAAAGACTTTGGATAATCAAGTTGGGACAGGATTGTGCGGGTAGATTTGATAAAAGAGTCACTGGGCTGATACCCACATGAACTTGAAGGAAACAACTAAATCCCTACCAGAACTGTCTGTTCTTAAGCCTGTTTATGTGTGACGTCAGAATTTTTTCAGATCAGTTGTTTATAATTTGGAAACAGGCAAGGCAAGCTTATCTTATTGGCAATAAGGCCCTAGCCAAGGAACTTAGTGTTAAAGGGCAAATGCACAACATGCATATGAAAGCAGCTCATGGAAAAGCTCAAGAATCTATTTACCGCCAGAGGTTTGTTGTTCCCCAACACTATCTTGCTTCCTTTGTTTTTTCATGCGAGTTTTGATTTAAAAAAGGGTCTTATGAATCAGAAGGCTCCTCTTCGTTGTTCTAGAGATATGTGTTATTGAATTGATTGATTGGGTTTTGAAGTGTTGGATTCTACCTCACTCATCACAAGTTTTGCTTTTTCTTTTTTCAGAAATCCGGTTGCTCCAGAGATGCAGGGCAATGGAAGAGGACAAGAGAGGATGATAGACCTGCATGGGTTGCACGTGAGCGAAGCCATACACGTTCTGAAACACGAGCTGAGCGTGCTGAAAAACACTGCAAGAGCTGCCGACCAGCGATTGCAGGTTTATATTTGTGTGGGCACCGGTCATCATACTAGGGGTTCGCGCACTCCGGCAAGACTTCCCATAGCTGTACAGCGGTTTCTACTCGAGGAAGGTCTTGACTTCACAGAACCTCAGCCGGGGCTGCTTCGTGTTGTGATATATTAAGAGCCAAAGGAAAAGGATGTGTACAAGTTTTTGACACGGTAAAAGTTCATGACAATGAACACGTAGAAATTGTAGTCATTCTTGTATCTGTTGTACATGGGAAAAAATGGCAGTATCAGAAAAAGGAAAAAGAAAGGTTGTAGCAGAAATTGTATCATTAAGTTTTAGCTGCAGAATCAGATTACATTAGCCAGCAGGACTCAACAATCATCACCCCGTGTCATGGGATCATTTCATTCTGTTTATTTTGTACTCTAATTCTCATTTCTTTGTTAAATTCCTTTTTCTTTTTTGTTTCTGATGTAACTCATAGAACCCAGTTACCACTTAGATCAAATGACTTTTGCAAATCGACATCTCGTAACTGTTAATTTTATCTTTCATTTTATTATGCCTTGTTGAATTGGAAACCGTATATTATCATTTTTTCCTAAAGTAAAATCGCGCATTTATCAACTGCATAAAATTTGCCAAAAAAGTAAATGCTGAGTGGTGAAAAGGTTCAGTATTACTCCCTCCATTTCAAAATATTAGTCGTTTTAGGGAGAAAATTTTTTTTTACAATGATAGTCGTTTTCAATTTCCAATGTTAATTTAATTTTTTCATACCTATTATACTCCTAGTATCATTTTTCTTTCTTTCTTGAATATTACTCCAAGAGACCACTAATAATCTTTCTTTCTCATTAATGTTTTGGGTAGTTTAATCATTTTAATATATCCTTTTATAAAATTAAGAATATTTATTGAATTTCTTAATCTACGTGTAAAAACCTTAAAAGACTAATATTTTGGAATGGAGGGAGTATTTTTGTGGTGCTGATATTGGCTTTCGAGGGTTTTTTCAGCTCACAAAATTTGAGACAAAACACACAGAAAACACATAACCCTGTTATGAAACCCATAACAATAATAGAGAAACCAATAACAATAACAGTGGAAAATAGTGGAGAAGATAAAACAATATTTTTGATAGTCTTCGAATATATATTTTTGTTAGGATTTTTATGGCTATTTATAGTCAAAATAAGGAAGAGATATAATCAAATCAAATTGTGATTAAATTTGTTAAAAATACATATATTTACAAAATTATTTCATAATATTCCCCCTTGAATGTCTGTTGTTAGAATATGTCTTATTAAAACTTTACTAAGTTAAAATCCATTTTAAAAAATCTTAGTGAAAGATAAAAAGTACAATATCCTCATAATTAAAAACTTTTGATTGTCTCGTTAAAAACTTTGTCAAGTTAAAACCTAGTGGGATAAAAACCTTAATAAAAGAAAAAAGAGTACAATATTTTCTTCCCCTTTTAAAGACATCACTTGATATTTTTCAATTGATGTATCTCAATCTTGTGTATTAATCTCTCAAAAGTAGAAGTAGGAAGTTACTTCGTGAATAAATCCACTATATTATCATTTGATTGAACCTGTTGAATGTCGATTGCTCCTTCCTTCCGAAGATATAGAAAATTTTTGAAGAAATGTGCTTTGTTTTATCTTCCTTGATATATCATGCTTTCAGTTGAGTTATACATACTATATTGTCCTCGTACAAAGTTGTTGGAGTTTCTTTCTTATGAGTTAATCCACATGATTTTTGAACATATCAGTTTATTGCCCTTAGCTAAAAACATTCTCGACTTGCTTCATGTGTTGTAATTATTTTTGCGTGGTTTGAAGGAGTAGTTGCCAAAAACTGTTTTGTTGATCTTCATGATATTGTTGTATCACCATATGTAAGCAAATAATATTTTTGAGGTTTTTCTTTGTGTGGGTCAGATGATGAATACCCTGCATTTTCATATCCAATCAATTGTGAATTGAATTCATATGAATAGAATAACCCCATATCAATTGTCCCACGAAAATACCAAATGATATGTTTAGTTTCATTCCAATGTGATCTGGTTGGGGAAGAACTGTATTACTAATACATTTACAACAAATGATATATCTAGTCATGTGTGATTAGCACAACACATGACTGCTCCAATGACATTAACATATGGTATTTCAGGACTAAGTATTTCTTCGTCATCTTCTTGAGTACGGAATAGATCTCTTTTTACATCCAATAATTTTAGGACCATTGGGGTACTTAATGGATGTGATTTATCCATATAAAATCTCTTCAAGATTTTTTCAGTGTAACTTGATTGGTGAACTAAAATTTCATTAGTCAAATGCTCGATCTGCAGGCCGAGACAAAAATTTAGTCATTCCAAGATCTTTCATCTGAAATCCATCTTTTAAATCTTTTATGATTATAGGAATCTCTTCCGCAGTTCCAATGTATTCAAGTCATCAACATACACATCAAGTATGATGAATCCATTTGCACAAGGGCAAATAGCATAATCCTGAAACCTCTTCTTAATCAAATACTCATTAAGACAGTAGTACCACATCTGCCTAGATTGCTTTAGACCATAAATAGGTCTTTATAGTTTGATTGAATAAATTTTACAGGAATGCTCGTTGGACAATATTGACATCTTTAATCCTTCAGGGACTTTTCATATAAACATAATTGTCTAATGAATGATATAGATAGGCTCTGACAACATCAATTAGATGCACATTTAGCTTATTATATGTAGATAGACTAATCAAATATCGTAACATTATTGCATCAATTGCATCGATTGCCGCTCACTTTAGGGAGCGAGTCCGATTTGCCGCTCACTTCTGGGAACAATTGTTGCTCAACTAGGGAGCGAGATCGGTTTTTGCTCACTTTTGGAAACGAGTCCGATTTGACACTCACTTATTGGAGCGAGTCCGATTAAGAATAAGCATAACATTATTTATTTTTTACATAAAGATATAATTACCATTCACTTCCAGGAATGCCAACATCTGAATCATACAACCATGAAAGGTTAAAAGAATGGATGAATGCAAGAAAAAGAAAAAAATTACCAACCTCTAGGTTGTTAGGCGAGATCAATATCTCTCACTTCAAACATTGTATCAACGATTCAACCACACATATTGAAGAACAACATGTCTTGAACATGCTCACAAATTTTGAGCTTAATCCGGGAGTGAAAAATTCCGAAAATATAAATATGATGTAATAGTTTTATATTGGAGTTTGAAAAACTTTCTCATTCTTTCATCTCTCAACGATATAATAATCATGGTGATTACATGTGAAATCAATAATAATAACAGAGAAAAATAAACAATACAATATTATTGATAGTGTGTATATTTTCAGTTGAATTCATAAAACTATTTATATCCAAAATAAGAAAAAACAAGAAAGAGATAAAATCAAATCGAATAAATATATTGATCATAGATACATTCACAATATTATTTCATGGTAATCCCATTCATATCATATTCATATCATATCATAATTTCCAACTTCCAAACCTCAATTTCCCTTTCGAACAACAAAATAATCAGCTCCACTTTCTCGTTTTATCTCTCGCTTCTTCTTATCCTCTGATCTCTTATGCTCCTATGGATCCCTTTGAGTTGATTCGCAAAGGTTTTATTTTGTTTGTTTGTTTGTATTTGTTCTGGAAATTTCAGATCTTTCACTTACCCTTATCGTTAATTCTTCATTCCTTTATGTAATTCCCAGCTTTTGCTGTTCCCTTTATTTTTGTCTTTTTTTTTTCTCTCTCTTATTTTGATATTTGCGTTTTACTCATTGGGTCTGTCTTGTCTGTTTCTTCGTAAGTTCTTGAGGTGTTGAATTTCTCAAGATCTCTTCAAGTTTATTGCTTCCGTATTCGGATGTTGCTTTCGTTTTATGCTCCTGTTTAAATTCGTCACTGTTTCTGTTTTGTTATTGTATAATTCGGGTTCTGAATTTCATAGTTTTCCTACTTTTTAGAAGTTTGTTTTGATGAAGTTTCTAAGTAGTTACTATTAGAGAATTATCAGTTATTTTATCTTTATTGCATATTTTATATTGGGATATTATTTCTAATCTTTTCAGTTATCTACTTTGAGCAATTTAGGGTTTTACAATGTCCTGCAGTGTCCTCCTAGTTCTGAAATTGGTCAACGTTCTCCAACTTATTTTTGTCACATAACTCGTGCATTGTCCGTAATTTAGCTTTACAGGATTCATTTCAAGTTGCAGTATTGAAATGGAAAGCTTTAGTTGCTTGCAGTGATATTCAATTCAACCTAGTTATGTCTCTTATATTACATATGCAGCCTAAGCTCTACTGCTTTTCAATTTGGCAGTTATATGTCATGGGTGTGAAAAAAAATATTTATAACTGAAGTTTCTATACTTAGCTGTGCTCATGCTGTAATTCATCTGTTTACGTTACTTACATGATGTATGATGTATGAAACTTGTGGTGAATTTTTTTTTCATTTATTTCTATGGCAGTTTGTTTGATAAATGAGCATGATCAAATTGATCCATTTTCAGGGTTTGGGTGAGGCTGACTGGACGTGTGCCAATACATTTTTTAGAGTAATCTATGTTGTAGTTATTTGGTCATATCCTAGTTAATAATGAACTTATCCAAGAAAGTATCCCAAACGGATGCAAAGCTAAGCAGCCCAAACAAGGCAACTACTTTGAATCCAAATGCAGCAGAGTTTGTTCCTTTTGCCCTCAGATCACCATTACCTGGAACTGCCAGCTCGGTTGATGTGACATCAAAACTTGCCACTGCTAGTGCTCTTGGGAAAGCAGTATTAGATCGATCAGAATCATCAATTTCAAATCATTCTGACGATGAAGTGCACCAATACTGGCGGTGTCAGCTCCCTGATGACATAACCCCTGATTTCAAGGTCATGGGAGAGGATGAATCCCAAGGTCTTAATGACCTTCCTTTAGCAGCACTTTCCCTACATGAAGAAATTGAAGGCTCAAGGTTTCCTTCTTCTAAAGGAAGTAGATACATGTTAAATGAACAGGAGTTTTCTCAACAGCACATTAACGGCAATAGCTTTGCTGATAGAATGAGGTTTTCTAACTCCAGCTTTGGGGAGGACCCATCTTCAGCAAGGTTTTCAAACACTTTAACAAATCCTTGGGGTAGGCCAATTGCGAGTACCAACCAGCATGTTAGCAGTGTTCAGGAGGGGCTCACATATGATGACAACTCTGGACATGGATTCGTAAATGACATTTTGGCTGAGAATGCAATTGCTGATGATACTGAATTGAACCCTTTGGATTTTCTAGCCTCTCTGTTTCCTGGTTTTGCGGCAGAAAGCCTTGCAGATGTTTACTTTGCCAATGGATGCGATTTGCATTTGACTGTCGAGATGCTCACTCAGCTAGAGGTAGGTTGATCTTCATGCAATAAATAACTTGTGGTCAAATTTTTGTCCCTTGTAAGCCTCATATCATGTGTCTGCCTGTGAAGATGTACATGCTGTCAGTTATATTCATGCACAATCATGTTGAAATGCACTATGCTTTAGTACAATACTAAGTCTGATGGCATGGATGCTAAGTATTTGGAGCAATACCTGTGCCTTGTTTTGGCAGGGAAGAGCCTTCTCCCAAAAAAGTTGTGAAGTGATTCAAGTGCAACCTAGCTTCTGGTTTCTAATCGCTGTTGCCTGGTGCTGGGGGGGAGGGTATTTGTTAGAGATACTTATATTTTGGGTTTTATCTGACAATAGCCCTTTGCTTTATGTTATCAATAGATCATTGGCATACTATTAGCATTTAGCTGGATATATAAATCTATCATGGTATATGAATATGTGATCTAGTAGTCCAATTTGTTCTCTGTTCTTTGGATGCCACTGTCATTGCTTGCCATTATTACTTATTTTACTGAGATCTATCTTAAGCCAGGAACTTTATTTTGATCATCTCTCATTTTTTTTGTTATTCCCAAATTTGTAGCTTCAAGTTGATGGCAGTTTCAATCAGAATCTGAATTCAAAGACTCTGTCAGCTCCAAATCTCAGCGCAATGGACTTCCCTGCACTTGCTTCACCAGATGGTCAGAGTCAGACTGCTTCTGTAAAATTTTCCGTAGATAATGTCCAACAAAGTGGGAACCCGTATCGGTCGTCTGATAAAGACATGCTGTTTTTCAAATCTAGCTCTTCAGGTCAATCTAGAGGTGCTGTTGACTTTGCTTCTGCAGTTAGGAAGTTGGTTTCTCAGGACTCTGGTATATGGAAGTATGATAAAAATGGTTCTGGTGATGCTGCTATTGGCTCAAGTAGGACATCTCATATACTGGCCAGTGGCTACGATGGTGGACAGGGGAGATTCAACTTCAGTGATCGGTTACAGAACCGTGGATCAGCTCGGGCAGCTCCTGTTTGGCTTGAAACTGGTGATGCAGTTGGTAAAGAATTATGTTAATCTATTTCAATTCTGGGATGAATTCCTTCTGTACTCTGTTTTCTTTAACAATTTTGCATGGCAGCGAATATGTACTCAGAGCTGCGGGAGGAGGCTCGTGATCATGCACGCTTACGTAATGCATATTTTGAGCAGGTGGGTTTTTTCATTCTTGCTTTGAAGAAGGCAATTGCAAGGGGATGAGAAAATACAGTGATGATATTAGCTATGTGCTTCTTACTCGGTTTATAACAAACAATCCTTGACTCAATTCTCCTTTTTGTCCCTGCTCTTAGCTTGAACTTTTTTTACTTTATATCTCATTTATCTTTTTTTTTCATACAATTATAAAAGACTTTGGATAATCAAGTTGGGACAGGATTGTGCGGATAGATTTGATAAAAGAGTCACTGGGCTGATACCCACATGAACTTGAAGGAAACAACTAAGTCCCTATCAGAACTGTCTGTTCTTATGCCTGTTTATGTGTGATGTCAGAATTTTTTCAGATCAGTTGTTTATAATTTGGAAACAGGCAAGGCAAGCTTATCTTATTGGCAATAAGGCCCTAGCCAAGGAACTTAGTGTTAAAGGGCAAATGCACAACATGCATATGAAAGCAGCTCATGGAAAAGCTCAAGAATCTATTTACCGCCAGAGGTTTGTTGTTCCCCAACACTATCTTGCTTCTTTTGTTTTTTCATGCGAGTTTTGATTAAAAAAAAGGGTCTTATGAATCAGAAGTGTCCTCTTCGTTGTTCTAGAGATAGTGTTTTTGAATTGATTGATTGGGTTTTGAATTGTTGGATTCTACCTCAGTCATCACAAGTTTTGCTTTTTCTTTTTTCAGAAATCCGGTTGCTCCAGAGATGCAGGGCAATGGAAGAGGACACGAGAGGATGATAGACCTGCATGGTTTGCACGTGAGCGAAGCCATACACGTTCTGAAACACGAGCTGAGCGTGCTGAAAAACACTGCGAGAGCTGCTGACCAGCGATTGCAGGTTTATATTTGTGTGGGCACCGGTCATCATACTAGGGGTTCACGCACTCCGGCAAGACTTCCTATAGCTGTACAGCGGTTTCTACTCGAGGAAGGTCTTGACTTCACAGAACCTCAGCCGGGGCTGCTTCGTGTTGTGATATATTGAGAGCCAAAGGAAAAGGATATGTACAAGTTTTTGACACGGTAAAAGTTCATGACAATGAACACGTAGAAATTGTAGTCATTCTTGTATCTGTTGTACATGGGAAAAAATGGCAGTATCAGAAAAAGGAAAAAGAAAGGTTGTAGCAGAAATTGTATCATTAAGTTTTAGCTGCAGAATCAGATTACATTAGCCAGCAGGACTCAACAATCATCACCCCGTGTCATGGGATCATTTCATTCTGTTTATTTTGTACTCTAATTCTCATTTCTTTGTTAAATTCCTTTTTCTTTTTTGTTTCTGATGTAACTCATAGAACCCAGTTACCAGATAGATCGAATGACTTTTGCAAATCGACATCTCGTAACTGATAATTTTATCTTTTATTTCATTTTATTTTGCCTAGTTGAATTTGTTTTTTTTTTCTTTTTTGGGTTTACAGCCTAGTTGAATTTGAAACCGTATATTTTCATTTTTTGTTAAAGTAATATCGCGCATTTATCAGCTGCATAAATTTTACCAAAAAAGTAAAAGAAAATGATGATTTGTTTAGCCTTCTGTATCCTCTATCAAAAAAGAAAAAATAAAAGTTAGAGGAACAGCAATCGTCGTGGTTCCTTGTCCCAGAATGTTGTGTCTCTACGAACTAAGCCACCGAGAATGAGTTCCCATGATGCTTTCGCGACCCATCTCAACCCATCTCTCTTCTTTCTCACACCCCATTACTCCTTCCCTCCTTCGTCGTTCTTCTTCCTTCTCTTTCTCCTCCCTCTCTCAATGGTTCTCCCTCCTCCGCCACGCCATCGCTACCTCCGATTTAGCTCTCGGAAGGTGCGCTCATTCCCGTATCTTAACATCCGGCCACCACCATGACCCTTTCCTGACTAACAACCTCATCACCATGTACGGCAAGTGCGGGTCCCTCTCCTCCGCACGCCAACTGTTCGATGTAACTCCCCACAGAGACCTCGTCACCTGGAACGCCATTCTCTCCGCCTATGCCTTCCCCGGCGACGCTCACAGTACCCAAGAGGGGTTTCGCCTCTTCCGTCTTCTCCGCGAGTCTTTCGTGCTGACCACTCGTCACACTCTGGCACCGGTGTTCAAGATGTGTCTTGTCTCTGCTTCTGAATGGGCTTCTGATGCTCTGCATGGTTATGCACTTAAGATTGGGTTGCAATGGGATGTCTTTATTGCTGGTGCTTTGGTGAATATATATGCCAAATTCGGAAGGATTAGAGAGGCACGTGTTCTGTTTGATGGGATGCCTGTGAGGGATGTGGTCTTGTGGAACGTGATGATCAAGGCTTATGTTGAAATGGGTCTTCAGGATGAAGCTTTGTTTCTTTTTTCTGAGTTTCATAGAAGTGGATTGCGTCCCGATGGCATCAGTATCCGTAGTGTTCTAATGGGTGTTAGTAGAACTGGTTTTGAGTGGCAGTTGAAGCAGGTTCGAGCTTATGCTATGAAGTTGTTTCTGTGTGGTGAGGATGACTGGGATGTTGTCGTGTGGAACAAGACATTGAGTGACTATCTCCAAGCTGGAGAGGCTTGGGAGGCTATTGATTGCTTTGTAGATATGATCAAATCGCGGGTAGTGTATGACAACATGACATTACTTGTGATGTTATCAGTGGTTGCAAGTGTAAACCAGCTTGATATGGGAAAACAGATTCACAGCATTGCTGTGAAATTGGGATATGATAGAGGTTTATGGGTTGCAAATAGCCTTCTCAATATGTACATGAAGGCAGGTTCTGTCAGTTATGCAAAAGTATTGTTCAGTCAAATGAAAGAAGTGGATTTGATATCATGGAACACAATGATATCTGGTTGTGCTCTGAGTGGTTCAGAGGAGTTTTCCTTAAGCCTGTTCATCAATTTATTGCGCAGTGGCCTGTTACCAGATCAGTTCACCATTGCAAGTGTTCTGAGGGCTTGCTCCTCTTGTAAAGAAGGCTTCTACCTTATTATGCAGATTCATGCTCATGCTGTAAAAGCTGGTATTTTATATGATTCATTTGTTTCAACAGCTTTAATCGATGTCTATTCCAAGAGTGGGAAGATGGAGGAGGCAGAATTTCTTTTTCATAACCAAGATGGATTTGATTTGGCATCTTGGAATGCTATGATGTATGGGTACATAGTAAGTAAAAGCTATAACAAAGCATTAGGGCTTTTCATTCAAATGCATGGAAGTGGTGAGATGGCAGATCAGATTACTCTGGCAAATGCATCTAAAGCGGCGGGATGTCTGGTGGGACTTGAGCAAGGGGAGCAAATTCACGCTGTTGCTATAAACAGAGGTTTTGATTCAGATTTGTTCGTCATAAGTGGTGTACTAGACATGTATCTTAAATGTGGAGAGATGGAAAGCGCACGCAAAGTTTTCAGCGAGATCCCTTCACCTGATGATGTTGCATGGACAACTATGATATCAGGATGTGTGGAAAATGGTTACGAGGAACATGCTCTTTCTACATATCATCATATGAGACTTTCTGGGGTGCAACCTGACGAGTATACTTTTGCTACTCTCGTAAAGGCTAGTTCTATTTTAACAGCATTGGAACAGGGGAGGCAGATACATGCCAATGTTATTAAGTTGAACTGTACTGCTGATCCTTTTGTCATGACCTCACTTGTTGACATGTATGCCAAGTGTGGTAACATAGACGATGCATATGATTTGTTCAAAAGAATGAATGTGAAGAGTATCGCCTCATGGAATGCCATGATCGTTGGACTAGCTCAACATGGAAATGCAAAGGAAGCCATCTACCTTTTCGAGGATATGAAGTCTAGGGTTGCAGTGCCTGATAGAGTGACGTTTATAGGGGTCCTTTCTGCTTGTAGTCATGCTGGTTTGGTATCTGAAGCCTATGAGTATTTTCATTCTATGCAGAAAGACTACGGAATTGAACCCGAGATGGAGCACTATTCTTGTCTTGTTGATGCCCTTAGCCGTGCCGGGCGTCTACAAGAAGCTAAAAAGGTGATATCATCTATGCCCTTTGAAGCTTCTGCTTCAATGTATAGGACTCTGCTAAATGCTTGCAGGGTTCAGGGAGACAAAGAGATGGGAAAACATGTAGCAGAAAAGCTTTTCACCTTGGAGCCATCTGATTCAGCAGCTTATGTTCTTTTATCCAATATTTATAGAGCTGCTAATCAATGGGAAAGTGCTGTGAGTGCTAGAAATATGATGAAAAAAGTAAATGTAAAGAAGGATCCAGGATTTAGTTGGGTAGATATAAAGAACAAGGTGCACATGTTTGTAGCTGGCGATAGATCACATGAAGAAGCTGATTTGATATACAATAAGGTGGATTCTGTGATGAAGAGGATTAGAGAAGAAGGGTATGTCCCCGATACAGATTATGCACTTGTTGACATTGAAGAAGAAGAAAAAGAGAATGCTTTGTATTATCATAGTGAGAAGCTAGCAATAGCTTATGGGCTCATAAGAACTCCTCCATCAACCACATTAAGGGTAATTAAAAATCTTAGAGTGTGTGGAGATTGCCATAATGCAATCAAATATATATCAAAGGTTTTCAAAAGAGAGATTGTTGTGAGAGATGCAAATAGGTTTCATCATTTTAGGAGTGGGATCTGCTCTTGTGGTGATTATTGGTGACAATGAAACATTTCCCTTCACAATGTGAGAGCCATCAACTAACACACCTTGATTGATCATGGATTTTGGCCTCAATTCTTTCTAGTGTTGTCCATAAAAAATAAAATCTATTTTTTTTTGTCTATTTTTCTTAGCTTCTAGCAAACACTACCTAAGTACCAAAACCGACTACTACACTGCTCACTCCACCGAGTCTTCCCGATCACGACAACAGAGTTCGCCCCTGAAACTTCTATTCTAGCCACCTACGCTAACATGACAATGACATAACATTGTAATACAAACAACATTGACTCTTCCAATATTCTGATCGAACCCTATACCAGTTTTTCAAAGTTGGCGTGCGGATAATAATAAAATAAGAAATGAAAGAAGAAGAAGAAGAAGGAAGAAGAAGCACCATGGTTGGTCTCCGACAAACAGCGAGAATGAGCAGTTCCGATTATGCACTCACGATTTTCCTCCACCATCTCCTCCCACTCTCAATGGTTCTCCCTCCTCCGCCACGCCATCGCCACTTTCGACTTGCTCCTCGGGAAGTGTACCCATGCTCGCATCATTACCTCCGGCAACCTCCTTGACCCTTTCATAACCAACAACCTCATCAACATGTACGGTAAATGTGGCTCACTCTCCTCTGCACGCCGATTGTTCGACGTAACTCCCCGCAGAGACCTCGTCACTTGGAACTCCATGCTCTCCGCTTACGCCAACGCCGGCGACGCTGACAGCATTCGAGAAGGGTTTCGTCTTTTCCGACTTCTCCGCGAGTCTTATGTATTGACCAGTCGTCACACTCTGGCCCCTGTTTTCAGGATGTGCTTGCTCTCTTCTTCTAAACGGGCTTCTCAGGCTCTGCATGGGTATGCCTTCAAGATTGGGTTGGAATGGGACGTGTTTGTTGCTGGGGCTTTGGTTAATATATATGCTAAATTCGGAAGGATCAGAGAGGCACGTGTTCTGTTTGATGGGATGCCTGTGAGGGATGTGGTCTTGTGGAACGTGATGATCAAGGCTTATGTTGAAATGGGTTTTGAGGATGAAGCTCTGCTTCTCTTCTCTGAGTTTCATAGAAGCGGGTTGCGTCCTGTTCACATCAGTGTCCGTAGTGTTCTTATGGGTGTAAGCTTAACTGTTTTCGAGTGGCAGTTCAAGCAGGTTCAGGCTTATGCTATGAAATTGTTTTGTTTTGATGGTGATTGGGAAGTTGCCGTGTGGAACAAGGCATTGAGCGGCTATCTCCAAGCTAGAGAGGCTTGGAAGGCTATTGATTTCTTTGCGCGTATTATCACATCAGGGGTAGCATATGACAGCACAACATTGCTTGTGATGCTATCTGTGGTTGCAAGTGTAAACCATCTCGATATGGGAAAACAGATTCATGGTGTTGTTGTGAAATTGGAGTACGATCGAGTTTTATCTGTTGCAAATAGCCTTCTAAAGATGTACTTGAAAGCAGGTTCTGTAAACTATGCAAGAGTATTGTTCAGTCGAATGAAAGAAGTGGATTTGATATCATGGAACACAGTGATATCTGGTTGTGCTCTGAGTGGTTCAGAAGAGTTGTCCTTAAGCCTTTTCATTAGTTTATTGCGCAGTGGCTTATTGCCAGATCAATTCACCATTGCAATTGCAAGTGTTTTGACGGCTTGCTGCACTCTTTAGGCTTCTATCTTTTTACACAGATTCATGGTCTTGCAATTAAAGCCGGTATCATGTTTGATTCATTTGTTTCAACAGCTTTAATCGATGTCTATTCCAAGAGTGGAAAGATGGAGGAGGCAGAATTTCTTTTTCATAACCAAGATGAATTTGATTTGGCATCTTGGAATGCAATGATGTATGGGTACATATTCAGCAACAACTATCACAAAGCATTGTGTCTTTTTATTCAAATGCGTGAAATTGGTGAGCAGGTAGATCAGATTACTTTGGCAAATGCAGCTAAATCAGCTGGATGCTTGGTGAGACTTGAACAAGGGAAGCAGATTCATGCTGTTGCTATAGAAAGAGGGTTTGATTCAGATTTGTTTGTCACTAACAGTATTCTGGACATGTATCTAAAATGTGGAGAGATGGAAAATGCTCAGAGAGTTTTCAGTGAGATCCCTTCGCCTGATAATGTAGTATGGACAACTATGATATCGGGGTTAGTGGAAAATGGATATGAGGAGCATGCTCTTTCTACATATCATCACATGAGACTTATCGGAATGCAACCTGATGAGTATACTTTTGCTACTCTCATTAAGGCTAGCTCTCTTTTGACAGCTCTGGAACAGGGGAGACAGATTCATGCAAATGTTATAAAGTTGAACTGTGCTTTGGATCCTTTTGTCATGACCTCACTCGTTGACATGTATGCCAAATGTGGGAACATAGAAGATGCATATGGTTTATTTAGAAGAATGAACGCGAAGAGTATCGCCTCCTGGAACGCCATGATCATTGGATTGTCCCAACATGGAGATGCAAAGGAAGCCCTTCTCCTCTTCAAAGAGATGAAGTTTTGGGGTGCAAAGCTTGACAGAGTTACCTTCATAGGGGTTCTTTCTGCTTGTGGCTATTCTGGTTTAGTACATGAAGCCTATGAAAATTTTCATTCTATGCTTAAAGACCATGGAATTGCACCAGAAATTGAGCACTATTCCTGTCTTGTTGATGCCCTTAGCCGTGCAGGGTATATACAAGAAGCTGAAAAGGTGATATCATCAATGCCCTTTGAAGCTTCTGCATCAGTGTATCGGACTCTGCTAAATGCTTGTAGGGTTCATGGAGATAAAGGGATGGGAAAACGTGTAGCAGAGAAGCTTTTCACTTTGGAGCCATCTGATTCAGCAGCTTATGTTCTCTTATCCAATATTTATAGAGCTGCTAATCAGTGGGAAAGTGCTGCGAGTGCTAGAAATATGATGAAAAGAGCAAATGCAAAGAAGGATCCAGGGTTTAGTTGGGTACATACAAAGAATGAGGTGCATTTGTTTGTAGTTGGTGATTGTAAGCAATAATAATTTATTTATGTATGATAAATAAGCTAATTATCCTAAACACTCAATAATCAGAGTATAGAACTTCAAGGTTCTCATATAAATATGTAATGGTGATGTTTTTTGAGGGCGAAATTAATTTCGTAAATAGTTTCATGGCTACTAGTTTTCTACTTTTCTCCATTTTCGTAATAAATTCTTTGGATAAATTGTTGAAAGAGCGATCAGAATTTGAGGGGCCAATGGATAAAATTGAAAATCATGCTAATTCTTATGAAGAAAAGTTCACGAATTCATGAAATAAATTACAAAATTAAAATCATAGAATAAATTATTAAATATCACTTTAAACAGTTTTTATTTAATTAATAGTCTATATTTGATTTAAGGTGATTTAAACAAACAATAGTCTATATTTGATATGATAAGTAGTACTAATGTACTATCGTATCACATGGTGCGCGTGCTCTTGTGTTCTGTTTCTCGTTCGTACTTGAACCATGAAATTACTTTGACCAGGTTCTGTTCTCTCTCTCTCTCTCTCTATATCTTATTTTTATTTATTTATTTTATTGTTTTTCAATAAAAAAAAACACACTGTTGGGCACGTGTTCAAGCTTTAAATTCAGTAACGCAAGTGTGATACTGATACAACATAACTCAAACCTGTTCTTCTTCACTCTGAAGTGAAGTGCTGCCTATGATTTTTTGCAACCTAAAACCTTTGATCGTGTCGCTGCCTCTGTTACCTATCATATCACCTAAAAAGATTCAATCTTGTTGCTTTCTTTATTGTTTTTTAATTTCTCTTCGATTTTTTTATTTTTTTATCTTCAACATGGATTCATCAGAGGCAGAGCAGAACCAACATTGTCCCAAGCGAACCTTCGAAAAATACACAAAGCCCAAACCTGATGATTCCCCGCTTTCTGACAGTGACACTCCCCAGAACATGGACCCCAGAAGGTGAAAAATCCTTTTCGGTTCTGTTTGATTAACTCTTCTTTTTCTTCTGTTCTTTTGTTTTGTCTGTTTTGTGTGTGAAATATTGAATATGTGCATGTCGAGTTTTTTTCCCTGCATAGGTTCTTGGTCAGAATGATCGTAAAAATTGAGTCTTTCTTATTTTCTTTCTTGCCATTCATTTTTTGAGTTTTTGGGGTTTGATAATGGTAATTGTAACCTTCCATATTTGGATTGAGTTTTGGGTTTTCTTTTCCCTGTAGGTATCAGTTAGAGGTATTTGAAGTAGCAAAGAAAAGGAACACAATAGCAGTGTTGGATACTGGTGCTGGCAAAACCTTGATAGCTGTTCTGCTTATAAAGGAAATTGGTCAAGCGATCAGGTCCAATGGCCTCAAGAAAGTCATCATTTTCTTAGCTCCCACTGTACATCTTGTCAATCAGGTGTGTTCCACAAAACTTTTCATTTCCTTGATTGTTTTTGTTCTTGAATGATTGAGTATATTGTTGATTCAGTCACAAGTTACATCGAATAACATGTGTTCTTGTTTCCACTTTGCAGCAATTTAAGAATATTAAACATCTTACAGATTTTCAAGTTCAGGAATATTATGGGGCTAAAGGAGTGGATGCATGGGATTTAAAGATATGGGAAAAGGAGATTAGTGACTATGATGTATGTTTTTCCCCCCCCATTAAGCTGCTAATAGCCTAATATTATCATCACAATGTTTGTTTTAGATTTTTTAGGGGGAAAAATCACTTTTTCAATACTTTTTACATGTTTTCATAAATTTTTAAAATAATCTGAATTATAAAAAAACCAAGTTTCTTATTCTTTGGGAAGAGGCTGAAAATAGAATTTTAAGTTGTAGAATTACTTTTTTCAAAATCTGATACAGACACACCGTAAGCTCTATGGTTATTTTTCTGTCTTATAGGTACTGGTTATGACACCCCAGATTCTTTTGGATGCATTAAGAAAGGCATTCCTGAAGGTAGAAGTGATATGCTTGATGATCATTGATGAATGCCACAGAGCAACTGGCAACCATCCCTATGCAAAAATAATGAAGGTCAGTTGTATTTTCCTCCATCTATACATTTTTTTGTTGTTGGCCATTATTTTGTAATTTTATTTATTTGGTAAGTCAAAATATTTACAAATGGCTATTGTTTTCTGCTGGTGAAGGAATTCTATCACAAAGCTAATGAAAAGCCTAAGATTTTTGGGATGACAGCATCGCCAGTAGGTAAAAAAGGTAATTGTTTCATGGCTAACTTTGACAAGCAACCATGGGTTGTAAAATACTAAAATGCTTTTTGTGTCCCTGACTAACCAGGTAATATAGTATTAGTAATTTCTTGATGTTGACTCAAATTATGCATTATGCCATGAATTAGGCGTTTCCTCTACTATGGATTGTCGGGGTCAGATATTGGACCTTGAAAGTATCTTGGATTCCCAGGTAATAGTAATTTCTTGACATTGACTCATTATCTTTACACCAGAAATTGAAGGTAAATGGATTTTTTTTGTCCTGTAGAGATATACTGTTGAGGATAGGACAGAGATAGATGTGTATATACCTTCTGCGAAAGAGAGTTGTAGATATTACGACCAAGCACAATTCCCCGCTTTGAGTTTGAAGCCAAAGATTGAAGCCTTGTGGTCTAAGGTATCGTAGATGGCTATGTTCTAAATGCCCCCATCCTTTTTTGAACTCGTCTTTTTTTCTGTGATGGGTACTGGTTGAAGTTAATCTGTTTGAACAGTCTGCTGCATTGTTCTCTGAATTACAAAGCTCAGAACAACCAAACTATAAGGATGTGGACAATAAATTGAAGTCGATGCGTAAGCGGATGTCCAATGAACTTGCAAAAGTTTTATATTGCCTTGAAGATCTTGGACTCCTATGTGCTTATGAGGTATTTATCAAATCTGACCTTTGGAAAAAAGTTATGACTTAAAAGAAACAGAAAACTGATAACATTTTTGTTTCTAATGGAAAGTTCAAGCTTCTTAACTTATCCTGCTATTAAAAAGGGGATATTCCTGACAATAAATATATTAATATTTTGTAAATTTAGCAAGAATTCCAGAACTGATGATTTTTATCTGTTTCTAAATTGGGGGTTCTAATTATATTTTGCTAACTATCCCATGGCTTCTTATAAATGGAATGAAAATTTTTAGCTCTTGCCTACTTAAGCATTTTGCCTTTTATGTTTGTTTCTTTTGGTTTAATGGCTGATTCTCTGTGGCAAGTCTTCCTGCTATGGAGAAATATTAACATATATGATATGTACAGATTTATGTGCATTTATCAATCATGTTCATTGTTTCCTATATTTGCTAAAGAATTGTCAATGTTTACAAAGGCTGTTAAAATATGGCAAGAGAATTTCTCCAAAGTTGAAGGAGAGTGTGAAGTTTATCAAAAAGCTTATCTTCAGTGTAAAGCCTTCATTGACGTAGTAATGCAAACAGTTGAAGAGTCCCTTCAACTTGGTATGATTTTTGACTGAACATATATGTTTGTCCATTGCACTGTGCCATGGTATTTGCTGCTAATCTTTAACTGTTGTTGCTGTAGATGATAACAAGACTCTGGAGGTTCAGTTTGATTTTTCAAAGGGAGTAAACTTGGGATATTTATCTCCCAAATTACTTGAACTTATTAAAGTCATCCAGTCCTTTGGGTATGGAACAATGGATCAGCTGTACTGGTCATATAAGTTGTATTACCTATCATAATAAATTGATAATCATATCATGCTTTATTGTTGCAGAGACTCATGCACGGTATTGTCCCTCGTTTTTGTTGAAAGAATCATTACAGCCAAGGTGATTGAAAGATTTATAAAGACAGTTCCACAGATATCTCATTTCACAGTTTCGTATTTAGCCGGAAACAGTACATCAGTTGGTGCACTGACTACCAAGAGGCAGAAAGAGATATTGGATTCTTTCCGTTCTGGAAAGGTATTTGTTCATTGTGTCATATGAATCAAGTTGTAGCAAAGTCTAATGTTGCTATTGAAAGTTAAAAATAGATTATTAATCCTTTCCTTTTAGGTCAATATATTATTTACTACTGATGTCATTGAGGAAGGAATTCATGTGCCAAACTGCTCTTGTGTCATACGTTTTGACCTACCCAAAACACTTCGCAGTTATGTCCAATCTCGAGGAAGATCTAGGCAGGCTAACTCTCAATTTATTGTGATGTTGGAGAGGTGTGTATTCTAATTGTGTTGGCTCTCGTTGTGACAAGTTCAGAAGTTGTTTGGTGTTAGATATTTCCTTTTTTCACTTGAATACTCCTTCGGCATATCTTCCTGAGCAACTATATTTTTAAAATTTTATTGACTCTTATATTTCTACAGGGGAAACATGAATCAAAGAAATCAACTTTTTGACATCATCAGGAGTGAGCGATCAATGTCTGAAGCAGCTATTTATAAAGAACATGATTCTCCGAGTTTAAGGCCGATCGCACAAGGGAAAACAGAGATATACTATGTTGAGTCTACTGGAGCATCGGTCACTTTGGACTCCAGTGTTAGTCTTTTGAATCGATATTGTGAAAAGCTACCATGTGATGAGTAAGGGCATATCCTGTTGTGCATGTCTACTTTTTAATTTCTTTAAGCATGATGTTTACAAACAACTTCTGAATGCAATTTGAATTTTTCCATCTCTTAGGTACTCCCGTGTAAAGCCAACTTTCGAGATCCTGCCTATGGAAGGGTGTTACCAGTGTAAGTTAACACTACCACCTAATGCAGCTTTCCAAACAATAGTTGGTCCCTCGGGAAAAGATGTTCGTTTGGCAAGGCATCTTGCTTGCTTAGAAGCTTGTAAGAAGCTACATCAAATGGGCGCCTTAAATGATCATCTTGTTCCGTTCACGGAAGAGCCTTTAGAAGCTGAACATAGTGTGAAAAACAAAGGATCAAGTTCAGGTGCAGGTACAAATGTTTGGCTGATTAAGTTTCTCTCTTTGTTGATAAACTGCGATGAAATATTTCTAATTTGCAATTTCATTCAGCATATAAATTTCAAGATAGTGTATTATATTGCTCAGGCCTTAGACTTCCTAAACATTGATAGAGCATGTTATTAATATCCTTTTTAAGTATTATTTTTGGTAAAATAACTTTGTATCCTTTATACCCTTGTATGCACCACTGCACAAGATTTAACAATGTTGTCACACCTGGAAATACTTATAACCCTTTTGCCTTTATACCTATTTATATTGACAATAGAGAAATCAGCTTTTATTTCAACCAAAGTATTTACTATTTAGCTACTTATTTTGACACATTTAATTTTTGGATTTTCAGGAACCACAAGAAGAAAGGAGTTACATGGCACGACCAGCATTCATGCATTGTGTGGTACATGGGATGACAAACTTGATGGAGCCAAATTTCATGCCTATAGATTTGATTTCACATGCAATATTGTCAGCGAAATTTACTCTGGATTTGTTCTCCTGATTGAGTCAAAGCTTGATGATGATGTTGGAAATATGGAATTAGATCTTTATTTGATCTCCAAAACTGTGAAGGCTTCTGTATCTTTCTGTGGGCAAGTTAGTTTAAATGCTGAGCAGGTATGGAAATATGGCCATAGTAGAATAGAGCATTACTAAGTGTTTCTTCTGAAATTTAACTTGGTGTTTTGTTGTCTATTCTCTGCTAGATGATGAATGCAAAACGCTTTCATGAACTTTTCTTCAATGGTTTGTTTGGGAAATTGGTTGTTTGGTCCAAGTCATCAAAACGACAAAGGGAGTTTTTACTTCAGGAAGACAATACATCATTGTGGAGCGCAATAAACTTCTATTTGCTTCTACCGCTTGAGAAATTGAATGATGAATGTAAGGGGTCCTTGGAAATAAATTGGTTGGGAATAAATTCTTGTGTTTCTGCTGTTGATTTTTTAAGGAAGAAGTTTTCGGTGGCTGCTGGAAATTGTGAGGATGACAAAAAAGTCACATCACCTAGTCCTTGTGATACCAATTCTTCACAGGTGGAATGTAACGGCAAAAGCGAGATTCATTTTGCTAATTGTGTGGTTGATGTTAATAATATAAAGAATAGGGTAGTTTTGGCCGCTCACACTGGGAGAATATATTGTATTCTTGAAGCAGATAATAATCTATCTGCTGAAAGTCCTTTCGACGGAAACGATGAAAAGTCTCCGGAGAAACATATTACCTTCTCTGCTTACTACAAGAAAAGGTGCATGCTTTGCTTTACCCCACCTGCCACTTTTTTTTTTTTTCCTTCTGCTTTTACTGTGTTGCCATTTGAAGATTATTCATGTAATTCACCAAATAACCTGAACTTGATCAGGTATGGGATTACACTGAGACATCCAGGACAGCCTTTGTTACGTTTGAAGCAAAGTCATAACGCTCACAATCTTCTTTTGAATTTCCATGAGGAAGGTACACAACTAATAATCAAGAAACTATGGCACTACATACAATAACCTAGCCAACATTAAAATAATTCTACATATATTTGTAATGTGTTAACAATCAACAATCTGATTGTTAAAAATTTTGATTTTGAATATGATATTTTCTTTGCTTTAAGCAGATGATAAGGACAAGTCATCACACATTGGCCCTGCAAACACAAAAGTGCCTGCAATTGTTAACATTCCACCTGAGCTTTTATGTGTGCTTGATGTTAAAAGAGATATTTTGAAGTCAATGTACTTGCTACCATCACTGATGCATCGTCTTGAATCCCTCATGTTGTCTACTCAGCTTAGAGAAGAGATAGATGGTCAGACTAACAAGTTCAACATACCTAGCTCTCTGGTATGTCCTAAATATTCCGATTATGTGGATAAGTTACTGTGTTGATTTTTCATTTTTTTTCGTTGTCATAATCTTATGCTTGTTTTTTTATTATTATTTTTTTTGTTAATGTTAGATTCTAGAAGCACTCACAACTTTAAGATGTTGTGAAAAATTTTCTATGGAACGTCTTGAGTTGCTAGGAGATTCGGTTCTAAAATATGCGGTGAGCTGTCACCTGTTTCTTAAGTATCCTAAGAAACATGAAGGACATTTATCTTCCAAACGGTCATGGGCTGTTTGTAATTCAACCCTGCATAAACTGGGAACAGATCGCAAAGTACAGGTACTCTTTAATATAAGTATGTCTTGTATTGTGGGGAATTTTTGTCCCAAAATAAATTTCATTATGAGCCTTTTTTCCTGAAAGTGTCCATTCAACTGAGCTAATTTCAGATCCTGTTTTATTTAACAGGGATATATCCGAGACTCTGCATTTGAACCACGCCGTTGGGTTGCCCCAGGACAGCGCTCTATACATGCTGTTCGTTGTGAGTGTGGGTTGGACTCCCGAGAAGTCCCTGTAGATGAAAAATTCCATACGGAAGATCCAAAAGTAGTGGTTGGGAAGTCCTGTGACACGGGCCACCGCTGGATGTGTTCAAAGACAATTTCCGATTGTGTTGAAGCTCTAATAGGAGCATACTATGTGAGCGGTGGGCTGATTGCTTCGCTACATGTGATGAAGTGGCTTGGGATTGATGCTGAACTAGAGCCATCCTTGGTCGATGAAGCCATCACTGCAGCATCACTCCATACATATGTACCAAAGATGAAAGAGATTGAAAAACTCGAGAAGAAAATTAAGTTTGAATTTTCTGTTAAGGGTCTCTTGTTGGAGGCAATCACACATATGTCTGGGGCGGAACTTGGGATTGGCTCCTGTTATGAGGTAACGCTGATACTTTATATATTCCTTTGATGAGTGAGGCTCCCAAACATTAGTAATTTACTGAGTGTGTAATATATGATAGTTCATTGATATTGTGCTCCTACAACTTGTTGAATTTCTGGCAGAGGCTTGAATTTCTTGGTGACTCCGTGTTAGATCTTCTCATCACGTGGCATCTTTATCAGAACCATCAAGATATTGATCCAGGAGAGTTGACTGACTTGCGTTCTGCTTCCGTCAATAATGATAGTTTTGCTCAAGTTTCTGTTAGGCGAAACCTTTACCCGCATCTTCAGCATAGCTCAGGAGTGTTACTGGGCCAGATATTGGAATATGTTACGGTCATTTCTGAATCAGAGAGCTCCACAAGATCACTTCCAGGCATCAAAGCTCCCAAGGTTAGTTATTAACTGTGATCAGTATGGAATATAGGTTATGTGTTATTATATTTCTCTGAATACTATGTTTGGACTTATTAAAATATGGAACTGATTTTATATAATTTAGAAACCAATTCCTATTTTTGAAAATCATTATAGAACTGCTGCAAATCAATTCTCGAGTTCAGAACACATAAATGTGTGTGTGGAATTCATTTAATTCAATTATTTTAATCTGTTACCCTAACTTAGAATGGATAAAATTGGTAAACTGATATAGGAAAAATCAATAATGAAATAATCTATAAACCAAAATTAAATCAAGTTAACTTTAAGTCTTACGAAATTTTGGTAGATTTTTACATGGACACTATTTAAATCAAAGGGATTTAGAGATCAAATCAATTTTATAGCCTTCCAAATAAAGAATTTTGTTATAAATCAAACCAATTCTGAAAGTGTGTCGTTTCATGCATTACTCTTATTTTTGTAATAAATGGATTTTAATGATAACTTTTTGTATCTGACACAGGCACTTGGAGATCTAGTGGAAAGTATTGCTGGGGCTATACTAATAGATACCAAGCTCAATCTTGATGAAGTGTGGAAAGTTTTCAATCCTCTATTATCTCCCATTGTTACTCCTGACAAACTTCAGTTGCCTCCACTGCGGGAACTAATTGAACTATGCGACTCTCTTGGGTATTTTGTTAAAGAAAATTGTAAAAGGAAGGGGACTACGGTGCATGCCGAGCTTAGTGTACAGCTGCCAAATGCCCTCTTAGTTCAAGAGGGAAAGGGGATAAACAAAAAAATAGCAAAAGGAGATGCAGCATTTCGTTTGTTGAAGGATCTTGAGGTTTGTTAACTGCTGCTTTTGTTCTAGGGTTTTCTATCAGGCTATGCTGCTTTGACTTTATATTCTTTGCTTTGTCATCTGACATGCACTTATTCATTGAAACGAAAAAATTACATTTGAAAGGCTATAATTTTTGTTGGAAGAAAGTTGATAGAGTTAGTTAATCTTCTTTTTTTCTTTTCTTTTTTTGTGTCTCGTGTTGTGCTATCTTCTTTAGTATCTAATTTTTTGTTGACTATAGCTGACCTCACATAGTGGGATAAGGCTTGTTGTTGTTGTACTTGACTTATACTTGTGATGCTACAGAAGAAGGGAATTTCACATGGTGGTAGCACGTCGAAGAGAAAAAGAGAGAATCTTGACCAACTTCGCGATTCATCTCATCTCGAAACAGATATTAGTAATTGCCAGAGTGAAACTAAGAAAAGGACAAAAGTTGATGAAACTAACATAACTGGAAGTGCATCTGCCGATTTGTTGCCGCACAAGGACTCTTCCGAGGAAGTCTCTGATCTTGATGCTTCCATTCCAGGTTTGCACCATAAATGTTTTTTGTTCTGAGTTTGATAGCAACTCTTGTCTTCACAGTCGTATAATGTGCACTACTGAGTGAATTTCCCTTTATGCTTCTTTTTGTGTCACTATCTCTTCTCTTATTCAGCTGATGCACTCAATCTTAATGTTCACCGTTTAAGCTGTTGAGAAAAAATCAAAATATGGAAATTAAGAAAAAATCAACTTCTATGGTTATTTTCATCCTCGTAAATACAATTGTCTTATGCCCAACTTTCTACAGTTATTGAATCTATCAACATGAAGAAGGGAGGGCCCAGAACCACACTATATGAACTGTGCAAGAAATTACAATGGCCGTTGCCTGCATTTGATTCAACAGAATACAAAGACAGGTGAATCCACAAACTAATTTTGTACTTTCATCACACATTCCTCCTGCTTTCTCTTATAATCTTTAACATGCTTTACATGTACATGTTTATCAGTACTAATATTAACTTGGACTAGAAAAAAAGAGAGGAAAGAAATAAAGCATGAGGAATCTTGTTCCTAGTTCATCATGCAAGTGTGGTGTAATAAGAATGTCCTGTTCTAGAATTGATGATCCTGTCAAGTGCTAATCTGACCCATGTCATCTGTAACAGAACTCTTTTCGAGTCTTGCGAGGCCCTGGAAGGATGCAAAGGAGCTAACTGTTTTGTGTCGACAATTACCTTGTGCATACCGAATGATTGTAACGTAGAATGCGAAGGAGAAGCTAGAAGTGATAAGAAGAGCTCATTTGACTCTGCTGCAGTTGAAATGCTTAATAAGCTGCAACGACTGGGAAAACTTAAGATTGGTTCCCATAACTTGGAAACATGTTTATTGGAAGCATTGTAAGAATAAGGATAAGGGAGATAACAGCTAGTGTCATGACTTAATGGCTGACTGCAAAAGAAAGAAAAGGAACTATTGTTTTGTGTCATTGATCTGATAAACTGTTTCATATCAATGATACAAGACCATAGTTTTTAAATGTAGTGGCTATAAAATTGTGGCACTAGCGTTGCAAATTTGGGGTGTTAGAGATCACTGTGAAAATAAGTGTCCCAGAAGTAGGGTGGAGAACAATAAAATGTGCTTTTGTCTACTTTGTTGAGTATTTATATTTTCCAAAAATAAAATAAACGTTTATCCCCAATCATTGACAATTTGACATATATACTCCTCATTTTCACTATATATATCACACAAGAAAATTTGATCATCCCCGAACAGATAATTTGCTCATGAGTCTCTGCACTAGTGTACATGCCATATCAGCTAAACCAATGCTTGCAACTTAAAACGACAGAAATAAAATGAGTAATATGAAACAGTTATTCCTACACACCTGAACTTAAATTTCCCATATACATGTTGACAAATATGTAAATAATTGGATGGGGATTCTAATATTTCTTAATATCCTCAAACACTTCACAATACTAGCCATCCCTTTCCATTGGCAGAAATTCCATCAAAATCAATATCATGTTACATTGATATATGCCTGAGAAAACTTGGATGCTGCATAACTTGCAGCTCATTTACCTCAATCATGCCCTAAGTAATAGCTCATACACGTTGGAGTTGTTGTCCCCACTTACACGCTTCATCATTTCAAAACTTGTGCGACTGCCCAAGAACTCGATACGTTTGAACATCACATTGCCATGCTCTGCTGTTTCTTTACTGCAATACAATGATCTAAGCCTATCAGCATGTCTTGAATCGGTATGAATTGCAGCCTCTATTTCTTGGTTTGACATATTCTCCTATCATAAAGCAGAATCAAATCACATTAGTGGCAGTGCAAATTTGAAGGAAAAAGGTTAAGGGATACAAATTTTTCAAAAATAAGTGTTGCACCTGATAAAATGCATGGATGTGATCCAACACCTGAAGACACGTAAAGCCATTGTGGCTGAAAAACGTTCTTGAAGAGGGTCCCATCTCAGAAAATCGGTCCAGTGGAAAAAGTATGGTGAGAAAATGGTTTTTAAATATCAACTCAGATTTCTCACTGCAAAATAAGATTTCAAGAATCCAATGAATTGGTCACTTCTACCATACAAGGAAAATATAATTATATAAACCCTAAGGCACAGAGAGTATATAACCTTTCAGTGAGAGGACGAGTGGAGTTTGAAAATGAAGCTTCTGAATCTTTGCCATCCCCTTTTGCATCAAAAAAGATTGAGGCATGATTTTCTCTAGGATCTTCAGCACTAAAAGAGTCTGTGTAAATTGAAGCAGCTGAAGTCGGCTCGGAAATTGACCAGCAGATAGAGTCTAGAAGGTTGTTGGGTGTTATGGGACGTATTGGAGTCTGACAAGTCTACAAAGCCATGTACAAATCAAACAAGCAAACAATCAATACATGAATATCCAATCTTTAGTATTGATATAAAAGCCAGAAGAACCCATAAGTTGCCTTTAAAATCACTAGGGATATAGGACAGAGACCACCAAGGATACCTAGCAGTAGAACATACATAAAGTTGTCCTGTACACGTCCATTAAAGTGTGTTTGTGAGTTTCACATTCAAGGGGAAGGGAGGAAAGGAAAAGAGTTCCCTCCCTTCCATTACTAACCTGCATTCGACGGCCACGGCGACTTCTTACTCCTATTTTTGCAGCATTCACAATTTGTAGCCTTTCGTTGAAACTAACTTCACTTCCACTGCCTTGATGATCGTCACGGACTTTTTGCTTTATTACTTCCTAATATCTCAATGAAACATGTCATAATTCCGTGAAAAGAAGACAAGATCAGGGCTTTAGAACTTTATTGAATAATAACAAAATGAGATAAAGGTATTTGACTATTCCCAAGAACTGGAAGAAGTATTAATACCTTTAGCATTCACTAGAATGTTTAATTTTTGGTATCATCATCCCAAATTTAACCTTTTAATTACTCAATTTACTTATGTTTTTGTTAGAAATCTACCGATGCCAACCATAAAGAATTATGATCTGAGTAAAACATGACTAGACATATAGTCAAGCATTACGTTTTCCATCATGTTTCACTAAGACAGGAAGTGCAATAGAAAATAAGGCATTGAATTTAAAAATTGCAGAGGAATATATTCAGAAATTACCTTCCCTGAAATGCCATTATTACTGTCTTCAAGCATCAGGCCAACTTGCTTGGCCAAATCAGCAGACATGTGAACAAGCCTTTGCAGATATTTCTCCTTAGCTGTTTTGAGAATCCACAGTGGCTGAGACATTTCACATATAAAAGAACTTCACTGTGGTGTATATAATACTCTAGAGGGTTCCCTCAAGTACAATAACACATTAATGCCTACCAGAAGATGTACTGAAACTGAGAGAAAACCTCAAGTTTCAGCTTAAAATTAAAATGCAATGCAGAAGCACATACTGTAATGAGGTTACTCGAGTATCCAAGATATCTTTGGATGGATGTTCCCTCAGTCACCACATGACTAACATTGCAGCCAACAAACCATCGTTCCACCAATCTAGCACCTTCCCTTGAGGCAGTCTCAACAACCTACCAAAAGTACAAAGTATCTAAATGTGTTGGCCATGGGAACTTAAATCAAACACTAGCTTGACTGAAACAGGAAAATAGTTGACTATCCTATGACTAAAATACTCCATCTCATGTGAAAGACTTCACATACAGGGTAACCAGCAAATGTCGAACTTTTGTCTTTATAATACATAAACTTACCTTGTTCCTTAATTCGGATGAAATTTCTGGATCAACATAAATGGAACAACCGGAAAAAGTAAAGTCCGAACTTCTGTTAGATTCTCTACCAGAAAACTTTTGAAATTCTTCAATGTTATCAACATGCTTGGTTTCACGGATTCTAGCTGGAAGACAAGAATTTTCAGCATTTCCATACCCAGGAAGCAGTTTAAAATCATCCAAGCGCATGTTGTTGTCCACATAATTCTTCACATTGTAATGTGATTCACTCAACCTCACTGCAGCAGATAAAAAAAAATGTGTTTCAGGTGATAACAATTACTCATATTATTATGCATCACTTTAATTCATAAATACTCTAAATGAGGAGCAGTATTTAGGAAGGCAAAATCAGCTCACTGACTGTAATAACAACAAGAATGTGCAGTTCTTAAAATACAGATAGATCACAAGATATATGCAGCTAAACACCCCCATTTCAGAATGAGATGGGAGAGAATGAAATATGAAAGCTTGTGTCAAATTTCTGTATTGTTGCATACTTGCATGACTTGATTGATAGCACAACAAATGAATTATAACATCAAGAAAGCTAACAAAAATGCACCACAATAAATAAAATAGAAGAGCCCAATTACCATTTTTCTTGACACTGTCCACAAACCAACCCAGTGTGACAACAAAGAGACCATTTTTTGCTCCATGCTTTAGTGCATGCTCAAACTTGCGTCCACTAAAGCTGTACTGATTGTTAAGGATTTATTGACAGCATCGAACCAGAAAATACAAAATGTACTAGAGGACATGAATGCCAGAGAAAATTGATGACGAGAAATCATCATGATCATGAGAAATCCAGTCTGTGTATCACATAATAACAACTTTCTCAACACAAGACAGTAAAATTTACACACAGTCGAAGACTTTCTAAGGTACAAAATATACTCTCCCACAGCCATGAAAGGTAGAATAAAAGAATTTGTGGGTTTTACCGTTTTGGTTTTCGTAGTGTGTATAACAATAAACAAGAATCGTAACTTCTTACCGAAGTGTTGTGCTACCATAATGTAAGAAAATTAGTATATTTTAGAATTGGGAAAGGATATCTGAACCACCAAATGAGTACATTGTGGATGCAAATTGGGGCTATACTGGCCACCTAATCTTTCTGTTGCCTCCATGACTTGGTTCCTTGCTTCTGCCAAAACAACAGGCCAACTTCAACTTCATATATGAACATGTTTTACAATACGTGAAAAAAGCACGACAGAAGCAGCAAGATTAATAGGAAATGGCAGATTTTAGCAGTTTCAATTCACATACATTGCTGCTCGAAGGCTTCCAAATTTACTTACTTGACATTTTACATTGCCTAGAAGCACAATCACTAATCACCAATCCCCTTCTCCCCCTCCCTTTTCTCTCTCCCTCAAAAATCAACATGAAAAGGAATGGGACAGAAGGAATAAGGGTGCATTTGGCTTCAAAAACAAGTTTTCATTTTATGTTTTCTTGTTTTCTAGATTTTTTTAAGGGAATACTGAAATCTGAAAAATATTAAATTCAGTTTTCAATTTTCATTTTCAGTTTTCAGTATTTCCCACATAAAATCCTAGAAACATAAAATGAATATTGAAAACAGTTTTCTAAACCCAAACAAATTCTAGGTTCACAGTTCTGAAGAGCAAAGCTACGAAAAACTCCTTATGAAATTTAGCAAATTGCTTGAAGTAATTGATTGCTTCAAACTTCTATTCCAATTCCAAACAACAAGCCAACAGAAAGATGATGCAAAAAAGAGAAAGAAAAAGTATGATACCGAATCCAATGGCCCAAAAAATGAAAAATTCAATACAAGAAATCAAACCTTTAGATAGACCAGTAACGCATATAGTGAGACCAGCGAAAGGAGCATTTGATCGCACTTGCGAAGAGGACGAAACAGGGGACATTAGCTCCAATGGTTGCAAAGCTCTGAATGAAGATGAAAACAGCCTTGAGCACCCCTTGCCACTCACAACTTCAACTCTACCATCACCACCCATAATAACAGCCACTACTACTAAAATTGTGAAACACGATTGTCACTATGCAGCAGTTTCAAAACCAAATTATCTTCTCATTACCCACCAAGTGAAAAGCCACAAAGAATATACGTAACTTCAAATTCAGAGGAAAAGGAAAAAAAAAAATCCTCATTCACGAACAATGAAAAATGAATGAATGAACTGAAAAAAAAAAAAAAAAAAAAAACAAAGGTGGGACTAATATAGAGCAAACCCAAATCAAGCTATCCTATAAGTGATCAAACGACCCCATTACCCCAAAATTGAAAATTTCAACAAGTTGAAGGTTCTGAGCAATAAAGGGAAAAAAGGGGGAATATTGAGTAAAGGGGGTTATGGAGTTGGAGACAAAGAATGGATTTTTAAGAAGCAAAAGATGTGCGTTTTGTTTTGTCTCGCAGAGTATTAGTGCAGGACAATAAGGGAAAAAAGGGGAATTTTTTTGAACGTGGTGCTCTCTCTCTCACACACACACACTCTCACTCTGTCTCTGACCAAGTAGTGTCACAGTCAGAGTCTTCTTTCTACTATTTCTGCTTATTCACACAAAACAAAGAGTGTTTCCATTTTAGATTTTTAAATAAAAATCTCTGCTTTTGTGAAATTGCATTTGCATGTGATGTCTGAGTGAGCATTGCAGCAAAAAGCGGGTCAAAGTAGTGAGAGAGAGTAACCGGGAACCGCAGCTTCTCCAGCCAAATTGAAATGAAACGCAAAGCAAAAGGAAAAATCACGGTTTTTATTTTTGAAAAAGTTTGGAACTTGAAGCATGCCCTTTTCTTAAAGTGAGCGCAAAGGTAGGATGTACAATGAATTTAATGTAATGGGAACAAGACAAGGTTAATTGAATTTGAGGTGGTAGATCGAGCTAACCTTAACCTGGGTTGTGGTTCAACAAGTGCCGTGTTGGTCGGGATCATGGCGTGATTGCAGAATAGTACTGTACGATATTGTATTGTGAGGAACAAGAAGGGAGAAAGCTTAATTTGAAGTTGAACCATGACGCAATGATGCTGATAGTTTATTACTTTATGGGTTTGATTTATTATCATGGAAGTGAAAATCAAGATTCTGTGTGGCCCAATTCAGTATTCACGAGCATGTTTAAATAATAGGTGAAGTCATGGATTCATTTCTGGTCTAAATTACCCATATACATAGAGGTAATTAAGTATATGTTTTCAATTTTTACTATATATAAAAAATTAATATGATTCAATATCTTAAAGCATATAGTCTTTATTTTATAATACAATAAAAAACTTGTAATATCTCAAATTTTAAAGTATATAACGTTCAATTTTTAATTATGTGAAAAATTCATATGATTCAATATTTTAAAGGTTATAGTCTTTATTTTATAATACAACCAAAAAAACAGTGAACTCTCATATTTTAAAGTATATAGCCTTCAATTTCCACTATATATGAAAAATTCATGTTATAGTCAAAATTTTGTATGATTCAATATTTTAAATCTTATACTCTTTATTTTATAATACAATAAAAAAAATAAGAAAATATCATATTTTAAAGTTCATAGCCTTCAATTTCTACTATATGTGAAAAAATTCATGTGATTAAAGATTTTAAAGGCTATAATAACTATTTTATAACTAGCACTTTGTTGTTTACTTCATGCCAGTCAAGCCACATTTTTATACGTAAAACGACATTGTTTTATATAAATCGGAAGACCCTCTTCCATTTTATGAAACATAAACTGGAACATGGTGTTCCGTTTTATTCATGTGGAACATGCCTTTCCGATTTACTATAAGTGTACACTCAAAATATTTTTTCAAACGATGTACATATGTTATTAACTTTCTCTATGTGCATATATGGGTAATTTAGCCTTCATTTCCGTGTGCATTCAACTTGAGGTTTTTATCTTTCTTTTTTTTTTTATATTACATTTCAAAGAGTTAGCAGCTACAGTGTCATTTTCCACATTTAGGATTTAGATTTATAATGTTTATCATCATTTACCTTTTAAAGTTGTAAATACATTATTAAATGTTAATCAAAATTGAGTGAAGTACTATGATGGAATATTGAAAATTCAATAGTGGATATAGTTTATTTTGAACAATAAATTGTGCCATTTAATTAAAATGATGAGCAAGTATATTCAGATTGATTTGGATCAACGATTTGCCTATCCTGGATTTTAAGAAAAATAAAATTACTATCTGAGTGATTTTGTTCTTATAGAAAAATACAACTGATCCCTTGAAACAATTGAAAGAGGGAGAATCAATTAGTCCTTTTTTTATGATCGATTATATTTTGTCTGCGATCACAGTTCATATTCTAAGTTTAGTAACATCATTGCTGTTTGAAATTTTTGCAATCTTTTGGGACACTGATTACTGAATTGACAGCACTGGTAGAAAATGCCAGTGGTTTCCTTTCAAAAAGCTATGATGAGTGGGTTATAATTTAAGAAATTACATTTATATATAAATATAATAATGTCTTTATATATTGTCGTATAAATAATCGATGTTGAACAAGAAGAAAAATAACAATGATATATAAGCAAGTGTGCAATATATCGTGGATAGTAATGATGAGGAGATTTGAATCAAGTCATTTATTTAGCAATATGCTATATCTATCTACAACCAATAATAATTAACAAGGAAGCCAATCAATATTAGAACAACAACTTGTAAATTAGTTGAACTATTCTACATGTACAACCTCTAAAAAAATGTTAACTAGATACTTAATATTATTTTAGTATACTAATAATATAAATATATATATATTGTTAACTAATCATGTGCATCAATTAATATGTCGATATATAATTAAATGTAATCTCACGCTCTATTTAATAGTGAATACAATTTTATTGATACGGATAACGAGAAATTTTCCTACACATATCACTCCAAACAACCTAAGTCATCTAAATTGATGTTTTAATCAGTTCAGTGGTCAACTTCATAATTTAACAGTAACACTGCACTTCTCATATGCTTTTTGATAATTCTTATCTCAAAAGTCACAACCTATTTTTGTAACCCAGCCAAAATGGCTGAACCGTGTATGTATTATCACAATCGTTATGCATTAAATCCTCTTTGTATATATAGCTCTGTCTTTGTCATGTACTTGAAGCCCTTCTCCAAGAAAAGCCACGACCTTGGATAAAGAGACATAACAGGACCACCTTTAACATAAAAAATGGTATACATCTGTATATATACTTAAATTATTTTATAGTAATCTTATGATTTTGATTTACTTTATTTTTAACATATTTGTACTCTAATCTTATTAGGTAAGCGAACTGAAGATACAGATCTTGTTTTTAAAGAGATATGTAATGTACATATTCCCTCAAACAGTGAGCACTAGTCCTCTTCTCACGGATACAAGTCCCTTTCCAAACCCAATTCTTTATCCTACTGCATTCATTTAAATCTATATCTATATATCTTATCTTAATATATATCACAAGTTATTTAATTTTACAGTTGACTTGGTGAGGATGATGCGTAAACTAGTAATACAGCACCATCATCACTAGCCCAAAATCATATAGTTGACTTCATTAATTATATATGCCACATAAAGAAAAAATGAATGGTTGAGTGTTGGTGAGCTATAAGATAGTAATACATAAATAATGGTCTAAATATACAACAAGTTATGTATAATATGCAGTCAATTTAAAAATATATATATATGATTTATATTAGAGTACATAATTTCACAAAAGTTATATGTAGGGAGAAGACAAATAAAAAAGAAAAGGTGACTTTATGATTGTGATTCACCTCATGTATTTTGGAGCTAGCATTGGATTTTCTGCAATATATGTATCCTATTGTCAAAGAGAATCCATGGACTTGTTTTACTAAATTACTATGTACCATACATCAGTACTGTACAATGAATAAGCCACCACAACCACACAAGATGCATTGCCCAAAGCTAGCTAGCTAGTGGCCTAATAATGGATGGATATACATCAATAAATCAGAAAGCTTAAGCTGCAAAAGGAACAGAGAAAAGAAATAGTGAGAGGTAGAGAAAGAAGATGTTAACCTCCACAAAAAGAATAGACACATTTTGGAATGTGGAGAATAGTGATGGATTGATGAGAAGATTGTACAAGACACTGATTGATTTGATAAAACCAAAATCCAGGTTCAGTCCAATTAACATTAATTTTGTCATTGACTTTAATAAGGGGTGGTTTAATTAACATATAAAAGATGCACTGTTCCCTGCTGCAGCACCTACATTCCTGCAATGCAATTCTGGTTGGTTTGGAGCAGAGACACCTCTGCAATGTGCAGACCTACACAAAGGAGATTTGCAGTATTCAAAACAAAACAGTAGAGGCCAGAGACATGCAAAGCAGCACATGCCATGGACATGGACAAGGACAAGGACATGGGTCACACTACCCTTTCCCCTTATTTAATTACAGATTATTTTTATACTAAAATAATAGTACTAATATAAACAATATTAAAAAGTAAAATAGTTTTGTTTTCTGGTGAAAAGAATAGTTAAACTTGAAGGTAAAATTACACTTGCCCTGAAATAATATTGAGGCAAGTTATATTGAGGTTGGGATCATAATTTTCCTTAATTCTTTTGATGTTTTTCAGCCATTCATCCTACGAAAGTAGTGTTTTTTTTTAAGGAAAAACATTGTTTGTGCAACGACAATGAGGGATAGAGATTTAGCATAACTTCCAAATTATAATTTTTAAATAAATTAGTTGAACAAGAAGTTATTGAAAAAAAACTACAAAATTAGTTTCAACAAAAATGAACTCGGAAGAAAATAGTAGTGTTCTATCCACCACCTACACCTCAACAAATGAATAGAATGTTGCTGCTAACTGATGCTACAAAATTCACTCTTGGACGTATTCAACCTCTTCAGAAACATCAATAACTTCCTCAACTTCAATGTCCTTTGCCTCATATTCCTCCTCTTCTCCATCACTAGCCTCTCCATCTCTAAGCATTTGCCTCTGCAACTTCTCTTCTTCATGCAGCCGTTTCCATTCACTGACCCATTTCTCCCACTCCTCTTTCACCATCCTACGCTTCTCACGCTCCTGCTCGCTCAGCTGCAACGACACGTCTTGGTCTTCGGCTTCATATTTCTTACTATACTTCTTCAAGTTCTTTGCAATCTCCTCCTCTTTCTCAGCACTCAAGAATGATGGTGGCCTTGGTCTCCATAAGAACTGTAAAAATGTTGGAAAAACAAAGAGGGTGGGATTCATCAGAATTCGCATAGCACAGAATTACGAAAACATTAAACATGATACGAAGCAATCTAAATTAGATGAAAATTCAAAGCTTTCAGTTTTTCAGTGCCTAAGCAACTCCCATATTGGCAATAAGGGCAGTATAAACAATATCAAATATGTGTAAATTCTGCTATAATAAAAACTTTTACTACCAAATCATAGATTCAACAATGGAGAATTACAAAGTCTTAAACTATCACCATCTAAACATTGTGTAGGTGCAAATCGTTCCTTCCACCACTGTATTAATTACACATATGGTGGGACAACAAATCACCAAGTACAAATGATAATGTAATCACCTGAAAGAAGTGATCCTTCAGTATACGATAGAGATGCTTGCCATTGAAAGACCATATATTGAAGCCATTTTCCATTTCATGAACAGAGGTAACAGAAGTTACTACATATCTGCAGGATAAAAAGGATAACCAAATATAAATATAAACTTACCCTAACTCATAACCCAAGATTAAGTTTTTAGATTTTTCCTTTACTGAGTAACAAAAACCAAATGCTTAATATTAATATCTATGTTAAATACAATTTTAGACTGATTTTGAAAGGAAAATAAAACTCATAAACTAATGCTTTTATTAGCAATATCAAAACTTCATCTAAATTAACATACCTTCCAGTTGGATCCCATTCAATATCTGTTGCCATAAAATGTTCAGCAGTAGCCATGGTTTCAAGTTCATCAACATTGTAAAATTCCAACTGCCCATTGAAGCCTTTCAGCCCCGCTAGTACAATGAAGCGGCCTGCAGGTGACCAAAATAGAGCATTTGCCTGCTTGCCTTTCAGAGTAGTGAGCTTTGAAACACGGCCAGTGTTCTGAGCAGTCCGCATAGAGAAAATGCTAATATCAGGCTTAGGGTTATCACCATGAATAACTGCAAATCTATGGCCTTTTGGCTCCCAAGCAAATGCAATGATCTTGTCGTTCTTATTCTCAAGCTCCAAAACTTCTATGGGTATGTCACGTTCTTTTATACGGAAAAGCTCAAAGCCTGTGTAAGTGCTTTTTTTAGTTTTAGTATATCGGTCTACATTAACAGCAAGGTAATCTCCATTGCTTTGCCAGTACATCTTGCAGTCACTGACACTGAAAAGGTTCTTTTGCCTAAGTTCCTCTTTGCTGGGGATTTGAATCAGACTTACCTATAGTTACATTAAAGAAGTAAAGAACATAAATTAAAATAACTGATGAAAAATCAATGGAAAGTAGTTCAAATGACCAGGCAAAACAAAATCGCAATCCGTAGCCAAAAATGCAATGGAAACATAACTTACCCTAGCAGGCTGGTTACCACCACCCGTCTCTGGAACAAAGAGTGCAACAATTGGATCAGTTGGAGACCAGCTAAAGTCCATTATATTTTCAACCTTTAAGGACTTTTTGTCAACAAGAGAAAAAGTTTCGGTCTCATATACAGAAAGTACATTTTTTCCCATCCTTGCAAAGTACTTATCATCCCTTCCACCACTCCATCTGTAGAGATAACAAGAAGAATGCATTGCTGCATTAGGCCCATGACATATTCTAGAATACTCACGTTTAGGCTAGATATGAAAATATTTAAAGGAAAAAGAGATTTGTACTTGAAAACAGGCCATGACACCCCAGTGACACCGCCAGTAACTCCAACAGCAAAATCATCAGCACTTCCTTTAAAATCCCTCATCACTTTACCAGTCCTCACATCAAATATATTAATCACAACCCTCTACCAAAAGAAAGTAAATGTTAGAAAACGGGCCTGAAGAACTCAGAATAAAACAATGAACACAGATGAATGCACTCACATTAGCATCTCGAGGGTTGCTTGGCTCGTGGCTGCTATAAGTTACCAAATACTTCTCACTAGGTGAGAAATCAATTAGTTTCACCTGTAATTTGTTTGAATAAAAATAATACTTTAAATATAAAAAAGTAAAAAACAGAATAAAGTCAAAAGCCAATTACCAAACAACAATGCAAAAATGAATCTCAGAAAACCTGAGGATGAGCATAACGCATAAGACGGTTGAATGCTGTAGCACCTCCCCAAACAGCTGCCCCCTGCCTGTGAACTGTTGCCAAGTATGTGCCCAAAGGAGACCATTGCACGAAACTCTCAGTCCAAAACTGTTATTCAAATAAATATATAAACACCCAGGGCCAGCAGCAATGCATAAATATGAAAATGAAGAAAGAAATTGATAATGAAAGGGCAGTAATAAACATCAATTATACAAGAGTATGATGAAATATAATGTCCACTCACTGCACGCTTATAAACAGGATCCGGTTTCAACTGCCTTGCATCATTCCACAAAACCTCAGTATCTGAACCAGCACGAATCACAAATTGGTCTCGGGCTTTCGCATCAGTGAGCCAATGCTGAAGATTTTCCTGTGAAAGTCGCAGACCAAAAAAAATGTGATAAATATTAAAAGGATTACATATATATATATAATGCATACACAAAAAGAAAATCATCGATGATAAGAGAATGGAAGAAATCCCAGTTAGTTCACAGAAAGCAAAGTTAAGAGTAAGAGTTTAATTGCTTCATTCAAAAGAAGAGCAAAAAAATCAGCAAAAAAAAAAACAGAAGAGATACAAATATTACCCCTGAAGCATATGACTTGGTTTCAGGAGGAGCCCATTGATCCGGAACTTTCATGAACTTGTCAAAGTCGTCAAACATGCTAACCGAAAATATGTGCGAACGGTCCAATTTATATCCATGAGTCTTCTCTTTAGCAAGCTCAGCTTCCTAGAACAACAACCAATATTTTAACAATACTCAATCCAACAAAGTTTGACACTAAAACCCTTTTTCCCCTATCACACATAAATTATGGGCAGGAACATGGGAATTATAAATAAAGATAAAAATAAAATGAATATATGATATATAATATGAATGGAATACCTGAGGAGTGTTATACTCAATGAAGCAATAACCCAAAGTCTTGGCAGTGTCAGAATCAGGAGGAGAAACAGGCATCCAGAGACCCTTATCTTTGATAACACCTATCTGGCTATAAATTTTGCGAATTACGGTTTCGAGCTTGTCGAACTTCTCCATTGGAACAACAGGGAGGTTATCCACAACTATAATGTTGCTAAATCCAGAATCGAACTCGAGATTATCCTCTTGGTAAATATCTTCGTCATCACTTAACCATTTAAAAAAAAAATCACAACTAAAACATCGCTACCTATACTTTTTTTTTTTTAATCTAGTACATAAATTCAGAAAAATTACAAGAGAGAGAGAGAGAGATGAGGTACCTGGGAATGCCACAATCGTCGCCAGATGGGAGGCGAATGGAATCGAGATCAATGGTGGAGAGGTCGAGGCCGAGACGAGACGCTGTGGCCTCAATATCTTGCATGAGCATTACGTCCGCCATAGCTGTCGCTGTGAGAGGAAAGCTGCAATTGCAATTGCAATGGTGACTGACGCACTCACTTGCAGTTGCAGCAGTGGCGCGGCGCAAACGAGAGAAGTCACTAATGAACTCGGGTCGGACTAAACCCAAACCCGGGTTTCAATTTTTGGAACATGATCCAATTAGTGACCAGGATAACTCCAAAAATCCCGGCCCATGCATAATATTTAAGAATTTCTACATTATACTTTTAAAAGTTGTAAAATATCACAAGTAAAAAATAAGAAAGATAGTTTATTAAGTATTTTAAAAAAAATGAAGTTGTATTAAGCATCAATTTCATATTAAATTACATGATTTTTTTATATATAATATAAATTGAAGACTATATATTTTAAAATGTGAGATGTCTTTATTTTTTTTAGATACACTATAAAATAAAGACTATAGATTTCAAATTATGAAATTACATAATTTTTTTCTCAAAATGTAGAAATTGGAGACTATATACTTTAAAATACGAGATTTTTCTATTTTTTTTTTTAGATTCATGATTAAAAAAATGCTATAGACTTTAGATCATGAAATTACATAATTTTTTACATATAGTAGAAATTGAAGATTATATACTTTAAAATGTGAGATTTCTCTATTTTTTTAGATTCAAAAGAAAAAAAATTCTATAGACTTTAAATCATGAAATTATATTATTTTATTATATATAGTAGAAATTGAATACTATATATTTTAAAAAGTGAAATTTCTCTATTTTTTAAGACACATTACAAAACAAAGACTATAAACTTCAAATTAAGAAATTACATTATTTTTTTCTCAAAAAGTAGAAATTGAAGGTTATACACTTTACAATGTGAGATTTCTCTATTTTTTTAGATACACTATAAAACAAAAATTGTAGACTTCAAATTATGAAATTATATGATTTTTTCTCAAAAAGTAGAAATTGGTGGCTATATACTCTATTATGTAAGATTTCTCTATTTTTTTTAGATACAGTATAAAACAAAGACTATAGACTTCAAATTATGAAATTACATGGTTTTTTTATAAATAGAAAGAAACTGAAGGCTATATCCTTTAAAATGTAAGATTTTCTCTATTTTTTAAGATTCACAAAAAAAACTATAGACTTTAAATCTTGAAATTACATGATTCTTTTAAGATATAGTAGAAATTGAAGACTATATACTTTAAAATGTGAGATTTCTCTATTTTTTAGATTCAAAGAAAAAAATTCTATAGACTTTAAATCATGAAATTACATGATTTTATTATATATAGTAGAAATTGAACACTATATATTTTTAAAAGTGAGATTTCTCTATTTTTTTAAGACACATTATAAAATAAAGACTATAAACTTCAAATTAAGAAATTACATGATTTTTTTCTCAAAAAGTAGAAATTGAAGGCTATACACTTTACCATGTGAGATTTCTCTATTTTTTTAGATACACTATAAAACAAAAATTGTAGATTTCAAATTATGAAATTACATGATTTTTTCTCAAAAAATAGAAATTGGTGGCTATATACTCTATTATGTGAGATTTCTCTATTTTTTTAGATACACTATAAAACAAAGACTATAGACTTCAAATTATGAAATTACATGGTTTTTTTATAAATAGTAGAAACTGAAGGTTATATCCTTTAAAATATAAAATTTCTCTATTTTTTAAGATTCACAAAAAAACTATAGACTTTAAATCTTGAAATTACATGATTCTTTTAAGATATAGTAGAAATTGAAGACTATATACTTTAAAATGTGAGATTTCTCTATTTTTTTTAGATACACTACAAAACAAAAACTGTAGACTTCGAATTATGAAATTACATGATTTTTTTCAAAAAATTATTAGAAATTGAAGGCTATATACTTTACAATGTGACAATTCTCTATTTTTTTTATATACACTATTAAAAAAGGCTTTAGACTTCAAATTATGAAATTACATGATTTTTTCACAAATAGTAGAAATTGAAAGCTATATACTTTAAAATTTGAGATTACTCTATTTTTATAGATTAAAAAAAAAGGCTATTGACTTTAAATCATGAAATTACATGAATTTTTTAGATTTATTAGAAATTGAAGACTATATATTTTAAAATGTGATATTTCTCTATTTTTAAGATAGATTATTATACTAAGACTATAGACTTCAAATTACGAAATTACATGATTTTTTCTCAAAAAGTAGAAATTGAAGGCTATATACTTTATAATGAGAGATTTCTCTATTTTTTTTAGATACACTATAAAACAAAAATTGTAGAGTTCAAATTATGAAATTACATGATTTTTTTCTCAAAAAGTAGAAATTGATGGCTATATACTCTATTATGTGAGATTTCTCTATTTTTTTAGATAATTATAAAACAAAGATTATAGACTTCAAATTATGAAATTATATGGTTTTTCGATAAATAGTATAAACTGAAGGTTATATCCTTTAAAATGTAAGATTTCTCTATTTTCTAAGATTCACAAAAAACAAAAAGCTATAGACTTTAAAACTTTAAATTACATGATTTTTTTAGATACAGCAGAAATTGAAGACTATATACTTTAAAATGTGAGATGTCTCTATTTTTTTCAGATATATTATAAAACAAATACTATAGACTTCAAATTATGAAATTACATTTTTTTTTTAAAAAAAAGTAAATTGAAAGTTATATACTTTATAATGTAAGATTTCTCTAATTTTTTTAAATACACTATAAAATAAAGACTGTAGACTTCAAATTATGAAATTGCATGATTTTTTCAAAAAAATATTAGAAATTAAAGGCTATATATTTTACAATGTGATAATTTTCTAACTTTTTAGATATGCTATTAAAAAAAGACTTTAGACTTCAAATTATGAAATTACATGATTTTTTCACAAATAGTAGAAGTTGAAGGCTATATACTTTAAAAATATGAAATTTTTCTATTTTTTAAGATACACTATTATACTAAGACTATAGATTTCAAATTATGAAATTACATGATTTTTTCTCAATAAGTAGAAATTGAAGATTATATACTTTATAATGTGAGATTTCTCTATTTTGTTAGATACACTCTAAAATAAGGACCGAAGATTACAAATTATGAAATTGCATGATTTTTTCACAAATAGTAGAAATTAAAGGCTATAGTCTTTAAAACATTAGTTTTTTAGAATTTGGTCCATAAAAATAAAAATTAAAAGCTATATATTTTAAAATATGAGATTACAATATAAGATTACACTAATTTTTAGATACATTATAAAAATAAAAATAAAGAGTATACACTATACCTATTTTTGTTAATATAATAGAAATGCAATTTAATATTTATTAAACTAAATACTATTGCTGTAACTTGCCTTTATCTTTATTGATAATAACTTCCATACGTTATTTTATCAAACAACAGTATCATGTGTCAAACACTTCAATTGAGTTGACAATCCAGTTAATACCTTCATGATTTTAAAACCCTGCTTTTCATGTCCATAACAAAATAGTATGCTTCATCTCAATCTTTATTTTCAATTATTTACAAACAAATAAACCGTGCAACTCGTCAAACCAACTTAAGAATTTGAAAGAAATAAATAAAATTGTTAAGTTGGTCGAATATCAAAATTATAACTACTATTGTACAATCATGCACGAAACTCCATAGGAGATTTTTGGGGACAACCACATGGCTACATCATCCGAGAAAAATTGGGGTTACAAGCTCTATCATTCATTCTTCTTAGATGAGAGGAACTTCTTGGTGAGATCAGACTTCAATTTGCATCCAAACGAACATGTCTTTACGAACAACTCATCAATGTCTTCCTCCTTCTTTTCATAAATGTAGAAAACTATGAACGCAGAGGTAACTCCTGTAATCACAAGAACAAAAAATTAGCACCATAGCCATCATGAGAGTGTGCTTTTGTGTGTGTGTGTGTGTGTGTGAGAGAGAGAGAGAGAGAGAGAGAGAGCGCAAACCCATAGTGTACAAGTTCTGAAGTGAAAAGGCTCCGAGGAAGCTAAGAATGATCAGAGAGAAAACAACCTATTGATAAAAAAGGCAAAGATATTTCAGCAGACCATATGCTTAAGAAACTTTATCATCGGTAAATTGAATAAATCTGGACACGAAGCATGTTCTATAAGCAAAACTTAACATACAAAAAATATTAAGATGACAGTTCCAAAATCATGGCCTTCACAATCCTTTGGTGAATTTCAAAACTCAGGCAGAGATGAGAGATCAGTATATGCATCTTATATATTCTAGAAGCAAGCAACGACAAAGAAATATAAGTAATGCAGTGTAGATTACCTTAGAGAATAGCATCCAGTTATTCCCTTGTGCAATGGATTTCAAGACATTCACAGCAAAATTCCATGATGATGCCACTGAGAGAGCAATTTGATGTGACATGTCTTCTGATAGGTGAAACCATGATTGGGGCACTTTCTCAACAGTATATCCGAATCTACACAAAAATAAAGTGTTCATAGCATTTATCATCAGATCAGAAACCTGGACTGCAAAGCTTCAAGCAGCTGGAATCTCATGGTTATCGAATGAATAATACTTTTTGGCAGGTTATTGTCACATAACAATACCATGCAATGGTTAATTGGTCATTGACAACTGAGCATCCAAAATTAGATAGTGTGCTTACATTTTTGCAGGTAGAATGCCATGAAGAAATGAAAAGATCAATGAGAACAAAAGAAGCTTTGAAAGAGCAGTAATGATGGTATTCCCAGTAGCAATGAAGTTGAAGTATATTGCAACCAAGACTACCAATGTGGCAAATGATAGCTTTTTATCCTTCCAAAGCACTGCATCAGCAACTGCAAATGAGTACGTAAATTAAAACCTTTATATAGATAGTAAACTGCAAAAATACTCCCAGCACAAACTGGTTACAGATTTCCTAAACAAAAGGGTTAGATAATTATATTTGATTATTCATACCTCTTCCACTTCCAAGATACATGGAAGCCTTTGAGGGCCCCTCTCTTTTAGTCTTTCGGTAATTTTCAGCCCTCAAGTGTGGGTATGAATCAATTGTCCTTCGCAGACCCTCCTTCAAAAGTTAAATAAACAAATACAACCACATTACTACAACTGAAACAGCAAGGCAAGAGCTAAGACCAACATGTACACTGACTGCCACAGAAGTAAGAACCTTTGAGCATGAACACACCATTCAATTCACAAGTTAATTCTCATAGTTGATTTCAGAATATTTTACATAATCATAACTCAATATTATCAGTTGTGGGCAGAATCATTCTATCATGTGTGAAAACCAAAAAGGATGTCAACCAGAAGGGATGCATGAAATCAACAACTTCACATAAGTTCCTTAGAAGCTCTAACAACAATATCCAACACATCACAAAATCATAAAATAGCATATAACCTGTAGTGTTGTAATGGGTACATAGCCAAGGCGATCCTTTGCTTTTGAGCAATCAAAAGATCTGGTGCAAGACAAAAGTCTTACTCTTGAAGGTGTCAACTGAGGCACCTTCATTCCATATGGACCTAGCAGCTTATAAATCCACTCTACTAAATGTGCAATTGGCATAATAACAGGGGCAGGTATCTTTATTCTTGGCCTGCAAAAAAATGAGACCTTACATTAAGTCAGTCAGCTAAAGGGTAAAACATAAAACAAATTAAGGGCAAGAAATATTAAAGGCTCAATAGTATAGAGCAAACTACCTTTCATATCCAAGACCTTCCAGAATAAGCGATACAAACTCCCAAAACTTTATGGGTTCCATATTTGTTATGAAATATGCCTACAGAACAAACACCCTTCAGAAAAAGAAAAGAAAAAGCAAAGTAAACAAAGTATTCCTCACATTGAAACATAACATTATCACCTTCTGTGTGTGTGCCTGTCTCTAAATCTTCATTTACACAAGTAAATAAAACATATTAAAAATGTAATAACACAAACATTCAGTGGTACCTGTCCTGCAGCTCTTTCCGAAACTTCCCCCTCTGAAACTAGAGCTCGGTCAGCACATATATGGGCATGAGCCACATTTTCAACATAAGTGAAATCATATACATTATTGCCATCGCCAATAATGAACTGTTCAGAGAGAAATATAAATTAAAATATGTAAGAAACATAGAAGAAATTTTCTGCTTTTAAGTAGTTACATATGCATCTTGTCCCAGTATTTATTCATTCAATTCAAGGATACTTTCTGACTCATCAAGCTGGGCCCTAGTCAAGATTATTAGTCAAGGGTATTTAATTAGTTATTTAAACAGTAAAAATAGCACCAAAGTTTACCAGGGAACCATATATATATATATATATATATAGAGAGAGAGAGAGAGAGAAGTATACAATTGAGCAAAAACTTATCAAGAGTCAGTATATATGATCTGATTTACACTAGCATCAGTTACTAGGCTCAATAAAGCACTCAAGTCATGCTAATTTCTAACTGTTGTCATTCTGCTCAGCATACAGGGCACATGATGTAGACCAAAAAAGAGACCTAATAGATATTAAGCCTACTTGAATCCTGAAAAAACTAAATTTGTTCATTCAACAGAACATACTCTGATTGCTATTTGAGTTAAATGTAACTAATGAAGTCACAAACCTAAAATCCCATATCAATAAAAGAAACACCAGCATTTACCTTGGATTTCCCAGCCCTGGCAGCATCAGCTAATGAAGGAACTAGCAGCCTATCACCAGGCCCAAAAATGCTACTAGGTCGAATACAGCATGTTAGGAGCCCATTAGTTCCATTAGCCTTAATAACCAATGTCTCACCCTCAGCTTTAGTTGCAGAATAGTGATCATTATGCTGAAAGCAATTGAACTCATTTTAAGACAATGCCAATTGCAAATATCAAATTAGTGACACTAATAAACATTTCAAATCATTTCCCAATCGCTAGATTATATAATACAGGATTTGGATGTTCTAATGTGATGAGTTTTTGTAAAGTGAACTAGAAACGAAGAAACTCAAGTAAGTTTTGTAGTGAACTAGAAACGAAGAAACTCAAGTAGATAGTAGGTACCGTAGGTGGATAGGGAAGTGATTCATTTCCATTATGAATCCCATGAACCCCATCAAATACGACACTAGGAGAGCTAGTGTAAACAAGCCGCTTCACTTTAAGCTCAACACAAGCATCGATAACATTCTTTGTTCCTTACAAAAGAAAAGAATTTCAGTCAAGCATTACATCAAACAGCTGGATAACTGAAAGAGGGAGTTCCTACCTTGGACATTAACTGAATGATGAAGCTGGTAATTGTTAATGGAAGAGTTCGGAGCTGCCATATGGAACACAACCTCGACTCCTTCCAATGCTGGAGCAACAAAAAAACGACATCGTGATTCGTGAATACTTCACGCTGCCATTTAGAGAAAGCAAACGAGACAGAAAGAAAGAAGAGAAGGAGTTTGAGAGAGTTTGCCTTTGAGGACTTGGGACTTGTGGCGAAGATCGAAAGTGACGTATTGGGCGCGACCAGAACTTAAGGCTTGGCCTAGAATCCCCAACTTTTCAGATGGTTCGAGTTCAATGGTGGCTCCCAGATCGGCGATGCGAACGGAGTAGGTTTTGTCTCTGATCAGCATTTCCACCAAGTGGCGAGCGGCGAACCCGCGGCCTCCGGTGACGACGCACCACCTATCCTCAACAGCCATTGACACAGAATTTCAACAATGCTGGTTGTGTGCGATTGGATTGGATTGGATCCCAGATTCAGTTGCAGAGTGTCACTCAACTCAAACAACGTCTTTTTCTTTTCTTTTCTTTATTTATTGTCTGAATTCTTCCATTTTAGAACAGCCTGTAGTGTTTTTTTTTATTTTTTTCTGTTGTAAAACTTTTTGGGTTTTGCTTAAATTTAAAAACTTTTAAATATAGTGGTCGATCCATTACATACAAAACATAAAATAAATATTTTCAAAATAAAAATTTTTTTTTTTATTTTCTTAACAAGTGTCCTAATAATAAGTGTCATAAGAGCACTTGTTAGCAAAACCCAAACTTTTTATATAAGCTTTAATTTTTGGGTCAAAGACTTTTCATGCAAGCTTGAAACTAATGAAGCCGCTTTCTTGGGCTCAGGAGCCCAACGATGGGTTGTATCTATAGTATAAATGACATCCAAAATCTATGTTATCGATTTTTTAATAGAAATTAAATGAGACAAAATTAATAGAAAATTCACCAATTTTTGTTAGAATAACTAACTGCAAGAGTGCTTTTACTACATAGCACAGTATCTCTCCACCTATTCTCCACCATTTTAAATGTTGGCAATTTTAATTAATATATTAATAAGTTGTAAATATATTCATCAAAGTTGACATTTGAATGAGGTCAAAAATTGGTGGAGGGTAATGTACTATATACATTTAGTGTGTATTTGGATTAACGTTTGTAAATGGATGTTGATATAAATGTGCTTTGGCAAAATTAATTTTGATCAAAATTGGATTGGGACTAGTGTAATTTTTGTTTGGATACTTTTCGTCAAACGTGATTTTGAGAAAATGAATAATGTTTGGATGATGTTAACTAAAATTACATTAGAATATAAAATTATTAAAAAGAACATCATTTGCATCATTCATTATATTGCTTTCATATTATATGATTTAAAAAATAAAAAATATAGATATGTAAAACTTTCAGAAAGTATAAAATTAATATTAATATTTATTTTAAGTTAAATTATATTAATTTTAAAATAATTGAAATTAAGATGTATGAATAAATTTTAACAAACAAATTTACTGTAGTAGTTAAAATATAGAGGAACCATTTTTTAAAGAAGAAAAAAAAAGGTATGAGAAAGAGTATAATTGGTAGAAAAATAATTTGGCCATAATAAATTCCTAACGGTTATCTAAATGGAATGCTGAAGCAAGTTAAATAATACTTTTGGTAGACGTACGTCTGGGTACATTTGGAATATATTGAACGTTGAGGGAAAGAAGAAAAAAAGAAGCCAAAGAAAAAGGAACATCGTTCGAGAAAATAAAACGTACGTTTGTGGAATAAAACATTAAACCAAACACACACTTATCATTTTCATAACTAAAAACGTGATGGAACTTCTCATGCATGTGCTATTTGACTAGTCTAGAAAATGCAATGTGATTTTTATTGAATTGAGGAAGAATTTAAAAAAATGCAAAAATTTCAATGCAAGAAAATTGCAGTCTTATGATTTCTAATACTAACAAGTGTGTAGTCAAGACTAGAGAATAAGTGCCTAGATATTAACAGATGAATATGTGTGTGTGAGAGAGAGAGAGCAAACCTTAGTATATATGTTATGAAGTGAACCAAGGAAGGTAAGAATGAGCAGGGAGAAAACAACCTATTGAATAAGACGGCATAGACATGTCAGCATGTCTATCTTATCTTACAACAATTTATTTTGACATTCATCTATATCAAACATTTATACACTCTACTCATAACAAAATGTGAGTCCAATCAGTTTCATCATATTTTTATTTTCTTTTCTTTTCGATCATTTTTTCTATAACATCCACCTTTTTGGATGTATACATCCATTTTAGACGTCAAAATATCTTTATCCTCTTATCTATTACGTAAATTGAATAAATTTGGATATTTAACCTTTCCTATAAACAAAATTTATCAGACATGAAATTTTAAAATGAATGTTCCTAAATTATGGCCTTCTCAATCTTTCAGCATTGGTCTATATAATTAACAACCAAGGTAGAGATCCATCAACATATGCATCTTATATATTCAAGAGTGACCATAGCAGCAAGCAATGGCAAGGAAATATAAGCAAAGTAGTGTTGTAGATAACTTCTGCGAGAGATTTCAAAACACTCACGGAAAAATTCCATCATGAGGCCATTGAGAGAGCAATTTGATGTGACATATCTTCTGATAGGTGAAACCATGATGCAGGCATTTTCTCAACATTATACCCCAATCTGCATAAACAAAAAGTATAAGTGATGTTTAGCATTTATCCACACAGTAATACAGGGCTTTGCTTCTAACAAGTGGATCATCTTTACAGATATTATATCAATCATACGTTATTAGATAAATTACCAGTGCCATTCAGAGGTAATTGACAATTATTGAGCATGTCCAACAGTATACTTACAGTTTTGCAGGTAGAATGCCATGAATGAATACAAAGGTTGATGTGAACAATAGAAGTTTCGAAACAGCAGTAACAACAGTATTCCCTGATGAAATGAAGTTAAAGTATATTGCAACCAAGACTAATAGACTGAATTTTAACCTTCCAAAGCAATGTGTCAGCAACTGCAAATGAGTACACCAATTAAAACCTTACAAACAGATTGCTGTAGACTGTTTAAGTATTCCCAGCACAAACTGGACAGTGTTGTGCTGATATACTAAGGTAAAAGGGACGTGATAATGTTGACTGCGCAAGAGAAAATAGATGATAACCATTTATTATTTTGATAATAGAATAATTTTATTAAGATGAAGAAAGGAAAAATACAAAGATATGTGAGGACAAAAGATCCTCTTTACAAGAAAAATAGCTAACAAAAGAGAAAATATAAATAAAGCAAAACTATTCAATCTCTCAACATATATAAGAGAAATCCCTCTATAAAGATCATGAGCTTTACACCAACCAGAGGTCAAATGCCTGATCCTATTCCACAGGGCTTGCTTGTGTGGAATTCTATCACTAAATATACTAGAATTACACTCCATCTAAATACACCAAATAGTGGCGTAGACAGCAGGTTTGGAACAGATTCAGAACGCAAACCACACATGACAAACACATCAGGGGAGGTAGACCTATGTGTCCTTCGAACCTGCAACATATCTTTGGTGTTAATTCTGTTAAGAACAGTTATCAAAATAAAGGATTTAACCTTAAAGGGAGAGTTGACTTCAAAATAGGTCCAAATGGATCTAGGGACCAAAACCTTTTATCTGTGCTAGAAGAAAAATGGACAGAATTCAATCATACTAAAATTTGTGATGATGAATCAGATTAGAATCTCAAATCTACAATTTGATCTTCAAAGTTCAATCTTTGTTTTAGCACTTCAGAGTTCAACCATTGTTTCAAGTTTCTTAGCATTTGCATATAAATTACAAATTTTATGAGGTGAATCACAATCATGACAACCTAATGTGTCTTATTCACATGTTTACCAACATGTTCTAGTTCATAATCTAACTTGGCCCACAAGACACTTAAAATCACTCAACCATATGGTGTAGACATGCACGAGTGACAGCCATGCGACTAACTTGAGACATGTATTAAACAGTTTAAAACTCTCCTTCGAACTTACCCACGACAATATTAAACAAATTAGCAAATCTAGCATTCCCAAACAAAGAAGTTTGATGATTATATTTATAGTTGATTATTCACACCTCCTCCACTTCCAAGATATATGTAAGCTCTTGAGGACCCTTCTCTTTTAACCTTACCTTGATTTTCAGCTCTCAAGTGTGAGAAGGATTCAATTGTCCTCCGCAGACCCTCCTGTTCACACACAAAAAAATAACATTATTACAACTGAAACACCCAGGCAAGAACTGGGACTAACATATACACTAACGACAATAAAAGTAAGAACCCCTGTGCACTAAAACACCATCAAGTTTACAAGCCAAATCTCATACTTGATTCCATAATATATTTAATAATCTTAATGATATCAGTTGTGCGCAGATTTCCACAACTTAAAATGAAAACTTTTATTCTCTCTGTGTGTGAAACTGAAAACAGTAAGGGATGTGGATCACCAGGGATAGGCATGAAATTAGCAACTTCATAGAAGTCACTCAGATGCATTCACAATAATACTCAACACAACACAACACAATACAAAATCAAGAAAAACCTGTAGTGATACGATGGGTGCATAGCCAAGGCGATCCTTTGCTTTTGTGCAATCAAAAGTTCTGATGCAGGTTATGTTTCTTACAATTGAAGGTGACAACTGAGGCACCTTTATCCCGTATGGACCTAGCAGCCAATAAATCCACTCCACCAAATATGCAATTGGCATGATAACAAAGATAGGGATCTTTATTCTTGGCCTGCAAACTAAACAAACTCAGATGACAATTAAAAGGAATTGATAGTGGCATAACTACGTTTTTTGTTTCGTATTTTATATACAAAACAAAACATTATTCTATATACCTTTTAAAATATAAATACAATAAATATAATAACAAAACAAAAACTCAGAGCATCAGTGACACCAAGCCCCTAGGGAAGAGAGATAATAAAAAGGAACTTTCTCCTTTTAGTTTTTATAATTCAGAATCAAAATGATACCAAATATCGGCTATGATAGCAAGGAGTTTTGCTTGATGTCTTCTCCAAATAATTGAGCAATGTTTAATTTTCATCAGAAATTGACGAGTTGGATCTTTGGTTTCGAATCAGGAGGAAGTAACAATTATAAAATGAGAGCTTACACTCTGTAGAAACACACAAGCAAAATAAGAGCAAGAAATGCCTGAAAGATTAACCGTATAAAAGAAACAACCTTGAATATCCAAGACCTTCAAGAATAATTGATGAGAAGTCCCAATACCTCATTGGTTCCATATTCGTTATGAAATAGGCCTACAGATAAACAATTATTAGCAAGAAAATATTGCAGAGCATCCTAACTTAGCATGCAAATTATATCAATTCTTTTTCCCCTCATGTAGTAGGAGAAATGCCAAATGCCTTTTTGGATCAGTGAGTAGTTTTAATGGACACATATGTGCTAAAAAGTATATTTTCCATGTTTTGAACATTTGCCCAAAATAAGAAATTGTACCCTTAAACATATCATCCTCACGTTTTCAATAGTTCTCTTCCCAAAGGGTGTTCAAAAAAGGAGCTAGACGGTCTTCTTTAAATATATCATCATCACCCTCCCCGTATGTCTGGCTTTTAATCTTCATTAACACACTCATAAAAGAAAAATACTGAGAAAGTAGTAATTGAATCTTTCAACAGTACCTCTCCTGCAGCTCTTGCTGAAACTGGCCCTTCTGAAGTTAGAGCTCGGTCAGCACATATATGGGCATGAGCCACATTTTCAACATAAGTGAAATCAAACATGTTATTGCCATCGCCAAGCATAAACTGTTCAAGAGAGAAATATATATTAAAGAATGAAATAACCATTGAAGAAGGTTTCTGCTACTAAGGACTTACATATGCCTAAAGCTCTACCTATTTTCACCCATAACCCTCCTAAATTCATTAAGCTCAGAGTTTTTCTATTATCTGTCTCATTCAATTCATGGATACTTTCTGATTCTTCAAGTTTTGTGACCGAGAGTATTCGAGTAGTTATTTAAGCAGTAAAAGGCACCAAAATTTACCAAGCACCATATAGATATAGCCTTTTACACAAACATATCGAAGGGTCAACTGACTGAGTACACCATATATAGCATCAATCATTAGGCTCAACAAACAATCAGATCAATTTAATGGCTAACTGTTGTCACTCTGCCCATCCCATGGATGTAGAGCAAAAAACAGACGTAATAGATAACTAGATCCTAAACCAATTTAAATACTCAAAAAACCAAAATCTACATTTATGCCTTCTATAGGCCATATTCTGATTGCTAAATTACTTCAATGTAAAATGATGATACTAGACAAATGAAGTTACACACACACACATCTATGTATGTATGTATGTATGTATGTATATATATAGTAAAGGAGTAAAAACACTTACCTTGGCCTTCCCTGTCCTGGCAGCATCAACTATCCAAGGCACCTTCAATTGATCACCAGGTCCAAAAATGCTACTAGGGCGTATGCAGCATGTTAGGAGTCCATCCCTTCCATTAGCCTTAAGAACCAATGCCTCCGCCTGAGCTTTAGTTGCGGAATAATGATCGAGATGCTGAAAGCAGTTCAAGTCAGTTTAGAACCATGCCAATTGTATAAAATAACAACACCGAACAATATTTCAAATCACTACTAAGTTGACAGGTACCTTTAGTGAATAGGGCAATGATTCGTTCCCATTCTGAATTGCTTGAACCCCATCACAGACAACGCTAGGGGAGCTGGTGTAAATGAGGCGCTTCACTTTAAGCTCAACACAAGCATCAATCACATTCTTTGTTCCTTACATAAATAAATAAACAAACATCCCTCAGTTTAGTTCAATTCCACTCAAACCTTTCATCAAACAGCTGGTTCAATCGAAGCAAAACAGGGCACGAGAGTGGGGTCTTTATTCAATTTACCTTGGACATTGACAGAATAATGAAGCTGGTAGTTGTTAATGACGGCGCTCGGCGCCGCCGTGTGGAACACAACCTCAGCTCCTTCCAACGCTGCAACCACAACACACACACACACCAAAAAAAATAAATCGTCAGTACGCTGTCATTAAGAGAGAGAATGGAATGGAATGAGTTTGAGAGTGAGGTTGTGCCTCTTAAGACATGGGACTTGTTGCGAAGATCGAGAGAGACGTATTGGGCGCGACCAGAGGTCAAAGCTTGGCCTAGAACCCCCGATTGTTCAGATGGATCGAGTTCAATGGTGGGTCTCAAATCGGCGATGCGAACGGAGTAAGTGTTGTCTCTGATGAGCATTTCAACCAAGTGCCGGGCGGTGAAGCCGCGCCCACCGGTGACGACGCACCACCTACTGTTCTCGCCGGCACCCATAATGTAATTGGAGTTGTTGTATATGTCTTCGTGAATAAGGTAGCCATATTTATAAGGAAGAAGCTATTTGAGTATTGGGACCAGACTCTTGCCGGAAAAAAAAATTGAATGGTGGATGGAAGCACAAGCTTGCGAGCTACTTGTTGTTGACGTAGGTGGTGGGTGGTGCTAGCTGCACTAGGGTGGGTGGCTTTGTATGTTTTGATGCTTCAGCGCTGGAATTTTTAAATGTGCGCGGGTTTTTATTACAATTTTTGCCTTGTAGTTTATCCCATTCACATTTCTTACTTTATAATAAAACTAAAAGATAAATGAACAAAACTTAAAATTACAATAAGTTATTTTAACTGGTATTAACTAGCTACACAGCAAGAAAATAAGGGACCAAGTTAATGAATTCATTAATAGCTATTGAAATTTGCACGTTTGAATTCTTTGTATATATACTAACCACTTGTAGTGCATGTTAGGTAGTATTTCTATCATTTTCATGAAAATAATTATAATATATATTCTTTATTTTTAAAATGTATCTAAAAATTAATGTAATCTCACATTTTAAAAATATATAGCCTTCAATTTTATATTGTACAACAAATGATTAATTTGTAATTTCAAAATGTATAATCTTTATTTTTATAATGTGTAAAAAAATAGTATAATTTCATATTTTAAAATATATAACTAAGAATAATATTATATTAATATCCATAAATTGGATGTTTGTAAACGTCCATTCAAATCCAATGGTGAAAAGTAAAATAAATAATGTAAAAAATAAGGGTCCCATAAAAATTAAAGGTGATAAATTGGATGGTGTAGGAGACAATAGATGTTAAAATAGTTTTATTATAAAACTAAAGACTATAGTTTTTGAAATATTAAATTTTTAGTGTTTTTTTTTTTGCATAAAGTGAAATTTGAAGACTATATAGTTTAAAATGTGAGATTATACTATTTATTTAGATACATTACAAAAATAAAGACTAGATACTTTAAAATTAAATACTACTAAATATTATAATATTTGAAATTATAATTGAGTATTATATTTTTGTAACACGTAAAGTTAATGGACTTTCAAAACGAAAACAAAATATGGGCTTACTTGGGCCCATGAACTAGACGACAGTGTACTGCGTCAAGCCCACCGAACTCAAAACTAAAACATTCGCAACATTTGAGCCTTCCCTCCATTTCGATGCACCAAATTTTTTGAAAGGGATTTTTATTTCATCTCCTTCGAATCAACAGTACACAGACTCACACAGAGAGGAAGAAGATGAACTCGATTTTCGATTTGGATCGTAGCCAAACGCAACCTCAATTCTCTCTGTTCGAAGAAGACGAAGACGATGAGTTTCAGGTTCCTCTCACGCAAACGACACTTTCTCCTCAACCCCTCACCGATTCCAATCACCGTCCATCGAAGAAACCTAAACACAAAACCACACATTTCATCGGCAAGGAGAACGTTCCCCCTAATCCTCCTCACGAAATCGAAATTGAAAACTGCAGCTTGGATTGCATCCCTTCTACCATAGATTGCAGCATCGCGCAACACTCCCACCGAGACGACGTCGTTTCTTGCTGTTCTGCTTCCGAGGAGCTGAAAACGAAGGGTGCTTACTTTCGGAACTCGATTGAGTCTAAGCTGGTGGTGTTGGGAACCGACGCGCTTAAAGACGGATCTGGAAAATTGTTGAGAGATGAGGACGGTGATGATTCGGAGCTCGATCTGTTGCTAAATTTGTGCAATGAGATAGACGAAGCTGATGACTCAGCGGTGTTGCCACGTGGCGATGGCGATGGAGGCTCAGTTCGTTGTCCACTGTGTGGTGTTGATATTTCGAATTTGAGTGAGGAACAGCGACACCTTCATACCAATGACTGTCTCGATAGTGTAGAAGATGAAGCTCAAGATGTAAGATAAAACTGTCCCTTCCTTTTCATCCTTCAATTTGAATAGTGATTGCGGTTTAGAACTAGTAATAGGTGTAATTGCCTTGTTAATGCTATGGTGATGTTACGCAGGGTGTTCTTCCTGATGATGAGGATGAGATGGTGGCTCAATTGGCACCGAAACAGAAAGATGGGAATGTTTCTGCAGTTGTTGATTGGCTGCGCAGTATCGGGTTAGAGAAATACGAATATGTTTTTGTGAGGGAAGAAGTTGATTGGGACACCTTGCAGTGTCTGACAGAAGAAGTGAGTTTTCTGTGTTTGTTTCTTCTTGTCAATTCTCATACCACCAATCTTAGTTTTAGGTTCATAGCTCTTGCCACACTTGTTCCTTGAATCTTTGGGTTCTATAAATTCATTGTTATCTTAACTGCTAAATAGAAAACAATAATAATAATGCCTCTGGTTTGGTTATTTTGTATCCAAAATCAGAAGAAGTTGCATAGAACACTACTGCTGTTGTTAGTGACCCTGTTGTAGAATGTGTTAACTGTTTATGTTATTACCCTGTTGTTGAAGATCTATATTTTATTTTTGTTTCTCTGTTTCTTTCTGCATCTGTAGGATCTATTAAGTATTGGTATAGTTGCTCTTGGCCCCAGAAAAAAGATTGTACATGCCCTTTGTGAACTTAGAAAAGGAGTTGACCCTTCAGAGGAGAAACATGAGGATGCTCCTGCAGAACCTAGAAGGATACGAAACCAGGGAGTTAAAGTGCCACGTGACAAATCTGAAAGAAAAGTTGATGCCACTAGTAAACCAGTGGCAAACAAATTGATTACTCAATATTTTCCAGGCTTTGGTGTCAATGGAAAGAAAGCATCTGCCACTACCACTCCTGCAGAAAAGCATGAAATAAAAAACAATAGCAGGGATTCTGGCCGTAAGACCAAAGCGAAAAATATGTCAACAAATAGAAAACTTCGTGATGTTCCTAAATGGTGTAGCATACCAGGGACGCCTTTCCGAGTGGTAAATAGCATTCCAAACAACACATTTGTTTTTGTTGTGTGATTGTATGTTCCCTTTATGCATCCAATATTGAATATTGATTCATTCTACAATAAAGTGTGAACATCAAAATGTGAAGAACTATTTGTATTCCATGATCCATCAATAGTATTGCCCTATCTTTGTGTCTGAGTATCTGAGAAATACATTTAATATATCTGCAGGATGCTTTCAAGTATCTCAGAAGGGATTGTTCTCACTGGTTTCTCACACACTTCCATTTAGATCGTAAGTCTGCTTCTGCCTTTTAATATTCAATCTTCATAATTATAAATTTTCAGGATTAAGTTTCCACCACGTCCACATCTAAGGGTGGTAGTGGATCTCACTCTCACATAGTCACATTGCTTTTTCCATTGCTAATCTTTGTGAATACAGATTATCAAGGTCTCACCAAATCGTTCAGTCATGGAAAGATCTATTGCTCTTCTGTTACTGCTAGACTTGTAAATATGAACATTGGGATTCCCTATGATAATTTACATGTTTTGCCTCTAAACGAAAAGGTTTCAATAGCTGGTGTTGATGTGACTTGCTTGGATGCCAATCATTGTCCGGGTTCCATAATCATACTCTTTCAACCTCCGAATGGTAAGGTGTGGCTTAGAATTCAACCAACCCAATTTTTGTTTGTTTGTTACCCATTTTTGTGTTTGAATTCAGTAGACATTTATCTGTCCATGTAGGCGGTGCTCCACACTGGGGATTTTCGCTTTAGTGAAGAAATAGCAAACAATTCTTTCCTCCGCATGTGCCCTATCCATACTCTGATTCTTGATACAACATACTGTAACCCACAGGTTAGTCCATATGAGAATAGTTTAATCATCTCAATTTACTGTTGAGTTAGATAAATAATAATTTGCTGTTATTATTAATCAAGATTTGCAAGCTTGTGCTTTACGGTATAATAATAGTAATAATATCCAGATGGTACAAAATATTCAGTTTGTTTGCTCCTTGTGACTTCTAAGTAATGATTGTATTGGATATTTGTTCTATGTTTCATTGCAGTATGACTTTCCAAAACAAGAGGCTGTCATACAATTCGTTATTGATGCCATTCAAGCAGAGGCTTTTAATCCTCAGACCCTTTTTCTGATTGGAAGCTATACTATTGGTAGAGTTCAGATCAATACAATATGCTTTGTCGGTTAATATTCTTTTTGACATATCTTGCTGTTTGGTAATTAATTTGGTTACACCGCTTTTCCCCACTTTTCTGTCATAGGAAAAGAAAGGCTATTCCTGGAGGTTGCTCGTACGCTTCGTAAGAAGGTTTACGTGACACCAGCAAAGCTGCGTCTTCTGAAATGTTTGGAGTTTGAGGAGGAGGATATGCAGTGGTTTACTTTGAATGAACACGAAAGCAACATTCACGTTGCCCCTATGTGGACACTGGCAAGCTTCAAAAGACTGAAACACATATCAAGTCAATATGCGGTGAGTGTCAGATAAATGTTGCAGCTTTGAAGAATACATAATATTGTCTATGTCTAATCACCAGAATGCATTTTTCTTTAATCAGGGTCGGTATAGTCTGATAGTCGCTTTCTCTCCCACTGGTTGGACTTTTGGCAAAGGTAAAAAGAAGTCACCTGGGAGAAGGTGGCAGCAGGGTACTATCATAAGGTGATTTATGGATCCTGCATTACTTTATCCTAAACCACTCATATTTCGTCCTCAATTAAGTAATCAAAATGTTGTGTTTATTAGGTATGAAGTGCCATATAGTGAGCATTGCAGCTTTGAAGAACTTAAAGAGTTTGTGAAACATATATCCCCTGATAACATCATACCAAGTGTGAATAATGACGGACCAGAGTCTGCCGATGCAATGATTTCCCTATTGTTATCTTGACTTTTTGAACACAATGGTTGAGACTTGAGATACCACTGTGACTTGTGCAGTGTATTGACGATAAATCAAGTTTCTTACTACCATGATCTTCAATCAAATAAACTATTGTAAATTACTTAATTAATTATTAATCCCAACAATCCATAGACATCGTCCTATATCATTTTGGTTACTGAATTCTAATATAATTTTATAACTCTAGAATATTTATTAGGGTTAGAACACTTGTTATATTTTTATCTTTTAGAATTCACTGCTTCTCATCAACTGAAGATGTTTGCAACAGAATTAATTTTAAGATGCAAAATTTACTTATGACTTGTATTAGCACTATCTTCCATCTATGACTACCATACAAATAAATAATTCAGCAATTGACCATATATATATATATATATAATGAAATGGTAGACTTTGGTAAACGACCATGTAAAAAATATGTTATCCTTTGGTCAACGACGTTGGTGTGGGAACTGGGAACATTGTTAAATGTCCACACTTGCTTCCGTGTATGGTATTAGAAATTAGAATTAGAAGAGAAGGATTTAACATTAGAGAAACAAAGAACCTCGTCCCTCCGTATTTGACCGTTGACTGTTGCGACTTTAGACCTGTTCCATGCTCAAGGAAGGAAGAAAACCCATTGAAAAACTGATACACTAAAGCAGTTGACAACCTTGCACAGTGCACACCACTATGCATTGAACAGCTAGTGACAACCTTATTTCTTATTATTTTAATAATCAATTGTTTTCTTTTGTTTGCTTCCTTTGAGCAAAAAAATATGAAAGGGACCATTGTACGGAAGTTGCATGCTCAAGATATTCATTTAATTAAATCACCATTCCATTTCTATACACACGGATAATGCAAAACTTCTTTGCAGTATTCTAAGGGTCTTATCGACTTAATAAGACTTGTTAAAGTAGTAAAGGATAAAATATTCATCTTAAAGTTGTGTTTTATTTATTTGCAACAAATGTGTATAATATTGCATCACAAAATTACAGTAAAATTGTCAATAAATATTTACAGTATTATGTTATACTTGTGCACAACAAATAACACTTATCATGCATATTAATTAGTATATATGTATTAACAAAAATACATATCAATATAAAAAAATAGTGCAAATCATGAATCATATAATATACATATCAATATATAAAAAACGTGTATGTTAACAACTTACTTAACAATTGACTGTTTTGATTGCTAGGTGTATTATGCACATGGCAGCACAATTAACTCCATATACACTATAAAGTCATCAAAATAAGATGTTCTAATTGAATCATATAATTATGTAAAAAAAATTACACAATATAATTAAATTAAATTAAATTAAATATAATTATAATTAATAATATTTTTGTTTAGAAATTTGGAGGAGGAGGAAAATGTTTTGGAGGAGAAGAGAAAAAAAAAACATTCTCTTATAAGAGATGTTTTTAATAAACTTTAATTTGGTTTCATCTCTTATTGAAATATATGTTCCCCGACCCTTTTCAAATTTGAAACAATAATAATTGGTTTAATTAAAGTGGTTTTTTCTAACCGGTGTCCTTATAATTACTCATTAAGAAAATTTAAAATAATAAATTTAAAAAAAATCAAAATATTGTGATTAGTTTCCTAAATAGAAAATATAAAAACATATCTTTCTAAAATAAATATTTTTTTCTTTTGTTACCTTAATAAATGTCCTAAGTATAACTAGCAGAATCTTAAGTTAAAATAATGAACCAATTCCATTGCATTGCTTTCAATTGTCGTGTTTATTGGATCAGTTCAATCCGATTACGTACATCCATGATTAAATTGCACCATTAAATATTAAATCAACTCTTATTTCTGACCATTTTTTGGTTTTACATTTATTGCATTCAAGTTTCTGTGATGATTGTCCCTGGAGATAAGAAAGGAAGACAATTTAAATGCTCCCTAGAGTTCGATTATTGAGCCCTCACTTTTAGATTAGAGAATTGAACTTCACCATAAAATTGAAGTAGTGTTTGTGTATTGTCACATTTTAATCCTAAAAAAAGATGCATTCAAGTGAAGAAACATATTAAATGTAAAATTATTCATTTAACCTAATTTTTTTTGGAAAGATTTCACCACACTAACTAGCTATCAATTTGATACAAGTTAATTAGATTACTAAGAAAATTAAATCCCATAGAACTAAGAGACAATTATTATATTGTAATGAAAAAAGTGCAGTGCATGTGCAAAATAACAAAACTACAAAAGCCAGAGTCGGAAATATATAGGAATCGGCCAACCATGTTAGAGAGCTAGTAGCCTTTTTTCAGAAGAATAAACCTAAAATCAACCAAGCACATTCTGTGCATAAACCATATTGATAATAAAGATATATATAAATGCATGGTTGTTCTGAACTGCCAAATTAGAGATTAGTGCTGTCACAGACTACGGAATTAATTAACTAGTGAGAAATTTATATAAATGCCGCCTAATGTTACTTGAAATTTTGTTCGTTTCGTCACATTTTTTTGGGTGCCTATTCTTAATTAGTTAAATGGCTTTAATTTATTTTTTCCCATAAAAGGAACTCAAAACGAGGCTTGAGAAGTAGTGCTTTAAAGTTATGCGGACCTAGCTTGAACAGTCTCTCCACTCAGATTTCATTATAAAAAGTAATAAAGAAGGAGTTGGAACACACAAGACAAAAAAACCTATATATAGATAGATATTCATCAATGCATATATATCTTGAACTAACTAGTATACATTCGACTTAAAACGAGATCCATCATACAAGCTTATTATTTTTATTGCCAAAGGGAAATTAAATACATAAGAGAGACTTTTATTTTTCAATGGGAGGTAGCTAGGTAGTTTGTGCTAATCAGTAATATTGGAGATAATGATTATACATACTAGCTAGCACTCAAAAACCTACTGGTCTCTTTTCCTACATGTATGTATAATTAAATGACAACTTCAATTAGAAAAAATGATCAAAGGTGAACCCTAGCTAATTGAAGTGTCACTCAATTAATTTCTTGTATCCTATATATATATATATATATATGGGCTCCCTTCCCTTGTGCCCTTGTTATTATTTTCTATAACAACCATACACTAATATTAGAAGAGAATGAAATCAAAACTTCCAATCCCAAAGGAATGGTTGATGAGAAAAAGGATCATCATCATGATTATGATCTTCATGAGGAGGGGGTGAAATTGTAGATGTAGTGGAGTAGAATAACAACTCACCGGAGTGGAATTTGTCATCTAGGTGAGAATAGAGTCCATAATAATACTGATCACCACTAGAAGAAGAAGAAGAATCACCCAACTCCTTCAAAAATGTCCAATCCATCATGTCCCCTTCGCATCCTTCATGCTGCTGCATCATATTATTCGATGCACCAGCATCAGTAGCATTATTATTGGAGGTGTGTCCAATTGATGAGGAATCACGATGATGTTGCTGTTCCTGCTGATTAGTGTTAGTGTCAGGGCACTCGTTGGCGAACTTGGCGGCAATCAGCTGAATCTCGTGCGCAGTGAAGGATCGGTGAATATCGATGTGGTCCAAGTTGAGAGGGGTGTCGGGGAAATTGAAATTGCCACGACATCCTCGGAGACAGTAAAGAGCGGCGTCGAATGCGCGAGCTGCCTTCAGAGGAGAGTCGAAGGAACCAAGCCAAATGCGGTCGCGGCTATTGGGAAGCCTAACTTCCGAAACCCATTTCCCCCACTTCCTCTTCCGCACACCCTTGTACAACTTATCACCACCACCACTCGTGTTGTTATTATTATTATTAGCCTGATCTGCCATGTACATACATAGATACAACAACCTAAGTAGTCAATGATATATATATCGATGTGTATTTTAGTATATATTAGTGTCAAGTTTTATGATCATGAAGGAAGGTCCAAATGAACGTGTTGATCGAAGAAAAAGAGCGTAAAAGGAGCGTGAGCATGTGTCCTTCTTCTTGCTCCTTATTATTATCATACCATAAGTTGCACTCGTCACCTCTATGCAACGCGCTAGGCCCCCCCTTTCCTCCTTTTTTTATTCTTTATTCCTAAATTAAATAATTATCGAATTCAACCACGTGCCATAAATCAATCCTATTTAGAGGGTGACCTTTACAACATAATAACATGCCCTTCTACTTTCTTTTTTTGTTTGGTAAGATTATGGCCTATGGGGTTCTTCTTTACTTTATCAATAATAATGAATACTGAAAAAATATTCAACCCAACCAAAATAATCAATGGATCTATTTATCAGTTTTTTTATCCATTTAAAAGATTTGTTTTAGTGGACTAAGTAACAATGACCCTAAATTCCTATATTAACTTGTTTTAGTTGATTTTTTTTGTGTAAATAATAACACTCTTATTTTATATATTGAGACTAGATTGAAAGACCATATAGATAGAGTAATTTTTAGGTGGATTAAGAGTAGATTTGTTTATTATGCACTATTTATATTTTGATATATCAATAATTATATACTCATCTTTAAAATTTAACTTTATTTCTTTTCAATATATATATAGTTGACTTATTTAATTAAATGTAATATAATGAATAATGATGCAGAAAAAATGAATTTTTTTTTACTCCTATAGCCTCGATTTGCGGCTAGCTAGCTTCATCACTATTTTGCCTAGCCCACTGAATGAGTATTGCTAGTATTGAGAGTTTGTAGAGAAGATATAAATTCTTGACGTTGGATATCTTTTTGGCATTGCTCTAATTTAACTAACTGAGAGTGAGACATATTAATTATAGTTTATAATTGAATCTGGAATAAACAGATGAGATTAAAATATGAAAATAATTAAAGATTCTATAGTATAATCTTTGATAAAAAAATGTTTAGGTGTTAACTAATAATGTCTATTCTTACTATTAAATTTTTTAATCTCATACTTACATACATTCAAACTCTTCAAACTTAATTTTATATCTATTTTCACTCATATATATGATATTTCTTCTGCAATCACTATCTCAATGGCGGCGAGTACGACACATCCGTTTTGTTCTTAGGATATGAATGAATGAAACTTTGAATATTGAGCCAATTCACCATGTTCGATCTCTAGGACTGTGAAGTACACACGTACTATGTATTTTTAAAGTATCGATTATTTGTTTCTGATTATGTTACATGTAGTATGAATGAGTGGTAGTGTTGAGATGTTAAATCAAGAATGTGAATGACCATCATTGCTAAGAAGAATCTGAGGATGCATGAGAACAAATGATAATACCTCACAAAAACTTTTGATGATCTTCATAAAATTTTCTGGTAGATGATGAGAGACTCTCTGATTTATGTTGGTCGGTTCAAAAGAGGCCACATAAAGTATATCATGGTACCTATATATTAGTTTTACTATTTGTACATTGGATTGATCGTTAATTCTGTCAATTTAGTACGATTATTCTATTTTTTTTATCAGTCCAAACATTGTTAGCATGAGTGACTTAATCTTAATAAAATGAGATTGAGTCAAAATCAAGCCCATGACGAAAAAGGGTAATTAATTCATTGATCAGCATTTGAAAAGGAAAAATATATATATTTGGCTATAAAAATAATAAGTACAAATAGTTTGGAGTGACATAATTTGGAGTGCATATATTACATTTTTGCATTTGATAAACCAAAATAATGAGATATATTTCTCCCAATATTTAAGAGTAGGGGTTCGTTTTAAAATTAACTTATACTTTCTCAAATTTAGAAAACTAATACATTCCCTAAATTAAATTTTGGTAAAAACTCATATTTATCTCTAGCTATATTCATTAAACTAATAGATTTTGTTATTATTCTCTAATATAGTTATTCTAGGTGTTTAGAGCAACGTAACTACTTTATAATAAATTTTTCAAATGCTACTCATGTGTGACTTTCAAGAGCCAACAAAACCAAATTGCCTCTAAGAATGGATCACTCTTCACTTTGTCATTTTATAGAAATTTTCACTTGAAGATCGGTGTGTTAGGTTATTGGACAAGAGTTAAATTAAAAATTTTCATAAATGAATCTCATGATGTATTAGTTTAATTTACATATGAAAATTTATCACTTATCTTACTTATACCCTAAACACACCTTAATTTCTTTTATTCTTATTTTCTTCAATTGATTCATTCAGAGGCAAAATTTATCGCCGCTTTTGCTACAGTTTCCATCACTCTTTTAACATTGGATATTGCTGAAATAATTCATGATTTAATTAGTTAGTGTTGATCAAATTGATCGAGACAACCATATATAGGACGATATAGAAAAATATGCCCAAATTTATGTTGACTATATCGTGAATCTCCATATCTCAGTGACACCAACATATCAGAAATCATTAGCGGAGAATTATAATTCAACATCATCAGAACAAAAATGTCCTCGTGGTCCAGTTTTCGACCAATTCAACCACGTACTAATCGAAGTTCTCCTATATAGATTGATCGAGTTATGCACCTACTACCAATGATATATATTTTAGTAACAGAGATTCTTATAACGCACAATGAAAAATCAGACAAATAAGTCAATAAATAGTACACATCATATAATATGTAATATGCACAACGTATATTACATGCATATGGTAACATCATATTTCTTTACAACATATGATATATAATGTGTATAATATGTGATATACATTATGTACGACATGTAATATATGTCTATGCATACCATTTTAATTTGTGTTTTACTGCTTTTCTATTGTGTATATAATAAATGCTATTTTAGTAATTGTAAAATGTTCTAGACTAGAATATTGTGCACTTCACACTAACTTACAATGGTGGATGCTATATACCAACACGTGCTAATATTTGTCCTTGTCACAGCTCATGTGTTCACATATCAAAATTCACTTCACGATCGTGGAGTTAATTAATTTGAACTACAATATCTGTTTGGAGTTTATAGGGTTTCCAATTAAACTTCAATTATATTTTTAGATGTTGTAGTGGACTAGTTCGACGTTTGGAAGAAGAGTAAACGAGGTAGGTTTACTACTTGACAATGCAAGAATATTATTATTGAAATAAATGAAAAATTTTCTTGAGGTATGAGCTTATAGGCATAGATTTTGCCTTTGGTTACGAAAAACTCTCTATGTTGTCAAATCTACAAATAAAGGAATATCGTTCAAATCCATAGAGAATCGTGTTCTCCTCTTTACCCCTTAGAAGCCAATCATCTTTCCCTTGAAATTGCAATACGTGGACAAGTGAACTATGTCTATTCCTTTATAATGTCTTGCTACAAGTCACTCATTCAACATCAGATTAAATGTTATTTGACATTAATTTTATTTCAAGATAATTATCACAATATAATTTTAGTAAAATATTATTAATTTAATTAGTGTGTCAGAAATTATTCCTATATGCATATATTAAAATAGTTAACATATTTCCCATCTATTTTAATTTCCAGTCAATCATAACTTTTCCTTTTAAGGGATAGGTTAATCCTTTTTAATTAATTTTTTATGAATCAGATCAATAGATACTATTTAATAATTTCCTTAGTTCTTGCCTAATAACATTAATTAACCTATATTTAATTTAAAATTAAAATAGCTAGTAGAGCTGTAGTTATATGGAAAATAAGAAAGGAGAGATTGAGAAAAAAAAACGTAAGTCAAAAGATAAGCACAGAATGAGAAAACATGAATGCAAGATCAAGAAATTTTAAGCAACGAACATTAAAGAAAAGAAAAGAAAAATAGCTTTGGTTCCTCCTTCTTACTTATATTTATTTTTTCTAGAACAAAATTGTTGAACAAATTATTATGTGGATGCATGATTTTTTACTTTCATATATAATAGAATAGAATAACATTCTAAATCAAATGTGAAAGAGCTTTCACAAAATATACTTGTCATCTGGATTTGGTACTTTTGACTCAGTATGCTAAATCAAGTAAAATTTCTTTATTTGAAATTATTTTCATTTGCTCCTTTTGAGTTGATAGCTTTCCTAGTTTTCGATAGTTAAGAAGTCAGCATATCTTTTATCCTGATTAATTAATTATCGTAACATATGTGATTCCGTCATGATATAAATCATAAATATAATACAGTACACTGTACATACATTAATTTTTTTTCCCCCCAAATCTGACTTTCTACCATGAAGACTAGGTCAAGGGGAAAAAAACATGGATGTAAATTCTAGGACAGATCAAATGCATGTACCCACTCAACCACCATGAATTTTTATATAAACAAAACTGAGGAAACGAAGGAGAGCGGAAATTGTTATTAGTATATAGCTTTTTGGAGTACGAACTGTTTTAGTTGTTAAAATATTATTTACGTTTTAATCTCTAAAGTAAAAGGTATGAGTGATATGGCAAGTTTTCAGGAGGAACCACAAATTAAAGCTGTGTTGCTCTTGTCTTCAAAATTGACCAGCACAAAACACACACCATCGGATTGCAATTACTCGTATATTTATCTTAACCCTTACAAAAGTATTTGTAAATCATCTATGTGCCAATAAGAAAAAGAGAAATCTAAAATTGAACTCAAGGTATCAAGATATATACTAATTCAATCAATTATCATGTGTTATTACGTCCACCATAATACTTGAAACGTAATGCAAACATGATGTTTTTATTGGATAACAGTGTAAGTGTATTAAAATTAATCTTAATTGGATAAATAAAAAATGGGAAATGTTCAGTGAATAATAGATAATCAGTCAAATCAGTCAATGGTTCTATTGGACAATCTTTGGCCCAAAAAAAAATTATCCCTAAGTAGTTAATTTTCAGTAAGCTGAAATATTTGTGACAAAAAATCTTTATATGAACTAGCTGGCTTTAACTGATTTTCTATTGTGTAAATAGCAACCCTCCAAAAACACACAGAGTAATTTGATTAATGTGATGCATTTGTAAACTAATTTAAGAGTATCAACAATATAATTTTTAAGGCCAAATATTATTAAAACTATTTGATTTTAGTCCTTGCAATTAGTTTATTTATTTCCGTTGAATATGTTGAATTAATGGTGGCTAATAATAAAAACATTATTCAATCTCATATAGTAACCAATAACTATGTATCAGTAATAAAATTATATCTACAATCAAAATATATATCCATCAAGTTATTCATCATATATATTTATACAATAAGTGTATACTTGTATATATATTTTTTAAATTGATGTATATTTTTCATGAATAATAATGTATGTTAATTGTATATGTTTGACAGGGAGTGTGATATGCATGTTTTTTTTTAACATCATTGTTGTTCTTATTAATAAATATGCAGTAATGCTTGTTGTACATCGAAAATACATTCAATAAGTATTTAAAATGTGTTATATGTCATACGTAATGTGTGTTATACATAATGTGTTATACTTATAGTACATATTATGTATGATATATAACATGCATTGGATATTTGATGTATGTATATTTTCGATGTACAATAAATATTAATGATATGACAAACATAGTTTTGATGTTACAAATGTTTGGGGAACAACACTTTTTCAGCCAAAATAGCTAACAAAGTCCATTTAACATTTTATGATTCAAATAACATTTTAATTATGAGTATATTTTTAATGGACTGAGTGATTGTGAATCAAATTTCTATTTTTCAGCTGTTTTGGCTGACTTTTTGTTATAATTCTAGCGATACTCTTTTGATATGTATATATATATTTTGAAATCCTACTAGTTAATATCATTCCCACCAACAGAATTGATTTTTCCAGCCATAATTAAATCCTTCAATTCAATGAAATTCAGTTCTCATGCTTATTGTACAACTGCTGTCAACGTATATACGTACGCACGTGTGATATATATGATTGAAGGCTGAAGCTAGCAAGTGAGAATATAATACCAGAAATGTAGTAATTCTATGTATTCTGTCCATTTTCCAATTTTGAAACTCCTCTCTCTCTCTCTCTCTCTACGCCGACCATAACTCATACGCAAGCCAGCGACTACTCTCTGCTTTGGTCTCCCCCGTGTTTCCACGCGTTCCTTTCCTTTGAAATTATCAACGGACCGGACATTGAATCGGTTGAGAAAGAAGTTCAGAGGTTTAGAGGTTCAACCGGATATAATAAAATATGTATAATATATATATTTATTTACAAATATATAGACATAAGATGAATTACATGTTAAAAAAATTAAAATATATTTAAAATATTGATTGAAAGTTGAAATATAAAAGCATTTAATAGATTTAGAGGTTTATTAGTCCTTAATTTAGTAATTAAAATATATTATATATTATATTTTATTATAAAATAATTATTAAATTTTAAAAATTTAAAATTTTTTATTTTAATATTATCGACCGGTTCAACCGGTTTTTTACCGGTTTTCGCCGGTTTTCCTAATTTTTACCGGTTTTTTACCGGTTTTCACGGTTTTTGACCGGTTTTTGACTTTCCGATTTTTAAGGCTCACCCGGACCGGACAGGGGTCCGGTTCCCGGTTCAACCGGTCGGACCGGCCGGTCCGGTCCGGTTTTCAGAACAATGGAAATTATACAATAATACTTATCATATAACGTAAATAAATCCAATTAATATTCAACATATGCTATATATAATACGAAATATGTGTTATATGTATAACACACGTACATATAATATACATTTCATGTTATGTATAACACACTTGGATACTAGTTGAACGTATTTCTGTTGTACTACTAACATTATTGGAAATCAATACTACAATATGTACAACTAATGTACCATCCAACCTCTAATATAGATTCGTCGGACCCACTAACACATATTAATGTGAGAATGTAATTGCTTTGATTGGATATACGTTATAAGATACATTTGTTGTACGAATAACTTTTTTTGCTTCATCTACTATGTATAGCACAGGCACGTGTTTGGCACAAATAATTAACAAACACATGTACGGATTTCACGTTCAATTAAATCAAATATCTTTTGATTGTTTCGTTTTGGTTTCTTACTTCCATTTCAGCAGATATGAAACTGATGATTTTTTTATGTGGAATACTAATTAAAACCAACTCTCATTATAAGTTTACCAACGTATTCATTTTTATTTTAGCACATCATATATCAAATTTCATGATTTTGAATTTTAGATCCCGGTCAAAATTTATATTAATTTTTTTTTATTCTCATATTAATTTATTTAATCTCTTATAAAATGAACTTGTAATATCATCAAACTGAGGGTTCAGTTTGATTTGAACCCAAAATAAAATAGGAAGCAGCACTGTTTATTGGTATGGGCCTAACGCAAGAAACATTATGGGCCCAAGCCCAATGATCTCTGCAGAAAGGGCTCTCCTTCAACCCAAAAAAAAAAAGAAAAGATTGGTTCTCCCTTCCCGCTTCTTTCTGACTTCTCAGCAACATTTCCACAAACAGTTTGGAGTGATGAAGAAGATCAACGCAGCTTCCATTGTCTTGCAGGTTCCAAGCGTGTTTCGTCGTCGATGGATGACGACGAGCAAGAGGGTCCAAGACAGGAGTAAGCAGAAGAGGATCCACGATCTCGAAGTCACAACCGAGAAATGGAAGATTCTATCCAAGATCCTCTTCCTCATCGAAACCCTCAAGCAGCAGCCCGAGATGATCATCCCCGTTCGCTCCCTCGAAAACCACCGCAAACAGCTCAGCCTCCCGAAGCCGCACAGAATCTCCGATTTCATTCGCAAGACGCCCAAGCTCTTCGAGCTCTATAAGGACAGCAAGGGTGTGTTGTGGTGCGGCATGACGGAGAAAGCAGAGGAATTGGTCGAGGAAGAGCAGAAGGTCCTGGAACGTCACGCGGATAAGGCCGCGGAACACGTTACGAGGCTCCTCATGATGTCGGTGGATAAGCGTCTTCCTTTAGAAAAAATTTCTCATTTCAGAAGGGATTTCGGGTTGCCCTTGGATTTTAGGGTTGATTGGGTGCACCGATATCCGCAGAAATTTAAGGTTGTGAAGTCAATTGACGAAGTTGAGTTCTTGGAGCTTGTGTCTTGGAACCCTAAATGGGCAATCACTGAGCTTGAGAAGAAGGTAAGTGGGGTAACTGAATCCACCACCAATTTGCATACACCTGGCATGCTTTCACTTCCATTCCCTTTGAAATTCCCAGCAAATTATAAGAGGATATCTCGCTACAATGTAAAGATTCAAGATTTTCAAAAAAGGGCTTATTTGTCTCCATATGCTGATGCGCGTGGTCTTAAGGCTGGTTCTCTTGAATTTGATAAGAGGGCAATTGCTGTTATGCATGAGATTCTCAGTTTCACCATTGAGAAGAGGCTTGTCACTGATCACCTCACTCACTTTCGTTGGGAGATGGTGATGCCCCAGAAGCTCATGAGGTTGCTTCTGAAGCATTGTGGGATATTCTATGTCTCCGAGAGGGGGAAGAGGTTTAGTGTGTTCCTGACCGAAGCTTATGAAGGCTCGGAGCTGGTTGAGAAATGCCCCTTGGTCCTCTGGAGGGAAAAGGTTTTGAGCCTTGTTGGTTACAGAGGAAGGAAGAAGAAGTTTGAGACACTCAGCGACACGTCAGATGCGGAAGAAGGTGATGTTGGTTTGCTTCGGAGTGACTCTGAAGTTGGGAACTTGGATGTGCAACTTGAGCAACAGCGTACCATGGATTATGAGGATCCTTTGGTTGAGGAAAGTTCTGACATGGATGTTGAAGAGATTGCCTATGAATATCAAAAGTTCAAAACTTCTTGACGATGAGAGAAAGCGCAGAACAGATGTTGTATAAATTGATGATTGTTAATCAATAGCATGACCCAAGTTTTGGAGTATTGCTGTCCACCTTAATCAGTATTCGGTTAGTAATTTCATGCGATCTGATTGTTCAAACTCATTTTTACTATGTCTGTCAATTTATTTTAGAGACACACTGTGTGATTGTAGGCACAAACTTTCAAGGGCTATCATTATTGAGTTGCTAAGCTCTAACATTGTGCTTGTGTTCTTATCTTAAGAAGCGTGGTCATGACTAAGTTGCCAAGCTCTAACATTGTGCTTGTGTTCTTTTCTTTAATAGATATACTTAAATTGAAGCCCATTTGCAAGCGGCATTGGTAGTATCATAATGCGAATGTGGTTGGGCAAATTGAACCGTGTTTCAAAAGTCAAAACCCGCCCAAAAAGCAGTTTTTGACCAAGGCAAGTCAACAGCATAGCAGGAACTAGACAGATAATTGGTGGTCTTACCCCAATGGGTGATGGATTGGTTGATCGGTGTGCTCTAATCAATGAAAAGATGATACTTATATTTTCAGCAAATGGAGAGGAGATTGAACCTGTTTAAGCTGCAGTATTTATGATGGCACTGCATTGATCCAGTCAACTTAGGATCCCTAATCCTTAGCACTTATCTGTTTATGAAAGCTCTCATAACTTTTTGGTCAACTGTCTCTAGGTATTCTCATCATTCAATCGTATATTGAAGCAATGTATATAACCTACTCGATGGCATCATACAGTCAATCACATTTGAGGCCAGTTACCATTATCTTGATTTGTTGTATTCTGTTAGATATTTATGGTAAAAGACTATGGCATAATCTTTAATCTTGATTGCTCAATTGAATTTTTATTTGGTTTCAGCAGATTTGTTTTATTTTACTTTTACAAAGGAAACTATGTATTGAAGGAATATGAATAATCTTGTCTCAGAGGTCACAAACTTTTTTTAAAATACATGATTACCCGGGATAGGAAGCTATAACAAGTTGTAGTCGTTGCTGGTTAGATACTTGCTTCCTTTTAATGTACCACTTGTTGGGTCAATTTGAGTAGTTAGAATGTTCATCATTCTAAAAAGCCTTGCGTATTGCCAATTTGTTTGTCTAGTTATCCTTCAAATCTTTGAAAGATCAGCTTTCTTATCTGTATTCAAAAAAATGAATTATTATTATTTTGACTTAACTAGATCCTTCTGTTCAACTCTGGCAGGTTGGCTCGAATTAACTTTAGTTGCATCTTTATCTGCTATCACCTTCATTCATTATTCTGCTTTATTGTTAACTTTGCTCCCCTTATTGCTACATGTCACTATCAAATTTGATGGATGAAGCTTCAAGTGTTCCCCCAAGGCATATGAATGTATTATCCAATTTGGTATCACAAATGCCTTGCCTACTCTTTTAAAACCAGTGTTTGTTGCAACAACTTCTTATTCAATACTGAACATGCCTCTGCTGGATTAGTTTTTCGCATGACATGAACATCTTGGCCAATCTTTTTTTCCCTTTTTCTCAATCTCCTAGGGCTCTTCTTCTTTGGGCTGCATGTACTGGAGCTGGACATATAATTTCAGATTTTTGTATGCAACTAGCGATTGATTTGCCAATCGATTATTAATTTTAGAGTAATGTTATAAAATCAGTCATTATCAGTTACCATTTGCAATAATTAAACTTTTAAAAATGTTGGATTAATTTATAATTTTAAAAAGTTGGATTATTACATATAGTGGCACATGATAATTGATTTTGTAGTGTACACAAAATATTTCTCTTAATTTTGTGTTTCATCTGTTTCTCGAGGCTAATAATGGCTACTATAATCAGAGTTTAGGGGTAGTCTTCCTCTCTCTCTATAGGAAAAAACTCACTTTTTTTTGATCTATACATCATTCAATGTATGGTGCCAATAGAAACAATATATAAAAAAGAAAAAAATGCAGTTACTTTCGTAGAGGATAAGGCATAGTTGATGTAGTGCACATTCAATTGTAAAACAATTTCACTTGCATGATTATGGAGCATCATGTGGACTATACTTTATTCAATTCAATTCAATAATATAAATCTTACCTCTAATTGTTGAATTCAATTGTATAAGGCTCATTGTTTTATGTGGTTGTTGTTCCAATGTGCATGCAGTGCTCTTGATTTTTAGTTCATTTATTAAATATCTGCTAAATACTGCTTAAGCTCTATAATGGTGTTATTGTACTATTACTACAGTATTCAATCCCGAAATATCTAATTAAGCAACCACTTCTTGCTTGTGGAGTATAAAAATATCCTATATACTATGTCATAATCCTTAGTGACCAATCTCTATAATAACAACCACTTCAAGAAGAAAATATCTATATAATCTCAACCATTAATTTCACATTTTTGGTGGATCACTCTGCATTAGGACCATAATAATCAGCCGAGTTGTCACTGCTGGCACCTCTGAATCTGCATTACAACCACAATTATTGTACACGCTTATTTTTTCTGTACTACAAGCACAGTGATTTCAGTTATTATAATCCTTGCTTATTTGTTCAGAGCTTGTTCTCAAAAACAATGATGCATTGGCATGAATATTCTCTTCCACATTTATCAGTTGCAGCAAGCCTATACCAAAAACAAGAAGAAAGCAAAGTATTGAGCTATTGAAGAAGAAAGATAAACATACACAAAAAAGAAGCTAAGGTAGCTAAAACTGTACCAACTGTATGCAATATGAGTCCAGCTAGTGGTCCATTAGACGATGACATTAACTAGTATTCACAAGAGACAACAACTGGACTGATATTAATGTTGCACACAAAGTCTAACTTTTTTCCATGTTCAGAAAATAAAAGGGAGAAACACCAAACCAGATAACAGTAACACTCTCGCCCTCTTGAGAAAAATGAAGCGAAGCACGCCCACTACTACCATTAAATGAAGGAAAAATTAAAGGCTGTTGAAAAGTCTCAACTACACAAACATCAAGTAGGTACAAGCATTAACTATTTTTCCACCCACCCTTTAGCACAATATTCAATTTTGATATAAATACATACACATGATGCAAGCCTAAAATCCCCCACATAGAATACACATCACTGATAAATAACAAACAATATAGCAGTAGCAGTAGTAACACACCCACAATCATATTTGTGCTCTGTTGTTGGAATGGCCAATGAACGTGATCTGTTCTCAACAGAGATTGTGAACAGGGGAATCGAGTCGTCTGGGCCAAACGCGGGATCATTGACGTTCTCAGTGAGGGTGAGGAGGCGCCTACCGGACTTTCTTCAATCGGTGAACCTCAAGTATGTGAAGTTGGGGTACCATTACCTGATCAACCATGGCATCTACTTGCTCACCATACCGGTGCTCCTGGTTGTGTTCAGTGCTGAGGTTGGCAGCCTCAGCAAGGAGGATCTGTGGAAGAAGCTTTGGCAAGATGCGCGCTATGACCTTGCCACTGTTCTTGCTTCCTTTGCTGTCTTTGTCTTTACCTTGTCTGTTTACTTCATGTCAAGGCCTCGCCCTATTTACCTCATTGATTTTGCATGCTATCGACCCGAAGATGAACTCAAGGTACACCTTAACTCTTACGTGTTATTTATTCTACTATTCATTCTTGAATAACATCCACTTTATATATCTCAATATAGCATTACTCGGATTTATTTATTGGTTAGACATATTAGATAAGTTGTAAATATACAAAAGTTATGTCATATTTTATTAATCAAATGCACGCAGCTACATGTAAACGACAATTTGTATCAAATGAAGTGTTCAATTCTAGTATTGATTAATAGTTTATATATGTTCTTTCCCATGTCGTAGAAACGTCGTATAAATTAAAGATGTGGATAAATTTACATTTTCCCTGTTTAAAGGTTTAAGAAATCAAGGTTTTATGTTAGATAATTATGATGTATTGAATTTGTGAGCCTGAGATATAACTATTCACAATCATTCTACAATACTATATTTGAAGGAAATTAGGATCAAATGAGTGTAAATTTTATAACTTGAACACTTGCACCTAAGCTAGTGGGAAAAACAATGATTGATTAGTGCTGAGAAGTTAAGGCCTTGTTTGGAACATTCATGATACATTATGCAGGTGTCGAGGGATCAGTTCGTAGAGCTAGCAAGAAAATCAGGCAAGTTCGACGATGGAAGCCTCGAATTCCAGAAGAGGATCCTCATGTCCTCAGGCATAGGCGACGAAACCTACATCCCAAAATCAGTGATATCCTCCAACGACAACACCGCAACCATGAAAGAAGGTCGCGCCGAGGCATCCGCCGTGATGTTCGGAGCACTCGACGAGCTCTTCGAGAAGACCAGGGTGCGACCCAAGGACGTAGGGATCCTGGTGGTGAATTGCAGCATCTTCAACCCAACGCCGTCGCTCTCTGCGATGATCATAAACCACTACAAGATGAGGGGCAACATTCTGAGCTACAATCTCGGCGGGATGGGATGCAGTGCTGGGATTATAGCGGTGGATTTGGCGAGGGATATTCTGCAATCGAACCCTAATAACTATGCGGTGGTTGTGAGTACTGAGATTGTAGGGTTCAATTGGTACCAGGGGAAGGAGAGGTCGATGCTGATCCCTAACTGTTTCTTTCGGATGGGATGCTCTGCTACTCTGCTTTCCAACCGTCGTCGTGATTACAGCAAAGCTAAGTATCGTCTTGAGCATATTGTTAGGACCCATAAAGGTGCCGATGATCGCAGCTTCAGGTTAATTTCCCTTTCACTACTTCCCTTTGCTTTCTGCAATTTAAGTTTTTTGAAAAAATACGATTAAGTGGGGGATTAGATGATGGGTTACTTAATAGTTAATAGTAGTTGATAGTGTTATGTTCTTGGTTTTGTTTGGCATATCATAGTTAGTTAACATGACGATGATTGATGGTTAGGAAATTGAGTTGCGTCATCAACTGTAGTTCTTCTTCTTCTTCTTCTTCTTCTTCACACGCCCTTTTCTGTTACCAAAAAGGAATTAATTTTGATGTGATGGTTAGGCCACTTAATTAGGTAGCCCATGCATGTATGAGATTAAATTAATTTTAATTTAATTAAAAGTGGTGGAGACAGCAGAGTGATAGATATAGTGGTCACGTGTTTTATATAAGTGAAAAAATATGTTAAAACAAAATTGATATTTTGACATTAATAGATGGATGTATCAAACGTACATCCACTTTTATACTATTAGATGTGATAATAGACCTCATCTCTCATATTTTTCAATGACATCCAATGGTGTATATATAAATGTTTATTTAGGACATCCATAATAAATGTTCAAATATCATAGTTCCATAACATTTTTTTTAAATGTACAGCAAATTCTATTGCTACTCTTTATCATCAAAATCATCTTATTATTATTACTATTATTTATTTTGAAAACACCATTGACATATAATTGTGTTGTGAGGTATATGTCATATCTTTTTAAGTCCTCCAAATTTTAGGGTAATGACATATATATACATACAAGATTATAAATGTCTTATTAAGACATCCAAACTACTACTTTTAAATGTTAATTGGAATGTGTACTAATGGGAACCACCATTCACATGGAGGGGTAGAGGAGTGGATATCTTAATGTACACATATTAATTTTGTTATTTTTATGGCTGAATATGACTTGTTTGGGTTGAAGGATCAATTTTTATTTGTTCTCTATTTTTTTTTTTTGTCTCTATCTACTACCACTTCTATATCTTATTCAAATCAACTTTCTGAAATAGATAAAACTTCACGTGGGCCTGTGACTCAAGACTCCCGGAACTGTAACCTCAATTCATTATCTTAGATATATTTAGCTCAATACATGTGGGCCTGTGAATTAGCATTTTCACACCACAAAAAAAAAAGAGTCAGCTGCAAGTATTTTCTTTTTTCTGGAGTTGACATTTGGGTTCGGTTGTGCAACTGTATAATTAATATTTCAGCAGACTTTGGGGTAATGAAAGTGGCAAGGGTGTAACATCCATCAACTAATTTTTATGTACTTTCTGCTATGTACAACAGGTGTATATACCAAGAGGAAGATGAACAAAAATTCAAGGGGCTAAAGATCAGCAAGGACTTGATTGAAATTGGTGGTGATGCTCTCAAAACCAACATCACCACGCTAGGACCCTTGGTGCTACCCTTTTCTGAGCAGATACTATTTTTCGCCACATTGGTTTGGAGGCACTTATTTGGAGGCAAATCTGATGGAAATAAGAACTCACTATCGTTGAAGAAGCCATACATCCCTGACTACAAGCTAGCATTCGAGCATTTCTGTGTGCACGCTGCGAGCAAGCCAATTCTTGACGAGCTGCAGAGGAACCTAGAGCTGAGTGACAAGAACATGGAGGCATCCAGGATGACGCTGCACCGATTTGGCAACACATCAAGCAGCAGCATTTGGTATGAGCTCGCTTACTTGGAGGCCAAGGAAAGGGTGAGAAGCGGCGACCGCGTTTGGCAGCTTGCTTTTGGTTCTGGCTTCAAGTGTAACAGCATTGTTTGGCGCTCCATGCGCCGCATCAACAAGCAGAATAGGAACCCTTGGCTTGATTGCATCAACACATACCCTGTCTCTCTCACTTAATCATCACCCTAAGAAGGAAGTTTAAGTGATGAATGAAAAAAAAAGTTGAAAGCACTATTATAATCTGTCAGTGATAAGAAATCTGTGTTATTAGGATCAATAATGTTAGTTTGGTAGTCCTAAGTTGGTCTTAATTTTCTTTCCAAGTTAATTACATTTCCTGGCTTGAAATTGTACACTGCTACTGAGGCTTATAGTTTAGTGTGTCTGCTACTGAATTACTCTGCTTGTTTCTTTATCTTTAATCTTTCATTCATAGGATGATATCAAAATTCAAAATTTAATGCATAATCACCTATCAAGCAAGTCAATACTACACGATTCTAATGTTTTAATTAATTTGCATTCCTAATTTTCCTCTAGCTTTCCCTACCTCAACTGCATACATGAATTTGAAAAGAGTGGTATACTCTCAACTTTAAATGCTAAAACGAGTGCATAACAAAATCTAACTAATTATTTAAGTAATATAGCTATGTGGTCCTAATTGTACAAGTGGATAGATCATTCCAACTACTGATTTGTATATCTCAGTACAAATTATGAATTATAAGAAAACCTAACTTGCTTGAATGAATACTAATAATATCTTTATCAGATTTGAAACGGAAGCATTAATTAATAGGCTAAGCTGTTCTTCACTCAAAGAACTTTGGCTTCACATGCCGAAAGCACCTCTTAACCGTTCAAGCAAACTTTAATATCTTACTGTTATATATATAATTAAATCTTTGGACCTTCATAAATTCAACTCTCCTATATATATATCTATCTCTCTGTTTTCAATTTTTTGGTCCACCTATATATATATATATATATATATATATATATATTGACTTGAATCAGTTATCAATCACAAATCAAAATCAATTTGTAGCATTGATATTGATAACTTCATTATACTATTATTATGTGTAAACTGCTCAATCAAACAAAGCTGCTTATAGGACCATGGCGGCCTCATCCAATAAATTGATTAGCAAACTTGGTCAAGTTGCCCTAGATGCAATTAACATGCCCATTGATGAGATTAGCCATGCGAACAATCTTATCGAATCAATACTGCAATTCGAAAGCATAGGGAATGTACCTGGTGATCAAGTTCTTGAATGCGTAGGAGATTTAAATTCCTCTATATCCAAATCCCATGAATCAAACATAATTAGTCTCGATCAATCTTTGTCTTTTATATCTTGAAACAGCTACCAAACACTACCTAGCTGGTGGCATAAGCGATGTTCTAATTGAACTGAGAAAGATTGAACTCAAGTCATGGAATGGTGGCACGTTGGGGTTGGAGAAACTTTAGTATGTTTTTTTTTTTTCATTTTTTTGTTTTTGGTTATGATGATTCCTAACTGGGGTTGCAGTTGAGGCTTTAATAGAAGATAGTCCAATCAATCGACATGGGCCGGCCCAATTTAGACAAATTAATTTGGATTGAAGTTTTCAAAAACTTTCCCTTGCATCATCATATACATTATAGAATGAAATACAGTAATTGGAGCAAAAATGTTCATCATCTCTCATTATTGATGGTGACATCTTTGCCAGCCTTATTTATTACAAAAAAGAGGGGAGAGGGGGATCATAATAATAGTACCCCAAATCCCAGTCACCTAAAGAAAACTAGCTAGAATTAATATGAGTCTAAATAAATATATATATTTGATGTTTTGTAACAAAAACAATGAATCCTCTGTCATGCTAACCAATCCTCGTCCATACTTTCAATATCTCCAATCTCCATGCTGTGTGTACATATATAGCCATGAAAAAGAGAAAAAATGGAAAACGATTAGTATATAAGTATATATTATACAATGAAAAAAGTGCAAAGTCAAAAGGGCATGGAGTAAACAAATGTATTCTTCATGTTTTAACATGGGTTATATATGATTTTACATATGTTAACCATTTGATATCACTGTGATAGCAGAGACAGTATTTACAGCAAAATATTAGTCCATATAACAATGCCTATGAGGTGAATCATAACCCCAGCACTGCGGAATCTTCACAAATTGACTGTTCCACTAGGCCTACCACTAGAAACCCACAAGGAGAGAAGCATGTATATCTTAATTGCAATTTCACATGAACAAAAAGTTGCATTTTTTATAAGGATGTGTATGGTAAGAGTGATTTTAAAAGTTGCATGAATGAGTTTCATTTATAAATGACTTCTTCACTGTTTGAAGGTATCAGACAGGGTTAACAACCAAGCTACCCGAGTTTGGCTAGAGATGAATAGAGAAAGATATACTTTCAAGAGTCACTATCAGACTCAAGTCAATGGAACTTCAAAAAGCAATATAATGACACTTTACGGCTCTTGCCAAGTTTAGCAGGTTCAACCTTCAAAAAACAAAAGCAATATAATGAAGTATGAAGTTACATATGAAATTATCCTACCAATTTTTTATTTTCAGTTAAAAAAGTAATCCTTGAATTCTGCAGAGGAAAAAAAAGATGGAGTAGTTTTTTGTAAAAGGAAAAAGTAAGATTTACTTAAATTTACCTCGTTATGTTACAGGGAGAATTCAGCATAAGTACAAAGTACAAACTGTCCTGTTTCTTTTTCCTTAATAAGAGGTACAAACAAAAAGCACTTCCTAAGGAGAATTCATTTCTAAGAATTATAAAACTCAAGTTGAACTTACCAAGGTAAGGAAGAATCTTGGAAGTAGTCCTCTGAGCACTGCTCTAAGCAGCTCCCATTTGCATTCAACCAAGCTGGAAACTCCACAACATCATCAAAAATATTGTATGCATAATCTTCAGTCTTGGCTTCAGGTGCCTCGTGTTCCATGTTTTTCAAGAACTTGAACCAACAAGCTGATTTCACCAAGTTCATAGTGTCATTCCATTCCATTTGGTATTGCTCTCCTATGGACCTGATCTCTGCCATACCCTCATCGTCCATGGCCGTGTGCAAGTCTCCACTAGGCCGGGTCACAGCACCGGATTGAATAGTATAATCCGCCAGTGAAGAAGAACCCTCCCCCTGTGACATTCCAGCTGAAGGAATCTCCTGATCAGTCACAGCAGAAAGTGGAGGAGAAGATGAGGTTGGAGACGAGTATGAGTATGAGGATAAGGAAGAATTATTTATGTTAAGGGTAGTGTCTAAGTTGTTGAAATCATGAAAATTGAGGTTCAACCCCAGAGGCTGATTTGGAAGTATGAAATTGGGGTTTTCAGCCAAAAGTGGCGGTGGAGCAATTAGGGAAGAATTAGGCCAGGTGTAAGAATTTTGAACCGAATTCTGAACATGGGAAGAGTATGAACATGAAAATTCATCCATGTAATTTGCAAAATTGGTTGTGCATGATGGATAAATTCTTGGATTTCTCCTAGACTTGAATCTCCCATCTTGATCAAAACTTGGTGGTATCTGGGAAGGTTGAAAGGACACTGATGGAATTTGCTGTTGTTTTTGCTGTTGCTGCTGCTTCTGTTGTTCCTCTTGCTGCTGCTGCTGTTGCTGCCTTTCACTTGCTTCTTTCATAGCAGCTCTGTGAAATTTCAAGGCAGTGACAATTTCTTTCCTAGCCTCAGCCATATTCAGAAGCCTCTCTTGATAAGGCCTACTAGTGTGGAGTCTCCTCCTAACTTGTTTCTTATTCTGTTGTGGTTGTGTGGATTGATGATGTCCCTGGCCAGAATCCACAACTTTGCTGCCATGTCTTGTTAGATTTTGAACCGGTGGAAGTGGACGAACATCGCCGTCCATGACACAACCCTGGTCTTTCGGGTTCCCCATAGAGTCTTTTGTTGTTCTTGTAGAGTTGCTTAGTTGTTTCACTAGGCTACGGATGTAAGCACCAGACAGAGGAGGCTCTTGTTCAATCTTACTAAGCTTATCTAATTCCATAAATCCTTTTTCATTTTCTTCATGCTTTTTAGAGGATCGACCTCTCATCTATATATGTGGTTGATTATGAACTTTGGTGTGAATAGAATTCAGAATGGAGGTGATAGGTTGTGGGAGGATTCATGGGTTTTTTTTTTCCCTACAATTCTGTGGGAATAAGTACACACAATGCAGAGGCAGATAGTGGTCAGTAGAAAGGCCTGGTCCTCCTGAATGGTCTTATGGAGGCTTTAAATAGTCGGGGACAGCCTAGGGCCTCTAAAATAATTTGGACTTTACTATACAAATTAAATATGTTTAGACTTTTCCCTGTTTTGGTAAAACTTATTTTCTTACTGTCTTTATTTGTTCTCATATGCAACCAGGGTATCCACTAGACCAGACCTAACCTAATTTGCTCCATTCACAACTCCAGGATTCGAACCCGGAACATTGCATAAGAGACCTAGCGCCTTATCCAGCAAGACCAACAGATAGTTAGAAGTGTTACGGTTTATACCTGCTTAAATGTGTTCTTCTGAGAGTTGGACTCACCATGCCATTAGCATATCTGACTTCAACAATAACACAACTTGCCTCTCTGTTGCTTTCTATGGCATACCTCCATAGCAAGTTAAATTCTCAAACAACTTTAGAAGAAAATATACTTTGTTTTATCAAAGAAACACTAGACAGTGCAGATAAAATTTACACGACTCTTATATGGAGCAATTATAAACATAAACACACAATATAACACTTACAATGGCAAGAATAAACTTCAGTTAAAATAGATGGCTTCCATTCTAACTAGATGCAGTAAAGAATATAACAGAGACATATTATTATCACAATCCTTAGCTTCCTTATTCTTTAGAAACGATTGAAACAAATCATGAAAAGCAAAGATGAGTTAATATAGAAAAAGGATAAGTGACTTGACTTCAATTCAGTAATCTCCCCATCTTTTTTTAAGATAAGGATTGGTTAGTTATGGTCTCTATCTTTTAATTCATGAAAAAAAGTGATACTTATGAGAAAGATTAAAATTTTAATGTGTGAAATTTTTTGCTAATAACTGGTGGAGCATCAAAGAAGAGGAAATAACAAAGACATATCTACAACGAATCAAACAACTTTTACCTATATCAAGTGGCAAAGCATACTTTCCTTTCAGAGTATAAAATAAAAAAAAAAGGAAAAAATTAAAGACAGAATAAACAAGGCAATACTATTAGCTTTGAGCAGGGTATTTTTTCATGCATAATATTCTTCTACATTTTCTATTTTTTTAGTCTATTTTTATTTTCCCTTAAAGCTCTGAATTAACTTTGTACTTCAAACCCTAAGGAACTGTCATAGAACAAGTTGGATTCATGAACTGCACTTCCAATAACTCTAATCATGAAAAGTTCAATGTGTCCCTTAAAAATTATCCACTAATATCAATTGAAACATTCCAACTAAACATTAGATTTTTTTCCTTTTTCCTAACTAAATAAAGGGAGTACAATAATGAAGGAGGAGAGGATAGCCTACAATTGTTATGACACTATTAAAGGTGTAACAGGGGAAAAGATAAATGAAGGCAGAGAGAGAGAGGGTACTTATGGCAATTGAACAATTATTGGTGTTTTGTTTACCTTGTCTGCAAGTTATAATAATGGGACCAAGCTTCTAAAACGTCAGCAATAGCTTATAGAGAATGACTGAATAATCTCCATTACTGTAATAACCTTTGTCAATCTGTCATATATTTTCCACTTATTAATTGTATGACACAAAGGAGAGAAAAACTCCAAATTTTTCTGTTTAAACAAGTTGAAGATCAATTGAGTCTGCTCAGAGAGCAGAGAACTTGGACCTGTTGAAACAAACAGTTAATTGAAGACAAAAAAGCCCCATTACCTCCCCTTTCTTTTCAATTGCATCCATGTGCATTCTTCTTCTACTACTTTAGTCTATGCTTTTCATTTCAGGGTAAAATGTTTCAACTTGTCAAACTAATCTCTGGTTAAGAGTTGTTATAACCGTTATAAGTAAAAAAGAAAAATGTCATTTAAAGAAAGAAGCAATGAAGCAAATTATGCCTCAAGTATTATCATCAGCAAAACATGAGAAGAACATCACAATTTAATCTATAATCCATAATCTATAATGTCTCTCTCTTTGCTGACACTAGAAGTAAAATCAAACATCTAAACAAGTTAGAAGCCTTCTCTATGATTAGCCAATAAGAATGAGAATTAGTTGAGATTAAATAATAATTAATCCTAAGACAGTGAAGTTAACAAATTGGGAAACCAGCTTTCAAAATTGTCTTATTACAGCACCATTATATTATTATTGATGTGAATTGATGCTACTCCAATCTCCCAGGTCTAATAGTAATTAAGAACAGTAATTCTTCAAAAAAATGACCATTGGTAGAGACACCTGAGAGAGTATATGGAAATGCTGCAAAAGTCCTAATAATAATGCAGCTTCTTCTTCTGAACTCGGCCACAAAGAGAAGCCATGCCATTATGACATAAATAAAGACAACCATACAACTTGCTAGATGTTCAACCGCTCCATACATCCCACATCATGACAACTTTATACATAAAAATAATAATCACTTGCTGATCTAAGAAATTGTTCTCTTGCTAAAATTACTGTATATATTATTATATCAACACATATATACTTCAATTTGTATGTTATGATTCTATGCATATATATGTCACTTTATAATAGATATCACTACTCCCTGACTCAAATTTTACATTCAGAATACAACTCTATAATCAACCTCATTCCAAGTTTTTTTTTTTTTTAATTAATACTTGAAATAGGCTTTATAGCAAAACCAAATCCTAATGCCTAAATTACTAAGCGTACATAGTAGTAAAAAGTAAATCACTGAGCAAAGGAAATATACAAAACAAGAAAACAAGCATGGGTGGAGTTGATAATGAGAATCCAAGCAGTAAATTGACAAATATGAGGAGTATATTTTTGAACAAAATATAATTAAAAAAAAAATAGTAGTAGTAATAATAAAAAATGTAAAATAGGAAATAATGATAAGCATGATGAGTTAGAGAGAGAGAGAGAGAAGAGGAAGTAAAAACAGGCCTGTGTTTTGGTGTGTTGAGATTTAGGGTTAGCAATAGGAAAAGGAGTGGATAACATCAAAATTGGATGGACGTGGCTGCTTCTTTTTGATCAGAGAAAGATAAAACCAAAACCAAAACCAAAACCAAAACCAGAAGAGAGCAGCCAAGTTGAACCAATCCCAGCTCAAGCAGCCAGCAGATCATGAAACCCTTTCCACGAATCACAGGCAGAGGCAGAGGGCACCCTCCCACTTAGTCACAAGTCACAACACAAACTTAACTTTGATTCCTACATACATATGCTCTTTTTCTTTTTCTTATTTATTTCTACTTTCTACCCTTTGGATTCCATTCACACAAAAATTAGTTTACTGAAGAAACAGAGAGAGAGAAAGCCACAACCACAACCTCAACACTCACTCACTCAATGCCTGCACTGCTTTCCCACTATTTACTACTACTACTTGCACTCTCTTCTTTCTTCTCTGCTCCTCTCTCTCTCTCTTTACTCTCTACTTTTCATTCACTGCCCATTAACAAAACAAAACACAACACAACAAATATTGAGCACTAATTATTGTAACACCAAAAAAAAGTACAACAATTTGGGCTTGATTAGATGTGCTTTTAGAAAAAATCTTTTTTTAATTGATTTTTTTAAATAATATTTTTTAAAGAAGTAAAAGTAATTTAATGTTTGGATACAAAATTGATTTATGTTTGGATGTAATATAAAAAGATCTTTACTTAATCGTAAACATCTTTTCTGTGTTATAAAAAATGTCTTTTTTTCAGAAGATGGAAATTATAGCTTCTGAAAAAATATTTTTTCTATTTTTTTAGTGATTTTACTTTTACTAAAAAAATGTTACCTAAACATATCAAAAAAAATTTAATAAGATTTTTTTTAAATATAAAATGGCATCCAAACCAGCACTTTTACATCCTCTTCCCTAATAAGGTCTTCTTTAGTTTTTTTTTGGTAAGGTTTAATAAGGCCTTCTTTAGTTTAGATCTTTTGGTAATTGTTTGGTTTAGTTATTATATATAATAATTTAATTTTAAAAATTATTAATTAACTTTTAATATTATTTATTAATTTAATATTTTAAAAATTAAATTAATAAATTAAGATGTACATATTAATTAATTTTTTCTTATTTTTGCCTAAGTTAAAAATATAGTAATGGTAGTAGAAATTAATTTGGGTGTATAGCTTGAATATAGTATATGGTAATGTTTGTTGAGCAATAAAAATATATTTACTAATATTTAATATAATATATAATGTGAGCCATATGAAATATTATGTATAATACATAATAAACGTTAGACGTCGACTACTAATTTGATATATTTTTGTTATACAATAAAGTATTATTGATATATTATATATCGAAAATACTAGCGTGATAAGTGCTGTAGCGTAGGACCGACCAAACTGCAAGGAGTGACGGAGTTGATGTAACAAGTCAAATCTAATCTAACGGTTAACTTTTCTTCATCTTCATCGTCATGGAATAGTGAGTGAAGGGAGGAGAGGAGAGTTCTTCTACGGTGCTCAATCTCATAGCCACTGACAATGCCACGTGGTTTGAGGTTTTGGGACTCCAATCAGATTGAGGTTGCCACGTGCTTGCCTCACGGAAGGAATCACAAGTCCCCATCATTGTTAATCTTTCTTTAATAAAACCCTTCTTTTTGTAATTAATCAATTTTTTTTACTATTGAATAAACTTAACAAATGCTCCCGGGAGCAAATATATATACATTTTAAATTTAATATCAGATAATAATACTTCATACATATTTTTAAAAATTTGACGAGTAATATTAAGAGTTTGGACTTTTGGATATTAAAATGATGTGACTTTAAAATTCATAAGGTCATAGAAGTGGTTGTAGTCATGCGTGTGTATAACCATAAATATCATTTCTCCTCAGAAAAAAAGAAAAAACTATAAACTATATATATTGTTGTTTATAAGAATAATGAATAAGTGATGCATGATCTGAATTGGTAGTAAAAGGCAGGCCAATTAGGATAGAGGCGAAGCAGAAAGGTTAAAGCAATGGTCCAGTGTTTCTAGTTCCCACCAATAATGTTGAATCCACTTGGGGGCCTGGGTTTCAGGTGTAGTGAGCAAACACTATCTCTATTCTTATTATTATTAATGGCGTGGTGATGGCAAGATTAAATTGTCACTGCACACAATTTTCATCACCCAAATTGTTAGGTCACTTTCAGCTATAAAGTGCCCATGGCGGTGGGACCACTTTACCTATTTGTTTCAATACAGTCAAGATGAGATCAGTTTGCTTCATATAATAAAAAACAAATAAAAATAAGGGAATGGATATAAAATTAGGTTTCTAACATTTGATAGATAGATATGATCATGTTGCAAAACATTAGTATCCAATTTTAATAACTACAATTCCATTTGTGGTTGTTTTGGAATGGCAAGTTGCAACCAATCAAAACCTAGAAAAATCAATCCTTCATGTGAAATACACACAAGGGGATTAAAGCTAAGGGACTTTAGCATTCAACACAAGGATAATGATAACTACTAGTATAACATAGATGAAGCCACTTCTTTTATGTTATGGTTCTCTGTACCACTAAATAATCTAGAACAACCTTATGCATGATTCATTTTCCTCATAGTTATCCCCATATACATCAAAACTTATATTATTTATATTTATTAAACATTGATGTACGACAAGCCATTTCAAGCAACACTGCGTTGTCGTTTTATTGGTTGAACTAATTTACACTGTACAAGTAAATCTCCAAATATCTATGGATCAAATTCATCAGGATGAGAAATAAAATCTCCAATAGACACTATATATGGTTCCTCAAAATTAAAAACAGGAATCAAATCAGTCATCTTTATAGATATTCTAATTATAAACAAGTCCTTTCTGTTAGATATATCATTCTTACAAAAAGAAAATCTGATTCAAACCGTATATAGATTTCAATTTCTTATGCACAAATATTTTCCAATATTTTCTTTTTCTTTTTTGTCAAAAATAAATTTACAGCTTATTATTTTTTTTGGGAATGCAGCTTATTATTTATTTTCGGGAGCCGCGGCAGTGAACCTACTAATATAATACGAGTTATTTTTAGGGCTATGGCCCAATAGGCCCAACAAATGCTTCTGCTTTGACCAGAAAAAGGAAACACGCTTTTGCGATGGGTTTTAGATTTAAATTATAAACACACCCCAAATCAAAAAAAAAAAAAAAATTATAAACACACCAAAACTTGGATTAAAAGTTAAAGCAAAATAATTGCTACCTTAAACCAAAACTAATGCTCACTCCTCTTCCAGCTCTTTCAAACCTGCGCGCTCCCCGATTCCACCTTCCGAGTCGACTCAGCGCCGTTCGTCTTCCATGGAAAACCAACCTCACAAACAGCAGGACCCCTTCCTTCGCAAGTACAAGCCTTCCGAGCTTCGTATAGCTTCCGAGTTCTTGGCCACGTGGCTCCCATTCCTCTCCAATGGTTTATGCTCACAATGCTCTCGAACTCTTTCCGATCGAATCCGCTCCATTGACCCAGGTATGACTACAACGTCAAGATTCAACCTTTCCCGCGAATTCCTAGGAAATATTTTATTTATTTTTCACTGGGTCTTGGTTCCTTTCTGATTTCTTTGTATCAATTTGAGCGTGCGGTTTACGTTGCTGTATTTTAGGTATTTTCTTGCATTCTTGCATGTGGTGTATCTGCTTTCGATAATTCACTTTTCGATTTTGTTTTTCTGTGCAACGTCTTGTAGAGTCTTGTTGTGATGCTCAAGGTGAAATTTCGGAAGAGAATTCGTGTGTTACTTGTGCTAATGGTAATAACGTGCAATCGCAATCACATGAGGCTAGTGACAATCTTGATGATGATAATTGTGATGCGCATTCTATTGGTTCTTGGAAAGATTGGGCAGAGGAAAAGTCTTATGGTGAAGCATCTACTCTGTATGAATCCGCTCAAGAACCTTGCAATTTGCCTTTGCTTGAGACACCGAGGCTTCGAATGTCATGGGCAGACATGTCACAGGAGGTTGATGAGTTTGGAGAAAAAGAGCAGGAGCACAATAATGTGGCTGCTGATACAAGTCCTTTGGCACCAACAGTGGCAGAGAACACTTCTAAGAAGCCTACCCTTCCTAGAGAGCAGAGAGAATACATTAGGTTCACCAGTGTGCGGCGCAAGAAAGACTTTGTATGCTATGAGAGGATTCGCGGAAAACTTGTTAACATTCTTGAAGGGCTCGAACTGCACACAGGTGTTCTTAGTGCTGCCGAACAGAAAAGGATCGTGGATTATGTTGCTTTGCTGCAGGACATGGGGAGAAAGGGAGAACTGAAAGGTTAGTTGCCTCACATTGCTTGTTAATCATAGCGATATTCTGTTTTGATCAGTTAAAATGATCTTGAATTTTTGTAATGATCTTGAACACTTTCTTGTATGAAGATTCTTTCAGTATTTGAAGATTTTGAAATTCTCTCTTATAGTTGTCTGATCATGCACCTTAGCAATTATTGATTCTTTGTATTTTACATATTGTAACTTTGTAATTTAACAAGTATAGTAAGATAATTTAATTTGTTTTGCATCATTAAAATATATTTATACTATGACCACTGCTTAGTGGTGTACAACTACAGAGTGTTCATGAAAATGGTTGGCATACCATAAAGCATTTTCTTATACTACAATTACAAACAAAAGATATCAGTTTAAGCATTGCTGCAACCCGCAACACAACTCTCTAGTTGCAACTGCACTTGTATGTTGCACCATGTCCACTTCTGATTTAGTGATGCAAATCAGAACTTAACTTCTATTCAATGTTTGTTTATTTACTTTTTTTTCATTTATTGTTTCAGAGTTCTCCAGAGAAACTTAAATGGTGAGATTAAATGATGTTCATTTTATTATTAACCTTTTTCAGATCGGACATATACAGCTCCTCAAAAGTGGATGAGGGGCAAGGGACGTCAAACTATCCAATTTGGGTGCTGTTACAATTATGCAACGGTTAGTCCATTTACTATGTTGTCATTGCCTTTCTTATCTACAAGCTTTGCTCATTCCTTAATTGGAAACGAAGTTACTTTAATGTAATGCTGATGAATTTGATGATGGACTGAAAGTGATTAGATGTAACATTCTGCCTACAGGATAGAGACGGTAACCCACCTGGTATTCTTCAGAATTCAACGGTAGATCCTATACCTGATCTGTTCAAGGTCATCATTCGGCGGCTGATCAGGTGGCATGTTCTTCCTCCCACTTGTGTGCCAGATAGTTGCATTGTAAATATCTATGAAGAAGGGGATTGTATACCTCCACACATAGACAACCATGATTTTGTACGACCATTTTGCACTATCTCTTTTCTAAGTGAGTGCAGTATTGTCTTGGGATCAAACTTAAAGGTTGTAGGTGCCGGTGAATTTCATGGTCCTGTTGCTATTCCCCTACCTGTGGGGTAAGTATTCAACAATTATTTATCTCCTGTTCTGACTATTTACTTTTTTAATCCATTGCTACATGAGTGCATGGCATCAGATCTAGACTATTCATCAATTTTAACGGTTCTATGGAGGAATCAAAATTCAAAATCTTACACCGTTGTGTTTTTACAGATCTGTTCTTGTCTTGAATGGTAATGGAGCTGATGTAGCTAAGCATTGTGTCCCTGCAGTTCCGAAGAAAAGGTATTTAAGGAGTTGTGTTCCCTCTGGGATTTTTTAACACCAATGGCTTTCTTTTGATCCATACTTAACTTCTAACATTCACCAGGATATCAATCACATTTAGAAGAATGGATGATGCCAAGCGGCCAACCAAGTATGTTCCTGAACCTGATCTGCAGGGGATCCAACCTTTGGTCTATGAAGATAGCAAGGAAAAGTGGTCGAATGGACCAAATAGTGAAAGGAAGGGACAGAATGATAGGAGAGGTGGTAGGACTGATGATGATGGGACCAGGTCAGCAATTAGAAGTGATAGATTTTCACAGAGTCCTAATTCGACTCAAAGTCGTCGAAGATCTGCTCCTAGGCGGGGTAAAGCTTGGTAGCAGATGGATGTGATCTTATTGGGATTCAAGGTTCGTGTTGGCTCTCAGTTCGTTTTCCATTAGAGAGTGGTGTAACTTGTAAGCGGATGCCATTTTATATGCATTGGTGTGTATCAAAGTAGTGGTTGGATGCTGATTTTGCTATTTATCTTTCTTGAGCAACAAGTTTCAGTATATATTTGTGCTGAGAAGTTGTGGTGTTTTATCTGACTTGAATTTTGTTAAATCCCAAACAACTGTTATAGTCTTCTTAATCATTTTGAATTGACTCATAAAGCTTAGGCAAATAGAATGAATAGCTGTAGATGATTTGTACAACAACTACCATGATCTTCGTTGAATTCACCCACTAAGTGCATGTTTGGGAACACTCCCAAAACAGCTTTTTTTTATGTTTGGTTGAACTTTGATAATAATTTAAACAGTTGAATTTGATAAAAAAAACTGTTAGGGTGCAAAATAAGTTAAGCTAGTATTTGAAGCTTATTTTTCAAAAAAACAGCTTTTTTATCTATGTCTAATAGGAAATATCCAATCTACCCCTATTAGTTATTAAATTCCTTCATAACTAATAAATCATTTTATACCCATTTTAGTAATTAACTAATAAAAAACGATTATTTTTTAACAATCCAAACATCATAGATTAACTTAAAGTCACTTTTCAGCTAAACTATCCAAACATAAATTTATCCTTAAATAAGCGATTATATAAAAAAGTGATTGTATAAATAAGCGATTACTGAAATAAGTTTAATTTTTCAGCTTACCCAAACATACCCTCAAACATACCATAAGACTTATGTTTTAAATTAGAGGGAAAACCAGAAAAAGAAAAAGAGAAAAACTTGCCAAGGAAAAAGGAACCTTCATTGATAATAGTAATAACATTCACTGATAATAGTGTACATAAAACAATCAATCAAGAAAATTACAATATCTCAGTTAGCAATCAAATCACTAGGTTAGTTTCCATATCTTCAACTAGCTACCCATTTTTCTTGAACAATTCAACTTCAACTACAAATAAGAAAAGGGATAATAATCTAAGTCAAGAAAGATACTAGGCAAAAGAAATTTTTGCCGTCATACAGAAGCCTCTATTCTTGGCTCAAATGAAAAAGCACACATGAAGTCTATGACTTCACCATTTATGCAACAGTTTGGCAATTCAACCCACTTGTTGGTCACCAAATCACAGAGAATGTAAGTGCATAGCTCAGTGGAATTCAAGCATATAAATATCTGGTTACCAGCCCCAACACAGTTAATATCTGCCTTCTTTCCATACCACTCATGAGACAGTGCTGCAGGCATTGCTGCAATCTGGTTCCAGCCCCGCTTCGCTTCATCGTATTTCCACACCCGAAGAGATGCCGATTCCAAGAACTCCGATAACAGAACAACTAGCATCTCCCCATTACACTCCACAACATCAATGGAATACTCACTCAGAGCTGGTAACAATCTAGGGTACTCAAAGAAGCATTTGCAGGTCAAATTGCAAGAAACTACTGTCCCTGAGGAGCTAAGAAAATAGACAATCTCCTCACCATCTTTGTTGGTAATAACTGATGAGTATTGCTTTGATGGGCTTCTCTGCATGTTGCTTGCCACCACAATTCCGGCCTTGCTAAGGAAGTACACAACATTCTCTTCAGTAGAATCATGCTCCATGGAAGCATCATCAACCTTTCTCCTCAGTGCAGTCTCACCTTCCCAACAGCCAGAGCCTGAATTGTAGACTTTAAACAGAAGATTTGGAAGTTCACCCAAGACTAACACAATTTTGTAGGAGAGTTGGTCTTTTGAAGTTGTGCTCATCACAATGGCATTGAGTGGTTGATGCTGCGGGCCAAAATCAAGTGGAGGGAGTTCACTACAAGTTCCTGTCACAGGATTGCTTACAATGAAGTTTCCTGATAATTTACGGTAGCAAATCAAGCCGCCAGAGGCTGCAACCGGCATGCAGCCTCGGTTAGAATCTTGGTGCAGAAGAGGCGGGTGATTGAGTCTTTTCCAAGCGCCTTGGGCAGAGTCAAAGATGATAGATTGGTTGAGGTTTGGAGCAACCATGAAAAACCAAGGATCCCTTGAAGGAATGTTGGAGCAGGCGAGCTTGAAACTGGCAGAAGCAGCAACTGATTTCCATCTTTTGGACACAGATGTAAGGCGAAAGAATGTGGAAGTTGGAAGCCATGAAAGTACCCTTTCCAAGAGATCCTCATTAAGATCATCCAAAGAAAAGTTGTTGAATAGTAGATGATCTCCACTTTCTGGTGATTTTCTCTTCAAACTTCTACTTCGAACATGCCAATCATTAGGACTTTCCATTGATGAAAATTTTGGAGAAAACAACTGCAGCAACAAAGGAATAAAAATAAAATGCCATCAAGCAATGAACTTTTCCCATTTCAAAGGCAATAAAAGCTTGGATCAAAGAATAGATAACAAAAAGGAGTGGCTTTAATTTAAGACTTTTTTCCCCCTTTGTTCCCAACCCTTCTTCCCCGATGATTTGTTTCTTAAGAATATCACACGATTCTTCAGTTCTGCAACCAGCAATTGCAAAAGCTGCTGAGCTAGGAAACTATTAAGCAGCATAAATCTACCTGTACCCTCCCTCCTCATACCATTTTCAGAACTTCAAACATAGACCCAAAATCAATCTTGAAATGAAATAAAAGCCGAAACACCCTCAAACACAAGACAGTGAATATAAGCAAGCAAGATAGGAAACACAAGTGAAGAAAGGGAAAGGGGAAAGGAAAAACATACCTAATGGAACTGAAACTGGCTGTCTAATTTGTAGAGTGAACAGGAACACAACACAAGACAGATGGAGGAGCGTGTATTAATATGATGATGGGGTTGAGGTTGAGATTCAGATTGAGATGCTAAAAAGGGGAAAGCGAGCTTCAAACCAAACCAAACCAAACAGTGGGAAGTATGGTAGGAACCTTCGCTCGTTTTGTAGTTGGATGGTTGACACACACACACACGAGTGCCTCCTCTATATATGCTGTCAAATGTCAATGTATAAATACCATCATACAAATATCACCATCATATCATAATATAATATAGTACCGTATTTATTTATTGTGTATGTATATGGTGGTGGTGGAAGAGTAGAGTAGACTAGGATGGTAAGTGAAGTGGTTGACTCTAGTCACTACTGTCCAAGGAGCCGAATCTATTGTGTATTCCATGAAATGTAAGAAGAAATGGCCTTGGATTCGTGGGTTGGGAAATGAGACTCAACAGACACATTCATGAGTCATGACATGACACAGCACAACAAGTAAGTAAGTAAATAAATAAATAAGTAGGTGACAACTTTAATCGGGTGAGTCTCAAGCATGAAAGAAAGAGAAAGGACCACTTATTAGTTTTCAAAGTGATATATATGTCAATTGTCAAAGGGGGGTTGTGTCTCTGATTGGTTCCTTCATGTCTGTAGTGTCCCCTCACTCACCAAAAGTTAAAAAGCAAGCAGCAACCCCTCCCTCCCTCTCTTGGCTCCTCTCCTCTCCTCGTTGAGCGAATCTTTGTCTTCTTTTGCCTCTCTCTCTCTCTATCTCTCTCTGCCTACATTATGCTACTCCACTGCCTTCTACAGCTACTACTAACAAAAGTCAATGCTCATTGCTCAAAGCCCCGTTCACAAGTTAACCATTTTATATATAGTTTTTCTGTTCTTTTTCCTACGTAATAGTATTTACTTATGTATCACTCTTCTTCTATCTACCACTCTCCTGTCTGTTAATTTGGGAGTAGAGAGATAGTACTGCATAGAAAAAAAAGTGTAAAAAAAAAAGAATTTTACCGTAGAGAAATAGTATTTCAAAAAGAAATAACATTGCATAAAGAACGAGTGTTACATACAGAAAGAGTGTTATAAAAAAAAAAGTGTTATAAAGAGAAAGAATATTACATAAAAATTAAAAATAAAAAATAAGTAAAATTTTGGAAATTCTTTTCATAAATAGTAATAGATAATATAACTAAGAAAATTGTAAAATCTCATAATTTAAAGTATATTGTTTTCAATTTTTACTGTATGTGAAAAATTCATGTGATTCAATATTTTAAATTCTATAGTTTTTATTTTATAAGAAAACTAATAAAATTGTGAAATCTCATTTTTTAAAGCCTATAACCTTCAATTTCTACAAAGTTTAAAAAATTATGAAATTCAATATTTTAAAAACTATAGTCTTTACTTTTATAGTGTTTCTAGAAAAATAGTAAAATCTCACTTTCTAAAGCCTATAGCCTTAAATTTCTATCAAGTTTCAAAAATTATGTAATTCAATATTTTAAATATTATAGTCTTTACTATTTTAGTGTTTCTCGAAAAAATAATGAAATCTCACTTTTTAGAGCCTATAGCCTTCAATTTCTACCAAGTTTCAAAAATTATGAAATTCAATATTTTAAATACTATAGTGTTTACTTTTATAGTGTTTCTGGAAAAAATAGTGAAATCTCACTTTTTAAAGCCTATAACCTTCAATTTCTACCAAATTTAAAAATTTATGAAATTCTATATTTTGAAGACTATATTCTATACTTTTTTAGTGTTTCTGAAAAAAATAGTGAAATTTAACTTTTTAAATCCTATAGTCTTCAATTTCTACCAAGTTTCAAAAATTATGAAATTCAATATAATTTAAAGACTGTAGTCTTTACTTTTATAGTGTTTCTGGAAAAAATAGTGAAATCTCACTTTTTAAAGCCTATAGTTTTAAATTTCTACCAAGTTTAAAAAATTATGAAATTCTATATTTTGAAGACTATAGTCTTTACTTTTTTAGTGTTTTTGAAAAAAATAGTGAAATCTCACTTTTTAAAGCCTATAGCCTTCAATTTCTACCAAGTTTCAAAAATTATAAAATTCGATATTTTAAATACTATAGTCTTTACTTTTATAGTGTTTCTAGAAAAAATAGTGAAATCTCACATTTTTAAAGCTTATAGCCTTCAATTTCTACCAAATTTAAAAATTGATGAAATTTAATTTTTTGAAGACTATATTCTATACTTTTTTAGTGTTTCTGAAAAAATAGTGAAATTTCACTTTTTAAAGCCTATAGCCTTCATTTTCTACATAGTTTCAAAAATTATGAAATTCAATATTTTAAAGATATAGTCTTTACTTTTATAGTGTTTCTAGAAAAATAGTGAAATCTCACTTTTTAAAGCCTTATAGCCTTCAATTTCTACTAAGTTTTAAGAATTATGAAATTCAATATTTTGAAGACTATAGTCTTTACTCTTATAGTGTTTTTAGAAAAATTGTGAAATTTCACTTTTTAAAGCCTATATAGCTTTCAATTTCTACCAAATTTCAAAATTTGTGAAATTTAATATTTTGAAGAAGTCTTTACTTTTTTAATGTTTTTGGAAAAAGATAGTGAAATCTCACTTTTTAAAGCCTATAGCCTTCAATTTTTACTATATCTTAAAAATTATGAATTTGAATATTTTGAAGACTATAGTCTTTACTTTTACATTGTTTCTTAAAAAATAGTGAAATCTCACTTTTTAAAACTTTAGCCATCAATTTCTACCAAGATTCAAAAATTTTAAAATTCAATATTTTGAAGGCTATAGTCTTTACTTTTTTAGTGTTTCTAGAAAAAATAGTGAAATCTCACTTGTTAAAGCCTATAGCCTTAAATTTATACTAAAATTTAAAAATTATAAAATTCAATTTTTTGAAGGCTATAGTCTTTACTTTTACAGTGTTTCTAAAAAAATAAGTGAAATCTCATTTTTTAAAGCCTATAGCCTTAAATTTCTACCAAGTTTCAAAAATTATAAAATTCAATATTTTGAAGACTATAGTTTTTACTTTTTCTGTTTTTCTGGAAGAAATAGTAAAATATCACTTTTTAAAGCCTATAGCCTTCTATTTTTACTAAATTTTGAAAATTATGAAATTAAATTTTTTGAAGACTATAGTCTTTATTTTTATAGTGTTTCTAGAAAAATAGTGAAATCTCACTTTTTAAAGCCTATAACCTTCAATTTCTACCATGTTTTAAAAATTATGAAATTCAATATTTTGAATACTATAGTCTTTACCTTTTTAGTTTTTCTGGAAAAAAATAGTAAAATCTCACTTTTTAAAGCCTATAGCCTTTAATTTCTACCAAGTTTCAAAAATTATGAAATTCAATATTTTGAAGACTATAGTCTTTACCTTTTTAGTGTTTCCAGAAAAAATAGTGAAATCTCACTTTTTAAAGCCTATAACCTTCAATTTTTACTAAATTTTTAAAATTATGAAATTCAATTTTTTAAAAACTACAGTCTTTATTCTTATAGTTTTTCTAGAAAAAACAATGAAATATCATTTTTTAAAGCCTATAGCCTTCAATTTCTACCAAGTTTCAAAAATTATGAAATTCAATATTTTAAAGACTATAGTCTTAACTTTTATAGTGTTTCTAGAAAAATAGTGAAATCTCATTTTTTTAAAGTCGATAGCCTTCAATTTCTAATAAGTTATAAAAATTATGAAATTCAATATTTTGAAGACTATAGTCTTTACTTTTATAGTGATTCTAGAAAAATAGTAAAATCTTACTTTTTAAAGTCTATAGCCTTCAACTTCTACCAAGTTTTAAAAATTATCTAATTCAATATTTTGAATACTATAGTCTTTAATTTTTTAGTGTTTCTGGAAAAAATAGTGATGAAATCTTACTTTTTAAAGCCTATAGCCTTCAATTTCTATCAAATTTCAAAAATTATGAAATTCAATATTTTAAATACTATAGTATTTACTTTTATAGGTCATTCTGGAAAAAAATAGTGAAATATCATTTTTTAAAGCATATAGCCTTCAATTTTTTCCAAGTTTAAAAAATTATGAAATTCAATATTTTGAAGGCTAGAGTCTTTACTTTTTTAATGTTTCTGGAAAAAATAGTGAAATCTCATTTTTTAAAGCCTATAGCCTTCAATTTGTACTAAGTTTTAAAAATTATGAAATCCAATATTTTAAAGACTATAGTCTTTACTTTTATAGTCTTTCTGGAAAAATAGTGAAATCTCATTTTTTAAAACCTATAATCTTCAATTTCTACCAAGTTTAAAAAATTATGAAATTCAATATTTTAAAGACTATAGTCTTTACTATTATAGTGTTTCTAGAAAAATAGTGAAATATCACTTTTTAAAGCCTATAGCCTTCAATTTCTATCAGTTTAAAAAATTATTTAATTCAATATTTTAAATACTATAGTCTTTACATTTTTAGTGTTTCTCGAAAAAATAGTGAAATCTCATTTTTTAAAGTCTATAGCCTTCAATTTCTACCAAGTTTCAAAAATTATGAAATTCAATATTTTAAATAATATAATCTTTACTTTTTTAGTGTTTTTGGATAAAATAGTGAAATCTCACTTTTTAAAGCCTATAGCCTTCAATTTTTACCAAATTTAAAAATTGATGAAATTCAATATTTTGAAGACTATATTCTATACTCTTTTAGTGTTTCTGAAAAAAATAGTGAAATTTCACTTTTTAAAACCTATAGCCTTCAATTTCTACCAAGTTAAAAAAATTATGAAATTTAATATAATTTAAAGACTATAGTATTTACTTTTATAGTGTTTCTGGAAAAAATAGTGAAATCTCACTTTTTAAAGCCTATAACTTTAAATTTCTACCAAATTTCAAAAATTACGAAATTCTATATTTTGAAGACTATAGTCTTTACTTTTTTAGTGTTTCTAGAAAAAATCGTGAAATCTAACATTTTAAAGTCTATAGTCTTCAATTTCTACCAAGTTTCAAAAATTATGAAATTCAATATTTTAAAGACTATAGTCTTTACTTTTATAGTATTTCTAGAAAAAATAGTGAAATCTCACTTTTAAAAGTCTATAGCTTTAAATTTCTACCAAGTTTAAAAAATTATGAAATTCTATATTTTGAAGACTATAGTCTTTACTTTTACAGTGTTTCTAGAAAAATAGTGAAATCTTACTTTTTAAAGTGTATTATCTTCAATTTCTAGTTAGGTTTTAAAAATCATGTAACTCAATAGTTTGAAAACTATAGTCTTTACTATTATAGTGTTGGTAAAAAAATAGTGAAATCTCACTTTTTAAAGTATATATCCTTCAATTTCTAATTAGGTTTAAAAATCATGTAATTCAATATTTTGAAGACTATAGTCTTTACTCTTTACTATTATAGTGTTTTTAGAAAAATAGTGAAATCTCACTTTTTAAAGTGTAAAGCCTTCAATTTCTAGTTAGGTTTAAAAATCATGTAGTTAAATATTTTGAAGACTATAGTCTTTACTATTATAGTGTTGGTAAAAAAAATAATGAAATCTCACTTTTTAAAGTGTATAGCATTTAATTTCAAACTAGGTTTAAAAATCATATAATTCAATATTTTTAAAACTATAGTCTTTACTTTTATAGTTTTTCTAGAAAAATAGTGAAATCTCATTTTTTTTAAAGTCTATAGTCTTCAATTTCTAATTAGGAATAAAAATTATGTAATTCAATATTTTAAAGACTATAGTCTTTACTTTTACATTGTTTCTAGAAAAATAGTTAAATATCACATTTTAAAGTCTATAATTTTAAATTTCTAATTAGTTTTGAAAAAGATGTAATTCAATATTTTAAGGACTATAATCTTTACTTTTATAGTGTTTCTATAAAAATAGTGAAATCTCGCTTTTTAAAATCTATAGTCGTCAATTTCTAATTAGGTTTAAAAATTATGTAATTCAATATTTTAAAGACTATAGTAATTACTTTTATAGTGTTTCTAGAAAAATTGTGAAACCTCAATTTTTAAAGTGTATAGTTTCTAATTAGGTTTAAAAATCATGTAATTCAATATTTTTAAGACTATAATTTTTACTTTTATAGTGTTTGTAACATATTGAATCACATGAAATTTTCACATGTAGTAGAAATTGAAAGCTATATAGTTCAAAATGTGAGATTTCACAATTTTTGGATTCTCTTATAAAATAAAAATTATAGCCTTTAAAATATTGAATCACATGAATTTTTTACATATAATATAAATTGTAGGCTATATACTTCAAAATGTGAGATTTAATAATTTGTTTGTTGAATTATAAAATAAAGACTATACGCTTTAAAATATTGAATCATATGAATTTTTCTATATAGTAGTAATTGAAGACTATATACTCTAAATGTGAGATTTCACAACTTTATTAGTTTTCTTATAAAATAAAAACTACAGACTTTAAAATTTTGGATCACGTGAATTTTTCACATATAATAGAAATTTAAGGCAATATACTTTAAATTGTGAGATTTTATAATTTTTTTAATTGTATTATCTATTATTACTTATGAAGAGGATTTCCAAAAAAATTGTTTACTTTTATATCTCTATGTAACATTCTTTCTCTTTATATCACTCTTTATCTACGTAATATTTTTTGTCTTCATAATATTTTTTTTCTACGTAATACTCTTTCTATACGTAGTATTATCTCTCTACACCCAAACCAACTGGTATAGGATGTAATACTCTTTTTATACGTAGTATTATCTCTCTACACCCAAATCAATTGGCATAGGAGTATTAAGTAGGAGAAGAGTATTACATAAGTAAATAGTATTATGTAGAAAAAACAGTAGAAAAACGACTTAAAATGTTAAGTCGCTAATAACTAGTAATAGATATATATACATACTCTTTTTTGAATGAAAGCTTATTGGATTAGCAAAAGCCGCTGATTAAGTTTTCTAATTTAGTTTTCTTTTACTTCTTTTGCACCTCCTCGTGTGCTTTCAGCGCTGACACGCTCGAAGGTAACATTGATGCCATTTTGTCTGATCCTTCACATGCTTCAGCCTAATTTGTCAACTTTGTCTTGCCTTTTAGGACCCTTTTTCTTTTTTCACCCCACAAAATAAGGAATAACATTACTGGGTCGGTCCTCTGATTGATTAGAATTTAGAACACATTGACATTGGAATTTTCAAGAAATTAGTACTACTAAAATCAGTGAAGTTGCAATTTCTCTCCTTTAGTTTTCTATATGGTTACTAAAATAAAAAACTAAAAAGATTAAATAAGAATTTACGAGATACTTCTTTAACCCCTCTCTTTCTTTTATGTACAGAAGTTAAGGGAAATCAGAAGTTACGTGTTAAATTATATCACTATAAACCAAATTAGAGAATTCATCTAGAAATGTTACAATAAGATCCAAGGTTCCTGCAAATAATGAAACCCCAGACAAAAATTTTCCCAACTCACCACCTCTTTCCGATGATGGGATAATCGAATGATATGAACCAATAACAAAAATAGCAGCAACCTACATTATTAACTGGTCCCCTGATATTTCAACTTTCTTAACTCCATTTGCTTGGTCAGATTCAGAACTGTAAAATGGCAATCTCCGCTTCAATTGATGCATCTCAGCTGATGATGTTTCAGTCGAAATAGAACCAAAAACAGTGCCACCATCATCAACTGGAGCAGCATATTTGTTCGCACAAGCATACCCATTGCCATAATTTTCATGTCCTTGAGCAGTTATTGGCTTGCATTTAACCACATCTACATGCCCTGAATCTTCTTCTTCCCTTGAGTTTTGATAATCCATTGAAACAGAAGAATCATTGAGGCAAGAAAATCCATTCAGCAAACCTGGAGAAGGACCAGACTTAGCCATATCAGTAAAAATTTGCTCTTCTTCTGTGCAGCCTGTAATATCTTCAGAAGAAGATGAACATGGATTTGATCTGCTCATATCCATATCCTCCAAATCTTTGACAGACTGAGGTGAAGATATATAAGATGTTTCGGTAGCAGTACAGGAAGGGTCATTTGCAACATCAATCAAGTCAATATCCTTAGCATGCACCCTTTCTGCACGAGATCTCATTCCATCCAAAGACTTGTTTTCACAGCCAGAAAACTTCAGTTCTGAACTACTATCAGATGGAAATGCATCACCTCCTCCATTGCAGGTTACAGTCTCCATATTTGAGACGCATTCAGCTTGTTCAGTTGGACCAGGCGCCACTTCCACTGTTTGAGCATCCATCTCCGAAGACTCAATAGTTTGAAGGGCTAATGGCCTGGCACTAACCCTGTCCAGGAGAAAATCAACCAATATTTACCACTAAAATCAGAAAGCAATTGATACAAGTTACTGTCCCAAAAAGCTAAATGCAATTGATACAAGAATACCTGCTATATAATAACATGTAAGCGCCCTGAGAAAGTACTTCCTCCAATTCCACTCGCATTACCTGAAAAATAAAATGCAACCCAAACAAGAATATTTAAACTTCAAGCATGCTATACAGAGTTCAGTAAACAAATGCGATAATGATGCTCAAAGTTTCATGGGGACACATTAAAATCTACCTTCCAATCATCAATCCTATACCAGTCTCCACGGAAATCCTTGATGTAGCAGATGTAGTGACCAAAAAATGAAGCATTCAGCATATCAATATGGACTACAACAGCATATAGCTTATAGATATCAGATCCATCTCCAACTTCACTGATGAAAGGGCTAAGATCTAAAGTCTCAGGAAAAGTTACTCTCTTGTTAAGTTTTCCAAACCTCCCACTCTGCATGACACCCCCAAAAAAAATGATGAGAATATTAAATATTTGACAAAGAAAAGTTCAAGACTCAGACTTTATATTAGGAGAAACAATCAATAATGTATTTGCCAAGTATGGAACAGAGTCGTAGTAAACTAAAAATGGTACAATTTACACCACATGTAGCATCATGTAAGAGGGGCAATTGTAACAGACCATGCAACTGATATTTAAACTACATATAGCATCTGTCAAAAACTGAGCAAGACAGTCCAGATCAAATTACTCAGACCTGAAATCTTTTTAAGGCAATTGTAAGAATATTTGGAGCTCGTTTCACAGTGAGACGTTTGCATGCCTTAACATATTCCTTGCACCTGTAAACAGCAGAAAGACTTGATTAAGGCAGGATCCACCTGATAGTAAAAGCACATAATCAAAAGTGAATATTTGAACTCTATATTTCAAGACCATAGGCAACGTTCCACCATAAAAATTCCCTATTGATAGTCTCTTTTCAGTCTTTCCAGAATCCTCAATTCCAAGATTAAATAGGAAATAATTTTTTAGTACAAATTGTGGAAGAACCAGGATAAAAAAACAGCTCTTAAAGTTATTGAAGAAATTTCTGCTTAACAATATTATGGTCAATTCCAAAGCAAAATTTATATATAACTATATTTTAAACCTATTTTCTGAAGCAGCCTTACCCATCACATTTATACATATTTTCTCCATGAAGCCACTCTTTAGCAGTGAACTGATCTAGACATTCCTCCAAGGAAGCAGCTTCTCCATGAATTTCAACTGTCAAGTCCATCATATTTTCATACTGATTTGAATTCTTCTCACATTTTGTGCACACAACCTATTTTTTTAGGAAAAAAATGACAATAGAAGACCATGTCAGCAGCAAAAGAACAAAAGGTTGAAATTGATAATATCACCAAAAGGAAAAAATGAATCGAAGATCTAAAGTGATACACCATTAGTTGTAGCTCTTGGGCTGGACTGACAAGAAAAAATTGGTTTCAGTCTGTCAATTAGATATTTTACCTCAGATTGAAGGTGGCCGCCAAAAATGTGTTGAATAAGGGTTGTTTCCTGAAGCTTTGGAGGGACAGCTTTTTCTCCACCAAATTCATCAAGGCAAACAGATTGCATAGTATCAATGGCAAACCTACAAAGGCATTGAAAGTATTAAAAGAAGAGGGGGACAAAAAACATTCAGTATCCTATGACTATGAGACTAAATGTAAGGCAGACAATTAATGCACGGTTGACTACGGAAAGTTATTAAACATTGCTGCAATAACAAAGAAACCTCATGAACTCATGAGCATCCTCCTGTCTTCCATAACCCAGTGTACCACCAATTATAGGCAAACGAGAGAGAATATTCATTGGAGAAAAAGCCTGTGAACTTAGCCTTGCTTTTTCAACATGCAGCTCAAATTCACACAGAAAGCACCAATCATTACGATAGCCTGTAATGCCACATCTAACAAATGTAAGTATGAGCAATAGTAAAGTAAAGACTAAAGAGGCAAGAATCAATTATTACATTCTCTGCGATGGCCCTTCTCCAACAAGTATGCAACAAGCGGCCTAGTAAATGAGAGGCATTGGAGAACCACATTTGCAAAGCAGCTGCACAGTTTCACAACATATGTAAATTTCAATTGTAGTCCTCTTATTGCAATACATCAATGGCAGCATGTAGTAAAGATCAAAATAAAGGTAAACCTGTTTCCACAATTCAAGAGTCCACAAGGAGGAAATCCCGTCTTGTCCCAGTTAAAATATTTAACAAATTCACCATAAGGAAAAAGAGCCTGGAAAACAAAAACATACAATTTTGATGTGCATGGTAAAGAGAACGTGTATATATAATTCCATCAACACTTCTATTGAAAATGGATTACATTTTTAGGCTGCTTGATAGGCCTGGCACTGGAAGTTCCTCGTCCGCGTTCAGGGATCAGGGCAACCGAAGATGTACTTTTATTCACAGCAGCAGAAGCTTTAATCCCCTGATTAGCAGGCCCAGTTTGAGACATATTTATTGTACTAGTACCATTAAATTCCTTGCATTTCAGCTTATGCTCAGATCTCCAGTGTGCCTGTTGGCATGCTTGTGAACTGAAAACATGACAAAAGCATAACTCAGCCTCTTTTCTTCCCATTTAAAAAAAATATGTAAATATACTCAGCAAATGGAAAACCAATAAATTGAGTAAAAGTTATGTGTGCATCACTTTAGTCTATGAAAATTAAAAATTATCAATTTAGTGCCTAAAGTTAGCCATTACAGTAGTGCTCACAGTGACTAACTTTCATCACCAAAAGTACTCATTTAAATCACTTTTTGCAATTTTAAAGACTAAATTGATAATTCATAAATTTCAAAGACTAAAATGAAGCACACATGCAATTTCAAAGACCAAAATCAACCTTTACCCGATACATAGTTGTCAGATAAATATGTTCAACACAGATGATATCAGAACTAAAAAAATCATCAATTTTTTTACTATTATAAGCTAAAATTAAGATAACCCCAAAACAGGCAATAAATTAATAAAAACAGAACAAAAATCCCCATAACGATATTGAGAGAAAAGCAACAAGAAGCAGAGTGAAACTGAAATAGCAACCAGTATCGAACGGATTTGCAGCGGGAACACTTCTTGTTGCCGGGGTTAGCACAGACGGCGCAGACAGGGTCGTCCATGAGAGCAGCAGCAGGAGGTGGGGGCATTTGATTCCGATCAGAGTCGAAATTAGCGTCCACCTCAAAGTACTTGGAAGCCGTGTTCTTGACGAGCGTGTGCAATCCCACGGCCACCACGAACGCCGAGAATATCCACTGCAGGAGCCAATTCAGATCCCATGACACTCCTCCGGCAAGCATCTACGTTTGATGATCCACTCCCTCCCCCTCCCCCTCCCTCTCCCTCCCTCTCCCTCCTCTACCCTAGGGTTTTTCCATCCATATACACACACATACAATTATTATTATTATTATTATTATTATTATTATTATTATTATTATTATTATTATTATTATTAAATTAGATAAATCACATGTGTGATGCTACCAAAATTTATTTTTAAAAAAAACAATCAATTTAGGGTTTTGATTTCCCCTGTTCTCTTCTGCCTAATCTTAAATCGTCGATGATCCCAACCCTGTGTGTGTTTCTGTTACCTATCAGTGTCAGTGTGTGTATTCTCTCTCTCGCTCGCTCTATGTGCGTGTGAATCTATCTGGTTTGTGAAAGAGACGAAGAAGAAGAAGAAGGAGTAGGAACAGAGTTTTAAGGTTTGACACAAACAAAACAAGGATTGATGAGAAGAGAAGAAACAGTAATTGTTTGTTGAGGAGGGAGGTAAGGTAAGGTAACCTTAATTCATTGGATTTCTCTTATTTTTCTGCTTTTCTGTTATATTCCTCAGTTTATCTCTGACGTGTCTTCCTTATATATATTCACTTTGCAATTTACCACTATTATTATATTATAGTATTAATGTTGTTTCACATTATTATTTATTAATTATCACTTAAAAGTAATAGACATTCATATCTAACTATCACGCCAAAAATATGTATCACGTAATATTATTTTCTGCATTAATAGCATATCATTCCATTAAGCATTTAGTTTATTTTTTTTGAAAGATCGTTACATGTATTTAGTTATTAGGAGTATCTATTAATTAACTAATAATAATAACTAAAAAATGAATGAAGGACAAAAGTTTGTTGTGGTCACATGCGGAGACCTATCTATATGTGGAATTCATGCCTGGCTTTGAGTAAGTCACCCAAAAGCCAAAGGTAACAACAAACAGTAACAGAAGAAGGAAGGAAGGAATAAAAATGAAGATGCTCTTCAAATCAAACACTTGGCTTCTGATTATGAAATTAATTAATCATCATGATTCTCCACTTTCTGGAATAATCATGCATCATCCAAGTAATTACTAATTAGGTTGTTAATAGCCTTTGCTTTATTTGGGCGTGATGCTCATTAATCAATTAAGCCTTAATTAGCAACTTTATGTCAAAACCTTTATCCGAATCTAAAATTGTGTACTTTCTTATAAGACATAAAGGAAAATAATATATATATGCAATAAGAACACGATTATTATATTTTTCACTTAACCTTTTTTTTAAATAAAAAATAAAAAAACATATGCACGGATTTGTCACAGCAAACTACAGTATAGCTGATGAACACCAGTAATGGGCTTTTATGAATACAAGGCCCATCCAACAAAATTCAAGTCTTGGAAACTTTTTTTGTATATCAACAAACTTAAGATTATGGGCATCCATGGCCCAGTTCTTAAATCATAAAGCCGAGAGTTGAGTCCATATAATCTTTCTAAGCTCACCCAAAAAAAATATAAAAAAAATCTGAAACAGTTTTATACACTAATCATATGATAATAACTAAAGAAAAAGAATTAGTGTTACATGGACCAAATAAGAAAGCTATTCATCATATGGTTGGCTTTCAATTTAAATAGGATGGCAGCATTATTGGATCTTCAATAAATCAAAATTCATCCATTCGCATTCAGTGTTCCGTATTTAAAAATAATCGAAAAGAATCGACCATTAAGCGAATAGGATCCAATAAAAATATATGTATGTGATGGCAACCTTTTCTTTTTTATTAGTGTTAGTGATCGATCTATTACTTACTTACTATTAGGATTTGATTCGAGTTGTTTTCAATATAATACCGAACTCAACTTCATCACCTTTATACTCTTGCGTTTCAATAAAATATATATTCTTAGTTCTCCTTTTCTCATTATTATATAGTATTTGATTTAATGAGTGCTGCTTCATATGAGGTGCAAAAAGAAGCATAAATCATTCATTAGTTAGGAGAACATACCATAATCCATTATACTCCTATATCTTATTCTCTCCGGACGGATAGGACTAGGTGGGTGCTCACACGTTTCATAACAAGTAGAAGAAATTAAAGCTGTCCCCTTTTTTCTTTTAGTGCGTAAAGCAACTATCCATGACCATGAGTTTAATTAAATGAAGGGGCGATTAATTTGGACCAAAGTAACTTTCCCTCTTAAAGCAAATGCACAATTAATTGAACATAATTAATTGGCCTGGCCTAATTAATCAAAGTTAATATTGAACGATTATTACTATTATTAAACTAAAAGTATATATGGTTAAGTAGGTGCCTGCGTGTCATCGATCTTTCGCCCCTATGCGTGTAATGTATTATATAATTAATTAATTGGGCCTTCCAGAGAAGAAATATATGCATATATATACATACATTTCACTGAAAATGACACTGGGGCATTTTGATTATCTATGTTTGATAGCGATAGATATGTAAATAATAAGAAAGAAAAAAAGCAAAGAGATCAATAATTTGCGTTTTTTGTTTGCGAGCCACAAGGTTAGGACAAAGGTAACTTTAGAGGTTTATGCAATAAAAACCGGAATGGTGTTCTCCACTATATTACTAGTAATTAAATTTTCATACATATTAGTATCTAGTTGAGCTCCCCTCCCTAGGTAGTTGGTAGCTATAATAACCTCATATATCATATATATATCATATCACAATTATACAAAGTTTCATAATTAATCTGACCCGCTCTTTAGGATAGGAAGATTCAGGAGTTGCAACCGAATCTAGCAAAAGCATCTGAACTCTCACATGAAAGTAATTCTATTATTAACATATGGTGGAATTCAAAACATAATTATGGTTTTAAAAGTGTACATATTTGATGTGACATCGTTCTTAGTTTTTTTATATACATGAGAAGAATTTTTTATCTGTATATAAATTTTTTTTTAATTTTGTTAAAAAAACTGCTTTACTAAGAATTTTGATATTTTCATGATATAATTAAAGAGACTATATATACATGATTATTATTAATTAATAGCTATATAAACAATATAATTAGCAAGCTAAATGACCGATTAATACATAAGTGATACGCAAGCAGTGACATGAATATGAGTATCCTATTATTACTTTTAAGAGGAAAATGTATGTTAATATATATGCTTGTATGTTTTTGTCAACAAGCTGTTTGAGCTACAAATGCTTCCAAAGCTTGCATGATGATGAATGTAGGTTTTGTTCCCGGAAATCCAGGAATTCTGCGGCCTCAATTGGTCCCATGCATAAATATATATATATATTTACTTATTGTACAACAGAAATACACATGATTAAAATCTAATGTGTATTATATATGATACGTAATGTGTGACATATATATATAATATATGTATAATACATGTTATATATTATGTATAACACAAGTTAGATACTAATTGGACCTTTGTTATACAACAAATATATATGTCATTCGGTTGCACTTTAATCTGTGTGAGTTTATTTGGAGATGTGACACTTTAATTTGTGTGAGTTCATTACCCAGTGGCCACATATAAATTAACTCGATCAATTGTTATTAATTTATTTGGTTTTGAGTAATTAAATTCAACTCGCAATGGTTGGCGAAAAAGAAAAGGCATTATGTTTACCATTTTGTTTGTTTGCAAATGATGATTCAGGATGAGGAAACAATTGATTTTCCATTTTCGTAGTATATCCCAAAACGTACATCGCATCTAGCTAGACATATAGCTACAACCATTTTGCATATTATATAAATCCACCATCTCATCTCATCTCTTTAGACCTAGCCGCCACCAATCTCTACTTACGCTTGAATCTCTTATCTCCTTATGCGTTTAGTGACATAATCGTGTTAGGGAAAAAAAAAAAAAATAGCCAAAACATTCCATAAATAGGAATTTGGGCCACAATTACTCAATCCATTAAAAATATACTCATGATTAAAAGTGTTATTTGAGTTGTTAAATGAGCTTTGTTAATTAATTTTTTTGTTATGACCCAAACATTTGTGTATTTATATAATAAAAAATAGTTAAATTCAGCATTGTTGGTTCACAATCATTCAATTTATTATAAATTAATTTCTTAAAGAAGCTTTTACAACCTAAACTTATTATATTAACTTATTAACTGGTTTAACTATTTTTATATTGTTTACCAAATATTATTATATAAAACAATCATATATCAGGATATCACCCTTGTATTTGAAATGACCATTGCACCCTTGTGTACATGATGAAATAATACTTGAGGTTGAGAATTTTAAGACCATGTAGAGAACATCGTAATGGAAGGGCGTGTACGTACTTAGCACGTTAACCAAAAAAACTTGAAAAACTAATCCGCTTATTAGGGATGTTGTCCAAAGCAATCAATTAAAAAGATCACAAGACATCACTAACCATTTCCTTAATTTGATTATTATATTGTCAGTTTGAGTTTAAAGTGTTCACTAAATCAAGCATAGTTTAATTTTTTAGATAGACCTTAATTAGGTTAAATAAATATATGAGCTAATGCTTATATATTCTTGACGTTGATATAGTAGTTGTCGTATATATACGAAAACGATTGTGTAACAAGCTAGAGTACGTGTTATTAATTATTGGCTAGCTACATATATCATGTTATTTGTACAGATATGAATTTATATAAATATAAAAAAAGATTTATTTAATCTTGATATATTTTCTACTGTCAATGCTGGTATCTTGAATGCCACCCAATTGAACAACTCGTGTGCTTAACCACTCTACCATGACTTTTAATTCAATAATAATTGAGCGAAGACGATGCTAGAGCACCACCAATAATAATAATGAAAGGAAACAAGTATATAAACAAAAAGATATGGAGTGAAAAAGCTAAGGAAAAAAATGTAAAATGCTACTTGTACAATGAAAAGTTGTACAAAAATAATCTCTATCATTAGATTGTATAAGTTTCAATAGATAAATGAATTTATATTATAATATAACGATAAATATGAATGTTGTATAAATATTGTATAATTTTTATTATACATGTAGCATTTCAAAAAAAACTTGTATATGCCTAGACCAAGCAAGAACACCTATCACAATATGCGAAATTCTTATTTTATTTAGACCAAATTAAATTTTTACTTTATATCATTAAAAATTTGATATATAATCATATGGATTAACTATAATGAAGAGAAAAAACAAGTTATTTGAATAGAGAAATTATTTTTTAGTTATTTGAAGAAATAAGTTATTTATTTCTAAGTATATTAATTTTTTAATATATTAAAAAAAATTAAAAATGACTATTATTTTAGAATGAAAATAGTAGTTTATTGCTTAGAAACTCTCAACACTACATACTCTAGCTAATTGGTCTTTGAATTTTTTAGCATTCACTTTTACATTTATTCTCTAGTGCCTGTGACCTGTTTGGTGAGGGGGCACTGTGTCACCGGAGTCGGAGACACAGTGCCCCCCTCTCATTTTGTGTTCACTCTAAAAGTGGAGTCACTGGAGACACTACTCGGAGACACAAAATATTTACCTATTTACTCCTCTTGACCATCACATTCTATACCCTCTTACACCATGGACCACCACCTTACTCCACCATGGACCGCCACCGGCCACCACTGTCGACCACCTCCGACCACCACCGCCAGCCACCACCGCCGGCCACCACCACCGCCACCACTGCCGACCGCCGGTCACCACCGCCGACCACCACCGTCGATCCCCGCTGCCGGCCACCGCCGCCGCCGTCCAACCTCCGTCGGTCTTCATCGCTCTATTAGGGGTAATTTTGTCAACTTAAAATATTTTGTGTAGTGCCCCCAATTTTTAACAAACACCTAACAGAGACACTAGACACAAAATTTGTGCCCCCAATGTCACTGCCCCCGGTGGCACCAGTGCCTCCGCCCCTGGAGTCACTCCTAACAAACGCAACCTACAATATGCTTAGAAGAATCCAACTTATTGTACAAATGTTGGTTAAAACATTAGTAATTGGCTTGGAATCCAAGAAAAAGTAGTCTGATGAAACTTACATCATGATGATCATAAGATTACTTTTAAGGATTTTCTCTTGGTAGCACTATTACACGTACGAATGGAGATTTAATAATAAACCACGCACGCTGTTAATGCAGATTCTTAACCTAATCCCTCTAATCAATAGTACTATATATATAAAACCAAAACACATTAATATTTAATCCACCTTAGCCTCCTTACTTTATCCATGATTTTCCGCCATTTTTAACTAGGTCGGCCCGTTGTCTATGCATTTACCTGATTGATTTCTAGCTACCCTAAGTCATTTCTTGATTGAACCCTCAAATCAATCCTTCCTTGTGGATTTTAAATAATTAATTAACTAGTGCATTAGTAATTAATAAACATTTCATTGACTCAACCATTTTAGAACAAGTTTCCGCAATGAAAAGCACACATCTTTAATTGACATGGAGCCACAGACGACAATTTGCTTGACATATATATAATAAGCCAAATACACACAAGCTTTATCCATTTCTTATATTTTTCTCAAAATATATAAATAAGTCTATCCAAATTGATAAATTTAATTTCCTCATATCACAATATGTTCAATTATTATTATTTTGTTTCAAAAAATTAACTGCATATGTGAAATATCACATTCCACGTGGCAATTGTTGAATCAATGTGGTGCAAGAACAAATAAGCAGGGCAACACGTGGAAATGGCTAACTAGGCAGAGACCAAGAATCGGACAGAGTATAGAATATATATGGCTTAGTTGAGTTGTTCAGACGCATAAACAAATAGAGCATTTTTATTTTAATCACATGGACCCATTTATAACACATCCATGTCTCTCCAACTAATATTATTATATATTATTCTATTTTAATTTCGGGTGACAATGACGAGATTTAATTATTGGGGATATCTTAATCTTATTATATATTTTAATTAATCCATTTGCTCTAGCTTTTTGGAGCCCATTAAAATATTAATATCCAAACAACTAACCTTTTGCATGTTTACAACAAAAGAGCGACCCCATATCCTCGAACGCATAACATGATTAGAAATAGCACTATCGATAATGATATATAAGATTCTTATTAACCCGTATATACTATAATAAAAAATATAATTAAAACTTAGGTTGCATAAATCACGAAGTGGTGTGGTATATGGTTGGAAATTTGAACTCTATGAAACACACTTGCTAATTAAACTAATATTGATGATATTGCTTTAGGGGTCGATGAAGCTTGATTCATTAATTGAGACAAAGAGTAGGAGCAGGGCATAGTAAAATATTATTACTAAACGTAATACATAAACAAGTCTCCTTAATCTATGATTATTAAAAGCTAATCAGATGGGAGAGAACATAGTTTATGGTAAGAATCTGCGGAACCGCCCAGTTTTTCTTCTTTGAAATGAACCCACACAAGTTAAATTGATTAATTAACTCCTACTAAGTAGTAATTAAGCACATAAACACAGATGTTCATGTTTTTGGTACTGAAGGCGCGTGGGGGTAGTTGACGCGTGGCAGCCACGTGAGCCTGGAAATAGCAGAGGGGGAACAGCAAAAGCAATGGCTTCCTCTGGATTTTAAAAATGCATGTCCCCATAAAGCCCATTTTCTCTCTCTACAATTTTTATTTTATTTTGGGGGACAGAGAGAGAATTGCATTACAAACAAGATATATATGATTCATTTGATACACATATGAAGTTTTGCAGCAGAGGGAGGTTAGAGAACTCTTCTTGCATTGACTCAGTCTCAAGGTAACAACAACATTTCATGCTTCATAACACACCAACAATAACAACAGAGTCAGGGATTATTTCATTATTTCTATCTAATGCACATCACATGCCTATCTGGGTTCATGGGGTTTTCAATTAAAGTTTGATTCTTTTTGCCTTACAAGCTCTCGATCACATGCTATCCCCTCTTACAAGCTGACATCTCTCTCAGCTTTTTTTTTTTTAATTTTTATTTGAGGAATGATTATTGAATGGTTTTGACTCCACAGTTGAAGAGATTCCTGAGAAGTCAGATCTACAGGGAGGCCCTTTTGGATATTGTGTGCGTGCTGATACACCTTAATGCAGACAGGTTAGCTTAATTATGAGCTCTTTAATTCACTCTTAATCAATAATCATCCATGACCAAAGACATAACCTTCAGACATACATGTGCTATCTTTGGTCTAAAGGAAACCTTTTCTTTTCTCTATTCTTATTTTTTTTGCTCTGACATTTTCTTGCCCTGTTTTGGACTATGTATCTTGGTTCTGTTATTTCCGTTTCTTATAAAAATGTAAACAAGTTTTGGCCTTTGCTCAAGTTTGAAGTTAGTTTATCTTCTGAATGTTCAGTATCAGGTGCTTTACCTTAGCCACCGATAGTCAACTCAACTTGCGTTAAAAAATTTGTAATCTCAGAAAATGGATTGATACAACAAAATTAAGTAATTAAGAATTCCTTCACATTTTTTTTCTCTCTTGGGGATAATCATTGATTACTTCAACTAACGCTCTGTAGCAGAAAATAGTTTCATCCTCATCCTGTTTCTTCTTTTATGGTCTTTCCCCTTAAACCTATCTGTTTTGGTTACTTTTGGTTTTGGTCACGTTCCCAATCCTGGCTACTTTAAATGAATGTTTTCGATTGCTTTTTCGGTTTTTCCGGAAGGTTGGTCAACTTGCCACATATTAAGATGCCTCTGTTCCAAAACCAAAGTCGTGCAAGTTGCCATTGCATATATATTTTGTTTCCGACTTCTTACCTTCTTCCTAGTTCTTTAAGAAAAAATTATAAAAGAATCTAATTTCCCTTTTTATGTTCTCCCATTTAATTGTTGATTTTGGCTGTGAAGTATCTCTTATTTATTTTTGGGTTCAAGGATGTTAATGTTCTTTAAGCTTGGAAATATGGTGATAATGATGATGAGAGCCATGGAAACTTAGTCTTTTATTGTATATATATATATTGATCCAATTCAATTGTGGATTGCTAAACTTATGAGAGATTGATCTTCTCCCAACAGATTGAAGCAGGGAATAGTGCTTTGGTTTTTGTCTCGGTGTGCAGTCTTTTGTATGCACGGAAAACAGAAGAGTTACTCTTGGTATGCAAGGGGAACGGCATTGAAGGATGATCAAACTGAAACCACAAGTTGTGTATTGTAGAAAAGAAGATTGGATTTAATCGATCAGGTTTGCTGTAATGGTGTGCGAGATGGAGAGCGAGTGTATTGAGGACATGGAGATCGAAGTCCTGCCTTCAATGTGGCCTGATGACATTGGAACTGATGTTGGAAAGCAGTTCAATATAGAAAAACCAGGAAGTGACCAAGACATGTTAGAGGATGTTACAATCATAGGGGAGCCGACTATAGCTGATTTCAAGCGTCTCATGGAACTCACTAACTTCACAGAGAAGGGGTCTTCTCAGTTGGCTTACCTCATGAAACACTGGGAGTATAAGCAGGCCAATGTCGTGCGCCTTCTCAGAGAAGAGCTCGACAACCTCAGCAAGCAAAGGCAGGATGTTGAGCTCAGGAAGTTAGAGATATTAGAAGAGCATCGGTTCGAGGGAGAAAGATATGGGGGTGATAAGCGCCCGGTTTCTATTCTGGATGATGTTTATGATATTTGGCAAGATGTGCCGCGCAGGAAAAGTGATGTTGTGGTTCAAAACAAGAGAATTGAAATTGATGCAGAGTATGATACTGTTAAATACTGGAAACAGCGGGCCATGTATTTGGAAAAACTGCTGGAGGCAAGCATCCAGAGAGAGCAGATACTTGAGGAGAAATTGCAGGAAAGTATCAAGAACATTGAGAGGCAGTCCTCACCTGTGGAAGAACTCTCCCAGATTCTTAAGAGAGCAGATAATTTCTTGCATTTCATACTCCAAAATGCGCCTGTTGTTATTGGCCATCAGGTATATCACAGTGAGTATTGTGTTTATTCAGTATGTGAAATCAATGCAATAATTAGCATTTGTCATTAAATGTTCAAAGGGCTGATTCTTGTCATCTTTTTCTTCAGGACAAAGAGCTGCGGTATCGCTTTATCTATAATCATTTTCCAAGTTTGCAAGAGGAGGTAATGATTTCTGTGAAATCTCTTGTTGCAAGGTCAAATGATTGGTTTATATGCTGAAATATCTAATCTCTTAAGCTAACTCATCTTTCGCAGGACATCATAGGAAAAACCGATGTTGAAATATTTACTGGGTCTGGTGTTAGGGAATCTCAAGAGTTTAAGAGAGAAGTCTTGGAAAAGGGATTACCTGCGAAAAGGGAAATCACATTTGAGACAGAATTATTTGGGTCAAAGACATTCTTGATATATGTAGAACCTGTTTTTAGCAAGGCAGGGGAGACAATTGGAATAAACTATATGGGAATGGATGTAACAGATCAGGTAGATGTTAATTTTTATTTTAAGTACTGCTTACTCTTATGCTCATAAAGAGGGTAGTTATATTTCTCAAAAACCTATAGGTGAGAAAAAGAGAGAGAATGGCAAAGATTCGGGAAGAGATTGCGGTTCAGAAAGCGAAGGAAACTGAACTGAATAAAACCATTCACATAACAGGTTTAATTACTCAGCCAAATTTCTTATATGAACTTGAATTTATTTGGCTTTGGTACTAAGAAAGCTTATTCCTTTTCCGCTATTCTCTTAATAGAGGAGACTATGCGAGCAAAACAAATGCTTGCAACAATGTCTCATGAGATTAGGTCTCCACTGTCTGGGGTTGTTAGCATGGCTGAAATTCTTTCTACCACTAAACTTGACCGGGAACAGCGACAGCTCCTGGATGTTATGCTATCTTCGGGAGATTTGGTTCTTCAACTTATAAACGACATACTTGATCTTTCCAAGGTTGAATCAGGTCAGAAATCTATCCTTGTTCCATTTCTGAACAGTGATATCTGAATCTGAAAATTAGAGAATACTGATTTTAATTATTCAGAGATCATTTTGGAAGAAGTCTATATTATTCAAGACAAAAATGCTTCAAATTTGTAATCATAGTTGCTGATCTTTAAAGTTTCTTTCCCCCCCTTCAATTCCTCTGCCTCTATGTAGGAGTTATGAAGTTGGAAGCAACCAAATTCCGGCCAAGAGAGGTGGTAAAGCATGTACTCCAGACAGCTGCAGCATCATTGCAGAAAATATTAACCTTAGAAGGGCATGTGGCAGATGATGTACCGATTGAGGTGAGGAATTGAAGATCATCATATTCTGCCAAATATTATTTGATAAGTGCTTGATAGTGCTTCTGAATTCCAAAGAACATCCAACAATGTATTGTAGTATGTCAGTCTAAACTCTTAACAATTATTTTGAAAATAATACAACCAGATAAATGCCACAGGTTATATGTGAGTAGCATTACTATCACTGATTGGTGGTGACTAATTTATGCTTTCATTTGTTCCAACTTCCATGTATAATTGCAGGTGATTGGTGATGTTTTAAGACTTCGGCAAATCCTCACAAATTTGATCAGGTACTAAACTTTATGTGTTGGGCGGTTTGTAAGTTTGCGGTGAATGTCATGGTTAACTACATTAATTAGTTACAGAGATAAACAAAAGGAAAAGGTTTTAGCAAAATGTATTTCTGTTGCTCTACATTTATAATGTGTAATTTCTAAAATCTTACAGCAATGCCATCAAGTTTACACATGAAGGCAAAGTAGGTATAAACCTTTATGTTGTATCAGAGCCAAGTTCTGCAAAAGCAGATGGCATCCAAAAGATGACGACCGACCACCGATCAACCTTTTCAGCGAACCGAGTGAAAGAAGAGAAATACCTCTCAACACCTCAAAGTGGCAGTGACTGTAGTCTTCTTGATGGTCAAAGACATGACCACCATCCCAGACAAAACCATGAGTTTAATGATGAATGCAGATCACCAGTTAAAAGCGAATGCTCGGCAAACGGAGACACTGAGGAGCAACTGCATTCAACTGAAACAACAGTGTGGATCCGTTGTGATGTATATGACACGGGCATTGGAATACCAGGTATTTGGTGAACCATGTCTATATGAACCACAAGCCTGAAATTGATTTCTGTTCTATACGAACCATATCTAAGATGAGTGATTTTTCCATGTTATAATGTGACAGAAAATGCTATACCTACTTTATTTAAAAGGTATATGCAAGTTAGTGCAGATCACGCTCGAAAGTATGGTGGCACAGGACTAGGACTAGCAATATGCAAACAACTGGTATAGTTTTTCTTTTCTTTTTCTTTTTCTCTCTCACTCTTCTTTTGATGAAAGTTACAATTCATTTGTTTTCTTAACATGATACATTGCCAACTTTTGCACTTTCAACAGGTTGAGTTAATGGGGGGTCGTCTAACAGTGTCCAGCGAAGAACACCATGGCTCTACCTTCACTTTCATCCTCCCATACAAGGTTTCTATTGCTTGTGATAACTCCGATGACACGGATGGGCTCTCGGATGTGGAGAATGGTGATGCTGCTTCTGATGATACAACAGAAGGTTTCTTTCAATTTCAGCCACGTACTCTAGGCTCTCTTTTCTCTTCCAATGGCTCTAGCAGGACCCAAAAGTTATTACCACACAAGATTGGCTACACAAGCTCACATCAATTCAATAATGGGTTTTCAGAAAGTTTGTATCCATTTGCTTCTCATGATAAGATATCAAAAGGGACTTGTTCTGTTGAGGATTCATCTTCAGTGTTTGATGTTCTAGAGATGTCTGAATCAACAAGTTCATCTGGTCACAGCCTCGAAAGAAAGAATGGAAATTTAGTCAGCAGAGAGACACAGTGTCAAGTTAAGGACAGTGTTTGGTCCCAAAATGGTAGTGAAAATTCTTCTCAACCTATGGTGGCAACTACAGAAATGGTTTCATCAACAAAGTCAAGCGAACCCTACCAAATTAGTCATGTTCAAGGGAAGGCAAACACAACTAGCCAATGTGTTACCAGTAGCTGTACTTCAGAAGTAACCAAATCCACATCAAAGCCTAAGATCCTTCTCGTCGAAGATAACAAGATTAATGTGATGGTGACACAATCCATGATGAAGCAGTTAGGTCATAGCATCAATGTTGTGAATAATGGGGAGGAAGCAGTACGTGCAGTTCAGCGCTGCACGTATGACCTGGTTCTGATGGTAACTTCTGGAATCTAAGAATTATATCTAGATGAATTAGCGCTTGTTTATGCTCAGAGATAACTGAACTCAATTTTAGGTCTTATAAAACATGGTACTTGACTTGAAAACATCTATCTCATTCATTTCCCAAGATTAATGATCGCTTGTACCATAATGAATAATTGCATACATTGACTTGCAATAGAAGCAATGTTGCATATTCAAGTAAATGCTTATAATTTTTCGACCAGTTCTACATAGCTTTTTGTTTTTAGTTTCTATTGATCATTTGGTACTTGCACTCCACAGGATGTCTGCATGCCAGTTATGAACGGTCTTCAGGCGACAAAACTTATTCGGTCCTTCGAGGAAACAGGCAATTGGGATGCTGCAAGAAAAGCGGGAATCGAGCAAAATTTACCAGATCTAGCAAATGAATGCTCTGTGCCATCTACAAAGCGAATCCCCATTATTGCGGTAAGTAGCGTTGTTGCCCCCCTCTATTGTGACTGCATCTTCTGTGGAAGACTAGGACCTTAACAAGCTAATCTTTGAGAATATGTCAGCAAAAATAACTGAAACAAATCAGATGATGTTTAATCTTTTTTGCTGATTTGAATTTAATCTTTGGGAAGTAAATGATCATTGCCTTATTATTTCCTGTTAATGCAGATGACAGCGAACGCCTTGTCAGAGAGTGCTGACGAGTGTTTAGCAAGTGGTATGGACTCATTTGTGTCAAAACCAGTCACTTTCCAAAAACTGAAAGAGTGTCTTGAACAGTACCTAAGGTGATATATATCCTTGTAAATTTCTCTGCTTGTGTATAAAATAATAATAAGAGCCTAGGAAAGTTTTGTAATGAATGTATTGTGTTCTCATCCTTGGTTAGTGTCTACCTTAAGTTGTATAGATCTAAAATATTCTTTTTCAACTCCCCAAATTTTTTAGCAGTTCTGAGGGGAGTTCAGTGCAGGAATCTCTACATTACTAATAGTTAGTATGTACTAGGTAGGACCAGTTGGTGTTTATAAACTTTGGCACTTCAAAGGAACTTCCAAAAGAAAATTAGACAAGAGTAATGGATAAGTTTATGAATTAAATATGGATAAGTATTCACGTTATTTGATTATTATCATTATAAACTCACTGTGTAATCCTAATTTATGTTATTTAATTTTGCCTTTGAACACATAGTTCTACATACCTGTACAATATAAATTTTGTTCTCTTGATCCCCTCAATCGCCCTTGCTTAACAATAGGTTATCTTCTTCTTAATTTTTGTACGTTTTGATTAATGAGTTAGCATCAATTACTGACTTAAATGTCAGAGGGAAGTGTTCAATACAACAGAGAAGGCTAGTGTTACAACTATATATCCACCATGCCTATGTCTCTGGAGTAACAATATTATTATGCACCACCCTCATTTCTGTGTCCTCTTGACCTTGAATTCCATAACCATATGGATCTGGACTCAAAATTCCCTGTTCTCCATGGAATGAAAAGTTTGATTCTGTGTGACTAGATGGACTTGGTGGGCAATGTGTACTTGGTGAGGTCTCAACTGCATGATCCATTCCATGATGATGATGAGAAGGACTACTAATTTCACTGATTGTGCCTTGTTTTCCACTCTTCTTGAAAGTGTGAGAGCTCAAGTCTTTCTCATCGAATATACTTAGCAAGACACCAATACGTCTCCATATTGAAGCATGATGGCTTAACAAGATATGTCTCTGCTGATATATGAATGTGAATGAAAAGATCATGAGTGCTAATAAGGAAGAAACACCAACAATTAGAAACAGACCCCAGAAGCTTTCTAGGCCTAGACTATTGGAAGAAACTTGTGTGTTAGTCTCTTGACAAGTGCTTCCATTGAACCATGCATTCTCAATTCTTCTCATTTTGTCTCCCTGTGTCACATTCAGGATTGCCCTTGAAATGTCAGACACAAGAGGTGAACCTTTTGGGAACACCTGCAAGTTCACCCCACAACACATTAAAACAACATCAAGAAACACAATATTAATTTTTGAGTTACATCATGAACAAAAAAGCAAGTTCTACGTGGGACATAAATAATTTTTTCCTAAATCATGTTCCACTAATTAATTTTTATCATCACATTGTGCAAAACCCAAATTGGACTTTTTGGCTGGTGTTGGCTGTTAATTTTTTGTTAATCAAGAGCCAAAACTATGAAAAAAGCACTTCTCAGACTATAATTTCAGTATGATATTGAGACTGCTTTATTTACTCGATGTGGGAGTTATATAAGTGATGATCTCACACTACTTACAAAGCCAAAGCCGCCAGTCTTAAATCTTGGTTCAACCATGACATACTTGGAGCAGTAGGTTCCAAGAAACTGCTTCACGTAAGGGACTTCATCAAATGCAGCAGCGATGCCGCCGTTGGAACTTCCTTTCGCGAAAAGCTCATCGCATTCCTCCGCAGAATTGTAAACATTGAGCTGGTAATCTTGGAACCCCATGTCCTTCAAGATTCCATAAACAAAAGAGCCTTTCAGGTATCCAACATTCATCCTATTCTTCAGGAGTTGATGCACATCTGTTATAGTTGGTCGTAGTTGCTCAACCGTTAACAGAGAAGTGAGGCTCGCAGTGTAGCTTTGAACCAGAATCTGAACCACAAAAACCCACACAATCACCACAAATCTACCCGAGTTACTCACCACTTTCTCCCCTGTGAAAATGACATAGTTAATACTGGTACGAGTATCTAGCATGACACAAGTATGATTAGTATCGATAAATTATCTGATATGATAAGATGAGTGGCACTTACTGTGGGCAAAGACCATGGTGGAGAAGGAAAACCACAAGCTTGTGCCAATTTGGTGAGAAGGAGGACCTCTGAAATGGTTGTTGATTCTGTGTTCAAGGACCCACACAACAAATCCAATGAACACAAAGGAACAAGCACATGTTACCCAAAGATCCCATGTCAGTGGCTTCAAAAAGGCCCATGCATTCTTCTTCCTGTTGTCCCTTACTGGAACAACCATAGTCACACCAGATTCTGTGTATGGCAATGTGAAATCAATGTAGTTGGTTCTGTTTGCAATAATTGTTACGTCCCCCACCACAGCATCATAGTTCTGCCAAAATCCAAAATCATTTTTTTAAGAAAAAAAAAATAGCATTTCATTTTATCTAAGTAATGAAAAAAAAGTTTAATATTGATGCATTGTCGGACTTTCATCCAATCAAATCTTATATGAATTTTCAAGTAATGACTCGTACATAATAACTAATATAACATTATATGGTCTATGTATTCAAATTAATAAAAAAAAACAATGTGTATATATTCATGAAGGTGGGAAATAAGAGTGAGTTACTTACCCCAAAATAAACTTGGCTGACCAACTCATCATATGTTCCTGCCATTTCACCATTAGGCTTTTCAAAAGGGATGAATTCATATGGAAGTGCATAAGGCAACTCTTTCAGCACAGCTTTAAAGACATCAATGCAGAATCCATCGACCTGTGTTGAATTTGTACTAGGATCATAGCTTATCTTCACAAATTCAGTATAACCACTCCCATCTTTCACTGGAACCCCTACCCTCAACTTCCTGCCATTGGTGGGAATTTCCCAACCCTTTGGAACAGAGTAAGTGTCCCCTGGCCATATAATAGGCCCCAAATTGCTCTTAGAAGTATTATATGTGGTTCCACTTTTTGTATCCAAATTTCTAATTAGTCCCTTCTCTGGGCTCCAAAACCCTATTCTTTTTTCCCCATTACCAACCACATTAACTATCTCAAGTGTTGATCCTTGTAAAGACCCTCCAACAACGCTGAACTCACCACTCAGTCCTTTGAATCTAGTGTTTGACAGAGCTTCACTCAGCTTCTCACCATTTTGTGAAATCCCAAAGTTCTCAAGATCAGGCACAATGCTTGATGATGTGTTGCTGCTAACATTGGAGAAGCCAAAATTGGTAATACCAACCTTCTCAACAGCCATTGCCAATGCAGTTGCAGCATCATAGGCCCACACCCCAAAAACATTCAAATTTGTATCAACAAGTGTTGGATTCTCCTTTAAGAATTCTCTTCTCCATCGAACCTTAAAATCATCAAGCACTTTTGTTCTTGGAACATAAGGCCTAACACCCAAAACCCCTTCCATGGATTCCATGACAGAGGAATCCAAAGAATTGAAGAAATTGGCCATTCCATTAGTCACAATCCACACATAGCCCTGACCCATCATCCCAATTTTGTTTGCAATGCTAAACACACGAGACCCAAGACCCGGTGTCATGTGCACAACAAACACTCTCGTTTGCATTGTCATTAACTTAAAGAGCTCTTCAGAGATAGCTTCATCAGAGGCTGAAAGAGGAAGAACACTGAGATAAGGGACACGAACATAGGCCTGTTGGAGAGAATTGGTTAAGCATGGAATCACTCCTTCGCCATAACTGTTGTCAACATAGATGGGAACAACCTCTTTCCACCCAAATGCTTGGACGAGGGCACTAATGGCTTTGACTTGAGTTGAATCGTTTTGAGCAACTTGGAAAAAATATGGACTCCGAAGAGAAGAAAGAGAAGGGCTTGTGGCTGAGAATGTTACAATGGGCACGTGTGCTTTGTCTCCGAGGCTGATCATAAATGTTGCTTCCATTGTTGTCACTGGCCCCAATATAGCTTCCACTTGCTCATTCTTTATGAGATCTAGTGCTGTTTAATTTGTTTATCATCAAATTCAAGAAACAAGTTCAACAGTTTAACTTAAATCTTGAGTTCTTAGCTACAATAAAGACATGCAATTTTCAATCTTTTTTTTCTTTTGTTGATTCTTGATATTTTCCACAATCAAAATATACCATCCACTGACGAGGAAATCAAAAAATAAAAAACTTGGCTCTCTGAATTACTCGGTAGTAATTTTTTTCTCTCATTTGGGACAGCTTTTTCTTACCTTGATTGTCATTATTTTATAGAAAGAATACAACTAGATATTTAAATAAATAAATAAATAAAATTAATGTCACAAAAATTATACTACATTTTTTGTCGTTTTGCATGCAAACTGTGATTGTTGAATTCTTCTATTCAATGGTATAGCTATAGAGTTTAACCTAACTTGAAATTCTTAATCCAATAAAAATACGATCTGTTTATGTTTCTTTTTCTTTTCATTTTGTTGTTTTCCTTCTTCTTTTTATCTCTCTATAATGGATAACAATAATGAAGAGATGATGAGAGGATATAAAAGATATATACAAATTAGGGAAATATTCGGTGTGAGTTAATAGATCTATATCACAATCTTTTGGTAAAAAAAAATTGACTCTAAGAAATTAGTTTTTAGTGCATTGAATGATTAAGACTCAAAATCCTTAAGTTGATTAATTTTTTATTATGCAAATAATATCACTCTACAAATTAAAACCAACAATGTTATATGTACACCATTTATCAGCCACTTTCAGTCATCAATATACTTTTTAAGGTGGGGCTCATAAAAATATTAGTGACAAACCATATGCATTTATTATGGGTGACTGATGATGACAGCATTTTAGTGTACAAGAAGCATCGTTGAATTAAAACATATATATTATCCGTTTTTTTATTCGTTCGATCATGGGTAATGTGTTTCTTTCTTTATTATTATTGATTTCGTTTGACTCATTGAACAATAACAATAACAATGTAAGGTAAGTAGTAACTCAATTAATCCTAAGTCGTCAGAACTCATATATATAACCAACACGCATAATTGAATAAGAAGAAGAAATATAATAGGACAAGATGTGAGTAGTGCTAAGAAAAAAAAAAAAGAGAAATGATGATGTAGTACGTGTATGTTTACTTCCAAAATAAGTGAATAAAATTACTGTACATTACAAATAAGTGAATAATATATTCAAAACAATATTAGTAAGTAATAACTATTGTAATAATGTTTGTTGTACAATAAAAATATATTCAATAAGTATTCAACGTATGTTATTTATCATACATAATGTGTGTTATACATATAATATATTACGTATAACACATATTACGTATAACAAACAGCACATGTTAAATGCTAGTATGATGTATTTAGAACAAGTATTATTGGTAACTATTATGCTAGGTGTAGTTTGTTGTACTACTCACTCACGTCTCTTGCTCCTCCATTTGCAATGAATGAATGACCTAGCAATATGCGCTGTTATTTCTGACCCCCCTCCCCGTCGTTAACAAACTTGTACTTCTGGACTACTTATATACATACATACATTCATTTATTGATCCATTCAATTCTTCCGATTTTGTATTACTAGTATTAATTTCGACTTTTTTTAAAACTAATTATTATTAGTATAAAAATACATTTGTCAAGAATAAATAAAAATCATCTATCTATTCATCAAGGAACATGCAGTAGTAGCTAGCTAGGTAGATGAATAAAATTAGCACGAATATTTGGGAACAACAAAAAATCAGTCAAAATAGTCAATAAAGCTCATTTAGTATTTTATGGCCTAAATAACATTTTAATTATGAGTATATTTTTAATGGACTGGGTGATTGTGACCTAAATTCTTATTTGTTGACTGTTTTGACTGATTTTTGTTGTACCTAGCAATTTTGTAAAATTAGAGAGAAAGAAGAAGGAAGAGGGCGAAATAAGCAAGTAAGTAACCTTGAGAAGCAGCAGTGAGAACGTGTGTTTGGGAGTCCCTGGTGATGAGGTGGAGCCTGGTTTTGTAGTGAGGATGGGAGCCGTAGAATTCAGAGAGGCACATTCTGATGCAGCTTAACCCCATCCTCCCAACCCTACTTGCAGTTCCTAGATCTACCACCGCTCCTACTTTCACTCTCCTCACTGCTCCTCCTGCACCCACTGCTGTATTATTGTTGTTTCTTTGTGCCCACGACGCACCCAATAACAACAACCATACACTCATTATTACACCACCCACTAATTTGTTGCTACAATCATAACAATAATATTGTTTCGCCATACATACATATATTAATTGGAAGAAGAAAGAAACTAATTAAGCTTCTAGCTAGCTTATTGGCGATAGATAATCTTTCATGGCATGCAATATCTATCTATCCATCAATCAGAGTCGTCGTCTTCGTTAGAACTCACAGGTATTTATATATATATATATATATATATAAGGATTAAGGAGTTGTTGACTTGAAAAGTAAACGTACAGCTAGCACATACAGACACAATTGTCCTTTTACCCCCACACTCTACTAGCTCATCGCTCCTCACGCATCACACGCGCTAAATGATGAATTCACATCCATCTTGGATGTGTAGTTCCATAATAGAGAAGAAAGTTACAAGAAAGAATTAATAAAAATAAAAGTTAAATAATAAATATGATAGGAGCAATATATTTTTGTAACTAGGATGTATGAATGTTTAAAAAAGTTAAATATACAAATAAAATTGTTTCATCACACACTCTACATCTCTAACCAATGTATTTTTCTTATCTTAATTTTTCAGCCGCCCAATCAAATTTGGCCAACATAATAAATACATTGTGTATCTTAAAAAACAACATCAACTACTTGTTATTTAGAAATCAATCTTGCTTGGTATATTATGAAAAACCAGCTAATATAGATAATGGATTTATTTTGACTTTATTTTTTTGTCCAAATAATTATTGAGATAGTAATGAGCTGAACAATTATGATCCAAAATCTCATCTATTGGCTGATTTTTTATTGTGTATTTAGCATAACCCTTTAGAAATTAACCAACCTATTATAATTTATCACTTTATGTGAAATTATATATTAAATAATGTACAGTGTAATCTAATTTCAACTCTAACATGTTTTTTGGTCTTCATTACTACTCGTAACTAAACGTGTTACGCTACAGAGTTACAACCAGAAGCAGCGCAGCTACGTACAAGTATTAATTAATTAATTTGGACTTTATAAAATTTGAGTCTAAGGACACATACATAGGAGGACGTAAAACATCCACGAGAACAATATTATTTGTACATCTCATATTTTTAAATATATTCAAATATTATACTCATAAAATATATAAATTTTACCACTTTAATTATTTATTTTTTCTTTTAATTTATTTTTTATTTATCTTTTTACTCACACATTTTGATATATACATCCATGTTTAAAAAAATCCATTTATAAATGGTTTAAATGCATCGAAGGTATAAAAACATTGTACTATCTCGCACTTTATAAAAAATTAAATTAAATAAAGATGAGTAGTCAAGTTCAATATATAATAACAAGTCTTGGTTGACTTCCCTTTCCTGAAAAATGTTTTAATTGAAAGGCATCTAATATATTAGTATATCCTTGCATGAATTCTTTAATTACCTACTTACACCTGCAACTCATTTCTTTATTCAAAAATGTTAAGTGAACAATAAAAAATCAGCCCATACAGCCAATGGACCTATTTTGACTTTGATTTTGGCCCAAATAATCATTGAGATTGTAATGGGCTGAATTGTGATACCCCGTATCATAGTGTCCCTTAGGAAGGACTTTTCTCAAGACGCGTCAGAAACACGTCAACAAGTTCTTGTCAGAACGGACTCGCTAGCGAGCAGTCAGCTCCCGCTAGCGAGCAGTTGGTCGCCAGCGACCGCAGTCAAGTCGCTAGCGATGGGATCAAGTCCCACATCGTTCAGAATGGACGTCAAGACGTTGCCGACATAAGGTGCTAGCTAGCGAGCAGCCACTGCCCGCTAGCGAAGAGCTTGTCGCTAGCGACCGGACCGAAGTCCCACATCGGTCACAGCTTGTTCAACCTTTCCCCCTCACCCTATATATATGAGAGGTTATGTTACCTCACACCTCACATCTCACACTCAGCCTTTTTCAAAGCAGTGCTTTGGGGCATCCTTCGTTGTTGAGGATAGTGTGAGCTCGACGTCTTGGGGATACTCTGCTAGAGCAAGTTCCCGACGGTGAGTGAAAAGACGTTTTTGCCCCTGTCAGCGTGTTGATCGCTAGCGAGCTGGCGAGTGTGCCGTCGCTAGCGAGAAGGTGTTGCTCGCTAGCGAAGGTTCAGTGTGCAACCTAGTTCAAGTTTTTCTTTTCCTTTGTGCGGTCCTGATGGGTCTTTTGCACGCCAGGTGCAAACGCGGTGCCGATAGCTAGAGCAGGAGCTAGCGGTGCCTTCCAGTCTCAGGACTTTCCAGGTGAGTGGAGATTTTAGGATGGATGTGTCGTGGCTGCCACATAGTAGCATTTGAATATATCTATATGTTTATATGTTTATGTTTATATGTATATGTTTATGTTTATGTTTATAGTTGTATTTATGTTTATGTTTATATTTATGTTTATATGCTTAGGTGAATAATATGATAGATAGATAACATGCTTAGAAGATAATATGATAGGTAGATAACATGCTTAGGTAGTTAATATGAAAGGTCTATAATGTGCTTAGGTAGATGATATGATTAGGAAAATAACCTAGATAATATAACATATATAGTAAGATAATATAACATAATAACATAGCATAATCTAGTAAGATAACCTCACGTGATAAGATAGCATGACATGGTAAGATAACATGATAAGATAATATAATCTAGTAATTAATATAATCTAGAGATTTATATAATCAATCAATTAATACCACCTAGTGAGTTAGTATAACTTAGTAATTAATGTAACCTAGTGAGATAATGTAACCTAGTAAAACACCATAACCTATTAGGATGATATAACATAATAAGATAACGTAATTCATTAAGATAATATAACTTAGTAGAATAACGTGACCTAGTAAGATAGTAAGCCCGAGTAAGATAACACGTCTTAGACAGATAATATACCTTAGACAAATAATATACCTTAGACAAATAATAAACCTTAGTAAGATAACATACCGTAATAGAAACGTGCCTTAGAGGATAACAAATTTTAATGGAGGATAATGCTCAGATAGATAAGTTCCCTAATAGATAATAGGACAGGAATGAGTGGATGACTTCTAGATCCCTTTGTATTTATGTTATGCGTTATGATGTTATGCATTATGATTATATTTATTATATGCGCTATGACTATAATTATTATAAACGTTATGATTATAAGCTTGAATGATTTATGCTATGCTATGTCATGATATGAAGCAAGTTAGAATCCTATTATATATGATCAGTATGATAACATGCAGTGTATGAGTATAATGGCTGTAGAATTGTGTGATGACTGTTTATGTAGTCTGCGAACCGTCGTAGTATGTATTTCAACGCTATAGCCCAGATGTAGCTCCCGGTCGAGTTTAGCCGTGACATACTGCCACGAAGCGCCTCGAGTCCCACCCCAGATACAGTAGGACTGGCCTCACCTGCGTGGTTGTAGAGGTCCAGATCACAGGGCGGCTCGTGTTCCGTCACATGACCGCACCCTCGTGGTAGCGAGTCACAGTTATAAGTTACAGCAGGACGGCTCGTGTTCCGTCATATGACCGCACCCTCGTGGTAGCGAGTCCCAGTTATCAGTTACGGCAGGACGGCTCGTGTTCCGTCATTTATCAGTTTAGCATGGGGGCTCGAGTGCGGATATCTCCGGCGATACGCGTCCGTCGTCAGAGAGGCGCAGCTACGTAGATAGGACAAGTATATGTGATTGATAACATGACAGTATGTGTTGCATGACATGCATGATACCCCATCACTGAGTTGCGACTCACTCCCCACATTTTGTTTCAGAGTTCGATCAGGAGGCAGACGAGGAACCGTTGATCCAGTAGAGGTCGGTTGCAGCTGATTTCCCTTGGTGAGCTCCGCATTTTCCGTGGAGTCTTAGTAGTCTATGTTTAGTTTAGGTTTAGTTTATATTTCACAGTCAAATCAATCATGTATAGTTTTGCTCCAGACTTTAGAGGTAGGATTCCTTTATCAGTTAAGTTATGTTTCAGTATACTGAACTAATACGTAAGTTTCAGATTAATACAATTATATATATGATTATCAGTTAAACAGTTATTTCAGTTATTTCGGTTATTCAGTTTATTTAATGGTTTATGCATGTTGCTTAGCCCTTAAGTTATACCCTAGTAGCGTGTTCGTTGGGATAGAGCCCTTCGCACGGACACCCCTCAGTAGCGGGGTGTTACAGTAATTATGGCCAAAAATCTTATTTATTGGCTGGTTGGGCTGGTTTTGCATTGTTCATTTAGCATCACCCTTCTAGTAATTCTTATGCTTCGTTTTTTTTTTTTTGGTAAAGAATTCGTATGCTTCGTTATTAGGTTAGAATAATGACGCTTTTCTATCACAAATGTTTGGGGAATAACAAAAAAATCTGCCAAAACAGCCAACAAAGTTCATTTAACGTTTTGTGGCCCAAATAGCATTTTAATCATGAGTATATTTTTAAAGGACTTGGTGATTGTGGCCCAAATTCCTATTTGTTGGCTGGTTTTTTGTTGTACCCTTAACAATACTCCTTTTCTATAGAGTAATGCTAAATGCACAATGAATAACCAGCTCAACCAGCCAATAAATGAGATTATGGACCACAATTACTCAGCCCATTACAATTTCAAGGATTATTTGGGCCCAAACCAAAGCCAAAATAGACTCATTGTCTACATTGGCTGGTTTTTCATTGTTCATATAGTGTTATTATTTCTATATTGTCTAATATGATAATTCCGTGGAAACAAAATAAATAAAAAGTTAAATTAAATTATACTATAGTTATTTCTTTTACATTTACCTTTGACCAAATCAAACTTCAATTGGCCATTTTAAAACATCAGCATATGTATGTGAAAATTAGAAGTTTTGCACACACGTCTGTTTCAGAACTGGCAAGTCACGGTCCAGGTAAGTTGTTGCCAATTGAAGTTGTAGTATCATAGTGTAAAATTAATTAATTAATTATTGTATATATGTGTGAAATTAAAATCATACTCTATGCAACTCTCTCTTGTTTTCACTCCTAACAACTTAGTTTTAAATAAAACCCAGCTTGTCTTTTTCCTCTTATTCTTGTTGTAGAGGATTTTGAACAAAGATTCATCAACTTCCCAAGATTGATGAATTGTTATTTCAAAGGTTTAACTTAATTGATCAAAGTCAAGTTCATTGTATCGTACTCATATAACTTAGCCAACGCGTATATATCTCATATACACAGCCAGGGGACCTTACTCATTATTCTATATATATATTAATCTTTAATTCATGCTGTCAATAAGACTTATTATGCATAGTTGATTTGTTCTTTTTTTTATAAATAGTACGTATGTGTGAGTACTCAAGAAAAGGCAAAAACTCATTATTATAACTTTATACAATATTTTGTTCATTATGACTTCACTTAATTTTCAGATTTTTAATTTGTATGCGTGTGACAAGTATCTCTATTAAGTAAGTGCCGGGTAGCGAGGGAATATATATTCAATAATTTTTATCGTACAACATAAATACGTTCAACGAGTATTCAACATGTGCTATACATAATATGGAATTTGTGTTATATGTACGTGTGTTGTAGATATAGCACATATTCCATTTCATATATAGCACACGTTGGATGCTCGTTGGACGTATTTTTGTTGTACGACAAATACTATTGATATATATTACTCTACATAAAGTAATTCATGTGGGCTAACTTGCAGATATCATTAATTAATTAATTAATAATTATACACATATTGAAATCCAGACGACTTGAATTATGTAGACTGGGTCTTCTTAGTTCTTACTGTGTTTTGTTTTCAATCGTTTTAATTAATTTCAGTAGTATTATACGTGTGTGTTGAAAGATACATGACAAGGGCAATCAGAATCGTCAACATATATAAAAGACTATACAATATCAAAATTATTAAATAAACTTGATGCCCTTGGAATTACAAAAGTAAAACCCAAAATACAAGTTAGTAGACAATAACAAAATGAAGATTAAGTCTCTGCTGCATATATATAAAAATATTCTAACAATGAACGTTTGTGCTTTTGTTATTTTTTACTTTCTTTTTCTCAGTGTTTGACTCACATAGTACATGATTACATGCATGCTAATAGCAAGCTTCTTAAACAATTTAATTATTATTAATTGTTTTGAAAGGAAAAATTTAATAAACGTTCCAACTTTTGACTGAAAGCATCGATATATAGACTACATGCATGTAGTATTAATTAAGAAAAATGTATGTATGGTGAATGACCTTAGTTTGTTATTAATCACAATCTAATTAATAAATAAATTGTTATACTACCAAATGACAAGTATATCCACTTGCTCTTAATATTAATATAAACAGTAACATTTTCTTTTCAATAAAGCTCATCATAAATGTGAATTTTCATTTAATATGCAAAGATTAATGGATTTGGATTATTATCCTCTCAAGCTCGATCAAAGAGGAACAAATGGTTTATTTCTAAAGTTTGTTTGGTTGGTTGGTTTCAGTCTTTTGATTTTCGTTTGATTGTATTAAGCCTTTTTATTTATTTCTTGACCGAAAATCTTTTTATTTATTTAACAATAAAAGATTATTACCAAAGACAGGAATAATTAGATAAATTTTAAAAAGACATTCAAAATTAAATGAAAAAATGGCAGAGAGAGGATGAATTAAAATAAAACATAAATAATAGACTTATATAACATGTGAGTAAGATATTTGAATATTCAAAAATGATAAATATATAAATAATATCACTCTTTAAAAAAACATATATACTGAATGTTTAGTTAAGTCAAAGGAGAGAAAAAGTATTATAAAATTATTTTCATATATAAACAATGCACCTGGACTAATATATACTATTTGATAGAAACTTATCAAAAACAAAATCAAACAATAACTAATACAGCATAAAGGAAAAACAAAATTACCATAATAAAAGAGAGCATTGATTTCATTCAAGGAAGGAAGTAAATGCACTGGAGCGTTTACATGGAATGGAATCAACGTTTTGTTTTAATTCCTTTTTCGGGTTTCAAGAAGAAAAATAAAAACGGATACTCTAATATGACTAAGAAGAAGCAGCCTCAGAATTATCACCCACACATCTATAAAAACCTAAATCCAAACCCAAATGTTGTTCGAATTCAAATCAAACATAAAAAATGGAGAACAGAGCAACGTTGTTCTTTGTTTTGTCAGTGGTTCTATGCATGAGCAGCGTTCAAGTTCGGTCCCAATATAACTGGCAGAGCAAGGAGGAATTCCACCTCAAGGAGAGAATGACGCATCTCAAGTTCTACCTTTTCGACATCCTTAGCGGAAACAAACCCACAGCGGTTGAGGTTGCACGCCCAAAGGTGCCCGTTGGATCACCCAAATCAGCCACCCCATTCGGCCACGTGTACGCTGTGGATGACGTTTTGAGGGAAGGGCCCGACGCAAACTCGACGGTAATTGGGAACGCGCAGGGTCTGTACATGTCGTCGAGTCTTGATGATAATGAGCTTAGCATAATGATGTACATCGATTTTGGATTCACCTCAGGCAAGTTTAAGGGAAGCTCCTTCAGTGTGTTTTCGAGGAACCCTGTGAGTGAGGGTGGATCTTCTAGGGAATTGGCTGTTGTTGGAGGGAGGGGTCAGTTTAGGATGGCTAGGGGCTATGTTAAGGTTAGGACACATTACCTTAATACTACCAATGGTGATGCCATTCTTGAGTATAAGGTCATTCTTATTCATTATTTCCGTAAATAATTGTTAATAGAAGCAATTGTTTTAAGGAGCATGTAATCTCTAATGGAATAAAAAAAATAATATTGCAAGTTCTGAGTATTCTGCATATTTCTCTTTTTCTTTTCTATTAGATCTATATTGATATTAAGAATATGGGCTGTTGGTCAAATGACTTAATTTCCTCAATATTGACCGGTGTTGAATTGTGTGATAGTATTATATTGATATTATTAAGTATGTTAGTTTGCAGAATAATTGAATAAGAACAGGTAATAATCTTTAATAATAAAAAAATTATTTATATTTTTCAAATACGCTATCCGTCAAATAGAATGGATCGCAAATACCTACAAAGCATTTTTTTTTTAATATGCTCATATTTTGTATTTCAACTAAATCCGATAGCTACAATCAATGGAGGGAGAAAGAATTTATAATTTCGTAATACTACTACTTTCACGGATACAATGAACTAGATTAAGGTTATTCCATTTTACAATACAAACTAACGGTAGAAGCTAGAGTAATAATACTAAAAAATGAGAGACAAAAAACTAACAAAAAATATCGATAGGGACTAAAATTAAAATCATCTATATTTACATGGACCAAAAACATATTTAAACTTAAACTTTAAATAATTAAAGTTAAGAATAATAATGTACATTTATTGCATTTGTTTGGTTGCATCTTCACAAGTTGTGTGACTTGGCTTTCCACAAAGACTGCTAGATGAGGACAAGCATATCAACAATTACTCATCATAGGAGTACAAATAAATTCCATTAATGGAATTAATATTATTATTATATATGAACCACTTGCACTTTGATCTTGTGATTGATGAAGAACTCTTAATTAAATTAGGTTGACTCTTCCATTGCAATCTCCACAGATATGGTGAAAGAACAATGGGATCCATTACCATTTATTTCCTCCTGAGAATCTGGACCCATCATCCTGTTTAAGAGCATATCTTCTAAGCTTTTTGGCTAATTTAATGTACACTGAAGCCCACCAACAATACAGTACCAGAAGCACACATGGCATAACCACAGTGGCAATTGCTATGTTAAGGCTTGGTGATATAACTAACATAGACAACACATAGCAACCAGAAAATAAGGTAAGTGGAGAAGAGACTATAACACTGATTCTCCCTCTAGGCATTAGTAAACATATCATCAAAATTGATAGGTAAAATGCGCATGTATTGAATAGCCAGAACCAAATGAATGCCTCAACTTCCATAACCACTTTCCCAGCACTTTTCTGTGCTGCTGGATTAGGACTAGGCCTCAGGGGCGAACCGATCCTGTTAACAGGGGCCGGAGGAACAAGGGCGCTTCCTTCGGCCTGATAAACTCCACCGGGGGGACTAAGTGCTGCCTCGTACGTGCTTGTTGCGAAGAGAATTGCTACCACCAGCAATGCATTGCGCGTGTCGTTCGATATCCTTCTTCTGAGGCGTGTTGCGCTGATCGCTACTCTCTCGTGGAAGGTGATTTTGGATCTTAGTTCATCTTCTTGGAGTGGAGCAGCAGCAAGTGAAAAACCATATAATGCTCCAGCACTAGTTAACATGTCTCTGATCTCTGCACTGTGATCATGTGTCTGATTAATCTCCACCGTGTCCAAAGCCGTTAAGCCGACTAAATTCTTGGCGTTTAAGTCCATGTTGCTATCTATCAACAACCTAACTGCCTGCAAAATTTGATCAAAAGGAATTAACAATATGATCTAAAAGCTAATGAGTTAATTCAAATTTGAATCAAAGAACTATATATAATAAGGAGGAGAATGCGAGATAGAAGGATATGCCTCATGCCTGTGGCAATCTTTTGAGCACTGCAATATGCAGAACCGTGTTTCCTTCCTCATCTTCCCAATTCAGAACACGCTTTTCGACTCCTTGAGATCGCTTTTGGCAATTCCTCTGAATCCAACCAACAAGAACCTCAAGAGCCTCAACCTGTTTGTGTTTGGCAGCAATATGCAGAGCAGTTTCACTTCTAACAGTCACATCTTCAACAGAACCAGGACAAGCTGATAAGAATCTTGCTATAAGATCTGTTTTCCCTATCTGAGTCACAAAATGCAGAGGAGTGAGGCCTTCTCTGCCTTTGACTCGGACAAGGTCTCTGTTGATGTCGACAAATCGACACGCCGTTCTGTAATGGCCATTCTGCAAGGCAAGGTGCATAGGGCTAAGGCCATGCTGATTTAGCTTCCATGCAAAAAGAGGCTTCATTCTGATGATCTCAGTGGCGAAACTCGATTGGCCAGAAGCTGCAGCAACATGAAGAGGAGTATCAACAAATGGTATCGTAGCAATGTGCTCCATGAGATATGGATCCACCTGAATCAGTGTGTACAGCAGGTTTATATCTCCCATTTGTGAAGCTGCATTTAGTGCCTCATTCATGGTATTATAATTGGTATCAGATTCAAGAGAAATGAAATGAAGTGTTGAAGGGTTTTGCAGGTAGAAACTATCAAGAAAAAAGCCTGCATTGCTTATTATTTAAAGATTTGGATTTCAAAGTTCAACTCAGTGGAAAACAAAGTCAACCCTTTCTATTATTATTTTATCTGCGTGTCTCACAAGTTGTTCTTTTCCCTATTTGAAGTTGTTACGTTTTCACCATGTTCATTTTCAACTGAATTGCTTCTCATCTTCCTTGACAGTGACCACTGACACCTAGGACGTGGATTTGTGTGGGCGAATCTAGAGCACATTAAACAGAACAGAACAACTCAATTTCATACAAAGAATAATAGTCCAGTGCCCTAAATGGACCTTGAAAATGAAAAGTAAGTTATTCATTCATTTTCTTGGTAACTGCCTATAGCTAATGTATATACCTCAGTGGATGGCAGAGGAAAACAAGAAACAGAAGAGGATATACCAGATTGATGCCGCCTAATCTTTTTCCTTTCTTTCTAATTCCTTTTGTCCCTTTCTGGTTTTTCTTAAAAGGTACCTTCTTTGTTGTTGCTTTCAATTTGCACTAGCAAACAAGAAGATGGGCTTGGAAAAAATATGGAAGTATTAAGAATCGAAACTGCTATTCAAAAATGGTCACCTCGATTGCCCAGTGTTAAACCTCATAGACCTTGATTTGATTTGATTTTCAACTTGACTGTTTTGGTCCAGTCAAACCTTCACAAAACATGAAACTACATATCAAGTGCCAATGACAATGAATTATTATTCCGGACAGACAATTACAATCAATCAATCATACAAATTCAATACAAGTGAGACCTTGTTGCTTCAATGGAGCTTGTTGAATATGGAATCGGGCAAAACAGGTTTATATTATACAAGTTAGGCGACAGGTGAAATATGACTTTAACTAATTCCGCTGAAAAACCTGCGATAATAATAGTACAACTACAACACGTTCATCACAATCCCTCTCCGTCTTTGAAAAAAAGAATTGAAAAAGACAAAGTTTACATCAGCGTAACCCCACTTACACGGGGAATCAACATAAAATTAAGGAAATTGGAAAGAGCGATCTATGGTTACATACACAGGCTTTCAGAATCTTTATTCTGTCAGAAATGGCATACGAGAAAAAAATATTCTCAGCATGGAAGTAGTAAACATGTATTCTTCAGAAGCAAATCGCACCATAAAGGATTTTTACCCGGAAAAATGAAAAAGAAGATCAGATGATGATTCTACTTTGATTTTTGATGACTGTAACGTTGAATTCCGTAGACATCGATGATACCGGGAGGGAAAACAGGGTCAGTAGCAGCTCTAACAGCAACTTTAGCCACTGCAGTAACATTGACTGGAGGGGTCAATAGAGGCCCAATAAGTGGTATCTGCTTCAATGGTTTTGCATGCTGCAGAACCTGTACCACTCAAGTGAGTTGCAGTCAGAAACAAAGGTTAGCAAGAAATTTCTAACACATCAATGAGAATGCCAAGTGGAAAACGATAGTCAATGTCATATTGGAGTAGAACATGAAATGAAATTACCATCTCCATTGGAGATCCAATTGCACCAAGGGGAATCTTCATGCTCCCAACACTTCGAGTTCCATAAATAAATCCTGGCCTCAGAATCACCCCTGGAAAAGGCACACAACGTCCAACAAGACACATTTTTTAACAGAAAGGTGGTTTTGTGTACATATCCAATACATTGATCACAAATATTCTAGAATAAACCTCCCCACAAGTAATGTTAATAGACTGAAAACTTACCTCCATAAGGAAATCTGGTCAGTAGCTCTGTTTCAGCAGCTCTCTGCATCAATAACACACATTTTGATGATCATGAGATTGAAATGGAAATATCCATTTACATAAAATAAAAAAAAAGTCTCTTGTACAAATAGAAGCAAGTATACACAATAAGTATTTCAGACCAGAGAGAGAAGCAGAACTCAGAATATCATAAATGAATGACTGAAGAAGTGAAGTTAAATCAATAGCAGCAAGAGAAGTGAAGTTAAATCAATAGCAGCAAGAAACAGAGTTAAGGCCAGCCACTGAAATCAGTGTGTTCCTCTTTAAGTAGCCTGCATATTTCAAACATTATCCAGCAGGGTTTTATGATAAAATTTCCTGGTAATTTTCATCAATAGATGATTTATTCCACAAAATATCCACATCAATGAGAGTTGGGCTGGGACATATTACCTTTCCTTCATAATACCCCTGCAGCACATAATTTACAACACCAAAGTCAGCAGCAGAGATATAGACAAATCTTTTAACACCTGCAGAACCATTGGCAAATCATCCAAGAAAAGTAAGAGGTAAGTAATCTAGAAGAGGAAATAATAGCTATTGCATATACAACTACAAAAAAAATGAAAGCAGTCTGCACATAAAACATCTGTAACAGTGAATAAACTGGCAATCGCTATATGTTTGAGGAAGATTAAATAATTGCTATATTGATGCTACACTCTTGATAATGTTCTCTTAGAATCCTCCAGTAGAGAGATGACAATACTTGGAAGTAGTATTGAGATAATATTCATAGCTAGAAGTTGAGAAACTTGTTTTTAAAATGGTTTTTATATCTAAGTGGGAGTTCAGTTGTTATTTCTTGTGCAAAATTTTCTTTTCCAATCCATGTTTCTTTAAGCTAAATGGCATCGTTTGATGCATTAGCTAACCTACCTAAGCAATAGTACCGACAAGAAAGGATGGTAAAAATATAAAAAAGAAGATAATAAAGGACAAATGTTCTAGTTCTTCAATTACCATGTTCTGAAGCTGCTCTAATAGCATTGATATTAGCAGTCCCATTAATTTTGTACATGTATGAGTTGGAGCCAAAACCGCCAACACATGAGATCTAAGAAAAGAAACATGAGTCAGCACAATGAACCTATGCTATGATTCACAAGGAAAGCCAAGAAACATTAAACATAATCCTGTATCCTAAGCAACAAATTCAGACAAATTAGGTCAGTAAGTAAACTATGATTACTAGACTTCTTTTGACCCAACTATCTCCCAGGTAATTACTATGACAATTATTTGAAACGTGAACAATAACTGGAAATTGGAAAAACAAAATTATATGCATGTTTTGTCATTGAAAATACAGTGGTTGGCACTAAATAACTGGTGAGATATACTGTTATAAAAAAAGCTTATAAAAGCATAAGAGATTCTAACCAAACAAATTTGAAAAAACTGAAAGCAACAGCATGTGATTGCAAAGGAAACAGAAAACAAGTGAAAACCCTTGACGTTAGGCTTCCTCTTAGTGGCTACATATTTACCGGGTATTTTAACAAGATAAAGGGAAACTTACAACAGCAGTGACCCCATTCAGAGCTTCTTTCAACGATTCAGGCGAAAGGAGATTCCCTGTTTACGTGAAGATAGTTCAGATATCTTAGAACATTACAGTATCCCACAAAGATATCATCTACAATGAACAAGCCAAAAAAAGAACATACCTTTATACCAGGTGACATTTTTAGCCCACGAATCATGCAGGGAAGACTTACCAGACCTGGAAGAAAAAGACAAGGCAAATGACAGGGTAGATACCCATTATCCATAGGGAAAAATCAGCACTTAGTCGAATACATAAAGCATGATAGACAAATATGACAGGGTGTCAAACCTGCTAAGACTGGCAACAGACAAATCACGCTCTAAGGCTTCTCTACAAATATGTGAACCAACAAACCCATTGCCTCCCAGCACAAGCAACTTGAATCACAATCAAGTTAACATACATACATACATACATATAAGTACCGGGGTTAGATAATAGGAAAGGGCATTATACACAAAAAAAGGATGACCAATGTAAATATTGAAAAATGGCAATCATAATTCATGATATAATACCTTCTCTGTTGGGGGTGGAGGCACATTTACGGTTTCTGCTTCTTCGACCTTTTCGACCTTGAAGGGCTCATCAACCTTATTAGAATCCGTGCATAGATTTCTCGCGTTCTTTGATATGGCCGTTGCACTTCATTTGGTAAGAAGAATAGGGAAAACAAAACACCATGTAATGACTGACTAGTCAGTGACTTAAACAAACACCTAAATTGAGCACAATATTCATACGACTTTTGCACTAAACTCGACCCTAAGAATTTCTTTCACATAAACAACCAATGTCAGTGTTAGAATACCGTTGACTCTAACAATCAGAATACACTCACACTCAAATCATATGATGTAAGGGCATTGTTGATTTTATAGAGCTCACAGCTAAATTTCAAACAAATTAATCAGAGATAAGTATAAAATAAAAATAAAAAGCTATAATTCCCAAAAAGAGTAGAGCGCAATTTACTGAATTCCATGGGTGATCCTATTATTATTATTTCCCTAAACCCCCAAAAGCAAACATCGAATCATGTATACACCGAAAAACGACACGATGAAAACAAAAAGACAGAATAAAAAGGAAATTAGTGAAAAATGGAAAAGTAAGAGACTGACTTGAGCCTGGAAATGGAGGGGGCGGAATGGATCAAGCGGGAGAGCACTGTCCTCATTGTAATTGTGAGTCCGATGCTGAACCCTTTTCTTTTCTTCAATAATAATAATAATTTGTTGAGCAAGCTTTAGGAATCCAGAACTAGAAAGAGCGACACGAGGGAGTAGTGGGTTTATGCATACATATACATGGCATCTCTTCTTACTGCCACCTCTCTAACTAACCACCATATGTATTATGTGGCTCTATTCAAGCCTCTACCTTTTCTCCCTTCATTAATCACTTTTTTTATTATTACTGTTATTCATTAGAGGTGAAGCCCAAGAAAAGAATATTAAAACGGAAAATGGTAAACGTACATATAATAGTATTCCTTTACTTATTTTTAATTTTATTTAAATATTGATAATTGTGATGAATATGTTAGTAACATCAATCGTTAAAGTTGCCAACATTTAAATAAGTGAAGGGAAATACTTGGGGTACAACAAAAAATCAGTCAAAACAATCAACAAATTATGCACAACATATATAATATAAAATGCACAATGTATATCACATGCAATGCACAACATATTTCACCTATTGTGCACAACATATATCACATGTTGTAACATCATCTTTCTTTATAACATGTGATATATGTTGTGCACATCATATAATATATGGTGTGCACAATATGTAATATTTATTGTGCAATTTATATTATACATGTTGTACAAAACTTGCTAGCTGTGTTAGCCTATTGATTTGTTGGCCATGCTCATAAGTGAAAGGATAATATGTTAAGTAAAATTAGATTTTAGATCGCGAGCTTTTCGTGTTACCCGTAGGAGCTCTGAAACTATATTTTCTTCTTTTGTTTTTTTAATAATTTGGGTCCTCATTGCACACAATGATATGGTGTATATGACTATTATGAAAGAAGAGGCCCATTCTAGTATTCTACTCTCACCATCTGTACTTGAGAAGCCCGTCCCTGGTGGCTTCGACCAAAAATAAAAGGCCCGTCCGTCAGTAGGACAAGGTCAAATATATTTTTATCATCGAGCCATTCCTCAATAAGACAATAACCAAACACAATCAATTACATGCCAAATTATATATAGGGATAGAATATATTAACCGCAATAGTTTATTTGATCATATTCACGTTTCAAATAAGACTTATTGTGGCTGGAGTTTTTCATTTCATTTAATTGAATTACAATAGATCATTTTATAGAAGAGTTAAACTTTAAATTGGTCTTTCACTTTGTATGGGTGAATCAAATTAGTAATCCACTTTAATTTTTGCTCAAAGTAGTCCTCTACTTTGCACTTTGTGAAGCGAGTTGGTCCTTCATTTATTTTTTATGTTATGACTCTGTTAATTTATGCTGAAATTGACTGTTTATTGCTAACTTAGCAAGTACCATATAATCCTAGAAATTCATAACTCTTATAAGTTCTCTAATTTACTTATTTTGAATCAAAATACTTCTTTTTAAAATAAAAGTGGATGATTATTTTGATTCAAAACAAGTAAAATGAAGGACTAATATGAGTTATATGTATTTATAGGATTACATGTCACTTGTCAAGTTGGTATTAAACAGTCCACATTACCAAAAATTAATGGAGTTATAAAAAAGAATGTCAAGAGGACTAACTTAATTCACATATTGCAAAATAGAGGACTATTTTGAGCAAAAATTAAAGTGAATGACTATTTTGACTCACGCATACAAAGTAAAAGACTAATTTGAGGTTTAAGTCTTTTACAGAATATTCACACACCCGCAAATGAAGTTAAAAGATTTCTGCTGTCAAGGAAGCTTGGTTATGGTAAAGGATGGAGGAGTTTAATCAAAACAAATTAAATGCTTATTATTATTATTATTATTATTATTATTATTCTTGGAGAGTCATGTCTGTGTGACAATATATGTATTTTTCGGTCTGATAATGGAGCCAGCCTGCTACCAAATTGTATGCTCATATATATATAATCGTAATTGGATGGTTCAAATTATATAAAAAGGTTCTAATAGATTCTTTCATGCTTATTTAATATACACGTAACACTGTTTATGGCCAAGCAATTGAAGCAGCATATCAACAAAAAGAAAATCTAATCTAATAGAATATATAAAAATGAAGTAATAATACTTCTTGTCTAACTGACAAACAAACATTCAGGCGGAAAAAGATTGCATCTTAGAAAGCTAAAAGAAATTGGTAATAAAAAAATAGCTGAAAGAAATAAAGGATGAATTTATGGGGATGATTAGACCTGGTAGGTGAGGTGACATGCTCCTCACTGGAATTGACTATGGTGAGGGGGCGGCATTGAATAAATTGAAGGCAGTTACGAGTTGGAATTAGTTAGAAATCATAATAAAAATATATTCAATTAATATTAAATATATACTAATACTAAAATGTGTTAAATGTATATCATACGATAAATGTTGTATCTTCTATCAACTCTCTATCATTATTTATGTGGCATTTGCTTATTACTCTAAAGAAACTAACACTCATTTTTCTTGTCAAGTTAACTGAATTTTAGCCTAGAAATATTTTTAATTTAGTTTAAATTTTTTTAGTGCAAATACTTTATATTATATTTCTGATTGTGCTATTGTTTCACCTTCTAGGTCTCTACCTCCATCTGTACTGTTGTATAAATGAGATTCTAAAAAGTAACTATATTTTTTATATTCACAATTATTTAGAAAGTTGTGTTTTAAAGTCTAAAAACTAAATTTAACAAATTAAAATAAATAATAAAACCAATCATCCCAAAACATATTTATACATTTAATTATAAAATATTGTTAGTAATTTTACTAATGTTGACCAAATATTATGCCATGGTCATTAGAGATAATTGAATGAATTGGTTAATTCAAATATTTTTGAACAAAAGGATATATAAAGCTTTGAGATTTTTTCTGTTTAACTCTGTATAGGTTTGAAGTAGCCGCTGTTTTAATTTTAGTCTGCCCCAAGTATTTGTGTTGAACACACGCACGAACCTGAACTAGAACAAGTACATACTTGCTCCCTAATTAATTAATTTAAAATTAGCGAAAAGCATATAACATATCAAATCAAATAATATTATATTTATTACTAATTAGTAAGTTGTACTTGGCGCATCCACCCAAGTTGGGGATCTAAGCAAAGGACAGTGTTGCAACAAAAGATTCCAACGCCCAAATGCGATTAGTTATATAAAATTGGATTATTTTGGACGCTAACTCGAGATTAAATTAAACACACACTAAACTAATCTCATAAAAAGACTAGCGCTCTATCATCCACTTTTGATGCTCGTATACAAAACACCAAGTTATTATAAAAATATCTAAACCATCATAATAATCAAAAGCACTATAATAATGATCAATTGAATGAGGTCACACACGCAATATAATAGAAATATATTCAACAAGTATTCAATGTGTGTTATATATAATGTGTATAACACACATTAAATAGTTGTTGAATGATATTTCTATTGTTATAGGATAATCATTATTACAGTGTATAGTACTACTAATCGCGATGATCCGTTGTGGTGATTTAAAGTGAGATCATGGAAATCATGGTGCTGAGTTTTTAAACCACCAATGACTTTTGAAACCACGCACTAATGACTTGTTTGATTGTTTTAAATTATTCTCCCCTTGAGAAAGGAAGAATATAATAATGAAACAAATTTAAACTAATTAATTAAACGAGCAAGCTCTAAAAAAAATGATCAGATACTATGTTTTTGGAAAGAAATCTCCACATATATGCATATGATCGACTTACCAAGTTGAATTTGGCAAGTAGCTATATTGATGTGATGGTTGTGCCCCTAGATTTGATATATGAGCTTGCTTAGTTAGTGGACTCTTTCCCTTCCTCTTTTTGGCTAATGTGGGGGGTTTTTATAATTAATTACGTGGACAAGCTAAGTGGTTAATGCATAATTAAGAGCATTATCTATCCAATATATATATATATATATAAAATAAGATAATGATTGTTTGATGTGATGAATTAAGTGATGGATCGTATATAACAAGTAGCTAGGATGATTGACAGGTTGAGTACAAATTAAAAGTACCCCTATGAGACTAATCGGAGAATCAAATTTTAGAGAGCATTTTCAACTCCTGGTAGGGGTTGGACTTTTATATTATATATTGGGTAAAGAATATATATTTTGAAGTAACAAAGCAGATTAAAATGAATGGAGCATCAGAATATATATGGAACCAGCTGCGTCACATTTGGAGATAATAAAGAATAATTAGGGTTCGTCCTACGCCAAAATCAAACTATTAATTGAGGTTATTAAATAAATTTATATTAGGAGTATTTATTTACACGTATATATATATATATATGTGTGTGAAAAAGTTAATGTATGATTAAACAAGAGCAGGTGTGCAATATATGCTGAAAAGACTCAACTACTAAATTCCATAATATATGATAACAAAAATAAAGAAAGTGGATAGATTATGTTCTTTGCAGATAAGAAGAGGAGACTTGATAATGTTAAACATACATATAGATACAGTAAAATTCACTGTAATATTTATTACGTATAACACATTCATACATGCGTTAATGAGGGGGCGATGAATAATGAAAGAACCAACAATTGGAAAAGTGCAGAAGGGAAATACCATTAACTCATACTAATCAATCGTAGAACATATAAACATGTCATCAAAGTAGTATTCTCTTAATCAATTATTATTGTAGTAAAGTGCAGATCTTTTTATACTAGTAAGTGATCAATAACTTGAGTTAATATCTTAATTATCTAGTACTAGAGCTACCTTCAGCGCACGCACGAACGCACGAATGACCAACTGAATTTCACGAGTGAAGAGTGAGTAAGACCGCTTGGTTTGGTTGCAGCAAGCTATGTTACTTTACTTTACTTTAATTTAATGCAAACTATATGTAAGTCAGAGACACGCCTACTTTTATTTGTTTTTTGACCTCTCATCATCATCATTTGAATCAATGAGGCGCTCTCCTACGGTCTTCAAGCAGTTCCTCAAATAATAATTTTACTTTCTTTTATTATTCCTTTTGCTTTTATGCATTACTAGCGCTTTATTGAGCACAGAGCCATATTTTTATTATTAATTTGATTTTAGTTTAATTATAACAATTAAAATGCAGTGTTATTATTATTATTTGATTTAAATTTAATTAAATAATTATATAAAATAGAATTAAATATATAATTAGTAGAAATTAAGATAATAAAAAAGTAGTTATTATTTATTTTTTATATTTATTCTTAAAAATATTAATGTGGGATTATATTTTCTATATGAATCTGTTTGTTTAATTCAGGTTACACGTTCCAATACCCATTTAGGAGAATATAATTTTTCATTCCTTTCACAAAAAGTGCATTGAAATGGTCATGCAAAATCTCATCCAAACGGGCTATATAAATGAGCGTGCTAAAATGTACTTATTTAGGGATTCCCCTTTATATGAATGCTTTATTTCTTAATTTATTTTTCATGTACCCGAAACAAACTTTTTCCTTTTTCTTTTACTTGTTTGATCCAAACAAAGTGTTAGAAGCTTAAAAATACCAACTCAATGCAATGGATAGACTATATATGACGCATATATACAAATTTGCATATAATTAACATTCATTCATCGAATTGGCTTCTATTCTTTCCCTTTTCATCTAAGCAACTGTTAAAATATCTGATGAGTTTGATACATTATATTATAGTGCACTCTATCTCATCAGAGCAGATAATTAACAAAGCAAATTATTAAGCCTATATATGCTTGTGTGATGGAACAATATATATGATATGATATAATGCTGTAAACCATATATCATTTAATTTAGGGTCTTATAATTAACTAATGGATGGGATATTAATCAATGGGTCCGAATATACTCTTCTCAATCACACACCAGCAAATGAAAACTGTACTCTAAGTGACAATGGATCAATTGCACCTAGCTAGCTAATCAATAATGATTTCATTTCTCTTCTCTCACACGAATACGAAACCAAGAGTGAAGAATGAATAGTATGGTACACTACACCACATAACATATGCTTAACAACAGTAAAAGGACGACATTTCATCATTTTCATCATATAATTAAAATAAAGGGTCCAATCGGAAAATCAAAATCTAAATGATGAAACAAAAAGAAAGCAGTGGCAGCTTTGTTTCCACCTTTGCCCACATTGGATTATTATTCCCTTTATCCCCACCACCCATTATTATTATTATTATTATTATTATTATTATTATTATATTTGATGATGATCGTGCTTACTTTCATTATACACTTGTCTAATCATATAACATATATCAGTGCGCTTTCCCTGTGGCATTGCCACTCTAACCCAAAATGGATAAGGCCTTTGTTTTAATTTCCATATATCAAATATATAATATATATATTAATTACATCATCCTCCTACTACTCAGAGACATTCCTTTATAGGTGCATTACTTGTTGTCTAGTGGAAGGAGATTTATTAGATATTTTCACATCCTTCTGTGTATTTGTTTCTTTGAAAGCAATATCATATCAGATATGATGATGATCAATTACTCTAGTTGATTATTATCTTAAACCCCACATTTTGAAAAAAAACTCCAGATGACCTCATCATGTCTCCATCCAACACAAACATAGGCTATAATGCTCTTGGATACAGATATATATCCTATGCAATTCTGATCGAAACAGCTGCATCAGTCAATAAGGAAATAAGAAATAAAATTTACAATTTTTAATCAAACAATTAAATGTATTAACAAAAAAAAGTACTTTTTAATGAAAGTTTGTTATTATTTTTAATCATGTTAGATTACAATATAAGGGATTATATTTCTCCTGGGAGAGGAATAGGATTAAGAGCTGTTTGTAATATATGGCCTGACGCTTATTTGCATTTAGCATAGTATATAAATTCCAAAAGCTAAGCAACAAAAAAAGAAAAAATCCATTCCAAAAGCTAGAAAAATCCCTATGGCTTCTTGGGAGATGAAATTAAAGAAGCATCTGCCCCAGCCATAGGACCCACCCAACACCAAACATATATAGCTTTTGTTTTTTCAGTAAAACTTTCACTTTCAAGTCTATTTAGCTAGGATAAAAATTGAAATGATACTCACAGAACAAATTCTTGATCAAATACATTCTAAAGTGAAATGATATTTTAACTATAATACATTTTGGCGTCAGAACAATAATAAATTTTCAGTTAACAACAGTCACTAATTTAGCAAGTGTATTTTATATGTAATGCTATTTATATATATCCAATATTTTTAAATATTAAACAATTTTTAAATTTTCGTGTAATATGCATATAATATGACGTATATTTTATATATCAATACATGTATATTATTTATTATTTATTTGTAAATCTTGTAATTACCGATGTTAATCAAATTTTCATAAATAATTATGGAACAACATTTTTCCGGTCAAAACAATCAACAAAGTTTATTTTAACACTTTTGACCCAAATAGAATTATTAACCATATGTATTTTTTTTAATGGGTTGAGTGATTTAGACCCAATTTACTATTATTGACTGTTATGACTGATTTTTTGTTGTGTCTCTAACAATACTCTTAGATTTTTGTTGTTGTTCAAATATATCAACAATGCTATGTGTACACTATTTTTCAGCCACCAACACACTTTTTAAGATGAGACCCACAAAAATATTAATAACAAACCATATGCATTTATTATGGGTGGCTAATAGTGGCAATATTTTGTGTACAATAATCATTGTTACAAATAAATATATATATATATATATATATTACTCTCAGCCCCACTAATAACACAAATTGGTGAGTGACCCAATTTATAAGGGTACTCCCTTACCCCACACAATTAGTCACAACAACTTGCAACAACAAAACAGGGCCAAGTCCGTGACTCAATTGAGAAAGGGAAGAACCCAACTTCTCTATGTTCCCTCTTCAACTTTTCACCATTATAAATACCCGCCACCACTACACTCTTCCCTTTCAAGCACTCTCATTGCAATCAATCTAACACCTCCTTCTAAGTCCTAACTCCCCCTAACCCAACACACGCAAAGAACATAGAAACTTGTCACGTCAATAAAAATTAAACCAAAATGAGACCCATTCCCACAACCAAATCAACCACCACGAGTGATTCATCACTATCACCAATGACGAGCCCTGCTCTGCACTCCACGTGGCACTCTCCGGTTCCTTACCTGTTCGGAGGCCTCGCCGCCATGCTGGGCCTCATAGCCTTTGCTCTCTTGATCCTCGCTTGCTCTTACTGGAAGCTCTCTGTTCAACACGATGATGAAGAAACGGGTAACAACAGGAACAGGAACAGGAACGTGGAGGAGAAAGAACAGAGTGACTCTGGCAACAAGGAAACCGTGAAGGTGTACGAAGAGAAGATTCTAGTCATTATGGCTGGTGATGACAAGCCTACGTTCTTGGCCACCCCTGCTTGTGCTAACCGCTCTTCTTTCGCCGACGGTGGAGCTGGGAAGCATTCCGACAATGAAATCAAGAATCCTGATGAGACTTTGGACAAGTCAGAGAAAGAAGTAATGGACCGTGCTCTTCAAGCTACAACGTTATTATCGACTCAACACCCACAACCCCCCCAAGAACAGAGCTAGTTGCGGTGACAAATTAGTTGAAGTTGGATACTAGTTGATTATAATATCTTCATCGTTATTATGGTTAATTTGAACTTGTAGATTTAAGAAAGAAAGAGGGTCATGGAAAAGAATGGCATCCATCTCTGTTTTTTTTTTTTTAATTTTTTTTATTTTACCTTTTTGGGGTATTGGGGGTTTGGGGTTTTAGAACTTATTGGTTTGTGTTCCATGATTCGGGAAGTGTAAATTAAAAGCTGAGATGAATTAGACTTTGATTTGAGGGGATTTCTCTTTCAGTCTAAGGACAGCCAGATTTTGCATAATCTTCTGTGTCACAGCTGGTAACACCTTTTTATGTTGTGGAATTCATGTAGTACAGTACTACTAGTAGTACTTTACCAAAGTCTCGCGTAAGATTAATTGAACTTCATTTTATCTCCGGATTAACACAACTGGACAAGAGATTAAACTGTGTTTCCAGATTGGAGAAAATGACAAATTTCCCACCATTGGGACTCATTCATATTAGGGAGAAGAAAATGAAAAACCCAGGTTAAAATGTTCAAAATGAAAAACTCGCAATTGTAATTATTGGAAACATGAATTATTTTTATGTGTAATTACATACTTCATTGGAAAAGTGTATAGTATTCTGCGGCATGCGCCTGATATTTAAGTATGGATTTTATTTTCACTAGAAAGGGGTAAAAGTAAAAAACTAAAAATCCGATAATATTGATGTAGTGTAGTGTATTGTATTGAGGGAGCATATCGCTATCTCGGTGTCAGAGAATATGAGAATGAGTAGGGGAAAGTATTTTTCTCGGGAAGCATGATGAAGAGAACACGTGTACTTACATTGTTGGATAGCGTAGTCTGCAAATAAATAGCTTAGGCATGAGTTGTCCGTGTTACGCGGCTACGTATCGCTCCCTCCCTCCCTCATAAATACACGATAGTGAGGCAAGTAAATTGAGAGTGACTTCAATTTAATTTCTTCAAGTAAAAGAAACAATGATTCATTAGTTCCTGAAAATTTAGTTTGATGTGTTCTTTATTCTTCCCATAAAATGTATAATACTTGGGCTATATAGGATGATTACTTTCACTCGCATATTTAAATGACGTTGTGCAGATTTCCTTGCCAATCAAACAAAGTTATACGTATGTTTCCAGAGCCCTGGCTAGTCCACTGGGCTTTATGTATAAGGTGGACCAAGCACAAACTTTGCTCCCAGTTCAAGTTTCGATCTGAAGGCCCAATGAATTGAGACTTTTTTGGCATACCAGTTTCTGTCTGTGTGTTGACAAAAACATGCCAGTCTTTATGTAAGGCTTTGCGCCCCTAGGGAGCGGCGTAGCCCAAACTATGAAAGCGTAGTAGTAGTAGTAGTAGTTGTTTATGAGTGAGCATAATATTTGATGTGTAGTTTTGAAGAGGAAAAAGACAAATGAGGATGGTGAAAGTAGAGTGATAAGCACGCAGAAAGACAAAAGGAGTATAAAGAAGACAAGAAAGGTTGCGGGTCGCACCATTAAATGTTATGGTTATGGAGGTAGACCCTAGCCACAGGGCGCGAAACTGGGGTCCACTTTGCAAAATAGGACAGCACCAAATGGCGGAACGTATTCAAATACGGTATGGGAAGACGCCCCCTCTCTCTCTCTCTCACTGTCAACCCCACTCAACTAAGCTCATTCATCCCCACCCCCAATTTCTGTACCTAGTTGCATTTGGCTAAGGCTTGCCCACGCGTCACTCTCCCATTGGCCACTCCCCAGATCTCCCTGTCCCCACCAGATAGACTTGTTTCACATAATCACGCCACCTATCTTCAACCACAACCACAACCACAACCACACACACCTTCACCAAACGCAAACAAATAAACAAGAAGAAGAAGAAATAGAGTTTCGAGGGAACGGAAGCCATTACCAGCCAGCCAGCCATGGCTTCCAAGCTCTGTGATTCTTGCAAGTCCGCCACCGCTACTCTCTACTGCCGCCCTGACTCCGCCTTCCTCTGCTCCCCCTGCGATTCAAAGGTCCACGCCGCCAACAAGCTCGCTTCCCGCCACCCTCGCGTTACTCTCTGCGAGGTTTGTGAGCAGGCACCTGCTCACGTCACCTGCAAGGCTGACGCTGCTTCTCTCTGCCTCGCTTGTGATCGCGACATCCACTCTGCCAACCCCCTCGCCAGCCGCCACGAGCGCCAACCGGTTGTTCCTTTCTACCACTCCATCGACGCCGTTAAGTCTCCGGTTAACTTCCTTGACGAAGATAATCGATTTTTCTCAGATGCAGATGCTGACGCTGATGTTGACGTCAGCACGGAGGAGGCCGAGGCTGCTTCCTGGCTGCTTCCTACTCCTTCAAACCCTACCAAGGCGGATCTGAACTCGTCTCAGTACTTGTTCCCTGAGATTGAAACGGTGCCGTATGTAGATCTGGATTATGGCGTTGTGGATCCGAAATCGGAGCAGAAGAGCTCCGCCACCGCCGACGGTGTTGTTCCGGTGCAGAGCAAGACTGCCGTGAACGAGCACTACTTCGAGCCTTTCGCGTACGGTGGTTACAAGTACAGCACGCAGTCACAGTCTCAGTCACAGATGAGCCACAGCGTAAGAACCATCGAGCTGAGAGCTTGATGATTTGTTCGATTTGATTTCTCCGTTACTTCTTTTTTCCTGAATTGAGTTTCTTTTATTTTTTATTTTTATTCAGATGTCGTCGTCGTCGATGGAAGTTGGAGTCGTGCCGGACGCGAACGCGATGTCGGAGATATCGAACTGCCAGGTAGCTGCGGCGATGGAGGGAGGCAACCAGTCGGTGACGGTGGTGGCGCAGTTCTCGGCGGCCGATAGGGAAGCTAGGGTTTTGAGGTACAGAGAAAAGAGGAAGAACAGAAAATTCGAGAAGACCATACGATATGCTTCGCGCAAAGCATACGCTGAAACAAGGCCAAGGATCAAAGGAAGGTTCGCCAAACGCTCTGAAGTCGTCGACCCTCTCAACGGATACGGCGTCGTTCCGTCGTGTTAATTTATAATTAGCGCGCTTTTGTTGTTAATCAATCTTATTATATCATATTACTACTATCATCACTAATATATGTTGGGGCTACTTGCTTTTTTCTTTTCCGGCTTTCTATGTATATATTTTTTGTATGCATCATGCAATGTAAAGTTGCAAACTCTTGCTTTTGTAGTTCGATTGGTGTTTTTGGTTACTATTTCTGTTTTTGTTGCATAATAAAGAGAGAAAGTAGTGCGAGAAATGGGGGCAAAAGCATTTCTCTCTAGTCCGTTCCCGGAAAGGGCTCGTGGCTATGGTGGGAAGATGATTTGCCTTGCGGATTAGCGTATCTAAATCTGGAATGCCATTGGTTAATGACTTATTCTAATGGTATTTAAATATTAATTGTGGTATCTCTGATGTTGTGAAGAATTAATTCTTTATTAGTGGTATTGAGATCTGGCCTCCACTATCGGGATCTCGTGTTAGAATCTGATTCAGAAAGAACAAATGACAGCGTTACATTTTATGCACTACTGTAGCCATGACGATGGTCAATTCGAAAGAGCTCAGAAATATTATATTATTTTTAGCATTTTAATAACAGATTTTGCAATTCCGTTAGAAGCGGTGCACCAGTAATAATGAAATGAAATGCACCGGAAGTCCAGAACATTCTTCAAACTTGGTGAAGGGTTGCTTAGCTGTAAATTTTCTTTTATTGTCGTCTTTTAAGGCCACTCTACTCCCTTACACTGGAAGCAAGGATGCTTCTGGCGCCATTTTCTCTGCATTTCATTTTGTTTTTATTCTTCTAATTTTCCCCTCTAACGTATATTGTATTGGAACACCCCTATATATTGATTATAATTTACAAGGTTGATTTAGGGCAAAAACACATACCTCTTGAGTTTTTATTTTAGATTTTAACTATGCAAAGAATTATTTCTGGTAGGGACCAAGTCCAAAGATAACAAAGTAGGCTTTATACAATAGATGAAGCTATTTACTTATGGCTACAATATATGTTTGAGGCAAAGGATTCTCCCGACTATATATTTAAATACACAAATACTAGGGTAATATTTTTCCAGCCAAAAAAGTCCAATATAACACTTTTAACCCATATAGCATGCTTAATTATATGTAATTTTTTTAACGAGCTGAGTGATTTAGAGTTAAAGTTCCACTGTTTTTTAACGAGTACAATTTTGTACCCCTAGCTAAACTCCTTTGAATAAGAAGAGTGTACTATTCACTTTCTTGACTAGCACATAAACTTGACAGGCAAGGCGTGAATATATATAAATGAAATATTGTATAGTCTACATGCAAGTTTCTTCTTCTTCAATTTAAACCACTGATTTAAGAAAACAGATAGGTAGCTAGATATATAATATATTTGATGCTGTATAAATAAAGCTTTAGCTTACGTTGCCACTGTGTTCATTCACATATATATATATATCCTTCCACATACATATCCTCAAAGCTAAGCAACTACTACGCTGGTTTGTGCGCGTTTTCATTATTTTTATTATTTTTGCATTGGTGTTCATATGTCTAGTAATTACATGAATAATTAATTAACATCATGTCATGAGGTACTACGCTGCCTACCATTGAAGCTTCGACACAATATTAGATCAATTCTCCCCGTGCTTTCATTTGAAGTGTAGGACTTCTTATTAGAGTTAAGTTAGTTAGTTGATTAGTGTTTTCTCCCGCCATCACTTGAATCATGACCAGAAAATGATTAACTTTTTCTTTTGGAACATTACGTTTAGATAAAATTATGTCATTTGATTTGATACTTCAACCAGAACTAATGATGAAATATATAATTAATGATTGACATCTCTTTCAATTTCAAAAATACAGTTAAGAGTTATCGATGCATTTAAGTAACTAACTAACAACAGAATACGAACTCTACCATTTCATCATTTGCTGAAATGTCAAATTCTGCACAAAGTGAATTCAACCCCTATGATGTTCAATATGCACTAATTTCTCCTACAGTTAATCAGTCACAGGAAACCAAAAGAAAAGAAAATTCATTTCTTCTTTTATGACAATAATATTACACTTTGATACAAGTCATAATTCATTGAAATATAGTGTGTATTACACGATACTGGAATAGCTAACACTAAGAAAAGGAGATGAACTAATAAATTAAAAGAACCAACTTATGACATGCATAATGTGCTATTAGCACTCTGATCACACTCCTTAATTAGCACATTGATTTGTAACTTGCTACAAATATGAGACAATGAGAAACATCTCTATGCTACACACTCACAGATATATATGTAATGCCATAACGAATTTGAATTTGGTTCCTGATCTTGCATGGTACACAGCTACAAGGATTGCCTATAGGCAACTATTAACCGATTTTCGCCGGACGATCAGATCCACGACTGGGCAATGCATGAGATTTGTACCGGTTGATGATCGATGGTAGCTTATGCAGAGTTAGTTTCAGAAGACGCGCCTTGGTTCGTCAAGAAACGAACAACAACACAGGTGATGTTGTCAGCACTGCCTCTCTGCGATGCTTCTTGCATCAGCCTCTTTGCTGCTTCCTCTGCATCCTCTATTGGTTTGATCATAGCAACAGCTTCCTGAAAAAAAGGCTTCAAATTGTAAGTGACTTGGAAAAACAAGACTTTGTAGCATTTGACTGCATTTATTTTGCAACCATTACTTCTAGAAGAGTTTGGTTGATCTGAATTATAGTGGTTATGATGGAGATGCATTAAAGTTATCAAATAGAAGTGAAAGGAATGAAGCCATTGCGAACCTCATTCGAGACGACATCCCATAATCCGTCACTTGCCATTATAAGAAACTCGAGAGAGCTGTCAACCTTTTCTTCCTGCAAAACCGTAAGTGTGTTTTTGTAACTAAAATAGGCGAAGGAGACAGCACAAATACGATTCAAGCATCTACCAGAATAGGGAGAATTATTCAGGACAGGGCATCTCTCTTTCATCAAGTTTGTTATATTACACATGAAAGTTTCTATCGCTTCTTTTATCTTTCAGCACAAATTAATGGGTTCCAGTGACAGTAACAAACCTGGATTTCTGGATCAGCAACAACATACTGCTTCAGGAGTTTGTCACCAAATGCCCGAGAAACGGCAAGAACACCACCAACTCTCCAAGTTCCTGTAAATATGATGTGAAGTTATCATCGGTGAGAAAATGATAAATCTAGTGAGTTAAACTAAGAGAGTTAACTTGGTGATGACCTTACCAGCCCACATAACAAACCCTCCTGCATCTTCTATCCTTTGCCTCTCATCAGTTTGGTCCGGCTTGTGATCTCGAGAAACAGCAATGGCTAGAGCAAACCATAATCAAAAAGAAAATATTTAGCAATCATTCAACATTTCAACATAGGAAGGTTTCATTAACAGAAATGCTTTTTATAGGTCTAGGTGTTAAGTACAACTGCAATAGCCCCAAAAGCCTTACCATTACCGCCCCTGCATATAACAGCTCTGGAGTCCCCAACATTTGCAACAAGCAGCCGGTCACCGACAAGAATGGCAGTGGAAGCAGTTGATCCAGCATCTCTGTTATGACTATTTTCCAATTTCAGAAATTCAGAATCGGTATGGTTATATGCGTCAGCTGTAGAAAAGAGAAGTTTGATTAGGGGAAAAACAAAAACAGTTATTCTAAGGATTTAGCAAATGGGGAACATTGGGGAAAAGGATGAAGCTGCAACAGGTAAGAGATAACATACATATTGCTGATTTGGTATCAGATATGAATTTTGGATGATTGATCAGATTTCTAAACAGGTTTTTCTTGACATACTCGGCAGCACGAACACCACCATGACCTGAATACAATCAAGCATAGGTTACTTCCCAATTTTTGTAAACAAACCCAAAAATTTTTCTGTGTTTTTTCATGTTTAAGAAAATAGAAGCATAGAGCTGATAAAAATAAAATCAGAATACAAAAAACACAAAAACCTGGCTTTGCATAAAAGTACACAACAATTTCAGCAGGAGACAGAACAAGTAGCTACATTGGCTGAGTTACCAGGAGACAGAGATGAGAGAAAGATGAAAAAGCATACCATCAAAAACTCCAAAAAGGCCAACAATTTCACCATCAACGCCATCAATTCTTGTCTCATAGAAATCTTCCATTGAAGACCTCTTGCCCAGAGAGCTTGCATACCCATAGCTGAATTTGCCATTATGACTGCACACACACAAAAATCATACCCAATCATGTCACAATCATGGATATGCAAAGAGACACGCAGAAAAAAACAGTTAATTATGGATATGCAATTCAACACACCGTGGATAAAAACTGACAGAAATTTAATACAACTACCAAGAATATTAAAAAAAAAAAAAAACTTGGACGGAACAGAAAAATATAAATATAAATATATATTTTTTAAAATAAAATCACCATTTTATGAATCGTATAGAAAGATGGATACGGGAAGAGAAAGTTAACCTGAGACCCCCACCAGTGACAGGTGCATCATCTGCAGCATGAACTTGGTTCGAAGAGGAATTGAGATACCCCATATTACAATTTGAATAATCAGGGAAACCAGATACTAAGTCTTTGACCAGGTGGAGAAGGAAGGAAGAATGAAGAAACAATAGCACTATTGTGTATTCTTTCCTGCAAACGGTTCCAAGTGATCATAACATTAGTGGGATCATTTTGAAATCACTCACTTTCATGTTTAACCTGCATACAAGGCACGAGGAACAAAAAAAGTTTGTTAATTTCACAAAAAATTGGGCAGAAAGTCAGAGGCTTTGTATATAGATCTTTGTCATAGCTGAATCCAATGCTGAAAAAGATTGGAATTTGGAAATTTTTAGGAAAAGGGAGAAAGAGAATGAATACCTGAGGAAGAGAAGAGAAAAGAAATGTCATGGCAAAGAGTGAAATAGAGAGAAAGAGAGAGAGTGGAAGGTATTCTTCTGTTTGATTTTAGTTTCAAGGAAAACCAATGTTTGTTCAACAGTTGAGAGATTCAACCATGTCATAATCCTAATAATCTTCTTTCAAAGTTGGTTGCATAGTTTTTTCTCCAAAGAATAGAAAAACAAAAATGGGGAATGTCTTTTCTTGGGTTGATGAGAATTGATCAAAACAATGAAAAGTCTATCGGAGAAAATATGAATTGACTATGGGATTAATTAATATTTTAGTAGTTCTGGTGATTGGTTTCATTTGAAGGTGAAGGGTCGTTTAGGTGAATCATGAAAATGATAATATGATCCAAATTAGAGTTAATAAAGTTTAGGCTAAAAATAGGGTTATGTGTGTGTTGCGTTGCATACGCGTCGCCGGAAGAGAAGCGAAGAGTTCGGTGGGACCAAGTCAATGACAAAACACCACTATTTCCCATAAATCATTCTACTCATCCGCTGCTGCTGACACGTGTCCCATATGTGTTAAGCATGCACAACGTCTCTTAACCTCATCTCTATCACATTCCTAAATGGATTCTAAAGGTACAAAAATAAAATACTAGAATGAATCTATTAATAAGTTAAAAATTTTATAAACTTTGTTTCCTTAAAAAATGTCACCTTTTTCCTTTGTCATCACGTTCTGTTGTTTCCTGGAATTTTCCTCATTCAAGTTGTGATTAAATTCGACTGTTCTAAGGGGTTATTATTATATTTTAGAGTATGCTTCAAGTTGTGGACAATTATTTCCTTTGTACGGCACACAGCATTCAGATACCTTTTTCCAATGCCAAGAATTGGAAATGGATGAAATAGATTTTGATCGCAAGGAATCATATGAAAGAACACATTAGAATCTTTGAGTTTGAATAGATACCGTATCAAGTGTGTTTGGACTAAAACTTGAACTTGGCATTTTCCTACTTCGCTACCAATGATCCATACAAAATTCGCAATACTTTAACACCAACATTTTATCAACTATCTCTTCACTACGTATAAAATTACACATGATTAAGAACCTAGAGAAGTTCAGAAAACATCTCAAATGGGTTAAGCTTAATCAATAAAACTTAACAATAAACCCTTGATTGTGCTCAACATAATTTTTTGTAAAGGAAAAAAAAATAAAGAAATACAAAACACCTCGAGTCTATGCAATCTACTTCTCATTCTTTTTCTCATCAATAAACTAAATGTCTATATATACATCAATATAAAGAATTGCAAAATGTAAACTGATTTATCAAATTGTTTTCTTTCTTGGACCAAAAAACTTCAGGAAGAAGTAATTACGACAGTCAGAATGGTATACGTAGAGAACACATGTCCTATTTGTAGATGACGAATATCAATCAGAAAATCTGTGAAGAAGTCTTGAGAGATATAACCAAGAAGCATCATGCAATTTGTGGGTAGAATGAGAAATTAAGGCTGAAATAATGTCAAAAGCAAATTTGTGGACCTCAGGCTTCTCTGCCATTCGCATAAGCATCGTCGTCCACTCGCCTGGCGCCAGCTTCACCACATCACGAAGGTACTGCAACCCTTTGCCAAGCCTTGCCATCATCGCACGCTCCTATCAATGTTCGTTCAACAATCAAATAACCTTCAACATATAGCCTCTTCTACCATCCTTGTTTTTAATCTTAATCTGTTATTAAATGAAAATAGAACCTTTTTGGGCCCTAACTAAATAGTACACATGCACGCACACATAAACTTACAGATAAAACTTTAAACAATAGACAATACCTCGAATAGGAATATGTTCTGGCCTTGAGGAGGCTTCTCATTTAAGATACAATCAATAACTTCGTCTTGTAGAAATGCATCAGCAGCTTCTACAATATCCCGAAGAAGGAAAAGACGCACTCTCAGGCCCTTGTCTGATAATATGAATAATAGAAGATCTTCAGTGGAATCAACGACAGCATGCATGTCAAATAATTTCCAAACGGAATGACTAGAATCCTTCTCAGAACTAGGGTCTTCACTTGACTCAGAAGCCTGTTCAGATATTGCTGCTACCTGAAACAAGAATGGCATACATACGTATTAGTACGGCCCATAATTTCATCCACAGAAATGAATTGGTTTTAAAAAGTAGAGAGATTATACCAGGCGCTCAAGCCGGTTCCACCTTATGGAACCGTTATTACGAATTAGCAGTTGCCTCAAAATTTTTCTCATATCTGGACTTGGGTCTGCTATAAGTCTCCCAATGACAAAAGGATATGCACTTTCAATGACTTTAAAATCAGGATCAAGAACTTTAGCGGTGCCTTCTAATGATCCTAATGCTCTGATAACAAGTGCATAGTCTGGCGGGAGGGAGAAGTTGAATTCATACATGACAGTGTATAGTTGGTTCATAATCCCCTGAAATACAATGCATGGTTGAACGTTAAGATAGAAGTGCTACAATGCGCTGTAATTGAAAATGAATTAAAATGTGTACAATCTGCTTAGGGATATTAAGGCCAATGAGAAAAATATCAGCAGTAGTTTGAGCTGTAAACAAAGAAGAAGGATGAAGCAAAATAACAAACCTGAAAATCTTGAGATTCACCAGTCCGAGCAGCCCGACCAGCAATTGCTGCTTGCAGTGCATCAGAAACTGCATGTATGTCAACCCCTTCAGGAAGAAATCCCAGAGAAAGAAAGTCATTTGCTAAACCCAGAGAGTCACGATTAACATAGTGCACAATCTGAAAGAAATAAAGGCTTAGCGTTAGACACGGGCAACTCAGGGAAATTATGAGTTAAATACATATTTAAATAATTCTCACCATTTGAATAAGTCCTATTCGGTAATGCCTAGGAATATCCCCCATCATTCCAAAGTCAAAATATGCAAGTGATCCATCATCTACCGCAACAAGGTTTCCTGGATGAGGATCAGCATGAAAATAACCAACCTCAAGCAGTTGCCTTAAGGAGCAGTATAATCCCTAAGATAGAGGCAAGGAGCATTAATTAACAGCACCCAGCATTCCTAAATAGTTGTACGAATACCAACTTAGAGATATGCACAAAGACACTCAAGCAATGGAATAGGAGATGCACTACTCATGAAAACCGTCCAAAGCATGTGACCAAGAACGTTTTGTACGGTATACCTGGTCAATGAGTTCCCTTCTGTTCAAAGAAGCTTCATTCAGGCGTGTTTCATCTGTAAGCTTAATACCATCTATCCATTCCATAGTCAGAACAGTGGTACATGTATAGTCCCAATATATTTTTGGAGCTTTGACAGATTTTCTTCTTTTGTGTTTAATACTGCCACGACCTGCATTTTCACGGCCTAGTTCATTATCTCCTCTAGAAAAGGATCACCCATCTAAATTGTATGCTAAAGCATCAATGCAATTAAGTTATGTGAAAAAAAAAATATTCAATGCTGAAAAATTTAACATATGATGCTGTCCCCTCATGAGGGAGAAATAATTTATCAATTAGTAACTCTGAATACAAGGAAGGATCTTCATTTGTAAAATGCCAAGAAGCTCATATTTATAATTGCAGGGAAAATGCCTCGAGTAACAGCATATCTGGTTGACAACGAGCATTATGTAAAGTTTGAATTTTGGGTTAAAACATCTAGTAGGTTAATGAAGATATGAAAATTATCGTTAAAAAGAAGTTGAACTTACTTGCAGATGAACAGTACAGAGAAGCAAAGCGCTCAGCATTTTTCCCCTCTAGGACATAATCAATTTCGTCAAACATGTGCCTGACCTGTTTCAACAAATTACATTGATTAATAACATAAAACTATTGAAATGTAAAATGAAATATGATCATAGACACATGCACACGAAAACTCCTACAATCTGAAGATGCATTTGAAAATTCTTTTTAAAAAAATGATTTTAAGATTTGTACTCAATTGATTTTATCATAAACATCTCCTACAAGCTTTGTAAAAGAGACCGAAAAATCATTATTTTGATATTTTCTTATTCTGGTTTTTCAATTATTTCTTTGAAACAGTTTATAAAAGTTTAAGAAGTGCTTTTTTTTTTTATCAAAAAATAGCTTGAGCAAACAAACACACCGATTGGGTGAAAAATAGGCAATGTACAAAGTAACTTACAGATCTTCACAATCTATAGTACAAGGAACTCACCATCTCATTAACTGCTACTAAAAGATCTTTGCGAGCTTTAGCAAATCGTTTTAATTGGCCCCCAATCATATGGAATAACAAGGCATCAAGGGTCAACATAAGTGACATACCAGGCCTCTGGACTTTTACGGCTACCAACTCTCCAGAATGCAGGTGAGCTGCAACACTTGAAGCAACAAAAGTAAACATTTCAATCTTCCTCAAAAATAAATTCTGAAATTAAGAACAAGAAGTTAAAGAAATATATTTACCAGAATAAAAGCTTAGTTATCTTTGCTGACAACTAACCTTTGTAAACTTGCCCTAAGGAAGCTGATGCAATAGGTGCTGGGCTAATGTCACCAAAGATTTCAGAAATAGGAGCACCCAAGTTGGTTTCAATAGATCTGATTGCAACATCTGTTGGGAATGGGGGTATTTGATCCTGGCATGAATTACAAAAATTATAAGGCTTTTAACTAAGACAAGTTGGTAAGAGATAGGAGCATGACAATAATAAACAGATGCATCTTCAGGATTTGATTTATGCTCTGAACTGAAGTATAATGGAAGAGGCCTTCTGTACCTGTAACTTTGCAAGTTCTTGACAGTATACTGTTGGTAATATGTCAGGCCTAGTGCTCAATGCCTGACCAAGCTGTAATCATGGTTATTGCAATTCTATGAGTAAAGGAAAGGCGGACAAAGGTGAAATATACATATCAAGTCGAAACAAATAAACAAGTAATGCCAAAAAATAAAGAAAACAACTACGACGAAAGCAGAAACCAATAGGAAGTAACCTGTGAAAGAAACTTGCCTTAATGTAGAAAGGACCCAAGCGTATTAGAGTTTCACGAAACTGCAAAAATATTGAAATCACTGTTCATTCCTGTCAGTTAATTAACCCTAATAAGTACAAAAAAATGGATACACCCTATTTGTGGGAGAATGTCAAAGGCTCATTCGAGCTATAACAAAAATACTTGATCAAGTACACTACATGCTATGAAATAAAAATTGAGAGCCTAATTCATCATAATTTTACTCAAAAGTGTATGGAAGAAAGACAATGTGTTACCTTAACTGCACGCTTCTTAATGTCATGATCGAAGAGCTGCCATATTGCTAGCCTCAACACATGAAATGAAATGATTGCTGCCCTGTACAAAGCCAAAAAGGGGCCAAAACGGTATATAGCTTTGAAACTCCTAGAACTGTAAGCACCGAGAGCATGCCCGAATTTATTCTCTAGGGATTCCCTCCTCCTCCTAGCATAATCAGCAGAAGGCGTTTCACCATGAACGCTGGTGAATCCAGTTGAATATCTGCAACCCCCAAATTTGAAAAAAAAAAAATCAACAAAACACAACAAAATGAGACACAAAGTGGATTTCGAATTTAATCAAATAGGTGAAGGTGGCATTGAACTCACGAATTCCGGTGCAACAAGGAAGAAGGTGAACAACAATGCAGCCTCCTAACAACCTCAACATGTTTAAGATATTCCAGTGGCATGCATTTGCGCAGGATAATTTCAGTGGCACTCTCGTGCCGTAAATCTGCCAGAAAAATTAAGAGAAAAAAATTGAAAAATTCACCAAAACATAAGAGCAACCAACACTTAAAGTATTTCTAAATACACAATAATCGTAGAGAAGTAAGTAGCGTAACCAACATTGAATTCTAATAATCTCAGCAAGTGAAAAGAAATCAGATGCACAAAATGGAAAAGCATGAAATGGAAATCACAGAAGCATAAGGTTAGCGAGTGGTTGAATCGCTAAAATAGGTTTGAAAAAAGAGGGCGAGAATTGCAGAGAGGAGTAGTAGTAGTACAGTACATGAGGAGAGAGGTGCTGGAGGGCGGCGGCGGCGACGGCAGATAAGGGAGAAGGCGTTCCTCGTCATCGATAAGCGTGGAGAGAGCAAAGGGATTTGATTATGTAAAGGCATGGGAGGAGGAACTGCAAGTGTTTGTAGAAATGGCAAGGCGGAACCAGTAAGAAGAAGCCGGAGCCATAATAAAGGTTGAGGTAAACCTGTCCGCCATTCAGATTCCTTTGATTGATTCGATTCGGTAGATTTATAAGGGAGGAGGAGTTGTGATGAGCGAGCGTTGCTAATTGCTATGGTGTGGTGCTGGGAAGTGGAGATTGAAGCTGAAACTGAGAGAGAGGGAGAGCAGAGGAAAGTGCCACGTTGTGTGGTGCTACGTGGAAGTTTGAGGCACTTGGCACCCTTTCGGCCACCACCAACCGCCCCTCGGCCTCTCTCTCTCTCTCTCTATTGGATTTGGATTTGGATTAGGATTCAAGTGCTTTTTTGATATTTGTTTTGGGCCCCCAATGCTCCAAAAATATATATTTTTGAAAAATAAATAATGAGAAAATTGAGTTAGCATGCGATCAAAGTATTTCATTCCCTAGTTCGCAGGTGAAGGAATAAAGAAAAATCTTGGAAGGGGGTTCAACAGTCGTCATCATCATCGTGGGTGTGCGTAGAATGGGGAGGGAGCAACAGTCATCGGCATGGATCATGGATGCGGTTCCTTTGTTACTGGTTATTCTAATAGGAGCTCATGTCCTCGGCATAGTAATTTCCTACTACTCTTTCCCAATATTCATCAAATCTATCTATCATTCATCCATCTCGATCTCTATTAATTAATAGTAATATCTCCGTTTTGTGCTAGGTATACTGGATTTATCGATTAGCCACCCAGAAGCAGCCACAGCAGAGGAGAAAGGCTCACTGAACTAAACGACACCCACACACAGAGGGGGAGGGAGAGAGACAGACAGAGTTAGATAATTTTATTTTATTCTTTTTATGAGAGATAGAGTTAGATGATCATTTTATCTTATTTGAACCAGATTGATTGATAAGAACTAATTAATGCTTACAACAAATTTCTCTAGTTCATGGAGTTCATATATTATTATGTTGGATGAATAGCTATGGAGTAATAGCAGAGGAACGGTGGGTGTTGTTCTGTTTTCTTCTATTGCTGCGTTTCTTTCTTTTAGGATTGGGGACCCTTTGCCCTAGATATAATATGTAATTAGTTTCATGGGCAAAGTATATATTCATATTCATATTCACATAAAACCAGAAGTTGAAGTATATATGCAGTTAATAAGGATGCAGCATATTATTTGACTGTAACAAAAGGCCTAAAACCATTTTCTTTAGTTAATAATAATAATATTCATACGATTGAAGGGTGGGAAATCCATAATCAACAAGAGACTAAGCTACGTGGTCAAAAATTGCTTACTAGCTAACTAGCTAGCTACAAAACATTAGGAGCAATTCAGTGATGTTAATTGCAATGTCGATTCACAGATTCTAAGTCTCAGTTTCATCTTCAACATTATGGAGCTCATCATTGTCATTGTCAATGTGATCATCGTCTTCGTCATCAACATCATCAATAGGAATCTCCTCATTGTCATAACCAACGGGGCCTGCAAATCAACACAAAATACTTTCAATTGATTTACTCAAAAACAGAGACATAAAAACTAAACGAGAAGCACTACTGTGATAAGAAAAGGCTAAACTTTACCTCTTTGAATTGAGGGAGATGGATAAGGTGACGAATCATTTGATTCAGGATTCTTATCAAGAAGGTATGGAAGTTCTAGTAGCTGTAATAGTGATTCTGTCTGAGGATTCCGATGACAAACTGCAAAAAAAGAAGAAGAAAGAAAAACGGGAGATTAAAAAATAAACCTTCTACAGTCATATTTTAAATCCTATAAAACAAGGCACAGTGAAACCATGCCAAAAATAGAAGGTGAGAATACAGAAGGTTGAGACTTGAGACTCCTTTGGCAGAACTAGGGTGTATTTGTTGTATTTGCACTGCACATAATACCAGTGCCAAACTTTTCTTAAAAGATGAGCGATGCATGCAAATTTGCCCAAACAATGTAAGTGATTATAAGTATCAATATCTTTAAACCAAGAAGAAGCTGAACAATCCCTAATTTGGGGTCTAGAATGTAAGATTTTTGTAACAGAAAACAAAGAAATACCAGCAGAAGAACCATAAGACTTGGATTGAGAAGGATCATAACACGGAGCTGTTCTAACAAATTCAAAAGGTTTGCACCCTCTCTCTTGTAACCTGCTTCGAACCCATTGGCGACAGTCATCCATCTCAAGATTTACACCCCTGTCAGAAAGTGAAGACAATATTGTTTGTTTCTTCATGAGGACTCAAATCATATATATGTTAATTAAGGTTTCACATGCACACACATACACACCTGAAATCTGCACCTCTAGTTGTCAGTGGGAAGATAGAGTTGAACCTCCGTGTTATGGCTAACCATTCTTCATCATACTGAATCTCATAAGGGCCTGCCTCTGATTCAATTTCCACAATCTAAAGACACGGGTCATGCCATGATTTAGTATCTAACTCAAAACAGTCATTACATGATATTAACCAGTTCATTATTTTTTAACATCTATACCTGTAAGAAATCACGCCCAGGAAGACATTTATCAAGTGCAAGGAATTTTGTCAGTGGGCCTCCTTCACCATGTTGAACAAGAGCAGCAAACTTGCAGTGTAAGTGGGCGGAAAACCAATACTGTGGTTTCAATTTACCTAGAAGTTGAGCAGCAGCTTTACTCCCAAGTCTTCGTTCCTCTATCTGCCAAAATTATGAGCCAGAGGAATGAGATATTATGTTGTAACAGACTCTACACATGATTTTGCATATGATTGATTCAATTTAACCACCTTAGTCTTTAAAAGAAAGTTAGAGTAGCTTCCTGAATTTTTAGCCTTCTGAATTCAATTGGTGACCAAAAAGAATTATAATGAAAAAACTTCCAGCTTCAATTAACAATCAACTTTAAAAGTTATACCTCCTGCTTAAAAAAGCGCTTGCGCCGAACAAGCTCTTGCCAATCCCCACAGTCAGTGATCCCCACCGGCCAATCATGCGAAAGAAAGATATCAATAGGTTCCTCAACTTGCATGAGTTTGTGCACATCGTATTCGCGAACATGATACACAGACCTGATGGTACTCTGATCATATGGAGGCCTCTCAAAGTGTCCTGCTCAAAGAATGACCTAAATTACACATCAATTGGAGGCAAAATGCTGCATTCACTATTATATGTCAAATAAAAGTCTTCAACTATTAACAGCACCACATCAGCCATTAACAGCTATACCTATACAACAGAGTTCAGTGGAGGCAACACAAACTCAAAATTCATACCGACGAAGGAACAAATTAAACAACCTGATCGATAGTGACGACCGTTGTAAATTCCAGAAAAGCCACCAATTCGGATATTCCCGAACCTGATCACCCCAGCAACTCCCAAGAAATAAATATTGGGTGCAGCCCATCCTCCATAATACCTAGTACAATGCATATCCAATATTCAACAATTAGCAGTGCCCTAAATCACAACCACATTTCAACAAACTATAAGAAAAACCAACAAATAAGGGGAAAACTCACAGTTCCCACAAATAATTGGAAGCTTCGTGGTTGCCACCGATGAAGATGGTGGGGTAGGGTGCAACCTCCAAGCCGGAATAGTACTTCCAGAAGGAATTCATCGAGAGATAGCGCGAGGGAACGTTCAGGCTCTTCAAATCCTCCTCATTCCTAACAGCCTAATTATTCAATTGCACCATTTACTATTCAATTGAAGCACCAATCAGTACTGAATTAGAAATTTGTGAAGCGATTGTGATTTGTACCTGGAAATCGCCGCAGCAGAGGAGGAGATCGATTTTAGTGTTGTGGGTTTTTTCGAGATTCTGGAGGGTTTTGTAAACATTGTCGAGGTCGCCATGCATGCACCCTTCCACTGCTATCTTCATCTTTCTCACTTCCACACACCGAAAACTAGCACTAGGGTTCTATCGAATTCCAAAAACCCTAATTGCAAACGTGCTTATACTGCTTATTCACGTTTTAGACCGCCAACAAAATAATCAATTCTCTTAATCGTTAGCGCCAAACACTTCCTTCTTTTTTTTCCCAGTAGAGAGATCAATTGAGCTGATATTTTTGTTCAGAAAAGGAAAAAAAAAAATGTGACTAAAACAGTCAGTTTTTGACTTATGGCAATGAGATGGATCAAATATTATTATTTTTTCATATAATATCCTTAAATTAAACTATAATGTTATTTATAATGAGAATATATAAGTAATTTTATGCTAAAACTAATTCATTCATAGTTTTTCTAGCTTGAGAAGAAGACAAAATATGGATGAATGGTGAAATTGAGTGGGATGCATAAATTAATCTCCAAATAATAATACTACTTAAAAGTTAAAACTCCACTCTTCTTCACTCCATCAAATTCTATCTATCCAAATATACCTGAAAACTTCAGAATTGTTACAAAATATTAAGTGAAAAAAAACTAACACACACACAATATATGTATATAACAAACGAAATGAAGCAAAAATTAAGTTTTTCATTTTGGTATTTTCCTTAATATCTGAAAGAAGTATTAAGAATGAAAAAAAAAGATAAGTACAAATGTAACAATTTTTCCGATAAAAATAGTTATGGAGAAAACAAACAAATAATTAACTTTTTCACACGGACAGTAGCCTCTGTGTCGAGATTTCAAGTCATGATAGAAATGCAAATGTGTGGCCACGAATGCACACGAATCTTGCAAGCAACTAACACACACAGCCCACCAGAAAAGAGAAACAAGTCAAGACTCAAGACAACAACACTTGTTCCTTAACAAGGTATTTCTCTCATAATCTTTTCTTCCTTGTTTTGTTCTTCTACCTTCTGAACAACACTTCACTCTCACCACAGTGATGATGGCCTTTGTGAATCCATTCCTCTCCCACTCCCAAATTCGTCTATCTGCTACACAATTCAATCAAATTTCACCACCACTAGCACTTCTCTGGACTACTCTCTCCTCCCACCAACTCAAACCATCTTCATTAAGGAGGAAGCATCTGAGGTGTGAAGCCGTGGCAGATATCAAATCTGACCCTTTGGTAGATGGAGCAGATGATCACAAGGTTCTTGTGGGTCCTTCCTCCGAAGAGGAACGGAGGGGTGATAGGGTGGGTGCTGATTATGACTGGACAGAGGAGTGGTACCCTTTGTACCTGACCCAGAATGTACCTGATGATGCACCCCTTGGTCTCAATGTCTTTCACAAGCAACTCGTCTTGTTCAAGGACCCTAATGGTGTCTTTCGATGTTATGAAGATCGTTGCCCCCACAGGTCTCTGCTTTCTTCTCTAGTAACTTAACCTGTCTTTGCTTTTCAAGTGCTGTATATGTGATCACTGACCAGATCCCATGATGAATTGAAAGATGCTATCACAAGTTAGTTTGATAGTTATGATTTAGATTAAGTTAATTTGAGACATGTCAGTTACACTAATCATATCAACTCCGCCAGGGTATGTTTGGTCTGTGAGTAGAAAACAATTGGGGGTAAGAAATTCATAGATCAGTTAAACTCATCTTTGCAATTTGTATCCCATTTTTATCTATCCCTAAACCAAACATACCATTATTAGTGCTAAAACTATATGCAAAATCCAGTCTATGAAATTCTGATACCAATGCTTGAACTTTTTATCTTATGTACCATTCAGGTTAGCAAAACTATCTGAAGGACAGTTGATTGATGGAAAGCTCGAGTGCCTATACCATGGATGGCAATTCGAAGGGGAGGGGCAGTGTGTAAAGATTCCTCAGGTGGGTTACATATTTACATTCACAAAGTTGCTTCTGAGATTGATTAATGTGACATTATGTTAATCATTCTCTATCTTCCCCTTCTTCTTTTCAACAGCTTCCAGCTGATGCCAAAATCCCTAGATCTGCTTGTCTTAAAACATATGAAGTGAGGGAGTCCCAAGGAGTTATTTGGGTATGGATGTCTCCAAAGACACCTCCAAATGTCAGTAAAATACCTTGGTTTGAGAACTTTGCAAGGCCAGGGTTTCAAGATGTTTCAACCATTCATGAACTCCCATATGATCATTCTATTCTCTTGGAGAACCTGATGGATCCAGCTCATATTCCAATCTCACACGACAGAACAGACTGGACCGCAAAAAGAGAGGACGCGCAGCCGCTGTGTTTCGAGGTGACGGAACGAACTGATAGAGGGTTTGCAGGTTGGTGGGGCAGAGAGAAAGATGGCTCCATGCCTAACTTCTTAAGGTTTGAGGCTCCTTGTGTGCTACAAAACAACAGGGAACTAGTTGATAAAAATGGTGAGAAAAACTACTTCACTGGCCTGTTCCTTTGTAGACCAACTGGGCAAGGGAAATCCATGCTGATTGTGAGGTTTGGAGGAACAAAAAGATCGCCACTCGCCAAATTGTTCCCTAAATGGTACTTCCATCAGAATGCATGCAAGGTGTTTGAGCAAGACATGGGATTCCTGTCATCACAGAATGAGATTCTACTGAAAGAGAAGGTACCAACAAAGGAACTATATCTGAATCTGAAATCATCAGACACATGGGTTGCTGAATACAGGAAGTGGATGGACAAAGTTGGGCATGGCATGCCATACCATTTCGGCCACAGCACAATTTCCTTGCCCAAAGATCCTGCTGTGGTTGAACATGCACCTGCTGGACTCATTGCAGGACAATCAGCTTCATCTCCGACAAAGGGCGGCATTGGAACAATGCATGCCCCAAATTTAGCCAACAGATATTTTAGGCATGTGATACATTGCAAAGGATGCAGGGCCGTCGTCAAAGCTTTTGAAGCGTGGAAAAATGCCCTTTCAGCTATTGCGGTTGCATTGGCCGCATTGGCAATTCTGGTTTCTGGGAGGCAGTGGAAAGCCCTTCTGTTGGGATCGGCAGCCCTGTGCTCTGCTGGTGTATATGCATGCTCATCAGCCATAGCATTGAATACAACAAATTTTATCAGAACACATAGGAGATTGTGAGGTGAAAAGTTGTTAGAAGTTGTATTTTACAAACGAAACACTTATAGGTTATCTAATGATATCTTGATATGGTTGCATGATGTCTAGTCTCCTCTGTTGTTTAAGCCAAACAATGAAAAGAGGGGTCTCGAATGGCTCCCTTAAACTTAGAAAAGAAAAAGGTTAGAATCTCATATACCAATCAATGTTTTCAAAGCTTCTTCTACATATTGTATTTTGCACAAATAATGAAACTTTTACATGTAAATAATTAATTCATACAATAACATAGCCAAAAAATAGCAGCAACAATATTGTTCAATGTAGGAATTTCAATATCTCATAACTTTAAAAGTTTAAAGCTATACACTCCACTCTTTGAGCAATATCAGCATTGAAACTATGAAGTAGGAGGTTGTTCCAACCACTTTGCACGATGGCCTGTTCCTTGGCAATCAGAGCAGCACATTGATCCCTGAATAACATATAACAAAGAAACGATCCATTAGGTCTTGTGAATTGGTAGTGAAGAAAACAATACAATACAATACTATTATAAAGGGTAGCAACCAACCTTGCCAGAGCAAATAACGCAGCTAGTGTTTCTTGAAGGGACTTCACAGAGCATGTTATCACCAATAATGAAAAATCCAGTACCCCCACACCATTTGCACTCAATATGCCCTTTTGAATTGCAAGATCCACACACGATTGGCCTTGGTTGCTGCAGCCACCATAGAAACAAATATGCACAAGGTTCAGATAATACAATAATAGAGCACATTAACCAATCAATCATTATTATCAAATCAGTATAATACAATAATAGAGCACATGAACCAGGCGTCAATTTTGTGAACATCAACATGCGATACTTGTTGAATTAAACCCACCTAGTTGGTCGTGTTCATGCTTCATTTAGACCAAATAAAACAACATGTATATATTTCTAAAAAAGGAATTAAACCTTACCTGAGAGATTAACCAAGCTCGTTCGATGCGCCTAGCGAAATCAGATGAGGAATCCACCATAGAAGCTCGTAGCCGCAATCGAGAAACTCGTGTATTGCTAGGTGGAACAATTACTGCAATACGAATCGGTAAAGGTGATGATCTGAAACCTTTACCCTGCGATGAAGTTCTTGAAATGAACGCAGACCCACCGCTACTGCTACATATACTGCAGCTAGCCATGCTGTATGTATATCTTCGTCTTCTAATCAGAGAGTTCCAAATTTCAAACTTGTTGGTGATCGATTGTTTGTTCTTGGTTTTCCTACGGCGTGAAGAACTCAATTCCTCTTACCAAACAATGGAGTTTGGGTTGGGCCCACTGTTTCTTGTTTGCCGAATGATATTTTCTTTTATTTCTTTGTCCAAAAGGCAGAATCCAAACCCAACTTTGCTATTCCAAGTTCCAGCTATAATTCATTCCTGACCCCAAATATTAATAAAACTTCCAACTATCATTATTAATTAATACAAGAAATACGTAAATTTCTACTCTGTTTTGGAAAAATAAACATATAGCAAGAAATGCTAAATTAAATGAATGAGAAAATATCATAAAATCTTTTTGGCGTGTGAACGCAGCTAGTCAACTTCGTCTGCGTGGGATAATAGCACAGCCCAAGTCAGTGGAATATGAGCATATTGGGCTGTATCATTTTCTGTTGAGGGAATATGGGCTTAATAAATAATTATAACAGGAGACCTAAAAGCCCATATACTATTGAACTATGAGGAATAAAGCCCAGGGAAGAATATCCTAGGCGCACTTGATTTATCCTTGGCCGGCAATTCCATCATGAATCATGATTCATGGCTGCACACTAATCACATGTTAGCTAGTATTATTTATGACTAGTACTTGTACCTGAACTCGTAGTAGTCATTACCCCTTTTTTGTACCAATGAAAAACTATCAATTACTTTTGAATCAGTCAATTCCTTTCTTTGACATAGTATTTCACAACATAATCCTTTTTTTTCAATAATTAGTTCTCTTTTTTATTTGCAGTTGAGTTTTGTTCATCGTCTCGAATTTTGAGAATGATAGATTAAGTTCTCAGCGAGAATTTTTTCATTTAGAAAGCTTGAACCGAAACTTTGCTTAAGAGACAACAAATCGTTTATCACTTGTGTCAACTTTTATTGGCCAATAATTAATTCTCTAAATATTGTACATAATTTTTTATTTGATGTTAAATCATAAATATCTACGTTGTTAATTTCGAGAATTTTTTAATACTAGCTAATTTCAAGATCAAATAATTTGTATAAAAATTCTACCAAACTTGTTTAGATTTTCAACACAAAGGTAAATGTCTAAATGAATCTATAAAACATAAAAAGATACTATGTTGTTGATTATAAGTGCTTCCATACGAATCCATAATAAATAAATAAATTGCTATTTAGAGGAAAGAAAGAAGACATGGGGAACATGAGGAGGAGTTTAGAATTCTGAACGCGAAGAAGAAGCAGCTACGGAAATTGTGTGATATCTGCACGATACAGTCGTTGACGTTGCATTCACCCAATTGGTCGGTTACATATAAAGGAAAGCAATTCGGAATTCACGTGGGTCCCTCAAACCGAGGCCGGTGATACTCTCCTCTACTATAGTAGTACTAGAAAGAAAACGTTGTACAGTGTTCCTCTTCCCCTTATCACAAAACCCTTTGACTTTGACCCTCCGTAAACCATAGTCTCTCTTCATATCTTTTCTTTTTAGTACTAGTACTAGTATTCTGTTGCTAACTCTCTCTACATTCTATTCTATTAATAACGCCCAACCCACAAATTGCTATTTACAAGACAAAACAGAGAGCAATGTATCATTCAACAGCGGGTGTTCAACAAGAACACCCTCTTGCCCTTTATTTCGCATCCCAAATTGGTAGCTTAGCAATTCATTCCAGGTTCTTCACCTTCGGCTCTGATACCTGCTCCTCTGTTTTCTCCAATTTCTTGCACTTTAATGCCAGAAGGAGGACCACTCGTGCTGCTTCTCTGAGCTTGAAGTTTGGGGGAAGAGGTGATGCGGGTTTCAGGAAGATTCTGAATGACTTTAACACAGCCATTAGGTTCCACAACCAGAAGGTCCCAATTGGGTTTGATTCCCCTGGGTTTGATTCTGGGGATAACAATCGCAGTAACAATGGTAATAACATTGGCGAGTGTGGTGTTATTCAGGATGATGGGGTCACATTGGATGGTGTTGCTTCTCAGAACCGAAAGAGGGTTCTGATTTTGATGAGTGACACTGGTGGTGGACATAGAGCTTCTGCTGAAGCTATAAGGGCTGCTTTCTATGAAGAATTTGGGGACCAATACCAGGTTTGATACAGTTAGAAATTCAACTCCAAATTCCAAATGCTTTCTTTTGATTATGGTCTCAATATGTTGCAGGTGTTTGTTGTTGACTTGTGGTCTGAACACACGCCTTGGCCATTCAACCAACTTCCAAGGACCTATAGCTTTTTGGTGAAACATGGGTCTTTGTGGAAAATGACCTACTATGGAACTGCCCCACGTGTGGTGCATCAGTCTAATTTTGCTGCAACTTCCACATTTATTGCTCGGTGAGACTTTGGTTGCTTTTCAATTTCTGTTCTTTGCTCTTTTATTTTATTTTATTTTTATACAGGGGCTTGCACAATTAGTTTTGTGCAAATCCAGGAATATACTGTTCTAGCACTTGGCTAATCTTTCTGGATAAAAATTCCCTTTGATCATGAAAAAAAATAGGATAAGAAAAGTCTGAGTTTGTCTGTTATATGGACTGTATTTATAGTGGTGAGAATAACTTTTTAGTTTTTAGGTATATTTTTAGAAGATGTGTTTCTGTTCATAAATGCAGATCATAATTCTATATATTTTTCCCATTACAACAAAGAAGATATCATGTAAATTTAGCAATAGTTCAACATGGATATAATTTGAAATTTCTGGATTACAAAGTTCATAATATTCAGGAACAACTCCCTCTGATTGGATTTTTCCATGCAATATTGTTTGTTATAGAACACATTTTATTGTGCCTGCTACTTTTTTCCCAAACAAATATGGTGTAATAACAACCGTCAATATTGAGTTTCTTGAATTTTCTTGCAGTGAGGTTGCTAAGGGGCTAATGAAATATAAGCCAGATATAATAATCAGTGTGCATCCACTGATGCAACATGTTCCTCTTCGTATCTTGAGAGCAAAGGGACTTTTGAAGAAGATCATATTTACGACAGTTGTCACAGATTTGAGTACTTGCCATCCTACATGGTGAGTTTTTTATTTTCATTATTTATCATAGAGCCATTCTGGTGGTAATCTGGTTTTGACAAGTCATTGCCTCCATCTCCAGGTTTCATAAACTCGTAACTCGATGCTATTGTCCAACCACTGACCTTGCAAAAAGGGCACTCAAAGCTGGGCTGCAGCAATCACAGATAAAGATTTATGGACTGCCAGTTCGGCCTTCCTTTGTTAAGCCTGTCCGTTCGAAGGTTTGTCACATTCCTTTATTTTGAGTTTTTCTATCTCATTGTTTACATGAGGTGATACTGATTATAATTTTGGTTTTATCAATCTGCTCTGTAGGATGAACTAAGGAGAGAATTAGGCATGGACGAGGATCTTCCTGCTGTATTATTGATGGGGGGAGGTGAAGGAATGGGCCCCATCGAGGCCACTGCTCGGGCACTTGGAGATATGTTATATGATGAGAACAATGGTGTTCCCAATGGTCAAATACTCGTTATTTGTGGACGTAACAAGAAGCTTGCTGACAAATTGGGATCAATTAACTGGAAGGTTCCTGTGCAGGTATTGATGGGATGCCCTCTCTCTTTCTGGCATTTCGTTCATGATTCACAAATATTTTTTGAATCTGTTTGTGACTGTTATGTGTGTGCTTGTACTTTTCTTAATATTTTCCCTATGGAAGTCACTGAATTATATTTTATTTTGATCCATGTTTAGGTGAAGGGATTTGTCACCAAAATGGAGGAATGCATGGGAGCTTGTGATTGCATCATCACCAAGGTAAGGAATTTTTGTATGCTTTCAGAGCGTATTTAACCTGTGCTTCGTACATCAAGTATGTCTCGAAACTCTCAACTAATAACTTTTCTCTTGTATAGGCTGGGCCAGGGACGATTGCAGAGGCCATGATTCGAGGCCTCCCTATTATTTTGAATGACTATATTGCCGGCCAGGTGTATATTGGTTCTGGCTCTATGTTTCAACCTTTTGATACTGATTCTGAATAAGTGAAATTTTCATGGTGATCTTACTGAAGTTTCCTCTGGTTGCAGGAAGCTGGTAATGTACCATATGTTGTTGAGAATGGATGTGGCAAATTCTCTAAATCTCCAAAGGAGATTGCGAAAATTGTTGCCGACTGGTTTGGTCCGAAAGCTGATGAACTAATAGCAATGTCTCAAAATGCCTTGAGGTTGGCACGGCCAGATGCTGTGTTCAAGATCGTTCATGACCTTGATGAGCTTGTCAGACAAAGAAGTCTTCAACCACAGTACTCTTGATTGTACAACCTACTACCAAAAAGGTAAAGCAGATTTTGGTACGAGGGCAAAGGGTGCTAATAAGATGTATTACTAGTCAAAGTGCAATGCATTATATGGTCTTCAATCATAAATTTGTTTATATCATTGCTTAGGATGCTCATTGGAAAATAATACATAGTTTTTGCCATTTTGGCTATTTTTTACTTGCCATTCTTCTTCTTTTCATTTTAAATTCAAGCATCTTGAAACTAATCTCGTAGTCCCAATTTAGCAACTTCGCCACGTTCGTTTGCTTAAAGAGTAACATGTATTGTACCAGTTGTATATTGAAATTTCATCATATAAAGCACTGCAAAATATCAGTGCTTTATATAAAGTGTAACAACAGAATAGTAGTGGAGATTAAATATTTGCTATTTGTAGCCTGGTGAAATTAAATTGGTTAATTCAGCACAATGTACTATATGACAGCAAGTGCATTGTCAAATTGCTTCTGATATGCTTGGTAATTGGTATAATACGGTTGCAACTTCTCTTATGCTGATTCTGATAATTATGAGTAATTACATTACATGGTATAATAGCTTTATCATTCGGTTTTGGGGCAAGGTGATAAGAAAGTTGATAATTATTAATTGATAATAATAATAATAATAATAATAATAATAATAATATAGACTGGCTTTGCTTCAACGATAATTCCAAGATTTACAGAGTTAATGCAACGGCAAGTGTCACTCTCACTCTGTTCCTTAAAGCTAACGCACAAGACAGGCAAAACAACCTTGAACATGAATCTTTGACATCAAACGTCGTAGTTTTCTCTCAGAGAATTGGCTAATCAAACGTCCGAAATCAGATAAGCTAGAATAGATTTCATAGTCTTGATTTGTCCAACGTCATGGAATAGAAGCACTATGTTCAACAACTCTGCTCTTATAAACATACACTTGATAATATACCCGATATTTTAAGTTTGCTTTGAACTCAATTGTCCATAGTCTTTGTTATGGATTGGAGGTACCACGCCGGGTTGGGTCTCATTGGAGCTTTTATAGTAATATGGGTCACCTCTGCTGAAATAACTCAGGTTTGGCTACTAATGTTTTTCCTCTTCCCTCTGTTGGTTGAGTTCATCTTCATGCTCAACTTTGAAAACACAAGAGTTTGAGGATGTATTGTATATGAGAAGATTTGCTTATATAAATTTGTGATACTTTACTGCAGAGGATTTTTACAGAGTATAAGCAGCCATTTGCACTCACTTACCTTGGAGTATCCATGATGGTGGTGTATTTACCCATTTCTGTTCTCAAAAAGTGGATCTGCACCTTACTGAGGAAGTTACATAGAAAGCTCTGCAAAGATTGCTACACCTCAGTTAGCATTTCCTCTGAACAAACTGATCTTGAAAGTCCATTAATCACTTATAGTGAACTAATCGCGATAGACAAAGCGACACCTCTGGTCTTGGAAGAGGGGGATGATGAACCTAACTTGTTCACACAAACTGGCCAACATAGTCTGTGGAAAATTGCTAAGTGTGGCTTATACCTCACTCCAACATGGTTTGCATCAGAGGTAACAGGATTTCTTTGAATTTGAATTCCCTTTTTTTCTTGTCAGTTTATCTGTTTATTATGAGCACAAAATGCAGAATGCTCTAATTGATTGTTATGATGCAGTATTTCTCACACCTGGCACTTGCAAACACTAGTGTTGTGAGCACAACTGTTCTGAGTTCCACATCAGGTCTCTTCACTCTTTTCTTCGGAGCACTTCTCGGCCAGGACTCCGTAAATGCCATCAAGATGGTCGCCATTTTAATCAGCATAGCCGGTGTTGTCATGACAACACTCGGGAAAACAACCACAGCAGATCAGCATATGCATATCAGTAACAGCATTTCTGAGTAAGTTGAATGTTCTTATCTAATTGGTTTTCTATATGGAAAACTATATATATTTTCTTGTCATTGTTCTTTCGATTTCTGAAAATAGATGCTCTTCTCCCTAAGGAATGAAAAGCATTCTATAATTGGGGACATTTTTGGTCTACTTTCAGCAATATGCTATGGCTTATTCACAGGTACACACAACTTACTAGCAATACATTTTAATGCCAAATCGATTTGCCATATGGCTGACTTAAAATCAGATAATTGGTATTGCACTCTGACTTTTCATATGGCTGGTGAATCAACTGCAGTGTTGCTTAAGAGTTCTGCTGGATCAGGCCATAATGTTGACATGCAGAAGTTTTTTGGCTGTATTGGTCTCTACTGTCTTCTTGGTTTTTGGTGGCTAGGTATGGCTGCACTGGTATCTATTAGCTGTGATTGTGAATGGTACAAGCAGTTAAGAATTCTCCACCTTGTTTCTTTGCTTATACATATCTGACATGTTCTTCTAAGTTCTATGCAGCATGGCCATTAACTGCTGTGGGTATTGAGCCCGGTATCCGGCTTCCAAGTTCAATGTCCACTGCAGAGATCGCGATTGCAAATAGCTTTTGTTCTAACGTCATTTCAGATTACTTTTGGTATGTTCAACACCAAACATCATCTAATTCATTCATTAAGTTGGGTTGATAAAAAATAAATCAATGGTATGCTCAAATTCTAGTTATGGTTAACTCGAATGAATGCCATGACAGGGCCCTTTCGATAGTTTGGACGACTCCATTAGTCGCTACATTGGGCATGTCCTTGACAATTCCCCTTGCAATGATAGCTGACATGATTGTACATGGCCGCAAGTATTCTGTAATCTACATTACTGGATGCATTCAGGTCGTCTAATTCTTCTATTCCATCATGTGTAACTATTATGTATTACAATGATATTATCTCATCTATTCCATCATGTGTAACTATTATGTATTACAACAGGTTTTTGCAGGATTTGTTCTGGCTAACCTTTCAGATAAATTTTCAGTAAATAAGGTTATGTTAAACCAGACAGAAACTACTCGGTACAGCGAAGAAGATAATATATCATCTGGGCCCATATTATCATGTGAATTGACAAGGAAAGATCATAATTGTGGGGCAGAACTTGTGCCACAAAAGTTGTAGCTATGGATCTCTTTAATATGGCATATGAATTGGTGGACATACTTGAGGCATTAGCATTTGTCATATGTTAAGGTGAAATTGATGTAAAAAGTAGCAAAGTAATGGTTTGTTAGTAAGTGTGGATATCAGTTATCAGAGTAACTGTATATTGTATAATACCATAGGGAATTGTTGTATAGTTGTATGTGTGTTAAAGATAGAAATGTATGTAAAGGTTTTGGTGAAATGCAGGTAGATTATGGTTAGAACACACAAAATGTTGTTTTCTTAGGTAACAAGCAAGTTTAGTGGGAAGTAGATAAGATAGGATGTTGAAAATACACCCTTTAGTGGTTGCCACCTCATCACCTGCTCTTCACCTATGCTTCATGCATTTTCTTTTCATTGTGCCTGTATTTGAAATTACAAAAATATAGGGAAAAGAACAAGTTATGTTTAAGGACAGAAAATAAGAATAAGAAGAGACATTAAATTGATAAAAAAAAATTAACTCTTATATATTAACTCAGTTAGTAATTTTTTATGCTTCTGTTTTTTAGAACCGTATTTCTGTCCTATAAATATAACAGAACATCCAACCACAATCTAATTGTTTTTATGTCATTTTCCAATCTACTTTTGGTTTTTCGGCTTTAATCATCGACCACAGACATTGATACTCACCGGCTCTCTACACTCCACTACCCATTCTACGAAAGTGACATTGGAACATTGAGGCAAGCGTATTTTTGGTACATATAGAAAGAGAAATTTTTACATGTATTTGAAATCATATTCTATTTAGATTTTATATAAATTTTTTAATATAATTCTTCTTTCTTACTTAATTCATGGCTAAAATCATTTATAAAAAGAAAGTATTTACTTTAAGATCATACAAGAATGTTTTATATATAAATTAAACTTTTCTTTTATAAAGTAAACTTATCATCATTAAAAAGATTTAATTCAACTACTCATCCTACAAATAAAAGCATGTTTTTTTATAAACCAACATGATTTCAAGATAATTATTATAGTATTTTTAATTTAGTCAATTTATTTGAACAAATAAAGATTGCCATTGTAATCTATAAGAAGTAAAAATATCAATCACATCACTACTAAGTACGAAATAAATAGGAGTAACTAAATAAAAGAAATAAAAACCAAAAAAGAAAAAAGGAATTGAAGAATAAAAGGGATAAATAGCTGAAAGTTGAAAGAGGAGGTTTTTATTCCCAATTTCAAGAATTCCACTGTGATCTCTATCGTTTCGTTTCGTTTCGTTTCGTATCATCAACGCTGCAAAGAAGCAATGGAGCTGACGCCACAGCAGCTAAGCCAATACAACGGCAGCGACCCATCGAAGCCGATCTACGTGGCCTTGAAAGGACGCATCTTCGACGTCACCGCCGGCAAATCCTTCTACGGCCCCGGCGGCCCCTACGCCATGTTCGCCGGCAAGGACGCCAGCAGGGCACTCGCCAAGATGAGCAAGAACGATGAAGACGTGTCCCCTTCCCTCGATGGCCTCTCCGAAAAGGAGATCGGCGTTCTCAACGATTGGGAGAACAAGTTCCAGGCTAAGTACCCTGTCGTTGGCCGCGTCCTTAATTAAACCTCATCTTAATTAATCCCTATATTATGTTGTAATCTAATCTTGTTCTCTCTCTCTGTTTTTGTGTTCCGACCCTATTGTTATGCTTCTGTTTGTGTTGCTGAACCAATCACCGCAATAATGATGATGATAATAAAGCTTTCTGTATGTATGTATCTAGGTTTTTGATGCTTCTTGCTTCTATTATCCGGTTTTTTCGATGATTGAATTTGAAGTTATAATCGGGAACTGGTTTTTTAGTTTTTGAAATTGTTCATACTTAATCGAAGGATTAAAACCTAAGAATTTGATTGGAATTGTATTCTTGAACATATTTCGTAGTGGATAGTTGAATTTCGCTGTTTGAAACGAGTTTTGTTTTCCATCGATTGTAATTTAACTTCAATTTCAACGTTTGATCTTGCATACTGTAATTCTGAAAACTCTTTTTTTTTCATGGGAGTAGAGAATAATGATGAAGAAAATACCGGTTTTCTTTCTCTTTTTCTTGAAATTCATTGGTTGTCGTGAAGAGCATAGCCCTAGTCTCAGGGAAAGTAACACACTGAAATCCCTAATTTGATATCCTACGAAATTCCTTCTTAAATACTGAATTCTTGGAAAGTGATAAAGGTTGAAGTTTTTGAGTGAAGTGAGAAATCATGTCTTTGGGTGTTCCCCCGATTGATTAGATAAGTAAATTTCTCCGCAATCTGCATAAATTCCTGCAAAATAGAGTTTAAGAAAATGCAACAAGACCATTCTGAATATTCAAGAATCATATGGTGCTTTGATACATAAATATACAAATAAGATGTTTACTTACGGAGACCCCTGAAAAGTAGGGAGATTAGTAGATACATGGGAGCATGAAATTTAATTTAGTACGAGTTTGGTAAAGCTTATTGAGCAAGTGCTCTAAGTCTAAGCTCTTCTTTTGTGTTTGGTAACTCAAAAAGTCAAAGAGTGGTACAATATAAAATTATCCAACTTCCATCCAACTTGTAATTATATGTTGATAAGATTCATTATCAAACAAATTCTACAATTATCTTTAATAAATTGGATGCTAGTTGGATTAATTTTAGTTATATGACATTTCATGGGGGGGGCAATACTGTATAATCAACCGCATATCAGCCCTAAGCTAAATATAGAGCCTGGCCCAAGAAACAAAAGAAAAAAAAAACTCCAAGAATTGAATGGCCCTTTTCTTAATATCCACGTTGTAGTGGTGGGGTCCTCTATTTGGTTGCTTTGAGCTCCAAAGTTTTATGCGAAGCTGCGTTTCTTTTAAGACACACCAGCAGCAGCCGCATAAGTGGAAACAAGATCTAAATAAATATAGGATTTTTCTTGCAAGTGTTTTTAAGGTAGTTGTTAATATGATAAAAGAGGAAAAGTTTATATTAAAAATATTTATTTATATATTTTTATTTAATAAACTTATAAAAAACTTCTCATTTATATTAATAATGATTTTTAGGATATTTGTTATCAAAATCGATAAATGAATACTTAATATTCAGTTCATGCTGCCCCCACTTTCAGTGCACCCCTATCCAATGACGTAATTTCACCCCTTCTCTTTCTTTTTAAGACGTTTATTTCACGTTATTTATTTATTTATAGTACTACCATAGGATAGGAACAAAATAATAAATACGAATAGTATCTTCTACCTACCAATTCCTTATTATATTTTTTTAAAATAAAATTTTAAAGGAATTTGTCAAAAATGTCGACACATCTTTCCTTGAGTTTTTCAGGCATTTGAGAAAATAGGAAGAACATCAAAGGCAGATTCAATTGCTGTTTTTGTTTTCGTTTTATTGGTCAAACGTGGGGAAAATCGAAACACCCATTTAGATGATAGTTTAATATTATAATAAAAAAAAACTTAGATTAATTTTTTTTATACAATTTTATATTATTACTTTAATTTATAAAGTTTTCGTCTGATTTTTTGCCCCATACCATACCAAACTATAGTACTATACTTCAAGGCTTAATTAGCAGCCGCAGGAGTGATGGATCCTTTGCAGATAGATTCATAGTAATTTTAATTAATTTCTGTATTCAATTTCGCCTTTCTGTCCTTATCTTGTTCATCCTTGATTGATTCTCCACTACCGCGACCAGGTCAACACTCCCATATGCAGCCTAGTGAATAGTGATTTCAACATTGAAAAGAACAAAATATAAAACTATCCCTTTTCTTTTGGAGGCTGTTCTGTTCTGTTCTGTTCTTTCAGCTGATTTCTGAATCTGTTCCTGTTATCAGAACAATATTGAGTGATGCAGCAAGAGGAAGAGAAAAACCTGAAGGATCCCTCTGGTGAAGTGGTTTTTGAGGAAGAAGATGAATCCCAAAAGGGTGGTTTTTGTGGCTGTCTCTGTATTCCCCTGCTTTGGTTCAGAATGCTCTCAAGGCAAATGCATTGGAGCTTTGTGTTTGGTGTTGTTGCTGTCTATGGAGTGAGTCAAGGTCTTGGTGGATCTCTCTCTGGTGTTGGCACCAAGTATTACATGAAAGATGTTCAGAAGGTGCAGCCATCACAGGCACAGGTCTATTCAGGAATCACTTACATTCCTTGGATTGTTAAGCCTCTTTGGGGTCTTCTCACTGATGTTCTTCCCATTTTTGGATATCGCAGAAGACCCTATTTCATTTTTGCTGGTATGTAATAACAATTGTCTTACATTCTCTGTTCATATCTTAATCTCTTTTTTTGACCAAGTCCAAATACAACAAAACTTGTTCAACTTTGTTCACAATTTCCTCATTTCCCCCCTGGATCTCAATCAATTTCTAGATGAATGTTAAATTTTACTGCTTTATATGCAGCATGAGTTTACAGTTAGTACTAATGTACTATAACATAACTATAGTTGTATAATATGAGTTTCTTAGTAATGAGTAACACTGATGATTCTATTATATAAGGGTTGATGGATAGATTCAGAAATTGCTTCACTGACACAGTTGCTTAATTTTTGGCCTCTCTTTGGTTGTGACAGGTTTGATAGGAGTGATTGGCATGCTTGTGTTATCTTTGCACGAAAACCTGCATCTTATGTTGGCCCTTTTGGCATTAACAGCTGGTAGTGCTGGTGTGGCTATAGCTGATGTCACCATTGATGCCTGTGTGGCACAGAACAGTATCATCCATCCATCGCTCGCCACCGACATGCAGAGTTTATGTGCATTCAGCAGTTCTGTTGGAGCATTATTAGGATTCTCCATTAGTGGTATCTTTGTTCACCTCATAGGCCCTATGGTTAGCCTCTTGAAACTTTGGTTTTCAGAAATCTAATAGAGGTTTATATAGTGTATATTAATAAGAGTGTTTTTTCCTTAGGGTGTGTTTGGTTTGTTGACAATCCCTGCTGGACTTGTACTTTTGGTTGGTTTTCTGCTTGATGAGCCTCATATGCCAAACTTTGCCTACAAACAGGTATAACTATTATTTAATTAGCTTATGTTAATGTCATTCATTTCAATTACCCTAGCTGATACAATTATAATCTGATATCCAATATCATGCATGTCTAGGTGAACCAAAAATTTATTGATGCTAGCAAGGCTATGTGGACAACATTGAAGAGTGAAGATGTGTGGAGGCCTTGTTTGTACATGTATTTATCTCTCGCATTGAGTTTGAACATCCTTGAAGGAATGTTCTACTGGTATACAGACCCAAAGGCTGGACCATCTTTCTCACAGGTAAATTTGCTTAGGAATATTGATTGATTGATTTGATGAAGTCATCATATTTAAAAGGGAACCTTCAATTTATTGTAATTCTATCTTCATTTGTGGCATTGTACTACTTTGGCATGGCCTAGTTCAAAATGAAAACTTTGTTCAGTTTATAGCCTAATGTTATTCTTGTGTCATATGAATCTTGACAAATGAATAATGATGGTGCTTGAATTCCATAACCTTTGTTGATATTCTTCTTCTTATGCAGGAAACAGTTGGTTTCATATTCTCGATTGGATCGGTAGGTTCCCTCTTAGGTGCAATACTATATCAGTATGCATTAAAGGATTACCAATTCAGAAACCTGCTATTCTGGACTCAGTTACTATATGGATTCTCAGGCATGATAGATCTGATTATGGTCTTAAGATTGAACCTCAAGTTCGGCGTACCGGATTATTTCTTCGTGGTGATCGTAGAGAGTGTAGCTCAAATGACAAACAGGCTCAAATGGATGCCTATGCTTGTACTGAGCTCAAAGCTTTGCCCTTCAGGCATTGAGGGCACTTTCTTTGCACTTCTGATGTCAATTGATAATGTTGGACTTCTCTCTGCATCATGGGGTGGAGGCCTTTTGCTTCATTTGCTAAATATCACAAGAACAAAGTTTCATAATCTTTGGTTGGCAATTTTGATACGGAACATTTTGAGAATCACTCCACTTTTCATGCTGTTTTTGGTGCCTAAGGCTGATCCAAACTCTTCAATTCTTCCAAATGAAATTAGCTTGAGTTCTGAAGTGGCTATTGAAACTTCATCACAAGTGGAGAATATTGAATTGGTCTCACTTGTAAACAATGTTGATGGCAAATAGCCAAAGCAAAGGACATTTTTTTGTAGATTTTTTCAATTTTCCAATACACAAGAAATTGAGGAAAGCTTCGAGTGGCTTTGATGTATTATTGTTAAAATTTATATCCTTATTATTCTTTTTTTGTCATATTCCATATTAAATATCTAATGCAACCACCAACCAGACAAAATTTTTCCAGAAAAATGGGAGTGGAGGCATGTGATATACAAATATGAGGTAAAAATAGGCATAATAATAATATAAATAAGCCTAAAATAAGAGAGGACAAATATATTTTGTCATACATAAAACAAAATAAAACTGAGTTATGTTACTATTAAATTTAAAATTTGAGCCCTTTATTAAAATTCATATGAATTTATTAATTTAACTTAATTTAAAATATGTTTGAGATATTTTAATTAATATATCATTCTGTAAAAAAAAAATAACACAATTGAAATTTTAAATATTTTCTTGCTTTTCTTTGTGGTGATGGTCTTTTATTACGTAGACATAATTGGGCCAAAGACCACTTGTTGCAATAAGCCCAGCCCAATAATCATTGATACGTAGCCAAACAGCGGAGCGAGGGTTTAACCCCTTATTCGGGATTAGGTTAGGATTCTACCAAACCAGCACCAATTTCCTCAGTTCAACAGTGCTCACTACAAATACCGCCCCAGGTAAAAAAAAGCTCCAATCTTTTAACACCCTTTTAGCTTTAAACTTCAAAGCTTTGATCTTTTTCCGAATTCTTGTGAATTCTTGAACATTTGTTCTGCTGGGTAATTTTTTTAATTGCTTAAAAGGTGAATGCTTCTTTTCTTTTCTTTTGGGTTATCAGTTTTCTTACCTGATGAAAATTGCTTAAACATTAACACACAGGACTAAATGATGAGTGGCCAAAGCCAAATTGCTCCAAACAGTGACCGTTCAAGGTTGCATTGGACCCCATCAATGGAGCGCTATTTCATTGATCTTATGTTGGAGCATTTGCAGAGAGGGAATAGGGTTGGTCACACCTTCAACAAGCACGCTTGGAATGACATGATCACCTTGTTCAATGCCAAATTTGGTTCCCAATGTGACAAGGATGTGTTGAAGTCGCGTTATGCTAGCTTGTGGAAGCAGTTCCATGATGTCAAGAACATTCTCTGTCATGTTGGTTTTTCATGGGATGCTGCAAGGCAAATGGTGGCAGCTGATGAAGTTGTTTGGGATTGCTATGTCAAGGATCACCCTGATGCACGCTGCTACAGGACAAAATCAGTGCTGAACTTTGATGATTTGTGTGTGATATATAGCTACACAAGTGCTGATGGAAGGTATAGTTTATCAAGCCATGATGCATGTGTTGATGATGGAGTACAAGGAGGTTAGTGAGTGTTATTTGAAGTAGCTTATCTTTTTAGTATGAAGTTCAAGGAGGATGAATCGTTTCTATGATGTTTACTACAACTTGGGCTAGAAAATTGTTTATTTAATCATATTGGAAGATAATATTAATGAGGTATTCTGCAACTTGTAGGTGATGGAATAGGAAGCTCTGCTGTATCAAGTAATGATCGTCCCAAGACAGATTGGAATGCTTCAATGGACCAATTTTTAGTGGAACTTTTGCTTGATCAGTTGGGCAGGGGCAATAAAATCAATAATAGTTCATTCAGTAAACAAGCTTGGACAGATATGCTTGACATGTTTAATGCCAAATTTGGCTCGCATTACTGTAAAAGGATTTTAAAGAATCGATACAAGAAACTATTGAAGTATTACTGCGATATAACCAATCTTCTAAAACACGGTTTTTCATGGAATGATCAACAACAAATGCTTTCAGCTGATGATGATGTTTGGGATGCTTATATCAAGGTATATTATCAAGAAGACTGGGTGTGTGAGAGGGGGGTTGGGTGGGGAGGAGTATGAGCTCATATTAAATGCTTCCTCAGGCTGACTCACTTAAAATTCTTGTAGGCACATCCTCATGCACGAACATATAGATCGAAAAATTTGCCGAACTATCGTAATTTAGAGTTAATATTCAAAAATGTGTCTGATGATGAGATCAGCAATTTGCATCGGGAACAAAGTCATGAAGATGTAATGTCAGAAATAAAGGCTGGTGAGTAGCAATTTGAAGCTTTATATCATTTCGATCAAGTTATAGGTTACTGTCTTTCATGTATTTGTTCACAAAGTTCTTGTCAGCTTTCTTTCTGATCATGAATATTAGTTGCTGTAAGATGTCTTACATGTTATAATTCATATTTGAGGCCTTAAGATCTTTGGAGAACTGAGTAGTTACCCCTATGATATGCATCTTTCTGAAGGTGAAGGAAGAGGAAGTCGCAATCCAAGTGGAAGTGATCGTACTAGAACTTATTGGACACCTCCAATGGATCGAAGCCTCATTGACCTGTTATTACAGCAAGTGAAATGTGGAAATAGACTTGGTCAGACATTCCTTACCCAGGCTTGGAATGACATGACTATATCTTTCAATGAACGATTCAAATCTCAATGTGACAAAGATGTTCTGAAGAATCGTTACAAACATTTGAGGAAACAGTTCAATGAGGTAGCTAATCTTCTTCGGCAGAGTGGGTTCTCATGGGATGATACAAGAGAAATGGTTTCTGCAGAGGATCATGTTTGGGATGCTTATATAAAGGTGACCTATTTTGCACATTGATCAAGTGTCTCAGTTGTTCTGTGGTTAACTTGCAATTTGTGCAGGTACATCCTGCAGCTCGATCACTTCGAGTTAAAACTTTGCCTGGCTATCGCAAATTGTGTGTTATATTTGGAGAGGATTGTTCTTATACAAGATACATCCATTTATCACATAGTTCAGAACCAAGTAGTGAATTACCAATGCTGATAACTGGTATGTTTCTCACATTTTCCTCGCTCTTTCAGCTAGTATTTTGTATTCTTATGGCTATTTATAATTTAAAGGTGAACAGAAGAATAGCACTTCTCCCAGTGATTATGTTGCTGCTTCTACAATAGATTGGACTGAATCAATGGAATGCTGTTTTGTTGACCTTATGATTGAGCAAGTAAATAGAGGAAATGAGATTGGAAATTCATGCAATGAACAACCTTGGACACATATCACTGAAGCATTTAGAACTAAATTCGGGCTCCAGTGCGATAAGCAGTTTCTTGTAGATCACTATTTCTGCTTGATGAAACAATATGATGACATCAGCAATCTTCTCAGCCATAGTGGATTTACGTGGGATGAAACCCTGCAAACAATAATCGCTGAGAATGATATCTGGGATGCATACATTGAGGTTTTGTCTTCTCTCCGATGACAATGTTCTTTGTTTGATATCATGTTTTTGCAGTTTAGCGCACTGACACTCCTAAAATCCTATTTGCAGGATCACCCAGATGCCATCTCATATAAAAACAGGTTTTTGTTTCTTTACCGCGATTTATGCAAGGTTTTCCGAAACAAAGCTTCAGACATGAGATTGAGTGCCCTGGAGCAGATCCAGTTGATGGAAGCAAATGATATCACCATCGAAATCGATATGGATGGATCATCTGGAAATTTGGTTGTGAGTGACAACACTGAAATAACATTCCCAGGTAGAAAAGGTTCTAATGAAATTGATATTGTTAGAAGAAAATCAGGGAACTTGGATGTGACTAGTAACAATGAAACACCAAACCGAGATACAGAAAGGCCAAGGGAAATGGATATGGATGGAACATCAGGTGATGCGGCTGTCAGCGGCGAAACACAGAAAGTCAATATAAATGGAGCATGTAGAAATTTGGTGATGAATAGCAACAGAAAAATATCAAACCATGTTAAGAAAAGGCCAAGTGCAATGTCATTGGACTCGAGAGCTCCCAAAAAGGACCCGAGAGTGAAAGAAGCTTTGTCTGAGATGGCAAGTGCTGTCAAAGCACTGATGAAAAACAGAGAGAAAACCAACAATTCTTCATTGGAGAATGCACTAAGTGCTCTTCAAGCTATGCCAGACATAGATGAAGAGCTAGTAATTGATGCATGTGATTTGTTAGAAGATGAGAGAATGGCCAAGATTTTCTTAGCATTGAATGTCTCTCTGAGAAAGAAATGGTTGCTTAGAAAGCTTCGGCAATAATAGCTGGATAATGTAAATACAAGGTTAAGCTTAGCCAGGAATATTTTATAGTTCTCTGAGATTAGTTCTTTTGTAGTTACTTTGGCTGAACACAAACTTTTTGGTTGAGTAAATATCTTTCTTCATAATTTTATACAAGTTTTCTTTTCATTGTTTTGTCTCTCTGAAAAGAAGAAATAAAACAGTATACATTAAAGATGGCCTGCTTGGTCGAAATGATTTGGCCATAAGCACTTACAATCTCAACCATAATCATAAGCATCATCTACAATACAGTAATTTGTTCATGCAACTTCATCTGCACCTGAGTAATACCTGAGCAATAGATATTACAGAACATGAAATATGTGCCAAGAGTGAGTGCAGTTTTCCTTTTACATAAAAGAGCGAGTACAGTTTTCACGCTCACAAACATACACAACAGAGAATATACCCCCACATAACAGGTTTCGCAAAACCTGATTATCTTTACATTAAACCGCTCAAAATTAAAAGGATCAAAAGATATCACATATATGTCAATGTGCCAATTTCTTCAAATGTCGCAAGGTTCGCTGCTTGATCCACTGTCGATCGTGTGGCAAATAAGCATGAATTGAGGGATCGTAGCTGCAAGCAAAAACCAAACAGTAATAAGCTTATAGTAGTCACTGCCATGGCAAGCTGTTCACAAAAAAAGAAAAAACAAAACAAAACAAAAAAACCCAACAGGCAAAACTAATGTCACGGTTCATTCTGGTTCTTGACCTCTTCTTTCTCTAACCATGATTCTATTAATGGCAAAAGGAACAAACCTTTAACATATTAAGCTTCAAGTTCACAAGGAATTGTGAATATACTAAAACCTGATAATGAATTGTGAATATAACAAGGAATCAGTATGTCATCAATTCTTGCTTTCTTGATTCCTTTTTCTTTCATTGCAGAATATATTTTTTCTAAAAAGAATTAAAAATCATAAAATGGAGATAAATTATAGATTTTGGCTAAGAGTATGACTATGCATGCGCATGATTTTAGAAAGAAGAAGAGGGCAGAGATATACACTAGGGCACTCATGTCTGCAAGACCATCTATGAAGTTGTAGAGATCTTCAATATCATAAGAGAGATTACGGATGGCCGGGTTTAGCTCCTTCAGCTTCCTTTCATACAATGCACATATACCTAATAAAGAACAAGATCCAAAATCTTCACTTAGTGCTACCACCAATTGAACCATAAAGGCATTGTGAACAACAAACAATAACAAAGCTATATTCATAACCCGTTTTATTTTGTTTCATTTCCTTGTTTGCAACATTTGCATACCTCTTCATATCAATGAAACATATATGTATTGGGGGTGCCTTGGTTGGTGCTATGGATACTTGGTTAGAGTTGGTGAAATCAGACCCGCATGTCACAAGTTACAGAATCAGCCTCTTGCTATAAAACAACTACTTGAACCGTTCAACAGCTGATTGGTTTGGGGCACATTTGCTTACTGAAACCCCTAATATGCAGAATTTTTTTATAATGATATCAATGTTTTATGCCATCAAATTATTAACTCCACTAGTTTCAACACATTTCAATTTTCAACCATGACTATTCAGATTACAAGGATTTTGGTCTTCCTCCTCCTCAAACCTAAATTTGAAATTTTAATTGCAGATGCATACAATAATTTTCATCACTTCATGAAACTTATATAGTGCTACAAATTTGTATAGCTAGTAAATACTTCAGTTTGGATCACTGATTTTATATAGAGAAATGGAGCACAAAAAATAATAAAAATGGCAACAAAAAAAAGAAAGTAGGGGAAGGTATAGAGAGATGTAAGAGATACCATCCATGGCCTGAGTTACTGATTCATAATCCATGAAAGTCCTTGTTGCTCTGCTCTGAGAGCTCTGGATTAGAATAATCGTGTGCCGATTTGCCTACACATGCCAAAACAAATAAATAAATAAACAAAATAATGATGAAATTAATCAGCTTCCAGCTTGAATAGAAGCTGATAATCGTGTGTCAGTAAGAATGAACAAACAACAGCGACACCACACAGCTGGAAATCCTAGAAAGGATTGTATGAAATGATACCTATAATACTATTAATAATAATAATAATAATAGCGAGCTAATTGAAGAAAGACTCACCATGTTACAAGAAGCAATCGCGAAGAAGAAGAAGATCGCAGGAAGAGTGAGATGAAGAGGAACAAGACGACGAAGAGATTCGGTCGTTGCAGAGAGACTGAGAGAGAGAGACGCAACGCAATGTACTCACCGCGGCATCGAACTCCAATGCGCCACCAGCCACTCCGCTACTGCCACGTCAACGCGCCTCCTCTTTTTCATTTTTTTTTAATCGATTTAGTTTGGACTAATTGGATTAGTGGTCGGTGACTAATTGGATTAGTCGTCGAACCATATGAGAATCAAAATGGGCTAATCTTGTAATTTAAACTGACTTTATAACGATCAAAAGGGCCCAATGACCCAAAAGGCCCACCAATCAGTCTTACCCATTTTTCCCCCCTTAAAATATATAACAAGATTAAACCCAAAAAGAAATATATAACAAGATCTTATTATCTCAATTGATTGGTTATATATATATTTATGGAAGTTTATGTTTTTTGCATCGTATTTTTCTCGTTATTTGTAATTAAGATTTTCTCTAGGAGAGTGGGTAAAGAAATCCTATAATATAATATCCACAAATAACACATACGGCGAATTTTCAACGACAGAATCTGCATTATTGAGAATTGAAGCAGCATTTTCTCTGCTCAAGAAACCGTAGTACAACATACTACTGTTCTGCGAAAATATGCTAATTAATTTTAAAAAAATGAAATCTTCCACACAGCCTAAAAGATATCATATCATAAACCCAGAATTAGGTAGTGATACGTTTTTATTATGAGATTTTATTTAATGAGATTGTTATGATGAGATGAATATGGGGGCAGGAGACAGGTCAATATGTTTCAGCACCCTAGATAGAGCATCTTATAATTATATACATTAAATATCAAATGCTTGAGCATGAGCTTAAAGATTTCCTATCAAGATTCTCTATGATACATACAACTCCGAAAATTAAATATTTAATTGCTTCCATAAGATCTGGTTCAATGCATAATAATAATAATATGGATTTTCAAATCTCCCTTGACTGCCGCATGTAACGCACAACTCACACACATTTAAAAATAAAAATAATAATAATGAATCAGATTAAAGTCACAACCCAAAAAAAAAAAAGATAAGCCCAAGTGGGGTGTAAGTTGGGCTAGCTAGCAATGGAATGTGAATATATATTTAATTTGAAGCTTATAATATTATTGTCACAACAAAAACAAATCATGGTACCAGTTACAATGCAGATCTTATTCCACTTTTGTCAAAAACCTTGAACTTTTAAACCCTACCTTACTACTATTTTAAGAAGGATGTTGATTACTAAAAGGTTAAATTAATTTGGTAATGTTTCCTCTCGAGACTGAAAAAGCTTCCCACACGTCTGTTAAGGTGAATTATTAATTTCTTTTTGTCTTGCAATTGCCTCAACTTGCCCATACAGTCAATGCTGTTATGGGAAAAGGTGATCAAGATTCCAGATAAAGTCATGCCATAAAGTTATTACTACATACTTTAATATTCTGGCACGTATATATTGTTATACAATAATATTTGATGTAAAACATAAATATGTTCAACTTGTATCTAACGTGTGTTATCTATGTTATATATAGGATGTATGTTATACGTATATGTATTATATATGTAGCACACATTCGATAACATAGATAGCACATATTATTAGATATAAGTTGGACGTATTTTTGTTGTACATCAAGCATTATATTATTATATGCTACTCCTAAGTATTATATATATAATATGAGTTTTCAATTTATTTTCTCATGTGATATATTATATTATTGAAGGGTTTGGTATTATTGTCTGCTAAACCGCAGAGGGGTCAAGTTCGTGTTACTAGTTAAAGAGTTATATTTTAATCAACACAAAATTGTTTGCCTTTTGGTACAAAGAGTAGCCATTTTTTACAATATTTTCTATTATATATTTCAAAATAATATTTAAGCAAACCTGCATACAAATCATTTTCAATTTATTTAATTATAAGTATTTTTTCTCATTACAGTTTAACTGTGGTCTACTGCTTAACATTATGTGAGATGGTTCTGAGTTGTTAGAAATATACAAACAAAAATTTCAATGTATGATACAAAAATGCACTCTCACCTTGTATTTAAGTAATTTTTTCCTCACATATGACAAATTTTACTGCATAAATACATTAAACTTAAATTCAATATATTTACCATAGATTCATATCTTTTGATTGAGGCTTGTAATTTTTTTCTATTTATTAAAGAAGTAGTTTGATTATAGTCAAATCTACTTACCTAAATTATGTTTTACCTGAATTTTCAAATCTATTTTACCCAATTTAAAACACCATACTTGGAATTTTAATTAAGAAAATTGAGCATCGAATCGTTTTAACGAGATTTATTTAGTATAAAAAAGGAAGAGATGAGATTCCATCCATTACTTTATTTATTTATTTATTTATTCAAATGCAGGCCACGGATACGCTTCAGAGCTGTTAGAGCAAGATTTGCAAAATAAAGATTTCAGCTTTTCCTCTGAATTATTATGAGTATTTCTCAAATTAAAAATATCATTTTTATTTTTTATTAAATGTCATAAATCTGAAAGAGAAAAAAAATAAAAATATAAAATGAAAAGAAGAAGCAGATGAGACCAAAATCCAAGAGAGAGAAATGAAATGAAGGTGTGAAACACAAGTCCATGAACAGTCATCACCGTGAATTCCAGAATTCGAAGCCCACAAAACGCTCAAATCCAAGAAAGCTTCTACAAAGCCTTGTCCTTTCTGATTTGTTTGCTGTTATCTATCAATCTTCTTGATTTTCTCACCCCAGTTCTTGATCCTGCTCCAAAAAGAGTCTCCTTTTCTTATTCTTCTTATTTTTTTACCCTTCAATCTCCATCATCACCAACGATTTCTTGTTCCCAGAAGTCAAAGAAGTGATCTTTTTGGGTTTCTGTCAACTGGGTAGGCTCTGCTAAGTGAAGTGAGTGTGCTGACCCCTGCTTCTTCTCTTTTCCTAAAATTCACATGTTGCTCTGCTTCTGTTATAATTCTTGTTCTTCTTTTGTTCATGATATTGATTCTTGTTCCTCTTTTTTTATTAATTAATTACTTCCAACCAGGATTGGGATCACGCATGATATTTTTCTTGTTTTTGATCTTTACTTGAGAATTGGTTCTGAAATTCCCTTGCTGAATAAAGATATCAATTACGCTAATTTTGTCTTAGAAGAAGTTATTGCCCTGTGTTTGAATGAACGAATGAATATCATTCTTTCATTCCCTTCTTTTTCGTTTCGTTTACATCTTTTTGGTTTCAGACTTGAGAAGCATTCGATCCTCAATACTTTATTCATAACTATGACTGGAATTTCGGCGATGTTTGGATTGATGGAAAATAGTGGGGTGGAATTTATACAAGCTTCATTGTTTGTTTGGATATTAAAATTTTAGATGGTACAGAGGGGAGGTGGATGGAGTGAACTCCTCCATCATCTCTATATATTTTTTCATTCCCCCTGGTGAGAGGAAGTGAGGGGAGTTGGTTAATTTTCTAATAAAATTACTTACAAGTCCCTATTATAAATGATTAAGTTATTCTAACTTAAGGGTATTACAGGGAAGAAAAAAATAGTTTTTACTTCATTTCACTGCATATGCAACAATGGAGTAAGATTTTTCTCCACTTCACTCAACTCTCTTCAAATCCATTCAATTCCACTCCCCTCCACAAAACTCCACCAATCCAAGCATACCCTTCAGCATTACAAACAATTTTGTTTATGTGTCTTTTGCACATTTTCTCTAGAGTCCGTTTGGATTGGTGGAGTTGAGTGGATTGGAGAAAATGAGAAACATTCCATTTCGTTGTTTTGATATTTTAGTAGTGGAATGCTGCAATGGTGTAGTATTCCACTCCATTGTTTGAATATTCAATGAATTATGATGGAATAGTGATGATTTTACAAGTAAAATATAGAGATCCACTCCACTCCATCTTATTCCTCCCAAATTTTGGGGATAGAAAATTATGAAGAGATGATGGAATAAGATGGAATTTTGAAAGCCAATCCTCTTCATTTTGTTTCCACCAATCCAAAAATACCCTTAAATTCTATCAATTATGTTGGTTGAGTTAATATACCTATGGCATTGTGGTGCAAATTCTCTACTTCTCTTTTCATAATGGCGGGTTTGTTATTTTGTACAGGGGACTTGAAAACAGATACCATATATGGTTTGTGTGAATTTGCATGAGTAATTTTGTACTCAGTTATCTATATCGATACATAGAAGAACAATAAATGCATCTTAGATTTACAAGGAATGAAGGAATGATAAATAATTTAGCTAGTTCTTACAATCCTAATTTTTACAAAGCTACCATAACCACCAACGTTATTTCCAATAACGTGCAACTACAGCTACTTCTTCTGTCAATTTTTTTTCCCATAGAATATCCATTTGGCATGAGGTCTTTACTTGTGTTTTGCTTCTCATGAAAATATTAGGTTTCTTTGTTTGCACCTTGTAGTATCTTTCTTTGCTTGTGCAGCATTTGAAATGATGTGATATTGTGATATATTATCAATGGCATCCATGTTTTCTTTTCTATGACTCTTTTGGTGTAAGTTTTCTAGTATTCTCACGCTATAAGAAGTTGAAGTTAATGCTTACTTGTTTTAATTCAGACAGGAATGGGAATTTATCTCAGCACTCCCAAAACTGAAAAATTCTCCGAGGATGGAGAAAATGGCCGTCTTAGATATGGTTTATCATCCATGCAAGGATGGCGTGCAACAATGGAAGATGCTGTAAGTAATAATTGAAAAAGTTATTTGGTTTCATACTCTGAAATCTGAATATAAATCCAGAGTTAGAGCTCTAGTTAATCCATATATGATTTGTTGATTTTACCTGAGTTAGATTGATCTAGTTAATCCAAATATACACTGTTGATTTTTTATTGTTCTCTTTTCTGGTGTTATAGCATGCTGCATATACTGATCTGGATGAGTCCACTTCGTTTTTTGGTGTTTATGATGGTCATGGAGGTAAGTAAGATCTGAAAAAGTTTGCCTATTTGGATTGATGGCAGAATGCCATTTTTACTACTTTATTACAAATTATCAATGGCTTATTATACTTTTCTATTTCATCTATCCCTTTTAGATAATATCTCAACCTCTTATACCCACCTCCTGTGTCTAGTAAGAGATGGAAGACTAAGATACACCATCTTTAAAGATAAAAGAAACAAAAGAAAGAGGACAGGAAAAGAAAAGGACATAGAAGTATGATGTAAAACAGAAAAGCCAAATCAGAAACACCCTCCAATATCTTAGAAGTATGAATATTTTTAAAAGTGACATGTTTGCAAAAAAAAAAAAAAAATCAGAATTATATCTCTTCTTTTGGTAAATTTAATTATTATTTTTTTCTCAGAAGAAACTCATAAAGTCAACATCTGATGCAGGATTTAAATTTTAAAGTGATTTCTCAGATCATTAATTGTATTGTAACTTTGGTAAATGTAAGAAGACTAAAACTTGATGCATTCATAGACCCTAGCACATTGCCATATTTAACTAAAGTTACAAGCTTCCATTTTTCTATTAATTGGTCTATTGCTTTGTCACTAAATTGTATCTCTGCTTATGTTGTATTCATAAAATTGTTTCTTTAACCTCATTTATCTTTCAAACAAATAGATGCTGATTATACCTTTTAAGTTATTTTCTGATAGTAAATTGAGGTTCACTTAATTTGATACTACCTTACACCTTGAGCTTTTATGATGGGATGCATATATTTGGGTACAAGTCTCAGTCCCTAACAGGGCTATGGGAGAATACTACTGAAACATAACCAACACTGTGTATGGTGGTTGCAAAATTTCAGGTAAGGTGGTTGCCAAGTTCTGTGCGAAGTTTCTTCACCAGCAGGTACTTAAAAGTGAAGAATATGCAGCTGGAGATATAGGAACATCTCTTCAGAAGGCTTTTTTAAGGTTTGATATGAAAGAAAAAAAAGTGATCACTAATTCCTCGACTACAATCAACCCCCCACCAACTATTTTTTTTTTCCGCCATAATTATGCAGAATGGATGATATGATGTGTGGTCAAAGGGGATGGCGGGAATTAGCAGTCTTGGGGGATAAGATAAACAAGTTTACCGGGATGATAGAAGGTTTGATTTGGTCTCCAAAAGGTTCTGATGGTAATAACCAAGTTGATGACTGGGCTTTTGAGGAGGTAGGTTTGAAGAAAGATACCTTAAATTTTACTCTTTCTGGTCACAGCTTTGTTGCATATATTTGGTAATTAGGTGCCTGGCATACTATGGCTTTAAGTAAAAAGGAAATATAATGTTGTTATATTAACTTTATCTGCAACTCCATTTTTCCTTTTCTTTAGTTACTTGTTTTTCTTGTCATTCTTTAATTTGAATTTGTTTATTTGCAACCAGGGACCTCATTCCGATTTTGCTGGACCAACTTCAGGAAGCACAGCCTGTGTTGCAGTTGTTAGAAACAACCAACTTTTTGTTGCAAATGCTGGTGATTCACGATGTGTAATATCTAGGAAGGGTCAGGTAACTTCAGAAAGGAAATTCTTGAATTTTGATTATGATTATTGGCTACTGCTCACATGATTATGATTATGATTTTATATGTTTAACTACTGTATGTTAGGTAACAATGGCAACTCATAATTTAACTGAACTCTTTCTTTTTTAGACTGCATATTGAGGAAAGTTATGTATATTGTTTTACTGTGACTCTTTTTTACAGGCATACAATTTGTCTAGAGACCACAAACCTGATCTTGAGATTGAGAAGGATAGAATCTTGAAAGCTGGTGGTTTTATTCATGCAGGACGAGTTAATGGCAGTCTAAATCTTGCAAGGGCTATTGGTAACTTGCAATTAATTCAAACATCTCTTTCAGGATTTTGAGGGGTAGGGATGGGATTTGTTTCTCATTCTTTAATACTAATTGCAGGTGACATGGAGTTCAAACAGAATAAATTTCTTCCTGCTGAGAAACAAATTGTAACTGCCAATCCAGATATAAACACTGTAAGTTTGGACCAATAATCGGATGCACGATTAGGATTTAGGACTTCGCTGTTACTCTCAAGTATCCATGCATAATTGTGATGATTGATGCAGTGTTGTTTTTGTTTTGACATTTATGATAGGTTGAGCTCTGTGATGATGATGAATTCATGGTGCTAGCTTGTGATGGCATATGGTATTCTTCTTATGCTTTCATATGCACATTTGAAAGCAAAATTGTGTTTTGTTTGTGTGCACCTTTGCACCTCCTTTCTGCAAGAAAATAGTAATTTATTTCTCCTGAAATATTTTCAGGGATTGCATGTCAAGCCAACAGTTGGTAGATTTTGTTCATGAACTACTGCGCTCGGTTAGTTCCTAATTTTGTTCATGTCAAGTCAACCCTTTGCATGTCTGGATAATGCACTCTAATTATATCATCTTTCAGGAAACCAAACTTTCTGCAGTGTGTGAAAGAGTATTGGATCGGTGTCTGGCGCCATCGACTGCGGGCGGCGAGGGATGCGACAACATGACGATGATCTTGGTGCAGTTCAAGAAGCCTGCAGTTCAGGCGAGTGCAGCAGCAAAAGAGCAGTCCTGTTCAAACGAACAAGCTGAAGCTGAACCTGAACCAAAACTGGACAGTAGTAGTAATGAAAGTTAGGATGTTTTGTTCAAATGTGTATTACATATATATAATATATAGTGTGCTTACAGTGCAATATATGCATCTGAATGTTCATTCTCCTCCTTTTCATCTAACATTACATACATACTACAATTATTACTATTATTCTGATGATTACATAAAAAAAGTATCAGAGTTTTTCTCCCTTGTTTCTTCTCCCTAAGCATGGGAGGCTTAATATGACAGATAGATAGCGCCATCTCGTGTCGTGGCTTTACCCTTTTCTCAAGTGAGCATGATATGAATGGATCAACACGCATTAGAAATTGATGATTATATACTTTAAAATATTGATCTATGTGAAATTTTTCACATATAGTGAAAATTGAAGGCTATATACTTTAAAATGTGACTTTTTACAATTTTTTTGTTGTATTATAAAATAAAGACAATATCCTTTAAAATGTTGAATCACATGGATTTTTCACATATAGTAGAAATTTAAGGTTATATACTTTAAAACAAGAGAATTCACAATTTTTTTATTGTATTATAAAATAAAGACTATAGACTTCAAAATAGTGAATTTAAATGAAATTTTTATATATAATAGAAATTGTACTTTAAAATGTGAGATTTCATAATTTTTTTGCTTTTACCATAAAATGAAGACTATAAACTTTAAAATATTGAATTAATTCAATTTTTCACATATAGTAGAAATTGATGGGTATATACTTTAAAATGTGATATTTCACTATTTTTTGGAATACACTACAAAATAAAGACTATAGTTTTTAAAATATTGATTCGCATGAAATTTTCTCATATAGTGAAAATTGAAGACTATATACTTTAAAATGAGGGTTTTCACAAAATTTTTTTGTTGTATTATAAAATAAAGAATATAGACTTTAAAATAGTGAATTATATGAAATTTTTACATATAGTAAAAATCGTACTTTAAAACGTAAAATTTCATAATTTTTTTGGTTTTATTATAAAATGAAGAGTATAGGCTTTAAAATATTGAATCAAATTGAATTTTTCACGTATAATAAAAATTTATGGTTATATACTTTAAAATGTGAGATTTCACTATTTTTTTGAATACACTACAAAATAAAGACTATAGTCTTTAAAATATTGATTCACGTGAAATTTTCACATATAGTGAAAACTGAAGGCTATATACTTTAAAATTTGAGTTTTCACAATATTTTGGTTGTCTTATAAAATAAAGACTATAGTCTTTAAAATGTTGAATCACATGAATTTTTCACATATTGTAGAAATTGAATGCTATATATTTTAAAATGAGAGAATTCACAATTTTTTTGGTTGTATTATAAAATAAAGACTATAGGCTTTAAAATAGTGAATTTAAATGAAATTTTTACACATAATAGAACTTTTACTTTAAAATGTGAGGTTTCATAATTTTTTTGGTTTTATTATAAAATGAAGACTATAGGCTTTAAAATATTGACTATAGACTTTAAAATATTGAATTATGTGAAATTTTTACATATAGTAAAAATTGTACTTTAAAACGTGAGATTTCATATTTTTTTATTTTATTATAAAATGAAGATAATAGGCTTTAAAATATTGAATCAATTGAATTTTTCACATATAGTAGAAATTGATGGCTATATACTTTAAAATATGAGATTTCAGTTTTTTTTTTTTGGATACACTACAGGATAAACACTATAGTCTTTAAAATATTGATTCGCGTGAAATTTTCACATATAGTGAAAATTAAAGGCTATATACTTTAAAATTTGAGTTTTCACAATTTTTTGGTTGTCTTATAAAATAAAGACTATAACCTTTAAAATGTTGAATCACATGAATTTTTCACATATAGTAGAAATTGAAGACTATATACTTTAAAATAAGAGAATTCATAAATTTTTTGGTTGTATTATAAAGTAAAGACTATATGTTTTAAAATAGTGAATTACATGAATTTTTACCTATAGAAGATATTGTAGTTTAAAAAGTGAGATTTCATAATTTTTTTTATTTTATTATAAAATAAAGACTATAAGCTTTAAAATATTGAATCACTTGAATGTTTCACAATTATCTAAAAAAAAACTTGAATGTTTCACATATAATGGAAATTAAAGGCTATATACTTTAAAATTTAAAATTTCACTATTTTTTTTTACACAAAAAATAAAGATTATAGTTTTTAAAATACTTAATTACATGAATGTTCCACATATAATAGAAATTAAAGACTATATATTTAGAATGTGATATTTATATTTTTTTTCGTTTTATTATAAATGCAATGTAAAAATTGAAAACTCTCGTTTTATAGTACTACTGCGTATGAAAAATTGCTCCTTAGGTCTGGTTGCAGCAAATATTTTCTGTTTCTGCTTTCGTCTATTTTTGTATTGTTTTGTACAAAACGGTGAAAAGCAAAAGCCCTAGCTTTTGAGTGGTATCAGCAGCTTGTAAAGTCTCTGCTCCAACTTGTTCAACCCAGAGGCAGAGGCAGAAGCAGAAGCAGAAGCAGAAGCAGAGGGTGATTCAATTCAATTCAATTCAGAATGGTGAAAGCAAGTGAAAGTAGCGAGAGCAGTGCAATTCCTGAGTCAGTGATGGATGCAGTGAACGCCACTCTCTCAAATCTTCACGAGTTGCGCGCACACTTTGACCAGTTCCTGCCTCTCATGTCTGACCCTCAACTTCTCTCTGAAATGCCCCCACTTCAGCGCGCTCATTCCTTCTTCATGCTCTCCCAAATCACTTCTACCCTTCTCGCATGTAAAACCCAAAATCCATCAGAAGATGAAAATTACCATTTTTTTTTAGAATTATCTGATTTTGTTTAATTTCTTTTTGTTCTGTGCAGTGAAGTTGAGGTGTAGTGGGGTTCATTCCGATGATCATCCTGTCAAATCAGAGCTTGTGAGTTTTCTGCTTATGCTGTTAAGGGTCTGTTTGGTTTACATTTTTGTATCCAAAGTGAAAGCTTATGTTCCTGAGGCACTTCTATTTATATGTGAAGTAAGATTTTTTTCTTACTTTCATCATCATCAAAAGGTTAAGATTTTTTTCTTATTCCATCATCATCAAAAGGTCTTTTATAGCTTCTAAAAATGTAAGCCAAATGGACCGTGATTCTGTTGTATGCTAATTTATTTCTACCTTGTTTGGTTAAAGTATTTGACTTTTGTATTCCCAGGAAAGAGTGAACATATACCAAGACAAACTGGAACGTCTGATAGATTTGAGCAAAGGTATCTGTTTCCTTTGATCTATGTGTTTTGATTTTTCCATTTGTACAACGTTCAAAATTAAAAAATGATGGGTGTTTGGAAAATACATGTGCTTCAAGTGTTGCTTTTGGTTGAATTAGCAGTGTTATCTGTTTCAATTTTCTGCTTTTGGAATCTGATTGGAGTTATTTCCATTTTTTGTGTGAAGCTCCACTTCGACCTTCTACTACCTTGAATTATCAGGCTGCTACACGCTTTATCGAACACTCTCTGCCCGATCTCACTCAAGGTGGGTAGTGAAGTATTTTATGTCCTTCAGGGGTCATCTATGTCTTCTCCATGTTGATCTCATGTTCATGTATGTAAAAGAGTTGGTCATTCCATGCAGAGCAAAGGCAAAATATGAGGAACATAAGTAGAGGGGACAGACCAAAGATGAACCATAAGGAACGTGCTGGTCAGAAGAGGAAATATCAGTCTTCTGATAAACAGTCTGTTCAATCTGCTACCAAGGAATTTTTGGAGAAAGCAGCCCGTGAGCTTCTTGGTAATAATCATGGCGATATTAAGGGACCAATACAATTTGGCATGTCAGATGATGATGATGACAATGGGGACGAAGTAACTGAAGCTTGATTTCACCAAATTCCGGTAGAGTTTCTTGTGGCTTTCTTGTTTACTTACTGAGTTTCATGTTCTGAACTCAGTCTTTTGTTACGATAGCTGAAGTGTGAATCTGATCTATAAATTTCGCTTTGCAACCACTAGATACATATCAATCACCATTTGATGTTTGGAAAGAAAAACTTGATATTAAATCAATTTACTGGTATAACTTTTACTATAATCTAATAGTTGATGTAGGAAATAAAATGAGTAATTTCAAATTCGTCATACCTAAGTCATACCTCCTCTTCATTGCTTGGAAGACAAATTATAATTATTTATCTATGCTTCTGAGGACAAGAAATGCCTGAATGCAATTGGTACTTATTGATATTTGTGATTGATGTGTAATCTAAACTCCATTTGCTCTTATAGCTCGCTCTAAACTTAAATTTGCACAATACGTGAATCTATTAGTAAGAAGAAACGGAGATTTTTAGGAATCCATCCAATTTAGCTGCTTTCTTTGAAGTTTGGATGATAAATCAGAGTTCTGTGTTTCTTACTGGTATACCCTTGATTAGCTTTGGTTGGAAAAAACTCGAACAAGTTGTGTGCTCTATGTAATTATATGACCAGATTTACAATGCATAGAAGAAAGCAGCTGAGTTTTGTGCTTTTTATGTTATTCTTTGTGAAGAGTTACTTTATGTGTGTTCTGTTGTTTTGTGATGTTTGTATGTTTCCCTTTTATGTTCATAATTCTGCTCAAGTTGATGATAGATAGTAGAAATTGAAGGCTATAGCCTTTAAAAAGTGAGATTTTACTCATTTTTCTAGAAATACTATAAAACAAAGACTATAGATTTCAAATTATGTAATTTCATGATTTGTTTAGAGATAGTAGAAATTGAAGGCTATAGGCTTTAAAATGTGAGATTTCACTAATAATTCTTGAAATACTATAAAATAAAGACTATAAAGTTCAAATTATGTAAATTCATTATTTTTTTACATATAGTAGAAATTGAAGGCTATAGGCTTTAAAATGTGAGATTTCACCAACTTTTCTAGAAACACTATAAAACAAAGACTATAGACTTCAAATTATGTAATTTCATGATTTTTTTTACATATAGTAGAAATTCAAGGCTAGGTTTTAAAAAGTGAAATTTCACTAACTTTTCTAGAAACCCAATAAAACAAAGACTATAGACTTCAAATTATATAATTTCATGATTTTTTTACATATAATAGAAATTGAAGGATATAGGCTTTAAAATGTGAAATTTCACTAATTTTTTTAGAAACACTATAAAAAAAGACTATAGACTTCAATTTATGTAATTTTATGATTTTTTTACATATAATAGAAATTGAATGTTATAAGACTTTAAAATTTGAAATTTCATTAATTTTTCTAAAAACACTATAAAACAAAGATTATAGATTTCAAATTATGTAATTTCATGATTTTTTTTACATATAATAGAAATTGAAGGCTATAACTTTAAAAAGTAAAGATTTCACTAATTTTTTTAGAAATATTATAAAACAAAGACTATAGACTTCAAATTATATAATTTCAAGATTTTTTTAGAGATAGAAGAAATTAAAGGATATAGGCTTTAAAAGTGAGATTTCACTAACTTTTCTAGAAACACTATAAAACAAATACTATAGACTTCAAATTATGTAATTTCATGATTTGTTTAGAGATAATAGAAGTTGAAGGCTATATAGGCTTTAAAATGTAACATTTCACTAATTTTCCTAGAAATACTATAAATCAAAGACTTCAAATTATGTAATGGTTTTAAAATATGAGATTTTATTAAGATACTAACCTGCAACATACAAGTCTAGTTCCATTACATGTATTTGATTTATACTTTATTTTAAGACTCCTAACCACAAATTTATTGTTGCTCACAATTATTTTCTGTTTTGGATTTCTTTTACAGTATGCCTGACCAAAAACAGAGCTGTGTATAATGGGAGAGTATCGTTGTAGCATTGATGCTTCCTTGTTTTTTCGACGGATCATTGGGTGATGCAGACTCTGTCAGTACTGTTCTTTTTTGTATTTTGAATGACAAGAGAGCCAAATGTGACTGGGGGTAACCGTGTATGCGATTGGATTTGTACATTCTGCAATTTTGGATGAAAGTTTTGGTGCTTGATGAATGAATGTGTCAGAGTGTTTTATTGATTTTTTCGCCCGTCCTTGTCCAAAAACAAGCTGGATATTATTGATGTTGTGAAACTGAAAATAAATGTTAATTGTTGTATCTTGCGAAATCTTTTTGGGTGTGTATACAGCGCAGTTTCTGCCTTTCTGGTTAGAAAACAAGAAAAGCCATTCGTGAACTCTGAAATCAAAAGTGACTCCTCAATTCAAAACTTGGAGGGATTGGAGAACATGTTTCTTATAAAAAATCATATTTATCCTTCTTATAAAAGAATCATATAATAATTAATAACCATCCGGACAAAAAGAATAAGAGATGCAAATCACAATAATCTCACTGTGATCTGCTGCTGCTGCTACTACTACCACTCATGATTTGATGAACATCTAAAAGAAAACACTGAGAGGGTACATTTCACATCAGAAAACCACCCCCAAAATACAGAGCCAACACTCCCAGAGCCATCACTAGGCCATTTTTCAAAGCTGTGGCATCGCTAGAAGGAGCAACAGCTGGACCTTCAAACTCTGAAGGGGAAGGCGCAGGGGAAATGCCGGTGTATCTGCTGTGCCTTGGGGTCATAACCACCACAATGACCTTTTGGCCCTTCTCACAGTGACCCTTTGCACCACTGATGAAGTAGAATGGTCCAGGATGGTCAAGCTTCACCTTAGTGTTCCCATCACTGTACTCCTTGATTGGATCTGAAGTGCTGCAATTCACATAGTCTTCTCTGTCTACTTCCAAAACTGAATCTTTCCCACCATCGTATTTCCACACTGTAAAAAACAAGAAGCATCAAAGTGAAAAAGAAAAAGTGTTAGTGATCAGTGGTAAATAACTCACATTGAGATTTTATCAAAAATAAAGAAAATGTGATCTTTGGAATTGGGTTTTCACTTACCAAGATGATCACCAACTTGGAAACGAGATCTTTCAGCCCATTTGTTGAGGGAATCTGCTTCAGAGGATGGAATCTTCCATGCGTCAATCTTGCCACCAACCAGAAGTTCCTTAGCTGCTGCAGAGAATCCAAAGAGAAGGAACAAGAGGAAAAGGGAAACAGAGGAAGTTCTTGAACAACCAGCCATAGTTTTTTCTTTTTTCCTGATGAGTGGAAAACTGAAAGAAGTGTGTGCAAGTGTTTTGGCTTTCTATACAGAGATGAAGAAGGAGGAGAAATGAGCTGTGTTGTGTTGTGATGATGCTGTGTTTGGAGCATTCTATTTATGGTGGTGAAGAGAGGGAGAAACTAGCCGTTGAGTCTACGTTCTTAGGAGACAGCTCAGGATGTGGGGTCCACTGAGTTCTGTGGTGTGTCAATGTAACGGTTAAAAACTAACGGGAAAAAACCAGGGTGGAAATTGCAATGCACTCTTTCTCGGTTCTGATGCAGTCAGTGACAGCAAAACATGTGATGTGAATATACATACGATTACGAGGTGTAGAAACGGTCTAGTCATACTTCTGTTAATGGATATATCATTTTTCTTCCTTCTGTTAATGTCTTACTTTCTCTAGTACATTTTGTTTTGTTATGTGCGCATAACGTGTCTGTCTAATATTGAAGTCAGTATATTAAAAAGTTATTTATTTATGCTTGATCAAAAAGAACATTTTTGGCAGAGGATTTGCCTGTCTCTAAATATTTTATTACGAAATGAAGAGTTACTGAAAGAAATAAATAGGCTTGTACACGTTAATGAACGCATATTCATTATTATCTTTTTAGAACAGTAAATTTCATTATAATTGGGAACAATGGGATTATCATCTCAGAAAAACAGTGCTGTATTACGGTACAAAAGGCAGATAATGGGTAAGTATGCATAATCATATTGTCTTAACACTATTAAAATGTCAAGAAATTTTCTTTAGAGAACTAACGTGTTAATCTCCAATTCTCCCAAGACTATAATATGTGAAACGACGAAATACATAACGCATAATACATGCGCACCAATTCTTTGAATAATATAAACCATATCATCCATTTAAAGTCCAGATACTACTATAACGATGATGAGATTTCATTTCTATAGAGATATACTGCTCTAGAAATAATATTAATGAACATCTTTCACAGAAAACTATCCCTAAATTAGAGAGAATCCTACTTCAAAGAAGGCAATTAAAATGATACTGAAACAAAAGAATCACTGTCATCACAATTCAAAATTGTATAGAATAGGTTACATCTGAACGTGATAATACCTGAATTGAATTCAAAATCCTTACACAAACTTTTCTTCATCCTTTTTAAGTATAGTAGATTTAACCCAAACCACCGACAGCTATAACTAATCAATTTTGACTGAGGAGTAGATGAGCCTTGTGAACCAAAAGCATGCATAAAATCCAATAGTACCGGTTACCACAAAGAAGGCATAAGAAACTATAAGCATGTACCCAAAGTATAGTATGGCAGAAACGAACTTTGTGATTTCAAGCTTGGTGAAGAAGTAGAAAGTAGCATAAAGGAAGAGGTAAAGTGCTGAAGAACCGGAGGTGAGGTATGACCGCCACCACCACAAGTAATCCTCACTGCACAACTGGAAGTAGCAGAGCACAATGGTTATTTCAGCACAGGTGATCATCAGGATAATGAAGACCAAAAAGAGGAACCCGAAGATGTAGTAAAACTGATTCAACCAGATTGAGGTAAGGATGAAGAAAAGCTCAATGAAAACAGCTCCAAATGGGAGTATTCCACCAATCAAAACCGAGAAGACTGGGTTCATGTACCATGCCTGCTCAGGGATCTGCCTTGGGATTTTGTTTGTCTTCACAGGATTTTCAATAGCGGGCTTCTTGAATCCAATGTAGCTACCCACAAACACTAGTGGAACTGAGATCCCAAACCATAGAAAGATTAGAGCAAACATTGTACCAAATGGCACTGCTCCAGATGATTTTTCGCCCCATATGAGTGCATTTAATACAAAGAAAATGGCACATACAACTCCAGGGAACACGACTGCAGTCCTGAGGGCAATTTTCTTCCACTCCGCTCCCTTGAACATCTTGTATAAGCGAGTCGAAGCGTAACCAGCAAAAATTCCCATGAAAACCCAAAGCAAGAGCATGGCTGTCATTAGACCACCTCTGTTTGAAGGTGAAAGGAACCCAAGGACTGCAAATATCATGGTTACTAGTATCATCCCAAAAAACTGAACACCAGTTCCAACATAGACACAGAGCAAATCTGAGTTGTTAGGGGGCCTAAACACATCCCCATGGACAAGCTTCCAACCAGTCTCTTCTTGGGCTTCTTCTTGGGTCTCAAGCTCATTGTACTTTGAAATGTCACGGTACAATGTCCGCAGCATTATCATCGCCACCATTCCCGATAGGAACAGAACAATCATCAAAGAATTAACAATTGAGAACCAGTGGATTTGGTCATCATTCATTAGCAAATAGGCATCCCATCTTGAAGCCCACTTCACATCACTCTCCTATGGTAGCAGACAATGGTGGAAAGCATACAATTAATAAGAAGTACAATTAACAATCATATTTCATAAAATCAGTGTAAGGATGAGGATGAGAAAGAACTTCAATTGAATGGAAGAAGAAAAAGGTAGTTATCAGAAGACAAAATTATATTTAAAAGATAAAAGGCCATTAAGGAAAGATGATTTTTTATCTCCATATCCATAAACCAGCTTTCCAATCAAAACATACGCTTTACTGCTTGGCTCATGTATGGCAATAATCATTCTCAAGCACAACAACACATTTATCATTTTATCATCTCCATGACCATACCTGGAATTCAACATCATATGTGAAGATAATTTCCTTGTTTTCTTCAACCTCTTGGGGACTGTTGGAGTTGACAACTGTGTGTTTAGCATGAGGGTCACAGGTAGTCAAACGAGTCTTTCCATCCCATTTTCCTTCGTATTCATGTTTAACACTACACATCAACATTGAGATTTGTAAAATAACAGCCAAATTCCACAAAAAAATGAACCAAGAAAAGAGCATCCCAAAACATGAGACTCCTACAATTGTGGAGAAAGATAAACTAAATACAAGGAATAAACAGGTAGAGGACCAAAGTAATGACCTGAAAGGCTTAACCTCAAAGCCGACAATTCTAGCCGATTCAGTCACCGTATCTCTATGATACTTGACAGTGAATGCCAAATGGTTGTGAATAAAATACTTCTCCTCCTTGCTCTGTAAATTTACATAGAGTAAGCAAAGAAACAACTTGACATTCAGAATAATCGAAACAGTGCTGCAAAATAATGTGCATACCCCACTATACTGCCCTTTGAGTCCAACATGAAAACCGAGTTGATAAACATAAGAATCCTGATCAGTCCTTTTTATGGGAACAACTAGAGGAAGGTTGTCGAGGATCCTGTGAATAAAGGGAAGAGCCAAGATACAACATGTAAAGATTGTGGCAGAACATGGGCAATAAATAAATAAATCATCTAATAAAATCAAATACTGGCATGCCATACATGTTCACCCGATACTCATCACTGATCTTCTCTTTGAACTCCTTAGCAGTTTTAGCATCAAGATTAAGCTTACACACAACATTGCACATTTGTGGCTCACGCATTTTAAACTGTAAAAGTGCCATTGAGTTGCAATTAGCTAATAACCATGACAAAATGAAGGGAAATTAAAAAAAATAAAATAAAATTCAGCCCCAAAACAGTTAACCACTCAAGTGGTTAATTAAATCAATGCATGAGTACTCAATAACCAGCAAGCAGCAACTACTCTTTGAAAATAATTAACCAACTGAGGGGTTATTTGTTCCCAAACCTTAAAGATTTGTTTATTTCCTGAAATTTGCCTAAAGTAAACAGCCAAGAGATAACATCCTATGAAAAACTGACCACATAAACAGAATTTTCAATGCGGTCGCCACGAAGCACTTCCCCAAGATTTTCTGCACTGTCTTGTATTTTGCCTGGTTTGCAATAAGGAAGTGAATAAAACGAGTAAGGAAGCTGGGTCTTTGTTGACGTTAATTTGTTTACTTTCACTTGCAATGCATCTCCCTACACCAAATAAATATGTAAAATGTTAGATAAGGACTTACGTAAATACATACACCACTTCTGAATTTGTTTATTTTGACCATACGAATATCATGTAATGAAGAAATAACACACTTAGTAAATTGTATGACTTGTTTGAATAACGAAAGTGTCATGCCCCGTGCGGACAAACAAGGCCAATAAAAAATAGGAAATTTAACTTTCAATGAGGCTATTACAAAATAGTCAAATAATTTTTTATCCTTCATAAGGGCCATCGGGGTTATGATCAAGATCGTAAAGTAATATTAATGCAAGAATTCAACCATGTAAGATAATCTTATGACATATCCTTCAAAGTGGAATTCAGAAATAATTATGACATATCCTTCAAGATAATCTGATGGGTGCAAAAGCACTCTATATCTGTAATTAGAAATAGTTATTTCATAAAGACATTGGTAGTGTATCTTAGAAAGATGGTATTATCCAAAAGCAAAATAAACCAGATCTCAAAAATTAGAAAAATAGAAGAACTCCAAAATTTATTTATATTTCTTCAGTAAAGTTTAGATTTTCTTTACATCCAAAGATCACATTCACAGCTAATTTTCAATACTCAACTTCTCTATACAGAGATGTGCAATATATAGTAGAAGGTAATAAAAATGCTTATTATGCTCTTTAGTTGTCAATCCTATTCTCCATCATCTTTCTAGGATACACTACCAATGTCTATATGAAATAACTTTTTCTAATTACAGATATAGAGTGCTTTTGCACCCATCACACAACCCAATCCATCAATAGCGTAAAAACATTATTAGATATGTAAAACCATTCTCGTGCCTTAATAGTTTTATATCTAATGAACTTTTCACACCGTCGGCAAATCCAAATCCAAATTCTAGCTTAAAAAAATGACACAGCAAGCTCCTCCACATCAAGAAAAACCATAAAGTACTGAAATAATAATTCTAAAAAGCAGACGCAACAGTAAGCAGCTAAACTGTAACAGATAGAACGTAAGACAACAAGTACAAAAACTAGACATCAAAATTATAAGTTCACAGTTTCGGTATCTCAGTTAGCATTAAATACACAAACCGAAAAAAAAACTCAAAAGTAAGGCACAAACAACTCCTTCAACGTTAGCGAGTGAACGTCATTCCAATCCACCGAATAGATCCACCAAAAATCAAAACTCCACGCACTAGTACAGATCAAATCCAACACAGATCTCACTTCTAAGATTCAGATCAAGCAGTTCGTAAATCATCAAAAGAACGAAAGGAAGTAATTCATTCGTAGGTGAGAGAGAAATGGAAATCGCCGTTACCTTCTGGAAGTCCTGTGGAGCGACACCGGGGAGGTAGAAGCAGTGAGCGCCATGGACGAGAATCAGAAGAATAGCACAGAACGAAAGAGATCTCAAAAACGCCATAGCGTTCGAGATCGAGATCGAGATCTATGAGCTTTTTCTTTCAAAAACGGTTGTTGCTGTTGCTGTTGTTGTTGATGATGATTATTGTTATAGGGAGTGAAGAACGAGGTGGGAAGTAGCGTAGTCGTGACTCGAAGGAGAGGGACTTTGGGTCTTGATTTTCCTCCTGTTGAAATTTACGATTCGGTACAGTTACTGCCCCTCCGCTTATAGGATCATGCCACGTTAGTGGTTTCTCAGTTGAATCTGACCAAACGCGATTTCGACTGGAGGGTATAATCGGAATTACGGGATGATTGGGTCATTCTTCTTCATTTATACCCCCAAATCAGATCTGAGAGTAAATTATTTTAATTTTAATTAATTAATTAATTGTTAGAATAATAATAGTTGACGCGTCAGATCTTTCGAGTTTCCTTTCAAAGGCAACAATTATGTGTGAGTGGGTGTTGAGTATTTATATTTTATTGCAATTTGATTTGATGCCTGAATGATTTTTGGTATTATCGCAATCAGATGCTGCCAAATACAATCCGAAATTACTAGATCGTAAAATTAAGTTTAATAAATTAATAATTATACGACGAAATTTGGAATACTACTTGGAGAGCAGAAATAGAAGTTGGAGACGAAGCTTTACAAGTAAAACACACACGATTCTTAATTAGACAGTATTATGTTCAATATAACAATTCACGTTTCTTTCTTTCTTTGTCAACAACCTCGATAAACTTACTTAAAAAGAGGTTTCCCATGTACTCAAACTGTTGTATCCTGTGAAGAAGTGAAATATGAATGAATAGCACCCTCCACCGACAACATTATTCTAAATGAAATATGGAGGGAGGTGCATTTTATATAAAGAAAGAATCCAAATATTAAAATATGGACCACAGAATATTGTTTTTTTTAGGCCTTGGCTAGTGACATTTTGGGCTGAAGATCCAATGGGCTGAAGGTCCAATGATGGTTGTAACGTAGTGGCCTGATACGTTTGTTCTGTCCAATTTCTTGCGTGTGAAAAAAGTATTTTTAAAATTCTTTTTTCATAGTGGATGTGAATTTGACCCTAATACAAACTCTAACAAAGAGTTATACCACTCAAGAAAATAATAATCTAAAATATTTGAGACAGCAATGTATGAAAGACTTTGCCCGTTGAGTCGAGGATATTTGTTATAGATACAGCAAAATAATGATATTTCAACACTAATTATTAGTACCTCATTCAATAGTAACGATAATGAGCATCTAAAGAGATCTAACTAATATTGGTGGTGTAAATTATATAAGATGCTTGTAAGAGGACTAAGAAAATTTGTGGATTTAGTAATAAGCTTAGGCTTACGGGGAGGTAGCTCTCAATTATAGGCTTATAGCAGAAAGAGTAGAGTAGTAGTAGTAGAAGTAGAACTGTAGAAGTAGGTGATAGTGGGAGTTAAGGCCATTGAATTGATTGCCTCCTTACAGAATAACAAACAATTAATTAATTAATTAAGCATAGCATGCAATTTGCATCTCTGTCTGACGCCATTTTTCTCCAATCCTCTCTTGGTTTCACTTCATGCTCTATCTGACGCCATTTCTCCCTCTGTCTCGCCGCACAGCACATACCTACCTACCTACCTAGCTTGTATGTCCCATCTCTACCTGGCTTTTAATGCATGCTAGGCTAGCGAGCTCTCTTCATTCATTCCTCATCTCTTACATATATATATATATATATATATATATATATATATATATTCATTCTAACTACCATCATCAATGCCGTATACTTATTCATTAGCACATTTTAACTGTATTCCAACCCCAACACGCTACGCATAATCTGCATCTCCTGCTGCTTACTACTATATTATTGTGTCTCCCTAAAACTCGCTACCTATATATGTAATATTTATTGTTTCTTCCGACCAAAACCTGTATCTTCTTACGCTCTGCCAGCATTAGTATTATGCAATAGCAGCCTCCCTCTTTAATTTTACAGCTTCTTCCCAATGCCCCTTTACATACCATTTATTCCTCATTCGTTCATTCATACATAATAGAATAGTACTTCCATAACACACAACACAACACAACACAGCACAACAACACTCAGCTACTACTACTTACTGTGTTGAATTCATGCCACTATTTATTTATGTGATCATCTCATTTTCCTTCCTGTTACGTTGCTTAATTAGTGCTACCTAGCGAGATCGAGTGCAAAGAAAGAAAGAAGGAAGGAAATATCAAAAATGAAGTTTATGAAGTTGGGTTCCAAGCCTGATGATGCCTTTCAAGCTCAGGGAAACTCCATCAGGTCACTCACTCACATTCTTCTCCTTTCATCCTCTCTGTTTTTCCTTGTTAGTTAATCCATCAAGCCCTCTGTTATCTCCTCTACTCTATTAATTAATCAATTATAAGCTTATTTAATAATTTGGTGGTATTACATCCATTTAAGCACCAATAATTTTTGTGGTACAACGTCCAACTAATATCCAATGTATGTTATACATAATATGAAATGTGTGTTATATGTATAACACAAGTATGTATAGCACACATTCCATATTATGTATAGCACACGTTGGATACTAGTTGGACGTATTTCTGTTGTACGCCTAACATCACTGATTTAAGCACTGCTATGCTAAGTAAGTAAATATTAGTAATTAGTGTTAATTAACAGACACTTATTATTCGCATGAATGCATTAATTATATTATTATTGAAACTGACATGAAAGTAGTGAAACCAATATTTGTCTGCATACCCTTTGTATGTACTTAGCCATACAAACAATGTCAAGTGTTAACACTATCAGTGGTCCATATTATATAGCATTCAATCATGCCAACCAAGATAGATGCTCAGTCTTAGCTTATATGTTTTCTTTACCTGTCCTGATAATGTGATTGTGATGTTACGGGGTGGTATTGTTACTTTGTCTATAATATAAACATAATAAGGTTAGAGAATTTCATTTCTATTTCTCTTAGAGGGTAAACTTAGTAACCATGTTTGGTGGCTTTTCAGCCTGATCTGTTCTAAAGCTTTTTTGACAGCGAAATGTCATCTGTCACGCATGTGTTACATCTATATATATATATATATATATATATATATATATCTGCAACTAACAGACAATCTTGGTTAACTGGTAGTAGTTAGTACTATTAATTTGCAACTGCATTCAGATTGTTACTAATTCCGCTTTTTATTATGCACTAATTTTGCTGCTTTAATTAATTTGCAAATAGCCTTGTCTTGTCTTCATCATACTATTAGGATTAGACAGATAAATACAATTTTCAGAACTTCTCAACACCTTAATAAGATTGAGATTTCAAACACTTAAACCCTCTACCAGTAACATATATATCTAGAGGGAGAGAGAGAGATTCTTCTTTTTCTTTTATCAGACATGTGACCAGGTTTTGGCCTTTAATTTGGAGCTATCTGAACTCTGCCAAAGATGAAAACAGTGTGTAACAACATGTGGCTGAAGATTCCTCACTTCTTACCATGATTTAAGGACATCATTTTACTCTACCACAAATTGGCATTACCCTTGATAAAGTTAATCATGTTTTAAGGACCACAGGGACAGGGCTTTTTTTCTTTTCTAGAAAAATCTTCTTTTGTTATAAGCTTGGCATGTCAACTTCAATTCTCATGCAGGTATGTATCATCTGAATTGGCCACTGATGTTACCATACATGTTGGTGAAGTCAAGTTTTACCTTCATAAGGTACACACTTTTCTAGGCAGTTTTTGTCATATGCTACTTTTATTTATATACATAAACTCATGCGCTGTCTGGTTTACTTAATCTTCTGATATGATATTATATATTAATGTTGATCCTTTATGAATTGCAGTTCCCTCTATTGTCCAAGTGCAACCGATTCCAAAAGTTGGTGTCAAAAGCTAATGAAGAGGATTCTGATGACATATACTTGGATGATTTCCCTGGAGGACCTAATGCATTTGAAATATGCGCGAAATTCTGTTATGGAATGATTGTTACTCTCAATGCATACAATGTTGTAGCTGCTCGTTGTGCAGCTGAGTACCTTGAGATGACAGAGGAAATTCATTGGGGAAACTTGGTTTTTAAAATTGAAGTGTTTCTTAACTCAGGCATCTTCTGTTGTTGGAAGGATTCCATAATTGTTCTCCAAACTTCAAAATCTCTTCTTCCGTGGTCCGAGGATCTGAAGATCATAGGGAGGTGCATAGATTCCATTGCTTGTAAGACTAGTGTTGATCCAGCAAACATCATTTGGTCCTACACTTATAACAGGAAATTGGCAGAGTGTGATAGAATTGTTGATCACAAGATGGCATTTCTAGACAACATTGAGTCTGTTCCTAAGGATTGGTGGGCTGAAGATATATGTGAGCTTGACATTGATCTTTATAAAAGAGTAATGATTGCTGTGAAATCAAAGGGGAGAATGGATAGTGCTGTGATTGGGGAGGCACTCAAAGTCTATGCAGGGAGATGGTTACCTGATTCCATTGATGCATTGGTTTCTGATGCATCAAGGAACAAATCCTTAGTAGAAACAATTGTCTGCTTATTGCCATGTGATAATGGTGTGGTTTGTTCATGTAGTTTCTTGCTGAAGCTACTAAAAGTGGCCATGTTAGTCGAAGCAAATGAGTCGACACGAGAAGAATTGATGAGTAGCATTGGCCAAAAATTGCATGAAGCTTCTGTTAAAGATTTATTGATTCCATCAAGGTCTCCTCAGACTACCACATATGATGTTGATTTGGTACAAGGTCTTTTGAATCAATACATGATTCATGAAAAGGGAAGCTGCAATATGGAGGTAGTTGAGGAGAAAGATAAAGGAAAATATCAATACTTTTCAGGTCATAGGTCCTTGTTCAAAGTTGGCAAGTTGGTGGATGGTTTCCTTGCAGAAATTGCTCATGATCTTAATCTTTGTCTCTCTAGTTTTGTTGATCTGTCACAATCAATTCCAGATTATGCTAGACCGAATCATGATTCCCTTTACAGAGCCATCGATGTCTACCTGAAGGTATATAGCCTTTTCAAGTTTTTGTTTGTTCTCCATGCTTAGTCCTGAACTTCTTATTACTGTCTATCTCACTATGTGCATACTTTAAAATATGCTTCATATGTTGTCATTTTAGTATTTAACTTGTTTAGTTTTCTTGTGTTCAGGAGCATCCAGATTTGACAAAAGCTGAAAGGAAGAAGCTATGTGGACTAATGGATGTGAAGAAATTGACAGTGGATACTTCAATGCAGGCTGCGCAGAACGAACGGCTTCCTCTTCGAGTGGTGGTGCAGGTTCTCTTCTTTGAGCAGCTTAGAGCTTCAGCCAGAGCTCAAGCAATCCGTAGTGATTCACATGATAGTCCTTTGCACGCCGCGGTGACCGGAGATAATGGACGGCCTGAGAATGCAGTGGTGAAGAGATGCCAATCCCTCAACATACATTTGAGCCATTCAAAGATCAGAGATGAGGAGTTCAATAATAAGAATGAGAAGGTGAGTAAGAAGAACAGTAGCAGAAGTGGAATTCAGTTGCTGAGGTCACAGTCAAGGAGAATCTTTGATAAGCTGTGGATTGTGGGAAAGGGACATGGAGAGAATAATAAGAGTCCTGATGATCATGAGACTTCAGGTTCTAATAGCCCAACTTGTGATGTAGGCAATGGAGATACTGCTAAATCATCTGGTTTGAGAAACCAGAGGCATTCTATCTCTTAGGGAGTTTATGCTGTGAAGGATTTGATGCACATTTTTCTGTGTTATCTTTCTCACAAGGGGAAGATCTTCCATCCCTTCAGAATTTTCATTAGGATATGATGGTAGTGATTTCTAGGTGCAGTATTTAGCCATTTACTATTACCCTTTGTATACAATCATTATATATATCCTAATCCTTAATGTTTCAAGTCATTTCGTAAGAATCTAGCACAATATTGTTGCCCTTTACCTTTGTAAACAAATTGGCTGTGGATATCCCGGTTAAAATAACAATATCTCGTATTGTCTAGGGAAATTCTTAGATGCACTAAAAGTAAGAAATTCATTTGATCTTCGTCGTTCATATTTTGACGCTTCAATTATTCATTTGCTTTGCACCATAAACTTATATACTTTAATCATCATCATTGTTATTATTATTTATTTATTGTATCCGATCCGGGTATAATGGATCCTCCAATAATAGCTTCCCAATAATAATAAGAATCCGGCATTGACGTATTAAAGCAAAACCGTATATTCCAACAAGATTCTAATCAGTCCTAATTTTCAACTAAAATTTAGGGTAAAAAGAATGATTGAACTTGGAAGCTTCATTTTGACTCTAACGAGAGTCAACTAGGATAGCTACTATTATTATTGCGCATCACTCAAGTGCTGGCTTTCTTTTCATTCGTTGTTGGTTCTGCTTTTGCTGTTATCTGAGTCATTATAGGATCATAATATTACTATTAATTAATGTTATGAGAATAATGAAACGCACTTTCATGATTGGTGTCTTCTACTTTATGTATTATTTGCTGATATTGAGCAACCTTGTTCAATCATCATCATCATTCACTCCTCCCAATTGCAAAGCATGGTTGGTGCAATCCATCCCCACCAATATGCCACACCTCTCCCATGTTCCCGGTGTCCTCCCTACCGGTAAGTAATTGATAGAATATAAAATCATTAATTCATATACCTTTATCCTAGCAGATGGATAATGGATTTCATGAAACCCATTTTGATACAACATCACGATTCAAGTCCAAAACAGACATTCGAGTGTGGAGACATTTACTCAATTTGTATTGTGCGATTTTTGTAGGGGATGTGCTGCGTTGGATGGCTGCAAACTCCACCAAGAGGCTTGACATAATAGCTCAGTATTGGCAGCTGCTAGCTTCTCCCAACGATACTCGCTCCGGCGACTATGGTTACTCTCAGCATCAGATGCAAGAATTTGGGGCCCATCAAGGTGCTGCCCTTTATCAAGCACTTGATGCTGCTGCTGACCGCAATGTTCATATCAGGTTCTTGTGTGTGTGTGTTATATTATATATACTATGCCCTTGTTTTAGAAATGGGAGTTGTTGAAGAAAGATGGTTATTATGTTTGTTTATAATGCACATGATGATCACAAATCTAAATCTATGTATACCTTAAAATTGAGATTGATGCAGGTTACTGTCGCACTCTGGAGTTTATCCACAGTATACCTTGGAACCATCCAAACTTGCTTCTGGAAGGCCAAATGTTGAGAATGTGACCTTGCTGCTCGATGATTGGTGGGGTTCTGGGATTGTCCATGCCAAGGTTTGGATATCTGATAGTAGGGATGTGTATATTGGATCTGCAAACAATGATTGGAAATCCCTTACACAGGTAATTTCATTTCCATGTTCTATTTTCATGTCAATAGGCAATTATTGTTTCAGAGGCACCCAAGAATTTAGGTTATGAGGCTTAAACTTTACTTAAGATATATTCATTGGTAGTTATTTTAATCATTCTCCATGGGTTGTTAATGTTTATCTGATATAATTTTTAACCCTTTCTTTTTTAGGTAAGCTTACCTTTTCTATATTTTTTTTCCTGTTAATATTACTCTTCTCTTCAGTATAGACATATATATGTTATCTGTTCAACCTCTGATAATTTTTTACATGGTGAATCAAGGTCAAGGAAGTTGGAATTTATTTTGCCGGTTGTCCAGAAATAGCCAAGAAAGTTGAGGTCTACTTTGACAACTTGTGGATACTTGCTTCCCTTAATTCATCAGATTACACAAAAACTGTGGTAGATCAACAGTGGCAAGTTGGAAGAAAGGTTCCTTGTTGGTCACATTTCATTGATCCTACAGAGAGATGCAAGTAAGTCAGGACTTCATTGTATAGAAGAGTACTACTCTTCAGGAAGTTGCTACTTGGAATGATTTTCTACCTTCATGTATCATTTTCTACAGTTTGTCTTTGAAATTTCCTCAGAGAGTTCTGAAGGCTTATATACTATAAAATTCCCTGCCATAATGGATATCTTTGCTGTTGTGAGAAGAGAGAATAGTTTGCTTGAGTGTATGAGAATAGATGATAGTAAACTAGACATGAGGAGAGTCTATTTCCAGGATTTGAACTCGTGACCTTCAGGTCACAAGATAATAATTTTACTGTTGCGCCAAGCCTCGCCTACAAATGAGGAATGAATGCTCTTACAATTTTAAATTCATTAATTGTGTTTAATAATGTCATTGCAGATCTCCTCTTCCTCCATATGTGGAAACTCCTCATGTTGCAGGATATCCTATTCTGTCTGACCCTTATATGTTTGAAGTTTCAATTCAAACTCCTGGGAGTAACTATTCAACAATGCTCCCCCAACTCAGCTATCTCTCCTTCGCTCCTCCAGAGGTAATAAGGTTTTTCAACAGTTTGCTATAACATCCTTGAATCTAGACATCAGAAATATGTTGAATCTTAACCATTTGAACAATTATCTTACTAGTATCTCATGCTTGCTTGGTGGCTGCAGCTATTATTTGGCAAGTATCAGGCTGATGAACAAGCATGGATCGATACGATCAAATCTGTTAGAACCAGGGGGACAGTTAGAATCAATACCATGGACTGGCTGGGTCAGTCAGAGTTTACTGACCAAACAATTTTCTGGTCATCTCTATCTTCTGCAATATCAGAGGTAAGTTCAAACGTTTTTTTTTTTCTTTTCTAGAATAAGTCAGTAACAGAATGGCTAATATCTTAAACCTCAATGTTACATACACTCAATTACACAAACATTACCTCATATCTACATAGTCTTCAACATGTCATTTGTACAACAATCCTTAAAGTGAAGTATGTGAAGTATGGTGGAAGGTTGCTCTCTGATAACTAAGGACTATGACTAGAAACTGTTCCACTTTTTCATTATTGATACCAATGCTTTGATCAAACCATTGCACTTGCTTGAAGAAATGGATGAAATAAATGGCCTTGTCATTTTCACAATACTCTTGTTGCCACTACTTTACTCATGCTAAAACAATTAGAACTCTGAATTTTCATTTCTATTATCCATTGTGGCATTTCCTCACAAAGATCATCTAACAGGTTGTCTTTTCCAAGCATGCAACAGTAAAGATATTAGTGGCATGTTGGGCACACAACATTGACAACACAGATCAGTACCTGAAGTCTCTCCTCTATACCAACAATCTTTGCTCCTCTTCAAAGTACAACAATTGCTCTAGTAAAGTTGAGATCAAATACTATATGGTTCCAGGTTTCAACATGACAGGACCTGCAATTGAAGGTGGAGGAGCCAGAACAGGAAATCTATACCCTAGTTTTACAAGAGTGAATCATGGGAAATATGCAGTTAGTGATGTAAGGGCTCACATAGGGACAAGCAACCTTGTGTGGGACTATTTCTATACAACAGCAGGTGTCAGCTTTGGGTCATACAGCACTGCCATTGTTTCTCAACTTAGGGAAATCTTTGATGCTGACTGGAACTCACCATATTCTGTTCCAGTTCAAGAACTGGAGAAAGGTCTTGATTGTTCAATCTAGGGCTAGACAAATAGTTAATCTTTGACAACTCCAAATGGCAAAAAGAAAGAAGTAAATTATATCATTGCATGATGTAATGAAAAAGGATTAGAATATTTATACAGTATTGTCTTACCCTTTGTTTTAATAGACAGAAATTTCAATATAGAGAGAATAAATGGGCTATACACCTAATTATATTGTTCGACTTGAGCTAATTTGAGGCATCGAGACTGAAAAGATGAGAGAAAAGAACATTAACAAAGAGGAAATGACTATGCTCGTAGGTACTAATATTGTGTAAGTTGGAATTGAAATGAACAATAATCGTGGCTTTGCAGGATTAAGGTTCGGTGTTCTTCAACAGCTTTTGACTTTAATTACATAAACTTGCAAAAAAATTGGTTTAACAAAGGATTATGAAAAGCTGTGATACTGTTAAAGAAAAAACCATGCAAGGGCATTAAACTAAACTCCAGCCGTTCATGTAATAGAGTTAACTAGCATAATATCCAGGAAGAAACCACTTCCAAAAAACAGAAAAGCATAATATCCAGGAAACAACTCGATATCTACACTGAGTTCATATCAAAGTTAAGGGGAATGGTATGTTCAAAGAAGGTTCTTGACTAGCAGAGCTGGGTTTCAAATTTGAGACTAATGCCCATGCTGAAGAGCTCTTGGCACAATAATTTGGCTCCATATGGGACATTGGCCACTACAATGTCATCAACAGATTCGCAGATGCGGCAGTATGGACCTCTTATTTTCCGGCCACCAGACACTGAGCGTAAGATCACGTTTGCAACATTTTTGCATTTGCCACAGATATGTATCTGAGAGCAGTCACTGAGTGTAAAGAGGCGTTCATGCAGGTTGGCTGATGCACCATGTGCTATGAGGCAGTCCCGCTCCATTTCACCGAACTTGACACCTCCAAATCGCTTCCTGTCTGCTACAGGCTGCCGAGTTAGGGGGTGAACAGGACCGGTGTTCCGGAATTTTACCTTGTCCTCTGACATGTGGTGTAGCCGCTGGTAGAATGTAGGGCCCATAAATATGAGTGACCGAACCATCTCGCCAGTTCTCCCATTATATACTCTCTCATATCCACATTTTGAAAACCCAGATCTGCCATAAACACCAAAGAAACATGAGCAAGGGACTCAGTAAAACAATAAACCACAAAATGCATGACAACTTGTATGTGAAACTTGAAAAAATAGTTCCTACATTCACAATTAGCTAACAGCAAAGCCAAGATAGCATCTCCGAAGACATTATTTTGCAAACACAAACCATGAGTATTAGTTAAAATACAAGTTCCACCTATGGAGAAAGGAGAATGGCCCAGATAATACACAACACACGTAACCCACATAATGTCATCAAGATCAAACTGTACCTGTGAAGCTGGTCCGTAATGTCATCAACAGAGGGAGTGGAGAACGGAGTGGCATGCATCAATGTACCACCACAAGCAATCCCCTTCCCCAAAGCGGCCTCAAGGAGCTGCCCAGGTGTTTGACGTGAGGGAAATGCATGGGGGTTAATGACAATATCCGGAACAATACCTTGTCTTGTGAAAGGGAAATTTTCCTGAGACTCCAGAAATCCCAAGACACCCTTTTGTCCATGCATGCTTGAAAACTTGTCTCCAAGAACAGGAGTCCGAACCTGCAATATTAAATAACAGATTTTACCAATGATAAAATACAGTGTGACTATTGAGAAAGTTTATTTTCAGATTTGCAACATAAAGCATCAGAGATATTCATTGATGAAATTTTGGGTTTCACAATTACCTGTCTCAGTGAAACCACAGCAAAATTCTTCCCCTCATCATTTGAGGACAGCACAACCTTCTGAACATAACCCCTTTCTGTGTGCTTTAACTTTATACTATGGTCTGTCCCTGACTCAGCACAACGCCCGATAACAATATCACCACTTTGCAAATTAGCACTGACATAAGGAAATCCATCATCATCGAGGCTATCAACTCGACCAATTTTACTTTGTACCTTCCCAAAATTTATAATGTCTTCAGGTTTCCGCTTCTTATCCGTAGAATCTTTATTATCAATTTCAGCTTTGTAACTCCTTATGTGCTCAGATCTGAACATACCGCGCTGCAAAGAAGCACGGTTCATCACCAAGGAATCCTCTTGATTGTATCCCATATGTACATTAACAGCCACAATTGCATTATGCCCATTATAAAATTCAGCCCTTGGATTTATACTATTATGACTGAGCGGGTGTCCTTTTTTTCCAAGACAATCAGAAGTCATGGTACGGAAGAGGGGCTTTTGAGGATAGTATAAGTGGTGAGACAAAGTATCAACTCTAATGTTTGGATTCGTTGTACCAAAGCCAATGGCCTGTGAAGAGTGCTTCTGAGACTGGTAGAGTACCCTCCTCGCATGATCATGATTAGCAAATGGTACAAGTGAACAGCTTAAACCCAACAGGAATGACATATCAAGTTCACAGTGGGTATAGACCTTTTTACCAAATAAATACCGAACACCCCATGCAGTACAGCAGTCTTCCTCTTCTTCAGGCCCAACAAGCTCGATCACTCCATTCTCCAAAAGAGATCGGAAAGAGTAATTCTCCCATTTAGACCCTTTAGATTCTTTAATCTTATAAAGATTATCAACTACCAGAAGAGGGCGCAGAATCCTTCCTGCATCAGAGTATATGCGCACTTCTTTAAGAGTTTTGTCTCGTTTGATTTCCACCTACAATGGAAAATAGTTATCATTGGGTTCAATGTTCGAAATAAAGAAAATCAACAAAGTCATACAAATATATGTATATGCTGCACCCTTTTCATATATAAACTTTTTTTGTAAAAGAAGCGGGTTGCAGAGAGACTATGATAGGAACCTGCCATCCAACTCAAGAAATGCATGCTCCATAATATGTGAGAAAAATATGGTTATCATAGCATACAAATCCAGCTTAAAATGGAATTTTAAAAGTGTACCTGATGGGGCAATTCATTTCTACGTCGTTTACTCCTTAGTTCTTGCACAAAAGAAATGGAATTTGTGCAAACACCAACCCAATCACCATTTACGAAGACTTTGTCCTTTTCACCCAGATCAGTATAAGTATCATCCGGTAGCTCTTCCATTCCACATTCAAACAACTGAGGCAGTATGGATTCAGATATGTTGGTACTTACTAGTCCTGTGACAGCCAAGTTTTTCACTAGTCCACAGTTTTCACCATCTGGGGTAGAGAGGAAACAAACCTTGCCCCAGTGAGAAGGATGCCTGCAACCACAACCTTGTATTATTATAATAATTTATAATATGAACTATTACATTCTTGCTCTTACTTCCTACTTCACCTACAAACACGCCTTAAAAGAGGCGAGATGGAGAGTTAGTTATATATATTATATTTTTTAAGAAAAATACTTTTGTGAATACATATATTTCAGCATTAACATACTTAAATACCAAAAGATTAAAAAAAAAAAAAAAAAACCATCCAGCTACCACAGGCAAAAATCCACAAATACACACTACATGACTGGAAAAAGGAAATAAAGAAATAAGAATTACAATAATACTTACGGGTATCTAGCATCCCCAACCTTTCCTGTGTACTGGACCTGTTGCCTAGTTCTTCTCAACTCAGCCATGGTCTGTAATGGATTAGTTCGCCCAACATTTGCAACAACGCCAGAAATCCTTTCTAACCTTTTGTAAGGATGACACCATGCTCCAGTAGAGAATGCTCTTTGGAGACCATTTGTAATTATGGAAGCATCTAGATAGTAATCAATTGGACGTACATCACGATCAACATAAAGGTCTCTCTGCAATGCCTTTGACAATCGCTTCCGAGCATGTGCAATGTGAACTTTCAGCTCGCGCTCCAAAAGCTCCGCGGACAACTCAAGCCTCTTATTCCGAAAATCATCCCTGTTATCACATTTTCTGCGACCAGTATAAGCCATTAAGAGGCCCTTCACCATGTGTGCAAGGAAGCGTGCCTTTCTCTTCAATCCTTTAATGTTGGGAAAGATATACAAATTAAGGCATTCTTCAATAGGTTCTTGAGGTGGAAATTGGACACCTTTTATAGATTTCTCAATGAAACTAAGTGCATTCTTCCCTTTGCGGAATCCACCATATTTGTCATCAGCATCATGAATGGATGCAAAAAGAATATTTTCAACTCGTGCGTCACCATCAGCATAATCAATGAGATCAACAACCTCTCGGTCTGATGAGACACCAAAAGCAAAAAATAACAACCATATGGGAATCTCAACACCCAAGAAGTATACGGTGAGGACCTTCTCTCCACTGTTAATTTCTTCAATTCTGGAATTTCCAACCAGTTTAACAATTAGCCTGTGTCTCTTCACCTGTGACTTGTAGCCAATTGACCACCAAGGATTATCTATAATCCAGAGCCTCCTTAAATAGATATGCTCCTGAGCAATAAAAGTCTGCAACAATATTTTTCCACAACACAGTAACAAAAAGAAAGATATTGTGAAGATAATAGATATATGAATGGCCTAAAAAGATTAAAAACAAAAGAACAGCAAAACTCAAGCTATAATCTAGGTATCAGTTATCACGGATACGACAAGCAACACAAATACAATATGACACTGATACAGGGATATGACAATTTTTAAAATACATAGGACATGACACGGCAAGGATACGTTGTACAATAAAACATATAAAAGGCAGCCTGGTAAACAAGCATCTCGTGTTATGCAGGGTCTAGGGAATGGCCGCACCCAAATGGTGTATTGTAGGCAGCCTAACGAAATAAATACATCAGTGGCTGTTTCCAAGGCTTAAACCCGTGACATTGAGGTCACACTGAGACAACTCAACCAATTGGTGCAAGGTTCCCCTTCGTTGTACAATAAAACAGATAAATAATAAAAAATACAATATAACATATAAATACATATATTTTGCATAAATTTTAAAAGATTGTCCCAAGATACTATAGAAGATAAGAAAGTGTGGTAGTGTGGTACTAAAAAATTTATTATATCTAAATAAATAAGATAGAAGGATGGTATAAATGATAGAATAAATATCGGGCCTGTTAAGAAATTGTTATTAAAAAAATCTGCTTAAAAATTTTCAGGATTTGAACTAGATTTTGAACTTTTTTTTCCATTTCAGTGTCCATCCCATGTCCGACCTGTCAAAATTTCAATAAAAAAGGAACAGTCACACAGCCCTAACACGCGTGTCCCATGCACCGGTGAAGCCTCTATGGCATGTCCGTGCTTCATAGACTAAAATTACAACACGGTGCAGGCTAAAAAAAAAGTGAGTTAATGACATTGACTAATTGAGCTAACCTTCTCTGCACCCTTGATCAGAAAGTAGCCTCCATGATCAAAATCACAATCAACATTTTCCACACCTTTCATCCAGCAAAGATCAGACTTGACCATGATAGGCAATCTCCCAACCATAGTTTCTTTGCTTTCTTCCTTCAGAATCTCTCTATCAAGGTACTGTTCTTTCCCAGTCTTAAATTTGTCACTTCTCATCATCTTAGGGATGTAAACCTGCCAACGATGGAACACAGACACAAATTAACACCATTCAATCACCTTTGCAAATTCCAAAGAATCGAGTAAAGGTTCATTTTTTTATCCCTGAAATTACATACATCCTTCAATTTAGTCCCTGGAATTATAAAAGTATCAATTCAGTCCTGAAGTTAGAAAAAAAGTATTCAAACTAGTTCTTTTAAAGATTTAAGTTTAATCACCTCAAACGCTGCCTTAGGAAAAAAATTGTATAGCATTTTATATTTTCAGGAACTAAATCGATATTTTCATAATTTCTACAGTTTTCAGGACAAAAATGAACCTTTACTCCAAAAGAATCAGAAGCTACACTAACAAATCACTACATAACCACACAAAAACAAGAAACAATAACAGAGAATGATCAAAAGGGAAACAGAGTAGGGGGTTTTCCTGATATTGACCTGAATTTGAACGTCGACTTTCATTTTGGAAGAGTAAGTCATCCTCTGAAGCCTCGCGTGCCTGGGAAGCATCCTGAACTCCCTTGAGTTCCCGTCGCCGCCGCCCCAGAACGTAGGCTGTTCCAGCGTCACCTTCCCGAACTTCACGGTGGCGTAACGGTAATAATCCCCCTCACCCTTCTTGGAAGGATCGTAACCCGGCTCAACGTTGAGATCGCCGAAGGAATCGAAAGCGCTCTGAACACCCGTGCTGATGAACTGGTTGAAGGAGTTAATCTGGTGGCTGATGAGGCCGTACTCTTCGAAGAACAGCATCGATGCTTTCTTGCAGAAGTTCCTCAGAGGCTCTTCGCCTAAGCCCCTGAGGACGCCGTTGGATGGGAAGTCGTCATCGTCGTCGAAGTGGTCGTTGAGGTCTTCGTCGTCGACGTCCATCAAATCGGCCTTAACGTTGTTGGAATACTTTGCGCCCTTGCTGGAACCAACGTGACCCATAATGGCGATGATCGAGAGTGATTATGGTGAAATGTGGCTCCTTTAGGGTTTCGATTTTTAGGGTTTTGCAGAGCAGAGCTAGCTAGTACACTCTCACTCCCACACTCTGAAGAACAACAAGAATGGGTGTGAGCGAGTGAGCGAGCGAGCGAGAGTGAGTGTAAGGAAGTGCGTGCGTGAGTGTGAAGCGTTTTCTTTTTTTTTTTAAGAGACACTTGCGTGCGTGTTTTTTTCTGGGGAACAGGTCCTTCTGTTTTAAGGGTATAAATGGTACTTCCTCCATTTCATGGCTAAAATGGTACTTTACAAATTTACTAACACATTTTTTAAATAAATTTACACACTGATTATATTAGAAATAATATTGGTGTAACATTATCAATTTTGTATTAAAACACTGAAGTAACAATCAATACAAAATAAATAAATATATTTTCTAAAGTGAGCATTATATGATAATGGAGGGAGTAAATCGATACTTCCACCATTTTCAGGTTGGTCCACATTGCGAACCGAGAGTGACCATGAGAACAATATAGAAAGACGCATGTGCCCCTAGGATTGGACTAATGAAAAATTGGTTTCTTGTGACTAATTAACCCTTCTACATTCGTAGTCGAATAGTTGTTCAAATGTTCTCCAATGCAGGTTGAAAGAACAATTGAAGACTGGAAACAAGATTTCAAAGAAACTCAAATCTGATAAAGATTGCAAGAGCAATATCATCAACAAAGAGTATCAGCCATGGAAGAAATAAGATGTGCTCCTCATGTCTCGGCTGTTGGCATCAATGACAAAGCTTTTCAGAACAAGAATGGTTGGTTACATTGTCGGTTTTCACACTGGATTTGAAAGGGGTTAAAAGATTTCTTTCCATGCCCAATCAAAGCTAAGGTACAACAATTAAAGAATGAGCTTGAAAATAAAAGAAATGAGGTTCGATTTAAGTACAACAAATAAAGAATAACCTTGAAAAAACGAAGATAGAATATTTGACTAATATACACAATTAAAGAATGCCCTTTAAAATATGAAAAAAGAAGGTTCGATTAAGGCATGACAATTACAAAATAATATTTTATGTTTTTTTCATTCTCTAACCATTTCATTCATCTAAACATATAATTTCATATCATATAATTGTATCATTTCTAATTTGATTTGATGCGTATCCAAGCATCTATACCATCTAAAGCTAAAAACATTATTTTCTGATCTAAGAACAATAAGATAAAGGCAATAAACAATCACACATTAGTCATTATAATTATCATCTAAATAATGAGACCATGTGATTCTACTATTGAATTGATTGCATTGCATTGCATTGAAATGGATTAAATTCAAATGAGGCGGCGTAGGAAGTACTCGACTTCAACAATCTTTGTAAGGGGTATTAACCATTTCTGATACATGCTTGAAACTACAGAGGGATCAACCTTGAATTTGCCCTTCACATGATCATGATCATGATGAAGGCTCACTTCTTGCCCAAACACCATGGCCTTCTTTTCAACTCTCTGCCTCACAATCTCTTCTACTTTCTCTGATGTCAATAGTTTCATCAATGCTTCTCTGTACTGCAAAACACACACAAATAATGTCTACTATTTCAACTTCTACATCACTAAAGCTTCATTTCTTGTTCTCAAAAGCAGCAACAAATGGTTAAGAATGAAAACATTATGCTTATGTATCCTACCTGAGCACGAATTAGAGGCTCATAGTCGTGAGGAGATTCCTTGAATTTCGCCTCGGCTTCGAATTTTCCATAATGAATCCTTCTTGATATGGCCTTTAGATTTTTATACAATAACAAAATGTATAAAGAGATGTTTGTAATGTATTCACATAATATTATCATTAGTAAAATTTCTCATTTGATTTCACTCTCAATTTTCTCTATTTTGCCTTTTAGTTATGTTCTACCAGAATTTGAACAAAGAACTAGCAAGGAAATTTGACCTGCAATAATATAATGAAAGATCAGTAACAGCAGTTTGTGCGTAGTTGCCATCATCACCAGAAGCAACAAACAAAGGAAGCAGCTCACGAAAGTACACTCTCCAGATGAACTTGTTTATGTTAATTGAAGCAGCAGCAGGATGCAAAAACTATAGACCAAGTTTAGATAGAAGAGTTACTTTCTCAATCAAGTTGCATGAACTAAACAAAACACAGAATGAAAATCATGTAAGAGTTTTCGGTGAATTACCTTTGAGAAAGTGTAATTCGGCGCAATTGAGTGTGGTAAGTTTTCTGGGAAGAATGGATTTTCGTCAGGGTTGTTGTATCTTCCTGCCTGCAACATACCATATCATCATCAAAATGCAATAAAATGATTAAAGCAAAAATGAAAGTAACTATGAAGAATCAACCTTAGCGAATGGCCTCTGTATTGTGAACAAGGAAATCGAGCAATGAGGCAGAGAACCCGAGAATGGTAGTGAAATTGTGATAGTAGGTGGGAGAATTGAGAGGGAACTTGGCTCTCTCAATGAGACCAAATATGATGGTGTCTTCTTGTCTAACCAAAGACGCTCTCACTGAATCTAGCGTGTATTCATCATTCCCATTCTCAGAATTATCTAATTTCACAGTTATTATGTTTCTCTCTGTACAAGTTACCCATGTAAGAAGAAGAAACAGTATTCCAGATCGAAGCAGCATCACGGTACTGTTGAGATTATACTCAACAAGAACATAACAGAACAGAGAGGAATAGAATAATGTAATGTAAAAAGAGAAAAGTGCTGCCAGCATGCTGAAAATTGGAATATGATAAAAATCACTAAATAGTAAATAATTTACATGTCTATATGGCCACATTATTTCCTCTTTGCAACAGAAATACGTCCAACGAGTATTCAATATATGCTATAAATCAATAGTACTACATGTATATCAATACATAGATTCATCAATCATATTAAGCTATTTTGGGTCCACCACTTTAAATAAAAACCAAAATACTTACACATATCTCTCAACCGCCAATTGAAATAATATCTGATGGATGCTTGATGGATAAAAATCTGATGTACATCTATCATTTCTCACTATAAATAAGACGTAATATGTGTTATACATATGCATACTATACATATAACATGCATTACGTCTATGACACACGTGTATTTCCCTTGTTTTGGCATTTGAAAACGAAGAGACATAACTGTGGTATTTTTGATGGAGTACATCATGGCATAGACATTTGACAAAGTCAAATACCTTATCTATTGGATATTCGGCTTTTTTTTTTGTTCGAAAAGATTTGTCCGTGACCGTGAGTGGTGGAATGGGCTTTAGCTTAATTGCGCTCTGACTCTGGGCTTATTCAAAAGCCGAAAATGTTAACCAAAAGAAGGCAACAGTTATTGACACTGTACCGTACAGTGGTCCAGAGCACTTCCTACAAAACCACAAAATCTTGTGGTGAGCCCTTTACCGGTTAGTGTGAGCTCCCGGGACGAGAGGACTAGGTATTACCATCGGTCTCTTGGTTATACCAAAAAAAAAAATCTTAAAACAACAACAATTACATTCACATATCTTGAGTACTAAAACTAAAGTGCATGATCGAATCTCATATTTCCCAGGTTGATGGGTAATTTATAAAATTTTTTACAACTGATATATCTTGATTCTGGAATTGGACAAACATTCACTCAACTTAAACTTGTTGTAAAACAATAAAAAAACACTAGTGCAGCTCCAAAAATCATTTGCTCCAGAAATTTGAAAATTTTATTATGGGACAAGTTGAAACTGCACTGCCAGTAATACAATTTCTATTCAAAAGCTATACAAGTTGGCTCAACTTCAAAGTAGCATCAGGATCAAGTCGAAAAGTAAACCGTGATGTTTCTGGAACGTGCTGTGAGATGAGTCGTGCAGTGTCCTTCCACCAAGTAATCTCTGTATCTTTCTCAATCAGCTTCTGTGTCGAACATTCTAAAGCTGATTCCAACTCTGTTATCCGTTCTTGCAGCCTTGCTTGGAGCAGTTCATGCAACCTTCTCTCCAGTTCAACTGGCGGAACTCCGAAGAATACATCTCCACCTGCTCCTTGAGGTTCCATTACTATTTCACTGAAGCTCGAGCTATGGCTTTTTGTGCTAGAGTCCTTCACATTTACCTGCCAATTCTCGTTTTCAGCCATTAATGGAATGGAAGTAAAAGAGTAAACGCAGATACATTATCAATTATCATAACTTCACTAACAACAACATACAAAACAGATGTTGGTTAATACATCCCTCAAAGACAATTAAACTAGATGAAATTGAAGTCTTGGGTTGCAAATTTCTTCTTTTCTCACCAATCAGAATCAGTAAAATAACATAATCATGAAAAATCAAAACATGAAATAGTCTACCTTGTCTTTTTCTTGCTCTGCATCTTGAAACGCATCTTCTCCATCCAAATATAGCTGCAACCTCTCCAACTCAACTTCAAATTCTGCCTGGAGCTCATTTATTTCCTCTGCAAATTCATCTTGTTCATATACATTATACTCTAGAAAACGTTTATGAACCGTGCTACCTTTTGACTCTGCTTCAACAAAAGGTGTTTTCGAGTGAACTGAAAGATGACTATGAGGGCTAGAAGCCTCTTGAATATCAGTTATGGAAACGGCAACAGCATCACTCTGCGGCTTAAGAAGTGCATCTTTACTTTGCAGCACCCCTTTCACATTCTGAAGTAGCATTTCCATTTCTTTCCTCAACTCAACCATCTTCCCAACCTCATTTTTACTAGCTGCAATCAGATATAGCAAACCGCAACCAACTCCTAGCTTAAAAGATGTATCATCTCTGTGTAAATGTCCTGCAGAACCTCAACAACAACAAAAACAACACAAAATTAATCAGTTAATTGTTAAACTGCAGAGTGAAAGATATGAACAAAGCCAATGAACTATGAACTATACTAACAGATCTATGTCTGTCTGAACTCTTAAGCGTGAACTATACATATACATATACATAGCACTACCATATATATTTTTTTCTATAACCCTAATTTCAAAAAATAACATAATCCAGAACTTTAAATGAACTCACAGATATTCACATCAAGTTTAAGATAGCTAATTACAGAGGTTATTCAGAAATCGCAATTCATTCGGCATACAAATCAATGATTAACCAGCTTCCTCGATTAAAAGCAAGTCGAAACCAAACAACCACTAAGAAGTAAGAATCAGCTCGAAGAAATCAAGCCTAAGTGTGAAATAGACACTAGCACAGCATCATCAAATCACGATTCACTAAACGAATTAAGCAGAAACATTAGCACTAAATAAACCAGACGGTTAAGAATTAAGATAAAGATTATCGAAACTAATTAAACCAAATCAAATCGTAAAACAAACACGGTTCCTCACCGGACTCCTCGCCGCCGTTGTTTCCGTTCATCGGTAACGGCGTAATTTCCGAGTCACGAACCTCGTTCTGCATCCTCTGCCTCCGTCGCAGAGCTCTATGGTCCTTGGTGATTCTCAGCGCCGCCATCAAGCGAGCAACGAGCCGCCAAGGCGAATAGCGCTTGGTGAATGGATAGCCGTGTCTCGGCGGCTGTGTATCTCCGACATCGCTCATGGAATCAGCGCCACCGTGATGGTCGTCGGCGAGAAGAATATCGGCAACACGTAAGCGGCAGCGAGGGGAAGAGCTAAGGTTGGGATTGGGAGATTTATAGAAACGATTCTTCGTCTCATCATTCATAATAATTGAATTCCTAATAAGGGATTTATTATCTGATTCAGAATGCACAGAGAAAGCGTGCGCATTAAATTCGCTGTTCATGATATTTGGTTCAATTCAACTTCTCATCTTTGGATTTTGGAGGGAAAAAGCGCTTGTTCTTCTTCTCCGCCTCTCTCTCTCTCTCTGCATTTTTATGTATTTGTTTAATCTTTTATATTTATTTACTTTCAAGATTATCTTGCCTACTGTACTGACTACTGAGTTTATTTGTTAGCTAAATTGCATTCAATCTATAAATAAATCAGAATATATTTCATTATATGGTTTATTCTTCATTGGACAAATCTATTTTGATTTCATTTGGATTGGCTTGAAATGAGTTTTAAAATTCGTAATAAATAATAAGAGATCTACCAAAAATTGATTGTCAGAGTTCAATGTCCTTTTACGAATACTAGTAGTTATTTCAATTAAAAATTTCTTGTTGAGAATGTTCAAGATAGAATTTAAGTTTTAATACACTGATTAAATAATTTGATATTTTTTCACTATCATCTAATTGTATTTTGTCGTATAAATAATTATGGTTAAGTTTTATATTTAATTAATGCTTAAATGATACTAATAGTATAAGTAAATAAATAATTAGTTGGACAACTATGTGAAACAACTTTGTCCATAAAGTTTATATCAAGATTATATTATTTAATCCAATCAATTTAAAATTACTTGATGATTATGCACTTACTTGGTTGGCAAATGATAGAATTCAAATGGAATAATATAATACACACAAAATACAATCTAACCCACAATTTAAGGTTGTCAAGAGTCATGTTCTACCCACCATCATTTGTTTAGTGTTTCTTTTGGTTGTATGTATAAAGGCTCAGATAATGGCTAATGAACTAATAGAAAAGACAAATTAAAGTCTATTATGAAGAATATAATTCTATTAATTACTTCATTTATGTTTGTTATTGGTTGATGAAATATTTTAGAATAATGTGAAAAGTAATCTGTATTGGTACCATATTGTTATCATAAACACTATACATGTTTCCACAAAAAGCCACAAACATTATTCGCGCTTCAAAAGGAACAAAGCATATGTATTCTGAAAAATAAATTAATGAAGAAATCAAAATATGTTTGACCTTAAACAAACTTTATAAGTTTGAATTGCTACTCTTGAGAAGAACTTTACCTAACCATTACTTTGGCTAAAATTTCGTAACTCGAAAATTATGTGTGTTGCTTCAAACTTTTCATTTTAATATTATCACTTTAAACTTTAAGAGGATAAGGTATAAATACGTACTATCCAATCTAGCTGTGCGCGATGATTCTCAAATTTAATTCACAATAATTGACAATTAATATTCCCGTGACTTCCATTTAATGTTTGCTGCAAACATTTGATACAATGGCTCATAAAAATTAAAAAATATAGTTTGATTTTTCTTTAATTTTCCAAATAATAATCATGAAATAATATTCATTTTCCAGACAAAGGGGGTCATGTTCGAAAAGCTCATCGTGCCACAAAGGCCACCTTTTAAATTGGCTAACTTTATTCAGCTAATATGGACTGAGATAAGCCCAGCCCACTTAACAAAACATTTGTATTATATATACCTAAGATTTTATTAATGAAAATATTACACACTTAAGATACATTAAGTTCAGCCGCCAATTATTTTTAAATAAGTATGGATAGAGACACAACAAAAAATCAGCCAAAACAGCCAACAATAGGAAATTGGTTATAAATTACTCAGTCCATTAAAAAAATACATATAGTTTCATTTTGGTCGTGAAGCCCAAAAACGAATAATTATTTTTGGTCGAGAATGAAGTCTTATTTGTATCAACAATGCTACATATACACTATTTTTCAGCCACTTTCAGCCACCAACAACTTTTTAAGGTGGGGTCCATAAAAATATTAGTGACAAATTATATGTATTTATTGTGGGTGGCTGATGGTGGCAGCATTTTGGTGTACAAGAAGTATTGTTGTATTTGTATATACCTTAATCTCATACAATTTGAGAAGTTTAGTTGAGTGGTAAGGGTTTATCACTATCCCTTAACTAAATGATGAAGGTTTAAACCTCGCACGAGCACGAAGAAATGAACCTCTATCTCATATATTCATACATTATATTCACAAAGTATATGAGAATTTCTTTTGATTACTCCTCTCACAACATAATCAATGTCCCTTGGCATTAGGAAAGTATAAGTCATTATTCATGATCTTGTCTTTTACATACGAGTTATTCTGCTTTAATTTTATTTTTGTCATCATGTTTTAAGGAGGAGCAATGCTATTTAAATTTGGAGATTCTTAGATACTCTAGGACTCAATTTATATTTTTTGTTCTGTAACTATTTGATACTCATAGATAAAACTTAATTCATTTTTCTTTTATAGTGTTGATTCATACATTTATGTATTAAAAATTGAGTCATGCAGAACAAAAAAAAAATTACTTTCGGAGCAACTAAAAATTTTTCATTAACATACAAATTTTTTAAATATTCTATTAAAAAAATATATAAATCATATTACTTTTATCACTTATTTATTTTTTCAACTCAATTTCTTCGAACCAAAGTGTAGAACCAAGTAAAAAGCGTGTGCGGTGCAATATTATTCAGCAAATAGTGCGCCACTACTGATCAGGTTTGACACGCATGCATGCATGGATTGGCCACAAAATTACAAACAAATGCTGATATATATTGATGAACCCACATGCACTCCTTCCTTTCTCTAATTTACATTACATGCATGACACGGTTCATTATATGATCAACTATAGCAAGCACTTCAATTCCTTTCTAAGCACGTTTAATTAGCATATTAATTAATTTTCACAAAATTTTTAGTAACAATATTTTTCCAATCAAAAGAAAAATTTATTTTAATACTTTTGACCCAAATAATATTTTTAATGTGCTGAATAATTTGGGCTCAAAATTCTATTTTTTTGACTATTTTAGCTCGTACAATTTTATACCCTAGTAATATTTTGATGGTTCTTCTTTTTTTGTCTTCGTTGGAAAACGACATTTAGGCTGGTCAACGTGTGTGTGTATAGTGTATACGTGATTTTATGGCTAGCGCGGTGGCAATGCTGAATAAGGGATTAATTAGTCCATCTCCGACAAAGAAAAAACTATTACACACATTTTTTTTTCGATAAATTAGAACACAAGCACCCACCAAGATGAAACCACAATTTTATATATATACACATATAGAAGATGGCCGGCTTTAAATAAAGATGGCAAAACTGAGTTGTCTATCTTACTCTGTCCCGTTAAAATAGGATCAAGTGAGTAAGTCTGTCAAAAAAACAAAGTTGAAAAAATGCATCACAGTCCACCAAATTAGCGGATTTGATAGATTAGTTCAACGGACCTAACATGTTTTATCATTATTTTTCATACAGATAATTAAATTAGATCAAACCACTAAAAATAAAGGGAAAAAAAAATAGAACATCGCCTGAATAATATGCCAAAAACAAGTAACTAAAAATGACAACCCATACGAATCTTATGGGCCATTAGTGGCACCAATACTAATATTTCAAGTCAAATTTTACTTCTTCCATTTTCTAGTGTGTTTAGGTCTTCATCATTGAATGATGTGAGTGACTTACTTGTATGAGTTGTATCTCTATTTTTCTTAGGATATATTTGGAAGTTTGGATTTAGAGAGCATGAAAAGAATGTGAGAGATTTTGAGAATTATAAGTATGTTTGAGAGTTATATTGGTAAGGAGAAAAAATATTTGAAGGAATTTTAAAATCTTTTAAAAGTTTTTAGGATGTGTTTGTGAGTTTTAGTTTGAGCTTGGAAAGAAGAGAAGGAAAAGGAGAGATTTTGAAGACTGTAGGTATGTTTAGAAGATATATTGATAAAGGGTGGAGGTATAGATTTTAAATTCCTCACAAAATTTTTAAATTCTTCAAATTTTAATTCTTCATATTTGGAGGATTATTAAACTCTCAAGCAATAGTAAGATATTCTGATCAAGTCATTTCTTTATGTTTCTTTCTATAACTTTCACCTCTTGAAAAATTTAAAAGATAGTTGAAGATTTTTAAACTTTCTTAAACATCTCTTCCATCATTCCAATATATAATTCATAAAATAAGATAAAACAAACTAATTAAACTGCTTCATTAATAACTAACAAATGCAAAATCTATTTCTGCCTTTGCTTATTATTATAATATATATAATTCTCTAACAATCTTGGCATTGCAACCATATATATGCAATGTGGCTTTGTTTGAATCTAACCTGAAAATGTAGTCAAGATTCAATGAATAGAAGAGAATGCAAATATTGTTAGGCATAGGTGAAGTGCAATATCTTTATAATCGATGGTTAAAGTGAGCACCATATAAACGAACTGAGATCACTTATTAGGCACCGGAAAAGCATAATATACGAGGATATCATAATCAATGGTCCAAATGAACAAATTTTACGGTAATAAATTCACGAATCTCCCAACTTATAAACACTTCACTTAATTTTTTATTAAGTGATATGAGACATCACCCCTCATATTCGAACTCCAACAAATATTACTAGTACTGTTCATATTATAGTGGTAAATTTTATTCTTTTTTTAAAAATATTAAATGTACCAATATTGCAGATAATAAATCTACGTTGAGAGATGATGAAGATGTGGGCACAAAATATTGTTTTAAAAACAAGCGTATCTATTATTTTGGAACAGTCATCACTTGATAAAAGTATTTTGTTTTTAAATCGATCTCTAGACTTTTAATAATTGATTAATACATTTTAGTTTATTAAAATCCAGTGAATAAAATCATTTGGGCCAAACTTTGCATATAGCAGGTTCAATATGCCAATTTCACGTATATCATAAACAATGTTATGCTATCACAAATACTTGGGAAACAATAATTTTTTAGCCAAAACAGCCAACAAAGCTAATTTAACATTTTATAGCCCAAATAACATTTTAATCATTAGTATAATTTAATGGGCTAGGTGATTGTGACTCAAATTCCTATTTATTAATTATTTTTACTGGTTTTTTATTATATCTCTAGTAATACTCTTATGCTACCCTTGGTGTCATAATATATATATGTCATTATTGTAACACAAAAATGTTTGGGGGCACAACAAAAATCAGCCAAAACAACCAACAAAGTCCATTTAACACTTTATGGCCCAAATAGCACTTTTGATCATGAGTATATTTTAATGGGCTGAGTGATTGTGGCCCAAATTCCTATTTGTTGGCTGTGTTGGCTGGTTTTTTGTTGTGCCTCTAACAATGCTCTTATTGTAATGTACATATCCAATTGTGTTAATATATATTAATTTTTCAATGTATAAAAAATTAAAACCATAAATATTATAAATAAAAGAGAGTACTATATTATATTATCTTAATATTATTCATCAAGCTTCAGATATTGATCTCCATATATATACTCTTGTATGCTAAAAGACTACTTAGGGAGCAAGCAAAAATACATACACCATCCATCCATGAATGTTGTTCAGTCTAATAAATACACACATATATAAATATATAGTGATAATTAATAAATAGTAAATATATATATATATATATATATATAAACTATATATCACCGGGTTTTGACGATGGAGGCGTGGTCAAGGATAGTTCCTGAAATGGCGGTGGCAAGAGCGGCAGTAAAATTGGGATCTTGAGTCAAAGAAGTTGCCATCTGGTGAACTAGAAACTGCTGCTGCTGCTGCTGGTGCGTAATAATAGATGATGAAGACTTTTGCGCAACTAACCCTGACTTGACCAAGTCAGCCGTTACAGTTGTTGTTGGAGGAGTAGCACCAGCAATGATCCCATTCATCAGACTAGGGCTTTCACTACTACTCTGCGTTGCTGGTGAAGAACAAGTAACAGTACTACTGCTGCTGCAGCTCATGAGTGATATTTCTGCTGCGTTGTGATGCGCATGATGGTTGTGCTCTCCTTCGTATGTTGCCACCAATAATGTTGGATCCTCTGCACTTCTTTGCACCTAAATTTATATTTATTTAATTGTTAAAACAAATGTAATGGTATCATTGCAATTTAATCTGATGGATGATTGATTATATTTACGTACCTTCTTCTTGACTGGGCAATTTGGGGCAAAGGAGCACCTGAAGTAAGCCCTAGGAGAGGGGTTATCTCTCGTCACTTTCTGCCCGTATTTTCTCCACTGATATCCATCCCGAACATACTGCGTCCAATTAACCAAACACACACACATGTAATCAATTAATTCACTTCTGTTTTCCAAATGAAAGAAAAAATAATGCTTAATTAAGACTAAAGTATCCAGCACTACGCTATTTTTTCCTACCTACACCAGTATTGAATTAGAACGGTGGTGATATGTATGCAATTGGAGTCTAATGCCCAGATATAAATTAAGGTAAGCAAACTCTACGAATTGAAACTTCCAACATTCACTAATTAATTTTGATTCACGTGGACGAAAAGAATATATAGGAGGATCTAATTTTAAAGTGGGATATTGATCGACAAGATCTCTCTTATAAAAGATAAATTTATGGTTACAAGATCTCTATACGCATGGTTAAAATTTGAATTTCTTGTATATTTAGATACATTATTAACACATATTAAAATTAAGACCAAAATAGAATTAGGTTCAACACTATGTATGCATATATTAAAGAGGTTGAAACTTGATCCTCAGATACATAGAGTTGATAATATATATAACGAGGGAATGAATTGAATTACTTACAAGGCTGGTAGTATCAGATGCATCAGTGCGTACAATAATCTTGGAAACCTTAGGGGAAGCGTCATGCCTGGAGGGCCTTTTGAATAGTGTTACTTCATTATTATCGGCCGTAGTGGTACTGCACTCAGTCGTCACGCCAAACTTGTTGCTCATCATCTCACTCTCAGCCTTTCTCTTCAACGACGACGACGACGGTGTTGTTGATGCTATTATTAATTCTTCCTTCTCAAAATTATTTGGCATGTGCTGTTTGTTTATGCTGAACTCGCTCAAATGCTTCTTCAGAGCAACATAGTCGTCACACACCTGCTTCAGTGTCTCCGTCAGCTTCTTGTTCTCACTGCTCAATCGATGCAACTCCTCAACCAATACCTCAGCCTGTATGTAAAAACAATTCAAAAATCAACCTCATCATCGCGTATAATTACCTTTCTTATATAAAAAGAATTAAATAAATACTAACCGCAACGTGGTCGATGTGGTTGCTGGGAGGAACAAGGTTGAGATTGAGAGAAGTATCCACGCACGTTGTTATATCCATAGCAGCAGAAACTTAACGAACTAACAAATTAATTGATCTGCTCTTCTTAACTAATTAAGTAAGAAATAAAAATGATGATGAGGGATGAGTAGAGAAAGGGAAGATATAGAGTGAGGGTTGGGGAAGGGAGGGTTTGGACTTGTATTTAATTTGTTGTCAGAGAAGAGAAGAAAGGAAAGATGTAGGAAAATGCGGGCGAGAAAGCAGTCTCTTTACAGTTTCGTCATTGCTAGGTTGTCTATAGTATATTTTGTGCTTGCATTTAACCATACGCGCATTCCCTCTTTATTCTTTATCATACCAATAACTTCTATTATATACTATTAATATTTTTCTTGTTTTTCTTTTATTATTTTCTTTCTAAGTTTAATTGGTTTATAAGTAATGTTATACTGCATCATTAAATCAGTCACTATCAGTCATATAATAATTCAACTTTTAAAATGTTTGATTGATATATAATAAGTTTAATTCTAGTCCACTGTCAGTGTAAAATAATTTTACACAGAAATATTAATCATATATTGTTGACATATAAGTAAAAGTTTTTAACTCAATTACTCACTAACTGAGAAGTCATACAAATCAATAGATATGATTAGTTGACAATAAAATTTCTTACACAGTCAATATATCATAATTAAACTCATATATAATATTTTAAAGTTAAATTAATAATTTAAAAAATTGAATTATTATTAATTTTCGTTTTTTGTGTATAAGAATCGTTTGTCTTGTTTTATTTATTTTCACTTACCTCCAATCATATACTGCAATCTCGATTGAAGTGTAGTTGATTTTTATATCTCGTAATTTTGTACTTTGCTCAATTCAAAATAGCTATCTACTTTGCAAACTTTTTACACAAAATAAATAATGTTCATTTAGAAAAATTAGCCAATACTAATTATTATTTTATAATAATATTTCCAATATATGGTCTTAATAAAAGTTAAGTAGGTGTAATTTCATATAACTACATAAATTTATCTTAAATAAAATAATCTAAATTATTTTTTGTACGTGTGAATAATTATATATGGATACCGTCATTTTGATTTAAGTATAGTAAAAAAAATATTTCTACTCATAAATAACATTTCAATGTATGTCAATATAAAATTTTTTATATGAATAGTTCGTGTATTATAATTAAACTTTATTTTTATTTTCATGTATAAATCATGTAGGAGAAAAATAGATGAATGAATAGTTCATCGATATAAGATAAGTGGAGAAATTTTTTTTTATTTTTTATTTATTATTTTTAGTTTTGAACGAAGTAGTAGTAAGTTAAGAACCTGGTCACCGAGAAAACGAGAGAGAAATCTTTACATGATTGAACAAGTGGATATGAACAAGAATAATTGCAGCAATTGGTCAATCTCTTGTTTTAGCAATAAATAAATTAAAGGCATTTTGATGTTCATGTTTTTGGATGTTCTGCCCATTGACTCCACAATTATCTCGTTGACTTCAATTGGGTATGTAGCAACATGCGAGTGGTTATGTTTCCGTGTCAAATTTCTCTATTTCAGGTATTTTTATTTTAGTTTCTTTTCAAAAACAAAACAAAACAAAATATAATACACATACACAAACACAAACCCAAGTATATATCTTCTTTAATTTAATTTGGTCCTCTCCATTGTTGACCGATATATCCTTTTAATTTTAAGGATAAATATATTTTAACATTTAAAATAGATATATACATCTAAAAAGGTAAAGAAGAATTGAGATAAAATGATTAAAAAGAAAATAAAAGTAATAAATTAGTAGGACTAAAAAAAATGTATAAATATTTAATATAAGTGGTCGTTAAAATAGTATTATTATGATTTTTTTTTTAATGCATCAAAGTCCATGACTTGGATTGGACATGTGATTCCTTTTTTCTTCTGTACGACCAAAATACAACCAATCCAAGATTTTGTACTGCACACTAATCCCTCGAGGAGTTTAATTTATTGATTAATTAATTAACCCCACTCTCAATTTAATTAAAACTCTCTCTAGAAACAGAATATATTATTTGCTCATAAAATATACTCCATCCATATTATTCTCTAGTATGTCAAGGAGTATTAGATGTTATTAAACGCAGGTTGCAATCGATAGAGATTTGAAAAGTCTTTTATAATTTTGCTCAAGCTTCAAGGATGATGTATGTATATAATTTAAGAAGATATTTATAGGTAAACGTCACAAGAGAGGTCAAGTTGCTTTATATTTTCCGTGATTTGTTAAGGAGAGTTGGCATATATGATTTAACTTTCTATAAGCATAAGCATGACTTGAATTTGAATTTGAAAAATATTTTTTTTTGACAATTTATAAATACTATTATAAATTTTCAAACATTGTTAGAGGCACAACAAAAAATCAGCCAAAATAGTCAACAAATAGGAATTTGGACCACAATCACCCAACTAATTAAAAATATACTCATGATTAAAAGTGTTATTTATGTCATAAAGTGTTAAATGGACTTTATTGACTGTTTTGGCTGATTTTTTATTGTGCCCCATTTGTGTAAATTTTCATAATAATTGATAGTTTATTCTATTCCCACGTACAAGTGTATTTCTTATAATCTAAACTTTAATTCATAAAAAATATTTTCGGTGATTTCTAAGTTAGGTGCATGCGATTTTTTTTTGTGCATGCGATGTTTTGTTTGATTGTTGCATGTTAGTGTATTAAAGAATTTTACGGGCCACGTATTATCACAAGATATTTTAAAATGGTGAAACAACAACATAATATACAAATCACCGGAGCATGTTTCTATATTTTTGTTCACTATTTTGATACTTTACCTCCACCAAAACTTATTTCTTTTAAATTATTATGCATTTAAATTAATTTTTGATCCACCTATTTCACTTTAAATTATGTCTTTTTTATATTTTTCACAAAAAACTAAGATAATAATGAATTTTTATTGATATTCTGAAAAAATTAAATGACAACAATTTTCTTTCATTTTACTTTCTCTCTATTAAATAATGCACATCTATCTTCAATAAAGGCAAGAGTAAAATCGAGATAAAATAATTAAATAAACATTACAAGTAGAAAAACAATATTTAATTTGAAACAAATAAAAAATGCAAAAGAGCAATTAAAGTGAATGAGATAATGGAGTTATGACAAAAACTTGGCTAAAAGATGCGTTCCAACTTCCAAATCACTTCTCTAACTACCTTAAACTTGGTAGTTAAACTAAAAACATGTTATAGGAGAAGGACCAACAAAAAAATATATATATATATGTGATCATGTATATAATACTCCGATGTCCGATCCATTCAATTCAATAGGAGTAAAAGTCTCTGGATATAAATTAAATAATATTAAATCTACATGATAACATGGCGCGTGTATATATATAGTACTAGTGCTAGTACTACAATAGTATTTAAACAAGTTATTTTATGAAAAATGCTAAATGTACGTACTATTTTAACTCTTCATTTATTTTTCATATCATTTAAATATTGACAACTTTTATGAAAATATTGGCAACTTGTTAACATATTGATCAAAGTTACCAACATTTAAATAAGTAAAAACGAGTAAATTGTACTATTCTATATACTAATTGCACTCCTCTTATTTTATTATAATCCTCCATCAATTGATAAAATACATTCTGATGCATCAGCATTGATGGGTCTCATTGTCTTATGTGTTGCTCTCTCTTTGCATTGCATTCCACTTCCAAATTGCTATGTTGTGCTGTCCTCCTATCATATTTTGCATGCATGAATTTCCTTAGCTTTTTATTTTCATGAGAAACAGTTCCTTGGGTAGGTAAGGCCTTGCACATAGGTTTTGTATTTGATAAAAGTCAACTCAAGTTTCCATAATCAGTGGTTCTCATAGATTTTCTTCTCTCTTGCCGAGCTTTCTGAATGGTAGCTCATGCATGCTATATTGATGTCTGTAAAGCCTTCAGTTTATTGTGTGTCATAGATTGCCAAATCCATGGGATTAATTCATGGACTAACAATTATCAGAGCATTGCACCTGCACAAATTAAGCATTGTCCACCATTACTTCAAATAGTGTGCTAGAATGTTTGTAGAGTGGTAACTGTTGTTTGCTACGTTCTATAAATTTAGTTTATCTCATGCTTTAACTACTCATATCCTTTGTGTTAGAACTTCTCATACATATGTATGTCCTGCTTTGTCCTTTTATTGTGTCTCAATAATTTCCCAACACTAGAAATACTTACTCCCATGTACTCCATACATATATGAGTAAATAATTAACTAATTAATTAAATATTTTTTTTCTCCTTCTCCGATCCTCATTCTCTATCTTCTAGTGAGAGAAAACCCAATGTATGTATTATTAAAGTATAAGGAGGAATACATATTGTCATTCTCTATCTTCTAGTGAGAATAAATCCAATGTATGTATTATTAAAGTATAAGGAGGAATACACACTTTATGAGCTATATATTGCTATTGAATTATGAATATATTTGTGTGCTTCGAAGGTCAATCCTTCATATTCACGTTTTCTTTTCTTTTTGGTTGTAGAAGAAACCATGGTTGAAGTGGAGACGTGTTTCACTTCATTCTCTCCATATATAGACTACTGTTCTTTCTTCAAGGAGCTAGACCCTTTGGAGGAAAATTAATGTGCAAAATAATTTTATTATTATTGAAGAGAACGATGCAAAAAGAAGACGACAAGAGAAGAGGAAAAGAAGAAATGGGAGACATTAAAAATGAAGAGATAGAGAGATTAATGGAACCGAATACCTACACCGTGATCTATTCTCTCAAATTTAAGATTTTTGAGAGACTGGTCCACATCCATTGGCTTCTTAGTCAAGCTTGCATGTCAATTGCACCCCATTTTGATATATACCACTTTAATCTACCTACATATACGTTATAAACACCATTTTCCTTGACTTGATGTGACTCCCTGTGAAGACAAAACTTCATTCATATAATTTAGAGTTATTCTACATGTTTATAAAAAAATAATAATTCAATATTTTAAAATTAATAATTTAAATTTTATTATTATTATTAGAGTTGCAGTAGAAACGTGTTCCAGTCTAGTAATAATAAAAAATATTGATACACAATAAAAAAATCTGTCAAAATAATTAATAAATAATGCACAACATATAATATATAAGGATTTAATTTTTATCCCCATGTATCATTTTTTTATACAATCATCCAATCATGTGCTGTCACATCAGCCATGATTGTGTCATCTCTCTCCCACTACCTGAAAAGTCATGCAAACAGTTCGTTTTGATTAGACGATAATGTAAATTATTTTTTTACATTATCAGTGCATCAAAATTGAACTTCATATGTAATATGCACAACGTATATTACATATTATGCACAACATATACTACATGTGGTAACATCATCTTTCTTTACAATATGTGATATATGTTGTGCACAGATATATATTGTGAACAATATGTAATATGTATTGTACATATTATATAATATGTGTTATGTATATGATATTGATTGTTTTGAATATATTTTTTATTGTCAATAATAATAAATGGAAAAAAGTTACAAAATTAAACTTAAGCCGCACGTCTTCATTAATTATATTTTTTTTTGGTTAAAATCTTCATTAATTATATTAGCAGTGAATAAGGAGACGCAAAGTTTGAGTTCTGGTGCGTTTAGATTGTCGACAAGCTAAGCTAGGATTGAAGTTCCAACTTCCAATAATTCAAGTCAAGGTCCGTTATGAGTCAAATTTGCTTTAAATAATTAAATGCTCCCATTTTCCTTCCATTTCCGCGTTATCTCCTTTCGTTTTGTTTTTTTCTCCACTCACAAGCGCCCAGAGAAACTAGCTCGCTAGTGTTTCTCGAAGTTGAAATTTATTACTCCTACTTCATTTGGCCGACTTCAATTTTATCCCATTTTCACCCTTTCCTTTGTTTTTATTTATTTTGTTATGAGTAACTGATTAGGTAGAAAAGTTTACGCTCTCATACTTGTACTGCTGAATAATATGACTTCTCTAGAGAATTGTTCAAACTTCGGATTATTTTGACCTTCGTGTGTAAATGTATTCATTGGATTGTTCATTTTTAAAATTAAATAAATATGATTAAAAACGTTAAGGATAATTTCCACATATTTATTTTAGTTCATGAAAATGATATTATTGAGTAATCATGTATTTGAGTGTTAAGTTTTGAAGAATAATTCAACAATGTCATACTTCAAAATTTAATTAATTATTAATATGCGGTGGTTTCCTAATGATAATAGTATGAATTAAAAATATTTAGTGCTTATCATATATATCCCTAGCTTACCCCATTTGTAAGGATAAATAGTAAACGATTCGATCTATGTTTAGCTGTATCAGGCAGTTTTTTTCATCAGGGTTTAACTAGTTGTGCGACTATGAAAGGAATAAATTGTTTTCACATTACATATTATTGAATTTGATCTCTATGGATGGTGTGCTAGGGGCATTTTCACATTGCGACTTCAATTCAATTCAATTCTCAACTAATTATATTTGAGAAAGTGAGTGTATATTCATAGCCAAGCCTTTCAATGCAATGATCAATAATGTATATACCGTGTGTGATGGATCAGCTCATCAGGCAACAAGCAATTACATGCGAGATATTTAATTAATGGGTTTTCCTTATTGGGTATATATATATATATATATATATGTATGTATGTGCCTAGTTTGAAATTTGGACGACATATACTAAAGACATTTTGTATATGGTTCTGAGAACTTTCACAATTATTGTATACATTTTCAGTTAATTCAACTGTAAATCTTTAGGAATGGCAATGCTAACCATGATATCATTTATTTAATCAACGAATGAATAGTTAATATATAAGTACTCCTTACCAACCAACAAAGTTTTATAAATAAAAAATATGATATATATGAAAAAAATTTATATGATTGTCGAACATATTTAATGCGTATGTGTTTCACAAACATCTATAACTACTATTCTTAAAATTTAACATAAATTTAAATATTATATAAATCAATATGTATCTTCGCCAGCAAAGTTTAGGAGAGTTAAGTTTTGTCTTCTATATAAAGATGAGTTAGAATAATTAATTCAAGGAATCTTGAAGAAAGACCTTTTCTTTACTTAGGATATGTTTATTCGAAGGGACGAAGAGGCTTACTTGGATTCTATAAATTAAATATATTAAATTTTATTTTATAAATAATTTATATGTTTGAAAAAATTATTGTTGAGAACTCTTTGTTTTTTATATTTGATTATGAATGTATCCCAAAAAATTATAATGATCAGAATAAACTTTGAAACTACAGTCTCATTCATTATTCTACTCTAACTTTTTACCACCAAATTAATCTTGGTTTGGACATTATGTTTAAAGGGATTTAAAGTATAATCTTCTAATATAATCAGATAAAGTACTAAATATATGCTCCGTTATTATTAAAGGGAATTTCTTTATTACAAAGGGTTGGATAACAACATTTTTTTAAGGCAAAATAACAAAAAAAAAATTTATTTTAATACTTTTAATCCAAATAATATTCTTAATCATGTGTATCTTTTGAATAGATGAAATAATTTAAACCCAAACTCCTACTTTTAGATGTTTTGACTAATAGAATTTTGTACCCTTATCAATACTCTTTCTTTACCGAACCACCCATTCATGCATATGAACCATTCATAAATGTGACTATAGTGAACTATTACATAATTTGATACTCAAGTCAGCTTCCGGTATAAAACATTACAATAATAATAATTATTTTTAATATTTAATTTTAAAAAAATACTGATAAAAAGATTGTAAAAGAAGTTATATTAACATTTCGGATCGTTAAAAATAGTTATAAATTATTCTTTAATATTTAAACACAGTTAAAAATACTTAATTTTAAATTTTCAAATATTTTCAACGGTGAATAATTATCAATATTACTCTTATTAACACATTTAATAATTAAATTATTAAAATGTTCACTTTTCTAGTATAAAAGATTATCCAAAATTGAAGGTCAGTGTTTGTTACATAACTAGATTTTTTCTGCCATATGGCAATAGAGATATCGGAACCATAAATCCAATCTAATACAATACAATACAATGTCAAAATTACTTTCATTTTCTATTACTAACTTAAACTACATATAAATTAAAAAAAAGGATATTGCATATTCATCCGTGACTTATTCAGCAGTTGGCGTGACAATTATCTCATCATCTAGCTTGTCTTTTGCTCCTTTTTTCCACAAAGATTCCATCCACTTGCTACTTATATTATAGTACCTTTGCAAACTTGTCATTTTGTATATTTTTCGTTCCAAATTATAAATTGCTTCGTCTGTTTTGATCATTTTAATGAAAAAAAAAATACTGAAATCTTCTTTCTATCTTAAAATTAAAATATATATAGATGCACTATGTTAAAATATGAAATTACTACTAATGATGAGTCTTATTAGTCTAATATTTCAAGTTTTTGGAAGATACTATTTCATGATATAGCATCAATAATGTTTTTATGACTCAAGGATCTATAATTCTATCATTTTTGCTCCCACTTTCTAAATCAATAAATAACAATTAATTTTGACACAATGTTAGATGAATTTATGCATTGTTTATTTATGCTTCAAGACCAAAAATAAGATAAGTGTGTGAAGAAACATATTAAAATATAAAATTATTAATGAGTGTTAATTATCCGCTTAAACTTGTAAGAGTAGTGTGTCCCAAAATTTCCATCCACAATCTAAAGCATAAAAGTGTTAATCACAATAACCATACCCAAGAAAAAATTAAAAGTTAATCATAATGTGTGTCATCTATCTCCGTTGCCCACAAATATGAAAGAAACTAGGCATTAGGAGTTAGGACCACAATGAAGGGTCTAGTATGCTTCATCTAAATTAAAGTTAATGGGGCTAGCTAGGTAGATTATATTCACTTGTTTTTGTCGTATCAATTAATAAAGTGCATAGAATGAAGACCATAAAGAACTGGTCTGGGAGAGGTAATTAGATAAGTCAGGTCATGGCAACCCACCAAACTTAATTTATATCGCGGTGTAAGCTATGATATCACGAAGCTTACATAATCCATCACGACAATACCTACTTTTTAACCCATTTTTCCATAGGAATCTATCCTTTGTGTGGAATCATCTTACGTGTATTAGTTTCTTTTTTATGTAAATAATGTAAGATATATTTATACTTAATTAGATCATGAAGAAATTAAATTTGCACTTGGTAGGGATTGTTGAGGGACAGTTTTCATCAATCTATTTTACCTAAAAATTTAAGTTTTTTCAAAATGTCTTGCTCACTCTATAATGTTAAAAAATTATTTTTTATTGTACACATAATATTGATCTATAATAATTAAGACCATCGTTATAGTCATAGTAACTTTAATTTGTAGGTCAATGTAGGTCAAGTTCTTTATTTTTGTGGGTGTTATGAGGACACGACACGCAACATACATCTTTGTAATCAAATGTAGGGTTGTTAGGATGTTTGTTACTAGATTATAAGTTATATAGATTTGATGTTAATAAGGATTATTAAAGTATAGTACTATTATATATCTTGTAGGATAGATGTTACTTCCTCTTGTTTTCTTGGTTTAATAATAATCTATAGAGACTCTGTTTGCTCCCTTGTCCTTTTACAGCATTTAAGTAACTGTATTTGCAATCTATCAATAAAATATTAACATTCAAATTTGCTGTGCAAGATGGAGACAATAATATATCACATGGGCGAAATTGCTCATGAAATATATCACATGTGTGAAGCAAGCCTATTGAAGGGAAAATTTTATGACTTGACTCGGAACAAGCTCACCTAATAGATATTCCCTTCATATAAAAAGCTCAACTAATTAGTATTATATAGAATCAATTATCTTTTAATTTTTAATGATTAAATTTTGGTAATGCCACTAAAAGAAAATGAATAATGCTATTTTAATATCTAAAGTTGAATGTTCATGAAACATCTATCAAAATCAATAGTAAATAAAAATAGTCATAAAATTTAGGTGGAAACCACGTTATAAATCAAGAAGATAAATTAAATATCGATTCATTGTACCAAATTACATTTGTACAAATAAGGAATTATTAGGTGTACCAAGAGTAAGAGATTTTATTGCTATGCACTATTTCATTGCATCATAACACATCAACTATTTTATCCCCTTATTGGAAACTTAACTTCTTTCCTCTCCACTATAGTTGACCTTTTGAATTATGTGTCATGCAATGAACGGTGCGGAATAAAAAAATTCCTTGCTCTTGATGCACCTTATAATTTTTCAAAGATAAGCAAATAATGTCCCTATATTGTTTTTTTGGTGTGTTCCCATCAAGTTTAAAGAACAAAGCTCATAGTAGTCTTTGGAATGAAAGAGAAAAGCAAACCATTAGGCTCCAGGCCCATGGCAATGCCAAACATATGTATAACTAGTAAAGTAAATTGTCTGCACACACTGGCTTTGTTTTGCATCACAGCTGAACTAAACATCAATATGGGCTATATCTTTTTTATTACACAGATTTGGAGCATTTCAGGCTGTGAGTTTTTCTTATGGGCTTTAGCCCGTTCATCACAAAAAACAAACTTTTCTACAAATTTGATGAAGCTTAGCTGACCGTATCAGACATTTGCTTGACACTAGACAGACAAAATAAAATAAAAATCAAGAAAAATGAAGTAAACGCACCCTGAACAGTAGTATATCCTGTTTGGAAGGGTTCCAGAAGCAAATGATTTACTTAATCAACCATAATAGTACCATGATACCAAACAAAACAAAAGCCCTGTGATCAATATCAGAGAGAGTTTGTGTATATACATTATTATTTAACCCAAATCGCTAATTAAGGCCTTATCCCTCCTTATAAAAGGGAGAGATTGAGGTGGGCCAGGAATTTGTTACGTGCGCTGTACTGCTCTTATGTTAATGTTACAAGTGTATACCCGTCCAATAACACTGATTGGGGTTGGTTGCCGCGGCCTGTGTTCAATTCACCGGCTCCATTTGACAGAGAATTCAAAAGCGAATTAGGAAGAGGTCAAATGTGCAATTGAAGTATTTGAATATTCTTTGAAGAACCCTATAACGTCGGATGATGCTTGCTTGCGCCAACCACATTTCAAAGAAAGCACAGTGGACTTATTAATGCCTTCATCTACTTTGCATGTTTCAATTCTGTTCCATATCTCTGGAAATTTCCATATTCTTTGGCTGTTTTCAGTTCAGTGGGCCACCTTTAAAAAAATCAAAATTTAATGTTGTATATTAAAATTCGGTTGTTAGATGCTTTAGAAAAAAAGATGACTTTAATTTTCACCACCAACAGCCCTCAATTTTAGGTTGCATTTGGCTATAAAACTGGAATTAGGTTTCAATACCTCACCAGAAGGTGGAAGGAATGTATGACACAAACCCAACAATTGGTCAAATCCAAAAGAAATTGGAAGCAAATTGCAATAGAAAAATCAATATTGAATTAAAGAAAATTCTGAGAGTTCATAGAAAAGAATTTATGGAGTCCAAAAAGAATACAATTTTGTCACTCAAAAATCAACAAGGAATTAGAAGCTTTGCACTTTGATTTAGCTGGGTGTGCCAGGCCCTTGCAGTAGTGTAAGGCATGGGCGACTCATGAGAGACCCAACAGCAAGCTATTGTGATGGTCTCTCCCCCTCAAAATATTAATTTAATATCGTGTGAACCGTTGGTTCACATATCAGATATTAAACTGATAAGAACAGATACTACACTTGATCTTAGCCAAAAGGCCGAGAAAGGTATGAGTTGGAAACGGCATTTCCTTGAGTTTTTATATCAGTTATGTGCACAAGCAATTTGCTAACTCTCCGATGTGGGACTTTCCACTTGATAGCAGCAGTGATTGCAATAACTAATAGGAAAAGAAATAAACTTGAACATCTTTGGCAGTGCATCATTTGACTTGAGTTTTTCAGCCTTCCGTAACATATGAACACTAGTACCAATAATCAAACAAATATGAAGATTTTCTCATCGAAGGGTGAATAGAGAAAGTAATATGCTGATAATCGAATTTAGGATCAATTCCGAATTTAACTGCACAATGGTAATACTTACAATTTATGTACATTGTGGCTTTGAGGAAAAAAAGAAAAGAAAAGAAAAAGGAAAAAACCACATCTTTCTCAAAATTCTGGCAGGAAATTAAGACGAAAGTGACAAAAAACAGACTTAGGAAATTTGTTGGAACTTCCCAAGAATACCCCTCCCTCCTTCTCAAGTCTTAATTAATTACGCAACGACCTCTTGCTGTTGAAATTCTTCGCCGTGACCACTGGTGAGGTTAGCGTTACACGTGGCATCACCTTGCCACGTCCAAACAATGTCCTTCAGTGCGGGCCGAACGTCCTCCTCACAGAACTTAACGTACTCCAACGTGTCTCCCGCGGACTTCGAGAACTCCACGACGGCCACCTCCGGCGCCACCTCGAACACCTCCGCCGTCACCGCCAGCCTCCCCTTCCTCCCATCCGCCGGCCCCTGCAGCCTTATCCTGAAGTCCTTCACCTCCGCCACCCTAAACCTCATCCCCTTCGCCGCCGCCGTGATCTTCGCCACGATCGCCGCCGCCGAACACCTAGACGTGAACACCGAGGCGCTCCTCCTCTTGCTCTCGAACAGCCCGGACAAATCGAAACCGGACGACATCGAGGAAATAAACTCGAACGCGTTGAAGAATTTCGGCGACGAAACCTTGCTACTATTCGTGACTTCCTCACCGTTCTTCTCGTTCTCTTCCAATTCCAACGCCGAAGGAACGGAAAAGCCTTTCATGAACCACGGGACGCGCATAATCGCGGGAATCGTTGTTCTCTTGGCCGGATCCGCCACCAGAATCTTTGAAATCAGCCTCCGAGATTCGGGGGAAAACCACGGCGGAAACTGAAATTCCGCTCTGAGAACCTTGTTGTACATGGTCATCAAATTCTCATGGCGGAACGGAAGGAAACCTGCAAGAAGCACATAGAGGATCACACCGCAAGACCACGTGTCGGCCTTGGAACCGTCGTAGCCTTTCTTACGGAGGATCTCCGGTGCCACGTAAGCAGGCGTGCCGCACTGCGTGTGGAGGAGGCCGTCGTAGCGCAACTGCTCCGGCAAAGCGGAGAGTCCGAAATCGGAGATCTTGAGATTCTCATCGTCGTCGAGGAGGAGATTCTCGGGCTTGAGATCGCGATGGTAGACGCCTCTACTGTGGCAAAAATCAACGGCGCTGATTAACTGCTGGAAATACTTGCGTGCGAGATCTTCTTGGAGCTTTCCTTTGGTAACCTTGGCGAAGAGCTCGCCGCCGCGAACGTACTCCATGACGAAGAAGATCTTGGTCTTGGTAGCCATGACTTCCTTGAGCTCCACGATGTTCGGATGCTTCACGAGGCGCATCACAGAAATCTCGCGCTTGATCTGCTCCATCATCCCCTCTCTCTTCACCTGCTCCTTGTTTATCACCTTGATCGCCACGCTTTCACCCGTCGCTATTTGCTTCCCGTAGTACACTTTTGCGAAAGTCCCTTTCCCCAGAAGCCTCCCCATCTCGTACTTGCCGAACACCGTGTGGCACTGGCATTCTTCCATCTATTCTGCCTCAAGTTGGAGGAATTATTGTAATTAATTAATTATTGTCTCACTGAGTTAGTTACTACTACTGTGCAAAGCCATGGCTAATTTCTGAATAGCTAGGAATTTGATTGGGGTTCTTTGAGTACGGTTTCCTTAGATGAGGAAGGTGTTAAAAAAATTGTGTCTGGGTGACACAGGTTGATATAGGGGTGTGGATAGGAGTGAGTGGGAGACAAGAAAGGGAACGCTGGCTCCGAACCATTGGAGCGCCTGGTTTTTGTGATTACTTGGTGCTTCAAAGCCCACGGAATGAAAAATATCAATCATGTCCTGACCGCATATCAGAACTTGACACGTACTGTGTGGTGGGGCCTCAACCATCATAACCATGTTTGCCTACAAACAGAAAAAGAAATAATGGGTGCCTTTCCCAACTTAGCAAGAAGTTTAATACTGTATGATGTATTTTTACAGTGTTATTATTAAAATAAAATATAGACGATAAGGAAAATTATTTGTTGATAGTCTTTGTGTTATGTTCATTTGTTTTCTACTATTATTTTAGATTTTATTTCATTTTCAGAATCAATATAGTGGTCTCAAAGATTCCACACGGCTCTAGCTGGATTTGGCTTATAACTGACTTACATCAAAATAATCCCAAAACTAAATGATTCTAACGTGAGGCCATCATTGAAATAACAACAATTGGTTTTGTAATTCAATGAGTGGCGTTTTTAATCGATGTATTTTGACAGAGACATAATCTAAATAATTAAATTAGGTTCGAGTTTTTCTTTCGGCATAAGGTCACGATATTATTTGACTATTTTTCTTCATCAAGAAATCCCTCAACTCAAAATTTTATTTGAGCTAGTGTTTTTAAACACCTTCATATTTTTATACTTTGATCTGTAATTTTTTTTAATTGTTTATTTTTTATAATTTAAAAAAATAATATATTATATTGAAGCTTTTGTGTATGATTGATCTCAGTCTCAGATGCAGCAAATTAGCCATAACATTTTATACGCTCAGTATGCATACAAAATTTTTATAATTAATCAAGCACTTAAACTAAAACCTCCGGTTTTAATTGATAAAATGGCATGCATTCATGACTAAATTATTAATTTCTGGTTCATTATATATTGACCAATAGCATTTTCTGGTTCACCTAGAGAGAATTTATATATCACTTTCTGGTCCGTATAATTTTAGTCCATGATACATATGGGCTAGCACATGTACTGTCGATTTTATTATTAATTTAAGATGTTGCAAATGATGTTGGTCTTCTGTTTTAAGAAGGAAAAAAATGAGTAGATTCTAAAGATTATGTCTCCCAAAATGAATGGAAGATTATTCTGCTTCTAAGCTATTCCAATGTTTTGTCTAAGCTATTCCAAGATTATCCTGCTCCCGAAACAAATTATACTTAATTTTTAGGATATAATCAATTTTAATGTTTAAATAAAATAATTTTTCAATTTTTTTGTTAAATAAATTTATGAAATAAACACAATTAATTGAGCCAATTGTTAAATAATTTGGCTATCAATCATCATAGCCTATGATCACACACGCTTATACCTAACTTTCGTTCTTTCACCCTTATAATGACATTTTCTTTTGAGCTAGTTAGATTTAGACAACATACCAAGAAATCAGTGTCTATTAACTTCGTAAAAAAAATAATAATAATGCTAAGTGGATAATGAAAAACCAGCCCATACAACTAATGAGCCTATTTTGGCTTTGATTTTGGTCCAAATAATCATTGAGAATATATTTTGCTGATTAATTATGGCCCAAAATCTCATTTATTGGCTGGTTGAGCTCGTTTTATATTGTTCATCTAATATCACCCAAAATAAAAAAGTGTGAGTACAAATAATTAAAAAAGGCGGATAACTTTTAATTTAATTTGTTAGTTGTATTATCGGTATAAATTTGTTTCACACCATATTTCAATTATGCACTGTATTGACCATGATAATTAAATATCTCTAGTACGTTATTTTAAAAAAATATATGTAAATAAGTTTTTTTAATTTGATAAATATATTAAATATTTGAGTTTAATTATGATGCACTTACGATGTAAAAAATCAGCAAATCATATTTATTGATTTATATGACTTTTTAGTTAAGGGTGATTGAAATAAAGATTTTTGTTGATGTGACAATCCATAATTAAATGCATGTGTAAAATTATTTTTATACTGATAATAGATTAAAATTAAACTCTAAATATTTATAGACCTAGTGTATTAAAAATAATTTATATCCTTTTTAATCTTGATTTTATTACAAATTTACAAACTCGAAGAGCATAGTATAACGTTGACCGAATTCATACCCAAAAATATAAACTCCTAGCATACGAATATGTGGATTTGTTTTGTTAGCAGAGAAGGTTATATTTAATTGAGGGACACGACAAAAAGAAACAGCACATAACCATTATTTATTTAAAAGATATTTTCATACAATTTTTTTAAAAAATATGTCGCGGTTTCTAGTTGCAATATATATAGTTTCGATTTTTTTATTTCGTATTTTGCATACACCAAAATCAAAAGATAAAACCCATCAATTACATTAGCCACACAAACGCATATTTGATATGCAAGCAGCCAAGGTTAAAGATTCAATACACTTTACGGTCACAAATTTTCGTTTAAACAAAAAAGGATATAATTCATTATTTAATTTATCTTTGTGCAGGTTTAATCCACTCCACATACTTGTGGTAGAGAAGTAAGGATAAGTTATTATTATTTGGGAAATGCTTGGGGCACAATAAAAAACCAGTCAAAACAGTGAATAAATTGTGCACAACATATATAATATAAAATGCACAATGTATATTATATGTAGTGCACAACGTATATTATCTATTGTGCACAACATATATCACATATTGCAACACTAATTTTCTTTGCAACATGTTATATATGTTGTGCACATCATGTACTATATGGTGTGCACAACATGTAATATTTGCTGTGTAATTTATGTTATACACATTGTGCATAATTTGTTGAGATTGCTCTTATTATTTTTTTCAACTTGTTCTTATTTGAACTTGTTGCGGAGCGTCATAATCAAAACGCAAATAGGGTTATAGTCGTTGACGCTGGTGTCTTCTGGCTGAGAAGCGCTCAAGTTGCAGTGGACGCCACACCGTTTTAACAGCAGCGCCAACCTTTTTTCATGTTAGCTATGGGCCGGTGGCATGTGGGTCAGTGGGTGACGGGGCCAACCAACCATAATAACCAATTTTATTTATTAATTTGAATTCAATAATTTTATATAATAATAAATCAGTCAATATAGTTAATAAGTATATTTTAATTTCCCAAATAATTATTAAAATTATAATAAGCTGAATAATTGCAATATAAAATTTCATTTATTATTTAATTTGATTGATTTTTTTATTGTACATATGATATGATTCATTTAAATTGTTGTGTCATACACTCTTGAAGTGACAAGTGTCTTTGTAGCTCGAACCATCTTCCACTGGGGAAGGTCTCTTGTGTGTGTGTGGTTTTGGGTTCTTTTTGGATGTGACACTTCACACATGGTAGTTCGTTCGAGGTTGAATGTCATGTACTTTTCTAATCAAATAATGCAATTTGTAGGTCCACCTATGATGTTCAATTTTAAATACTATGAATGATGAATGATAATATTATTATAGTTGTTACTTTTATTGTCCCAGATGAAAACAATAGTACTTGCACGGTTAGAAATTTATGTTGAGAATTAATTTGTAATCAATTATTTTAGTCAATTTTTTATCAATTACAGATTTAAGAGTTTTAAATGGATAAAATTATAGAATTTATTAAATACTAATTAAAAGAGTTAATTATAAATCATTTCTTTTATAGATTTTAACCTCTAATCATACTTTGAGAAATCAATTTTCTAGTAGGTGAGGGATAGTCTGTAGACTATAGTTTGATCAGGCCCACATCTACGTGATTATACATTCATAAAATATTTTAAATATTATCTAAAAATAATATTTATACATTTGAAATATGACATACGTTTTTAGATGTATTTAATAATATAGTTATATTTAGAAATTACAAAATTCATGGAAATAAAGGGTATAATAATCCATGAAATAAACTTTACTGGTGCAGAGACATGTGCTTTGCCTAATCCACTGCATATTCTATAGATGCCTTGGCCTACATGATTACCAATAGATGTTGCTAATACCTAATAGGATCATATTTATCTTCTTCAGTCGCTCTATGCCTCTATACCCTTCTTTTTCGGTACTCTATGCCTGAATTTTGGTCTCACTCAGACATGAAAATGATATAGCTGATAAACTTTAAGGTAATAAAATGTTGTGTTTAGCTTGCAAATTTGCTATAACTGAAGATTCCCAAACTGATATAGCTTTTTTTTTTTTTTTTCCAATTTCTATCATCATACGAAATGTCTCTATCAAAACAGGACAAGTTGGGTTGTTAGCTTAGAAGTTAATACATGAATAATGCTACATATTTAGAAAACATCAATACCATGTTTACAATGAAAATATTACATCATTATGGAAATAAAGTTCAGATAAACTTCATAATTTTCTAGCAACCATTTAATTTGATATATTTATGCTTTCGTTGTTTAAAAACAATAACAACCATTATTTTTTTTTTATCTAACAAATTTATAATGAGTTTTCCAGCTGATTAAATTTTAACACATAATTTCTGGATTATTATTTTAAAAAGGTACTATTATATAGATTGTTAGATAGATAGATGTATAAAAATAAAAAAAGAACTAATATTATTTGTCTTATTTGTCATATTTGGATGGATTATAAAGTGGCTATCGTTGTTGGACTATTGGCAAAGATGAGAACACAGACTTACCATCATCTTCTGCCCAATAATGCATCCCCATAATGCATTATGCAAGCAACTCGTTGGTCCTACCATTCTCATAACATTCCATTCAACGCTTGCCCAGTATATTATTATACATTATAAATTATATTTAATAATTTATGTTGTTTATTTTTTAAAATATAAGGACAACAACAATAATTTAAAAATAATCGTATGTTTTAGTATAATTTTGGCCCTAAGTTGTTGATGCAATAAAATGGTACTTGTCCTCTTGATGAATCATAATAAAGAATTGTTTAATTAAGTGATGATAATATAAATGCTAACAAAAAAAAAAAAAAGTGGGATTCATTGTTTGAGATGAGCAATAATTATTAATCATTAAGTTAGGGGGGACGAACTGAGGAAAAACACTTTATTTTTTTTATAATAATATTTGACGTACAACAGAAATACGTCAAACTTGTATTCAACGTGTGCTATATATTTATGTTACAGGATGTATGCTATACGTATAACACATATATGTATTGCACACATAATGTAAAATTAAGAGCACACGTTGAATACAAGTTGAACGTATTTCTGAAATTTCATCGTATCTCTCATAATGGAGGCAAATCAAACTTGCTCCATAGTCAGCTTCGTTTTCTTTTTCAATTTGTCACTTTACCACACGTGGCGTGCTCTCTGATTGACGTTAAAAGACAAAAAGCCCTTATTTCCACTGCGAATACTACTACTTTGTTATACTGCTTGATGCTTATGTTCCACTAATTTCTTAATCAGTTAATCATAGTCATAGCATACGCTAATTAAGATCATGATTGTTTAAACAAGTAATAATTTTGTGTGGACTAATGTATAATAATTGAAAAAGATTCCAGAGTTCAGCAAAAAGTTATTAGTAGTATTTAATAGCAATTATTAGAGTAGTTAAAGAAATAACAATTATTTATTTATTAAATAACTAATTAAGGGACGTTTGACACATTATCATGGAAGATTACTGGCAATCTAGATTACCTTGTAGATAGATTACCTCCAATTAAATTACCGGTAATCCACATTACCTTGTTTGGTATACAAATAACATTACTGGTAATCCACATTATCTTGTTTGGTATATTAAAAAGATTACAAGGTAATGTAGGTATATTACTATAATACCCTCTAAATAATTATAAAATAAATTAATCAAATATAATTATTTTACATATATTATTAAAATATATTCTAAAATACATATATGACTGTAATTAGTTTCACTCTCTAAACATTTTTATTCAGTAAAATTTTAACAATTTTATATTTAATTAATTATTTATATACTATAATACATAACATGTTATATCAATGTTTTCAGGTTGAAAATTAATATAATTATTTAATAAAAATCCAATAAAATAATTTTAAAATAGTTTAAAATAGTTCATAACACTTCGTAACATTTCATGCATAACCAAATATTTCATAACACTTCAGAATCTAGAAGAAAATTTATTTAAAAATAGCTTCAATAAACCAAAAAATGTGAAATATTAAATCATAGAGGAACTAACCTTCATTGAGGGGAGCAGCGGGAGCACCTAAGGGAGCCGTGGTCGAATAGATATTAGGATTAGTAAGAAAATTGCAATTGATGTAAAGGATAATTGTGTAATAAAATAAATTAGAAGATTACCTGCGATTGGTAATCCAGATTATCACATGATACGGGGGTAATCCACATTACCACTTTGCAGGTAATGTGGATTACCGGGTAATCCACATTACCAATATCTTTGTAAAACCAAACGCATCAATCTAAATTACCAGGTAATTTAATTGCAAGATTACCGGTAATCTATCTACATTACCGCATACCAAACGCCCTCTAATAGTAATGTTTATTTATTTTTAAATCGTGTGATATTTGTTCTTCGTGATATAATCCCTTCCACGTTTACTCAAACAACATTTATGCTACAAAACATTGACAGTCCTGTCTACTTTTCAAGCAAATGTGGCTAAATAATATACATGGCTTTTGTTCTAGACCACCAAATATGACAATTCTATTTAACATTCAACTAAATGTGGCTAAAAGCTAACATGGCCACATGCTCAATTTTGCCTTAATTCTGAGCCACCAAAATTCTGCACATGAAAATTAAATTTCAACCACTGGGACGATTAACAATTTCGAAAAAACTAGTTCATTCGATTAACGTTTTTCCACCACTATTTTCTGCTTTTTCTCATAATCACATATTGTTTGGGTAGTTGTTAGCTAGCCATTTATTTTTCTCATATAATAAGTCATAATTTTTTTTATTGTTATTTTTTATATACAGTTCATAGATTTCTTTCATAAATAAAACACTTTCTCAATATTTACTTCAATGTTTTTCAATAGCAACACTAAAGGAGCATTGTTAGAGGCACAATAAAAAATCAGGCAAAACAGCCAATAAATAAGAATTTGGGCCACAATTACCAAACTCATTAAAAATATACCCATGATTAAAAGTGCTATTTGGGCCATAAAGTGTTAAATGAGCTTTGTTGACTGTTTTGACAGATTTTTTGGTGTGCCCCAAGCATTTGTAAACACTAAAGAGCCCAATAAATTAAAGACAAAATCCCCAAATTAGTCCCTTCAGAATTTACAATAAGACATTATAGTCCCTCCAGAATGAGAAAGTAAAAATTAGTCCATGCAGATGTTAGACGTAGGACTTATTAGTCCCTTTGTTAATATTCTCGAACGGAGATGATGATCTGGCAGTAACGGTGAAGATGTGACACCGTTAAATGACACATCACCATCACCATAAACTAAACGACTTTGTTTTGATGTTCCAAATTATCACTTCACTTAATCCCACATTACTTCTCCCTCCTCCCACACTTCACTTAAGTTAAGTGAATTGATGATTTGGAACATCAAAATAACGTCATTTAGTTTATGGTGATGGTGATGTGTCATTTAATGGTGCCACATCATCACCGTTATTGCCAAATCATCATCTCCGTTCGAGAAGATGAACAGAGGGACTAATAAGTCCTACGTCTAACATCTGCAGGGACTAATTTTTACTTTCTCATTCTGGAGGGACTATAATGTCCGATTATAAATTCTGGAGGGACTAATTTGGAGGGTTTTGTCTAAATTAAATAAGTAACTAATTAAATAAAGTTGAATTCTTTTTTTTTTGTTTGTTTTGGTTTATCTAAGATTTTTTTTGTTGGTAAATTTGGTTTATCTAAGATATGAATAAAAATAAACACTCGATCACAGATTGGGCTTTATGCCTTTAAACGATGCTGGACAGGTTGAAAAGAGATTCCAAGTTTGTCAAAAACAAGAATGTAAGAATGTAAGTAAAGGCCCAAGCCCATTAGCGACAAAGCTGAAATCTCTATTTCCGAAAATAACCTCGACAAAGAGAGAAATTTCACGAAGTGGTTCTGCGGTGTGCGGATGCGAAGGGCTTCGGTGGTGTGTGTCTGAACTTTGAAGTGAAAGGCGAAGAAGAGGAAGAGGAAGAGGAAGAGGAAGAATGGAGGACGATGAAATAGCTGGGTTCGTCACTGCGTACCTGAAGAGGAAAGGGTTCGCCCAAACGGAGAAGATCTTCCAGGAAGAGTTCAAACACAACAAGATCGATTCCCCTCTCGAACCCGACATTGCCAACCACACCCTTGCCTTCTCCCAGTACGTTTTTTTCATTTTCGAAGCTTTTTTCATTTTCTAAGCTTTTTTCATATACTGTAGCGTACTGTATTTCACAATTTCAAGGGTTCCATGTTCATTCTGACACATTGAGTTAGGATTTGGGTAGGAGATTGCATATTGGGTAGTGTGGGTTGGAGCTGGCAATTAGTATCGGTAGGCCTTTGCATTTGTTAGTTTTGCACATTACTCTTCCAACGCGGTTGTGTATGCTGTTTGAACCAGAACCTTTTACTTTTTGCAGGTTGGAGAGTGGTCCTGCGAGATTCCATGATGGATATAGCAGACTAAGATCATGGACTTACTGTTCTCTAGATTTGTACAAAGTAATTTGACTTCTATTTTGTATTTTAGTTTTTGTTTGGAATTCGTTTATAAGATTTTTCTGTTTTAGCTGCTGTAGTTATTGTACTGGTTTTGTAACTTGCAGCATGAGTTGCTCCGGGTGCTTTATCCAGTATTTATACATTGCTTCATGGATCTTGTGGCAAAAGGGCATGTTCAGGAAGGTACGGATATAACCCACCAATTTCACAATGTGGGCTATCAGTGGAAGTGTGCAACATCCGTTTTATCATTTTATGTGTTTTTTTTTAATATGTGATTGTGGTTGATATTCTCAGCTCGCAACTTTTTCAATACCTTCCGTGAAGATCATGAAATGATGCACTTACGCGACCTTCAGAAGTTGGAAGGAGTTCTTTCCCCTACACATCTGGAGGTTAGTTGCTGTTTTCTAACTTTTGAGTTGCTTCAAGTTTGTGGATCGTTAGCAATTGGCATTGTATGATCCTATAATGTTAATGTTATTCTTATACAGGAAATGGAATTTGCCCATTCTCTTAGGAAGTGTAAATTCAACATTAAGATATGTGAGGTAATATCTTGATTCTCCTAGATTAGCTTAGCAACTTTGTTATGATTTTTTTTTCTGATTCTCTTCTTATTTATGAAATTATTCTTTTTATCAAAAAACGATATTTGCTTTTTCTGTTTTCATTTTGCAAATGTTCAACTTAAACATTTTTGGTCAGCTAGTTTCAGAAATGTTGATATCATACTGTTAGGTTGGCAAGCATTCTCAATATGCATATAGTGTTTTTTTCATGTTCAGTTGTTGTGCTTTAGTATTAAACCTAACTCATTGATTGGTAGGGGAAATTTAGGATGTATTGCGTTCTCTGCTGTGGTATGCTATTGCTGTTGTTTAATGGAATGGAAATAAAATGCTAGCTTATATTACTTTTGTCGGGTCAATTTATGGAATTCATTAGCCCCATAATAGATCTTTGGTTTTCTTCTTGAAACTTGAAAGAGACTTCTTCTTTAGGTTTCTCCTCTTTTTTTTTTCTTCCTTTACCATTTGGCTTTGTCTACGTGTTGTGGTACTTGTTTATGCTATTTTGTCATTGTGTTCTTTACATTTTTTAATAAAAGAGGAACTAAATATGTGGGGAAAACTGATAACTGTTACTGCTTTGCCAGTATTCCTATGAGCTTCTGTTGCAACATCTACACAGTACACTATCAACTACTATACTTGGTATCATCAATGAGCATATTAACTTCCAAGGTACCTTTATTCATTTCAAAATCCATCTGCTTATTTGAACTGGTTATTGCATGTACTTCATTGTTTTTATCACAATGCAGTTACTCCTGGACAACCTAGCTCAATTGCTGATGATCCAGAGGCTGTTACCCTTACTGGAAGCAGCCAGGATGCAGCAAACCAGATAAATCAGAAAGAAATACACTGGGGGGTGAGTTTATTACTATATCTATGAAACTTGGACAAGTTAGAAATAATATTGCTCATGTTGTTTCTGGCAATATGATACTAGTTATTTTTCTTTTGCAAACCTTTGTTGTAATAAATCATATTTGCTATCATCATGTTTGGTGTGGGTTTAGTTTCAACTGGCAATAGTTGTTGACTACCAAAGACTTAGCCGTTAGTACTAGCAGGTTTGATAGCAAGAGCATCCAGGGCACAATCAGTACATGAAACCCCTGGACCCTAGTTCAAAAGATTTCTTGTTTCAAAGTTTTGAATGAATAGATTTTATGTTATAACTTATTGATGACTTTTTGATTAATTATCTGGTTTCAATATCAATATCATACTAAAGTTGCTTGAAGACTCTCTCGAAGAACGACTGGAGAAGGCTGGGGCCTTGCTTTCAGACTCTGAAAAGGGCGACGGGGAAGCAAAAGATGGGGAGAATGATGAGAGTAAGGTACATTGTTTTCTTAAAGTGAACATCTGGCCCTGTCTATTCCTTCCATGCTTACATTAAGTTTCTGATACCATATGTTTCTAGAATCCAGGCACTTCTTATTGTGTGTGCATTAATTTTAATTGAAGTCTGAAGATGTTTCAAATACTTTACATTTTTGAATCCATCATTTGAATGGTTTCTCACTTTTTTTTTGTCATTTTTCTCTTTTAGAAAAGACCAATTGAAGGAGGAAAGCAAGGTGCTTCGGTCAAAAAGGTAAAAAAGGACAAGGGCGGGAGTGCAGCTGGGAAAAATGCGAAACCTGAAGCTAACACTGTACCTGCAGCTCCACGAGTTAAACCGGAACTCCCCTTACCCATAATGTATTCTCTCTTGTACAAATTTTCATTTAATATGCTTCACTAATTAAATATACTTTGTGGATCAAATCAGAAATCTACTTGCTTGCTAGGTTTACTAACTATTTTGTTTGAGACCAAAACCATTAGCTGGTATAGACTGCAGATTTCATTCCACTGAGTTGTCTTGTCTAATGTTGTATTCTTGCAGCCCAACTGAGGTGGAACAATCTATCATTGAAGATTTGAGGAACCGTGTACAACTCAGTAGTGTTGCACTACCATCAGTTAGCTTTTACACATTTATCAATACACATAATGGTTTAAGCTGTTCTTCGATATCCCCTGATGGATCATTGGTAGCTGGAGGATTTTCTGACTCATCACTGAAGATTTGGGATATGGCAAAGCTTGGACAGCAGGCAACTAATTCTCTTTCACAGGATGAGAATGACACAATGCAAAATCAGCAAATGCTTGGGCAAAGTGGTGGGAAAAGGCAGTATACGTTGTTTCAAGGTCATTCAGGGCCAGTTCATGCAGCCTCTTTTAGTCCCGTTGGGGATTTTATTCTTTCATCCTCAGCAGACTCAACAATTCGATTATGGAGCACAAATCTTAATGCTAATCTTGTTTGTTACAAAGGTCACAATTACCCTGTCTGGGATGTTCAGGTAAAGATTTTCTCGAATTATCTGTTCTGGTGTTCCATGTAGAACAACCTAACAAATAATTTTATGAAAAAAAAAATTGAAATTTAAGCATTTGTTTGTGATGTCTCCATTTTATTATTGCCTTAAACAAATGTAGAATTGTAAATGTTCTTATATATACAAGTCAGTCCACAATTTTTTCTATACATGCACCAAATGTCTCATATTCTGTCTATTTGTGCATTTTGATTCTAGAATGCCAAGTTATTTATTTCTTTTCTCAATGCAGTTTAGTCCTGTAGGGCATTATTTTGCTAGCTCTTCACATGACAGAACTGCTAGGATTTGGTCCATGGACAGGATACAGCCCTTAAGAATAATGGCAGGACACTTGTCTGATGTTGATGTGAGTTATAATGTCCAATATTCTCTCTCTTGCTTCTCTTAATTTTCTACCGATTTTGTTCCTTTAGGTTTATATTTCTCATTAGCTCATTTAATTTTCTATTTGCAAATTGGTTAATTATGTACACATTATCAATTTATATCAATTTCTATTTCCTGGAAACCCAAGACTCCAGTTATATATGGCCTGAATCAATCTTGTGTTTTTTAACATTTTGATAAAAATTTGAGATATTTGAGAGACTTGCAGTAAAGTAGAAGCTATCTTAAATCAGAATATTTTTCAGTCTATATACATGTATCATGTATTATGCAATGCTTACCTGCTTTGTGATTTTATTAAGTGCGTGCAATGGCATGCCAACTGCAACTACATTGCCACCGGGTCCAGTGACAAAACTGTACGACTATGGGATGTTCAGAGTGGGGAGTGTGTCCGGGTTTTCGTTGGTCACAGGAGTATGATTTTGTCTTTGGCAATGTCTCCTGATGGTCGCTATATGGCATCTGGTGATGAAGATGGCACAATCATGATGTGGGACCTCTCTAGTGGCCGTTGTCTCACGCCTTTGATTGGCCACACCAATTGCGTCTGGTCTCTCGCCTTCAGGTGATTCCCCACCCCAATCAAAATATTTCAACTTTACTTTGTTACGAAGGAAGCTGAAGGTCTTTCAGATTGCTATTATCAACCTTTTAACGTCACTTGGGCTATTTATTCACTGTTATGTCGCTGGATGTTTCAGCTGTGAAGGTTCTGTCCTAGCATCTGGTTCTGCTGATTGCACTGTAAAATTATGGGATGTAAATACGAGCACTAAGGTTTCAAGGACTGAAGAAAAGTAAGCTTGTCTATATTTGTCAGCAAGAATTTTTGTTCCTATGGAAGTGACTAACAGCAAAACATTTTACCTCTCTTGTAGGAATGGGAATGCGAGCAGACTCAGATCACTGAAAACCCTGCCAACCAAATCTACTCCAGTTTATGCTTTGCGGGTTAGTAATCTAATGCTTTATTGCATAGTTTCATGATTATCTAATTCAACAAACATAATGTGATGCTTGTTTTCTGTTCTTGCAAGCAGTTTTCTCGTAGGAATCTTCTTTTTGCAGCTGGAGCTCTTTCAAAAAGTGGCTGATATAATAATAATCCCAGTGTTCTACAGAGATCAGAGTGGCAGTGTCCGAATTTCCCATAAAAATTATATGTATCTAATTTTTTCCCCCTTTCTATGCATGCATCAATATGCATAATCATGTATCGTAAATTAAGTAAGGATAGGAGAGTTACAATCTTAAGTTGCGGCTTTTTAGCATTGTTCTTTCTCAGAATGGCCTTGTGCTTGACCAGGAAGTTCCTTCGATGATTTTAGATAGGGGCTGTTTGGCAACTTGAAAAATCAACCCAACTTGGTATAAAATAGAACTTGTTTGTTATTGTCCAATAATGAACTACTCTTAATTAAATACTTTGTTTAAAATTAATTTAAAATTTGGTTTAACTAACTTTTTAAATTGTTAAGAAAAGTTCAAGTAAAATGAGAGGAAAGTTATACACAACACCCAACAATTATAGAATTTCGTGGTATAACTTGAGCCTTCAAGAAAAAAGAAGGAAAGATGAAATCACAAAAATTAAAATAAATTAAATTTTGATTTCTTGTGACTAATTTTAGGTTGTCGTTTAAGCTTGGGCCTCTCGTACTTTGTTTTTGGTCTTGGGCCTTCTGCCAAATATTACGGACCACTAATAGGCTTCCACGTATTTCATATAGCCACGTGTCGCACAGGTATTGGTCGAAGTTATGTCACTGAACGTGTACCAAGATCGGAGTCTGAATTGCTGGAAGTCATTTTCATTGTGAAATCAAAGGAAAAAAGCAAGTAGGAGTGAGGGTATAGGTATATCATATGCATCGTCAATCTTGAGGGTTATGTTATGTGGAAGAAGAGCCTTAAATCGCGGTTTCGTTGAATCGCTTTTTGTGTAACCGTGGCTTCCTCAGGCTCCCAATCCTTGTCACGAAGAAAACCTTCTTCTTCTACTCAAACGCAATTACCCAGCGGGTCGACCCGGATTGTCTACAGGGAATCGGGTCGGGCATCGGAGTCCGAATTGCCGTTCTGGCAGCGCACCTGGTTCATCGCATTGCTCTTCGTCATGGCTCTTGGATTCTTCGCCCTCGCTCTCTTCCTCTTCCTCACCCTCGATTCTGACATCTCTCCTCCTTCCTCCGCCTCTGCCTCCGACGAAGGCGTCGAGGTTCCCATTTTATTTTTATTTTTTCCGATTTTCTCTTTTTAGGGTTAGGGATTTTGTTGATTTGATTTTCTTACAGCTGATTGTGCTTGATCTGGGGGATCGTGCAGGTGCAGGTTACTTACGGGTCGGTTGTGAAGCTGATGCACGAGAAGACCAAATTTCGGTTGCATTCTCATGATGTTCCGTACGGTTCTGGAAGTGGACAACAATCTGTTACTGGTTTCCCCAATGTCGACGATTCCAATAGTTACTGGGTAATATAATAATATATACGTATATGCCTCCTTCTATTCCTGGCTGCTATTGAAGTTATTAAATTATTATATTCTAGAATTAAACAAGTTAGTGTTCATGATTCTTTTGTAATGTTATGAGAGATTATGAGCCAATCTTGCTGTATTCATGTTTGTGTTAGTAATTAGTATTGACTTGAGATATGTGCATTGTTTTGCAGATAGTTAGACCTGAACCAGGAACTTCTGCTAAACAAGGTGACACCATTAAAAGTGGCACTATCATTAGATTGCAACACATGAGGACAAGGAAGTGGTTGCACAGCCATTTGCATGCTTCCCCAATATCTGGCAATCTTGAGGTAAAGTGCTTTTTTTGTTTTTGTTCATTAGCATCTGCTTTAGGATTTGTTTGTGATTTCTGTAACGTGTCCAGTATGTTCAGTAAGCTAATGTTTTGTATGGTCATGACTTTATAAGGACAATACACCTCTTTTGCACTTGGATTAATTCTTATCCTCCAAAGATTGTTTCTTAATTGCTCGCAAATTACTTGGCTTGGGGACTAGGGTGGATAGGTTTATCAGATACCCTTGCCAGCGAAGAGGTTGTTTTCACAATTTCAACCTGTGACCTCCTTGTCACACAGTAGCAACCTTGCCTAATGCGCCAAGCTTTCCTTCTAATGCTGAATTATATATAATCATAGAAACATATTTAAGGTTCTTTTGTCATTGCAATTTGCACACGTAGTTAATGCACATGTACAGTTCTTCACCTGCCTCTCTAATCAACATCTAATAATGAGCTCTAATGTATTAAACTTGTATTCTCTTCATTAAATCTGATTACTATGTTGCGAATGGCTCTTCGCAAAATTAATTGCCTTTTTAGTGCTTTTAGATTTGGCATGGCAATTGGATTTCTAATATTATCAGTTGGAATTGAAAATAGGTGAGTTGCTTTGGAGGAGAATCCGAGTCTGACACTGGGGACTATTGGAGGTAATCGATGAGAAAACTTTTTGTCATTATATTTACATCTCAATACTCTGTTAGGTGCTTTATATTGGTTTCTTTTTACCAGGCTTTTTATAGAGGGAAGTGGGAAGACTTGGAAGCAAGATCAGAAGGTTAGGCTTCAACATGTGGACACTGGAGGCTATCTACACAGTCATGATAAGAAATACTCTCGGATTGCTGGAGGTCAACAAGAGGTAAGAAAGACCTGGAATCTGCACATATCCTATTCTCCTTTATTCCATAGTTTATTGAATTACTGACATGATAATCATGATCTATTTATCTAAGTTTTTGGATTGGATAATCATGTTCTTGATTTGTGAAGTATAGTGGTTGGTGACATTGTTATGTTATTAGATACTACAACAAAGATTTTCTCCATTTAGTGGGGCTTGCTTATTTTATTGCACTTTGTATGTTGTTCGAACTGGGAGATCAATTTTTTTTTTATGTACTGCATCTTACTAGGTCTGCGGTGTTCGTGAAAACGAGCGACATGTCTGGGTGGCAGCTGAAGGCGTCTACCTTCCAATTACTGAAAGCAAATCGTCAAGTTGATTGGTACTGAATATTGATGCTTTGTCAAATGGGTACCATGTACTGCGGAAATTTTGGTGGCTGGCACCGGTTCAGGGAGTAGATGTAGATTCTCTATTGAATGAAGAAAATACGTGAGCACTTTTAGGATGATAAACTGATAGAAATGTTGTCATAGGTTCACTTGTTATGCAGCAAGTGCAGGCTGAAAAATGATGCTGTATCTTTTATTTGTATTAAGCATTGAGTGACTGGTACTTCCTCTTTCAAGTGAATTTAGAAATTAATTATACTGATAAAAATGATCCATTTGTTTTAACTGTTTTTCGATTTTCATCTGGATATGATCCAATTCGGAGAGATTTGTTGTATAATATTGTCAGATTTCATTCATGTTAAGAGTTAAATTTCCATGTTACCCTAACAAATACAAGTGTTTGTAGAAATTAGTAAATGGTAATCTCGAAACATTAAAAGATGAATTTATGTTTTATTTCTATAGTTTTAACCAAATTAAAATTAGTCTTCATTTTCATTCACCTTTTAATTGCCCCATCCAAATTTCGTAGAGCAAATGGATCTAATGATCCCTATTCCATCATATTTTATATTGTTTGTACATCTCGTGTAGTTATCTGAGCATAATCTCATCAACCATAGACCACAGTCCTTTACCTATCCTTGATGGCCCTCCACTTTTGCAGTGCCTTTGCAGAGATAATGTCCAAATCCAATATAATGACAATTCATAAACTTTATTAAAAATATATCAAGGACTCGATCCCCCTAAAATAAAGTTAGTTGCGCTCCTTTCTACAAGAAAAGAGATCACGGTGTAATTAAAATTAATTAGCAATACCACCTAGATGAAAAATAATTTGATGATGTTTCTGTATCTATAAAAGAAGAAAAAACATTCATGACACGTTCATGCTTTGAGTAAGTTAGTAAGATTCGTGTCATAGAAACACGCAACATGGAGATTTCATAGTGAAGCAATGGTCCTCTTTAGGATAGGGGGGAAAAAGGGTGCGTTTTGTGCTGCAATTGCTCCGTAGTTGTCGAAGGAAAAGAGGATGTTCACGTTCAAAAGGAATATTATAGTATTTTAAAAGGAGCAGTTCTAACTTCTAAGCATAGGTAGGTGCGAACATTATAGAAGCACCTTAATTATCCTGATAAATTTGAAGGCATGTTCTTCAAGCTTAGTGTCGAAATTAACCATGCCAAGCTTTCATTAACATACTTATCTACCAACATTCAATAACCCGAAAATGTTACAGTAAATATAAGGCTTCAGAGTTCAAATCATCATGTCCTGGCCTTTTATCCTGGAAATGTGATTCTTTTATATGTTATTTACTAGCCCACCGATCTTCTTCTATTATCATTCTACATTTTTAACATAGTGCATATATAGAAGTTAATTTCCACAGTGATACTATACAATGCATTATGGTAGTGAGTATGGCCGTTTTGTAAAATACAACAAGATTCAGGGGCAGGTCTGTGCTTCTCTAACTCAACAGGCAGTATCTCTGAATTGACAAAACAAGGCTATGTGACACATCCTATGTAGGATCTATAACTAAAACACAGAAATGGAATGTGGTCATAGTGACCTTTCTCTAACCTTTTCAATTAATTGAAAGACTCACTTTTGCCTTCACAGAATTTTCACTAGACAAGCAAATATTAATTGCTCAATCTATACAACTAGGTTCTCATGATGCCATTTTCTTGTCACCAATTATCTGCCACATCTATATTTACCTTGATCCCCCTTGCATGATATAGTACTAATTTAACACACTGCCTTTAGTCAGAGAAGTTAGGGAATTGGCAAAAATAATTGATCAATATAGTGTTTTAACATGATTGCAGTAATTGTGACAGATCCTTAAAGGATATAGATTATAGATAACTTAAAAACTTATAAGGGGCTAGTGCTATATTGCAGGCTACATATTTGCATATACTAATTTTAATTAGGCTAGTGTGGTTGTTGAGAGCCCCACTCCAATTCACAACATTGTCCCTAATAAATGAGGAAACCTCGTGATTGAACTGTGGCCATTACATTTGTATTTTAATTCTAAAGTACTGACCCAACAAACACCTACTGAATTATTTAAAACTAACCCAAAAAATTGAAACCACTAGCATTGCCTAACTCAGTCTGCATTGCAAGGACAGCAACTTAACCCACTTAACAGGTTTCCTTGTGGTCCAACTAAAATATCTATAGAGTACATAACTGCATATATATGATAAGTAACTAACCTCTTGTTGCCTTTGAATGCAGATATAAGTACTTTTGCCCAACTCATTAGTTATTGGTTTAATTGAATCTTGGAACAAAATAGAGAGGCAAAGCTTTTACCATTCAATTGATGGTAGTTGGATTTATCTTCAGCATGCTGCTTAACAATGATGAAGGTATTTTTCTCATCATTATCAATGCAGGTCTGCAATAACCATACTTGTCGTGCCCATACTGTTAGTGCCAACAACATGCCACGTAGTCACAATACACAAGCACAAGTGGTGAACTATTAAGGTACTATTAACAAATTAATTCACATGTGTTCAGTGGAAACCATATAACTTTGCAATTGTCATGTTCAATTATGCAGTATACGGAGCTTCTTGAAACCTGACCTTTCATATATATATTATGATTATTGTAAGGAAAAAATGGGATGAAAACTCGAATGATTTTGGACCTTTCATGTTGAAAACTCATGCAAAATGAACATGTAATTAATTTAGCTAACTATTTGGGCATATATAGTATTTTATAGCCAAAAAGTTATAATGACAGCAATTAGTGGTCACATCATTGTCTCTGTGATGCAAATTGTCAAACTTTATTTTGCCATCCAACTAGGAAAAACACTGTAGCTCAAATAATTGAAGCCTGCTTTTGGAACCTCAGGTACAGGGTACATGGCTAAATTCACAGAGAGGACATGAAAGTTAACCCTACACTGTGCCAAAAAGAGTAACATAAATTTTAAAATCTTAAATTACAATTTGACAATTTTCACAAAAAAGTCAACAAAACTTTAGCACTGAGCAGAAGATAACATTAGAAATGACTATAGACCCCACAACAAACATATGTACAATTTGTATTTAGTGCAGAGGAAATGGCATTAATACTTATTTACAACAAACAGCTCATTTTTCTATTCAACCAGATCCAATTCTGTCGTCTGTGGTCTGTTAAAAGAAAACTAATTCAGTAAACTAGGTCATATGGCATTAAACAAAAACAGGGTAATGAATGAATTCTTTATCTGACAACATTTAGGGTTTAAGAGCTTACAATCTCACTGCAAAATGCACAGCAAATTGTATCCAACTCTGCTAATCCAGAGTTCCTGAAAACTCAACACATGGGATTTGTAAGCAAACACGGGAAAGATTCTCAAATAGATAATTGCAGTGGCGGTCCTGTTTATATGGAAATGAAAGTGACCGACACCTTCCCAACATTAACTACAATTAGAAATAATGTTATGGTTTGAAAGTAATTAACACCAAGAATTTCCAGTTTTGCAATCACACATAACACAACTCATATAGCCCCATGGTGATTAGTTTTCAACTAGGAAACAGTGAGGATTAGGTTTTGATGGATTCATAACAATGCCAAAATATAATCTTTCCTAAGAAGTAAGAACACTCCCCAAAAACAAATGAACAAGAAAAGAGATTTTAACTAGAAAAATTTTCATTATTATCTATTAAGATTTTTCACAAGCGATCTACAAAATCAAAAGCTTAATACAAATTACAATGAGAAGGGCTAACTAACTTCATAGTTGAATCTTGACACCCACTCATCAGCAGCTACAGTTCTTCAAAATGGCAAGCTCTTCGAAGTTGAACTTGAAGTGAGCGAAGTAAAATGCTCAGATGGAACAAAATCTTGACGCAAGTTAGCTCTCTTGACAATTTTCCTCATGTTGTTTTGCAAACTCTGCTGAACTAATTGCTTCACTGCTTTCTTCTCTTCACTCATCATATCTTCCTCCTCCTCCAAATTCTCTTTACCTCCACCACTCGCCGCCTTCGCAAATGATGATGAAGAGCCATAAATAGGTGCAGATACATTGGCTCCCAAGTTACCACCGTAGCTCCCAGAAACCTGCTTCCCTTTGTCTACCCTCAAACACTGCAATATCCTTGAGGCCCTTTTCTGTGCCAATGTGGAACCCAAAAGGGTCAATTCAAGCAGTGATGACACTATCCCTGCCTCAATCATGGCTTGCCTGTCACCATAGACTTTGTGTGCCATGATCATCAAAATGTACGACACCTTCTCTTGGCACGCCGGTGAATCTGACCAATTCAATACATCAACCAGAATTGGGATGGCATCCTTTACACCACTTATAGCTTTTCTACCTTCTGGGGTTGACACCAAATTGCTCAGGACTGAAAGCACCCTTTCACTCACTTCCATGTCTTCAATTGCATTTATCAGAAACGGGACCAAATCAGTTTCCAAAATCAACGAAATGTTGGCTTGAAAGATTGATAGGTTGTACAGAGCTCGAAGAGCATCTTGCTTGGCTTGTTTGCTACACTTACAATGGAACTCTTTTAGGCTTCTAACTAGGAAGGGAATTGCACCGGAGGATCCAATTATTGGTTTGTTCGAATCCAAAGCACTCAATCCAAGGAAATTAGCAACAATTGCTTCGGAAACCGATGAATCCGTAGCACCGGGCAATTCAATGAGCTTCAGCATCTTGTGAACAGCACCAACTTTGACAATCGCTGCTCTGTTTCTGTAACAAGCCACCCAAAGTAACATCAAATTTCACATTCATTGTTCATCAAAGGAAAACGAGCTAAAAAAACAGATAATTAGGTGACACTGTAAATGCAAGCTTAAAAAACAGATAAAAAATCACCAAATTAACAAGAAAAATCAGGCATACATTGTAATGAAATTTACGGAGATGAGAGTGAACGATGAATAATATCATAACAATGATTGATTTAACATAACAATGTGAACAGAGAATCGCATCAAAACTCACGCATCGTTGCCGATCCCGAGATTGAGCAATGCGTAGAGAGAAGCGATCTGAGAATGAACGTCTTCTTCCGAATCGAGCATTCCGACGAGCGGTGGAATGGCTCCGAGCATCGCCAGAGTTCCCCTCGCTTCCGATCCTTCCTTCGCCAGCGACCTCACTCTCGTTGCCGCCGCTAGTCGCTTCGCGGAGTCCTCTCCCTGCAAATCCTTCACCACACTCTTCAGCTCCACCAATGCCTCTTCCTTCTTCTTCGCCTCCGCATCCGTCTCGAACTCCGCAATGTTCAGCAGATCCGAGAGCTTCTCCGTCGTCCTCTCCTCATGCTGCTGTTGCTCCTTCTCCCTCCGGCTACCGGAAGCCAAACTCGCCGCCGTTGATGCAGCGGACGAGCTAAATCCTTCGTCGTCATCGTCACGGTGGCGCTGCTGGTAGCGGTAGCGAGAGGTTCCGCCGCCGCAGCTGACGGCTTCGAGGACAATACGACGAAATGAGGTGGCGGAGAAGGAGTTCCAGAGACGGAAGTGGCCACCGCCTGCGACATTCTTGGTAGTTTGGCGGTGGTCGAGAACGACAGATCCGACGTCGTTTCGTTGACACTTTGCCATTCTCCGATGATCTACATTGCAGAGTAGAACATCGCAGAGAGGAAAATTAAAAGAGAAAAAAAAGGAATACTAATATTTTTGTTTTTCTTTTCCTTATTAATTAATGGAAGGTTAATTATATATATTTATTAGTAAGGCCTGTGAGAGAGGATTGTTCTAGTTTTCAGAGCTGTGAGTGTGAAGCGTAGTGAAGAAGAGTGAGTGAGAGTACCGTTCAGCGGTCGAGTGTCCACGTTTCAGTGTTTCTAAGCATTCCCTTATTTATATACTCGTGACGTGTTTGCGTGAGAGGGTGCCTTTCACTCTGCACTTCACATCACACTCCTTACGGGAAACTAGCGAAAATAGATTCTGATACATGAAAAAATTTCAGCAGAGTATTGTTTTCTCCTTTTCTTTTTTCTTCTTTCATCCATGGAATTTGGAATGATAGATAAATTCAAAAATAAAATATTTAAAATAATGTAATTATTTTTAAAATGTGTAGTGAAAGTTAATTGAGGTGTTGGCATTGGGAAATGTGGAGAGTGGGAAATTATTATTGAGTGTATGGTGGAATAGTACTCCAGTACTAGTAACACCGTCACCTTAATGGCCGCCAGCTAAGGTTTTGGTCTGTGGGAGAGTGTCAGGTTTCTATACTTTCTTGTGGGCAGGGGTGTTCATGGCCAGGACCGGCCCGCCAACCCGGCTCGGCCCGAAGTACTTTTTCTCGGGTTCGGGTGATCAAATTTGACCCGCCCCAATGTTACATTTTTTAGATATATTTTTATATAATAATTAATGACATGCTATAAATTTTTAAAGTTTTATGAATATATTTTATTTAATTTGATGTATTTCTTATATTAAGATACTTTATTTTCAAATATGTATTGCAAAATATATATTAAATTTATTATTTACATGTAGTATTTAATAATTTTATGATGTGCATTGTCCAAATTATAATGTATCATGCAAAGATCGGGTTGACCCCCGGTCGTTCATCGGGTCATTACCGAATCGGGTTCGGGTTGCAAAAAAATGACCCGGTCTTGATATCGGGTCGGGTTCGGGTTTGACCAAACCCCGGCCTGTGTACACCCCTACTTGTGGGGTCCTTATCACGTTTTTAATCAGTGCATCACAATCAATACCTGAATATCAATTCGTTTTAATCCAAAGACGTATTTGCCATATGAAGATGAAAAGTAGAAAAATCAATATTTTTCTAGAGATGTTATTCCTGATTCTTATGTTGCAACTAACCTCATCATGTTGTGCTCAATAACGAAGCAAAACTCTTACTACTATTCAGTTGATGAGCCTGAAATTGCAGCTTGTTATGCTGTTGCTTCTGTACCTTGAACACATAGGCGGTGGTCAACGTAAGACAGCACCGACAACTGATGCAAGTCGTTATTTCTTTTGGTGGCATACCAAATCTTAAGCGACATTTTCAATTTTCACCCAACGCATAATCAAGTTCAATGTACGTAATTCACTCCAATTATATGATGATATGTCTAATTAGATTCTGGCTAAGGAACATTTTCTTGGCACCTTATCTACGATACTCATGGTTATTCTGGTAAAATGATCCATCAAAGATTCTTCCATTGCTTATCTTCTACTAATTCATTATTTAATAGCAACTAAGAAAGCTGTAAATTCAATCAGTATACTAAGGACTAGTTTGGATAACAAACTTATGACTTATTTTAACTTTTTTAACTTTTTGTAAGTTATAAGTTATTGTATAGGTGTTTGGATTAATTTTTATATAACTTTTGACTTTTTAAAAAGTTATTTTAAGTGCTTATTGAAGAAGTTAAAATATTTAACTTCTTCAAAAAGTCTTTGCACAACTTTTCAAAAACTAACACTACAAACTAAAATAATTTATCTCCAAACACAAAATAACTTTTTCAAAAATTACTTATTATTAAAATCCTTATTAAAAAGTCCTTTACGTATAAGGACTTAATTAAACTCTTTATCCAAAGAGCCCTAAATATAATAAACAACTAGCCATTCACATCGGCAACAAGGCATTTGAGAGAGACAATAGAGTATAGACTATTGTTCGCAGTTCACGCAGAGTCAAACTTAACAAATCAATTATAAATACATCAAATTTTTTAATTACTTTCATGTCTTCAGTAAGAGAGAATACTCAATTGTTATAGGATTTATGTAACACAGAAAAGAAATGCATAGTAAAAAGACTAAAAAGTTTAAAAATATACTAGTACTATTTATTTGCTGGTTTCCTTAAGTCAGAAAAACCCATTTTTATATAGCGCTCTTTCTATGTTGTTTCTATGTTATATAGAGTAGTAATTTACTTTAACTTATCACATTAAATTCTACTGAAGATCCCGATGTCATAGAATTTTTTATACTATGAAATGCAACCATGTTTGGTGGTCACATTTCATTAATGTCACTCACAGATCCTGTCCATAACATTAACCTTGCATTGTTTCTTTTCACCATTTCCTTGTTTTTCTCAAACAAGTAAGGTATAACCCAAGATATTATTATGCAGTATCTAAAACTGACTATCCAATTTAACTATTTTACTTGCCACCACCCCTACGCTGAAACTGAATAGTGAAATATTCTTCTCATTACATCACAATCGTTAAAAAGTGGGGGGATTAGTAAAGTAACTTTGCCTGTTCTTGCTCATTTGTGGTTATAAGGAAATTTCAAGTCAGGATCCAGAAACCATGTTAGGAGGTGTTTACGATGATGTGAAGTATCTAGAACCCGTCAAGAGAAACAGAATTAAAAAGTATACGAAGATTTAATTTCGTTGAAATAAAGTAACAGCATGACCATAAAATATGAACAATTAATGTGTTCTTATCTCATCAGGTTGGTTATATTGCCCCCTACAATGGGCAAAACTAGTCATTGGCAACCATGGCATCGGCACCAGAATTATCCAGCTTCTTAATTACCAGTTTGTTTAGGGCAGGACGGTCCTTTGCTGATGGACTTGTATCAGCATCAACGATGATGGAGTCCTCTTCTCTGAAATCTCCCCTTAGAACTCCCATAGCAATTTCATTCTCAACCAATTGCTGTATTACCCTTTTAACTGGTCTCGCCCCGAAGTTTGGATCAAAACCCAACACGCCGAGAAGCTCGACGGCTTCTCTTGTGTAATGAAGATCGATTTTCTTCTGCTTCAGCCTGCCCTTCACACGTTCCATCTGTGTACCAGGGTAAGGAATGTGTATATCAAAATAAATCTCCAATGAACAGTTCAACACTAGGATTAAATCACAAAGAAAGAGAAAAAAAATTCCAGAAATACTTGTAGCAGCAAATTATGTCGACTTCTTCAGAGGACTATCAGTTACATGCATTTTTTAATTGAAACTAATAGTAATTGCTTGTGGATGTCAAGAAATTGAAAGAAATAGGAAACAAGTTTAAATGACAAAGGTAATATGAACTAGTCCTTTACCTGGAGCTCCACTATTTTGCTTATCTGTTTTGAATCCAGAGGCTGGAAAACAATATATTCATCAATGCGATTCATGAACTCAGGGCGAAATGTTTGCCTAGCCAACTCAACAACTTGTCTCTTCATCTGATCATAAACTGCAAATTTGTCATCTTGTGTACTGCCAAGGGTTTCAAGTATGTAATGTGAGCCAATGTTTGAAGTCATAATCACTACACAGTTCGTGAAGCTAACAGTCCTTCCTTGAGAATCAGTAATCCTTCCATCATCCAACAATTGTAACAAGATGTTGAAGACATCATGATGTGCCTTCTCTATTTCATCAAATAGTACCACAGAGTAGGGTCTTCTCCGGACCACTTCAGTTAGCTGACCACCTTCTTCATATCCAACATAGCCAGGTGGTGCCCCGACTAAACGAGAAACGGCATGTTTCTCCATGTACTCACTCATATCAATTCTAACAAGAGCATTTTCTGTGTTAAACAAGTAGCCAGCCAAAGCCTTGGCAAGCTCAGTTTTGCCAACACCTGTTGGACCCATGAACATGAAGCTCGCAATTGGCCGATTCGGGTCAGAAAGTCCAGCCCTTGAACGCCGAATTGCATCAGCCACTGATTTTACAGCAATATCCTGACCAACCACCCTCTTATGAAGAACCTCTTCCAACAAGACCAACTTTTCTCTCTCTGTCTGTTGGAGATTTGATAATGGTATACCAGTCCACTTGCTTACAATCTCCGTAATATCAAGGTCAGTGACCTCTTCTCGAAGTAGAGACTGTCCAGACTTTCGGAAGTTAGAGAGGTTGTTTTCAGCTTCTTCTAATTGGCGTTGAAGGGACATCAAAGTTCCGTACTTAAGCTCAGCAGCACGGTTCAGGTCATAATCACGTTCAGCAGCTTCCATCTCTAGGTTCACTCTATCAATCTACACATGCTAAAACGTGTTAGACAAAAAATCGTGGAAGGAAAGAAGAATCTATTCTAATGTGTGATTCACACAAACTAAACATTACCTCTTCTTTGATTGATCTTATTCGAGTCATCAAAACCTTTTCACTGTCCCACTGTTCTGTTAATTCTCTCTGCTTTTGTTTAAGTAAACTCAAATCATTTTCAAGCTTACTTAATCTTTCTTTAGATGCCTTGTCAGTATCATTTTTCAGAGAGAGTTTTTCCATCTCCAATTTCAAGACTGCTCTGTCTATCTCATCCAATTCTGTTGGCTTCGAGGTGATCTCCATCTTCAGCTTAGCAGCAGCCTCGTCGACAAGATCAATGGCTGAAAGGGAAAAATTCCATTATATATTCGAAGAAGAAAATAAGTTGTTCCAAGCTGATGGCTTCAAAAATTAACATGAAGAACACAACAATCTGAAGGGCTAGAGAGAAAGGGAGAGATAGAGATTTTTTCTTTTTTTCTTTTAAGGGTGTGTTTGTTTTGCTTGGAGTAAAAATAGGGTGTAATTGTGTAAATTTCCGTGGATGAGCTCCATGTTGTTACCCCCAAACCAAACACACCCTTAAAGGAAAAATATACCCACTTCTACTTAGTTATGACTAAATATTTTTAAAATAGTAAATTAACACTGCTAAAAGGAGCCAACCCTTACCGTGTAAGTGCTAGAGTCACAGCTTACCTTTGTCAGGCAGGAAGCGTTCTGTGATGTATCGATCTGCAAGAACAGCTGCGGAAACAAGTGCACTATCGGATATTTTGACTCCATGATGCAACTCATATCGCTCACGCAACCCACGAAGAATGGATACTGTATCTTCAACAGATGGTTGACTGCAAAACACTTGTTGAAATCTGCGCTCAAGGGCAGGATCTTTCTCAATGTACTTTCTATACTCATTCAATGTAGTTGCCCCTATACATCGGAGTTCACCTCGTCCAAGCATTGGCTTCAACAGGTTCCCAGCATCCATCGCACCACTTGTAGCCCCTATTGGCAAAACCAATGACCAAAAAACATCATATTACTAATCTGGTAAATTGCAGAACTAGAACCAAACTAGGGTGGATGGTGAATCAAAATGTCACTACAAGCTGGTAATAAGTGCAGATGATCAGAGACACATGCGTCAAAAGAAAAGAAAAAAAAAACTGGTGTGCAACCAATTAAGGGATCAGTCTTCAGTCATATGCAGTCTGATTCTGTACTCAGTAGCTCGTTACTTTCTCTAGCCAAGACTATATTATCATTAAATCCAAAAAGGTAAAGCAACCACAAAGTATATATATTTTTCATATCGGTTACTTTGACTGAAGTGTTCAATTAGTTCATTCAATAATTCAATTGATTATAGCCAAGAATAGATGACAAACATTCCTTATTTTCAGGGCTGAGTAGAGGGTGGGGGCACTGGAAATAAGTTCTATAAGAGGAAAGTACACAATATTATACTTCAGATTATAACTAATAAGGATTCAGCAACAAGTGCAAGGTACAAACCTGCACCAACAACAGTATGAATCTCATCAATAAACAAAATGATTTGTCCATTGGATGCAGTAACTTCCTTAAGGACAGCTTTCAACCTTTCCTCAAAATCTCCACGGTACTTTGCACCAGCAAGCAATGAACCCATATCAAGGGAGATCAACTACAAAACCCCGAGAATGAAAGCAAAAGTTTAATACCAAATTAAACTAAAACATTGCAATATTACATTCTCTGGTAAGGCTCCCTACTATGGACCACATGGTGTGTCCGCCCCTTTGGCAGACCCCACACAATAAATAGTATAGGGGCTTAATGCTAGGCAGCATGTCAAACAAGTCAAATACTCAAATAATATGGTATTATTAATTATACTCAAGGGAAAACAGGATTTCAACCTTCCGGTTCATCAATGGTTCTGGAACATCTCCACGCACAATACGTTGAGCTAATCTGCAAACAATGAGAAAGCTCTTCGTTCAATTACAATCAAATGATGGAAAACAACATATGGACCAAATGAACATATAGTTCAGCATTAAAAATACAAGCCCCCGGCATTATAAATCAACAATACAAATATTTGAATTGTGTTCACTTTCTCTATATGGTTGGAAAATGCAACAGCTTGTTCAAAAGTATCACTCCAAAGACATGTTTTATGCTTACGACATACACACACATGCATATATATACCAATATGATCATAATCAAACAACATCAGGATATATCAGAAAATTTAGTACATGTCAGAAAGTAGCACAAAGAACACAGAGTCCATGGGAATCAACCATCCTTTTATAACAAAATAATGCAAACTTCAGTCGATCCAGAAAGATAGTATAGGTTAAGCAACAATCTTGCAGGCAAAATATCAAGATATACAAACCAGCCACAGTACCCAATTACCCATCGACAAAATTCATGAGCATATAGGAGGAGGCTACTTATAGAGTAACTGAACACTAACATACACACATGAAAAACCTAAGTCAGTCAAAATGGAAAAATATGCATAAAGTATAAGATACATAAAAAGTAAGAAGAGGTCGCATTCATAACACAATTGAAAGCATTGGTATAAAGTTATATTAGACAAACCCTTCAGCGATTGCAGTTTTCCCGACTCCAGGCTCACCAATAATAACTGGATTGTTTTTAGTTCTCCTTGACAGTATCTGGATACAGCGCCGAATCTCATCATCCCGACCTATGACAGGATCAAGCTTGCCACGCCTAGCAAGTTCAGTCAGGTCATTTCCATATTTTTCAAGTGCTTCGTATTTGCCCTCAGGATCTATATACAGTAATTTTCAAATATGGAGGGAAATGTTACTACTAAGAATGCTGACAAACTAACAAAAGCAACTATAAAAGTATAACAGTGTAGATCAAATGTTCAGAAACAGTCTAAATATGTGTCTTAGATTAATATTATACATGTGAATGTTCAAGTAAAAGTTTTGAGGTATTTAAAAGATAAGTAAAAATTATACTGATCATATGAGCATTAAAATCATGCATTCATTAATAACCTGAAACCTGGTCAAGCACAATGATAGTGAACATGTTCAGGGCTCACACAGAAGCCAATACTTGAGTATTACTATTACTTATAAGAGTACAATCAGAAATAATCATTATCTATTTTTGCCGTCATTGCATCAAACTTTATACTCTTATGCTAAGTTTCTGTTTCAAGTTATTTCTAAATATAAGATAGAATCAATCATTTGCGTCTATCTCTCACAGAGATAAGAAATCTCAAAAATAAAAAGTCATACTTTGATCTGTCACTCTTTGACTTCCCCGAACAGCTTGTACAGCATCCTTCAATGCCTTCTCGCTAAGCTGCAGATTCTTAAACAACTGTTGACCGAATCTCCTATCCGAACAAAATGCCAGCAAAAAATGCTCCACAGACACATATTCATCGCCCATTTCTTTCTTGTGCCTACGAGCATTGTCCAAGAGGGAGCCAAGCTGCGAACCCACTACAGGACCAGTAGTGTCCCCTGTAACCTGCCAAACAAAAGAAGCCAGTGAGAATTTTTTCTAAACTACATATAGAAATCTGTCACCATTCACACTAAGTATCACACCTTTGGCTGCTGAGCAATGAATTCATCAGTAGCCTGCAGAACCGACGTGTTGTCCAATCCTGCCTTAGTAAAAATCCTTCGAGCCAAACCATCCTTTTGCTCCAAGAGGGCTTTCATTAAGTGCTCAGTTTCCACCACCTGCTGTTTACTAACTCGGGCTGCATCAACAGCACCAATAATCCCCTCCCATGCCATATCAGTGAACTCTGTCTGTGTTATCTGATTAAAAAAATCCATAAACAACACATTGGTACACAGAAAATTCCCAAATTCACATTTTCAATCCATGATTGAACTTCATTTCATTTTGTTGACTATATACAACACACATGTGGCATTGGCATGGGATAAATTCTCCAGAGTACAAAAAAACCAAAAGGCCACAATGATTTAGGACATGTTTGGTTGCTCTTTTCATTTCCTGTGTGTTTCTTCTCATTTTCTGTTTTTAATATTTCTGTCACAAAATCATAAGAAGAGAACACACAAAATGAAACAAAAAGAAAATCAAACAGCACGAAAGGAAGGACCTGAGATGATGGAAATGGTTGAAATTAAGGGAAGAATGGAGCTGACCTGAGAGCTTGCAGCTGAGCGGAAGGAAGGACGAGAAGCGTGGAAGCTGCGAGTGAAAGAGAGGGACAAGAACTTAGCGGAGGCGACATTGGTGGCGGCGACAGTGTCGACAGTACGAGGCCGACAAATGGAACTTGTTCTAGTACTGTCCGAAGCATGAGCAAGAGTGAAGGCGGGTGCAGAGGGAGAACGAGAGAGTGGGTTGCGGTTGCGAGAACTCCTGGCGGCGGTTACGGCGGCGGAGAGAAGGGGTTTTGTTCTTCTGGTTGCCATCGACGAGATTATTGAGCTGCGTGTAAAACAGATTGAACGAAGTATGGAGTGATTTTGGTTTTTGAAAGGAATTCAGACACAATAAGCTTCTGGAAGCTTGGGGAAGGGGCAAAAGGAACCTAGTAGAATCTCCCAATCTGCTTCCACTCTTCTGTTTAAAATGAAAAAATAAAAAATGCTTTCATTGAGAGTCGAACTCAAGACCTCCCGCTTACTAAACGGGTGCTCTAACCAACTGAGCTATGAGAGCTGATGGCTATGTGGTTTTCAATAAACATTATGAGCCTGGTTATTCGTCGTTTTATGCTATGCACGTGCAACGGCACGTGAGAGCTGTTTGGTAATTATGGCTGCTGCGAGTCATTGAGAATTCGAATCTTTATGATTTGTTTTTCCTTCTTTACGAAAGGATTAAAAGATGAAGTAGTATTTATTAGGGAAACAAAAGTTAGGCATTGTTTACTTTATTATATTATTCTTTAGCTATTGTCCTCAGGAATTAAGGGGCAAAGTTGAAAAAGGCTAAAGCGCCTTAAAGAAAAGCAAAAGCCTTTAACTATCCCTAATCATTCCTAATAATAATATATAAAGAGCATTGTTATGGTTAGAGACACAACAATAAACCAGCTAAAATAGCCAATAAATAGGAATTTGGGTCACAATCAACAAGCCCATTAAAAATATACTCATGATTAAAAGTGCTATTTGGGTCATAAAGTGTTAAATGAACTTTGTTGGCTGTCTTGGCTGATTTTTTGTTGTGACTCAAGCATTTGTGATATATAAATAATAATATATATACAAGTTTTATGTCTCTCAAATTAAATCATTCTCCTGATTTAACTAACTGGTGCTTCTTCTTATTTTTTGTTGTTATTTGTTACTACGTAACACACTATTGTTGATTATAAAATTGGTTTACCAATAGAGCTTGTAATTATATATGATGAATGGATGATCCCACTGCTCATAAATTAATCATACGAATAATCAAATAAAATGTAATACCAGCATAATAGAGAGACGAATCCTTCAAATTCGTATCTGATCTACTGATGAGATTCCAGCCAACAAACTAACAAGACGTGCAAAGCACTTGTTAATTATTGTTATTGTTATCTATATATATATGCTAGTCTCATTTAAAAGAACAATGTTTTGGTATATATTTGTTTTTAGTGAGTCATCCCGAGCAATGTATTCGACTAACTTGAAGCACTTGTTGTAAGCTTTAATCTTCCTCAAATATAAGTGGGGTGATATAATATTCAAAAAAGGTTTTTCAACTTATTAGTGTTTTATGTGAAAAGAATAAGAGTGAAAAATAGAAGAAAAGAAAATCATTCTTGTATATAGATCGATTGCGCCCCATTATATTCTTTAGCATGTTTTAGGATTGAGGTTGGTTTTATATCGAATACAAATTTGTCCAAGTTTCATTTTCCACGTGGAGTTTTTCAACCATGGCAGCACTCCTATTTTTGGACCTAGCACACCACAATATTATGAGTTTGACTACATGGAAATTCATGTCATTTATATACACACTGCAAGAGGCTGACGTGGCATGCAATTTGACGTGTATGTATTGTTCATGAAAAATAGTTTTTGTATATTTTGTGTGTGTATTTTTATATTGTTAGTGCGTGCAATTGTGTATATTTGATGTATACAGTTGTGTGTGTATGGTGTGTGTCGATGAAGAGCATTGCTAGAGAAACAACAAAAAATCAGCCAACAAATAGGAATTTGGGTCACAATCACTAAGCTCATTAAGAATATACTCATGATTAAAAATGCTATTTGAACCATAAAGTGTTAAATGAGTTTTGTTGGCTGTTTTAACTGGTTTTTTGTTGTGCTCCAAGCATTTGTGGTCGATGAATATATTTGATGTGTGCATTTCTGTACATTTATTGTATGCAATATGATATATTTTATGTGTGCATTTTCTGTATGTTCAATATGTGCAACTGGGTCATTCAAATAAAAAAATTTAAATTATTGTCTTTCACTCTAATTCATAATTTTTTTAACTTAACCCACAATTTTCTCTTACTTTTCTATTTAATTTGATTTTATTATATATTTTTTAAAATATTATCTCTTTGTGATATTAAATAATTCGAAATAAAAAAAATAGTTTGGAAAATTAGTTATGTTTTTTTATTAAAAGAACTATAGTTTTGCACACACTAACATAAAAAAAATAAAACACGTCAAATATACACACTTACACGTACCAAAGCACACAAAAGTGAACATACCAAAACATATAGAAATACACGCACCAACATGCAGAGATGATTTTAGCGTGTAATGTGCATAATGATCATTATTTTTACGTTAAAAGTACGCATATTGATTTTCGTGTCACGTCAGTTTTTTTACTATAAACAAAAGTGATAAATGTATTTTTGATGTGCGCGCATAACTTTTTTGCAATATGATAATATTAATTTTGTATTTATTATTTAAATTTTAATAATAACTATACAAACTAAAAAGGTTTAATTAAATGTGAGTGACTATATCACAACTTAAATATTTTTTTTGGTTACATATCACAACTTAAATATGTTTTAATAAAGCATCATACTATATCATAAAAGTATAAAACTAAGTGTGCTATTTGGCAATGATGCATGCATTTATATCATGGCATTTAATTTACTATTGCTTTTATCATACCTAAGTGAATTTACACCAATCTTGCTATTAATCGATTAATAATTATGCCAAACCTGCCTATGTCGTCCTCAATCTTCTTATCGAGTATAGCCCTATTCGCTTTTCTCAGCCAGTGCAAGAATATATATTTCATATTTTATTAACTAATTATTCATTGCAAATTCAAAGTATCAAATGCATTAATAATTAAATATTTTCATGTATCTCAACACTGAAATGATTTACTATTTTTTAATATATTTCAAGAGCCGTACAGCATTATTCTCGCATTATTTTTTTGCTTGATGTATATCCGGTTTTTGTATTACCCACGTAGCTTGATATATATGCAGAATATGCCTGGCGTGGCTTAATATAAATCAATAATTATATTTTTTCATAACGAAGTGGTAAAACTAATCTTACATGTATAATATAATATAATATAATAATATACTCCTAAATTTTTTATGGCTTCAAGTAAGTCATTTATTTATTTATGCATTATTCTCAATCATTATATAAATATTGTCGTTTAGGCAGTTAAGAAATGGTATTGGTGTTCATATACAGTACCTATTTGCAATAGCCTGCCATTTTGGACCATGTATATAGATGAATCTGATGTTGATTGGAGTTATGGTAGCTCTTTTGTTTCTTTCAGATTTTTAAAATAACCTGATTTATTATTTAATTAATTGAATAATTATGATTTACATTCACTTCACTTAACGCCCAGGCCAAGACTTTGTATTTGATATTGACCCCTTTTTTTGGGTGACTGAATAAATATTATCAAGTGTTACAAATGTTTCGTTAATTTCAACGATTCAATACATATTTTGTAAGAATTTAATTTTCATTTATTGATAATATAAAATTTGTCATCAAATTATGTATTATTATATCAGTTATAATTGTGTTTTTTCTCTTTTTCACTATATAAAAAGTCATTCAAAATGAGTGTTTTGATTAGACAATAATATAAAATATTTTTACAATTGAATCGAAGTTAAATTCATTTTGTAAATAAAATTTTGAATTTCATTTATTAAATACCGATTAAATTCAAATCAAATTATTAGTCTATAATAGAAAAAATTATTACAAATAAATCTTATTATTAATTATACTCGGTTTTTAGAAATAATAATTAATAGCACGCTTGAATTATAATTTGAAGTGAACAAGTTGAGTTTATCCACCAAAATATTATCTATAAATTTATGATTAGTTTCTCAATGGAAGTGCAAAAATATTACCTTCATCATACAATAATCATTTAGTATGTAAATCATACATGCAAACTATAGCATGGATGATAATTATGTTTATCTATATGGCAATTATAGTATTTATAAGAAAAATGGTACAAGCAAGTAATGGAGTTATAGAACAAATGTAACTTTATTAGTTCATGGGAAATCAAATTATTACCCATTCATTATCAGCTAGCTATTTTTCAAAGATAAAATGAGATAAATGAATTTGTGTTTTGAATACTTATTTTAAAACATATTTTATTTTTTGCAAATAAATTAGGATGGAACAGATGGGGAGAAATGGTAGTGGAAAAATGGAATTAAATTAAGAGAAGGTGTATTTGAGACCTACAAAACTACAAGTGATATACATGTTTCACTTTAGAATTTAATATTGATCAATTAACTATTATATCATTAAAATTACTAATTTAAAAAAATTATAAGTTCAAGAGTTAAAGTATTCACTTATTAATTTAAAACGATTTTTTCTATTGATAATTGATCGTAATAATTGAGAAGGAAAAAAAAATGGGGAAAAAAAGAAAGTCGGTGTTTTGAGCTGAGGACAGGTGTTAACGACTGCCAATATATTGTCGCATCGCGAATTGGCTAAGCTCAAGTTGTAAACGACATCTACCGTGCAGTTGTTGGCAATCAAAACGACCCCACCCCTCACACCCCAGTACAAATCAGGTCTCAACCCTCGCCCTCACGCTCCTTCTCTTCTGTCCCTTCCCCCCCCTCTCCAACCCCTTTCCTCCATCGCCAAATCTTCCCTCCGTTGACCTTCTATTTCCCCTTCCCCCAACCTCAAATATCCGTTTCCACCCTCCAGATCCGCCAACCTCAACCTTCTTTTCCGCCACTTCAAGGTTAGATTCCTCACTCTCGAACCCACTTCTCTCTCTAGGGTTCATACTCTAACCCTAGTTCACTTCCGAACTCTTAATAGCTACTTCTCGTGCCCTAACTCGTCTTTTTTGCTTTGTTCTGTTTCAGATCTGTTGTTTCTCCACCGAGAACTCGCGATTCGAAGCTCTTTCCACTGAAATCTCATTCAGGTTTCGCGATTTTACCCCTCTCTGCTTTTCGATTTGTTCCGGATACTTGCGTTTTTGGTTGCGGATTTTGTTAGGTTTTGAGATCTGAACGGTTTCGGCGTTGTTTTTGCTTGCAGATCTGGGTTTGATTCCTCTTTTCATCGATCTGCTCGGTTTTGTTCGTCGGAAATGTCGATTTTACCGAAAGGCGATTCGGTTCAAATCAGGGAGGTATGGAACGATAACCTAGAAGAGGAGTTCGCGTTGATCCGCGAAATCGTTGACGAATACAACTACGTAGCCATGGACACGGAGTTCCCCGGCGTTGTTCTTCGTCCCGTGGGGAACTTCAAGAACATCAACGACTACAACTACCAAACCCTGAAGGACAACGTTGACATGCTGAAGCTGATCCAATTAGGTCTCACCTTCTCCGATGAGAACGGAAACCTTCCAACTTGCGGTACCGAAAGCTCCTGCATCTGGCAATTCAACTTCCGCGAGTTCAACATCAGCGAGGACATCTTCGCAAGCGATTCGATCGAATTACTGCGCCAATGCGGCATCGATTTCAAGAAGAACAACGAGAAAGGGATCGACGTGATCCGGTTTGGTGAGCTCCTTATGTCCTCCGGAATCGTGCTCAACGACGGCATGAATTGGGTAACATTCCACAGCGGCTACGATTTCGGTTACCTCCTCAAGCTGTTAACGTGCCGATCCTTGCCTGATTCACAGGGAGGGTTCTTCGAACTGATCAATATGTATTTCCCAATGGTTTACGATATCAAGCACTTGATGAAGTTCTGTAACAGCCTCCACGGTGGTTTGAACAAGCTCGCGGAGCTTCTAGAAGTCGAGAGAGTTGGTGTGTGCCATCAAGCTGGATCCGATAGCTTGCTCACTTCATGTACATTTAGAAAATTGAGGGATACCTTCTTCAATGGCTCCACGGAGAAATATGCTGGTGTCTTGTATGGTTTAGGTGTTGAGAATGGACAAACTAATTGAAAGAGAAAAAAAAAATATTATAATTGGTTGTAGAGTTAAGCTTTAAAAAAGAGTACGTAACTTCTTTTAAGTGTGAGTCCTTCTTTCTTTTTTCCTTTTCTTTTTACTTGTGTACACTTTCTGCCAAAGGGAATGGTTGCTGTTTACTTGTAACATGTTCAATCCTTGTTTGGAACTGTAACTGAAGAAACCTTAGCTGGTTTTGTTAGCCTTGGGTTCTTTCTTTTGTAAATCACTTCAGTTTAGTGCTTCAATAATAATTTATGAAGATGATTCCTTTAGTTTCTTGTAATCCTGACCATATTGTATCCCTGATTCAAACCTGTTGCTTATTGTCGTCATCACTGATGATGACATGTGTAGTAATGGTTCTGGTTGATTGGCTGAAGAAGGAATCTTCCGTTAGAACAACCTCAAGGTTTCGTTGTTGGCATTATTGTCTGTGGTGGTTTCTGTCGTTTCTGTTATGCTCTGCAATTCTGGTGTATTTCGCAATGAGGTCGAAGATGTATGTATTGGCCACAATGCTTCTGATTGTTTACTATGGACTATGGGAGATGGCAACGGGGCAAGTTTCTCCCAAAACTGGATTGCCTAAATTTGAATTTTTGTAGTAGTAAAAAGTAAAAACAAACATTTGAAATACTAGTCTAGAGAACACTAGTTTTGAAATTTGAATACAGTTAGAATAACACTGTTATAATAATAGTTATTGGTAAAGATGAGGATTGAAGAGGAAAGGGGCATAATGAAATAGCTCATCCCCATAAAAGTGTCCCCAAACAATGGATGCCAGCCCAATGAAATCGTAACAAAATATAAAAAATGTAACCATCTGATTAAATCAATTAAGTTATTCTTAAGATATATTTAATTCCAACTAAGCACAAGGAAAACGGACCTAATAAGAACGACCCAATGGAAGAGCTTTGTTCAGAGATCATGGCCCATGGGCCTACTTGTAGCAATGTCATGTAATATTGATGATGTTAAAGGGGCTTCTTGGCCCCGTCGAATTTAGTTCCTGTGTGTTTTAGCTTGGGCTCTTGCCCCGTTTGTCAACCAAAAAAAATAAAAGATAGGCTTTGTTATCTCTGGCCTTTCTTATATCAACAGGCAACAACATAAGCTTTCCTAAACAATTTAGTACCTGTTTGGTTGGTTAGTATGCAAAATGGAGTTAAGTTGAATAAAAGTAGGTTGAAAGAAAGTAAAATTGTTTTTTTTTTTTGGTTGTATTTTCACATTTTGAATAAGTGTTTAATTTTACAAATAATTGATTCCAATTGATGTTAAAATATTAATTTTTGTTTTTACAGTTTCACAACAACCTTCTCGATTTTTTTTTAATTTTTTGTAGTAGTTCTGAAATTACATTACTTGTTATGAAGTTTGAACCTAAGATTTCATGTATACTGCCCAAATTTCTTATTATCAGTCTAATCTAATGGCTTATTTTTTTTATATATATTTTCTAAATATAAATTAACTTTTTCTACGTTAACTATTTTAAAAATAATTATTTATATGTCAATTATTTTAAAAGCAATTTTATCAAGATCTAAAGTAAATGGACCCTTATAAAATTTCTTTCCATCGATAATAATTTAAATTATACCTTAGAATGAATTGTATATATTTTGTGTATTTATTTTGCATACAGTATTAGTGCTAATAAGGGTAATAGTTAAACTAATATATAGTTAACAAGAGCTATTAAAAATTATTTTACTTTTTGTATAAAAAAAATATGCTTGTAAGAGAAGTTAAAGAAATGAAGAAACTGAAATGAAAACTAAATATATTGTATTATTGAATCAATTAATGTGTACAGAGAAGAAGCCCAAAACCACAAATATATAGGCTGAGGGAGAAACATAGATAACGAACTAAAAACAGAAAATAACTAACTACTAAAAGGATAAGGACCAAAAAACAAAATATAACAATCTAGAGCCCTAAAATACTTATATTGATTTACAGTCCCCCTCAAACTCAGAGGAGACATTGGAAACTCTGAGTTTACGACGAAGATAGGGAAAACGAGTGGTGGTATTATGTTTGGTTAGGGCATTTGCAGTTTGATCTTCATAAGGTATGTGGTGAATCTAAATGTGGTAAGACTTGATTTTGTCACAGATGAAATGGAGATCGATCTCGAAATGCTTAGATCGGCGATGGAAAACATGGTTAGCCGAAAGAAAGACAACATATCGATTATGATAGGGTTGTATTTCTCAACAAGACCATTAAAGATCGCTGAAATATGATCGGAAATGGAAATAGGTTCCCCAACCGCAGCAAGATGATCAGTTGTTTGTTGAATTTCCAAGAGAAAAGTAGTCATGGTGGAAGTTTTCTTGGTGTTGCGCAACGGCATTTTGATCTTGTCAACCTTTGCACAAATTCTTAAGGCATTGATGGTTTCGACTTTGGTTCAAATTTGGTGAGCAAACTGCATCCAACCATTCTTATTTTGAGGGATGGTGATAAAGAAGCAAGCAACCAATAGAAAAGTAGTCGATCTTGGTGTTTCAGAGCAGTATATGCAGGGTCTTCTTGCTGAGACGTTATGGTAGCAATAGTGAGAAATTGTGAAGGAACAAGATTAGCATGAAGATGAGAGTCGAGGTTATGTCCTTCTATGGTGGCGGCTTCTAGCTCCCAGGGGAGAAATTTATCGTCATCAAGTTTGAGTGAAATAGGTACAGAGAAAGCATTGGAAAGGTTAGAAGAAGAAGCGAAAACAGGGGAAGTGGTGGTTGTAGTAAGAGGAGAGGCTGCCATGGATCGAGAAGCGATGATACCATGTAAGAGAAGTTAAAGAAATGAAAAAACTGAAATGAAAAGTTAATATAGTATATTATTGAATCAATTAATATATACAGAGAAGAAGCCTAAAACGACAAATATATAGGCTGAGGGAGAAACAGAAATAACGAACTAAAACAGAAAATAACTAACTACTAAAAGAATAAGGACCAAAAAGCAAAATATAACGATATAGAGCCGTAAAATACTTATATTGCTTTAAAGTGCTATTGAAAAAAAAAATCCAACAATCCAAAGAGCAAAGCCCTGGAGTATATCTATCTAGTTTTTTTATGCTAATTTTGTGGTTCTATATTTTTTAAATATTTAAGAGTCAATATTAGTAATTTTTATATTATTAATTAATTGAATATTAAATAGTATCATATATTTATAAATCACAAAAGTAATTATTATGAGAGTAAAATATATTTAATGATAACAATATTACAATATATGATTAAATCATTATAAGTAAAATATTTGACATCCAAATTATTATTATTTTTTAATAACTTTTCCACCTTTACTTTTTAGGGAAAAACAGAACCATGTGAGCTTTCGGCATTAGTTATTATTATTAATTATTAATAATATATATATATATATACCCTTTTTTTTTCTTGGTTGCATATATATATACCCTTTATCATAAGTAATTTCTCCACCGAAAATTTCAGTGGATGTTTGGTTGATTTTTATTTTCTCTGTATTTTTGGGGATATAAACAGGCTCGGTGTAGCTGTTAATCTCGTCACTGTCTTTGTAAGTCTACAATAGCATCCCTGTTTCTCTCTTTTTCTTTTAATTTTTTCCATTTTCTTTTTCTTTATTTTTTCTCTCAACTCAGGTTTTGGGTTCCCGCGAAATTCCGAATCTCCTCGAACCAGATCGCCGGAAAATCTCGCATTACACGGTGCGTCTCTCCCTCAATTCTCGTAGCACACTTCACTTCCATCACTGTTATCTCTCATAAATAGTGATTAGCTCATAATCTTGTTTTTTATACCGGTTTTTGAGAATGTTGGATGCGTTTTTTCCACAGTCTAGGGTTTCTGTTTTTGTACCTGCAATTAGGAAGTGTTTTGGACGATTCCTTGCTTTCTTCATCAAGAATTAACAATATGCTGATATTCATTAATTGCTTGGTTGTTTTTCACTGTGGAATTGTGTGTGGAAATAGACGCACATTGCTTCAACGTGTTCTTACCTTTTTACGGTTTCATAGCTGTGTTTAAATCGTTGTGATTTGGAATGGTTTACTTTGAGCTTTTGAGGTCAATTTTTAGTGTATTGTTGCTGCTGATTTGACTGTTCTGGAATGGTGAAGCACATGTAAGTACAATTGAAGCCTTGTCTTGGTGTATGTATCGAATTGAGCTATGCTATTTGGTACGAACTTAAATGACTGGATACATAACCATTCACATCGAAGACAGAAATGCAGGGTGGAAGAAATGGAAAATGGAAAATGATCAATGACTGCACGCTCCTATCATTTGTATTTATTTGTTTCATAGCTATGTGCATTTCCCTGTCTAATCATGTACCATTACAAACATGATTACAATTATAATACACTGGAACGGGCCTCTGTAAAATCTTAAGTTTTTTTTATGTTTTCCTTCTTTATCATATTTGGTGCGTTATTTTTAACACGCGTAATTTACTTCGTGGAGAGTTTTAATTAGTTTTAATTTGCTGTTTTGATTCTTGGTTCATGTTGAAAGCTGATTACTCCGTGGAGAGTTTCGGTGGTAGAATTAACAGTTTTTTTGTCTTCTTCTAGTTCTTGGTCACTTCAGGATTTCAATCATTTTGGCGGAACATGAGTAGCTTGGTTGAGAGGCTTCGTGTAAGATCAGATCGCAGGCCGATTTATAATATAGATGATTCAGACGATGATGCTGATTTTTTGCCTAGAAAACCTGGGATAGCTCAGGAGAAGTTGGAGAGGATAGATAGAAGTGATGCAGTATGTTACTTTCCTTTTGCTTTGTCCATCCTTGTTTGATTCTATTCAGTTTTATGTTGCTTGTTATTCTTTTGTTCTGCCTTTGTTGTGATTTTCCTATCCTTTGTCTACAGAAAGAGAATTTGTGTCAAGCCTGTGGAGAAAGCGGAGATCTTCTGAATTGTGAAACATGCACTTATGCTTACCATGCTAGGTGTTTAGTTCCACCAATTAAAGGTCCCGTCCCAGACAATTGGAGGTGCCCTGAATGTGTAAGTGTTTGTGAAATGCTTAAATTGCTCTCTGCTCTATTGATAGCCCGTGCTTATTGTATTCCTTTTCTTTTCATCATTTTCAGGTTAGCCCACTTAATGATATTGATAAAATTTTAGATTGTGAGATGCGCCCAACTGTAGCTGCTGACAGTGATACCAACCAATTAGGGTCAAAGCAAATATTTGTCAAACAGTACCTTGTTAAGTGGAAGGGGCTGTCATATCTGCACTGCACATGGTAAAATTTTGGGAGCTTATCCTCCATTATGCCCTAGAGTATTAGTTTCAATTCCTGAATTTTTGTGTCTCTTTCTGTATCACTCCCACATTTTACTTTTCAATTCATATTTCCACATTTTAGCTTTTGAAGCCTGAATCCTGATTTTAAGATTTTATTTTCTTTGAATATTTTTTATCAGTTTGGGTATTTTCCGTTTACCTGTTATATATATTATTTTTTTAGGGTGCCAGAGAAAGAGTTTCTGAAAGCTTACAAGACTTTTCCTCGTCTGAAGACCAAAGTGAACAACTTCCATCGTCAGATGGCATCTGTCAATACTACGGACGAAGACTTTGTTGCTATTCGACCTGAGTGGACTACAGTTGATCGAATACTTGCTTGCAGGTTTGACTCCGTGGGAATTTATTTTCCTCCTTCGACATATGGAAATAACACGAGACAAAATGTATTCCTAATTTCTGGATTTTTAAATTTATTTGATCCAAAATTTAAGTGGCAGTGGGAAGGTATAATAAGAACTCTGGTACTGGTGGTGTGCTATTTTAGGAAGTTAGCCTGTCTTCCTAATTGCAAGAAACAATCGTTTTGGCGGGGCAATAACTACTTTTAACCATTTCATAGTTTTTTGTGGTTGAAATTTTCTGGCAGAAGGAATTTTTAATCTTCATTTAGCTCTCAGTTTTTCTCCCAGTCTTTCCTCCTTATAGTGATGAGTCATTTTGGATTTTATACTGGTCTACTAGTGCAAAATGGTATTGTCAGAAAGAAAATTATTCTGGTATATCTTTTGGAGGATATCTTTGATATCTTATCCTGTTTCTTCCTCAGCTTCTAGATCAATAATTTTTTAATCACATCAATCACCAAAGGGGAAAAAATCCTGTCACCATTTGTTTGCCATAGAATTAGGAAAGAAAATTAACTCTGCAGTGTGCGACCTAATAGCTTAGAAAATTTACTCAAATATTTGTGCTATTTTTTCCTTCTAAAAATGTGAAAAAAGGTTTTTTTAATGGAATGTGTTTTGCAAAAGGTGCAGGGGTGACGAAGATGAGAAGGAATATTTCGTGAAGTGGAAAGAGCTTCCGTATGATGAATGTTATTGGGAGTTTGAGGCTGATATTTCTGCATTTCAGCCAGAAATAGAAAGATTCAATAGATTTAGGTCTAAATCCAACAAACTCGCTTTCATTAAGCAAAAAAGCAGTGTAAAGGATGATGGTGAATTGAGGAAACAGCAGAAAGAATTTCAACAATGTGAACATAGCCCTGAGTTTCTTTCAGGCGGTATGTTTAATGACTGATCAAACCTTATGGAAATAGTATATATTATCATTGTTTCTTTGGATTTGGATGATCGAGATCACCTGACTTGTTTCAAATTAATGAAGGTACCCTACATCCATATCAGCTTGAAGGCTTGAACTTCTTGCGATTCTCTTGGTCCAAGCAAACTCATGTTATACTGGCAGATGAAATGGGACTCGGTACATAGTCTCTGTTTCTCTCTCTATTCTCTATCTATTTATTCGCTTCTTTTTCAGTGTATTTAAAAAGTGCTTCAATTGTCACTAGCTGAACGCCCGAATACATCCTGTTGGGTTTATGCCCTTCTTTTACAATTTGTCTTTCCTTCCTCTGCTCTTAATTTGTTGGTTTTAGCAGAAATGCGATATGGCACCATAATTGCTGTGTTTTTCACCTGCAGGCAAAACCATACAAAGTATAGCCTTCTTAGCATCCCTTTTTGAAGAGGGCATTTCTCCACATCTGGTGGTTGCTCCACTTTCAACATTGAGAAACTGGGAACGAGAATTTGCAACATGGGCACCTCAAATGAACGTGGTATGTATATGGGGATTTCTTAGTAGTATTGTCATTTATTAGATTACTCTTTTAATTGTATGTGTTTCTGTAGGTAATGTATGTTGGATCTGCCCAAGCTCGTGCTGTTATAAGAGATTATGAATTTTACTTCCCAAAGAAACAGAAGAAGATCAAGAAAAAGAAATCTGGTCATATAATTAGTGAAAGCAAGCAAGACAGAATTAAGTTTGATGTCCTTTTGACATCATATGAGATGATCAACTTTGATACAACATCATTGAAACCTATAAAGTGGGAGTGCATGGTGAGATTCAAATCGCCATCACAGTAGAGAATAAGAAATATTGTTTTTCCTGCTGCCTCAATTACTTACCTTCTTTTTCTTAGTTCTGGTTTCTGCATAATTCTGATTCTCTGATATCTTTGTCAACATGTAGATAGTTGATGAAGGTCACCGACTCAAAAATAAGGATTCAAAATTATTTTCATCATTGAAGCAATATTCCAGCAGACATCGTGTGCTCTTGACTGGGACTCCTCTTCAGGTTTACTTTATATTAAGCTGTTGTGCTATAGTTGGTTTTCTGGGAGTGGGTGATTATGTCCTAGTTTTCTATTAAGGATTAGTCAAATCATGCTTTTGTTCTGTAGTTTGGGCTTTACTGGCTGGTTTCTTGTCTAGATAACTGTGTTGTTAGTTGTGACTACTGACTAGTACTAGTACTAAGAGTTCCGTTTTCTAGAGTTGGGTTAGAGCATTACTTGATCATATAGTTATCAATAGCGGCGCAATCGTGGTGACGCGGAGCGGAACGGAACGCCAGCGCGACGGTGTGGAGCATAGCGGAGCAGAACGCGATCGCGGGCGCTATCGCGGAGCGGATTGCGGTCGCTATAGTGGGTTTCTGGATGCTACTGCCGTGTGAAGAAAAAAAAAATAAAAAAAGAAGCAACTTTGCTCTTCAGATCCATGGTTCAGTGGTTGCCATCTTAGATCCGCCACACACAGCACTGTCGCAAGCTGCTGTCATCAAGCCATGCCACTGTTGTGCCATGCTGCCATCATGGATGAAGTGAGCGTTATTGAGACAGACAGAGAGAGGGTGAGACAAGTTAATGGTTAGGAAGACGGGGCAGCGTGGTGTGGTGTGAGAGAGAGGAAATGGGACTGTGAGAGAAGTAAGGAGATGGAGAACAAAGAAAGCGAGAATGCAGCGACAGAGCTAAGGGAAAAGAGAATTCTAGAATTAGGGTTTACAAACTCATTAACCTATCGGGTATTGCTCTAGCAAGCCCAAAAGTATACAAATCAGGCTAGGCCCAAAAGTATACAAATCAGATTTAACTTAACAGAATAACATAAATGGACTAATTAAATAAGAGAGCACAAAATTACAACCAAGAAAGTAAATCCAAAAAAAAATATTAAGAACCCAAGTCAGTTCTTGTAAAAGCAAAGTTTTTATTGTCTTAAGCCATGACCCTTGTCAAACAAGAATGGCCCATGACAAAAAAGAAAAAAACAATTTAATAATTATAAATGTATGTAATTATATAATATGTAGTACGAATTTTAATTTTTAGTGTATATATATAAACATATAATATTTAAAAATAGCTAAATTTTGAATAACATATATTACTTTATCATATTAAATTTAATATTTAATAAGATTTTAATATATTTTAAAATATTTATTCAAAATATGTTACCTAAATTGCAAAATAATAATTATATATACATTCAAATAGTGGCTGGAACGCTATCTGCTATACTGCTATAGGGTTTAGGGAGTCACCCGCTCTGCGCCGCTATCCGCGATCGATAACTATGCTTGATCATTTGGGTCTTTAAATTGAATCGTCTTCTTCATAGTATCAGGTATGTCTAACTGACATAGTATTTTTGTTTCCTTAACATGGAATGTGTATAACTCTCGTCATTTCAAAATGCATGTGTCAATATCTGTGTGTTATAACATTTGCATGGAAAGTAAACAAAACTAATTGTGTAACTTTTATTGTATGTTTTGATTCTGGATTAGCAACTTCACTTGTCTTAAACAATGGTTTGAGATTTTGAATTTTCTATTATAATTTACTTTATGACAACTTGTCTGGTATACTTTGTACCTTTGAAGGCCCATGTTGTTGATTTAAATTTAAAGCCTGGTTACATATATTGAATTCGTCTATCGGAAGTTGAAAAATACTTATGGCAGCTTTTCTGATGCATTTCAGAACAACCTGGATGAACTTTTTATGCTTATGCACTTCCTCGATGCCGGAAAGGTTAGTATGAGGACTGTAATATAATATAAAACAGGATTAAGACTGAAACTTCTTGAAAGTTAGAGAGTATCTTATGGGCTTCTTTTTGGACTTTTGTAGTTTGGAAGTTTAGAGGAGTTCCAGGAAGAATTTAGGGATATCAACCAAGAGGAACAGATTTCAAGGCTTCATAAAATGTTGGCCCCACATCTGCTGCGAAGTACGCATCTTAATCTTGAATATTTAACTTCATTCTCTTGTCTATGTTACTATGTACTCCCAAGATTGTAATATAGCATTGATACTTTTGACTGAAGTTATTGTTTAACATTGATATTTAGTGGTTGTAATTTTGGCATGCACGGAAATTTCAAGAGGGCTCTCAGAGGCTTGGTTATTCATTGGTTCTAGTGGTGATTTTTTCTTAAAGGCATGTATTGCTGATTTGTGGATTTTAATGCCCTGCAGGAGTGAAGAAAGATGTCATGAAGGAACTACCTCCTAAGAAGGAACTTATTTTACGTGTTGAATTAAGCAACAAACAGAAAGAGTATTATAAGGCGATTTTAACCCGTAATTATCAGATATTAACTCGCCGTGGTGGTGCACAAGTAAGGTTCACGTTATAGTGAGCTGGCCTTTTTAGTTCATTCATAATCTGAGCTTCATAATGGAAGAGCCAAAACTTATTTACAGTATTGGTATTGTTGTTTTTTGTTTGTTTTTGAATCAGATTTCCCTTATCAATGTTGTTATGGAATTGCGTAAGCTCTGTTGTCATCCTTACATGCTAGAAGGAGTTGAACCAGATATTGATGATCCAAAAGAAGCATATAGGTAAGCTTTTATGGCATTAGGTGACATTGTGCTTGTCGATTAGAAATATTAGCTTCTTTGCTTATTTGGTTCTAAATCTTGTTTGTATTTAATGTTCTATTCAAAGTGGTTTGCTTTTGTAACTAAGATGACATGTTTTGTTATCATGTTGAAAGTAATTATATTAGGATGATTTGGATTATACCATCTCTGTTAACTATATTATTATTATTATTAATATTTTTTGATAAAAGTTAATTATATTATTGTGTTGCACTACTTTTTTGCGTTTCATTTCTATTTCACAGACAGTTGCTGGAATCATCGGGGAAGTTGCAATTGCTGGACAAGATGATGGTGAAGCTTAAAGAGCAAGGACATAGAGTCTTGATATATTCGCAATTTCAACATATGCTGGACTTGCTTGAAGATTATTGTTCTTACAAGGTATTTATTTACTATTATTCTGTGTTACTTATGTAATGGTTTCTGAACTTGAATTTGTTTTCCTGTATAATACTTTTTTTTTTCCGTCTTATAAACCAGAATTGGCAGTATGAGAGAATAGATGGCAAAGTCGGTGGAGCTGAAAGACAAGTAAGGATAGATCGTTTTAATGCCAAAAATTCTTCAAGATTTTGCTTTCTTCTTTCTACTAGAGCTGGTGGATTGGGGATAAACCTTGCAACCGCTGACACAGTTATTATATATGATAGGTGAACCTTTCAGTTCCTATATTTGTCTTTATTTTTCTTCCCAAATTATTGCTTGATCAAAACAGATATTAATTAAATTAAATTGGTCAAGCAACAAATTGAACTGTCTAAAGTTTTCAATTTGTGGTCAATTCAACAGTATATCTACTCCTAGATTACAACTAATATCTTCAATCCATTTGCATTTTCTTTCGGCAAAACAAATGGGAGTAACTACAATCTAGTCGTTGAAATCCTCATGCTGATTTATTATTCACGGATCAACTGTCATTCTACAGTGATTGGAATCCTCATGCTGATTTGCAAGCTATGGCTAGAGCTCATCGACTTGGACAGACTAACAAGGTTTGTGTCTTTTTATTGATATGTAATTGATCATCATTGGTGACTTTATATGTCATAGTAGTTTTGGACTTTTGGCATTGTAGGTGTTGATATATAGGCTTATAACAAGAGGAACCATTGAAGAAAGAATGATGCAGATGACAAAAAAGAAAATGGTGTTAGAACACCTAGTTGTAGGGAGGCTAAAGGCTCAAAACATCAACCAGGTAATTTTATTTTATTTTCAAAGTTAAAGGCTTATTTTGTGAAAGCTAGTGATAATAGTCATCAGTCTCATTGGTATACCAAAATAATTCAAACTGATTGGTAGCTATTTTCTTGATTCAGAATGCGTATCTCATTTTGTTCAACAAATTGATTATTTTTAATGAGTCAAATATTGGTTAGGTTAGGGTTTTTAAGTATTTTGGGGACAAGATTAACATTTGACCTAATCCAGTTGAGAATAAAGATTACGTGATAACTTTTGATTGCTAATTGTTCTTAGGAAGAGTTGGATGACATCATAAGGTATGGCTCAAAGGAGTTGTTTGCAGATGAAAATGATGAAGCGGGCAAATCCCGCCAAATCCATTATGATGCTGCTGCTATCGATAGGTAACCAAACACTTATTCTCAAGCACTGAGTAGCAATATGCTTGAGCATCTTATTATGTGCACTTCTTCATGATAGATTGCTGAATCGTGATCAAGTTGGAGATGAAGAGGCTACTGTAGATGATGAAGATGACGATGGATTTTTGAAGAATTTTAAGGTTGACTCTATTGTTTAAATATGCATATACATATTTGAGCTCTTAGTATTTTATTTTTCCTTGATTTATGCATTTTGATTTGTGATGAGTTGTGATGTCCTTTATTTCTTTTTTTTTTAATGGGAAGGTGTCCTTTATTTTTACTGTATTAACACTAATCAATCAAAAGAAAATTGAATCTGGGAAGTACAACTTGATTGGCTTATCCCTGCTTGAAAAGTTCTACTGCCACTTTATATTTTTGGTTAATTTGTTCTGTTGTGAATGCATTACAATTGTGAACCACTAGTCATTGTTATTTAACTTCACATGCCTTTGGAATTTTTAACAGTCAGTGCTATGATATGTACATTTCTATTGACTTATTATATTCTACAGCTTTCAGCCTACTCTTCTCTTTATTAAAATGTCATAGCTTTCAACAAAAAACAGTACAATAAAAATAATTTTGAATACTTAGTTTCTTTGCTCCAGTTCCTTTTTTATTACATTTGTGAGATGAGATTTCTATTGCATAAAGCCACATAAAGATTCTATATTGAAAGTTGTTGAATATCAAATTATTAATAACTGGTATCAACAATGCACAACTGCAAAAAAGAACTCATACTTTTTTATGGTGGATTTTATTAAATTCATCGAGTGTCGATCCAGAAGTACAATTATTCCTATTGGTTTAGCTAAAGGAAACATGTTTTTGAAGGCACTTCTTACATCAGGATTTTAGGAATATTTATGCTTTGGAAAGTTCTAGCCATTTTTGTTTATGGCCTACTCTGCTTCCATTAACTTTTCATGCATTCCTATCAACACTTATAATCAATGTTGCCTTTAATACAAATATCTTTTTACTATCACTTTATTTGGTTTCTGATGAGTTCTATGATTTTGGTTGACTGAATTGATTATTGTCCAGGTTGCAAATTTTGAGTACATTGATGAGGTTCAGGCAGCAGCAGAGGAGGCTGCACAAAAAAGAGCAAGGGAGACTATGAACAGTTCAGACAGAACCCATTACTGGGAGGAGTTGTTAAAAGATAAATATCAGGAGCATAAAGTTGAGGAGTTTAATGCCTTGGGCAAAGGGAAGCGAAATCGAAAGATGGTATGTGATTTTAGTGTTAATGTTAGTTTCTTGTATTTAGTTGCAATTGCAAATGAAACATTGTTGATTCCTTTTGTTAAGATATAAAACCATTCACTCGTCTTTACCCAATAGCATAAGTTTTGGGGAGAGATGGTTTTTGGCAAGGTATCAAAGCCTGCATGACCTACTAGTTAGAGTTTAACCCTTGCTCCTCCCATTCTTTTAAATATAATAAGTTGAGTTTCAACTTAGTAGGTGGCTACGCTCCATGTCAAGAGCTTTTGCATGAAAGGACATGTCAAGATCTCTAGTCATTTGTTTGTACTTTGTTCAACTTAAGTTTTTGGAGAGTATGGCTATGCTTTAGTTTATTTGTTATTTATTTTTTTATTTCTTCAATTTCCTTTTGTGTATCTCTTATAATGTTTTGTTAAGGAAATATCTATTGATCCATGACTTCCCAGATGGTTTCTGTTGAGGACGATGATCTAGCTGGCTTGGAAGATGTAAGCTCTGATGGTGAAGATGACAACTATGAAGCAGATCTTACTGATGGCGATTCAAATTCAACTGGAACAGTTACTGCTAGAAGGCCTTATAGAAAGAAACCTCGTGGTACATACGATATTTAATTAACTTTTTACTTTTTGTTTTTAATGATATGATGGATTTTGATTACCTGTCCTTGACTGCTATGTTAATATCCCTTTTAATCATTTGCAGCTGATAGCACAGAGCCACTTCCTCTAATGGAAGGTGAAGGGAGATCATTTAGAGTACTTGGTTTTAATCAGAATCAGAGGGCTGCATTTGTGCAAATTTTGATGAGGTTGTTTTCTTGTGTTATATTTGTGTAACGAGGAGGAAAGGGTTTTGCTTTGCAATGTGTTGTTTATTTCACCTTGTGTGTGTCTATTACAGGTTTGGGGTTGGTGAATTTGATTGGAGTGACTTTACTCCCCGGATGAAGCAGAAGACTTCTGAAGAAATCAAAGAGTATGAATATGATGTTTCTTTGATGTTATAAAATATTTAGGACATTTTGCATGGGGGGGTTGGGATTCAATGACATATGTGCCCATATAATTTGTCAACCAAAAAAGAACCTGGAAAGATAGTAGCAATGATACTGATAAGATAAGGATATATTTTTGGATTAATGTGATTTATCTTGTCTCATCTCTGTACTTCTGTATACAATACAAGTGCTTACTTTTAACCAGTCTCTGCATGCGTGGTGTGTTTTCTTTTTTCTTTTTTTCTCCATATCAATTTGTTGCTTCCAAAAATTTTGGCCCATAAAATATATACAAGTGTAACTGACCTCTGACCTCTGTGAAAGAGCAGTATGTTTTTTGTCCTGCTGGGTTCCGTATGAGTTTTTTTTTTCCTTTATTCTCTCATCATTTTATTTTTTGGTATTTTCGAGAACATCCTGATCTTCCAGGCTTAGCTCTTTATTTGGTTTCTCTTGATATTTTGTGTGCTTTCTGAGTTGCAATTTATCTGTTCATGGCATTTCTGGTATTGAGTATGGACCTGTATTCTCTTGAAAAGTTATTTGCAAACTTAGGGAGAAAAACCAATTTGGACTACATATATGTCGAAATGGGTAATTGGAAATTGCTTTGCAATATAATAAGTAATGCCATATTACCGTATGGAATGATATAGTTTTCAAACATTGTTTAGTAATTTTATTACCTACCTTATGGTAGATCATACCTTAAAGTCATTAATATTACTTTTCTTTTACAGTTATGGAATACTTTTCTTGACTCATATTGCTGAAGATATAACTGATTCCAGTACATTCACAGGTGGTAGATCCTTATTGCTATCATGTCTCTCATTTTCCCCTTTTTTGTACTATATCTTCAGTGTCCTAAACTTTCCTTTCTGTTTACAATTTGCCTGTAGATGGTGTTCCAAAAGAAGGACTCCGAATACAAGATGTACTTGTAAGGATTGCAGTTCTGATGCTGATAAGGGACAAAGTAAGTTTAAAATGAATTTTTCGTACCTTAACTGCTTGTTGTCAGTATATTATTTGCTCCCCCTCTGCCTCATTGGCTGATTATAAATAGGAAAAACTGTGGGAAAGGAATTTCAGGTAAAAGTATTTCCTGTTCTGGAACAATTGCCATAAAATTGGCTTGCTGTTCAAAGGACTAATGAATAACTTAACTGTCTGAGTGGCGGTTGTTCCTACGCTAATTTTTTCTTACCAAGAATTCATTTTTTCCGTTTTTTGTAATTTCAAAAAGAAAGGGTGGGTGCAGTATCATTTGACGCAACTCTTCTTGAGTTCAACTATTGTTCTAACAATTTGAGATATAGCATCTGGCTGTATGACCAAATTTGATAAACTTTTGCTTATATATTATGAATTTAATTTTTATTCACTCACAAAATAAGGAATATGAAATTCGACGTTGTCCATGAACCATGCAGTGCCACTAACTTACAAATCAGTAAAAAAGAATTTGGTTTCCATGGTAATAATGACTAATGTGACACTTTCTATTTCATTATATCCGATAGTGTGTCATGAACTTTACTTTCAGTGGTCAAATTTAAACTCTTGTGTTACATGATGTTGCTTGGGGATTAGGGGGTTGAATGTATTTTTGAAGGCAGATGTAATATTAGGGTAGCTGATGAATTTACTTTTTTATCTTGGGATATGACAGGTAAAGTTTGCATCAGAAAATCCTGGAACTCCACTGTTTTCAGATGACATCTTACTACGTTATCCAAGTTTGAAGGGTACAAAGATATGGAAGGAGGAGCATGATTTACTTTTGCTGCGTGCTGTGTTGAAGTATGTCTTATTTATATATCTTTTGTTTTATTGACCAATGCAACTAATAGTATCTCTCATAGCACTTAGCTATTAAAATTTCAATACTTTATTACCAAAATTATGAAAACAAGACTTAAATGCCATAAAATCTATTATTAGACATGTCTACTTTGTTTTTTGTATGTTGGCTTTCAATTTCCTTAATGTTATATTCTATATGGTTTTTCAAAGATGAATATTGATGTTTAGTAGTTTGTTATTCGTAACATGTGTGGATTATTTTTATGGTGTATCCTTTTAACGTAATTATTTCCTATACAAGGCATGGGTATGGAAGGTGGCAGGCTATTGTTGATGATAGGCATCTCAAAGTTCAGGAGCTCATCTGTCAAGAGTTGAATCTTCCCCTCATAAATTTACCAGTAGCAGGACAGGCTAGTTCTCAGGTGCAAAATGGCACAAATTTGGCAAATACCGAAGTTCCTAGTAATCAGTCCAGGGAAAATGGTGGGATTGATGTGGCAGCTGATGGTGCACAAGGTTCCAGTGATGCTAGGAACCAAGCACAGATGTATCAAGACTCCTCCATATTATATCATTATAGAGACATGCAGAGAAGACAGGTTGAGTTTATAAAAAAGAGGGTTCTTCTCTTGGAAAAAGGGCTCAATGCTGAGTACCAGAAAGAGTACTTTGTAAGTATACTGATGTTCTCGAGTGTGTGAGATCTTTTCAGCACTTATTTTTCTCTTTGAACTACTGAGTTCTTTGTATATATATATATATATAAAATATTTGTACTTTAGTTGTGTATGCATTTTACAAGGTGGTACATTAGACAAAAATTTAAAATCATGATTTGCCCCTGAAAAGGTATGCTTGACCTGGTTCTGGACTGACTTTTCCTTGTTATGAACTTTGTTTGCAGGGTGATCCAAAAGCAAATGAAGTACCAAATGAAGAACTTAAAAGTGAACCCAAGGCTACAAATTTTACAACTTATAAATCAGGGAACACTGACACTCAAATGATTGATCAAATGCCTGAATTGAAAGCATTAGGTATAATTCCATTGTTATTTGTCTCGTTATACAATAATAATTACCTAGTTTGCATTAGATGATGGAGGAAGTCTTGCATACTCCAACGGTATTTCACTTGGATATAATTAGATTATGACATGAGGAGCAGAAATTGAATGCGTGCTGTCTTATTAACAATAAAAGATATCTTGACTGTTGGAGTATGCCAGAGCCTCTTCTAGTATTTTGTCATTGTGTTCAGAATTTCTGTTAGTCTGTACTTTTTGATTTCTCCCTTTGCATACCCTAAAAGAGAAAAGAAAGGGTGGAAGCAGAGTGGGGTGACCAAGGATTAACTTGTGCTGCCATTTTCTGCAGGTGCGGAAGAAATTTCACTTGCTTGTGATAATGATCCACAACGATCAGAATTGGTCCGACTTTACAACGAGGTAAAAGGGCTATTCACTCTTCATGAACAATCACTTCGTCAAATATTCAGTAATGGCAGAGAGGCCGCAAGTACTGTTATACTGTATTAATAACTTTTCCTCTTACCAGGCGGCAGATGTGCAAGGTAGTGGAGGAAAACCCCGTGGGTGTAGCTAGAACATTGGCAAAGGAACAGGCAGAGGTCAATGTGAAGAATTTATTGCCACTAGAAACCATTTGTGAAGATATAAACCGGATTCTGTCTCCCACACAAGAACATCAGACAACTGCAGAAAAGTCAAGATTGAATTCAGCTAACAAATCAGAGGCTATCCCTCAAGATGACTGCAAACCTGATAACAACGTTGACGATGAAGATATGATGGTAACAGAATCAAAACCTGAAAATGAAGACGAGAATAATCATCAAACAAGTGTTGTGCGGGGGAGAATGGAAAGTGACATAGAAATGGATGAAGCCAAGAATGAAAACGCAGAGAAGTCGGGTGCTGGGGTCGTTCCATTGGATGATTAACTACAATGCGTAGTAGACAGATATTTTGTTTGTTGTAGCATGTAGCATAATATAATAGTCTTGATCAAAATTCAACAACTCCTTAAAAAAGGGAAGTAGATTTAAAACAGAAAGGCGCTATAGCATATGCGGTCATTATAAATTGTCCATTTGTTTTTTAGATTATGGTAAAACTGTGTCAAGGTGAAAGTATTTTTTTTAATATTCAGAAGAAATTATAGAATTGATTCATGTTTGGAAATGAAGTAAAAGAATGAGTTTGGATGCATAGATTTTGTTTAATTATATATATGATTACTAATAAGTACAGTAGAGAGATATAAGGTCCCGTGTAGAGATTTGTAGGGTGAAGATACTGGAGAAATACTATTTGTTTCTTTGGTACGAGTGAAGAAAAAGAAAAAACCCGTGTGCAAGGGTGTGGGTTGAAACTGAATCATCAATAATTGATTCGAATTGGTTTAAATTAAAAATTAACTGAATAATTTGATAGGCTTGATTTTGATTTGATTTGGACTCAGATTCATTGAATCAATTATTTATAATATACTCCTAGTCAATGTCCACTTCTCCTTTTCTTTTGTTGATGTCTTCCTCAAGCTAAATATCTTTAGTCATGTAACCAAAATGGTCGTACAACGATTTAACTACAATAAGTTGCAAAATTGGAAATCCCACGGACACTTTGTCTCCCCTCAGTTTCATGGTTAACAGATGATTTGACATATACTGCTCCAGTAAGAATGGCCATTATTTTTGGTCTGCAAAACACCCTACATAATACACACACATACTGAGATAGCACACTACAAATTGAGGGCTATAAACTTTTAAAATGTGAGATTTATCTAATTTTTCTAGAAATACTAAAAAAAAGACAATATACTTTAAATTAAGAAATTACATGTTTTTTTTACATATACTACAAATTGAAGGCTATAAGTTTTAAAATATGAGATTAGTCTAATTTTTATAAAAATACTAGAAAACAAAGACTATAGGCTTTAAATTATGAAATTACATGATTTTTTTACATATACTACAAATTGAAGGCTATACGCTTTAAAATGTTAGATTTCTCTAAATTTTCTAGAAATACTAGAAAACAAAGACTATAGGTTTTAAATTATGATATTACACGATTTTTTTACATATACTACAAATTGAAGGCTATAGGCTTTAAAATGTGAGATTTGTCTAAATTTTCTAGAACTACTATAAAACAAAGACTATAGGCTTTAAATTATGATATTACATGATTTTTTTACATATACTACAAATTGAAGGTTACAGGTTTTAAAATGCGAGATTTCTCTAAATTTTCAACAAATACTAGAAAACAAAGATTATAGGCTTTATATTATGATATTACACGATTTTGTTACATATACTACAAATTGAAGGCTATATGCTTTAAAATGTGAGATTTCTTTAAATTTTCTAGAAATACTAGATAACAAAGACTATAAGGTTTAAATGATGAAATTATATAATTTTTTTACATATACTACAAATTGAAGGCTATAGGCTTTAAAATGTGAGATTTCTCTAAATTTTCTAGAAATACTAGAAAACAAAGACTATAGGCTTTATATAATGATATTACATGATTGTTTTACATATACTACAAATTGAAGGTTATATTATCTTTAAAATGTTAGATTTCTCTAAATTTTCTAGAAATACTAGAAAACAAAGACTATAGGCTTTAAATTATGATGTTACATGATTTTTTTACATATACTACAAATTGAAGGCTATAGACTTTAAAATGTGAAATTTCTCTAAATTTTTTACAAATACTAGAAAAAACAAAGACTATAGGCTTTAAATTATGAAATTACATGATTTTTTTACATATACTACCAATTGAAGGCTATAGGTTTTAAAATGTGAAATTTCTCTAAATTTTCTAGAAATACTAGAGAACAAAGACTATAGGCTTTAAATTATGATATTATATGATTTTTTAACATATACTATAAATTGAAGGCTATAAGCTTTAAAATGTGAGATTTATCTAAATTTTCTAGAAATACTAGAAAACAAAGATTATAAGTTTTAAATTATGATATTACTTGATTTTTTTTACATATACTACAAATTGAAGGTTATAGGCTTTAAAATATAAGATTGAAAACAAAGACTATAAGCTTTAAATTATGATATTACATGAATTTTTACATATATTACAAATTGAACAATATAGACTTTAAAACGTGAAATTTTTTTAAATTTTCTAGAAATACTAAAAAACAACTATAGACTTTAAATTATGAAATTACCTTATTTTCTTTCCTATACTTCAAATTGAAGGCTAGGCTGCTATTGTTTCCGAGGTGTACTTATGAAAATAACCAGCTTTCATTCATAGAAATAATGCAGCATAACAATGCTCTTTAATTTGCGCAATTAACATAACGAGCTCTTGGTACAGAATTTGCAAATTGTTTTGTAAATGAAGAACTAAGACGAATGAATGAATGTCAGTCACTTCACAACACTGGTAAATGGTGTTGAATAAGTGTCGGTAGGAAAACAAAAACAAACTTATTCATTTAATCCTTATTTATGGATCAACAACGAAACATATCTCCCAAATTCAACGACATGATCAACTCCATGAGGAACTTGTCGGAATGGACAAGGATGCAATTTTACAGAATGAGAAAAGTCATGAACAAAAGAAACCTAGAGAACTTGACCCCAAAAGTAAAAAATGTAATCTAGGGAAAGCTACAACCTAAGGAAAAACTAAGATAAGACAAAACTGGTTAAACAAGTAAAAAGGGTACATGGACAGAGAGTGTTATTAGAATACAAAATTCATCAACAAATATGACATTCAGTGATGATGAAGCTCAAATTTGATCTCACATTGATATGCCACCAGAATAGCTATGGCAAATGAAGTCTCCGTCCAGCAATTTCGTCTCGTCTTGCTCCTGCATCACATGAACACAGCAACAGATGATTATGGAAGGAAAATGTTTAGGGCAGGTGCAACATACATGATACCACATTCAAAGTAATGATCATACATCGCGTAAATTATGTTATTACCTGTTTCATCATTGAACTGACCAAGTCTTCCAGTGAGCCGACATTGTTCGAGAAGTGACTATGTTGAGACCTCTGCTGGTTCATGACATTCCCCAGATGCGGTTTCAGTGAGGTCTCCTTAGTTAACTTCACCACCCCATCTTGCTTCATTTGTAAGGGATCGCTGAATTTATAGTCCAAGTTTTGGTGCAAGTTTGAGTTTGTTGGTGTATGATTTGCTGAACCAACAGCGCCGCTAACTGGAATCGCAGAGTTTATTGTGCTACTGATAACATTTGAATGGTAACTAGCATCATGGTTATGGTCATCCCACGCTTGAAATTGCGCATCGTCGCTAATATGACCAGGTCTATTAGTAAACAGCACACCTTGGGAGTGCATATCTGTCATTGAACTTTGAGAATATTGACTGGGCAGTGAAGAGATGGACGAAGGAAGACTCAGATTCCCCTCTTGCAACGGTAAAGAAGCCACATTACCTGTCGTAGGTATAGCTGTCTGTCTAAAACATTCGCTCGGAGAGTAAGAATTCGTGCGGATCCCAGATGGCTGAACAGCACTTGACCAATTATCACTATACCTACATTGATCCAGCGAAGGGAAAGGAAATTCTGAATGTTGAGAGGGTACTGATGATGAAGTAGAATTTTCATATTCTATAACCCCTTGTGAGTCTTGTGGGCGTGCTTCCAACATCAAGGGATTTTTGTTTGAGATACCAAGAAGAGGAGTGTGTGAGACAGAGGAGGCTACTCTGGATCTCGGATCAGGGAGTTTATTCGAGATGGGCAAATTTGGTTTAGCATCAATACCGGTGGTAAGGTTTTGGACAGGAATAATACCTTTATTATGTTGCAATGGATCAAGCCCCATAGGCACCTGCATTCCCTGAACACCATTCTGATTAACAGGAACTATTGATGACTGAAACTTGAGCTGTTCGGTGGTAGAGTTGTTTAAATTTGGCGATTGACCCAACTGAAATACTCCAGAAGACGGAAATCCATGGACGTTGAGTCCAGCAGGAGTGTTCAATCTACCAATCATCCCACTAGGTGGAAAGGACCTGAAAGTGTTGGTAGGAAATTGTCCAGAACCACTCAATGGTGGCAAATGTCCAATACCACTCATTGAACCCATTCTCATATAGGATGGATCTGCACCCCCAAGGGCGGCCACCATATTTGCCTGTTGGTTCGCCACGCAGCTAATCCTCTTCAGATAAAGCCTATATTTCTGCAGCCATTACATAAACCAGAAACATTTTGAGAATCAAAAGGTTTGTGTGTTATATTAAATTAGACCAGAAAGTGCAAGAAAAATTGCCTGTAGATGGCTTGCCACATTCTCCCTCGTCAGCTTGTCAACATTCATCAAATCAAGAATTTTTTTAGGCACAGCCTCTGCCATTGAAACAACAATATCATTAGACACACACTCAAATTCAGTAATGAAAAACTTCATGGCATAAAATCAAAATTTAATGATCACAACATGTTTGTCGCAAGTGGCATTTAGTAAAAGGAAGAGTGGTTGAGAAGGGTCCTCATAACAAATTCTGAACAGAATAATGATATCCTAAACCTTTCTGAATATTGGGATTGCTAATGATGACACCTAGATATGCAACCAAAAAATGATACAATGATGAGTGATTTTTATATTAATCTTTTGCAGAAATTGAGAAAATTGTTAGCTACATTTATTTTGTATTAAATTTAGAGACTGAAGAACATACTGTCAATGCCTAACTGATTAACAGCTGCAACAAACTTGCGGTGAAGCTCCACTGACCAAACAACCCGAGGCTTCTTCTGGGCTGACGGATCCTCATTTTCGTGACCATTATCTTGCTCCTCATCTTCTTCATCATCCTGATCCTTCCTTTTTTTATTCAGCTTCCCATTTATATCCGAGTTTCCTCCTGTTCCTGCTGAGCCTAGCACGTTAACACTATCAGAAGTAGGTTTGTCTGGGTTCCTGGTTTTGTTCTTCTCCTTTGGATCAAACTTCTTCCTCCTGATAACGTGCTGCCAAATGTTCTTTAGCTCTTCAATTCTCACAGGTTTCAGCAGATAATCGCAAGCTCCGTGAGAAATCCCTTTCATCACCAATTTTGTATCGCCATTTGCAGACAACACTGCATTCAAACATTTTATATCATTAAAGGTTCACCAAGTTTTCACTGAAGTGCAAAATACCTTGAAACAGCTTTTCTAATCACAGCTTCATATTTCTCAAAAATAAATCATTGAACACAAACATATTATTTGGAATGACAAGGACTAGGACTATTGTGAAGTAAATAAAACAGAAAACCAAAACCTCACTATTTGAAATCTAAAATCTCAACTGCCAAACTAGATTGATAATCATACCAATAATCAAAACAAATAGCAAAAAGATGAAGTGATGAAGAAGATTGACATCAAGAATCTGGCTTACTTATGACAGGTAGGTCCATCTCAAGTCCCACAAGCTCAAGGAGCTTAAATCCATCCATGTCTGGCATGTGGACATCACTGATTACCAGGTCAAACTTGTTTTCTCTCAACAGTTTCAATGCCTTTATTGCTTGACTAGTTGTGGTAACTGCAAAGACACCATCAATCATCAACCATATTATTATCTTTCATATAATATAAAAAGCTGTTTCACAGTAACATGACATTAAAGGTACAGCTTGACTGAGAGAAATTGGTTGACTAAAAATCCTAACTTGTTTGCCCTTCAAACAATTTGATTAATGGCCAAAACAAATGACAGATTCTTCATACAAAAGCTCAAAATCTAAAAGCACAAAGCACAAATCAAAGACACACACCCAAAAAAAATGGAAGGAACAAAAAAGTTAGAGTAGAAGAAGCAAACCGTGATATTGACATCTCCTCAGCAAAGTTTCCAGAACCAAGAGGCATGTGGGGTCATCATCAACTGCAAGAACACGCATTCCTTTGGGAAACTGATCACCGGTATCATCCACCCCGTTCTCCATAGTCATTTTTTCTTCTTAACAAAAAACGAGACAGGGTTACCACTAAAAGCTCTGTTTTTATGGATCTGAAAACCAAAAAACAGAGAAGAATCTACAATGAAACAGAGGAGAGAAGAGCAAAAAGAATAAAAATTGGATTTTTATCCTTAAATGAATATAAGGCAGAGAAGGTGTTGAGTGATTAGGGTAATGTGAAGGAACAAACCAAAAAAAATAAAGTGAAGGAAGAAGTTAAAAAGTTGGTGTCTTTTTGTGCATATGTGTGTGTCAGTGTGCAAGCAACTGTGGAATGAGAAAGTGAAAGAAAATGTTACTATGTATGGAATTGACTCTGAGAGTGAAAAAATTAATGGAAAAGAATAGAGAAGGGATTAAGAAGTTGAGGAAGATGAAGCTGAAACTTCCTAATGTTATATTATTATTATTATTATATTATTATTATTAAGGTGAATCAATCAGAGAGAGATAGAGAGGGAAGAAGAAGAAGAAGAAGTGGATGCTGATGATGATGCAAATATGCAAATGCAGCTTCAAAGGTTGTGTTGTGTTGTGCAAGGAAATACCGACGCGTCATATTCACGCGCGCTCAAAATATAAAATAATAATAATAGTGGAGAACCGAATCCATTCAGAATATTTTCTCTTTCTCTTGCTTTGAAAGACAATGACTTTAATATTTTTCCAATCACATATTACTAATATATAACTTTTATTATCTGAAATGCTATATTTATTTATGGATTAACTTTATTATCTGTTTTTATGTGTAACAACATTCTCTGAAGTTAATACATACATTCTATTTCCATTCGCTCTTTACTTGAAAAAGCCAATACGATTTTGTTATGGAAGAATATAATATAAGTAGTTTTGAATGAAAGAACCACATAACAAGAGATTGATCAATGAGTTTTTGTTACATGATTTGCATTTTTAGTCAAACTCACAATAAGCTTTCAGCATATGCTAAACTCGAATATACCTTTCAAATCTGTTTGATTTAAAGAGGAAATTCCATTTTTTTAGTGATTTGTTATTTTTATTTATTAGTGAGCTTTTTTTTTCTCTCTATTCTTAGGTGTGGCAAATTTTATTTTCTTAGTTGAAATTCACCTTCCAAAATTGACAGTGATCTCATCCTGCCTAAAATAAAAGTCTTCTTGAATATTATTTTTCTATATGACATAAAAGTCTTCTTAGTTACAATTGGAATTTTGAATGACTACCTGGTTATAATTTATTTATTTACGTGAAAAACACTAGATAATTAAGGACTTAATTAAGTAATTAACAATATATAATGTTAATAATAAGCTGCTTAGTTTGAAAACAAAGGCAGATAATACACATACACAAATCATTTAGGTGAATGGCGACTCCACTATATATGTTGATCGTTGTCCTTGCCCCTTCAAGTGCATAAAGAGGTACTACTTTCCCATTTATACATATATGTGGTTTTCAGATACGATTACAAAAGTCACATTATTTGAGGATGTTATTTTCCCTTCTTCTTATATCATCATTTTCTTTTTACATAATTAAATTCAATCATGTACAAATTTTATATTGTTTAACTATGTACAGGTTTTAATTAATTTTCATCAGTTAATTATATATATATATATATATATATATTACTACTCATAATGAGAATTTCTAAAAAATTAGTTATTTTTTGTCTCTAAAAATAAAATAAATTGTGAGATTTCACAATTTTTTTTATTGTATTATAAAATAAAGACTAGTCTTTAAAATATTGAATCACATGAATTTTTCACATATTGTAGAAACTGAAGGTTATATACTTTAAATTATGAGATTTCACAATTTTTTTGGTTGTATTATAAAATAAAGACTATAGCCTTTAAAATATTGAATTACATGAATTTTTTAAATATAATAAAAATTGAATGCTATATACTTTAAAATGTGAGATTTCGCAATTTTCTTGGTTGTATTATAAAATAAAGACTATAACCTTTATATATTGAATCACATGAACTTTTCACATATAGTAGAAGTTGAAGGCTATATACTTTAAAATGTGAGATTTCATAATTTTTTGGTTATATTATAAAATAAAGACTATAGACTTTAAAATATTGAATCAAATGAATTTTTCACATATAGTAGAAATTGAAGGTTATATACTTTAAAATGTGAGATTTCACAATTTTTTGGTTGTATTATACAATAAAGACTATGGCCTTTAAAATATTAAATCACATGAAATTTTTCTATATAGTAAAAATTGAAGGCTATATACTTTAAATGTGAGATTTCACAATTTTATAGTTTGTTTTATAAAATAAAGACTATAGACTTTAAAATATTGAATTACATTAATTTTTCAAATATGGTAGAAATTGAAGACTATATACTTTAAAATGTGAGATTTCACAATTTTTTTGGTTGTGTCTTATAAAATAAAGACTACAGCCTTTAAAATATTGAATCACATGAATTTTTCACATATGATAGAAATTGAAGTCTATATACCTTAAATTGTGAGATTTCACATTTTTTTTGTTTGTGTTATAAAATAAAAATTATAGCCTTTAAAATATTGAATCACATGAACTTTTCACATATAGTAGAAATTGAAGGCTATATAATTTATAATATGAGATGTCAATTTTTTTTTTGCTTGTCTTATAAAATAAAGACTATAGACTTTAAAATATTTCATCACATGAATTTTTCACATATAGTAGAAATTGAGTGCTAGATATATAGTTTAAAATGTGATATTTCTCAATTTTTTGTTGTTTTATAAAATAAAGACTATTGACTTTAAAATATTGAATCGCATGAGATTTTCACATATAGTAGAAATGGAAGGCAATATACTTTAAATTGTGAGATTTTACAATTATTTTTGTTCTATTATCTATTACTATTTATGAAGAGAATTTTCAAAAAGTTGTTTACTTTTGGTCTCTATATAATATTTTTTCTCTACGTAAGACTCTTTTACTACGTAACATTATTTCTCTTCATAATATTTTTTCTCTATTTAACACTCTTTTTTTACGTAACACTATTTTCTACATAACAATCTTTATCTTTTAACACTCTTTCTATTCGTCTCATAGAAAAAATTAATAAATAGTAACTTTATTCGTTATATTCTTCCCTAGAAATATCTTTCCTTGCATAATAGTATTTCTCTACGTAATACTTTTTTATATGAAAACTTTTTTTTTTAAAGAAATAAAAAAACAATTATGAGCATATATTATATATGATCAACCGCAAATAAATTATATAATATTGCTGGCCCTTGATTGGAGAAGCTTGATCCAAACACATACAAATGAAACAATTATTTGTATATTTTAATCCTTTCTTTAACCAACGAACACTCAACAAGTCGATCACATTAATAGAAGTAGCACATCGTATAACTGAAGATAAGGACAACCTTAATGAGTTGGCCGTAGCCAGAAGAGATTTATTCATTTGTATGTATTTATTTATTAATAATGCTAAGTGGACAATGAAAAACCAGCTCATACAATCAATGAGCCTATTTTGGCTTTGATTTTGACCCAAATAATCATTGAGATTGTAATAGGCTGAGTAATTATAGCCTAAAATCTCATTTATTGGCTGGTTGAGCTGGTTTTGTATTGTTCATTTAGCATCATCCTTTATTTATATAAGGTGTAATCACAAAGTTCCCATTACAAAATTATATCTTAAACCCCACCATCACTACCGTCCTTTTCAAGTCTCTCTCAAGATCATCATTAGATAATTGTGATAACTATAATCCAATCATAGATTTTATTGGGGACAAAAATGGAAAATCGTATCAGCTAGAGAGAGTATATGCAATTTTTTACAAATTTTATTTATTACCTCAAATAATTTATCTTGGGTTAGAGCTTACAAATATATACAGATGACATTGTTTCCAAGCTAGATGGAACTAGCAAAACCTACATGTTGTAGAAATTAAAGCACGAGAGAAATGAAATGAAATTATTAATAGAGAAAAGATTGAAAAGAAAGTTGGTTCATTGGAATTGGCTCCCAAAATCACATGTTGAAAGATCGTGACGCAGTGCACTATATATGCATCAGGAAGACGACCCCTATGAATTAAATTATGATTATTCAAAGAACCATCATTGGCTATGCACTAGTATTAAAATAGGTTTCAATTTTGCATGATAACCCCTACCTCATATAATAACCATATCTCAAAGATTCATTCTTGCCACAAAATCTTGGGATTCCTTGCTTTTTGAAGCCACATGAGTTCCTCTTGGACATGTCTAATTTTTCGCATTTTTATTATTTATTTATTTAGTATTATATATGCTACACCTAAGCTTGTTGGGGCCAAGACAATATGTAGTACAACCTAGCTTTGCTTAAATTAATTAATACTAATGTTTGGGTTTAGTTAATGCTGTCTCCTATCCTATGTGGCACAATATATGTTGACGAAACAAAATGGACTCACTCGCCTTGGATCATGAAACCATATCAATTTTGATTGCTTATACTATATATTATACATGATGATACCTATTTTCCAATCAAGACATAACAAACCTTTCTTAGCTTACAATCTATTGTCTTTTTTTGTCTCTAAATGATTTTTGTAAATTTTGGCATAGAGTGCTGGTTAAGTAAATAACATTAGCCTAAGTTTGCAATTCACTTCTATTATCGCCAATCATTTTCTTGTATATATGTACTTTATTTATTTGAACTAAATGGATCTTGTACTCAGTAAAAAAAAAACATATGTGATCAATAATTCAAACATTTTGGTTTGACATTTTTTTATTTGTTGGAAGATTTGACTTTTGTCATAGTTTGTTTTATTTCTCTTTTGGGCCCAGTATAAATATAGAAGTCCAATAATATGCTTCAGAGCCAGCTAGATCAAATCTATGTATTGGGCCTTTTCAGATTTAGGCTTTGAATTTGGGCTCAATGCTAACCAGTCTCTCACTTGCGACGAAGGCCCAAATTTTAAATTAGTAAGTATCAGTCTGACAAGATTCAAATTAAAGAGTGATAGTAAATTAAATTATTTTCAGTTCATAAAAAAAAAAAAATTCAGGAGACAAAGTTATTGCTGAACAGATTCAAATTAAAGATAGTTGCTCTTTGACATTCCCATTAGGTTATTCCTCACCTCTTTATACGCCTCATGCTCTAAACACTAAAATCCATCCACATGCGGTCATAAATATAAATACAAAAATTGCATGCACAGAACAGACTGAATTGGACAACGACTTTTGAATGCAAGTGATTGTGCACGAATTGATAACTAAGGATGAGATGATGTAAGAAGAAGAACAGAGAGAGAGAGAGAGAAAAAATATGTACATTGAAAGTAAGAAAGCACAAAATATTATTGGGAAATTGTGAACACAATATTATCTTAATTAGTTTTATCTATCTAAAACTCAAGTACGTGACAATCAAGGTCACGCCATGTTTTGATTTGTCGAGACATTTTGTCATCATTTGCATATGTATGCATGTATGTTTGGGTCGGCAAAGATATATAGAATGTGTGAGAGAGAGAGAAAGCAATTTAAACGCAATCGATTATTTGATCTAAATGTATGTGTGGATATATATTAACAATGACTAGGAAGGAAGAGAAAGGGGAAAGGTAGCTCTAAAGATATTTTCTTTTTTGTTCCCTTATTAGGATGGATGAGGGAGGGAGGAAGGGTTGGATCAGATTCAGAAGATTGTAGATTCTTTTTTGTGGACAGAGAAATCTCTAAAAGAGATTTGGTTCTATGCATTTATTAGACATCTAACCAATGTCTTAAGTTGGAATCATATGTAGGAGTTGATGTTTGTCCAATGGGAATAATTCCAAAACTCACTCATCACTCATGATCCTTTCAGGTGGGGTTACCACTTTCACATCTCTTTTTGCTCTCAAAAATGACTTGTGATTGTGGTAACAATAATTAGTATAATTAATTATCCACCGTGCAAAAGCCAAATTATATATGTACACAGGCCAAAAAGATTGACTTGGAGAGTTCATCCTCTAAAATTAAGTATTACTAATTAATAATAATTTCATTATTATATTAATTAATACCACTAAGGAATTAAAGGGGCTCCAAATCAGCAAAACCATTTTAATTGTCGGCCATTTGTCCATTATGCCACTATCCAAAGTCACAAAGGTTTCATTTGATTTTATCTTTTGAAATGTGTTTGGTTTTAGAGAGATGAGAAGGGAAATATTTTTTTTCCTGGATAACATTTTTTTTTTATTTTCTTTACCTTCACAAAATAAAAGAAATTGGAGACAAAACATGAAAACGGATATTTTTTTTTTAGTAGCATTCCTGTATATTAAATATGGACCCATTTTAGTTTCTTCAGCATATAGAGAAGGTTGCAAGAAGGTGGAAGTGAACAAGGAAAGTGTGAAATTTACTCCTCAATATAAGAAGGGTGAGTGATTGCACAGAGAACAGAGTGAAATTAGGGGGATAAAAAAAGAAAGAAAGAAAGAAAAAGTAAAGAAGAATGAATATTGTTCCTCCTAATTCAGTGATGCAAAAGGGACAATCTAACAAAAAAAAAGGGGGACATGGTGCCCTGGTTGATGGACTTTCAAGTACAAAGGAAACTTTGTTTGGTGACATTGGTCTAACATGACAATGTTTGGCTCTGTCTCCAATATGATTGAGTTTATGTGTTCTGAAGCTGCGCGTGATTGCATATATAAATATCACTGAATAATAAGCCTTGTTAAACTGTGGTCCTTGCTGCCCCCAAAGGCCAACTACAATGTTGTACCTTATTGTTGGCCTTTAATACTATGAAAGAATCCCACAACATATGTCACTGCATGATCTGATACAATCATGCAATGGCTCACTTAGGAGTTATTATGCTGATGTTGATAAGGGACTTGCTTGGAACCATGTAGTTGATGCAGATATAAGTCCCTTACCAATGGTATATATGCCTAAGCCAAGCCAAATAAATAAAGCATATGTGGGACCCCTTTTTGAAAGTACAGTTACAAATATACAATTGCTCAAGTCTCATTCTATACAGCCAGCCACATGGTTGAGTACTGGACTTTTCAACATCAAAGTCAAAAGTAATGTCTCTAAAGCATGCATAATCCTAATCAATTCTTCTGGAGTTTATTATTTCAATGAATATATTTTTTCATCATCCATAAATATCTTATTTATTATTTGATGAGGTATAAGTGTTATTGAAATAATCCAATTATCATTTTTATTCTCCTCCTGCAGAACAAAACTACATTATAATATTGTTGTTACTGTTTCTGACAAAACAGAACTCACTACATTCATATATATGCATACCAATACCATGTGTCTATACCCTTTTTTATCCATTTAAATGTGTCATGAATCAATCAACAAATTAAACTTTCTTAACCTTACCTCGAAGGGAGCAAGAAATAAAGTACCTCTCTATCTGCAAATGGAAATTACACACACCCTCTCTGCTAGAGATCATCATCATCATCATCATGCTCCTCCAAGTCCAAGTACCCCATTGCAGAATCCACAAGAAAAGAAGCAAGAAACAATTGATCATGAAGAAGAGGAAGAAGAGGAGGAAAAGGTTGAACCTTTATTGGATCTGAATACCCCTGGTGCTGACTCCTCCTCACTTGGGTGTAGCACAGAACTCAACCTCAGAACACGTAGTCTGGACATGGATTCAGCCAAGACATCATCAGAAAACACTGCTAGTACCCCTCCTGCTGGTTGTGATACAGAGCCAAGAGTTTTCTCTTGCAACTACTGCCAGAGGAAATTCTATAGTTCTCAAGCACTTGGTGGGCACCAAAATGCTCACAAGAGAGAAAGGTCAATTGCAAAAAGAGGACAAAGGTTAGGATCACACATGATGATGAACTCTGCATCAGCATCATCAGTAGCATTTGGAATCCCTTTTGTTCATCATCAGCACCTTAACCGCTATCCAAGCATTGCATCTCTGCCCCTCCATGGTGCTTCTTACAGGCCACTTGGAATTCAACCACACTCAATCATTCATAAGCCCTTTTCATCAAATGGCTTTGGAGGCCGTGGCTGGTCAAGACCACCCCTTATTGCTCAACAACCTGGAATTGGAAAACTTACTATGCCAACTTTCCACAGATCAAGAGGTAGTACTAGTAGTAGTAATAGTAGTGTTGGTAGATTCGAAGCTGTGAAGAACGTGCTCAGTAATCAAGAGGAAATGAAGCACCTTGATTTATCTCTAAAGCTCTGAGCATTAATTAAGTACTTTTTTGATTCTCCATTAGTAGGTTTTAACATTTTGTCAAATTTATTTTTTGCCCCCCCTCTATTTGTAATAATAGATTGCATGTGTAAATCTGTTTTATGAGAATCATAAAGTTATTCATGTGTTGATGAATTCACAATATATTATTATTCAACTCCAGTAGTAAGGCTTGTTAAAATCATCTCCTCAAAAAGACTTGAATTTTATTCTATTCTGTGAATTCATAAAAGTTAATATAAAGAAGTCAGGGGTTTTTATAAAGATCTTGTAACTCTTCAGGTAAGAAATCCACCAGGTGCAGACCAAATTGAAACAGACTAAACTTCTCATTTTAATTAAATCTTCGTATTCTTTTGAATTTAGAGTATACTTTTTTTTTTAATTTTTCGGAGGAGATTATTCTTTCTCGAACAAGGTTCTGGTTCAGGTTCAGGTATATAATTGAATAAGAGAAGGATACAATAGATTTAGAAGAAAGTCAAGATCTTGTGTGCATTTTTGCCCAATAGCATTATTAATTTTGAAGTGGAAAGACAAAAGCAAAGAGATTACATGAATGAATGCATAATTGAAAACATATATTTTATTTACAAATAAACAAAAACAAAAGTAGCAAGTGGGTTAGAATTGGATAAGACATTATTATAAAAGTTATATTATATTTATATTGTATTATGAACGTAAGAGATAGAGAGGCGCAGTAGATTAGAGTTGTTATAGTATAAGATGGCATACATGTTTGTCCTATTTGCTGTTGCATGCACTCTGTCACTATCATATAAGTGGGTCTCAAATCTTATAAAGATTCGTATGTGTTCATATTTATTGCTATAATAATAAGTCTACTTAATAACACAACAACCCTATGCATTAAAGGACAAAAACAAAACACTTTAATTTAAAAACAACGATGATTAATTACATAAATACGTTCAACTAATATCAAATGTGTGCTATTATATAATACAAAATGTATATTACATATATAACATATATTCTGCATAATGTATATCACACATTGAATGTTAGTTGAATGTATTTTTGTTTTACGACAAATATTATTATTTAAAAATAACTACAAAGTAAACGTGGCTGGTACTCATTAGATACTACATACGCAAGCCAATCAGATAGGAATACACGTTTATTTTCACATGGTTCATTCTTTATTTATTTACCCACTATTTATATTATATCATGGATTTGACCCCGCCGAATCTCCAAGAGCATATTTCGTGATTTTTCTGTTGCTTTGGGACATTAAAATCCTTAGTTTTTTTAATCTCTCAAGTCTCTTTGAGAATGGAAGATATTTGACTAACAAGATGGAGTTAAACTTTATTGTTTAATTAGTTCCTTTCTGACAGCATAATAATGGCCATGAATGTTCAGTGTTCACACCTCTTTGAATTTCCATAAATGACAAATGCATAAGACTATAATTGAGTATTCCTTTTTTCTTTATCAAAAGAGAATTTCAATGAAAGGATCAGAACTCCGAATCATACCAACAATAATTCATCTAGTCTTTTAAATGGGCATAAAAGGCTAACACCTAAGGCCTAAAAGAAAAAGATTTACACAAATATAATGAACCTGTTTTGTAGAAATTCTGAGTTTAACCATCTTGTAATAATTTTTCTAAAATTAATTTTTGTTTTGTAAGTTATTATTTCACGCTTGCATGGGAGGAATGTGTTTTGTTTTATTGTTTTTGTCAACAATGTATGAATTGGGAACATAGGCCCGTTTCATTCTTTCGTGAGGAATTGTGTTTAGATATTTGGGCTTCTAGCCCGCATTATAATGGACAATAATATTTAACTTAACAAATGATTGGGCTGTACACCAAACACTACAAATGCAGTGGTATTTTTGTACGCCACGTTCTTACAAATTACAATCACATTAAACTATTAAAGTAACTTTACGTCGTCCTAATATCAATTGCATTCCTATGTTTTACATTTGTGTCATTATTAGAATATCTAAGTTATAAGTATTTTATCGGAATATAGTAAAAAACAAAAAGAAATAGTGTGTTGCTAAATGCATGACATACTTTTACCATCTCATTACTATAATTGGTTATATATTATTATTTTGTACTCATGTTTTAATTTTGTCATATATATGCATGAAACAGGCATTCATGTCGCCTGGTGAATTTATCCTTCAATATAAACAAATTTATATATTAAAAAAAGTGAAATTTGACCATGAAAAAAGAGATGACATTTTGTTTATGTACCTTACGAACAAGAAAACATGATTACAGAGGGAATGGTATAAATTATTAGTTGCAGGATGCTCATAGGAAAGAAAGGTGGTGATTGACAAGTAGTTGTTAGAGTGACAGAGATATTTCGCTGGCCTGCCATGATCCAGCAACGTAACTGAGAAAGATACCAAAGATTCATGTACTCATACATGATACATACAATACACATGTGATGTGAGCACTTTGCCCCGTGACAATTCCACCTTCACTTAGTTTTTCAACATACATGCATCACATAAATAATTCATTATGACTCCTGAAAATGCATTACCTGGTTTTTTTTAAATAAAATTCAGAACCACAGTAATCCTCTTTGTCAAAATGAAAAAAAAAGGGTTAAAATGATTAGAAGGCGATGCATGGGAAGTTGGCAATGGCTGCTGTACAGAGTACAGAGTACAGAGTAAAGGGTAAAGAAGCTTCATTCGTATCTTTTGAAGTGCGGAGTTAATTAGTTGATTGACCAAAATAAAGTGATGATCAAGTAGCTGAGCACAACCCTTCATCTGTCATATTCATGCGCATGATACTATTAACTTGTGGTTCTAGGGTTTTTCAAACGACATAACATATTGTTTATTCTATTTTCATAGTCTATCAACTTGTTTTTATTTTTATTTTTTAATAATATTATTTAATTATGTTTTTATAATATAATATTATTTGATATAATTAAAATTTCTCTTAAATCTTATTTTAATTTATCAAAATATTAATATAAAAGGTAACAGAAAAAATAAATAATTTGAATAATAATTATTATTAATAGCAGTTATTTTTTTATTTTTATTTTTAGAGACAAAAAATAATGATTTTTTTCAAAATTTTCTTTATAAATATTAATAGATAATTAAAAACATTTTTTTCCGTCCACAACTACTCCACAAACATATTTAAGGAAAAGGCATTATTTTTCCTTTGTAATGGAAAGAAAGAAAAGATATAAATATCATGATAAAGAAATAAAAAATGGATTCGATTCGTCTGGTACCAGATTGTGATGAATAAAGTTAAAAAGAATATGATGACGCGGGTTACAAGTCTTGTTTCTGATCTTGTGGTTCGTAAATAACGTAACAACCTGCGTTCATAATATATATTGTGGAAAATATTTTCACCAATAATAATCCATTCCTTTCCTCCAGAAAAGACCAATCTATCACAATGGAAGAATACAGATGGTGAAGAAGGATGTATCATCACCCACTTAATATTTAGCCACATACATAAGATATAGTATACGTTTAAGTAAAATAATTAATATAATATTTGATACATAAGTATAAGTATACGAGTAAATCTATACTATTTATAAAGAGAATTGTCAAAAAGTTAGTTACTTTTTTGTCTCTCCATTCAAATTAAATAAAAAACTTAAAAATTTAAATAAATAAAAAGAATAATTACTCTCTCAATTCAAATTATATTTTAACTACCTCATTTTTTTACATATAATTCTCTTTAATAATCATCTTCTATATTATTTATTATTTTTTATCCATTATTATGAAAAAAATTCAAAAAATAAAAAATATAAATTGACAAAACAAAATTACGGGCACTTATTATAGTAAAAAAAATACAAATATAAATTTTAGCACTAAATATAAAATAATTACAGTACATTTCACTTATGTATAGTATTATATATAAAAAAATAAAAATAAAAACTCTCATTTTGAATAGAGTATCCGACAGAGGAGGACCCATTTTAAGAGTACTCAGTACAAAAATAATGAAACTTACAGTTAATGGATGCTTTTTGTGGTGAAAGGTTGTGAGCTTGTGGGCTCCCGAACCAGACACCCACCGTATTACAATCCCCCTATTGTCTCAAATCAAACTTCATTACTGTTACATGTCTGGTCTACCATGGCTGCAATTATCCTTAGGTTAAATTTCTTGGCTTAGGATTTTAATTTATAAATTTATATAAGAGTCATTCTTAATTCTCATCAATATTTGAAAGGAGAATTTCTAATAAGTTGGTTACTTTTTGTCTTAAAAATAGAATAAATAAAAACAAAAATAATCAAAATTTAAAAATAACTATCATTTGTAATTTATATTATTCAAATTTTTCCTCTTTCTTTTTATTCATATTTTATACAACTATTTTAATGAATTAAAATTATATTTAAGAGAGAATTTAATTATATTAAATAGTATTATTTTATAAAAAAACTTTTCAATAAAATAGAATTATTTTATAAAATATTCACTGAAAAATAAAAAAACGACTTGATTGGCTCGAAAGTAGAAATTGAAGGCTATATACTTTAAATGTTAGATTTCACAATTTTTTTGGTTGTCTTATAAAATAAAGATTATAGACTTCGAAATATTGAATCACATGATGAAATTTTCACATATAGTAAAAATTGAAGGCTATATACTCTAAATTGTGAGATTTCACAATTTTTTTTTAATGTTTTAAAAAATAAAGACTATAGACTTCGAAATATTGAATTACAAGAATTTTTCACATATAATATAGAAATTGAAGACTATATACTTTAAATTGTGAGATTTCACAACTTTTTTAGTTATTTATAAAATAAAGACTATAGACTTCGAAATATTGAAACAAATGAATTTTTCACATATAGTAGAAATTGAAGGCTATACACTTTAAATTGTGAGATTTCACAATTTTATTGGTTGTTTTATAAAATAAATAATATAGCTTTTAAAATATTGAATCACATGAATTTTTCACATATAGTAGAAACTGAAGGCTATATACTTTAAATTGTGAGATATTACAATTTTCTTTGTTGTATTATAAATAAAAACTATAGTCTTTAAAATATTGAAGCACATAAATTTTTTACATATAATAAATTGAAGGCTATATACTTTAAAATGTGAGATTTCACAAATTTTTTTTATTGTCTTATCAAATAAAGGTTATAAACTTTAAAATATTGAATCACATGAATTTTTCACATATAGTAGAAATTGAAGGCTATATACTTTAAAATGAAAGATTTCACAATTTTATTGGTTGTCTTATAAAATAAAGACTATATTCTTTAAAATATTGAAGCATATAAATTTTTCACATATAATAAAAATTGAAGACTATATACTTTAAAATTTGAGATTTCACAATTTTTTTATTATATTGTCTTATCAAATAAAGATTATAGACTTTAAAATATTGAATCACATGAATTTTTTACATATAGTAGCTTTAAATTGTGAGATTTCACAATTTTCTTTGTTGTATTATAAAAAAAAACTATAGACTTTAAAGTATTGAAGCGTGTGAATTTTTCACATATAATATAAATTGAAGGCTATGTACTTTAAAATGTGAGATTTCATAATTTTTTTTATTGTCTTATAAAATAAAGGGTATAAATTTTAAAATATTGAATCACATGAACTTTTCATATATAGCCGAAATTAAAAGCTATATATTTTAAAACGTGATATTTCACAATTTTATTAGAGATATAAGGATAAAAGAATAATTAATATTGCATTAGTATTTTCTAAGTAAATAATTATTTTAGATTTAGGGTTAATTACAGTACTATAAAAATAGAAAAGAATACATAGTGATTCAGAAGACAAGGTAGTACAGTAGTTTTTGTGGATGTATGGTGCACGCTCCCGGAGCTGAATGGCCGTGCCTGGCGCTCAGAGTGAGTCTGTGTGAGTGTGGTGTTGATGGTGCATGCGTTTTGGGGAAACACCTGCTCTGCTCTGCTGCTGTTCCCTTCTGCTTATACAACTCGTGTCTTCTCTTCACGCTCTTTAACAAATCCTTCTCAATGTCTTCTCTGTTCCCTATGCTATATCCTTCTTTATTCTTCCTTTTATAATCCCTAGACCTACACAACATGTTTACTCTTCGAAAAATTATTTGAAATAGTGAAAGTAAGAGATTTATTTGCTATTCCTATGTATTATTTACTGTAAGATGCATAATTTAAAAGGTTAATTATAATGGAGAAAGAGAGTATCAAGTTTCAAATAAGATGATATAATAGTTATTATGTTAAAATATAAGTGGTACATAGTAAATAAATTATTTGCTTTTTGTGCCCCTAATAATCTCTCTTATTTTTCACTTTGTTATATGAATGTTCACTTCATGTGTTATACATATAATACATATTTTATATTATATATAGTATACGTTAAATATTATTTAAAAATATTTATGTTTTACAATAAAAATTACATAAATACTTGATGAACAATGTTTTTTCAGTCAAAACAGCCAATAAAATTCATTTTAACACTTTTGACTCAAATAACATTATTAACCATGTATATTTTGTAATTGGACCGAAAGATTTAGGTTCAATTTCCTATTATTAACCATAATCTAGCAATGCTCTAAATATTATTGTAAACTATGAAGTAGTACAATCATCAGACTTGTAAGCAAGCTTATCTAATAAGATTCGCAATTGATCTTACACCCTAAAATGTAATCACCACATTGAAAGACATAATGAATGATGTCCTAAACAATCATTAAAACGTAACAATCAGGAGAGACACTTTCTTTTTAGCGAAAAGCATAAATAGGGAATATTAATTAAATCCCGGGACTTGTTTCCCTTAGATAATGGAGTACTAAAATAAAAATATCTTATCGCGGAATTAGCTGGAAATCAGCATATTATTTATTGTTAACAATAATGTCTCTGTTAAGTAAGTAAATAGACGCCACAGAGAATTTAGGAGATAGGAATCTTGTCATTTTAAGCATTAACAACATTAAAACAGAATAAATAAAAAACGAATAATTCATTAAAAGAAGAATTAAAAAACATAAGACATCTGTAAGGATCATCATCGCAAAGGACAATAACAATTATTTATAATCACATAAAAAATATAACAAATATCGATTTATATTTTATATAAATCACACATGTATGTAATGATATATCTGTAAAATGAACGAACACGTATATTTATCAGTATATTTTATGGACATGAAAAAATTTATTGGAGTAGAATAATATAATACTATAATATGTTTATTGAATAAATAAAAAGCGAAAGGTGGGTGAAACCGAAAAAAGCACTTTCGGCCGCCGGTTAGATGCCAAAGCAGCTGCCATAACCATACATTATTCTTCTTTCTTCTTCCTCCTCCTCCTCTTCTTCTTCTTCTTATCCTCTTTTTTATTCTTTCTTCTAAAGCCAAAAAATTGAAAGAAAAAAAAAAAGGACCATTCATATTCTCATTTCTCAAGGATTTGGTTATTAGTGGAATTACAGAAACAGAACAACCAGTGACATATAAACATATATCTCTAAAAATAGTTCTGTTTTCTCCCAATCTTGCCCCTTTAATTTTGATTTCATCTGAACTTTTTCCTCTAAGGCATAATGCTGCGAAAATTGGTGACGGTGTCGGGGAAGAAGAAGCCCGGAACAGTTCCCGTTTATCTGAACGTGTATGATCTTACCACCATTAATGGGTATGCGTATTGGCTTGGCCTTGGTGTCTACCATTCTGGGGTTCAAGGTAACCAACCAACTATTTCCAACACTTACAGAACATTTTCTCCTTTTGGATTCTTCTTCTTTGTTTCACTTCACTTTGTTGTTTCTCTGCAAAAAGATGAAATGGAATTTTCGGTGGTTGCTATTGTTTGCCCGTTTTAGCTACTCTTATAGTTGATGGAACCAAAATTATCCTGCTTTTGATTCAGATCCCATGGTTGTGCTAACTTTACGAGTTATGACCAGTTCAGTAGAAAAATTAACCTCCGCCTTTGACTTGGATATTGTACAGTCTACACTATCGAATAAAAGTTAAGATTTTTTTTTTATCCATGTAAGGCAAAAGTTCGTAGTTTGTCTTATTTCTATGTTATAAGATTGGTTTTGTGCGCTGAAAGTCCTAATCCTGCGCTATTGTTGCAAGTTCTCGTTGTTGGGTTGTTTGTAAATGCCAGAAAATTTGTAAATTTTGATTACTAGCTCATTGATTTATTCACAATTATGTTTCTTTAGTAGCTAATTAACCTGAAATTTCATTTTCCTTTTTGATACTTGGATTTAGTTTGTTTCATAATTCTATTTTATTTCTTGTAGTTCATGGTATTGAGTATGGTTTTGGAGCGCATGAACATGACACAACGGGGATTTTTGAGGTGCAACCAAGACACTGTCCTGGTTTCACATTCAGAAAATCGATTTTCATAGGGACAACAGATCTGGGTCCAAAAGATGTTCGGGAATTTATGGAGAAACTAGCTCAAGAGTACTCTGGGAATGCATATCATCTCATCTCAAAAAACTGCAACCACTTCTGCAATGATGTTTGCCTCAAATTAACCGGAAAATCTATCCCTAGATGGGTAAATCGACTTGCTAGACTTGGTAAGCAACATATCAGAGTTACATCTTATGGTTCATAAGCTAATTTTAGCTCTGGAAAAAGATAAGGAACTAAACATACTTTTCAATATGAAAACTTTTCATTGTTGCATCTCATTACAACTCTGCTATTGCTATATGTTATTGTCCCTGAATGTTTTGTTTACCAACCTTTTCTATGATACCTCATACTGGATTCTAACTACTTTTCACACTAAATCCTAGCTAGTATGCACCTGTTATGTGATTGCTTCTAATAGTAAGATCTGCTCATAAATGTGAAGGTCTTCTCTGCAATTGTGTTCTTCCACCTGGGCTAAATGACACAAAGGTTAGGCAAGCTCCAGTAGACAAGGTTCAGGAAGAAGACAAGAAGAAAATGAGGAGTCAATCAAGTAGGTACGAGGAAAGACATCGTCCTCCTCGAGGTTCGGCAATGAAAAGCAGCAGCCAAAGACATTGCCTTCCTCCATCTTCATCTTTGATTAGTGCTTCTTCTGCCTCAACCTTAACAGTAAAGTAAGGTTTTGACAGTGCTCAAGCTCTGAAACACAGTGCTTTAGGACTATGCGAGCAACCTAAGTTGGGCAGGGAGGAAAACTTGTTTATTTTCACCATCTTAATTTCTCATCTGCTGCATATCTGCCATAGTGGCGATGGTTGCTTTGTTTTTGTCTGTTATTTTTCAAAATGCTTGTTTTTTATCTTCCAGTAAATGGGAAGTTCCTTTATTATTTCTACATGTTTAGGCTATTAGTATTCTTGAATCTTTGATTATTCTACGGCTGTTGATGTAGCTTAGAGAAGTCTTAGGGAGGCGCAATCTACTGCATAATCTTTTAGACATATAAGTTGTTGTCTAACATGTGTAAAAGTTGTATTGTTGTTGGTGAATGTGATGATTAGTGTATCTTTATTGTGGGCAAAATAATCGTATACATATTAACTCATCCTAAGTATTGTTGGTGGGTTTGCCCTGTTATTGAATGAAGTGCTTATATATATAAAGTCTAAGTCTCACCAAGAACTAGTACTCCTTAGTATGTAGCAACTTGGTCAATATGGAGGGTGGTGAGCTGAGGTAAATACCGGATCGATTGGGGTCAATTTCCTAGCTCTAAATCTTGTCCTTAAGATACTGAATCAAATTATGGGTTCCCAAATGTTATCCTACAGGATCATTCTCCTCAATTTGGAAATGCAGGGTATGAAAAGTTCTGAGAAATAAAAGATTTAAGACTTAAGAGTACCCATCCATCATCTTATTGGATCCTTTTAACTTGACCACTTGAGTAACGGATGGGCAACCCGTTTTACCATCTGGGCCTGGGCTTAGTTCTTATTAGATTGACTATATTGAAAACTTAAAAACTGACTTTTTATTCAAAATTATCCTGTCTTTGCTGTCTTGTTCAGCTGTATTTGATGCACTTATTATTTGCTTTCATTATTGAAGAAGATAAATGATATCTCAGCTTTTACTCTTTCCTTTGAACTCAGCACAAAACTCTGATATGTCTGACTTTATATTATTTATAATTTGCCCTCTAAATGCGTTCATTTATGATCTCTGATCTAAGAAAGTGAAGTTGTCAGCAAGTTTAGATCAGAGGTGACACCACACAAGCTGTACATTGTAGTCGTGATGTGAAGAGTAAGCAAAAACACACACACAACACACTGACTCTATTATTTGTTTGTCGTTTATTAGGTCATTCTACGATGCAACGTAGCGTGAAAGCATATAACAGCTAACACAGCTCTCTCTTCATTTATAGTGCCCACACACAACCCGCACCTTCCGCTCCCCTTTTTTTTCTTCCTAGTTTATAAGTACATATAAACATTTTAAATTGAATATTTATGTGATATTTAATATAATTCATTATAAATAATATAAGTTGAATATTGATGTGAGAGGACATATAACAATTCAATGGTGATAAAATAAATATAACTACAAACGTTCAGGTCATAGTATATTTGTTTTTTCCTTGCTGTATTGAACTTGCAGTTGTAGCATCCTCTGTTTTTTATAGAGAAAATCTTCATATCCAATCAAATGGAGCCAACAATTAACCAATTCATTGAAGAGAGATATCTTTTTACATCGTCACCATCAGCTATTATTTGTAATAATTTAATATTTTAAAACTATTAATCCATATTTTATTATTTAATAGTACATAAAATAAAATAGTTGTTTTGCTCTGATTATTCATTTTGCTTTTGCACTTATTCATGTTCAAAATTAATTAACATCAAAATACTATAGTACTAGTAATAATACTATATTAAAAACTCTAGGTTAAGTGAGATTGGGAAGAGGAGTTACTATAATGGCAGGGGCTACACATTAAAAAAGAAACACAAAACTTCAACTTCATGGCCCAAAATTTCTATGCCCCGAGAAAACCGTTTTATGTCAAACCCTCTATACCACCAACCTCCATAGAAAAAATAATATGGTAACCAACGTTACAACCAATATGGAATATAAAATTCATCTAATTTTGCATATTGCTCAAGACGTAACGAATAATGTGGCAATGAAGGGTGCAAGTCTCGCTAGGGTATATATACGCATGTTTGAACGTAAATATGTATGTTGTATCGTACGTTAATAAATAACAGGGATAATGTTGATGCGAATTAAGTGCCCTGGACTACACGCATGTTAATTTTGATGTACTGACAATGTAAAAGTCATCCAATCAAAATAATCTGTGTATATGACTTTTCAGGTAATAAAAGAGATAAAACACAGTCATAACTGGCGTGACAACATATGATTGAATAACTATATAAAAAAAATGGTAAATTATCGGTGGATAAAAATTAAATCCTTGCTATAAATTAAAAACATTAACATGAATTTTTTATTTTCTAATTTTTCGATTTTACTTGAATGTAGTTTTCAATGATTCTAACAAGTCGTATATACAGTAACAGAAACAGGGGGCTGCAAATGCAAATTCAACACCGTGTTTTGGGCAATAGGCATGAAATGAAATGGCTCCAACCTTGACTTTATGTATATATGCAGGTGCTTTACTTATTTCCCAACTTTCTAAACTCTTGCCCAAGTGAAAGGCATCTTAATATTTGATGTCCAAACAGCATAAGTTGTTACTCTAACTGGTATCCACAACCACAAGCAAGTTGACATTTCTATTATCATCTAAATTTTAAAAAATTAAAAAAATATGTATATAAATAAAATTTTAAAATATACACTTACTCAAAAATGGAGAAAATATATGATTTTTAAAAATTGATATTAAGTGTATTGGTAAAAATTTTATTTACCTGCCTGATCGTAATGATGTAATCCTCCGAAAATTAATACACTGCATATCCAATTATCCATCAATAATATGAACTTACACATACAGTATTTAAAGTTTGAGTTTTTTTTTTTTTTTTTTTGTGTGCGTGTGATGGTGGTATCATTGAGTTGGTCTTTGCATCAATAGCGATTTTTTAAAATTGTTTATTCGAAGGCATCATTCTTTAAAAAAAAAAAAAACCCAAATATAGTAATATAGTTATTCTACGCACGCATTTTTGTTAAGAGCAATTTTATAACGAATGCAAGATGAGCAGAGTAATGGGAAAGATATGACGTGAAGCAAATTAATGATATACTCAGCCTCTGTCAAGATTAGGAAACTCAATTGATAAGATTAAGATTAAGAGGGCATGTCATGTAGAGAACATGGATTTAATTCCCTACGCATCCTGGTTTGATTGCATAAAGTAATTAAGGCTAAATACAGTTAACTAGTAATAGAAAACGCTCGTTTCCTTGACCCAGTAAAAAGTTTCAGCCGCAACAGAAATGGCTGAAATATTAAAACAGGTAGCCATCTATTCACTTTTTGTGTTCACAAGACTATAACAGAGGAACCTTCATCCTGTGGTCCACACCATACTACGAATGAAGGAACTTGTTCGAGATCTTTATATCAATTCTTATGCAGTTTCCTCTCTGAATAGTGCTTTCGCTTTTTTATTCCTCACTCCCTTATTAAACAGAGTCTACACTACACCATTCCTAAATGTCATTTTTAATTAAAACAAAAATCTAATAATAGTAAAGCAACTTTATACTGGTTGAGTTGTCAACTAATGCTAACCCTTCAATTGTTGAATTGAATAATTGATTTTTGGTGGACTAGGTCAACCAACTTGACGGTTAGTATGGTCACAAAAGGCTACACAACTCACAATCTTATTCTTAGCTGCCACTTGCCTTTGCAAAGGGGAAAAGATCAGGTCCTACACTTCACATGTCATTGGATCCACTACTTAGAATGTACACCACCATAACCTAGTCCAATCAAAATCCAACTGCTATACTAACTCACCCAACTTGTTAGCACAATCCTAAGATGAAGTCCTTCTACCTGAACTTTTCTTCTCCATAACAACAAACATATGCCAATTCAATATTGGGATCCGTCACATGCTTTAATCTATTTGATTTGATTCTCACAATATCATATGCAAAATTGTAAACAATGAGCACAAAAGAATTTACATTACATTGCAATATTAAGTTCCACAAGGCCAGATACTAAAAGAAAGAGTAAAAAAAAATAGAAGGGGAAAAGATAGAAAGAATCACAGCAACATTTAACTAGCAGTGCTATCAATCATCTTCTCCCTAGTGTAAAACTAAAACGAATCTGTCAGTCAGAGATCTATCAAATTCAGAATCTACCAATAGATTCTGACCCCATACCATCATATATAAATGCTAGATTTATTCAACCTCTATGTTCACGGAACAAATGTGTGTTAGTGAGGGGAAAAAATGTAAGATAACAGAAAAAGTCTAAAATGCAACTAGTTAGCAGAATCAGTAATTAACAAGAGAGAATGGAATCCAAGGAGACAAGAAGCACTTTGGGTTTTGGATCAGCGCTTCCAGGCATAAACAAGCAGAGAGAACCCAACGGGAATGACCAACTCATTCTCTTCGACGCTTGACCATTCCATCACGGAGGAGCTTCCACCAAACGAACCCGCAGAAGAGCCCAAAGAAACCGAAGAAGATGACATTTTGCCCCATTCACAGGACCCACTCATCCCCAAATTCCAGTTCTGTTGCGCCCACAAATTCACCAAACCCTTATTATTATTATCCCCTGCTTCCTCTCCCTGCTGCTCCTCCTCGAACTTGAACATGAAAATGGCGTGTCCGTCACTGTTATTGTCCTTCTCGAAGAGCCAATTGTAAACATCCCACGAGATCTGAACAGGAACGCCGTCAATTTCGACCCTCTCATTGCCCCTGAACTTCCACTTCAACCGCTTAATCTGAAGAATCTTCTCGCCATCCACGCTGAAGCAGAGCTTCGAAGAGGAGGAGGAGGACTCTCCGGAGGCGCAATCGATCTGAATCTGACGCGTTCTGCCGCCGAACGTGGCGGTCGTGGCGTAAACCCTATCGGCGTGGACGTGTTCTTTTTTGAGGAGGAGGAAGTGGGCCTTATTGGGCTGGTGGGCCTTGGACTTGGAATAGGCCTCTTTAGGCGAATCACCGACGAGGAGGGACATGCGGTTATCGACGACGAGTGCGACGTAGAAGGAGGAGTGCGGCTCAGGGGCAGCGGAAGAGGGGAACTTCGCTTTGGAGAGGTTCCAGAAGATTCTGGTGTTGGGGGAGAGGGTCTTGGAACCGTGCTTCTTCCAGAAGATGAAGGGCTTGATGTGGAGGTGGAAGGAGGAGGAGAGGGAGGGAAGCGGAAGAGGGGAATCGAAGGGGCTGTGGTGGAGGTGGAGGTGGAGGTGGAGGGAGCGCCCAAGGATGGAGCGTGACCACGTCAGGGACACCAGCCCTGCGTCCGTCTGGTAGAGGTAGGTGGTCAGGTTAGGGTTCGTGGATGGCGGCGGCGGCGGAGGAGGCGGCGGCGGTGGAGAATGACGGTTGTGGTGGTCGTCGGTTGTTGGGGATGGGCGAAAGCATGAAGGGAATGGGGAGGACATATTCTTCTCTTTTTAGCTTTCCTTTATGTTGCTCCTGTTTTTTTGCTTGTGTAGTTGGTTTGTTTTGTTTGGATTTGGTGTGAAGATTTTGGGGGGAATGGGAATGGGGATGTAGGGTTTTATGGATGTGAAGATAGAGAGAGAGAGAGAGAGAAGGAGGGGGGACCAGAAGACTGTCTCTTCTCTTGTGAAGATGGGGAAGATCGCAACTTGGACCAACTAAATGGTAATTACCTGTTACTGCATTTTGTTACCACTCTCTACTTCTACGCACTTTTCAACTTTTTACTTTTTTACAAACAAAGCAACAACACACATATATACCAAATCACACCACACTAATTAATTCTGTTAACATATGCCAGATTTCAAAGGATAAGGACAAATCATTTTCATTTTTTTTATAGGCTTATTTTTTCAAGACTACTGAACATTTTTTAAGAATTTTTTTATAAAACATTTTTTATTTTTATCTATAGATGGCAAATAATTATACATTGTTATATCCACAAAAATATACAAGAAATAGTTTTATTGTGTGCTTTAATTTGTCACTAATTGAAAAATAAAACCAAAATTTAACCTTGATTAAATATAGCAATTAACTTCTTTCAAGGCTTTTTATGTATGTTGTTGCACCATGAAAAGGACCAAATTAATGCTTTGTGGTCCATTTATTACATACTAATCTATATAGTACATTTTGAAGGATAACATATCAAGTCATTATACTACATAACGTGACAAAATAGATGCTAGTTTTTGCGATTTATTCAGGCAAACCAACGTTATATTTGGATTGAATTGAAATATAAATTAATCTTTAGATAATTAGATTGATGTGTAACAAAACTTTGATGGCCAAATGCCCAAGCAAATTAAATTAGTGTCCAACAACTCTCTGTATAGGATTAATTTAAAATTTAACTTTTATTTTACTAGTGTTAGTGTAAAGAAAAAATCCCATTTATTAGAGGATATGGTCACTGTGATACAGTGTGACTTACATTGATTTAGGAAAAGATTATATAGTATTATTGATTGATTTATAATGATATTAAATTAATATGATTTGATATCAAATTTATCTATAAATAGATATGAATTCTTTGTACTTAGAACAATAAAAATAATAAAAAATATTTTTTCTTTATTATTTTACTTCCAACATGTATTCTGACACCATTCCATGGCATCCAAGATTTTATTTTCAAATAAGGAGGAAAAACACCAATTTAAACAAGGTAATCCGATTCCCTTCAAATAAAGAAAAAAAAATCTGATTCCATGCATTTGCCCGCAAATTAAACAAGGAGAGATCGAAGGGTTTGGATTGGACGGCGGAGTTACTTGTTCATACAGAAATTTTCATTTCTTATTAGGCTAAGAATTGCAATTTGGCAGAACACAAAAATATATATTCCACACGGAATAGCCCGTTAGAATGAACTTATTATATACAGTATATGTGTATATCCAATCATAAGTGCCTGTAACAACGTTTGACGTACTCTTAATTATAGTTATAATATAATATAAGCAACAAATTATATAATTCTGAAATCTTTAATCTGTCATTGGGCATATATCTAAGTTTGATTCATCTTAATAAAAGTAGTCTTTTATAGATGACACGCCAGATGGAGCATCTTATATGTATTATGCCTTTAGGCCTTGGCTAAGCTTTGTGAATACGATTAAATATCTAATGCATGACATATCATACTTCATGTATATCTTGGTCTTTACATAATTATATATATATACATTTAATCTGATGTAATAATGTAATATTACTTCACCGAAATTTTGATCAAGTGACAGTTGCAAACGAGGAAATATAGAAGTCAATGTAGGCCTCAGAATATTCTAAAAGAAATCAGTTCCTGCTCTTTGATTTGAATAACGCGTCCAAATAATAACAAAAGGGAAAATAATGGGAATTTAATTTTTAAGTCTCAGTTCTATCTGCTATTTTAAAAAATCAGCATATACAAAATATTTTAATTAAATAATAACAGGGTAAATTTATCTCACAATATATTAGCAATAATTTCAATATACACTATAAATACTTACTCTTATATACTTCATACATATATGGATAAATAATTAACTAATTAATTAAGTATATATATATTTTTTTTCTTCTTCTTTTCTATCTTTTAGTGATGAGAATAAGCATAATGTATGTATTATTGAAGTGAAATATTATTGAAGTGAAAGAAGCAATGCTCGTAAAATTAGACATGACCAATGAGTAATGACAGAAGGCGAAGACTGATTGGCAGTTATTTATTTAGGTGTTTGAATAAGTAGGCATGGATAATGAGATTGGTACAAAGTAAGGACTTTACACGTGTACCCCCTCGAGTGGGGTCTCAACCTCAAGCAAGATAGAAACAATGACTCTTATCGATAATAAATTAGAGACCAAAATTAAATATGACACGCTAAAATGTGTCCTACAATGGTTGTATATGTTCACAAAACAAGTGTACGTGAATGGTACTACTTTCAATTTCAAAGCGATTGATTGAAACTTAGCATCCGTGATATGCGAATATATTATAGTTCATTACATTATTACATTTGTTTAGAAATATAAAGAGCAAGAATGGTACATAGATACTATGCGTACTTTTTGAGTAAATGAATAACGAAACCATAACCTTTACAAATTATTATTATTATTTGAGTAATGTTATATTACTCTATAAAATCAGTTATCATATGCAATACTTAAATTTTTTTAAATTATTAATCTAATTTTTTAAAATATTAGATTAATATTTAATATTAAAAATTGAATTAATAATTTTAAAAAATTAAATTATTACATATAATTACTAATAATAACTGATTTTATAATATATAAATAATATTTCTCTTATTATTTTACATAAATTATTGGATAATAATATTTTTTCAGTTAAAAAAACTCATTTTAACATTTTTAGTCCAAATATCATTCTTAATTATGTTTATTTTTTTAATGAATTAAGTAATTAAAGTCCAAATTTCTATTTTTAACTATTATTGATATAATTTTATACCCCAACATATTACCACGTTGGTACATAGTTCAAACTATAAAAAAAAAAATTTATACCCCTAACAAATCTAGTTATTTAAATTTTTATCGACATGGAAATGGAAAGATAGATGAGTGTCTATATATAGCTGTGTATGTATACAGTATAGAATACAAGTGGACCGTGTGAAAGGTACACGCTATCTATACTCCCACCATGGAAGTGTGACCGGCATCGAATTCAACAAATTAACATACAAATGATTGTGTCACAATAAAAAAAAATCACCCAAAACAGTTAATAAAATTCATTTAACACTTTATAATTCAATAATACTTTTAATCATGAATATATTTTTAATAGGCTAGATGATTATAGTTCAAATTTCTATTTATTGACTATTTTGACTGATTTTTTATTGTGCCTCTAGTTATGCTCATTATTAACATATATTTAGTTAGCCCCATCTTTTTTTGCTTTATTTATCTCGCAAATCTAATGTGTGTGTGCAGTGGATTCAAATTAAAAAGATGCCGTCTTTGCTCTTCATCACTTCATGCCCCCCTTGTCTTTATATTCCATCTCACAAATTATCATATTCTTAATTCTTAATCCATTACTGATTAATTGGGTACATCATATTATATATATATATAGTATATGATGATGTATTTAATTTATAGTCTGTCTTATATATTAGCGAGATAGCCAGGTGGTTTCAGTTGAGTTGTGGAGAGAACTATATATATATATACACCGAGTATTTGGCCTAAATTATTCAGCCCATTGAAAAAATACATATGGTTAATAATGTTATTGAGGCCAAAAATATTAAAATGAACTTTAATGACTATTTTGACTGAAAAAGTATTGTTTCTCAAACATATGCGAGGCTTAACTAACTTATACATGAATTCCGTACTCCCTCTTATCATCATAATGATAAGTATTCTATTGTTCCCTCCCTTAGCTTCAAGCTAAGCTAGACCAAATTAATGACATTCCATAACCATCTCTGTTTTCCCAAGCTTCCAAGAAACCATACATACATACATACACATACATATATTTTAATTTTTATTATAATGCGGTAATTAATTAAAATCTGGCTATGCCTACATAGGCTGTAAATTACTCTTGAATTTAACCAGCTATATGTCCGGTTCGGTCCAAGTAATGGGTCAATTAGTGAGGCCACTAACCAAAGGCAAGTGTCTATTACGTAACACACTCAAATAATTATATATGTTGAATAAGCTACTGTTGGATATACATATATATTTCATTTGACGGACACAGTTTTTAAAAGAGGATTGGATTAATTTTATAATGTACATACACAGTTTGTCCTTAATCGATCGCCTCTGCAATAATGCATCCAATGCGTGCTAAGTTGTATTATGAATAATATTCAGTAGATGGCACAATTGTCGCTAGGACTTTAATTAATAATAACTACTATATATATAGATACCTCGTTTGTCAGATAGTAGTAGTAATGTTTAATTACCCTATGTCTCGCATAATTAGTTGGGGGGTTGGTGCAACAGAGCATATTCCTAATCAATTTATGCTTAAATATATAGTAGTTAAATTACAGCAAATTAATTAAAGGAAAAGTGGAACATAATATAACTAGATCGATAAAGTCAAATTATCAGAGAGAAACAACAACAACAAAAATATAATAGATCAGAAGTAACTAACGTGATGATGAGGTAATTAATTAGTAATTGAGGGTAATAAATTAAAGCGGAGTTAGTATATATGTAAAGTAGGTAGTAGAGAGAAGAGATGAGATGAGCACGTGGAGAATGACTTTGACCCAAGCAAGTGAAGTGAAGTGTGTCATGACTCATGACCATGTAAATTGCCTGGTTGGCCTTCAATTTGATGATTATGAGTTATGACCCATCTCTATTGCCATATATCCTAGCTATATATGAAAATTATACAAAAGAATTAACATATCCTAAATTATACAAAAGAATATTTAATAATTATTACCATCATACTTGGTTAACGATAAAAAATTAGCCGAATCAGTCAATAAATTTATTTGATAACAATTTTATTCGAAAAAATTATCTAATTAATTTTAATGAGCTAAATAATTATAATGACTCAAGATTTATATATAGCTGATATTAACTGACACTCGTACCATTATATATATTTGGAAGCATGCATATGAATGCGTTTATGCAGAAATTTCATGTTGCATGCATGCTAACTACTCCAGCTCGCTTGCCGAAGGTTTAGTAAATATATAATGTCCTTATTTGTAGCAGCCATCTCTATGCATGCCTGTGTTATATAGTCCCCTGGCTGTTTAACATAATCAAAGTATGTATCAAACCCCACCTATAACAAATTCGGTAGAATAATGTGATTTTCATATTTAAGACCAGTTTACATAATAAGTATAGCTAGCTAGGTTGCTCATATGGATCAAGCTAAGGTCATAATATTCAAAGCCCTTTCTCAAAAGGCGGCTCCAACTAGCTACATCGCAAGTAATAACTCTGTTCATTAATTAATAATATTTAATGTACAACAGAAATACATTTAATTAATATCCAACATGTACTATGTATTCTTACGTATAATACACATTACATATGATACACGCGTTGAATACTAATTAGATTTATTTCTATCGTACAACAAACATTATTGTTTGATTAATTATATATATACCAGAAAAAGTTTATATATCTCAAATCAGTCTACTTTTATTATTAGTGTGACGACTAATTATATATCTTATGTATGTGTAAAAGCAGCTACTAGAATTAGTAATTAGGAATGCAGTTATACTAGATGCACTTGGAAATGTGCTTATCTATTTTAATTTCATCATCACTCGATCAGGTGAATAAGTATAACAACAAATTATTAGAGATGTCTAGGAACGACCTGGTATATGCATGCATGTATTGGGTTTAGCCTTCAAATTTGAAAATATCTCTATTAATAATTATGTTATTAGTCACTTCAAGTCTGAAAATGTTTTCTATTAATTACATTTGTTAGAGACTAGTCTTCGTACGTATTTGGTACATATAGGGGAAAGAAGACTAATGGTCAAAGTAAACGCACATCAGTGAATTCTTTTTTCAGAAAAGAAAAGGGTTAAAAACTGCATGTTAAGTACTTTGTTTGACCTGATTAATTGACCACGCGTGTCAATTATCCAAACGGGGTCTATACGCTGCCTCAGTCGACATTAATAAGACCCAAAACAGATTTTAGGACATAACACGATCAGTCGACATTAATATAATTTAAGGACTTCTCTATTTCTGTTTTCGGTTCTAGCTAATGGGCTTTATCGGCCCATGCCTTTAGGTAGATGGGTTGTGTTTTTATACTATGGGCCGTATTCATTAGTGGGCTTTATCTTAATTGGGCTTCGGAAACTGAGAGTGAATATTCCACAAAATCACAGTTAAAGAGAAATATATATATGTTTTGTGTTAAGAAAATAATGACTGCTCCTAGTATAATCATATCTGAAGCCTACACTACACATCTGATGAGCAATGATAATAGCACGTATATTTTCCTCACATATTTCTGAGTAAATCATTAGATAACATGTTCTTATCATAGCATTATTTTTTTTACTAACGGTCCATAATCAACACATACACATTGCATAATGAGTAACTATGATTTTACCTATATATTGATAGCTACCTATCGTTAATGGGTCGCTGCTTAATGATAATTGCCTATACACTTTACTCAAATACACATTTACAAGCCACTCAATAATACTCCAAAAATTAGTACTAAATGATCCTCATACCCCACTTAGATTTTATTTTACCTTATCAATACCTATTATTTTGCGTAGGATGATGTCTCCAAAGTTCATTTATGCCTTATACACAAACAGACACATTGACATGATAAGATTTGATGATATATATAGTACGTGAATTCTACTACCTCAGATCGTTATATTGAATTATTTATTATTAATAGAGTTAATCATTTTTAAGTTTACATTATGACCACCCCATTTGAAATCTTTACTTTTTATTTATTTATTTATTTATTAAAGAGTAAATATTTTGCAATTAATTATCAATTAATCACAAGATATGATGTGATGATAGCTCATTTTATCCTTTAATTAATTATATGATTAGGACTTTGAATTCTACTCATGAAAATGAAACACATTTTGTGGCTAAACAGTCAACAGTGAATACCTAGTTTCTTTTAAAAAAATTAATGAACAATTTTTATTTATAGGAGAACTTTTTACATTATCATAAAACACATCTAATGTGTAATTCAAAAACTTTCACAATTATACATTTTTATTTTGAAATATTTAAATATGTTGAGAGCATGTAACTAAGAATCTCTCTTTACAGGCCAGCTTAAATTCCTATATTATTGCAAATGAAATTCACTCAATAATTAACTCAATTAGCTAAATTACTGGTCAGGACTTATATACAATAATTTTAAGCATTATTATTCACAAAAAATTATTCAAGCATAATGAGTGGTCCCAGATGATCTTGTCTGTTTGCTGAGGTTAGAGAAGGGTGGATTGGAATGGATAGGATAGGAGCATGTGAATCAAAGGGTGCACATGCACTTAACCATGTGAAGGGATGGATGGGGAAGAACTAGTAGCAGAAATATGAGACATGTCTTGTGTACTGATAAACCAAAACCAAATGTCATGGTTTGTTTATTGAGTTTGGGAACTAAAATATACCATATTCCCACTCAACTAGCTAGTTATAAAAATCTCTTCTTGTACTCCAAAACTGCACATTGAAAGTATTATGGCATTTCAACAGATTAGGCCACCAACCTTTCTTTTTTCTTTTTCTTTCTTTGTCATCCAACAAACCCTTTTCCTTTCCCCCTTTTGGATTTTTGCATGAGTCACCTGATCCAAGGCACCTACAAACAAATAATAGACATATTATAAAATAATAAAAAATTAATAATCATGTAATTTTGGTTTTTTTAGAAGGTGTTATGGGAAAGGGTATAAGGTCATGTATGATTGTCTCTCTGATCTGATCTCTTAGCAATTTCAACAAGAGATTCTATGTATACACCATGATTGGGTGCACCATGATTGGTTTTGACTGCTTTTAAGATCTCACCTTTGACTCCTTCACCTACCTTCTTCTTTTATCACTCACATATTATTTTCCAACTTTGTAATGAGATTTTGTACCATGACATTAAAATGAGCCTAAGGTAGGATGTTATGTAGTAATAAAATCCTCAAGAGGTACTTTACTTTTGTTGTTAAATCTGAATCTAGAATAAAAATCTAATTAGGTCCACTTTGTGAGAGTGACATTGGAAATGTACATGAATCAATTACCATTGGGATAGTATAATTATGTGTAGTATATATATATGCTTCACTTGACTGGGACATATTCATGATTCCCTCAAACTTCAAGATTCAAAGACAGAGTCTTTTAACATTGTTTTCTAGTCTTCATGCCTTGAATTTCATATGTGTATGAAATCAAGACCACTCTTTACACAAAATTATTATATATATATATACACACAGAGTTCAAAGTGGCATGGCATAATGATTAGTACATATAATTAAAGCTATCAATTCATCCAGTAGTAAATTAACTTAGTTAATCAACAAGAATTACTAGATAATAATTGATATACTATGATAAAGCAATTTACCATTTGGTTCTTGTTCTGTTCATGTCTGAGACTGGGAGAGTAAATTTGACCAAGTTTGGTAATTGTTGGAGAAACCATATCCGTACTAAAAAATCAGGAATGTGGAGGGTCATGGGTGAACCTTAAAGTGCCACTCTAGGACACAAGATTCAAACAGTTAATGATGGGAAAAAACAAATACTCACTAAGATGCCATGATTTAACCAACTTTGGTGATTCAAAAGTAGTAAAACAAAATAATAATGAGGCTAAAACAACTTTACTATTTGATGGTTGTGGGGAACAAAATCAATTCCAAAAACCAGGTGAACAATCATGAAGTTCTCACTGATAGAGATGGGACACCAAAACACACAAACCCCAACATATTATCCTCAAATCTTGACCTCTGAGGCCTAATCATAAGAATAATAACATGAAATTAATCTCAAATTCAACCTATTATTTAACTAATTTGTTAGAAACAGAGGACTTTATATTTCTGCAACTGCTACACTTTGATATCATATGCATAGCCATAAAGATACATTAGAGGGAGGAACAAAAATCATATATTAGAAGGAAGAAAATTGCATAAACCTTTGTAATTCAGATGTTGCAAGAATGTGTCATTCATTAATCTGCAATCTCAGAGGACCAAGCTGATCAAGTAATTTCATATCCATTGTGGGGTTATTCCTAATTTCACAATCATAGTGGGGAAAAAGAAATTTTCACAATCATGTCAATTGCACAGGAGATAGTCCATTTTGGAAACAAATATAATCATAATTACCTTGTAATTTTCTCATGGTTTATTGTTCTGGACCATACAGCAACAGGGTGAATAAATTTATTGAGTAATAATTACTGTGGAGATTTGATTTGTATTTGTGACAGGAATCTAGAATTTTCCAATTATGGTGCTCAACCGAACTGAGTAAGATCTGAAGTTTAATGTTAGCTTACGTATGAGGTTAATTATAAAAGGTGATTAGGATAAGAAATATCACCAAAAATTTTCATCACTCACTCAAAAGGTGATTAAATTTGCAGTAAATGTGGCATGAAAACGACATATTCACTTTCCAAATACATAATAAATGTAATGTAATATCCTCTGCTTTGCACACTCTGATGTCATAGTCTCCCTTTCAGGATTACCAAATTGATTCAGTGATTTTGATATCTCTATCGTTTTCATGCTTGTGTTTAAATAATTTGAATGATTATGGTTAGAATGTTACAAATTCCTGAAATTGAAGCAACACAGCAACAGAAACATTAAACTAAGCTTTATTCTTCTGAGTACTTTAGCAAAAGTGAACTTTCTAACACTCTTCTCTACTTCTCATTGTAAACATCAAATGTTTTTACATGCAAGTGTATGTATGAGGCAAAGACAGTGAAATTATATGCTAAGTTCATCAGGGGCAGATAATTTTCTCAAAAATGCTTTGAACTTCTGCAATAATTTATTTTGCTGCATGCATTAATAAGGAAGTAAAAAATATGTGAAAGGAAGCGTGAGAGAAAAAGGAGGAGCTAAAAAAAAGGATGAAAAATTTAAAAGGGCCTTTAATTATAGAAATGGGGCCTTATATTAATCATTAGTACATCCACTCAATCTTATTCAGTGTCCATTCTCATGGAAAAGCAAACCATGCCTAACAAGAGGCCAACAAAGTAGAAAAGTGTTCTTTTTCTTTCTCCAAAATTCCTATCCTCTCTCTCAGCAAGTCAAAACATTGTTGCTTCAATTGAAAAATCCTATGCTATGCTTCTTGCAGGATCTCAACTCAAGTGGGGTATGAACACAGGCACTACAGTATAGATTACAAAAGTATCCATTTATATTTTCTTTCTCTTATTCTTGGAAATATTTTAACTTAGTATATACAACTCTAAGCATATGAAATATTGATTTCTATTACTCTCAGAAACACAGAAAGTTTTCATCTAAGAATAGTCAGAGTAATAGTTTATTTTTTTTCTTAAATGTTATTGACTTTTCTTAAAACAAGACAAAATTTTATTCTATACTATTCATCATTATGCACTGCATCACTTATATAATTATAGTATTTAAAAATATAAATAAAACAAAATGTGAGAGATATAGTGATTACCTATACGATACAGAGTTGGATAGCACCTAAGAATATCTACATTGGGCAATACTTCTTGACTTAACTAAATTGCAGAGTGATTGGTCCTCCTCCTCCTCGAGCACACACACATCTTAAACACAATATATATATATAACACGATACGAATTGGACACGAATTGGACGTAATTCTGTTATACAATCAGCACTATTATATGTGATAGGAATAATTCTTAAGAGAAAGAGAAACGTCATTTATATCTGCTATTTAATTTGTTACTCGCTGTTGCTGTAGCAATGCAGGACAAGTTATCAATCATATTTTATTTTCTTCATTTTCAAATACTTGTGTCAGAATCAAGAACAATGTCACTCTACAATCTTTGAAATAAAGGGTTCTGGCCTGGCCAGTTGTCTAAAAAGCCGTGCATCAGTTTGACAAATTTTCTCACTACTAACATTTTCAGACCATGCAATTTATTTGCAGAGGGAAAAATAAGAGAGGCATGAAACATGAAAAACAAATTTGACATATTACAACATGATTGATTGACTATACATAGAACAGAAGGCCGTACCGTACATAGAGAAAGCATAGCCTAAAAGGTCTCTTAGAGAAGATATCTGATATCTTATCTAGGACCAGAAGATAGAGATATGCTAATTAAATTAAATGACTAGAAAAGAAAAATAAATGACTGAGATTGTTGAGAAAAAAATTAGTTAAGATTAGCAGAATAAGAATGTGAAATGCTGAGATGGAATAGTGTGTGTGTTTGCATCAATGAGGCCGAGGAGGAATGACAGAGCAGAGCTCAATAGAGCCATAATGAAGTAACTCTTCAATCATTTGCTCAATGTGATCCTCTTCCAGAGGCTCGAAAATCTGCTGCTGCTGTTGCTGATGATGATGATGAAGACCACTTTCCACTTTAACCTTCTTAAGAACCCAATTCCCATCGGAATACTCTTGTTCTTGCTCTTCCCTTTCTCTCTTGTGCGGAGGCAACATTGCATGATCAGTGCTTTCAATGGTCGTCACAGATGAGTTACTGTTATTGCTGCTGGTTGTGGGGATAACAGCATTGGGCAGTGGCGGCAACGAAGGGCGAGTGATCTGCAACGATGCCATATAGCATCTGTGGAGTTTAGCAGTCAAAGTTGCAGAGAGAAGCTTCGAGGATGATGACTGTGACGCATTGGGGTTGTAAGGGAAGTTGGTTCTCGCCCTCGTCCCACACATTAGCCTCGCTGCTTCATCGTACGCTCTTGCAGCATCCTCTGCTGTTTCAAAAGTACCAAGCCATATCCTAGTTTTCCTGCAAAAGAATAACCAATATAAGTTTACTTCTTTTTAATTTCAATGATATGCAATAAAAGTGCTTCAAGAAGATGCAAGAATTATAGAGGTTGATGGCTGGCTTACAAAATGGGGTGGCGAATTTCGGAGACCCAAGAGCCCCAATGCCTTTGTCGGACGCCTCGGTATCGCTGTTGTGGTCTGGCCATGTTAGGAAAACTGTGTATGTTGTTGGGTTTCACAGAGACAATGTTCTGTTTTGAGTGGTGTGAATGTGATAGGGAGAGTTGTGGTACCAAGTGAAGTAGGATTGAAGAAGAAGGGGTGAATGGGTTTATGTAGTTGGGGGCTGCCTCTATCTCATCTGGCATCCATTTTGAAGCACATTGGGTCCCACACAGGGGATTTTCTGCTCTTCCCTTCTTTTTCATTTACCCTATCACCTCCCTGTAATTAACTTATGGCTGTATTGCAATTTGCAAGCCATGACTATTGAATTTATTAGTGCCCCCTCAAGAATTCACATGTCTTTCTTTCTATGTAAAGTCTAAACTCTGTTTCAGATATATGCATAGATAGTAGTACTATGAAGAATTTACATATTTGTTTTCCTTTATCATAGAGCTAAGGTCCAACAACTACTCATTTGGCACAAGTAAAACATATTCACTGTAGATAGTATTACAAATCATCTCGTCGCTGCAAGAATTATCCACTACTATTCATGTAAAAAATCTAAAATCCAAGATCGTAGCCCATAGATTCTTCTCATGTGAGTGGTGATCATTAGGGTAGCAATTTGACAATTTTGTAGAGTGTGAGTAATGTTTTCTTAGTCTCCTCTGGTGCTACAAGATCTTTGAACATATCATTCTCCAAGATACACAAATCACCAATTGCAGCTTGTATGTGTCTATTTCTTTTTTATATCAGCAAATATCACAATTTAGTCCTTTGTCGGGACCATTAGGCGACCAAAGATAATGATCATATTTGCTGCAATTATTTGTTGTTTTCAGTTTCACAAAAATAACAAACATGGATAAATAGTGTTTGGCGTTGCAATTTTGTGCATCAACATGTTAGTAGCAGTTAAATTATAATAATTGGGTCAATCCCAAGTTGAGGGGCACATCGGTTTAAGACAAAAGATTCTTGGACCTCATAATTACCCAAACATATCAAATCATTTGATCAAATCGATCTCTCTCATTCATTCACTATTTTCAAATCTGTAATCTATTATTAGATTAGAGCAACACCAACAAAACAAAACAAAACCCCTTCTCCCCTCTTTTACTTTGCTTTCTGTTGGGGACGGGCTCATCTCATCATATAATCAAGTTTATCAGTCACGGAGCGATTAAAGTATTCGGTACTTGCCACAAGTTTTGAACAGTAACTAATTCATTCATTAATACCATACCTTTAAGTAGTGTTTGTTTTTCGTGATTCTGGACCAGAGTCAAGGGAGTTATGGAGTCAGTGTCACTGGAGTAAGAGTCACAGTGACTTTAAAATTGGCTCCAAGCACACCCTCACATATTTGTGTCTCCCTTCCAGTACACGGTGACTCTCCTCCAATACATAGTGACTCCAAAATTGGAGTGAACAAAAAAATGACAATTTTGTTCACTGAGTCACTGTGACTCTGTCTGTAACCCTCGCACCAAACACTTGACAGAATCAAATTTTCCCTTACTTTCTGACTATGACTCCAGAGTTAGAAAAAACTAACGCAGAGCCCTTTATTTCTCTAATCAAAGTATAGATGGATGTTAACAGTGCTGTATGTCATGGATGTTCTTCAGTTTCACATCAAGTTCTAGTTTTTTTTTAGCTCCAATGTATGCCTTAGGAATGCTTGTAATTAGGTAATGAAAGAGAAGAATATGGTATGGATGGACTTGGTATATGAGTTAGGACATTGGCAGTGTTTTGGGATTTTGATTGATTGACAATATAATGGTCAATGTTCTTCTCTTAGCTACTATTCATTCACATGCTTAGATTGTGCAAAATCCTACAGGATATAAACCCCAAAAGAAAATTAAATTATTGAATTTTTAAAATTCATTCAGAAGGGAAATAAACAAAACACAGTTTCTTTCATTCTGTTGAAAGCATAAGCTTTTAATTAATTTTCTGCGATGCCTATTGGATGTTTTATTTATTTATTTATTTATATGTAGGGAATATCCGTTTTGTGTGTTTTCGTTCTAACACATACATTTTGTTTGATTGAATAATTCATTGAACTGAAGACATGAAGATATTAGTCACACCCGCCCATGTGATACACACACACATACACAAACTACTAACGGCAAAATACCTTCTTGTTTGAATACAACACAACAATCATGGGGATGGGGGTCCATTCTTGCTAGGGTAGTGAAGTCCTCTACTATGTGTGCCACGTGTAGCTCTCAAATTTGATGACACTCATCAAGGTGTTGTTATTTCATTTTTGATTAATTATACCGGTACATTATAAAATCAGTCATAATCAACTATCATATCTAATAATACAACTTCTTAAAATTATTAATTAATCTTTTAAAATATTGAATTAATAGATTAATAATTTTAAAAAATTAAATTATTACATATAACGATTGACTATGATTAATTTTATAGTGTATAAAAATTATTTTTCTTCATTTTTATATAACAATTGTATATTCATCTTATCAAAGTCTAATAGTTAGTTCCTCGATACTAAGATTTATTATGAAAGTGATTCTCCCAACTTAATTTTTTTCTTTGGTAAATGATTTATAAAATAAAAATTCAACAAAAGTAGCAAATATATTGTGCATAATATATATTATATGATACGCATATTATATATCATATATGATGACATCCTATTTTGGTTAATTTAAACTATTTTGATTAATTTTTTATTATATACATAGTAAAAAAAATTTCTTTTCACAACTCTAAATTTAAAATCCTGATTCTTAGTTAAAGACTTTTTTTTTTCGCTACATCAGGAAATTAAAAAGAAAGCTAAGGCACTAACTTTGTATACTGCAAGACAATTATTATAATTGATTAGTGCTGTTATTTTCTCGGTGAACATTCTCTTTAGATCTATTTATGTTGGATTTAACAAATAGTCTATATAACGATTGAAAGGTAAAACTGTCTACTTTATAGTTTTTAGTACATTTTTGCTTTTTGTTTCTTTCTATGCTGAGGGAAAAGGAGAAAAATAACAGTCAGTAACAAGGGAAATATTATTTTTTGTTGAAAAAAAGACAGGAAAAAAGAATAGAAGGGAGACAAAAGAACAAGTAACATGTATGTCATAAACTGAAAGATTTGGAACTTTATAAATATCCCTATCTATGTCTCTCTCTATCTTTTCATTTTCTCTGTTTTAGATTTTAATTTGTTGTTGAAGGGATTTTCTTTTTTCTTTTTTGGTGTACAGCTAACATATTCAAATTGATATGCATGCACAAAAGGTCAAGAAAATAGTGAGGTAAACATAAAATAATAAGGGTCCTACTCATACATACACATACGCGTGAAATGGGCCCCAAAACATAACATGGGTGATGAAAGCATAATCAGTGTTTTTATCTATTTAATAAGGTTTAATTTATTTTGAGCAATAACCTAAACCTATATATCCCATTCCTCTGATCTATCTCCACACAAACTAGTTACTACTTCACATGCCAATATCACTCACATGCTTAATCCATTGAATTCACATATATAATAATGTTTATTAAACAACAAAAATACATCTAACGAGTATTCAACTGTACTATACATAAGACATAATGTGCTATGTGTATAACACACATACGTACAGCATATATTACATCTTATATATAACACACGTTGAATACTCGTTAAATATATTTTTGTTGTACGAGAAACATTAATATATATATATATATATATATATATATATATATATATATATATATAAACAAATTAGATAACAAGGGTCAGCTGCGTGGCTTGAGGATAAGGACATAACATGGGAACTTTTCTTTTCTAAGTAGCAAAACTAGTAGTAATGAATTGAACATACACGTTATGTCCTTTTCTGTGTTTTATGTATTCCTAACTCGATGAATACACATACACATGCATGAACGTATGTATAGACATCCATGTGAGTCAATTGTCTTTTTCTTTGATTTCTTTTGTTTAAGTTTCTTCCTTAATTAGGTCCCACTGCTCCATTATATTGAATATGCCATCGAGAATGTTTACCACTAAACCACCCTGAAATTCTTTTCTTGTACATAAAGCAAAACCAAGGTTCTTGTTAGGCAAACACTTACACATAGAGTGTATTTGGTATAAAAATAAAGATCAAATTTATTTAAATTCATCTTATATAACAATACTAATAAGTAAAGATACATGTATAATATAAATATGTATAACAGTTATACTCATATTCACTATTAGATTTTAAGTTGACATCTTTTTTATATTCAAAATACTTTAAATCTAATGATAGGATACAGTTTGTATGTTTATTGTAAGTATTTGGGTTGTATACCAAATATTTGCTCATAGCTATATAGTATTGCATTTAACATAGGTTGCCAGGAATAAAAAATCAAGATGTTAAAACTCATTGAATATAACACTAGCTAAATAAAGCAGACAAAAATATATATATTTTTCATAGTATTTATTATCTGCACAGTGCACTCACATAGTTTTTATTGGGGACAAATTAAACTTTTCACGAAACTTTTTTCATATAGACATATACATATTATACTATTATGAGTTGAAGTTGAATTAGACATGTAATTAATGAGACGGTGAGTTTATTCAAGACCAGTTATTAGTTAGTTAAACAAAATTTGATTAATGAATGAAGAGCTGGAAATTAATAGATTAAATGTGATTCACAAAGATGGTATTGAGTCTATCTGATCTGCTGACCATAAACAACTGTAGGTTGTTTGTGAATCACAAATGGACGGTAGAACAATAATGTGGACAATGAAAAATCAGCCTATACAATCAATTGATCTATTTTGGCTTTGGCCCAAATACTCATTGAGATAGTAATGAGCTGAGTAATTATGGCCCAAAATCTCATTTATTGGCTGGTTGGGCTGGTTTTGTATTATTCATTTAACATCACCCAAAAAAGAAGAATGATCGATGGTCAAGTTGCTATGTGTGCATGAGCATATATATACTTTTCAACCGTGAGTGTACGTTGACGCGCTTTCACTGCTAAGCAATCCAGAAAATGATCCAGCCGTGAAGGTGAATTAAAGAGTTTGATGTGACAGTCATTCATATTTATTATTCTCTTCACAATCTTTCTTTTTTAGTCCCCACTCTTCCGCAGTCCATGCGCGCGATTGTGCCTGTACTATTACCTTCCCGTATAAAAAATAACACTATTTTTAAGATCACAAATATTTAGGAAATAATATAAAATCAGTCAAAATAGTCAACAAATTCTATTTAATATTTTATGACTCAAATAGCACTTTTAAATATAAGTATATTTTTAATGGGATGAGTGATTGTGACCCAAATTTCTATTTATTGACTGTTTTGGTTGATTATTTATTGTGCCGCAATACTCTGGTTGACCATGTATATGTTCAATCTATTATATTAATTTTTTTTAGACATATTATTCATTTTACTTTTTACTATTGAATTTGAATAAATATTTATAAATATTCACTTTATAAATGTCAATATAACATTATTCTTTAAAGTATATATATATATATATATATATATATATATATATATATATATATATATATATACTTTACTATTAATAAGCATATGCAAGTTCCATGTGCAGCTTCCGATTTTGTCTGCACTGCTATCGTCTTTTTGCACATATAATATAATACTGTATCTAGGCAGTTGCTATTTAATTTCTGAGGAACATTTTATCAAACAATCTCAATAAAAATTCAACCGCTCCCATATGCATTGCACACAACTTTCTTTTTTTTCTTTTCCCTATTGTCTTTTAGTTTTGGTTTTGGACGAGATTACAATGTTGTGTTGGTATGGTGACATGAGAGAATATGATATAAATATATGGTCATGGAGATGGAGATACAATAATATAAAATTTTAGCATTACATTTAAATTAATGTAAAAATAATAGTTCCATTGTGTTTGGGTTCTCATGATTAATTATAAAAAATAAAGTAAAAACAATGATTATTCTATCTCATCATATTTAATTTTGAGTCCTTATTTTTCAAGAGTAAAAAATACATAAATTTTAATCATATATTTATCATCAAACATGTTATTTATATATTTTATCCTTGTATTTTTATTATATATGTATATCCCACCAAACAAACGCTACCCGAGTTTGAAACCCTCCTATCCCCCATTAAGGAAATAATTAAGTAACAAGTTCTAAGCTAGTCTTGAATAAGGTTGGTATGTACGTGTCTAGGCAATAAACTACATAAATTCTTACTGAACAAATATTATGTTATTACTAAACAAATGGGACTATTTCACTAGTTCTTTATAATGTTCTAATCGTTTATATTGTTGGTATTTCACTTAGCTTGTAGGCATGATTAATTCTTAATCACAAATAGTTAAAGCGCAATGATATATATTATCATTAAATTTTATTTGAGTACTAGCTATTAGACTATATATCTCTCGTGTATTAACTTAATACTTTTACCTAAATAAATTAAAATTATGGAAGAATCTTCCTTTTTATTTTTTACATATTCTGTTTGTTACAGTATTAAGTCTACAGATCGGAGGAATCTTCTAGATTCTCTTTTAATTAGAGTATATATTTGTATAGTACTACCAAATAGTTTAATGATGTGGTTGTTGAAATTTGGGGTTCGTTGTGTTGACATGAAGATTAAAATTTGTTTTATTGTGTGGAATGTAGTCGTTAATTTATAAATAATATTTATCGTAGTACAGAAATATATCAAACTAGTATCCAATATTTGCTATAGATAAGACATAATGTGTCTTATATGTACGTGTGCTATAACACATGTACGTATAGCACCCATGTATAATACACATTGAATACTAATTAGACGTATGTCTATTGTACATGCAAACATCTACTTTAATTTATTTATCTACCTATTTGGGTGAGGATGGATAATTCAATGAGCTAGGGACGCAGTTTTTTGTCCCCACGGATATTAGTCAAGAAGAAGCACATGCTCCTTTTACTGTGCAAAAACTGCTAAATGCCAATACTTTGAGGTAATCAAAACCTAAACCCAATCATGCTGTTGGTTTCTGCATTTTAAATTAATAAAAATTATACATATAGGATTAAAATATTTAATGATGAGATGTATTTTCCGCACTTTTCAAAAATAGAAATAAAATGAACATAAAATTGAACAAGAATCAACATGAACTATATTATCTTTAAACTAATTATTTATGAAATACAAATTTTATATTTAATTTTTGTCTTGTTCTGTATATATATGGAATCAAACGTGGCCTATATTCTGTTTCTAGCAATATATATATATCCTGCTCTACCATGCAGTTGTAAAAATCGTTAGAAAGTTAAGAGCAGATAATTACAAGATTAAGCAGCTAGTAGATGCTAGCTACTTTATTGGCATGTAAAGGGGAGGAATTTAATCAACAAGGCATTGAAATTGGGCATGGAAGCGGTCTAATCAAATCAAATATCCCTAAGTAGATATGGGCAACAGAAGCCATGAGATAGTTTCAACATAATACCTATTGTGCGAGAATTAAGCTACGAATAAAATGGCTTTTAATTTAATTAAACAACGGGCGAATATTTGAAATTGGGACAAGCTGCGATAATTGTGGAAACTATAAAGAAAGAGAGAAGTGTGATGTATGTAAATTTAATTGTATTATTGTCATGTGACTTTGATGATAATTACGTGAAGACGCGTTTCCCGCCAAACCAAACCAAACCAAACCTCATACTGAGTAGTAGTCTCGATGTTGATTTTGTTTAAATTGAGAAAATTAATTGAATTGAATAATGACAACCGATGAAAATAAATAGGGCAAATTTTGTATTGTAATTGGATGGTGAATGCTAGTACTGTGTAGGTGTTGATGATGAACTGGATTTGTTTAGCTGATATGATACGGAATTGATGATGTGGAAGAAGGAGTAGTTAGCAGCCATTAATCCCTACTCTACTGTATGTGCCAAGATCGACTATGTCAAACTCAAGCACAATTTGCATTTTACACGACTCACTCAGTGAGGACCAACATTGAACCTAACAAGACTCTTTTTAATTTATTCAATTCAATTTCTCTTTTCATTTTGCCCGCCCCGAGGTTCATGCTTTCAATTTAGTTTTTGTTTGATGGGATAGAAATGTTCTTTGAAAATATGTAAGTTATATTTAAAGGACAATTATGCCGCTCCTATAACTTTTTTCTTTTTTTTTTTTAAATTATGCATCGTAAAATAATAATAGAGGGATAGAGGCGAACATTTAAATTCTCCCAATTTTTTTCCCCGGAAAAAGTTGGTGTATGACTTGCACTACTATTTTTTTCTTTTTTGCTTTCTATTTTCTAGGTAATGAAATAAGAAGAGACACCAAATTCTATCAAATTTCCCTCTTTCCATCCATCTCTTCTTTCACTCATTTTTGTTCATAGATTTTCTATGGGCCAGATTCAATAGATTTAATAAACCTTTGTTGATCAACGAATTTCTTTTACTTGTGACTGAAATCCTTTAATTAAAAAAGTTCAGTTTTGGTCAATAATTTTAAAATAGGCTCGTCGGGTAACGAAAGAGGCCCAAAACTATTTGTTTCTTCTCCTTAGTTTGTGGACTTAAAAAGTGGGCTTTGCATATACTGGTATAATAACACAGAGTTACATCCAAAAAATATAAGAAAAGAAAATAACTATAAAAGGAGCTCCGGCTAAGAGCTAGGGTTTTGGGTCACCAGTCTTCGTTCCACCATAGTATAGTCGGCGCAGAGGAACTTCCGTAGACAAAGCAGCGAAAATGGTACTCATCCATCAGAATCTAGAATCTGTGTTCATCTTCTTCCAATTTCATTGATTATTGTGGCTTCTTGTTGGTGTTTTTTTTCTGTTTGATCTGATTTTGTGTTTGTGTTTGCTGTGGAAGCCTTCGCACAAGACATTCAGAATAAAGAAGAAGCTGGCGAAGAAGATGAGGCAGAACAGGCCCATCCCTTACTGGATCCGCATGAGGACCGACAACACAATCAGGTCTCTCTATCGCACTCTGTGCCTTTTTTGCGATGCATCATTCGTTTGCTTTCGCTAAGGCTAACGATTTCTCTATTTGACTTTCAGGTATAACGCTAAGCGCCGCCACTGGCGTCGCACCAAGCTTGGATTCTGAGGTGCTTCCATTTTTGCCCCTAATTTTTTCGAGCTTCATTCAATTAATTAGGGTTTACTTTATTTTAACTTTTATTTCGAAGCAAGTAAAGAACAAGAACAATGCTTTTTGAGCTGTAATGTATTGCATCTATTGTAAGACCAATGTGACTGATGCTGTTGAACACCGCTTTCTTTTCTCAAGTAATTGCGATTCTTAATTATATTGTTTGGGTATCTTAGAATGATAGTTTGGTCTTCAGTTCTGCGCTTATCGTAATCATAATAAGTAATACATATTTGTTAGGCCTTGTGCGTTCATTCAATATTCATGATCAGTGATAATAATCTAAATTATCAATGTTGATGTTCTCCTAATTAATTCATCTTTCCAAGTCGGATCAATTGGCTGGTTAGAGAGACCGACCCTGTTATGGTTTTTGCCTAGTGCTACTCCTTTTCTATACACTTAGCCTCCTCTCACTTTTGTCCATAGCTTTGTATCATCTTCCTGCTATTGTCTTAACCTTTCGACTTGACTGTATGTGTGTGTGTTGTTCCATTGGTTTCTTTTGGTTCCGCTAGTAGTGAACTCCAGGCTTGTTCCCTGTTGCCTTTTTCCTCCCACTCCCTATTGGATTGAATATTACGTGGGTTCCTCTGCAATAGGATCCTCTCTAACCCAGGTAAAACGTAATTGTAATTGATACCTAGTATTTTGCTATAAACTAGTTGTCCTACTATCTGTTCAAAATGGTTAAATTTAGAGTTATCTTGGATTTTCATTCATTAGGTCAACCTATGGGTGGGAAGAGCTTTTAAAAGATAAAAAAAATCCGATCAAGTCTTTTATATCCATTATATTTAATTATCAAATTAAATAATGGTAAATGTATTTTTTTTTCTTTAGAATAATGTATTTAAAGTATTAAACATATTAAACTTATGCACACTATCATTTATGAATTGACTTGAAATAGATGTAAGAAATTTGATATTACTCTTGTTCTCTTAAAAATTCTTTTCTTTTATTGACGATTGGGTTATTATTACATTATACTTTTGCAGTAAATCCATGAAATACTTCTCCAATTAAACAATGAAATACGTGTGTGCTACTACTTCACATATAATCTGGTGTATCTATATACTTGAGGGAATTTAAAGATGGAAAAAATAAGGTTTTGGAGGGGAAGAAAGGGAAAGAGAGTGATTGAGAGGAGATCACCTTTCTTTGTTTGGGATTTTTGAGGGTTTTTAAAAACCATTAAACCATGTAACTCTCTTAAAGCCTCTTCCTCTTCTCTCTTTCAAAACTCAGCTCAGTTGGTAAAACATACTCGACGCCTATTGTTGTGTTATGGATGGGTGAATGACTTGTTACGATGAAAATATTGTATTCTGGCAGCAATATATTCTTGGCTAAGCGGTGGATATATTGAGGCAATCAATCTAGACTTCTTTTATTTATTTATTTTTTTTGTGCACGACCGGGATATGGGGTATCCACTGTTGACCACAGTGATAACTGGCCCGGAGTTTTAAAGTTTTTCCATACCAATGAGAGGTTCTTGGCAATATGTTCTTTTTATTTATCAGCCCAATTTGAATCACATCACATGGATCATAAATGCTGTTTCCCAAGAGGATTGGTGAATCTCTCTGTCCCTCTCTTGTGGAATCCCTTTGATGCAATTTCCTATTTTGTCTGTCATGTGGCTTTGGAAGGAAAGCACAGAATATGCCAACTATACTCCTTTTCTTCGATTTTAGTAGTATCACAATATTTTATATACGGTTGACTCGAGAGAATGGGTAATTGGGTATTATTGCTTATTGGTAAAATATCTTCATTTTCCGAATTTCATACATCCTAAGTTGGGAATGCAGGACGAAAAAAAAAAAAAAAAAAATCCAAACAAAATACTCTTATATACACGACGAACTTATTTCCCCACAAAAGTGAAATTGATTTCTTTACAATTGTTATTAACAATCCAATGCTCTTCATGTTTTCCCTTATGATCGTGTATTTTGGGGAAGGACTATTGGGTTGCGTGTAATATAGAAAGAGTGTGGTTGGCAAGGATCTATCTGTAATTTGGATCGAGTGTTGTGTTGGGCGAAACCCAAGTGGCTTGGTAGTGTCATAATCGCAAATCATCATCATTTCTGTCTTGGATTATCACTGTTAGCGTCGATCAAATCATGGATAGCCACTAGGAAATGGAATTCACGGGTGGATGATGCTGTGTCGCTTGTGAAACTCTGAGTGTTCCTCCAAGCTCAATGGGAACAAGAGGGATTAGCGAGTGCAGTACATCCGTGATCAGAGGGCGATAACTTGGTTCTGGTTGCACGCACAACACAGCTACAGCAGCAACCTTAACAATCACAAAGTTCAATACATTTATTTTAGTGACATTGCTTACAACAATTCTACCAAGTACTACTAGTAGCAGTTAAAATGGTTAATTATAAAAGTAGGAAATATGTCTGAGTTGTGATTCCTAGGTTCGGTTCACAATTCACAAACCTGGTATAAGTGCTTGAGATCCATTGTATCTTTAATAACTGGATCCACAATGTTTGGAAGTTTGGATCTATCAGTGAGTTGTGGCATGGCCTGCAAAACCATAAATAGCCATGTCATTGAAACTTGATCAATTATGGAATGAATTCAAAAGCAGAGCCATACCCATGTGACAATGGATTGGCACTGAGCTGGTGCCAGTTTTTCCACAGGCTTCCTTCCTAATAGCAGCTCCAAAAGCACCACCCCAAATGCATATACATCACTTTTATCAGTCAATTTCCCTGTAAATTAAATGATTTGCACTCCCTTCAATAATTAATTCCAAAGAGTTTTTTTATATATAACTTTCACATTGTTCCATGAATATGCACTCGTGTAGATCCAAGCCAATTTGTCCATGTTATTCAAAAATCATTGGAGAAGTAATCCTTTGCTTATAGGCTATACCCCTGAGTAAATCCTATTTCTTATTTATTTCAGATGATATAAAATTACCACCTAGCTGATGCTGTAACTAAGATCTAATTATTTATTAATTTATTCTTGTGAGAGGTACATTCCGGATACTAGTTTTTGTCTCTGACAAGAAGCATCCGAAGCAAAACTCAAAATAATAAATCAGTTTAAATAATGGAGATGACATGTCATGTCAGTTTGGCAGGTATATGATCAAGACAATCACAAGATTCACAGATCATATGTTTCTAAACTAATTTTATATAAATTGAATATACAACTAGGGGTCCAAAAAGAAAACAAATATATTGGATCCGGTTTGTTAAGACCTTAACAATCCCATTAAACATATAACAACATGTCACATAGCAATGCATATGGCATGAAATGAGAAGTTTGGTTGGCATTACCATCAAGAAGATACTCTGGAGCAACGTACCCCAATGTGCCTGAAAGCTTTATGTTCTTCTTGTTTTGGGACCCATCAGTTATGGCAAGGCCAAAATCAGAAAGCTGAATTTACCACCAAATAGTTATCACATTATAATACAAAAGGGAAATCTTTTTTTTTTATAGAAATTCAAATATGGTTTTCTTTTTCACCTTGGCATTGAAGTTTGCATCTAAAAGGATATTAGAAGATTTCATATCTCTATGGATCACAGAAGGGTAACAATGCTCATGCAGATACTCTAATCCTCTGGCTCAACATTAACCAAATAGTTTTGTTAGCTCACAGTAACAAAGCAGAACAGAAAGATTAAAAAACTAATTAAGAAAAATAACCTTGCAGTGTCAAGAGCAATCTTCATCCTCATATGCCAAGTCAATGCAGAGCCACGAGAAGGTCCTTCAACATATATCATTTTTTTAATTATTATTTTGGAAAAAAAGAAAAGATATTAGTATTATGACATTATCTGGTAAGTAAATAAACAAAATAGTAGATGCAGAAATTTTTTACCATGTAACTGAGCTTCCAAGGATCCATTTTGCATCAACTCATAGACTATGAATCTCGTGTCGCCATTAATGCTACAACCCAGCAAAGGAATTATGTTTGGATGCTGAATTTTGCTTAACAATTCCACCTCGTTCTGCAAATTCATGTGACTATTCAATACAAGATAATATAATTAAAAAAGCAGAGAAACCGCAAATGAAGAAATCACTAGTAGTAGGCTTTTTAATAATTACTTCAAATTCTCTCTCAGCATTTTGACTTTCACAGTACAATTTCTTGACGGCAACAACAAGGTTATCATCCAAACGAGCCTTGTAAACACGTCCAAAACCACCTTCACCCAAGATGTTACTTTCTTGAAAATTATTGGTTGCTTTCTCTATTTGCTTAAAATCAATTACTGGAACACACCCCTTCAAACCCACCGTCTTCACGGCACTGTATTTACTGAAAAATGTGGCCAACGTGAGCCCTTTCTCTGCATCTATGAATCCCAGAAAAGAGAAGAAAAAAAGAATCTCAGACAACATAAAAAGGAAGCATTTTGATGTTGAATTTGAGAACTGTGAAGGGAAAAAAGAACATACCTGAGCTCTGAACATTTTTGTTCTTCCTATTTGATTTTGAAGGATACTTTCTTCGATAAATCCAGAAGCATAGCAAAACCAAGACGGCAGCACCAAGTGCAGCAGTGGATACGGCTAAAGATATTATCACTTTCTTGTGAGAATCTTTTCTGTGATGTTCTTCCCCCACAGGAATTCCTGATATACATGTAGCAAATGTATTATATATTTGCAAATACCATTAACAGAGCTTATGCAAATGCATAAGATCCAAAAATGATGAGAAATAAAAGAGTAATAATACTCCCGAAGAAACATGAAGTGACAAGAAATCATTAGCATTAAATGGTGCTGCAAAATTTTGGAAATTGAAAATCGAAACTGTTGAAGCTCTGAGCCAGCAGAAGAAACAGAACAAGAGATAAAGGAGGATAAAACAGGGGAAACAGAGAGAACAGAGAGAGATGAGTTACCAGGGGAATTGGATGTGGAATTTGGAGCAATGGGTGGGGGAAGAGGAGGGTCTAGAGCAGCGGCGTGAACCCAAAAGGGTAAGTGAAGAATGAGAAGAATGATATTCATGGGAAGAAGGTTCATTTTCGCTGTTTGTTGTGTCTCCTTTGAGGAAATGGAATACATGAAGATAGAGATATGTGTGTGAGGTGAGGATGCAGCAGCAGCAGCAGAAGCAGCATGAAAAGGATCACACACACAACAAGACAGAGAGGTATTGCAAGCTGTGAAGCCACAATGACAATGCAAGTTTGTGTGTGTTTTGGTTTTGGATCTTCCAAGTCTTCACCTTTTTTTCTCTATCCAAAAGTAATTATAAAATGAAAAAGAAAAGGAAAATAAAAAGGTACTGTTTTTTGTTGTATCTTTTGAGCACTCCCTTTCCCAGTTTTACTTTCTCTCTTTTTTTAATCTCTAGTTTTATTTTTAAATTCTGCACAACAGAGTGCAACTTTTAATTTTTAAGGGCAAGTGCATGATAAACATGTGCACATGTTCTTGATCATCTTCTTCTTCTTAGTAGCAACCTTGTACATTCTTCTTCATCTCATCTCATGCACCACCACCAATACCATAAAGAAAAGGAAAAGACGCTGAATGCCCTGGCTGGCCTGCATGATTCAGCTATGGTACTACTCATGAAATAACTGCACCTTAAAATGACAACTCCGTTTTTTGTGGTTCTTTTTCAGCGCCTTCTAATCGCCATTATTGCGCTTAAATATCCTTGTCTTATTATTTAATTTTAGTCAATTACGTGTAATCACCCTTAAGATTGACTCTTTTTTGGTTTAGTGTATACAAAATTCATTTTCTTTTGTTACAAATAGTAATTACCAAGGATATTAAAATTAAACCTACTTCTATATTCATGCTAAGCTTTTTACATACATACGTAATAGAGACTATTATATGAGTGTTCATATATCCATTGTTAAAAAAAGATGACTTAATTTAAAATTATAAACATATACAAACTGTAATATTCAACGGTAGATAAACACATCTGACAACAGTTCATCAAACCTTAGCTTTTCCTTTTTGAGCTTTGACATACATAGTCGTAGCTACAATTTTTTTAGAGGACTATAAAAGTCATGAACATTACTCACGTGATCGTCCAATCCTAAGGATAATCTAAAGCAACCTATGAAAGTCATGAACATTAGTCATTAATTAATAGATTAATTGGCAAAGGATTATGGTTAAAAAGTGCCACATCTATCGGTTTATAAGAGATAGTGGAAGTAGACATGAAGATGAGAAATATTGATTTGGCTGGAAAAAGTAGAGGGATTGCACATTATTATTATTAGTATATAATATATATATTTGTAGAAAAAGTAACACTCTTCACGTGTTAGGTATTGTATGGATTTGAATTTTTGAATCAAAAAATACGCAAGTCCACCTACTATAGACAATATTGTTGGTTTTCATTTAAAATTGGAATTAAATATCATTATTGATATTATGATTATGATTATGATTTCACACAATTATAGTGACCAGAGAGATCGATAAAAGTATCTAATGTGGCTGCGAGGCGTCTTAGCAGAAAAAAAATACACATGCCTACATATTTTTGTTCATCAAAAATATAAAACCAAAGAGCTCACCACAATATAAAAGGGCCACAATTAGATAAGAAGGCCCACATTATAAATTAAGAATGGTCCAATCCATGAGGATGAAGGTGAGTAGTGGCACCAAATGCAATTTATGTAGGCGTGGGTTTTCATAAACAATAATGCTAAGTGGATAATGAAAAACCAGCCCATACAGTCAATGGGCCTATTTTGACTATGGTTTTGATCCAAATAATCATTGAGATTGTAATGGACTGAGTAATTATGGTCCAAAATCTCATTTATTGGCTGGTTGGGCTGATTTTGTATTGTTCATTTAGCATCACCCTTTCATAAATGAACCACCACTTATTCTTCCCCCAACCATCCTCACACATTGGACTTTATTTTTTAATTTTATTTAATATTACAAAATGAAAGCTTTTATTTTTTGGTCTTCGTGGTGAGTAAATAAGAGAGGCTCATGTCGTGTCTTTATTCGTTCATGTCTTAATCAGTCACATAAACTCTTATATGAATTATGGGTAGCAAATAGGGTTCAAATTAAAAGAGAAAATTATATGAATTCCAATTAGGCGTTGTGTTAAACATTCACCCATATACTCATGCTTTAAAGTTTCAAATAAATGAAATACTACGATGACGGCATCCACTAGGTAGTGCCTATAGAATAATTACACTCATACCATCTAATTATTATCGTAAAGTCGAATAATTTCAATGACAAATTAAAAAAATAGAATGATAAGGGATAGAGTAGAGTAGTTAGAAAGTTCAGTATTTCTGTTATTCCATACTGTTAGAACAGAATATATATAAAATGTAATCCTTCATTGTATTAATCATCAATAACAGAATATTCACAATCTACAATCTGATCTATACTCTTTCTCTCTCTTCTCTCTCTTCTCTCTCTCACCTCTCTCTCTCTTTCACTCTTCACCTGAGGTCTGGTACCTTTCATGGTATCAGAGCCAAAGGTTAATCATGGCTTCCGCAACTGACAGTCAATTAGTGATTCAAACTTTCTCTAATCCAGTCACAATCAAACTGGATGATGAAAATTATCTTCCGTGGAAAGATCAGGCAGAGGCAACGCTTGAAGGCTACGAGCTAATGGATTTCGTCAATGGAGTAGAAATTCTAGAAAGATTTGCTTCAGAAGAAGCTAGGCAGACAGGAACTGTAGATCCAAAGTATAGAAGGTGGAAGAAACAAGATGTATTAATCAAATCGTGGCTTCTAGCTTCCATGAGTCCATCCTTCACCACTCGTGTAGTTGGCTGCGAACTCTCTCATCACATTTGGAAGAGACTAGAAGTGTATTTTGCTGCAAGAATTCAAGCAAAGGTAAGACAATTGAAACATAAACTGAATCATATCAAGAAGTCTGGCTCAGTGAGTAACTATATGTTAGAAATCAAGAAGATAGTGGATTCTTTAATATCCATAGGTTCGCCAATTTCAGAACAAGATTATGTTGATTCGATTCTTGAAGGTCTTCCAGAGGAATATTCATCTTTTGTTACTTCAATTACAACGCGAGAGAACTTGATATCAGTGTTTGATCTGGAAGATATGCTCTTAGCTCTAGAAGAAAGAATTGAAAAATTCAGAACAATGGAGGTTATTCCTCAAGCTAATGTAGCTTTTGCTGGAGGCAGAGGACAGTATAATGATAGCAATGGAAGAAGTTATGGCTTCAGAGTGTAACACCCCGCTACTTAGGGGTGTCCGTGCGAAGGGCTCTATCCTAACGAACACGCTACTAGGACATAACTTAAGGGCTAAACAACATGCATAAACCATTAAATAAACTGAATACCCGAAATAACTGAAATAACTGTTTAACTAATAATTATATATAACTGTATTAATCTAAAACTTACATACTAGTTCAGTATACTGAAACATAACTTAACTGATAAAGGAATCCTACCTCTAAAGTCTGGAGCAAAACTATTGATTTGACTGTGAAATATAAACTAAACCTAAACTAAACATAGACTGCTAAGACTCCACGGAAAATGCGGAGCTCACCAAGGAAATCAACTGCAACCGACCTCTACTGGATCAACGGTTCCTCGTCTGCCTCTTGATCGAACTCTGAAACAAAAATGCGGGGAGTGAGTCGCAGCTCAGTGATGGGGTATCATGCATGTCATGCAACACATACTGTCATGTTATCAATCACGTATACTTGTCCTATCTACGTAGCTGCACCTCTCTGACGACGGACGCGTACCGCCGGAGATATCCGCACCCGAGCCCCCATGCTAAACTGATAAATGACGGAACACGAGCCGCCCTGCTGTAACTTATAACTGTGACTCGCTACTACGAGGGTGCGACCATATGACGGAACACGAGCCGCCCTGTTGTAACTTATAACTGTGACTCGCTACCACGAGGGTGCGGCCATATGACGGAACACGAGCCGCCCTGTGATCTGGACCTCTACAACCACGCATGTGAGGCCAGTCATACTGTATCTGGAGTGGGACTCGAGGCGCTTCGTGGCAGTATGTCACGGCTAAACTCGACCGGGAGCTACATCCGGGCTATAGCGTTGAAATACATACTACGACGGTTCGCAGTCTACGTAAACAGTCATCACACAATTCTACAATCATTCTACTCATACACTGCATGTTATCATACTGATCATATATCATAGGATTCTAACTTGCTTCATATCATGGCGTAGGATAGCATAAATCATTCAAGCTTATAGGAATAATCATAACGTTTATAATAATTATAATCATAACGCATATAATAAATATAATCATAATGCATAACATCATAACGCATAACATAAATACAAATGGATCTAGAAGTCATCCACTCATTCCTGCCATGTTATCTATTAGAGAACTTATCTATCTGAGCATTATCCTCCATTAAAATTTGTTATCCTTTAAGGCACGTTTCTATTACGGTATGTTATCTTACTAAAGTATATTATCTGTTTAAGACGTGTCATCTTACTGGGACTTACTAGGTCACGTTATTCTTCTAAGTTATATTATCTTACTGAGTTATGTTATCTTATCATGATATATTATCCTAATAGGTTATGATGTTTTACTCGATTACATTAATTACTAAGTAATATTAACTCACTAGGTGGTATTAATTAATTGATTATATTAATTTCTAGATTATATTATCTTATCATGTTCTCTTACCATGTCATGTTTTCTTATCACGTGAGGTTATCTTACTAGGTTATGCTGTATTACTATGTTATATCATCTTACTATGTTATATTATGTTACTGATCAGTCAAAGACAAGGTTTTGATTTTAATGAGACTTTTAGCCCGGTTGTTAAGCCAGCATCCATAAGGCTGGTATTGTCTTTGGCTCTTGCAAGGGGATGGAATTTGAGACAATTAGATGTGAACAATGCATTTTTAAATGGTGAACTTTATGAGGAAGCGTACATGACACAGCCTAGAGGTTATGAAGTTGGAAGTAACAACTTAGTGTGTAAACTAACAAAAGATCTTTATGGCTTGAAATAAGCCCCAAGGGCTTGGTATCAAAAGCTTTCTGCCTCCCTTACAGGTTTTGGTTTCACTCCTACAAAATCTGATACTTCTCTCTTTGTTAGAATTACTTCATCATCTACAATCTTTGTGTTGGTCTATGTAGATGATATCATTGTCACAGGTAGTTCTGATATAGAGATTAAAAGTCTTATTCAGCAGCTAAATCAAAAGTTTTCTCTCAAAGACATGGGTGAATTGAGTTACTTTTTGCGAATTGAAGTCACAAAAACTCCTGAAGGTGGTCTATTGTTATGTCAGCACAAGTACATTCAAGATCTCTTGGACAAGGCTAAGATGAGTGATTGTAAGCCTTATGCCACTCCAATACCTTCAAGTTGCAAGCTAACAGCAGAAGGAGGTTCAGCTTTTCAAGATCCTGCTTTGTATAGAAGCATTGTAGGAAGTTTGCAATATGTTCTACTCACCAGGCCTGAATTGTCATATTGTGTGAATCGTGTATGCCAATTTATGCATGCCCCTATGGACTCCCATTGGCAAGTTGTGAAAAGAATTTTGAGGTATCTAAAGGGAACAAGCCATTTAGGCCTGCATCTGAGAAAATCCTCGAGTTTGTCCCTTACTGGTTATTCTGATTCTGATTGGGGATCCGACCTTGATGATCGAAGGTCCACCTCTGGTTACTGTGTGTTTCTTGGGCCAAACTTACTGTCTTGGTCTTCCAAGAAGCAGAAGGCTGTGTCAAGATCAACTACAGAAGCAGAATATAGAAGTCTTGCAGCTCTTACTGCAGAATTGATTTGGCTCCTCTCCCTGCTGCAGGAATTGCAAGTTGCAGTATCCATTCCCAAAATGTATTGTGATAATAGTGGAGCAGTGTTGATGGCAGCAAATCCAGTGTTGCACTCAAAGTTAAAACACTTTGAATTGGACTTGCACTTTGTACGTGATCACATTGCCAGAGGACATCTCCAAATAAGCCACATTCCAGCATAATTTCAAATTGCTGATATTCTTACTAAGCCAATTTCCTCTGCTACATTTCTTGAATTTAGAAGCAAACTCAAGGTTGAAGACCTTCAATCCTTGAGTTTGAGGGGGGATGATAAGGGATAGAGTAGAGTAGTTAGAAAGTTCAGTATTTCTGTTATTCCATACTGTTAGAACAAAATATATATAAAGTGTAATCCTTCATTGTATCAATCATCAATAACAGAATATTCACAATCTACAATCTGATCTATACTCTTTCTCTCTCTTCTCTCTTCTCTCTCTCATCTCTCTCTCTCTTTCACTCTTCACCTGAGGTCTGATACCTTTCATAGAAGAAGAAGAAATTGTATAAGGCTTTGAAGGCTCATGGTCGAGAGAATATCTCTCCCCAAATGCCTCCTAAGAAAAGCAATTCATTAATATTTTGTTGATGTATTTGGCATATATAATCAGAAAAGGGGGAAAAGTTGCTAGTTGATTAAGTTATTTGGTAGGTGTTATTAATAAATCTATAATAATAATAATGTAGTAAGTATAAAGGAATGAAGCCGATAACTTTAAAGTTCATTGATTTCATTATTTGTCGTCTTTCTTTCTTTTTGGATTATTACGGATCGTGTCTATTTGAAAAAAAGATGCGAGGCATGAAATGGAGGGCCATGGATATAATTGAAAAACAAGATTGGTTAATTAGGATCATGCATGATATGTATGATAAAAGGAAACATCCTAAATAAAAAATGCAATTGCCATAATAACTATTAAAAAAACATGTATGTAAATATCGTAGCTAAACAATTAAAGGATTCACATGAAAAAAAAAAAAAAGAAAGTATAAGAATTATAAAGCTGGAGGCAAGCTAAAAAATGGAGTATGAAGTATGAACAGGAAAAAGATTATATTAAAATTCTTATACCTATTTATCTAATTTTCAAATTAACAAATAATAAATAAATACTGAGAAATTTATTCTAATGGATGATTTATAAATTTCACAATAAAATTAATGATTTGATCTGATCTTGCATAACATGTGTCTCTTCTTATCTAAATTTTTAACGTAAAATGAATTGATATATATAGATGTAAAAAATTTAATACAAATATTGAAAGTAGCTACTAGCTAGCTTAGAACGCAAGAAGGAGCGGCGAGTGAAACAGAAGAGAAGAGAAGCAACCCGCTGGGCGCCTCAAAATGAAGGTCGGTTGGGTTGATTACTGTCTGTGGGCCCAATCTTCTAGTATTATGATACCACATTATCCTTTCAGGACGTGCCACGTGTATGCCTTGCCCAGTGTCCTTCGTGCTTTTGAGAACAAACAAAAAATGCCCACTTGTTTTCTCTAACCTTGCAGCCTTTTAAGATCTTTGGTGTTCCTTCAGCTCAGACGCGCCTTAATTCAACTTGCAAATTTCCATCAATGCCAACAGTCAACATTGGCCGAACCGTGTTTTGCAGCTAAGCTATTTTTTGTTGTCAAAGAGAATGTTTAAACTAATCTATTCACACGCAAAATGAAAAACGTGTTACTATTATCTCTGGGAGTTTATTAACGATAACAGTAAATGTACAATGAAAAATTAGTCAATACAGTCGATGAATTCATTTTAGTTTTGGTTTTGACCCAAAAATAATTATTGAGATCGTAATAGGGTGAGTAATTATGACTCAAAATCTCATTTATTGACTGATTTAACTGGTATTTTATTGTACATTTAGCATCACTCAGTTTATTAATACTATTAGTTACCCAATCAAATTATCCATTATTATGTAATAACATAGGCTTAAAAGTTTGTTTGATTTAAATTTTGGTAAAATTATATTTAAAATAATCAATTTTAAAATAATTAATTTATGTTTGGAAATTATAATAAAAAAATAATTTTAGAAGGATTGATGTGAAATAAAAAAGTAAAAGTAAGTATTTGTTGTTTTTATTAGAATCAATTTTGATAGAAGTAATGTAATTAATTTGACAGTCAAAACACTAAGAAAAGATATTATTAAATATGTTAAGATACTGAATATATCATTTGATTAGAGTTTAATTAATAAATTGTTGGTTGGTATAATTTTTAAGAGTTGAATTTTAATATATTAATAATATAAAAATTTTACATTATCAACTAATTATATATTATTATTATTATGCTGGGAAAACAAATTGACTTAACTAATCATTAATTAAAAATCACATAGATATATACATGAATAACTGATAGCATAAAATTTTTTGTTATATTAAATAATATAGTAAAATTAAACTCTAATTTTTAATTTAAATGCTTTTTAATTAGATTGTGGAGAAAGTGGAAATCCCATCAAAAATAAAAAGGGTAATACTATATAGAGAATGGCAGTAGGTGTAATTAGGTGCAAGTATGAGGGCAGAGATAGTTACTGGGGATGGTAATGGGGATAATGACGCCATGGGATGTTATGAAGCCACGTCAGATAGACGAAGAGAAGCAATCTACAAATCAATGTTTTAGGTGAGGGGTTCATGATCCACGCGCTCCTCCGATCGTGATACTCACCACTCTGCCTCCTCCTTCATCATTCCCCGCATTGGCCCATCCATTCCGTTTCAAATTTTTATTAATGAATAAAATCCTTCAAACATCACCCACAATTCAGATTAAATAATCAATGCTAGAGTTAACCTCAAAGTTTATCAACACTTCCTCTCACTAGTATTCACTTTAATTTTCATTTTAATAAGATTTATAAAAATTAGAAAAAAAATATATAACTAACGATGAACTATATAACTTTTTACTTTATTTTGTATTGATGCCACAAATATATTATGTATTAGAAATTGCACTAAATTATCGTATAATTTTAAATTTTGTTGTCTGAAATTCCAAATATATATATGCTTTAAGTATTTTTACTCGTATATATCAATTATTTGAAATAGTCAAGTCAACATTAATTTTTTTAACAGTTTTTTTATCATGGTAATAATAAAATTTCAAATGATTATTTTATAAAAAGACTATTCACAAAAGAATCTATCAGTAAGTGATAAAAAATAGAATTATTCAATCGACAATGGTAAAAAATAAACTCGTCGATTGATTTGCGATTAAGGAATTATGATTCGAACAAGACCAAAATATACTTGACTTGATCAATCCCATAAATAAATATAAATGGTAAGGATGTTGTAATATTTGGTTCCATAATATAATGTGATAATGACATGGAATCAGTCACAATAATTTCGGCCTAACCTAACAGTGACATCGTGGCTGAATTGATGCGAAGAAAGTTTCGTGGCAGCAACGCTTTGGGTGGTGAGAGTCAGAGAGAGGCTATGACCGACCTCCTTCCTCAATCCTCATCATTCATTCCTACAGCCAGCCGCCCCATTTCTAAATAAATACCTACTCCCCTTAACCCCTCCCCCTTCCCTTCTGTCAGTATTCAATTTTCATTTCCAATTAGTAGTATTTTTTCATTCATTTCTCTCTTATTTCCGTCCAATCACATGGGTGTTGCAGTTCTTCAGCCACAGGATTGTCTCCGAAACTCACCTTCTAGAAACCCCCTACTCTCTCCTCCTCCTAAGATGAAACTCCCCAACCCCAAACCTTCTAGAACTCCCCGCAACAACCCCAACCGCCACAAGAGGCCACAAACCGGGTCGAAGCAGACCCGACCCGCATCACCCGTTTCTGATGCGAAACCACAGGTCAACAACAAGCTAGTCATGGGCCAGGTCAAGATCCTGAAACGCGGCGAGCAGTTGACCCAAACTCTGCCGGATCGGAAGATAACGGAAACCGTCAAGGAGGCGTTAGCTCCTACGGAGCAGCCTTTGACGGAGAGAGTCGGTGGTTTGTATGCCGGTTCCTCGATGTGCGTGGCGTCGCCGCCACCTAGCTCCGTTCCGGTTCCGCTCTTCCTCACTAAGAAAATCGCAGCTGTGAGTGACGCCACGAACGAGCTGCGCAAGATGCTGAGACTCGAGTTTTCGTAGATGTTGTAGTCTTCGAAAGAGGAACGAGGATTTGAACAGTGGTTGTTTGGTGATTAGGGTTTTGTAGCGCTGGATCTTCCCTTATTTTTTCAGCGGGAAGGTCGAGTGCGATTCTCTAATTGTTTTAGCACGTTGTTCAGATTACCGTATATACTGGGGTTACTCTTATTAGCAGTGTTTGTTTTGTTGTAGCAGTTGTTCTAATTGATTGAAACGATTAGGCTTATTATCTATCTATCTATCTATCTATCTATGTCTTTGTAATACTTTGTAAAGTATTTAGGATGTAGAACTATTTCCTCTGTTCTAGATTTTATGTATTTGATCGACTTTTTCTTTATTACCCTAATGTAATTGTTCATTTCTGGCTATATCAGTTGTCTTCTTCCATCAACAGTTTCATATTGATGCATAACTGCACAAAATAATATTATGTATTTAGTTTTTGTTCCTTTCCTGATTATTTGAAGTTGTAAATTCGTTATGAGTTTGCTATTGGAAATGAATCGATCCACTTGTGGCAACAGCAGTGAATATTGTTCAATCTTAAATAGGGAATTAGGGAGAGGAAAGCAAGGGGAAGGGGCCTTTGAGGCTGCGCCTAAGAGCGAATCTGTTCTTCTCTCTCTGAGCAAAATGCATGCCCTGTGTGGAAAATTGTTGCGAGCTATGACATGTATGAAGAACACAATCCTCAACATTCTCGGAACTAAATTTTACAGAATCATGAAAAATTCACCTGCAGTTTTCTTTTTCTCAGACAAAACTCGTGAGTATATAATATAGCATCAGAGCTAGTAGCTTTTACCCTTTGAACTTTTGTCATTTTCTCTTTACTGAATTGTCATATACTGAAACACATACATGATTTGGCAGATCCCCTATGATAGATGCTTTGGCAATTTATCATCTCTGCCAAGGTAATGCTACAATCTTCTTTGATTTCGTTGATATTTTCTATTTTATAATTCTTGTTATCAGATAATTTTTTCTTAGAAGGAAACCACTTATAGGTTATTTATCGATAGAGTTTAGTTTTGCATTATTTGTGTACACTTTGGGGAATTGGTTAGGTTCTGATCGAGAAAGGGTGGGATTTTTGGATAGCTTAGTATAGGTTCATGTATAATGGTGAAGTAGTTACGAAATAGCAGAGACTAATAGTCTCATAGTGGTTGGCCAAACCTTGTTAAGTCTTATTAGCTTAATTGGTTGGCAAGGAGGATAAATATTATTAACTTGCGGATCTAGTTTAGTTATGAAAACCCAAGAATATATGGTAGCTGAATCTGTCGAGTGATGATATCAAGAGACCTTCTAGTTGTTGGGGTCTTGGTGATCTTCTCGCCAAAGGATCCTGTCATATATGTAAAGCCAATTGAATCAGGGTTGCGTGATATATATATATATACATATATATATATATAAGACAGACAGGGGAATGGGATCATGTGTGTTCTATCCAATTTCTTGTTTGAGAAGTGTTGGATCATTTGATGGTATTCATGATGCAGTACTGACGAACAGAGTGTTGGTTTAGTTTTGAGAACTGTTCAACTTTTGTTTTTCTGGGATCCTAATTGACTGAACTTGTACCAGGTAATGGTATATATATAGAGAGAGAGAGTAAGATATTTTTTGGGTTCCTAGGCGTTTTGCTCAAATTGATTGAAATGCTGCAGCTAGATAGTTCAACAGGGAAGGACAGTTGGACACATTGTTCATTCTTATTTAGTGCAAATGCAGAATAGCATATATTCAAGCTCTTCTGAGCATTGATATTTTTGATAGAAACTATTAGACTTTGTTAACATTATACTATAGAGTAAAATGAAGTTGTTGCCTACTGACATAGGCATATAGCTTAGCCTTATACGAGAGGCTGTATGAAGATAAAGATTAAATATAGAAGGATGTTATGATACAGAATGAATACTAGAGAGTGAAGGCGGAACCACATTCAAATCGCGGCTATCTATAATGTTTTCTGAACTACTCTGGGCAGATACATGAGTGAGTGGTATATGCTTGTAGGCTCTAGCCTTCCAGAGAACTACGAGGCCACTCAAACAGTTATATACTTATATGAATTTCAGGGAAGCAGCCATGACTTTGGTAGATATAGATTGTTATACAACCCTTGTCATTGATCAAAGGATAGACTATTTTCTTACAAAGTATTATATGGATCAATGCATTTCTCAGTAATATCTCATAAATCCGTTTTTATTAATAAGATAGAAAAGAAAATTTTATTATATTTATTAATATCTAACTGACTTCATGACTCAAGATTTAGTTAACAAATACCATTATGTGGATTCATTACATAAAAAAATATTAAAATGTATTTTTCTAAATTAATTATTTCTATTTTTACTATCTTAAGAAGTGTCTTAAGAACATTAGTTAGTAAAATCCTAAAATTAATTTAAAAAAGGTTTTGGGTTGAGGAAAAAAAAAAGGGAATTTTTCATCTTGGAGGTGGATTTTGAATTATGTTTTCAGCAGTTGTGGTTGACTAAAAGGTTTTAAAAATTCTGAGTATCTGATTAGAAAATTCCATGAAGAAATTTATGACAAAGAAGACCTTACTTGTCATAACGAACTAAATATTCTATGATTTACAATGTTAACCATTAATCCAGGCTCCAGCTTCCTTCCACCAAATACTCTAAGAAAGAGCATAAGAACAGAGGAGACTAATTAGTAATTACAGAGTACTACTTATATACTCTGATTTTTTTTCACAGAGATACAGTGTGTGTTTGGATTAGCGTTTGCAAAATGAAGTTTATATGAAATTGATTTTGTAGAATTGATTTTGGGTAAAAGTGGATTGATATCAACGAGATTTATGTTTGGATACTTTTATCTTAAAATTGATTTTGATATAATAAATGTTGTTTGGGTGATCAAAATCAAAACCACTTTTGAATGTATAATTACCAAAAAGGATATCAATTTAATATTTTGATATATGTATTATTTTTTATTTCAGTTTTATTTTAAATATATCAATAAACTATATTTATATTATTATAAAAAAAATATTATTTAAATTTAATATTTTTATATAAATACTGCAAATTAATAAAATATTAAAAATGCATAAATATTATATAAAAAATTAAATAAATATTTAACTTTACAATTATATATATATATATAAATTTCATATTACAAACTATTAATATTATGTTTTTATTTCACTTTTATTTAAAATATAAAGGTGATGAGGACAATTTCACACATGCAATGCAATGAGAAGGGCAGCATTGATATTATCTAAATAAATATATTTAACTAATTTCTAAACGGACAAAAGTAGATGTAAAAGTAAAAAATATTTGCTTTCATCAAACTACCGTTGAAGAGCAAAATCAATTTTGCGTTTAAACAGCAAAAGACCATCCAAACCAAAAAGTGATACATTCAAGAAAAATAAACAGGAGTTGGGGATTCCAAACGCTCTCCCAAACACACTCTTAGTAGCCCAAGTGATCAAATTTCCTTCAAGTTTCTCTGGATCAAAGAAATACTACTAGTAATTGCCTTATAACGCATTACGAGTAATAAACAAGAGTGTTTAGTTGACTAATTATGGCCACGTGAAAATAAACAAAAATGTATTGGAGGTACTATATAGGGCTTCAAAATAAGTAATGTTTGACATACAACAAAAATACGTCCAACTTGTATTTAACGTGTGTTATCCATGTTATAGGATGTGTGCTATACGTATATATGCTATACGTATAGCACACATCCTGTAACATGAATAGCACACATTGCATATAAGTTGGACGTATCTCTATTTTTACATAAAGTATTATTGTTTCAAAATTTGGGGAGTTAGTGCAAATCCCAATGGGGGGAGAGGAGGCGTGAAGTCGCCGAAAGGAACCTTGTGATGCACTCTTTCTATCTAATCATTCCATACCCTCCTCACGGTCTCCCTCCTGTCAAACGGATTTACTGTATATCCTTTTATCATTTTTTTAGTTAATACTCAATTTAGTCCTTCACTTTGCACACACGACTCAATTTGGTCCTCCACTTTAATTTTTGCTCAAAATAGTCCTCCATTTTGCATTCCGTAACTCAAGTTAGTCCTTCCGTCCACTAATTTGAGTTATGGAATGCAAAGTGGAGGACTATTTTAAGCAAAAATTAAAGTGGAGAACCAAATTGATTCGTGTGTGCAAAGTGGATGACCAAATTGAGTATTAACTCTTCTTTTTAACTTTCCATGAGATAATACTTAATAGTACCAGTTTCCACAAAGAAAATAACACAAAATTTCAAGTTGGTGCAAGATTATATATATAATCATATGAGCAACAATTTGGTCCTCCAATCTTTCATAATCTTATCGTGGGTTTTCACTTTTCTCAAGAGGCACATATTAATTCCAGCATTAACTTATGATTCAAATATTTGGTGAAAAAACAAAACTACTACATTGTGCGATAGTTAGTAGTTAGTACTTAGTACGGCTATGTTTAGTTCCATGGTAGTAGTATGAAATATATCATTTTAGCCTGAAATTTAGTAAAATGAACAAGAAACTAAATAGTGAATAAGGTTAGATCTTCAGGACATTCCTAGTTAAAAAAAAAAAAAAATCAGAATGTATTTTGGTAAAAGAGAATAAGAGTATTATGTTGTTGTGAATCTTAGTGAAGAGTTGAACCATTAATTTAACAAGTTATATGAATTTCTTTTATCAAATACGATAAATTAAATGTAGGGTTTTTATGTCTAACTTTTGTAACAAGTAAAAATTACAGTGAGACTTTTAAATCTTAATAAAACAATAGTTATGATATTTATATGATCTTTTTTTTGTGTGTGGATCAACATTTCATTCAATCAAATAGAATTCATATTTTATCTAAGAATAATTAAAATATTTCCCGAAAGAAATACAAAAGCATCCAGCATCTGATATAAAAACTATTTCTCAAAAGCAATTGTTCCCAGCAATATAAGTCAATCATCAACTTTGAAATTAAGTCAAACTTTTAGTTGGGTGTATTCAATTGATATGTACGATATGCAGATAAGAGCATCTGGAAATCTTAAAAAACTTGCATTGAAAATTTAAAGAACAAGCTTAGCCAAATTTAACCAATAAAGAGTTTAATTATATTATCATAAAAAAATAAACCCTTACTACACTATGCAAGAATTATGAAAAAAAAAGAATTAAATTAAATAAGTAAAAATAAGAATAATAAAATTGGTGAATAGAAGAAATAGGTAAATTAGAGTAATTAGTAAAGGGGAAAAAGAAAGGAAGAGTGCCAGATGTGAGTAAGTGGGTCCAAAAGAAAAGAAAAGAGTGAGAGCCCACAGTGAGTGAGTGGTCACAGCTTAGATACATAACCTTGGCCTTTGCCTTTTACTAGGGACGACGAAAACGAATAAGTAACTCCCATCAATCCTCATTCTTCTTCACCGCCACACGATATCCCCTCACCTCTCTCTTTTTTCTTTCTTCTTCTTTTATTATTATTATTTTTATTATTATCATTCCTACAATACAATATATAAAAGCCATCCTTCCCTTTCTCTTCATCCTTTTAACCCCCCACCTCCTGCGCCACCCTCTCCTCTCTCTCACTCTCTCTCTCACACACACACATCGCCTCTTTCTCTTGCATGACTGATACCATCCACCGCCCAGCTCGAAGAACAACCACTCGACGGCGATGCTGATGATGCCTAACGAAGACTGGGTCAGGACCGCCATGACCGACGACGCCGTCGTCGTCAACCTCCTCCTCCGCCTCAAGAACGCCGTCTCGCCAAATTACCAGGCCCTGCCCTTTACCTGGGGTCTCAGGCAGCCACGCTCAAGGTCAAGGCTAGCTCCTGCGTCTCGCTGCGACGCCGCCGTCTCCACCAGATGCAGTCCTACCACTCCCCTCTCCTGGAGCGGCGGCGCCTCCCCCTCCGCCACCGCCGACGGTTGCGAAGACTCCAGCCGCCACCACGCCGCCAGATCCAAGGTTCTCTATCTTTTCCTCTAGCTCCTCCGTTATCTATGAATTTGTGTGCGTGTGTGGGTGTCTCCCTCTCGCTGATCTCTGTGCTGCGTGTGTAGTGTTAAAAATTTAACGGTAGATAACTCCGGCTGAGGAGCGCTGCGGCTCCCGGCGGTGGAGATGGCTTCTTCTGTGTGCGTCATAGAGAGACATTCTTGTCTTCCAGATGACGTTTCCTATTGTTTTTACCATTTTGCCCTTCATCGATTCACTCAGCTTCGAAAGGCCTGGCCACTCTTTCTCGGTTCCCGATCGCGCATCGTTTTCGATTCTCCGCTGACATCGGGTGCTTGCGGGCAAATCTGTCATTTTCACACTTTATTTTTTCCTTTTTTTTTGTTTTTTTAATTAAAATACAGATTATCTTCCCAACTTCCACTCACAGCCTAATTAGTTTTTGAGTTTACGGGAAGAGGATGGTCATCGTGGCAGCTCCCGTTTGATGCGTTTATTTTCCTTTTATTTAAAATGGAAAAATGTGTTTCTGTTGAATTTTCACTTTATTTATTATGAAAGTGTGATGACGGAAATACCCTCGGGCGTGGCTGTGGTGTTTTTTGGGGGTGAGGTCAGCGGAGGCACGGGGTCGGCGTTGTGTTTTGGTTCTGGTGGCCTGTCTGTCATTCTATACTCGCTCGCCGACTGATTGACAGAAACACCCTTCCTAGGCCCAACTAAGATTCCGCTGACACAGTTTTCCATTTTGACCCTTTTGTGTTATAACAGAAAAAGTTAAAGATAAATAAAGAAAGAAAAGTGGGTTTGTAATTGGGCGCTTCCTCCAATTTCCCCACCACCCTAAGTTAAGATTCACACAGTTAGTTGTTTTTTTTTATTATTATTATTTTAATTTATTTTTACTGTGCTTGGAATTGAAGGAAGCCGTAAATAATACTAGCACTGGGAGCGTTTTTTTTTTTATTTCTTTATTTTTTGGGGTGTCAGTGAAAATCGTGGGGTTTGTGTGAGTGGGTCCGATTGATGGATGAGTTAGACGAGAGTATATATTATGGAGTGTGGAAGGTTTGGTTCGTGATGGGGAGAGCGAGAGAGGGTTGTGGGTCTGCATTTGATGGAAGTTTGGTGTGGGTGTGGATGGGGGGGATTGGGGCTTCTTGGCTCATTTTGACTGTGTCTTCTCTCTGATTCTGAAGGTTCCGGCTGGTGCCTGTGGCTGTGCGTGTTGAAACGTGAAACAGACGCACATAAGGGAGGGTAGGACACGCCACGGCCACATCATTTAAGGGGGGGTGCGGGTGGGTATGAGCGTCACGGGGATGAGACTAAGGGAGGGAGTGGCGGTAGTTGAAGTTGGTGCCTTAAATAAGAAAAATTGATGTCCTAAGCATGAGGAATTGGTTGTGTGTGCCAGACAGAGAGAGAGAGAGAGGAAGCAACCAAGTTGCAGCATCTGTCGCCCCCTTGGCCCACTCCACTCCCCCCATTCCCATCCCCTCTGCCTTCCTCATTTGCATTCATTCATCTCTTTGTTTTTTCCCCCAATCCTCTCAAATATCTAAATCATAATAATGCTACTAATAATAATAAAGATATATTCATCTCAATACTATACTACTACTACTAGTAATAATAAATTGAATAATAATAATAACAATAATGAATAGTAGTAATGGAATAGATAGGTAGGCCACCTCATGTGATCAAAGTCACGTGAGCTTTCAAGGGATGGTTATTTCCATCACGTGCCTGCAATGACGGGGCATCACTACGCCAGCTCAGCTGTCTTATGCTGGTCTGCTTACTGCCATTCACACCCCAACTTCCAAATTCCCAATTACGCTTTTCTTCTTCTTTCTTTTTAATTTTTTTTATTACTTTTGTGCGTGTTAACGGGAGAACAATAAATTGGGTAGGCACGTAGCCTCAAGAGTCAAGAGTCAAGAGGGAGAGGGGTGGTTTGGCCACGTCCTTGTCATTGACCTGCGACGTGTCGTAATGCATACCCAGATGCAGATGGAGTCAGTGGTAACGAGGTGGGAGCACTCGCTATTTGATTCAATCTAACCTCCAACGCCTACTCACTCAATCTGACTCTCCTTCCCCTTTTTTTAATCATTCTCAATGTTGTTACAACTGTACAATTCTCTTCACTTTCTCAATCGTCCCCTATCTTTCTTTCTATTCTTTTAATCCTCAAAATCTCTAGTTCATCCTGTTATATAATTCTGCTTATACAGTGATTCGATTCGATTCGCAAGTGATGATAATACTGTTGCTAATCTTCAATAACTGGGATTTTTCAGGCTACTGCCACGAGTGGATACACTGGCAACCCTGCCCCGACCAAGAAGTGCAGGAAGAAAAAGGTATATATATACCTCGTTTCTTTTTCCTCAAATAGTTTTCTACTTTCACACTCTGGCATACATCTTGATCAATGAATCTATCTCTGGCAATGGTCTCTCTCTTTGGCTGCACATTTGTTATGTTTTAATCTTTCATTTATGACTCTATTTGCCATCTTGCAGACTTTTGCTGAACTTAAGGAAGAGGAGAGCTCACTACTAAAGGAAAGGACATATTTAAAAAAGGTATCTTCGTTGTCTTTTCGACATATTTATAAACAATGATATATTAATATATATATTTTAGGCCCTACCGTCCTTCCCTTAAACTTTCTGCATGCTTGCTTAACACTAACTAATATCATTCACATCCAAATTCTGCAGGAGATAGCCCACGCAAATGCAAACTTTGAGGCAGAGAGAGCTAAAAATGAGAGTTTGAAGAAAATGAAGGTAAATAAGTAAATTGAAATGTTCTTTGATGCTTCAGATATGTCCATTTCGTTTCTTCCTCACTCCTTTTGTTATCATTGTCAGCTTGATTACGGATCAAAATGTCAGAACAATGCAAGTTCAACAACATCTGGTGAACAGCAGCAGTGTACACCTTCGGGTCAACCCCACAAGAGAATACCAGCACCTGCTAACGGGGCCATCACACGAGTCACTCAAGAAGAAACTCACTCACAAGCAGCATCGGAACCGAGGGAAACATCATTTGTGATTCCAGATCTAAACATGATGCCGGATCTAAATATGATGCCGGATGAGAGTTGATACCAACCAAGCTACTTGGTTTCATCACACAGGACTCTTGGAGCATTTGCAGTGTGCGGTTGAAATAATAAAAAACTACCGTGGAGCAATGTACAGGAGGAGAGAGCATGCAATTATTTTGAAGGCTCTATCCAATAGAAAGAAACCATTTGAACAAAGAGGGAACTTTTTTCTTGATGGTTGTTGCAACTACCCCCTTTATGAAGGGAAATTACAAAAACAAAAAGGGGGAAAGGGTTTCTTGGTTGGTTAATTCCTAGGGGCGTTAGGATGTAGAGTAGAGATGCTAATGTCGTCATGATGAGGTTCCTCCTATATTCCGAAATTTCTAAGTTTTCGGGATTCTTTAGTCATGTAAAATGTAACATTCTTTGTAGGTTAAAAAGCTCTTGATTCCTTTCTATAAAGAAATACTCTCTTAAATTAATCTACAGTTTTATTATGTAGGATTATTATTCTCCAATGCCATGATGGATGCGTGGTGTGCCAGGTTCGCCGATGCTGCTTTTGAGCAAAGATGACATTTGCTTAAACAAATTGTTCACCGCCCACTCAACACACTTTGAAAAGAAGAAAAAAAAAGAGAGAATGAAATTCCAGGACGGTAAAGTTAGGTCAGGCTGTGTCTCCTCCTCTCAACACAACACGGGATTGCCGTTTCACAGGCATTCAACACCCCTTAACTAATTAACACGATGTTTGAACATGAAATTTATGTTTAATATGGAATCCAATTTTCTCAAAAAACAATAAAAATAAAAGTGATAGAGTAGGATGGTAGACTGGATGCTGCAGCAAAATAAATAAGGCAAGCCAAAGTAAAAGGGCAGGGGTGTTTAGGAGTAGAATGTTTCTGACCAGGCTGTCAGCAACTAAGGTTAAAGATTAGAGAGACAAGTTTCTTGAAATAAAGCACATGATGAGTTAAGTTTCACATGGTAATACGTGCTAGAAAATTAAACCCATTATTAATAGTGGCATCCAAACTTTGAACCAGTCTCGGGCAATGCAAAGAAGAGCACCTCTACTCTAGATAGACTACGAGACGATCAAAAAGCAAAAGAACTAGAAGTAGTAGAACCTTATTTGGTCAACCTAGAATTTTCATATTTTAAAACACGCGGAAAAGACTCTTGTTTAGTTGTTTTGTTTGTGGCAGACATGGAGAAAAGCAGCGAAATTGTATGCATATTGAGTAGTATGACACCGTGTTGTGTTGTGTTGTGCTGTGTACTTGTGTTCAGATTATTCTGACCGTAGAGCTTAAGACAGGACACACCCCGAAGCCCATGACATACATATTCGAAGATACTGCTTGGGATTGGGTTCATGGGCCCGATTGAGAAGTTAGTCAAGACCCCAATGGTCCACTTTGTTCTGGTCTATTAGCTACATACATCTGCTCTGGGTTGCCTTACTGCCTCCCCCTGGGCTTGTACCAGTCTAACAATTCTTTTGTTTATGTCCAAACACAAACAAACCTAAGATTCGAGGTGACCAAAAATAAAATTCAAGAGAAGCAAGAAAATTCACATCCCTTTGGAACTAATTTGGGGGAAAGCAGCTTTGTAATGGTGCAACTTGCCAAGGTGTTGAATGTGACATAGATATTAATTGTTTTCTTACTATCTTTTATATTTTTAATTGGTCGTTCTCCATCACTATCAATTTGCATGAGATATTATTATTATTATTTCACCGTGAAGAGGTTCTGAACTCAGTGGCTCATATTGAGGCGACATTTATTAGCAAATAACTGGCCAAATTAGCAGCTTGGAGGACGTGGTCCGGTCTGTGTAGGAATGTTTGATGTGGGACTGAGGACGATGGATTAAGTTAAACGCAAATCAATTTCGTCAGTTTTGAATCTATAACAAGTGATACCTATATATATTTATATATGTTTTTAAATAACTAGTTGAATTTCTTAAACATATGGTCAAGTATGATGTTAATTCCATGGAAATCTTTTATTCACATTTTAAAATTCTATGATTTTTGAAAGGATTTGTAGAGACATGAAATGATTTAAACATTTAAAATTATGAAAAGACTATTTTACCCATAATCTTATAAATCATTTCATTTCATTTTCATACAAATCATTTCATTTCCTATTTTTTTCCCTTCCAAACACACCCACTATGTTCTTCAGAAAAACCGTTTGATGGGTAAAGGTAACAGAAGCGACCCTTTCAGCGTGAAGCATGTGAGAAAATGTATTCTTTCTTATATGTGACCCAAACTACTCATCAGAAACCAAATTTTTGGCTTTCATATTCCGATGTTATGGTGGATGTGCACAACTAACAACTTCAATTTGTGTCCACACCACATGATAACTTTGTGTTCCTTTTGCAAGTTGACATCAATAAATGACTCTATCAATGCATGATTTCTCACGTTTCATTGAAAGCCTTTGCATCATTGTTGAACAAATTGATGGAGTATGTATAATATTACCACTAAAATCCAATCTTCTTAAATTCCTTTCTTTGATCTTATCCTATTCTTTTACGGGCCCAATTAACTGATCTGGGCCTCATGCTGTAAGATGGCTCATTTCTATTAGTCGACTTCTTCTTTTTAAAAAATAATTTGTTTTATAATAATGTGAGACATGTGAATTCAAATTAGGATAATAAGGAGAGGAGAGACCTAGGTGGTGGGGGCATATGGCACTAAGAATTAAGGTCACTCACTTTGTGCCGGTTGGGAAGAAGGAAACAGGGCATTGCTACTGAAATGGAATTGAGGAAAGTGACTCACTCAAAAGAATATGGGAAATATGGTACTACACTATACTATGCCACACCAATTTGAAAACGATTGTGTCTAATTGACCCATTATTGTTATATTATATACATGCATGCCTACTTCTAATTAAGTATATGGCAGCAACCCTCTACTATACACAGGATTTTAAACGGTTTCCTCAACTATCAATTTTTGTCCTATTCTACCACCTAATATATATAAATGGGGAAACATCCAAATTTCACTTTCACCTTTCCCTTGTTTTCACTTACACTGCAATTTTTTTCATCTATATTTCTTTCTGTAAATTATACTGCTATAAATCACAAAATTAACATACAGGTGTAACTTTGGTTCGATTATCTGATTTTTCTATTAATGTATGATCTAGATCTATTTATACTTTTGTAAATGATCAATAATCTTGGAGGTGTCAGGTGTGTCATGACCTTGAATTAGGACGAGGTATCCATTAAACCTTAAAATTCGTTTATAAAAAAATAAAAATCAGCGACCAATATAGTTTTGCCACATGGATTCGTTTCATTCCCTCTGTGAGGACATCCTTTTCACTCTGACCTGTTTCATTCACATATTTATATATAAAAAAATGATTTAATTTGCCATAAGAACAATCGAAAAGTCATAAATGAAAGTGGCCTAAACCGTTACCATATGGATATAATATAATAGATGTATTATGCGCAAGTACGTCCAAGAATGCCTGAATAATGGTGGAAAATGATATAATATGTTGTAATTTTGTTGTGATAAAAATTGTACAATCAAGGCCAATGGTAGTCTTTCATTGTCATAGTAAAGAAACAATAACTGGGGTTATATCAACTACAGAGAATAGATATCCTAAACTATGGAAAGTTGGAAGAAGCTGACATACATGCATGCCAGTGTATGTTCTTTCACACCCTTGAATTGTCTAATTTATACTATATACTAAAGACTAAAGAAAGACCCTTTTCTACTTTTAACTATTGCAATATATATATATTCCAACATTTTATGTATATATGTACAATTCTTATTTTATTTTCACTCTCAAATTAATCATATTGGACTATTTTGGTGAACGAAAACAGAGAGATCATTTTCATAATGAATAGTAAACTCTATGTATAACATTATGAATGGAACTCATCAATCATAGATATATCTTTTTTTTCTCAATTTTGATTCTCTAAGGAAATTAAATTACACACCCAAGTGTCGAGATTTATTGTATTTTGATGATTCATCATTTATATATACTACTTGTCAATAATTTCATGAATGAAGCAAAGGCTCAAAGGACCACAAGATACTAAAAAAAGGAGAGAGAGAAAGAGAGGAGCAGAGTGGTGTGACAATACACGAAATTAAGAACACAAACAACACGAGCATCAAAATTGGTATATGGTTCAGAACCAAACAAAAACAGAAATAAATTTGAAAAATTAAACAAAACAGAGAGCCAGACATTGAACATATATGTGTGCTATGTCTGTGTAACTAGCTAGTCTCAATGCATGCTTGCTCGTATCATATCAAATATGAAATATGAAATATGAAATATGTAATATGTGCTCTCTCTCTCTCTCACACACACCACACACATAGACAGATGCTTTATTTTTTCCTCATCTATCATATCACATACAATGCCTTGGTGGGGACACTTGCCCCTTACTTATTCTGGTTACCTTTACTGTTCACACTTTGTTGTTTCCCTAGTCCTATTATAGTACTATTATTTGTTCATCAAAAATTCAAAATTATAAAACAAAAAGGTTGTAAAATAATGGGAAAGCAGTCAAATTAATCAATATATATAGGTCAATTTGATAATTTTTTTATCTAAAAAAGTTCCTTCTAAAAAGTTAATTTTTAATAGACAGATTGATTATAATACAAAATTCATATATTGACTGATTTTTTATAGTGTAAATAGCAGCACTCTTTATAAAATAATTCAACTTTCTCATAAACAACCAATTTACTTCTTATAAAATTAATACAAAAGTATCTTGATCTCAATTAGTACAAGGTATCTAATAACAAAATTAAGGACAAATTATACTTAAAGATTTGTTAAAATTCACATTGACTTCCTCCTATTTATCATGTATGTATCTCCTATATGCACTATTCATATGCAATTAAAGAGAGATCAACATAGCTTTTAACTAGAAGAAGTTGATATAACAAATTTACAAATTCAGGGGATCTCTTAATTAAATGTTACAAATATAAGCGGTGAATTTCAACAAGTTTCAAGGGATGATGATATATAGGGTAATTTGTCTCTAAAATGAACATTGAAAAGCATATATATTTTCCTTAACTATATATATACATAGAGGCATACATGTGTCACGCGGGTTCAAAAGGAAGTGTAACTGTGAGGGTAGGTGAGGGTCAGGCAAGCAAGTGTATGATTGTGTTATCCTCAATTTCACATGCTATGTATGTTTTTATTCTGCTGCTATGAGTTGCTTACTGGTTTAGTCCATGCAGCATCTAATGTGGGAAACCCCCAATAGAAGAAAAAGTGGAAGCTAGCCAGTAAGTAGGCCAAGATAGCATAGATATATAGATAGATAGATAGATATCATCATATTAATATTATAAATATAAATATATTGGAGTCGAGTTAGATCGAGAATTAGTGCGTGGTCCTGGGCGGAATGGCAAAACAAACAGTACTTTCTTTGAAGTGCTTTTGTGGTCCTGCACTTGAGGAAAGGAAATGAAAGCCTATTTTGGAGGCAGATGAAGGGAGACAGAGGAACATGACATGGTGTACGTGATGAGACCAACACCTAGCTAGGGGGGGCCTTCTAAACTCCATCCATCCTTTATCATCTAAGCCACACAATCATACAAACAATAACCCCATCTTCGAATACCAATAGGAATACAATCCTTCACCCTCCTAATTATCTATCTTTCTAACGTTACCTTATCTGATCTTTTCGCTCTTTCACTCCCCAAATAGAAAATTATATAAACAAAAATAATAATATATATGCGGAAAATACTTGGAGCACAACAAAAAAAATCAGCAAAAACAGTCAACAAATTGTGCACAATATATATAATATAAAATGCACAACGTATATTATATGTACTGCACAATGTATATTATGTGTAGGAGAAATGATAGACGTACATCAGATTTTTATCCATCAAGCATCCATCAGATATTATTTCAATTGGTGGTTGAGAGATATGTGTAAGTTTTTTGGTTTTTATTTAAAATGGTGGGCCCAAAATAGCATAATATAATTGATGGATCTATATATTGATGTACATGTAGTACTATTGATATATGTAGTGCACAACATATATCACATATTGTAACATCATTTTTCTTTGCAACATGTTATATATGTTGTGCACATCATGTGCTATATGGTGTGCACAACATGTAATATTCGTTGTGCAATTTATGTTATATACGTTGTGCACAATTTATTGGTTGTATTGACTGTTTTTTTATTGTGTCTCTAACATTACTCATATATATATATATATATATATATATATATATATGGTCATGTATGTCAATTGAAATGACAACTTCTTCAACTCTTCTAATTAAATATATTATCAACAAAATAAAGTTATATTATATAGCATCATCATTTTGGATTACAATTTATTTAAGTCCTCGTATACAAATAACTTATAAGGAGTAACTTAAAGTATTTTCGTCCACTTGTATAACTTTTTACACACTCATCTAATTAAATTTCGCTATGCCGGTCATGATTGTGTATTTTCTCTTCCTAAATAGTCGTACAAATAGAATGTTTTGATTGAATGACAGTATAAAATATTTTTACACTGTCAGTGCATCAAAATCAAACTCTTATAAAAAATTATTATAATTTTTCCAAAAACACTAAAATAAATTTTACAAAAGTAATAAGTAATATATTCAAGACAGATTTATAAATTTAAAAAAAAAAAGCACTCTTATCCAAAATAAATTATTCCTTATAAACTTATACTATCTCATTTATCATTTGATGGGATTCACATTCCCATCAGTTAAATGATGGTTTGGTAGTATAAAAATCATTTCTCAAGGTAACAATATTGTCACTTATGTGTTTATAAGGAGCACGATGCGCAAAGGCATAAGTATTAACAAAAGGATAAGGCATAGCCGCATAGGGAGTATCTATCTATATATGCGAATCAATGCAGCTTCAATTAATCCTTGGTCTTATGGCATAACAACAAAATGCACGTCCTTTTTAACTCCGCTCTCAGAACATTATTTCATTCGCCTCCCACTTTTTTAATTATTTGAGGGAAAATTCCCCTACCTCCTTCGTTATTGTATTCCATACTGATAATTATTCCGTACATTCCGATGAGAGTTTCTCTCCAATAATATTCCATTTTGATTTGATCTGAACAATCATTTTCCGTTATAAAAGTGCAACTCCAAAAGCGTTCACTCAAATGGCTATAATAAAACAACCAACAAATTTCAAAGTTTTATTTGAAGAGTCGAAAATATTGATAGATCAAGGGACTGTGGGTCATAATCTAGATAAGGGAATCACGTATAAGGCATAGCAATTTCACATATATTGATCTATTCTAAGGCAATATATATTTTTTAATCCTAGCAATTGTAAGTTTCTCATCACTTAATTCATTTTCCACAATTTGAAAGTTTCAATATATAGATGGAAATTTGCTAATGGCAGCACAGTCACAGTCACTATTTTGAAAAATAGAATTAGGGTTCTTTAATTTGAGGAAGAGGAATTAAAAGTTTGTGAGTAGAACTATTTGTCTGTAGTATAGAGCCAATCAGTTCACAGCATATGGATAAGGGTACGTATAAAGCAGTGGTAGAAGAAAAAGCCATATTGTCTACCATGACGAATCTTCCAAGGTACTACAAGCAAAAGCCTACAGAACTTTCCCTCTCCCACTTTTGAAAATCACCCCGACTATTTCAAAAATTTTGTGCAATATTTGGCGTCTTCAAACATTATAAATAAGCATCTAAATAAATTAAATTTGTATTGTCAAATCCAATATTCCATTCAATTTAAAATGATAAATATTTAAGGTTTTAGTACACATATTAAATAATTTAATAAATATTTTTTATTTTCTAAAAATATATATTAAAATAATTAAAATTTTCTCGTTATCTTAATTTAATTTTTTTTTCATTAAACCACTTTTCACTAACATATTACTAAAAAAGTAAAGGATATATTAGATAAAAGGACATGAAATTTGTATTACAATTTGAAAATGATAATTATTATAAAAAAATTCTACCTAGAATATTCAGTATTCTAAATGGAAGAAGTACTAATTAAAACATAAGATAATGTTGAACAATTTAAATTTTTATTTTGAGTTTTCCTTTAGAAATTTAAGAAAATGATAAATAATCATTCAAAAAATTATCATTTACTATAATAACTACACGTTATAATTTAACCTTTTTATTCAATTTCTATTGACTAATAGTCTGTGAATAAAAATTAGCCTCTTTTACATTTTAGATTTATACATTGGATGTTGAATAATTCAAAGTATACATTTTATGTTTGTAAATAATACCTCGAAATCTTTTGTTGATATATACGGAGACAAACCTTGCTGCACTTGATTTTTTTTTTAATCATATATTTAAGTATGAACGGATTAAATATTCTGAGTGTTTGTGAAGGCCCGCTGAAGATTAACAATTAATAAATCCTAACCCACCACAAGCGAAAACCTTATCATGAACCTTATTAAAAACCTTAGTCTAAGACAGAGAAACTTTAGTCGGACTAATTTATCTAGCTAACATTTAATTAGTCGTCTAATCCAGCATGATTAATGATTTATTATTCGTCAATCAATCTCTAAAATATTCAGTTAAGTAGTTATAATTATAATTATAGTCCATGTTTATCTTTAACTAAATTATACAAAGTTGTTTTGAGTTCTTTCTGTAATTAATGTATAATTGACATCACATTTAGTAAGTTAAGCTAAAATGAAATTAAATAACTTAATGATACATTTTTTTACATTTTTATTCGATAGGTCAAACATGAGCAGCCACAAAGGAAGAGCTCGTGTGAAATTTTTTTACATTACTACTGTTGAATTCAATTATTATTAGTATATATTGAAATCAATAAAATAATTTTTAAAAATAATAAGAATAATAATAATAATAGAGTGAGGCGTGAAGATTGTCCTGTGTTTTGAGCGTGATGAAGTAAAACGTGTGGGGCCAAGAGTGCCGTCCAAAGTCCAAATCCAGAAAGTAAACAAAATCGTGACGCTCTGTGATTGGTTTCACTATTTATTTATTTATTTATTTATTTAATTTTTGTTTAGTTCCACAAATAGGTCCAAAGGCAAAGGTACTCCTTCCTCCACGAAACCTATATTATGCTCTCTCTCTACCCTTTGCCGGATTTTATCTAAATAATCACACCAACGTCAACAAGAATCACATCAACCAAAAGCAAGATTAATTTTTTAACCTACCAACCCACTCATGTCATCAATCTTTTTTTCCCACACATTATTAGCTAATCTTGTTTTACCCTAAGTTAGTAGTACTTAGAAGTATTCATACTCTCAAAATTATGAAACTTACCGGTTGTATTTGATTAGTTATGCAATATTTAATAAGACAGAAATACAAAAATAATAAAGATAGAGATATAAAATATAAAATTTTATATTATATTTAGATTAACGTATAAAATAATAACTTTTTGTATTATTTTGATGAATTTTGTATCCAACATTACCTCAATTTTATAAGAACAAAAATCTTACAAATTTCTTATCCTAAAAATATAAAATTTCTCATATATCTTTTGTCACCAAAATATTTTTTTTGCTTCCGTATTTGTATCATTTAATTCTCAATTGGCCTGTGATGAACATTTTGCTATAGTACTTACGTAGGCAACTAATAATAATGCCCTTTGAAACTAGGACATACTACAACCCATTTTGGTTTATTATTATGGCGTAATACTAGAGTGTTAGAGCTAACTAACATACATTATTTTTTCAATATAATATTCGAACTTATGAGATTAGTTGTTGTATCAGTCACGTTGTTAGATACTTAGATTAGACTAATAATCCTTTAGGCTTTATCACTTCTATACCAAAAACTATATGGGGTAAAATTAGTATAGTTCTTATTTATTTATAGCTAAATCCCCGTAAAAAATGGCATAACTTGGACCCCAAAACTTGTAGTAAATTTCAGTTGTGGCATAGGTTATATATGGGGAATGCGTTTGTTTTAAGTGTAGATGAGTGGCGTGGATAGATGGAAACTGGCATTGTACTGTATGAATGTATGTGTGACCTTATTAACTTGTCCGTAGACAGACAAGACAAGTGACCAGCCGCAAACCTTGGCAACATTATCACCTCCTATTCCATCTACTTATCTCTCTCTTCAATTTTTATTATTTCATTTCAACAACAATGTTACGTTAAGTCACACATTAGGGTTTAATTAGTTTAAACTTACCCTATTTTTGTTTTTATATTTCAAACAAATTGTTAATGAGTGTTCTGAATAACTATTACGCTTTCTTTTTTAATCTTTGAATTCTTCGAACTGCTAGTATGGATTACCAAAGAGTAGAGATTAGTTAGGAGGAGGCCCTCAAGAGCAGTGTTGGAAAAAAATAAAAAGAGATGAGGCAGGACCACACGGAACTGAAGAAGCGTACAAGACCAAAGAGGTTTTAATGAATCATGCTACAGAAGATAAATTATTTGGAAACTTTGCACCTATTCAACCCAAGCAATTGTTTCTTGTATCAGTAATTCTGAGGTTATAATTATTTTATAAATGATTCCAAAATCGCGCAAATAAGTTTATCATAATGCTAAGTGATTCATGAAAAACCAGCCCATACAGTCAATGTGTCTATTTTGGCTTTGGTTTTGGCCCAAATAATCATTGAGATTGTAATGGGCTGAGTAATTATGGCCCAAAATCTCATTTATTGGCTGGTTGAGCTGATTTTGTATTGTTTATTTAGCATCACCTGTAAGTTTATTCGCTGCTTTTGAAATGTATTTAATAGAATTTCTAAATTTTAAAATATATGACCATATTTATTTTTTTATTTTGTTTGTTTTGTCAAGAAATTCTAATTAATTTTATGATCACACAAACTATAATATCTTAATTCATTCACGTACATGATCCTATAATTGTTTGAGCATAACTATTTTAGGAGTGATCGCATGTTATGCATTGTATATACATTTTTTGAGCAAACCCCTATTTTGGTTTATGATGAACATAGTTTCACATAAAAAAATATTATTTAAATATTTTTCAATTGAAATATAAAAAACACTATTTCTGATAATTAAAAAGATATCTGTTAAATTGATGATAAAGAAAAGATTAATTAGTCCTAAAATAATAAAAAAAAGAGTGTATAAATAGAATTGGAAGCTGGGTTGGGTAAGAGGAGGACTGGAGGACAAATTGGCGTGAACAGCGAACAGTATTTCCCGGGGAGGTGGGGTCTTTGAATTTGATTGAGGCGGCGGGTGTATGTGTATGTTATGTGCAGTGATATGGTCCCCCACTCTATTTTGCTCTACTTGTATTGCACAAAGAAAATTAATATAAACTTGTATCTCCTACGAATCTTATACACCATGATATAAAAATTAAAAATGCAAAATTACTAGTTACTTATAAAATTTATTATGATTCTGAACCTATAATAACACTATTCTTAGATGAAGAAGAAAAAAAAAAAAAACTGTGAGTGATGTATTGTATGAATATGATAGGATGCAGTCTGATCTTTGTGGTGCTATTCCTATTCCATGCGGCTAGCTGGTCCCCCCCTTCTGTGGTCCAACCCTCCAGCTTCTAATCTAATCTCCCTACCCACGTATCAAAATCACACACCACTCATTCCATCGCCACTCATACTTTCATAAATACGGATTCATCATTTCATTTTTTTTAGTTATTCACACTTCTCCCAGCCAGTCTAATTACAAGTCATATTTTCAGGGTTAATTTTTATAAATTTTATAATTCCTTACGGTTAATTCAAATGTTAATTGTCTCTCTCTCTCTCTATGTACTAGAAATAAGAGAAACCTGTGAGTATATTATATGCCAATTTAAAGTAACTGTCTCTTATCACTTTTTTAACTTGATCTAGGGTTTACTTTTTTTACAATTTTAATAAGTATTTAATTTATTGTTTTCTATCATACACCTTGTTAATATAAGAGATTGTAGAAGAGAGTAAGAAATATTATCTTTTTACTTCTACTATTTAATTTTTTTTGTAGAATTCAATTATTACTTTAATTAATATATATGCATAAGTAAAAAAGAAACATTTATTTTGGATCGACGAAGGGAGTATATTCTTATTTTATCATTAATGATTACTGCTTGATTGTAATATTTAAAATCAATGATTAATAATTGCTCATGAAATTATCGCATCAGCTAATAATAATCATATCCCATTATTCAGTTAGAGAAAATAATCTTATTGTTCGCTCTCTCGTTAATGATTCATATTGCATGATTTAGATATTTTTTAAAAGATAATTTAGAGATTACTGTCTTGCTGTTTGCCCATACAATAATATCACATGTTTAGGGCAGAAGAAAAAATCATTATCTTCCAATTTGCATTGCAAGACCCTCTTTTCTTTTTCTTTTTTTCACATTTTTATGGACATTTGTCAAAGAGTAATATTGTTTATACATCAAACATTCTTAAACATCTAAAAATTATACTCATAAAACAAGTAGGTCATGTCACTTTTATTACTTACTTTTTTTTTAATTTTTATTTTTAAAATTTTTTTCGCATTTATATTAATTTCTACGGCCAAATATATATATACAAACATCATTTTCCTTTACCAAAGCTATTATCAGTCAATCTAAAGAAAAAAAAACGAAGAGATTTGAGGACGTTCCTTAATGTATGTTATTTTCTCACTAACACAATTGGAACAAATATATGCAGTAAGTAAATATATTAAGTAGTATTGCACATAATTTTTTAAAATGCAGCGTTAAATTAAAAAAAAAATGGGATACATATTTATCCATGTACTATTAAGAAAATATAAAAATTAATTTTAATTGGACATGTGTATTTAACTATTGTTTGTTGTATATATTTGTTTTGACAAAACTTATATATTATTATTGTTTTGTTATTTCAAAACAGAGACAACAAATGCGTTTTTATTTTATTTTTCACGTGGATCTTGATGTTTGATAGGACTTAACATACGTGTGATTAGTAGAATTAGACCGTGAAATTTTATCGAGTGACTTAAAAGGAAACACATACAGGAAGAATATATATGTTGGTAAAAATATGGCCAAAGTAACAACATTATTAGTCAAAAGTAGTATATATATTACCTACAACGAGACTTGAGTTGAGAAACAAAACTCTTAGGCGGCGTTTGGCGCGTTACCGTGGAAGATTACCGGTAATCTAGAGATAGATTATCTCCAATTAAATTATCGGTAATTCACATTACCTTGTTTGGTATACACAAATAAGATTACCGGTAATTCACATTACCTTGTTTGGTATATTATCCTTATTACAAGTTAATCTATATATATTACTATAATACCCTCTAATTCTATACTACTTATAAAAAGAATATCCAAAAAGTTGGTTACTTTTTTGTCTCTCAAAATAGATTAAATAAAAATTAAAAAAATTAAAAGTAACTACCATTTATAACTTCTATTATTTAAATTTTCTCTCTCTTTCTATTCATATTTTATATTAATAATATTTTAATGAATTAAAATAAAATTTGAGATAACTTTAATTAATTTAAATAGTATTATTTTATTAAAAAATTGTCAATAAAATTAAATTAAATAATATTATTTTATAAAATTAATCAAAAAATAAAAAAGTGACTTGACCTGTCGAGTCGCTAGTAATTATAAAATGAATTAATCAAATATAATTATATTTTGAATTTAATATCAATATTTTTCAGTTTTGACATTAATATAATTATTTACTAAAAATAAAATCCATTAAAATAATTATAATATTCTTGCAAACAGTGCAGCAGCAGCAGGGTGGCGGCGCGCAATAGGGTGGCGGCGCGGTGGTGATCAAGGGGAAGGCGCGGTGGTGGTCAAGGGGAAGGCGCAACGACCAAGCAGTAGGATTAACAACAGCGCGATGGGTGTTATGTGTTAGAAAATTATAAAATTATGAAAAGTAGTATAATTTATTAGAGGGATATTTGTGTAATAAAATAAATTAGAAGATTACCTGGGGGTGGTAATCCAGATTGCCACCTGATATAGGGGTAATCGACATTACCACTTTGGAGGTAATGTGGATTATTAGGTAATCTACATTACCAATATCTTTGTCAAACCAAACGAGTCAATCTGGATTACCAGGTAATTTAATGGTAAGATTACCGATAATCTATCCACATTACCTCGTATCATCAGACACCCTCTATTATATCCTTAGTTTATGCATCCTTCACGGCGAAACAAAGCAACCCCTCAGTTTCGAACCTAACAATCAATATATGAACAGTACAAAAGAATAAGAAAAAAAAATGGGCCATTGATTGATTTTTATTTTCTGTTTTTTTTTTTAAAAATTTTGTGAAAAAATCCTGAGAATAGAAAAAAATAATTTTATTATTATTTTTATTTTCAGTATTTATTTGTATAATTATAAAATAAAAAAAACAATAAATAAAAATAAAAAATATAAATCAATTAGGACCTAATTAATAGTGCTGAATAGTACATGATGTTATGTATGGCGTTTGGCACGTGATGTATTATATTGTTTCGGGATTGATTAGACTTAATTAAACGTAACTTGAATGTGTGGCAGGTGTAGGTAGGTCCATGCATATATACAATCCAAATTTTTGATCTCACCCTTTCCCCACTCTTCATTATTGTACGTATTGCCCTTACTATATTATATGACCCTCTGTGATCACCAAAACTAAAGTTAACATCTTATCGGTGATTAATTAAAATACACTAATTAATTGATGTTATAGTAATAGTAATAGTAATAGATATGATGATGATCATAAAGAAAATGTACGTTGGATTGCATCGATCGAGTTGTTCATAGGATAATATTATTTTAATATTTTCAGTACACTTTTTACAATATTCTTTTGGGGTTTTTATGATTCATTATAATGCATACATGTTCATGAAAATATGAGATTTTAATGAAGATTTGTTATCGAATGTGACATGTAGTAAAAGATAAAAAATAAATAAAAAATGAGAATTTATCATTGATCCTAAAATGATCAATTATTTTTTAGGACTAAAGACATATTTTTTTAAAGCTAAAAGTTATATAACCACATGTAAAAGAATAAATAATCAAATTGGTCCATAATAAAATTTAATTTTGAAGCATTTAAATTTTTTTTATAAAAATAATTATTATCGTGTCAGTAAAATAGGTTGACTTAACTACTCACTAATTTTAAAGTCTTATAATAGGTATACATGGTTGATTGGTTGTACAATGTTTCTTTATAATTTGGACTGTGAATTAAACTATTATAGATATAAGATAAATTTGTTATATTTTTAAAAACATTAAAAAATTAATTTATCCTACTTTAATCATGATATACTATTAGTAACATTTATTTTTTTTTCTTTTTGAGGGAGTAACTTGTCACAAATTATTTATTTAGAGGACAAATTTAAATGTGTTATTTTTTTTTGGGTTAGCTAAATGTGTTATCTATTTAAATTTTTTTCATAACCGAAGGAAACGCCTCCTACAGAGATGGAAAGGTCTCAAATTGTTCTTTTATTATTTATTTTGGTACGTGGTAAAGGCAAATTGTTGCTTACACGTATTCAATCAGTTTCAAAAGCATTATTAATACAACTTAATTTTTTAACAAGATAAAATCATATTATTATTTTTAATTAACCACATATATATAGTTACTTGTATTTTAGAAATGGAACTAAATAGGAGAGACTGAAAAGGTAGTTTGCAGAAGGAATTGGGTGTAACCGGAAAACCATTTTGAAAGTAACGAAAAACCGCCTCACGTGTTTGTTTGTTGGTGTGTGTCTCTAATCTAATCTCTCCTTCCTTAACTCGTAACCATTACTATACATACATACATACATACATACATAGTAACTCTCCCACAGTTGTACCCTTACCCTCTCTTTTCCTCTTCTCTACTACTAGTCCCCTACAGCCACCCTATAACCCTCTCTCTCTCTACAAATAAAAATCAACGCCATTTTTCCACCTCTCTCTCTAGTCCCAGTCCTAGGACTACTACTACTTCAACTGCTGCACCCAACACCAAATTGCACAAACACAACACTTTTTTCTCTCTTTCTTCAATTTCTTGTTCTGTTCCACACCTAAATTAAAGATGAACAACATATAGCAGCTACCACAGCTCGAACCACTCTGTTTTTGTTTGTGACACACAGAGAGCTATACTATATCCCATCCCATCCCATCCCATGGCGTACCACAATCACCACCTCTCCGAAGACCTTCCGCTGCATCACCATTTCACAACAGACCAGCAGCAACAACAACAACAGCCTGATAACCACCCTCTCTCCGACAACTCCATGTTACCCGACCACCTCGCCTCCGACCCTAACTCCAAACCAAACTCCGATCCTCACCCCAATTGGCTCAACAACGCCCTCCTTCGAACCCACTACACCAACAACAACGATACCAACAACAACGCCTCCAATTTCCTTAACCTCCACACCGCCGGTTCCGACTCCACCGCCGCCGCATCCCAATCCTCCGGCCAATGGCTCTCCCGCCCCGTCCTCCACCGCAACCACAGCGAGGTCATCGACGACGTCGCCGCCGCCGGAGACTCTGTAATCGCCGCCACCATGTCACATGAATCCGCAGACTTGAAGGCTCCCGCCGGGGACAGCAAAGGCGATGCTGCGGCGGCGATGGTTGCGGAGAGCGGCGGTGGGGATGGGTTGGGGAACTGGCAGAATGCGAGGTACAAGGCGGAGATTCTATCGCACCCGCTGTACGAACAGCTTCTGTCGGCACACGTGGCGTGCTTGAGGATCGCCACGCCGGTTGACCAGCTTCCAAGGATCGACGCTCAGTTGGCACAGTCCCAGAATGTCGTCGCCAAGTACTCTGCCTTCGGACATGCCCCTCTCGGAGATGATAAGGAACTCGATCAATTCCTGGTAACTAAATTAACACCATAATTTCTTTCTTTCCCCCCTTTTTTATTTAATTCATTGTCACTTAATTAACACCATAATTTTGACAATTCATTCTCAATTTCTGAATTAATTAAGGTTTTGTGATTATGTTCTTTGGTTTTGCGGGTGTAATTGCAATTCAAAGATTTTTAATTTCTGGTCCAAGTCGTCGTAATTAAAATTGGCTTGAATCCCGTGTGTTTTGGGTGATTGAAGACCCATTGAGGCGTTGACGAGGTTGCTTTGCCTAACAGAGGAGAGGACCGATGAAAGAGAAGGACGAGGGTTGTCCAGTTACTGTTTCCGGACAGAATGGGAAACAGACAAGTTTTCCTTTCGCATAATAATTCAGATTAACATAAGTCTGGCTTGAAATGATACATAATAATTCTTTTTAAAAAAATTATGCAAATTCATAATTAAGGGCCAAATGGTTCCAATTTGACTTTAAGATATGGTTGTTGAGCTGAATTTCTTCCCCAATCCAAACTTTTGAATTATAGCCCGTAATTTAGATTGATAATTTATACTGCGTTTGACAAATGGTGTAAACTGAAAAACACACTTTATTTGGCAGAATTAATCTATTCAGTTTTTTTATTTACATATTTACGCTATGTGCTGTTATGATTCTTGACTATAATACAGAGCTCTGTTGTTGTTGTTGTTTGCTTTTTGTTTTTTTCTGATTGATTGTGCAGTCACACTATGTTCTGTTGCTCTGTTCCTTCAAAGAACAACTCCAACAACATGTCCGGGTCCATGCAATGGAAGCAGTTATGGCTTGCTGGGAGATCGAGCAATCCTTACAAAGTCTCACAGGTCCGATAATTAATTATTGTCTTTTTTTATTTCTTCTTTGTTAATTACACCTGAAACACAGCAATATATATAGTTTGGTTGGTTTGGTTGTATCATGAATGATATATTGAAAAATAACTTGTACCAAAAGTTATTAAGTCTTAACATTGTGTGCTCCTTCAATGATACCATCTAGGAACCAACTTGTGATTGATTCATTCACCCAACCACAGTGTATTAATTATTTATGAGTAACTTCCAGAAAAATTCAGGGTAGGGTTGGTGTCCCCCCTTAAAATTGGGGGAAAACTTTTGGTACCTTTACATAAAAAAATAATAAACTTGTAGTTTTTACTCTTGATAGGACAGTAACTGTAATCTGTGATGATACTGAATGGTAATGGTTCTCAGATTGGGAACTTGGTACAGAGTAGTTGCTGTCAATTAATTCAGTTTCAGAATACATAAATTCTTAAAAACCAGGGAGAGTACCTAAAATGAGCTGTAAACTAGTGTTCAATTTTTTTTCTGACAAGGTCAAATATCAGTTAATATTGCAAAGTTTTATTGTGACAAAAACAATAAATGATATCCAAGCCCTTGGTAATTGATGGACTATATGGAGCATGGATACTGGAGTTCCATATAAAGTCTAAGCCTCTAAGGGTTTTGGAAAATCCAAATTTTAATTAACTTCATTAAAATTGGAATATTGAGGAAGTTACCAAAACCAGACGCATTGCCTCAGATAGAACGATGGTAATTTCTGTATTCTAATATAGTATTGTAGACTTCATAGTGTATTGCTTTTGTCGGCCTTACTTTTAGCATGTTCATAAACCTTTTGGTTCGATTAGCTAATTTGTTGAAGAAATAAACAGAAAAAGCACAATCATTGTCCTCTTTTTTTTATTAAGTGGATGAGTATTAAAGCGATAAAATTTCCCACATTCTGCATAATTTACAGGAGTTTCACCTGGGGAAGGCACAGGAGCAACAATGTCGGATGATGAAGACGACCAAGTGGACAGCGATGCGAATCTGTTTGATGCTAGTTTGGATGGGGCTGATACCATGGGATTTGGCCCTCTTATTCCAACAGAGAATGAGAGGTCCCTCATGGAACGTGTAAGACATGAACTGAAGCATGAATTGAAACAGGTAAAGGTCATTGAATGTTAGCTTTAAGAGTCTCCCTTTAATCCCTTAATCTTAAATCTCTTTCCTGAGTGATTGATTTGAGGTTCTTTCTCATTGTGTAGGGTTATAAGGACAAAATTGTGGACATAAGAGAGGAAATTCTACGCAAGAGACGAGCTGGGAAACTTCCTGGTGACACCACCTCTGTCCTTAAGGCCTGGTGGCAATCACATTCCAAGTGGCCTTACCCTACAGTAAGAACCTAATATTGTTTTTACTAGTTTTTGGGGATAACAAAAAAAGAACACTTTTCAATATTCAGCATATAATCTGCAAATTGACTTTTGCTAAAGATTTGTCGTATAATGCTAAAGCACAGGAATAAGGATTTTTACACATCTGTCTAAGATTACACTTAGTCCACATGTTATGCCCTATAGTAAGCTTAGAATATTCTGCCATAGAGAATCTATCTTATCTTCCAGAGCTACAAATTTAAAGTTATTACTAAATATTGTACTTTTTTTGTGATCGAAAATTGTACCTTTCAGGAGGAAGATAAGGCGAGGTTGGTGCAGGAAACAGGTTTGCAATTGAAGCAGATCAATAATTGGTTCATCAATCAAAGGAAGAGGAACTGGCACAGCAATCCATCATCTTCCACTGTCTTGAAGAGCAAGCGCAAAAGGTCTTCCTTTCATAACAAGTCCTTCCTTTCTTGATTAATCTTGGTTTTGCATGATCATGATTTTAAAAAAGTAATTAATGCAGGTGATAATATATAGTGCTGATTGTGACATGTAAATGAAATAGGGGAAATACCTAAATTTCTCTGCTGTCAATCATTCTGCACTGAAAGGGGATTCAAGGAAATGCAACGAGAAAGAAATCACCTGGTTTTGCTTCTTTTCATGGAACAAGGTCAACACTTGAGGAGCTAGTATTGATGAAGTATTTTTTACCTACCCTGAAGTACCTGTGATGGTGCAGCAAAATTAGTGAGTTCTATTAGGGATTATATACCAAAAAATCGAAGTGGGTAATTTGCATTGGCGTTTATGATTTTTATTCACTTGTTTTACTGCTTGTGAAATATATATAAATAGTGAGGGGTGTAGGTGTACAGTAATAATCTGTGCATTTTTCCTTCAATCATACTATTTTTTTTTGTTCCTTTTAAAAATCTTGTTCTGAAATTGGTATTCTCTGTGGGGGGTAAATTTGTTGTAGAAATGATATAAAGTGTTTACTTTTCTATACTTAAAATGATAGCTGCCTAGTTGGTATGGTTTTGACCTTGTGCTACTTAAAGCAATCGTAAAGTCTAATCATCATGACATGGAATGGAACAACAACTTTGGTGAATTTAGGAGGGTAAAAAGTAAAAACAGAGTTCATAAATTCTTTTAAACGTGTGTTGTTGATGGATAAATATTTATTTGCGTGGAGGATTTATGGCAATATCTGTGGATATGTTTACAGTTTGGAAAGTTCAGAGCGAAACAGAGAGTTACTTTCTTCGTATGCGATTTGAAAATTCGGTGGGAGAAATTAGATATGTACTATGAACATCTCCATGAATCGAAATTAAATAATAGATTACTTGTATTTTGGTAACATTATTTATAGCTCAAATTTCCTGCCCTAAGTACATATTTTGTTCCCACATTTTGATAAGAATTGAAATTCTGTCACTTATGGTATCATTATGGAATGCCTATTAGCATTAATGTTATCAAATTTTTGTGTTAACTCGTAAACTCTTATAAATTTATAGGTTTAGAAATCTAATCGGTTTAACGAATTTACAAGTAAAATCTTACGGGCTTGTGAGTTTGATATTACGATCCGAGTTTACCTAAACCTGTAAGAGCTCAACGAGTTTTTATAAACTCTCGAGTTTAACAACGTTGATTGCACAATTTCAATTTGAAGGAATGTTCATTAATCTTGTTCCCTCTTTAGAATCTCATTCTCATTTTAACCGGGAACCAAACATGAAAATGAGAATTGCCCAATTCCACACTCATTGCATTCCATTAGATAAATAAAAATATTCTGCGGTACAATGGCTAGTTGAGCGTAAATATGTCTCGATAACAAAATCCTTAAAATGATTTATATAGGTCAACGACTGGGCTTAAAATAAGTTAACTACTGATGAACTATTTGTTATTTGGTTCGTTAACAAATCAATAAATTGTCAGTATATTATTTCAATTATAAGTTAATTAGTTGTTGACAAAATATGATCGACTAGTTTTCTAATATTTGATTTTTGTTAGAAAGTATGATGGACTAAAATGTTTAATAAAGAATGTAAGATAGTAATGGTACTTTTTTTTCTGAAGTTGGGAGAAGTGGTGTGTGGGGTTCAACATTAAGAGAGACTTAACACGAAAAGAAAGATCAGATGCCACATTCTGAGTATAATCTCAAAATGATAAAACTTCAGTTTGCTTAAACCCGATCATTGTGACATTCTCTTCCCAATAAGAGTACAAATAATGTTTCTAATATTAAAGTACCTTAAAAAGTACTAACGTGAATTGGGTGCATTGTTAGAGAGTGGACAAGAAGAAAATTGCTAGAAGGTATTCAAATTAGTTGCAGATAGAAATCATGTAGAATATTTCGCATTACATTTACATAGAAATGCCTCTCTCTCTCTCTGTAAATATATATACACAAACATTTACAGATGTGATGAAAGATGTAACAGTTCAGGACTTATAATTGAATAATAATAATCAGTGGATCAACGAAGGAAGGATATTGACATCCCCAAGGGCAAGGGGGCAAGCGTATCTCGCGGAGAAATGAAGATAAACAGCGTCATCGCCTAATTCCTTATCTGCCCCATCATCAAAATTCAGCGCATAACTCTTTGGGTCATACTGGAATTGCATTCTCCTAGTTTTATTCTTCTTGGCTCCACTACTACTCCTTCTCAACTTCCGAATTAAAATAGCCTTCCACTTTGGGCCTCCTTCCAAAATTGTTGCAAGCAGGGCCTTCACATTCTTCTTCACTTCCTTTACCACCAAATAGGAGTACTTCTTCACCTCCTCTTCCTGACACGTGTCGTATCCTTGCGAGTGGGTCCTCCACGTACAGCACCAGAGTCCATGGAAGCAGCCGCAATAAGTGACTGTGCCTATGTCTTCATTATGTTGGCAATCATCATCTTGTTGTAGTACACTTGCTTCTTCACTCCTCCGTGACGATAATGAATCTTCACCCATGCCTAGCTACATCCACTTCTTTTTTTCCCGCTTCCTTCTCTACAAATTAAACGACCAATTGCAACTAACAAGGATATTTATTTATTTATAGAGCTGTGTGTGTGTGAGAGAAAGAGAGTGTCACGAAAGAAAAATTAGTATTCATAAAGAGCGACGACGCATCACAGGCGTGGTGATAATTAGTCAGGGTCTACCTATGATGGTACGACACGTGGCAAGGTGAAGATTTTTGATTCGACTGTTGTTTGGCTACTGTGACAGGCAGGTGATATTTGTGTGTTAGTTATCTTAAAAGGGGGATTGGCATCTTAGGATTAGGAAGCTGAAGAGTGCGTTTGCTCAGAGAATATAGAAGAAGGTGGGGCTTATGTGGCGCCTGTTCATCGATAGATACGGCCCAAACACATCCTTATTATTATCTGAATCAATTATCCATTCCTACTAGTGTAGTGTAGTGTAGTGTGTTCTCTTTTGTTTTCTTCCTAAATATTGAAAGCCCCTTTTCTTAATTATTTATTATTACTTTCCATACAGAAAAGAAGTATTTTATATGGATAAAGTTAATTTGTCCTTTCTAGTGGTTGGATCACTGTGTGTTTAGATTCCCTCATGACTCATTGTTATTTAATATTCAAGATATTTCTTTTTTATTGGAAAATAACTTCCCATCCTTTTCCCCTTACACTTTTGCACATTATTTGTGAATTGATATATATATTTTTGGGCAAAATCCAAAGTGAATTGATATTTATCATTTCTTTAATAATTAAACCCTGATATTGTATTTTATTAAAAGTAAATAAATAAAGTACAGATGCACTCATGGCAAAAATAAAAAAAGAAAAAGAAAAAGACAACTATAGGATATGGGGAAGGAGCAAATACATAGCTGGGCCCAATACGTCACATCAAGAAAGTAAAATATTGGCTTAGAAAAATCATAAAATCAAAATAGAAGGCCCAGTCTATTATGATATTCGGCCTCTACAACAAACAACTGATTTGGGTATTTATATGGTTGTGGGCTTTTTTCCAAGAAAATAAAGAACTAATTGGGCCGTTTTTCCCAAGAAAAAGAAATAGAGAGGATAACGACGTCGTGGGGAGAGCTATAAAATGTGTTTTGGGTTTGTGTAAGAGGATTTTCGAGAAAGGTCGCGCAAGGGAAAGAAGAGGAGTTTCCATGGAAGCTGAAAATGTCTCCGATGCTCCGGAATGCTCAACCTCCACCTTAAGCTCTTCTTCAATAGTGAACCATCTCCGCTGCTTCTCTTCTTTTTCTTTTACTTCTTATTATCTATTTCCTCCCGTTATTATTATTATGGTTTCTTTCAATTCTCACCCAGTGCATGTTCAATTGTACTCACACAGCAAGAACAAGAACAAGAACAGGGTCCGAACATCGAGGACTGCTTGAAGCTGCTGAGAGGGGAGAGAGACGAGCAGCGCCTAGCGGGGCTTCTGCTGGTGACCAAGTTCTGCAAAGCAGAGGATCACTCCTCCCTCCGTAGGGTATACGACGCCCTCGGCACTCGCTTTCTCGATCGACTTCTCCGAACTGGCATGGGAAAAGGTGCTGCGAGCAGTGACAATAAAAATAACAACAACAACAACGACGACGACAATAATAGGGATGCATATTTGCGCCTTTCCGTTACGGTTCTTGCTTCATTCTGTCGTGTTCCAGAGATTGCTTCTTTCGAAGACATGGTTTCCAAAATTCCTCTTATCTTGCAAGTGATGTCCACTCAGTACGCTCCTTGCATCTACTCTGGTTTTTTAATTTCATTTTTACTTTTTATTTGCACATTACTGGACTTATGCTAGATTTTCAATTCATGTTCTCTATTTTGGATATTTTACTTAGAATGGAAGCAATGTGTTAATATTTCATCTATATGAGTCAAAGTTGGATTGAATATAGTGGACATTATACTACTATGCAAATGATTCAATTAAGAATAGTACTACTGTACTACTACTTAAATGTGAACCTTAAATGTGACAATACATTCTGTAGCATTAACAAATTAAAACATAATTTGAAGTTATAATAACTATATTTAATACTCTCTGCAGCACTAAAAGATTAGCTAGTTATGTCTTCTTCTTTGTTTTTTATTTGGCATTTATCACATGTCATGTCAAAACTACATGGTTCGGGCTTATTAGACTGTTTCATTCACTTCTTTTCAACTTATTATTTTTTCTTTTTAATTTTCGTTAAACCTCTTGTTTAGATCCGGCTCATCAGTTCTTGAAGAATGCTATGAGTTTTTATACTTGGTATCAAATGCTTCGGGAAATGGAATCATGAGGTTTTATGAATCAGGAGGCATCAAGATACTAGCTTCTCAGATGTCTTCTTTGCAGGATGGTAAGTTCTTATTGTCTGCAGGGATAGCTTTCTTGCTACATTCTGGTGACTCTGACTAGTCATATAGTCATATGGGACAATCTGAAATTGTTGTTGGTGAAATGTGAATTTTATTATCATTCTTCTTTTTATTAGCTGTCTTCCTGTTGCATAGACATTTCTAAACATGGGATTTATGAACTTATGCTGCTATATTTTCATCCATATGCCATAACTCACAATAGTCAAACATGATGCAGGTTCGCATCTGATGGAAATATCTATTAAACTATTGCAATTGATATTAAGCACGATATCTTTGGACATAATCCAGAATGATTATTTATCTGAGCTCTCGGTTATTGTAAGTGTACCTATTACATAATTTGTATTTCAGAGTTAATTTGTTCTCATTTTGATTTTGTATTCTTGCATCATGCTTTCTATACCTAAATAACAATGTCTTTAACTAAAGCAATATTTTTGGCATCTCTTTTGACAGGTGGCAGAAATAGCACGGCAGTTTGCTGTCTTGCACACATCCTTGAAATTTGATGCTCTCCACATGCTTAATGCCATTCTCTGTTCAAAAGATTCAGTATGTGATTTTGTCTTGTTCTGTCGCTTTCAGATGTGGTGTATATGATTTATCAAAATCCTAAAATGATAATGAATAGGTCTTCTTCCTAAAGCTGAGAGACTGAAATTTGGCTAATCCTTGTGAGACCAACATTTTTCTGCACAGGAATAGCACATAATGCGCATAAATTTAACTTGTTTATTTGGATGTTATATGTGATCCTCACTCAATTCAATGTTATGTTCTTTTCACATGTCTTTTTTTTTATGTACATACATCTTGATTCAATTACCTTGCTATTCTTTTGTAATTGACTACAGCGTGGCCTTTTCAGGCACGACTTCTTGATGTGCTCCAGTCACATTCTAAAGATAGCTGTTCACATAATATTCGCACTGGTATCATTGCTATTTTGCAGAATCGCGTAGGTATGTTGAGACATTTCCCATAATTACCTCTACTATGCTATTTTGCATTTCTTCCTCTTAGTTTCACCTTTTCATTGTTCCCTCACTAGGTTCATTAAAGTTGTAATTGTACCAGTGTCTCAGCTGATAAAGGTACATACTAGTTGTGTGACCTTGCACATTGAATGGTTTAAGTCTGCAAGCATTGTTATTTAAGCAAGAAGATTGTGGTAGTGATTCCATATTCTTTTGGGATTATTGTAAGATGGTCTTGAGAAAACTTCTGAGTTTTGCTGTGATATATCTTACAAAAAGTTCTCATCTCTCGCAGTTTTTGGATTAACTCTGTTTTCATGTCTGGAAAATTAGTTTCTAGGTAATTTGTGAAAAGGAACTTCCTTTGTGCATTTGGGAGAGTTTACACTGATAATCACACTCTTGCAGAGCTAACAAATGTTCTTATTTCTATCTACTGCATTTTGGGTTTGACCATAAACAAGAAAACACTAAAATTGGATAAACTATTCTGTATCTTAATTAATTTGTAATTCATATGCAGCTCCTGCTGAAAGGCTTCACGCTCTCATTTTAGCCGACTCTATGGTTTCCATATATGGAGAAGATTGGTTGATAGACCAAGTTAGCGCAAATGATGCACAACCTCCTGCTCCAGCTGATATGTAGGCTGTACTTATTTAATGATAACTTTCAAGCTAGTTGCAGTTTGTGCTCATAGTTTTATTGTCTCACCGCTTCAATTTTTAGGTGTCTATTGCTTGTCTTGGAGCAGTCAAGGGTTGAAATTGCTGTTCTTCTGAATGAGTTGGCCTACTTAAAATTTGAAGCGCCTCAGGATACATCAGCTACTGCTGAGGCAATTTTTTCAAAGAGACGAAATGTGGCTGTTGCCTACTCATTGGTTGAGAAGATAATAAAGTTGATATCAAATGTTGGTGAAAATGACGGTATTTTAAATGAAATTTAATTCACTTTTTGGAGTTCTATAGTTGCTCTGGTTAAATTCAACCCTCAAGTCTCTTTTTCCTGTTATAGGAAACCTGCTTGATGAAGGCACACTCACAAAGCTGATTCACCAACTTAATGAGACAATTGCTGTTGTACTAGAGTATTTAGAAGATGCGAAGGTAATTTTGACACATAGTCATTTTATGTAAATTTAGTGATTAATATGTAACAGAAAATATAATGCTGAAGATGAACAGGAACATGGGCAAAAGAAAGGGGATGATTTACTTGCTTCAGTGAGGCTTATTGGGAGGTATGATCCTACATTTTTGGTACCTTCGGATTTTATTTTAAATGGGAAAGAGTATAAGTTTTTCAGGTTTTTGTTTCAGCTATCTTGCTGAAGCTCCCCTTGCATGCAAGGAGAAGGTTCAAGATCTTTTAGGGTATCTGCTTTCTGTTGAAGGAGAAGATGAACAAAGGTATCTCTAAACCGAAAATTATTGGTAAATAGTAAACCTTTCATATGGTTAAGCAAAGAGTGTTATTCAATGGCGGAAATGATTTTTTTCATCGACCAGGGGTTGGTGGGTGGAGTGGGTCTAATGCACGGCATAAATAGCTTTTTAAAAAATTTTTTTTTTATGTTGCAGCCCCTTTTACTCTGTGTGCTTTCTGCTACCTATGTTGTGTCAAATTACTATGGAGATCGAAGGATGCAAAGCTCTGGCTTCATGTGGAGGACTTACGGCTGTAAGTTGTTCTCTCATCATAATAGTTATGGTCTTTATTTCTACATTTTTTTCCCTTTCTCCTCTTTTCTTCATTGATTTATTAGTCATCACTTCATTTGCTTTAAAGGTGAACCTCTACATGTAAGTCAACAAAAAGGGTAACATTTGATTGATTATTGCACAGTTCAACTTAAATTGTATCAATTATACTCTGACACGACTACTGCATTTGTTGCAGTGATGATGCCCCAACAACATTGCTAATTATAATGGGTCTATTTGCAGGTTTTTGATTGCCTTAGTAAATTAATTGGGTCAAATGGTTATATGGTTGAGGATAAGGGTTGCATCTTCTTGGCTTGTGATACAATAGTGAACGTTCTACTGAAGGTGATGTTTTCATCACAAGCCTCAGCCTTATGATAAATATTATATTGATTAAACAAAGTATTGACTTGAGTTGCGCCTCTTTTTAACTACAGAAAGACAAAATTCAGTTGACGTTAGATGAATCAACTTTTGTTAATCTTCTCAAAGCATTAGCTTATTGGTCAGGTACCATATTCTATAGCAGCCTTTTTAAAATAAGTGTTTTTTCATGGGATTCTTAAAAGTTAAGGATAATGGAGAAACTTCATTATTTATTTTTGATATGGAACATGGTTTGCAGAGCATACTGGTGACATGTCAAGTATGATGATGGCCTCGACCATCTGTGCATTGATATTTGATTATACATCAGAAGAGGCTCTTTTAAGCCATCCAAATTTCAACCATGCCACTCTTAGCAGTCTTTATCAGCTCATTGGAAGATGTTTGACTTCATCAGAACAGGTGAATTTTGAATTCCATTTCTTAGTTGATTAAATAGTTAGTCAAAGTTGAACCATGGTTCAGAAGATATTGTTACACAGTACTGGTAGAAGTCAACACTACATGATTTGTTTTCGCTTCGGTAGCATTGCATCCCATCTATTGATAATGAATTTGATTGGGATTAGATTGGTCTTATCCATCAAATGCAGGATACTTTTTTGTATTTTGATTTCATCATAACTTATTTGCTTCGTTGTTTGTTATAAATATTGCAGGATACCAAATCGGATATGGATCTTGCTGAGATTATATCAGCTGGTGAATGTTTAATATACTGCGCTAGTTATTAGTGCACTTTTTATGAGCCTAGTTCTGACATTTTATAACTTTGATTATTGTGCAGGTTTCTCTCGATGGGCTCATCGGTACCCCCACATCAGAGAGGCAATGAAGCTATGATTTTGGTCGAGTGGTCTTGATGTGATTTGTTGTATGTGGACACTTTCAACTTTACAGGACTGAAATGAATGTCACTTAAATAGTAAATTTAAATTATGAATTTTTTAGTTTTTAACAAAAGTTTTTATGATTTCTTATTTACTTTTAATTTACGGATATTATTGAGTTGTTTTGATTTTTTTTTTTCATGTAAAATATAAGGACTAAAATTAAGTTGGTAAGATTGAAAGTTGAAAAGGTTTATTATGGAGTCTCCAAGAGTTTGGACCTGAGAGTGAAGAGTGAAGACTATTATGGAAATCTCCTCATAACAAAACGTTCGAAATGCACAAGCTAGGAGGTCATGCCATGTCATTGTAGTTCCCTTTACGTCCTTCCGTTGGTTGGTCACTTTCTGAATATTCTTTACTATGAAAATCCTACTCATTGACTATGATTCATTATGCGTAGTTTCAAACCAATTAATTATAATTTAGAGCATAGTGAATATTTAACAAGATCTCTTCTTTCTTGTATTCAACGAAAGAAAACTAGCAAGTTACTATTTTTAGTTGTTGCTAATTAATATTTTCTTTTTTCTGATAAAGATAGCGAAATGTTGGGAAAATAAACTATAAGAAAATTCAGATGCTAGTTCGTACCAGGATAAACCAGTGGATGATGATATATTATTTGAAGCGCAAAAAAGAAATATTGAATTCTTGATATGAAATAACTAAAGAGGATACTTAGATTCTAGATCTGGAATAGAGATCTTGAATTCTCGAACTCCTCTTCGGCTTTTCTTTGATCAAAGCAAATAAAAATGTGCCTTTACATTTGCATGGACTTGACGAAAATTGGCTTCGGACAATTGAACGTAATTGTTACAGCAAAAGACACCGACCTCTAGACATCTAAATAACAATAAATATTATGATGATATAAAAAATAATACCCAAAAGAAGAAAAGGACAAATAAATAAGATGCCTAACTAACATGATACATGACTAAAAGTGGAAGAAATACAGGTAAACAAGAATTTTGAGCAGCAGCCAAAAACTCACGAATTTTGGTTTGGAATCTCATTAATGCTTAAACAACAGCATACTCAAGAGTCTCAGACTCTTTAGGCCGCCACATGGATTTCTGAACACACAGCATGCCTTCCTTTTCCTTGGAATAAGTCATGCGAACCTCCCACTTCATAGACCTTGCCATGCTCTCAAGCTCGTCAATGATCTCGACCTTGTCACGGACGATAAGCTTTCCTTCAGGCCGGAGAATCCGATCAACCTCAGCCATCACCGCAGCTATGCTGCACCTGAAAGACCAATAAAGGATTATAAACCAGACTGAAATGAAGTTCTACACTGATAATCAGATAACAGCATTTTACAGGTGATGAATGAGATGAAATAGTTATTGGCAGTTTGGCACCTTTTCTTAATCTTTGAAAACAAATGATCAGCATGCAGGAGATCATAGGTCCTAGGATAGGTACTAAATGACTCGCACCAATCATGGTATATACCGAAGAGACCTCGTTCATAAATGATGGGAAGAGTATCTGCAGCGTCGATTGAAACCACATTCATAACCCAAATGCTCAAATCCCTCAGAGCAGCAGCAAATCTGGAAGCCACCAACAGTTGAAGATGTCAGCCACAAAACGATCATAATAGCAAATCAATAATATATATATATATATAATTCAAAGTGATGATTGAAACAATGATTTTTGCTCACCCTCCGTAGATAGAATTCATATCCATGACATTCCGTATGTTTGACCATTGAATTCCCATCCCATTTAGGTAAGTCTTGGACACTACGCTTTTCCAGTGTTTATAGTCAGAAGTAAAATCTTCAGGGGCAGGCTTGCCATAAACTCCAACTTGGGAACTCGACAACCAGTAAGGTACATTGGTCAGTCTTGCTGGCCACTGTCCTGGCCATTGCGTCCCACGTTCTTCTGAGCTCACTGGCACTTTGTGCAAGCAAGCTTGTAATGGAATGTTCCTATAATACCAAGGAGATTAGACTGTATGTATAAATACTACAGTTTGCCTTGTCTTTATTGACATGCTTCTTACTTCATATATGCTGCTTTATTTTAAATATATTCCCTCATTTTTACAGTCAAACGTGTATTAGAATTAGATCAGTCAAAAATTTCTTTTTAATGAATAGTGTTTTTAATTAAACGAACACCCATGTCTTAGTTAAGGAAGAAATACCATGCCGCATTAGGATCATCGGAGTCTGGACAGACTGGAGGTTCACTCTTAGAACGTGTCTCATAGCACTCATTAGAAGTTGGCTTCCTGTATACAGCTACACCTACTCCATTAACTGTATCTTTGCTAATTGACACTACTTTCCAGCACATTGCTTTTGTTAGTTTCTTCATGGCTGCCAATGAATTCATAAAATGTCAGGATAAATGTAGCTATATTACAATGCATATAAGAGGCAGGAATAAGTCTAGTTATGATCTACCATTCCATATTTCAACATCTTCAGGAAGCTTCTGATAAACAGGAGTAGCAGACCATACAAAGAAACCACCAGGTCGCAATACTCTATTCAGCTCCAAAAGAAGTTTACCACCTGCAGTATCACATAAAAAAAAGTTAATAAAACAAGCCTCCTAAGTCCTAACTAAAAGCCAGTGGCATTGTCACGCATTTTATGTCACTACAAGCTGTATATTATTATGTTAATACCCATATGCCAAAATAAAGCTGGTTTTGAAAAATGCCATATAATAAATTCATCCATCACTTGGATTTTTGTTGTTTAGGATGAAAATTGGTAAAATAAATGTTAGGTCATCAGAATACCTTCAATGTGCCATGGAACTCTACACCGAGCACAATGGACCACATCAAATACTCTCCCAGGGAAGGGAAGCCTCTTTGTGCCCATCACAGCAGAAATAGCAGGAATTCCCCTTTCAAGTGCAAATTGTACCTGAGCTTCATGTTCATCCTTTGGTGCCAATGACATTGCAAGTACATCTCTTTCAAAGAGAAAGCCTCCAAAGCTGGCAACACCACATCCAACATCTAATATAACACGTGTGCGTTTTCCCCAAGCAATCTCAGGTACAGACTGCATCGTCAAAGCTCTACTAAGTAAAGTGCTCAACAAATTCACATAAAAAACTACATTACATAGAACAATTCTAGGATGAAAGTAAAAAGATTTTATCATCACAGTATAATAGTTGATTAAATGAAAATGAATAAAAGTAATGTTGAAAAAGATAATATAAATTTTACCTGTTGTATAAAGTCAATGTAATGAAGTGCTCCGTGCTTGAACTGGGTTCCACCACCAGGAAAAGTAAGGTACTCACCAGTAACTTTAACCCAGTTTTGGTGCCCCTTAACTTGAGCAAGCTTGGTGTGTGGAACATTGTAGTACCATATCTGCAGGAGAATAACTTAAGTACATGGTGAAAAGGAGAATGATAATTGGTAAAAATTGAGTTAATTTCTACCTTTTCTCTGCTTGTAGGCCACTCAATTGGGCGTTTATATCCTTCAGGAAGAGAGACAAGACAGGTAGGAGGTTCTTCAGGACAGTGCCTCTCCCGATGTTCATAGTGTTTAGTACTCCGAAGACCCCTAATTGCTTTCCAGTTGTCAAGGCATGGGATAAAGTCAGGCCCAGCAGTGACATTGCATAGTTTCCATTTGTACCCAGTCTTGGATGATTCTCGAGACTCCCTCTCATTCTTTGACTCTGCTGCCTGAGTTGACCAAGACCCAGTTTGTGTTGCATTTTCATTGAGAAGCTCTGACTGGTCCCCAGAAGGGTATACCTCATTTGATTTCTGGTTTTTGGCATTATCATCTGTATTTTTCTCACTAGAGCTTTCATCAGATTCATTGTTATCACTTTGATCCACCTTCTCCTCTATCCTATTATCTGTTGTTTCGTTAGAATCATCAGACTTCTTTTCACTTTCCTCTGAATCAGAATTCTTCTCGCTCCCATCAGAATCAGATTCCTTAGTGGAAGTCTCATCATCATCTTTGCTATTTTCTGTAGCTTCTGAGTTTGATTCAGTATTTTCTGTCTTGGAATCACCATCCTCTGATTTCTTATCTTCACCTTCTGTCTTACTATCATCAGAGGGCTTATCTTCTGGTTTCTCTGCTAAGTTAGAGTTGTCATCAGGAGTGACATTACTGTCTCCCTTGGTTGCATCCTCAGGCAAGTCACCTGGATTATCTTCAAACTGCCGATTATTGCTATTATTGACTTCAATGACCTGTTCTTTTACCTCACTCTGGTCTTTCACCTCATTCTTATTCTCCTGAGACACATCTCCGTTTTGCAGTGGAACTATAGAGGACGATGTCATGAACCATACCCCAGCCAAGCATAGAGCCACAAACACAACAATAGTCACCGTCGAACAGTAACTAGAAGAGGATCTCCTACCATCTACTCTAGAATATTTCCCTATAGCCATGTTGGAGGGTGAAATATTTCACAGATAATCTGGACCTGGTCAAAAACCAAACAATGATTAGACAATACTCACAACATCGGGTTGGGATTGGCAACACCCAGAGTAAGCTAGGTTCGTTAGGTGAAAAGTACAAAACTGAAACCAGAGTGAGTACACAATGAAAATCATTTTCAACGAGGTGTCAAAATGAGGTACATGTTACTTTCCACCTCTTCATGTTTTTTGGTTTTTACTTGCTATGCAAAGCAAGTAGAAAGTGATTCGCATTCAAAATTTACCACCCTCCCACTTTCCACCTACTCAACCAAGCACAACCTCCGTTGTTGGCAAAATACTTGACACGAAATACCCAAGACAAAGGTTCATCAAATCACTTGAGCAAAGACTAGCTAAGCAAATCAAACACCGACTTTACAAAGCTAAACGAATCTAACGGTGTTTAATAAGCAAACTCTGGAAGATCGTTCAAATATATTAGATATCAAATACATGTGAGATAGTACAAATCACAGCATCACAAGGTTTCACACTTCAAAACTTAAACAATAGATCACTCCCTATTTTCGAACCGTAATCATCAAAATTAAACATCAACATAGATTCTCAACATTAAGCGCCACGATCATGAAAAAAATCGCAGAGGTTCAACGGATTCAAAATAAGAACACACATGTTCAGCTCGAAATCAACAACAGTCAAATAGATCTAGATTATCACAAAACAAAACTGAAAAGCAGCATAAAAACTCACGCAATCGCCGGCAAAGATTCCACAGTGACAAAATGCAAACAGTAAAATTCGAATCGAAATAAATAACATGAAAAGGATGATAATCAGCATCAGATAGTAGGTTACCTTGGAAAACGAGTAGATCTGAGAGCGAAGAGTATGGTGTTAGTGTTATCTCTGCATTGTGCTGTAGAGAGAAAGAGAAGAAAAAAAAAGGTGTGAAATGGAAGCTGCTATGTTATGGGAGTGTGAGAAGAGCGAAATGTGGGTTTTAATAGCAACAGCTGAGAGCAGCAAAAATATTCTAAATTAATTTTCTTTTAGGACTTGCCGACGGATATAAATTATAAAATAAAATATTCGCGTAAGTGGATGAAGAAATCGAGAGTAAGAATAATATTATTAAAATAAAAAAAAAATAGAGAAGAGGAATTTAGAGAGTAAGAAAAACTAGAGACTAGGAAGAAGGAGAGAGCGATGAATGAGTAAAGAAGGCGTTAGGATAAAGAAAGAAAGAGGGTGTTTAAAGTGTGAAAGCTATAAAAAGGGTAAGCGTCCGCGTTCTGCAGTAACTTTTTTCCTGCAGCTCAACCTATTCTTGTCAATATCTATCAAGCATCAATTCTAGAACGAGACTCCATTTCCTTATCTTCAGGTACACATAACACCCTTTCTTTCTCTCTATTTTATTTTACTTTGTCTTTTATATATAATAAATATACATACAAGTTCCAACAATATAAATTTATGATGAACAGTAATTATATCCACTTTTGAAGTGTAATATAAATTTATAAACTAATATATATTATTATACAAATTTTGTACTACTTTCATGTACACGTGGTATTAATGATTTATAATTGATAACTATTATGCAACTACCTTGTAATTGTCAAAACAAAATCTCCTTCATATATGGGAGTATATATTTTGAATAAATGTTGTATATAAATTAAGAAAATACTTAAAAAAATTTGGATGTTGTTTACAATATATTATATTCTCAGTACTGATACTTACCAAAATATTCTCAGTACTGATTATTATTATTTTAATTATTTCTACATACTCAGTTTTTTATATATATAGTATATAAATGAAACAAATAAATATTGTTATTTGAGAATTTAAAATGAATAATTATTTATAAAAAATTAAAAGTCATTAATTATTTTTAAAATAGAGAAAATATATATAAAAATGAAATTAGAAGCTTTTTACACTAATCATACACTCTAGCTGTGTGGATGAGGGTGAGGGGTCCCGGGTCCATGATGAAAGGGGTTAGGGCTAAAGCGAAAAAGGATGAGAAGATCTGACGGTGCTTTTTATATTTACTGCAGTGCAAACAAATTTGCTGTTAATCATAATCATCACAAGTATTCCAAGTCAACAAAAATAATTATCACGAGTATTGAAATTTTGATTGATATGATGATAATCTATATTCTTAATAATAATAGTAAACGATTTTTTGTTTAAATAAATATCATTGCTAAGTGACCTACAATGTTTTGAGTTTTGACCAAATCTGAGGGTCGCATAGCACTGAGACTGGGAGCAGAATGAACAACAACCGACAATGTTAGACAGAAGTCCATTTAAATTTATAGAAGAAACTAAAATAAAAAATAAATTATTCTGAAGAAATTTATTTATTTTAGTGTGGCAAATATAACGAATTAATAAATTAATTTGGCAATGTTAGATCCATCCCAAACATTATGATTTGAAATAGCTCACTGAGATAAAGACATACGTCCATGCAAAATCTATGGAGTAAGATATATGGAACGTGATGGGCTGATGGCCATGTCCATTATTATTTAAAAAGAAATAATTTTCATAACAAATGAAAAATAATAAAATAGATGTGAACTGGAATATAACTGGAAGTTCGGTGTAGATCAATGGTCCATTCAAGAGGAGTAGATGACCACATAGATAAAGACTATAAAAGTGTAAAATTGGCTTTTGTAGGATCCATGCATGATAATAACAATAAAAATCATATACATTATTATAAATTTTCATTTTGGTTATATAATAAATAAAATAAATTGACCGGTCATTAATATGTTTTGGCGATAGTCCATCTCTATTTCAAGGAAGCAAGTGTATGTGAGATACCACTATAGCCACCCACCCACCCAACTACTTATGCAAAATATTAAATATAATTTTATTTCAAAATAAAAAATACAGATTAGTTTAATATATTGACGTGAATTTAATTTTGCTGTATCGATAATATAAAAATATTTTTCGATCAAAACACTCTGTTTGTATGACTTTACAGGTAATGGGAGAGAGAAAATACAATCATAACTGACGTAACAGTAGATGATTAGATGGTTGAGATAAGAATTAAATCCTATTAAGCTAACAAATCTTTTTGTATCATATTTATCTATTGAAAAAAAAAATCATACTAGTAATATAATTGAATGAAAACATAACTGTTCTCAGAAATGAAGGTAATCATTTCCAACGTTTCGGCCAAGCTCCGATCATTGGTGTAAATTAAAAATGTGAATGGCAAAACTGTAAACACAAAAACTAGAAATATAACTACTGGCCCAATCAATAATAATCTTGGCTACATCACTGTCTATAGTCTGTACTTTCGTTAAATACAAGTTTCATTATAGAATGGATCCATGTGATAGGTATAAAGGTAGCATTAAAGACGACGATCCCCGTTTCTCCAATAGGTTCACCGGCCATATCTACTTTACTTTCCCAATTACCTGAACCGGCACAGCACATGCAAACAAAATTGATTCACATGCTACAAAGAAGAATTAAATTAGTTTTGAATTGGATATATTCAGTATCATACGAGGCGTGTATATGCAGAAAATCTTGTGACCAACTTTTTATTTATTGAAAGATAATTATTAGGAATTAGTCGTTATCGACCGACAGATATCCGAGTGAAACACACGTAAAAAAATATATAATAATAATTCGCATAGTCCTTGAACATGCGGCACATGTAACAGAGAGAGAATGCTCGGATCAAAATGTTGGTAACAGCTTGGATTATAAGTTGATTAATGATTATATGTGTGACCCAAAAATCATATATAAGGAAAGTAAAACATTTCATGTTGCAATTGGGTCCCCCTTTTTTTTTTTTCAGAAATGATATATGAAGGAATGCATTAGACGAACGAGGGACGAGTGCCTTTCGCCTAGACTTCTTTTTTGTGCTCGATTCCCAATGTTTAATATCTATGTTTACAATAATGTTAAGTGTGCAATAAAAAATCAGCCAATACAGTTAATGAGTCTGTGTTGGCTTTGATTTTGGCCCAAATAATAATTTAGATTGTAATGGGTTGAGTAATTATGGTCCAAAATCTCATTTATTGGCTGATTTGGCTGATTTTTTGTTGTACATTTAGCATTACTCTTATGTTTAATATCTTCACATTTTTTATATTTTATAAAAAAACTATTTAATTTAGATCATAATAAAATAATAAGAAAAATAATTATTTCTAATTTAAAATATATCAATTGAATAATTTTTTTCTTTAAATATTTTAGAAATGTTAAAATTAAATATTTGTTTTCATTGTTACAATGTAAGTTTCAATATTTTTTAAATTTTCAAAATAATAAAAATTAAATTTAAATATGGTTACTTTTTAAATTAATAATAACTTGTCATCTTTATCAAGCTATGAAAATTTTTTTAAAACTTTAACAAGAAATCAATGTCTCTAATACCAACACACATAACATGACTTATTAGTTGTTTTACAAAATTATCAACGTTTTCTATATCTACTAACCAACAAATATAGACGAATTATCAACTACTTTATAATAGATCAGTTTCATCACTATTTCTTTTTTCATTATGGATTTGGTTATGAAAGATAACAAAAGATGATGTATAGATCACCCAAAGAGTGACTAAAAATTATTACAAATACTATCATTGTTCTCGTTACTCTTTTTAATAAATAGCAACAACATCCAAACCACACCATCACTTTGAAAAGACATCAATTGAATAATTTTTTTTCATTAAATATTTTAGAAATGTCAAAATTAAATATTTGTTTTCCTTGTTACGATGTGGGTTACAATATTTTTTAATTTTTCAAAATAAAAAAAATTAAAACTTAAGTATGGTTACATTTTTAATTAATAATAACTTGTCATTTTTATCCAGCCATGAATAAGTAAATCTTATCAGTTTTAGCAGTGAATCAATGTCTCTAATACTAACACACATAACACGACTTACTAGTTGTTTTACAAAATTACCAACGTTTTCTATATTTACTAACCAACAAAAAGAGACAAATTACCAGCCACATTATAATAGATCAGTTTCATCACTATTTATTTTTATTATGGATTTGGTTGCTCGGGATAACAAAAGATGATGTAGATCACTCAAAAAGTCACTAAAAACTATTACAAAGATTTACTAATTCATGGCTGAATAAAGATGACAAGTTATTATTAATTAAAAATGTAACCATACTTTATTTTTATTTTTTTATTATTTTGAAAAATTAAAAAATATTGGAACTAATAACAAGGAAAACAAATATTTAATTTTGAGATGTCTAAAATATTTAAGGAAAAAAATTATTCGATTGATTTATTTTCAAAGTGATGGTGTGTGGTTTAGTGTTCTTGCTATTTATTGAAATGAGTAATGAGAACAATGATAATATTTAAATTATTGTAATAGTTTTTAGTGACTCTTTGGATGATCTACATCATCTTTTGTTATCTCTAATAACCAAATCCATAATGAAAAAAGAAATAGTGATGAAACTTACCTATTATAAAGTGGTTGATAATTCGTCTCTATTTGTTGATTAGTAGATATAGAAAACGTTGGTAATTTTGTAAAATAACTGATAAGTCATATTATGTGTGTTGGTATTGGAGACAATTGATTTCTTGCTAAAGCTTTAAAAAGATTTTTAATGGCGTGATAAATATGACAAGTTATTATTAATTAAAAATGTATCCATATTTTATTTTATTTTGAAAATTTAAAAAATATTGAAACCAACGTCGTAACAAGGAAAGGAAAGTAAATATTTAATTTTAACATTTCTAAAATATTTAAAGAAAACAATTATTCAATTGATTTATTTTAAATTAAAAATAATTATTTTTCTTATTATTTTATTATGATCTAAATTAAATAATTTTTTTATAAAATATAAAAAATGTGAAGATATTAAACATAAGGGTAATGCTAAATGCACAACAAAAAATCAGCCAAACTAGTCAATAAATGAGATTTTAGATCATAATTACTCAGCCCATTACAATTTCAATGATTATTTGGGCCAAAATCAAAGCCAATATAAGCTTGTTGGCTGTATTGACTAATTTTTTATTATACACCTAGCATTATGATGGTAAACATAAATATTAAACATTGGGAATCGAGCAAGCCTAGGCAGAAGGCACTCGTCCCTCGTTCGTCCCCTACATTCGTTCATATATCATTTCTGTTTTTCTTTCATAGTGGACGTTGGAGTGAAGTTGAGGAGACAGAGACAGAGCATCATCCCCTTCTTCCTTTTTCCTTGTTGCAGGTAGTAGAGTAGTAGTGGATCTGCGATTCTGTCAGAGCAGATTCACACCCAATTCAGCCCCACTCAGTTATCTCTACAGCGCCTCCATTACAGGTAGGTTCACATGCCTTTTTTTTTCTTTTCTTTTCTTTTTTATGTGCAAATTGTTCTGAATTGCAACTCTGTTCTCAATTCTCACCGGGACTCTGTTTGCAACTGTTCTTAGTTTGCCTCTATGAACTGGGTGCTTGCGTTCTCTTTTATTGTTTAAAATTGTATTCCATGTATCAAACTTTAAGAGCATAAGCCTCTAAATTTTTGTGCTGCTAATAATCTTCATATTCATAAACTGGTTTGTTTATGGCTACACTTTGTAAAATCCAGACCCAAGATTTGTTGCCTATGACACTAAAATGTAATTATACCAGTTTCTAAATGTTTATTTTCTGTTTTTCATATCTTTATCATCGTTGTGATCCATGCATTTGATATTATCCCCTCTTAGATAAGCCTCCACAGTAAGAAGAACCAATGCTGATATTAAGTTATGGGTGTTTCGTTTCCAGATCCTGAATGTACAAACAAAGCTAAAAATTTTGTATCTGCTGTTGGGTATTACAAGTGGAGATGAAAGGAGGAAATATTTATTATTTTAGAGGGAGGCATCTTTCTCTAGCTCTGCTTGTCCTAGTTCTTTTTACAGCGTTGGTGTTGACATGGGAGAAAACTCCAATAGGTATAATGCTGCATTCAGCTCAGGAATGGTACCACTTACCTTCAGGTTGGTATTCCACTTGGTTCAGATGCAACTAAACCAGATGCATCATCAAGAGTTTATTGTCCTGATCTTATGCTTCTATTTTTTTGGTTTACTTCACTGATATTTATATATTCCTGTTTAGGATTCCTTGTAGAAGCTCCAACTGATTTAACAGGAACTACAGAACTTACAGAAACTGGAAACAATGTGCAACGTGATATCGTGAAGGTAGATTCTCCAAGAAGTGAAGGTAGAATTTTTCTTTTCCGTTCCCTTTTTCTTTAAGTCATTACAGTGAATTTTTTTTCCTGGTTGCATACCTGAGCCTAGTATCTTTATTCTTCAATGAAGTTCCCAGTACAAGTTTAGTATTTGATTGGATTTGTGTTTTGCAATTTGCAGTATGTAACTACGCTAAAGGTAGATGGGTTGCAGACAAGAGGAGACCATTGTATTCTGGGTTTAGCTGTAAACAGTGGTTATCTCCAATGTGGTCATGTAGACTGACACAGCGGCCAGATTTCTCGTTTGAAGGATACCGCTGGCAACCAGAAAATTGTGATACGCCTGAGTTTGACTCATCTTCATTCCTAAGAAAGTAGGTACAATCTCTTTGATCAAATTGTTAGTATGTATTTTAACATCACTGTTTATTCATTTTTTGTTGTTGGTTAAAACAAGTCCTAACCTCTGTCTTACTCTTTTCTTTTGGTGAGAAAGTAGAATTCCATTGATATCTTTCCTTAGCTATTTTTGTCAGAACTCAGCAATGTTCAATGTTAACATTGGAACACAGGATGCAGGGAAAAACTATAGCATTCGTTGGAGATTCATTAGGCCGGCAACAATTTCAATCTCTGATGTGTATGGTCACTGGTGGAGAAGATATCCCAGAGGTTGAAAACGTTGGATGGGAATATGGTCTTGTAAGAGCACGTGGAGCTATTCGTCCTGATGGCTGGGCTTACAAATTTCCAGAGACCAACACCACCATCTTATATTACTGGTCAGCTAGCTTATGTGATCTAGAGCCCCTTAACATCACGGACCCTCACACCAATGTTGCCATGCATTTAGATCGCCCACCGGCTTTCATGAGACGGTTCCTCCATCGGTTCGACGTTTTGGTTCTCAATACAGGACACCACTGGAACCGGGGGAAGCTTAATGCAAACCGGTGGATAATGCATGTTGATGGAAAACCAAGTAAAGACAAACAGTCTGCAGAAATTGTAGATGCCAAGAACTTCACTGTCTATAGTGTAGCCAAGTGGCTGGACTCAGAGCTAGTCAAACATCCTCAGCTCACAGTTTTCTTTAGGACTTTGTCACCTAGGCATTTCGTCAATGGCGAATGGAACAATGGTGGCAGCTGTGATAACACTATTCCATTAAGCAGTGGAAGTGAGGTAGTACAGGAAGGGTCTAGTGATCTAACTGTTGAGGGTGCGGTAAAGGGTACAAAGATTAAGATACTAGACATAACTGCTATTTCCAAGTTGAGGGATGAGGCTCACATGTCTCGGTATACTAGTAGAGGAATCTCTAATTCCAGTGACTGTTTGCATTGGTGTCTACCTGGTATACCAGATACTTGGAATGAACTCCTTGTTGCTCAGATATAGGCTCTTTTTAACTGTTTAGCCACCTTTGTCCCTCCTAACCAAACCCATCAACAGGAGAAACAGAAGAAGATGATGAAGAACATCATTCATGGCTTGTGGATTTGATTCTGTTTGTTCTGAGATCTGAGGTCTAGGAAGACCAATGTATTACATCTCTGTGAATTAATGTATAATTTTCTCACTGAATAGGATTGTAGGTAGGTCATATTATTGCTTCAATCTGCCTCTCCTTTTTCAGTTTGAAGAAGTGGGTGGAGTTGGGATGGTGCTTTGAACTCCTCAAGGCATGATGAGCTTATCCCATATTTGTGGCAGAGTTATTATATTGAAGCGATTTTTGTTGTATCTTATGTCCATGTATAGAGATATAACTTGAATAAAATTTAGGCTTTGAACATATCAAACAAAAAAGGCTCTTACATTGTCGATTTCTCGTAATTCATATAAATAATCAATCTATTACCTTTAATTTCTTTAGGACCCTTGTTTATACATTTTTTATTTTATTTTCTACCAATTGATTTGAATGGATATTTATGAACATTATTTTATGGATATAAAGATTGATCTACTTTCTAACCTTTATCTTTCTTTATGATGAGACTACAATACAGAGCAAATGCGATATGTGAATAAACCAGCAAAGTAGCATTCCTATGAAACACTGCATAATCTAAAGAAAGGTTTTTTTTTTCTTGAATCAGGATAGAGTAAATGTCCTGATCTATAAATGTCCTATGCTTCATTGGTCACACTTCTTTTACTGATAGTTAAATATGCAAATTGAAAATGAATGCGGTTTGTACAACCAAAATCCAAGAACTCAAGAATAAATAATTGTGCCTTGAATCCTCTATTCTTCACATTTTCTGCTGCTGTTGAGTTTATATGGGTACTCTGAGTAATACAACATTCTGAGTAATTCATCCTCCCACTTTCTTTTTTGTATAATGAAGGAATGGCCAGCAACCTTGTGAAAATGAGATGTTGCGATCAAAATGCCTGGTAAAGCAGAAGAAAAAAAAAAGAATCCATAAGTCAATGATGTAAGGAATAATATACTATAACAAATTAAATTTATTTCCTTTAAGCTATGTTATTTTCTACTTGATTTGATGGCTTATCTCATGTAATGGATTTTGATTGGTTATTGAACATCAATTGTAAATTGTGTGCATTCCATGTATAACAACCTGCTTTTGTCATGATTTGTTCTGGTGCTTTTACTTATGCTGCTATGTTGTGTGTGGCCTTTGTTGTTGTCTTTTGCTTGGAAGAAACTTTTCACTCTCCAATGTTTTGCAGATTCCAGCAATGGTGATGGTCTTGGAGAAACCTTGGAGCCATTTTCCACTTTGACCTTCTTAAGAGTAGTTGGAAAGAACATCTTGAGAAGGAAGGTTTCACTGTCCATGCTTTCAACTCTTGATATTTGATTTGGTCTATTGCATTTCCCTTTCTTCTTATCGCTTGGCTTCTTGATCACAGCTTTATTGTTGCTGCTACTTCTTTTTATGAGTGTTTTCTCCTCAGAAGTTTCATCTTGATGTATCTGCTTCTCATCAATCACCATGTCCTGGAATGAGAGTTCGAAACTCGACTCCGGCATGCCCTGCATTATCTCCATAAGCTCCTTCCTTCCTTCTTCAATAGCTTTGCTCCTTGAAGAGTCTGCAACACTGCTACGGCGATGGCTTCGAGGGAGAAAAGGCGAATACTCAAGTTTTGAGTTCATTCTTTTGCTTTTTTCTCCAAATACTGCTTCTTCCTCCCTTTTGAGACTTGCTTCATTGCCTCCTCCAAGTTTATCACAATCAATGTTAGAGGTTATAGTGGTGTTTGATGAATTCCAGAAACTGAATTCTCTGTCTCCCTCGCTCTCGCGACGAGTATGTGCTTCTCTGTGATCAGCCATGGTTTGAGAGATCATGATGAGTGAAAGGAGGAGGAGGAGAAGGGTGGTGGTTTTGAGTTGTGTAGAGAAGGGTAAGGTGAGGTCAACATTAACATAGGAAAAACAAGTCAATGTCCTTTTCCAGATGGAGTTTCTGAAGCATGCACAAGTCTTTGCCGTCTTAGATGGGAGTAGAATTATAATGGTCAAAGTATTCAATTTTCCACATCTGTCATGTTCAAATTTGTTTCTGAGAAACTAGGATGACTTGAGTTCCACGTAATTTTTAGGTCCATGATCAAAGCACTAATCGTTTCCTGTATCTGTGTACATGCCCTCATTTTTTTTGTATTTGTATCTGATGTATAATCTGGCTTTGAATGATAATATATATTATAGTAATGTGTACAAGATAGAAATATAAACATAAAACTATGGAAAAAAAAGGTTTGGTGATAAAAGTATGATAGAAAATTGGTATCTCAAAATAAAAAATTAATATATATATATTTTGTTTTAGAAGTCACTGTTTTTACATTACAGAAAAATTTTATATTGTTATGACTCTATTGTTAACTTCTAGAATCACAGTCACATCTTCCACTGATGAATAACAGGACAAGAAGGTTCTAAGAAGATAAATTATTCTTTGATCTAAGACTGATGATTTTGATGAACCATCGGGCCAAGATACATTGATTTGAGTAATAAGTTGGTTTCAAAAAGTATTTTGGGGTCTACTTTGACTGCTCAAAGGTCTGTTTTGCTTATGTATGAGAGTCAACAACTCAGGACCAAAAACTTAGATTTTACTTATTTTGATGACACGATTCCATACGGAGGGCCTATTCAATTTGCTGAACTTTAATCTATTGCTTATTTGTTTCAAACTTTTGTCCTATCTTTGGCAGATTGGGCTTCAGTGATGATTTGTAACAGATTAAAACACAAAATTTGGGGGTTTAAGATAGAAATAACATGCTAGCTAGAGCAAGCTTCTAATCATGCTTGGAATGATCAATCATAATTTGTGATGTATTCAAATCAGTGGCTATAACTGATTAAGAGAATTTCTAACTATCACCCTCGGAGAAAATTTTATTACAATTGAAAAAGAGATAATAATTCATGCCAAATATGAGCCTCATAGATGAGGAGGCAAGAACATTGAAGACCATTCAAAAGTAGAAATCATCATCCTCATCAGGAAGAAGGTAATCAACAAAAGGCTTATATCCTGCATCCTTCAAATGATCAACTAGATTGTTGTTTACTTCATATATCTGTTCAACCTGTGGATGGAACTTGTCCTTAGCCACAAACTCATGCCTAGCATCCCTTAACTCAATCCAACTGCAAGCTGCTTCTTTCTTCAAACCTCTGTCCTCCATTATGTCTCTAATTCTATTGGCATCACCCCATTTGCCAGATGCAGCATAAATGTTTGACAGCATAACATATCTAGCAGTGTTTTTAGGTTCTAACTCAAACAGAACTTCTGAAGCCCTCTTAGCAAGGTCTAAGTTCCCATGAACCCTACAAGCACCCAACACTGCCCCCCAAATTGCAATGTGGTTCCTAATTCCACTAGGAGCTTTCTCAATCAAATCCACAGCATCTTTGAGCCTGTTTTTCTTCCCAAGCAAGTCAATTAATAAAGCATAGTGATCAGGTCTAGGCTTGAGTCGATATCGCCGTTCCATCAAACCCAGCAATTCTAACCCTTCCTTATCAAGACCTGCATGGCTACAAGCAGACATAACCCCAAGAAATGTCACATGATTTGGCTCCATTTTGGCTTCTACCATCCTTCTAAAGACATCCAAGGATTCTTTCCCTTGACCATTCTGTGCAAACCCTGTAATCAATGTATTCCAAGATACCACATCCCTCATAGGAGCCACCTCAAACAAAATTTCGGCAGATTTCATATCTCCACACTTGCCATACATATCAATCAAAGCATTAAATATGTACACATTTAACAAATTGTCACAATGGCTACTTCTGATAATTTGACCATGGACCTGTTTTCCTCTTACTATAAGAGCCTCATCTGCACAAGCACCCAGAACACTCACAAAAGTTTGAGCACTAGGCCTCACACCCTCTTCCAGCATTAGCTGAAAAAGATCCAAAGCTTCACTACAGCGCCTGTTTCTCGCAAAACCCGTGATCAGAGCAGTCCAAGAAACAGTGTTCTTAAATGGCATGTCGTGAAACACACTGCAAGCCTCATCCAATCTAGATGCTCTGGTATAAGCCACTACCATTGATGTCCAAGACACAACATCCCTCTCTGGCATCCAACAGAACACAGAAAACGACAAATTGGGCTCACCACATTTTCCATAAGCATCAACTAAAGCATTGTTAAGGATCATGTTCCATTCCACGCCAACTATAACTGCCACCCCATGAACCTGACGCAGCCATTTTAGGTTACCCAAACAACCACAGCTCCCAACTATGCTAACAAGCGTGAATTCATCTAACATCAAACAATCGCTATCCATTTGCATCCCACGGAAAAGCTTAACCGACTCTTTGTGAAACCCGTGGCGTGTGGAACCAGATATAAGTGAGTTATAGCTGACGAGGTTCCGTTGAGGCATTTTATCGAACAGATTATAAGCTTTGTCGAAAAGAGCCATTTTGGAGTACGTAGAAAGAAGCGTGTTCCAAGTGCGCGCGGTCTTGTTGGGAAGATCATCGAAAGCCTTGTCTGCACTCTCTATACACCCGCACTTGGAATAGACATCGATGAGACCGTTGGTGAGAAAAGGGTCAAAGAAAAGCGCGGTTTTGATTAGTTGAGAGTGCAGTGCCTTGCCAAGCTTCAAACTTTTCGCTGTGAGGCATTTCGAAATCAGGGATGAGTACCTTTTCTCGATGGAGGAACTTGTGATATCAGTGGGAAGCATGGCCAAGGTCCTTTCTTTGAATCAAGAAGAAAGAGGGCACGTCACGAGATTTTGGTTCGGGTTTATGGGACCCACCCCTCCAAATTAAGGGTCTTTCGGGAAGGTTCTGAAATGGCTAGACATGGGTTGGTCGAAAAAGTTGGTGGGTGACCTCTCTTTCCTCGACTCTTCACCATTCGCGAAGCTCTTGGACTCTTGCGTTCGATCGAAGCGCGTTCTTGACGCGCGTCGCGTTCATGCTCGAATCATTAAGACCCAGTTTTCCTCGGAGATCTTTATTCAGAACAGGCTCGTTGATGTTTACGGGAAATGCGGTTGTTTGGAGGATGCGCGCAAAGTGTTCGATCATATGCCCCAGAGGAACACTTTCAGTTGGAACGCGATTTTAAGCACGTTGGCAAAACCCGGTTGTCTCGATGAGGCTTTGAACATGTTTAACTCGATGCCTGAGCCTGACCAGTGTTCATGGAATGCCATGGTGTCGGGTTTTGCACAACATGGTCGTTTTGAGGAGGCTTTGAGGTTCTTTGTCGGTATGCACCGTGAGAATTTTGTGCTTAATGAGTATTCGTTTGGGAGTGCTCTCAGTGCTTGTGCAGGGTTGACTGATTTGAATATGGGACTTCAAATCCATGCTTTGGTATCAAAGTCTCATTACTCATCAGATGTTTTCATGGGTTCTGCTCTCATTGATATGTACTCTAAGTGTGGGATGGTGGCCTCTGCTCAAAGAGCTTTCGATGGGATGAGTGTGAGGAATATCGTTACTTGGAACAGTTTGATCACATGTTATGAGCAAAATGGTCCTGTTGAAATAGCTCTAGAGGTTTTTGTGAAGATGATGAATAGTGGGATTGAACCTGATGAAGTTACTCTAGCCAGTGTGGTCAGCGCTTGTGCAAGCTTGTCGGCAATTAGGGAAGGATTGCAGATTCATGCTCGTGTTATGAAGACGGATAAATTCAGGGATGACCTTGTGTTAAACAATGCATTGGTTGATATGTATGCAAAGTGCAGTAGAGTGAATGAAGCTAGATTGATTTTTGATAGGATGCCAGTTAGGGATGTGGTTTCTGAAACCTCCATGGTTAGTGGATATGCAAAGGCAGCAAGTGTGAAAGCCGCGAGGTTGATGTTTTCAAACATGATGGAGAGGAATGTGGTGTCCTGGAATGCGCTTATTGCAGGTTATACACAAAATGGAGAGAATGAAGAGGCAGTTAAGCTTTTCCTCCTCTTGAAGAGGGAATCCATATGGCCAACTCATTACACCTTTGGGAATCTGCTCAATGCCTGCGCGAATCTTGCTGATCTGAAGCTTGGTAAACAGGCTCATACTCATGTTTTGAAGCATGGGTTCAGGTTCCAGTCTGGAGAAGAATCTGATATTTTCGTGGGGAATTCTCTCATTGACATGTACATGAAGTGTGGATTGGTTGAAGATGGATGCGCGGTTTTCGAACACATGATAGAAAGGGATAATGTCTCATGGAATGCCATGATAGTTGGATATGCACAAAATGGTTATGGTACAGAGGCTCTTGAAATTTTCAGGAAAATGTTGGTATCAGGAGAAAAACCAGACCACGTTACTATGATAGGAGTTCTATCTGCATGTAGCCATGCAGGACTTGTTGAAGAAGGACGTCATTACTTCCGGTCAATGAGGACTGAGCTTGGTTTAGCACCATCGAAGGACCATTATACATGCATGGTTGATTTGCTCGGTCGGGCCGGTTGCCTTGATGAAGCGAAAAATTTAATAGAGGAGATGCCAATGCAGCCTGATTCTGTTGTCTGGGGATCCTTACTTGGTGCTTGTAAGGTTCATAGAAACATTACATTAGGAAAATATGTCGCGGAAAAGCTCATATTGATTGATCCCTTGAATTCTGGACCTTATGTCCTCCTTTCAAATATGTATGCCGAGCTTGGAAGATGGAAAGATGTGGTGAGAGTCCGGAAACAGATGAGACAGCAGGGAGTAATTAAGCAACCTGGTTGCAGCTGGATTGAAATTCAGAGTCGTGTGAATGTTTTCATGGTGAAAGATAAAAGACACCCTCATAAGAAGGACATCTATTCACTTATGAGAATTCTTACAGATCAGATGAAGCAAGCTGGCTACGTGCCAGAAGTTGGCGATGATGAGATATGCGAGGAGGAAAGTGACTCTGAAGTTAACTTGCATTGTGAAATGCAAATGCTAGTAGATGCTGCTGCAGTTGGATAAATAGTACTTCAATTTTTGTTTGGCTAATACTTTTGGTCATCTTTCAATGGAAACACATGATTCATTGATTATGATATTATATGCTTAGTGATGTGAATTAAATTATCTTTGAAAACACAAACCAACATAATGTCGTCTTAGTACAGTCTGTTAGCAGTTGTCACTGTCCTAACCTATAACCTTGTATATAGTGTTTTTTTATTAGGATGATACATCTTCTTAAATTGTTATTTGCAGAAAAATCCAAGACATGTGAACCAGAGTCAGAGGAAGAGTCACAATAGTTTTTAGATAATGACACCCTGTGAGCACCTGTATCTCAGAATTACATAAGAAAAGAACCTGTAAATCACTATGAAGACGACCATCATTGCAAGATTCTTCCATCTACTGCTCTCACCCCCATACCCTTCTTCTTTAAGCATATCTTCTCCCCTCACCACACATGCCCCAAACATGAACTCCAAGCACTTCTTTGAGTTGGAGAACTCATTTATCAGCAAACCTTCAAAGGGATACTTGTATAGAGATATATAATGCATGAAAATCCAGTACTTGGGAATTTCATGCTTTGATATGAAGTAGCCAGAGAACAAGAAGAATGAACCGATTACTCCAGCAATCACTGAATTCCCAACAATGAAATTCGGCACCAAAGCACTGAAGCACACCACAACAGAATTTGCCGTGTATAGAATTAGCCAGATTATCAACAAAAAGTTCAAAAATGCAGTGAAATTGTTGTTTAAACCAGCAAGCCAATATAGGGGCAGTGTGAATAAAATGGCTAGTATGAGTAGAAATGGCAAGAAAACTATGCCATTGGCAATAGCATAGGATGATACTCTGTAGCTTCCACTGGATGTCTCCTTCATTAGAATCTCCTTTTCTTGAAGGAAAATTGGCAGAGCTTCTGTGGTGCATGATAGCAAGAATGTTAATATGAAAGCAAACAGGCCAACCCTTTCTTGTGCTCCTTCTAGACCATCCTTGAGATGACAGAAGACGGAACCCAAAACCAGCCCAGAAATCAGCATCTGAATTGCCCTAAATGCAAAGAGCTCCTTTGTCCGAAGGATGTTCTTGAAGAACCTATGACTGAGAATCATAGTTTCTCTGAATCTAGAATTGACAAAATCATAAGTGAAATCCATTCCCTCATCGATGCTTTCCGCGTCAACTACCTTGGATTGTTGAAAGAGCTGCTGCAGAGTAAACTTACCACTTCTACTCTCACCTTGATCACCACCTTTCCTCTTCTGTGGCGTCCCCTGCAGCCTTGGTTGCATTCCTTGCTGAGATTTTTGCTGTTGCTGAATCGTCTCAATGGATTCAATGGCAAACTCAACTACATTAACATGAAGAGGAGGCTCTAGACCCACTAACCTTAGATTCACACCCAGCAAATCTACACTACCATGATGCAGCACAGAACCATTGGCTAACAACAGTATTGAATTGAACATCTTAACTATTCTGAACCCAGGTTGATGGATACTTAGGATAATAGTTCGTCCCCTCGAGTCAGCCATGACTTTAAGCATATCAATTATCTGCATTGCACTGGTACTGTCAAGGCCTGAAGTAGGTTCATCCAGAATCAGCACTTTCGGATCATGCACAACTTCAACACCAATGGAAACTCTTCGCTTCTCGCCGCCAGAGATTCCGCGAACCCTCTCATCTCCAACTCTACTCCTAGCAACATGGCTAAGACCAAGTTCCTGAATCAGTGACTTCACCCTGGAGCATACTTGTTGTTGAGGAAGATTTAGCCTCAGCATTGCACTAAACATCAATGTTTCTTCAACTGTAAGTAAGGGAAACAATGTGTCCTTTTGTGTAACATACCCTGAAATCTTCCTGAACATAGCTTTATCTACAGCCTTCTTGTTCACCAAGATAGAGCCACTTTGTGGACTAACCTTAGCTGCAAGAATCTCAAGGAGGGATGATTTTCCAGCACCACTCGGCCCGACAATTGCAAGAACTTCCCACGGCTTCGCCACGAAGTTCACATCCTTCAGAATGTGCCTAACTCCACTGCATGATCTTGCTTCTTCTGCTGGTTCCTGATCAACTTGTTCGCCGTTTGGTTGTGGAGGTTTGCTGAATATCTTCTTCGGCCGGTTCCCGATCAACTTCCTCTTCTGGTTGATGCCTATTGCCTCAACCTCACACCCTTGTTTCTTCATTGAGTAAGTATGTTATGTTTGCCTCTTTTTTTTCCTTTTCCTATCTGTTTTCAATCTCTCTTCCTCTCTGCTCTTGTGTTATTGTTTACAGATCCATTTTTCTTGTTCTCTGCATATTTTTTAATCCAAGGTTTTGGCATCTACTGAATAGGAAACAATATGAATGGTTTGAAGGGATCTTACTTACTCCTTGAAATTCTTGGATGCATAGTTCACGTGCACTTGTGCTTGCTATATCTTACACCAAATGGGCACAATGTGACATGAAAAAATGCAATTATTCTGATAGAATAAGAAAGAGTAGTTCACGGGCATCGATATTCTTGGTTTATCATTGTTTAGATAGATGAACGGCAAATTATATACATTAATACATTATTATTATTATTCATATCTTCAGTGCATTGTTCAGTTGCCAACTGTAACTATAAAACAATTGGAGGATGCTAAGTCCACACACACTGTAATATGGTTTTGGTCTTTTGGAGAATGGTTGATACATGTATATATGATGCACTATTATTTATTTATGATTAATTCTCTGTGCATGATTTCCTGATTGGATCATTTTTATTACAAAATTAGAATTTAAGAAATGATTGAGTAGTGCAAAGAGGCCAGGACTGTTCTTACCACCAGTTCTGAATATTTAATTTAATTCGAGAATTTATTTAATAAAAAAAGGGCTAATGATGTAATTGTTGGAAGAGCATAGGAATCTTGGGAATAAACAAAGTAGTGGTTCCCCTTGGATACTCAAGTTTGTGGCTGAAATTTCATTATGTTAAAAAATACCATCAAAGCTGTAACTTGAGTAGTTTGACAAGCACCGCTATTTCATTCTGCGTCTTGAAATCTAGAGATTAAGATTAGTGGAATACATTATTATGATTATCTTGTGAATTTTTATTATCATAAATAAAATAATGATTATATTATCCCTCTTATTGAATGCAATGCTATCTTCTTCTTCGTGAGATAAATATAATCTGTGACTAAGAAGAAGAATAAAATGTATTTATGTAATTTAATCCAATAAATAGAAATAAATGCAAAAATTAAAGAAAAGCACCCGTGAACCGTTCCTTCCTCTGGTCAATTAATTATTAGCTCTTCCCGTGAGCCTTAATTACTCTTTTTATAATCAGTATGGACTATGGACAGTAATATATATTTTGTCGACAGCTTTCACCAGCTATAACATAGCCGAGACCTCATTAATTTGTGTTTGTTTAATACCAGTTCAGTTGTATGTGTTGCTTGGATATAGTAATAATCCAAGTTATGTAATAATTATTGTATTATGTTCAATTTGAATGATATATTAAGTGACTAGTAAAAAATTCCATCAGATTCAGAGTAAGCACCATTTGTAGTATTATTAGTAGTACAGTGTCAGTGTACTCCTATGTAATGTGTCTCTCCTCTATCTGATCTTTGTTTGATTAAGCAAAGTTTGATCAGTTTAACTTCTCATTAATGATTATTAATTCATGCTTAATTACCCATGTACAGGAAAACAACATTTGTGAGATTCCAAAACCAAAAGTAGCATGCATGATTCACAAGACTTACCTGAAATTTGATCATATATATAATAAAACTTTCAAATTTATTGAACACACACGTCCAAGTCTATGGTCAATCATCAATCCCGCGAGAACAGGTTGAGACAGAATGATGAGAAAGCAAAGCCATCAAAGGTATGCCCTTTTAAGTTGTTGGGTTAGTGTACTCAGTGATAATAAAATAATGACAAAAGTGAGCTTAAACCTTTAATTTCTTTATAGAACAAAAAAACACACATATGTGAGGCATGTCAAAATTTGACACGGAGGCTTAACCCAATATAGTCCACAAATTGAAAAGGTGCTTTCACACAGCCAAAGCTCTACTTTATTCCCCCTTGATATATATATATATATGATTTTATTTCTTTCCAATCTATGCCCAAAATATTCTTATATAACTCTTATAAGCATATTCACGCTTTCTTAAAACTTTTATAATCACTAATTTGAAATTTTAATATTGATTTTTTAAATGTTTTAAATGAAAACTAATACATTAAAATTTTTACAATACATATATTAAATATACTCTAAAATTATCATATAAGAAATTTTCAACTATGATTTGTTGGACCTAAGGATGGGATGGAGAAGATAAGGATGAATTTGGCAATGACACAAATGCTAAATAAAGGCTAAAAGGAAGCACAAATCAAAGAACACAGTACTAGTAAAAACACTTGTCTATGGATCAACTTAGTGCCGGCTAAAGGTGACATTTCAACTACTTGATGACTGAAAGGAGATATATATAGCACATATATACATTATCTTTATCTTTTTAGTGAAGCATTAATGATGACTCATGGAACACATATTGAGCCATACATGCTGCTATTATTGGTTTGTTGTTTACGTAATACAACGAATTCCCCACTTTCGTGTCTGATTAATGTTAATTTCTTTTATATGCATTTGTCCGATTTAGTAACTGGAATATCAGCTTTATTCTTTTTTTATAAAATGAATAAGACATATATAGTGTTGTAGAGATGAGGTTGGTCCAAGAAGAATATGACTCATTATTAAGAAGTGCCGGTACAAACCATAATGAATAGCTGCAAATAAGGAAAATCCAAAAGATAACTAACTTTTTTTCTCTTCAAAATATTCATAATAGAGACTTATTGTATAATAAAAATACATCTAATTAGTATCTAACGTGCTATACGTACAATACGTAGTGTGTGTCATATGTATAACATACGTACGTATGATACACATTATGTATTATATATAACACACGTTGAATGCTAGTTATACATATTTCTGTTATACGTTTTATATGTGAGAACCAAAAATTAAATTTTAGATGTTTAAAAACTCAACTAATTACTAAGTCAGGTCTTATGACGCTTTTTAAACACTTGAGAGTATGTTTTGAGTAGATAGTTATGGCAGTCCTAAAATTTGAGAATATTGTTTTTATTGCTTAGAGTATTTTATGGTTGACTATTTTTTGTTGGCAAAAATTCTCATAAATTAAACCTCTAACTAAATGTCAATTAACTACTAACTAAGTCATCCTTATGATTGGGAAAATCAAATTGTTGATGAACGAAAATAATGACATGCTCTTTGATCATGCTTCATTATCGAAATGTATGTTCTCAAAGTATTTGACTCAATAGAAAAATAATAGTGGTTTGCGAAAAAAGTTTCAAATTATAATTTGAGTAGCAAATTAAAGAAATTAAAAAGCTGCTTTTAATTTTGGATTGAAGCTGCAATTAAGAAGCCAAATTAAAGATGGTAGATGGACAAGAGCACTTGTACGCGTGTCACTCCAAAGAATCTCTTATCTCTATCTCACGTCAATGCTCCCATCATTTATATTTTTCTCCACACAAATTTTTTTTATTATAATTTGCTTTTTCCAGGTTTGAGATAAGATGTCAATGAGAATGCTACTTTTACGTGATATATATTAAAATCAATCTTTTATGGGCTTTTCATGCAGTAAAATTACTGTGTAGATAAATAGAGAAGCATGCATACACATTGGGATCGCCGACTACTAAAAAGAAAAAAAAACGAACAAAATTTATGAGGTTGAGTTTTTATTCTATGATCATCTCCATCCTTATTGCTAAAGCACAACTATGGTGTAACTTGGAGTGGTGCAAAATATGCTGGTACCATATTTATCACCATGTAAGTTTTTTGCATGCAAATCCAATAATTAATATTCAAAATGGATAATAATTTGCATGCCAGCCACGTATTAACAAAAGATTTGACAATTAAATACAATAATCACAAATACTCCGGAAGAACACTTTTTCAATCAAAACAGCTAGCAAAGTTCATTTAACATTATATGACTCAAATAACATTTTAATTATGAGTATATTTTTAATGGGTTAGGTGATTGTGATCAAAATTTCTGTTTGTTGACGGTTCTGACTGGTTCTTTGTTGTACCTCTAACAATACTCTACAATAATAAACGTGGAAAAATAAGCAAAACAAATATTCGGAATGAATGGAGACAAATTAAAGGTGGGTCTCAATTTTCCTAATGTTCATTACTAACAATAATGCTAACTAGCTCGCTCGCTTGCTTTAGGTGTATATAAATATAAATTATATGGTTCAATACTTTAGTGTCTTAGACGACTACTATGATTAATAGCTCGCTAACTTGTCTTGCTAGTTTCCTTGGCCGCCTTTCACATACACCTTCCTCGACCAATTTCCTTATCAAGCTAAGCTAGCTATTATATGATCTTCACATTATAGATGCTGTTCCAAGTATCGCCGCCTTAGCTTCTTTTTTTCAATCTTAGCTAGCTTTTTAATTAATTAATAATTAATTTGTGAGTGCTATATAATCGATCCTCAACCGCGCGTCTATATATATATATATATATACATCATCAACAACAACATAGCTAGGCAGCTAGGTAGGGAGAGCGAGATGATGATGATGAGAGGTGATGATGGAATTAGCGGCGTGAATAAGCTTCCTCCAGGGTTTCTCTTCTGTCCAAGCGATGAAGAACTCATCCTTCACTTTCTCTATCCTAAGGCCACTTCTTCTCTTCTTCTACCCAACAACAATATCATCCCTGATCTCGATTTCTCTCTCACCGATCCCTGGCAACTAAATGGTATATATGACTTGTTTAGCTTTTTCAATTTATATAAGTTTTCCCTGTAATTAATTAAGGAAGTATATATCATATATGTATGTACTGCAGGTAAGGCGTTGTCAAGTGGGAATAATCAATACTATTTCTTCACAAAAGTGAATAACGGTGAATGTGAAAACAGAAGCACGGAAAATGGATATTGGAAGGAAATAGGTGTGGGCGAACCTATAGTGTCAGGCATTGAGAGTAATAAGAAAGTTGGGATGAAGAAGTATCTGGTATTCCACATTGTTGGAGAACAAGGTGGTACTGATCATGAAACCAATTGGGTAATGCAGGAATATCATCATCATCATCATATTTGCTCCTCCTCTGCTGCTGCCTCATCACCACATCAAATTAGTTGCAGCAGATGGGTTCTGTGCAGAGTGTATGAAAAGAACAGCAGCACTAGGTGTCATCATCAACAAGGTGGTTTAACCTCCTGCTCTACATTATTTAGTAGCGATGATCACGAAGACGACGATGATGATGACACTGGAACAGAGCTTTCATGGCTAGACGAAGTTTATCTCTCCTTGGATGATCATATGCAGCAAGAACAAGAACAAGATGAATGCATTATGTATAATTAATAAACGAGAGAATTCCCAGATACACAGCAAAAAAAACCAGGCAAAACACTCAGGAATTTGGGCCACAATCAATCAGCTCATTAAAAATATACTCATGATTGAAATGCTAGTTGGGCCATAAAATGTTAAATGGGCTTTGTTGCATTTTGGCTGAAAAAGTGTTGTTCCTCGAGCATTTGTGTTAATTAATTAATGAGTATTGCTAAGATGTACAACAAAAAAATCAGTCAAAACAGCCAATAAATAGGAATTTGACTCACAATCATTTAACCCATTAAAAATATACTCATGATTAAAGTACTATTTGGACGATAAAGTATTAAGTGAGCTTTGTTAGCTGTTTTAACTGATTTTTTTTTGTTGTATCCCAGATGTGTTAATTAATTTTTTGTTATTAGAGTATTGAAAGCTATGAACGAGTAACATTTTTCCACTCAAGATATGTAGAAGGATAATCTTTAAAAAAAGTTTGTATATCCAGCTTGAATCTATGCATATAATTTTTGTTATAAAGTAAGTAAATAAATGGGCTTTATAACTCGGGGTTGAATGAAGCCATTGACTAAGGAGTACGTAAGGTTGGTCAAATGAATGAACAAAAATAGAAGTCACAATACAATGACAGCACTTTTACGTATCGCTGGACTGGCCATTGACCCTTGCATTGCATTGCTTGCCTGCCATGTTCTAACGTGGCAATTCCATCCATCCCTTCCCTATCATTATCGATTAATCCGTATCCCATTTTTATAATTATTTATTTATTTATTCACACGCTCCAAAAATAAAATAAAATAAAATAAATACAAGAAGGATAAAAGTAACTTGCGTACTGGCTGGGGAGGAGGAGTGTCGTGGACTGGTGGTGCTCCTTCGAACCAATATCCATCTTCTTCTTCTAGCGCGTTCTCTGATGATGATGAGGAAATCGACGGCCATCCTCGCGCATCTCAGATCGAAGCTCAACTTCTCAGCTTCGCTTCCTCGATCCCCATCATCCACTCATCCTCCTCTCCCCAATCTCAGCAGCAGGAGCAACTATCATCATATCTCCAATGCCCTACCCTCTCTTCTCTCTTCGCGCACCTTTGCCTCCACCACAGCACAACATCCTTTGCCTTTCAATTCCATTCACGATCCCAATCTGAATCAGGATCAGAATCAGAATCAGGATCAGGTACTCTATCTCTCTCGATTCAAAATTTCCTCACTTCTGTTCTGTGCACTCTCGCATGTAGATTGGATTGGGTTATTCAGCATCTTCCATTATCTGGAAGCTTTCTCTGAAAATCGAAACATTCAATTTAATTTAATTGTCCATGAGTTCTTTTTTTTTTCTTTACTTTTTTAATTTACGAAGCAAGCTCTCTGGTTCCTTTTTTCATCAGTACGATTTTTTTTAAAGAAAACTATTAAATAAATAAATAAAATAATTATTGTATTTTTTAATTTTGGGTTAGAAAAAATAATAGTGCATTTTTTATTTAATTTGTGCATTTGTAATTTCCTTTCTTTACTTTCCCTTAAAAAGTGAAGTAAATTAATGTGAAAAAATGTAAAGTTAAATAAAAATGGGCCGTATGACCCTTTATTACATGGACTTGGGCCCAGGCCCAAAAAAACCCTAGGTTGATTGAATGCCTATAAAACGATCTCGCAGGAATTAGTGCAAATACATTGTAGCGGCTATAGTTGGATGAGGTTTATAGCGTGAGATAGTGTGCGTTGGTGCGAGAGAGAGACTTTGTCTGAGATTTCGATTTTCGAAACGCAAGATAGCTTCTTGATAGGACTTCGATAAATCTACGGTCCCGTCAAACCTCTTTACAAACTTGCGATATCGATTTTGCAGTGTCACTCGTCTGAATTTGATTTCTCGTGATCTTTCAGGCCCTTTATCACTGCAACATTCTTTTTTCTTTCCCTCTTTCTTTTCATTCTCGCAAATATCTGCATACTCTTTATTTCTTTTCACGTTCTTGAATTGATTTTTGATGAATCTGGTTTCTTCATTGAGCAAAGCAAACGCACTCTGTCCCGAGACCGTGTTTTACACGAATGTTTTGTGGCAATTTCTTCGTTTGCGACATTGACGGGATTCCATCAAAATATGAATTTGCTCGATTTGTATGTTATTCGATGCTTATCGGCCTCGTATTGATGGGATACACACTAACTTGTTCTTGTAAGAAACCCTTGTTCTTGAGTTAGGACTTGTATTAGGTTTTACTAACCCTATTGTGCCAAGTTTTTTGATTTTGATCATGGACTTTTCACGCTCAATTATTGGAATCTGGTTCAGTCTTGATGAGTTGAAATCCAATTGCAAGATGAAATTTTTAATTGATAACATCAAATAGTGAAGTTCGCGGTTCAATGCTAATTCATCATGGGATGCGGAACCATCAAGAACGAAGTATATAGATCTGAAATCAACCTGAAATCTTTAATTGGTAACTATAAAAATCTCGAACCTCCATCACATAACAGAAAGATGAAATCTTTAAATCGTACTATTCATTTCCAGTCTTGAAGAACCATTGACATTGAACTACAAATTCCATCCTAAAGTAAAGTCTTAAAACCCTAACTAATTGAAATATGAATTTATGAGTATTTTCACTTGCATCCTAAAACCTAATATCTTTATGGTAATCAAAGGACGATTTTTCGATCGCATAGTATATGAAGGGGAGGTAACCTCATCAGTAAATCTATAAAATCTGGTATACTGAATCATACAGAGTACTACATCTCGAGTTAAAATGATCGTAATGTCAGTTAGTTTGTTTTTGTGTGTATACTTATGGCAGGTTATAGATTTCCCAGGAGGACCAGTTAAGTTTATTCCTGAAATGAGCTTTATATCTGAATCACCTCAAGAGAGAATACCCTGCTACCGTGTTCTTGATGACAATGGACTGCCATTTTCTGCCAATAATTTCTTCCAGGTTTCCACACCACTGACCAAGCATTCCTTTTTATTACACACACACAAAGAAAAAAGAAAAAGAAAAACATGAATCTGAAATGAAACTGATGCACATGAACAATATTAGGTCAGTGAGGAAGTTGCTCTAAAGATGTATAACGATATGGTTACACTCCAAACAATGGACACCATCTTCTATGAAGCACAAAGGCAAGGTAGAATATCTTTCTATGCTACAACAATTGGAGAAGAGGCTATCAATATTGCATCAGCCGCAGCTCTTACCATAGATGATGTTATTTTCCCTCAGGTTATAATCACAAAATCTGTACTTAAACTTCACCATAAGGCTGCAAATAATCTTACAGTAAATCTAATCTCATGCAGTATAGGGAACCAGGACCCCTGCTATGGCGTGGTTTCACTTTGCAAGAATTTGCAAATCAGTGTTTTTCAAATAAATATGATAATGGCAAAGGAAGGCAGATGCCAGTCCATTATGGGTCTAACAAGCACAATTACATCACTGTAGCATCAACCGTTGCGTAAGTATTAACAGCTTCAATATACAAGACTATGATGTATAGTTTAATTTTTCTTTGTGTGTCTTTTAATTGTGTAGCTGTAAACAATACACAAAGTTGATCGATATATAATTATACAGTACACAAATTCCCCACGCTGTTGGAGCTGCATATTCCTTAAAGATGGACAAAAAGGATGCATGTGCGGTCACTTATTTTGGTGATGGTGGCTCAAGTGAGGTAATACAATTCCCGTACAATTGAACTTTTCTCCTTTCACTACAACAGAAGTTTTCATGAGATATAAACACAGCATGGTTATTGAGTTTATATAGGTGCAGTTGAATCCTTATGCTTTCATTAGCAATCATTATGAAGGACCCTATATAGGCACATCAACCTAACTAACTAAACTAATTCCTAATTACAATGATATCTCTAATAGTTTTTGGTGTTTTACATTCTAATTCATCGTGCAACACCAGGGAGATTTCCATGCAGCTTTAAATTTTGCGGCAGTTATGGAGGCCCCAGTTATTTTTGTATGCCGGAATAATGGATGGGCTATTAGCACCCCTACTTCAGATCAGTTTCGAAGTAATTATTGTTTCCTTATTTCATTACATTATCTTCTCCTTGGTTAAGGCTTTTAGCATTCTCTTGCACATTCAATGTCTTTACCCTTAATGTTCTGGATTCTCTTGTGGCTGTTCACAGGTGATGGTGTTGTTGTGAAAGGACAGGCATACAGAGTCAGAAGCATCCGTGTAGATGGCAATGATGCCTTGGCCCTATATAGTGCTGTAAAAGCTGCTCGTGAAATCGCAATCAGTGAAGAGCAACCAGTTCTAATAGAAGTAAAGTGTTAAGCTTTCAAGTCTAAATTTGGGGCATGTTTAAGAGGATATCTAGTAGCATAGCATATGGTCTTATATCAAGAGCTTACTTTTCAGGCTCTTACATATAGAGTGGGGCACCACTCAACCTCAGATGATTCCACCAAGTATCGTCCTGCGAATGAGATCAAATGGTGGAAATCGGCTCGAGATCCTGTGGCTAGATTTAGAAAGTGGATAGAAAGGAATGGCTGGTGGAACGGTACGGCCGAGTTAGAGCTTAGGAACAGTCTTAGACAGAAGGTAAACATTTCCATGCCTGACAATCCATTGGTTGGTTATTATAGATACCTTATTACTATATCAAGTGTTTTATGATCATGACCTTGAACATTGGAAGTATTGTTCTTAATTTGAAGTGCATTGGCTCTTGCAAGTGCTAGTCAATAATTCTGTTCTAACTCAGAATAATATATTCCTGCTACAGCTTTTGCATGCAATTCAAGTCGCGGAGAATGCGGAAAAGCCTCCAGTTTCAGACATATTTAGCGACGTTTATGATGTCCCTCCATCCAATCTTCGCGAACAGGAGCAATGGCTGAAAGAGACTATAAAGCAACATCCGCAAGAGTACCCGGCAAATGTTTCTGTGTAGCGAATAAAACTTAATAAGCTTATGTTGATTAGGATGCTTCTACCGACATAATCTGGTCAGCAAAGTTGTAATCTTATGAATAATGCATCTTCATGCTGCTCTTACAATTGAAATTGTAGCCTCGTTCTCAACTACGGTGGTTTATGTGCGATCTATCTTGACTTGAAGTAGAACATTTATCTCACTTGTCAACGCTAAGGTTAGTGTGCGTCATTATTTTTACTATTATTAGTCTATATATCTCTGCTATTCCCTTGTACCTAGTGTTAGTTTTGAACTCTTAATTATTTAAACTATTAAAGAAGGTTGCTTTTGTAAAATATTAAAAAAATGGATATTTTTGTAAATATAAACCTTATAATTTAATAATAATAAGTATCTATTTTTATAATTTTTTAGAGGATCTACATTGAAGCCAAATTAAGAAGACTCTAACGATTTCTTCACCTTCTTTTTATTTATTAAATTGAACATTGTTATTAGCTAAATACACAGAATTTTGCTGGGTTTATAATCCAAATATTAATAGCGTGCCTAAATTCTTTTCGCATATAAATGTTATTATTTGTTCTTTGATGATTTGATTTATTTTAATAAGATAAAAGTTAGAGCCTTAGAAAATTAGAAAGAAATTGTGAATAGAAATAACTCTTCTTTAAAATAAGTTGCAACAAGAAGACATTCATGAGTTCTTCTTAAAATAGAGAAAACTTGCCTCTCTAAAACAGAGGCCGTAGAATATAACTAGAACTCCCACTTGGAGTGGACAACCACCAATAACAGAATGAACCTGACTAACCCTCTTCCCCTTCCTCACGTTTTCAATTCTCATCAAACAAATCAAAGATAATTCAGTTATCCTTCTTACATTTCTGTCCCTTGTTTTGTTTCCAAGAACAATACCCAGATAGCTTTCTTCTCGATTCTGTTTTTGCATGCAATGCTCACACAGAGTATATGCTGCTAATGCCTTGGTAAAAAGCCATGTAATGCATATATGATTATATGTTCGATACATGAAGATAATAATTAAGAAACCTCTGCTAGGATTTCATAGAAAGAGAAGGTGAATGTTGTTGTTGTAGCAATAGAGGAGGTGTTGACTTAGGTAACTAGGAAAACAAAAAATGGAGGATAAAGGAAACACAACGGATGAGTACATAGTCTGCTATGCACCAACCATGATAACAACAAATGGGATATGGCAAGGTGACAACCCTTTGGATTATTCTCTCCCTCTTTTCATCTTGCAATTGACTTTAGTTGTGGCCACCACCCGAATATTCGTCTTCCTCCTCAAGCCGTTTCGCCAGCCACGCGTGATTGCTGAAGTCTTGGTTAGTTAATTTTCTTAACCAGCAGTATAGTTTTTGTTAATCTTATTGCATTAGATAGGACAGGACAATCAAGATGGCCACATATCATCTTCACATGGTGTTATATTGTTAATTGCTGATAGATGTTTTGTTAATACGCATGGTTTACACAGGGTGGAGTAATATTGGGTCCTTCGGTGCTAGGGAGAAACGAAAAGTTCGCCAATACATTGTTTCCTCTAAGAAGTGTGATGGTGATTGAAACAACGGCGAATGTTGGTCTCCTTTACTTTCTCTTCTTGGTGGGGGTGGAGATGGACATATCAGTGTTGCGCACCGCAGGTAGAAAAGCAGTGCTTTTGGCGATTGCTGGTATGGTCTTGCCCTTCATCTTTGGAACTGGATTCTCCTTCCTTCTTGCTAAGGACTATGAGAATGAGATGAGCCAAGCCACTTACATTCTTTTCCTTGGCGTTGCTCTCTCTGTTACTGCATTTCCTGTTCTTGCTAGGATCCTTGCTGAACTCAAACTCATCAACACTGATTTGGGTAGGCTTGCTCTTTCGTCTGCGCTCATCAATGATGTGTGTGCCTGGGTTCTCTTAGCCTTAGCCATTGCCTTATCGGATAATGATTCGAGATCCATTGCTTCTCTTTGGGTTCTGTTGTCAAGTATAGCCTTTGTGGCCTTTTGTGTTTATGCTGTTAGGCCAGCAGCTTCATGGGTAATCAAGAAAACCCCTGAAGGAGAATCTTTCAACGAATTCTATATATCTTTCATATTAGCAGGTGTTATGATCTCAGGTTTTATTACGGATGCAATTGGGACTCATTCTGTTTTTGGAGCTTTTGTGTTTGGTTTGGCTATCCCAAGTGGACCACTTGGTGTTACTCTTGTGGAAAAGCTTGAGGACTTTGTCTCAGGACTTCTGCTTCCTCTTTTCTTCGCCACTAGTGGGCTAAAGACTAACATAGCACTCATCAAAGGATCATACACCTGGGGGATTCTTATTTTAGTCATTTTTCTAGCCTGCATTGGCAAGGTTGTTGGAACCCTACTTGTTGGATTCTATTATAATATGCCGATACGCGAAGGAGCTGCCCTTGGCTTGCTCATGAACACAAAAGGCCTTGTTGAAATGATTGTGCTGAATGTTGGAAAGGACCAGAAGGTACTAATACATACTGTAGTTTTTGTTGCTGCTAGCTGCTATCTGTTAATACCTACCTCCCTTGTTTCCCTCTCAATGAAATGCTGATCACTTACCACTGCTTTCAGGTTCTGGATGAAGAATCATTTGCAATCATGGTGATCATAACTGTGATAATGACATCAATAATTGTACCTGCTGTCTCATTGATTTACAGACCATCAAGGAAGTCCGTGTATTACAAAAGGAGAACAGTTCAGAAAGCAAAATCAGATTCAGAGTTCAGGGTCTTAGTGTGCATCCACACCCCACGAAATGTCCCGACAATGATCAACCTCCTTGAAGCCTCTAATCCAACAAAGAAGTCCCCAATATGCGTCTATGTGCTCCATCTGGTCGAACTCAGTGGCCGTACATCTGCCATGCTCATTGTTCACAACACCAGAAAGCAAGACTACCCTGCACTTAACAGGACTGAAGCTCAATCCGACCACATAATCAATGCCTTTGAGAACTTTGAGTATCATGCATCATTTGTCTCTGTCAATCCCTTGACAGCAATCTCCCCTTACTCCACAATGCATGAAGACATATGCAATTTGGCTGGGGACAAACGTGTCGCCCTGATAATCCTCCCTTTTCATAAACAACAAACAGTTGATGGTGGGATGGAAGCAACTAACATGTCATACCGAGCCATCAACCAGAATGTGCTAGCCAATGCACCATGCTCAGTGGGAATTCTAGTGGATAGAGGCCTAAGCGGCTCTAACCGATTGGCTGCGAATCAAGTCTCTCATCATGTAGCAATTCTATTCTTTGGAGGACCGGATGATAGAGAGGCATTGTGCTATGGATGGAGAATGTTGGAGCATTCAGGTATCAACCTTACTGTGATGCGCTTTGTTCAAGCAGATGAGCATGTGAGGCAACCCAGCATTGATTCGGGCGAAGGCGGACCGAGTGTACCCACGGTTGAAACGACACTCACGGTTGAAACGGACACTAAGGGCAGACAAAAGGTCCTTGATGAGAAGCTTTTAAATGAGTTTAGGACGAGATATGAGAACGATGATTCGGTCGATTACCTTGAGAAGGTGGTTAGCAATGGGGAGGAGACAGTGACAGCAATAAGGACCATGGATGACATCCATGACCTCTTCATAGTAGGGAGAGGCCAAGGAATAATATCGCCCCTCACGGCAGGTCTCACCGATTGGAGTGAGTGTCCTGAGATAGGAGTGATTGGGGACTTGCTAGCATCCTCAGATTTTGCAGCCACTGCATCAGTGTTGGTAGTGCAACAATATACAGGAGGATCAAATGGGGAAGGGGCAGAGACACCAGATAGTGCAGTACACATGAACCAAGAATATTTCAATGAGATGACCTATAATGCAGCACGGCCAAAGATCCAAAAGAATGTGTTCAATGCAGAACAACGGTTGTGATTAGAAATTTCATTTTGGTGGCTAAATTGACTATAGTCCTTAGAAGACAATTTCAAATCAAATCTGCTCCCACAGCAAAGTACAGAGGAATTTATTTTTGTTTTCCTTTGGTGCATTATCATTATACATGTCTTCTGTTGTGACTGCTTTTTGTTTCTACCTTCAAATTTTCATTTGCTATAGGAATGTACATATATACAGACACATTTTCATACAATTGATAGAATTGTGTACTGATATGTTCATATCATTGGTGGTAGCACTTTTTCTTTTCTTTTCTTTTTTTTCGTTTTTTCAGGATGAATGAGATTCACTAAAAGCCAGATTGCTAAAAGAAGGCAACTAGAAAATTGAGGCTTTAAAATACTTTATAGTTCACTAAAAGCCTCTTTAATTCAATATTTTAAAGTTGAAAGTCTTTATTTTATAAATCACAATTAAAAAATTGTGAAATCTCACATTTTGATATATATAGCCTTCAATTTTTACCATACTTGAAAAATTCATGTGATTAAATAGTTTAAAGTCTATAGTTTTTATTTTATACGACAAAACTAAAAAAATTGTTAAATCTCATATTTTGAAGTATATAGCCTTCAATTTCTACTATATGTAAAAAATTAATGTGATTCAATATTTTAAAGTATATAGACTTTATTTTATAAGACAACTAAAAAAATTATGAAATCTCACATTTTAAAATATATAGTCTTTAATTTATACAATGTGTGAAAAATTCATGTAATTCAATATTTTAAAGGTTTTAGTGTTTATTTTATAATAAAATAAATAAAATTGTGAAATCTCACAATTTAAAGTATATAGCCTTCAATTTCTATGATATGTGAAAAATTCATGTGATTCAATATTTTAAAGTCTATAGTTTTTATTTTATAAGACACAATCAAAAAAATTGTGAAATCTCATATTTTGAAGTATATAACCTTCAATTTCTACCATATTTGAAAAATTCACGTGATTCAATATTTTAAAGTCTATAGTCTTTATTTTATACGATAACTTACAAAATTTTTAAATCTCACATTTAAAGTATATAACCTTCAATTTCTACTATATTGAAAAATATCATGTGATACAATATTTTAAAGACTTTAGTCTTTATTTTATAATACAACCAAAAATTGTGTAATTTCACGTTGTGAAGTATATAGCCTTCAATTTCTACTATATGTTAAAAATTCATGTGACTCAATATTTTAAAGTCTATAGTCTTTATTTTACAAGACAACTGAAAAAATTATGAAATCTCACCTTTTAAATTATATAGCCTTTAATTTATACTATGTGTTGAAAAATCATGTGATTCAATATTTTAAAGGCTATAGTCTTCATTTTATATTAGAATAAAGAAAACTGTGAAATCTCACAATTTAAAATATATGTTCTTCAATTTCTACGATATGTGAAAAATTCATGTGATTCAATATTTTAAAGGCTACAGTCTTTATTTTATATTACAGTAAAGAAAATTGTGAAATCTCACAATTTAAAGTATATATTCCTTAATTTCTATGATTTGTGAAAAATTAATATGATTCAATATTTTAAAGGTTATAGTCTTTAATTTGTAATATGGTAAAGAAAATTGTGAAATCTCACAATTTAAAGTATATAGCCTTAAATTTTTATGATATGTGAAAAATTAATGTGATTCAATATTTTAAAGTCTATAGTCTTTATTTTATAAGCACAACCAAAAAATTTGTGAAATTTCCCAATTTGAAGTATATAACCTTCAATTTCTACCATATTCGAAAAATTAATGTGATTCAATATTTTAAAGTCCATTGTCTTTATTTTATAAGACACAACCAAAAAAATTGTAAAATCTCACAATTTAAAGTATAAAGCCTTCAATTTGTATGGTATGTGAAAAATTAATGTCATTCAATATTTTAAAGCCTATAGTCTTTATTTTATAAGATACATCCAAAAAAATTATGAAATCTCACATTTTGAAGTATACAGCCTTCAATTTCTACCATATTTGAAAAATTCATGTGATTCAATATTTAAAAGTCTATAGTGTTTATTTTATAGGACAACCTATTGTGAAATCTTACATTTAAAGTATATAGCCTTCAATTTCTACTATATAGAAAAGAGTAAAACCTCAATTTGGTCATCCACTTTGTATTCGTGAGTCAAATTAGTCCTCCACTTTAATTTTTGCTCAAAATAGTCCTCCACTTTGCAATATGTGAATCAAGTTAGTCCTCCTGACATTCTTTTTTATAACTCCATTAACTTCTGCTAATGTGGACTATTTAATACCAACTTAACAAGTGACATGTAACCCTATAAATACATATAACTCATATTACTCCTCTATTTTACTTGTTTTAAATCAAAATAATCATTCACTCTTATTTAAAGAGAACTATTTAAATTCAAAACAAGTAAATTGGATGACTTATAGGAGTTATGAATTTCTATGATTACATGGTACTTGCTAAGTTAGCAATAAACAGTCCATATAAGCAAAAATTAACAGAGTTATAACATAAAAAATAAATGGAGGACTAAATTGATTCACAAAGTGCAAAGTGGAGGACTATTTTGAACAAAAATTAAAGTAGAGGACTAATTTGATTCACGCATACAAAGTGGAGGACCAATTTGAGGATTAACTCATATAGAAAAATTTCATGTGATTCAATATTTTCAAGGTTATAGTCTTTCTTTTATAATATAACCTAAAAATTATGAAATCTCACTTTTTAAAATATATAGTTTTTAATTTCTACTATATGTGAAAAATTCATGTGATTTAATATTTTAAAGGCTATAGTCTTTATTTTATAATACAACCAAGAAAATTGTGAAATCTCACAAGTTAAAATATATAGCCTTCAATTTCTATTATATGTGAAAAATTCATGTGATTCAATATTTTAAAGGTTATAGTCTTTATTTTATAATACAGTAAAGAAAATTGCGAAATCTCATAATTTAAAGTATATAGCCTTCAATTTTTATTATATGTGAAAAATTAATGTGATTCAATATTTTAAAGTCTATAGTCTTTATTTTATAAAACACAACAAAAAAAATTGTGAAATATCACATTTTAAAGTATATAACATTCAATATCTACTATATGTGAAAAATTCATGTGATTCAATATTTTAAAAACTGTAATCTTTATTTTATAATACAATAAAGAAAACTGTGAAATCTCACAATTTAAAGTATATAGCCTTCAATTTCCACTATATGTGAAAAATTCATGTGATTCAATATTTTAAAATCTATAGTCTTTATTTTATAAGACACAACTAATAGTAAAATTGTGAAATCTCACATTTTAAAGTATAGAGCATTCAATTACTACTATATGTGAAAAATTCATGTGATTCAATATTTTAAAGACTATAGTCTTTATTTTATTTTTATAATACAATAAAGACAATTGTGAAATCTCACAATTTAAATTATATAGCCTTAAATTACTACTATATGTGAAAAATTCATATGATTCAATATTTTAAAGTCTATAGTCTTTATTTTATAAGGCACAACTAAAAAAAATTGTGAAAACTCACATTTTAAAGTATATAGTCTTCAATTTTTAGCATATTTAATTTGAAAAAATAATGTCATTCAATATTTTAAAGTCTATAGTCTTTATTTTATAAGACAACTTATAAAATTTTGAAATAGATATATAGTGTTTAGCTTTATACTTCTTGAAATAGATATAATATCATAAATATTTTAAAGTATATAGTTTTCAATTTTTTTATTGTACATGAGAAGAGTAATCTTTAATTGCATAATGAATACTCTTTGTTTTTTTTAATCTAAAAAATAATCTAATCTCACATTTTAAAGTATATAACCTTCGATTTCTATTTTATGTAAAATGATCTTTAAAATTTATTATTTCAAAGACTATATTCTTTAGCTTTATACTTCTTGAAAAAGTTATATTATATCATATTTTAAATTATACAATCTTCAATTTTTATTGTATAAGAAAAGAGTAAGTGTCTAGTCTTTACTTTTATAATATTTCTAAAAAATTGTGTAATGCTACATTTTAAAATATATAGCAAAATCAATTGCAATCTATTTTGTCCAATTGCTTGCCACGTGTCGAAAATCAATGGACAGGTAATTGAAAAGACCAAAATAACCTTCCCAATAAAAATCAATAGCAATAAAACTGGGCTCATAGGGGCGGAAAGGATATTTTACTGTAACAACATTATTAGGTGACCCACACTTATAAGAGGAAGGACTAATGGATTAATTAAACCTGAAGAACACAAATTCAAATTGTTGTTAGTTTAAGAAGGTATCATTGAGCTATTGCTAATTAACACTCCTGATTAACTAGTGATTGTGATGAAGAACAAAAGAAGCAGGTATATAGTCGCATGATGAGTTCATGGGGATCCCTAAGCACGTGCCTTATAATTACACTGTTGAAAAACCACCAAGAACTGGGACCCTCCTCGAGGGTAATACAAATAAATAAATACTATTGGAAACATGCAATGATTGAATTCCTTGAAAACCAAAAGATATCATATCATATCCAAAATAAGGTTCATAATAATGCATATATATATGTGATTAATTTTTTTCTTTATGAACACTATTTTCTTAGTAATAAAGCAGGCGCAATGTCAATTTGGCGTATCAAATGCTATAGAATTGCATTCTACTTTAATTAATTTCCATGAAAATTTAATTTATTCATTTGTCTCAAAGACTGAAAAATATTGTATGTTTCTTGTAAACTTTAAGAACACATATCACTTTTACATTAATATTTAGATAAAATATAATTGGCTGCTCCCAAAAAAGATAAAATAAGAGATTGATTGATGAAAATAAGGTTGTCTTGATAAAAGTTTGCTAAAAGTAAACTAGTATTTACATGAATATTTAAACAATATATAAATACACTCTATCTTAAGATTTAAAGTAGTGTACGAATGTTGTCTTTGTCGTGATATATATATGTAATATACTCAATTGTTTATTTTGACCTTTGAAAGGGCTAAAGACGTATACGTACCCCATCAAATCTTCCTTCTTTGATGTGCATCTAGAACTCGAAGACTATGGATCTTGCTATTCTTTCTTCTCACACAATCTCTTCAATTCATCAGTGTCAAACAAATAGTGACTATATGCATGGTTATACTTTCGGAGATGTATGTATCATACAGGAATATAGAAAAAAAAATGTTTAACAATTGCAACAAATAAAAAAGAAAACTTATGTAATTTTTCTAGTCTAAAAAAATTGAGGCAAAAAGAATACAAAATTAATGAGAATGTGTCATAAACTATTGTTTTTATATTGATCTAAACATAATATAAAAGATTTATATTTCTATATTTTTTTATGTAATATCATCATATACACCTATCTATTCTATAATAATTAGTTATAATGTTCCTCACTTGTCACGATTTTTCTTGGGTGACTTGAATTGTTATAAAATGTTTCTAATACTACTTTAATAATAAGACTTTGCTTTAAAGTGAAATACATACTAAATAAACCAGTAATAAATTAAATCAAGAGCATCATCAATAAAAATGCTTCACAAATTAAACATTTTATTTAAAATAAATAATATTCTTCCGATGGCAGACAAAATAGTGTTCAAAATAAAGGCTAAATTTTTCTTGAGAGTAATCTTTAGAATAAAGTTATATTGGTGGGCATCTTTTTGTCAAATTGTTCTTTGGTCTTTTTCTCTGCTCTTCCCATTTCTCCATGTTGCCAAACTTACCTATTCTCCGGGGAACATACATTTATTTTAAGTTGGTTTTCTTTCCTACCCACTTGACAAAGATATGTATGTATATATATCTCATGGAGTATAAATTAAGGGTTCCACACGAGTAGACATGTTAAAAATTAAAAAGTAACCTCCCAAAATAAGCCACTTTTGTCTCTTCTCTCTGATTTTGTGCGCTCAATGTTCCCCTACCATTATATATTATCTTAACCTAAATCTATGACACAGTTAATCTCATCATTATTGTGCATTACATATAAAATCTAATAATAATAAAGAGGAATATGCGGATCACCGGTGCCCATACTTTGTGGTTATAATTGAGGCATATTCATCTAACTCAATTTTTTTTTTGAATTTATTAAATTAAATCACAACACTTAAAGTGGAAAATAAGTTTAAGTGTGTACAAGTGAAGATCCTACAAAATTTAGAAGCAAAATAATTGAACGTCTATATGAAATATGTTGTACTGTATTTCAAATATCATTTCTCCAAATTAACCTGGTGTAGAATATTGACAAATTTTGGTAATGTTAATTGTGGAAAAGTTTGGCCAGTCAAAATTTCATGGCGCACGAGTCAGAGCAGAGTCTAAAATGCATTATATATAGTGTCATTAATTAATATGATGAATATCCGTTTAAAGATTTCCTATGATGCATGAACAATATGCTCTATATCTCCTCTCTTATTATACGTGCATGTATTCAAATTAAATTTGGTACCTTACGATGGTTCTATTCTACTCTATTAATTAAGTTGAAAATTCAGATACCATTAAAACTCTGGTATTTGTTTGTTTATATTTGGTTAATAGAAAGTGCCAAAATTGGTATTGTAATAAAATAAATTCACGAGTTTCACATTATTGTCAATTAACATCTTATGATATACAACCAGTATTGCGTGCATGTTAAGGCAGGGACCTCTTTTATGATATAATAATCTATATTTTTTTACATTGTTAAAAGAGTTTGATTCATACATACATACATATATCCTCTTCATAAATCATTATTTTACATGAATCAATTAAAATATGACACCTATATATATTTTATGTTTTTAAAATTTGAAACTCAAAACAAAAGTGTTAATAATTTTATACTTTTGGAAAAATAATAAGTGTTTATAATTTTATACCTTTTTTTATTGGTAGTTGAAGATTACCTAGCTCAGCCGGCAAACCCGGAAATTTTGGTGTTATTCTAGAAGTGCATGATATGATATAATAAGGGCACATGCGTATTGCAGTACAACTTCCCTATTTGAATACTGTTTATTGATTTTGATTTTTGAATGCCATCCTTTAACTATCCATATGTGGTATGCTTTCTATTCTCAACTATCAAAAAATCTTAAGTTTATTAAGAATTAAAAAATTATTTGTTCTACATTATTTATTATATAACATATAATTAAAAAAGTTCATTATAGTGAGTGAAGAGAAAGGAAATTAAATTTTTTATAAAAATAATAAAATAATTAATATGTTAAAATATAAGTAATGCAAAAAAAAAAAATTATGCTCTTAGTATACCTAAAAATTTATACTCAAATATACAATAACATATTAAATATCTATTTAGAGAATTAATTGCATTTTTTTTTCATAAAGTATATAAAAAGAGTTTTGTATTTTTTATACATTAATAGTATAGGTTTTAAATAAAAAAGTTACTCGTACAACGAGTATACCTTACAACGTATATCCAATCAAAGTAATTACACTTATATATTAATGTGTGCTAGTGGGTCCGATGAACATATATTAGAGGTTGGATGATAGTTGGATAGTACATTAGTTGTACATGTAGTAGTATTGGGTTTTAAATTAGGTTAAATATAAAGGTACTTGTAAAAGCAAAGACTTTTCAATGTCCATTGAGGGTGGGAGGGAAAAGAAGGTAAATAATTCTCTGAGAAGAAGCTACCTCTTTATCCCTTTTCTGATTATTTTAATAAGCAATAACATTGGGTAAAGGATGAAAGCAACTTGAGGGTGAAATGGAATGATGTGATGCTACTATATATATATATATATATGATTTGAGTTTCTCATAATAATATGACAACGTGCCATAATCCTTGTTGAAAGATCTATTTTGGGAATTATGAGGGTCCATCAAATATGGTACTTAATGTATATCCCAAAATTGATGGTTTAACTTGCTTGAACCAATTTTTATCTAATATTTTTCACCCGCTGTGATTGTGAAGTGTGAAGTTCATGAGGGAATAATTAAGGAACAGAAAACATACATAAGAAAATTGCAAGATGGAATATTCCTTTCATTCAATTTGAGCCACAATAAATACCAAAAGTATCAAAACCATATATTATTGCTCCTCTCATGAGCCTTATGACTAACATTAAATTCACCTCCTCCCTATATTAAACTCAACCAATAGTGCCAAGCAAATGACTCAAAAGAAAGAAGAAAAAAAAGTAGCAAATAGCCAAAAAGCACAAAACCCTTTCCATTAACCCACCCCAAAAAGAGGAATAAAAGAAAAACAAAAGGCACGGTTGTTTTTGCTTCCTCTAACTCATAGTAATAGTAGATACATTCAAACTTCAAAGACATAAACAATAATTTCCACTTTTGGTGGGTCAGTTTTGACTGAATTGATAGAGAGCTAAAAATGCTGGGGACCATTCACACATACACTAATCAGTACTGCTAATTATTATTGTTAATATTATTATTTCACTAGAGATAAGGTTCTGTTTCTTGGACCTCTGTTTGTGAATTGTGGGTGGTTCTTTCCTGTTTTTTTTCTCCAACTAAGATTGCACTTTTCCTCTCTCCTTCCACTGTCTTTTCTGTCAGCAAGAACACTGCACTCTTTTACAGCAGAAACTTCCCACATTGCATATCCATTTTTTGGAATGTATAAATTCCCTTAATTACCCCATCCACCACTTCCTCCTCTTGGATGCAAAAATTTGGTATAATGGTAGTATCATCAATTCCTCATATCATATCATATCATATCCCCATTTACCACTCACTCAGAGTCTCAGACACCACCAGCACCACCACTTTCTAGTTCCTTCCTCTTATCATTAACTCTTCTTCTGTCTCTCAAGGCTTTAGAACCCAAAGGAGGAAAAAAGACTTAGAAAATTAAAAAAAGTTTGCTACTTTCTGACACCATCTTTAAGGCATTAGTGCCTCCCAAATGCTTGTGTATTGGTCACACCTAAAGCCTCAAACTTTTTTCATATCTCTACCACCCCACTTTTGATTTTTATCTTTCTTCTGTCACTTTGAAGAAGTTCCATTGCATTACATTACATAACAAACTCTTTTGCTTTCTCTGGTGGAGATTTTTTTGTTTGTTTTTTTTTCAGCTTGTTTTATTTATTTATTTCCATGAACGAAGCCCGAATTGAAATCACAATCCCCCACTTGTTCAGATGCCCAATAAGTCTAGATTTGTTCGAAGATCCAGTGACTCTGTGCACAGGACAAACCTATGACAGGTCCAGCATAGAGAAATGGCTTGCTGCAGGTAACCTCACATGCCCTGTCACAATGCAGAAGCTTCATGATCCATCCATTGTTCCTAACACCACTCTTCGGCATTTGATCCATCAGTGGCTTCAACTTGGTCCTCAATTTGACCCTGGTAACTCTGCAACAATCGATTACTTATCTTCCATCAAACACTCCCTTGAATCTCATGATGATCTTGATGAGTTCTCCAATTTTGAGAACAAGCTCCAAGCACTTGAGAAGATCAGAGTCCTCTCTGATGACTACTGTTCTTTCAGGAAGTCTTGTTTCATCCAATTGAGTTTCTTGCCTCTGCTTATTGAGCTGGTTTTTGGAAGATCAGAATCATCAGATTCTGGAATCTCACAGAATCAGATGGAGTTCATAGAGTTAGCACTCTCTTGCATTCTGAAGTTGCTTCCTCTTGTCACTTTGGAGCCTCTAAATATGATCAAAGATGAGTCAAAATTAGCAAACTTTCTTCTATTATTTGAGAAAGGAACAGTCTTGGTTAAGACTAGTTTGTGTCATATTATAGAGTCAACAGCAGAACCAGAGTTACAAGATTTATGTCATGTGCTTGGAAATTCTCAGAAGCTACTGCATGAGATTGTTTTTCTTGCTAGACAAAATAGTGAGGTTTCTAAGGCTGCAATCAAGGCCATGTCAGCATTATGTTCATTGCAATCAAACAGGGAGAGTTTGGTAAAATCAGGAGCAATTGATGGGATCATAAGGTACATTTCAGGCTCTGAAACAAGGCAGAAGAATCTGGCTCCAATGGCAATGGGGATAGTAGAGAAGCTTGTGGGGCTAGACAGTGCTAAAGTCACATTGGTGAATCACCCTAATGGAGTTGAGACTCTGGTGAGGATGGTATTCAGGGTATGTAATCAAGAGTGCAGTGAGAGTGCTGTTGGGATACTTTTGGTTCTTTGCCGTGATTTTGGGACTGCAAGAGAAGGAGCAATTGGGGCTGGGATTTTGACTCAGTTGCTGTTCCTTCTGCAGAGTCAGTGTGGAACAAGAACAAAAACTAAGGCTAGAATGCTGCTCAAATTGCTAAGATCCAAGTGGAATGAATGAATGAATGAATGAATGAATGAATGAGGATTATTGTGGAAAAAAGAATGTGAATAATGAAAAATTGTTAATAAACCAGTATTTTGATCACTTTGGGGGGGTCTTATTACTGTGGCATGTGCAGTATTTGTTTGTAATTGTAACCATCTCATATATACTTAGTATAATTTATGATTTTTGTGAAAGAATCATCTACTTATAGATTCATTGTATTGTCATAAGAAATTTAATACTCATATCAGTTTTTCCCTCATCTTATGGCAAAAATATCTTACTGGTTGTCAACATAATTTTATTGATGATATATAAGAATTCTTGTTCTGAACTCTGAAGTGCTAACACCTTATTGGTCTGATGAGTTTTTAGTTGTTAATATGAACTTAATGATGAGATTATAGAAATTATTTCCTTGGGGGATAACTAAATGACAAATAAGTAAATGATTAGATTTTCAGAAGAAGAAAATTATTCTGCACTGTAGAATGCTGCATGTCATTGTTTATCACTTCACATTTGATGTCAATTGAAATTTTTGTCCCCTAATATAGCTGAATGGTCGTGCTAATACAAATTTTAATTTTGTTTCTTTCCAAAATTTGACACGTAAAACCAATATTAAGATATTAAAATCACACATAATACAAATTTTTGTTAGATCCTACATCACACATACACCACCAAAGGTGAAGATATTAAAATTTAATGATTATATAATTATTTAAATATATTACATAACTTTATTTATATTTTAATTGAAATTCAATTATCAATTTTTTTTAAACTTTCATAATTAACCACTTCTTCCACCTCATTTTCTCCCACAACTACATTATCAAATAATAAATAGTGTACTAGCAAATTCAAACTAGTAGTTATAATATATACGAACTCATTATACTACATACATAGTCAAAGAAAATGATACGATTATCCGATTAAAAACGAGTTCTTTATACTCTAACAATATATACATTAGACTTACTCCCACTAAAAGATAGAGAAGGAGGAGAAGAAGAAAAAAAAAAGAATATTTAATTAGTTAGTTAGTTACTTATCCATGTATGTATAAAGTAGATGAGAATAAGTATTTCTAGTGTATACAAGGAATTATTATTAAAAACTGCGGTTGATTTGACAAAAATAGTGTCACTTTCTTGGCTATATTGGTAGAGACAATGATTTCCATATAAAGAATTTAATTTTGTATAAACAAAAAAGGATAATTTGAGTGCTTAATATCATGAGAGTCCACTTTCCCAATTCTTTGACAAAAATGAATACAAGAACCACCTTAACCACACAAGTTATATTATAATATTATCTCATTCATATATGACAGGTAATGTAGGTAAAATGACATTGTAACCTAATCAAGTTATATTACTTATTCTTTTTATTTATTTATTTATGTGAAAGGTAAATGGTACATTCAAATCATGTGAAGCAAGTGGGATGCATATTATTATATCTCTTTCAGCTTTGACGCATCCATTTATTTCTACGGCCTATTAACCCTAATTGGAGCCAACTTTATCATCTCATCTTGGAACACAAAATGGAGTCACATCTCCATGATACGAGCCTCCTAAAAGTCTCATCATTCTTCTTTTGATTTTGATTTTAGGTTGAATCAATTAATTGGAGGCACCAACTATATATATAATCAATTTTAATGGGACATACAACTTCCTTTTTTCACCTTTTTCTTTTCATTTCTTCGTTTGTTTTTTTAGTAATTGATACTCGTAATCTGAACGACCATCTCAATTCAATTTACTTTATTCACGATTCCAAAATTCAAATAATGAATCTTAATTATTTAAGAAACCTGATGACTCGTTCAACTAGATTAATTCATAGATGATGATTTTTTTTTCTTTATTATTAGTATATATACTTTTTTTTTCAAAGATCCAAAATTAGAGTACCTTTTTATATAGTGGTCTAACTCAAGACGAGAACTTTTTTATTCTTTTTCCAAACAGGCAGGTAAGATAGATGGATATAACTGTGTGGGGGTGAGTGGTGATTGCCCACCATATGAAGACTCTTAATGCAAATTTGTGGACCAAAGAAGCACATGTCTGTCTCTGACCGAACCCCCCAATGTAGTGGCAATTAGCAAACAAAGTTTGCTTTTGTGATTTAAAATAAACAAACAAATCATATGGCCAAACACAGCACAGCATCATCTATGTGCACATACTTGCAAATTGGTGTAACACTATAACTAACTGCTACTTGATGGGACTTGGCTTCTGTGGAATGAAAGAAAGGGCCCAAGGACTTGGGAGATATACATATGTATTGATTGTACTTACTAGAAACTTTTAACCTCAACAATACTTTTTTTTTATCAAAGATTTGTGAGGTATAAATTGAGGGCTGCGATATTACTGTGCTTGGGAACATTGAATATCCTGTGTTTAAATCTGTTGGCGGAAACTAGGGGCGGGGGACATTTATAATGAATATGGTCTAATCAACCATCCTTCTACAATCAATTGAAGCACATTAGTTATCCAAAGAAATCCATCACTTTAATCTTTTTTTTTTCTTCCATAGTACGTGAAGCGTAGGTACCTGAAGTGTTGTCCCGACTAATCCATCATTTTACTTTATTAAGGGTGTTTATGTTCCAATCTAGTTTATCGATTTGAAACACTTAATAAATTGTATCTAGACTTTAAGAAATGATATGATTTATGAAAATCTAAAAACACATTATCTTTCTAGACAAAAAACGAATCAAAATTAACCTATTACAGACATAGAGTGATTAATTCCACAAATTTGGACTTGTAGAAGTCTCTCCAAGAATTTCACACAATGTAAAATTTTCAAGCCTTGACAGACAGAAGTCCATATTATCGGCGTAGAAAGTAAATTATCAAATAACAAGACCACAAATTATGCTTTTAAGATATAAAAGGAAAAAACAAACCACACAGGACCAGCACCACCAGTGCTACATTACCGGATGGGTCCATAGAATCTAATAAAAATCTAAGTGTGTCATTCTTGGGTCAAAAAGGAAGTACCTGCATCCGCACTTTCGGCCATTCACACATACACATGACACTATTTACATCACTTAATACAGAATATTTAGCCTTACATTCTAAGGTCAAACAAGTTTTAGAGAATTTTTACGGTGTGAGATTTACACTAATATTGCTGTTAATCAATATCCTGGGCCAATTAATAACTAATGAGAACATACACTGATAATTAAACTGATATGAATACATTTACAGTAATATTTATTTTTGGATGAAATGATTCGATGAGATGAGCTGAATCAACTTTCCTTATACATAAGAAGACAGTGACATGAAGAAAAGGCAGCACCACTTGTGAACAGTGTTGTAATATACATATACCGAAAGGAAAGGTATAGGGTCAAATCAGTTTTGCTTAATTGATTTAATCAGTGTTGTTGCGCACACCACGGAAAATATATGCTAGTGGCCAGGTTGGGCTTTCTTAATCTCACTCTTTGAAAATCACTACACTACTCTATTGTATAATCATTTAACAAGTAAGGTTTTTTTATTCAGAGAATCAGATCACCTAATTACTCCTTACCACTCAAATTTAAATTTGCATTTTAAGAAGCTAAAATTGGAATTGCTGCTAGGAAGAGAAAAGGTGGAAAACAATAGCAAACTCCTGAATTAAGAAAGTGTTTCATTAATTTTGGAACATAGTAATTAGTCTTGGATTGCTTTCATACAGATCAAAAGTTAGACCAGTGCAATGGTATATACAGATGTCAAATGGCTTGCTTAACTTGATGATATCCATGATCCTTACACATCTACATACATATACGAAATTAAATGTAATGATATATAAACTATATAATCCAAAGAACAACCATAATCATTATATTACATATAACATATAAGCTTCATTACAGAACAGGAACCTGGATATTTTCTTTTAAGATGGTTTCAGCAGCTGCTGATGAGTAACCGATAAACTTGTGTTAGAAATCTGATTCCGTAAAAAGGATTCAATGCCCTTCTGTTGGAGATCTTAAAATGCAGAAAGTGTCGTTGAAATTAGCCTCAGCAACAACCACTCATGGCTGCATCGGATTGGGGTGGTTTGTCCTTGAAAATGTTCTTTTTGGTACCCTTAGAGCCCTCGGCTAAGAGGCTAGGAGTATCAAGAATCTGCATGATATGATCACACACCCCGAAAAACAAGGCAGTATTATATTTATGGTCTCATCTTCTATGATGCTGATACATTGTTTCTAACCTTTGTAAAAACTGCAATCTATTTCCATACGCCTCCTTTATAAACTCTTCTTTATGCTTCAACTTGTGTCAAATTATCACTTTCGCAAGATAGTTTTTAAAAATTGAACAATATTACCCTTCACAGTTATATATTGGGAAAAGATTAGGAAATAGGCATACCTTCAAAACAAGCTCTTCAAAGCACTGTTGTACGTTTGCCCGAGTTTTAGCACTGCATTCAATAAATAGGCAACCATATTCTCTGGCAAACTCTATCCCCTCTTTCTTTGTCACAACCCTATCACTCTCCTGAAAAGCAAATATTATCCACATGCATTTTGAGTCCTCTAGTCGAATGCATGAAAAATGAAATACTGTAATTAGCTCTAATATAATGCATGCGTCAGAACAAAAAATGAATAAGACATGTATCGGACTAGACACATCCAATCCTTGAAGTTAGAAGGATTTGCATGCGCCAGTGGCATCATATACAAGAAGAGTGGATGTAACTCAAGATTTTCATTTACTGAGTAATGTGTAAAATCAAAACAACAGCCAACCTCCTTATAGTTTTCATTTTTTTTCTTTTAATCAAAACAACCGTATTTTCTCTGCTCCCAAGTCTCCAAAGAATTTCTCTTAGAAGGAAGAAAACCTAAAGTACTGGAAAGAAAAACAAATATTTTGAATAACTCAAGCATTGGCAACCAAGACAAATAGACAGAAATATATAAAGTTGAGTACTGAAAACATTTTATCTTCATGTGATTGAAGAATGGACAACTAAATGAAGAGAGTATATGATCGTGAACTTCCTAAAGGAAGATACCTTGTCCACTTTGTTACCCACAAGCATCTTGATGCAGTCTTGATTTGTGGAATAAAGGTCTATTTCCTTTGCCCACACTTCAGAGAGATTAGTAAATGTTTCTCGCCGAGTTACATCATAAACTGCATCAATTGGAGAAACAAAATGAAGAAACTAGCAGCTAATCCAAAACCAAAAATTGAACGGTACATCTATGATCTACCAAGGGTGGGTACATTTCCCAATTTCCAAAGACCATTCAATATATTGCATCTGATACAGATATGCCAGAGATTTTCAGTTTCAGGAGAACCCAATCAACTTAGAGCCTAAATTCCAGTTTGGTCATTGAATAGCCTTATACAAGCAGGCAAAACAGAGCAATTGCTTGACGTGCCAAACCATGATATCTGAAGGAAAATATGTTTCTAGAGTTTATTTACTAATATACTTATTTGTTCAATGTATTGTATTGTTATGTCCTCTCAAGCAACATGAATGATTTTCAACTCTACAATGATATTGAAGTGGCATCCAAAGATAGGTCAGGGAAAATGACTTAAAAGGTTTATTAAGTGTATTTATTCGTAAATGACCAAATAGTTGACATGCTCCATACATGCTTAAAACTTGAGAGCATCTAGAAAGGATTATTTTCAAGATGCCCTCTTCACTTATCCTTGACCGACACTGTTCCTCATTTCCACAATGCTCTTAATAGTTAATAGCCACTACTAATGAGAGCTATATCCTGAATTCCTCATCATCATTGCTTCGAGAAGATTAGTGCTATGGCAACCTTTTAGTTTGATTGTGTTGAGCAACCAAAGAGCATTAACCACGGTTTAAAACCATCTACACATTAGTATGGAAGAAAATCACACACTATACTAGATTGTCTGACATGTAAACAGCACTACAAGGTCAATGTAGTCTAGTCTAGTTTCTCACGGAAATTCGAAAATCAAAATCATAACCTTTCACCCAATTATTAAAATCATAAGTGTTGTTGAATTAACAAATTCAGAATTGAAACTCACCCATAATGATCCCTTGCGCCCCTCGGTAGTAAGAACTTGTCAATGTTCTGAACCTCTCCTGACCAGCTGCATAATAAAACAAGTTTAATCAATGAATCGATTATGCTGTGGCTAATGCTGGTCTCTCCAAAATCCAAATCACTATTTCTACAGTTAGCCTCGGATTTGAAGAAGGGTATAATAAGGCAGAATATGAATAAAAATTACCTGTATCCCAAATGGCAAGCTTGAGCTTTTTGCCATCCATGTTCACATACTTGACCTTAAAATCAACACCTACAAATAATTCAGACCAAAAAAAAAACTTAGATTCAAAATTAAAAGAAAAAAGGCGATTCATTTTTGAAAAGAATGGAGAGAGAGGAACCAATAGTGGGGGCGAGATCTTCGAAGGTGTCGGAGGTGAAACAGAGGAGGAGGCTACTCTTGCCGACACCGGAATCCCCAATCATCAACAGCTTAAACAAGTAATCGAATTCCTGGGTAGAACCCGAATCCATCGGAAAAATCAACTGATCCAATCATCAGATAACAAAATTAGTCAAAATTGATTATCGCGCGTGCCAATTCATTTGAACATAAATGGATTCTCAAAGACGTACATAATATAATAGCAGTGATTAAGACAGAGAGGAAAAGGGAATTGCGTACCTAAGAAAATGAAATAAAAGGGGAAAGAGGTAGAAGATGGATTTGAGGGTGAATTATTAGGTACTACTAGCGAATGCAGAACGGAATCGTGTCCGAATTACCAGGTCGCAATTCCACTTTTTATTCTTTAATTTTATTCATTATTTTCAGCTTCTGCTGGGAATTAATTAACTTTTTGTCCCGTAATCTTGTCACATGCTGTTTCTCTGCTTATGGTTAAAAGAACGTACATAGCTGATAGTAATAATTAATTAATTAGACTAATTTTTAACCCTATAAGAACATTATGTAATTGGGTTGTTTTGGGCTTTTTTAGCCCTGTTTTGTGGAGAGTAGAAGCCCATAAAAATATATGGTTGTGGCCCACCAAGTCCGACGTGTCCTACGATCCCGTCGGTGATGGGCGGTTCATTCCACCTACGCTGTGCCAGCTTTTTAGTATAACATCATCACATCAGTCTATAATATTAATAATGCTACTAATTAAAAAGAAAGAATAAACATCAAATCACTCGATAGGTATAAGAAAAAGACTTTTGCAGTAGCGTATTGGACAAAGGCACCAGGAGGAGAGGAGTCGTGAAAACAAAAGCCGTGCGCATATATGATAATGAATAATGTTATATTCATAAAATGGATGTTAGAAAAATATTTATAAGATTCAAATTTAAAAATAGAAGTAAAATAAATAATGTGTAAGTGAAGATCCTATAAAAATTAAAGATGATAAAGTTCTTAATATTGTATGAAAACATGAATAAGTATGCACGAACGAACGAAATGGCCAGCACTGCATAGGAGTTGAGCAATAATGCTAAGTGAACCATGAAAAATCAGCCCATACAATCAATGTGCCTATTTTGGCTTTAGTTTTGGCCCAAATAATCATTGGGATTGTAATGGGCTGAATAATTATGACCCAAAATCTTATTTATTGACTGATTGGGCTGATTTTGTATTGTTTATTTAGTATCACCCGAGTGTGAGTGACACACACAAGTACAAAACTGAATCGGGTTTTGTATTTTGGGAAGAGGCCCCATCTTCATTTTTCTCTCTCAAAATTAAATTAATTTAGTAGTATACTAATACTATTTTCTTTCCAAACTCGCTGAAATAAACGCGCCTCCACATGCAAATGCAAATGCAAATACAATAATAGTAAGTAACATATACATAACGACCTTAGTATTATTATTTTTCCCTATGCGAGCCATCTTCCATTCCAATCCACCTCCTCCATCGCCACCCTTTTCCCAACCTTCACAAAAAAAGTAAAAAATAACAAATGATCAATAACTAATTAGAACTTCTCGATCTGTTTGTTTCCTTCACAAACATAATAATAAGTTTGATTCATTCAATTCTTTTCTACAATGGAATCATCAGACAAGGCGGCAAACTTTGGAGGTGTCGTCCTAGGCAGCAGCTGTACAAGACCCTCATGGCCCTTTCTGGCTCTCCTCTTCACCTTCGTCACAGTCCTCTCCCTCCAGCTCTCCTCCACCTCCGTTTTCCCTTCTTGGCCCCTCATTCCGGCCTCCGCCCGCCTCAATAACCAACCTTCACCCTCGGATCCGGCCACATGCTCGTGTTTCTTCCGGGAAGTTCCGCGGAGGAAGGTGGTGATGTCGATCGAGGACTTCGGCGGCGTTGGCGACGGGAAGACCTCGAATACCGAATCTTTCCGGAGTGCGATTCGGTACATGCAGCGGTTTCGCGATCAAGGTGGGTCCCAGCTGAATATCCCCAAAGGAAAGTGGCTCACTGGTAGTTTCAATCTCACCACTGATTTCACTCTTTTCCTTCAACAAGGTGCTGTTATCTTAGCCTCTCAGGTGCCCACTCTCTCTCTTTCTTTTTTTAAACTTTAATTCCTTTATTATTATGTTTCTTTACTTTAGTTTCATGTGTTTTGTTCCTAATTTCCATCTGATTAATTTGATGCATGTATTATATTAGATTATTCTTTTTGTGTCAATAATGAAAGTTTATGATCAAATTAAAATGGTGTATCAATGTTGTCTGAATTCATCATCAAAACCAGCTTGGTCAGAAGGAGTATCCGGCTGCAACTTGTGTGGATTCTGCATGTGATTTCGATTTGTGACTTTTTGTGCAGAGTAAAAAAAAGGAATCAAATAAATGCATTTTAAATTAAAAATGGTATTTTAGAAAATTGTAGGTTTTGTCATTTTCTGGATGTTTCTGGGGAAAAATGGGGACGTGTTACTTTTTGACTAGTTCCGTGACAAATGGTAGGATTAGCAAGCAATCACATGCAAAGGACCAAGTAATGCCTGGTTGATGATGCCCTTTAGTGCCCTGCCCCCATCAAAAGTAAAAATTATTATGCCTTTAGTGGTTTTTGTTTATTGGGTCTTCTTCAACTTTGTGTTATTAATTATTATGCTTTTCTGAAAGTGTTGATTTGTTTATGGATTTTGAAATTTGGAATTGTCAGGATCCAAAAGAGTGGCCTATAGTTGAACCATTGCCGTCCTATGGAAGAGGTAGAGAGAGGTTAGGGGGAAGGCATATTAGCCTTATACATGGAAATGGACTCAGAAATGTTGTCATCACAGGTAAAATACCTGTGACCTTTTCTTCTTTTCCTTCAGTTACTTAGCTGTAACAACTAACAATGAATTAATGAAGAAGAAACAAGTGTTATTATTATTTGATTTTCTGTGGGGTGGTAGGGTAAGCAAAGTAGCCTTGAAAGGTTCCGTGATGGATGCTGCTGTGCTGTTTGTAGTCAAGAGCAAGGACATTCTAGGAGTGTGTGGGGCTAGATCTTGATTCTTGCCTCCCCCTACACTTAGGACATAAGCATTATAGTACAATAAAAATAATAAAAATAACAAATGCCCACTATAGCCCACCATCCATAAATTAGCTCCTTAAAATTTAAAAGTTAAATATTGGTTCTTCATGTAAAAAAAAAAAATTATCTTTCTTAAAAAAAGATATTTATTCTAAAAGTAAAGGAAAAAGAGTTTTTTAAGGCCAAATGTCAAATTTATATTAGATTGAGTTAAACCATATTGTCAAAATTTTCAAGTATATTGTTCATGCATATTTAATTTATTTATTTATTATTTTCTTATATACAGGAGATAATGGGACAATTGATGGTCAAGGGAGGATGTGGTGGGAACTTTGGTGGAACAGATCATTGGAGCACACAAGAGGCCACCTTCTTGAACTTATGAACTCGGATAATGTTCTCATATCAAACCTCACCTTCCGAAATTCTCCTTTTTGGACCATCCATCCTGTTTACTGCAGGTTTTGGCAATAGTTGTAGCTTACTTGTTCTTAGCTTTTGTAAGACCAGAAACACTTGAGATTTGACTAACAGTAGTGTTGTTTTGTTTCAGTAATGTTGTGGTCAAAGGGATGACAATATTGGCTCCTCTTAATGCCCCTAATACTGATGGCATAGACCCTGGTTTGTCCCTTTCTTTTTGCTCATTTCTATCCGTCCTATTTTCTTATGCATAAATCTAGTGGGAAAATGGAGGTATAGTCTCTTCACAGTGAATTTCCTTCCTGATGATACAGATTCAAGTACCAATGTATGCATTGAAGATAACTACATAGAAAGTGGAGATGATCTTGTAGCCATTAAGAGCGGATGGGATCAATATGGAATCACCATGGCCCATCCTAGCACAAATATCATAGTGAGGAGAGTCTCAGGCACTACTCCAACTTGTTCTGGAGTAGGAATAGGTAGTGAGATGTCTGGTGGAATCTCAAATATTACAATTGAGGATTTGCATGTGTGGGATTCTGCGGCCGGTGTTCGCATAAAATCCGATAAAGGAAGAGGTGGCTACATATCCAATGTTACTATAAGCAATATAAGAATGGAAAGAGTCAAGGTACCCATTAGGTTCAGTAGAGGTTCAGATGATCATCCTGATGATGGGTGGGATCCAAAAGCGGTTCCTAGATTCAAAGGCATTTCTATTAGTAATGTGGTTAGTCTGAATTCAACAAAGCCCCCTATTTTGGAAGGTGTAGAGGGATCATCATTTGAAGGCTTATGCTTCAAAAATATTACCCTTCATGGCATTGCCTCTTCTGCAACATGGCATTGTGAATATGTGTCTGGTTTTGCCACTGAGGTATTCCCTGTTCCATGTCCTGAGCTGCAAAACACTGGCAATAATTCATCTTGGTGTTCACCTTCATGATTCACTGTATATAATTGGATTTTGGATGCTTACAATTCAAACAATGGAGAAAACCTGGTCTTCACTCATTTGGCATGGGATGGATACTATGCTGACTTGCGTCCTATCCACCATCATATGAGGTGTGGACCCTCATGATTCCTCTATCAGGTATCTGTCAAATGAGTATAAATAACATTCAGGAATACACAAAATTGAGGTGGATTGGGTTGGGCTTATGAATTGAAGCCAAAATTAATGTGACATGTTGCTGCCAAGGGTGGCATGGACATATGATCTGATCGGCTTGGGATTGGAAAGTGCAGAGCAACCGTTTGATTGGCATGTGTCCCCTCTCTCGCCATGGTTTGGTGGTGGCTATAGAATGTGGAGTTGCACCTTGGCTTTTGCTTATAGCGATGTTCTGTAACCAATGATAAGGTTTTCATTTAAAATTGTTCATTACTTACACGTATAGGCAGTTTTTGTTTTTGTTTTTATTGGAGAGTGCCAATATAGAGTAAACGGTAGACAGAAAACAATTTTGGATCATAGAAAATCAAAATTTCAATACAAGAATACTCTTACTCATTCATGTGATTGGCATAAGTACTGCACTGAACAATCTTTTTGAGAGTCACCCCATTTCCAATTCTTTTTAATATTATTTGGACAATTTATTAGACAGAAATAAACTTGACTTAATTGATCTCCTTCGACCAAAAATAAATAAAAAAGATTTGGTCTCCTTTAGACAACAAAACCTACCTCCCTACATTGCAGCCCTACATAGAAATATGCCATTAAAAACCATTTTTAATAAAAATTGCATACTCAAATCAACCCATCACAGTCACAGATATAGCAGGTGATGCCATTCCAGTTAAAAGTATTGGTAGATCACAGAAACACTTCTAGTCGACCCAATAGATTGGATAGTGTTTCTTTCAAGCAAATTAAATGAACTTCAATTACACATCACATTATAGCAATCCAGCAGTGAACTCCAAGAATGCTCATAGCTTGTATTTCTTGCAACCCCACCCCAAAACTCATTCTCAAAGACTAGTCACATCCATACTAAATCACATATCAACATGTTCATATATTATATAATTTCAAACAAGAACCATCACCACCATCTTGAATACTAAGTTGAAAATCAAGATGAAGATGAAGATGAGGTCCTCTTGTTCCATTTTCTTCATGTTCTTCTTTGTGGCCTTTATCAGCAGCAAAATCAAACTTTGCTTAGCAGACTGTGATAATCTGCAAGACACATGCCCTGCAGTTCCACCAGAAAAACAAACCATATTCATCAATGGTATCCCTTGCAAGAACCTACCAAACTACAACACTTCTCAAGATTTCAAGACCACAGAATTAAGCAAGGCTGGAACTAGAGACAAATTCGGTCGATCATCGATGAAAATTGTCAATGCTGCAATCTTTCCTGGCCTCAACACTCTTGGCATCTCCATTGGAAGAATCGACCTCGAAGTGGACGGGATGGTGAACCTCCACAGTCATCCAAGATCTTCTGAGATGGTCTTTGTCAACAAAGGTTTATTGGTAGCTTCATTCCTTGACACACAGAACAAGCTTTTCCAAAAGACTCTGAAAGAAGGTGATGTGTTTGTGATCCCTAAGGGATTGTTCCACTTCTTTCTGAACCGTGGATCAACAGCAGCAGTTTTGTACTCTGTGTTCAATAGCCAGAATCCAGGGTTGGAGACTCTTGGTGCTCCTACACCTTCTGATGCTATGTTGGAATCATTGCAGAAACTTAAGGGGAAGCTTGCTTCAATTTCTGACTCAGAACTTGATGATGGCAATGCTGATTTGACTATACCAGTATTAGAGATCCTGTATAGTTCGCCATTTCATATCTCATCGTGATTCTTGACTTTCAAGTTGCCACAATTCAGTTTGTTGTCTTACTATCTCCGTCCACTAATAAATGTCATTTTTCCTATTTTGTTTTCTGATACATTGTGGAAAATAATTGTCATTAGTGGATGGAAGGAGTGCTATTTATATAACTGATGGCGTGATATGTGAGTTTGTAGTGTTGTGGATAAAATAATGTCACAATTTCATTCCACTTTGTAGTTTTTCTTTTTCAAGACACTATATGTGCATATATATATATGATCATCTGCTTGCTCCTTTCTCTAGGTAGGGATCTCTCTACTAAGAATCAATTAATCCAATATATGCAGTTAGTGTAATAATTTGAGACTAAAATGTAAAATCTGAAACAATTTTTCACTTCTCATATCTGAGAAGCAGAGATTCAACAGCCCTAGGTTATATGAATCTGAAACAAACATACCTCTACTTTGAGATTTTAAACTTTTGGAAAAAATGGTCTTGAATTTGAATCGTGTTATTCCTCATTCTAACAATCCATAATCCTCTGGCTTTCTCTGTCGATCCATCAAGACATGGATGATTGACAACCTCGAAGGTTTTCACCAATCATGTGGCTCCTAAAGATGGTGACCATCCTTCCCCATTACACATAATGAAAAACAACCGAATTGAAAAAACAAAAGAACTGTAAATTATGAGCTAGATTTGTATTTGAATTTTCTCTTTGAAATGGCACTAGCTAGCTAAATTTGTATGTGTAAAACTAAGCACTTCAATTAAGGTACCCTAGTAGAGTGTTACTGTTATCACTTCCCACTCCAAGAAAGTCTATGAAGGGAACACTCTTTTGTTTAACATCATATTCAGCAGCTTGTTCTTGCTCATCATAAGTATTCATAGTCATAGGAAACTTGCATGGTGCATTTGGATGTGGATGTTTGCCCATTATGTTGCTGCCTTTGATGGAAGAATCCGAGACATGTCGCGGAAGAGGAACAGTCTTGCCAATAATGGGAATTCCTGGTGCAGTGAAGCTCTGGTAACTGCCAAGAACAGCACTGCTAGTTAGAGTCAAAGGAGTTGCTGATCTATGTGATGATGAGGTAGATGAACCAAAGATTATTCCCTTGTTTTGCAAGATAGAATTATTATTGATCATCATTGGATTATTGTGGCCTATTATTGTTGTGTCTGTGTCCCCAAAGAGTGTCAAGCGCTCTCTCTTCCTTCTGGCCATTAACACATGGAAGTGGTTCTTCACAGCATTGTCTGTTCTTCCTGGGAAGAATCTTGCTATTTCAGCCCATTTGTTTCCCTTCACTTTGTGGAGTGCTAGCAGCTTTTCTTCCTCCTCTTCACTGAATGGCCTTTTAATTATATTTGGGTCTAGTTGATTGTACCACCTCAATCTGCAACTTTTACCTATACATGCATGTATACAAGTCAAACAATGAACAACATAATTTCATCCTTAAATCAAAATTTATAAAGGCCTTACAAGCATGAGAATATATCATGGTTTTAAGTTGCGGTTCCCAATTGCATTGTAAGTGGCAATTGTGACCATGTTGATAGTGTTCTTCTGCAATTTTCCGCATCGCCATGCAGCCGCGAGAAAACCACAATATAAAACCATGGAATATACCATCATGCAGATGCAGGCCAAGAAAAGGAGAAGATATAAATTAAATAATAGTGTCAGTATGCATACAAAATATTAAGTACTACCTGATCTTCCCTGAAGATGTTCTGAAATAAAATTCCAATTTTGTGGACCGTATTGCTTCACAAGTTGCTTCAATCTCTCATCTTCCGTAGGTCTCCAATGGCCCCTACTGCAACTCTTTCTACTCTGATCAGTCTCACTGCTACTGTTGCTGCTGCTGCTTCTGAGTCTGTCCATCTTATAATAAAGTAGTCTCTGTTCAAATTTAATCTTAATTAGTGTTTAAACTGTAAAGAAATTAGTGCCTAATAGTTCTTAGTGAATGATGATCATTTCTCCATGAGAAAGTGACACTTGAAAGGGATATATATATTGTCTCCTAACCTTTGAAGAAGGAAACTTCCACGCCCTCTATGATATGTATTGTAACATATAATCACAGTTTTTTCTTCCTCTAGATACCTAAGCAAGATTTGGAAGAAATGACATAATAAGTCTAGAAAGTAATCACAAGCTGTGTGTGTGTGTATATATATATATATAAAGACAACATAAACCATTCTTTTTCAATAAAACTTGTGACTATAAGTTCAATAATTATGTTGTCTTGGAAGCATGTTATCAAATCAAAGTGTCCAGATATCGTAAGCACCAAAGAATTTAAAAGTTAACTCAAGAGTTTAATATTTATAAGTTTATAATTTAAAATGTGTATATATATGGAAATTTAAATAAACAGGAAAATCTCACTTCAGCAAGCTTGCTTAGTTTGTATATTATGGTTCAAGTCTGGTACTATTTTACTTTCATGCAGTTTATCAAGGCTACATATAAGGAAGTTCATTAATGTGGGTAGGTAACTGCATGCTGTTTAAAAACACAAACCCCAATTAACTTCACAACAGAGAGGACACATTTATGTGAATAGCATATTTTTTTAAGCATGTGCAGATTATAGTTCATTTTGCTTACCTTCCATAATTTGATGTGATGTGGACTCTCATGCTTTTTGGATCATCTAAAATATGATCACAACAAGAAATCCTAAAATTAAACCAGCAAAGTCAATTTAAATGCCATGATAATGCATTTAGCCAGGTTGTTTTGTTCTGAACAAGTGTGAGTGTTCAAAGCTGTTACATACATTCAGTATTCCTTTTTATTTTCACTTCCTTGATTTCATGTATTATTAATGACTTGTGAACGTTACCATATATATATGGGAAAGTACCACTTCAGCAAGATTGCTTAATTTATATATGATTGTTCAAGTTTGGAAGTTCTTTTGTTTCATGCAATTTATTAGGGTTACAGATAAGGAAATTAATTTCTGTGAGTAAGTAAACTGCACATGCTGTTAAAAAGACGAAACCCAACTTAATAATTGTTTGATTTTGAGTTCTGCTATTTAAACGTCCAAAATGTGCTGGTTCCTTCCCACCCTAATGAGAAAATGGTTAAGAAGGTAATTCAGTCCATTCAAGATGCTGATTTATTTAAAAAATAAATGAATAAATTACTTTGTAAGACCACTGGTTCAAGGTATCCTTAGTGAAATGCCTTGAAAATGTTATTTTGATATCAAAAAGTTAAAACATCTACTTTATCACCCTTGAACATCTATTGATATGCACAATTTGTTATTAATTTATAGATTTGACCAGTTTTTCTTCCCTACATAGCAAAGCAAGATTTGAAAGAAATGACATAATGAAGTCTAGATTTAATTACAAGATATGAATACAGATACATGAGCAATGAAGATATCATGAACCACTCTCTTCCAAGACATTGCTCTTATCTATCATCTGTGCCTTCAAGAGAAAATCCACAGCATGGTAACTCAATTGACAGAATATATAGTCAAATGTATTAGCATTACTACATCAAAATAATTCTTCTATTGTGATCAACAACTAGCTCCAGCCGGTTAAGCCTAACCTATCAGCAAGATTATACATAACCAATTGATCCCAAATAGGCCCAAAGAGGCGTTCCCCTCCAATGGCAAATGTTAGAGCCCAAGAACAGAGAAGCACAGCAAATATAGAAAACCCGACTGCTGATCCAACAACATCTGCACAAGGTTGTCCACTACATTAAATCAAAAGGGAAAAGGGGAACGAGGTTCTAAGACTTTAAAGAAATTTATAGATGCAACAATCCAACCATAACTACCAAAGCTAAGACCTCCCCTCCAGACATGAAGCTATGCAACTTTCTCAATTCAATCCAATCCAATTGATACCAATTATTACTAAAAGTAAAAGCAATAAGTTACTAGCTTTTCGCTATCAGCTAACTTCATACATAAACAACGGAATGAATTCCCAATATTCAATACATTTTTTCATCTTGGGCGAACAGATAAACTTGACAGTGAAAGCAGACATAACAGACAGCAACAGTTGAAGCAATATGCAGTTATGCACATCAAGCCACAAGGAATGGAGAAGAGAAGGGAGGGAAGAGGGGGAATATACATGGTTCTTCCATCGACATTGAGAAAATGAGAATTCAATAGGTAGTTAGGTACTCTACAGTCTACACAAGAAATTCTGTCATGCTTATAAGAATCATGACACAAGATTTTTTTCATATGGTTTAAAAGAAGCATGGTAGTTCTTGTCAGCTAAGTATCTAGCATGATGCAACAACATTAATTTTGAAGTAGTCAGCATAGCATTCTCGGCAGCTTCTGGGATGAATGTCTTAGTATCTACTATCTAGCATTGATTTCAACATTCCAAGAAAGCAGAAACTTCTTTTCCTTCTTTTTACCCTTTAAAAAAATCGAACTTGGCAACATGGAATCAATAATACATTATCTAAGGCCTAAATTAAACTATTATACTCGTATAATACAAGAACCAAGATGCTGTACAGCTTCAGCTAAGTGATTATGCAGCAAGATTGTCAACTACTTCAAATAAATACGAGCAACTTAGCATTTCCTAACAAGAAGAATGACAAGATAAAAAATTTCACGAAAAGAGAGAAAAATCCCAAATTTGAAGGTAGAGTAACAAAGAAAAAAAAAGTAGAGGATAGATGCATACAAGGGCGAATGCGAGGGAAGGAGTGGGAGTGGCGGAGAACTGGCCAGAAGTAGAAGCAGTTGACGGCCCAAAGAAGAGGAAGGAGTGCGAAGCCGAACTTGTAGAACTTGCGGGCGTAGCTCACCGAATCCTCCTCCGACAGTCCAAGCGGTCCATCGATCGTTGGCCAAAGAATTCCTCCTACCGAATTCCGAATCACGTTAGGGCTAGGGTTAGGGTTGGGATTGGGATTAGGATTGTTACCCTGCATCTGCAACTGCAACTGCACCTGTGACTGTGACTGTGACTGCGACTGCGATGCTTCCATCACCACCGCGATCAACGGTTCTACACTCTATACTACACACCAATGCCTCCTATTGGTTTGGTTTCTTCTCTGAATTCCAATTGCAATTGGTCCCTTCAATCTTCGTCTTAATTTTTTTTTTAAAAAGGACAAAACTTCAAAGAAAGCGCAATACAACAATAACCATCATTCGTCATTTTTTTTAACATGTTCCATGACATTAGGTATTTTTTTAATCATAACTAATTACTATTTTTCCTCTTTTTTTAAAAAAATATATTTAAACGATGGGACTTCAATTTAATTATAAATTATTAAAAAGGATACAATGATTGGTTTATAATTAGTTTCTTTTTTTCTTCTTCTCATTTTGTATAACTTAGTAGATAATGAAAATTAACCATAGTAAGTAAAACATTCTCAATCCCTATGTCCTTCGATTTCACTGACCTAGGGTAAATAAATTGAAGTCATCAAATTGAATGGCTACAAAAAAATCCATTTCAAATACACAATACAAATCTTGCATAAGAAGAAAGGAAAGAGAAGAGAGTATGGTCTGATCCATGCCCAAAAAATACAATATGAACTTTTCCATTTCCATGAGAATTGAATTTTCATACAAAACAAATGGTAAACCGTGAATTGATACGTGGGTGGGTACACCAATGGAACTCATATAATATGGTACAGATTCATAGTGAACAAGGTCAGTGGCAACTTGATTGAACTTCTTTCACCCACAAATCAAATTCTATTTCTATATTAAAATGGTTCCTTCCTTCTACTGCAAACTACTATTATCAAGTCAAAAAATTTCGAACTGATTTGATTAACTACAGCTCCCTCCTCAGGATTGAGATCTCTCCCGGATTTTGGCTCTGGCAAAGAACACTCCTGCCAAAAGACCTGCAAATTGCACTTCTACTACTTTAGTACTCACACAAACAAAACTGTAATACAAACTTGTGCTATTGCACTCAAAACCAGTTTTGGATCAGTTAATGCAAAGAACTAACCGAAGAAAATGCTAGTAGCATTCTCCACACTAGTAGGAACATGAAACAGAAGGATGCCGGCAACTGAAAGCGGGATCTTATTCAGCGAACCTACGAGGCTGCAGATGCCAAACTCGCTATTAGTTACATCGAAATAAAAAAGAACAGCTAATCAAAATTCTGTAAAGCAGTGACACTTTTCTGATATGGCTGGCATGGAATTAAAGACTGGAATCTAAGTAACAAGAAAACAACTGATCTAAAATTCATCCCTAGCTGGTTTGAGTTTTGACCAATTTGATTGGCACTTGTGGTTATACCTGTAAGTAGTAGCCCCAGTCTGATGAAGAAACCACATGGATGTGAAGCTGATTGCTAGACCCAAAAAACCGCTGCATGTCATCACCAACCAAAAGCTGGGCAATCTCAGAAGTGGCCTGTCAATTGAAATACATAAATATTTAATAAGCCATACAAGGAAAACAGCATGAATACCGTTTTATTTTCTGCCATCAACATAAAAGTAAAAAATTTATAACATAAAACCACCTTCTGGAGATTCCAGATCTGTGTATGAGAAATGCAAACACAGGGCAAAAGGAAAACTTTGGATGTCTTGAGGATTTACTTTAACCAACAAGATAACATAGCTTTAAAGTCATACAACCACATAAGATTAATGTCATTCACAAAATGTGAGAGAAAACTCACGTTGTCATGAGATAATCCACCTCATTGAAAACAACAATCAGGAAAATTCCCAAAGGCAAAGAAAGTGTGTTGTTCAACAAGACCATAGAAAACTCGTTTAAATTTCCAGATTTAGTAACTTGCTTTGCCGTATCCATGACCTTTCGTAAGGTCAGCTGCAGTGATAAAATAAAAACAACTGAATAATCAGAAACTTGACTAAGAGCTAACAATGAGTGCCATCGACATATATACACTAGAATATTGTAGATTATCCATATCTCAAGTCATGTAACATCCAGCAGTGTTGTGTTGAAACTTGAAATTTCATTTGAAAAACATCAAAGCTTAAAATCACAAAATAAAATACTCACAGAATATGATGCTGTTAAGAAACAGTTTAGTGTCTGCCAAGCATATCCAGTTGCGTTAAAAGAGAGATCAGTAATCCCTCCAGTTATCGCCGAAATGATCTGCAAGAGAAAAGAGGAACACTTTGAAATAAGACCAACCAAGAGCTAACCAGCACTGATCAGTATGTATGTTATGATTAGACAAATTACATCTTCCCTTATAGTAACTACATCCTTTGACAATTAAGATAAAAACAATATAGTGGCAAGCTGGAGAAGCATGCAGATAATCCAGAACTTGAATAGGAATTCCCAACGTACCATTAGAAACAAAGCAGTCCACACTCTGCTGTCATGATGCTTCTGGAACAAGTACATCTCACCAACGGCAGTTATGACATTAGTAACATTCTTCAGAACTGTCACCATAGCTACATTAATGTATTTCAAACTGCACATAATACAAATCATGATAATCAAAACAATGCAAGCACACAAAAGGGAGAGATCAACTGACAACTCCATTGTAACTTCAGTACATATACTAACAATCGCACAGATGGTAAAACTTCTAGATCATATATTTGACAATAAGAAGTTAGCATTCTTTAAGACTTTGACACTATCCAAATAAGAACGAAATATCCCTTACATTACTGTTTTGATTTCATGACTATACCAATTTATTTATAAGCACAATCTCTCTATAAATATTCTGCAAGAGAATCAGTTTTCTCTTTGTTGTTTAATTTCAATGAAGTTCCTAAATTTTATTAGATGATAATAATAATAATTATGAAAAAGACACGCATAAAAAAGATTAGCATTTAAAGAGCTGGAAGCACATGAAACATTGAATGGTAGAAAACCAGTCACTAAGTATCAGGAAAAAAAGAACATCAATATATTTTAATAGCTAAACAAAGTTGAAGAATGCATACCTAAACATGCTTGTAACGAGCATTCCAACAAATATAGCATTCACAGGCAACCAGACTTTAATCAAATCCCATGTAAGTGGCTCTGTTGAAACTAAACCCAGAAGGCTCAATATAGATACAATAATCACTGAAATTAAATTCTGCATCCACAGAAAAAAAAATGAAAACTATTACATCATCACAATAGAAAGAAGGAAAAAATAATATAAAAAACATAAAAGAGGGATTTAAGTTACCTGGTACAACATCAAGGATATCCCAGCATTAAAATTATAGCTGGAAAGAACATACTTGTTAACCAAAATCATTCCACAAGATGAAAGGCAATACGCAATTCCAGATAACAAGGCTTGATTGGGGACTTTAACTACCCTGCTAATTCTCGGAACCCTTTCTCTGTTCTTCTCTGACTTGCCATTTTCCATGTCATGTTCTTCATTTGATGAAGGCTTCATTTTTTTCTTACGTTGATCCGGGTATTGCTTCTTCAAGGGCAACAAGCTGAATCCACACAGGGCAAAAGTGAAAGCAGCGTGCTAGCAGTGATCACGGTGCAACAAACTATATGAGAGTTCTTTAGCGTTCAAGCTATGGAAAATTGTGAAAAGGAAAGAACTTTTCACAAACCCATCTATGTTAATGATCAAAGAGAATAGCCCATCAAGGGTCACGAGAGTAATCGTTCAAATACCACGGAATCAGATGAAAAAGGTAGGCGAAGAGTCAATGAAACGATTGACAAAAAAGCCAAAAAAAAAACGATTTTTTTCAGGGTATGAATGAAAAATGAACCCAGAAATGTTGATGTGCGGAACGAAAGGGAGGGATTGAGATTCAAAAGTGGAAGCTTCTTTGCGTTTGAAGAAGTTTACCAACTTTTGAGGATTTGTGTTGTCCTTTCCCGATTCTCAAATAAGAACTGTGTATTGGCCAAGATCCCCTGTTGTTTGTGTTCAGAATAGCTTTGAATTTGAATAATAAATTTACTTACAAGTCACAAGCTTGTTTGTTGTTGTTATTCAACCGAGTTTCTAGTGTTTATGTGCCCCCTTTTAATTCCATTTCATTTTTTCCCAATTTCCATGGGTGATATTGCTACTATTTTTTTTTTTTTGATAAACTTGATATTGCTACTATTAGCCTCTCATAGCAGTACCTTTATAATTAAGTATGATTATGGGGTAGCTTAAAATAATTAATAATCATATTTAAAGAACTTTGTGTTATATCACGTTATGTCCAACACGGGAAAACAATGTTATCTAGGCGTTCCTAACTTGTTTTAATTAACATGAAAACCAAATTTGGGGGGCAATTGTAGAATAGATTAAATCAAAGGGATAATAATGCTCTTATTTTTTAATTCGTTCGGAATCATATCAGAAATTAGGCCATTTGTTGGGTTGTTGTTGTTGACTTGTATGTATAGGCTTGTGGGAAATATGCTTTGGTTGTGTTGTACCAAAAGACAAATGAATGAGTGATGATGTGCCAACAAAAGTTAAGGTTACCTGCCAATGGAGAATTGTAAGATGTTTGACCTTAAATGTCTTCTTCATGCTCAAGAGGAAAAGGTCCAAAATATCTCTTGTTGAAAGCTATCAGAATTTTGAGCAAGATTCCACTGAAATAAGGCATATGAGGACACAACCCAAATTGTGAAATGCTTTGTGTCTGAGTGGACTTTTCTTAATGTTTCTGTTACGCTCCAACTTGGAAAAAGAAAAATTGAAAGGTTAGTTTCACAGTAACTCATAACTATATGATATGACATCCCTTTAATCGATGAGTTAACTTTCTCGTACTTAACATAATTGATTACTAACTGAGTTTTTTTAATTATTTAATTAAATGTTCAATTCCTGACAATATTTATGCAAATAGTCTTATGTCCAGAGGTAATTTCAGTTCACTGAATAAAAGTGCATACACAATTGTGTATACTTTAATCCAACCAAAATACCGTACTAGTTGGATCTTGACCAGTAAGAGCCTGGTAGAATGATATAATCAATAATTTAAAAATTGTCAACTTAAAGCCTCTAATTGTTAACTTTATTGGCTAAGTAAGTTAGTCACGACTGTATTAAGAGAGAGAGAGAAAAAAGTCAATCATGGCTTAATGATCGTACCAAATACCAATATAGAAATTTCAAGGGAGATTCATGTGATAGCAGGAAAGTTTTAGGATCAATGTAATTTGCTGAGAAAAATTACAACACAATGATTTCAATATATGGAGCTAAAATATAAGATTTGATTAACTCTTCTGCATCATGTACAAGACTTTATTATCCTTTCCTAGACAAGAAGAATAAAAAGAGAGCCTATCCTGTAACCTTCCAATCATTCATATTTAATTATCTATTGGGAATTGATCTGTTTAATATAGGCAGATTGTCTGGCTTCAATGAAACTTCTTATGGTTGTTGCATCTCCATGCTTGACAACTTTCCCATCCTCCATGTAGATGGCTCCATCTGCATACTCTAGTTCTTCCAAACGATGGGTGACCCATAATGCTGTGACTTCTGCAGAGGTATCCAAAGAATTCCTAACAGCTTTGATAACGCCGACCTAAGAAAAGCGCAAACCATCTATCAGAAAGTGTTGGTCTTACACCACAACTATCCATCTATCAAATACTTGCACAGTTACCATTATGAACAGATTCAATTATGAATTATATGCACGAAAATGAAGCCGCATTTCATGTTTACAGAATGTTTAGAATAAGAAGACCCTCATGAATATATGATGTAACAAAGCTAAAGAAAAGTGCAGACTATCCATCAGAATGAATCAGTCTTACACCAAAACTATATCTTTTCTCTTTCTCTCTCTCTCTCTCTCTCTCTTTTTGGCTTCTTTTTGGGGGTACATTATGAGCGATATAACATAACAATTCATAGATCACCTGGTCAGTTTCATCTAAGAATGTTGTGAGCTCATCCAGCAGAAGAACTTTACAAGCTTCTGCTAAAGCACCAGCAATGGCAACCCTCTGCTTCTGACCACCACTCAGAGTTTGGACAGATCTCTATTTATTGCAACACAGGGAAAGTTCATTTATTATCTAATTCACACATTTGTATTTATGTTAAAGTTCAAAGCTGCCAGCCCATAATACCTTCATGTAGTCAGACAGGCCTACAGCATGCAAAGCTCTTGACACCCTTGATCTTACTTCGTCATCAGTCAAACTGAACTTACCAAGACCAAATGCAACATCAGCATCTACTGTAGGCATCACCACCTGAAACATGTATTATGTGTCAAGCTTGACAAGCTTCTTATATGCAGCATACATATACATTCAAGTTCTGAAATTTTAGTTAACCTTTTAACTGCAATATTCGTAACTGAATCAAATGTAGAATGTTGACCAGATCCTAGTTGTAGTCAGGACAGTAGTAAGAAATGAGGAACTAGTTGCAGGCAATTTTAGAATGTGTTTCAAATAAGGGATATGAGTAACTTCGGATTGCAGTGCTAATCTGTTCTTCTATCAGGAAAAAAAAAAGGATGGCATAACAAATCAACAATTTACATCACTTTTATCAGACAACCATATTTTAGGAGCTCATTATGAATCAAGTCTACAGACATCACAGCATAGCTAGAGCAGCAAGCTTACTGAATGATCAAACTTGAGACCTATTTCTACTTCCTCAATAACATGGCCCTCAATCCAATGAAGTTCCTGAATCGAAATATTGTATAATCTCATAAAGTTTAGCTTATATTTTCATCCTCATTGCGAACAGTTCAAGTGAATTTCCTTTTCAAATACAAACAAACCTAAAAAATTTCACTTTTGTTTTATCCTTAAGCCTAGAAGATATCAATGAACCAAGTAGTATCAAGAAAACAGTAACATCAGAAACAAAGAAAGAACCTGATGATCTGGATTCTGGAAAACAAAACTTCTAGGCTCATTGACATACACCGTTCCTGAAGTTGGACTCAATAGACCAGCTAAAATCTGCGCATAAGACACAGGGTTACACTACAACACATTATCAGAGAACATACGAGCTTTCACTTTTGTTCACACCTCAGAAGCAGTAGGTGAATACCTTCAAGAGGGTAGATTTTCCACACCCATTGGGTCCAAGAAGCATCCAAAACTGCCCAGAAGGGATGCGCAGTGAACAATCCCGAAGAACAGGTACAGCCTTTGCTTGCCTCGAAGTGAAAGAGAAATTCAAATTACGACCTTCAATGGCGATATTATCCACAGTAGTGCTGCCCCTGAAAGCAAAAACCCAAACACAAAAGAAAACAAATATAAAAAAAGAGCAAAATGCAACTTCAACCAAAACAGTAACAAATCTGTTCGAGGAAATGCCCAATTGAAAAAAACAAAAGAAAAATTCGTCTTCTGGGTGAACCTGGTGCCGGAGTTGGGAACCACAGAGAAGAGAGGAGCAACAGAGCTAGTGAGAGAATTGAGGTTCATAGTATAGTACTAAGCATTTCTTCTTTTTAATTTCTCTTGTTATATATATATATATATATATATATATATACACATAAGCTTAATGATACCATTAACATGAAGAAGCAGGTGAAATGAAATTTCCATGAGGGCCCAAACCATTTTAGCAATGGACATTTGAGTCCTCTTGTCTTCCATTGACGTGGCATGTTCTGATTTGTCAACCTCGCCACGTCAGCAACGGATTTTCGTCCCAACTGAAATTGCCACTCTCTTCTTATCTCTATCATGTTAATGTGTCTGTGTCTCTCTGATGATGGCTTTCTCAGTAACACTTGGCTACATTTCTTCTTCTTCTTCTTTCTCTTGTGTTGTTCCTCGTTGTCCACAAACTGTTGTAAGAAGACATGCCCATTTCCCATTGATTCGTGCAGAGCAATCAGGTGAGCCAGAGAGCCAAAAAGCTCCACAGACAAAAAAAAGTGAAGGGTCCTCCAATGATCAGTCTTCAACAGCAGTTCCTAAGACCCCCAAGAAACCAGTTTATTCTAGTGAGTCAAACAACCATTGAGCAAGTTTTTTCCTTTTAGTTTGAGAGAGACTAATGAATCTCTGAAATTGTGTCATTTGTTTGTTTGTTATGGGCAGTGAAGAAAGGTCAGATTGTGAGGGTAGATAAGGAGAAATATCTCAACAGCATCAATGTAAGAGGCAATCATTTTAATTTTATACCTTAATTAGTTCCTTTCTGTTTGACAATCCACAATTTTCTTTGATGTGTGTTTCAGTATCTTTCTGTTGGGCACCCACCATATTACAAAGGATTAGACTACATTTATGAAGACCGTGGTGAGGTGTGTAAATAGCAGAACAAGTCAAACTAGTATTTCATATAGCAGGCTCTTTTCTTGGGCCATTACATTACATGAATGCTAACTGAAAGTGTGAAACTTTTCTAGGTTCTGGATATTCGTATATTTGAAACAGGAGAGTATGCACTAGTAAGTGACTTATATACCTATCTAATTCTCAAATTTTAATGTTTTAAATTCATCTGATCAAAACCCTTTTAATTTAAATTGACAGATTGCATGGGTAGGGATCCCCACTGCTCCGGCTTGGCTTCCTACAGACATGCTTATCAAGGTACTGTTTAACATAACTGGTTGCAATGGTTGCTACCATCTCTGTGTCAATTTTGCAGACTGCATTAAGGAAATTAACCTTGCATGGCTTACTAGTCATAGTTAGGTTATGACTCGTTTCTTTTCATTTTAGCTGCTTTGAAAGTGGCAACTGGCAAGGTTACCTAAATCTTTCACTTTTGCTTGCAGTCAGAGAAGCTCAATTATGAGAGGCTATGACCTGCAGTTGGGGGGTACAGATTACAGAGCAATGCTAAATAGATCTAATATTTTGTTTCCTGTTGTAAGAAAGAAAGTATGACTAAAGAAGCTTGGTTTGAAATTCCGAGAGTTTTTGGTGATAACTATCATTGTATATGTGTCTCACTATTCTTAATAAAGATAAGGTTATAGCTCCAACACGGCAAGAGCAATCATCAACAAATTGATGAGAAATGAAATCAATATCTTCATTTGCAACTGAAGAAGTAAAACAATGTTTGTTAGTGTAGAATACAGCAACACAATTTACTGTACATGGTAGAAAAGTAGAATGAATCTCATCACTAAAACTGTATTAAAAAAATAATGCTTGCTATTCGACTTCTGTTGCTGCTTGTCTGGCCTCAACCATGATGTATATGTAAATGTAATACTTTTAAGAGACAATTATTTGAACTGTCATAATACCACAACATACACGAGCTCCTCCATATATGATGCATCCTTTGGTGCATCTCTTATTCAAGGAGAAGAAGAATCAATATATGTAACAGATTGGCAACAATTATGCAGTGCTCCTTCGATTCTTCCATTCTGCCTGACTGCTCCTTGTCAAGTACTCTTGTCACAGAAATGGACATGGTAATTTGACAAAGTGTAAGGTAAAACAAGTTCTTGAGGATTGTTCTTGCTTAGACATCTCCAGCATAATTGGTAAACCAAAGTAAGAAAATCAAGACTAATAATCAATTCCCCTCTTAGCACGTTTACTGGATTTCATGAGATTCACCAAGGAGGGAAGAGGTTCAGGCACAGGAACATTCATTGACCTGTACAACTTTCTGACACCATCACTCATGCCCGAAGGTCCAACATTTAAATAGGAGGCAATCTTATTAACTCTTGTTTCTGGAACCTCAGATAGTTGATACTTAACTTGATTGATATCTTTTCTCTCCGGTGACCTCTCCCATTGCACTTCAGCATCCTCCTTATCGTCCAACAATTCTTCTCCTGCATCACTAGAAATTGTTTGTGAAAGGACATTAGCAGGTAAAATATTACACCCTCCTTGTGAAAAGCCAGCATGTTGGAGGCTCAGCCTTGCTCTCCCAAATAAAGTTACAGGCAAACTTTGGCCAGGAAGAGACACGGATGTTTTAGTGTCCATACACTGTTTAACTGGTGATTCAGTTTGCACACAAGGCTGAGGTATCCCTTCAACCACAGGATAACAGCTTGCAGATTTGACCATTGCATCGACATCATCAGAAGCTTCCAGATTCATATCCAGAAGCTTCCGTAAAGAGCTATTGAGGGCTACGTTAGATTTAAAACAATGTTTCTTAACATAACCCAGTTCCATAGCCCTGCAGTTGGGGGTTGTTGAAACAACCCACCTAGGTGCAAGAAGTTGAAGTGCCCATTCCAATTCTTCCTTGGATGAGTGCATTGAGTAACAAACATGCCAGACACCGAATTGATCCTTAACCGCTTCGTTAATCCTCTTTTTTATAGTGTTTTCAACATCAGAGAACTCATCTTCACAAGCATACCACTGTGTAGAAGGGCGTAAAATGAGGGGCTTAGGCTGAACAGTTGCCTTGGCCTCAACCAGCTTTGCTTTTGCTCTCTCATATAGTCTTGGAGATCCATCAAACAAATGGAAACGAGAAGATGGGTCATCACAAAGGATTTCAGGCACGGTAAGTTCTAGATTCTTGAAACAGTCTGGATTTTTAGCCTTATCAACATATATCTTGGCTCCAAATGTTCGGGAAACATTAACGAGTATTTCTTCTTGACCGAGCATGTCACAGGTTAGATACACTCTCAATGCATCGGGATGCTTCCATATACAATTAATAACCTGCTTCATAGTTGCATCAGCTGAAGTTATAGATGGAATCATCTTCACTCAGAATGAATTAATGATATTACAGAACGGTAGATTCAACAAAGAAAACCTTAATAATATGTTTTTAGCCTGTTACAAATCCAAGTACCTGTTGAATTGCCGAATGCTTGGTAGGCATCCCCTGAGAGAGATTACCAAAAGTACAATCCAAGAAAACGCAATCGAGCGGGGAGCGTGGCGGTCTTCCCTTCTTCCCAACATGCTTATCAGGTAAGTTGAGCAGACACTCAGGGGTGAGCCTGCAATCTCCGGTATGCAGAATACTCCCAAATTTGCCTTCATACAAAAACATCACAGCACCTGAACAGAAAGAAACAGAATTAATCGCATCAGACACACATAAAAGCTTAATAGAAATGCAATATAATGATTGAAATTAATGAATAATACCAGGGCAGTGATTGGCGTCGAAAGCGGTGACGGTGAAAAGGCCAACAGCAGGGTCATCGATGGTCAAGGACTGACCAACCTCAATGGAGACGAACAAGGAAGCATCGAGGTGAGGGTAATGGCGAAGGACGAGGGATTTTGTGAGATTGGTTGAGTAGATGGGGAAGGAGGAGTAGGAAGTGATGCCGGAGGAATGGTCCTTGTGAGCATGGGTGAGGAAATGGTGCCTCTTAGATGCCATGGATGAGGGACTCCACGTGTCCACCGAGAACGGGAGCCCTTTCGGCATCTCGATCGGCATCTTCTCCGACGATTAATTAACAACATTCAACAGTTCATCATACATAAATACACTCAAAATCAAAACCAAAATCAAAACCAAAATCAAATTTGAAATTCGACCAGATCCGAAAGTCGTAGCACCTTTGGAAGTGCTCGCGTTGCAGACGAAACCCTCAACCTTCTATGGCGGTAGAGCATAGTAGAGGGTTGAAGAATAATAGCAGAGAGAATTCCCTTCCCTCCCACAGAAAAAATACAAGCCTTTGTTCGAAATCACGAGGCTTCCCGCGGAATCTTCACCCTAAATATTAATTAATTAATTAATTAAGAAATATTACTAAATATTTTTATGAGTAGTATAAACTATAAAGGTATTTTGACTGTATAAAATAGTCGGATAAAAATTAAATCTTAATTTTATTATTTTACGTAGAATAATAATTTCCGCTTCTTCTCAGTCTCGGGTCGGGTCACCCATATTCGTTCAGGTTGATGAGTATGAGTTGCAATTAAAATCTTACGCCTATACTGTTTCAATTAATTTATATACTGCTTAAACAGTTGATGTGTATAAATAAATAAATCCATGGATCATGAAATGTAGCTATAAAACAAAATGCTAAATATAAATTATAATGCGTGACATAAATTGGTTTCAAATATATTGGGCATTCTCTTTCAAGTCAATACACTCATCAGTCTCAAGCCTGTAGTATAGACTATTATAATTTAATTTAAAAGGAAAGAGTGTATGAAAAATTACTCATTTCTTTTCCCCTTATGCTTTGAACTATAAAAATATACAACGTAAAAAGTTACTACCAACACATTAAGCCCTTGCATTTACAATAATAATAATAATAATCAATAAAATTGTTACATGCAGCAAGAGTCTCCCCAGTCTAATATAACACCTGCATTGAGTGCTTCTCTCTCTCTCTACCCTTTCCCTTCTATAGTTGTATAAAGAATCGACCACAATCCTTTTAGATTAAGAGTTCAACCACAAGCCACAATCAATGCATGCATGCTGGGGAAACCATGGAAGACTTGAGTCGAATTTACAAATGGCAGCTCAAATGAGTCTTGTTCTAGGGGATCCACCGGGCGTGTGGGCTCTGTATGGAGACGGTTCGTGCCAAGGATCAAGAGTGAACGTGCCGTTCGATCTCATCGGGTATGACGGCAGGGTGTTTTGTCCCATCAATGTGTAAGATGGATGAGGAGGAGAAAGGAAACAGCTCTTGTGCGCTGGTCCATACTGTCGCAATGGACTCGAACACGGCGATACCGGCAAAGATGTGATCATTCTTGTGTTATCTCTGAACAAGGGAATTACAATTCCCAGTCAGTCCAAGTAACTTAGAAAACGTGAAGCATAAGAGAGAGATATACTTTACCTCGGGCTTCGTACTGCTCGTGTCGATGGAAGGGCTGCCTTTGTTGCGTAATCTCCATCAAGTGAAGTTATACTTGTCTTATGGGAAAGAATCTCAACTGGCTGCAAATTGATTAAAACAATCAGAAAGTTAGTTCCAGCGCCACACAGGCCACAGCAATAGATCCTCTGGAATGAATCTGTGTGACTTTAAAAATCACATGATTCACACGTTGAAGCCAAACAGAAAAAGTGAGCTACATAATGCAGACATGGTTGAAGACCTAAGAAAACCAAGAGATGTAATCCTGACATAATAATACATATCTATGACACAATCAAGTATGTTGATATTAAGTAATTGTATATCATTGTTACATGTTATCTTGTGTAACTTCAAATGACAGAGTCTTCCAAACTTAGAAAACAATTGCAACGAGTGAATTTTAAAGAATGGAACATTATAATGATTTTGCTACCATGTGTGGGACACAGCAACCAAGAAGCCAAAGCAACATAACATAACTACTCAGAGAAAATAAATAAGTATCAGAGGCTATACCGGCGTCCGGCTTCCATCAAGCATGTAGGGGAAAGCATCCCTGGTTATGCTTACATTTGCAGCTTTTGTTGCTGACTGATCGCGAACGAAGGGATGATCTAGTAACATTTGGGCGGTTGGACGAGCTGATGGATCTCTTTGTAAGCATAACCTAATGAAGTTCTTCGCATCATTTGAAAGATGCTCAGGAATTTCAGGCATATCTTTGCTGTTACCAATTTTAAATATAGCAGCTACCTGTTTAATCCAACATTTAAAAAATATATATATTTTTGTCCTTCAAAATCTTCAAACAGGATCATAGCAAATGTGAAAATAAATGCTAAACATCCTATATCGCACCCCTTCATATTGATTCCATGGAGGCTTTGACGTTGCCATTTCGAGAATTGTGCATCCCAAGCTCCAAATATCAACAGGAAGACTATAGCCATTTGTATTCATTACGACCTAACATAGCAAACATCAGGATTCAGTACTACATACAGTGGAGCAGAGAGATAAGAACAAAATAATAGAGAAAGACATTGCATGCTTCAAAAGAAATTTCAAAGATCTTTAATGGGAGAAAAATCTTTACCTCAGGAGCCATCCAATATGGACTTCCTTTGAAAGAAAGCATTGAGCCAGAAGCATTTATCTGGTTCAGAACAGCCACAATTCAGAGATGATCATCATAAATCAGAAATCAACCAAACAGGAAACTCTATGATTTGAACCTCTCTAAATTAGCTTTGCTTCCTACCAGTATATATTCTCAGGTCATATAGCCCTAAATTAGAAAAAAGACAATATAGAGACAAGAGAGCAATGGATGTGTGAGAGTATAATGTGCTCATGATCTCCTAATCTATGTGTGCGCATACAATTGGGAGAGGAAGCATATGCTCTCAAGAGAAAGGAGAGGAATATCTCTGACATTAAGATATGAGTAGAACTACAAATTTTACCCTATAGCAATAGAAGTATTTTTAAGGATCCACTCTCCATAAATTTTACAAGTTGAGAATTGGATAACTTTTTCAGACACTTACATGTTTAGCCATTCCAAAGTCTGCCAGCTTGATTTCACCATTTGGATCAACTAGTATGTTAGCTCCTTTGATATCCCTGTAGAAACACACAAGTTATTTGAGAGATGGTAGGGAAGCAACGAATTAATGTTATAAGCAGAGTAGAATAACCAAATTACCTATGCACTGTATTTCTACCATGAAGATAGGCAAGTCCAGAGACAATCTGCCGGGTATAATTTTGAATAACAGGTTCCTTAAAGGCCCCATATTCCTGAAGTAATTTATGAATAGAACCACCAGAGACATATTCCAAATAAACAGATAGTGTTTCTTCTCCCTGAAAACATAGCATATGTGTATTTATAAATGGATCTCATTCATCAATTATTTTTAATTTATCTGTGCCTGCACATGGCTAAAATATGTATATACATTGGATAAAGGATTTGAAACTCGGAATATTTTAAGCATACCAGCTCACTCCCATAGTATTGGACAATGTTTGGATGCGAAAGATGACTAAGCAAGTTTATCTCCTGCAATCAAATGAAGAGTATGTTACAACTTATAGAATACCACGTGATAAAAGGCTTTGCAAAGAAGAACTGCAAAAGCAATATAGCATGTGTTAGAGCTTAAAGCATCATGCTTAAATCTTCAGAAAAAAACAACAGAATTACCTGATTAAGCTGTTTGAAGCACTCTTTTGATGTTTGATCGTCACATACAGCCCTGACTTCTTTTATTGCACACATTTGTCCATTTTCACTGTCAGTTGCAAAATCAAATTAGCCTTTTAGTGAGGTAGAACTAACATAAGAAGAAGAATATATATAATCTCAATAATATGTTCAGAATATGAACATGTGGGCACAGTGCACATTCTGAAAAAACGGTGGTAAAAATTATAATTGATAAGGACAGTTACATGCTAACCCCGAAAAAAAAAATGACAGTAAATTTCCTTCACTAAACAAAAAAAATTATTAGAAATACCTATTAAATCCCACATAAACATGGCCAAATGTTCCGCGTCCTAGAAGCTTTCCTTTCTTCCACTTGGACAGGTTACTGGCAGTGTTTTCTAGCAGTCCATTTGCTCGTGTGTTGGAAAGAGAAGAAGGACTGGTAGGAGAGCCTGGTGGAAGAGGCAACGGATGACATTCACTCCTTCCATCTTCTTGCCTGCCTGTAGGGGAGTCCAGATTAAAAGCCTGCAACCTCGCATGAAGCGGTGACGTAGGGCTGGTTGGCCCTCTTGAACCAGGACCCGGGCTTTTTGACCTCACATTGAACTTTATCTCACCTTGTCCTCTAACATAAAGAAAAATTAGTTTAGCATCAGACTGGAGAAGAACACTGATTCACTGAAGAACCACCCTTATAAAGAAACTGCAAGGTTCATGTTCTCTACTTCTCTATGTTTATTTCCCTTACATTGTCTGTTATAAACTGAGTGTACAGATTACCACTTATGATCAATCTCAGGTGATTCATAATTACAACCATCTATTACCATTGAACGAATTATGATTTATGATCATTGTTGAACAACAGTAAGTATATACATCGTTACCCAAGTTTCTCCTGAATCAAAATTGGAAACTAATATATTGCAAAAAAAGAGGATAGGGCCTAGTATTAACAAATCTGTCGATCAAGATATAGATATTCATTTCCCCCCCAAATGAATCCATTCGCATTCAGGAAGTCCAAAATGACAAATTCAGACTTTTAAACACCGAATTTGCAACACTAAAGAATCTTCAAAGCACAGATTGTAAACCACTATTCACGAATCAGGATGGACAGAGGGTGAATATTTTTCCAACACAAAAACTTGAAGAAAAATTGCATTAAGGCATGCGCAGATAGAGGAGGTGAAACAGAACCGTTATGAAAAAGAAAGAAAGAAAAAAAGGTTGCCTAAAGTTGGGGAAAAGAGGACAAAATTAAGGGAAAAGAAAAGATGAAGAGCAACAAAAAAAGGGAAGAAAAGTTGTACAATCATGTGACATGGGTAAAAAGGTAGCAGCAGGCCTTGTTACAAGTTCTGATTTTGAGCCTAGCCTATGCAAAATTACTCAAAAGGGATCCCATAAATGAAAGGCAATTATGGTTCAACCAAACTCAATGGAGAGAAAAGGGGAAAGGCACAGTGCCAGAGTCTATAAGGCTCCAGAGTAAAAGTCACTTTTTTATCTGATCACTGAGCAATGATTGCTCTATGCTCTTTCCTCTCCCACAAAAACTAACAGAAATAGAAAAGGAAAATAACAATCAATCAATCAAATTAAGTCCACCGTAGGTACAATTTCAGAAATCCAGGCCAGACCCAGAAAAGGGGAAAAAGATAAAAAAAATTACTAAAATAGGGAAAATAAGATCACAATTTTGATTGATGATAACGAACCTGGTGCCATTGATCTGAGAGTGAGGGGTAGGTGGATGATCATCAAAGGAGCCAGTGGAGCTGACGCTGGAACCTGAAACCGAATCAGATCCGAAGACAAGGCCCTGATCATGGTTGAAGCTCTGTGTGGAGGAAACAGAGGGACGAGGCAAAGGGAGCCCCTTTTTCTCGTCAGAATCGAAGCACGAGAATCCAGAGGAGGAGCTGCCGGCGGCAGCTACGGCGGCGGAAGAGAAGTCTCTGCTGACTCTTGGGGAGTTGCGGGAAAGGACCTCGTCGAAGCTGTGGCTGGGCCTGTCGGCGCTGCCACTACTACCGTTCTTGGAGGCAGAAGGAGAAGCAGCAGCACCGTTTCTGGTGAAGCTGAAGTGACGTGTAGCGGCGGCGTTACCACCATGTGGCTGCACTTGCTGTTGGTGTTTGGTCTTGTTGGACTTTTTACCCCACCAAGTGGGCATTCTAAATTTGAATAGAAGAAGAAGAAGAAGAAGAGGAGGAGTTTGGTGAGAACTAGTCTCTGAAGAATTAGAAGAAGAAGAAGAGGAAGAGAGTGGGTTTTGTTTGGTGAGAGAGAGAGAGGGAGACAGAGGAAGAATCGACGAAAGAGAGAGAGAGACGGAAAAGAAAGAAGAGGGTAATACAGCTAAGGATGGAAGAGAGAGAGAGAGAGAGAGAAAACGGTGGTTGGATGGAAAAGTGACGTGGCAATTTCTTAGAAAGAGATAGATAGGAGTAGTAGAGTAGCTCTTTGTATTTAGTGTCTGCGCGTTTGTGTGCTGTTAACGTCCCAAGTTAACTCTGTCGACTCGGTTAAATATCACGTTTTTCATTGCTCTTTCTTACTTACAATTGTGAGTACAATTCACTCCTCACTCTGATCTATTATTAGTGCGGTTTCTTAGGAAACGCAATACATCAAATCGTTTTCAATTAAATTCTTTTTTTATTATTATTGTGTAGTATTTTACTTTGTTTTATGCTTAAACTACCTACCAGGATTCTTTTATAAAGTAGACAACATTAGTTATGACGACAAAGTTGTACCTATAAATACATGTTGAATTAGGAGTAATTCTATTAATATTACATTCATATCTTGTTAGATTTTTAATTTACAGTTAAGTCTCTTAGCTTATAATAATAGTATATTTGAAATTCCAACTTCACCGGGTGGGTCAGTGCTTGTATGGTATGGTATGATATTTACAGTTTGATCATTTTATTTGTCAACTGAAAATCCAGGCATACGAGATTGTGGGCTCGTGTTTCTGCTTTACACGCTCTGCAAGTGGAACTTACTACTACTTTAGTGGCCACCCAGAAACCATTATTTAGCTCCTTACTTACATATATATATATATATATATTATTATTAATTCATGTGCTTATTATTTTTTTACCGTGATTGAGGCTTCCAGAGAAGAGAAGGAAGGTGAGGCGAAAGCGTGTGGGATAAAGATAGGGTTAAGTTGGGTATTTACGGCCTTTTTTATTTCATTTTCTTCATATATACCATGATATGATCGTCCTTACAGTAGTCACGTGCGTCATTCACGGCGTCACCAACATTGCTCAGCCAGCCAGCCAGCCACCACAACATTATTGCTCGTGACAGAGATATTTTTAAGGGCTACGGTTTTCCCCTTTTTTTGACGTGGGGTAACTATCTATTTAACAGTACATGATACATGAGTGGGACCACTAATAAAATACTACTAATGGTTTGAATGAATAATTGGGGGTGGGATAATTAATGCATGTGTTGTATGTAATTAAAAGTCATTACTACTCCCATGTCATATGCCATATGCTCCTCCAAATTAAAGTGACACCATGCGTTTCATTGTATCTGCCCAGCTTCTGATCCTTAACCTTCTTCTTCGACCATTCTCTTTAATACCACCCAAGTTTGTGATATAAGAATGAGTTAATCATCAAATTATTCCTTCACTTTGTATGTATGAATTAAATTAGTCTTTCATTTTAATTTTTGCTCAAAATAGTCCTCCATTTTATAAATAAGTGAATCAAGTTAGTCATCCTGACATTTTTTTTAATAACTTCGTTAACTTCTGCTAATGTGGACTGTTTAATACCAACTTGACAAGTGACATGTAATTCTATAAATACATATAACTCATATTAGTCTTCCATTTTACTTGTTTTGAATCAAAGTAATCATTCACTCTTATTTAAAGAGAACTATTTTAATTCAAAACAAGTAAATTGGAGGACTTATAGAAGTTATGAATTTCTAGGATTACATGGTACTTGCAAATTAAAGTTAGCATTAAATAGTCAATTTCAGCATAAATTAATAGAGTTATAACATAAAAAATAAATGGAGGACTAACTTGATTCACATATTGCAAAATGAATGATTATTTTTGAGCAAAAATTAAAGTGGAGGACTAATTTGATTCACACATGCAAAGTGGAGGACTAATTTGATGTTTAACTCTATATAAAGTATCAATTGGATGGATAGTCGAACGATAATATTTGGCGTACAACAGAAATACGTCCAACTTGTATCAAATGTGTGCTATTCATGTTACGGGATGTGTGTATCATTGGTAATCAAATGCCTCCTTTTCATTTTAATCTTCTCATTTCCCATTATTCATTCATTATGCTTTTACGAATGCACTAATTAGTACTAGTTTATTATTGTGAGACATGAGTAGGGGTTTTGTAGCTGCTAGTTAGTTAGGACAATTATCTTGATTTGTTTAGAAAATTGAATTGGAGAAGATTATGCTTTTTTCTTTTAGTTATTTCAATTTTTCTTTAGGGAAATTATTATTCATCTCCATAGGTAGCTAGAAGGCCACCAATACACATGCATCCATATAATTAATTAACATTTTTTTAAATTTGAATTACTAGACACTGTTTCTCATCTTTCTGTCTGTCTTGTCTGACCAAACAGGAGGAATTAATTCATACACTTCCTTCATGCTTTCTGCCTTGTATATACTATACCTTATCCATTTGTCTCCTGTATCAATTTTGTCAGCAATATAAATGCATAGTACTAATTTAACATTTTTCTAGGAAACATGAGACAGTGGGTGAAAGTGAAACTAAATCACGCAGAATGGATTATTTATTAATTGATTGTTTATATTTGACTTATGAGTAAACAGCTTTTTCTTGGCAGTCCCATTATTCACTGAATTTGTCAACCATGTATATATATATATATACTATGGTTTGACACATTATTCCTAGCTCTGCATTCAGATTTCATAATCAGAACGAATTGAAGCATCAAAGGTAGCACTAGTACCGGATAGATATATAGATTGGGTCGTCACTTTAGCAACTTGCATCAAATTAAAACTTATGTCTACATATATACTGACTTTAGCCTTTGCCCCAAATTAAATCCATTATTCTTCTTCTTCAAGTCAACCCATATTTGCACGCCACTGATGTCTCTTTTCCTTTACTTTTCTTTCTTTTCTTTTCGTTTCACACTCTAAATAATAATAGAGTTTATATGATCTTCTTATGTTTATGTGTGTATTTCTCATTGGAAAAATATTTTTTTTTTCATCTTTCATAATGTCAAACATTGTAACTTAAGAGATTTTTAGATACATTGAGAGTAAGAATTTTTCTTCTACATCAACTATATTTTGACATATCAATTATTCTATTCATTTATTTGAAACCCAACCCCCTCCATCCTCATTATAGTAACCTTTTGAATTATGTATCATGCAATGAAAGATGCAGAGCAAATGAATTTTTTGCTCTCGATGTACCTAAAATTTTTTCTTATAACTCAATGCGAATAGATAATACTTACTTTTCACTAATATCATATCTCATTCAATTATAAATAAAAATGAATTGATATAATATCTTGCAATTTATGCATGTATATGCATTTTTCTAGTTTTGACTTCATAGTTCATACTATGAGATTGGTAGGTACTTACTATATATTTCATTTACATATTACAGTCCTAATCCATTTTTCAAAAGTAATCTTTTTCAGCAGTGATCAGTTACATTCTTGCTTATTTAATAATGTGTCTTTATTCTTTTCAATAATATTAGCACAACTATACACAAAGAAAATGATAGGTTTATAGAAATTAAATCCCTTTGGGTTCTAGACTTCTAGTAGTTGCTTTAGAATTAGGATTAATTTAAAATCCCGAAATTTATCTTTTTATTAGCTAGTATATATTAAGAAAATTAAACATGCATTATAATTACAAAATTCAATGGTGTTTTTGTTGTTTTTGGAGGATGCGGATGCTTTACAGGCAACATACTTATTAATTAGTAGTTAATAAATAATCCAACAGCATCACTTACAAATTAAATTAAAAATCATTGGTGATAATCAAAGCGAGAGGTTGGTGAATGATGATGCCATATAGGAAGACAAAATGGTACGTAGGGAAAAAGTTAATGAGAATCTGATTATTATTAGTACAATAATGCTTATGATAAAGCATAACCAACTATCAATCCTACACCCCATGTATGATAATTGATAATAAAAAAACACAAATGCTCGGTAACAATAAAAAAACCAGTCAAAACAGCCAACAAAGCTCATTTAACATTTTTTTGTCCAAATAGCATTTTAATCGTGAGTATATTTTTAATAGGCTGGGTAATTGTGGTCCAAATTCCTATTTGTTGACTGTTTTGACTGGTTTTTTGTTATACCCCTAGCAATACTCATAAAAAAAGTTACTCCTACAATAATTATATCTTACAACGTATATCCAAGTTATATATTAAACGATAGATTAATTCAAAACATGTACATGAATATATATATATATAGTCCAAAATATGGTGGGTCATGACTCATGTAATTAACAATGAACTTTTTTCTTTCTTTAATTTCAATAAACTAAAGGACATCTCAGCATGATTAGCGGAGAGAACAAGATATATAGTTCCATTTGGCATGGCGCATATGGGAACCCTATTCCTATAAATTATATGAGTTACGTTAAATTAGATTATTAGCTCCTGCCCTTGCAAAAAAAAGATTATTAGCTCCTGCTAACTACGACCTTTTTTTATTAATGATATATTAAAAAATTATACATATTAATTAATTAATTAATTAATTAGAGAAGTAGATGAGCATGAGCGAGCATAATTGCGCGGAAGTGGGTGCTTGGAAATTAATCATTTGGTCCTTTGATTATTTTCGTTAAGTTTTTGTCTAAGAGCTCTAAAACCTATCCTCCTACGAGTTTAATTAGAAGCATGGTCCACAGCAAGGTTCTCAAATAACAATGCTGATAAATAGGCAAGTAAAAATATTACTGTTATAAATTTGTTAAATTCTACAAATAGAACACAACAAATTGTTGAGAAAGAATAACAAAGTCAGGAAGAAACACACTATTGTATAGGTAAAAAACACGATATAAAGATAAAGCAGAACAAATACACAATAAAGAAAAGAACACTACAAATTGTATGTACAAACAGAACACAACAAATTATTGACAAACAATACAATATAAAGTCATAAAAAACAGAACACAATATAAAAATAATAACATCACACATATGTTATACAACAAGATGCATTTTATTACATAGAAGAAAGAATGTTTGCTGATCGATGGTGGTATTGGAGGAGATTAAGGAAATAAAAGGAAACTAAAAGAATAAGAAAAAAATAGCATCATTGAAGGAAAACAGAGTGTAATGAAAAATTGAAAAAAGCGACAATTTTATTATTAAATGTGTTCAGTTAAAATTTGTTTTGCAATGGAATAATAATTTGTTTGTTCTGGTTTTGGTAAATATGATGAAACGGGCAAGAAGAGGAAGACGATCGATGTTGTGGAAGAAAGGAGAGTGACAGATCAGCGAGAAAGCCTTTCAGAGCAGAGCTGTCAAAGTGGTTTTCATTTCAGCATTTTGGGACTAAATTCATTGACTTAAGTTGGTTAATCGGTTAATAATGAATTCAAACCATAAATAAAGTATTTTTGTTTGAAATTTGTGCACACTTTTTTTAATTCATTTATAGGGTTTGGATTCCGAAAATATTGTTCTTCCGATCATTCCTTATATGAATCTCTGTCTCTATCTGTCTCTGGCATCTACTAATCACTAACTCTTAACGAACACCACGTGTCGCCTCATCTCATCCTCTGCCCACAACAACATACACTACGTTAATCACATCCTTCAGCGGGAAACCAAAAAAAAAAAGAAGTTTCAGAATCAATTCTTCTCTTCCTTTCTCCTTTTGCCTTTCATTCCTAAAATCGTAAAAGAAGAGGTACATTTTTCATAATTGACACACAAAGGAATCTATAGTTACACAAGCAATTAATTTCAATTCTCAATTCTCAATTCGCTCTTTCTTTTATTATTATTATTTACTTGGCTTAGTTTTGTTGACGAGAAGAATAATAATAATTAATCTAAAGAGTAATAATGGCATGCATGGATGCATGCATGCATGAACGTGGTGGATGTTGCAGGGGAGAGGCGACGGAGAGTTGAAGGGCATAGTTAGGGAGGGTCGAGGTGATCGACAGAAATGTCGAATCTCGAGCCGGCCCCGCAGGGCCTTACTCGGCGGCCCTCGAGGAGCGCCGCCATGACAACCTTCTCCATGGAGGTTTTTGACAATGACGTGGTGGTTCCCTCCTCACTCGCCTCCATCGCGCCCATCCTACGTGTCGCCAATGAGATCGAAACCGAGCGCCCTAGAGTTGCCTATCTATGTTTGTTCCATCACCTTAATTAATTACCCTTCATTTTATAATGTTCCCTCGTACACAAATAACATTACTCTTTTATATATAACCGAGTTCATATGGGATTGAAATTGGTTGTGTCGATTGTGTTTTGGAAGGTCGATTTTACGCGTTTGAGAAGGCTCACAGGTTGGATCAGAGCTCAAGTGGTCGTGGTGTTAGGCAGTTTAAGACCTTGTTGTTGCAGAGATTGGAGAGGGTATATATATAACTTGCAGCACAAGCATTCATTTTTTTTTCTTTTTCTTGATGCAATATTAAGCATAATGTTAATTTTTGAGGCTTAATTTTAACTATAGGACAATGCGTCGAGTCTTTCCTCCCGGGTTAAGAAGACAGATGCAAGGGAAATTCAAGCTTATTATCAGCAATACTATGAACATTATGTTAGAGCTCTTGATCAAGGAGAACAAGCTGATAGGTACATATATAGCTTAACTTACATACTATAATAATATATATATTTATACCCTTTACTTTATGCTTTTCCTACTCTGTGCTTATTTATAACTATGGTTCATGGAAAAAATTAATTAATCTTATGCAGAGCTCAGCTTGGTAAAGCTTACCAGACTGCAGGGGTGCTCTTTGAAGTGCTTTGTGCTGTTAACAAGACTGAGAAAGTCGAAGAAGTTGCTCCTGAGGTTGGTATACATACATAGTATTCTAATTTGTAATAATTTCATTTTCATTTTGTTGCCAAAATCAGTATCTTTTAGCATAGATTTTCTGTATTGGAGGGAGGTAACACCAATGATGAATTGTGTGTGTTCAGATCATTGCTGCTGCTAGAGATGTTCAGGAGAAAACAGAGATTTATGCTCCATTTAACATTCTTCCATTAGATTCTGCTGGGGCTTCTCAGCAAATCATGCAGCTTGAAGAGGTACCAGAATTTTTCTTTTATATTCTTCTCCTTTAATTAGTGTTTTTGTTTGGCATTGAAGCCTTTCTTTCCATGTTTGTAGATTAAAGCAGCTGTTTCAGCATTATGGAACACTCGCGGCTTGAACTGGCCAAAATCATTCGAGCAACAAAGGCAGAGAACTGGAGATTTGGACCTGCTTGATTGGCTTAGAGCCATGTTTGGGTTCCAGGCATGTATTTTTTTTGCACCCCCAACACAATAGAACAAGAGAATGAATGATTTATGATTTTTTTATGTGACATCCACCAACAATAATGTTTATATGTTAATATTTGGTTTTGTTTTTGGCTCAGAGGGATAATGTTAGGAACCAGAGGGAGCACTTGATTCTGCTTCTTGCTAATGCTCACATAAGACTACAACCCAAACCTGAGCCTCTCAACAAGGTACATATGCCTGCTTCTCACTTCTTCCTCTCAACAAACTGTGATGAACCAGAAAATATTCAAATGTAACTTTTTTTTTCTTTCTTTTTTTGACAAATACAGCTTGATGATAGAGCTGTTGATGGAGTGATGAACCGCCTCTTTAAGAACTACAGAAATTGGTGCAAATTTTTGGGACGAAAACATAGTTTGCGGTAGGATAGATATATAATGATAAGTTTTAAGAATGAATCTGCAAATTAAATTTCTGTGCTAAATAAAAGTTGTTATTATCTCATTATCTCTCTCACACAGACTCCCCCAAGGCCAACAAGAGATACAACAAAGGAAACTTCTATACATGGGCTTGTACCTTCTCATATGGGGTGAAGCATCCAATGTTCGCTTCATGCCAGAGTGTATCTGCTATATTTTTCACAATGTGAGTACATATTTTTCACCTTTAATTCATAACAATATCATCATTAGTAATGCTAGCTCTTAAATAAACTACTAATGATGATCAACTTCAGATGGCATATGAACTTCATGGTCTATTGGCTGGAAATGTCAGCATTGTCACCGGTGAAAATATCAAGCCTTCTTATGGTGGTGAGGACGAGGCATTCATGCGCAAGATTATATCTCCCATATACCGTGTCATCGAAAAGGTATGACTGACATGATTTTATCTGATATATAGAGTTCAGGATCTTCGATCATTCTTCTCTTCTCAGTGTTGAGTTGGTTACAAATATAATCAAGTTGGTTAATTAACACAGGAAGCTAAAAGGAATGGAAATGGAACAGCACCTCACTCATCATGGTGCAACTACGATGATCTAAATGAGTATTTCTGGTTAGAACCTCTTTGCCTTAACCATTTCATCTCTCATTGGTTGATGACAATTTTTTCTTTTTTCTGTTTTAACTTTGGTTTCATTCTGCTGCAGGAATTCTGATTGCTTTTCTCTTGGATGGCCAATGCGTGATGATGGCGATTTTTTCAAGTCTACATTTACTTTTTCACAGGTATTTACTGAAGTTACTCAAATAAGAGTAAAAAGTTAATAAGAATACCAGTAATGCTTGTCGTACAACAGAAATACGTCCAACGAACATCCAACATGTGCTATATATAAGACATAATGTGTGCTATACGTATGTATGCTATACATATAGCACACATTACGTCTTATGTATAATACATGTTGAATGCCCGTTGGATGTATTTCTGTTGTACGACAAGTATTATTGTAAAAATACTAGTTTGGTTCAATGCTAATATAATGTAAATTCCATATCAGGGAAGAAAGGGTGCTAGAAAGAAGAGTGGAAAAACAGGAAAATCAACTTTTGTTGAGACACGCTCGTTCTGGCACATCTTCCGCAGTTTTGATCGCCTTTGGACATTCTATTTACTTGCTTTGCAGGTACTTATATCTGTTTTCAGCAGAAAGTAAGGAAAATCCATGCTTAAGTCAATATTTTTCTAAGAATTCATGATTAATTCTTGGTGCTCTTGTTAAAGGTTATGGTCATCATTGCATGGAAAGAAATTTCATTGATGAATGTCTTTAAGAAAAAAGTCTTATATGATGTCTCTAGCATATTCATCACAGCAGCCTTTCTGCGCTTACTACAAAGTACGGTACAAGATTTGCTCTCTGTCTCATTCATGCATCTTTCTAATGCAATGTGTAATAAATTTTTATGATTGCTGTTTGTGTTTTTTGGTTTAGGTGTCTTGAACCTGGTTCTGAACTTCCCTGGATATCATCGTTGGAGGTTCACTGATGTGCTGCGAAATGTTCTCAAAGTGATTGTCAGTGCTTTCTGGGTTGTAGTTCTTCCACTCTTATATCTTCATTCCTTCGGCGCTACGCCTCAGTTTGTAGAGAAGTGGCTTTCCTCTCTTGGTGACATGAAAGGCTTCCCAGGATTGTATCTGTTGGCAGTTGCAGTGTATTTGCTTCCGAATCTACTCGCAGTTTTTCTGTTTTTTTTCCCAATGCTCAGGCGTGGGATTGAAAACTCAGACTGGCACATTGTTAGATTCTTCTTATGGTGGGCACAGGTACTTGTTTATGAATCTAGTTTAATTATTCCTATTGTTCATAGGAATCTATATAGGCTACAATTTCTTTTATCATCTTCTGAATAATGATTATTTCAACCTGTGGTGCAGCCAAGAATCTATGTTGGAAGAGGAATGCATGAAAGTCTATTTTCTCTCTTAAAGTGAGTTGCTCTGTAACAATATGATAGGTACTTCAATTATTTGTTTAAAGTTTCTGCTATCATCTAACTTGTTTTTCAATTTCAGGTACACTCTTTTCTGGTTGGTTCTTTTAGCTGCCAAATTTTCATTCAGCTATTTCATCCAGGTAACTTCTCTTCTACATGCTGCACTTCTTATTTTTTTTCTTCTTCTAAGGTGCCTTGTCTTGTTGGATCTCTTATAACTTATGTTTATATATCTTCAGATCAAACCTCTAGTCAAGCCAACGAAGGACATAATTAGAATTAAGCATGTTGATTTTGCTTGGCATGAGTTTTTCCCCAATGGTAGTTTCTTCTTCCTTTATAAACTTTGTTCTGTTAGTCCTATTGGTATGGTCTAATATTTTATCTTCTGTTCTATGCAGCTAGTCATAACTATGGGGCAATTCTTGCATTCTGGGCGCCTGTAATTTTGGTGTGTATGCTAACTTCTTGGTTATGTTGAATGTACTAATCATAAAATTATTTTTATAGGATGATATTTTTCAATGTGGCATCTCATACATACATTTCACATTCTGAATACAGGTCTATTTCATGGACACCCAAATTTGGTATGCTGTTTTCTCAACCTTGTGTGGTGGTGTTATTGGAGCCTTTGGTCGTCTAGGAGAGGTCATTGTCAATTCTATTTTATTTCTGTCTTGCTATATGTAGAGAGAATTTGAGGATCAACTATTACATAAAGATTGAACCTCCTTAATCAATGAATTTACATGACCAATGTTATTGTCTATTTGGTTATGCAGATACGTACTTTGACTATGCTAAGATCACGGTTTCAGTCATTGCCTGGTGCATTTAACACATACTTGGTTCCTTCTGATAAGAAGCGCAGAAAGAAATTCTCCTTGTCAAAGCAATTTGCTGAGGTTTCTATCACATTCTCATAGCTAAATAAACTAAATGTAACTATTTGTACCTTCACTTATGTTTTCTTTCTGGTTATACTGTAGGTTTCTGCAGGCAGAAGGAGTGAAGCTGCTAAATTCGCCCAATTATGGAACGAAATTATTTGCAGTTTCCGCGAAGAAGATATCATAAGTGACAGGCAAGCCCTTAGAACCAAACTCTTTAGTTTCTTTTCTTTGTCCTCAATCCTATCTATCTTCCACTCTTTCTTACTTTGTGTTTTGATCTTCATCCATGGCCTATTGAAGTCTAAACAATGTTTTCATAACTTTAGGGAGATGGATCTTTTGATGGTTCCTTATTCATCAGACCCTTGCATGAACATAATCCAGTGGCCACCATTTTTGCTTGCAAGCAAGGTCAGTGTAAATCCAATTTTTCATGTGTCTGTTACCATTTCATATAACTGATTCAATGTCTACTTTGGTAGATTACTGTAGCACTAGATATGGCAGCTCAATTTCGTGGAAAGGACTCTGATCTTTGGAAGCGCATATCCGGAGATGAATATATGAAATCTGCTGTCATTGAATGCTATGAATCTTTTAAACATATCCTGCATATCTTGGTGGTTGGAGAAGCTGAAAAAAGGTAACTTCTTTCTTTTGATCTATGTTCCATTTTGGTTTACACAAGTATTATTTGTGTAAGATCAACCCTATGCTATGTTAGATAACACAATTAAGATTTTATCAAAATTAAATCATTATCAGTAGTTCTGAATTCATTCTGATGGAACAGGACAATATCTGTCATCTTTAAGGAAGTAGAAAACAACATCTCCAAGAATACGTTTCTCACAAATATCAGAATGGCATTTTTGCCAACCCTTTCTAAGAAGTTTGAGGAGCTTGTCGAAATCTTGGTGAGTCATTTGAAGGAAAACTAGTAACATCTTCTGAATTTGGAAACTTACACACTATTTTCTGGTTACAGAAAGATGGAGATTCGTCGAAGCGAGGAACAGTTGTGGTCTTGTTGCAAGACATGTTGGAGGTGTTTACTCGTGATATGATGGTGAATGAGATTAGGTTGGTTAAACTTTTGATCACATCAAACTTGGAATATAATTACACTTGTAAGCAAAGTCACCAAAAGTAAGATGAACTAATTTTAGTTTTTTCATGATGTGAACTTCATCAGTGAATTGGCAGAATTCAATCAAAGTAGTAAGGATACTGGAAGACAACTTTTTGCTGGTACTGATAAAAAACCGGCTATATTATTCCCTCCTGTGGTTACAGCACAATGGGAGGAACAGGTAATTAGTAATGAATAATCCTCATAAATCAGAGTTAACTATTCAGATGTTGTTTCTATAACTTCATTTACCATTTTGGTTGTTTCAGATTAGACGTCTTCATTTACTCTTGACAGTGAAGGAATCTGCTCTTGAGGTTCCAACAAACCTTGAAGCGCGCAGAAGGATTGCATTCTTTACCAATTCTTTGTTCATGAACATGCCACGCGCTCCAAGAGTTCGTAAAATGCTTTCATTCAGGTGTGATGCTCATTTCTTGCAGAGAACTCATACCATGAAATCTGTCATATTCTGAAGCTGTCATGTGCCTTATATAATATAGCACTTTGGCTTCTTGTTTGCAGTGTCCTAACTCCATACTACAGTGAAGAGACTGTGTACTCTAAGAATGACCTTGAGGTTGAAAACGAAGATGGTGTCTCAATCATATATTACCTGCAAAAGATCTATCCTGGTATGTAATATAACCAACAAGACCAATACATAACTTGAGAGCTCATTTTGCTAAGGAGAAAGCATTGGCTAAGATGTAGTACTTTTTGACAGATGAATGGAACAACTTCATGGAGCGACTTGATTGTAAGAAAGACAGTGAGGTATGGGAGAAAGAAGAGAATGTTTTGCAGCTACGCCACTGGGCCTCCTTGCGCGGACAAACTCTTTGCAGGACAGGTATACAAATACAATACTATAATGGTTTCCTCCCACTCCATTTCCATCCATGTATGCAGGCTTTGGTCAACTAATATTCTTACTTCCAAAAATCAATGCAGTTAGGGGAATGATGTATTACAGGAGGGCACTTAAGCTCCAAGCTTTTCTTGATATGGCTAATGAAAAGGGTAAGGGTGATTTCCTTTTGTTCTGTCACTTTAAAGCTTTATATCAGTACATAATAGTTAATTATCATCCAAGATGATTATATTATGGTTTTCTGCTATCTTGTGTGCAGAGATATTGGAAGGCTATAAGGCTGTTACGGTTCCATCTGAGGATGAAAAGAAGAGTCAGAGATCTCTGTATGCCAGTATTGAAGCTGTTGCTGACATGAAGTTCACATACATTGCTACATGTCAGAACTATGGTAATCAGAAGCGTAGCGGCGATCGCCGAGCAACAGACATCCTGAATTTGATGGTTAAGTATGTTGTTGTTCTCCAATTGAATTCAGATCATTTGACTTTTCAATTTGCTTGATTTGAGAGCATCACTCATGGCTCTTCATTTTTGTAGCAATCCTTCTCTTCGTGTTGCTTACATTGATGAAGTTGAAGAAAGAGAAGGTGGAAAAGTGCAGAAAGTTTATTATTCTGTATTGGTCAAAGCTATGGATAACCATGACCAAGTAAATACCATTCATGTCACAATATAAGTTAATTCACTCATGCATGGTTTAGTTATCTTAGAACTTATGGTTCTATCATTTTTCTTTTAATCTTATAGGAAATATATAGAATAAAACTACCAGGTCCAGCAAAGATAGGAGAAGGGAAGCCTGAAAATCAAAATCATGCCCTCATTTTTACTAGAGGGGAAGCTCTTCAGGCTATTGACATGAACCAGGTAAAATACCGGTGTTTCCGGCGGTGGCCGGCCGGATACCCTGGTTTCTAACAGATTGGCACTGTCAGTTCCTATATGTTAAGATGGTAATTTATTTGTGAAAATGCTTGTAGGATAATTACTTGGAAGAAGCTTTGAAAATGCGTAACCTTCTTGAAGAGTTCAATGAGGATCATGGGGTGCGTCCACCTTCCATATTAGGTGTTCGTGAGCATATCTTCACTGGCAGGTCTGATGAATTTTATTCCATGTCGCAGTAAACACACTCTGTAAATGCTATAAAAGTTTTCTTTCATACCATTTAAATCTATCTTTTGTTGCTGCAGTGTTTCTTCCTTGGCTTGGTTTATGTCAAATCAAGAAACAAGCTTTGTTACAATTGGTCAGAGAGTTCTTGCAAGACCTCTCAAGTAAGTTATATAATAAAACTATTCTGAGATGATGAGAAAGACATACATTAGTCACACTACTATGTTGAAATTCAATTTTCTTCTTCTTCTTTTGTTCAAATCCAGGGTGCGTTTCCACTACGGTCATCCAGATGTTTTTGATAGAATTTTCCATATTACCCGGGGAGGAATGAGCAAAGCTTCTCGCGGCATCAATCTGAGTGAAGATATTTTTGCTGGTAACAGCATTCTTCCAAACAAGTTTCTTAATGACTCTATCTATAGTGATGTTAATTGTTGGGGCTTGTTCTTGTGCACTGAATCACTTTCACACTCCTTTTGCCTGTGCAGGATTCAACTCAACACTGAGACGTGGGAATGTTACTCATCACGAATACATCCAAGTCGGAAAGGGTAGAGATGTTGGCCTCAATCAAATCTCACTTTTTGAAGCTAAGGTTGCATGTGGTAACGGCGAGCAGACAATCAGCAGGGATATCTACCGTCTAGGCCATCGTTTTGACTTCTTCCGCATGCTATCATTTTATTTCACCACCATAGGGTTCTACTTCAGCTCAATGGTAATGGTTAATGCATTTAGAATGAAGCAAAAGCAGGAGTGAATAATAGTTTAGTATAGTACCTGCTTGCATAAGACAGTTAGTTAACTCATTTCTTTTTGCTTCTACACAGATTGTGGTCCTCACAGTTTATGCATTCCTATATGGAAAACTTTACCTGTCATTCAGTGGATTTGAGGCTGCAATAGTCAAGTTAGCCAATAGAAGGGGAGATAATACACTGAAGGCAGCAATGGCTTCACAATCACTTGTACAAATAGGACTTCTAATGACTTTGCCCATGGTCATGGAAATTGGACTTGAGAGAGGGTTCAGAACTGCTTTAGGTGACCTCATCATAATGCAGTTGCAGCTAGCACCTGTTTTCTTCACTTTCTCATTGGGGACTAAGATGCACTATTTCGGCCGCACTCTTCTCCATGGAGGTGCAAAGTACAGAGCAACCGGGCGTGGTTTCGTCGTTCGCCACGAGAAGTTTGCCGAGAACTACAGGATGTACTCAAGGAGTCACTTCGTGAAAGGGATTGAGCTTTCAGTTCTGCTCATATGTTACAAGCTTTATGGAACAGCAACACCTGACTCAACAACTTATGGCCTCCTCTCATGGTCAATGTGGTTCATGGTTTGTTCTTGGCTGTTTGCTCCTTTCCTCTTCAATCCATCAGGATTTGAGTGGCAAAAGATAGTCGACGACTGGGATGATTGGCAGAAATGGATGAGTAACCGAGGCGGCATTGGTGTTCCTTCAAACAAGAGTTGGGAGTCATGGTGGAATGAGGAACAGGAGCATCTGCAGCACACTGGCTTTGTGGCGCGGATCTGTGAGATTGTTCTGTCATTGCGTTTCTTTGTTTATCAGTATGGCATTGTCTATCAACTCCATATAACTAGAGATAATAAGAGCCTTGTGGTAAGTATATATGTTTTCTAAGTTAACTTTTTTTGTGTTGCCAACTTCTTTAACACCTATATACATCACTACTTGTTGTATATATAAATGGAGATGAGTTTTTTTCTGACATGAATTTTCTCTCCAGGTTTATGGTCTGTCCTGGCTAGTGATTGTAGCTGTCATACTTTCCCTGAAGGTTGGTATAAACATAAACATTCATTGTTGAATGCAAGTTGTTAATTTCTCTGCTTTAGCTTGATAGTGATTGGTGGCTGTTTGAAACCACAGATTGTATCATTGGGTAGCAAGAGGTTCAGCGCGCATTTCCAGCTGATGTTCCGTCTTCTCAAGCTGTTCCTATTCATCGGAATTGTCGTGGCTCTGTGCTTGATGTTCACTCTGCTTAGTCTCACACTTGGAGACATATTTTCAAGTCTTCTAGCCTTTTTGCCAACAGGATGGGCACTAATTGAGGTACTTGGTTTTATTTATTTTTCAGTAGCCAATTCACTCAAAACCACTTTTGCTACAATGGAATCTGAAACCAAAACCACTTTTTTTTGGTTTTCTGATTGGTGTGATGCTATGTTGTTATATGTGTGCACAGATAGCACAAGCATGCAGGCCATTGGTGAAGGCCATAGGAATGTGGAGTTCTGTGAAAGCTTTAGCAAGAGGGTATGAATACCTTATGGGAGTGATTATCTTTGCACCAGTGGCTATATTGGCTTGGTTCCCATTTGTATCAGAATTCCAAACTAGGCTTCTATTCAACCAAGCATTCAGCAGAGGGCTTCAAATCCAGCGTATTCTAGCAGGTGGCAAGAAGAATAAGTAAAAGACAGAAGAAGAACCAAACATGATGTTACAAACACAAGATGAAAATAATTAAGAATACATGCAGCAAAATGTGAGAGATTTCAAGCAAAATTGTTCAGAGCAGATACTGCAAAATGGACTATGTATCATCACAGTATCATCTTTTGACTTTTAGTCCCTAACTATTTGCTTTCTTTAGGTATAAAGAGGTTGGTATTAGTGGAAGAATTCATTCAAGCCTTCATTGATAAATTATTGATTATACATAATGATGAAAGGAACTATATCTAAAGTGTTAAAAAATCATTCTTGTTATTCTTTCTCCATGTACACTGATGAATTGAATATATGAAATTTTGTACAATTCTTTTTATTACCATTGTTGACTCTCTGTATTTCAGTATCCTGGTTTATCCCAATTCTAGCTCTGCAGTTTTCAGGACAGTTCTGATTATTTTTATTAACTAATACAAGCATAATTGATTACTGGTAAAGAAAAGTTTTGTATTATTATTAAAATTCATATTATATACCAATATTAGCCTATTATTAAATCAAATTAAAGAGTATTCTGTGCGTAACAAACAAACAAGAAGGCAGAAGCAGATTTGCCGAAAAGAGAAGACAATGAAAGTAGAAGCAAACTTTGATCCCTTTATCACAATAAATGATTAAGATTTGAATCCAAAAGGGAAAGTTTATGCCTTCCCTTGCCAACAAGCAACCCAAAAGAAAAGAAAAATCTCAAACTGGATTAAACTAATACTATAATAATATTTTTATTATTATAATAATAAATAAACAACTCCCCAAAACGATGCTATTGATGAGGCTACCAAAGTAGTTATCCACTTTTCATCATTCATCATTTTATCTAATCTGTGTCTCTGTCAGAAATCACTCTTTTTTCCTCCTTAGTTGCAAATTACTACAACTCATAATACCACTCCTAAGTCCTAATCCCTATGCTTAATCCCAAAAAATTTAACAGCTTGCAAATTCAGATCACAGGAGAAGCACTATCTATCCTCAATTTCTTCAACCAAACACGAACAATAAAAAAACAATAACACAATTCCCGAGAAAGTAAGTAAATGCCCCGAATTCCAAGAAAAAAAATTCATTTTTATAGCAAAAGAAAACAGTAACAACCCCATGATGATTTTCTTCACTATTTGATACCTTACCCTGTTCCCCCAACACATTCCTGATTCCTTTGTCTCTGTCTCACTCATTCACTTCTTCAGTTCCAACGATGGATCATTCATCTCGCCGGCGCCGGCAAAACCATCAGCCTCGCCGGCGAACATGGTGCTGCTCATTCGCGGTTCCACCGACAAGCCCCGACAACATCTCTTCATCAACCCCACACACCAAACCTCGTCAGGGGAAGCTCGAAACCCCTTCAAAGCCCAATCTTTCAGTCCCAAGCTCACCGCAGAGCTCCAAATCCGGGTCCCGCATCGCGGGTCGGATTGACCCGCGCCGGATCTTGTCACCCGGTAGAGTCTCCCCCATCGACTCCGATCCCTCCACCGCCGTCGATTCCGTCCACGACGACGTCGGTCCCGACCCATCCCCTGCGGTAGATTCCACTACGCCGCAGCCGCGATCTCAGAGCTTCCGTGCACCCCGCACTGGCAATGAGTTCCCGACGCCAACGCCAACTCCATCGCCAGCTGCAGCGGACGTTTCCGGTGACGGAGGTGGGGCTAGAGACGGTGTGTTTGACGTGAGGATGTGTTTGAGAGGGAAGAATGGTGGTGGGTGTGTTGTTCTGGAGATGAATTCGGTGGCTCTGTGTGCTAACTCGGAGGTTTTTGCTGATTTGATACATGATTACAAGAAGGGCTCGGGTTCGAGTGGTGGTAGTAGTGGAAGTAGCAGAATGTGTAGAATAGAAGTTCCTGAGGTGGAAAACTTGGCGCTTTTCAGAGAAACCATTGAGCTCATGTTTGAGGATGATCTTACCAGAAGGCTTGCCAAAATTGGCGTTTCAAGATCCATTGATGTTTTGGGGGTACCCAATTGTTTCTTCTTTCTTTCTTTCTTTTTTCTTCTCTTCCAATTTTATGCAAAATATGGTTATTCTCTACATGCAAATGCAATGGTAGTGAAAAAGAAAAAATCTTTGGTATATATGTTGTTCTTCTTATGAGTTTTGCTTTGTTTCTTACTACTGGTGACTTTTGGTGTTGGAAGCAAAAAAATTGTGTTTGATTCGAAATTGAAACTGCAGATAAGTGTCTCCTTAGTCTCTTATATGGTTGCATGCTTGTGTTTCTAGGTGGCTGCGGGTATCAAGTTCACGAAGGGTGTTCTGTCCTGTTTGAAGTACCTTGAGGCTGTTCCTTGGACTGAAGAGGAAGAAGAGAAATTGAGAAGCTTGTTCACAAGGTTTAAGTTTGATGATGCGACGACGAGGGACATCCTAGGTAGACTCTACTTGAATGATTATGCAGACTCTCAGCCAAATGTAGCACTAGAGCTGATTTGGTCTATCATCAATTCTGTGCATGCCAATGCAAGAAATGAAATGAAGTCACTAGTTAAGGGTCTTCTCTGCAAAAGCTCGGTTTATGAGAAGAACCATGGTGATCTCAGCAAGGAGGATCTATATTCTGTTTGCCACTCATGTATTGGTTCTCTACTTAGCCTCTTTGAGGAGGCATCTGACAGTATCCCTCCGGAAAGGTTGGCGAAGAAAGATAAGAATAAGCCTCTGATTGAACGCATCGGGAGGCAGGTTGATAACATCAACTGGTTGCTGGAAATCATGTTTGATGGTCAAGTTGCAGAAGACTTTGTGAACATATGGGCAGATCAGCAGCGACTTCTTCAAATGCATGAAAATACTTCCCCTATGGTTAGATATGAACTGAGTCGAGTCTCGGCCACCCTGTTTGTTGCCATGAGCTCAAGAAAACTACAATGCCGGTTGGAAGCTCGATCGGGGCTTCTGCAGGCATGGTTCAAACCTATGCTACTGGACTTCGGTTGGCTTCAGAGATGCAAAAAGGGGCTTGACATGAAGGCATTGGAAGAGGCTATGGGTCAGACACTTCTTACTCTACCTCTAAACCAACAATACTTGCTGTTTATGGAATGGTTTCGGCATTTCTCGAAGCATGGCACTGAATGTCCGAATCTAAGCAAGGCGTTCCAAATTTGGTGGCGACGATCATTTCTAAGAGGCTCTGAAACTAATGCAATTGAATCAAGGTGAACTATACAACTGTTCTGTTTATCATTTTTACTTGTGCGTACTGTGTAAAGAGTTGCAGTTAGGTGAGAGATTCTGAACTATGTACACTGAAATAACGTAGATAAACTCCATAAGATCATCATCATTGTATTAGTAGCTGCTTCATGCCAAAATGGTATCAAATTTTCTAGTAAGACGTGAGAGAGGAGGGAGAATGAAAAGGAAAGTCGAAATAGAAAGCAGTGATAGGGTTTGAACCTGCTCTGCTACTTCCCTCTAGTGTTTTTTCACTCTTTCTAAGGTTTGCGTTCTGTTTCATGAGGCTCCCTTCATATTTTCTGTGAATTCTATCAAATGAAGTGAGAGATTAGGGCGTATTAACAGAAAAAACCAATAGACAGATTTAATAATAAGATCACCTTATGACGATGGTTGGAAATTTGATTACTTTAATCACATTCGGGGTCATCTAGACAAAGTTTGGAAGATTAATATTCAGTACGATGTGAACAACAACGGGAAAAACCATACTCAAATTGATCAGACATACAATAGTTGTAACAGGAAAAATTTAAAAACCACATAATCCAAACAAATAGATGGAACCATGTTGCAACTATCGTATGAGTTGCCATTATGTTAGCCTTATTACATAAATGAATGCATGAAAACTCATGCCCATTGTGAAGTTTTCAAATCGAAATGGAAAGAATCAACAAGTATTACAAACAGCAACACATGGGTGCTGATTATTCCTCGACTGTGAACCTTACTTACCCTGCTGATTCTGCCAGAACAATGGTGCTTCAAGGTCATCCAATTCCAAGAAATCGTGGGAATCGGACAACCACAAGTTATCATCAGCTGTTATAAGCATGTCATTTGGAGTATACTCGCCATTCCGATCACCATGTCCATGTCCATCCTCACCCAATACGACCATGCTGTCAAGGTCCCCCAAGTCCACAAAGATCTCATCTGGATCAAAATAAGGTGCAACTTCACCATTATTTGGATCACCATTATTTGCATGAGCAGGATTATCAGCCTCCTGTCAACACAAAATCAGCAAAAAATAAAAAAAGAGACGGGATCAGAATTTATATCACGAGTGCTGATTGATACGAATTGATATCATACGTGAAGTGATTAATGGTTTATAGTGATTCAGGAGTAGTTACCTCAATGACGGTGCTTTCATTCAGAGCCGTTGTGTCATCATCTTTGGAATAATCAACCATTCCTAAAAAGTAATCTTCACTGGTAGAGGGATGCCTGTCATTTACAACAGAACTATCGCATGTGGTAGGTTGAATGGGAATTGGCACAGATTGAGCATCAGGGATAGATTCTACACCACCAATTTCCTCTTCCTCGTCCCAGTCCTCCTCATTAAATGGTTTTCCATATTGTGCACCATTCCTTGGACCAGGACCATCCTTTTGGAATACCTTACAGATGACATAGGAGTCCTGAAATGAAATATTAAAAAAAGAAAAGAACAGAAGAACCAATTAAAATAATTCACCAGAAAGACAACCAAAAAATACAAGGAGACAAATCAATGAGAAACAATATTAAGAACATGAGAAGGTATATATATAACAATTAGCCAGATGCATGGTAACAAAGCACTGATTTGAAAGCCAGACAAGTCTGGCCGGTCCAGCCGGGCATTGGATTCCCTTTGCTCCAGTCAAATGCCGAAATTCACTGGGTCGAGAACAGGTTATGCTGGTCAAAAACTGGTAAATAGGATGACCTACATGAAGTTCAACAATCTGGCAGTACAGTGAACAGTTTGTGTGTTGGGAATCCTGCCAATATCTCTTCGCTAGTTAGGGGAAGGATCCCGTCAAGATTTTTGAGGGGGCATATTGAGGTAGAATTGGATTCGGTTAAACTATGTGTTGTTGTTAAGCAAGGATCAGTCCTTAAGCAAGGTACAAATTGTATCATAAAATATTTAGAATCATCCCACAAGATCTAGTTTCGTTGAAGAAATAATAATCTAGCCAACTGAAAGATCATTATAATTACGAAGTAAGATAAGATTTAGGTTGCTGCAATAGTCACCATAGAAAGGTTCATTAGAGTTATCGATATGTGAAGGCCCCCACCGCAGAGAGCAGCGGACATGGTAGCCACTTCCACTGTTGGTCCGCTCGCAGCTGGTCTCTTTGAGCAGGTTGTTGCATGGGCTTGGAATGATGTCAGGATGGGGAGAGGGAGTGGCAGCTTCATATCATCTACTATGGGCAGAAGGAATTGAAGTTGGTATATGTTAGGGGCTTCTACATATCGGTGGAAGTATTGGGTTGGATTTGGTTTCTGGGCCCAAATAGATCTCATGGAATATTTTGTGATACATTATATACCTTACTTAAGAACTCATCCGAGTTTACCAACCACACAATGTCTAAACTAGCCAATTTTTTCATATATGGTACTAATCTTTTAACTGAATTCATTATAGCACCATCAATAGAATTTTCTGTCTTTGTCCAGAAAAGTTATCAAACCTTTATTGAAAAAGGATTCAATTTAAATGCATTAACAGTGAAAAACTTTTTTATATTGTCATCCAATCAAATTCTCATGCATACCTAACACAACAGTTCACAACAAACAGATGCACATTTCCTCAGGTGAAGTTGTATGATCATTCAATTTAATTTCAACACATAAGAAATCAATGGTTACCTGTGGAATGCCTTTGTCTGAGAGGTTCTTATCTTCTAGTCGAAACTCATGCATAACCCAATCAGTTCGATCTCCCTTAGGTGCTTTACCAGTGTGAAACACCAGTGTTTTTATCATCCCCACAACAAGCTTCTTGTGTTCAATTGATCTATCTTTACCAGTGGTCTTCCAGTACCCACCTTCTGTTGCCCTATTCATCCTTGCACCACTCGCGTACTTCTTTCCTCGAGGGCAAAAGAAGTACCATTCCAAATCCCCATTTTTGAGTAAAGAATGAGCTGAATAAACAATACAAAAAAAGGAAACCTAGTTCAGAAAAGGAAAATAACACGAGGCAAACAAAATATAATCTACTAAAACAAAAGAAATTTACGGGCAAACCTGGGAGATCCCACGGAGGATACTTGTATATGTCAACTTCAGCAATGACATCAAAAGGGATCTTTTTCCTCAGCACCTTCCTCTTCAGAAAGTACAGTATCAGCTCAACGTCAGTTGGATGAAACCGAAACCCTGGAATCAATTTCATTTCGGCCATCGCATAAAAAATAAAAAGACCAAATGGAAAGGGTTTAGAATCAAGCTTTCTTATTCTTGTTTCTAATTACACCACCAAAACAACAACCCAATCCCACAACAAAGAACCTCTTCAGTCCTCACTAGAAAACAAAAAAAAAAAAAAAAAGATGCAGTCGAAACTAAAAAGAAAAAAAATTAACGAGAGTGTGTGATCAAATAATCAAATAGTAACCCTAATTCGGAGTGGAGAGCGGAGCGTCAAGTCCAATGGCGGAAGAAGAAATTCAAGGAACACCAAAGCCTCCCCCGGTTCATGAAGGTGAAATGGAACTGGAAAGCCACAATGGATGACGGTCCCTTTCTGAGAAGAAAAGTCATCGGCACAGTGGAACCCTAAACATCGCAAATTCATCGAACAATGGGATTATTGGAATCGGATATAGAGCAGCCACAGAGAAGACAACAAAACAGAAAGGATTATCGGAGACGGTGATTTTGATTTGAAGAAGAAGAGAGAGAAGAAAGGGAAGCTTACCAGGGAAGGAAGGGGAAGGAGAGAACAACACAGACTTGAGGCTCCGCACTCCAAATCGTTGAATCTTGGACTACAACACTCAGAAACTAAGACCCAGGGTTTTATCTATATATTTATACTCGCGTTTCTTGTGAGAGGGGTTTCTATTTTTAGTTTTATTTTTATTTTTATTTTATTTTCTTTTGTTTCTCTCTAGAATTGGATCTTATAAGATGGGCTGGATCAGCTTTAATTTGAACACAAATCGGATCTAGCCTGAAAATGAAATAAGATAATATTGATATTTATATATGATATATGAAAATCGGATATTATACGAAAATATAAAAATTAAAAAGTTTTGAAATATAAATTGTTGTTTATTTCTTTTAAAAGTTATTTTAGGTCAGTGATCCAACCTAAAAATAAAATATAACCTTAAACTTTACCTAGCAATGTATCAAATTGAATTGAATTTTACTTTCCAAAATTTTAAACCTCGCCCAGTAACACAATTTGCCAAGATTGTTACTGAGCCAGTGAATCTTAGTAAGAAGAACATACCAAAGTAAATTTCCAAACAATATATTATTTGTTTTTTGGAGCTGAATTTAATTATTTTTGGAGCTGAGATGATATTACATCATTATATAAAATTCAAACTTTATCAATTGATTTAAGAGTTTAATATAAAGGTATCTTATCTAATCAAAACTCTTCATTTATATGACTTTTAAGATAGTAGAAAAGAGAAAACACTCTCATGACTGTTGTGATATTATATGATTGGATGACTATGTAAAAAATTTGTACACTTTCAACGGATGAAAATTAAATCCTTAGTTTAAGAGTAAACCCCCAATCTGGTCCCCGACAATTTTCGCGTCGGACAAATTGGTCCCTAACAATTAGAAATACCCTACCCAGTTCCCCACAATGTCAAACCTCGGACACGCTAAGGTCCCTAGACGGATTTCGTAACGTTTGTCCTACGTGTCAGTCCAACACAGTACACCCGTGCTAACTTGGCCATTTAATATTTGAAAACGGCGTCGTTTTGTTAGAAATAATTAACATTAAACACGTTTGTTGTTGAATTTGAGTCACAAATCACCTCATCCTCCTCAGTAGTAAAAGATGTTTAATGTTAATTATTTGTAACGAAATGACATCGTTTCAAGCATTAAACGACCAAGTCAACACGGGTACACTGTGCTGGACTGACACGTAGGACAAACGTTACCGAATCCGTCTAGGGACCTTAGCGTGTCCCAGGTTTGACATTGTGAGGGACTGGGTAGGGTATTTCTAATTGTTATGGACCAACTTGTCCGACACAAAAATTGTCAGGGACCAGTTTGGGGTTTACTCTTAATTTAATAATGTGGAGGGTAACAATATATCTTACAAAATATCTTCTATATTGAAATAACGAGGAATAAAAAAAATTCAATCATTAAATTATGTTTTTTATTTGAATTCACTGGTCAAAATATATTTTTGAATCAAATTTTCGCTAATAAGGAAAAAAATATAAATAAATTCTTAGATGTGTATTTTTTCCCTATTTTTCTTCATTATCCAGGCTTATTTGTTATTTATTTAAATTTTATTCTCAATTATAAGATCACAATTTGATTTTATTCTCAGTATGCATTAACTGAGACGTTATCCACTAACATATAATCTTGATTTTTCCTACTAATTTGTATATTATTTTCTGAACATTATTGTATGTACAATGAAAAAACAGTCAAAATAGTCAATATGTTGTGCACAATAAATATTATGTAATCTACACAACATATATTACATAGTGTGCACAATATATATTACATATTATCCACAACATGCATTACATATTGTAAAGAAAGATGATATTACAACATGTGATATATGTTATGCACAACATGTCATATATAGTGTGCATAATATATAATATATGTTAGTGCATATTACATATTATATATTGTATATAGTCTATTAACTGTTTTGACTGATTTTTTATTGTACACGAAGATTTTCCCTTATTTTCTTGGTCATATCAAAATCATATTTTCCCAAAATTGAATGATCATAATAACAATATATGGTATCAATGTTAAATTCGTAATATTGAAAAACAGTATGTATAGGTACTGTTTCCTCTTTCATTTTCAAAATCTGACTAGTTCATCTGTATTCAACATCATTATTGTCCAGATGCTGATAATGAAACGTATATATGGTAACTTTTTCTCCATCTTAGTAAAAACTTATGTAGTGAGTAACTAAATACAGAATCCATCCACAAAAATCTTCCTCAAAATTAAAAAGTTACTCTTTTTAATTTGATTCATGAACCAATATTGAATCATCCATATAGTACTAGTATGTATAAATCCCTCCAATCCTTTGAATTGATACATCGTTGCAATCACAATTAATCTTAAAATTAACTAATCCTCTCTGTTTTATATATCTCCCCTGTTACTAATAACACAGCTAGCATTATCAATCATGGAAGAAACCACTGTGATTATTGTAGGTGGTGGTCCTTCAGGTCTTGCAATTTCAGCATGTCTCAAACAAAACTCAATCCCTCACATAATACTAGAGAAAGAGGATTGTAACGTTTCTCTTTGGAGGAAAAATACTTATGACAGAGTGAACCTTCATTTGGCTAAGGAATTTTGCTCTTTACCCTTCATGCCTCACCCACCTTCAAAACCAACATTCCTCTCCAAATCCGATTTTCTTGAGTACATTGACAATTATGTCCAGCATTTTTCGATCGCCCCTCGATACTGTCGCGCGGTCGAATCCGCCGTGTACGACGGAGTTAACAGCAAGTGGAGGGTTGAGGCCAAGAACACTCTTCAACAGGACAAGGTTGAGGTTTATTGTGCTAAGTTTCTTGTGATAGCCACTGGTGAAAATAATGAAGGTTATATACCTAATTTGCCTGGGCTAGATACTTTTAAGGGAGAGAAAGTGCACTCCAAATACTACAAATCTGGTTCCAAATATGAATCCAAAGAGGTTTTGGTTGTTGGTTGTGGTAACTCTGGCATGGAAATTGCCTACGATCTTTACAATGGTGGTGCTAACACTTCCATTCTCATTAGAAATCCTGTAAGTTTTTTTTATGACTCACTTATATTTCCTGTAATAACAATACTACATTTTGTATCGAATGCTATTGAAAATCTAGTTATATTTTATATGTTTTTTGTTTCATTTATATTACATATTGGTATTCTATAAAATATGTGAAACCTAACTTTCTACACCAAATTTTGAGTTTGAATTTTCCCCCGGGTGTACATGCATCATGCATGAGTCTTGTTATATTTTTTTTACAACGATGTTATATCTACACTGTTTATCAGCCACTTTCAGCCACAAACCACTTTTTAAGGTGGGACCCACAAAAATATTAGTAACAAACCATATGCATTTATTATGGGTGACTGATGATGGTAGCATTTTGGCGTACAAGAAGCATTATTATTTTTTTATAATCAGTCACATGTTTTTCCCCCTCTTGGAAATAACTCTTTTTCATGCGATTCTCCCTTCCATTTTATAGAAAGAAAATCAACTGTTTTTCCCCCTTTAATTTTGATGCACTGACAATGTAAAAAATTTTAGATTGATATTTAATTAAAATACTTTATTTATATGACTTTTTAGACAAAGAGAGGGACAAAATACTATCATAGCTAACATTAGATAATTGTGTAAAAAAGTTATACACTACAGTATATAAAATAAATTATATATATATATAATATCACAAAATTAAATATCATTATTCTTTTATTGTATTTTTGTTCATTGATAAAAGCTGAATTTCTATACATACAGTGAGTGACAATCCAACATATATAAATTTGTATGTTATAGTATTTGTTGCATATAACAGTGTGTATGTGAGTTATTGCAGGTTCATGTGCTGACGAAAGAACTGACGAAACAAGGAATGCATATGCAAGCATATTTGGGAGTGAATATTGTGGACACTGTGATAACATTTTTGGCAAATATTGAATTCGGTGATCTAACCAAGTATGGGATCTATCGTCCCACCAAGGGCCCCTTCTATCTCAAGGATGCCACCGGAAGATCTCCCGTTCTTGATGTTGGCACCATCGCAAAGATCAAAGAGGGTGCAATCAAGGTCCCTCCATGCCTCATTTTCAACAACTATATATTATAAAAGATCAAATCTTATTCTCATGCTTTTTTCTTCTTCTTCTTCTTGATTCAAATTACAGGTTATTCCTGCTCATATTGTGAAAATTGAGGGCAATAAGGTGATCTTTGGAAACAAAACCGAGAAGGAATTCGATGCCATCGTGTTTGCTACTGGCTATAGAAGCATGGCTAATAAATGGCTCAAGGTGATTAACAAAGTTTAGAAAACAAATTAAACATATAAATAAAGTAAATTTATCTATATATATTACAATAATGTTATGATGAAGTTGCACGTACGCACTGATTAAATATTTGTGCAGGACTATGAGTATGGTCTGAATGAAAATGGGTTTCCGAAGAATGCATTCCCAAACCACTGGAAGGGAGAGAATGGGCTATACTGTGCAGGGCTTGCAAGAAGAGGCTTGTTTGGGGTCAAAATGGATGCTGAAGCTATTGCTGCCGACATCAACCGCAATCTTCCTTGACTTAACTCTTCAACTCCTGCATTATCAGATTACAATTTTGATAGTCATCTCTTCTGAATTCATATTTTCCTGATTAAATTATGATAAGTACATCTTTGGTACACAAGTAAACATTTTTTTTGGTAAGATTGAAAATTTAAGTTTGTTTAGGTAGTTTGCAGGAAAAATAAAAGTTAAGTTGTTCAAAAGGAGACACAATTTGTTTCTTTAAAAGAATTAGGCTGATTGTTGGGCATTTTTATTTCAAGTGTTATTATCCTAATAGTATTTCCAATATTTTCCAACTATTTTACATTTTTTATATTTTCTATTTTAAAAATTTTGTGAAAAAAATGTTAAAAATAGTGAAAATATATCTTATTATTTTCACTGTTTTAACACTTTTTAAAATTGGACTGGATCGGTTGTTGAACTGGGATAAAGGGGAAATCAATTAGCTGGGAGAAACAATAATGCTATATGTACAATAAGAAACCAGTTAATGCAGTTAATAAATCCATTTTGATTTTGATTTAGGCTCAAATAATCACTAAAATTGTAATGCGTCGAGTAATTTTGACTCAAAATCTTATTTATTGACTAATTTTTCATCGTACATTTAGTATCACTCAAAAATTACCATTTTGTGCATGGTCGTTTGCATCAATAGCAATAAATATTGAATATGCGAACCAAATGCCCAAGAGAAAATTGGAAATCAATTGCCGATTATATTGGAACATAGTCAAATGTGATTTTATGGTCAATTCTCTATTCATCGAAAAGTAATATCCGCAGGAGTTAGGAATTAGTCGTCATTATCACTGACTTATATCCAAGAAAATCCAAAAAAAAAGAAAAAGTTAAATATGACTTGTGCACCGGTTGCTCCTAAGTATTCCATCACCTGAAAAGAAAAACATTAAGCAAAGTTAGGCAAATTAATACAAACACATACATGACTAATGGTAATGCTGTTTCCAGAGCATACTACAACATTTTAGATGGTTATGTGCAGATAATATTGCTACCATGATAAAGAGGAGAAAATTATTATGCTTGGTCATGGTGATAATCCTCGATTATTCAGTTACCTAAGGTTGAATTTTGGTGTATATATATTATGATTCTTCTGCTAAGTTAGATGTCCTATACTATATTGTTGTTATTATTTTCTTTTTTTTCCCTCTCTAGTGTTGATATTGGCGATGTTATTGATGAATATTTCAAGAATATGTCCCTATAAATTGTATCCTTCTTTTCCACATCAAATAACTTGGTTGATATGCTAAAAAAAATTATTATGTCCACTTTTTATGCATATTTTTTCTATATTTCCCTTTTTTTTATCATATATTCTCTATATTTTAACTTTTAAAATTTGTCTTTTTAGTTTTATTTTGACTTTTCAATACAATTTTTGTGAAAGAAATCCTAGATATTCTTTCACCAAAATCAATTTTTAAAGTTAAACAAACAAGTTCTTAGTACAAATTTTCATCTTGTTTGGATATAAAATGAGACATAGGATTCCAATCTCTCATGGCGGCACCTTTTATTCTATTATATTCTATTGCCAATTAAACATTAAATAAACTGTAAAATTGTATTAGGGAAACTTAAGCACATGTAGTTGAGGCTTAAGGTGAGTGGAGAATTGCGACTCATATCCCAATTTTTATTTTTTAACCGTTGATCCATATTCCGTAGAACATTTAATCAATTAATTAATTAGTAATCATCTAAAAAGAGGTTTATTAGATTTCGATTCATATCTCATATCGATACAGGTTTATTACTTATCTATGTAAGCAGTAGCAGAGGCTCAAGATTTCGTGCCAGGAAGGTGAGAGAGATGGTAAGCAGTAGCAGAGGCTCAAGATTTCGTGCCAGGAAATTATGCGGCAGCGCCATCACTTTCTACACCATTTTCATTTTCGCCTTCTCCTTCTTCCTCTTCCTCTTCTATGTAAGGAATGTCGTTTTTGTTGACGAAGATCACCTTCAGCACCCTTCGTCTTCTTCCCGATCTCGATCTCACCAGGTCTCGCGCTATTCCATCATATCTTTAGGGATGCACTGATTGTTTGTTTGTTTCGAAATTCGAAGGAATTCATGTGTGTGTGTTTTCCAATTGATTTGATATGCTGAACTGTTCGAGATCCAAATCTGACGCTGCTTTTACGTAATTCAACTGCTATTAGTTTCTATGCTGGATATACCTTTGTACGATAATCTTATTTCATTTATGAATTTCGCAATCAAGATTAATTATTAAAAATAAAAACAAAAACAAAACGAAACTTCGATATTGGAAAATATATATAATGCTAATATGCTATTATCCATACCATAGCAGCTGTGGCATTCAATACTTTTGATTTGAACCTCTGTTAGTAATTGGAATTTTAGATAGAGGCCGGTGAATCTCCGCTCGCATAGTTTAAGAATTCAAGATCAGAGAATTTAAGCGTTCTAGTAGTTCAGGTTTTCATTTTGAGTTTCTTGTTCTTTTCAATGTTTGCTACAGTCGAAGGAGCCAAACGAGTACAAGCACAACAAAGAACTTTGGGATTCGCCTTTCAGCCATGGCTTACACCCATGCGTCAGGCCAACTGCTAAATACAAAGGTTTCGGATGCTTACAAGCTACACATATATTATTGCTACATCTTAATTGTTCAATTTCTTCTTTCACTCGCTTTCGGTCCTCCTCTCCCCACTCTTCATTTTAGCTACCTTAAGTCTATATGTGTTTACATTTTCAACAAGAGCATAGCCTTTGTTATCATTGTTTGATGCATTTTTTTTTTCGTTTCCTTCTTCCTCCTACATATGTTTCACTGTGTTAGGTTCCCAAGGATTTGATCGCTATCTAACTGTGAGAAGTAATGGTGGGTTGAATCAAATGCGAACTGGTGTAAGCCACCTCTTCCTCTCTTGTAATGTCTTGCAAGTTGTAACTATTATATCAATGTCTATAATCATATGTATAGTAAAAAATATTACATTACATTACTGCTACAAACTTGACTTACATGATCATAGATATGAAAATATTACATCATATTACTGCTACAAACTTGAGTAGTTGAGTTACATGATCATAGATATGAAATTGTTGAAGAGTTACTGTTTTAACTTCTTGTATCTGTGTAGGTGTTTCAGATAATTGTTTTGGCATCAAGCCCAGGGAGTTCAATGTTTTTTTTTTCTTTTTTTTCCTCATTTTCCCCACCATTTTCCTTTTGACAAATTATGAACATTTTGATTCCTTCTTTTGGTCGTTCCTGCAAGACTGGCTTATTCCATCTTTTAAATATAAGGCATGGTACATGGTGAAAAGTTGTTAAGTGTTGTTTTGTGTAATCTATAGTTATTTCAGTTTGCATTGATGCCATTTTCTTTGGGATTGAGTGATTCAGTAGTGGCTATATGTAAATCTTAACTGCTGTCCCGCCTTTTGTCTTGGAACTTAAGTAATCAATGCTTTTGCTGTAGATATCAGACATGGTAGTTGTGGCACATATAATGAATGCAACTTTAGTCATTCCTCAATTGGATAAACGTTCGTTCTGGCAAGACTCAAGGTATTTCTTGATATAGTTTATTGCAGCATCATTTGGTTGCTTAGATGTCTATTTTACCCCTCTCCAATATTATGTTCATTATTGGTTGTGTGCACAGTGTATTTTCAGATATATTTGATGAGCTTCATTTCATTGAATCCTTAAAAGGAGATATTAGAATAGCCAAGGAACTTCCCAAGAGCTTGGAAGCTGCTCCCCGGGCCAGGAAACACTTTACTTCCTGGGCTAGTGTGGGTTACTATGAAGAGATGAAGAGGTTATGGAATGACTATCAGGTTCTCAAGTTTTTCCTAGATGAACTAAAATTTCTGGTTCTCATTTTCTGCAGAAGGTTTCCTTGCAAAATTTGTTAATAAGGAAACATGGTTTTGCCTCTTAAATCTATGATCAGATCCCTGTGAAAATTGAAGTGTTTGGTTTGTTTTCTATTTTCATTTATATGTTCTCACTTACAACTATAAAAGCGCTACTTTGGTTTTATATTGTTTCCTTATTTTATAGACCAGATGTCTTATACAAATATGAATTTGATTGTACAGGTGATACATGTTGCAAAATCAGATTCTCGACTTGCAAACAATGATCTTCCTCTAGACATCCAGAGGTTGAGATGCCGTGCAATGTACCAGGCACTCCGATTTTCTCCTCCTATTGAGGATTTAGGAAAGGTTTGACTTCTTTTTTGCTTTAATACCTAGAAGCCTAAATACTTCGAAATTTTGTCCATGCATCATATCGGGATTTAGTAGATGTTGGGATGGACATTGAAGATACTATAACTGATTGATTTCATGTGTGATGAATGGTGATTTCTTTTTCTGCATTACATTAAACATAGACCAAATTGTAGCATTGAGCAGAGCAGTTTATACTTTGGAGAGAAAATGAGTATATGTAAGACTCCCAACTCCCAAGTATGGGACTTGGTAGTTTAAGTGTGAAAACTAGGAAATATGGGGCTGACATATGACTGTCTCATTGGCAACTATTTTAGTAATATTGTATTCAAAGTATCAGATTACAAGTTTGAAGTACGTACTCTTAATGCTGAAAAATTGTTAGGTCCAAACCCTTGCAAGTTTAGTCCAATATTTTCTGTATGCCATACTAGAAAAATGATGCATATGGTCCCAGGATTACCATATCCTTCACTTTTGATGCATTTAAGAGGTCTACATGGGGCTTCCTGGTAAATTAGGTTCTGAGCATACATGATGACGGTGAAAAAAACAGAGGTTGGTGGATCGACTGAGATCACATGGGGGAAGATATATTGCTCTTCATCTGAGATATGAGAAAGATATGCTGGCTTTTACTGGCTGCACGTATGGTCTGACAGATGTAGAATCGGAAGAGCTGAGAATTTTGAGGTGAGAAAATTTGATGTGCAAATGCTGCCATGTATTTGAAATACACCTAAATCTAGAAGTACATAACGAGTCTACTAGTATTTTTTACAATAAATTGTTTCAATTCATCTAGGGAGAATACAAATTATTGGAAAGTAAAAAAGATAAATTCAACAGAGCAGAGAATTGGAGGATTTTGTCCACTGACCCCAAAGGAGGTGGGCATTCTTCTTCAAGCTCTTGGCTTTCCCCCATCAACGCCAATATACATAGCAGCAGGGGAGATCTATGGTGGTAACTCTCATCTTTCGGAGCTCTCCTCCCGTTTCCCTAGTCTAGTCTTTAAGGTTTGTAAATGATTTTTCTTGATAGTTAAGTGGCACATAATCTGCTGGTGAGGTACCTGATTAAATGATTATTGATTGGTCAATGTAACAGGAATCCCTTGCAACCCCTGAAGAGCTGAAAGCTTTCACCAATCATGCATCTCAAACTGCTGCACTGGATTACATAATCTCTGTAGAGAGTGATGTATTCGTCCCATCATACTCAGGAAATATGGCAAGAGCTGTTGAGGGACACCGTAGATTCTTAGGTCATCGCAAGACAATCAATCCAGACAGGTACTGAATTCAAGGAAGTAAAATTATAATCATAACGGCCTGTCTTGGGGCTCTTAATAAAAGGGTCCCTCATCCCCTTCCCTTTCTATTTTGTTGATTCAGTACACATAGTACGTTATCTTAGTTGAAAATCTTGTTATTTTGTTCTACTGTTCTCTGTTTCTTTTGGTTTCTTCTCAATTCTAATTCATGTAACATTATTGGCTGGTGTGCTATGCGACCCAGAGGACAATGCCTGCTAAATATCAATTTGTCTTCTGTTTCATTCTGGATTTTACTTAATTTTGTAGAGAATTACTACTTCTTTAGTTTCTGATAATTTGTCAAGTTGAAGACCAAGAGGAAAAGCCTTTTTACACTCGTGATTCTTCGATTTCTCTATTTACATTTTTTCTTTCGTTTTATTTTCAGGAAAGGACTTGTTGAAATTTTTGATAAGCTTGAAACAGGAGAGCTAGAAGAAGGACCGGCACTATCACACCTTGTGCAGCAGATGCACAAGAACAGGTGACTTTCTTGCATAATCTCTGTGGAACATAAAGACAAGCAATGATCTTTTGTGCTCACTAGATTAACCCTCCTTTTTGTGAGTTATCGAGATCAAAAGAGCTTGATTATATATTTTTTCATGATAATGATTCCTCGTGTAGGCAAGGAGCTCCAAGGAAAAGGCAAGGTTCCCCACCGGGAGTGAAAGGGCGAGCACGTTTTAGGACTGAAGAGTCCTTTTATGAAAATCCATACCCTGAGTGTATATGTGGTTCCAGAAACAAACTGGAAATTACTTGAATACAAGTCAAACTGCCATCCTCAATCTAAATTTTTGAAAGGATATATTTAGTTGTATATTCCTCTTTGATTGATTGATTGACTGTGTAATTGTAATTAGCAAGTTCTGATATGCCAGTTTTCTCCTATGAGTTCTACTCTACAGCGGTGTGGTTGCGTTGCGGGGGATTTGGAAATGGAAACCCCTGATCACAAACACAAAATCTTGGCAGCTTGGATCCCTTAGCAGTATTCTAACAATCCTACTTAGTAGTTCTTCATAGAATTCAAGACACCTATTACATCTTTTATTGTTGGATTGTACATTATTTGTATGACATTCTATTTTAGTTCAAGACAAATAGAAATACCTCTTATTTTCTTTAAATTCTGTTTGAATTAAAAGATAATTTCATATATTATAATTTTTTTAAAACATAAAGAAATGGCCATTCATCACCAATTTTACCTACCTTTCTACATATATATACATATATATATTGATTTAAAACTCTTAAAACACAGGATGTCGATGAAAATAAAAAATAGGAAACAAAAAATAGAGTAATAATCATCTATGGAAAAAAAATGGATGTAATAATTAGTCTCAAAATTAATGTCCTGTGTTTTTAATTTATTTTAATGAAAATAAAATATTTTAAAAAGGCGTAATCTTCAATTGAAAAACCCAGATTTCGAAAGCAGATAATGCTTACTATGAGAAGAGGAAGGAAGTAAATTATGGAGGGAGCTCTCAGTCTCAGTCTCACTCCTCTCTCGCCGCTGAACATGAACTCTGCAATTGCAAACAGCATCGATTTGCTTCAGTTCCCAAAACCCTTCTTCCCTCCTAAAACCCTCTTCACCCATCTTCCCCGTTCTTTAAAACCTCGCTCCACTCTTTCCCAACGCATTCTCAGAACTTCATTCTCTCATAAATCCATCACTCTTCGGAAACGCACAGTAACAGCTTCCAATGCTTCCGGTGCTGCTTCAAGTTCTCTTTCAAACACTACGGCTTCCAACCAAGAAGAGCAGCAAGAAGATGCTGAGTCAGCTCAGCTATTCGAGGTTCGGTTCTCCCATTCTCTATCATTTTCTCCCCATTCGAAGTGAAAACAAAAATATGAAGAAAAAGAGAAGAATTTGATCAAATTCAACAAACTGAGAATTGGGCCTTTTTATTTTGTGGAAAAGTTTGAGTTTTTGGTTTCCATTTCTTTTGGGTAGTTTACTTATCTGCTTGTTACGTCGCTTTGGTGCACATGTCTAGTAAGTTCATGCGAAAACTGTGATCGGTTCTTTTCGCAGAAACTGAAGGAGGCTGAAAAGAAACGGATGAATGAGTTGGAAGAGTTTGAGAGAAAGGCCAACGTGCAGTTAGAGAGGCAGCTTGTGTTGGCTTCAGAGTGGAGCAGATCCTTGTTGACGTTGCGTGGAAAATTGAAGGGAACAGAGTGTGATCCTGAAAACTCACACAGGATAGACTTCAGCGAGTTTATGAGACTTCTTGACTCTAACAATGTCCAGTTTATGGAGTACTCCAATTATGGTCAAACAATATCAGGTAGGCATATGCTATTTTGCAATTTAACCTTTTCGTTTTCTCCAAATAAAAACACACTCAGATGCACATACTGTGATTCATGCTTTACACTCAACTATATAAAGTGGTCAATCTTGTTGAATTATTGTGATTGTTGTATTGCTGAATATATTTCTTCCTTGTTTCAATGTTTCTGCAGTGATTCTACCTTATTACAAAGATGGGAAAACATCAGGGACTGATAAGGATATTGTTTTTCGGCGTCATGTGGTTGATCGAATGCCAATTGATTGTTGGAATGATGTTTGGAGAAAGCTGCATCAGCAAATTGTAAATGTTGATGTCATCAATGTTGACACTGTACCTGCTGAGGTATACTCAACTGTTGCAACTGCCGTCATATGGTCAATGCGTCTTGCCCTAGCTGTTGGATTTTATGTTTGGATTGACAATATGATGAGACCAATATATGCAAAGTTGATACCTTGCGATTTGGGAACTCCTATGCAACAAACTAGGCAGCCAATCAAACGCCAAGCACTTGGATCTCTTGGCAAGAGCCGGTTAGTGGAGAAAATTTCTGTTCCCTACACCATTCCTCCTTTTTTATTGGAAATTTTATTTATGTTGCATGTTGCAAATTTTTAACGAGCTAATGTGTCATTCTATTCTTGATTAAGATTTACTCGAGAATCTCTTCCATAGTTTGCCCTCAAGAAAACAGATATTGTTTTTAAGTTAGGTGGTTCTTTATTAAAATCAATTGTTGATAGAAAATATGATGTTCTTATGCTCTCATTTTCTTAAAAAAAATTGTCAACTAGGCAATAATGCAATACTCTGTGGTCTGTGCCTTTTCAGCTCACATTTGCCTAACCACTTTAGTTTATACTTTTTCAGTAGTTGATATATGCAACTTCTGCTGATATTTCTTCTCTTAGATATGTTAAGGAATTTCTCTTTTAAATTTTTCAAACTGTGAGTTATCATGAGGATTAGATGTTTAAATATTTTGCAACCTTGTATGTTATATGAAATCTGGTTTTTTGGTTACTGGTTCATGACAACTAGTTATGTGCTAAATATAGTTGGCAAATTTTAAATGCAATTTTTTTTTAAAAAAAAAAGGAAAGGAAAAGAATTTTACATCCTATCTCTTTTCCCTGGAATCTAATTATTATGTTTTCCCCTCAGGGCTAAATTTATATCTGCAGAAGAAAGAACTGGTGTTACATTTGATGATTTTGCTGGCCAGGAATATATAAAGAGGGAATTGCAAGAGATTGTCCGCATTTTAAAGAATGATGAGGAGTTTCAAGACAAAGGAATTTATTGTCCAAAAGGAGTGCTTCTTCATGGGCCTCCAGGAACTGGCAAAACTCTACTGGCTAAAGCCATTGCTGGTGAAGCAGGATTGCCTTTTTTTGCAGCGAATGGCACAGATTTTGTAGAGGTACTGCCTTTTCTTCAAAGATTTTCACATTCATTAAATGGAAATTAGCAGGAAGTAAAAATTTGGAATAAAATTTCTGTTCAATTTCCCAGTACAAAATCATGAATTTTTTTAAAGAATGGGGCTGCAGACAAAATTCTGAGTAAACACTCATTTTTTGTTCTCCAAAGATACTAGTATCATCAGTTGGGTCCTTCAATAATGATACATCAAATGATTAAATAGCCCTTCAATTTCCTTTTTTAACTCGAAATTGGCCCATTTAAATTAATTGAAGAAGATGCATCACTATTGATGGACCAAATTAATGAAACATGCTTCTTAGGAGGACTAAAATGTTTTGCTCTAAAATTGATCTTGATCTTGATCACAGTTACAATATGACATTGATTGGAGTTTGCTTACCTATTGGTATCTGGATCATGTGCTCCACATTGTTCTTTTGCCTAAATGAATGAAATATATGATGGCATATACATGCAACACATGAAATATTGCATGAATAAGAGTTGTCTTCATCTTTGTTTTCTGCTCTATTGATTGGAACTTTAAAGTTAAAACAAAGTTCTCATTGGTTTGCTCTTTTCCCAGATGTTTGTAGGGGTTGCTGCGTCACGTGTTAAAGATCTTTTTGCTAATGCAAGATCATATTCTCCTTCTATTATCTTCATTGATGAGATAGATGCTATAGGTAGCAAGCGTGGAGGACCTGATATTGGCGGAGTAAGATGCAAACAACTTCTACATTCTTATAGTTACAGGCTTATTATAGAAAATCAAAGTTCGAGTACTTTGGATTTTATGTTTTTGCAGCATTATTGATTGGGTTTTGTTTGTTATTGTTGATGTTCTATTTCAGATGTTGTCACATTTTCCTAATCTTTATATTATCCTTCTTGATTATTTCATCTTGGTAATTGTTGTAACGGAGTCCAGTTAAATGTAAAATTGAAAAGTTAATACTCACCCGAGCTACCTTAACTCACCTTCCAGTAAATGTTATCACAACTCCTTATGATGGACTTTATTGGATTGTTTAATAGGATTAAAGCACCCTGTTGTTTAGATCCATGTATGTTCGACATGAATCCTTTTCTTGTATTTTCCTTCTCTTCTTTTCAATGAATTTTTTTCTTCTATCTGAAACTGAACAAACCGTCCATATATTGTGACAGTTTAATAGCAGTTATCAATCAACCAAACCTTTTGTGCTTCATTCCCACATGCTTTGAGTTGTGTCTTAGGGCAGGAAGCTAGGAAGCCTGCTGTTTGAGCTGGATATTTTGAAGCTTATAAAAGTGTTGTCATATGTAACTATGGGTTAGCTTCCATGGCTTTGGGAAAGTACAGAGGCTAAATTTTTATGGCAATGTGCAATCTATGCTACAATATGTCTTATGCTAAGGCACAGCTTCTTGCTCATCTTTTCTTGGTTCTGAAATGTTCCTTCTAATGAACCTGTGTTTGTAATCATATTTTATAGGGAGGTGCTGAAAGGGAACAGGGTTTGCTGCAGATACTGACAGAAATGGATGGATTCAAAGTTTCTACTGCACAAGTAAGCTTTCAATTGGCTTCCATGATCACAATGATGTTATTTGATATACTAAACTTAAATTTCAGGTGCTTGTGATAGGTGCCACAAATAGATTGGATATTCTTGATCCTGCTCTATTGAGGAAGGGTCGTTTTGACAAGATCGTTCGAGTTGGTCTGCCATCAAAAGATGGAAGATTTGCCATTTTGAAGGTATTATACTCTCTCAGCCGTAAGTAATTGGGGTCCTTGCTTCATGAAGTACTTCATTGTCTTTATTCTTTTTCTTTTGGCATAAACTAGGTGCATGCTAGGAACAAATATTTTCGTTCAGAGGAGGAAAAGGATATTCTTCTCAAGGAAATTGCAGAGCTTTCGGAAGATTTCACTGGCGCAGAGCTACAAAATATACTGTAAATAACATTGATTGATATTGCTGCAGCCACCTGGCATTAGACTGCAGGCTGATATATCATGAATTAAATGACAGGAATGAAGCTGGAATTTTGACAGCCCGGAAGGATTTGGATTACATAGGGCGAGATGAACTGCTTGAAGCATTAAAAAGGGTTGGTAATTTTTGCTTCTTTCTGGCCGAGCAATAATATTCTTTCTTATGATGATTTTATTGGGTTTCTGCTACAGTTTCATTCCCTCTCACAAATCTTATGAATTTGCAGCAAAAAGGAACTTTTGAAACAGGGCAAGAAGATAGTGCTGAAATCCCAGAAGAATTGAAACTGAGACTGGCTTACAGAGAAGCTGCTGTTGCTGTTCTTGCATGTTATTATCCTGAACCACACCGCCCTTTTGTTGAGGTCACCAACCTTTCTTTATTTTGTTTACCAGTTCATTGTTGTCAACCTTGTCAATATGTTTTTAATGAGTTTATTTTTTGCAGACTGATATAAATTCTATTCGCAGCCAACCAAATATGAGTTATACTGAGGTTGCTGGCCAGGTTTTTGCAAGGAAATCGGATTATGTAAACTCTATAATCCGTGCTTGTGCTCGTAAGTTGTTAAGAATTTAATGCTATTGTGGAAAGTCTTTTTTTAAACCAGATTTGGGTGATGCTTTTCTTCATTGTTTATATATTATATTTTGAGCATTTCACCTTCAGTTTCATTATTAATAATTCTCTTATAATAAATGACACATCAGTCATTTCTTATTTTAAATTTGTTTGCAGCAAGAGTAATTGAGGAAGAGATGTTTGGTATTGACAACTTATGTTGGATCTCTGCAAAGGCTACATTAGAAGCTTCAAGGCACGCAGAATTTTTAATTCTACAGACAGGAATGACTGCATTTGGGAAAGCATACTTCAAAAACCAAAGTGATCTTGTGCCTAACGTATGTTTGTGGAATCTGAGTCTTGTTTCATTATATCCTCTTTCCCTAGATAGGAGTTTTTATTTTTATTTTTTATGATTATAGTTGTCTCAGAACTTACGTTGAAGTTTGGTACAGCTTGCACTGAAGCTTGAAGCACTTCGAGATGAGTATATGCGTTATGCAACAGAGAAGTGTGCATCTGTGCTAAAGGAACATTATTCAGCAGTTGAGACAATAACAGGTATGGTCCTCTTGTGATTTGCATTTTTAAAAAATGAACATTTTTATCTGGCAATTATTTAGATTAGGTCATGATATTCAAGACTAGACAAGACTGCTACATGCTTACTTTGCTTCGCAGATATTTTGCTTGAGAAGGGTCAGATCAATGCTGAGGAGATTTGGGAAATTTATAAGAGTTCTCCTCGTGTAGCTCAGGTAAATCTTAAGTCAAAGTGAATCATGTTCTTCGATTTACTTTTCCTTAAAACATTTAATAAATGTTACCAGTGACCCGAAAGTACTCTTACATTGAATGATCTAGTAGTTTGAGAGATGTTTATTACTCTTAAGTTAGTTTTGGAGTATTAAAGCATTAAAATCTTAAAATATCAGTATGACAGGCTCTATAGATGACAATCTTTTCTTCTAAAACAAAATGGTTTATCTTTCATCTTGTTTGAATAGATAGTAATCTTTGGAAGATAAATTTTGTTTTTCATGGATATTGTTTAGCCTCCTGTGAGCCCAGTTGATGAATACGGAGCACTGATTTATGCTGGACGATGGGGAATCCATGGTGCCAGTCTTCCAGGAAGGGTTACATTTGCACCGGGAAACGTTGGATTTTCGACCTTCGGTGCTCCTCGCCCGACAGTGGTATAAGCTGAAACCATGTTTTATGGGCTTCCATATTCCTCATGCATTTGATTTGATGTCTTAAACTTTTCCTTGTCTTCTTTTTCCTTCAGACGCAAGTTGTTAGTGATGAAACTTGGAAACTAGTAGATGATATCTGGGATAAAAAGGTTCAAGAACTTAAAGATGACGCCACGCGGGTGATTGAAGAAGAGAACGAAAGGCCACAACTTTTGATGGCAAGCCATTTCCTTTAGATGAACTGAGGAACCGATACGTGATTCACAGGTTTGGAATGTACATTATTGTTTGTCCCCAAATCAGTAACACAATATTCATCTGAGCCAATTGTCTTTCCTTTGCACAGCACAGCGAATTCATGAAGGTAGTCGAATAACCAAATAAGATTTAGGGTTCTTCAAGCGCCAGGCTGCATTTCTGAAGGGGAATTGTTCTATTTCATTGATGCTCCCAAAACCCCAATTTCCCCTTCCTCCGCCAATGGAAATGACCCTCCAAAAAAATGTGATTCAATTTTGTGAATGGGACCTTTTTCCCACAGATGAAGCACTTGGAGTTTTAGTCTGAGCTTAGGTGAAGAACTTGCATTACTACTCACTGTAATATTCATGAAAGAGATTACTTGCTAAGGCAATTGTAAATTTATGAAGTGGCCTCAAATTTTGCTATATATAGTAGTTGTGACTTTGTGGTCGCAGTCTTGAGTGATTCAAACTGTGTTTGTATTTTTAACATAATTTTGCAATCTTGTAGTTGTTTGCTGAACAATACTATTCCTATATCGAGAGTGAATGTTGTATGGTGTTCTCTTTACTCTTGACGTCCACTTGTAAGAATAAAATGAATTTTTTTAAGTGTAATAGAAATTGATGACTGTATATTTTAAAATGTGAGATTTTATAATTTTTGAATGTATTATAAGATAAAGACTATAGACTTTATAATATTGAATTATTTGAATTTTTTACATTTAGTAGAAATTGAATGCTATATACTTTAAAATTTGAGATTTCAATATTTTTTTGTTGTATTATAAAATAAAGGCTATAACCTTTAAAATATTGAATTATATGAATTTTTCACATATAGTAGAAAATTGTGAAATCTCAATTTAAGTTATATAGTCTTCAATTTTTACTATATGTAAAAAATTCATGTGATTCAATATTTTAAAAACTATAACCAAGAAAATTGTGAAATCTTAGGACTTTGAAGTTTATATCTTACATTTTATAATAGAATGCTGAGAATATAAATGCTATGGCATCACACTAGATATTGGTTTACACTTTTTACATCTGTAAAATCAAGAAGGGCCCAACAATGTGTGGTTAAAGCCTCTTACATTGTCTGTCCAATTGTGGTGGCATTTTCCCATTGCTAACAGGAACCTACCTACCTTTGGAGCTTGATTGAGAGAGTGTGGATTGATTCTTTGTTGGTTTATGACCCGTGACTGATCTGTCTTCTAAGATTGTTGCTATCACACAACAAAGGAAAGGCCTAATGAATAACAATAATAGCCTCCTCACTACCTTCCAAAAACAACCCCTGAATCACTCTCATAGCATCAGTAAGTACAAGCACAAAAAAACAACTCATTTTGACAAATTAAGTCTTGCCCCAAGAAAAATCATGTCCTCATCACGTGACTCTTCATCAAACCCACAAGATCTTTTACGTGTAAATGTTGGTTTTGGCTAAAGTGCTCTTGGTAGGGTGTGATGTACCACACATCAAGTGTCTAGCCTCATTTAGAAAGTGTTGCTAAATTTCTTTATCATACTCTTAAATGCATCTTATCACCTTTGTAAATGTGGCTAAATTGTTGATGCATGGTACAACACAAATGGCAGAGAGTAGGATCGCCTTTAACTTAAATATTATTTATGCAATATATGCCACTGTTCCTTCCTACATCGAATATTGCAAGAATTTAATGTCCCATTACAAGCCAAAAAAATAAACAATAGAATATTTATGCAAGCAAAATAAAGACAAGGAAGACCTAACCAAGATCCTATGAAGAAAAAGGAACCATATAACTCTGGTTCTTGACTTTTATTGCCCTCACTTTTCAATATATGCACTTTTAGATTTTTCTCTTTTCAGTCACCTCTCCCTCAAAAACTAAACCAGATTCAGATACCAAAACACAACACCACACAATTATGGCTTCTAATAAGATCTTGCTGCTATTATTTCTCCTCTTTCTAGCACACTCCCAGCCAATCAGCCTTGTGAATGGAGATGCAACCTTGATCAAGAGAACTTGCAAGAACACCAAGTTCTATGATCTCTGCTTCTCCTCCCTCAAATCAGATCCTAGCAGCCCAGATGCAGATTCAAAGGGCTTAGCAGTGATCATGGTAGGGATTGGAATGAGCAATGCAACATCCACTTCCTCATACTTATCTTCAAAGTTGCTTAGCCCTTCCACAAACAACACAGCCTTGAAATTGGTGCTCAAGGAGTGTGCAGATAAGTACTCTTATGCAGGGGATGCACTCCAATCCTCTGTTCAGGATCTTGCTAATGAGGCCTATGACTATGCTTACATGCACATCACGGCAGCCAAAGATTACCCAAATGCTTGCCACAATGCTTTCAAACGCTACCCTCCTTTGGTTTACCCTCCTGAGCTTGCTCGTAGAGAAAATGGTTTGAAGCATATATGTGATGTGGCCATGGCCATCATTGATAATCTTGATTGGTAGAGTACCGGTTTTAATATTGTGGTCGCAATTGTGGTTGCTGAGTTGCATTAACATATAACTTCTACTTTGTAATGCAAACCACTATTCTCTTCTCTTGTGTTGATTTTTCTACTATATATATATGTATCTCAGTTTTTATGGTGTATGTATAATCAATGTATATACTACTATTTGTGTTTTTTCTTATCTAAATGAATCTATCCAAGTTTGATAGGTGCTATGGCAAATATTTAAGAGCAGGTTGATTTGCATGTTTATGTAGCAATGACCCACTTTATTTGGATGCAAGCTTGGCAGTGCTTGCAAAAAGTAGTAAAGGATTGTGCAAATAATAAATCTAGCTCCACTAACTAAAGTGGGTGAATTATTAGAGAGATCGTTTATGAGTGCTTATGTAAGTCTTAGTCAAGTATAGAAATTGAGAAAAAGGTTCAATGATTGTTACAAGTAACTTTATAATGATAGGTTACCATATTTTTTTTGGTCTACTAGGTTAGCATATTCATTTGATTTTTTTGTCATAATTTCTTCCCTGTATTTTTGAGGTAGGAGGTTACCTTGAGCTACTTGTCGGCCAACAACTAACTGAATCTTAGCTCGACCCCATTGAGATCACCTTTCAATAGATAAGAGGCTTTTGTGTACACACTGTTCCAAGGATCATAACTTTTTTCCTTTTGTATTACTGATAAAGAAAACTTTGTTTTTATTTTTAATATTGTGAAAAGATTTGGTTTTGTTGGCTATAGAAACTTGGGTTCAATAATTAGATTTTTGTAATGTTCTAGGTAATGGGCTTTCCGAACTTGCCCAATTCTTAGGCCGAAAACAATCTTTCCAATTCTTGTACAGAGTTATCGATTTAAACCCAAAACTAATGGGCTTATTGGGTCTTATGAAATTGGCTTTCTTATTTTTCTGGCCCTATATTAAGTCCGAAATGATATAAACTAGTGTTAGACACAAAACTTTGTGACTATTAAGTTAGTTGGTTAGGCCGTTATAACCGTAGTTAGTACTGAGAAATAATATTTCTATGTAATTTTTCTCAACTTTCGTGCTAAACAAAAAAAAACATTTTATAATGTATTTGTGAGAAAAAAAAAGAATATAGGATTAATAATGAATAAAATGAAATGAGTTCTATCTATCTAATGTCAGAACTACAACAATAACTGATTGTAATTTGAGTCAAAGTGGCAGTTCGTTTGCTTTATGAACCAAAAAAAGCATGAGATATCTGCCACAAGAGGAGAAGATATAGAATAAGTGCATTATGTCACACAAGTACATCATAGCAATTCCCAATGCCAATTGATTTCTTGCTCAGCCTTGGTTGAGTTTTTATGGCATGGTTGAGACATTGATGATGGATCTGACATTCAAAACATGATGTGAACATCATCAATCATAATTATATTATATTTTTATACATAAAAGAAAAACAGAGAAAGACATTGATGATGATGGCTATTCAGTTCTGAAATGATATTCATCAATCAGAAGTTGCTTGCCAAGTTACCATTATCAACTTCGTTAATTTGTGGATAATATCCCTCTTAGCTAAGTTAATTCAACAACTTCAATGCTATGTCTGTGACATGAATTTTTATTCTAACAATACTAAATTTAGAAAATAATGGATTGACATCAATTTTGGAGGGATACATTTAAGATGATAAAAAAAATTTATGAATAAAAAATGAGTAAAAAAAAATATATTTTAAAAATTATAGTCTTTAATTTTATACTTCTTGAAAAAATTATATTATATAATATTTTAAATTTGATAGTCTTAAATTTTATATGTTATAAAAAATGAGTAATCTCTAATTTTAAAGTTATAATATTTATTTTTATAATATATATATATATAAATAATATAATTTCATATTTTAAAATTTATAGTGTTGAATTTTTAATTTATGTAAAAGTTTTCTTGATTAGAAGCCCAAGAGAAAATGTGTAACAGCCACTTTGTATTTATTATATAATAATTGGTAATTGAAAGTAGTGGCACATGCGTTAATTATATATATGGCACATGTATTTATTGATTTGATATTAGTAATAATGGATCAATAGAATGAATATGAAATAAAACTGAAAATGCGTAAATGATTAAAACTCAAACTATTGTCCGAGTCTGGCCACCATGTATGTGAAACTCAGTCTACATATTGAAATAATACAATGGATATCAAATTAACGATTTTAGTGTTTAGTGCTTGAAAAATCAAGCAATTATTCATTCATTATTATCCGCCTTTCAGCATCACACCAATGTATATAATTCGATGAACACCAATGCATCACATTATATTGGGCAAGCTGTTATTATGTTACTATGTGTGTAATATGACTGTTGTAAATGAATGAATATATATGGGAAATACTGGATGAATGATGAAAAAACAATTAAATCAGTCAATGAGTCTATTTGATAACTTTTTAATCTAAAAATACTCTATTTAAGAAGTTAGTATTTAATGAGTTGAATAATTGTGACCCAAAATCTCTATATTGATTGATATTAAGTGTGCAAATATCATCACTCTTACTATATATATATATATATATATACTACTGTGAGGACGTTGCAATTTGCTTGCGATCATGCATATTGTATTTGGCTTATTACTAGCACTTTTAATATGAACCCTATCTTTGAGATTTGCTAGCTACTTATTAGTTTATCTTCTTATATATATATTTAGAAGATCATATATAATGTACTAATAATTGATTGATAATGAACGTGAATGTGATGAGATTTGATGGCCCTTTACTTTTTACAGTACACACAATAATTTCTAATAACACACATATATTCCTTGATGCGATCTATGCAGTGATGAATATATATGACACATTAATTCAAATAGCATGAAGCTAGCGCTCCTGCATGCCAAATAGAGATTAACTAGATTAGTATTTTTGGTTGACAATTATCTCTTGGTATGGATCGATGTAGCCTTAATTATTTTATGAGCATGGTTAGAGGCACAACAAAAAATCAGTCAAAACAGCCAACAAATGGGAATTTGGGCCACAATCCCAAGCCCATTAAAAATATACTCATGATTAAAAGTGATATTTGAGCCATAAAATGCTAAATGGGCTTTGTTGGCTGTTTTGGCTGATTTTTTTGTTGTGGCCCAAACATTTGTATTATTGTATTACATAAGTTGAATGATACCATAATAAGAATGATCGATGAGATTGAATGTTGAAAGCAGAGAACAGATAATAGTCTCAAACCATGTTAAATTAATAAGTTTAAAATGATATTTAAATTCTGAAAAATTAACCTGCCTACTCTAATTAAATAAGTTTTTTCTATACCACACTAAAAATATATATATGGTTTTGATTGGATACAATGTGTAGAGTATTTTATATATTTCACCCGTATATGTCAGCTGCACAAATGATACATATGCCAACCAATAAATTTTTTTTGGTACGAGAAATCAAAGCACAAGTTTGTGATATCACCCTTATTATATATTTATATATATAGAGGCACAATATTAATTATTTTCATGTAATAACATATGTATGAGTATATTAATATATTATATATATCGATTTACACATACATCATCAGCATCCACTTGCATATAAACTTTAGTAGTATATATATACAAAAGAAGGAAAATGCTGACGACGCGGAAAAATAAAGAAGCAACAAAACATGCATGCATAGGGAGAAGAAAAGGGATCTCTTTTCCAGTGTAAAAAGAAAACAGTTAGGTTTTGATGGATGCATCCGATCCGATCCTATCCGAACCGAATGAATAAATGGTATCTATCGCACAGATCATATCAGAAGATATATTAAAATTGGGCGGAATTCAACTAATTTAAGCATAAAGCATTGCCATGTTTTTCGTAACATTATTGTAAGTTAATTATATAATTATATATATGTAATAAACATGCATGGCATGAGATGCCATGACGATATGATATAGTAGAAATTATTTTGTTTTAACCGCTGAGGGGCTTTAATTTCTTGCTGGTCTGATCTGAACTCAAAGTCAAAACCATGATACGTCGTTATGCGTTATTACTGCAGCATTATGTATGTATGTATGTATTATCATGTTATAGGGTTTGGTCAGCATATATAGTGTATACATTAAATACGAGAGGGAGAGAGGAAATTAACGAGGGGGGGTGTATATGTATGTATGTGTTGAGTATTCATTATTAATTATTGATCTCTTGAATTGAATTGAATGGGTTGTAACGTCGTCACATACAAGTTTAAATAAATAAATAAATAAATTATTATTATTATTATTTATTAATAATTATTCCTTCCAAGCTTCCTTCCTTGAAGAGAGAGTAGAGCAAACAAACTTTCCGGCCAACTCCCAAACTGCATAAATATTATTATTATTATCCCATTCTCTTCTTCTCCCTATTCTATATTCTTCTATCTATATTCTATACACAGAGAGAGAGATGATGGGTGGATGTTGTAATGGTGTACGTAACCCAACGCCAACCGTTATGATTATTCCTCGGCCACTTTTGTCAACTATATCCTAACAAACCTTAATTTCCTCCCCGCCCTCCCTCGTGCATTTATATACGTAAATACAAATACAAAATTAATCAAATCAATCAATATTGTGTACAATATATCACATTTTGCAGCATCATTTTTTTTTATAATTTCTGATATATGTTATGCATATCATGTGATATATATTATGTACAATATATAATATTTATTGTGCATTTTATATTATATATGTTGTCATATAAACGATTTTAGCTATTTTTGTTTTGTTTTACATAGCATATATTATCACTTTCTCCCCCTTACAACAAACAGTTCTAGCAGTATTATTTTAGGGGAATGAAGACCATTTACAGTTACAAGTTATCACTGATTAAGTGATGATTATATTTTTTTTAGAAGGTATATTATATCTATAATTCATCATAAACATGAATTCATTTTAATTATCTGACCACAACAAATTACTGGTAATCTCTCTCTACATATACCATTAATAATCAAATCCCAAATTAAATGTTTAATTAATTAATTAATCCAATTAACTAGCAAGTATACTACATGGGTGGTTTGCCACAAACACTAATCACCATAATCAACATACATAAAACATTATTATGCCCTAATTATATTATATTATAATTAATTAATTAATTAATTAATTACCTTATGAAGATCGAAGGTGGTGGAGGAAGGTGGGTGGGTCATCACGGGCATGGGCATGGCTGATTGTACCGAATCCCATTCCAGCGGGGGGGATGTCCATGGAACTAGCGGGGGGAGCGGCAACAGAGCCATGAATTAGCATATTTGATGCAAAAGTAGGAGGCCAATAAGCTGAATCACTGCCGGGAGCTATGCAATTATTATTAATATTATGATTATGATTAAAGGTATTAGTGATGGGGAGTGATTGTAGCAGCCTGATCTGTCTCTTGAGGAATTTGACATAACGAATGGCTTCGTCGAGCATGGAAGCGGTGTCCATCTTGGTGCCGCCGGGGACGAGCCTCTGCAGGATTCGGATCCTTTCACTGATCCGCTCTCTCCGGTGCCGCGCTGCCACACTCTGTGGATCCTCGCTGATTCTCACGTTTCGCCTTTTCGGCTTTCGGATCGTTGCCGGGTCGATCTCCACTGGCTGCATAGCTGCGATCTTGTACATCATCTCCTTCATCGCTCCCAGCTCCTCTTCTTCTTCTTCTTCCTCTGCCTCTGCGTCTTCGTCCAATTGGATTATTCCCCCCAGTATTTCATTGAAGAAGCTAGAAGAGGATGAGGAAGAAGAAGAAGAGGGTGGTGGGGGTATCATGTGAAGAGGGTGGTTGTTGGGCCAGATTAGAGCTCCAGCGGCAGAGCATATTGGAATTTGTTGTTGCTGATGATGATGATCATGATGGAAAGTAGCAGTAGTAGTAGTGATGCTGTTGCTGTTGCTGTTGTTGTGTTGCTGTTCTTGTGCTGTTGTTTCCATCATCTTCTGATTATTCCAATTACTGCGGCTGCTGCTGCTGCTAACAACATTTGTCATCAACAATGTGTTCTGATTATTATTACTACTACTATCCATGCCCGCCCGCCCGCAAAATGTATGATATATATGATTAATTAATGGGTGGGTAAGAGAGAAGCTAAGAGTAAAATTGAAGGAGAAAATTAATTAAGGAAAAGCAGGGGGCCGGGAATCAGTAAAATTGGGGTTACTCTCTCCCTTGAAATTTGTAAATAATATATATGTATATAAACCTCTCATATAAAAGGGTAGCTTGCAAAGAAGTTGTTTCATTATTCATGATCCTCAACATTCATACATTTTGTCTTTGATGGTTGGGTGGTGAGGAGGGAGGGGGGGTTTAGTTGTATGTATATATTCACTGAACTGAAAGTAGTGGCTGCCAAATACAAGTACAGCATAGATAGGTAGATAGATACATATATAGATGGATGAATAAATCAAAAAAAGGACTAAAGTTGCAGAGTGGAGTGAATGATGCGGTCCTTCGTTCTAACAAAATGTCAAGGATTTAGGGAAAATTAAAGGGGGGGTTTTGTTTAACGGTGATGAAATACTACTGCTAAAGAAGAAGAAGACTATGGTGCTGCCTTACTCATCATATTATTATTCCAACAAGAGACACTTCTCCTCTCTCTCTCTCTCTCTCACTTTTTGTGCACTGAAATCCTAGCTAGGCCTGCTTCTCTCCCTTTCCATTCATACACAGCGAAATTATTATATTATTGCCTGCTTTCTACCATCGGACAAATCAAATTCATTTTCTTTTCTTATTTTTATGATTTTGACATTAATGTAATAACATCTAAAAGCTTTTATAATTATTTTCTTCACAAAATCAAAATAATAAGAAATGAAGGGTGATCGAAAACTGTTTATTATATATATATATATATATATATCCATCCTCTTGAATCATTCTTTTTTCCAACAAATCATATTTCTTTTGTTGCTTTACTGATTATTTTTTTAAAAAATTGAAATTTCAGAATATACTAAATGTTATTATTTGTTTCTGTGTAATCAAAAGTGATTGATAAGATTTAAGAAGAAGACATAAATTAAAGTAAGATGATCAGTTTCACCAGCAATAAATATGCATGGTAAACCACCGTTCATATGGAAACCAGTTTGCAATCCCTTTAATTTGCATATATATATAGTGCCAAGTTCATTCTATTTCTATGGGCTACTTATTGATAGATATGTACATAGTATGTATGTATGTATAAAGGATGCAGTTCCAAAGTCATAATTAATTTTGACATCACCTCCCTCATTTCACGTGTCATATATGTGCGCTCTTGGATATATATATATTTTCCTCTAGTGCTGGCCGGCCGTAACTAAGTTCTTCTATCTGTATTATTATTATAGCCATTCATAAATAAAATACCCTCAAACAATAATCTAAATCAATTGATTTACATAGTAGTAGTTGATTAGCTGAATATATAGATAATTTCTGCTTTAATTTGAAGTAATAACGGATTAATTATCAAGCATGAATCATACTAAGTAAGGTGTATGTATTCTTTGATGGTGCAATCAATTAGGGTTATGTGAGCGTGTGACGCCAACTTTTGACTACGGTGGAGAGAGAGAGCAATGAAATTTCACAAACTTGAAAATAGACGCAACGATTTCAGAAAAGAAGTTAAAGAGAGGTATCTGCGTTACTGCGCATTAATTGTGACCATTCAACAAGTCATATACTATATGAAAGACTAAGATAACAAGAATTGATGTATATGCAGTCACAAACCAAAAGCATATATATTACATCAGCAGCGAGAGAGGGATCATGATCAGACGGTGGAGCATGCATCACACAAACACAACAACTGAAGTATGCATGTGTGATCATTTCATTTAATTTGTTTTCTTAATTTTGCAGAGTTCTCAAGTACCACACAAACACACCCACCTGCGCGCCCTGTGTCTATGTTTCAATTCTACAATTGCGCATGCACCAAGCAATCATTGTAGGGTTTCCATATATCCTTCCCAACCAAACAAATTAAATACCTGCTCTCTTCTGCTTCTCAACAATTATTACTTTTGTTCCATATTTAATAAATGTGAGCTCTTACGGATTAAATTAAAAAGTTTCATTTTCAGGCAAATTATAAGATTGAAAATATATGCTTATCATGGTTGCACTGTTATTAATTGTTGATCTTGTTATCTTCCAGTATTTTTTGCACATTGTCTCGTTCGTTTGGAAATTATATATCGCGCCATGGATGATTACATTAATTTATTGCTTGCACGGTTGCACCATATATATATATATATATATGCACGTGAATGTACGTGTAATGTCTGAATTGCGTAGCTGAAATTGTGGATTGCAAGTAACAGAAGAGGTTGTACTGTATACAAGAACCATGCATTAATCATGTCGGGAAGAGGAACGAGGAGTCATTTGTGCCAATTCAATTGCATTTACACACACTTGCAACAATTTCTATTCTATCCTATAAAGTAGTTAATCGCATTGGACCTACCCAAAGCTATTCCATTCCTTCCTTCCACGCACATTTTGACATTATGGTTTTAGGCTATAGCTTGCTTTTATGTGATCAACTTTTAAGGGGAAAAACAACACTAATGAAAGGAAGTCCATGGTAAAAAGATGACTAGTGAAACTCAAAGTAATTCTATAATACAAAAAGAGAAAGCACTTAGATGGAATAAAAAGAAATAAAAATGTCCGTTATCAATGTCAGGTCGATCATGATGGTAAGTGTATTGATCTAAGATCTTTGTTGATATGTTTATTTTTTTTAGAGAACAATTTGTGAGGTCAAATACAACTAATTGATTTTAGCTTTAATTAATTTCCATTAATGACAATTTGTTGAATGCAGTTATACATAGTTTAATGCCGCAACAGAACCAATCAGAAAGCAGAGAGGGCTTTATCCTGTGGGTGGATTAAAAAGGTGAGAAAATGCAGTTATAGCAAGGATAATGAATTAGGAGAAGAGTTGGAATGAATAATAATGATGTATGGAAGATTGTGTTTACGAGGAGGATTGGGTCAGATCTGACACGAACCCATGCATTGAATTCATTCACTTTCCCACCATACTTAAGGGAGTTAAAAGAGTGTCATGGAATTCAACTCCCACCTCTTCAAAATGGCCTCCTCTCCTCAGAGTCAGGACCAGTGACTTGCTTGCTTACACTCACCGAATTCCACACTTGCCCTTTCAGGAAAAAGGGGTTGAAAAGTGTTCCTATTCTTGTTTGGTCTAAGAATGGCCTTTGGAAAGCTCTTCTTTGGAGCTGTATTCTGATGGGGATTGGGATTGGGATTGGGATTCTTGTTTAGTTCAGTTGGCATTCAAGGAGTGACCACAGAAACAGAGGGAAAGTAAAAGGAACCTTACCAAACATATGATTCAATCATTTTTAACACCTATAATTTTCGACATTATATAAAATTTTAGAGTATAAGAACCAAACAGATGTCTCGTCCTATAATACTAGAATAAAGTGCTAAACAAAATGAATAATTCCACACATAACAAGTGCCTTACATTTCGTGTTGCAAACTAATGTATACAGGCTCAAACACCCAATAATTGTTTTACGAGGAAAAAACAATTGAAGAAGAAATAAAAAGCTCCGAGAATACTGTATGTATACAAAATGCTACTGCTAGATTCTACTAGCCACTAAATACACAAACAAGAGGAACCCCCCAGGAGTACAAAAAAGAAAAATTAATTATCCAATAACTGAGGATACAGGAAGCAGTGCACATCAAAGACAATAATAATAACACCTAGCAAAATATAGTGGATAGATTTCTATACTTGCACTCACTGGGGCTTCTGAACCTTTTCCACATATGCCTGCAACCAAAAGGACAAGAGTTATAAATAAGACAAGCTGGAAGGAAGGGCCACAAGCAAAATATATAGAACTTGTAGACAAAAAAAGGATAGGATGGTCAAACATGGAGGGTCGAATCTTAACCACTACTGACCTGTACAAGTTTGTTAAGCTTTGGTTTTGAAAATGACAAATAATGGTCAATTTTCTCTTGTGTCTGAGGAATATGGCCCTCCTGCATGGTACCAGTTACTTTATCAACAACTTTTTTCACAATTGTTTTATAATCTTCTTTAGTGATTTGACCTTCTTTCCATGTTGGTTTCAGAAGCTCCTTAACAAACTCAACCAATGAAAATTTAAATGCACGAATCCCCTTTACATCCTTGGGTTTCTTGGCCTCATCTGGTCCACCATTCCGGTCCATGTTTTCCAAAGGACCATTCTCTTTTGTATTTTTAAGACCATCTAGAGAATTTGGTCTTTCCTCAGCTACCACTTCATTGTTATCCTTAGAAGAATCACCACAATTTTGTTTCCCACTAGCAACAGCTTCCTTTAGCTCAATACTATCACACATTGGATCATACGGCTTTGGGAATCCAACATCAGGATCTGGCTTGACCAATGTATTGGAAACCATTGTAGTAGGCACTTCAGTTTTGGCTTGGGAAGGAGGGTCCTTAACATTGTGAGGATTTAAGGCAGCATAGAGTTGTGGCAATTGCTGACCTGATCCAAGGATATGAGCCAAAGAGACTGAGAGATTGGACAATTGAGCAAGCTGTTCTTTGCTTACCATGTCCTGCATTGGAGGATTTCTGGAACTAATCTGTGATGAGCCTGCATCCATGATATTCGGTTCAACAGAGTACTTTTTCTCAGAAGAGACTTCTTGGTTTTGCAAACCTTCAATGGCTCCTGCTTTTGATGGAAGAATAGGAACTGCCACTTGAACTTGTTCAACTGCATGGAGTCTTGAAGAATCCCAAGCATTAACATTTTGCAAATTCTGATTCAAGTCTTGTCCTGGAAGAACATCCACAAATTTGTCTGTCACTCTTATTGTCAAATTTTAATGCAAAAACACACTTCTTAATATTTAGGGGTTGCACTTTCAGGGTAAAAGATTTTTCAAAGTAAAAGAAATTTACATTCAGAAGAATGTCAATCATATGATTACCTGGAGTAACTTGTACTCTGTCATGTTCGGCTGTGGCTAATTGCGTACTGCCCTGGGTTAACCCGGCAATAATCTTCCCATGCTCTTCTTCTATATGGCTGGAAGATCCTACCCTATAGTTCCAATCAGGAGACATTTTTGAATCACCAGGCCAAATGTCTATACCTACTGTCTGGGGAGTGTGCATGTTGGCACCAGCATTTTCTGCTAGCCAATGGTCAGCTTCCTTCTTATCACTTGAAAATGGGGGTTCACCATGCACCCTGCTCTTATCTAAACTATGATCCTGTGCATCTCTCATAGGCCATACAGTAAGACCAGGATCAGTTGCACCCATATCTCCAACTTTATCTTCAACCAGCTTTGCTGAATCAGAGACAACAACTATATCATTCTGCTTTGGACTGTCCCACGCTTTATCTGCATCAGACATACTGCCATCTATACCCCATCTATCAGTTCTTAACCTTCCATTAGGACTAAATGAATCACTCAATTTTGGTCTATCCAATGTCTGATGATCTCCACCTGGACTGCTTCCCCACTTTTCATCCCTTAACCTTCTATTAGGGCTCCTACATGTTTGCATATCATGAGAAAACCTACAATATTTACCATTACGACAATTTCCATTAGCAAAAAATTTGCAAAGAGTATCACCACCGCGGTTTGGCACATGTCCACTGCCCTGCTCAAAAGAATTATCTTTGCGCCTCCCATCATTATCCCTTTCTCTCTGTAATTCATCAACTGAACTTTTACCATACCCATCAGAAATGTCATGATGCACATATTTGCATGATGCTCCCATTCTACACCTGCCTTTTGCAAAATGAATACAAGCTTCATTAGACCTACCACTCTTATGTGAATGGTCCCTACGCTCATGTGGATCTGAATATCTGGGAGCTCCATCTTCCCTGTTTTTACTTTCCCAACTATCCTCATAATTGTGGTCATCATGGTGAAGAAAATGGCAATTGCTGCCTCTTCTGCACTTACCAGCAGAAAAATCTCTACAAATTTGTGTTGATCCTCCACCCCTCATTCTATTTCTGTCATTGACTCCTGAATCCAATCTAAACCCATGGGGAGGGCTTCGGCTCCTACTACTCCTAGGCATGACACCAGGCAAAGAAAAGCAGATAATTAACAAACCCATGAGCAACTAATAAAATTACACACTGTCACAACAATGGCTTGATATCATCAATATACCAGCATGATATTTGTTAGGGAAAAGGTTGCCATTATTTGAAATTAATGACCCCCTCACAATCAAACATCTACAATAGAACGCAGTCAGAAAATCTAGGATGAACAAGTTGTTAAAATTATACAGTTCAAAAGCTTCATTCCCCTTCAAAATCCAAACTCACAAACATACCCTAAAGCACTCACAAAGAAACAAACTGATCAGAACAAATACTACACAGACATTGGATGCAAAATCTGAAACAAACAAACTGAAAATAGCATTGAAACATCAATATAAGAAAAGGCTCAAAAGTGCTTGGCAAAAAAAGATATTTTAAAACTTCTATACAATGCAGCTTCTGAGCATTACTCCAAAAGCTAAAAATTTCAACACAAGACTGCTAGATGTTGAAATAATGCTCATGATTGCATGCACCTTTCTAAATGTTTAAGAAATAGATCATGAAGTGCCTATTAAAAATGTTATCGAGTGGAAAATGAAATGTGTCCAAAGTAGCAAATTAATTTTTGGAATAAAAACTTGTTCTGAGAGGTTTCAAACCATTCTCCTGGGTGTACATAGCCCCTCTGCTAAGTGCAATTACTTAAGACTAAAGAAAATAAGAGAAGTATATATAATAATACATATAAGAAAATTATGTTTATTTATAGTCAAGCTCCAATAATAAAGCACCTGTTAACTGCATTGCTTCCATCAATTTTCAGAAAATAGGGTCAACAGAGTCACATGCAGTAGAGAAACAAACCTGCCTGATCTTATCCGAACATTTTTTGGAGATTGATTATGTCTCTGATGTTGCCATTCCTCAAACCCAGGAGATATTTTCTTGCTGTAGCTTGCATCTGCTTCCCACTCTATTTCTGCATCCATACCTCTGTAGTCTTTATCCATAATATCATCTTTATTTGAACCTCTGCCTCCAGAAAAAGGTTCCCTACCCAAGCCAGGTTTCAACTTGTCATTTCCTTCAATATGGGGTCGCTTTGAATTATTGCTACCAGCAACATCTTCAGAGGACCATCTGGACCGTAATTGCTTACTATCAGGTGCAAATTCAGAACCATCTCCCAAATCCCACTTTGAAGAGCGCTTTCTGCCACTTCCACTCATTTCACTAGCCAAAGCTGTAATGTTTGCAGTGTGGTCTGAATTACACAACAAAAAATAAATCACCTGAAACTTGAAATGATCCTCATTCTTCTACTTACTTTTTTTCCACAAAACGAAAATAACTTTGGGGGAACAGAAACAGCAGAAAGCTCTAAAATTAATAAGAAGCAAAAAAAAACATGGCAAGCAGATCAACAAAATCTATGAAAGAAGTTCCACAAAGTTATCAACAAGCAGTCAAGATTCAGAAGAAACAGTGCAGAAAAGCAAGCAAAGAAAAACAATTGATCTGAAAGAAGCTTCAAAAGCAGAAACTGCTGGCTGAAAAATTCTAGCATCTCCAGATAATTCATAGTGGGGAGCAGTGAACCAAATTCAACTGTCATATACTCGAGTTTGATTATACAATTAAATTGAACTGATGCAACTCAAATTGGGAATTTTGCTTTCTACCATCCCCACAAGGTTATCAGCTAACAACTTTAGAGTAAAGCAGTGGGATGTCTCCCAAAGCACAGCATGCAGATTGGAATTTGGATGGATGAACTTAAGGCACAGCGATTGCAGCAATGCCATTTTCATCAGCAGCAAATACACAGGTGTAGTTATTTTTAAGACAATATTTCTGAATTTGCTTTGTAGATATGCTAAATAAGAATGAATAACGGTAGATAATACATATTGCAACCATCCATCCTGATTCATGACTGAGTTTTTAACCCACAATTTCGCATTAAAATTCAGGATATATTATATTATATATGAAAAGGAAGAAGCTTTTCCAGGGAAAGAGGCTACTAGGCCAATCAACAAGGGGAAAAAAACTATGCACAACCTCCTTATAACACAGCAAAAAATATTTAATTATATATCTGGTCCATTCCCCCACATCTTGCGTCATCTTGTCAATCCAATAAAACCTCATTGAGTTACAGAGTTTGAAGAACTTTTATACAGGAACCCTTTCACTACTAGTTTCAGATTTGGATATGTATGCACTCCTTAGTGACACCAAATAAAGAAGGAAACTGAATTTTAAGAGAACAAGAATAGCATGGTGATAACAATAAGAGAACAGTCATCACAGTAATGGGGAAGCTTCAAGGTATAAGAGATGTGAATTGAGGTTGAATCAATATCCTATCAGGTCACATCAGATGGTGAGGAGTGAGGAGATGATAATTTTCTACAGATCTAGTGGGACACGAAGTTGTGACCATATACTATACTATTATTGGAGTGTACCAAAGAATTGTTGAGACTAGAATAACATTTGTTTATACCCTCAGGCCATCCTCCTGTGATTCATGGAGCACAGCCTAGGCTTTTCTTAATGACGCATAAGCCTAATAGGAGTGCAAAACTTATAGTAATGCTACCAATCTATAGGACTCAAAATCAAATAGAGACTTTACTTGGTCTTGTATATCTGATTGGAACCCTAATTGAAGAAAGTAAATTATTCCAAGATAAAGAATGCATATGATTCCTAGATCTCAAATTGACCCCAAACTTCAACAGCAAGACAACAAAAATGCTTGCATCAGCAGACAAGCAGATACAAGAATCCTAGCACTTCCAAACAGTCTTCCAAAGCCTACACATGCTCTCCACAACCCATTAAAAATCTACATTCACAACAGAACTTGTAGAACATTCTTACAACTACAACGCTTGTAGGATTCAATGTATCTCATAAAGTTTTCAAAACACTCAACAATGGAACCCTCCAGAAGTGGATCAAAGCCACAATATATGCTGCACTGTTTTTCTTCAATGGCTGTTCTTGATGATTGGGCACTAGTGTATCAGGTCAAACTAATTATATAAGGCAACTCATCCTTTTCCAGTACTTGAACTAGCCTGTGGATTATTCTGATATCTTAGAACATAATGAAAAGTTCTCCACAGTCCACTCCAAAACAACTAAATATTGAATTGATTTAATGTGTTTTAAGATCCATGCTCTTGTGGAAGGGCCAAATGCCACTGGGAACATATTTACACCAGCTACTTTGAGTGAACTTGGTAACACCTCCACGCATTGATCACATGAAATTACTGCAGAAAAATTTATCTAATATTAGCACTTTGAAAAATGTACTCTTAGTGGAGATACAGAGAACTAAAGCACATAGGAGACTGCCAACCCAACTATGGCACTACCTAAGATCTTGGTAATCTAGCTACCTACATCGATGAAAGCCTAAAGATCTTCTGTGTATGGATAAGAGACCAAACGTATAACCATATGATCAACAGGTTGGACTGTTGGAGTGACCACACAAATAACTTTTATGCAGCTGTGGTGTAAGAAATCGGGTTCTGACAACAGTAAGGGAAAGGCTAAACTAGATCTAGATGACTACATTTATCCAGGCCAGAGTACATTCCGTCCTGAATTCCCAATCATAAAGAGTTGATGCATACAGGGTAAAAATCCTAACTTTATATGGGGTTGCAATCCAAAACAACAAGAAGAATCAATGGGGGAAAGAAAACCAATATCGTGAGCAAAGCCGATCTATTCAAGCAAAATTCTATAAAAAAATTAATACTATTTTCTGTCTGTATCCTAAATCCAACACGAGAGAAAGAAAGAAACAGAAAAAAAAATGAGATAGTACTTTCTTGATCATTCCTAACCTTAAACATATAACAGCTACATCTAGCAGAAAAAAAAAAAGGAATAAAAGATAGAAGCTTTCAATAATAATAATAATAAAAAAGACGACTTTAATGCTCCTCGTTCTGATGGCATGTCTCCAAGGTCGCTAGCTAGGATATCAATAATCTAAGTATAAACGAGACTAGGAATCGTAACGTATGAAAGAACAAACAATATGCACCAAATCCAAGCACTCAAGTACGAAAAGCAGTGGCTATTAGGTTTAAAGGAAGCTCAAAATAGAAATTGCAGTAGACATATAAAGCCCTAGATATATATAAAAAAAAAAGAATGGAAGAGAAGACTTACGAGTGAGACGATAGTATTAGTGACTGAGAAGAGAGCGAAGAGAGAAGAAACCCTAGAAAGAATGTACTCTGGCCTGGATAAATGTAGTCACTCGTAAGCTCACGCAATGTAGTCACTGGTTAAATTTAAAAAGGTAAAATAAAATGTAGTCACTGGTTTCACGGCAAAACGCGCTAATTAACTTTAAAAAGGTAAAATAAAATGTTGAATTTAATTTTCATATATTAGTACACGATCAATTGCCAAAAAAATATAATAACTAACAAAAAAGAATTGCCAAAAATAAGCTAATGGGGTTTTTGGTTGAAGGACACCTAAACGACATAACCAATGTGATTAAATTGCGCATTGCAAATGCTTTTTTATTGTTTATGGCCCCCCTCTTTGCGTATCTTTTTGAAGCCCAACATGAATGAATTTGAAGGCCTGCTCACTTTTGACAAAATTGTTTTAGTGAGTGCTCAAGATTGCATAAAATAAAAACATTGAGATTCCTTTGATACTTGATAGTGATGGGTCCTTGCTGTAATAGGTCGCTTTCAGCCGACATGAGTGTTGCATAACGTCCAGATGTGGATCTATTTCTATCTGCAACTCACATGTCCCTCAGAGCCCCATCCATCTTAACTGAAAATTTACCACCCTCTTTTATTTATTTATTTATTACACACCAACCTCAGTCTACTCTGCTGAACCTGGTGAGGAGAATGAAGAATGAAAGAATGAAATAACCATAACAGAACAAAACAAGCACAGTTAGTTAGGTTGCAGTAGTAGATGGTGATCCAATTTAGGAAGGCGAGCCAGCCAGCCAGTATTTTTAACCAACTCGATTGCTACTGGCTGCTAAAACCCCCTTCCCTTGCATTTAATTAAGAATAGTAACTCCTACAATTAATGATGACCAGAAAACCCACTAAACCCAACACCATCACCAACGCCTTCCTCCCACCATTTCCAATACTCACCAGATCCACCTTCCTCATCCTCACAATGGCCACCATCCTCTCCCTCTCCCTCACTCTCTGCATCATCCTCACCTTCTCCCTCTCCCTCTCCCTCTCCCTCTCCTCCGCCCCCTCCCCGAACATCCTTCAAGCCTGTAATGCCACGCGCTTCCCTCAGCAATGCCATGCCATCCCCGCCATTTCCAACCCCACGCCCCTCGCAATCATCCAATCCGCAATCTCATTCTCCTACAAGAACCTCGAAATCGCTGAGACCATGGTGAGGTCCATCCTGGATACCTCCAGAGGGAGCAATTCCCGCTCCACCGCTGCCAATACCTGCCTCAAGGTGCTACGCTACTCCCGCCACCGCACCTCCCTCGCCGCCGCCGCGCTCCCCCGCGGCGCCGTCAAGGACGCCCGTGCTTGGATGAGCGCCGCGCTAACCTACCAGTACGGGTGCTGGTCAGGCCTCAAGTACGCCAACGACACAGCTTTCGTCGCCAAAACGATGTCGTTTCTCGACTCTCTCACCTCGATCACAAGCAACGCGCTAAGCATGATCGTCTCCTATGACCGCTTCGGAAACGACACCGTTTCGTGGAGGCCGCCACTCACGGAGCGTGACGGATTCTGGGAGCCTTCCGGGTCGGGTGGATTCGGATCCGGAAGCGGGTTCGGGTTGCCGGCGAAATTGACACCGGACGTTACGGTGTGCAAGGGAGGGGGCAGTGGGTGTTACGGGACGGTGCAGGAGGCGGTTAGCGCGGCGCCGGATAACGTGAACGTTGGGGAAGGGAGGTTCGTGATTCACATAAAGGAAGGGGTTTATGAAGAGACGGTTAGGGTTCCGTTCAAGAAGAGGAATGTGGTGTTCTTGGGTGATGGAATGGGCAAGACTGTGATCACCGGTTCTGCAAACGTGGGCCAACCGGGAATGACAACCTACAACTCTGCCACCGTCGGTGAGATTTTTCTTTCCTTTCGTTTTGCGTCTTTGGTGTTGGTTTTATTGCTTCTTCAATTCCCAGATGGTGTTTTCTTTCTTTCTTCTTTTGGCTTTTTTTAATGCAAATTGCAGAGTAAGAAAACCATTATTTTCGTCAAATAGCTGGATTAAGAAGAAAAAATAAGTCCTTTTTGTATTGCTTTTTCTTGATGGCTTGATCAGTATAGGTTTTTGTAGGTGTTCTTGGGGATGGATTCATGGCTAAGGATCTCACAATTCAGAACACTGCTGGTGCTAATGCACACCAGGCTGTAGCTTTAAGGTCAGACAGTGATCTTTCTGTCATTGAGAATTGTGAATTAATTGGCAACCAAGACACTCTTTATGCCCATTCCTTGCGCCAGTTTTACAAATCATGTCGAATCATAGGCAATGTGGACTTCATATTTGGAAACTCGGCAGCAATCTTCCAGGATTGCCAGATCCTAGTCCGGCCCAGGCAAGTCAGGCCGGAGAAGGGTGAAAACAATGCCATCACAGCACAGGGAAGAACGGATCCTGCTCAGTCAACAGGCTTTGTTTTTCAGAACTGCTTGATTAATGGCACCGAGGAATATATGGCATTGTATCACAGCAAGCCTAAAGTACATAGGAACTACCTGGGTAGGCCATGGAAGGAGTATTCTAGAACAATTTTCATTCATTCGGTCCTGGAAGCCCTTATCACACCCGAGGGTTGGATGCCATGGACTGGGGATTTCGCACTGCGGACACTTTACTACGGAGAATTCGGTAACTCGGGGCTTGGTTCTAATTTGACTCGGAGGGTGCCATGGAGTAGTAAGGTCCCAGATGAGCATGTGTTGACATATTCGGTGCAGAGTTTCATTCAAGGAAATGATTGGATTCCATCATCTCAATGATGATCTCATTGTTTTGTAGAAGAGTTGAGTGATTATATAGCGAGGAAGAAGAGGCATCAGTGAATGAGGAAAATTTTTTTCACATCCCCTTTTTCCTTAGTTGATGGTTGTATTACATAATCATAACTGAGTAAAAAAAACTACATTGATTACATTCCACAAAGCTTTCCATGAGATGTAACTAAGGTAAGAACTTATGGAAGGAAAAACAAAGAATACAAACGCAAGAAAGAGGGCCATGTGTTATTACTCATTCATGTCATTATTGAGCTTAATTCCTCAAAAATTGAATTGTGGTATATTTTGGCATAATATGACCAGAATTTAGTAGTACATCATCCTGTTTATGCATTAGGAAATTTTCCTTTATCCTTTTCGCCTAACATTAATTGTGACAATATCAAAACAGAATTTAGACACTGAAACTCAAATTTACAAACCAGAAAGAGATGTTGTGGTAATTGCAGGTGGTGTTGGAGTGTAGGACTCATCATCAGTCCAATTTGTCTCTCCCCAATGCCGCAACATACTCTTCCAATTGCACAGGTTATCTACACATTTCTTCAAGCGCCTATCTTTAACCTTAATTCTCCAATGGCCATCTGTGTAGTTTGCTATCTCGGCCTGCCGACGATCCCACTCTAATTGTGCCTTCTGCTTTGACTTCAACATGCAAAACTGCTGCAACACCTCAGGCATTGCATCATGCACCTTCCACCATTTCGCGTGAGCAACATCGCTCGCGAACTCGTGGAATATATTGAAATTCCAGTTACAGTCATAGTCCCGAAAGCATAACCATGGCTTCAAACCTAGGTAGTGAAGGACATAGAGGATTGGAGGCTCTGCACCAAATAGCATAGTTTTCATTTGTTTCTTCTCTTCCTCATCACCAATCCAAAAATGCTTCAAGAAGTTCATGTGTCTTGGTATCCTGTGCCACCATGTAAATATTTCATTCAGATATCCCTGGTCCCCTCCATTGTAGGACTCAATCTCATTAATATGTTCCATCAGTAGCTGGAATGTGCAGTTTGATGGCTCCACCACCATGACACCAGAGTTGAAAAGTGTGGCATTGTTTCCAGTAGCAGTGATTTCTGGCATGCCAAAGAGGAAATCTATGTTCCTTAGAATTAGTAAATCTGCATCAATGAATATTATCTTGTCGTAATCTGTCAGCTGCCATAACCGGAACTTGCTGTAGTTCCATTCATTGTAAGCATCTTTTTCGGCTTTCGGGTTTCGGATCCTCTTTATTGTCCTAACTTTCCACCCTGCTGCTTCCAAACCGCTTCTGTGATATCCACTGATTGTCTCATCGACAAGTATTACAAGGTCTCGTGTTGATCCCGACATGCGGATGCTTTGCGCCGCAGCTATGGCTCCACATACATAAACATGAGCTGAATGCAGAATTGTTGCATAGGCTTCTCGTCGAGCATTTCCATTGTAAACCAGCTCTGCATCCAATAAATTCAATGTCACAATTGTGATAACAAAATTGTAATGACAACAACATGACAGTACATGGAGGAATAATCACATTCCAAAGATAAAAATATGATATGTCTATGCATATTAACAATTTATTTATGTGAATTTGAAGGCATATAATCATATGATGTCATGAGTCAAGAATGTGCGTGTGATAGAAAGAGAATAGAACTGACCTCTGCCCCTCATTGGAAGTGCAAGTTCACAAGATCCTACGGGTAGGTTGACTTTTTCTCTCAAAACACTCAGATTCGGTCTGTATAACCATACATTCCCTTGACGTCCAACTAGCTCTTTGCAGGTAAACAGATTTGGTACCGGAAAGCAGTCAGTAATAAAGAGCACATAGACAGAATAGTTGCCTTTGAAAGAGGTGGCGAGGCGAGCAGCAGCAAGCTGCAGGTGAAAACGAGCAACATCTCTAGACCAATTCCCGGCATCACCTTTCCGGCAAGGAAGCTTGATAGCAATGAGGTTAAGTCTTATACCAGGAGATCCAACACTTGGTAGAGAAGGGCAGACAGGAACTTCTTTCTCTTCTTCCTCATCAATCCATTCAGGGTATAGGGACTCCCATGTCACATTTCTTGCTGCATACTCCAAGTGCAGGACAACATGTGTGACATCAGGCATGAGATTCTCCCAACGAGTTATCTCAGTCTTGTTGAAATTCAAAAGACCAATGCCTTGAAATTCAGTTTCCCCTGTCAGCTTCTTAGTGATTTGCACTATATCATCCCAATCAGTATCTACATTAGGAGCATATCGAGGATCTGAGCCACCCCATATCCACCTGATTACACATGAATAATTTTATATCTAATAAGTCCTTTTACATGAAATCTTTTGAGCCAAGAATTGAAGCATATATTATATAGATGGTGTGTGTATTTGCATGCATAGAATAATGTGTCTTACCGGGAGCCAGAGCTTGATAAATGGTTGGTATTGTAGACCTCTGGAGAGCAGAGGAGGGTTACAAAAGTGCCACAAATGGTTATGAGTAGGATCAGTTTCAAGAAAGAAAACTTGCATCTTGAGCTCCTATCCTGTGTAGATAAGTGGAAAGGTTTCTCTATATCTCTCGCTTTGTTACTTCTTGGCATTCTTCGTTTGTATAAATCTTCACTGTACCACGTAATTAGTTATTCAAGAACAATATTACTAGATATAAACACAAATAATGATAATAACCTCATCAAATCCTAGCACCTTTACATAAATTTTTACTATGATAATTAGGGGTTCAAATTTGTAATTGTGTAAAAAAAAAATGCTAAGACAAGCCTAAATTGTGAATTCTCATGTCAATAATATTGTAATTAAGTCATTAAATGCTGGAGTTTGATTTCAGATCAACCTCACGTCCAATATCTAGCAAATATATATTCTGTAATCATTGTCTTTGTAATGTAATGCAAAATGTTATATATTCTCACAAATATTTCAAGTTCATGATCGTACTTAAGCTCTAAGCAAGCATGACTTGTCTTGTCCATTCTAGAAAATTGAAAAGATAGATATGAGTTTGAAGCTCTAAGCAAGCATTAACTGGTCCATTCACGGGCCTACATAGGTGATGGAAGAAACTTAGAAGGCATACTATAGGTTGACCCAGAAGAGGTGAAAAAAGAGAGAATATTATATTATAGAAAAGATAAATTCTTGTGCAGGTTAAAGGATAAAAAATAAGAATTTTTTTTGTATGATTTCAATTCATTAATAAAATTACTCCTTACTCATAGAACTGGATTTTATAATCCTCAAACCAAATATATATATATATATATATATATATATATTAAAGAGATTAAATGTATGGAATTGGTTAGACATCTGTGGGCCCATATGATTTTAAAATGTGCAAAAGAGTGGAAAGATATTATTGCACTTTCTTTTGTGCATATTCTAAAGTTTTTTATTCATTGATAGAAGAGAGTTTGACTCGGAATTAATTAACAACAAATTGACATACAACATAAATATGTCCAACTAATATCCAACGTGTGCTATTACATAATATATAATGAGTGTTACATGTATAACACATATACATATAACACACGTTTTGTATCATAAATAACACACGTTGGATGCTAGTTGAATATAGGACAAACGGATTAATTAATAAATGAATGATAAGGCTAAGATCCTTGGTAAGTTGTAACAACCGTAGAAAGGTGTTGGGCAATGTTGGCACATTTGTTCCATACATGAGTTGGTAAGAATAGTGCTCATTACCTACTACATTAATTGCCTCTATATGTGTGGATCACAATATATATATATGGTTAAAGCTGATCGAGAAAGCTAAATCATTGGTTATATACATTTGTGCAAAAGAATATGAATGAAATGAAAATCATCATTGAGATAGAATGAAGACTGATATATATACACACACGAAAGAGTACTTGAAAAAAATGGTTGGTCTGTTTAATTTGGCTTCCTTCCTTCGACCGTAAATAACAAGTATTTTGAGACAAAATGTCATTATCATTTAATTTGCTGAGTATATTAATATGGATCACACACTGGCGAATGAAAAGGATTGTTGAAAGCATTACGAAACTCTTAAAATCTTATATACTATATCTTTGTTCATGACGGAACAATTTAATGTTAGCACCTAATTCGGGTGGTAATAAGTTCGCAATTTTTAAATTAATAACCATGATTATAATAAATTTAAGAAAAGAAGAAGGTTGGTCTTTTAACTTCAAAGGCTCAAATAGAACTTCAAGTATGTAATATAAAATGAATTGATGATGAGTCCTAATTAAACTAGCTATAATATAATTAATTAAGGTGAGATGCAATGAGAACTTCTTTATCCCCCAAAATTATTAAACATAAATATAATGTATATCAATTTGATAATATATACCATGGATTTGTAACACAATAGGGCTTAGCTGAAACACATTAATAACTTTGAACCTATTTAATTTGGCAGCATTATATATAATCGAGAATGAATGAATGATGCAGAAAAGAAGAGCAGAGCCAGAGAGAAACAAGTAACTGACATGGATGCAGGCAAACGGTGACGAGCTTCAGGAGTGGTGGCATGAGGAGAATTACCCATTAATGTTCCTCTCATTCTTCTTATTCATTCACTAATTAACAACTATATATATATGTGTGTGTGTATTCAGCTACCTAGCAGCTACAGGGGCATGCATCATCTCATCTCATCTGCACAAATAATATAATGAAACCAAGGAAGACAATCATAATGTTGGTTATTGCTATATATATATTTTGGTGAAGTTATGTATCTAGCTAGCTCAATGGCAGAGGAAAAAGGAGGAAGGAGATGAACAAATTAAAGGTAGAAAGAAACCTTTTAGAGGAGAATCAAGAGAAAGGTAGCTAGGTAGCAGTGGAGAAAGAAAGAACAAACAAGGAAGAGACAGTTGATGGATGGAGTTAATGGGAGTTTGAGTCAATATAGAGAGAAAGAGAAGAACAGAGTAACTTGTTTCTGAATGAATTATTATTCCCTCAGTCTTTCAATTTCATTCTAGTTCCATCCTATCTTGCTGCTCACCAACTCATCACTTCCTTTTCTTTCACTATTCCTAATAATTCATTTTTAATTCTCCCTTTTATATATAATAATATGTATGTGTGTGGGAGTAAACACTATTTTACTTTACATATATTCCTTTTCATTATCATCTAAATACAAAGAAAAAACATTCCATTCGTATATATCATCATCCATATAGCACTTCATCAATTCAATCTAAATTTATAGATATTAATTAACCATTTGTGTATATGGTTTCATTTCATAATTATTGCCTTGGAAAAAGTATGCATCATGGCCTTATCAGAGTGGCTTCTAAAATCTCTTATAACTGCTTTCAACAAGTACAAATGCCAATTAATACTTCACCAAAGAAATAGTTGCAGTGTAACATTAAAAGGTGCCTATTATGCACACACTTTCATTTACCCCTTTTCTTCTTCCTCTTTTATTACATTATTCACCTCTATCTTGTGTTATCTATCATAACTTCCATTATTTGGAATACAATTTAATTGGAAAATTGTTATTAATTACGAGCACATATTAAAAGCAAAAAAAAAAAAAAAAAACAGAAAAACTAGCCAAAAAATTTATAAAAAAAAATAATGGTCGTTATAATGAGAGTTGTTGCTTGTTTGCTGGAGATTAGGTTAATGAAAACAATTGTTTATTGGATTTAGAGTAAAGGTGAGAGCACTTGTCCCAATCCCCATGCCATGTCTCTGGCCAAACAGGACTACTTAATTATTCCTAATTTTTATCATAATCTAAGGATATCATTGCATTAAAAAATTAAAGAAATGTGAATGCTTTTTACTTCTAGCTAGATCCTAACCTATTGAACTTTTTGGCCCTTTAATTTAGATCTTGATGAACTTTTTAATTAGATGATAGATAGATATAATAGGGAATGCATGCATTCTAATTATTATTTTTTCTCTTTTTCTTAATTAAAAAAATATATGGCTGACTTAGTGAATTTCACATACACCTAGCCAATAGCCATGGTAGGTAAACATTGTTATCATGATTATTATAGTGTTCTCTCTCTCTGTTGTGTTTAATGGCAATGAAGTTCATCTCCATTTGAAGAAATTGAGAGGCAACATCAAACCACCTAATTAGCTGCCAAAGAAAACTACACTTGTCACTATTTTATTGTTTTTCAGGTGTTTAATTTGTATATTTCACTCCTTATAATAATAACTCCATTATAATTAATCACCCTTCAAATTGATTACATCGGTTTAAGTGTCCCTTCACAGACTATTTCACCAAACCAAATGCTCTTAACACTGCCAAAATTCGTCAAAACCACAATAAGGCTAATTACGCAAAATAAAAAGAAAAATTTATTTATCGTTTGAAAACAAAAAGGTTGCTCATCAACCATCAAAAGAACATTGCACCAGTTGACCACCCTTGTTCCCTTCTATTATCTCTTGTATTTATTTGACCACTCTCTAATTAATCTTTGCAATCAAGTTAAGACGCGCTGTGTTTATTTTGGGAGGAATTTCCATTTTATAAAGGGACAAAGGGGTTAGCGGTTAACGCAATATATATTTTAAACAATTTTAGTAAAATAATCCCCTTTACATTTACAATAATATTTAGTGGACAATGAAAAATCAGTCCATATAGTCAATGGACCTATTTTGGCTTTGATTTTGGCCCAAATAATCATTGAGATTGTAATGGGATGAGTAATTATAACCAAAAATCTCATTTATTGGCTGGTTGGGCTGATTTTGTATTGTTCATCTAGCATCACCCTTACATTTATAAAAAAAACATTGTTATATGCACAATAAAAAAACAATCAATATGATATGCACAATATATATTATGTAATATGCACAACATATATCACATGTTGTAAAAGAATATGATGTTATCATATGTGATATATGTTGTGCACAACATGTATATATTGTGTATAATATGTAATATACATTGTGTATATTACGTATTATATGTTGTACACTATTTATTTATTGACTGTTTTGATTGGTTTATATACACTCACGAGATTCATAAGATAAGATAAGATCCAGAAAAGATAGATATACAATATATTATTGCTTTACAGAGAAGTTTTTGTCAAAATTCGAACTAGTGACTTTCATGTAAACAATAGTATTACTCCTAGATCTAGATTCAATAAAATAAAATGAAGTAATATAATAAAAAAGACTTGAAAGTTCAAATTAAATATAGGCAACAGCACTAGGCAGTGTTATAACTGAAGAGAGTTGTATGAGATGAAGCTGCCTTGCACCCATCGCTACGTATGCTTGGTACCCAATTGCATGCATTACATTTACGATACGTATATAAATATAAATATACAATTATATAATTTAATATATTGATCCATGTATGTATATATAGAATTTTTATATATATTATTATTAGTAGTAGTATGAGGGCACACCATGGAGACGTGAGACAGTACATATACTGTATTGTAAGCAAAGCAAAGCAACTTTGATTTTATATATGAGATTAGGTTGCAGCTTGAAGCTAAGCTAAGCTTGTCCAATATATATGTATATATATATGGCCAAGAAACATGATTTTTTTGTTTTCAAGTTTTATCCGTTTGAATTCCATAGTTGGCAAGGTTCCAAATTCTATATATTTGCTTTCCGTTATTATTGTTGCCTTAAGGTTGCAACTTTTGACATGTATGTGTGTGAGTGAGTGCGTATAGGACAGGACCACTTTGAAAACCTAGTCTTATTGGGAGCTTGATAAACCAATAAAGTAAAATAAAATAAATCACAATATTAAAAAAAAGGCCAATTTGTTGTCCCATAATTATTGTGTGGAGTGTAATATTATTTGGACCACACAAAGTTTCGTTTTCCTATTTACCAAGATGAATAAGTTTGAGCAGCCAAATGAACCAATCCAATAATGATTTAGAAGTACAATACGACTTGACCGTAGTAGTAGTAGTAGTGGTGATCTCATTTACTTTTACATACACTTGCTAATTACTAGTCTTTTTCTTCTTTCTTTTTTTTTTCTTTCAAAAAGGAGAGGAGGTGGCGTATGAACTTGTTGATTTAGGCTTAAGGCACCCAATGAAACTGACCTTATTAGGGATTCTATCAACAACTACTTCAGTAAAACTTAAGCACAATCCGATCCCTTTCAACCTCAATAGAATTTTATTTTCTGTGTTTCTTTGGGATAATACTAAGAATTGATTTTTTGTTTCCCTTCTTGATTACACTTCAAGTCAAATTATGAGCCACTAAAAGGACATAGCTAAAAAGAAGCATGAACATTATTTGGGCATCTCAGACCCAAGCTTGCAGAAAACGGAAAATGGACTGGCGAGGGGTTAGGCACCCTTTAGCTATGGGCTTGGGCTTCAATAATGTTCGGGCTGTTATAGAGCCCACAAGCTTTTCAATTCAAATATGTTTTCCTTCTTTCTTTTTTCAGAATGTGAAAATATGTACAGTACTTGTTGTTCTGGCTTTCTACGAGTGATCCTATGCATTACTAAAAGTAACATAAAGGAAGTACAGTTCCTCCTCGTCCAATCCAATGCTTCACATTTATCAAATTATATTTATTTATTTATTGATCTTCATCCTACAGTATCATAGAGTACAAAAAAGTTCATGTTATCTGATCAATCCACCAAATATAGCAAGCAAATAGTACCTATGAATTCATTCATGGAAAGACTAGATCACAAATAATTGACCTAACAAGAAATAATCAAATATCCTATCCAAGAAAGCTTTAAAATCTCTAATAAACATCAAAATCCTTAATCCAAAATTTAGATCATCATGAAAAAATCTTCCATATACAAATTTAATTATCACATATCCAGGATTTCCTTTCAATGCAAGGAAAATGCATTAAAAATAAGTGACTTCTGAAAATGCATTTTGAAGCACATTGATATCCCTTGTGGGTTGTCCCTTACGGCTTAGGACAGCCCACAAAACGGGATTGATCAATATTACATTCAAAACCAGTAAGGAAATGATAATTGATAGGAGGGGGGACAGTAAGGATCAAGTGCAACTATTGAACAAGAATAATCTAATAACCTTTTAATTTCCCTTGAAACTGTAATAAAAAAATGTATATAATCATAATTTTTCCTGAGGTACTCCTATTACTCTCTAAGCCTCATACTTGGGCCAGCTCTACAGCATAAATTACAATTAATTGCTAACTGACAATAATGGAGGAAAACTTTTGCTGATTCTGCAACAACAATAAGTTGAAGTTTTTTTTTAAGAAAATCCTTTAGGATCTAAAATTGGATCCCGATTCTATAGAATTTGTTAGGAGGCATTTATGAATTTGACTCAGACAAAATGTTGAGTAGGGTATTCATGCTCATAACCATTATAATCATAATAAAGCCTCTCGCCCTTAGAAATATCACGAGTCGCAACCAAGAAGACCCTGCACTCACCATTAACATTGTATCTCAGACATTTACAGTTCTGCTTCTTCCTACCTTCCCTGCATCAAAGTTAGGCATAGTTTAACCAGATCAAATTTATAAACTAGCAATTTCATTGCACATGTAGAAAAGTATTAGCATAATAGCATTTTAGAAAATTAGAATCGGACATAGTTGAGTTCTACGAAGAGCAAGCCAAAGCCAAACAATTTATAAAATGGACTGCAATAAGTATCTCAATAAGAATGTCTAATGAGATGAGCGAGACAGACTTACGGAGTATGGTTGTTGATGCCATTAATAAAGCGAGCAATGTTTCCACGTTTATCAGGACAGATGACAAGACTTTGAGCAGGCTCGGTCGTTAGAAGAAGGGTCATCATACTGTCACAATCATCACGTTCTCTATTCTTAATGTAATCCACATCGCCAGTGTATTCAGCAATAAACGTCATATCCTTGATTGGGCCATCAGCCACCACAGTATAGCTACAGGAGAAAGTCAAGAAAAGTCCGCCAAAAATTAAGGAACCATGAACTGATATCCTAAATCATGGTGATGAGTTCAAGATGGGTACCCTTCACATGCATCATAAAGAATCATAAAGGGAGCGCATTCGCCTCTTCTAGACATAGCTTTGCAGTGCTCCAAAGTCTCCATATCTTCCTTGGTTAGAATCTAACAGAAAGAGAAAAAAATCTATCAGTCTAGCACACATTGATAGAGATATGCTCACAAATGAGCCTGTTTGTTGCAGATCTGTTTCTAGGGTTAAAGGACTTCAAGACAATGCGTTAGCTGAGACCTGCACCTGCATGCCGCCATTTTCTAAACTGGATTGATTAGCAGATCTAGGAGCCATTCCACGCATGTATGTGAGATCATCACTGAATTTCATATGCAATGCTGATAAAGCAGAAGCAAGAGAACGCATCTGTTTCATTCTCTGGGCAGGATCTTCTGAAGGAACAAATGGTAATAATCTCCTCTTTTTCTTCTGCAATACCAGAGATGTTGACCGTCTCTTACGCTTCTTAGTTTCTACATGTCCAAAGAGGATAAATCAGAAAAGAAAGCTTTTCCAATCCAATATCATATATTAAGAATTGTAATATAGACAACCCACAAAATTGAGGCAAAAGTTTACTTAAGTGTACCCTTCACAAGTTACTTGAATATATATTAAACAATGACCACCAAAGTTTCAGAAAAAAAAAGGCACATAAAGGAAACTTTTGCTTCCTTTATCAATAAGAGATCATCTAAAGATTCATTGTAAATTGTGTTTGCACTCAAAACAATCAAGAAAGCGGAGGAGTTTTGCCAATACAGGAAAATAAAATCATACAAGAATAAATTCCAATGAAAACCTGATGGCAAATAGCAAAAAGGAAATTAACATGCATCACTTATTATGTATAGACTTCATTATTCATAATGAAGAGCACAGAACAGCACAGATAAACATAGGGTTTATCACAATTTTCTTAAAGTAAACCAAAATCTTTCTAGTTTCGATGAAAGTACATAAGTATCTAATGCATATTCTGTTTCAAGCATCATTATAATAGCATTTCTTATTGTCTTGTGGTACTTGAGTTATCTGTTGAAATAACATGCTGCATTAAATTTTCATTATTGTATAAAACCAACCAAGAAAACAGAAATTTAATACACCAAAAATTTGATTGTTAAATAGCTATACATTTGATTGTCCTCCCTCACCTTCATACAAGTAAGGCATGAGACTAACTAAACCAAAATCTGCAAGGTTACAAACTTTGTAGCTGCTTGCATATAGTTTTCAAATTGTCATGCAACAAGGATTGAAAAAAAGGGAAAAAAAAAACTGAATCTGTTCATCAAATACCAAGCTTGTTCAATTTGATCAGACTGTCGCTATCATGAAAAACAGAGGCATCGATATAAGGGGGTAAGAAAATCACTCCACTCAAAACCATGTTAATTGCAGGAAGAGGTAGGTTTCATCAGTCTACGCATCATACCATGAATATACACAGGTTAAATCAAAATTCCAAATTAAAAATAGCCCATTTTGATAATACCAATGACTAAGACAACCAAAAGAAAATCAATATTAAATTTTGTGCAGCTCTGTCATGACTCATGGAAGAGCTCTGTCATGACTCATGGAAACATATGTATTCCTCATGTCCTTCATAAGCAACACTCCACCAGGGAATTGAAATCCATAAGGCTCAAGAACATTCAGCCCATCGCCAAACAAGCAACAAAAAAGATCAGTACAAATCCCAAAAGATTATTCAATGAATCCGTAAATTCATGCTTTTAATGCTAAATAAACTCAAGACATAAGCTCCCATATAATTCAATGCAGCAAAAGTAACGAACCCTGAAACCAAATTCAACCCACATTACATCCAAAAACACAGTTATCCAGATTCTAAATGTGATTTCAAAACGATTATCAAAAGGATCAAACGAATCACTATTAATTTTTTTCCCCAGAGAAGGGCATTGGTAACAGGAATCTGAATTTATGGACATTACCATGAGAAGTAGCCGCACCTCTACGTCCACCGTTGCGATCATCATCACTCTCCTCAATTCCGAAGAAATCAATTATCTTCCGCTGAGAGAAACCTAAACCACACAGACAAAAAGAATAGTCACACACATAAATGCCACATTCATCAGCCTGCATGATAGAACAGCTCAACAACACAATCCAAATAAAAAAATTATTTTTTTTTTTCTGAAAAAAAATGAAGAGAAACAATCCCTTACTTTTGATTATCCTCGTCTGCCTGTCTCCGACACACTTAGGGCAAACCCAGGATCCAATCGGGACCCTAACGACGATTGGCCTCGCGCATTTCATGTGGAAGCCTTTGTCGCATTTATCGCAGAGAAGGAGCTCCTCCGGCCTCTCGTCGGAGCCACATTGCTCGCAGCTCAGGTCGCTGTAATCCTCGTTCTCCACCACCGCGTACGGTGCCCTCGCCATTATGTCCGTCATCGAGCGGTACTTCTTCTCCGGTGGCCCGCATGCCGGCCGCCGGCGAGGGTGCAGCGCCTGCGTCCGCCGGCTAAAACCGATGAGCCTCTTCGCCGAGCGTGACGGTGAGCTAGCAGGAGCCATGGGAATTGAGAACAACAAGGTTCGAAGGGTAGAATCGGAAATTTCGAAGAAAACGGTGCCTTTTTTGTTTTTCAGAGAGAACTCTCCCTGTAGAGGAAGTCAAGTCGAGAATGGTGTGAGTGTGAAGGAGAAAGGAAGAGAGAAATAAATGACGAAAAAAGTATCTATAGAAATAAAATATGAGAAATTAAAATTGAAACGTTTTTATTTTTTGGCTTTTCACTATATATGTATATATTTTTTCTTGGGGATAACTATCATTTTAGCCTTGAAACATTATATTATTTCGATAAAAGAATAATATTATGTATACACTATAAAATCAGTCATCATTAATTATTATATATAATAATCATACTTTTTGAAACTATTGATGTATCTTTAAAAAATGTTAAATAAATATATAATATCAGAAGTTGAATAAAAAGTTTAAAAGATTAAATTATTATGGATGATGATAGTTGATTTTTATAAAGTAAAAAATTATTACTTTGATAAAATAGCTGTAAAAAATCATATTCACCCGTTATACTCTCCAAATGGAAGTTCATACGAGGACTATTTTGTTAATACTGTAATCTTTTGGGGTCAAAGTTGTATTTCTAGTTTATTTCCTCCCTTTCTTTTTGCTTCTATCGCGGGAGATGGTGTGTGTGTCACCTCGCGGTGAAAGAATGTAAGTGCTTGTTGTGGTGACGTGGAGAGTTATGATTGGTTGGCTATCTTGCGCCTTTGAGCTGCGCGCACAGACTCTTATGATGCGCTCACTGTTCCTTCCGGTTTTTCTTCATTACCGAGTCGTAGCCGTTTCTCCCGTGATGTGACGAAAATGTCCCCGTTGATCCGTCAACTCTTTGACATTTCTTTTTTTATTTCAGAGCTTTCAAGATTTTTGACTCAAAAAGTAGAAAAGAAATTAAATTAAAATGAAATACTTACATAGTAGTTTCGGATTGGAATTAGTCAAAACAAGAAGAAAATCGCGAGTTATTATGTGCAAATATTAATAGTCAGGATATTTTTCTTATTTCACGAAGATAATTTGAATACAGTACTTTTTACCAAGTTATTATTATTTTCTACTTTAGTGCATCTAATAAGTCTAGACCATTTTGTATTTCAGTTTTACTATCATTTTCATTGAAATTATTCACACTTCTAATCAATTTAAAAAAATTGAGTGTCACATGATTTTAATACATTGAATAATGTGTCTTAATTTAATTTATTTTTTTAATGCAAACATTGCCACGTACGCAGCTATGATATGTGTGACAAAAAAATGATGTGTCGAAACTATAAAAAAAATGGAAACATAAGAAAATGAAAGCTAAAACAAGAATAGAGTTAAAACAAAAATGAGCTGTCAACGTGGATAAAAGTCACCTTTTAATTTAGAAAAACAAATCCTTAAAATATAGAAATTATAATTGTTGCAATTTGGAGTGGATATTTTACTATCAAATGCGTGATTTTACTTAAACTTTTTGTTAAGTTCACACAAAAAATTTGCCAAGCTAGCTAAATCTATCTTGCTATATTGTACAATAAATAGATCTCATCGAACTTATTTTGGGATATAATTATCTTCTTTTTGGGTGATTATCATTTTTATGAAGATTGTTATCACAAACTACTTAACTAAGACATCAATAATCTATAATCTATCTATATAATATTTTGGGGATTGTTGCTACGTGAGAACATGACAAGATTCACTCTTATTTAAAGCAATTCTGTAATATTTTTTTAAAACAATATATGTTAGATAGAAAATTAAATTACATTAATTGTGAATTTAAAAAATGCATTGAATATTATTTTAAATTATACATTTATTTAGATTCTTAGTATCAGTTATCAGATTTGCACCATCAATATCTAAATGCAAAAAAAAATTTAGGTTACAAATTTAAATACAAGTTTAGATTGTGTAATTATTGATCAATTACTAAATTTAAAATTTGAACCTGAAATAATTTTTAAAATAATCAATCTTAATGATAGCATTAAAGACAATGAATGATGATGCATCTAAATTATGAGTACATATAATTATATCAGAAAAATTTAACTGGTTTTTTAGCATTTATATTGACTTATGATTAATTTATAAAATGAACCAACTGTTAAAAGTTGTGATCCATGCATATAAACGAGAAAAGTTTTAATTTAATTGATTTATAAGAAGATTCAAAAATTTAAAAAAAAAAGTTATTTCATCATTGATTTGGTAAGAAAATTATTTTATTTGATTTTATACTCTGTATTGTTTTAATTTTATTTAATTATCTTAAAATATTGAAATAATTAATTAAAATCATTTTTTTCATATTGAAGTTTAATGGATTCTAATCGTTTGATTGTATGTAAACTAAATTATCATGACATTTTATTTTTTAAATGATGAACAATATATATATAATTAGAAATAATTGATCCTTTCTACCGTTATTGCAAAGAGAGAGAGAGAGAGAGAGAAATTAATGATAATAAAAAATTTGGTTTGAGCATCAACAAAATATTTTATTTAATCATTTCTGAAAGTGAATTTTAAAAATTCTTATGATAAATAATAATACCACTAATTATAAAAATGAATAAGATTTTTGAATTATACTACTAGCACAATTTATTCATAAAATTTTTAATTATGTTATTATAGGATGACATCAAAATAAAGTTATGCTAAATGATTAGAAGTTGTAAATTTCAATCTACATCACATTGCATCTAATGATAAAAATGACCCAAAATAATAATAAGAAACAAAGATTTATACACTTTTAATAACCATAAAAACCTTTCCACAAAAGAACAATCATATAACAGTATCATTATATAACTATAAAATAAAAGTAATTATCATATATATATATATAGCTAAATAATGAAGAAATAGGCTACAATTTAATATTTTATTTCTAAATTATGATAGGTTTGTATTATTTATGTTTTGATTTTAAATGCTTAATTTTAACAAAATTAATTATTAAGATTCGTCTTCTTACTTATCTAGTTCAAGATTTAAACATAAGCATATATATGCTTTAAAAACTTTATTTTATTATGACCAAAATTTGTTATAAGATCATGCTATAAATATCTAACTACTATAATTGATGACAATGCATTAAATTAAATTATCATTGGAGTTAGTTTGGTCCTCTTTCATGTTTTAAAGTTATTCAAAACATGCATGTGTTTAATATGTTATACTATTAGACATGATAATTTAAGTTAATATTATATATTACATATATATTTATTATTGTTTAATTTGTTACAGACAACAAATGTCTAGAATAAATGTCTTAACTCTCTCATACATCAAAATATTATATAAGTTAATATTGAGTGAAAATGATAAAATATGTCATTATAAATTTAGTCAGACCTAAAATATATAAATATAAATCAATTTGAATTAGTCAAGTGGTTAGCTAAAGTAATTTATTGGTCAGCGACAAACCCTTAAATGGAGCTAAGATATGCGACGTGAAAAAAAATGTAATTATGAAATAAATGATAAATTACATATCAAGTCAATAGGCCAACTAACATAGCTAATGATGCTAACATGCCAAATAGATAATATTTTCATCTTTATATATATACAGATGAATCAATTAATCTCTCACTCTAAAAATTGATCAAATTGGATATCCACGTTGCAAATAAAAGTGAGTAATTTTAATTTTTCTATGATTTAAAATTATAGACGTGAGAATCTATAAATATAATAAAATGCGTGAAAATGTGAATGAAAACAGTGAGGTCTCTCCAAAGTCAAAGGTATGGTACTCTGAAAACAAAATGCACTTGCCCATTGACCATGTATCAAATCATCGCTGCAAAAACAAGTCCCTACTCCCTACAGTACAGAATACAGATGCTCCTCCATACTCAAACACACATACACTGGATACTGAAACATTGCGTCTCAAATATACAGAGCATATATATTTCTTAATTTTGGGAAATAAATTTAAAAAACACAAAAGATATAGGTCCCAATGCACGCACTCTCACTCACTGGTTTCTTTCTCCGTCGTCAATGTCACTAGTTTCTTCTTCTTCCTCTGCAGCATTTGTTTCCCAACCCACCAGCACCAAAATTTTCTTTTTTTATTTTCTTTTATTCCATTGCTCTCGATCGTCTGGTCTTCTTGGATCACGAGCATGATCCCGGCGGGGTCATCCAGCAAGAAAGTGCTCGAACTGCAGGGTCCACGCCCGCCTCCCCTCAAAGACATCAAGAAATTACCGCCGCTGCCACCACAAAAGCGTGATACCTGCGTATCCTACGACGAAACCCCAAGAATCATCCACACCACCGCCAGTAACTTCATGGACATCGTCCAACGCCTCACGGGTTTGCCTTTGCCCCCCAATCACGACGAACGCAAAGACCCCGTCGCCGGAGATACTCAAAACACGACCTCCACCAACAATGGTAAGTCCCCTCACAACCAAGACGACGACAATCTGCTCATGTTGCAACAAGGCCTGGAGATTGGTCAATTTCCTGGCGTCTTATCGCAAGCGCCGGAAACCTTGCCCATTATACCGCCGCACTATTTTTCTCCGGCGCAGGGGACCTTGCCCAATTTGACGCCGCAGTATTCTTCACCGGTACAGGGGAACTTGCCTAGTATGACGCCGCAATATTTTTCACCGGCGACGGGGACATTGCCGGATATGCCGCCGCAATATTTTTCATCGGCGACGGGGACATTGCCGGATATGCCGCCGCAATATTTTTCACCGGTGCCGGGGACATTGCCGGATATGCTGCCGCAATATTTTTCACCGGTGCCGGGGACATTGCCGGATATGTCCCTGCAGTATTTTTCACCGGCGCCGGGGACCCTGCTGAATACACCTCAGCACTATTTTACACCGGCGCCGGAGACAATGCCGAATACACCTCAGCACTCTTTTTCACCGGCGCCGGAGACAATGCCGAATAATAAACCTCCAGACAATTTTGCACCGGCGCCGACGACCTTTCCGAATAATATACCGATGGACTATTTTCCATCGGTGCAAGGGAACTTGCCGAACATAGCGGACCATTTTCAACCGGCGCCGGCAACCTTGGTAAATATACAGCCGGAGTCTAGTTCACCGGCGCCGGGGAACCGGCCGGATATAACCTCGGACTATTTTTCAGCGGTGCAAGGGAGCTTGCTGGATATACCGTCAGACGATTGTTTATTGGCGCCGGGGAGCTTGCCGGATATACCGCCTAACTATTTTTCACCGGTGGCGGATCTTCTAACGACGAGAGAATTTCAGTCGTGGAGCCCATCGAGGCTGCTTTCGTCCACCGTGGCTTCTCCTCAACCGCCGCCAAACCCCTCCAAAATTATGAAAGACTAAGTTTTCTTTTATACTTGATTGGGTAGGGATTGATGATTAGTGAAATTTTATTAACATTCATTCACTCTTCCTTCCTCATTCCTACTAGTGTCACAAATTTGTACATCCATTCCACAGAAAACTATATATATATATATAGACACAATTAACTGATTAATAAATAAATAAATAAATAAAAGACTCTATCTACGTATTACTTGCTGAAATCTTTAATTCATGCGTTGTCTTTAATAGAGATATGATTTTTTTTTTTTTATGTTTGAAAAACAAAAAGCTGTTTTCTGATTTCTCAAACATATATATACACGTTCTCTAACATATTATGGACTCGAAGCTTCGCCAAATTGACTACTAAAAACTCATGTGGTCCTACCAACAACACCTTATCTTTTTTCCCCCTTTCTTTGTAATTAAGTTTTAAAACCACGTTTCTAATTCTAATGCTAAGTGCACATATATTTTTTCGATTTTATAATTATAATCGTTTTAATTTTTTTTTAAAAATTAATATATTTAGATGTATTTTATGTTTAAATATATTAATTTTTTAATGTATAAATGGATGAACTATTATATTACTGCATGTTACCTTCTAACCAAAGAGATTCTAGATGCTCCAAGACAAGTAAAAATTCGGGGTTTTTTTAATATTATTTTATAAATTAATCGTTTGCTTAGGAAGTAGAATATATTGATAAGTTTTGAAATTTGTTAATGTATTAATACATTGAACTAAAACATTTGACTTTTTATAATAAAATAGTTTATCTCTTTTTAATTTTTTAATCAATGTTCTTAAAATACTGATTAAAAAACTCTAAAATTGTTTGCTACAATTCAATATCTTAATCTAACACATCAAATATCAGATTAAAAATACATGAAAATGGCAGATTATGACGAATCACAATGTTCTTCACATATAGTGTATTTAATTTACCTTTTCCTTTTCATATTGTTTGGAGTATATTAGATTTTAACTGATTAAACTCAAGACAGGTTAAAAGATATAAGATTCTGGTTTAGATCACGGCATATATATTTACGAGTTTTTGTATTGTTCACCCTTTGTTATTATACGCTGTTCCCACATATGTTGTTTTCAAAAAGTTAAATTTTTTGTTGTTCTAAGAAAGTCATGCTAATTTAACCATTTCAACCAAGCTTTATTTGTAAAGGCAACATACTAAAGAGTAATAATAGTGATAAAACAAATATAACTCAGTACATATTACATTTTAACATGAAATTCTTTATAATCATGTCATATATATTTTATTTCATGGTCAAAATAAAAGTGAATGGATGCCATAAATGGCAACTTCATAAACTAATAGAAGCTCATATTGGAACAAAACTTCAATTGCAATTTTTTTTTCTTAATCTATACCTATCGTATAAGCTGTTAACTATTCACAAAAAAAGAAAAAAAAATTATGGCAAAGAAAAAAGGATGGTTGTGGCCTGACTCTACAAGGAGAACCACTTTAAATCAGTAGCATAAGAAAAGGGTGTAAATGTACAAATTCCCTGAAACAAGTGAGAAGCTATGACATATCTAAAATGAATTTGGCAGTGACCAAACTTCTAGAATTAGCAGATATATATATAATGCTCCAAGACACCTTCAACATCAAACTCCATGCTTCAATTTAATTTCTTGCCAGTTAAGTTATGTCATCAAATGTAGCAGCAGACAAAATCAATGAGCTTTGAATTTGAACAAGTTACCATGTTATTCTTCAGCATCAATCAAACAGAGCCAAGACAGAGTCCTAAACCCTGTAGGGCAATCCAAAGTTGTGGAATGTCTTGATTGTTCCATCACAACCACCAGCAACAATTGATAGCCCCCATGTTTCTGATACACAGTTGTGATTGCAAGATTCTTTTAGGCATAGATGCTTCTGACCAAATTCATCTGCCACAAGAGGTAAATCCCAGATCGGGAGCTTCTCCTCAGGCCATGTCATAGAACCTCGGCACGTACCACCATCAACCGAGAACCAACTACCAAATGAGAAACGTTCCGACCCTGATTGGTGTTGAATTTCTGAAGAATAGTGCGCAAAACTGTTGCTGAGGCTCCTCGATTCTGCACCCATGCCTGACCAAGGAATCGCAACGGTGACCCCCTTGGAGGAAAAGTACTCGCAGGAATGATTGGATTTTGTCTGTTTGGAAGAAGCACTTCCAAAGTCGTTATAATTCCAAATATACACGCGAGAATCGTCTCCAACTGAAACTATATGTCTTCCACTTGATGTAAATGAACCAGACATCTGGCTTCCTGACTTTGAAAGCCCTGCACATAGTAGTTCGACCAATCGACTTAGAACATTCACTCAGACAAAGAATATAGACTCTTGCTAGTTGAATGAAGTATTATCTTAAATGTATCAATGTAGTGGTTTTCCAATTGTATAGAAGTCACAGACTAAATCATAAGGTTTGGATCACAGGCCTCAACAACCTATGCAAATACAAGAAAAGTATCGATAACTCTACCTTTATATGTCTGAACAAGTTCAATGCCTTCCAAGATTCGAACTTTGGAATCTTCAGATGTGACCATAACTCTCCGGGGGTTCTTATCGGAAAACTGCAATCGAATCAGGGAGTAGTACCGTAAATAAGCAAGGTACAAAATATAACATCTTTAGCAGTGAATATTTTCAAGATTATAACCTGAATGCCGGTGATCTTGTTGCCAGATGTTCTCTTCTTTCCGTTGACATGAATCTGCGCCTCAAGCTGGAAATGCTTGCCTGAACCAGTAGAAATCAAATTGAACACTGCTTTTAATTCATGCTCCTTTCTTATTCTTTTTGGTGTCAAAGATTCATTACTATAGATAGTAGTTGGTAATCCACAAGTACATACCTGAGGCAACATAAAAGCGACATGTGCCTGTAAGGGAACCAACCACAAAGCCCTGAACACACCAATAACCAAAGGTTAAAAATCTCACAAGGAAAGTTCATAATATGGATAATCAAAAAGAAAAATCATGAGAAGATTTAGTCAAGTATTTATAACATACTTTTCCATCTGGCTGGTAACTTATAGCACTTATGACATCTATTATGTCTGCCCAGTCAACAACTCGTTCTTCACGTACGCCCCATATTCGAACTTTACCATCTATGGACCCACTGATGAAGTAATTTTCATCAACAGGGTTGAATTGAATGCAGGTCACTGCTTCCATATAAACAAGAGATTCAATAATTGTACTTGTAGGATAAAGAGATGTCAATGCTATAAAATGTTCATAATTGAAAGATGATAATAGATTGAAGAGATTAAAAGGCCTGGTTCTCTTATACTTACCATAGTCTTTGTGATGGAAAACACTTTGACATTGATTACAACCTATTTGCCACATGCGAACAGTTTTATCCATGGAAGATGAAAGGAGAATCTGCAATAGATAATTTCGATCAGATATAACAAAAAAAGCAATCAAAACAAATAGAATATATAACAAAAGTGGTAGAAAAACTAACAAGCCTCAGCAAGTTAAACTCACATCTGAACTAGACCAAGCTAAATCCAAGACATCACTTGAATGACCATAAAATTCTTGCAATGGTGATTCCTCAATTTGGAAAATCTTATTTGGAAGCACAATGAAGGATTGGCTTGAGTGTTTCTTCTGAGAACCAGGGATGTCATGCTTTGCTTTGCCAGCAGTGCTGTCTGCTGCAGTGAAGAAAATACTGGACGTATCGAGTGATTTAACACTCCAAATGCGTACAACACCATCTTCACCTCCACTAGCTAGGTACTGGCCGTTGGGACTAAATTTCATTGTCCAGATTAGGCCTTTGTGAGCTCTAATCTCCTGTCCAATGTACATTGCACCGAATTCCATCCACCTCTTCTTATTCTGCTTTACATTGATTCTTCGAGTTCTTGTTGTTCCCTTATTCAATTTTGATCTAGATTCTCCTCCACCTTCTTTTCCCCTGTTCATCAAGAACTTCCACCAGTTTCTCTTCTTCCTGTTACAACTATCTAAGTCCCGAGACTCTTCTCTGGCCTCAGCTTCTCTACATAATTGCTCTCGATCCAAAGAGTGTTCATACACCTCCCCATGAAAACTCGTATCTATTTTATCGTCCGGACGCATTTTGAGTTCATCAAGCAAGACTTCTGCTTCAGAAGTTGTTTCCCATCCTGAAGGAAGAAACCTCTCAGGAACTCGATCCGCATAAGAAATGCAAGGATTCGAGACTGCTCCTCTGCAGTCCCTGAGCCTCTCCATTCCCAAGTCAATTGATGATGCACCAAAGCTATTCGACTTCTCTATTGAACAAGCCTTGGTAGGAGCATCAGCAAAACCCATCCCCTTTAAGAATCTATCCCTTCTTTCCTTCACACTAAGAGGCTCATTCACCCAAATCTCATAACCAAAATCTTGTCTGGTCAAACCAGATTCCTGTGGTGATAGAGAATCCACCGAGTCAAAGAACACATCACTATCTCCATCATTAGAAACCAGCATATCTAGTCCTCAGAAACAAAAATTCCACATCAAAAATATTATAGCTCACTTCCAACCCCCTTTTCCCCTGGCTATATCAAATTCACAACTTCTCAACACCTTAAATACCAACTCAAACAAACCCCAATTCCCAAATCAACGGAATATAAAAATGTTGCTACCAGAAGCATGGGCTAAGTACGAGGAACCAACCACCAAGTCCAGAAAACAACCAATGACAACAGTTGTTTGCATGTTGGGAACCATCACTAGTTTACTAAAACCCCCAAATAATAATAATTAAATATATCTTCAAACCCCAATAACCACACAACTAATAATAATACTATAATAATATAGTAGTAGAAACCAAACTCCAAGTCAGCACGAAGGAGAAAAAACAGAACACAGAGCTAAAAAAGAGCTTTTTTTTGGAGTGGAAACACTATACCCGTCTTGAACAAGAAGCAACCAAGGAAAAATTCAACATTGTCACCGACCCTTTTTCCAGCTATGGTGGCTAGTGCAACAAGTCAAGGGTCACTCACACAAATCTCCAAGGCGTGCGTCCAAGTGCAGTGAATGGAATTGAAAACCCAAGGGGAACAGGTGCCACGGTTCGAGACACGAGAGAAACTGGCGGAAGAAGGTTAAAAAACTTAAAGGGGGGTGTGTGTGTGTGTGTGTGTCTCTTAACTTGTCAAGTGTGTCGCCAAGGAAACAAACCAGCTAAGGTAACAAGTGTCGTGTCCAGTAGCGAGGTAGTTGCATCGAGATCTGTGCTCTGTTTTTGGGATTGCAAAAGAGAGTTTTTTTTGCAAAGCACGCACGAGCGACAAACACGAGCGGCGCGGCTCAGTTAACAACACAACACAACACAATAATCTTTCTTTCTTTTCTTTCTTCTTTCTCTTTTCTCTGCAATGCAACGACCGCACTATGTATCTACCTTTTCATGCTTTGTTATCCCCGCCTATTACCTGCGAATAACTAACCAACCAGAATTTCAGCATCAGTGTGCCTCTGTTTTTTGGTTAATTAAATTAATAATCATCAAACAGTGACACAAGTTTAGCATTTAGCAATGTAATGTAAGTAAGTGTAATCATAGCAGTAGTTGTACTATTCTATTGCATGTATTGTGTTGAGCACAAAAAGACTGGGAATTTTTAAACCTGATACATGAAAAAGAATATACTTTTGAATCAATCACCAAACATATTGCGGATCTAAACTACAGACAAGGCTAAATCATATTCATACGTACTAACCGGGGGATCCAATCAAACTTCAGAGATTTTGACAAAAAAGCAAAACTTGATGGTGTTTTTTCATTTTCCTAACTGCAGAAAGGTTTCTGCTTTTTTCCCCCCTCTGTTTTTGTTTTTGTTTGGGACTTTGGGTTGTGGTTTGGTTCGTGAAGTGAATAGAGTATAGCACTAAGAATTCGAAAAGTGTGAGAATTATTAATGATGAAAATTAAAACCCGTATATGCAGAGCAGTAATTCCATGATTGAGGATTTCTAGCATATTGGATTTTAAGGCGCATTAATGGCCTCTTATTACAGCATGCTCCTACTAATAAAAAAAAAAGATTTTTTAGATTAAGAAGAAAAAATAAAATAAAAAAAACAGAGAAAAGAACAAGTGAAGATGGAGGTACAATTGGTTGGCACAACACAACTAGTACTAGTACTAGTACAAGAGCTATGAAGATACCCTTTTTTATTTCTTTCTTTCTCTTACTCTTTGCAATGAGATAGCGATTGCTCGCAAATCCTAAAGGGCCTAACAGTCATAGGTGTCCACTTTCAACCATCGTAGGCCTTCCTTATTACAGCAAAACATTATACTACCACACCGACCCCTTCTCTCTGCAATTGCACAGCTCAGATTTTTTTTATTTATTTTAAGTTTTTTTTTCTTCTTCCTTGGGGATCGTGTTTCAGTGTAATGTTTTTGCTTTGTGCTCATTAAATGAAGGGTTGTTGTTGTTATTGTAGAGATCGCTGCTATATGGCCAGCTACCTAGTAGCTCTAGCTCTGATATTTCTTGGTATCATAGAAATTGTAAAACTTTTTCTTTCAGTAATTTTCTTTTTTTAAACCAAGGGAAAAGTGAAATCAATGAGAAGAAAGGGTTGTGCTATAGTATGCACATATATTATTATGTGGGTATGTGTAGATACCTTGGCTAATTCCTATGTCCATGACATGGAAAGGACCTTTCTCTGTTACCAATTTCTATCACTTCTCTGAAAGCCAATCCCGGGTTTTCACCCTTTTCTCCAAAGGGTCTTGAAGAAAAAAAGATAAAAACTTGATTTTGAAACTAGGGTTGTCCTTTTTTGGGGTGGTTTTTTGGTTGGGCAAGAAACTCACGTGATTCACTTGAAAAAACTCAGAGGGAGGACCCCATCATCCATTTAAGAACTGCAATAGAGCTTGTTGTTGGTGTGGTGTAGGGTATATCTCTCTCTGCCATTAGAGGGGAAGAAAAAACTATGGTCTATGGTCTATGGTCTATATATATATGGCCATATATATGCAATGACCATTCTCGGTATGTCCTAGTGGCTTTTGTTTTGTTCACCAAATAGCTGTGTGAATCCCTTTATATGTGGGTTTCTGGCTCAGAGATATACGGCAAAAACAGAGTGAAATGGGAATGGAGTAGGGTGCATGACATGTGTTTGATGAAAAGAAAATCAGTGAAAAAAGAAGATATGATAAGATGGATCATAGTATACATCAATATCACCACTTAGCATACATCGAACCTTCCAAAATCACCCCCCCTCCACTGTCATTCACCCTTCCCACATACATCCCTTCCTATATATATAATAAATTCTCCCCAATTTTTTTTACATTAACAGCCAGTACTGATTCTAGGTGAAATAGAGTATAATTTGAATTAAGTGATTTCATATTAATATAAAATATTTCATGTTATCCATAAAATAATAAGAAGCTACAATATTACTAGCTCTTTCATTGACCCTTACCAGACAAAAGGGGAGAAAAAAAAGGAGAAAAGTAAGACCTGTGTATATGATATGGAGAAAGTTAGGTTAATTATACACTAGTATTCATATTAAATAATTTGATAAATTTGTTGGGCACATGTCTATGGTAGGGTGTATAAATAATAATTCCTATGAGTGTTGAGCCACTGAATTGAACAGTGAGAATGAGAATCACATTTCAGTTTTCATAATGTTTTGCTGCTTTCATTATCTGCTATTAAATGTATCCCGAAACCACACAACTAGCTCTAAAATAATGGGGTGATTAGAATCATTCACTCGTGTAATAGCTAATTCATGACAATTATGTTATCCATGTGCAAATAATAAATGAATAACATAAAAAATCGTGAAGTATATAGTTTAATACTCATCATATGTCAATACCAAATCCAAAAGAACAGAAAAAGAAATACTCTCATCATATGTCAATACAATTATACAGTATGGATTAGCTAATCAATTCACGTGTTCTACCACCAGCTCCTCTAATTAAGCAATGTCCAGTGTTGATTAGTTGTATACAGAACTAATCTAAAAGAAAGAGCAATGAAATTAATTAAAACAGAATCTATCTGCATTGCTAAATGAAGATAGTATCTTCAATCAGCAATATTGATCGATTTTCCATATTCTGGAAAAAATGGCTCAACCCAGAATCAAGACTAACATAGCCGCCAGTTCCAAGTTACATAGTTTAGTGTCAAGACAAAAAAGAAAAGAGAGAGAATTTTCACATGCTTGCTCAATGTGGTTTCATTCTTGCGTATTCCTGACTGATACAAGTTACTGTTACAGATTTGATACTACAAAGGACACATTTTGGTACTATCAAATCTAGCCTTATTTGTCCTAGCAGCAGTTTATATGCTTTACTTTATACAACATTATAGAACCAAGTTTTTCATATGGATTTTAATAATTTTCAGATGAATAATAATAAAAAGGAAAAATTGGATGATTCTATTCTACCTGCCACACCATTTCAATCTCAGACCAAGCATTGCATTCCATGGATGAGCAAGCAGCATCATCCTTACTATATAGAATTATTAGGGGTTTGGCAATATTACCAATCATGGAGATTGATTTTCCTACTATCTTGGGTCGCATTCAGTTTCCTATTTTTTGCTTTGCAATAATGTGTTTTCATATACATCACAAACCAAGCAATCAAAGGAAAAACAAACATGAATACGTGACCCTGCCCCAGATAAATAGTTCATAGCACTAGTTGTAGAGATTTTTCCTTTAATTTCCCCTCTTTTGTTTTTATCCACAGAGGAAACAAACAAGCAAAATCAGCACAACACAATTAGATAGAGGGAGACAGAGTGAAAGCAGGTACAGGGCATGTGAAATTGACAGAAATAATAATAATAATAAAGTTTCTTTCATTTTTTTATGAAGAATTGAATTGAATGAAGAGCTTTAAATAAACATTTAAGTTTGTTCATATTCATGATTCATAAAGTACAGTAACAGTATGAAATTGAAATAAAAATAAAAAAGAAGAATGAATTAATTATATGAAGGAGAAGTAAAGAGTGTTGAGCAGTGCAGTAGTGAGCACTAACCTCAATAAAATTTTGGGGACCAAAGTATTATTTGCTCTCTTCACTACTCCTTTTATTTTTCTGCACTCTTCAAATTGCTAGCTATCAAAGACAGGGCAAATCACTGTCATAATTGATGTCTTCTCATATATGTGTACTCTCTGTATTTATATTTGCTTTTCTTATCTTATTCTGCCCAAATTAAATAAAAAAGTTGGAAAATAAAATAATGAATAGCAACATTAAATTTACGAGGAAAATGTGGAAGTATTATATAATGGAGCCTTTTTAGGGCTCCAGCATCCCTAGTGGTTAGGGACAAATCTCTGCTCAATCTTCTCTCGATTTCTTCTCATTTAAAACCAACAAGTGCTATTATTATTATTTAACATCCTTTTTATAATCATCCCCGTGGACCTTCCTTCTATTAAGGGATAACAAAAAGGGAAAATTATAATTAAAAAAAGGGGAAATTCTTTTTGTCTCCCAATATAATTATTTATGGCTTCTTAGTTTGCATGCAAATTATTGTATACTCAAACTTTTTGTTTTCATTTTTCGTAGAAAATGTGCATAAACTGAGTGATAGAAGAGACTATCGTGGATGATCTCAAAACCGCATGAATAAGTTAGGCTAATTATACTATATTTTAATAGGATTGATCAGTTTGTTTGGTTTTTTCTTCTAAAATCATTGACCTAAGATTGAGCCTGATCTGATTTTACCTTTTTGAAGTGGAAACTCAACCTAACCTCTTTGTAAAACATTATAACATAAAATGTGGCAAGGATTGATGAGTGTTATTACACCACATTAATGCTATAGTGATAATGTTGCTCCTATTTTCTTGTCCTCAATACAATGCAAATATCATGATACCATAAATTTAAGTTTATAGGTGGAAGTGCATAATTTTTCTCAAGGCTTGATTTGAAATTAAATTCAAGTAATTTAATTTGGCCATGAAAGTTAGTTTTTGATATGATGAGCACATGAATAGTTTTATACTCCATGGAAAGAATTTAAAAAATATAAAAGGAGGGAGAATAAGAAAATTAAAGTGGAGCATTTGGAGTACAAAAAGATGGCTAAGCAACAAAAAATCGCCAATTAAACGGACAATAAAGCAGAAAAGTTTGTCTGTATTTCATATTATTAGTTAATGGATCGATGATATGATATCAGGAATTCTTGCATCCTTACCAAATCTATGGGGTTTGCAGGGTTTCTTTATATTATACCATTACTGTTATATTCCATACATGACAAAATTATCTAGACCCCACTCACATGCACTCTTATTGTTTTATTCATACGTTCATATTAACCTTATTGGCTTATTCATTAGAACTTATTTAATTGTGATTATTATTTCATCAGAATTTGACTTGGGAATGCGCTTATCTGTCAATCCCAACCATTCACTACTTATCCCAATTTCAGTTAAAGGAGTGGAATTGAAGTGGATCTCGTGTACAGAATTCATTATTAATTTTATTTACTTGTACCTATGGATATTCCATAACCTACCTTTAATTAATTGCTTGTTGTGGCTACTTTTGATTGGTCCACTGTTTCTATAGGATTTCTGAATATCCTCAAGATTCGAAGATCCTCTCCTGCTTAATTCTTTGCCTTTATGAATTTAATGCACTACTCTACCTGATGATACTTTAGAATGCATGTGAACATAGATTTGGCATACCAAATTACTGATACTAATATCAGAAACTGCTGATAATTGTGTGGCCTCCTAAGATAAGGTGCTGATCTCAATCATATCATATAGTATATAATTATACAGTCTTTAAAATATAATGATTTTGTAGTTATTTGTAGTTAATGAGAGAAATTAATTAGTTAATGGTGGTCACCACTTGACAGATGGCCTGTGTGGTCCATTTATTAGGATCAATTGGAGAAAAAAGTTGCTAATAATGATTATGATACATATTTTTCATCTATATATGGCCATAATTCATTCTTCATTTGAATCACTAGGTCCAACTCAATTGAACAGAATTTCTGTCAAAAGTAGTAAGCAAAAAATGTTGTCTCGATAAAATTCTTCAAATGAGTACATAGTTTGGTCTTCCACGTCGCTTATGTGTTTGTTATGTCTTACATCAGAAACAACAAAAACTTTAATTAAATGATTAAATTAAAATCACACATATATAACACTGTGCTTTGGTCTTTGAGACGTGGCCAATAGAAAGGAAACGAAGCTTATGGAGGTTAATCCAAACACATAGTTGTATATTACTTGGACGTGGATTACAAACATTGCTTGAACTTTTTGGTTGAAAGGATCAAGACACAAAAAAGGGGTAGCGAAAGTTACAGTTGTACAACCTGAGAAAGATGTGATTTGCTTACAAAAGAAGGGAACTATAATACCATGAGATTGCGATATACAATATATATATTTAATTTAATGTATGAGTATCAATCACCGTATAAATGTTTTTGTTCAAGGTCAATGGGGCTACCTAAGATATATGAGTATGACCTTAATTAATTGCAATTTCCACACAAATAGCGACAATGTCGGTACCAAACATGACACATATTATAAATTTATAAAATACTATGTTTTGATTTTGAAGGAGGGTTGATACATCTGATTTAGTCTTATATCGGACGTAGTTTGGGTTCGAATATTGAAAAATTCTCTTTGGTGAGCGATATGTAAATTTTATCGTAAATTATTATTGAAATTGATTGTATGCTATGTTTCTGCATGGGGTGTATCTTCCCTAATCTAAATTTCTTTAATAAAAAAAATGATGCTAAATGAATAATACAAAATCAGCCCAACCAGCCAATAAATGAGATTTTGGGCCAAAACTAAAGTCAAAATAAACTCATTGACTATATGAGCTGATTTTTCATTGTCGACTTAGTATTATTGAAAAAAAAAAACATATATTTGGGTAGCAAATAGTGAGCGTGGCAGATAAATGGCAGGACATATTATATTCGGGTATCAAATACGGAGCGTGTCACACAATGGTTGCTCCGTGTTGTGTCACAATTCACAAGTATCTTTGCCACAAAAAGTGAATGTATGTATCACTACTACCTCAAGTTTGGTTTATATATGCTACTACTTTCTAATAATAATAATAATAATTAATGTTCTAACTTGGGAAATAGAAAGCTACCCATAAAATAAATAAATAAATAAATAGGTAGGGAAAAGGTTATGTATAAAAATGTATCTTTTGATAGTTGACCCAAAAGAGGGAGTCTCCTTTGAATTTGATGTTGAAAGTTAAGCTGGGACTTAGTATTATTACGGAATTAATAACTTCAATTAATTGATTATTAATTCTGAAATGCATGTGATTATGAAACATTTTTTCTCATAATACCAGTTTCTGTTTTCCTTTTATGGTAAATAAGTATGAATTAAAATAAACAAATTCCTAAAAAGTGGTAGATAATGATAAAGATTAAAGAATGGAGGGAATATATAGCAAGTGTAAAGTAAAGTTGTTCAGTACACGATAAAAATGCCCCAATCACCAATAATGTACCTTTTTTTTTCAGGCCAATAACGTCTTAATGTAGTATACGGTATTTTAATTCACAAGACATTGATGTATAAAAGAAAAGTTCATACAATCATTAGAACATATAAATTCTTAGTTGAGCAGTGTCTAACATAGTATCTCTCTTATCCACTTGATTCTTTATTTCACTTCATTTGGTCTGAAATTTCCATTATCCAATAAAAGAATAAAACCACAGAGAAACGAAATGAATAATGAATTAGAAAGCAGGCCTGCTATTTGGTCGCAAGGCACGAAGACCCAAACATGTTGTAAGTAAGGACTGCTTAGTTAAATAGCCCAGCAACTTCATCTCAGTCAGGCTCAGGCCCAGGCCCAAAAACATTTCACCTTCTTTTCAATCCACCAACTGGACTCAGCGCACGCCATTTGGTTCGTGCAGCCTGATGTTAGACTCTGTTTTTGGTTCAGACCCAAGCATTTGTTGAATCCCAAGAAAACATTTATTGCATTTACACTAAAGTAATCTCGATTGTCTCTCTTTTTCTCTTTGGTCTGAAGTAAAGTAAGCATTTTCTTTACAAATGTTACGTCCAAGTAATAGTAGTATTATTTTCTTTCTACTTCTGCTCATGTATAAAATGGTTTGTTAAACATGAATTTAGAAAAGAGAAAAGAAGAAAAGAAAAGAAAACCTATTATACAAAAAAAAAAAAAAGCATTATTGTTTAGTATTAAAACTATAACTATTTTTGGGCAAGTAAAGAGTATAGAGTGAGTGGTAGTTGTTAAATCTAATAATTACATATTCAGGATTGGAATGATGAGGCGTCGTCGAGGCATGGGCATTGCAATAAAGTGTTTGATTTGATGCTAAGAAATTGTTACAAGCTTATTGTACAACAGAAATATATCTAATTAATATCTAATGCGTAATATATATAATATGTAACATATATTATATATATAATATGCATACGTATGACATATTACGTGTTATATATAATACATATTGAATATTACTGAAATGTATTTCTGTTGTAAATCAATCATAAATTGTTATGTATGCAAGCTACCATTAATTAGTGCAATCCATTACACTTGCACATCATTGATAACCAAGCCAGAATCGTGAGTGTTTGGTATATACTACTTTCTTTTGTGAAACAATTACACGGAAACCCCAAAAAGAGCATATAAACAAGGATGTAACCATACAATATAATGCATAACCTTTGATGTTAAGTATGTGATGCAATTATGAAAATAATAATGCTTGCACGTAGAGGAATCATATTTATATATTCTGCTTATTTATATCAAATTTCCCACCTCACATAATTATTAGGAATGATACAAGGTTATTACTTATAGTGGTAGTCTAATAAGTTGTCGTAGGGTGTATCATTGAGACGTTTGGATCACACATTCACTAGTATTAAGTAGATTTGGTTCAGGAATTAGGCCATATTAATCATTTCAAGACAAGACTAAACTTGCACTGCAACAGTTGCACACTCCCACCCATGTACTAATGATTAACACAATTATAAATCATTTTATATTAATTTTAACTCTTGATCCATTTCTTCATAAACTATTATATACTTGAGAAAATTTAATTGGATGAAATCATGCATCGATCAATATATTTAAATTAAGTTGTTAATTTATTGAGGTCCAATAACAAGAATGAGGCTTGTGCATTACTACTAATTAACCAGAAATGGACAAGCTTTCATATCCGAATGGCAGTGGTTGCCTACCCCACTTTTGATTAACTCGATCCAAAGCAAGGGAATGTTATGCCAACATCCAACCGATTCAGAATTCAGAATTTAATAACCTAAAATCCTTTTTAATGGAATTGTCATTTACTTATCTACCCCCTTTTATTTTGCTTTTTTTTTCCCTACTTTTTAATATGCCCCATTTGTGGTTCCACCATCTATTACTATTATTGTACAGCTATAAAGCTAATTATATTTTTAATCTATGTTGTTCGTCTAATTTTACAAAGAAGTTGAATACTATTTATTAGTTTCACAATATGTTTTAATTTTATTATTAATATTTTGATGTAGAAACAAAAAGTTGGATAATTCGATGCTTCTTTACATTCATCTATTATCATAAACACTGATTATATAGATAAGAGTTTGGCTAATAAATACTCTTATAATATTTATTGAAATCATAAAAAAGAATTTTTTTTGCCTTCAAAAGATATATAATTTTGTGTTCGTTACGTAAAGAATCAATTATAATATTTTAAATCTTTCAAAATTTATTTTTTCTATCATCCTTAATTAATACTAAGTGTCATGAGATACTTATTAGACCCTAAAAATAATATGCTTGATTCTGTTCTCTTTCTCTTTCACTTGAAAAAATTGATGATGCAATTAATTTATGCCCCATACTAGTTGAGATGATAGACGTGCAAACTTTCAGGTTGGAATACATACAGCAGAAAATTTATTTTAGTGAGAGAGAAAATAAAATAAAAGAAGGACAGGACTTTACAAAAATTGACACACTAGTGTTTGATGTGGATCTGATGATATATATGTGCTCATTGACTCAAGCTTATGGATCAACTAACAGTATTTTATGAAGATTTCACAAATCTGATAAAGTTAATTTTAAATTTTATGATTGGGAGTGGGCACTATTATTATTTTTGTTTAGGGCCCCTAAAACCTTTCTATTTTGCATGTACGCCGTAGGAATTGGAGTGGTCAAACCTCCGAAATTTCTTTTTCGTTTGGGATTCCCATCTTTTTCATTCCTTTTGCGCAAAGCAGACAAACAAATATTAATTGAAAGAGAAAACTCCGCATTACAGTCAACAAAGCAGTGCAAAGATTATTATTATTATTTCAGCATTTTGCGGCACCCTGTCTTCTCTACCTCTCCCTTACAAAAGAAACAAACAAATGGTTTACTTCCTTAACCAAGTCGTCCTCCTCTGTGTTTTTCTCTCCCTTCCCTTCCCTTCCCTTCTCGCTCGCTTGCTATTTCTATTATTATTTTAGTTTTCTTGGTCTGATTCGGATGAAGATTGCAGTTACAGAAACGCCCTTATTTGATTCGAAAGAGGAAGAAGAGCCACTCACTGGGCCCAGTACTCCTTTGGCTGCCATATATATAATGCCACTTTCTGTAAAGTAAAAGAAAAGAAAAGAAAAGATGCGGTCCAAAGTTGAATTTACCCTGCTGGCCTGCCCTGCCCTAATTGTATGCCTATGCTAAGCTGGGTACAGTACACCCAAAGAAAAGAATCATAATACAAAGAAAACATTGATTTGCCCAGAAATTGCTTAATTGCTTCTGTTCCAGTAGCCAAACTTAAAAGTAAACAAATTCTTTCTTGTGTATTGATTCAAATTTACACCGTGACTCCGAATTTCATCACACTTTGATTCACCGTGTAAGACCAAAAGAGAAACAAAAAAAAATCTACTAATAACAAGCTCCCATGAAATGAATATATATTTTCTTGTTTCCTCCCCTATTGACTGACTAACAAAATTTCGTTTAATTTACAAACTATGTGACTTGCTTGTTCCGCTGATGCATCATCAAAAGGGCATGATATGGGTGGTGTTGGTGTCGTAGCAAGGAAGGCATGATTTGGAGTTAACACGAAATATTTTGAGCAAATCGACGCACATTTGGCGCACTGTTGGGGAACAATTGCTCTGCATCAGTAACAGAATCTTCGTCAATCCGTTAGCCTTCGTAACCGCTTCTTCTGCCTTCCCATCCCTAAACAGATAACACACGCTCCACAGCGTTGTCACCGCGTGCTCCGTCGCCGCGCTTGACACCTTCATCGACTTGCTCAGCACCGCCGTCACGCACGCCCTGTCCTCGCATATTTCCTTCCTCCCTTCCCTCGTTGACGACGCCGCTTCCACCAGCTTTAGCACCTTCTCCACCACCGATGCGCTTAATTTCGGCACCGATAGAAGCTTCGAGAGCCTCTCGATCGCTCCGACGCTAACTAGCTTCAACTTATTCCGTTTCGGCGTTGTGATTGCCACCAAGGCCGACAAGGCGTTCTCCATCAGCGCTGGGTCTTTCTCCGGCGACGCTAAATTAAGCAATTCGGTTACCAAGCCTTCCTTCTCAGCGATCAAGAGCTTTGACTCCGAATCCATGGCGATGAATGTCAGAACCCTAGCCGTGGCAATCCTCGAATCGACGCTTCCGTTTCGCAGAACGAGAAGCAGAGAATCCAAGCAGTTCCCCTGCCTGTGTGCCTTGAGCATTGAGTTTTTCAGTCCCTCGCGATCTTCGATTTTCTCCATTACCAAGCCTAACGCCGTCACAGCTTTTCCTAGAAACTCAACGCTCCCGGTTTCTCCAGCGCCGGCATTGGCGAGGAAACCAACGATCACGGCAACGAAGCGATTCAATTTCGCGAGGAACACTCTGTTCTCCCGAGAGTCCTCAGCGAAACGAATAACTTTGGCGAGAGAATCGGAAAGATTATCGGTGCGGGATTCCAATTCGGCGATGGCTTGAAGGACCTGGTGCTCGGAAGGGAGGGATTTGGAAGGGGGCGAGTGGAGTCGGTGGGCGACGGAGTCAGACCAGATCCGGATGAGACTGTGCAAAGTACGGTTAGGAACGAAGTCCTTAGTATGAAGGGGCTGCATGGTAGCGGGGCAGGTGTTGTTGCCGCCGTCAAGCCAGCGTTGGATGCAGGAGCGGTCGTAGGTGACTCCGGTGCAGAGGCTGACAGGGGATTTCATGACGTCGAGGGAGATAGGGCATTTGAAGTAGCTGGGAATACTGATGCATAGATCGTCTCTCACCATGGTTGGTAATGGTCACTCAGAAGCAAAGCAGAGAAAAGAGGTAGGATAGGAGTGGGAGGGGGTGATTAAGATTATTGTGAAGGAGGAAGGAAGATCAGAATGAATAAGAAGAGGAGGATGTGATAGGGAGAGTCAAAGGTGGATGATGTCAGGTTTGTGGCACTTGCACATAAAATATATATTCTGCTATTCTATTCTATTCTTTGCTTTGGGTTGGGTTGGGTTGGGTTGTGGTCTTTGGTCAATGGTAGGGGGGTATGGTATGGTATGGATGGATTGGTGCTATTTATTTGGGGGTGGGGTGTTACACTGTTCCTACTTGTCTGTTGCTGAATAAATATTGGTAAAGGGATTGGGGAGATGATGGTCACCGTTGGATGTTGGGGACCTGAAGATGATGAACGGGGGAGATGCTAATGGGGCACACGTGCGGAGGCAAGTAGATTAGAGTAGAGTAGAGTAAATGCGTATGATGAGGTCTGAGGAGAACGTGGGGGTGGGTGGGGACCACGCAGCAATTAATGGATTTTTGGTGTTTCAATTGCTATTGCCTTTGTGGTTGGGACCCACTGCCTCCATCATTCTATTTTCCCGACTTGGGGATTTCAACTCTGCCCAAACACCACCACCTCTTTCACTCTTTTGGCTCAATTCTTCTTTCTCTTTTCACAAGAAAAGGATTTTTTTACTCTAATAATTTGTTTTGCTTTGCTTTTTAATGATAATAGTGCTTTTATTACACGCGCATACATGGGTATTCATAAATCTTATAATCCTCATTGTTAGACACTATATGAGCTGCACTAGAACTACAACCAAGACTCGTTGAATCTTCATACAGTATAGTAAGAGAGAAACAAATAGTCAAAATTAATAGTAGTACCTGGAATAAAACATCTCATTCACTCTATATTTCTCTTAAAAATAATACTATAGTAAACATTATTCATTTTTCCTTTTTTTAAATATTTTCTGTTTATATTTCAAATAAAAGAAAGCTTCAAATTTTATTTTCTTCTCTATTTTCTCTTTATCCAACCAACAATTTATTTGTACCTTTGGAAGGAGTAACTTACGGGCTTGATGATGTGTATTTTTATGCATATGGAAATAAAACAACGGATACTTAATTATGAGGTAGATCCCATATCCTCATTATTCATGATCTCTCGTAGCCTCATAATGGCACCGAAAGCATTCCTAGTCTAATTGTGCACAGTTGTTACTCCCCATTAATGACTGGCCATTATCATTTTTCTACTCATCATTCTTTTCTTTTTCTTTTTCCTTTTTGTATTTTACATAAGTAAACAAACCTTAATCTCACGCAATTTACTCTGGGGAAAGTACTTTATTTACCATAACAAAAAGAAAAACCAACTTGCAACTCAGTTTTGAATAATATACTATTATATTGTTAAATAGATTGTTTATGATAGAATGGGCATCCTTTGTAATTTCCTTATTTGATAGTAGAGCGCATGTATTACGTAAAGTAAGAAATTTGTGCTTGGTGTGTAGTAGCGTAGGAGCAGTTGATTCATGCGGCAAAGACACAAAGTACGTAGATTTGCATGACAATGACATGAGTATTCTATAGTTGGGCGCGTGCATGCGTGCAAGAAATTAAACTATAAATTACTCCCTCCGTTTTTTTTTAATTGTCCAACTTAGAGTTGCGTGCGTCTTTTCTTTTTTTTTATTGTCTATTTCAAAATTTGAAACAACATTTATTATTTTTTTCCTCTTTTACCCTTATTTAATACTACTCACTAATAGCAATAATAATTGAGGAGAGATGAGTAACAAAGGATAAATTAGTAAAGTAGGTGTACATTTTATTAACTTTTATACTACATCAATCATTTCCTAAATACCCGCGCGCAATTAAAACTGGACAATTAAAAAAAAAACGAAGAGAGTACATGTTGGACTTGAATTGTGAAATTTGACCAAACCTAACGCCTCCATTTTCCAGCTTTATCTAACAAAAAATACAGTTCGGCGTCAACATTCATTAATTAAGCCCAAAAAACAAGTAAAACCTAAAGTCCAATTTAGAGGATCTGCACCATACGGCACTCTCTAGTTAGTTCAATTCAATATATGGGAACCTAATTTCAATCTTTCATTTATACTTAATTCACTTACTAGGAAATAATCATAGTAAAATATTACGCTATAGCTAGCAAACCCTGTGTGCTTCTTTTTGTATGTGTCCCTTGTTCACTTATTTGATTGGATGCGTTCAATTTCAACTTGCCCCGTTTATTAATCTGGTTGACTAATTTTGTACCGTTCTAATTAAAACCTTTTTTTGTTTAGGCTACAGCCGGAAAACATTGATTATCATATGAAATCATGTGTTGAATCCCAATTTGTTTTGAATAACATATATAATATGGTCCAAGTCCAACGTAACCCTTTTTTGAACATTCTAGATCATCAGTTCAGATTATTGTGATAAATTTGGTTTCTAGCAGATATCATTTGGCCTAATTTTAAGCATATTCTCATCTAAAACAATTAAATAGAGATAAGTATAATATTAATATAATATCGAAAAATGTGTGACCCGGTCAATACATACAAGGTGGTGTATGGTAGAGAGCCAACTCAAGTCTACAAGCACCATACATAAGAAGAGTGCACAATTCAAGTAGTGGTGTTTGTGGTCATGATCATTTTAAATTCAAAAACGCGTTCTTCTGCTTAATTAATTTTATTATTAGCTTGCTTGACGGGGTGGTCTATATCCATAGGAGCTAGCTAGAAATTAAAGTCTTAACTATACATTGGATCTTTGATTCAACGGTCTTTGTTTTGAAACGATTAATTGTTTTTGAGGTGAACACAAATAGTGACTCATTGTATCCTTGCTTGCAAGTCACCATGGTCCTCCATCTTTGAATTGAATTGCTAATTTCTAATTACTTCATCTAACCCAATTACCCCCACTATATATCGTAAAATTAAAGTGGAATTTCCGGTTAACAAGCCAAAGTTTGGGGAAAATTTTATCTATGATGTGAGCTTGACCATTAAGTTAAGATTCAGCGACATGCAAGATTATATCTAACACTTGATACATTTAGAATGTATATACATGCATAAAAGGCTCAATCTATCTAGTCTTTAGTTAAAGAAAATAATGTTCTGGGCCAATATAAGTTTGAAGCCCAGAAAAAATAGTCGAGAGGGATTTGGTTCTAGGCTGGTCCAAAAGTATAACTAGGCCCGGTTCGGAGAATGGTGTTTAATAAGACAAAAAGTGTGTATATCAAGTGATGCCGTTGAAACCTAGCTCCCATACGCATTCTCATTCGCATTCCCATATCTGGGAGCCACATTATGTTAATGAAAAAAGCTCCATGATCCCATGACTTAACAAAGACACACACATATAGAGTTGCAATTTGAATAATTTAGCCTTCAGTCCGAGTGATGGGGTATAGCTTAACCTTATATATGTATGAGCGTATCAAAGTTGAAAGCATCCTGGAATAGGCTAGCGTATGTATTGAACTTAATTGATATATGAATGACGAACACGAGAAAAAGCAAGAAATCTTTGTCAGTGCCTGGCTCCATGATTATTGTACAGTGTACCACGAGTCTTGGGTGTTTTTTCTGAGTTTTCTTCCTTTTCCGATCCATACACGTAACTAGCTGCACTCCATCTATTTTCCTAAATCAAAATTAAAGCTATGGCTATACATGAATTTCAATAATGTTCCTCTCCCGTTGATGAAATTGTACTGCTATAATACTCACTATACCATTTCCTGAAGCATAAAATCTAAAATGGAAATAATGTAAATGTGTTGTTCATATCATAGTTAGCTGCTAGGTAGCGTTGCAAGTTGCAGTAGTACAAATAATTGTGTCCAATCCTAGGTAGCTAACTAGCATGCCATCAAAATCACTGGGACGGCCTTAGTATAGGAGGAGGAGGGAACCCTTTTTGCTGATTGATTTATATCTGCATCCAACCCATCGTTGATTCAATAAAATATAAAAAGCCTATGTAATGTACTGTGTATGACGGTGCATACTTCACCCACTCCTTACTCCATATTCATTTTTTAGTCTTCTTTTTTCAACTTTCAAGCAGGACCCCCCCGAATTAATTAAGTTCTGTTTTTCACTTAGCTACGTACTATGATTGCTGGATTGGGTAAATTGGTTAATTTTGCGACTCCCAAAATTCTAATAAAATTGTTCTAAATTAATACATGCAGGTATGTACGTACGTTATGGGGCTTCAACATTGCTTTTAGAGTTTTAGGATATATATATAGATTTATAGCTTTGTAATTTGGTCATGTGTGTGTGTATGTATGGTAATCAAATTTCAACTGCTTTGACGTCATAGGAAGAAGTGTGTACGTATGTGTTGAGCAGCAAATGATATATTAATTAAGAAATAAAATAACTGCAATTTGCATTTGCTTATGGTTGGACAAGGTATTTGCAATTGAAGCGCTAATAATAAGGCTTAGATATGAACAAATTAAGTATGTATGGGTCATCAGCACTGACATTATAATTTCATTAAATTCTTCTTAATTATATATCTGCTGTTTAGGTGGGGTTGGATTGACATAATCATCTGATATAATATAGTTCACTTTTCATGCATGTACTTTTTGATGTTTTAAGTGAATCACTGCAACTGCAAGGCTCATTCACTTACATTCAGAGATCATTTTTATGAAAATCAGATGAGAACAGCAGTGACTATTATATATATGGAAGCAAGAAATGGATGAATGAATAATATATATATATATATATATATATATATATATATATATATTATATAGTGAGGTGAGAAAGTGGCAGTAGTAGTAGTTGTTTTTTACTTGTTACTGTGGGTGCACATTGACAAGGCAAAGGAAAAGGGAATGGACTAAGACAGAGACTGAGACAGAGTGAATCAGGGGAGAGTACTGTATGTATCTGTATAAGCTTCAAACTTGAAACCCCGATCCTGATCCTGCTCATACCATACCATAACATAATAATAAAAGGGTTCTTCGATCTGATTCTGATGTGTTGGACAAGTTTTCCAGTATAAATTGTATTCAAGGGTCTAAAACTACAGTACTAGTGGGTCCTAACATTCACCTAACCCCTCCTCTTTTGCTTCATCTCTTGCGCTTTTCTTGGCATTCCACAAAAAACAATCTCATTTTCTATTTAACTTCTCTTTTGTATTTTCTTACTGTACTGATTAATACTACTGCTCCTTTTTCATTCCAACTTAACTCTTTTAAACCTTTTTTTCTCCTTTCCTTATAATATTCACTCTACCCCATAAAAAGACTGGTTTCAACTTTCCCCTTCCAACATACATACTTGTAGAAGTATTTGATCTGATTATATCATTCTTTTGACACAAATCCCTCTCTCTCTCTCTCCCTCTGCTCAAAAATCACACACATTACATTACATTACATGAACTCTCAAACAGAACCAACCCTGTTTTAAATCTGACAAGCACAGTTTTTCATTTAATTGCCCATGTATGTTTCATTCTTGCTCATTCCTCAAAAGCTAGCCACCCCAACTACCTCTCTACTCTTCACATCTTCCTTGTACATTTAAACCTTGAGCATTACATTACATTACATAATGATTCATTGTAGTAGTAGGAGGCATCAAACACTAGTGGTGTGTTTGATCTTGTTCCTCTGCATGTTGGGGCATTGCAATGCCTCAAGAACCACAAACATGTTCAAATATAGGGGAAAGTCGTCTCAGCAAATTAGGGGTCACTTTTTGGGGTTCTTGCCAAGAAGGATCCCTATACCGTACTCATCTCCTTCAAGGAAGCATAATGATATAGGCTTACGAAGATGGAGTTGGAGATCACCCTGAAGCAGCACTTTAGTTTTTGGGCAAATTAAAGGTGACTGACTAGTCTCTTGATTTTTGCTTCAATTTTTCTTTTGAAACCAGCCACCAATGCAAATTGGACTAATGTACATGGGGGAATTAATTATAAAGGTTGTATCTTAAATGGTTCCATTCATTTTTTTGAAAAAATTATGATGACATACAGAGTTATTATGTTTCTGAGGAGTGGTATGCATGATATAATCTAGCTAGCTATTAGCTGAATTTGTCATTTTATGTTTAGATGAGGAGAAACTATTCAATATAATTGTTTAATCTCTAGTTTCTCTCTTGGGTAGTTCTTATTTTGGATTGTGAATCGGTTAACATAAGCAATGCCAATGATCAACAACTAACTTTCTTCAATGCCTCCATTTTTGTATCTAGCTAGCCATTGTGTGTAGTATTATAATTAGACTTAGTTATGAATAATTTGTTGTATATCTCTTTCTTCAAATGAAAATATAGCCATATAGGGGAACTTGTCAGGTAATTAATTAATTCATTTGAAGTAAGCTAAATTAATGAAATATGGTTAAATCATGTGGGAATGGGTATGAGATAAATGATTAAGGTGCTGCTGCATGCGTTGAATTGAGGTGTATGCAACGCAAGCAAGAATCTGAACTCTGTTGGCTGTAATTAATTAATTAAGGTGCATGATCTCAGCTAGCATCACGTTTCCTGGTTGCGTGTATATATTGCTTTCTTCTGGTAATTTTATTTCTTCTCTCTTTTTCTTTTCTGTACTTTCTTTCTTCTCTGATAGACTTTAATTGAATGTATGTAGTAGTAGTATATACAATTATACGTACATACAACTTTTAAAGAGGCGTATGTATCTGTGTATGTATGTATGTATGTATGTATGAAGTTATTCCGTCAATACTCAATAATCAAGTTAGAAACAATTTTGTGATGCTTAGCTTGGTGAAATCTTTTTGAATTGAGTTAAATAATATTCAATTAATGCAAACACCGATTCGTATTTGAATAGTTAGATAGTTAGTATTATTTTATTGATTAGATGCATCTTCTGTATAAGTTTTTATAATATTGTCTAATGATATAGTATTAATATCATTAGAAATATTAATCATCAGCACATTTAAATGCACCTTATTTTGGATACCACCGAAAAAAAGACATCATGAGAAACACAAATAATAGCCTTTTCTTGTTTTTTCTTTTTCCACCGTTATATGCTGCAGTATTTTCATCATTAGACCTCTCATTACGAATTGTGTGGTTTCTGACTACAAAATGAATTACCAAATGAGATATAAAGCATTGTGTTGTGGCAGTCCGCCATTGGTTGAGATGAATCGGATTGTAAGTAAATCAATGAAATACAAAGGTACTTTGCTTCCTGTCCCTTCGCTTTAATGTTACGTAACTAAAAATGGTGGTTCAATTTCACAACTATATTGTTAATTTTCTTTTCTATCTCATACCTATAAGCCTCCCCAATCAAGTATAGAGGAGAGGGAGGGAGAAGATACTATAACCTTATATCGTAATTACCATGTTAATATAAGCCTTTCTATACTTAGTAACGTTATCATTCAAACTCATTATCTAAATTTTTTAATAAGATTTAGGTTAAATTAAAATTTACTCTTTTCTAGATAAAAACAAAGTCCATAAAAAAAAATAATCATCCACTACTTTTTTCATTTGATCAGACCTTTGACGTTTTTATTTTGCTTTGCGCCTAAGGTTTTTCTCGGTCATTTTGAAGTTTAACTTGGGCTGCAATCGGGGCCCAAACTGTGAAGGGGATGAAGAAAGAACGCACACAAAATATCAAACAAATAATGAAAATAAATTGAATCTTGAAACTGGAATTGGAAGAGGCCGCGCGAACGCAGGCCTCCACTACCACAAATTATGACGTAGGCTCTGCCACTTGGACAGACCTTAGAGCAGCACCCCTCCTAAGTGCAATGGAGGTCACAGCCCTAGACCATGGGCCTTTACGATCACCCATAGATCCCGTCCAGGTAAGTATGTTGCTCCATCCCACACACTTCACTTTTATATCCAATCCTCTCCCACTCTTCTATAAATATCCTCGATGTGGTACTTGTAGAAACTGCCAGCAGTAGCTTTCTGCAACCTTTCTCAATCTCAAAAACAGTGAACAAGATTATCATCATTCTTAGCTACAAAAGGATGAACATGCGCGGAACAAGATTAAACAGTAAATTCCTACTCCCACTCGCAGAAGATGAGGTCTATATCAAGTTGATGCAGTCCCAGTTTATTTTATATATAGTTTATTACTATTACTCTCAACCCTTCATTTCGACATTTTCTGGATCCTTGGCTATTATCTTTTACTGCAATAAACATAGCAACTGATTGAATAAGTCATGCTATTATGGCTCTGCAACAATGTTAACCTCAAAAGTTTATGTTGGTTCTTTGATTTTATTTTTTTCCATAACTAAAAAAATCTTATATTTGTCAATTATTATACATTATCTGTTATGAATTATTGTCAAGAAGAGTAGCACGTTATATTTTGACTTCTACCGTGTTTGGTTTGAATAATTTTCATCCAATTCGTAGGCACATGAAAATTTCAGGAAATAATAAGAGAAGCTTTTCATACTCAAAAACGGACTATTTACAATTGGTCACTTCCCAGGAAATGAAGAAAGGACGAGACACAAATGTGATTGATTAATAAAAGCTAGTAAAATTATTCTATGACGACATCATATTCTGTGATCGCCTCCTTCTAGTGTCCATGATGGCTTGGTATCTCCTTCTGGATATATCTTTGATTGCCTCTTGATATTTATGGTCAATCATTTCTAACTCTTTTCTCATCTCATCTTCGGACAAGGAGGAAGCAGAGATAAGATGATTAGAAGAGTTCACCATACCATTATTGCTTTCCATGTCTGGAAACTTGCTTCCATAAGAAGACAATGCATCAATCTCAGATGCAAATGAGGTTTGACTCCCTCTGTTTACTCTAAGTAAGCTGAAGTCTGTAAAACTTGATTCAGCAGACATGAATGAAGCTGCAGAAAAATGGTGATCATTGAACTCAGATGATGCAGAAGTATTTGACATCCCGCGACGCGAATCGTATGTCTTTGTTGCTTTTCGAAGGCCAATGCTCGTGTGAGATAATTCCTCGTCAAAAGTCATATCATCATGGTTTTCTCTCTGCGATGATTTTCCAGGAGATGTTGAAGGACCTGCATCTTCTGCCACAATTTGGCTAGGACCTTTGGACATGGTTTTATGTGTCGTCAACCTTGAGTGGTTTTGTTGGCTCAGACAAGTTTGTTTAGCATTTGAAGAAATCAAATGATCGATTGCAACACAAGGCTTCCAATTAGGAAGCAAAGTTGCCAATAGCAGATCTATTAACTCAGCTATGAATTTAACATTCTGCTCGGCAAGTTCAAGTTGCTCTACCATTTCACCAGAAACTGAAATGGCAGTATCACTATTGAGGTAGAATATAAAATGGATATTTCTTGCCCGACCTGCATTTTAATGCAGAGTACATAATGTTCTAACAATAAATAAAAAATAGGAACACTAAGAGTAGAAATGAGCAGTAAGTTATACTAACCACTTTGATCAGCAATTCGGAGAACTAACGACACAGAATTCTCATCATTTTGTTCACCTTTTAGAAAAAACATATCAACTCCCTTCAACCTTCGTATCTCAACACCCGGATAAGGTTTTGCATCGTCAACTGAGTTATAAGATATAGTGGTTATTAGTAGCTCACTCGAGCCACCAAGATCCATTGAAATGGATCCTGGACGCATGCTAATGCTAGCAGGACCTTCTGACATCAGACAACGATCTTCAAATGCTCCAAATTTCGGAAAAACAATATCTGGTAGCGAAAGGCGGCGACTTTTAGCGAAACTATTCACTTGGAGAAAAGGGTCATTCAGAAGTTCCATTGCTGGCAATCTTTGAGATGCTGGGACAAGACATTTCTCAATAAAAGATTTTACTTCTGGATCTTTGATTTTAGAAAGAGCAACAGGCTTTATGCCCTGAAATATTTAAATGTTATTTGAAAAAAAAGGTTCTAGTAATAGCCTAAAGAAAAAGAGAATAATCAGTAACAATACTCACAGATGAAACTTTCTTGTATATATGAGCAGAATTTCTACATTCACTATAAGGATACTCAGAAGTCACCAATTCAAGCATACACATCCCAAATGAATATATGTCAGCCAATTCATTATAGTTTTCATCATACAACTCAGGTGCCATAAACTCCGGAGTTCCTACCAGGATTAAAAATGTGTAAATACAACAATGAGGCATGAGAGCCAGAAAAATAAAATTAACAAAAGAGAGGTTCCAACAATATTCTTACAACTACGAGATTAGAAAACCTTTCGTTACAGTTTTAACAATAGAGGGACATGAAAGAACATACCAATTACGGTCTTGGCATTCCTCTGCTCCAAGAGAGTTGCTAGCCCCAAATCTCCAATTTTAACTTGACCTAGGTGGCCATTTATAAATATGTTATCACACTTGAGATCCCTATGTAAAATTGGGGGGTTGTGACTATGAAGGTAGTTTAAACCAGTTAAAATCTGTCTTGCCCATTCTTTAATAGCCTTCATGTTGAACTTCTTGTGTTTCTTACTGAACCTAATCAAACATCAAATCCACTAACAAAAGCGTTGATTTCATGATCAAAATGTAAAAACATATATTAAGTACGTTAGCAGAGGATAGTGGACACACTGTCTGAGGCTCCCCGAGGAGAAAAGCTCTGTAATCATGTTAACAGTCCTGTGTTTGTCATCAATCCAAGAATTGTAGAACCTTATTATGTTGTCGTGTTCCACCGACTTCAAGAGGCGCACCTCCGAGTACAGCCTCTCTAAGTCGCCAGGCGACTGTAATACTTCATCGATCATAACTTGGCTCCACGCAACTTCAAGTCCATTGTCTTCATCAAATGCCTTGTAGCTTATAGATCACAAATTAAGGAAAACATGTATACCTTGAAACAAAACTTGCTCTAATAAAAGCATTCTTCTTATGCGTCCAATTATGTTCTAACTTCGAAACTATGCTTGGCAATTTGGCATTCCAAAAAAATACTTGTACGAAAACCAAAATAATGAATAAATTCATAACTTGGAACCCAAAAAAATGGATACACAGTCTTGAAAGCTCCTTTGCCGAGAATTTCTTTGTACTGTTATAAATGCAATAAACAAAATTAGCTTGGTGCAAGTTTGTTGTTCCTTTTATATATATATATATATATATTTGTCCAAAAAAATAGGAAACAAAAAAGAAGAATTCAAACAAACAAATTACCCTGATGTAGCGACCAGTAGGATCAATTTCAAGCACATCAGGATCAGGAGGCTCTGGATGCCCAATACCCTCCTCTGAGCTTTCTGCACCCACCATACTCATCTATACCCTGCTACAAATTCACAATCCCTACTCTACATATCAAAATATAATCTTTTTGAAAAACTTAATATTTATTAATGAATAATGAACAATTGATTAATGAATATGGGCATCAAAATTAAAAGAATTGAAGCACAAATGAAGAAATTAAGGTAATGGAATTAGAAAATAAAAATAAAAATCGAAAAGTTGCATATATAGGAAAATTAGGGAATGGAATTAGAAATTGATTACCTTAAAGCAGGACCTTCTGAGCTTAATTTCTCAGGAGGGATCCCATAGAGTTTAGAAAGAGAAATGGGCATCAGAGAGAGGATGGAACCCTAATCGCTATAGAGAGAGAATGAGAATGAGAAAGAGAAAGAGAAAGGGAGAAATGAAAAGAGTGTCGTGTGGTTTGGTGTGGTGTCGTATCCGAACAATGGCTTACCACCACCTCGTCTTCCAACACAAACATCTCTTCGCTTTCTCTAAAAACAGAAACTTGCAACACACTAATTTCCGACATCTATATTTATACCTTATCCCTCTCTCACTATAATTATATCTCTCCTACTTTTGTTTTTAAATAAATATATACAATTTTGTTTGCTTACAAAAGGAGCTCTAATCTCGTATTTTTACTTTTTTGTTCCTGAAACTTTCTATTGTTCCAAGTATCGCATCTATGGAAATCGCTTCCATAAAGAACACTACCAGAAATTAAAGTTACTTTCAATTCCTTCTTCAATACTTGCTGGCAATGTTTTTGCAGTAGATAGTTATAATGTAGCTAAATCCATCAATGAAAATTCTCATAATGTAGACAAAACCATAAGTCAAAACTACAGAGGTTAAGAAGAGAGATAGATACAAGTTCATATATTATGATACTCTACAAAACATGAGGTTAATATTCTTCCAATGTAACATGCATAGATCTGCATGACAATCTTCTACACTGCAATACAAACGAGCAAGCTCAACTAGACAACAAAGACTGGTTTTAAAGTATTCAGAGAATTGGTAATCTTCTAAGAGGGATAAGGATGATCCCATACTCTGGCTTCACTGATTGTAGTAAAATGCAGTAGCAAGAATCAAGAAGCCTCATCATCGTAGAACTCGTTTTCATATTTGTGATCACAGCTGCTTTGAGACTTTATCCAAGGCGTCAAAAACAAATTGCTGAGTAACATCTTCAACAATCACTGTCTTATCTCTTGACTTAGAACCAGTACCTAGAGACACCTGTCTTCGTTTTACGCCTAAAACCTGTAATCACTATAAGAATGTTACACTACAGATTCTTTACAACAACAACAGAAATACCATTTTCCACACAAAAAGAAATCCAAATAGCCACAATGATAATTTCTAAAAAAAAAAGCAAAAACAACAAGGATGTACTGTACAACTTCAACCATGAGACCAAGTTTTTATTTTTCAGCTATTCTACTCAAAACGTAATCAGCTTCTAGTAGCCAAATACAAAACTACCAATTCAAAATAAATTTTAAACAATTTAAGACCTTGCTAGTTACTAATTAGATCTTCCAAGTGTCACAATATGAAATCTTTGATGTTGTCAAGGAAGTGAAAAAAATTCAAAGTTACTCTTAGATTTTTTTCTATAGGAATGTAGAATTGAAAGGAAAGCTTACAGAGCTAATGTAATCGAGAAGAGCGGCGTTTGCTTCTCCATCCCTAGCGGGGGCGTCAATTTGAACTCCTACCGCTTCATCGCTGATATCTAGCAAAGATCCTCTTCTTGTTAATTACAGAAACAATAAACTAAAGAACCGACCAAAGAAAAGATTTCATTTAATTTAAGAGCTGTGATTGAAGAGACTCGAGAAAGACCTGTTATGGATGCGGATTTGGAGCCAGGTTTGGCGTGGATGGTTATGGCGACAGAGGAAGGAGGCATGCTCCGTATGCAAGACGGGAAATTATCGGGTTTTTCCGACGGAATCGGTGCCTTAGGCTCTCCCTTCGCTTTCCCCTTCTTCGCCGGCGCCATGTGTTGTTAAGGTTCCGATAACCGATCCCGGAGAAGTGCCACTGCCGATTCCAAAATGGGACAGTTCTGCCTCTGCGTACTCATAACGCCGTCGTTCTTGCTTAAATTATATATCAGCACGTTTTTCTGTTTCTTTTTCTTTTTTTCTTGGAGCAAATACTTATTAGGATTGGGTCTCTAATGGGCTATCTGAATTGGGCTTTAAGTTTGGGCCAGATTCTTATTTCCGATTTTGCATCGTAAAGGTGACCCATCTCAGCAGCCAAGGTGATTACGCCAGGCCTCGAGATTATGAGTGAATTAAAAAAATAATTAGCAAAGCAAGGGTGTAGCACAAGTGGTAGTGACTTGGGTTGCTTATGCATCTAGTCCCGGGTTCGGTCCCGAGGTGATGTCTATGCAGAGAGGGCCTTGGCCAGCCGTCCCACTCTTGAGGTGCATGCACAAACCGGCGGAGGATTAGTCATCGAAATTGTTCCGGTAAATACCTTGAAAAACAAAAAAAAAAAAATAATAATTAGCGATTAAAATTCTTATTTTGCCTTTAGAAAAAATGTGAAGATACTGATAATTGTGAATGGCTGCAAATAAATCAAGATGATCAAATAAATAAATAATAAATTGGATAAAAATGCAAAGAAGCCACGTAGTTTCCTCATTTGAGAAGGAAACAGAAAAAACGGTGAAATTAGTAAGTGGCAACAGCCAAGAAGATCGGAGATTCCAAACACACGAAATCTTTTTCTTTTGCCGACGCGACGCGACGCCGACGATGGGAGCGTCTCAGTCGGCGGAGCCGAGTGTACCCGCCGAACAACGGGAGGCGGAAACCCTCGCAGCCTCCGCCGGAGCTCTCCCTCTCCTTCACAAAGCTTTCTCCAATCTCTCCAATCCCCAAACCAACGCTGTCCCTGCAGAAAATATACAGGCACTCATCAGTCACACACACCTCATCAGTTTCCTCAATCTCAATTATCATTTTTGTTTCCCCTTTGATTCCTGATTTACAAAACTCTTTTTTTTTTTGTTTTTTTTGTTTCAGCGATGCTTCAGTTTCGCCACCGAAGGTCGAACGTATTCCGGGAACGTACCAGATTCGTTTCCAGCTTTGTTGGATCACTTAGGTTCCTCCATAGCTGATCAATTTTTCGTGCCCCAAAAAGGTGGAATCAATTGGGTCGAGTTCGTTAAAGGTTACAATAAGTGCTGTGCTAGGGTGTCTGCATCAGTTTCACTTAACATGCTTTGCAGATTGTTCATTGCAATAGCGGGAAAGGCGAATGTGCCCCTGCATTTGGGGTCTGAGTCCGAGGATGATGCTGATTGCAAGATCAATGGGCACTTTCTTCCAATTGATGTGGTTATGCTCCTTTCAATGTGTTGGGCTATGTCTTGGGATTGCAGAAATTCGGGAAATTCTGAAGGCAAAGGAAATGTTAGTTTGCCCGATCTGAGTCATTTGGTGCTGTCAGCAATCACATCGTGTGGCAAAGTTGAGGGTGGATTCAGTGTGTGGGATTGTGATGTCTCAAGCTTGGAAATTGAACTTCCTGCAGGGAAGTTTGTTACTTGGGTTATGAGTACAGTGCCATGCCTCCCGGATTGCTTAAGACAGTACTTTCATGCAAGACTGCAACTTGCAGGGGTAATTTGTTTGTTCATATTTGAATGATTTCGTTGGCAATCATGAATGCGTGAAATTTAATGAGCATTTCATTTCAGCATGAGTAGTAATATAGCATTTCTCTTTTTTCTATTATTTAGTTATTTTTAAGAGAGAAAAATATGCTGCATCTAGTTCTTAGGTTTCTTGATATGGAAGAATTTCTTTGTTGAATGACAGGGTGAATTGGAATCCTCTAATTCCTCTGTTGGAGATATTTCATCTACATCTGCATGTGATTATATTTTAACCCAAGGGAGGGCGTGGGCAATTTCTATCACACAGAGAAGTACAGTAAATGAAGAAATTTCAAGATCATTTTTAAGCAGTGGAGGTGGAATGGATGAAAACCTTCTTTATCGGTTTGCATCTCTGACCCTCAATCGTAGTCTGATCTTGCTATTTTGTATTTTAAGAAGTGGGGAAAGAAGAACCTTGCTCACCAATTTTGGTGTTTTCTGATTTTCTGTTTACTTTTTAGTTCATATTTCCCTAGACCCTACCTGTGCTGCATTTGCAATTTTCTTTATGAGAGTCACCATGTGAAAAAGAGATGTTTGTTGACATCAAATGTATGCTATATTATAGGTCATCCAATCATGGAAGAGGCCTCAATAGATTTTGGTCTCGTGTTGAAGGTTACAAGGGTCCATTGCTAATTTTGGTCGCTGCAAGTTCAGGAGATGCTCGTGAGGGCAATTCTGCAGATAGGAAATGGGTTATAGGTGCCTTAACAGACCAAGGTCTTGAAAATAAAGATGTCTTCTATGGAACTTCTGGATGTTTATATTCTATAAGTCCAGTGTTTCATGTATTCCCATCTACTGGTATGTGGAAGGGCTGACAATTCCTTTCGTTGTTCCTGTTTTTCTTTCTCCTTTTTGGGTTATGTGATCTGATTTTTGGAAACTCTGATACCAACTATGTATGTTACTATTGGCAGGTAAGGAAAAGAATTTTGTTTATAGCCACTTGCATCCTACTGGTAGAGTATATCAGGCAAGTCCAAAGCCAGTGGGCGTTGCATTTGGTGGAACTCTAGGAAATGAGAGAATATTTATTGATGAAGATTTTTCCAAAGTGACCATTCGCCATCATGCGATTGACAAAACTTACCAGAGTGGATCTCTCTTTCCGGATCAGGTATAATTCTATTGCTGAAAGTACTACTCGTAATAATATATTGATGAATGCTTGTATCAAAACAAAAGTAGTCGATTCTGTTTATTCTCTGATGGGTACTTTTCTCTCATATTTTTTGATAGAAAGAGGAGAACCATCTGCTGAACTCTTTCCATGGCTGTGCAATTTCTCGTCATTTTTATGTTTGATAATGTGTTTCAGGGTTTCCTAGCTATGGAAGCTGTGATTTCAGAAGTGGAAGTTTGGGGACTTGGTGGGAAAGGGGCAAAGGCAGTACAGAACTCATACAAAAAGAGAGAGGAACTTTTTACTGAGCAAAGACGAAAAGTACCCTACCCTGATCCAATTAGTCACTGCATTTATTTATTTATTTATTAATGAAATTTTGATGAATCGATGAGCAGCAGTAACTCTTTGGTATTATTGTGTAGGTTGACTTGAAGACATTTGCGAATTGGGAAGATTCACCAGAGAAGATGATGATGGACATGATGTCCAATCCAAATGCTGTTCGAAGGGAAGATCGCTGAATTGGATCATGTAATTTTGCATTGCCTAGTGCAAGAGAGAGTTAGCAGCCATAAACATGGAATAATGCATTTCATGTTTTGTGCTGTGATTACTGATTAGTCATCAATGTTATACAGGATTGCAGTACAGAATATAATTATTATCAACTTATCATGTATATAAGCAAAAGATATATTGTGTGTCACGTAAATACTTGCAAGTACAATATATTGGGTGTGTTCAATCAACCCTGTGTACCAATATATTTATTAGGATTGGTTTGACTTTGAGACTTGAGATTTTGCTCAAATTTCAATATATACTATCAAGGATTCATACTATTTTATTTTATTTCTTGCTCAAATTTTATCACCTCATGGCTAAATAATAAAGTTCATTCAATTAAAGTCACCATGAAGCATGAAAGTTGAGCCAGAGATTTTCAACTAAAATGCTTCTTTCATATTTATATATAGAATTAAATTTTAATGTATCAATACTATAAAATAAAATATTATCAAAATAATAAACAAATAAAATATTAAACATGTCTGTCTAAAACTTGTGGGGTGTGATTAAACAAACATGTCTATCTCCTAAATGTCAACTTAAGTTGTTATGGTAACAAGATTTTTATGTAGGGATTTAAGAAAGTCCAAGGTTGAGGGTGCAGCTTTCCGGATTAACCTGAGATGCCACGTGTATGTGAAAGAGACTAACATCATAGAACATTCCACAGATAACGCACAATTTCTGAAGGAAGAGAGAAGAAGAAGGGTAGCATCAGAGGAATGGAATGTGAACAAGGTAGCAGATTGGGAAGAGACGACTACGTTTTGAAGTGCAAAATCGGAGAGGGTTCATTCTCGGCGGTGTGGAGGGCGGAGCACAGAGGCACCGGCCAAGAGGTGGCGGTGAAGCAGGTCTTCCTCTCAAAACTCACCCCTCGCCTTAAAGCCTCTCTCGACTGCGAGATCAATTTCTTGTCCTCTGTCATCCACCCCAACATCGTTCGCCTCCTCAATTTCTTCCAGGTCCTTCATTTTTTCCATCTATTTCCGTTTTATTTTCATGCCCTTTTTGTTATTTTTCATCTTCAATTGAAAAAAAAATCATTTTTTTAGGCTGATGGATGTAAGTACCTGGTGATGGAGTATTGTGCTGGAGGAAATTTGGCTTCTTATATTCGAGGCCATGGGAGAGTTCAACAGCAAACCGCCAGAAAGTTCTTGCAGCAGCTTGGTAAAATCTATTGTCTGGATTTTTTTATGTTATGCTGAAATAGTATTACTCTTTTGGTTTTGGTGCATTCTAGCTTGGTAATGAATGCAATTGGATTTTGTGTGGTGCAGGTTCTGGTCTGAAAATATTACACACTCGCGGCATCATTCACAGAGACTTGAAACCAGAGGTAAAACAGAAGCCAAAGAACTGAGTAAACTTTTGAAAGTGAAAATAAGTGGTTTATGTCATTATTTACTTTAGTTTTACAATAGCATTTACGTGACGAGGACTTGAAGTAAATCAAGTAGTTGATTTTGTCTCTAGGTAGATGCCGAGAGGCGAGAGCTATCAGTTCATATCTAGTATGTAGCTAGAATTGTTCATGAAACAGATGTTGGTTCTGATGTGAAGTTCTTGGAAATTATTCCTGTTAGTAACAACTATGAAAAGTTGGTAATGGTTAAGAACTGAAGACTGCTTTGCCTGTTAAATTTTTTAGTTTGAACTGACATCAAAATGATTTCAGATTGTCATTTGAGGGTCAAAAACTTTCGGGAAAATTATAGCCCTTTTAACAGCATGTAATCTATTTGTTGTGAAATATCATTTTGTGACCAGAAACAAATTTTTTTGTGTTGGTGCTATTGTTGAATCAGAACATTTTGCTATCAAGCCATGGGGCCGATGCAGTGCTTAAGATAGCTGATTTTGGACTCTCAAGGTATTTATGGGATTAGTACAATGAATATAGTGTAAAAGGAAGTTTATATTTTCATTATTTTCGTTTTCTTACTCTAACTTGAAGAAAAAAAAATATTTTCCTTGAATAATATATGGAGAACGATACGCCCGGGTGAGTATGCTGAGACAGTTTGTGGCTCCCCATTATACATGGCTCCTGAAGTTCTTCAATTCCAGAGATATGATAGCAAGGTATGTCAACCCTGCTTACCTTTATCATTTAATTGTGCATGTTGGCTCATATTTGCTTATTTTATTATAGGCAGACATGTGGAGTATTGGGGCTATTCTTTTTGAGCTTCTAAATGGCTACCCACCTTTTAATGGAAGAAATAATGTTCAGGTAAAAGTGTAACACCATAACTTTCAACGACGAATTCTCAAAAGTCTGTCTGTGATCACTGCTGATACAAGATGCTGATTTCAGCTGTTGAAAAATATAAGATCCTGTACATGTCTTCCATTTTCTGAGATGATTCTTTCAGGATTGGATCCTGATTGTATTGATATCTGTTCAAGGCTACTATGCTTGAATCCAGGTTATTCACATTTCCTGTCTTACCACCATTGTTCTCCCTATGCACTCAATTTCCTGTCTTTCTGAGTTTTTGCTTGCACCCTGATGCAGTGAATCGCCTATCGTTCGATGAATTTTATTGGCACAAGTTTCTACGTAGAAAATTGTTGGGAAGTTAGTTGATGGCAGTTGCAGCAAGTTTTGTTCAAAACCATCAAAATTGTAAGTTACTTATAGGCACAATCCGAGGTATCAACCCTGCAGAAATCAAGTGTTCATGATCTTCCCCCAGCACGTCTTCCTTCAAACCCATCCAAGGTATTGACCCTGCATTCATCTATCTATGCTTGCTGGTTTGATCTATGTATGAGTGTTTTCTTAAAAGTTAAAACTAGGCAAGAATGTGATAAAATTGTTCCCTTTCAAATTGCAGCTTCTACATTTTATTCCCTTACCTTATCTGTATTTAATTACAGGATATTGTGGGTGGTCAAATCCCAGCCAAGGTGTCAAGCACAGAAGTAGCACTGCAGTAAACAAATACTCGTAATTAAATTATACAAATCAGGAAAGATAATGATGATTAATGTATGCAAGTTGGTCTTATATTAATCTGTTGTAGTGTAGACCAGTGCGCATAAAAGGCAAGCTTTCACTTATTATTATAGGAAGAGAAATTAACCACTTTGCATTACCTTCTTTTTTGGGTCTACTACATTTTTTATATACAAAAAAATTGTATTTCATCGTTTTGTGATTCGTTTGTCTCTCTCACTTTCTGCCTTTCTTAATTTCTTTTAGTGGCCCAGTGCTAGTCCATTCGAAGTCATTAAAATACCTAAATAATAATTAAGTTAAATTAAATGCCCCTTTACCTTGACATTTTGCATTTCTTGCCATTGCAATTTCAACCATATATTCCTACTGCTGAGTGCTGACTTTGCATTCCTACCAATTTTTCCAACTTTTTTTAATCTTTCACACCTGCTAGTGTTTGCAGACTGGGATCTTGCAAATTATTACTTAATAATTAGCAGTAAAGAACATCAAGCTTATCTCCTCCTAACGCATAGTTCTTTATAAGAAGAGTCCATTTACTGTTATATTTTTGAAAAAAGGTTAATCCACTCAAATTCAATGTATCCACATCAATCAACCAACCAGCAAAGGATTGTGCGAGATGTCCTTACACTATTTTTCTCTAATTTTCTACTCTTCTAAAAACATCTAAAAAAGATTGTGAAAACATTATAATCCACTTCTATGTATTGTTCAAGTTATTCACTGTAAAAGGATAAAATTTTATTCATAAGACTCTTTTCAATACATATTGTACAGAGTGAAGCTCTATTCAATGCCTAAAACTCTTAATCAGAAGCTCAAGAAATAACTTCACTAAATATTTATAAACGATTTATGGCCGACATCTCAGGAATTGAGAGAATTTTAAATTTGCAAAAAGTGAAAAGAAAAACTGAATGTTGGATATGTATGTATCCTGATTCCTGTATCAAAGCAAATCCTAATTGAAGGTAAAGCACGTGCCTCACATTTGTTTATTATCAGATCATCCACTAATAACAAAACCAAGAGAGATGATAATCTAATCTCTTTTCAATCCAAACTATGATTGCTATTGTAAACGTGTTATAGTAGTTTTTCTTGTGATTAGAGTGACACTGACCCATGCTTAATCTTATGATCTTATCTCAACTTGGGTGTGGGTCCACCATGCCTATAGCAGCAACAGTGACCGTAGTGAGATCCAACCCACCAAGATATGGACATATATCTTGTGATTTACTTTCAAATTTAAATTAGACATTTCCAATTAAAACTAATTGAATCAAGAAACCTTTAAAATGGATATTATATGACGATGATGTGAGTGAACCTATACTGAATCTTACATTTAAGAGAAACGCATATTAGTTATCATATCATATGAAAATAACATTAGGCTTTTTTCATCAAAACCAAAACTAACAACTAAAACAGCAGAACAAGCCCCCTCCACTAGTCTCCGCGTATACCTTCACATGAAAAAATTGATAATATCTTCCCAATCCTTGAATCAACACACACAAAGTACTGCTTTTGACTACTTTAATTTCCTCTTCAAAAACGTGGAAAGTACAGGTGAAGACAAACAGAATCAGATCGACATAAGATTTGGCTTACACATAATTAATAAACTTTGCTACCCTGATCAAATTTTATATGTTAAAGATATAGCTGCTTCTTTATTTGAGAGTCACAACTCAGAAATCCAAGAGATTCTGATGTAACAACTGGCACATGGTGTGAAGATAGCATAACAATTTTTATATGTGCTGGAAAGGATATATATGGGACCATTTTTTATATCTACACACAATATGATTCTGATAGGCCACTACTACTACTACTACTAACATGTTACACAGTATCATTCACAATACCAGAGGCATCAGATAACAATCATAGAGGAGTGGGTTTGGTCTTACATGTGGACCGCAGACAAATGGTATCTGAAATTACATAATACATATCCCAACTAGGCTAATCAACTTTTCTAGTAGATTACAAGCACGTAGACACCTTAATCAATCATTGATCAATGATTTAGAATCCAAGATGGAAGATAGTTACACAGAAAAAAAGAGCTGAAGTAGATACAAATTACTGCAATATGTATTATACTATTATCTCTTTCTTCTGATTTTTGTTCTGAATAGTCCCATAACTATAACAAGAATGATATTAATGTAGAGAAACTCAATTTGGGAGAGGAAACGAAAACTCCTTTACCATGAATTATTATTTCCTATGGGCAAGTACGGATTGATTGAGGCCACTTTTCTTATCTTTTTTTGGTTGGGACCCAAAAGATAGGACACAAAATGAACCTTGAAAATGAAAGCAACAATTTCTCAACTTTCTAGTCATCTCTATTAGGAAGCTTCACAATGCCTTCTTGTGCATTAAAAAGGGTCCCCAAGAGGCAACAAAATTCTGATAGAATATGATACATGGAACCAAAGTGCCACGTGGCACTTCCTGCTGCGTGTAAAGTGGGATTGTATGGACCCCATCTTTTGATTTGAGGGCCAATTATTAAAGTTTCAGTTAAGTGGAGGATCCATATATATATACATATGCTTAGAAATCTATCTTAAACAACAACTACCAAAGATTAAAGAAAAGAAGAAGAAAAAAGCTCTCAACAATATTATAATAATTACTATGTGACCAATCACAGAATTTCATTAGTCTTCTTACACTAATTAAAGCCTAATTTGAACTTCATTCCCCTCTCTATATAAACCCCCTATCCAACCATCCACAAGAAGCTCTAACTAACTCATCAAACACCTCCAAAAAATGTATGCTTCAACCTCCTTTGCCTCACCACTGATCCATGACCTTCTTTCGGACTTCCATTCAAGAAGGTTACTCCTCCTTCACACCCCACTTAACCAATCACAAAACAGTCACAACTCAACAGAATCATCATATCTTGGGAATGGTAACTTCGATGCAAATGTTGTGATGGTTCTCTCTGTCCTGTTATGTGCTCTCATCTGCTCACTGGGACTGAACTCCATCATAAGGTGTGCATTAAGGTGTTCCAATTTGGTAATAATCAGTACTAATAGCTCATCAACTAGCACCCCTCCAACCAGAGTTGTCAACACAGGGGTGAAGAAGAAAGCCCTCAAGACATTTCCAACAGTAAACTACTCTGCTGAACTGAACCTTCCAAGTTTGGACTCAGAGTGTGTGATATGTTTGTCAGATTTCACCAATGGAGATAGGGTCAGGATTCTGCCAAAGTGCAACCATGGCTTCCATATCAGATGCATTGACAAATGGTTAAGTTCACACTCATCTTGCCCCAAGTGCAGACACTGCCTCATTGAGACTTGTCAAAAGATTGTTGGTTGCAGCCAAGCTAGCTCATCACAACCTCAACCACAAGTGCCAGAAACCATTGTAACCATAACACCACTAGACCCAGAAAGTTTGGTTCGTAGTTATAGGGGAAGTTAATTAGCTATTGCTAATTCAATAGTACTCTATATATAGGTTGAAGGTGAAATTATGGGCCATTTAGCCTTATGCATAGAGTTAGTACTAGAGTCAGTGTATTTAATTAGTTCTGGTTAGCCACCCAATCAAACCACAATCAATGCAGTGGTGATAGGTGGAAAGTGTATAGTAGTGTTGAAACTCTTTGCCTTTGGTGTTGTGTTCTAGTTTTAGATCCTCCTAAGTGTATAAAAACAAGTTCAAATTGTAATTATGCATTCTTTTTCAATAGTAATTGAGTTACTTCTTGAGCAAGGAATTAATAGCCTATATTATTGTTTCTGCAATGAATTTAAATCCATGGTTCACCCACCAAATCAGGGTACTAAGTTTAAGCATGTAAGGTGTAATAATTAATGAAATTCAAATCCCAACTCTATAGGGACTACACAATGCACATTTTTTATTTTATTTGACCAAAACTTCAATTGTGGTGTTATTTTTTTATGAGGTTAAAGTCGATGTGGAATTTTGTTTGAACATCAGAAAAGATAAACAGTAAATTAAGAACTTTGGAGGCAATTATTTATTGGAATAAAAAAATCATGCATGACCACAAAGTTGTAGGATAGAGCTTAAAAATTGTAAAAAAAAATAATAATATACCATGCAACTCAAACATAATAAAATATAACAAGAAAAATAGTGTTATTGCTGCTCCAATGTAGTGCAGTGTGAATAATATCCCTACTTCACCTCTGATTGCTAAGTAGACACCAAGCAAAATTAAAAGGAAAAAAAAACAGATAATACAAAGTGGGGTACTTTATACAGTCAATGGAGCATATAATTATAATGAATGGAAGCTGAGGCTGAAACCACTAATCACTTTCAAATCAAAATAAGTGTACTAAAAGGGGAAAATGTTGTAACAATGTAGTAATTCACAAAAAATTGTTTGCTATTGCCAACACTGACTAACCACACTATCCTGGGCGGCTGAAAATTGATTTGCTAGAGCTCAAAACGCATTGAGCATTCCCTATTTGCAGCATAATATGATTACTGTGTGTGTGGGACACTACTGATTATTGGTGATTGGTGAAGCAGAGCATTAACGTTAAAGCAGATTGTGAGGTATCCATTGCAAGAGCAAATCACATGGCAAAGGGATTTCATTCTATGGTGATAGTAGTTATTTTGTCCCTTAATTATTGTGATTGGGTTCATCTTCTCCACTTATGAAAATATAACTCATTTTATGGGTAACCGTTTAGGAAGTTAAGGTATTTATTACATTTAGGTCTCTTCTTACTCTTCAAAGAGCTCCCACAAAAAGGAAATTAGTCGTCGGTCACTACTTTTGGCGATGAATACTTCCGTTTGAAGTATCATAGATAAGTTTATATTGAATTCATAAAGGCTAAATTAATTTCATTTTGCAAAACCCCAAGCTTTCTAGAATTGGGTTGTGGACAAAGAACTAGCTTAGTAGAATAATATAATAGTAGCTAACCAAAAAAAAAAAAGAATAATATAATAGTAAATAAATAAATAAAGTTATGCATTTACAATAACGGCTTTGAGATTGTGAGGCACATTAGGGTTGTGATGTATTGGCGGCAGGTACCAACTTATGGTTTTTATACTGAATCAGTGGAATAACAACTTCAGATTTATATTCCCTTTTGTTTACTTTTTCAGTTTTATATGTGAAAAATCATGATCACATGATACATAGTCAACGTTAAATTATGACAATGTGGCGTATATAGGCATAGCATAAAGATTGAATGAATAGACAAGATCTATACTCAAACCTTATCTCTTTCTATGTCTTATTATGCATGATTTGTCATTTACAAGATAAATCCTTTATAACAGAAAAAATAAATAAATACTCAGAGCAACAATTACCAACTATATTATATATACAAGAAATGAAACAGGATTTATGAGGGACAGAATATTTTTATAGGTACATGTTATGCAGTAGCACAAAATACACTGAAGGAATCTTACAAAGGAGAATCGAATATTCACTGAAGATTGATATTACGTAGAGGTGGAGAAAAAAGCAATATATAAATGAACCCAGCAATATATATATATGTTAGGGCAAAATTAGTGACCCTCATTTAATCATTTTATTAATGGTGGACCTGTAAGATTCACACTAACCGGTTATTAATTACCTCAATGATTTCACATCTATCTTCAGAACTTCACTGCGTTACGCATCTATCTTGGGTAATAAGAAAGTTGATGTCTTGATGAGTATACGAAGTCATGATCCAGAAATAAGAAGTTGCTAAAGCAGAATACCAGTTGTTCTAATTTTGTAATCTTGGTACAATCTTATGCTATAACATTTTTTTTTTGTATGTGAAGTCTCTAATTTAATTGTTGAAAACTTCAAATAACATCTCAAGATTAAACTTTTTTTTTCTCCTTCTGGTGGAGATGTAAACGAAATATGAGATTAAACTTATGATATGTTTCAATTTTTTCTTTTTATTCTAAAATTTGTTCAAGTAAAAGAAGAATGTCTATTAATGATACTTATGGGCTTTGTCACTTTAATTCAAGCCCAATTATATTGGTTGGTGTCATTTTATTAGAGTCAAATTGGGTAGTCTATGTTCACTTTTCTGAATAGGCTTTAAGATAATGGGTCTCGCATAAGCGAGAATCCACCAAAACTAAATAAAACTATTGATATGTATAAATATTTGAACAAATAAATACATACATTTTTTGAAGTGGGTCCCTATAGGAACTAAATGATAAAAAGCCCAAAAATAGGGGATGGTGAGCAAGATTTGGCAATAGGAGCAATGCAATCTCAGCTTCCTTATCCACACGCCCACCACAATCTTAAATTTAATTTAATCCAAATCATCACATCACTCCTTATCACACATACCCTCCTCAACCCTCAAATAAAACAAAAATAATAATTAAATATGACAATAACACCCCATTTCCAGCCTTAATGTTGACTTCATCACAAAACTTGCATTTGCATTTGCATTTGCATCCATGAACTCTAGTGTATTGGCTTGTAGCTATGCCATATCAGGCGGTTGCATCATGTTCTGAGATCAGTGCATAGAATCTCAAGATAATAATGAAGGAAGGAGAAGTGCCCTTGTTTTCTTGGCAGCCAAGGTTTCTTTTTTGTTTGGTATATATTTATAAAATAAAAGTAAGTGTAGCATCAATGACAGAAAATTTCAGCCTTTCTCTCAAATATATATTAGCCATTTGAATCAAGCTCAACTAGATAAGCCATATTTGTATTAAAAACTATATAACAATTCACACCAGATTCTAGTTGTAGAGTACTAGTTAGTAACTTGCAAGATGAAGTTAACAATAATTTTTTAAGGCGCCGGCAAGGACGGTTCGTTCACATGTATACTAGGCCTAAAAATGATAAAACTAAGGATCACTTCCGAGTAAAGAGGATCGAAAAGACAAAGATTCATTTTGAGTTATTCTGTTTGGATTATGGCCAAAGTCAGAGCCTACACTCTTCTGAACCGCCTATATTTAATATTTGTGCCCCCCTCTTTCGAATTTGAACCACAAAATTGATGAAACTTGTGCCTCTAGCGTCCTCAAATTAATTAGTGATGGGGATGCATAATGGTCCCCTGCATCTGCATTCATAAACACGAAGCTCAACAACTCATGAACTTAATCATCTTCTATTGATCATTATAATATAAATAATCATTTGGATATATATGTAGAAATGTATGATAAGTACATTATTCTACCACTTCAGTCTTCAGATATGTATGTTATTGCGGTGCAATTATAAAGTTATATCACCCAATACCAAATGTCCCATAATCCCAAATACATTTGATTTTTATGAAAATAAATTAGCATCATGTCCAATAAATTAAATTAAATCTCTCTTCACTACTACCTAACAAGTACGCCACTGTATATGGGACGAGTTGTAAGGAAGCATGGAATAATAATTAAATCTTTGCGTGGAATTCACTTGTTTCACTTTCACCCCCCCTAATTTACGTCTCTTTAATTTATTATATGTGCGCATTATGAAATTGTCGCATTGATCTGAACCCCCATTAGTTACCACCCAAGCTAAAGAATAATTCAATTCAATCACTTTAATTTGATAATAATATACGATGCATTCTCAAGGGTCAGAGGATTTGCACCTCTAGATTAAAATTAACCTTTTTACTTTTCCCTGCCTTATGTCATTACCGTTTTTAGAGATGCCAGAAAGCTTATGTATAAAATAGTGTATACATAATAATCTATGAGTGTTGTTATATATATATATATAACAACAGACTAGCTAACAAATAAGATTTGAAGTGATAGTTCATTCCATTAAAATCTCAATGATTATTTAGATAAAGAAAAAGTTAAAATGAATCAATTAATTGTAATAATTAATTTATTATTGTACAAAGTATTACTAATAATTAAATGATGTAATTATCGAAACATGCTCTGAAGTTTGAACTTCAATTCCCTTGAGCAAATTTATATATACTTATTTGCACCTTCATTCTACACACTACTATAGTACTATATATAGTTCATGCATATTTCTGGTGGCAGCCCAACCAACCTCCATTCCTTTCAATGGGGCATGTATATCTAGTTGGAACAAGAAGGCCAGCTCGTAGCACGTGTAAGCACATGCTTTAATGTGAGCTTTTTATTAAAGGTGAGGGAGGGTACACATTATTGAGTTTAACATCATAAGCTTTTTATTGAATATTTAAACTCACATTGAGCATAAAAAGCTGCATCATATATAAAAACTTCAAATTTGAGGGTTAAAATTGGTCAGCCTTTTAAGCATAATTCTTCATAAACTATTCGCTTCAATCATTCCTACATGCTTGACCGATATAAACCCTTGTTTTGTAATTAATTAACATTAAGATATTACCACAAATTCACTAAATATCAACAAAGATCATATAATAGCGGATTAAAAGTGTCAATGGATCCAAATAACATCTGACGGATGCGTGAAATATTAATACGTTGGTCCTATATGTTAGAATTAATGCGTCAATGAATAGAATGTTAATATTATTAATACAATTAATACGATTTTTTTCTTAAATATTTTCAATTTTAAAGGACTAATGAATTGTTAAGAACTTAAAAATGAAAATTGGCCTTTTACTGTAACAAATTCGTTGCAACATGCAAGGGATTTGCATAAAGTTTTATCATCCTCACACAGTAGAAGTAAAAAATTTGCTTTACTGTTATGATAATAATGATTGTTAGTTATGAAATTTGAAATGTTTAGGTTCGAAGGAAAGTGAAGTTAAAAATCGAATGTAAGGCCAAGGCCCAAGGGCTTATTATAGCCTTATATTATTATAAATAAATAAATAATAATTAATAAATTAATGGAAGAGAAGAGAGGAAGAAAGAGTGAAAAGAAAAGAGAGAGAAGAAGAGGGTGTGAGGTGAGGCCAGTGTGAGGCTGTAGAAAAGGCTGTCAGCCAGGTCATCCTATCCTTCTTTTCTCGTGGTCGAAATGATTCTCTCTCTCCAATTTTTCCATTTCAATATTTTTCAATTTTGGGTCCCAACCAATATTCCAAAATTTAATACTCATTCTTTTTTTTTAATTATTTAATTTAGAGATACATATTTTCTTTTTAATTATTTATTTCAAATTTTAAAATAATATTTATTATTTTCTTTCACTATTATCGTTATTTAATATTCACTATCTCTATTAATTGAGGAGAGATAATAACAAAGAAGTAAATGATAATTTAGTAAAACATATATACATTTTGTTAATTTTAATACTATATTAATTATTACCTAAATTCATGTGCACATCTAAAATTGGACAATTAAAAAAACGAAAGAAATAAGAGATTATTAGATCACTAAGAACAAAAAATTTATTTACTATATATTATTTATATTTTGACATATTAACTATTTTATCTTTTTATTTAAAACTTAATTTTATCTCTTCTACTATAGTTAACCTTTTAAATTATAAGTAATATAACAGAATTAATAAATTTTTGGCTTTAATAATTTTTTAAATTTAATTTTAAGTGCATTGCAATACACTACACTGCTCTCACTCACACGCACCCACTCACCCTACTCTCTTTATGTCCTCAGTATATATACCCATCGCTTCTTCCCTTGCCCCTTTCTCTATTGTCACAGTGTGTTCTTTCAGGACTGAACTAGAAGAGAAGAGAACAGAGCGAGACTTCCTAGCCATCGTCATCCTCTTCTTCTCGGAGCTTGGCTTTGGTTAACCTCCTTCAATTTTTCTCTCTTCTCTTCTCTCTGTCTCTCTCTCAAGGTATTTATTTCTTTCTTTCTCCCCTATCTCTAACCGCTTTAACTTCAATCCTCCATGTTTGGATTTCTTGCTTGCTGTGTTTTAGCTCTAGAGTGTAGATCGTAGCTTTACTGTGAAGTACGCTTTCTTTTGCTGATCCTTTCATTGTTATTTCTGCAACCTGCTACAGTTTTTCTTAGATTTGTTTCTCGATGCTCTTTTTCGTCGATAGTTTTGACTCGTTTGACTTGATCTGCATAGCTTAAGTGGAATTGGATTTTGGATACCGCACGTAGTTGATCTGTGGTTTTTTGAAGGTGCATATGTCATTTGACTTATTTCTGTACTTCTGATTCCGATCTTGTACACTCGAGATCTAGATCTAAGATCTTGTTGAACTAGACTGATTTTGTTTGATGTGGACAGCTATTATGTAAATCGGTCATAGTTTCGATTTTCTGGTGTTAGATTCACTGGTCCTGGTTTTGTTGATTTGTTGGCTGGTTTTGTGGTCCGATCTGGTTTTTATGTGGTGAACTCTCCCTTTTTCGTATTTTAACCATTGATCTTTCTTTAGGTTGCACATCTAGTTAAAGATTTAAGATAGTGATATTCACAAGTCACAGTAACTATCTAGTTGAGAAAGGTTATCATACAAGTTCCACATTTTCATTATTCTCTATTAATTCTTTAATTTTGGCAGTGTTACATTAAAAATGTAAAGGATCGTCTCCTTAATTTATCTAAGTAACTATCTAATTAAGTAGATTGTATGATGCCAAATTATTTCCTTCTTATGCTTTCTTTCTTCTTATTGTTTTTGTGTGCTGTATGGAATGTGATTTTGCTGTATTTGATATAAAAGTGTTAGTGTTAGAAGTAAACCTGATCTCCAATGTCTGTGGCAGGTTGATAATAGTCATTCATTCATTCCATTTTATTACTTTATAGGTAAAAGATGGCAGATGGTGAGGATATTCAGCCCCTTGTCTGTGACAATGGAACTGGAATGGTGAAGGTTAGTACTCTATATTGTGGTGTTTGTGGTGGGCATGTGCATCTGTCAGTCTTAGTTTCATCAATGATTAATTTTTTTACGGGGTCTGTGTGCAGGCAGGATTTGCTGGTGATGATGCTCCTAGAGCTGTTTTTCCTAGTATTGTTGGCAGACCCCGCCATACCGGTGTGATGGTTGGGATGGGTCAAAAGGATGCCTATGTAGGTGATGAAGCCCAATCTAAAAGAGGTATTCTTACTCTGAAATACCCCATTGAGCATGGTATAGTCAGCAACTGGGATGACATGGAAAAGATCTGGCATCACACATTTTACAATGAATTGCGTGTTGCTCCTGAGGAGCACCCAGTGCTTCTAACTGAGGCTCCCCTCAACCCGAAGGCCAACAGAGAAAAGATGACCCAAATCATGTTTGAGACCTTCAATGTGCCTGCCATGTATGTGGCCATCCAGGCTGTCCTCTCCCTGTATGCAAGTGGTCGTACAACTGGTTGGTATTTGTATCCATCTATCTCAATCCATAACATAGCTGTCAAATGATTTTATCCCTGAATCAGATCCTTTCTCATGCAGGTATTGTCTTGGACTCTGGTGATGGTGTGAGTCACACTGTGCCAATCTATGAGGGGTATGCACTCCCACATGCCATCCTTCGATTGGATCTTGCAGGCCGTGACCTGACTGATTCTTTGATGAAGATCCTCACAGAGAGAGGATACATGTTCACCACCTCAGCTGAGCGGGAAATTGTCCGTGACATAAAGGAGAAGCTTGCATATGTTGCCTTAGATTATGAGCAAGAACTTGAGACTGCAAAGAGCAGCTCCTCAATTGAGAAAAACTATGAGCTTCCAGATGGACAAGTAATCACAATTGGAGCCGAGAGATTCCGTTGCCCAGAAGTTCTTTTCCAGCCATCCATGATTGGAATGGAAGCTGCTGGAATTCATGAGACTACCTACAACTCTATCATGAAGTGTGATGTGGATATCAGAAAGGATTTGTATGGCAACATTGTTCTCAGTGGTGGCTCAACTATGTTCCCTGGCATTGCTGACCGTATGAGCAAGGAGATCACTGCCCTTGCTCCTAGCAGCATGAAGATTAAGGTTGTTGCTCCACCAGAGAGAAAGTACAGTGTCTGGATTGGAGGGTCAATCCTTGCTTCCCTCAGCACCTTCCAGCAGGTAATTGTTTTTAACAATATTAGCCATTTCATGGTGCATGCCCTTTAGATTGAACACACAATACTAAAACATGTTTCGGTTTTGCAGATGTGGATATCCAAGGGTGAATATGACGAATCTGGCCCATCCATCGTCCACAGGAAGTGCTTCTAAGCATAAGAATACTTAAATCGTGCGTTATTTTTTGCTGTGGTTGTTTTTTTGGTGTCAATGTCATGTCATGTGAACTATGTTGCCATGGATATAAGGTGAGATAGGATCATTGGAGGGTATACTCTGAGCCTGATGATGTATCATATTTTATGCGCGGCCCTCTGGATGTGGTGGGCACAGAGTTGCCAAGAGGCATTTCTTGTCTCGGACTTCATCGATGTGTTCTTACGTAGGTTGTCTGTAGCAAGGGAGTGATTGTGATGCTTATTTTGTTTCCGTTTCCCCCCTTTTTTATTTTTCAACTTTACATTTGAAGGTTTTTTTGGTCGTTGGAACATTTATGTCTATCATTATATGTACCTGAGAATTTTTATAACAATGTCAGTTTACGCTCATGAATTTATGCTGGATTTTATCAATGAATTGTGCTAAAGTTTTAGGGTTCTTATCATGTTTGGCATAAGCTCTTCCTTGAAGAGATAGATTGCAGTAAAGTTTATGTATGAAACCATACGAATACGCGCTCGTTACCATTAGCTTACTTACACCTGTCCTCCGATATTAATCTTTGAAACGGATGGCAAGTACTACTCCTACTATTCAAGCATAGTAATGAACAAATGCAAACTACCGGAAAAAGTCGCTACCTAGAATGTTTTGCATTTATTCAAGGATTTATCATATTTTTACACATTTATTTAATCATGTGTTATCAGTTGTTATTAAGTTTTTTCTTTCTTACTACTTGAAAAGTCATACAAAGATTGCGTTTGTTTTTTTCAACTCTAGGGTCAGAGTCAGGAGTAGTGAAAAATTTATTTTGTAAGTCTGATTCTGACTCCTGTGACATTAACTTCATGATTTTTCTGACTTTGATTTCATAGTCATTGAATACAAACTACCATATAGTATTTTGATTAGATGATAATGTAATAATATTTTACACTGTTAATGTATTAAAATTAGAGTTTAGTGACATTTAATCATATGTTGTCACGTCAGTTATAATTGTATTTTCTCTTCCACTACATGAAAAGTCATATAAATAGAGTATTTTGATTACATGACAATGCAAAATACTTCTGCACTGTCAATAAATAAAAATTAAACTATTGATTTATTTGTTATTAGTTATATACATACATCCAATAGTTGTCTAAATGATAATTTTTTCATAAATCTAAGTTGTATTATGAGTTTATGACAAAAACAAATGAACATATTTAACAAATGACAATATAAAAAATATTTTACGTGATCTATGTATCAAAATTAAATTTGTTTTAAAGTTTATCATGTTATGAGATTATATATAGGTTCTAATCTTAAAAGACACGTGGTGGATGAGTTTTTTCTATTCATTATAAATATATAATAATTAATATCAATGAAGGATAACACACATTGTTAATTCTTCCATTCCATTCACGCTAGGAATTACTTGAATTCAAATCGTGGAACATCCTCTTTGTAGATGATCCGTGAATTTTACCACAAAATTTTTCAAAGGTTGATGGTTTGACTTGATTTGCATGAAGTGTGTCTCATTTAATCTAATTTTTTTTATAAAAATAAATAAATAATTAGTTCCAAAAGTTTTACACCATTATATGATTTTATTTGGTTGGGATAAATAATGGAATTTAAATTTCCATAGACAACTTCATGCCTATTTCATTTTTTTATTTTATTTTAGAGAAAGCATGCAAGGCACAGATAAATAAAAGCGAAAAATATGAATCCGCGTAGTTGATCCGTGTGCTGTAAGAGATAAGCCAACCATAGCCGTTAGATTGACCACACACGGATCGCACCCAAATCTCCCAAAGAGAGAATCTTGCTTGCGCGGCACAAAACACCTCTCCGAAATTTCAATTTCGCACAAAACCCTAAATATATAAATACCCCCAAATCCTCACTATTTTTCCCATCACAATCATCAACACCAATTCAATTCGATACAATTCACTCTCAATCACATTCTTCGCTTCTTCATCAGCAATGGCTCGTACCAAGCAAACCGCTCGCAAATCCACCGGTGGCAAGGCCCCAAGGAAGCAGCTTGCAACCAAGGCCGCCAGAAAATCTGCTCCGGCCACCGGCGGAGTGAAGAAGCCACACAGGTTCAGGCCCGGAACCGTTGCATTGAGAGAGATCAGGAAGTACCAGAAGAGCACTGAGCTCTTGATACGCAAGCTCCCATTCCAGCGACTTGTTCGTGAGATCGCCCAGGACTTCAAGACCGACCTCAGGTTCCAGAGCACCGCCGTTGCTGCTCTTCAAGAGGCCGCAGAGGCATACTTGGTTGGGCTTTTCGAAGATACCAACTTGTGCGCTATTCATGCTAAGAGGGTCACCATTATGCCCAAGGATATTCAACTAGCGAGGAGGATTAGAGGCGAAAGGGCTTAGTTTAGTTCCATTCTGTTTTTTCTTTGTAATTCTATGTATTGTTCGTCAGGATTCAGTAGTAGGTTATCGTTGTGGAGCCCTAATTAGTTTCGGTGATTCAATGTCCAAATTGAATGAAATGAAATGGTGATATTCTAAGAAAATCGATTTCTGAAGTTATTCGTGTTTGGCCCTAGCATTGTGATTATCTTTTGCTGGTTGAATTTTTGAAATACTATCAGTTTATATAAAGTACGAATGATCTTGTGGCCGATTTCATTTCAAACGTAGTAATGGAAGACAAACAAATGTTAGAATAGGTACAAGAGCTAAACCAAATCATGATGCTGGTACTGAGATGGGTACGTTAATTTTCATTTCATGATTATGGCCTTTTTTGATGTAGTATCTTTATCAGGAAGTCCAGATCGAATTCTAGCTGCCTACTGTGGGGTGGCTTCTGTTTTCTCCTGCTTCATTAACTACACATACTCCCCAAATGCTGCATTATCGATCAATAAACCACATTAAGATTGTTGATTACAGGTAAGGGAAAGTCAAAAACCTAAAAGTCTGGCAGAGAATGATTAGCATAATCAGAATCATGAGGTCCCGGGGATGCTTCAGGGCAGGGTGGTGGTTGAAGAGACATTATTGTTTGAGCAGGGAAGGGAAGCCAGCCCAGCACAAGTTCCATCCTTACGGGTGGGTAACTTGCATTATTCCTTCTGGCAGTGTAGAAGGGTGAATCGCATAGTTGTGGTTCTGCCAAATTATCATAGTACAAGCCATAACACTAGAACAACAATATATAATATCTGTTGTTGGAAGTGAACATACACCCAATCCTTCTTTGTTTTATTAATGCGGAGACTTGCATGATACACTGCCTTATCAGATCAATACCTGCAAATATGAAATAGCAGCCATGTAATGTAATCCCACTACATTTACATACATATCCCTAGTCCCTACCAACAATGTCCCATGATTGACATCTGAACTAGTTCCTCATCGGTTTTTGGAATCATCAGTGCTCAACACTCCAATGAGACTGCCATCTTGCCCCAACCTGTGGCAGGTGAGGTAATGCATCCATATATACTTGTTTAAATGGGCTTCAACCACAGAATTCAAGACTTGCATTGTGACAATTTGTCATCCGCACAAACTGCCCAGCTTCGGCACCCAATCATTTTGCTTGAACCACATATCTTCTAGCACAAGCCTAACATCTGAATTATTCCTAGGCCTTCCTCCCTCTCCTATATTTCAACAGAATCACCAATGCTTCGTGGATCTATTGCCTCTTTCTCTTCCAACAATGCGGACAATATCATAACCATTGTTTTCTGCTATTTTCTGAGTGCCCACTCAGCCAATCAAAAATCTATCTCCTATCAAAGATCACAATAAACTTTACAATCTTTTCTCTGATTCATTCGTCTGCCATTTTTCAAATTACTAATATTCCTTCATTTGGTAAGAATGTATTTTCTTAAAAGAAAAGAAGAAAAAAAAAAGCGTACGAACGGTTTATTAGTACTTAGGTATATTCTCATGAGCACTGCTCCTTAGTTTTTTTTTATCTTTACCATAGTTTTTATTTATTTATTTGTAACCTTAGTTTTTTATTTGAGTATTACTATATATATATATATAAAAACTACTCATAACAGTCACATATTATATGCACAACATAATGATTTCATACGTGGTGCATACCATATATCACATAATTCATATGTATAACGTATATCATATGATGTGCACAACACTTATCACATATTGTAAAAAAATATGATGGTACAATATGTAATATATGTTGTGCATAACATATCATATATAATATACGTATTATATCATATATTGTACATAATTTATTAACTATTTTGACTAATTTTTTATTTTTCCAAACAATTTCTACACTTTGTTGTAACAAACACCAACTTTTTAAATGAAAGTTGAAAATATAAAATCTATTACATAGATATCTCATATACGTAACACATGTACTGGTGTAGAGATTGAGAAGGACAGTACATTTGTAAAATGATGTTCTCCCATAAGATCGTACATGTACAGCTAGCTGTATAAAGAAAGAAAATGATCAACAATCTTAATAAGTTTTAATGAAAGTAGTTAATTAATAATAAGAGAGAATATTTTGCAATGATATTCTCTCTGTGAAATACGACAAAAACTGTGGAGTGTATCCGTCATTATAATCTTAAGTTAACCAATGTTTATTGTGTAATCGTGCACTTATTTTAACAAATTTGTCAAACTGTAAACCTCGGGTCGTCCCTGAAAAGTTAGTCCAATTAAAAAAGGGGAAGTGGTGTGTGTGATAGAGATGAAAGGGTGTTAGGAAAAGGACGAGACTGGACCTCGCGTGATCATGAGTGTATGAATTGTTTACGTAACTCAACTTAGAGGCCTATATCTATATCTATATGGATGTCCTTTTCCACCCTAACATTTTTTCTTTTCAAAATCTAACCCCAAAGTTTTTCAACCAAATAACAACGGGTTAAATTAAATATAATTTTGAAGCATACCCCGCCGATAAATTAGACTCATCAATAGTAGATGATAACGACAGTTACTTTTCAGGTGGAGAGTATTAAAAAGAAAGAAAAAAACTATAGGTAAAATGTGGTGTATCACACAGCATGCATTTAACCATATTTAAAAAATGTAACCAAATATATTGGAAAATATAAAAAATTAATTTAGACACATTTCTAAATGTTTAGTTTTATAAATGTGATTATTGTTATGTGTTATACCGCACTTGATTAAAAATAGTCAAAACAAAACCATCTTTTCAAGCTGTTAGTTAATTAAGAGAAATATATATACATAAAAAAATAAGGTGATTCTTCAACTAAATGAGTATATTAAAATAAGTTATGACTGAAATATGAGTAATATATTAGATATATTCAAGGTGACATCTCAACAACATTTTAAGAATTTCACGTTAGCTACGACAGTTTCCAACTTGATTTGAAATATCTTGGCATTGGTAATTAATTTCTCGACGACCTTCATATGGCGAAAAAGAGGAACAGAAACTTCACTGTCGCGATATTGATTGAAGTAGGAGGTAGCCTCTATCATTTCAACTTCTCACCGGTAAATTCTAGTTTGCTTTGACCTCTTTTTCGTTTCCATTCTTATCAAGATTCAAACTTATATAGTGAACCAATTGGGAGAGGAATAATAATAATAATAATAATATTGGGTGCAGGCACCAAGTTTGCACCTTTCAGGGTGCTGCCACATTACGCATAACTCACAGTCACATGTGTTTCATTACATTACATTACTTGGCATCCAAATTCGTTATTTAACCAACCTTATCTTTTTACGTAATCACTGACGTCGTCAAAACTCAATTATTGTGAACTTGTGATTGCCTGTCCTAAAACCCAAGGGCCATGCCTTTTATATCTTTCTTTCAGTGCCCTAATTAGCGCAAATAAATAAAAATCATAGTATAACTTGAGGGATACAGTACAGTAGTATCATAGGATAGGAGTATTTTTTAATGACCGACACACAAAAAATGTGGTCATCGCAAGATTAATGGCATTACGTAATTGTGAGTGGGAGGGGAAAAGGGCAAAGTGAGTGGGTGAAGAAACGTACAGAACAAGAATGTGGGCTCAGTGGGCCTACCTCCCCTTACGAACCGGACTCACGCCATCAAAAAGAAAGAAACCGACTTTTTTTTTTTGGTTTTCACTTTGACAGCCGAAATGAGTTTCCCGTTTTACCCCTGGTGTCTCTGGCCACAAATATTGACCGTAGCTGTCAAAATATAATTTGGCTGAAGATGGAAAGGTCAAAGTGGAGACAAGTGGGAAAATAGTGTAATGACGCCTCACCCAATGAGGCGCAGCCCTGTCGACATGTGTAGCTGTCCTGGATATGGAATCTATCTTCACCGCTCTTTCTCTTTTTTTCAAATTTTTAAAATTAACTTTTAGTGGGTAATCAAATTAATTAATTAATTTCATTCATAAATACTGCTCTATACTAACGTAACCTTCTTCCTTGTCTATTTATTACTAGTATTTTATTATTATTATTATTATTATTATTCACCCCATCCCATCCCCATTCATATCTCTCCCATTGTAACTTGGGTTAAACTAGCACTGGAACCAGTAGAATAGATAACCGTGACTCAGGGTCAGGTTTTCTCTCAAATCAAAAATTCAAAACAAACACACACAAACCCCGTTATCAGAATTACCATTCTTTTAATAAATTTCACCGTTCTTTGTTTTTTTTTTTTATTTCTTTCTTTCTGCCTCGCACCAAAGTGCAACGGAGTTTTGTTTCTGGGCTGTAATTCGGTGAAAAACCGATGCTGGAAAACTCAACTTTACCGGAAAATCCGACGGAGAAAACCGCGCAGGCGGTGAGTGATGGCGGCAGTCCCGGCGGCGATGGGTTGAAAGGGCAGCAGCAGGGAGAAGACGGTGACCGGAATAGCGGCATCAACCGGTGGCCCCGCGACGAGACAATGGCTTTGCTGAAGATAAGGTCAGAAATGGACGCAGCTTTCAGGGATGTCAGCCCTAAAGCCCCTCTTTGGGAACAAATCTCAAGGTCTCTCATTTTCTTTTCCCCTCTTCCAATCACTACCTACCCTTGCATTCTTTTTACCACACAAATATAAAAACCTCATCTTTTTTATCTGGGGTCATTCCTTATTCCTCAATCTGGTACTGTCTAGGATAGTCTAGTATAACTTCCATATGTGATACATAGCATAGTACCATATCTAGTCCTTGTTGGTTATTTTTTACCTTATGAACATAGATTAGTTTAAGTGCAATGTAATGAACTAGAATGATTAAGTTATTGGAACTGAGTGTTTAATTTTGATTTGTTCAGGAAATTAGCGGAGTTGGGGTATAATAGAAGTGCGAAGAAGTGTAAGGAGAAGTTTGAGAATATTCACAAGTACTATAGGAGAACCAAGGAAGGTCGTTCAGGGAAAACGCCCAACGGAAAAACTTACCGGTTCTTTGAGCAAATGGAAGCCTTAAACCCACACCCAATAACATCAGCAGCAGCAGCAACAGCCATTGTTCCTAGCAACGGTGTTCATGTTATTCAAGATGCGGTTCCTTGTTCCATAGTTAGGTTCCCAAATAGTGCAAATAATATGGCTGATATTTCCACCAGTTCGGCCACCACTTCCTCTTCAAGCAAAGGCTCAGGGGAAGGGAAGAAGAATGATAAGAAGAGGAGGGTCACGCAGTTCTTTGAGGGTTTGATGAGGGAGGTCATAGAGAAGCAAGAGACCCTGCAGAGGAAGTTCATGGAAGTGTTGGAGAAATGCGAGCAGGAACGAATGGCAAGAGAACAGGCATGGAAAACAGAAGAATTGGCTCGGATTAAGAGGGAGAGAGAGCTTCTTGCTCAGGAAAGGTCTATTGCTGCGGCAAAGGATGAAGCTGTTCTTGCCTTCCTCAGGAAATTCGCAGAGAACAATGGCACCCTGCACTTTCCAGAGAAAACAACACAGATTCCTATTCCACATGATAAAGACAAAGACACAGAGAAAGACAGGGGCATGCAAGAAGGTGTTGTTGACAAGGACAATGATAAGGATAAGCAAGAGTGTGGAAATAATGCTATTAGTGTTGGGAATTTTGTACACATGAGCTCTTCTCGGTGGCCTAAGGATGAAGTTGAAGCTTTGATTCGGTTGAGGACACAGCTTGATGTGCAGCACCAAGGGAATGTCTCTAATAAGGGTCCTCTTTGGGAGGAGATTTCTTCTGCAATGAAGGGGCTTGGCTATGATCGAAGTGCCAAGAGGTGCAAAGAGAAATGGGAGAACATAAACAAGTACTTCAAGAGGATGAAGGAGAAGAACAAGAGGAAACCAGAGGATTCAAAGACATGCCCCTATTACCACCACCTCGAAGCTCTATACAGCAAAAAGCCTAGGAATAAGGTTGATGAATCCGGTGGTTCTTCTGGGAATGAGTTGAAGCCTGAGGAACTGTTGATGCATATCATGGGTAGTGGTCAAGATCAGGAAGAGAAACAACAACAGCAGATAGAGTCTTCTTCTGAAGATGCAGAGAGAGAGAACACAGATCAGAATAATGAAGATGGGTATCATCATCAGATGGTGGAGAATAGTCCTTCAATAGCAATCATGGGTTGAGCTTCGATTAGAGAGATTCTTTGAAACTTCTTCTGTGACAACTAACCTAGGTTGGCTCAACAGGAGCATAGCATGTCAATTGCTGGTCTTGGTAGAATGCAAAACAAAATGAACCAATCTCAAGGTTGGTGGTGTCTTTGTATGTAGTACTAGTATCATATGTTCTCAATCTTTCATATCAGTTTTGTTTTGTTTTGTTTGAGTGAGTAAGATTAAACGGAACAGTAGCACAGAGAAAGAGAGTAAAAAAGAGTGAGATATATTTTTATCTGTCTTTGTGTAGTAAACAATGAATAAAGTTACTGGGCGTGTAATTTAATAGTATAAATAAATAAATTTGTATTCTTGAAGTTTGTAAAAACACATGTGTGCTCAGGTGGGAGGTGTTTGGATCTGGTTTTTTGTGACAATAATGGAAGGCACAGTGGTGAATTTTGCAATCTGCGATGAAAGTGAAATTTTTGTTTACAAAGTAGTAGTAAGGGGTGAAAGAGGGTGAATGATTACATCACGCGTGGATTTGTGGATTTTCATAACCATTTTTGCTATTGCATCTGACCAATACTTTTGCTTGAGTTTTTATACTATTTGTGGATCAATGTAATCACCGAGGCATTATTATCATTATTAGTTTAACTTTTCCTTTTGGCAGAGCAATAAGACGCTTGAGCATTGAGCAGTGAATGACATATAAAACGACCTCTAATTATTTTGACACTATTTGCTAATTTAAGATTAGATTAGAAGACTGTCCTCCAAGTATTGACTCAATTTTTTTAGTTTTATTGTAGAAGCTTGACTTGTTCTTTGTTAGATGTATATTCAAAAATAAAATGATCAATTTCACTACCTTCTTTTGTTTCTTTCTTAATATATTGGTACTAATGTCAATAATGTGTCACTGTATTTGTATTATTCTAGTTCTATTTTATTACCATTATTATAAAAGTTAAAGTTAAAGGCACTAAGCCGTCAAATTGATTATGTCAATGTGCGCGTATATAACATGTCGTTAGCTTCATAATCATTTAAACAAGATAATAATTATTAGTTGGGTTTGTGATCATTTAAAATTCTCAAATAACTATACGGCAAGGTCCACCACTATAGTACAGTGTATAGTTGTTGTGTAAAATAATTCACGGTAAAAAGCATGTTTGGTAGATAAACAATAAACAAGTTGGCCTAATTTTAACAAGTTGATGTTACCTTCCCCCCAATTTATTTACTTTTTTTTGCTTTCAAGAATCTTTTGGCGGAAGTGAATGAGAGATGGGGTAAAGGTGGAGTAGCTCTCTGAGAAGCTTTCACATTTACCTTGATATTGTAATAAAGCTTGTGTGTTTTCTTTGTGCTTTGAATAATTTAAGTACTATAGGCTCTTGAAAATGTGCTGTGGTGCCATGAAAATAAGATAACATTAGTCTAATTAATATTAGAATGCTGATTAAATTTATGCAGATTTCTTTGGTACACTATTGATTAATTCTAGAATGCTGGTATTTTTTAGTTATTTATGATTATAAATAAGTCATATGTTCCACTAAGTTAAATTTTTCAAATTCATCAACTCAACAATTGAATCATCACAGTTGATTATTCAAAGGGTATCTGTACGAAAATATATAAATTTACTGCTCTCTATATTGGGCTTAGCAGAATTTTTTTAAAAAGAAAAGCATTGTTTCTTTTCAGTTTTGGTCAAAAGTATTGTCTATTAAGATGAGTCCAAGAGGGTGAATCAGGACACTGGACTGGACTGTTGCCATGAAGCCCAAAAGATGAAACATGAAAAGAAATGGTAATAGTTTGAATGATGCGTCGTTATTTACCTAACCTTGCAGGTGTGTGTCAGTGTCACATTATCCGAGCCATTCTTTCTTTTTATCCGAGCCAGCCAGCCACCAATCAGCTTTACTGTTCTCATAATTTCATATACTGAGAAATGACTACTGATTTGATTTGAATGATGTTAGATAGATAGATAGATGCAACATCCTCCAAGATTAGCATACCTAACCACCAATCTATCTTCTCATGCATAACTAACTACATTCGTTCCTTGTTTATCATCAAATCCAAAATCATGCTGAATTAAATGCCTAGTTATTGTGTAGTGTCATAAAGGACAGCATATTGGTGGCAATGACATTCAACCATCAATCCGCCAAGTTCAAAATGACACCTTCCTTGGCTTTTACTGCCAAATAAGGCTTCAACTTTAAAAGGGGTGCCCTCATTCTGTCCTCACTGCTCTACCCGTTGGATTTTCCATTTGAAATTAAAAAATTATATATAATTATGCCAATAACAATAATAGATAAATATCTTTTTACTTATACTTTATCATCACTCCATTATTTATATTTCTTTTCTCCACCATTGATCAAACCATATGTATACTGTATATATCATTTAGTACATTCCAATATCATTACTTTGTATTAAAACAAAACAAAATCTGGCACCAAAACAGGACCACCACTTTTCTCTTCTGTTGAGGACTAGGTTAGAACTTGACTCAGTCAGGAGCAGCGTTCCTGTTCTCAGCACAACCACCATGGCAGACTATGAAGGTGCGCACCAGCAGCACCACCATCACCACCAACAAGTTATTTCGAAAGAGACAGCATTCCAAGCTTTGAACACCATCATACAGCTCCATTTCGAGAAGACCCTCGAGAAGAAGCGTGCCATAGACCTCCAGAAGAAGGAGCTCCACAAGCTCTTCCAGATTTTCTTCGTCTTCCTTGGCCTCGTTTTCATGGCACAGTCACAGTCACAGCGCCTCCAATGCCGCCACTGTTGGATCCCCATCACGCTCCTCTCCATGGCCCACCTCATCTTCTACGTCTCCGTTGCTCAGACCTTGAGGTGCATCAACGGCTTCAAGTACCAGAGGAGGTGCCACAAGCTTACCCTAGGTTTGGCAACGGAGAAGCTGAGGGAGATGAAGATGAGGCTCAGCAGCAGCAATAATGGCGGCGACTATGATGGGATCGGTGATGAGGAGTTCGAGATTCACTACCAGGAACCCCCTGAGAGCTATTTTGGCAAGTTCAAGAGGAATTGGGCACTCCATTTTGGGTTCTTGATCCTGATCTATGGCTTTATGATCTCTTCCTCTGTTGTTCTCCTCTGTTTTTAGATGCCCAAAAATGTAAATTATTGTAATGATTTAATTCATTTCCACTTCACTGTCAATTATTCTCTGAATTGCAATGAAATCCATTCTCATCCCATTGTCATTACTTTCCTTGTGCAATTTTATTTACTTTATTATTCTGTTTTGTGTTGAATAGCATGAGTCGTTTTCAAAGGAAAGGGGTGATGTATGGCAGTCAAAAAAGCATCCGCTACATGCTCTAAAGTAGACTCTGCATAATGCCTATCAGTCAAACTTGAGTTTGAAAATAATGCATGCTTGAAAGTGGGAACTGTTAAGATATTTGTCAAGAAGGGGGAAAACAGTTCGGCTAGGTGGTGGTTGTGGATACTCGGGTTCAATGGGAAAGAATCTGTGTGCATTAAGAAGGCTACAAGGATGAAACAGTTCCAAAGAATTCTAGCAGTCAATTTTTCAAGGGAGGAATAAGGATTTGGCTTCTTTCCCTAGATTTTGCTAACATCTACAACAATAAGCTAAAATTTAGTAAAATCTGTGCAAATGGCAAAAGAGGGACCTTTTCCAATTCACGACCACATTCAACTTTCTCAAGAATATCCCAAAATCTCTTTCGTTGCAAAGACTTTTCTGTGTCCAATTTTTTGGAAAACAAGGGTGGAAGCAATAATGATCAATGGATTTTATGGTATTATGCTCTCGAGGAAATCTCTGTTTCTTTTGTTAGATTCTTCTGTTAAGATTGCTTTCCAACGACTAAGAATAAATGCAAAGATACAACTTTTCTTTAAATTGTGTGATAAAAAATGAGTATTTCTCTGACTGAACCCCTTCGCTTCTCTTCCCAGCCAGAGTAAGCAATTCTTTAACAATCAAGATTTCAAATATTCACTTTATTGTGAGTGAAATACAAACAAATGGTTAAATTTAATTGTACAACATTGAACATCTCTGAATCTGATGGTGATGATAATAACTGATTTGAAAGCTGCAAGAAGCCATATTGCCACCTAAGCCGCTGAGAGAGCACTGCATAATGACTTGTAAGCATTCACACAGATTTTGAATTTTTCTTCAGCCATTGCCTGCTATCACAGAAAGGTAAAGTGCAAGAATGAGACCAGATAGAACGCACATACAAACAAGAAGTTGAAGGGAGAGAGAAACCGGACAGAGATAGGGCCGAACAAATGTTTTAAACTCACCTGGGAAGGGCCTTGATGCTTATCTGGATGCCACTTTAAAGCAGATAACCGGAAACTACAAGGGCAAGAAAGAGGTATCAACAATTTGTTAGTGTGTGTATATCATATGTTATGTCCAGTAAAAGACCCTGCACCAAATAGGAACCAGGAAGCACTTACGCGTTTTTAACATCTTCAATCTTCAATGGACCTCTTGGAGGCAGACCAAGAGTAGTTCTATCAGAGCTTGATCCAACACTACATGAATTATCATCATCGGACTCTATGTCACTTGCACTTTTCCACTTGTTTGTCCTACTTGCATGCTCCCTCCATTCAAATCCAGATGTCGAATACTCAGAAGAAGATGCCCTCATATTGGTAAAGGACCATGTATACCATCTGTTACCGAATGTTGCTTGGAAGATTTGCTCAGGATGGTCATCCAAGTCCTCACAGAAACCTTCTTTCCATATTTTTCCTGAAGATCAATGGTTAGGAAAGCAAACAAGTGTTAATTTTATGAATCATTCAGTTGGACAAGGAAATCCCAGAAGGTATAACAAAGGAATCTTTACTCAGATTATTTACTAGTCTGCAACATACAAACAATAAATGGTAACGTCTAGTGTACTAAAACATTGCAAATATTTGTTTTACTATAATACAATAACAGCACTCAAAATTGTGGGCATTACTTATTACTGATGTACAAAACATGACATCAGTTAAAAACAATTGACTACATAGTTACAGAAATTTGAGATATTACAGATACAAATTTGACAAAGAAAACAAAGGAACCTTTTCATACTAAAATTTAAGACGAGAGGTTCTAGTAATTTGTCCCACTGCCAAGGGTATTTGTAAATTGTAATAGTTCGAAATCACTCAGATAGTATGTGTGGTTTTCTCAAAATAATTAGTTAACAGGCCCTTAACTTATCTCTTGAAGTAGAAACTGTAAACAAATACAGACATGTGATCAAAGTGAGGGAATGAGTGATGTAGAAAAAAGAAGGAACAAAGTACATATATGAACTACGAAGAACTCACGTTTAATTTTCTTTTGTGATTTTCCACCAAACCGCTGACCAGACCTTGGTCGACCTTTATTGGAATGGCTATTTGAACGATCATCTTGATCTCCATACCAGTTGGGGTTCCAATTTGATTTTGCTTCCTTATCCTAGGGAAAATTTCATAACAAAACATCATCATGCAAAATGTTGACAGCAAGCAAAGCTTATACACACAAATAGAACCAGGCATTAAGCATTAAGTACAAGCATACCTCAAACGAAAATTTAGAGGATCCACTATTATAAAGGAGACTTTTCAAAGCTTTCTTTGCATCAGCACGCTTTTGCCTGGTAACATATTTGATATGACTCTGATGTTCACATTTGCAACAAGCAACAAATTCAATACCAGCAGGGTTTTACCCAATAGTCATTTGAAGAGCATAAAAGATAACTATATTATTCCTAAACTACATGATTCACAAGTTTCTATCCAAAATGAGTAAATTCCTAATGAATCCCTACAGATATTGCATACTTCACTAATAAATTGTTCATTCTACAGATATGTTCAAATTAGGAAATTCTGTAAAACTGCACATTCAGAACTTCAACATATGCTATCTGTCACTGGCCTAATGGCCACTAAGAAAATAAAATGAATACTGCTCAAAAGTAGATTTTGACAATAATTCACCATAGGCATCAGGAAGATTGGAACAGTTGAGTCTATGCCTAGCAGCAGTACTCTCCCTCCAATTCAGAATTCAAGAGGATTCTTGCTCCTTCAAAATTGAGTTGTGTTGTAAACACACAATCAAAATACTAATTGAGGATTTAAAACAACAACAATGATCTGCCTTGCATAAATTTAGTCTAGTCTACTGTTTTAAAACCCACAAGAAGCTTAACAATTCTGTTCCACAAATTGCCAGGAAGATATATATGCGGTATATTGCCTAAAGAAAATGAAATTAAACATCCATATGATTATTCAAAAGTCATCCTCAAATGCATACCTTAGATGGTTGTTGGCCACTTCCTTTTACATCCTGCAAAGGGAAAATAAAAATAACATTAAAAAAAAAAAAAAAAACATTGTCCTAATCACCAAACTTTTCCATAGCTGGTACGGAGTTAAGACAATAGAAATAAAACCAAATGATAGTAATGTGAGTAAGAGAGTATGAAACCCAAATTGAAAAGTATGATAGTTAAAAGCTCACAGAATTCCATTTGCTCTTCCACTTGTCACAGGAACACGGGGTGGAATGAAATGAAGCAGCGACATGGGAAGACGCAGAAACGGGAGCGATCATGTAAGACTTGATGGACAACAAGTTTCGCCATCGTGATGTTTGCATAGTTAATCGAAGGAGAGATCGAAAATCGTGTGCTATGGCTACGTTTGACTCATACCAAACAAAAGGTTGAAGGAATCATTTGTCTTGAGGTTCAAGGCTACACCTTTCAGCTTGATTTTAGACGACGGTGTCGTGTTTGTGGAGTCACAGGTGAAGCCACGCCGAGGTTGTCTCCTTACCCTCCTTCTCTCTTTCTGGCTCTCCTCCATCATAGGGATTTTGGACTTGGGCCTAACACTTTTGTCAATATAGAGCCAAAGCCCAAGAGGAGAAAATAGTTCAGAATTATGATTTGTTTTGCGAGACCAACAAATTAAAAAATAATTTGTACATTCACTACTTAAAAAGTTTTGCATAAATAATAATGTATCGGAATCACCAAAAAAAAAAAATGTATCGAAATTTAAATTTATTGAGGAAATTTTTTGTACACAATACAGGATAAATATATTTTGTGCATACAAATTTGTAGAAAATAAAATTTAAACATACAATCTCATGCAAACAACTTGCACCCAAAATCCTTCAGAGTTCCATTAGCCAGGTGTTCGGAAGTATCTCTACAATCCAAAACCAGATAGTTGGAAAAGTTGAAAATTATAACTAGATGGGGATGATAACTTTTGTACGATGAAGTTATCTTTTTGTTTTTTCTTTAGGCAAAGTTATAGTCAGATCCCCTTTCGTCTTTATCTCTATGGTATGTGAATTCCCAAACCAAAAGTTATTTAGTCTGTACATGATTCTAACTAGATAGCAACAACTATGGCATTGTTACTTTCTTTTAGGGGCAATTATTGCATTTGTTTTGCTATTTCTTTTCAACAATTATACTTGTACGTCCATTTTTATTAAACATCAATACATCATATTCACAATAAAATATTGATCTCATTAGTTTCATTATTTATTTATTTATTTTTAATCTTCTCTTTCCATGGTCTACACTTTTTTGAATATATACATCCTATTTCCCATTTCTTTTCCGGCTCACATAGTCACATTATATATGTGCCATTCTATTGCCTAAGAAATGATTATAAAACCTTTAGCATCCTCTTTCTTTAGTAAATCGCCTTTATAGCACCTTCTGAATTATACTTTTTCGTACTTCCCCTAGAAAAAATAAGTTACTTCTTTTTTTTCGTGGCAAGTCTTTGATAATTTTTGTCGTTATGCAGCAAAAATCATGTAAAAAGATACTATTCCGCGTTTTATGGCTTGATGTTCAGTAGTATTTGAGCCAATCATATGTTCTCTCTCTCTCTCTCATTTTTGTTTTTTTGAGAATGTTTGGAACTGTGATCAACAGCATTAACTGTCGGCAAGCCATACCAAAACTAATTTACTTCAACTAGAATGATCTGGTCAAAGTCTCGTTGATTGATGTATAAGAAATGAGTACGAAAATAATGAAGATAGAAGTGATATGAATATATGAGTTAAACTACTATATTATCGCTGATTTGCACGTTTAACTTTCATCCCATGCATCCATGTATTTTGCCGACACATACTCCTCAGCTTGATTCTTGTTAGGGAACAATGGTGCGTGGAGTCCTCATACTTAATCTTTTCTCGTTTATAATTTCTATACGCATAAGATGTTTGTATATATAGTATAGTATTAATACTGCATGCAATTTTTTAATCCTTTTTTATATCTCGGACTTCTATTTTCTTATTGTTGGATGAAGATGTAATTTTTACTCACTTTCTTCGCTCTTTATTTTGTGTTTCTTTTTCACTCTTAGATTTAACGAATATTTAAAAACTAACACCTAAATATCATCGCTCAACAAATAGTAATTAACTTGAAATGCTTCAATTCTTTTGGACGAAAGGCTTTTTATAGGTAGTTATATATTCGATCAGAATATAAATGCAATTTATATATATTAGTTATTACAGACGTATGATTATATATGTTGTAGGCAAAAGTTTGGCAACACTCGAAGCTGCGTTTACATATATTGCTTTCTTCCTTTCTTCTTCACAATTAAATTAAGCATCCATATATACATATTTAATAGGACCACTAATTTAGCTTGTGCAAAGAAAAAATGACATATTATCTATGATATGAGCTATGAATCAATATCGTATTTAATTAAGCCGGTGGGAGGCAGTTCTAGTTCTAGGTCTTGGGAAGTAGGTTTGGGTAATTGTTCCCTGCTTTTTCCCCACAGCACGCTGTACAGTCCTACAACCAGCACCATCCCACCTAAAAGACTGTCACACACACACACACCAAAAGCAATCTAATCATCACTCAATAGATAGATCACTTTGCAATTTATATATATATATATGGACATACACCAATGCTCTCACGTTTTTCATATTATTGTTTTCAATGATAAAGAAAAGACAGAACTGAAAGTTTAATTTCGACAATTAATTAGTAGAAGGAACAAAGTAAGTAGTAAGTTATTACCTTCCCAAAGTGATTATCTCGCCCAAGACAATTGCAGAGGCGAAGATAGTCATAATGAGATTGAGCGGTGTAGACATGGCCAGAAACACCGGTCCTTTCTTTTCTATTACCCATGTCTGTAAGTAATATGTCACACCCGTCACCATAACCCCCTATATATATATAGTAAGATATAATAATTAATAAACAATTTAGTTGTGAATTGAAGGTTGAGGTCGATAGAGAGAATTAATTAATTAATTAATTACGTACACAGTATAATACGGATATGAGCCTGAGATTCCAACCCAACTTCCATTCCTCAATGTTCCTTTCTACGGCCAGTGCAATCACTAAAGATTGAATTGAGCTTAACAAACACTGAAGATTTGTGAAAAGCAGCTTTGAAGGGTATCCCTTTATAACAAAAGCCTACGTACAGCAGGTTAATTAATTAATTACTCATGATGGTCGAGTTAAATGGGGGGAAATTAATTAAAAATTAAATTTGGCATGCATGAATTATATATTACACGTACCTGTAGGACAAGCCAGAGGCCCCAACAGGAGTTGGAGAGGAGCATAAGGAAACAACCCTTAATCCATATTGTATCTGATGGAGGAGAATTATGTCGTCCTTGTTGTTGTTGGGTAATTTTATGGTATCTTAGAATGTGATGACGGCTTAAAATATCCAAATGAGGACCTTTGTAAAATGCAAGTGTTGCCGCACCACCCAAGCATGCCCCTATTCCTATTAACTTTGCAATTCCTGACGCCCTCTTTATTTTCAAACTCTCAATCCTGATCAATATAATATAATATTTAATCTCATTTGAAAGTCAACAATTAATAATTAACACCGTATATATTCAATTCATCAACGAAAGTTCTAAGACCTAATTAAGATTGGTCATAGCAAAGCAGTTTTTAGCATTGACTCAACTATATATAGCACCTATTTTTTTTTAGTATTGACTCAATTAATTAGTGGTCTATATATCAAATTATGATTCAAATATTCCAAAAAGCTTATGAGACAAAAGTGCGTTTTGTCCTGCCAAGTAGGAACAATACATACAAGGTAGGTGTGTTGGTAAAATTAAGTGTGGGGGGTACGTACGTAAGATTCTTGTGGTGCTAATAAAAGTTGTTTGTCCTGTTGCATATAGTAATTAAGATTGGTTATAGCAAAGCAGTTTTCAGTATTTTTAAGTTCTGACCTGCTAACATATGTAGCCATGTAGGGGTTGGTTAATTAAGTTAATGATATAATAATCTTCTTAACAAATATAATCAGCAACCATTAAAATATGCAGGCTTTTTTGAAGTGATCGAGTGCCCGGCCAGCTCAACCCACTTTAATTTGGCACTTCACGAAATATATATAAAATACACTAATATATTATCAATTAAAGATAGAGGGATGCTAAATTAACAATACAAAACCAGCCCAACCAGCCAATAAATGAGATTTTGGGCCATAATTACTCAGTCAATTACAATCTCAATGATTATTTGGGCCAAAAATAAAATCAAAATAGACGCATTGACTGTATGGGCTGGTTTTTCATGGTCCACTTAGCATTATTGTTAAAGATAATTTGCGTAAAAAGATACCATCAAGAGTTGGATAGTTAATTAAAGTGTATGTTTAGTTCCTTTATAAAATAGTATAAATATATGATTGGTATATCATTTCAACATAACAAATTTAATACTATTTAATACTAATATAGACGAGGTTATTATGAAAATAAAATAAAGATTTATATGCGAAAATGATTGGTGTACATCATGTTTTTATCTATCAAACATCCATTAGAGAGTATTTCAATTAATAGTGAGAGGTATGTGTGCGATTTTTTATTTTGTTTAAAATGGTGGACCCAAAATTGTATAATGTTAATTGATGAATCTATATATTGATGTACATATAATACTATTGATTTATATGAGAATCTAATTTATTATAAAAATTTATTTGATTTTTAACTTTACCAAATTCATCCTCAATAGAAAATTTTTTTCCCTCTCACAGAGGCATATATAGTGTAACACACTGTTTACACAGTAAGTACGGGTTAAAACCATTTTCCTGTATACTCTGTTGTACAAACGAATAAATTAGAAAAGATGTCGGAAATATGAATGGCATCTCTAATTAATTTGATATTTCCTCTTTATAAGTGTTTTATCTTCATCTTTTATTTAATTATTTATTGGGGTCAACTGTCAAGATTCCTTCAAATATATATATATATAGAGAGAGAGATAGAGATTTGTGTGTTTTTAAATAATTATTTGTCTAATTAACGTCCAAATGTAATATTCGCAATATATGCGATGATCTCATGATCTATAAAGCTTATCCAGCGGATGGATCGCAGAGAGGAATATAACCTAACAATATATAGTTAGTTGTGCTCCGAGGGAATTTGTTCAAATTAAAACCTTAAGTAGCGATCGATAGTATATCGAACAATAGAATTGATTTTTGCGGATGATATAAAACTAAGCAAAAGCAATAAAATATTATGATAATCATGTATGTGAGGTGTTATTACCCGAGAAGGAGAGCCAAGAAGAAAGTGATAACTGGAAGGCAGTTTGTGGTAGCAGCAGCCAAAGTTGCTGAGGTGTAAATAAGGCCAATTCCATATATGTCCAGGCTCAATGTAATGCTGAAGTGATGATGATAAAAACAATTTAATTATGATCTTTACCGACATATTTTTAATTTTAATGAACCCAACAAAATTAAGAAACAAAAAAACACAACATATTACATCATCATCCTCATGGTTCAAGTTAAATCGTACAGCTAATTAGATTTCGAAATATTCAATCTTGGAATTTAATTTAATGCGTTAGTATGCCAAATGGATATATTTAGTTTGGATGGATCACATACTTACCCAAAGAAGGAGAGGAGGAAGATCTTGCAGAAGGTACTGAAAGACAAAGGCGGTGCAGTTTTCCTATACAGATTTGGAAGAAGAGGCAGTTCAATGTTCAAAATTCAACTCATATTTATTTATTAATCCATCTGGAAATTAAAAACAATAGCTAGTTAAATTAAGATTTATATGTATATATATATGCTAGCTCATCATCAACTATATATATATATATATATATATATATATATAATTTCTATGTACTTCTATAAGTGTTAGATTAATGCAACTGAAATTAAAGAAATTCTATATATAGTATCTTACTATAATAATATTTTATAATTACCTACTCACGCTATTATATATGTTTAATCAATTGAGTGTAAAAAATTTAGAATGAACAGATATTAATTGAAAAATAAAAAATAGAGAAATGGGCACTCATATGAGAGTAATAAAATGAATAAATATGTGGATAGCTAGCGCGCATATATATATACCATTCGAAGAAGATGGCGAAAGGGAGGAGGAAAAGTGTTGCTATGGCCTGTCTGTAGAAGACAAAGATGAAATTGTTCATTCCATGGTCGAACGCTGCTTTTGAGAGCAGAAACATGGCAGCATATATGGCTTGTATCACAATCACAACCACATACGGCTTCTTTCCTCCTTTCATTATTCTCTTTCTCTGTAGTTAACTGGAGACGATGTTTCACTGTTCACACAAGTTGCTGGTGATACATTAAATTAAATTAAATTAATTTACAAGCAACACACACACACACAGGGATTCACCAATAATAATAGTAATGAGAGGAGCTAGCTAGCTAGGTAGATCAGAGAAGAGAGAAGGACATTGGGTCTTTCTATAAGGGGACGTGTGTGGTGAAGATGGTATAAATAAGCTGTGCTTTACATGTTTAGGGGACCACACTTAATTAGCTCTAGACTTGTTTGTGTCTCACCCCTCTTTCTTGTATTTATCTATGTGTTTTTAATAATTTCATTCCAATTCGCATTCATCTATCTTACTACCCTACCTAATTACTGCAACTTGTCTTTCATCCTCTCCTCTCCTGGTTGCTTTAATTTTTGTTTTTTTTTTACTAGTCTACATTTGAAAGTTTTACTTAAAGATGATGAAAAATAGTAATAAAGATAAATAGGAATAAAAGTACTCATTGTATCATATGATTTACATTAATTTTCACTTGAACATATTTATTTTTATATGTATATTTGATACTTATGATTTAGATTCATCACAAATATGCCTGAGTAATCAATTTATTTTTATGGTAGCTATTTTATACAGTATATCTTCATCATATGATAGTTATTTTTCCTTTTTTATTCTACTCTAGCCTCTAGGTTATATATGTATGTTTTGTCCGATTTTAAAATTAAATTCATAACACGATAGAAAAATTGTATCACAAATCTGTATTATTATTTTTATTCAGTACAGTTAGTTTTTTTTTTTTTTAATTTAATGTCAATACCTTCATATGTGGAGATATTTTCAACTAGCTAGTTAGCAATTTGCTGGGACCTTCCGATGTTTTCGGCAACGTTACAAGCACTAGAGTCATGATTGATATTTTTATTTTTTCACGTTTCGTTCTGATCGACCCAGATTTACGTTAGATAATCTAGTTTGACAATTGAACGCGTCTAGTTAGAGTCTTATAGCTAGTGTGAAGTGACAAGTCGAGTTACTTATCTGATTTCGTCCGCGTGTTACTACTTGATTGGTTCTGCTCAGACATCTACTCTCAATTACAATGATATGGTTACTATATTTTAGTCTATATGGTTCCTGTATTTTTATCATGGTTAATATAAATGTGTCTTTAGTTAGTGAAGTTATATATGCATGCTTTGGTTAACTTTGGCCCGCTTTACTTTCTGATTCCTTTAAAAAAAGAAAAGAAGAAAAGAACCAACATGTTTTTTTAATGAATGCGGGACTCACAGCTTGCAAACCCCGGAACGTTGTGCATCACTTTAATAATCTCTCATTCTTTGTAGTTAAGCATTCTTAGGCATACCACCAGGTCCAGGCCACTTTTTTGTTTCATTCTAATTCCTAAATAACCATAATTCATTATATATATGCCACCGCCATTGTGTGAAAATGCGTAGAACTATAGTGAGAGAAAAAATTAAAGGGACTAATCTCAGGCATACTGATCATATAGTACATTAGTACTATATATATATTAGTGATGAAAAGTGAAAAACGACAATAAAAGGAAGGGTCCAGTTATTAAGAGCTAAACGCAATCTTTCCACACGGGATTATTATCAAGACAATTTTTAATTGCTTCCAAATTGAGTGCGCGCGGTGTGGTTTCTTTCTTTCTTTCAAGTCTTTTTCACTTGATTATGAAGTGGCTTTAATTTCGAGCGAGGGACTCTAAAGCAAAGCAGCAAAGATATTGCGATATAGGCCAATAATATTGCTTTGTTGCTTTCCATGCATTTATTAAATACATTTCAATGTAGAAGAGGTTTGAATCTAAATACATTGAAAAAAGAAAATTCAGTTTCATTTTTCTAATTTAAATTCTTATCATATGATAATTAATGGATGGGATAAACTATTGTCTTAGCTCATGGTCATGTAAGAGTAAGATGGTTTATTGGAAGTATGAAAGGGAAGCCACCAAATCTAGTGGCAGCCGTATACTACTCCACCCGTCAATGAATAAGTATCATTTGTATTGTATTTATTCGATGTGATGATGAAATAAATTAAATATAAATTATTATCATATCTATATATTAGATATGACGTTTATATCTTAAACAATACATTCAATTTAAATGTTAAAATAATATTTTTACTTTACTAATTTGCATGCATTTTTTTTGTGTGGTCGTTCTCGTATTCCAACCTACTTGACTGAACTTTTCTTTTTTCCATCTTAGGATTCCAGGTGCCTTTCCATTTTAAAGGAAAGGAAGATTCACAAATTCTAACACATGACTGAAAAAAATGATTCACAAAATCTCGAGCAAGATAATTGTTAAAAGTGTTTTTTTTTTTTGCACGATAAAATCGAATAGTATAAATACATATCTTAAAGACAAATTAAAAGAAAAGAATGTTCAATAACTAAAACTACTTTAATTAATCAAGTGTTTTTTTTTGGTCTTTTTATTATTTATTATTACCGTTAGATTTGGATATAAACGGTCAAACGGATAGGATAGATAGATTTACGGATGAAATTTCCACCTCAGTTAGCCATCGACATTGACGCGTTGAATGATCAATCTCAAATAATTGAATACAGACTGGGAGTTAGGCTGTTTCTTCAATGATTAATTAAGCTTCTGGTATTAAGGAAATTAAATAGTTATTGAATCGGCTGTTTCTTCAATTAAACACACAATATATATATATATATATATATAACATATTATGCATATAAGTATTACATGTTGTAAGAAAAATAATATTATAACATGAGATATATATTATACATAATATGTCATATATGATGTATGTATATTATATAATATAAGTTGTGCATAATCTATTAGTTGCATTGTTTTAACTTATTTTTATTATACAATATATTTTAATATGAACTTACTTTTACTTTGAAATTCTTAAAATCCACATATGAGAATAGATGTTTGATGAATATTGGATAATTTATTTTTTTAAACCAAGTATTTTTTATTTATCACCGTTTAAATTATACTAGATGCCTATAAGTACCATTTTTGGGTGACTAAGTAGGAACACTCTTTATTTTGACCTTACAGTACAATCTAATCTCAAATTCATAAATCAAGGACGTAAGCAACGGAGCATGAGCAGAGAAACTCCAATAATTTAGGTGGCTTGTCCCCCGGTAACATGTTTAGTAATATTATTTGTATTTTTCTATAAATAGTAATCTTATTTATATATTTATTATTTTTAAAGATTTAAATATCTTTATCATAAAATATGTAGATTTTATCTCTTTAATCACTTATATTTATTTTTCTTTTAATTCATCATTATTTTCTCCCATATTTTTTTTAATATCTACATCAAAATAAATGTAACAAAAATCATTTTCCAACTGAAAAATCTTCTAGCACTGCTACGCACAATAACATCCACAAGCGCGTGATTAAAAAGATGTGCATAGAGCACAACAAAAAATCAGTCAAAAATTGAGCCTAAATCACTCAGTCCATTAAAAAAATACACATAGTTAGTAATGATATTTAGGTCAAAAATGTTAAAATGGGCTTTATTGACTGTTTTGACTAAAAAAATGTTCTTCTTCAAGCATTTATGTAAAAAAATTAATTAATTAATTTAATGAAGCTGATTCGTTAGCTCATTTATCTCCTTTTCAAATAGAAACGCCAACAGAGTCATCAGAAAACAGTGTGTAAAGCAAGCAAGCAAGCAAGCTTGCATGTTGTTGTTTACTAGTAGTTTTCATCTAGCTAGTAGCTAGCTCATGTCTCATTTTCTCCCTTTTACTTATTATAAAGGGACTAACTTGTATTATATATATATATATATATATATATATATATATATATATATTACTGAATCTCAAAATAAAAACTCGTTCCTCGTACTGCGTAATCTCCCCAACTAATTAACAAAACATGACACGTACGGCTTCATTGATAAGAAGAAGGTTCATGATTGCAAAGGAGATAGAGAAAGAAAAATAAGTTTGTACCAACTTTTTATAATTTGTTTGGATACAAGAAAACTGAGTTGCGGGTCAGGTATCCTATATTGACATTCAATTCATTGAATAAGAAACATTACAAGTTGGCTGGTTAACCTATATATACATATATCCATGTCTGCTGGTTCACAAACACCGCACGGAATCGCGTTACTTTGCAAAAAAATCAGATAACGATTTCATCATTTACGTATGTCTCTCCTGTGCACTAAATTGAAATAATGTAGAGCTTTTAGTATATATGTATGTATGTACGTATGTACGCATGTATTTGTGAGTCTTATCTTATCTTAATTGCATTATTCTTCTTGGCTTCACCTAAGAGGAGACCATCTGATCTCTTCCCCGATTCAGTAAAATTAACAACAATATCGATCACATTTCCCACGTGTACTACTAAATTAAGTAGTATTATTTTCAAGCTAAGGGCAATAAACTAAGATACTTTTCGGTTTCCAGTTTCATTAATTAATTGCTTCAAATTAGTAAAAAAAAAGGCATGCCTATTGGTACCTTTTTTTAGGGGGTTCAGTACAGTAAGGGCTTTGCCAATTGCCATATTCTAAGAGGAAAAACTAGAAATAGAAATATGAAAATTGAGGAAAAAGAGAAAAATTATTATAGTGGTTGCTATAGTTCGCCATTGCTAGGCTCTGTTTTGCCCTCTGCTTCACATTCTTTATGTGCTTGAATTGGTAATGATTTTTTATGAGCCATTGCTTCTTTGCCTTTTGCCCACAAGACACTGTAGAGGCTGAAAACTAGCATAACCCCACCAACCACGCTGCAAAAACATGAGGCCAAATATAAATGTAGGATATTTCAAGACAATTTGGCTAGTTAGTGCATAACAGAATATATATATATTATGGAAATGATGAAAAGTGAACTTGTGTTATTGTTATTGATTGATCAAAATTGATATACAAGAAGTGCTGTATGTCGCTTAACTAACTACAGAAAGGATAAGGAAAATAATAACTAAAGTAAGGTAATTAAGATAAATATTAACTAAGGTTGTTACAAGATGTTATAATATAAGCCATGATACTGGTGTTAGTGCAGTAATCGATCTTCATATAAGTTCAATGCATGATATTTGAGTGAGTTAATTTATGGGGGATGTATTAAAGGTTAGGTTCAATTTATCTAATCCATACTTTTATCATTTGTTTGGATTAGTTCTTTCTGACTCCTTTAATTTCTACTGCAGAGTATAGACATGACTCAATTAGTGATCTGCTTAAAACACGTTTTGCTCAAGACTTGAGTATTGCATAACAAAGTTATATAATTATAATTGTTTAAAGCAATATTATGTTTTATTAATAAAAGGAATGCACAAAAAAAAAGTGCTGAGCTTTTGAGCATTTATACTAAGTTTAATTTATTTTTTAAGTTTCATTGTATTACTTTTGCAAATTCCAAAAAAAGCATCTAGTAGTAGTAGTGGGATAACATTTTTATACATCAACAATTATTATTATTTTATATATGCTTAACCTTTAAGTTAATTTTATGTACAATAAATTAAGAGTTATGGCTATATATGTAGTAATATGTATTAAGAGATCAGGTAGAAATTAATACTGACCTGCCTAAACATAAGGGCTCTCCCAAGAGCAATACAGAACCCGTTGTAGCTATTACAAAACTGAGTGGGTTCCATATTGATGAGAAAACTGGTCCTCTCACCTCAATCACCCATGCTTGAATGTAGTAAGCCACCCCAGTCACCAGTATCCCCTATTTATTTATTAGAGGTAATATATAAATCACGAATTACATTCATGCCTTCACAACAGTAGCTAATATTCTTAATTAAATGTTTTTTTGTCAAAGAAAGGAACAATAAACCTTCCATGAAGTTACTAGTTAATTAACTTGCAGAATGCATGGTCCTCTAAACTGTTAACTGATAATTTAATTGAACACTTCAGTAATTAACTTTTCTCGACAAGAATTGGACATTTTCCCCCACCCAACAATACATTAGTCTATGGGAAATATCAAAAACTTTTGTGACAAGACATAGCATTTTCTTTTTTTGGGTTGCCCACGGTGTCCGAAGTTTCGTCCTGACTAATCCGTCGCCCCGGGTCGCGTACCTGGGAATAGCAGGTGAGGCTCCCAGCAAGGATTTTTTCCATCCACAAGGCTCGAACTCGAGACCTTGCTTAAGGGACAACAAGTCGCTTACCACTTGTGCCAATCCTTGTCGGTAAGACACAGGATCTTTATAAGTTGTTGTTTTTACAGAATTGCTTTAGTTGTCAAGTGGGCTAGCACACTCCACTAAGCCCCAGCTCAGATTGGTTAATTAAGGTAAAAAAAGCCCACAGGGCCCAAAATTCCAATAGCCTATTACTTCTTCCAGAAATGAATGCACCGTATATGCCTATTTACTTATATATGTATATAGCAAACAAATTATGTTACATCACTTTGATATATTACTTACACTGTAGGCAACAGCAAGGAGTCTCATATTCCAACCCAACTTCCAATGCTGGAAATCTCTTTCAAAAGCTATAGCAACACCAAATGTCTGAATTGCACTTGATAGGCACTGAAGGCTCGTGAAATGTAGCTTTGAAGGGTAGCTTTTCAGGAATTGAGCCTATAATATTTATTTATTTTTCGGTCACCACATTAATTAAGTCATCATCAACCATATTAATAACATAAAGTAAGCGGGCTATAATAATAGATATATACCTGAACAACAAGCCAAAAACTCCAGGTGAAGACGGCTAGGGACAATAGCAAGGAACCCAATATCCATGTTTTGCCGGCTGAAAGATATTGTTCTTCTTCATGATGATGATCATGGTATCCAGAAAGGAGATGATGCAGAGTCCCTAATTGGGGTCCTCTGTAAAATGCAAGGGTCGCAACACCACCCATGCACAATATTACACTTCCTATCTTGGCTATTCCAGATTTTGTCCTTACATTTACCTCTTCCATTCTGCAATATTAATATATATATATAATCTCATATATCTAACAATACGTCACTAAATGAGTTATTATCAGTACTATTGATAAGTTTAGTTAAGTACCTGAGCACAACAGCAAGGAAGAATGTAGAAGCAGGGAGGCAATTAACAAATGCAGCACCTAACGTGGCAGATGTGTAAACAAGTGCGATGCTATACAAATTCAGGGTCAGAGTAAGCCTGAAAAGCAACATATGTATATAATAGGATTATGTTATAGACCCATCTTTTCATATCATATTAATATCATTTTAGAGACCAAATAAAGAAGAATAATTAATAATAATACTTTACCCAATAAATGAAAGCACAAAAATCTTGCAGAAGGTCATGAACGAAAGTGCCACTGCACTTTTTCTGGACCATATATATAATAATAAATAAAATACATGTGTCAGTAGTTATATAATTAGAAAAACGGGCATAATAATATATTTGACATCATTAATTACCTTTCAAATATCAAGGCCAGAGGGACCAAAACAATGGTTCCAATGAGTTGTCTATAGAAGATAAACACAAAGCTATTCATTCCTTCGTTAAACACAGCCTTAGATAACAGAGTCATCCCTGAATATATCAATTGCATTAGAACCACTGCCAAATATGGCTTAACCTCACCCATTTGTCACACTGAAATTAATGTATGTATATACACAATCTATATTATATATATTACACCTTTAATTTTAAATTTCTCCGATCAAGTGCACATGTATATATATAGTGCCTCCAAAAGGTTGCTAAATCACTTTCCCAAAATGAAAAATAAAAATAAAAATTGCTTGCATGACAAACGAGGGGAAAATATTTATGCCTTCCTCTTGCTTAATAGTTCATGAACCTACTATACTTGGATTAAAAATATCAGTGGTGTATCTATTCTTCAAGCACTTTAGTTTATTAAATTAAATTTTATCATAGCATCTCATCTTTCGGTTTCCTAAAAGTAATAATATATATAATCGAAGTATCGTATAATTAGATACTTTCATAGCTCAACATTTGCAAATTATATGTCTGAAGAATCTCTCTGGTGACACCTTCTGCGAATTTTCATGTATTCTTTTTAAACGAATGGTATTACTATTACTCTCTCATAGAATCGTACGTGCTACTATGAGGAATTGAAAAATTATTGAATGTGGCCACGAAAATTAATTTATACTTTCAAATATATACCTTTAAATACCACTTTTAGCTCTTCATTTTCAAACTATTGTGGAAATTATGCAAACGTGAATAATATGGAATTATATTATGATCAAATTTAAAGGTAGAACAGTAAATGATTCCCCTTGACTCGAGCAACAACGATATATTATTATAAGATTCTTTTAATCTTTTCTGTAAAATCAATTCATCCTTTACACTTGCATATATACTTATTTCAGTATAACTTAGGTTTTATTCCTTTATAGTTATTCATGTAAAGAGACGAGCAATTCATTTATAAACATACATTATGCTCATAAATAAAGCCTAAAAAAAATTATATTTCGCCCCCATTGCATTTGTCTTATGTAAGATTGAAAAATCTCACGTTTTAAAGTATATAGCCTTCAATTTTTATTATAAGTAAAAAATGAATGTAATTCATTATTTTATAGACTATAGTCTTTATTTTATAATATAACCAAAAATTTGTCAATTCTCACATTTTAAAGTATATAGCCATCAATTTCTACTATATGTTAAAAATTAATGTGTTTCGATATTTTATAAGCTATAGTCTTTGTTTTATAGATATTAAAAAAAATATGTGAAATCTCACATTTAAAAGTATATAGCCTTCAATTTCTACTATATGTGAAAATTTCGTGTGATTCAATGTTTTATAGGTTATAGTCTTTATTTCATAATACAACAAAAAAATTTATGAAATCTCACATTTTAAAGTATATAGCCTTTAATTTCTACTATATGTAAAAAATTCAGCTTATTCAATATTTTAAAGCATACAATCTGTATTTTATAATACAACCAAAAGAATTATGAAATCATATATTTTAAAGTATATAGTCTTAAATTTTTACTATATACAAAAATTTCATAAGATTTAATATTTTATAGGTTATGGAATTTATTTTACAATATAACCAAAAAAATTGTGAAATCTCAAATTTTAAAGTATATAACCTTCAATTTCTACAAAATGTGAAAATTTCATGTGTGATTCAATATTTTATAGGCTTTAGACTTTATTTTATAATACAACAAAAAAAATTGTGAAATCTCACATTTCAAAGTAGCCTTCAATTTCTACTATATGTGAAAAATTTCATGTGATTCAATATTTTATAGGTTATAGTCTTTATTTTATCATACAACCAAAAAATTGTGAAATCTCACATTTTAAAGTATATAACCTTCAATTTCCACTGTATGTGAAAAATTCATGTGATTCAATATTTTATAGACAATAGACTTTTTATAATATAACCAAAACAATTGTGAAATCTCACATTTTAAAGCATTTTAGCCTTCAGTTTCTACTATATGTGAAAAATTATAATTCATTATTTTATAGTTTAGTCTTTATTTTATAATACAACCAAAAAAATTGTGATTTCTCACATTTTAAAGTATATAGCCTTCAATTTCTACTATATGTTAAAAATTAATGTGATTCGATATTTTATAGGCTATAGTCTTTGTTTTATAAATATAACAAAAAATATGTGAAATCTCACATTTTAAAGTATATAACCTTCAATCTATCTACTATATGTGAAAATTTCATGTGATTCAATATTATATAGGCTATAGTCTTTATTTTCTAATACAACAAAAAAATTGTGAAATCACACATTTTAAATTATATAGCCTTCAATTTCTACAAAATGTGAAAAATTCATGTGATTTAATATTTTATAGGCTTTAGACTTTATTTTATAATAAACCAAAAAAATTGTGAAATCTCACATTTCAAAGTATATAGCCTTCAATTTCTACTATATGTGAAAAACTTCATATGAATCAATATTTTATAGGTTATAGTCTTTATTTTATCATACAACCAAAAAATTGTGAAATCTCATATTTTTAAAGTATATAGCCTTCAATTTCTACTGTATGTGAAATATTCATGTGATTCAATACTTTATAGACTATAGAGTTTATTTTATAATATAACAAAAAAATTGTGAAATCTCACATTTTAAAGCATATAGCCTTCAGTTTCTACTATATGTGAAAAATTAATATGATTCATTATTTTATAGTTTAGTATTTATTTTATAATACAACCAAAAAATTGTGAATTCTCACATTTTAAAGTATATAGCCTTCAATTTCTATTATATGTGAAAAATTCATGTAATTCAATAATGTTTTATAGGTTATAGTCTTTATTTCATAATACAACAAAAATATTTATGAAATCTCACATTTTAAAGTATATAGCTTTCAATTTCTATTAAATGTAAAAAATCTAAGTTATCAATATATTAAAATTAAATGCACATATTCTAAAAAATAATAAAAAATATAAGACTATATCTTCTCGTTGTATTCATTCAGTGTTTTTGTCTTGGTTCCCACTTTTTATAGATTCTGCAATGATGAATTGATGATACAAGATATGATTCCTTTTCTATTTAAAGTTAGAAAATATCTCATCTCTAAAGAGAGATTGAATTTCTTGTTCCCGGGAAATTATTTAATATAAATATTCAATATTAGGGGAAAAAATAGAAGTAATATGATCATATGAAGATGAAGTGAAAAGATGATCTAAAACAAACAGAAAAATCTTTTCATTCTTGAGATCAGTTATGTAGACACACACTTATTCAATATCCCCCTACGGTTCCTCTATCTCCTAATCATACAAGAGTAATAAGCATGCATTCAAACTAAACAAAAAGAAAAACGTGCTTAATTAAACTGGACCTAAAAGCCCAAAACTTAAGTCAGTTTGGAAGCTCAACAATTTGGACCTAAAAGCCCAAAACATTAGTCAGTTTGGAAGCCCAATAATAATATGAGGCCCAAATCCAGTGCAAAAAAAGGCTGGAGAGAGGTTATGAGAGCGGTTTCCGGAAAAAGCATATGGCAGAATGAGAATGGGGGGAAAGCAAGGGTTTTAGTACTAACTATACTCTATCACCCTCGTCCTCCTCCTATGACATAAACCCTCGCCCTCCATTTCCCAAACCAAACCAAAAAATTCACAGCGATTATGCTGTTCCTCAGCTCCACCTACAACTGCAACTCTAACTAGCTTCTCTTTCTCTCTGTTTTTTGATTGTTTGATACGATGAGGCCCTCACTCTCCAAAAAATTTTTCCATTTTTCTTCTTCTTCGTCTTGTTATTCTTGTTCTTTTTCATCATCATTAGCTAGAGCTCTGCTTCTTCGGCTCCAAGTGTGTCACTTGTCGGCTGCGCCGAATTACGCATCGTTGCCGCATTATCCGCATTACTCTCGGCGGGTGGAGGAGGAGTCCAGGAACGTGAGGGTGTCGGTGTGGTGGGATTTCGAGAACTGCCACCCCCCGGTGTGGGCTAACGTCTCGAGGATCGCGCCGGCGATAACGGAGGCGGTTAGGGCCAACGGGATAAAGGGACCAATTCAGATTACTGCGTACGGCGATGTGCTGCAGCTCTCGAGGGCCAACCAGGAGACCCTTGCTTACACCGGCATTCAACTCACTCACGTTCCCAATGGTACCTTTTTTTTGTTTCCATTTCATACATTTATCTCATTACGGAACTTCTAGATTATGTATTTGTTTGGTGTTTGGTTGCAAGGTTGAACTGTTTCGATTTTTTGAGCTTATACTGTTTGTTGTATTGCCTCATTCGTGTCATGTTTCAGAATGATAGAGCATTTTTTGCTTATACTTAGTTAGTTAGTTTTGATCTTTATTAAGTTATAACTGAAAATCTGCTTGTCATCTTGATATAGATTCATTTTTTTTGGGGATAAACTATACGTCTATACCTCCTTAAAACCGTATTTACTTGAACCCTTGAGGATCCATTGGTAGTTTAGTTTAAAATGGAGAAGTTATTTGCCGCACCTGTGATATTTTCTTTTCCAAAAACATAAGGGCTTTAATAAAGTCATCAAAAGTTGGTAGTTTTTTTTTTTGGAAGAATTTAGTTCCATAGGTAGGCTACATATGAGTGAGACGTAGTTCTAAATTCATCAAATCTTTGTAGTTGAGATGGATATGGAGCTAATTAGTCATTGTAAATAGTTTGCAGCTCAGCTACCAGTATATCTATGGGCCCATATAGCTAGCTTCTGGACTTTCTCTTAAATGTTTCTGTAGCCTTTATTGCTTCCACAATGTTAGCTTTTCAAATTATGATATCTTTAACGAGTTTGTCGCAGGTGGAAAGAATAGTGCCGATCGATCACTTCTTGCTGATCTTATGTATTGGGTTTCTCAAAATCCTCCACCAGCACACCTCTTTCTGATTTCTGGTGATAGAGATTTTGCTGGCATAATGCACCGGTTAAGGATGAATAACTACAATATTTTGCTTGCAACCCCAGTAAAGGCTGCTGATGTGCTCTGCAGTGCAGCAACTATAATGTGGCATTGGCCGTCTCTACTTAAGGGAGAAGGTCTTACTGGAAAGCGTTTCAACCATCCTCCTGATGGCCCCTATGGTTCTTGGTATGGAAACTATAAGATGCCTCTTGAAAATCCCGTCTCGGCTAGTGAGCAGTCTGCATCTGTAAAAAGTGTAGAAATCAGTGCACCTACACAAGACTCACCAGCTCCAGTTCCTAAATCAGTTGTAAGGCAGGTTAGGCATATATTGAGTTCACATCCAAAAGGGCTCTCCCTGGGAGATCTTCGTTCAGCGTTGGAAAAATGTAATTTTCATTTGGATAAATCCTTATATGGATATAAAAAGCTTTCCCTCTTTCTTTTATCAATACCACATGTACAGCTCAAGCGTGTAGGTGATGGTAATTTTTGTGCATGTTTGATCCCCCCAAAATCCTCTGAGCACCTTGTGAGCAAGGATGGGCCATCAATGACATCTACTGTTAACAATGAGGAGAGAGTTCTAAAGCTAAATGGTGAGGGTAAAACTGTGGCTAATGATGCAGATGGGAAACCTTCAAATGCTGCATTGCATGAAAGGAGTAGTGAGAAGGTTGAGGATGTGGCTGATGCCCAGTTGTCTGAGACTCAACTGCCACCTGAGAAGGATGGGAAACCTTCAAATGCTGCATTGCATGAAAGGAGTAGTGAGAAGGTTGAGGATGTGGCTGATGCCCAGTTGTCTGAGACTCAACTGCCACCTGAGGGTGATGAAGTTTCTAAATCCGAGGTGGATTTCAGAAAAACGAGCTCTGAAAAGTTGACTGATGATGAGATTGTTGAGCCAGAGGATGTAAGTCCTAATATTTCAGGAAAATATGCAACCTCAGAGAATCACTCTGCTGGGAATGATTACATGAGGATCGAAAATGATTGTATTGAAAACGATGAATCTGGAAAATTTATAGCCGAGGACAAATATGAGAGGCCAACTAAAAAGGATGCTGATGAAGTTTGTCATGGCCCATCTTCTTTGCCAGTTGATGACTCTTTGGTTGGTGAAAGACCTGGTGGAAGTGATGAAACTTATAGCAAAAGTCCAACTTTCTTTGGTTGGATTAGAAGTTGGTGGCCATCTTCAAAAAGCAGGGCAAATTCAGATGATTTGATTGCTAATCAGACCAAGGAGGTTAGCCATTGTGAGGAGCCCAAGTTATCTGAACTGGACCAGACTATTAGTCATGCTGAAGAAGCAAAATTATCTGATGTGGAGCCCAAGATATCTCAACTAGACCAGACTATTGGTCATTGTCTAGAGCCAAAGTCGTCAGAAGTGGACCAGAATGTTCTTCATCCTGAAAAGCCCGAGTTATTTTCTAAAGATTCCTTTTGGAATGACATGGAATCTTTTGTTTCCACCCCCAAAGGATCACTTCTTTTCTCCTTGTCTACAAGCAGGTTAGTGTGCATAATAGTTCTTTGCAAATCTTTTGGAAAATTTCCCTTTTGGTATGGATTACAACCAACTTTTGGACTCCATTTGTTGATTACTTACTTATATACTGAACGTGACAAATTGATATTATCATATTGTTTCTCTGTTGAAACTTGAAAGTTGTGTGACGCTTTCAATTTTTTGTGATTTTCATCATACAGCTAGACTCGTACTTGTTGAAAGGTTAACTTGTCATATTGTGCCGTCTGTTGTTTGTGTCAGGGAGGATTTAGCAAAAAATTTACAAAAGAATGGACCCCTGGCTCTCAGATCTCTCACTGTAAAGGATATCCTTCAACTGGTAGACTTATTAATAGCAGACAAAAAATGGTTGGAGGAAAGCCCCTCCCAAGCATATCCTTTTAGGGTAACTCGATCTGTTAAGAAGAGCTCATTGATTGGCGTATCTCACGGCACGAATGGCTTGAGATCTCTCTTTTTAAGTAAAACATCAGAGTCCAGCGCGCAGAAATCATCTGAACATGATATGGAGAAACACAATCAGAATATCCCTCATACTAGAGTTCCCACGCCTGCCACTGAAACACAATATGCTGAGAGGTCTGAAAGTAATATGTTAGTTGACTGTCGGAAACTTGTTGATGAAATATTGAGGAAGCACCCAGACGGATACAATATTGGTTGTTTCCGAAAACTATTTGTTGATAGGTATGGCTATCCTCTTTCAGTACAGAAGCTTGGTTATAAAAAGTTGACATCCTTGTTAGAGACAATGCCTGGAGCTAGAGTAGAGCTCTCTAATATTTTTCCTTCAGTTCCTGTAATTTGTGGTTTTGACCAGAAAACTCCAATCCTCAAAACTCAAGTTACCGATGCTAGTCATGATGTCTCCAACTCAGATAGTGAATTGTCTGATTCTGCTTCAAAAGATGATAACAATGACTCTCCATGGGAGGAGTTAGGTCCTGTTTCTGTCAAAAAAGCCAATCAGAGTGATCTGGATTCACTTCTTAATCAGGAAGTCAACGAACTGGATGACTCAAGCTATCCTGATTATGAACCCATTGGCTCAGATTATGATTCTTCTGAATCTGAAGGAGATAGTTCCTGTTTAACTCAACCCGAAGAGTACGGAAAGCCAAAATCTGATGAACAAGACAGTTCTTTTTGGCAAGCTCTGGATTTATGGGATGGCAGTAAGGAAGGAGAGAATAGAGTCAAGAAGCCAGACAACGGTGACGTCTTGGTAGATTCTATGGCTGATATTTTGAACTCATCACTGGAACAGACTCGGGTTGCCCTTCCGAAAGTTCATTCAGGGAACTACAGAGAGAAGCAAAGATCTCAAAAGACCTATTCATTTGTTGCTGATGCGCGATTACCGGAGAAGGACAAACTGACTGATGGATTTAAGAAAGGAAAAGAGCCTAAGATCCAAAACTGATGAGCTCCTGATGTGATTTATTGGACCTTGGTCCTTGATTTTCATCATAGCACATTTGGGATTCTCATTGCATGAACGAGAAGGAGAATGTTTCATTCATAGCACGGAATCGTAGTTGTAGCTGGCCACGATACTAAAGATTTCAACTGAAATTATTTTATTTTGGTTTGAACATTTATATATGCTATTACTCTTTGGTCTTAGCAATAAATCGCATAATTAAGTAGGATATTGTGGTTAGGATGTAGTAGTTAGGTAAAACTTTGAGAGAGATCAGTCCATTATATATGATGTTAACTATTGGGATGGATCTGTGTTTTGATCTATTTTATATTATTACATGCTGCATTGGCATGAGATTGGGGTATATGCCCCGCTTAATAGCTTAGTTTCTTTTTCCCCTTTTGTAAACCAAAAAGAAAAAAGAAAAAAAATACGATTATGGCCCATACTTTTGAAGGGGCATGAGCCATGCAATATGATGTCAACTAAATTTTGTGAAGGATTGTATCCCATTTTCCACTCTTTTTGTTCTTTCTCTGCTCACTGGGCATTATAGTTCTAGTTTATTATTTTTAAATTTTTACTTTTCATCCAACGAAAGTGTCACAAACCTACTTAAACATGAAAAGTGTGGGGGTTCGTTAGAGACTTACTAAGGATGTATTTGATACTACTACTCGTTTACACGAGCACCGTTGTGTTAAAAGTGATACCTGTTTCGATCAATTGAATGATTGCGTAAATGAAAAGAGTAAGATTCAAAATTAGAGGCTAAATATGTAAGGACCACCGTCTACAAGCACGATAAATGTGGTCCACAAACTTTTTTTTTTCTTAAAAAAAATAAAATGGTCCACAGACTTGTGAAATGATACTGTATTTAGTATTTACTTCAAGAATAAATTTTAGCAATACACAAGTTGAATTGAAAGTCTCCAATATTTAATAGAGATTAGTTTTAATGTCATGGGGTATAATAGTCATTTTGTATAGATATGTATGTAGTGCCTATATAAAGGCTCTGATACCATGTTGGAATTCATAGTATTAGGCTCAAATGATCAAAAAGAAATAATTAAGAGAGTGATGAGAAATGTGAAAATGTATTGAATGAATGAATGATTACAAGTATCAAGCCTTTATATAGACACTACATACACATCTATACAAAATGACTATTATACCCCTAACACCCCCCGCAAGCTGGATCATGCGAACTCTCGTATGTCCGGCTTGAGTGGAAAGTGCGATACAAATGAAATGAAAAATTACATCAAATGAAAAAGAAATGCAATGAGAGTTGACTCCGTTAAAAGTCACTCTTGAATGGCTCTTAAGCTTCAAAAAGAAAAAGAAGAGAAAAAAAAAAAAAGGAAGCTGCTCAAAGACTTGAGGGTTGATTAGACTTTGTTTCTGGTTGGTTTAGTGTCCTTGATTTGGCTTAGTGTTGCAAGTTGTGTTTGAAGATTATTGGCTCTTATTCAAGATTGTCAGATTGTTCAAGAATGGTTGTTGATTGTTACTTAAAAAAAAAAAAAAAGAGAGATAGAGAAAAAGATGAAGGGTTCTGCATATTCTTAGAAGGTTACTTTGGAATTCCGATTTCCTGAGTTTTGGAAGATTGTTGCTGTAATGTTGGAATTCATGGTATTAGACTCAAATGATCAAAATATAATTAAGAGAAAGATGAGAAATGTGAAATGTTGTTGAATTGAATGAATGATTTCAAGTATCAAGCCTTTATATAGGCACTACATACACATCTATACAAAATGACTATTATACCCCTAATAGTCATTACAATAAAATTTTATGGTGAATGATTTTTAATGATAGTTTGTTAAATTTTTATTGACTCAATATAAAATAATCTTAAACTTACATTATTATATTAGAGCATTGCTAGGGGTACAATAAAAAATCAGCCAAAACAGTCCACAAATAGGAATTTGGGTCACAATCACAAAGCCCATAAAAAATATACTCATGATTAAAATGTTATTTGGACCATAAAATGCTAAATGAGTTTTGTTATCTGTTTTGGCTGGTTTTTTGTTAGTCCCTAAACATTTGTGATTATGTTATATGAAAATCAAATCATATTGAATATTTTTTTTTCTAAAAATGATTTAATACTTCATGAATCCACTTTCTTTTATAAATTCCATACAACATGTATAAAGATTACATGATGGTTCATTAAGATTATATCACACGATGTAACAATTGGATCGATGAAAGTCAATATAATGGAATATAGTTCAATAGACAAAGTATACATGATTTAATTCTAGAATAAGGAGTTTTTTATTTTAACAAAAAAGGTAATTCTGAAAAAAAAAATAAGCTATGAATATATTTGCTACTATATTCAGACTTTGATACATTTATCACATTTCAATAATTTTTCATAGCATTTATTTTTTTATGAATCAACTCATCAAATTACTATTAAGTGTTGATCATTCATTTAAGTAAAATTTGAAAAAATTAAACATAAATATGAATATGCCGAATACTTTTTTGTATTCTACTATAATTTATTTCTTCAATTGTTTAAATGTTGTGTAGTTTCATACATAACATACAAAAGTTTTAAAATCAACAATATGTAAAATTTCTTTTTTCTTCGTTGTACTCTTGTTGAGGATACCAGGTGCCAACTGATAGTGTAATCAGTACTTGGAGGATGATCCAATACATTTATTCAGCCCGAGCACCAAAATTTCCATTTGAACATCTATTCTTCAACCTATTCATCAAATAATGAAAAAAGAAAATTTGACAAAACCTAAAATGAGATGGTAGAATACTTCAAAAATCGAGTGATTTAAACTGACATCTATCTAACTTAAAATTTTGGAAAACCCTGGCTGAAAACAAATGAAAATAAGGTTTAACATGTTTGACCTACTCATCAAACCAAGACGAGAAAACAGATCCAGAAAAGAACCACGTTAAGGTTCATGTGAGTGAGTAACCGAATCACAAAAGGATATTACATTCCTTGTTTGACGACGTATACAAGAAAAGAAAAGGGCCACCACGTCGTGCGCACATGTCAACTAGTGTCTGTCAAGAGGACACTTATTAATTACAGAACCAACTAAGCTGAGCTAGACTCAGATCCCACTACCCACAGCGCAAATTGTTTTATCATCGTCACTTCTGACTTGTCCCCCCGCTTCTCTGAAGTACTCGGCTTCCTTATCGTATCTTATCTCTCTCTCCCCCTTTAACACAACAATTTACATCACTAACCCAAAGAGAGTACGAGTACGAGTAGTAGTATTCCAGAAAACCAATGTTTTAATACGTCTTAAAAAGAAAACACTCCCATTCCATCTCTATCCTGGTTCCTGAAATCACGTGCTCTTCACCAAACTGACAAAAGCTGGTTTGGTTTACTTAGTCCCCTTTCGTAAAAGCAATATTGCGGAATTCCTTTTCCTCTGGTTATTATTAATTTAAGTAAATAAAAACCACAAGAAAAATAGGTTTTTCTCTTGGGGATGAAAAATCCACAAAGGATGATGAGCCGGGTTTATAGGATTTTTGAACCGGCATCAATCACCCCTCCACAAAAGCCTTTCCAAGTTTTTTACACGTAACGAGGGAATCACCAGTGCCTTCCCTGAGAACCGCCGCCACCTTTGTTCTTTCCAAAGAAGCCATTCTTGGGTTTTGACTTTGGCAACTCATGGATGTCCATCACCTGAATCGTTCTTTGCTTTTTCGCTATACATCGCATAAACACACACACATGAAACCACCCGTCAGTACAACAACAACAATAAATACAAAGTAATGTATAATGAACTACTATAGCAATAAAAATAATAAGATAACTATGGAAACGAGAATCCCACCATTTTCAGCCTCCTTGTAGTTCTCTTGAAGCCGCTTCCTTGCCGAAGCAAGCCTCTCCGCGTCAAAATTGGTCTCTCTCTGTTCTCTCTGTCTCTGCAATTACAGCAAATATACAATACATGTGAGGACCACTTTAACACATGAGGAAATTAACCAACAACATCCCCCCTATGATACTTTTTACCTAAGCCCCACATTCATTGCTTTTTGTTTTTGGGTTCTAACTAATGCATGGTATATTCTGATTTCTGTTTCCACCCTCCGTGGTTTTAGCAACCAAATTAGGAGAGTCAGAGACACTTCCCAGAACGGTTATAGAATGAAATCCGTACGTTTTGAGTAGCGGAAGCAGGGGTAGGGACTGAGGGTGGCGGCGTTGGTTTTGGCGGAGCTTCTTTGCGAGGAATCACTTTTGGTTTTGGTTCTGCTTCTGAGGAGGTGTTACGGTCAGACCCAGAACTACCATCTGTGTCAGCAAGCACAAAGCATTTGTTATCATGTAACGTACAGGGCAAATCCATACAACAACAGTCACAGAAGTATACAAAAAGAGAATATTTGAATCAGATTCTGTACTCACTGTGTGGATTTGGCGAGTATGCAAAATCAGGAATCTGCAAAAAAAACAAAAAAAAAAGGAATAGTATAGAATATTAGCAACCCAAACAAGGCGTTCAACTTTCCCAGTGAAAAAAAACTTGTCCAAAAGTATTATCCTTGACCTGATGATGCCCGTTTTGGGTGGTTTTCAGAGGAGGAGAGTCTCCATCAGCTGCCAATATCACGCCAACATTAATCATTGAATTAACAATTGTAAAACCCAATCAAGCATTTCTGTTTTTTTTTTTTGTTCAAATTCCCTCAAAGATTGTAAGTTGAGATTACCCATGAGAGAAGTTGTTCCACCACCGGGTTGATTCAACTTCACCCACTCGTCTACAATTTCCTTCCACTTCCTGCAAACAACGAACTCAACGAAGTCAATCAATCTCGCGAATAAGACAAGGTTAATTGATTAGGCTAAACAAAAAGGTAAGATTATTAATTTCTCGGGGGAAGACCTGACGAGTAGCTTCACCAATCTGCGAACGTCATTGGATGAATGCTTCCGTAATCGATTCACGTGCCTTCCAATGTCAGTCTCCTGCAGGAATCAAACACCGTTGCACAACCAAAGGAATTAACAGAGAAAAAAAAAGTAAGAGAGAAAAAGTTAAAAAACGGAGGTTACCTTCAATGCTTGGAATGTAATATCCATGTCCGCGAGATTTTGTAGCAAATCCACCAACGAATCGTCAGTCTGAAACAGAAATTCAAGTATTAAAAAAAGGCATAATAAGCTAATCAATTCATAACTAATAATCTGATAGGAAAAAATCGATTAAATAAAAAAAATAATTAAGTGAATAATCAGCACCTGGTCAGGGTCTTCGAGCAGCTCTTTAATCTCCAGAATCTTCCTCTGCTCGTCATCGAACAATCCTCCGTAAGGATCTAGCTCGTCATCGTCTGCGTTGTCGTTTCCGAGAGACTGCGGCGTCGCAGGGGACGCGGCGGCACCACCACGGCGCTGGTGGTGTTGTTGTGGTCGTTGAGGGCTAGGGCTAGGGCTAGGGCTGCTCTCCTTCTTGATTTGGAGGCCGTTGGACCTAGGATTTCGATCGTCCTCACAGCTCTGGCACGTCACAGGAGCCGTGGTAGCGCGAAAGAGCCGCTCCACGATTTGGTCTCTGCGGCGCCTCAACTCATCGCCGAAATCCAACGACGCGACGGTGATTGCGGTGTCGATAAAGAGCCAGACGTCGACCCCCGCCGTATCCAATATGGATCGGAAATCGTCCAAATCCATATCCCCAAAGCGTTTTAGCTAACGCCGAAAGAGAGATTTCCGAAACCGATGAATCAGGTGGAAGAGGCTCTTTTTGAGTTTTTGAATCAGGTGGAAGAAGAAGAGGATAAAAAGCCGCAGAACGGAATCAGAGAAAAGCGGTGGTGCGGTTTTCAAAGGGAAGGGTCAGGTTGAGGGTACGGAATGGTATAGATCGAAACGACAAGGGAGCAATAGGAACAAAAACGGCATAGATCTGAGGGATGGGGTGGCAGATCGGGGAATGGAAGAAAGGGGTTGGTGAAATTTGTTGAATTGCGATTGATGCAAAGGGTCAAGTTGTGGATAATGGGGGGAACACAACACAACACAACACAGCGCAGCACAGTATTGAGAAGAGGAAGGAGTATATTCCAGGAAAAACCCTCAGTTAATTTATGAGTACAAAATTTTGTTACACCCGAAAAAAAAAAGATAAATAGGAGTATGGAGTCTAAGAAAAATACCAGTCTTGGGCTAAAATGAGTTTGGCCCAAAATCTCTCTATCAACCGATTTTGACAGATTTTTTATTGTGCAAATAACTTCACTCGGACCTAATTATCCAATCCATTAATAAAATACACATAATTAAAAATACTATTTAAATCAAAAGTGTTAAAATAGATATTTTTAGTTGTTTTGACTGAAAAGTCAATTATTTTGATTTATTTCAAAGTAGTATTATTTGTATAATAAAATTAAGTTAAAATATGAGGTTTGAAACCCGATTATTTAACCCTCTATAAGTTAATTTTTTAAAGTAATTTTTTTGTCATAAAATTATTAAATAAACCTATGGATTTATTTAGTTATTTTTTTATTATTTATTAAGTATTATTATTTATTTAATTTTCATTATTTTATTCTTTTATTATTATTATTATTATGTTTTTTTAAAGTTTGGTTCAGTTGATATGGAAAGAAGGGGTGTTGTGTAGTGTGTGTATGTATGTAGTAGCTACGTACGAACGTATCGGTAGAGTGAGGTATGGTGGCTGCGCCAGGTGACCAATAGCAGCACCCTAGTTGGTGCGATGCGAGGCTGTTTTCATTTTCTGTTTGTTTTTGCTTTTGCTTTGCTGTGGGCAAAACTGCCACAACTTGCAAAGGGGAGATGAATGGACAATAGCAAAATTTTATAGGAAGAAACACTGTGACACTATGTATTTAGACTTCACGGACCAGATCAACTCTATGATGCTATTTTCTTTTTAAAATAATAATATAAAATATTCTTGGAATTTTTATTTTGAGGAGGGAAACCTGAGAAAAAGAAAAAGAAAATATATATTCGGCGTGGCCTCTACTCTACAGTTCACACGATAATAATTGCGAGAATATTGAGATGTGCGTTGTTGCCTTGCGCTTGCTTCGAATTGGCGCGTCCAATTTCTGGCCATTCACGTTCTGCCACGTAGGATTTGTTCCCTCCAATCACTTGTGGTTATTAAGCATTTGGCTACAGTACAAAATCTATAAAAAATTTGCACGATCAAAATTTTGAATGATGAGTTATGTTTTTTGGATTTAATTTCTATATACAGGTATGTAAATTAAGGATTTTGATTGTATAATCGTATGAAATATTTTTATATTATTAGTATATTAGAATTAAGCTTTGTATTTTTTTACTTTTGTAGTACTAATTAAGACTATAAGTTTTATTAAGTAAAAATTGTATTACATATCATTATGATTATTGTATAGTGACTATTGTCTGGATTTTTCTATTAAAGATAACCATATAATACTAGTTTTATTCTTTAAAATATTGATGCGTGTATATATTCGTACCTTTATCTTTAACTCCACATTTAATTTATATATAGGCTCTTGCTCTGTCCAGCTGCTATTGCTCACCTTTTCTCGTTCTTTATTTTTTTTGGTCAAACATTCTTATCAAATGCCATTGCTCACTTGATCACATCACAACAAGCTTTTGGTTGGGGTTCCTAAGGTGATTACGGGCCTTATGGGCTTCTTATTCGGTTTCGATTTTGGGCTTATAAATTAATAAATCATTCAGGCTCAAATAAATGCATGGTGCAGATCTGCAAATACTGATAATGACCTTATTAATAATTAAGAAGGATTAGACTGCAAATACTGATAGTGACCTTATTAATAATTAAGAAGGTCCAGATCAACACAGGCATGAAACAGAAATAGTTTCCTTTATCATATCTGAGGCATCGCTACTTGATCGATGCGGCAGATTCCTTACGCACCGCCTTTCTCTTAAATAAATTGGACCAACCCTACATATATTAATGTAAAGTAAGATGTTCAAAGCAACAATTTTATTGTTCAAAACACCAATTATGCAGCGTAGCGTGACAATAGAATTTTTAAATTATTAAATCATATGAATTTTTAATATAAAGTAGAAATTGAAGGGTATACATTTTAAAATGTGAGATATATCATAATTTTTTTTTTGTCTAATGAAATAAAAACTATAGCCTTAAAAATATGGAATCACGTGAATTTTTCATATAAAGTAGAAATTGAAAACTATATACTTTAAAATGAGAGAAATTCACAATTTTTTTATTGTATTATAAAATAAAGACTATATGTTTTAAAATAGTGAATTACATGAAATTTTTACATATAGTAAAAATTGTGCTTTAAAATATGAGATTTCACAAATTTTTTTTGGATACAATACAAAATAAAGACTACAGTCTTTAAAATATTGAATCACATAAACTTTTAAGATATAGTAGAAATTGAAAGCTATATACTTTAAAATATGAGATTTCACAAATTTTTTTTATTTTATTATAAAATAAAAACTACAGGCTTGAAAATATTGAATCACTTGAATTTTTCACATATAGTATAAATTGAAGGCTATATATTTTAAAATGTGAATTTTCACTATTATTTTGGATACACTACATAATAAAGACTATGACCTTTAAATTAAGAATTGCATAATTTTTTCACATATAGTAGAAATTGAAGACTATATACTTTTAAATGTGAGATTTCATATTTTTTCATTTTATTATAAAATAAAAACTATAGATTTTAAAATATTGAGTCACATGAATTTTTCACATATAGTAAAAATTGAAGGTTATATACTTTAAAATGTGCATTTTCACAATTTTTTTATTATAAAATAAAGACTATATAGCCTTTAAAATATTAAATCACATGAATTTTTCACATATGGTAGAAATTGAAGGTTGTATACTTTAAAATATTAGACATCACAATTTGTTTGTATTATAAAATAAAAGTTATAACCTTAGAAATATTGAATCACATGAATTTGCCACATATAGTAGAAATTGAAGACTACATACTTTGAAATGTGAGTTATAACAATTTTTTTGGTTGTTTATAAAATAAAGGATGTAGCCTTAAAAATATTGAATAACTTGAATTTTTCACATGCAGTAGAAATTGAAGGCTATATACTTTAAAATGAGATAATTTGTAAAAAATTTTGTTGTATAATAAAATAAAGACTATAGCTTTAAAATAGTGAATTACATGAAATTTACATGTAGTATAAATTGTACTTTAAAATGTGAGATTTCACAATTTTTTTGGTTTTATTATAAAATAAATATCACAGACTTTAAAATATTGAATCAATTGAGTTTTTCACATATAGTTGAAATTGAAGAGTATATACTTTAAAATGTCATATTTCACTATTTTTTTGGATACAATACAAAATAAAGACTATAGCCTATAAAATATTGAATAACATGAATTTTCCACATATGGTAGAAATTGAAGGTTATATAATTTAAAATGTGATATTTCACATATTTTTTGTTTTATTATAAATTAAAAACTATAGACTTTAAAATATTGAGTCACGTGAATTTTTCACATATATAGTAGAAATTGAAGGCTAAATACTTTAAAATGTGAGTTTTTCACAATTTTTTAGTTGTATTATAAAATAAAGACTATAAGCCTTTAAAATATCAAATCACATGAATTTTTCACATATAATAAAAATTGAAGACTGTATACTTTAAAATGAGATAATTCACAAGTTTTTTTTTGTATTATATAAAATAAAGATTTTAAAATAGTGAATTACATAAATTTTATTCATATACAATAAATTAAAAGCTATATATTTTAAACTGTGAGATTTCATTATTTGTTTTATACAATATAAAATTAAGGCTACAACCTTTAAAAGATTGAATGGAATAAATTTTTTACATATAGTTGAAATTGAAAACTATATATAATTTAAAATATAAGACATCATAATTTTTTTTGGTTGTATTATAAAATAAAGGTTAAAACTTTAGAAATATAGAATCACATGAATTTTTCATATATAGTTGAAATTGAAAGCTATATACTTTGAAATGTGAGAATTCACAATTTTTTTTAATATACTATAAAATAAAGACTATAAGACTTTAAAATATTGAATCACATGAACATTTTACATATAATATATTTCTATTTTAAAATTTGAGATTTCACAATTTTTTGAAATTTTATTATAAAATTAGGGGATTTATTCGGTACCCAATATTTTTGTTGGGTACCGGTACCCAATTGTATATTTAACCTATTAATATATGCTAAAATAAATAAAATTTGGTACCAACGGAGTACGGTGGTCGCGGTCACAGCCTTCCTAGACGCGTCACATTTCCAATCACACCTCTTCTTCAACTCTCTCTTGCATAATGCGCTTTCTCTCTAGCGACAGGTTATGAATTGAGTTTTTTTCATAAATTGATAAAGTTGGAGAATATCAATATAAATTAAATTAATTTTTGAAGATTACTTATCTAACATATTACCAGTTATATAAATTTAAAAAATTTAAATTATTTTATCTATAAATCATAACATATACATGCGTTGGGTATCGGTACCCTATATTTTGCTGGGTACCGAATCAAAATCCATAAAATTAAGATTATATGTTTTAAAATATTTGAATCAGTTCATTTTTTCACATACAATATAAATTCATAGCTATATACTTTAAGATATGAGATTTCACTACCCTTGATTTCACTACCCTTGATTGATCAGACTCTAATGCAAAAGAAACAAACTAACTCTGTAACAAAACATACTTTGATTGATAGAAACTCCGTTGATCATAAAACTAATACATCAGTGAATTAGACTAAACATAGAAATACAATTAAAGAGAGAAACAGAAGCAAAACTATCTTTTACACTTCCAGAACAGAACCTAAGCCCCATCCACTGATAAAAAAAGGTATCGGAGTTATCTACTCAAACAAAATGTAACAAACACCTTTGCTGAAAATTTGAAGCGCATGGATTTGTGCCACGTGGCACTTCTGGGGTGTGCATTATGCAAGTGTTTGGGGCATCACCTCCACGTGCCACTACTCTTATGCTTAGAACATACAATGGTTCTCGTTCATATTATAGGAGTCCCAGTTTTGGTTCCACGTATATGGCCGGGGAAGATGGTTCAAATTAAATGTGATCCATGACGTTGATGCATCGAATTGATGGGATGTTTGATTTCTGAAGAATATGTAATTCAATCTGTATAATAAATGGAATAATAATAACAAGGGATCTATTTATGTTCACTTCAAAGTACAGATTTTGCTGAATGAATGAATACTAAAATCACTTAAATCATAGCATATATAAGTATATATATAATACTGTAATACAGCAGAAAAACCTAATTTTTTGGCCCATGCAGGTCTCGAACCTGCGACCTTCGCGTTATTAGCACGACGCTCTAACCAACTGAGCTAATAGGCCAGTTGAAAGTTAACCTGAATTAGAGTTTTATGATTCTCTTAATCGATACTTAGCATAGCGCATATATTGGCTCTGTTATTAGCGAAGTGTTAGTATATATATTGTTGACCAAGAAACTAGTAAATCATCAGATTTCCGTCAATAAAATAAAATAAAAAACAAAGAAAAAGTAAATTAAAATTAGAAATAGTGGCAATGTTATATTATGAAGTGACGGAGAAACTTTGGCATTGGCATACATATTTTTGAGAGTGATGGAAAACTGAGTTTAGATTTGAGAAGATCATGGTTCATGGTTGGAGGTGGGATGAGAGGCATTGACAGTTGCAGAAGATTGGTGGTTGACGGCGTCGCAATAGCCGCGTAACATATCACCTTCCTGTTGGGTTAGGCCCAATATGGAAAGAATATCGGGCCAGCATTGTTGGGCTATCTTGAGGAGGGCATGGCAACAAGCGGGCCCAAGATAGGTCTCACCGTTGAGAAAGAAGATAATGACCTCGCCAGTGCATGATTGGAGCTCCAACATGGTTTCCCAGCATTTGTTGTTGTCCTCCAATTGTAGGGCTGATGAGTTTCTGGAATATCCCAAACTCAATGGCCTTGGCCTTGCCATCACTATTGTTGACAACAACGTCATAACAACAATCAGCTTCACGGAGAAAGCCATGGCCATGAGTACTAGTAGTAGTACTGAGAATGACACTACGGAATGATATTCGGGAAAGAAACAATCGTGTGATTAGTTGATGAACGAGGAGAAAGGTAATATAGTAATTTATATATATATAATTAGTGACCCTTGTGTTCTCAACATTTAAAAAGGTGAATTTAAGTGGAGAGTAGTGAAACTGTAGGTGGAATTGGAGAGAATGTTAGATAGTGTGAATTTATTACAACCACATTTGCGTAGGCTTCTTCATTCTCCTAAGTACTAACTGCCTCGTCTGATAAATATTTAGAATCTACAAAGTCACCAAGTGAAATCGCTTCACTGGTTTTTTTTTTTGGTTAAGTGGATATTTGGATTAAACTTGTCATTCAAATTGTGATTATCAAACACCGATGAAGTTGAGGCCCACATTTAAATTGGGCTCAAGTGCTACACTTCTAATGAAGTTGAAGGAAAGGGCTTGTTTAGAGACTATTTGTTTTTTCTTCTTAACCTAGTATTTCTTATTTTCTGTGATTTAAGATAAAATATTAAATTTAGAAAACTAAATTAGGATATGAAGGACGGTATAAGGTACGCACAAGCAAGAGTTATGGTACGCACTTTTTTTATATGTATAATAAACATACATGTAAATCTAAGGGTGGAGAATAAAAGTTAAAGTGTTGGATTGATGTCACATCAAAATTCAATGGTAATAAAGTGGGTGAAGAAGATATGTAAGAGAAGATATATGTACGAATATCATTATTGCACAATCAATGAAGAGGAAAACTGGAAAAGAAGTCGCGTTGATTAATTAAGTGGTCAATTATATCCAGTTCATAAAATTGAATAGGGATTCCATATGCGCCCCTTGTCAATGGGGTAAGTAATGATTGGGTTTTATGGATCTGTGGATTTCATTTGCATAATTTGTGAACTGGTGGATTGCAACTACCAATCACTCGTCCCCAGCTCATATTGTTTTGTCAAGACAGCCAATATTAGCGCAGCCTCCCAGCTACAATGGGGATTATCTTCTCTTCTCTTCTTTTTGATGGGTGATTTTTTTTAATTTTATAACTTTAGTGCCTTTTTTAAAAAAAGCTCATTTTCGATTTATCACTACTCTCGCTGGCATCACAAATAAACTTAAGGAAAAGAAACTTTACATCGTAAAATCTCCGTGATTATAAGTATATTTTTATCTGGTAACATAAATAATGCATAAAATAGTGGAATTAAACTTGTTATTTCTTTAAAGGACTTGGGCCCGTCCAAAGGTTAAGCCTTGGTGTGAACCACTCTAACCTAGCTCACTCCACATGATTTAATAATCTTTTGTTATTTATTTATTTATTATATAATTTTTCAATTTGTAACTTCAATGTTTATTTTGCCTATATTATGATTCATGAGTTGACACGTGAAAGTTTGGACCGGCGTTGAGCCACCCCCACGTGCTTCATATTCATTTGTTGTTTGGATGCAAAGTAACGCACCATTACGTTTTTGCTTGTGGGTTGGGTTTAGTGGCTAAACGTGGTCGATCAGGAGCTACTAGTATAAAATTACTCATCGGGTTTCACAGTCAAACCCATTTTATTACAAACTCTTTGTTTTACTTATCTCTAGCTACATATGATGATTGCTCATCGTCACTTTTTCCTCTGCAAGATGGATTCTCTTGTACATATGGCCTACTCTTATGACAAATAATAATTGTGGTAGTTATTGTCATTAATTATCATCATCACATCCTCTCTTCAATAACATTCCCTTTCTATATATTTTAGGATGAACACATCAAACGAATTAGGTTTTGAGTTTACAGATAAATTTGTTTTGGTTAAGCTTATTATCACATTAACATTTTTTTTAATACGAGGTAATCACAAGTGTCAGTTTTTAACTTTATAATTCAATCATTAAATTTAATTGCTGTATCATTTAATTTTAAAATTTATATGATTTGTGTATTAGCTTATTTTGTCTCAATTCATTTTTTTAAAATACCAGTTAAATATGATTATAGTGATATTAAAGAATCAACATTTATATAATGAGATTTAAAATATAACGAAAATTAGTTTTAAATGTTGAAAAGATATGTTATAAAAGTAGAGAAAAGGACAAATGAGGAGAGAGAAATGGAGCACCGACACTTTCGGGAGGCAAAAAAAAAAAAAGAAGAACTAGAGAACATCGAAATGATTTGACCAGCTCCTGAGTAAATGTACCAAACAAGAGAAAAATCAACAAGCTCTTAACCCTACACATATTAACGAAGGAAGATTAAAAAAAAATTCAGTCTGAATCAGTGGTTAAGGACGCAGTTGGTGCAAAATTTTGGAAATCATTGAAACAAATACGTACCAAAAAGGGAGAATAATGAGAAAGAAGGAAAGAATAGGTTTCAATGGTAAATGAACTGGCACTAGGCTGTATAAGTAGTCCTTTTGATGCTGATGTTAAATGGCCCATCTTGATTCAACGTGTCACAAACTTGACGAATATATTATTCTGGATTTATTTTTCATGAAATTATAAAGTTATTTTATACTATTACTTGATAAAAATAAAAATAAAAACTAATAAACTATAACTAAAAACTATTATTATAATAATAATTATCTATGACAATTTCACATATTTTTTTTTTATTTCTATTGACTAATGATAAATATATAAAAGTTAATCTCTGTTATTACTATTATTATTACGTGTGTGATGTGTCCGAATAATATATTCTCTGTTTGTAAAGATTTTGGGGTATAGTTATCACTGTTTACAGTTACTGTTTAGGCGTCGTGTGGTTCACAGTTCACTGTCCACCAACACAAGCGAACACTGTTGCCAGCTGTTGCCCTTGTTATTATGGTCCCCATCCCTACAATGATGAATAATATTAGTATTATTATTATTGTTTTGGGTCAATGTGGGCCCCTCACCGCTTCGGGCTTGCTCTATTGTTCCCGGGCCCTTCTTCCCTCCCACGTGCTTTTTAACGTGACATGTTCTTATTCACACCACCTCTGTACTGATTAACCCAACCCTCGTCGCATCGCTCGCGTATTCACCCAAGCCAACATATGGTTAGTTTTGTTAAACAAGTTAGTAAAGTAATTATAAAAAGGGTTTTTAGATTTTAATTCTATTATCTCCGAACACCAATCTAGGATGAAAGAATTCAATGCACGCACCAAGCATTATTAAGTGTAGTGGCGTTTAATAAAGCCTTTTTCACATGCTCTTCTTCACTGGCATATATATATTCGCTTCTCCTATGCACGCACCGTGTTCAAGTATAATTCAAATGTCATGTTCTTTCTGTAATGATTTATGAATAATTTCACATTAGAAAAAGAAAAAAAAGTACGGGTATATACAGATTGCTTGAAGAAGGAAATAAGGTAGCGTTGAGAGAATTGGTCAAATAATAGTTACAACTACAAATTGATTTGTCATTATTTCAAGAATTTTAAATTGTAGGGGGAGGCAAAACGTTGTGCCCCCTCTCCCATTTCTAAGAACACAAAACAGCTTTAGGATGCATTGCATGGTCAATAAAAAGATTGGCTGAGAAAAAGGAGAGAGTTAATCCAAGGTTAAAAAATAATAAATAACATCTGATTAAAAATAGTAATATATCTTTCAAGTTTTAAAAGTTGATTAAATGGACTGGTAACGCAAAAACTTGTATATTTTATATTTTCTCTAAAATTTCTCAATCAGATAGTATGATTAAGAAAGAGTGAATCCATAGTTGCCTAGTTTGTCGGTAGCAATTAACCAGGGAACTTGATCTGGAAATTAGCAGGCAAAAGAGAAGGGACCCAATCCATTAAATCCAACCCAAAATATAGGGGTGATAGGTGAAAAAGAAGCAGAGAGGCAGGGTCAGGTCAACACTCGCGTATTTGGTCCCTAATGAGTAATGAACTTCTCGCGCAAAATATCAACCAAATCCCTAACAAAATGTTCATACAAATGTACACCTCTATACACTGTAGTACTGTATACTTTTTACAGCGGGAAAAATTTACAGAGAGAGGGAGGGAAAAGAAGGGTGCTTACAAAATATTTTGAGACATAATCTACGCCGCGTGAGCAGATCCTACTTGCCAGCCAGACAGTTCCAGTTCCAACTTCTCTTTTATTTTTTATCTCACAAACTCATCACTTACTACTTCACTTTGATTGCAAGTCTCTTTCTCTGTTACACAACACAAGCTCACCTTGGACTTGGTCCTACGCACTCACTCACGCTCCCGCTTTTGTTTTTCCATTTCACACCTTCACACATACACAACGCACAAGTGCACTGCACAACCCTACATTAGTCCCTGCCGACGATTTTTCTTTTTCCTTATTTATTTATTTTCAGCTGGAGAAGAAAAATAAAATAAAATAAAATAAAATAACCGAAATTATGAAATTTGTATATGGAGTAGTAGAAATATACTAGTTTGGGAGCATATACCAAGAATCAAAGGGAAATAAAAGTTTTCACCAAACTCCGGTGGGGGGTGACAGCCCAGGCGCCACCACCACCTCCTTTGGGCCCCACCTTACCTCACTCCTTCCTTCCTTCCTTCTTCCTCTCTCTTTTTTTTTTTTTATATTTCATTTTCATATTTTTTTAGTTTTTCGCTCTGCCCCTTTTTAATAATCCCTCTCCCTTTCTCTCTCTTTCGGTGATTCTCGATCTCTCTCTCTGACTGTACCTTCTTCTCTATTACGCGTTCCCGTTTCCACACACTCACTATCTTCTTACTTTCTTCCACTCTCTCTCTAAAAACTCAGCCTTAGATTAGGACCAGCCTGGTTACAGAGAAAGGAGAAGACTTGGCTTGTGAAGGAATCAAAGTACACAAATCACACCCCAAGTTCAAAGCTTTGTTTTTTATTCTCTGTTCCTGCATTTTCTGTTTCAATACCCAACGGACAACCTCTGGTTTTGGATCTGTTTTGGTTTTCCTGTATGTGACCATTTACTAGTTCAGAAGTGGATCTTCTTCCAGTGACAGCGACATTGGTGTATTTTATTTTTCTGTGGGTGGGTTTAGCTTGATCTGAAGAGTACAAGGTTGAAGTGCAGTGAGTGATGAACACGGGAGGTAGGCTCGTTGCTGGTTCCCACAACAGGAACGAGTTCGTTCTCATCAATGCTGATGAGAATGCACGGGTAAGCTTTCCATTCCAATATCTTTGCTTTCTCTTTTGCATTTCATCACTTTTTTTCTTTACCTTGTTCTGGGTTCATTAGCAATTTTGATAACATGGTTTCTCTTAGCTCTGTTTTGTGCTCCTAATTTCTGTTAATTTTTCTTATGATGATCTCTGGTGATACGCGCAGATTTTTCATTTTTTCTGTATTATTTCTGTTTTTCTATTTTTACTTTCTTCGGGCTGTCGGTGGTATGTCGAGTACATGTTTATGAATTGTGCTCTTTGGCTTTACCTCAATGGCAACAAAAGTTTGAGTCTTGATGAGCTTTCGGTGCTTGCCTTGGCCAGTTTTGTCTTTATGCGTTTCATTTAATGGTTGAGGATAAGGTTCACGCTTCTCTTGGTACCTGGCAGCTCCCTTAATACTGTCAAATATTGAATTCTAAACAGTTGGCAATAAAACAAAATTGATTGCTAGCTTTTGCTCCTTAAGAATTAGATTTCAGAGAATTATGGGATTATCTTGGCTAAAACTCAGATTAAGTTGATTGTGGTACATTTTAGCCCTTCTCTGGTGTCAATCAATTGTTATATTTTGTCATATATGAATAAGGGGATTTCCAGGGATATGTAAAAAAAAGAAATATTGAAGTGTCTCTTTCTCTGCCTTCCTGTCAGTGCTTGAGTTTTTGACCTATTTATTGACAGGGCATAATTTTTATCATTGCCGAATCTTATTGGCAAGTTGTATCATTTACAAGGCTTTTGGTATACAGCTGTTAGATGCCTGGGCACCTACCATTGTCATAACTTGGTTTGGCATCCCAGATGCCGAAACACTTTCTGATGCATCTTCTTTTTCCCATTTTACATAGCTACTATGATTTTTCAGACATGCCATTTCAGTAGATCAGTACTAGCATAATATTTTTAATCTCTAATAATATATAGAATAATGCGAGGATATCATTTATACATTTATAAAGAAGAAAGTAATCGATGTAGGGGCGGCCAATATTAGTAAATTAAAAGTTTACAAATGGCAGGGTCATGCTTATGCACCCACCAGTGCCTCCTTCAGTTTTATAAAAAAGTTGCAAACTTTAAAAACTAAAAGCCATTGACACACACTCTTTTGCTTTGGCTCTTATCAGATTAAGTCTGTCCAAGAATTGAGTGGACAGATATGTCAGATTTGTGGGGATGAGATAGAAATTACAGAGGATGGGGAGCCCTTTGTTGCTTGCAATGAGTGTGCTTTCCCTGTCTGTCGGCCTTGCTATGAGTATGAGAGACGTGAAGGAAATCAGGCATGTCCACAGTGTAAGACCAGATACAAACGCATCAAAGGTGAGATAGTTTCTATATTGTTCTCTTTGCCTCTTGTAACTTGCCCTTACTATATAGCATATTCTAACTAGACAATGAATGTTGCAGGTAGTCCCAGGGTTGAAGGTGATGAAGATGAGGATGATATTGATGATTTAGACAATGAGTTCGATTACGGGGATCCTGATGCTCTGGGCCTGCAGAACACTTCAGACTCAATGCTTTCTGGACGTCTTAACACTGGACGTGGTTCTAATTCCAATATATCTGGCATCCCCACAAATTTGGAGCATGACTCGTCTCCTCTCAATTCTGAAATCCCACTTTTGACATATGGGGAAGAGGTATATTTGTGAATTGTCCTTTTGATGCTTTTGTGATTTTCCTTGAATTCAATGTGCATTACTGCCTAATTGTAACAACTCTTCTACATAATACTGTTTTATTCTTTTTAGGATCCTGGGATATCTTCTGATCAGCATGCACTAATTGTCCCCCCATATATGAATAATGGAAACAGAGATCATTCCATGCCTTATACTGATCCATCTATTCCATGTATGTCTTTGGACAACCGTTTCATTCTGGTTTCTCTACATTTCATTTATCTGAATATGTTTTTGACCCTGGTGCTTCTGCTGTCTTAGTGCAACCTAGACCAATGGTTCCAAAGAAAGATATTGCAGTGTATGGATATGGAAGTGTGGCTTGGAAAGATAAGCTGGAAGAATGGAAGAAAAGGCAGAATGACAAACTTCAGGTGGTGAAGCACGAAGGGAACAACGGAAATTTTGGTGATGATTTGGAGGACCCTGATCTGCCCATGTAACTCTCTACTCCTGCTTCTTTTAACCTTCCTGAATTATGCTTGTGCTTGAGTTTAAAGAGTGCTTACTGCTTCATACAATATGGTGGTAAACCATTTCTACATAGTTGTTGGTGCATACAATATGTATGTCTTGGCTGAGTGGTATATAATTGTTTTTGTTAGTTGTTACTTTGGTCTTGCAGTGGGCTTGGGTAGAATTAAAATGAAAATTTAATTCTTCTAATCTTGACCATATATTTTTATTTTGTTTGGTTTTAATTCTTTTAATCTCGGTAATATATCAGGATGGATGAAGGCAGGCAGCCACTTTCACGGAAGTTACCTATCCCTTCAAGCAAGATAAGCCCATACAGAATGATTATAGTACTCCGTCTTGTAGTTCTCGGGCTTTTCTTTCATTATAGAATCCTCCACCCTGTTAAGGATGCATATGGCTTGTGGTTGACATCAGTCATATGTGAAATATGGTTTGCTGTATCGTGGATAATGGATCAGTTTCCAAAGTGGTACCCAATTCAGCGAGAAACATACCTTGATCGTTTATCACTGAGGTAATCGAGGCTGCTGCATCTATTGCTTTTTGTTTCTTGATATGCTTTTAGTATAGCATGCATTGTATTGTCAATGTATCTTTAAGCTGAAATTCCAAAATATGATGCCACAATATTTGGTTCTTGCATGGCTGCAGGTATGAAAAAGAAGGGAAGCCATCTGAGTTGTCAAGTGTAGACGTCTTCGTCAGTACAGTGGATCCCATGAAAGAACCTCCCCTGATTACAGCAAACACTGTTCTATCTATCCTGGCTGTTGATTATCCTGTAGATAAAGTGGCATGCTATGTTTCAGATGATGGTGCTGCCATGCTTACTTTTGAAGCACTTTCTGAGACTTCTGAGTTTGCTAGGAAATGGGTACCATTTTGTAAAAAATACAACATTGAGCCCCGTGCCCCCGAATGGTATTTCAACCAGAAGATGGATTATCTTAAAAACAAAGTACACCCAGCATTTGTCAGGGAAAGAAGAGCAATGAAGGTTTCAATTTTTTCCTTGCTTGCACTTTTTTCTTTATATATGTTTTATTTTGATCCCTATTCTTATCTCTGTTCATTTTAGTCCCTTAATTTATGATTTGCATCCAACATTGTCTTGTAAATATTGAGATGCCATTTTAAAAAAAATTCTCTCTAAAAGTGTGAAATTAATAACCATTTGATATGCTATTACGTCAAGACTTCATTGAAAAATTGGTACATTAAGGGGGATTGAAAGTAACAGATTGAGAAGTTAGGGAAAAAATATTAAAAGTAGAAGTTTTATGTCAGTTTGTGTGTGTCTGTGGGTATAAAACTTACTATACTGAAGGTTTCAAACAACAAAACGTTTGTGTAAATGGTCATTATTCCTTTGGCTTTTACAGAGAGATTATGAAGAATTTAAGGTGAGGATAAACAGTTTGGTGGCGACTGCACAAAAGGTTCCTGAGGATGGATGGACCATGCAGGATGGCACTCCATGGCCTGGAAATAATGTTAGGGACCATCCTGGGATGATTCAAGTAAGATTATCTCGTTTATTCAATATGTTCTTTATTTATTGCTGTTTCAAGTTGGAAACTTTTAACATTTATTTCCATTTTTTTACAGGTGTTCCTTGGTCAGGATGGTGTTCGTGATATTGAAGGAAAGGAGTTACCTCGCTTAGTATATGTTTCTCGAGAAAAGAGGCCAGGCTTTGATCACCACAAAAAGGCTGGTGCGATGAATTCTCTGGTAGGTCTCAAGTTGCCTTTATTTTGGTTGAGGTTTAAGTCAACTGCCGGGTGTCTTCAATAATAACATCCAAATGTCTTCCCTGAAATGATGTTCTTGTGATAATGATAATATCATAATAATAATTTTTGCAGGTGCGGGCGTCTGCAATCATCTCAAATGCACCTTATCTTCTGAATGTTGATTGTGATCACTACATAAACAATAGCAAGGCACTTAGAGAAGCTATGTGTTTTATGATGGACCCTCAAGTTGGGAAGAAGGTTTGCTATGTACAATTTCCTCAAAGATTTGATGGGATTGATCGGCATGATCGGTACTCAAATCGGAATGTTGTATTTTTTGATGTAAGAACTGTTGCTTTTCTTGTTTGGATATGTATATATATATATATTTTCGTTTTCACATTTTAACATGATTAATACTAACCACAATTCAAAACAGATAAACATGAAAGGGTTGGATGGAATACAAGGACCTATTTATGTCGGAACTGGATGTGTTTTCAGAAGGCAAGCACTTTATGGGTATGATGCACCTGCCAAGAAGAAGCCCCCAAGCAAAACCTGCAATTGTTGGCCAAAATGGTGCTGCCTGTGTTGTGGCCTTCGTAAGAAAAAGAGTGCTAATACCAAGAAGGAGAAAAAGAAGGTGAAGCACAGGGAATCATCAAAGCAGATACATGCACTTGAAAATATTGAGGGGATTGAAGGTAGAATTCCTGCTTTTCATCTGACTTTTCTTACAAATTATAGAACGAAAATTCCTAGATAGTTGACAGTATTTGATTCTGTTGCAGGAGCCAATGCGGAGAAGTCATCGAATTTGACTCAAATGAAGTTGGGGAAGAGGTTTGGTCAGTCCCCTGTGTTTGTAGCCTCAACACTTTTGGAAAATGGTGGAGTTCCAGAAGAAGTGAGCCCTGCATCACTCTTAAAAGAAGCCATCCAAGTCATTAGCTGTGGTTATGAGGACAAAACTGAATGGGGAAAAGAAGTACGTACTGATGAATTGATGATAGACTGCTAATAATTTTTATAAAAAAGCTATTATTTTTCGGTCCTCACATTTCTTTGTTTTGCTCTTGAATTTTGTCTAATCACCAGGTGGGGTGGATATATGGTTCTGTGACGGAGGATATCTTGACTGGATTCAAAATGCACTGCCATGGATGGCGGTCAGTGTATTGCATCCCTAAAAGGCCTGCATTCAAGGGGTCAGCACCTATCAACCTTTCAGATCGTCTGCATCAAGTTCTTCGGTGGGCTCTTGGATCTGTAGAGATATTTTTCAGCAGACATTGTCCAATCTGGTATGGCTATGGTGGCGGGTTGAAGTGGTTGGAACGATTTTCGTACATAAATTCAGTTGTATATCCTTGGACCTCTATCCCACTGGTCGTGTACTGTACTCTCCCAGCCATATGTCTTCTGACTGGAAAATTTATTGTACCTGAGGTACGCATCTGCATTATCTTTGAAATTTGTCAGTGAAAAGAAATCCTATGAAATTCTGGAGTCTGTTTGCAATCACTTTTTACCTGCAGAAAGTGTAGGCATAGCTTCTAACACATTTTTCTTTCTTTATATGCAGATTAGCAACTATGCTAGTCTTGTATTCATGGCCCTCTTCATATCCATTGCAGCAACTGGTATCCTTGAGATGCAGTGGGGCGGTGTTGGTATAGACGATTGGTGGAGGAACGAGCAGTTTTGGGTGATCGGAGGCGTTTCTTCGCACCTGTTTGCTCTGTTCCAGGGTCTGTTGAAGGTTTTGGCTGGTGTTGACACAAACTTCACTGTCACCTCAAAAGCAGCCGACGATGGAGAGTTCTCAGAACTCTATATCTTCAAGTGGACATCACTGTTAATCCCTCCAACGACTCTACTGATCATAAACATTGTTGGGGTTGTGGTTGGTGTCTCGGATGCAATCAACAATGGTTATGACTCTTGGGGACCTCTGTTTGGTAGATTGTTCTTTGCCTTGTGGGTCATCATCCATCTCTACCCATTCCTCAAGGGGTTGCTTGGCAAACAAGATAGAATGCCCACCATTGTGTTGGTCTGGTCAATCCTTCTTGCCTCCATATTGACCCTCATGTGGGTTAGAATCAACCCATTTGTGTCAAGAGATGGCCCTGTACTGGAAGTTTGTGGGTTGAACTGTGATGAGTCATGAACTGAAAAAAAGGTGAATGATTTTTCACAGCTACACTCTTGGATGCATCATGGAAGAAGCGATTTCACATGATTTATGACACGCATCGCAATGTTGCACGAATTTTTGGAGGCAAGTTGTATTTTTGGGTTTGTGTAGATAAAGAAGAAAGGTGGGTTAGGGGATGAACACACATTGTTTGTTACCTTGTAATAGGGAGCTTTTTCATTTATTCTTTCATTACATTTCTGTGGGTCCTAAGTGTTATTCTTTTTTCCAGTTTCATGTATTCTTATATCATAAGAAAAAGCATTGAATGATGATGATAAAAAAGTGTCAAGAGAAATAGTTGGTCAAGTCTTGGGTTTATGGTACCTGTGTTAAACTTTGAACCTTGGGAGCATGCTCATGTAACTTGCTCATTTGTAATATCAAGAATCTTGGACATCCTTGTTCTTGTCTTCCTGAGATTTTCTGCTCTGCTTCCTTAGTCCTCCTGACATGTGATTAGCCCAATATTCAGAATTTGAAACCCGCGTTCACAAATTCATAACAAGAAAGCCATTCTTTGTTTCTTGATAAAGATGTGCAGCCAGCCACTTAAGTTATGCCAGCTAAGAGGAAAGAAATATGAATAGTATTGATAGTTTTCACCGTACTAAACGAGGGCTGAACGGAGACTAAATCAATATTAGTGATTGCATATTTCATTTATTATATTATATATATATATAGTACTAACCAATTCAAACATCAAAACGCTTTTGAAATGCTTGGTAGCATATTTGAGGAAATATGAATTTTGTTATTGACTGGACAAACTATTTTGCTTCTTTGTTCTTATGCAATAATGAAGTGGTGAAAGAAAAAAAGAACTATGGAAAACCAAAAGGAAAATTCACGACCAAAAGTATATATAGTTAACATAAATTATAGCTTCACTTGCAACTTACAAGTTGATCCTGCTTAGCACAACTGTTAATATCATCTTCATTACTGGGTAGTGAATATCTCACTCTTATATCTTCGGGATAAATATCAAGAGTCAAATTGAACAACAATATTCTTTTCTTTTTTTTTTTTAGATTTCCAGAAAAATTAGAGTCAATTGGACTTGTTCAATTCAAGAGCTAGGTGGCTTGACTTGTATTGCAAAGAATAATTAAGGAAGCCAAAGCTAGCTCAGGGAGTTTCACTTTCATACCAAAAATATATAAATCATGGAATTAAGCTTATTTGATAAACGACGACTTTATTTTCGTCTACCAGCAGGAATAGCTTTGAGTGTGTCAAAGGTGGACCGGACTGACTCTCATCATGATCAAACCCCACAAATATACACCTGCAATAAATTATTATTAGAATATTAGATCAGTATATAATATTAAAAATTAAATTAATAATTTTAAAATATTAAATTATTACATATAATATATAATATCTGATATTGTGGTGTAAAAAAAAATTCATGTAATATATAAGTTGCATTCCAAATTTCCAATTTATTCTACGTAGCCAAGGCAAAAAGTAATTGATTCCAAAAGACCGAGGTCAACTTGTGTTTGAGTTTTACTACAACTTTAACTTGAAATATTATAAAATAATGCTTGCATAGCAGTACAATTTAAATAATATACAGAAGTTAATAATCTTTATAAACAAGAAAGGTGTATAATATAATGTACTCTTAATAATTAACCCACAATTTATTTTTCTAATTCAAGAATTCACTCACAAATATAATATAATGATGAGGAATTGTAATTTAGCATGCGATCATGCATTGTTTGGTTACAGGCAAAGAGTATTTTGTGTGTATCTATTTGTAGATAATAGTACTGATGATGTCATGTAACTGCTAGGTTGATGACCAAGTCATCCATGAGCGAGAAATTACGATTAATCCAACGGTGAGCAATAAAACCAAAAAGGACTATTGTGATTGTTTGTTTTTGTTGGCATAAATAGCCAGGGACATCTTCATATAACTAACCTCGCAGTTTCTCGCCACTCTCATTCTCTCTCTCTCGCACAAAATTAAACGTAACGCAAACATATTAACAGCAACGCGATGATTCCTGTTTGGAAAAGGAAAAGCAAAAGCAAAAGCGAGAAGAAGATGATGAAGGAGGACGAGTTGATGAGTGAGTCAGAGATGGAAGCTGCTGAGCAGCTTATTCAACTCAGCAGCGACGAAGATAACGAGACTACGGCTAGTAGCAGCAAGAAGAAAAGAAGCAGGGGGGAGGAACAAGAGGAGGTTGATCAAATTAGACTCAATACAACCTCCTCTTCTGCTACTTGTTCACCCAAAATTATTATTCGACAGATCTTCGGCGAAGAAGAGCAGCAGCCGCCGCCGCCTTCTAATTTTCAACCCAAGAAGCCCATCAACAGATATCGTTCTCTTCTCAACATATACATCGCCACTTCACCCATCAATTAATTATTTCATTAATTAATGCTCTCCTAATTATATTTATTCAAGGTGTGTCCAAGTTTTTAGTGCCTCTTCATTCATCAAGAAACAAATTATTAGAACCCTAAAACGAAAAGCAGCTTAATTAGCTACAAGGAGCGAGGTAGAAACACAACTAGCAAGGTGATCTACACATGGTTTTAATTACCCGGATTATTTTTGTTTTTAATTTAATTTGTATAAAGAATTTTCAAGAAACTAAACTTTGTTTTTCTGTGTAGATATAAGGTGATCTACACATGGTTTTAATTAATTAGTTTACTGTATTTTGTTGGTCGTCATTGCTGTATGTCTTGATGAGACAATATATAATACAACTAACTGCAAGGGGAATGCGTATCTATCTCAATCTGCAAGTCCATTTTCTTGTATGTATGTATGTATGTGAAACAACATTGCTTTATTGGTTCGTTGTGGAGATAGAGAAATGAATGATATGAACGATAATCTATCAACTTTAATAATTTATTGTTTTTACGAGTAACTATCAATTTCTTCGATCATTTAATTTCTTGCTTGCGCGGCAGTAAGAACGAGCCTTAATTTCTTAACTATCAATTTCTCCGATCCTTTATACACACACACATGTATGTAGATGAATATTAAAGCTGTTGTGGAGGATATAGCTTGTTTCTATATATGATCAAACTCATGGCTAGCTAGCTAGCGATAGTATAGCCAGTATCCTCCATATATATTGATAATTTGACTAGCTAGAGTCCGAGAGCGTGCATGGATGCTTTAATTAATTATTAGCGGCGTCCAAGAATTGACACAATAGTTAGGTGGGGGACATAGAAAAGAAGAATGATTGAGATATATGTACAGAGCAAATTAAGGTGATGAATTGAAAGGAGAGTGGGGAAAAAAAGGAAAAGAAGTCCAGTCCGATCGGGGTAGCCCTACAGCAGAATGCCTGTTTTTGACCGGCTGCTAAATTCCCAATAATAATAATAATAAATTATATATATATAGTCATCATTATTGCAAGCATGTATATATGCCTCTCATTCTTCCATTTTATCATATTTTTTTTCTTTAATTAGATAAGGTCTCTTCCGGAAGCAATTCATAATATTGACGGTTGCTTAATTAGGCTATATATATATATATATCCTCTCATTCTAGTTATTCTAGTTATGGGTTAAATATAATTGTCGATATTCATAAAATGAATGTTTATACATATCTATTTAAATCTAAGAGTATATGGTAAAATAAATAATATATAAATAATAATTTTATAAAAATTAAAGGTGAGAGATTGGATATATACATTATATACGAGATAAAATACAGTAAAATAATTTTATTGTAATTCTCATGATATATGCCTGTGGCTTGATGAGCTCAATTTGGTTAATATAATTATGAGAATATGACATACAGAAGATATGTAAACATTATTATTACTGAAATGCTCCATAGCAGGCGCCTTCTATAAAGGACCTGCAAAAACTATTATGAGCAGTAAAAAACACATCTCTATCTCTCATCACTTATAACTAAATAGTCAGATGTATGTCATTCATGGTTCTAAAGTGAATTAATGCCTTACATTGACTATGTAATAAAAACAAATGGATTATTAATAAATAAGGAGAGAAGAAACAATAAATAAGAAAGATAAGAAGTCAACATTTTAATGGAAATATAATACCGAAATAGTAGTTTCTATATATAAGAATCTACTGGAGAATCAATGTAACTTCACCCACATGATATATATCCCTTGATAATGGCAAATACACCTCAACGAGGTAACACCGACATCGATACTCTGATCATGGCCATAGATGTTGTGGAAGCAGCACGAGGCTTATGAAACTCAAGTATGGCATTGGCAACATTCAGTGGAGGCACCATGAGGATCATCGTGTTATTGGTAGCGACAAGAAGAGTATTGCTAGAGGTATAACAAAGAACAAGCCAAAACAACCAACAAATAGGAATTTAGGTCACAATCACTCAACCCATTAAAAATATACTCATGATTAAAATGCTATTTGAGACATAAAATGTTAAATGAACTTTGTTGGCTGTTTTGGTTGAAAAAGTGTTGTTCCCCATGCATTTGCGCGACAAAAACGAGAGATTGGAAAGTCCAAACAAAAGAAATGATGGTTGATCAAAAGCAGAACTTTAAAATGTGAGATTGTATAATTTTTTTTTTGTTTATTTGAAATAAAGACTATATAACCTTTAAAATATTGAATCACATGAATTTTTTACATATAGTTGACATTGAAGACTATATACTTTTAAATGTTAGATTTCACTAGTTTTTTAAATAGAATATATATAAAATGAAGACTATAGGATTTAAAATAAGAAATTACATGAATTTTTTAAATATAGTAGAAATTGAAAGCTATATATTTAAAATGTGAGATTTTAAATTTTATTTTTGTTGTATTATAAAATAAAGACTATAGCCTTCAAATTATTGAATCACATGAATTTTTCACATATATCATAAGTTGAAGGCTATATACTTTAAACTGTGAGATTTTGTAATTTTTTTTATTGTATATAAAATAAAGACTACACCTTTAAAATATTGAATAAAATAATTTTTTTTTAATGTAGTAGAAATTGAAGACAATATACTTTAAAATGTTAGATTTCACTATTTTTTTAAATAGACTATAAAATAAAGACTATAGCCTTAAATAATGAATTACCTGAATTTTTTACATATAGTCGAAATTGAAGGCTATATACTTTAAGACGTGAGATTTCACAATTTTTTGGTTGTATTATAAAATAAAGACTATAACCTTTAAAATAATGAATCACATGAATTTTTTACATATAGTAGAAATTGAAGGCTATATAATTTAAAATGTGATATTTTAATATTTTTTATTTTATTATAAAATAAAGACTATATAGCTTTTAGAATATTGCATAACATGAATTTTTTACATATAGTAGAAATTGAAGACTATATACTTTAAAATGTGAGATTTCACAAATTTTTTTATTGTATTATAAAATAAAGACAGTAGTCTCTAAAATATTAAATCACATGAATTTTTCAGATATAGAAGAAATTGAAGACTATATACTTTAAAATGTTAGATTTCACTAGTTTTTTAAATTGACTATAAAATAAAGACTATAGCCTTTAATATAATGAATCACATGAATTTTTTACATATAGTACAAATTGAACGTTATATACTTTAATTAAAATGTGAGATTTCACAATTTTTTCGGTTGTATTATAAAATAAAGGGTATATGCCTTTAAAATATTGAATCACGTGAATTTTTCACTTATAATATAAATTGAAGGCTATATACTTTGAAATTTGAGATTTCACAAATTTCTTTCTTGTTTTATAAAATAAAGGCTATAGTCTCTAAAATATTGAATCCAATGAATTTTTTACATATAGTAGAAATTGAAGGCTATATACTTTAAAATGTGAAATTTCATAATTTTTTAATTTTATTATAAAATAAAAACTGTAGCCTCTAAAATATTGAATCACATGAATTTTTCATAGTTAGTAGAAATTGAAGACTATATACTTTAAAATGTGAGATTGCATAATTTGTTTGGTTGTATTTGAAATAAAGACTATAACCTTTAAAATACTGAATCACATGAATTTTTTACATATAGTAGAAATGGAAGACTATATACTTTAAAATGTTATATTTTACTATTTTTTTAAATAGACTATAAAATAAAGACTATAAGCTCTAAAATAATGAATTACGTGAATTTTTTGTAGAAAACTAGAAATTGAAGGCTATATACTTTAAAATGTGAGATTTCACAATTTTTTGATTGTATTATAAAATAAAGACTATATAACTTTTAAAATATTGAATCAAATGAATTTTTCACGTATTGTATAAATTGAAGGCTATATACTTTAAAATGTGAAATTTCATATTCTTTTTAGTTGTATTATAAAATAAAGACTATGTAGCCTTTAGAACATTGAATCACATGAATTTTTTATATATTGTAGAAATTGAAGGCTATATATTTTAACATGTGAAATTTCACTATTTTATTTAAATAGACTATAAAATAAAGACAATAGCCTCTAAAATATTGAATCACATGAATTTTTTAAACATAATACAAATTGAAGGTTATATACTTTAAAATGTGTGGTTTCACAATTTTTTTTTTGTTATGTATGATAAATAGGGCTAAGTGGGCTAGCCTACCCCCGTTTCGTTTAGTCCACGGGTTAAGCGGAGTGGGCTAAACAAGCTTTTCAGTTTTGGCGGGCCGAAAATTCTAGCCCGACCCATCAAATTACGCGGCTAGGCGAACCAACTCCGTTTTGACATTCCTACGACACAGGGAAATTAGTCACTATTTTTTACGGTGAAAACGAAAACGTATGAAAATTAGAGTGGTGTTATTTGCATAATAAATATAAGTTAAAATAAGTCAATAATCGAATTTTGGGTCACAATCATTCAGCTCACGATAAATTAAGTTTTTAACGCGAATTTCTTTTGGACTAAAAAGTTGGTAGATTTATTTGACTATATTTTTATTATTTAGCAAGTATTATTGTAAAAATTATGAACATATAGAAAAAAATTAAATCGTATCTCTTACCCTAATCGCTTATGACCAAATATGTAGTCAAATAAGATGCATGAATTTAAGGTGAGTTAATACCCAACATTAACTATATAATAGGAAATAATTGATAAAATAAGGAAAGAAGAAACACTAAATGAGAAAATAATAACTCATTTTCTGAATAATATAATATAATAAACCTCCACCAAGCTAAGGTAGTTCATATATATGTATAAGAACCGTAGCAACCATTGCATAGCTTCATATTGTACCTTGATCATCATATCCTTTGGGTTGCAATGACAAACAAAACACCTTTTTCATCATCATCTGTTGGAGGGAACACCCACTCTGATGTCACGCCGGATGTTTGGGAAGCAGCGGAGAAGCTGATGGAACTGAGACATGGCAATGGTTACAAGTGGAGGCAGCAGAAGAAGGAGAAGAAAGGCAATGGAATTGGAAGCGTGATCGTACACATATTTAGGGGTGACGTCATTGATGAAGAGAAGGTGGTGGTGAGTACTGTTAGGCCAAGGCCCAAAGAGACCAAATATCGATCGCTGGAAGAACTGTATAAGGTGACCACTCGCATCGATGGTTGAAATTAAATCTATCTAGACAGTGCCAATTATTAGTAATAATAATGTATGTGTGTGTTCTATCAAGCATCAATTATTGGTGACATGTGGTAGAATATATATATATATATATATACAAGACTAGTCTTAATAAGTATTGCTGGAGAGTTTTGCTACCTATATATCTGGAATCTTTCATTTCTCTCTGGTTCGCTAGCTTATGATATTTGTGCTGTGTGTGCAAAGTATTGATTTTTTTATCACAATACAATTTCCGTTCAATTCTGTGATATAAGAAAATAGCTAAGGAATATCTTGTACTAATTAAATAGATAGAGATTTCCGCCATGAACACATAGCACGTACACAGCGTGTGGAATTTGGACGTATAATCTTCTGGTTTTGTTTTTCTGCATTTTGAATGCGTTCAATTCTTCTATATATATATATGTGTGTTTGTGTTGGTCTATCTGCTGAAGGAGGAGCTAATTCATTATGAATACATGATCCTTGATGTCCCCATGGTCGGAGTGGAGTTGGCTCTTCTAGAGTTTAGAGGATAAAATTTACGGTCTCAACCATCCAACCTTCGATAAAAATCCAATAATTCCAAGTTATGGTAAAGATTGTGCACTTTACCCTCTAAAATGTGCTATATATGCATTTCGGGACATATATATGTGTACGGTACAAACATCACTTGGGGTGGGAGGGGGACTGTATCTGAATAGAAATCTTTTATTGCTAGATGGGAGGATAGGATGTGGAAAAGAGTAGTGTTATTTCAACATCTAAAAGTAAGTGCCTAATTGAAACATCTATCTCATTACATATGAGAGAGAGAAAAATGTCATCAATTGATCAAGTGGTGAGTAGCTAAGAGGCATATATTTTATGTGTTTGAAATTACATTTTTGTTAAAAATAAGCAGTTACTAGTTAGCAGCAGGTAAAGTCCTTCACGGTCTCACTGCACTTCCGCTGCAATCACATTATATTGCACTTTCATTTGCCACTTGCCACAACAAATTCAGAAATCCTATATATATATATATATATCTGTTTTAATTTGTTCATGGTTTGGATCATTATAGACTATAGAGAGAGTAAAGTTGAGGATTTCATATCTCTTATGATCTTTTTACTACGGCCTCGATCACTTTTATTTTCTATGGCTAAACTTGAGAGTGAAAACATCTCGCAAATTTCCTCACTCAATTAAGATGACCTGGCTCCAACTTGTTTCTTCAACATGCCAAAACTATATTCTCTGCCAATAATTTTTACTGCTTTAATATTGCATTTTATGAAAGTAGTTCTTTCATTTCATGCTAGATAGGCCAATTACCCACTAAGTAAAGTAAAGCATGGGCTCACTGCTCCCAATGCCATGCCAGTTTACGTATTTCCAACTGCAGAAAATGAATAAAATTAAGACAAATCAAAAGATAGAGAATGAATACAACAACTTCCATTGAATGTCACTACAGCCATCAGAGCATACAAAATTTGAGGTACACCAAGCCATAAAGCAAGTACAGTCTTCATTGATACAACATTCATTGATTTTTTAATGTACTAAAAAGTGAAAAGTAACCAAACAGACTATTGGACTTTGATTGCAGATACAAAATACAAATACTCATTCAATTACACTAAATTGAGTTGTTTATTTTTGAGACACAATACAAGTACAAGAAATTAACTTGACACAAAATTTTAATGAAGTTCCATTTCCCACCGTGTCTATAGATTTTTTCAGTATTTGATTTTGTCCTTAACAAAATTTAAAAACAAACGCAACCCTCATTTATGTCATCTATGTCTTCGAACCTATGGAGAGGAGACGATAACTTCGCCTTCGCATTTAAAAACTGAGCTAAATGGTATCGCTTTAATGTCTTTCTCTAACACTACAATAGAAAGATTATTAGAAAGATTGTCTTTTTTTTTCTGGTTCGCGGAAGGAGACCAACTCATCATGCTATAATTCATACCCATAATTGCAAGAAAAGAAATGCAACTTCGGCTATAGAATTTTCTCAAAACTTACTGCTATGATTATCTATTAAAAAATTTTACAATTATCATTTTTACTGAAGTCTTTAGACATAGGAAATATATCTAACTCAAGCTAACCAACTTAGCAAAATTAAAGAGGTTACAAAAGAAAACGAAAAGGAAAAGAACTACAAAAACAAAACTGCAGGAACATGGCTGCAACACTAAACATTTCAAACGATAACATAACAAAACTGACGAAGGACTAACTAAGCACAGGCAACCATCTTCTAACTTGAACATATACATTATAGCCAACACCACCACTTGATCATGCAGCTGCTCCCCGGCCTCCTCCGTCCATTCTAAAATTACGTCCACGGCCACGCCCTCGTCCCCTTCCACGTCCCCGCCCTGCAAAACCATCCAAAAAGAATTACTGCCATATCCACCACAAGCACTTGTAGGGTGAGAACTCCAAAATACTGAAACAAACTGGAATAACAAGCAGGAAGGAAACTGAAAGATAGGAAGGAAAACAGTTAGTTGATTCAAAGGAGGTTAATTTTCCTGTTTCTTCTGCAGCCGGGTGTAGTAGAAAGCACTGTTTGATGCAAATAGCAATGCAAAATATACAAGAATTGAACTTAAAAATACAAATCCATTCATTATGCCATGCCAGCACATGACTTGTATTAATAAAGATTTCATGGACATGCGCACTTACCACGTGGGACAGGTGGTGGTGCATCATATTCACCATAGTCATAGTACCCAACTGGCTGGGCACCATATCCTCGTCCTCGTCCCCGGAAACCACGACCCCTTGCACGGCCACGCCCTCTGCCACCATATCCACGCCCACCGTCCCAACCATCACCATATTCCATACCCCCATTGTACATTCCTACATAGAGCAGATTATCTTCTGATAAGGTAGTATTGTATTTTAAAGGAAATCACAAACAGAACAACTCACCAAAACATTTTTCTGATAATTTTATCATTTATATTTCATCTAATTTTGGTGAAACAAGCAAAATCAAGTACTTGGAAATACCTCTACCCCTGCCCCTTCCACGACCACGCCCTCTTCCTCGCATCCTTGGTGATCCTTCTGTACGAGATCAGATTATAGTGAACACACCACCATAGACATACAAATTTTCTGAAATATTAAACTAAAAACTATTAATTTACCTCCTTCCTCTTCGTATTCATTTAAAGGTTTTACTTGATCAGCTGGAAGAGGAGGTTGGTACCTGCATGAAATAATTTACTTAAAATCTATCCAACGGTATATATAACCAAGTATGCAGTAGAGGAAGAATGCATTCACCCCTAGTATAAACCATAATAAGCCTACTTCTTTGATTTTTACTTTACATTTAGCAAGTTATTGTGTACTTGTTACTTTATCTTGACACCATAATTTGTTACTGTCAAGCTAAGTAAGTTGCAGTTGTTTAACATCAGACAACATCAGTGAAAGAAGTCATTTGATTTATGAGCACAACTCGCAAACTCATAAATGGCTACGATTTAGGAAAGTGAATAATGAAGCCAATCTTAACCAGTGATCTAGTAACTTGTCTCATACATAGCAAAACCCAATAAAATACAGAGCATCTTACCCAGTGGAGGACGTATCAAGTTCTTTCTTTGAGAATGTAACTGTGATCATTGAAACATGTCGAGTAGTCTCCAAACTAAGCAAGCAAAACAGAAAAACCAAAATGAACACTCCCATGCACACAGAAATTAAGTAATTAAAGGTGTATCATAGAATCAACAATAGTACATACGGGAGAAGGCCCTCTTCTAGCGGCTCCCATGTGTCAGTTATATCAGTTGATCCGATAACAGTGTTTTGATGAAGACCAACAATTCTTCTCTGAAACAAGAAAACCGATCACTCAGAAAAACAAGATATAAAAAACGAAAAATGAAGACAAACTCATCTACATAAAGGTATATATTCTATTCTATGTTCTTTCTTTCCCACCTTGATGAGCTCAGCAATCATCACAGTCTTATTGATAGCGCGCCCCATCGCTTTAAGAACAATTTCATCAGATCCTTTCTCCTAAAGAGAACAACACGTGAAGGGAGAGACAAACTCAGATCCCCAAATAATGTGTAAATTAATTGACAAGAGACACAATTGAATCACAAACCTGGAGGAGAGTGGTGGCATAGGTGATATAATTCCTCATCCTTCCTTGAGTGGTTATGCGAATCTCGTTCTCGTTTATAGGACTCTCTGCCTTGGGCTTCTCCACCCTCTGATACCTATCCATCTGAAACAACATAGCAAGCAAATTCACAGAAACATAAAAATCAAATCAATAACCACATCAGTTTAAGGAGCAAGGCAATAAAACACATATCGAAAGAAGCTAGAGTTCAGAAAGAGACCTTAGTGTAGTGAGTAGGATGGAAGCGAATCGGTAAAGGTTGGGGATATGGATATGGTTACTGAGTGATGCAGTGAGCACTGTGAGGTGGAGGAGGTTGGAGGTGGGAGGCAGTGGAAGACTGAGTAGTTGTGAAATGAATTTAGGGGCCGAGACAAAAGGGTATCAATCTGGGTGCTGGTGCTGGTGCTGGTGATGGCAGAGGGTATCTCTCTATCTATCTCAAATCTCTACTATGTATGGCAAAGCGAAAACGAGGCAGAAGAAGAAGCATTTGGCATAAGAGTAGGGCTACTGTAGTCGCGGTCTTATCGCCGATCAGACCGCCATCCCCTTACCTTACTCTTCTAATTGGGCTTGCCCCTTCCCTTCTAACCTTATCCATGGGCTTTACTAGGGAAAGGACGAGCCCGCTGTTTCTTCTCATACCGTTTTATATTTTTCCTTTTTTTATATATTCTTGACGACTGGTGAGCTATGAAAAAATGGAACAATTCTGGTACGATATCAAATCAAGTACTTCATAACGGGCAATTGTTCTGGAAGTTAGTATCTTTCCCTCTTTGGAAATGAGACTAGCGATCACTGATCCAGATCAAATGGGACTTCCATCACCATTTGAAGGAGTTGAGTTTTTTACCCCCAAATTCAAAATGCTATTAATTTATTTTTAAAAATAGATGATTTTGACATGATAATATTTGGTTTTGATAATTCTCATTAAGGGAATTCCTCTCAAGGATACCCAAACATATTTGTCGTAAAAAAAAAAACATCAATCTAGTCAGAATATAAACAGGACGAAAGACATTAACACTGGTTGGAAAACATTGTGATGTACACCAAAACACCACATTGAGATAGAGTACGCTAGTTATAGTTATATATCTATCACCTCGACAGTAGTATTTCTGTATCATACATCTAATACATGTCATTAATCAAAATTTATAAACGAGAACTCAATTTCTGGAAGCTAATATGTAAAAATTTGTAGAATGTTGTCTTTAAGAGCCACAAGGCCTGTAACCACTTCTTCAAATCTCCCCTCTAAACTTGGCTTCATACATCTGGGGTTGCTGCAAAACAGAACCAAAACCTGCTTAAATACTTGCTTTAAAGGAAAAGGGTGCAACATTAACATCCTCAAATTTGTTTTTCAAGGCAAACATGGGAGGGTAAGTTCATGGTCAATGTAGTTTACTCCGTTAAGTACGCAAATTTGAAGACAAGAAACAGAAGCCAGCAGCTGAACTCGTAAAAACAAACACTTACCATGAAGATAGCTGAAATCAATCTTCGTGCAAACCACCTCATGTGCATAGCACGTTGAGCAGCACTGGCTGCTTCCACTGTTTCAAACTGCAAATACACAAAACCTGCACTTCTTCTGTATACAAAAACAAATCAATTAAATGGCACCAAGTAAACACAATGTGTACTAAATGAGGAAAAAACATTGAAGTTCTGGCCGAGTGCTATACATTCATTAACTTACTTGTCAACATAAATATGTTTCACTCGCCCAAATTTAGAACACTCTTCTTCCACATCCTCTTTGATGTCTAGATCAAAATCTGGTTCTGTCTGCACATTGCAATATTAGACATCAGCACATTGTTGAATGAGTTAGGACATGGTGTAATTGTACTCAGATCAGTGAATCCTTACCTCAGTGGTTGGATCAAACATATTCTTCAACAGCAAACACTCGGATGGGTTTCCAACAGGTTCAGCCACCACTGGGGTAGGCACAAGTTGCGTTGGGAGAGCTGGTGCTGGTATCATACCTGGATTACCAGTAGGCAAGCTAACAGCCTGCTGAGCAGGGGCTGACCCATTCACAATCGATGCACCAATGCTGCAATTTATCCAAATCGCATGAGATAATGAACAGATTTAAAGAACACAAGAGAGAAAAATACTATACCTTGCAGCAATGCCAGAGCGATCCAGCTTCTGCATAAGCAATGCTCTTGAATGGGCATTTAAAGACTGTAAAAAAAAAGCACAATAAATGAGCAAGATATTCAATATGCAATTACAGTGCACAACCAACAATAGTATATTACTACTGTTGCAGCTGTCTATGCAACTAGATCACAACAGCAATCGGAAGTGTGCCCACCTCTATCTAGCATAAGCATGGGAAGTTGGAAAAATCAAACAACATTAATAACACAGACACCCTTAGTAATGGTTTTGGTCACATCTCCAAATATGAATTATATAGTGTCTTCTCAGCATCTATTTATTCATTTAAAGAGAGAGAGAGAGCAAAAATGCTCAGCACTCAACAAAATTAAAACCTCAACGCACCAATATATCAAATAATAACAATCTCATTGTCCATATGCAAATATTTACAGTATGATGTCAATCATGCCAACCAAGCTGAGACATCCACATTAATTTCGTAGAAACTTAGTAAAAATAGCAAGCATATTAGCACTATGATATGATGAGCTAACATTTCAATGGCATACAGTCCTGCAGAAAACAACTTTTAATTCTTACATTACAAGCATCACTTACCAATCCACCTTCATCATCATCCAAGTCTGCAGATTTTGCTGTTGTATCTTGGCTTCCAACATGATCTGTTACAGATGAAACCTGTGTTGGACTGAAAGTATTAATACATATGGGATAAAAAAGTGAAAAATGAACAGGCTACACGAAAATATTTCTACCTTGATAGTCCTGCCAGCAATATCCAATTTTCCATTTAAACTCTGAGCTGCCTTGGCATGCTCAAGATGGGCAAACTGTTACAAATAAAAAAGATAGGTATCAGTATTACCACTGGAGACATAATTTTTTAAGCTAAGGGTTAGTAACGAACTTGAACAAACCCGAAACCCTTGCAATGGCCTGTCTCCAGGTCAAGAGGAAGTTGTACAAGCTCCACAGGACCAAATGGCTCAAAAATCTACAGAAAAAAGGTGTTAGAAGCTGCTAAATTAGAAATAATCAAATCAAGGTTTTAATTAATGAAAGCCTGCCAACAAACTAGATACACCAGCATAGAGTAAAACCACTTGATTGGTCTTAAGCAAACATATTTTTATGAAATTGGTTGGCTCTGTGCATTCATATTGCTAATGATGGAAAATTGGAAACAAAAGCTCATATCAAAGTGTCAAACATGTTCAACAAATAACAAGAACCACTGAACCAAAAACCAAATACCTCTCGTAATTGACTCTCAGTCATGTTAAAATGAAGGTTCCCCACATACAGTTTCCTGTCCACAGCTCCATATGGCCCTGCCACACCAGCAGCTCCACTAGTAGTATTAGATTGAACAAGGTTCTTTTCAGCTTCAGAGGGTTTTACCATAACAGGTTGTCCAAGGAGAAGTTGGCCGGAGAGAGCAATTGCCATAGGCACTGACATTGCATCATAAAATTCAATATACCTGCAGCCTCATCAAAAACTTACATCAACTTCTCAGAACTACAAATACAAACAGTTACAAAGCATGTAGCAAAGAGATGAAGGGAAAGAAAAACTCAAGTGCAGACAGCTCAAGCTGAGAGTTTCTTTTGATGTATCTGACTCATGTAAAGAAAATGTTAGATAGTCATAATAGAAAATACAAAAACTAAAAGCATATAATCCATTGACAGCTCAAACAAGAGAATATAAGAGTATGTGAGCAAGGAGCGACCATAGTCCATAATGGAACCACCAAGACAGGGAGGATTGGGTAACCACCATCTCTATCACTTATGTATGTGCTGCAGATGTGAAAATCACATCTTAAGAAAGGAGACCCGACATAAAGATGACCTAACATTGCAAATCACTTCTTAGAAAAATTTAAAAGGAAAACAGCATCAAAAGCATATGCATCTTATCTAGACATTCACTGGTCACTCTGCCCACCCTAAAGTACAGTAGAAGGAAGAGAGAGAGATAAAGGAATGAAATAAAAAGTTCCTTCACATCAACTCTATCAAAGAAAACAGCATGAGTGATATAAAACTGAAAAGGCTCAAGAGCATAAGAATCAAATCCTCACTGTAGGGAAAATGTAAAGAAACAAAATTGGGAAAAGGGCCAAAACGAAAATCAGGATTATGTCATCTACCTTGAGTACGCAGCATGAATTGATTAAACATGAGTGCATGGTATTCCCATCATCCCTCATCATTATCGCATTGCTAGTTCATTTAAGAATACAGTTAAACGTGGTTCATTGAAGTTGATATCCTAATACCACAATAGTGCATGCATATGAAGAATAACTTATTTTAAAAGAAATCACATACCCAACTCCTTTAGATCGCCTTGAGTTCCTATCCATGATAAGACGGACATCCCTCACCTGAAAATAAGGATCGTTAAAAGTGCACTGAACTGAGGACTTAGCACATTATAGAGGAAGAAATAAGACAATCATTCTAAGCATTACATGCCATACAACCAAGTCCAGGGGCTCAAACTATTATCAGTCACTCTCAAGCAAAGACTATACAGTATCGCACATTTGCACACTAAAATATAAGTCATGCTAATGGTTTCAAACTTTCAGTGGCAACAGAAGTCACCTCCAACTTCTAAAGTAGCAAAACAAGGACAGTGAACAAATAAACTTGCATCAAATTGTATGTGAGGAATAAAAAATGAACTGACCTTGCCAGCTTTAGAGAAGAACTCATAAACATCCCTCTCGGTTGCCTTTAGGGGCATCTGCAATCATCCGATGGAATATTGGAAATCATCAAAAAAGGATGTTCAATACCTTATTATATCAGACCTTATAATAATTAAATCAAAAACAAAATGGCTAATAAATCAACCTGGTAAGCAAAAACAGTTCTCTGATCCCTTTCTGGGTCTGCCTCAGGCTCCACAGCCTCTTTCTTCTCCCTATATCTCCTGCAATTCCAATTAAACTCGACTATAAGAAAATGTGTATAGAGAAATTCATCAAATTCGAACCCGATATTCAGAGTATATAATTTGTAGCATAAGTTCAAACGTACATTGCAAATATTAGAGTCCAAAAACAGCACCTATTCTTGAGAGGGAGAAATGTCTCAAACTCTTAACTGTAGCAATTATTCCAAAGTGTATGGTTAAGAGAGGAATCCAAAGAAGCACTTAACCCTATAACAACCATGCACACCAGTACCATTGGCCAGGATTTTTTCCTTATTTTATCAATATATCAGCCAAATATTTAAGAGATGATGCATCATAATAGCTAGTTATGTAACTGAACTTACTGAAGGACACCGATAATGATATGAATGACATAGATGGATATCTCAGGAAACAGGGGCATGTGAACACCTCATTCAGATTTAACAAATAACAAGCAAAAATGAATAAAACTGCTCCTCGAATGCAATGCTGATAATCACTGAATTAAACCAGCAACTTGACTATACTTCAACCGAGCCTGAGCTAACCCTATGGTATTCACTCATCACTCGTATGACTAACAACTGACCCAAGATTGCAGCAACAAAAAGTAAAAATGGAGTTCACAGACACATTGCACAAACGACAATGAAGAATAAGCTGAAGAAAAAAGGGTATTACCTGCCATCTCTGGATTCAAAATCTCGTTCCTTCTCTCTGTCTCGCTCAGAACGACTCCTGCTCCTCCTCGACCTCTCTCTCTCCTCTCGTTCTCTCTCCCTCTCCCTTCTCTCCCGTTCCTTCTCCTTCTCCCTCTCTCGCCTGTCCCTCTCTTTGTCCTTCTCCCTCCTATCCCTCTCCTTGTCCCTATCCTTCTCCTTCTCTCTGTCCCTGTCTCTGTCTCTATCTTTGCTACTCCTCTCGCCGTCTCTATCTCTGTCTCGACCGCTCCTCTCACCGTCTCTGTCCCTGTCTCTTTCTCTGTCTCGGCTACTCCTCTCACCGTCCCTGTCCCTATCCCTATCTCTGTCGCTCCGGTGGCGGTCCTTGTCGCGGCTGGAGCGCTCCCTATCGCGGTCGTCACGATCCCTCTTGGAGCCGTTCTCGTCGTCAGCCCTGGACCTCTTGCTCCTCTTCTCGTCCCCTCCGGCGTCGAGATCATCATCGTCGAGCTCGTCGCGCTTCCTGTAGGACCTCTCGGAGGTGTCCTTCTTCTTCCGGGAGGAATCTCTGGTGTCGTCCTTGTCCTCCACCGTCTTCTCCAAGTAATCGTACTCGTCAAAGTCCATTGGTTCAGGTGCAGCTCTCAATCTCACTCTCTGAGTCAGTGTGTATATCTCAGAGATTGAGAGAGGATTCTCGAATTCTAGGGTTTTGGAGGGTTTTCCCTTCCAGATGAGTATAATAAAATCAGATAGGACGGGCTTGCGGGGTTCCTCCGGAGTCTCTCTTAACGCTAGCAATAAGGCAGTAAACAAATCGCGGATCAAATATATACCGTGTGGAACGGATAAATCACCGAAAATCATATGATAATATCACCGTAGGCTTTTTATTGTTGAGGTTTTAGTAGCCTTTTCATAAATCAAATTATTATTATTATTAAAAATTTATTGTGGTATATCATTGGTACAAAATAGTTTATATCATCAATTGATTTATATTTATTATAAATATGTAATTTTTAAAATAATTATTGAAAATCAATTATAAGGTAAACCGTGAAGTAAATACTATTTCACATCACCAATGTTTGATTCTCAAGTCTTAACACGTTCGCCCTTTAGTCTTCTTGAAAAATTTGGGACTGTTTTGTTCATGGCACGTAACATGTGTTCTTCTCATCTGGGTCAGACTCCAAAGAAATTTAGGTATTTGTACAATAAAAATAATTACACCATTATTACAAGGTATTTTTACTCTACTTTGAATGGAAACTGTAAATATTAAACAACAATCTTCTTCGTATACGAATTTGCTTGATGCCTCTTCTATCCAATTCTGTTCAAAGGGATTCTCTCTTTCATTCGAGCAGTCCTTTCAACCGGAGATATCAACTGTGGCATGGTCATTCCCCCAGAAACAATGATTTCTGCAATCAACATACCAACCACACAAGTCACATATAACATCATAGAATTTTTAAAAAAATATAATGCAAATAACAGTTTAAGAATAAAAGAGAACCTACCTATGCCTTCTCGAATGGAAAGGTTTGGTCTTATAATCTCTTTGGAATTAACCAAAAATATATCCCCAATATATAGATGGTTTGTAGGGACAAAAACACTGCAGAGCTCTTCATCTTCATTATCTTTCTGCCATGGAGGAAAAAGGATAGAATCAAAGCTTAAATATAGAAAAAATTAGTAGTTCAGAGAAAGTAAGACAATTCATCAGAGGATACATGACAGAGATGCAAAATCCTACTTTACAACAAAAGTATGACTCTGGAAACAACAGCTAAAATAATGCGTCATCAACCTCAGGAATGTACTAAAACTCGAGATAGAACATGTGTCAGGCATATATGCTGCTGCTATAAAACCATGGATATATAAAGTGTTGATTCCCTCATCTCCAAATGTTACTACAATTGAGAGTATTCAACTGCAAACTAATGATTGTTTAATTCCTCACAGTTGTAATTATGTAACACAATACATCAATAATGATAAGTGTGTGTTCCTGTGTTCCAACATTATAGACATTATATGGCCAAGACACAGCATTATAATTAATAGAAAGTGGTGAAGATTACTTGTCATCAAATTGAAAAATGTGAACACTAACACATAAATATGAGAAGACTGATAAACAAGTTTTTAAAGAGACAGTTACCAGTACCTGTAGAGTAACAGTAGATGTAATAAAGCCAAAAGCATATTCACCAACACGAGGGTGACGGATAATTGCTACCTCCTTAAAAGCTGTGGTATTTTGATCTGTAAAAGAGATAAAGAGAAACACGTGACAAATAGTTCTGTCATTGTCTCCACTATTTGAAAATGGCCAATCTATCATCAATAACATAGGCTACATAAAATTCATTGATTATGCACGGTGCAGTGGTTTAAACTAAGAAACTGACAGGTGAAAACCATCTGAAGCATGCATTTGATACCACACTATATGGCATGCCAGTACAGACTCGTTAGTCGTTACGACCTTACCATCCACATGATGCAGACATTGCTACAGCTATAATTATTTTACCCTTCCTTGGGTTTACAGCTAGAAAATGTCACACCCAATCAAGGTTCTCATTTTCTTTTTGGGGGGGCTAGTTTCTGATTGGAATGTGCTGTTAGTAAGCAAACACGGACATGATCCTGTATACCTGGAGATATTGCAGCGCTGATCTGCTTGGATGCCGAGTATATATGCCTAACAAGCGGCATTCGCTTTATGAACCATTCTCCAAGCCAGAAAACAGTGGCACCCATCCATGACGAAACAAAAACACCAATAAGGAATACAAAAACCAACGATGTAACAAAACCAAGTCCTGCACCAAAAACCAATAGCAAGATCACAAAATGAAGATACTTAATATGCAAGTGGTTTTCACAGCTATATATGTATATAACTATATATGAATACCAATTCAGGAGAAAACCAGGGAAGTACTAAAAAAGAAGAAGTATAAGTACTTCCTGCTCAGATGATAAATCAATAGAGTAATCTATCGTCTTTCATTTTTAAGTTTACACACACTGAAAAACTCCCCTCATTCATACTACTCAGTAGGAAAAATAATAATAGATATGGAATCATTAAAGCAATGTAAACAGATGGTGAATAAAGCTTACCAAATATGTCAATGCCAAGCCTGGAGTACATTGGACTGAAGAAACCATCAACAAACTGAATAAACCACCATGTAATAAAAAAGGTAACTGCAACTGGGAAAAGAACTACACTGCAAATCCAACACAAAATGAATAATCAGGCAGGCCAAGGATGATGATAATTATTAGCCATCTCAATAAGTAGCTTAGTTCATTATTTACCATCCAGTCATAAATTTCTTTGAAACCCAACTCTGGAGAACAAAGCAACAAGCCTGAAACAAATGGACAAGATGAGTCAATAACTTCAATCAATATGAAACTCCAGAACCTATATATATCAACTCAAACAAATTGACATAAAAAAATTAGAAGTTTTCTTAAAAGTTCATATACATCATTTAGAAATTCCCATCATGCAGAGCAAGAAGATCATTTTGGCTGAGAAAAATTTCACACTCAGTTGTTCTTGAATTGCAGCACCTAGCAATCACGTGCATTTTTTCTGAAGCAGATTTTATGAGTTTATGACTTTATCTTCTTTTTCTTCGGCATTATTTTAAGGGCTTTATTTAGTGAGGTAAGGACGTTTTAGAAAAAGAAAGCAAGGGGCAATTCAGCTCATAATAGCAAACAAAATGACATCTCCTGAGCAACAAATTAAAGAATTAACTTCATGAACCCGGTTAGTTTCTTTACAAGGAATATGGTTACTGTATTGTCTCAGCCAAATGTGCAATACTAACATTATTTTGCATAAGAGAGCGTTGATGTCATAATAGGATGTTAGGGGTCAATTTGGGATCTTGGGCGTCACTGCATAATATTCTTGAGCTAAGAATCTACTGGTTTGTTTCCTCTGAGATAAGGGATCTCGCACCCACTTAGTATTTATTATGTTCAATATAAAATAAATAAATATATAGATATAGATATAGATATGCAGAACAAATGCCGAAAATGCACATCAATAACAAACAAAGACCAGATTGTAGGTTCAAGCTTTCTTTATGATCTGAATATGGATTACGACGGCAGCCGTCAACGACACAGATTCGGGATCTGGTTGTCTCAATTAACCGTAGCCGTAACAAAAATTATGGCATCAATTATCGCCGCCGGGAGAGGGAAAGAACTAACAACTTAGCCCTAATTTTCAATGACTATTATATTAAAGATAAAAGAAAAAATGGAGTGATGAAAAATAGAAACGGACCCTGCGAGTGGAGGAATTGGGGGAATTTGGAGGAGACTTGGCTGGATCTTCGGGGTCATCGCAAGAGGCAGTGTCTGCTTGACTCAGGGGAACTGACGTTGATTCTTTTTCTTCCGCCATCTTCGATTCTTCTTCAGCTCTTCACTCTTCTCTTCTCTCTGTTGACTCTTGAGGATTCCTTCACCCAGCAATTACTTGGAAGATTATCCAAGATTAATAATCTTGATTCCCATCAATATGATACACTACACTACTCTACTTGTCTTTCATACTAAGCAATCACTCACTCGCTCACCACCCGCCGGATAACTCGTCTCCGAGTCACGAGTTACTATCTTACGTCACTCACACCGATGACGTGGCTTTCGAGTATCTCTCAAGCTAAGGCTGGTTTCCTTTTCTCTTTTTAAAATTTGCATTTTCTTTTTGTCTTTACTTTCTCTTCCTTTGGGTCCAAACTCAGGACGTTGTTGCTCAGGGAAATTTCCTCCTATATTTTATTTAGATTAACCATAATACTTTAAAAATATATAGTTATTTTAACATCTACATTTAGTTATTTGTATTTGCTCATCCTTGTTTTGTGTTTTTATGTGCTCAGTAATAATGTATAGAGATAGTTTACACGCGAATTGGATTAGGGGAGTACTACAATACAGTTATTTTGTATTGATAAAGTACATGTGTTTTTATTTTGTCGTGAAATGACTTTAGTATCCTTACATTTCTCCCACTAACCCAAATCAACCACCACCCACAAAAGCTTCTATTTCTCTGTTCATCTTGTTAGTATTCGAGCTACCAATTTCATAAAAACACCAAAAAAAAAAAAAGGAGAAAAAAATCTAGAAAATTGAAAGAAAAAAAAAATCAATCCAAATAGTTATTGTTGAGTCAAAGCTTCTTCTTCTTCACTCTTCTGTGTAAGTCCAAAACAGAGTAGTGTGGAAAAAAAATATATGTCTCTTCGGTTGCCGTCGATTTCCTCCCTGTCACACAAAACACTTTTGAACCAGATCTGTTTTCCAAACGCATACCAATCGAAAAATGGAAACTTCAGGTGCTGGTTTAGAGTCGCAAAATAGGGAAAGAAAGAGAAAGCTCAAGCCTTTTGGCCAGTTTGGCCTCGGTACTGCATTTTTAGGTTGTACATCACCATTAAAATTTTAGTTAAATCAATGAAGAAATTGAGGCTGTACATAAATAATATACTGTTTTGGGATTTCACAATAATAATGGAAAATGTTGATTGAAAAGGAACATGTTTGCATCAAGAATTCCCTTTTATTGGAAAATTTGTAATGAAGATTTGAAGATCTTGATGGAGCTATGAACTTCTTTGTATCACATGTACAAATTTGAATTAAAGGAATGACTATGATCTTTGTGGTTGTTGACTATGATGATAGAATGAGCTAGAGACTAACTAGAGAGTGGGTATAGGGAGGAAAAGCAAGATGAAAAGCAAGAAGAAAACTCAGAATACGAGCTCTGGAGTTCATGGCACTGATAGCAGTGTCAATTAAGTGAGGACAAGAAAGTCATTTCACACATTATTGAGGGACACATGTCACCTTCTTATACAAAGCAAAAACACATGCACTTTATCACTACAAAACAACTGTATTGTAGTTCTCCCCATTGGATTATCATACTAACTTCATGATGACGTTTAGTTTGTTAGAGATGTACTGTTGTTATTGATTCATTTTCTTTTTATGATGTGAGTGCTAACCTTTAATGATAGTATCTTCGTGTGGGTAAAGGGATGTGACAGACTAGAATGTTCAATTTTGTTATTAATAAATACAACAATGCTACATATACACTATTTTTTAGCCACTTTCAGCCACCAACAACTTTTTAAGGTGGGGCCCACAAAAATATTAGTGACAAACCATATGCATTTATTATGGATGGCTGATGGTGACAGCATTTTGGTGTACGAGAAGCATTCTTGTAATAAATATGATGAATCAGACACAAGTTGCTAGTTTCAATTATTTTTTTTACCGTCACTAGTTGTTTTTAGGAGCTTACCTTGACTTGAATTATTCAATATAATGTAAGCCTCGAAATATTCACCAGGCCGTAGGTATGGACTATAGACTATTTTTCTTTCTTGTTTGTCCGTTTTTGGTCAACATTCTAGAACTGACCTGATCTATTTGGTAGGCCGCGCCTGCTTTTTGGAACGTTGGACTACGGGCTAGTGGATCGGGCCGGCGTTTTTGGCAGTCTAACGTCTCCAAGTTCTTTGGGCCCATAAACGAATTGCTTGTTTCTCAGGAACAATTTGTTACAAGGAAAAAAAATAAGTTTGACCAATAAAATAAAATAAGGATGACAAATTGTTTATTCTTTTTATAGATAATCAGACAAAAAAATAAGGATGAAACATTTATAAACTAAATTTATTATTGTCAAGGTGATTTATTTTATTTTACTTTACATGTAATATATTTTATTCAACTATTGAAACTCAAAACTTTTTTGTTCCTCTTGATAAAAAATCAAAATATATTCCAGGCATGTGGCACCAAACGAGCTATTATATTATACATGTTATAATAACCTTAAACTTTCTAAAAGTGAAGTTACACATGTTAATAGGTTTACGTAAAAAGAAAGAGCGCTAGGATTATAATAAAAAATCAGTCAAAACAGTACAAATATGAATTTGGGCTACAATCACTCAGCCCATTAAAAATATGCTCATGATTAAAATGTTATTTGGACCATAAAATGCTAAATGAATTTTGTTGGTTATTTTAACTGATTTTTTATTGTTCCCCAAACATTTGTGAAAAAGAAATATGCTCTAATAGATCTCTAACAAACTAGTAAATGTATTGCTGATCTGACCATAAAATCAATGAAATATGACGATCGATATAATTCAAATATTGGATATAATATCAATATAAAATAGTTTTACATGAATATTAATAATACAACATGATATTAATAAAAATATTTGATTAATTACTCAGTAGCTAAAATTCCTATAAGTTGAATGCATCAATTTAAACTCAAAATCTAGACCCTGTATTTAAATTCGATGACATATGGCACTGTATAACTAAGGGCAAAGACAAGAAAAATAAAAAACCGTCAGCGCCGTGCGTTTTCAAAACTGCGAGAGCGAAATCAAATAAAGGCCGTTTTGTTAAGTCAAATCCATAAATAATTTGTCCAAAACAACTTTCAACAAATGTGCTTTTGGCATTTTGATGTGCCCTAATTCATTTTCGTTGACTCTGATGAACAATTTCAACACACACTGAAAAACAATGTGCAAGTTGAGCTCAAGGCGTCCTCTCTAGAAATTTTAATCACAATTTTATTTGTCGTCAGGTTTATTAATTTTAAAAAATTATTAGTTAATAATTTATAGACTTAATTTTGATATATTGAGCGAATATTTTTTTCTTTTAATGTCATTTCAATAATTATTATACTAGTATAAGTGGCTACATATTTCATTCTATCTTAGAAAGTTACACAAATAGTAAATTATATAATTACTAGATGATTATCCATATATATGAAAAATTAAATAAGTTTATATTAAGAGCTTTTTTTTATGTATTTTACAATACCATTGTTGTCTTCTAAAAATACTCGTAAAACCTCATTAAATTGAAATATATGATTTGGTCTCAAGAAAATTGGTGCCGTACCGATACAATTACAAACAAAGGAATGAGTTTAGAATTATATATAAAAAATAAAAAATTAAGAGACTTGTAGAAAGAATCTGATGACCCATTGCCGGCCCTACTGATTAACAAGATGGTATTGATGTCGTTTGTGAGCGGAACAAGCATGGATGGAAAGTAGAACGTGATTTCTATAAATTAAATTTTCATAAATAAATACTTAGATTAGAGAACAACATTTTTTCAGTCAAAATAGTCAACAAATTTTATTTTAATATTTTTGGCCCAATTAGTATTATTAATCATGTATATCTTTTTAATAGACTGAGTGATTTAGACTCAATTTTCTATTATTTACTGTTTTGACTGTTTTTTTTTTTACCTCTAACAATACTAAATGATGTTATTTTACTGGTGGAAGTGGTGTTATTTTCGATAGTTAATTATTTCCAACACAAAATAAATGATTTTGGCTCTTGAAAACAAACTTTATACATACCACTATTTTTAATAAGTATTAATTTAGACTTACTCATATTAAGCTAATATATATTCAAATGAAGTTAAAAAATAAGTGAGTCCTAATGTATTTTATAATATTAATCTCATTAATATTCTATCATATTCAATTTATCAACTACTATTCTCTACATTAGTTTTTAATAAACTGAGTGATTGTGACTCAAAATCTCTATTTTGATTGATTTTGATTTATTTTTTATTGTGCAAATAGCAATTCTCCCCTTTCATTACTATAAAAGTGAATATTTTCAATATTAGATGTGTCCATAAAAATATTATCAATAAAAGTAATATTGATAATTAATAATATTAAAAATATTTAAAACTAATTTATAATATTTTCAACGATCATTATTTATCAAAAATAATTTATAACTATTTTGAACGGTTAATATATCTTTGTTAATAATACTTTTATTAATATTTTTTAATAATTATATATTGAAAATGATAATTATTGTTGTGATGTTTAGATGTCATTTTATATTGGCTTAACCTTAAAAAGTTGCATCAGCTCTAGTAGATTGCATTGTGATTGGTGGCACCACCATGTTTAATCCTTTGATTTATTTCTAGAAGCAGAATAGAATCGATCATGTTTATGAAGAAAAAAAAAAAAAGAATAGAATCGATCATGGTATTTTGGCTTCGCGCATGGTTAGCCAAGACACACGTGTTGGAGCTCTCTTCTTTTATTCGTCATCATCCATCCATATCCCTTATACCGCGTGCGTCAAGATCGTTTGACCGAAATCTATCGTTGACTCTTAAGTATTTTCTCCTAAAAACGTAATTTTATCAAATCCAAAATGATAAAAGCTTTTTTTACCCCCACTTTTAGACATATAAAGATGGTATCCTTAATCCAAAATATACTAACTCTTAAAAGTAGAAAACACCCAAATTAGGCTTAAAAAATAAGTAATATAATTATATATACATCATAAAATTAGTTACTATCAGCTACAATACGTAATAATTCAATATTTTAAAATTATTAATCTAATCTTAAAAAATATTGGATTATTGTATAATATTAATAGTTGAATTGATAATTTTAAAAAATTTAATTATTACGTATAGTAACTGATGATGACTAATTTTTTAGTGTGTATAAATTATTTCTTCTTAAAAAATATAAAATTTATACAATAATCAATCTATTACTGTTCCCCGTAATTCCTTATACTATTAATTATTATGTCCTAACGATCCTATTTTAAACAGAAAATGTGAAAAATGTGAACTCAATTATATGTGCAGCGTGGGTCCCGTGTTAGATTCTGCAGCCATTTTATCCATCCTTGGTTTTTTGGGCTTTTAAATTGAAGTATATTATGGTGTGACAAATTTGATCATGGTTAACTAGAATTGGATAAAGAGCAAGATCATCCCAAATATCACCTTTCCTTTGACTATGACATCCCACAAGCTCAAATTCAGCTTTTACTATTGGATATAATTTAGGTGGAATCTAACAATTCAAAATGGTCACGTCAAAAAACAAAAAAGTAGTAAAATAATGGAGACACAAATCAAGATGGTTAAATAAACTCTATTATTTAAATCCAAATTAACTAAAACAAATCTATCTATAATACATACCCACCCAAAAATAACAAAAAAGAGCCCTATATAAATATAATAATATTGGATCATTTGTACCAAAATAAAAACATGTTCCAATATTGTTAATTTTGTTTCTTATAGCTTTGATGTCGGCTCTTACATGCACCTCTCTCTCTCACCGACTAGCTCGAAAGTGTTGTGAACCGGCAAAGTTGTTCTCTCCACACACTGGTGCCGGCAAGGTTTCACACTTAGCAACTGCATTTTTTTATATTTGTTTTTGACCCATCACTCTTATCAATCGTTTATAATCTCTTCAATATAAATCTCATTTCTCCACCCTTCTGACTTAGATAGCTATACATATACTATTGACACATATATTGGAGAAGAAAAAGAAAATTAAAATCTTCGAACCCTTTTCACATATATTTATTTACCTAGTTAGCTAGTTATCTACTTGCTTCGTACATAAGTTCTCAATTCAATCACCGACTGACTCTTCTCCATTCAATGGCGGCGCCTATGTGACCAATTTGAACCTTTCAATCCTTCTCGTATATATCACTTCTTATACAATTCCTTTGAGGGATTAGAGCTAATTAAGCTAGTTTTTATTATATTTACATGTGCTGTGTTTCAAAGGTGGCGAATCCAAGAGAGAAAGGAACGAAGGTTGATAATAGGGAATTGGATGAAGGGATAGTTAACAACACCACATTGTCGATGCAAATTATGTTTCCTGGTATGAATAGGGAGAGAGAGATGTCTGCTATGGTTTCAGCTTTGACCCATGTCGTATCCGGAGATGTTCCAAACACAGCTGATGATTATGCAATCAGAGGAGAAGGTGGTGATGACGGTGTTGCTCATGTTGCTACCTCTTCTCTCAAGAGATCTAGGGAAGAAGATTATGCAGCAGGAGGAGGAGGAGGAGTTTCATCCCCTGCAATATTAATTCCAACAAGTAAGTACCACTTTTAAATCATTTCTTAGGTCTTGTATATGTTGATGGTTAATCAAATTACATGTTTGAAATATACTAGAAAATAATTTAAAAAAAAAACATACATGCAATAGTTAGTCCTTTTCTTTAACTTTTTCTCTTCTATCATAAAATAACACAAACATTTGAGATCTGGGTCCTACACCTTTAAAATATTTTATTTCTTTCTTTATGTTTTCTTAATTCTGACTCAAACATGTTAGACCTGATCTTGTAAAATCAAGATTAACAAAAATATAGATAAGTATGTTATTTAAATAAATAATTAACATATATGTTGATAAATTGTTGCAATATAGTGGCAGTTAATGCAGAGAGTTCAAGCAATTGGGGGACAAGAAGAATAAGAGGAAGTGGCGAAATGGAGAACAGGGGAGTGTATGAATACAGAGCAACAGAGAACGCGAGATCAGAAGAAACAGAGGGAACAAGGAGAAAATACAGAGGAGTGAGACAGAGGCCATGGGGTAAATGGGCCGCAGAGATAAGAGACCCATTCAAAGCTGCGAGGGTTTGGTTAGGCACTTTCGACACAGCTGAGGCAGCCGCAAGAGCCTACGACCAAGCTGCACTGCGTTTCAGGGGAAACAAAGCAAAACTCAACTTCCCTGAGAACGTCACTCTCCGCCACCCGCCGCTCAACGCCGCCGCACAATGGAGCGCTGTTTCCACTGCTCCGTCTTCGCTCGCGTCAATTGCTACTTCCACTCCCCCGATAGTTCATACTGAGCCTCTTCGCAATTTGCAGGGTGCTCAGGGTTCGAGTGGATTCTATGGGTATTTTCCTATGAATTTGTATGATGATGATCCGAATCGGATGATTATGGCTTCAACCGTGGCTTCTCATCTTCAATATTCTTCGTCGTCGGCGACACAAGCCTCCATTTCTTCTTCTTCTTCTTCGCAGGGGACATCGCTTCCTTCGTTGTATTCTTTGCAGTTGCCGCCGCCATGGGCAACTTCTGATTATACTTCTTCTTCATCGGGTTAACTTCCACTGTTATTAGGTTTCTAGGGTTTCATTTTTGGCATTGTTTTACCATTCGTTCTTGCACGATACGCTTGTCAAATGTCAATCATTTATTATTTTAGATGGTGATGTTCTGCCATTTCCAGAAGTACAATTTAGAATCAAGAACTGACAAATGTGACCATGAGAATAACCCAACAGAGAAATGTTACCTAACTAATACACAAATACTCTCATTTTTTTTTCAATCATGTCATCGTTCTAGCACATAAATTTGCCTTTGACAATCAATAACTTTGGCATGTTTTGACTTTGATGGATGGTTTGTTTTGCATTTCTGAGTTCGTCCACAACACCCAAACCCAAAAAAGTCAAATAGAAAGATAAGAGAAGATGACGTCTCTCGTCTTGTAATACTATTCATCTATTCGTATTTCGATTTTCAATAACTTTCATTCGTATATCATACATTGAATGAAAATTGAATCATTCATGTGATGATTTTGTAGAAGAATGCATTGAATTTTCATTTATAAAAAAATGATAAAATAGATTAATTGAAAATTTATTTATTAGCTGAATCATCATAGTAAAGATTACTTTGAAATTTATGTCCTTAGCAGTACCGTGGTCAATGATACAAGTCTTTATCACAACTTGATATACCCCCGTTCGTTATTATTAGACCATTGCGTATATAACTGAACATAGAATTAGAATCTTGATGCATATTTTCTATAAATGGCTACACAGAACATCCAGACACAAGACGATGACTACAAATAAAGTAAAGAGACAGGTTTGCCTAGGTTAGCGACAATTATAATGCAAAGAATAAAATTCACAAGTTATTAATTATTGAAAGCAGGAACAAACACGTGTGAAAAAAGTAATGATCGATCACAAAAAGAAACAAATAAAGAAATGCGAACTTGCAAGTTCGAGGAGCCTTTCAGTATAATTCTTCCTTGCGTCTGAGCAAAGTAAGTGAGAACAATTTTTTGCTTCAAAGTATCCTTTTGGCCTTTACACGTCTTCTTCAGACGTGGAAACAGGTAAGCACACAGTACACATAAATTACACGTAAAAAGCTCAATGGCGTGTAGATCAGATCACCGAAGAAATGATATTGTTGTGCAAGTAACTGATAATGGTTCAATCAGATATTATTAACATCAACAAAGGATAATTGACTATACCTTTCATCAAGAGTCGAGTATAAGTTAGATGAAAAAGTAGTAATTGACCTCCACTGAAATAAAATAATTTACTTTGTTTTCCATAAAGCAGTTAACAGTTATATCTTTTAACTGCAATTTATGGACTCATGGTGGAAAATGCAGCTCACAAAATAATGATAAAATATTAACACGATAGATCCAAAATGCACGAGATAGTGAAATAAGTGAGCATAACGAATATGAGAGAATTAAACAGACAAAATAATATTAAATGAACAAGGGTCAATTTTTGCCCACTGCTACAAACTAGACCGTTTAGGATCCTATGATAGGTCATCAATGGTAAGGTATGTACCCGTAGTATACAACACTAGGAAGCATATATATCCAGCTCTATCCTGAATTGTATGAATGATAAATATAAAATGGAAAAACGCATCATCGTTCAATGCAATTTCTCACCAATAAAATAAAATGAACATCCTGACTTCAGTCAAAATCTCATCTATACTGGGGTTGACCTGCAATTACCAGATAGAAGCGTTGTGATCAAAACAGGAATGGTGAAATACTATAGAAAAGGACCATCATGACACTATGATAAATCACAAATTTTCCTTATATTTGCAGCAACTTCCTAACAAAATTACAAAACAATGACTATAAGGAGATATGAGGTTACAGTGTTTGGTTTTGGTTGGGGGGAATGTTGTAAGATTCCCGGGAAACTTTTATGGGAAAGTTATTTTCCCATGATTGGTTCAACATTAGTTTCAAAGATTCCTAGGAAAATTGCATTCCCGGGAAACATTTTCCTCCACTTTTATTCCCATCCTCAACCATGGGTAAGTTTTATTCCCATGGCATGGGAATCTTCTTAAATGTGTAAAAATACATTTATGACCTCATTTATTATCTTGATGTTATAATTATTTTATTATGCATGGGTACTTTTGTAAATTACAAGCTTTATCCCGGGAATGTTACTACGAACCAAACACGGGAATAAATCATTCCCAGGAATATTGTACAAGATTCCCAGGAATTTAGTGTACAAACCAAGCACATGAATAATACATTTCTGGGAAAATGATTCCCGGGTTTATCATTCCTGGGAATCCTATTCCCGGGAATAAAATTTCAATCCGCGAACCAAACGCACCCGAGGGAGAGGAGAGAAATGATAAAAGCTGTAACTGCAACTTTGGTTAGAGATATGGACCTCTTTAAGCCTTCAGGGCAGCTTTATGCACCATAGTTTCCTTGTGAATTTGATGACAGCTCTTCTCAACAAGATCGAGCAGTTTCTCCAAGTTTGATGCCCATGAATTAAGAACATCATTGCTATCCTTGGCTGTTTGGAAACAGATTATCCCCATGGGCCTATCGATTTTTGCCACCAGAGCCTTGGACACAACCATATCTGAGAGATGCTTCTCAGCTTCCTGAATGTTATACGGAGAATTGGTTAGGATCTTTTCAGTTTTCACAAGATGCATGCCCAAATTGCATTTAAAGCAATTATTTACCACCGCAAACTTTCAACACATAAGCATAACAAGCATTACAAACCTGAACACTGAGACATAAAAGCTCTGCAAGTCTCTTCAAAGTAATCCTTGCATAGTACTTTGAGACAACAATAATATTCTGACAAGAACAAAAAATAGATGTTATTGCCCTTATCCTAAATCATAGTGTGAAAAACAAGGCATATCCCAAAATATATTCCAATCGAATGGAAGGGTGGGAGGTGGAAAACTAAATACAGCAATGTGAGCTATTACATGTTCAATTATTCTTTCCTTCAGGTCTTCTGCTGCTTTTTCACCCAAAGATTTTCCAAAATTCTTCTCATTCTCAAACTCATTCTTGTAGGCTTCCCAAAGGGTTGTCCATTGAATAACTTCCATTGTAACCAGCTGTTTCAACAGTAACCTATAGCACAACATATTACAGGTGCATCCTATGTATGACATGGACAACATAAACAGGGCATCTGAACATAGAGCAGGATGATATGGAAGAACAAACATACTTAAAGTTTGGAATCTCAGATAGATTCTTATCCTCTAAGGTGGAATTCAGAAGGCTTGACTGCATTGGATCATGTGGTGCTAGAACCAAGTACCAGCATATTTTCCTCAGGATCTACATGTACAGAAAACATTCAGAAAATAAAAAAAGAAGTCGCATATTCTTACAGTAATAGATAAAGCAAAAAGAAAAAGAAAGGAAAGCCTACTGGAATCCACTCAACAGGATTTTCTTTCACTGATGGGATCTCATATATTGCCTTGTAGCAACGACAAATTTCAAGATAGTCATTTGTATGGGAATAATACCTTCAAGGATGAAAAGAAACCACCATAACATGAGACAAAAAAATTTATGATCAAAAGCACTGTAGTTAACTGGTTGTTAAACCCCAACAACCATCAAAACAAGACAACAAAAAGGAAGGACCCATGTACCGAATCATTAGTTCATAATAGATCCGCTTTAACTCTGGTAGAGATGGTATATCTGCCGGAGCTTCTTCAACAACATTATCACCTTCTTTACGCTTTTTCTTTTCCTTCGAAGGATCAGCATCAAATACTCTTGTACTAATTTTTCTTGAGAGTATTTGTGCGCGGACATAATCTTGGCGGTCTAGGCACAAACGAACCTGAATAAATCAATATGAGAGATTCTTTATTCAGCAACTTCAATGTAAGATGAGAAGTTAATGGCAAATGTCATAACCGAAGGAAAGAGAAGCATGTCTCTTACTTGTTCAAGAATGAATGCAATTTTCTCAGTTTTAGCCATGGCACCAAAAGTTTCCACCTGTTAAGAATGGCCAATACACAAGTCAACTGACTACTAACTGCAGTGTTACATGCAGAAACCAAAGGCTATAATTAAAAGTCATCACGATGTCAGTGTTCACACTGACCGCAACTTCTTGCATCAAATCAGCAGCTTCAGCTATAAGCCCTTGCTCCTCCTTAATCTTTGCAAGTTTCTTGATCAATCGAGCTCTCTCAATCTCAACATATATCTAACAAATGATACAACATATTCATATACACATCTTTCAAGATGTACCATAACAGAAGTTGATAAAATGGAACACATAGTGAAGACATCATCTACTTACCTTCCCTGCAGATACACTGTTCAAGGTTTTGATGAGTTCTATACGAGTTTCAAGATCAGGTGTCTCATCAATGTATTGCATCGCCTGCTGGACCATTGCTGTTACAGCCTGTGAACCCAAAAAAAAAAACAGTAGGCTTCTGAATGACAGAGTATATCATGTTTTATGTTTCTTGTTACATTAGCAAGGAAGTTATACAAGTTGTCAAAACTCCAAGTAACTAAATTATAAATTGTCAATGTCCTGATCATAAGGATATGTAAAGGAAGGGAACCAATACTCTTATGTTCTAACATAAGAAATGAAATTACATGGTCCCAACATGCCGAGTTAAAGCCCAAAATACAAATGTTTTCATTCAGTTAAAATGATAAGGTAAGATAATAGCATCATGAAGATCATATAACCTAAACTAATTCCTAATTGCGCATAGGTCCCTCTGATTTTCTGAAAAAACTTCCATAATCACGCACCCAATATTACAATAAATCTTCAAATAAATATCGACCATGTAATGCAACTAAACAGAAAATGCCTACGATTCCAAAATTAGACAACTACTAATTTCAAAGCGACCTAATAAGAAATGGCAGCAGCAACTAAACCCTAAACAACTTAAACAAAATACACCAACAACATTTCAAAATATATATTCATAGGACTAAGGAGTAGTTGGTACCTGCTTAAGCTGACCACGTCGCTTGGACAAGAGAACAATCTGGTCGTTGAGGGTTTTCCATGCCCGCGCTTCGAAGCACAACCGCAGGATATCGGTGACGGCCTTCCTGGTGGCGGCGACGTCTCCGGCGAGCCTGGCATGCTTCTCCGAATTCAACAACTGCTCTATCGCCGCATCTAAATTCCCCGCGTTCTCCTTCGAATCCCAAAATTGAAAATCAAAATCAGAATTACATGATTAAAAACATAATTCACTGAGGCAGCTTCAATTGCATAAACTAAGTAATAGCGTTATTATAGTAGCAAAAGAAGAGCAACAAAAAATGAGATCCTGAGGGACTCGAGTTTCAAAGGCGAGTGAGTGATGTGAAATGTGGAATACATACCATGGCTATGGGAGTGAGTGAAGTGTGAGGAAGTTGGTTGAGAGATCTATGAACTCTGAAGACGTCGCCGATTATACTCAAATCAAATCAAAAGGAAGCAAGCAAGCAAGGAAACTTGCGACAGTGGACAAGGGACGGACTTTTTATGGTGCACCCATCTTTCTGGTAATTTTTTATGGGCTCTTTTCTCTTTTTGTCTGATTCTATGGGTTCTGTGTTTTGCATTTTTGTAGTTCTGGGCTACGTTAATTAGCCTAGGCCCATGTTGGGCTTTATGGCCCAACTTGTTTCACAGTAGTTTAATTTCTCCACCTTCTTAATAAATAATACAAAGTCTTAACAGTACTGCTGGTATATGCAACACGTACATGTTGTTTGTTCATCATATCCCTCAATTCATTGATACATATAGTCTTTTAATTTCTTGCTAGCTATATATATATATATATATATATGTTCACACCTCGGATTGTGGCCCAATCCGGCGGCCCAATTCGAGACTTCAGTAATGAGCCCAAAGAAGGCCCAAGGTCGGACCTCGGACCCCGCGATGGGCGAGTCCAGATCGAGGCCCATTAAACCCTCAAGGCCCAATAACCATTGGAGGCCCAAAGGACTTGGATCCGGAGCAGGACCCGGGAACCGGCCCGAGGTCGGATAAGATTGAGCCCCCGAGTAGGGCGGCGATCGGAAGCGAGCGGATAGCGACGCCGAGAAATCCGGAGCCACGATCGACACAACGCGGGACGCCTCAACGCGCCACAGAAAGCGGGAAGGCCGTTATCCCGAGTCGTGCGGCGTGAGCAGCGCGGAAATGGCTCCAAACCCCCTCTATAAATAGGGTGTCCCATCATAGTATCAGGTACGCTTTCAGTTGAGTTCTCACGCCCAAACTTATACTGACTTAAGCTTCGGAGTCCTTTCAGGGAAAACCCCCTAAGCGCCTTGGAGAGTTGCTGTGCGAGGAGTCAGATTCCGGCGACAGTTCATACCTCGGTCAAAGGTACGGAACAATATATATATATATATATATATTATGTAATAACGAAGTTTGAAAGATTATGAAGGGTGTTCATCAGTTCATGACTAAAACTTCACCGCGCTTTTTATCTTTCTGGACTTATATGATTATAAGACTATATCATTATATATGAGCCCTAATTGTTCTCACTTCATACCAAATTAAAGAAATATGAAATATGGGCAGAGCAAGATAGAAAGATATAATATAATTGCAAATTGCAATAGCTATATATATGTTGCAATATGGCTCGGCGACGAAAAGGAAAAACAAAATGTTTTGTGAAAACAATTTCATGTAGTTGAGCCAGCCGAAGAGATCGAGACTTTTGTCGTAGTTATTAAGGAAAAAAACTGATACTTTCTTGTATCTTAGATTTAGATCTGGATAATTACAGCATGAATTAATATTATATTAAGTAGTACAACCTTCCTAATATATATACCAAAAAATTTGGAAGCTATGTATATATATTAATTGTGAATGGGCGGCTTCCTTGAGGCTGGAGTGTAATCCATTGAGAACACTTGAGTGGCAGCATTAACCTCCTGATCATGTTCTGCCTTAAATTTGGCATCATCGTGATCACTCACTTCTTTCTTTTGAACTGTGTTGCCATGAACCCCTCTATTTTGGTTTTGGTAATTGCTCACTACTTCTTTCAATGTTCGTGCTGCATATATACCAACAAATATATAAATTAGTAAATGAGATATAATTCTAAATGATCTATTAATTAATTAATTTTGAGCAGTGAATATATAATCTATATATTTTAGCTAGGACGGACCAAATCAAATAGCACCTACCTCTAGCTTGGAAGGAGCAGAAGCAGAGGAGGACGAAAACCGCTAGTAGAATAATATTGCGCTTGTTTTGTGAAGCAGCCATCTTACTTAATTAAAGAATTATTAATTATATTGGAGAGTAGACTTATGCTCTCTGTTACTCGCTCTTAAATTAGCTGAATATATTACCATACATATGATGATCATTGCACTCCCTTATATATATATATATTAGAAGCTTTGGCTATAGTTAGTTATCTTAACTGCCATGTGCCATTCATAGATGTGGCTATTCATATTGATTACAATGCTAGTTGCCATGTCATAAATGCTTAGGGCACAACAAAAAATCAGTCAAAACAGTCAATAAAGTCCATTTAACACTTTATAGCTCAAATAACACTTTTAATCATAAGTATATTTTTAATGGGCTGGATGATTGTGACCCAAATTCCTATTTATTGACTGTTTTAACTGGTTTCTTTTGTTATGTATCTAACCATGCTATTTGCACATATGTTCCTGGAGTGTCAACATCATTATTCATTAGTGTCTGGCTTGAAATAGATGCCTATGTGCAATTTGAACAGTAAAACTTGAATTAACATGGATCGATCCATTGTATACATATACATAAACATACGTGTATTTTGATTGCCCCTCTCACTTTTCCTTTCAATGCTAAACATATCGATTATGTGTACACATCTATCTTTCTGATATTGTTCCCCTCATGCATCTTAGTTTGTTAATCACCGGTTCAACTCATTCAGCAGTCACATGCCACATAAATTAATAAACTCCATCTCATATAATGTATATATTCATTCTCTCTCTTCCAATTCTATAAAATAAAATAATTATGTTATTTCAACACCACTTCATATATAATTATTAAATATAATGAATTTATGGGACTATCATTATATTCAATGGTAATGAAGTGATTATCTCAGGTGTTTGAGATAATATTTTTTGAAAATAAAAACCAAGTAAACCACAAGATTATAATATCTTTTGAAATGGAAAATAAATAATAATTATTAATAATAATAAGATGAGAAAATTCAAGCGCCTTTTTACTTTTCTTAAAGTCAGCTTTCACATTATGATGAAGTCCTATAGATAGCTTTTGTTCTGAAATTCAGGGATATATATGTAGTAGGGATTTAATTATGCCGAAATATTGGTAAATGAAAAAGAATAATTGAGGAAATGTACAAGATCTTGAGGTTAGCCATTAGAGTTTGTAGACAAATATGCAGACAAGAAAATACCTTCAAGGCTGCAACAATGGTGAGGGGCCATATGTCATGCCTGCATCCTGTTTACCCTGCCACTTTGAAGCAACGTATACCTCACTTTTGTCAAGCCATTCTTATCATTAATTAATAATTAATAATGTTAAAAGATTAATTAAGTGAAACATTATTGGTGTCATTTTGCCACCTGCCATTATTTTTTGGCCTTCAAATATCAACCATGCATATATATCAAATTGTACATTTTATTATGTGACCAATGTTTATCTCTTTAGAAAAAAGTAAACATATAAGGAAGCACAAAATCATAGTTCCATCCATTGTATATTACTAAAATAGTATTTTCTGTCTTTTTCTTCTATGATATTCAACTTAATTTAATAATATGCACTTTTGATAGTTGGAACTAGCTATATGGCACGAATTTTGATTTCTTCCTACTTGAACTCTTGATTTGGAGTGAAGAAGAGCATTACATAAATATATTATATTATATATTTTCACATACATAAGCAAATAAACATATGTTATTTTCACTGTAGGAGTAGTTAGTTAACGAATAAAAGCTCTCAAGTTCATGCATTATTCGAGATTTAGTGGCAATAATAATCATTCAATTATGCGTAGTAGGTGATATATCTTGAATTAATTAGGTCACAAGTGTGATTTTAATTTACTTTTAACGCATTGCTTTTGTCACATACAATACTAGTTTTGGTTTGTTATGTTTGTTTTGTTGCGCTCGAGTTAGATTGCGATAGATATATAAAAAGGAGATTTGATTAAGAAATCATGGAAGGTGGAAGAAATAAATGAATGGAGGGTAAAAAGCCGACAGTGGTGAGACTAGGATCACTTTCGGATAAGACAGTGGACAATGTATTTTTCTTGAATGGAAGAGTAAGACAATAGACAGAGTTCGTATCTATCACATGGGATTAATTAATCGCTTGATCTTCCAACTGGTAGGGCTCCCCTTGTCGCATACACATAACGTAACATACATACATGATTTGATTAATTATATATTGTATGATAGGGAGCGCTCTGGATTAATTAATTACCTAATTAATTAATTAATGATCCAGATAATGAAGAACTAATTAATCACCCAATTTATTAGTGGCTATAACCTATAGCTAGCTAGATAGAGCCTAGAGCATCAGCATATACAGGTTTCATTTCATTAGCATTCAGTTTATTTGGCAAAACTATAAGCACCACATAGCCGCCGGAACGTTACCTTAGTTGAATAATTAATTACTAATATGTTCTTTCTTTAATTTGAAACTCATGTGATTACTATAATAATATAGATGTAGATGAAATATATATTTACTTGTAGATCTATTTATACCAAATAATATTCTAACCTTTACTTTTGAGTTTAATTGGCATACACATGTATATGACTAATTAAAATTTGACACATCATCATATTTTAATGAATGTTTCACTTTCTCCTAATTTTTTTTAATAATTGATTGATGAATCATGCTATATGGTGCAATAGCTTTGTGCTAAGAATTGTGCAATACTTTTCACCAATCAAGAAGTATAAAAAATTAAATAAGAAGAGAGAAAAAAAAGATGTTAAAGGAATATTGACCACTCATACACATATTGCACTGCAATACAAAAGTTAATTGAGTTTAATTTTGAAACACTGACTATCTAAAAATATTTTATATTCTCATTCAATCAAAACATTATTTGTATGACTTTTTATATAAAAAGAAAGAAAAAACACTATCATGATTGATTAATTATATAAAAAATTGTACTATATATCCGTGGATAAAAATTAAATTCAAGTTAATTTAGTAATATTAAGTTTTCCTGTTGATTAATATGTCAAGTTGTAATTGACTCTATGTATGCCAATTATATTCTCTATAATTTTTCTCCATGTTCTCTCTTTCTCACTCCGTAGTTACACCCACTAATATTTACAAGAATTAGTGTCTTCCATTGGATACCTCTTATTTTATTACTCATCATCATTTAAAAAAAAAGTCATCTTTTATTTTATTTTATGGATATCTTCATAATGATGAAATTATCACGGAATAACTACTACAAAAAGTGAAGTATGTCTTAACTTAGAAAATAGTATTTATAGATCAGTTGTAGAAATAAAGGTGACCATTATTATTTATGACATGTTAAAAAGGAAAATAATGTTGAATCTGTGTAGTATTTTTTTTTTTTCAAAAAAAGTTAATTGCAGTGTAGGGCATATCATGGGTTCTCACTGATCCATCATTCAAGGCATGATATAGTATTTTTTTTTTTAAGATAATTGTAGTATAGGGCTTTGTAATTGGTCGTTTTTTCTTGGATTATTTTCAGTTAATTAGCTTTTTAACCCCGCCCCCAAGGCATGAAACATACCTGAAGTTGGGCTTTCGATAGCGCTTATTGTTTGATTAATAAGTTCTCTGGTTCCGAACAAATGATTGATAACTTTTTCATAGCATACCGTAGGGGCACTTTTTAGGGCATAGCATGATGAAATAATGGGAAATATTTCAACGCGCATCATAATATATATGATTCTCTTATGATCAGATATATAAATTATTGTATTTTGTTGACATTTCTTTGTCCTTGACGTGTGCTAAGCTAGCTACCAGGTTATTACTACTTTATTGAGCATCGCTAGAGGCACAATAAAAAACCAGTCAAAATAGTTAATAAATAGAAATTTGAATCACAATTATTCAGCCCATTAAAAACATATTCATAATTAAAAGTATTATTTAGATCATAAAGTGTTAAATGAATTTTACTAGCTGTTGACTTTTTTTTTTTTGCGCCAAGCATTTGTGTTATTAATTAATTCATGGTTGTTTATGCATGATGGCTGCTGACGAGTTTTCCACTCACTTACTTACCTTATTGCATCTGTTCTGCATCACTGTTTTATTTACCCTTCATGCATATTCATTCCTACACCTCAAGGTACGGCAACAATAATATATTAATATTATTATCCAATTAATTAAAGCTTCAAGCTGATTTATTCTACATATATCATGATGATATGATTAATTACCTCTTCCTTATTATTTATTACAGCAGCATAATTCCATTGCCTATTATTTTTATACAGTAAATAATAGTTCTGATTGAAGGGAAATTGCACTCTCTTGATAAGAGTCGTAGGACAAGTATAATTGAATAATTAATAATCTGCTTACATACAGAGCAATTCTCAGCTAGCATCCATCTAGGGACCGGGCTGTTTATTTAATTATTGAAACTTTGAAAACTCTGCTCATCTCAGCAAGCTAAGCATGCCTATATATGTGTATATATATATATATATATATATAATTCCCTCAAAAATGAAAAGGTATATATACAGAGCGCTCTTGCTCAACACAGGTGGGTATGATTCAAGTGTGGAGCTTTTCATAGCTAAGCTAGCTACAAATATATATATAGAGAGAGAATTATAGGATAATTAATCACCGCAGGCGGATGAGCTAGCTAGCAGCATTAATTAATTACTATTTCTACCAAAAATAATAAACCTAATAAAAAAAGAATAAAATTTGGGGAATAAATTAATTATGGATTGGTGGATTCTTTGCTGCAGGAGTGTAGTCCATGGCAGCCAAGTCAGCAAGGTCTTGTTGATCCACTCCTTGCTTCTTCTGCTCCGCCTTAAACTGATGCCCATCATCATTATTATTATTATTATTATTATTATTATTGTTGTTGTTGCTGCCCTTCTCAACTACTACTGATCCTTCCTTGATATTATTGTTTTCTCTCAAACTTCTTGCTGCAGCGAGGAAGAAACCCAAAACAAACACATAAATATGATATGCTCCAATTTGGATGGATGCATGAAGTGTGTAGATATATAGAGGAAATAAACAACAAGACTAGTACTAGCTAGCTACGTACTCACCTCTAGCTGTAATAGAAATGAAGCAGAGCAAGAGAAAAGCAACCAGAACAAGACGTTTGATTTGTGACGACATAGCCACTACTTGAATTGATATAAATCGATGATGGTGTGTGATAATTACGTACTGAATAATTATGAATAATACTTGAAGGTGCACAAGTGAGTCTTGTGGTTGTGACCTCTATTTATAATAACAATAAAGGGGATGGAGAATGAACTAAGAGGAGGCGAACACATACATACATACATACATACATATACAATTATACATTGCATGAGAGAGGCAGGCAGGCAGGCATATAATAGATTTAGTAGTATTGATGAAGCGTAACGTAGCGGGACGACACAAGAAAAACAATAGCTGAAATATAGTTTCAAATCAATGTCTCCTGCTCTGTCCTCCCTGAAAATGACAACACTACTCATCACTCCTTGCTTATTCCAAAACATACATACATACATTCATTCATACATACATATATATGCCTTCATTTGCCCTCTCTCTTATGCCGCCCAACACTTCGCGCTCTCTCATTCGTCCATTCCTCCATCTGCATTAACAACGCAAACCAACATGGATTTTATTTTTCACACAAACTTCATCTATCTCGACACGTACGTTATATCTGTACCGGACCGCTGTATAAAATTTGCTAACAAGAATTTTTATCCTACAAACTTTTACCAATTAACTGTGTGTGCATCTGAATACCAAAATCGCAAAATCAATGTTGGTGAAAAAGTGCATATATGGAGATGCACTATATATATATATATATATATATATAATCTATCCATCATTACATATAAAACATGATAATATTAATTAGGCAATATAATTTACCCTGACTGGCAGAAGTACTCTCTTCCAATCACTTGGCACTAGAAGTGGCTGATATGCATCCATTCGTATCACTATAGAAATAAGGCATAATAAGATGTTAGGAAGAGTTGTTCTTACTTGCAATATCATGTATCTGTATATATGTGGCCTACTATTATTATTATTTAATTGCTCTGTCTTTTTTTTCTCGTAGAATTATTCCCTTAGCTTTAACTAATCATGCCTGCCTAGCTAGTTTGTGACTAAACAAGAAAGGAAGCCTAGCTAGGCATGAATGAACCAAAATAGATAGATAACCGACATCGATGGGGCTTCAATCATTTTCAAATATGGCGATCAACAACAATATAATATAATGTTATGAGATAATAACAATAATAATAATAATAATAATAATAATGTATGTGAATAGAAAAATCACATGGGAGAGAGTGCTGATCCATCTGATTGTGGGGCTGCTTTGTCCCTTACTATATCCCCCTCATACTAAAATTAAACACATCAATTTCTCTCTTTCCCATTCTCCATTGACGCTTAACATTAACGACAAATTCCTGATTGAAAAACAACGATTAGGAATAGCTAAACTGTCATATATTAACTAAAAAGGCATTTTCATATATATACCTAGCTATTTCCAAATCAAATTCCAAGACACAATTACTCACTCATCATCAATATATATAAATATATAATTCACTCAAGAAACAAAATTTTCCATATTTTTATATTAGTTAACATCCACATACATCGAATCGGAAACAGAAATAAATTCAAAGGGATGTTAAAATAACATGCGTCTATCATGAATTATAGAAAGTATTTTTCCAAGCTGGGTCCCCGGCCACCATCTTGCAAGAAGGGTCCAAAAGAGATGAATGATAAGTATATATAGAAAAATTAGTAGGTGAGTTAAGAACAAGAGAATTATTTGTTATGTACCTTTTCATTATATGACATATATCATATATAATATAAAATGTCAACTATAATAGAAAGAGAGATTAAATTTTAAGTAAGATGATAGAATAGTTAATCTGTCAAAATATAATTAGTACAGAATAAATAAATCTCTTTCTTTTAGTACACCTAATAATATAATAATAGAATATGGTCCAACTTGTACAATTCCAAACAGCAATGGTTGACATGTCAGGCACCCAGCGAAGTGGCTGCTATGACTGCGAATGAAAGGGAAGGGCAAAATAAACCCATCAACAGCTATAGAATGTGACTATGTCTCAAACCACTTCTACATCATGGTTTTCTTGTGGGTCACATACCCTTCTCCCAATCGAAACGCAGAGACTCAAGCCACGTCGCATACAAAATAAGTCATTGTGATTATATTTAATTTATTTGGAATGTGCGTGGTCCCAACTCTAATTGGGACCCTGGCCCTACATGAGCCTCAGTTTTGGTTCCCCCATGGCCCATCACATGTTGGCTTGTTACTTTGCATTGTATTATTTTTCATTTTCATGTGGCTTAAATAGAGGTTTAGGAGGATAATTTATATTTCAAGCTTTGGTTTTTGGGAATTACTTGAATGATGAATGAGACTAATTAATAGCTTTAACTTGTCTTTGTGTAGTTGGACAATATAATGGAGTAGGGGTCGAGGGCGCAAACTCACGTGATTTGTTTGCTCCTCTACGCTACTACATGACTTGTTTGTACTAACTCAACCAATGTCTTCTTCTTCTATCCCTCACAAATCACATTTCCCTTCTATTTTCCAACATGCATCTATGCATGCTTCCTTTCACAGAGTATTACGTACGAATGATGCAAAATTCTAATTCTAATATTATATGTGTCATTTAAATGCTAAATTATCTTTTATACTTCACTGATTTTATAACATTATTAAATGTTGGAAACTTAGAATAATAACATCCAATAAGTCGATGCATTTGAAAATGTTAATGGGCCTTTTTTTGTATGATATAATGGGCTTTTAATTTTTAAACGCTGAACTCAAGTAGAGTTCAAGCCTGTAAGCTGATGGATGGGCTTTGTTCCGGAGAATGTATCACAACGGGCTTCGATCCAGCCCTCAACACACTTTTGTGGCATAAAGTGAATAAGAAAAAATAAATCCTAAAGGTGTCTATGCTCATATTTTTGCGCTGATATTTAATTTTGAGTTGTTTGGCACTTTAATATTTAAACTGCTCTTATTCACCACTAATTCTCAATTTCTCATAGATGTTATATAAATATCGAATTTTTTATGTTAACATAGTATATTAGTATTACTCTATTTTATTTTGGGGGTAGGGACATAACTTAGCGGAAGCAAATCCAGAATGAGATTGGGTTACAATTCTGATCACCAAAAGTGGAGGTTGACTGTAATGCTGCTTCTGTAAGTGGATGGCACTTCACTCAAAATTGAGCAACAATAATTCAGATACACACAGTGACCGCACCAAGTAATCATCATATATAGAGCAGCAAATCCAAATTAAAATTAACTAGCTTGTTTCCTTCTATTCTATAAATTGGAATGTTATTTATGCTTTCTGAAAGCAATTTTAATAACTATAATTGGAAATGGAGAAAAGCAAGTCCCTCTCCTCCTCAGCCTCTTATTATTATTCTGACATGAGGGCTGGATTGGAGGATCGACCCACATCTTACAGCTTCAAAGGTATTCCAAACATAAAAGGAGATGATGATGATGATGTTATTGCCTCACATGGTAACCCAGAGGTCAAAAGAAGAAAAAGGGTTGCATCCTACAATATGTACACTATGGAATCTAGGCTCAAATCCTCCTTTCGCAACAGTTTCAAATGGATCAAAAACAAGCTTGTAGACGACTATTACCATGATGAGTATTGAACTATATTATATATATACATCAACCACCATGTATTCGCTTCTATTTCAATACTAATGATGATCCCTGGGCCTTTTCAAAGCTCAAAATAATCTTCATCTCATACTTCAAAGTTTGTCCTTATACTATATAGTTAATCAGACAAGCAGGGATTCATAATATATAAAATAAGAGTTTCAGATATTATTGTATTCAATGGAAAATACAAAATTACAATATTATATGCTCTGTGTGATTGCTCTAACTTGAGCATTCATGGCTCGCTGTAGTGAATTGTGCTTTAGTAACTAGTATTTAGTATTTGCTAAGCTGCAACATGATGTCCATATTATAGGCTTATTTATGAATGAATAAATCTATAGTGGAATAAAGATCAAACTAAAAAGGTTTGAGCGGTATGAACTTTTTTAGGGATCAAAAACATATTTAATCAAGCTTATATATAAAAGAATATAATGTTTATGATGATAATATGTCAAAATTAGATCCTTTGGTGAGTTTGACCATGGAGACTTTGTAGCTTGTCTGGATCAAGTCGAAGATCCAATGTAGAGAAAGACTTGGGAAGCTGATTGGTTTCATTGTTAGTATTATGGTTGATGACTCCAATCATAGATGCCTGTAACAGAGTACTGTAGTTCTTTATGTTCTTGAGAGCATTGGGATGTGCCTCAGTCTTTGGGGATTTTCTCCCACTTGAGAATATTGGTGATGTACATGTATTCGTGCTCCCTTCGGTCATGAATATTTTTGAGCCCGAAGATGTGCTACTTGCACTATTATTCCCCGTTTCTTGCCCTTGCCCTTTCTTTTCTTCTTCTTTCTTCCCCTGTATGTCAAACCCAACAAATTACAGAATTTAATACTATATCTCTATATATAGTGACATTATGCATTAAATAGTTATTTAATTACTAGTGAAGTGTGTTTGAGTGACTCACCTCTTTTGAGGATTCTGCAGATTCTTGTCTCTTCATTTGTTGTTCAGCAATTTGGTTCTTTTCTGATTGGCTGACTTGACTTGTATTTGCTTGCTCAGATCCTTGCCCTTTTCTTGAAATCCTATGCCTATACACATATATATGTATCATGAAAAAATGAACAAACACTTCAATTTTCAGCCCTATGATATGATATAATTAATAGCATGAAATCTAATAATAATGCACTCTGTTGCTATCAAGAAGGGTTTACATGAAGAAATTACATCACCAATTCATCAATTAATTAATAGCACATACTCTTTGCGTCTCTTATAAATGGCTTCATCCTCTTCTTTGTAGATTACTGGCAAATCTGATGGTTTGCATGCTAAAGGACTAGACTTGAAAAACTGTTTAGCAGTGAAAGAAAAAAAAAACATGGTTATTGCAATTTTAGAACACATACAAGACCCTTCCAATTCCAAGCAAGCTTTATTAACTCGACGGATGCATTATATATAAGCACTAACAGAAAATCTTACTTCACTTCGGAGTGCAGAGGCAGCACTGCCACGACGCGAAGGATCAAGATCAAGGAGTGTAACTAAGAGAGGAAAGGATGAGGAAGGAAAGTTCTGGAAGCTTCCCTCATAATTTGGTTTGTAACGATGTGATGGGCGGTAGCTTGTCGTTAGCTTCAGCTTTCTCCAGTAGTTCTCTGAAGGTGAACCACAGAGCTTGAAGATCATGTGAAGCTGCTCAACCTATTATATATACTCATGAAAAATTCTTAGAAGCTAAATCAGAATCGAGTAGTTATAGCTGCAAAATTATCAGCATAACAATGAGATAAAAACAAAATGAAGGAGAATTCTTTCCTCTGTCAGTTACAAATGCATGGGAACATAAACTGTTATAATAGCAATGACAAGGAAAACACCCATTAGATTCGTAGACCACATGTAATATGTTACCAAAAAGAAACCTCTGTAATATAGTTTTTCTCAAAAACTATGATTATGATTTCCGAGTTGCAAAGTAAAAGACAAATGTGCACATAAACAAGTTGTAGAGAGAGGGGGGAAAGAGACAAGAAAAGAAAGGCAATAATTCCTTTATCAAGCATAAGACACTAGCAGACAATAGAAGATTGTATGATTGTGTCTTTCTCCCACGAACAAACCAAAGAATAGATATTGACTTATTTGTCTTGTTTTAGTTTCTTAAAAGCACAATTATCTTTAGAAAACTATTAAATTAGAATAAATATATATATATCAGAACTTGAATGAAGCATATACCTCTGTTCTCCCAGGCATTATTGGCCTTCCAACAAACATTTCAGCCAATAAGCATCCTGCACTCCATAGATCAATTCCAAATCCATAATCAGTTGAACCCAAGAGAAGTTCAGGAGCTCTATACCAAAGTGTGACCACTCTGTTTGTAAGGGGCCCATCTGGTTTTGTAGCAAAAGAATGTGCAAGCCCAAAATCTGCAATCTTGAGCACCCCTCTTTTGTCTATTAACAAGTTTGAAGCTTTAATATCTCTGTGCAAAACTCCCTTCTCGTGACAGTGCTGCAGCCCAGAAAGAAGCTGCTGCATATAGCACTTGATCTTGTACAAACACAAAACCAATAAAACAACTCTGTATTATCACAAAATGCTAAGCCAAATGTGAACAGTTTAGAAAGGTGAATGAAACAATCATCTTTTGATTCTTCAATTACTGATCAACATATATATGACAGTATATCCTTTAGCAGCAAAACTGAAAGTTACAAGATCTTAAATTTTGATTCTCTCTAAGTGTTAAAAACATTTGGAAGAAATCTAATCAAACCTGCGATTCGGTGAGTCTCTCCCCAGGTCGAGAGATGATTCGGTGCAGGTCATACTGCATGAACTCAAAAACCAGATAAAGACTATATTGCATCCTTGATGTTGCTAGCCCTATAAGTTTGATGACATTGGGGTGATCCAACGTCTGCAGTATCATGATCTCCCTTGCCATAAACTTGATACTCTCGGAATCCGACGTGTCGAACCGCACCTTCTTCAGAGCAACAATCTTTCCTGTGCGCTTATCTCTTGCTTTGTACACGTTGCTATATGTTCCACGTCCTATCTGCAAACCCAAAATAGAAACCCATTTCAGTCCATGCAGTTGGATAGTTAGTACTAGTCACATATGAAAGCATGTAAAATATGATCAACAATATATGAAATATCGATCAAGTATCTGATATTACAAGTTGTGTGAATCCTAACTAACATGTTGTAGATTTTGTATTATTTATACCTTGCCGAGTTTTATAAAGGAATCAGCACTTTTTGGAACCAGAGTAGCCAAAACATTTCTTGGGATATTATCAATCAACCACTTTGGCCACCCATCCACAAATTCACATTTTGCAATCTTCTTCTCCTCACCCTTAACATCCTCTGCTTGAACCTTCTCTTCTCTAGCAACCACTGTTTCCTTTTCTTCTGCAACAGTAACGCTAGAACTCACACCACGTGGTGGAACCTTCTTCTGTGCAGTAACTGCAGAAGAATTCTTAACATTCCTCCTCACACCTTGTTGTCTATGACTCTCCCTTTTCACTCCCACTTGGGCTTGCCTAGAGGGGTGTTTCCTCGCAGCACCCTTCTGGACTCTCTTCACGTGACCACTCTGCCGTTTGGGCCTCTCAGATTTGTGAGGGGGAGAAAACTTGCCAAAAATGCATCCCATTGCTAATAAGCTTATTAGCTTGTTTGGTCCTAGATTAGAAACAATATATGTCAGCGATTGAAAATGAAAATGGTTGAAGAAAAAGAAAGCAGAGGATGGATTCTGAATCTGATACCACTAGCAGCAGAGTATGGAAAAACAGCTAAGATGGAACCGTCCCTCTAAGCTGGCATTTTCAAGAATATTGGAACTATGCTACAAGATGAGGACATAATGTCTGAACCAATGTTTTTTCCGCCAATGTTGATTGACCGTGAGAATTGAAAATTTGAAATCTAATAGTTGGGATCTTCTTTACACCAAAAACACAACTTTGACTTTAACGAAACCGGCTGTTTAATTTGTAAGTTAATTATTTTTTTTTTCTGACGACATAGTGCATATATCAAATTTGTAATTAAAGTGTTTTTTTTTTTTTATAATTGAAGAGCAATCATTTTCCTCTGCCCAAAAACTTCATTGCAGATATTAGGTGGAAGGAGGTGTCAGTAACAATGGAGATTGTTGACGACAAGAACAGTTCCAAAACTGTATGGCCTAAGTGAAGACAATGCAAAATAATCAAATGGTAATGTCCTCGAGAGTTATGATTTTTACACCTGACAACTAGCAGTTAGCCTTTACTACAGCTCTACAATTATTTTATTTGTTTTACTCTGCCATCCCACTATTTTGTCTTGCCGGCTTCATTTTTTTTCCCATGCCTTCTCAGTATTTGTTTTATTGTGTACAGTTTCTTTTCCTTCACTTTTTTTATACTTACAGATGTTTAGAAGAATGATGCTTTAGCTTGATCTCCAGTGCTTTCAAACAAATCAACCGATGCTAACACTGACTTGCCCAACAAGCTTCGTAGCTTCCCAACAGTATGAATGGTAATATTACTTCGCCGCAATTTTACCCATCGCGCTTGTCTCGGGTTTCTTTCTTTTCCAAAGACAAGAAGTATAACTCACAACCCTAAATAGAGATTTTGATCGCAATGTAAGGACATAATATTTCCTCTCGTGCGTTCCAAGAACCCTAATTTTGGTTACGTGATTCTGATTTCGAGTATCATAAACAGCGCGAGAAAAGACATCAACACGAGAAAATCTTACAAGCAGCAATAACAAAGAATTGTTTCTAGTGATAGCATAAAAATGGGCGGGCGCGAAGTTTATACGAAACCAACATTCATGATTTTTGAGAACGCGATTGCGTTGGAAACAGATTCTGGGCGGGTGACCGGTTATATAATGCGGATAGGACTTGGGCTTAGAGATCAACTGGGCCGAGCCCAACGAAGGATGTACAAACTCAGGCCCATTTGGGTCCAATTATGTGTCAAACAAAAATGTGACCTCTGACCAAAAAAGAATCTGGCAAAGAAAAAGTTGAAATAAGAAGTAACAACTTTTGCTAGGACAAGTTAGGAATTTAATGAAACGTATGTTGGTTAATGTAGATCTAGAGGGTGATTTATTTATTTATTTATTTTCTAAAACGAGATATTGTAGAAGTTCAAAGCTAAACATCCATGTTCCCTTTGCTTCAAAAGGAGAAATTTGTGTATATGCTATGGATCGGATCCTTTAACACAGGTGTTGCATGTGACTTCAATTAAAATATGGATATTCCGGTCAAGATGGAACCACATACTTGTAGAAATTCCACCGCTCCCTTGGAAGTAATTATCATTGAATTTTATTATAATCATAACAATAATACTATAATTATTAAAAGTATTACTATACGACAGGTATATATAGAATCAATACATACATGCTTTTATAAATGAAAAAGGTAGACAATGGAGGTCTATTTTTTTTAAATATTCACACTTTTAACACCTCTTAATCTCAAACACCTTCCTTACAATACTCATAAATTTCACACTTATTTTTTCTCATAACTCATTCTCCCTCTTCACTTTCTTCATAAATTTGGAGTGTCTACACCAAAATTAGTGGTTGAAAAACTAATTTTCATTAATGTACTTAATAGCTAGATGTTTACAAAATCTAAATTTTAAAGTAAATTTAAGAAAGAAATGGAGTTATTTCGAATTATTGTTTAAAGCTATACTGTCTTTCTTTTATCTCTTTTTTCCCCCTTTTTTGTTTCAAAAGAGTTACATTTTCTTAAGAGTTCACTCATGTAATACGTGCGCGTGTTTAAAATTACATGATTGACACATCTTAGTTTTTTGGTAGGAAACTATATCTTATATTTTAATCCGTACAAAAATTCACATAAGGATGAACAATTTAATTTCCAAAAAGAATAAAAGAGTAGAAGGACGGCCAAATTTCTAGCTGATACTAAACACATCATGGAGAGGCACGAAAGGCATGGGAAAATGACCTAAAAATGGCCACAAATGACACAAGCTCACACCAAATGGAGCAAATGGGAAGTGTGAGAAAATGACAATTAAGGCAAAACTTCACACCCAACAAGAAAGAAAATAACACCCATAACTCACACTTAAAAGGCCTAGCGAACCTCCATTTATTTTTTCTGATGGGATATCATTTTTTTCCCAGACCAACATAGTAACAATTAATTAACACCACCAAAAATTCCCATTAAACCTAAGGCCACAATTAATTTTCATATAAAGGTACCAATAATAACGACTTTTTTATTTCTACCCCTGGCCTAAATTAACAAATATTTATAACACAAAAGAAAAGGTGATTAATTGGTTGCAAAATGTAATGTTACTCGTGTGGACTTTTGACTATTATACCTTTTCTCAGGACATTCCGTTTACTCTGCTGCTGTTCCTGCTTTCTCCGCAACTCACCTTTGGTCGATCGCTGAATCTGGACGTTAGAAAAGCACTCCAGAAATTCCAATTTAAAAGCCAACGCGGAACCCTCAAATCAGGCGCAACCCACACCTAACAAATTGTGTGAGTGAGAGAGAAAGAGAGAGAGAACCAAAGAACACAGAGCTTCAGCTTCGTTCTTTGGCTTTCTCTCCCAAATCAACACGACGCTGCTCTTCAATTTTTTTCTGCAACTTGCACCTCCTCCCTCTCTCCCAAACGGTGCGTCGTTTATTGCCTTCGCATCTCACAATCTTCGTTTATCCAACTCACTGTATTTTTGGTTTGTGTGTTTTCAGATTTTGTAAGATTTGTATGTTTTCTGGAATTATTGTTGTTATAGTGTCTTACTTTGTGCAGTCCTTGATCAGGGATCGCGGATCGGAGTTTGAGATTCGGTTTGAGCGTAACTTTTTGTTCAAGTTATTTCTAGATTTGGATGATTGTTGCTGTTCTGTGATTTCTGTGAACTTTGGAGTTCAAATCTGCTGTGGATTAGTGTGTTTGTGGATAGGAGTAACGGATCTGAAAGGATTTGTGTTATTCCCATTTGATTTTGCGGTTAAGTTGCTTTTATTAGCTGAATTGTGTCTTTGAGGATGTTGGATTATGATTGCCGCTAATCGTAGTTCAGTGACTCTATAATAATATTGTAAAATTCAATGGTCGTGACTCTGTCCTTGTAACAACCATTTTTTTTTTCTTTTCCTTTCTTTTTTTAGGTTTGAGTGATGGATTTTAGGCCACTGAAGAGGAAAGGAGTGATAAAGTTAATGAGTAATATGAAATTGATATTGATTTGACGAGAAAAGTACTCTATCAGAAAAGAAAACGCATTGAGCTCTATTTATATTAAGATAATAATATTCTAAAATACAATTAGGATACTCTGAGGTCTTTTAATCCATTTAAGCTATTTGTTTTCAATTTAATTTTCCCTTGTTGCCATGAAAGATGAAGGAGAATCTCATTAAGAACTCAGAGTCCATTGCTTTTAACGCTTTATAGAGGGAAGATAGATGTCAATCTCTGGATGTATATATCAGTTCAGTATAATATTTCACATTTCTTGTTTTTTTCCCTCTTTGTTTATAAGTCACATTGTACAAGTATGGTCAACTTGGCTAAGGTTGTTAATTTACACCATCAAGTGTGCTCTAATTCTTTTATGAGGACGTGGCTTTTCTTTCTGTGTGGAGCAGTATGATGATTTTACTTTATTTATAAGTATGTGATTCGTCTGATTTTTTTTTTTCTCAATACAGATCAAGCTGTGGGGGTTTGAAAATAGGGATACTTTCATTGTATGAAGGTGGAGCAGTGAGAAATCCAGTTTGTATATTGGAAATCTAGTTCAATATGTCTTCTGCAAGCAAGGGTGACAGGAAGGCTACCCTTGATGCAGCCTCATGGCTGTTCAACGTGGTCACGTCTGTAGGAATAATCCTTGTGAATAAAGCCCTTATGGCTTCATACGGTTTCAGTTTTGGTATGACCACTATTTCCTTTGTCTTCCCACTTTTTGGTAACTTTGGTTGATCCTGTCATTATGTTACTAATTTAGAAGTTGCCATGCTTAATATGTGTTATCTGGATAACTACCAGTCTTTTGCGATCCATTTTGCTAAAAAATAACTGTGTGCTTGTCAGCTTGTGTTGGTATTTCTGAAGGAGTAGAGAAGGAGAAAGACTGTGTATGGTGCTTCTAATAGCCTTGATGTTTTATGGGTGTATTTCACTTTAATATAGTCATGTAGCTTCATTACAATTGGACCACTTTAGTAGTTTGACCTGGTTATGCATGAGGTGGGCTAACTGCATAAATGACTTGATAGACTCTTGATATAATTTAGCCTGAGATGGACTAGAAAAGATCCGAAATTGCATTTGACGTGGTTAGTGGAAACTATAAAATAGACACGTTGTATAACCTGTTCTCACCTTGATTACATTCTCTGTACAGAAGAAATTTACTGCTTTAACTTAAAATGCTTGATTGTGTCTTACTTTTATTGATCTTGAGCACTATAAACTTTTTCCTACTTGATAGTAGTTGAACAGGTTACCAATTGGCATTGGTGATGCTTATAAACAGCAAAACAATGTATGGTGTAAAATAGAGATAGAAATAAAACTTGGGCAAATGGGCCAACATTATATGTTATGCTTTCAGACTACATGCTGATGTTGTACACTCCTCGCAAACTTTTTGTCTTAGTGACTTACAAATAAAGCATAACCAGACCAAATGCAATATCTTTCTATTTGGTGTGATATTCAAAGCTCTCCAAAACATCATACAGGGGGAGAAGACACTAAAGTGATTTTTGTATGATTCATTTTTTTCATTTTCATGATTTTAATTCTGAGATTGATAATCACATGAGTATTGCCATCTATATCCGACAACTAGAACAGCCTTAAAATACTGAAAACATCAAAACAACATTGGATGATTAACACAAAACCTCTTATATAACTTGTCCACCAAAGATGAATGTGGTTTATGGTTTCTTCTGGTGTAACTAGTAAGGTTACAACTTACAAATTGCTTTTGAACTTCTGCACTAGTCCTGAGTCCTAACATGCTATATCAAATAATGCTAGTTATGCTATTATGCAGCTACAACGTTAACTGGTCTTCATTTTGCCACCACGACCTTGTTGACAACTATTCTTAAGTCCCTGGGATATATACAAGCCACTCATCTTCCATTATCTGATATCATCAAATTTGTCTTATTTGCAAATTTCTCCATTGTTGGAATGAATGTGAGTTTAATGTGGAACTCCGTCGGCTTCTATCAGGTAAATTTTGGGCTTTTCACCCCAAAAATATAAGTATTTTTAGCTTTGTAAATTGTAATATCTCCCCTGAGAGAGATAAGTATTTATAATGACTGTTTCCTTTTAATGAAATTGTGGTCAGATTGCTAAGCTGAGTATGATTCCAGTGTCATGTTTCCTGGAAGTTGTCTTGGACAATGTGAGATATTCAAGGGACACAAAGCTTAGCATTGTTTTGGTTCTGCTTGGTGTTGCTGTTTGTACAGTAACTGATGTCAGCGTCAATGCTAAGGGTTTTATAGCTGCTGTGATAGCAGTTTGGAGCACGGCACTGCAGCAGTATGTAAGTAACCATACTAACACTTTAAAAAAACCAGAGTCTTGGTCGGGAAATAGAATCTAATCAATTTAAATTCCTGTCATAAAAGCCAGTTCAAAATAGGTGAGCTCACTTTCAGATTCATGATGCTTGTTGGTAACCTTTGTATATGTACAAACTAATCAACTTGTTATAGATCTAAAAATTATGGATTGGGTAACCTGAACAATCTCTTTCTATGTTAATTTAGGTTTTTGTCATATCAACTGTTCTCAGATGCAACTTCTGGTCTGGAAGATTAAGATAACTTGTTCTTGTTGGTTATAATTCTAAGTCTTCCTGTTTTATGTAGGTGTCACAATCTAGATTTTTTATTGAGCTGATATGTTACATTACATTTTGTGCAGTATGTACATTTCCTCCAGAGGAAGTACTCTATTGGATCATTTAACTTGTTGGGCCACACTGCACCAGCACAGGCAGCTAGTTTACTGTTAGTAGGCCCCTTTATGGACTATTGGTTGACAAACAAAAGAGTTGATGCCTATGACTATGGTTTAGCATCCATTGTAAGTTACACTTTATCTTTCCTTTACTTTTTAATTTTAGGCTGTGAGTGAAAGTTATTGTTATCGAGTTGACACTGTCTTATCTTGTTTCTGCAGAGCACTATCCTCTTTTTCTATTATATATCTTATGCTCCAATTTATGAATTCTCGGAGATTTATATTTTATCTACCCTGATTTTGATTTGCCAATGATGATTCTGATCCTGCTTATATCCCTTTAATGGCAGTAGCCATATATCTCTTATGTATATTTGTAAAATTGGCACATGCTTGATATTCGTATGCATGAATAACTTGCTTGCAGCACACAGTTCGTGAGAATTCCCACACATGGGAACTCTAAGGAAAATTTCTATCATTTTTCATAACACAATTTATTCTGTAGAGGTAGTGAGATTCCTGTGCATTGATTCATACTCTCTGAAAATGACATTGGCATTATTTGAAGTAAAAGGAGAAGATCCAAATATGCTTATATTATTATATGTTAACTTGGTAAATACTGTAGTATATCTCTACAATCCTATATAGACTGTAGCTACTGGAACACTATTATTAAACTGAGCTGGTCTTGTTGTCTGCAGTTGTTCATCATTTTGTCCTGCACTATCGCAGTAGGGACAAACCTCAGCCAGTTCATCTGCATCGGTAGGTTTACAGCCGTAACATTCCAAGTCCTTGGCCATATGAAGACTATTCTGGTCCTGATCTTAGGATTCATCTTCTTTGGAAAAGAGGGTCTCAACCTGCAAGTGATTCTAGGTATGGCCATTGCAATAGCCGGAATGATTTGGTATGGCAATGCTTCTTCTAAGCCAGGGGGGAAAGAGCGTCGTAGCTTTTCCTTTAATAGCACTAAAACACAAGATTATAGTTCACTGCCTGTGTCCTCTGAAACTGATGAGAAGGTATAGAAAAAATAAATAAATAAATAGAGAAGTTCTCAGGAACAGAGAAAAGTAGTGAGAGAATCTTTTGGTGAACTGCATGAGAAAAGCACGTGCCCCTTAGGCTAGCTGATTTATTTTATTTACACATTGAGTGAAAGAATGCCCAGTTTATTTATGGAACATAATCATATATCTTTGCTTTTTTTAATGTTAATTAATCAGTCGTTTGTTTGGGGAGTGAGGTCGAGAGAAATTTGTTAAACGGGAAAAAAATCTACATTATGTTCCCATTTTGTTTTGTAGCATAAAATGTTACAGTTACTTTCACAGTAAAGTATGATTCAGTTTTCAAAAGGATCACTGTAGTGAAACAAGCTACCCCTCACACACACACAACAACAAAGAACCCAGACATTAAAGGAATAAAATAGAAATAAAAATTTGGTTTGTGGCAGTGGCTTGACCTTCCAGGACATGGGCATATGGACCCAGTTGCAGCCTGTGGATTATTAGTGCCACTAATGATAATTGATATTGTAAAGCCACTAAGCTACGTGGGCCTTGCAATCTAAGCCCCAAATTTTAATAGGATGAATTTTATTTATAGATAACTTGTATACAAAGAGGATAAGTTGTTTGTGCTGTGTATTTTGGTAGTCTCTGATGACTAGAAAGAAGTAGATTATGCATTCATCAATTTGTGAGGAGGGAAAAAAATGGTTGAAATATAACTTGTACCACCACTAAAACTGAATAAAGAGAATAGTAAATGCCTAACGTTATGGTTGGTGGGGGTAACGTAATCGTGAATAATTGAAGTTCCTTTGTGGAAGGTTTTCTTAAGATTCACTTGCTATGGTCCCAACACCAGCTAGATCTGCATATTTAACACAACACTTTTGAGACGATGGAAAAAGCAGGACCTGTAATAAAGGCCTGATTTTCTGAGACATGGGGAATGACGCATTCATGCAACACAGTAAAAATTAGGTTATAACTTGACATTTAAGGCGTCACGTACCTGCACTTCTGTAGCATCAGGTCAGCACCTGGTCCTGCCCAGACCTCAAAAATCTTCTTGTTTCAAATATCTTTTACTATTTTCATTTTATTTCACAAATTATTACAACTCATGCTATTTCCAATTCCCCGTGATTTGTATTGTTTTGTTTGCATTCCACAAACTGTTTTTAAACCTAAAATGCATTTTTACGGTCACATAATTTTAGAGGTTTGACTAAACTATTTTGACTTTTCGGACAGTAGTATTTTGTTTGTTGATTTTACTACTGACATTTCAAAAAATACTGATTACTCACACTTTATAAATATTTAAAAAAAAAAATAAGCCTTTGGAATTTGGAAGCTATTATATTATATTAGACTTTTTTTTGTTTGTAATAAAAGATTGTTGGAGGAGAAGAAATTTGTTGGTTGCAGAGGACAATAGGGAAGAATCATCCCTGGCCTGAAGTGAATCCGTTATATATGGTTGCAGAATGAGTTCGCCAATGAGAAAGCCTATGCTAGCTGGGCTTTATAATTGAGATTCTTCTATTGCCACTATATATATATATATATATATATATATATATATATATATATATATAATATATATATATATATATATATATATATATTCCTGCATGTCAATGTCAATTATTAAATATATTATTGCAAATCAAATTAAGTAACGATATTCAATAAAAGCAAACCCTTAAAAAGAAAAAAAAAAAAAAAAAAAAGAGGCAAGAAGCTTTGTTCTTCTTTTGGAGGGTGCGGCTGCGGCTGTTTTGTTCTTCTTCTTGTGCAATGTCTGATGTGCAACTCTACAATGCTTCTCTTGTTTTGGACCAGCTTTTCCAACAACCATGGGGGGAATAAATTAGAAGTTTTTCTTTATAAATAATTAAATGCTATAAATTGACTACCTCCGTAGACAAAATTATTGAAATTACAGCAAATAGGCCGAAATAAATTTTTAAGACAAAATAATATACAAGGCAGGATACTTTTATTTTAGACAGAAAGTGTTGTATTTTCATAATATAATTAAAATATATTTTAAAATTTTGTTAACTTTACTGTGAAATACAATTAAATTTTGTTTCATGGTCAACGTTAAGGTTTATATACACAATCATCAAATTATATATTTTATATATTTTAAGTGTCTAACTAATGTAATAATTATTTCAAAAGTCTTATATATAGTATTTAATTAGTTGATAATGAACCAATTTATATCGACACTTCTTAGTGTATTAAAATTAATCTTTTAAAAATATATAGTAAAATTAATCTCTTAAAAATGCATAGTAATTACTTCTAATACACAAATGCTTCGGCACAATAAAAAATCAGTCAAAACAGCCAACAAAATTCATTTAACATTTTATGACCTAAATAGTACTTTTAATCATGAGTATATTTTTAATGGACTGAGTGATTGTGACCCAAATTTTTATTAATTGACTATTTTAACTGATTTTTTTTATTGTGCCTATAGTTATACTCCTTCTGCTCACGATTTGAACAATCCATCGTTGATTTTGATTCCAAATATTAGTAGGTTTGGCTTATTATGAAATAACCCGCAAGGTTTTTTTCTTCGCTAGCTAGCTACTAGTCTACTACGTACTAGTAGTAGTGTAAACTAAAAATAGCACTTATTGCGCTATAAATCGTTGTTTTGTATGGAACGTACAATGTTACTAGTCAATCATCATTACCTAATCATCAGTAATTATATTATTTCAAAAGTTAAGATAGTCTAAATATCATATAGTTCTCCGTCATATAGGGGTAATGAAAAAAGAGAACCATAGTATCTTTTTATTACTCCCTCCGTCCACTTTTATTTATCTTTCTAGAAAATTTATTTGTCCACTATTATTTGTCATTTTAGATTTTCAATGAAACATTTACAATCTTTTTCCAGTTTTATCCATACATACACTCTCTTTTTATCTATTACAATTATTATTGCACAAAAAATTATAATGATAATTTTATCATTGTACATTTATTTCTATAAATTTTTTTATGTTTTCATCACCTTCTTAATAAATGTGCAATACTCTAAAACGTCAATTAAAAGTGAACGGAGTACATGACTTGTGCAAGATTTTTCCAACATTCATACGTTATCTTCCGTGTACGACATGCGGCTCAATCGAGAATGATTCTAATTTAAATAATTTTAGGTGTATATCATAAAAATTAATTATTATCAATCACCATATATAATAATATAATTTTTTAAAATTATTAATTTAATATAATATATAGTATTTAAAATTGGATTAAAAAATTTGAGTATTATATATGATAATTGATGATTACTAATTTTTTTACATAAATCATTTCTCTTCTAATTTAAGTTGAGCTGAACCATGCGAAATCCCTAGGGCATAGAAATTAATTAAAGAGCTATGAATTTTTTTTTTCCCGTGAAATCTGCTTATAAAATGCCAAAAGTTAGGTTCTAATACAGCTGCTACAAGGTCCCACTCTATTGAATTTATCTGTTTAAGCGTGACCAAAGCCATCCTGGCCTAACAATTCGGTGGGGGATAGAAATAAATTATTAGGCGATCTTAATTATTACTAACAATTACTATAAAATTATACACTTGTTATTTGATCTATCTGTGCAAGTTAGTTTCAACTTCGTTTTTCCACCACGTGTTCATAGTTTTATTGAAGATTTGCATGCCCTCAATGACATATAGTAATTGAAGTCAACATCGTCGTTACTAAAGATGAAATTTCCCTAATTAAGATTATAATAAATAACAAATATATATGTTTGTGGCATATGCATAATTTGTTAGTACGTATGTTGTTAATTATATATCATCCCTAGCTCTAGCTAGGTTAAGAAGGGGACAAAAAGCGATATAATAACAGAAAACTCCATCAAATAAACACAAATGTTTCTAAATAAATCGCATACCACAATTGCTAATAATTAAAGTACTATCTTGTTAGCTAATGTATGTAATAATTAAGCAAAGATTAATGAAGAGAAAAAGCCATGGCCTTAGATCCGTGGAATTTATTTACATTATTACGTTGTTGATTACCAAAATAATTGGGTAGGGTCGCTCTCAAAAGGTCATGGCTCCTCTCGTGTGGCATTGATTTACATTCTCATTTCTCTTTGTACTTTGATGCAAAGAAAGACCAAAAAGAGCGTGAGACCCACCCCACCCCCCAAATAAAGCCCCTCTCCATAGCCGATGATAAAAGCACTAGATAGATAAATAGATAATAATCATGGAACTTTCATTAACACACACATCCCCCTTTTTTTTATATATATATTTTGCTTATTTATTATTTTAAAACTTTAAAAAAGATTTTAGACACTCTCACTCTCAACTCAAGTCTCTCAACGTAACGTAACGTAACGTAACCCACCTATGCGCACGCCCTTATATAATCCATCCATCCACACCGTTAGTTCTTTCCTTCCTTCACTACCTAGCTAAGGTACATGGCCCCACCCTAGTCCTTTCATGTAGGACCCTCAAAACCCTTCAATTATTTTATGCGCGTGCTTGTGCACGTGTGGTGTCCTCTCCATCTCTATCTTCTAGCTACTATCTTTCATTTCCTTTCCTTCATCCTTCTTTTCTTCTTCCCTCTATTAATTGGCAATATATATATATATATATACACCCCCAACCCCAACCCCAACGTTACCTCACACATACACCGCATGTAATATAATTAAGGAGGTAGACGTACATGAAGAAATACGACCATTTCTTCACCTGTCGAATACGTTGTCGTTAATTTCACTTTGAAGGCTCAACCAATAAAAAAAAAAAAAAACAAGGGCTCGCGTGTGTGTGATATATATATATATATAGTTTGCTAATAGTAACAGTGACAAGTTTGGCCAACGTGTCGGTGACTGAGCAGTCAAAGCAACAGGTGGTGTGTTGAAACTGTGCCATTTGCCACGTCATCGCACTGGACAGCAGCACGTGTTGATCGCAGCTTGAGGTCCCGCCACATCATAATCATCACCTTCATCATCAATATATATATATATATATATATATATCAATTTCCCCTTCCTCTTTTTTCCATTTCTTCTTTCTTTTCTCTCCGCAAAATTTTGATTTCATTTTTCTTTTCATTATTGCATTCTTTTGTTCTTTGGTGAAACAAACCCAAAACCTTTTTTCTTTCCCCATTTTCAGTGCCGATTTATTCACTCATTCATGCAGACGTACGAGAAACACCATCACGTATGGGACCCATTTTTGTGTGAAGCCATACTCCTGTGGCCCCATTCTTGATTACGAAGGGAGTGACTCAGTGATGAGTGAGTAAAAATATTTCATCTGCCACTCATCTTTGCTCTGTGTGTGTGAGAGAGAGACGGTGACTAACTGACACCACGTCACCCTCATCAAATAACAAACTTTTTAAGGCACTTCCTTTCCTTAATATTATTTGATTTGGGAAATATTTGAGGCAAAAAAAAAAAAAATCAGCTAAAACAAGTCAACAAGATGTGCACAATATATATAATATAAATTGCACAATGTATATTATATGTAGTGCACAACGTATATCATCTATTGTGCACAACATATATCACATATTGCAACGTCATCTTTCTTTGCAACATGTTATATATGTTGTAGCATGTCACGAATTCCAATTTTATCAAACAAATAATATATTATATATTAAAAAATTTAGCAGACAAAATAAAAAATAAGTTCTATTATTACGCTACGCTTCATAGCAAAAAGAAACTAATGAAATAACATGTTATAGCACACATGAACAACACACACAAGGAATAGGTGAAAAGCACACATTTAAATATTGTTAAAAAGCACACATCCTGGTACGTTAAACATGACATGTTGAATAAATGGATATATATAAAGTACACAACGTGATATTTTTTCGTTTAATAAGTATTACTAAAATAATGAGCAATAGGCAAAAACAACTTTAATTTTATATCAAAATTTTATATTAGAAAACAATCAAAATTCATAAAACTATATAAGCAAAGTGAGCAAACATCCATGAAGAACACACTGCTGTAATGGGGAAAATTAAGAATGTTCTTACATGAGTCATACTCTCACTTAATTTCATCATGTGCTCTGCAAAAAAAGTCATTCCACAACTGCAAATATGACTTGTGAATATAGTATGATATGATTTGATGAATCCTCAAACAATTTCTATGGTTTATGTGTATGATAAAAGACAAACAAACTAATTGAAATGAAATTATTCAACCTCATGATATTCTCTAAATTAATTATAAAAATAATTACAGTCATTAAACGTTATATAATATGAATTGTAACCGCTGTCCCTTAATTAATTAAATTGGTATTAAGTGATTTGTGCTATTATACATGTGTGTGGGCCCTCATTGTATAAAATACTAGTTGGATCAATATTGAATGTATACTAGTTGTACCACCAACATTTCTCCACAACAATATAATATAATACAATTACCATTAACTAACTAAAGAGTTTCTGGGACTCGGCGATACTCTACTCCCCTATATATACTACTATAGCTTCCTGTCTTATAAAAAGATACTCCCTCCCTTTTTTTTTTTTTTTAATTGTCTTTGATTTTTCTTACGGTACCTTTTGAGGACCTTAAAAAATAATTAAAAAGATAGAATTGGGTTCAATGGAAATAGAGAGACCCATAAGTAGTCAATTTAATTGCAATAATGTTTGTATTAGAGCATAAATACATTTAACAAGTATAGAACATATCATATATATATATAGGATATGTGTTTTACATATATGTACTATATAAATAACACATATTTTATATTATGTACAGCACATACTACTTGTAGGATTGTTGGAGGAGAAGTATTATTGTTTTAATTGAGTGCCAGGTGGCATAGGATGTACACGTGGAACCTGGTGGTAGGAGTGTGTTGGCATAATAGTAAAACGGTAAAGACAGAGATGTGAGAGTGTAGTGTGAGTAGTGACGGGTGAGGTGAGGATAGTGAAACCCAGAGCCAGACGCGAGAGTGGGGAAACTATTTTGGGACTGAAGTGAGTGAAAGATAAATTGTGCTGTCGTTAGCAAATATATATATATATATATATATATATATATATATAAGTATATAGATAGATTCAAACTTTATTTCATTTTTATGCTGATCTGAGTAACTGTAAAAACTGATTACCCCTTCCACTTTCAGTAATTGCTGCATCCACTCTCCTTTTCTGTTTCTGCCCCCTTTTGTTTATTTGTCAAGTTAATTCACTTGGATTTTGGATTTGTTCAACAAAATCTTAAAATGACATTAACGAATATATGAGCAGAGTTTATAATTAATGATGTATACTTGTATACTCTACTGCAAGCTAGTTTTTTTTAAATATAAGTGGTCTTTATAATTTAATAATGCGATCTTCAATTTACTATTTCTATTTAATGTAAATTAAACTACATTATAGACATGTAAAATTAAAGAGAATTACTAAAATATAAGATAAAAAATTAAGTATTTTAAGATAATAAACCCTTTTGAGAGGTATACGAGGATTACAACTGCCTAGAGATAAACCCAATAAGGGGCATTTTCGCTCTTTATAAACAAAATCACAAAGTATTGAGTAATAATATTTTTTCAGTTAAAACAATAAGAAAAATATTTTATTATTTTTTGAGTTAAATAGCATTTTAATCTTATATATTCATTTAGTAGGTTGAATAATTAAAGTCAAAATTCTTATTCTTTTATTTTTTTTAGTTGGTATAATTTTGTACTCCTAATAATTACTTAAAGATTAAAAAAATAATTGAGTAACCGTAAATTTTGAAAATATTGATAATATTAACTAATTTGGTTATCTCATCTATATTAAAATGAAAATTGAATCACTACTTTTTTTCCTAATTTTTTCTCTCTTTATTTTTTAGATTTTTTTCTTTATTACCACGATCTTCTCCCGCTCAAATTGCAATTGATTTAAAAATTTTCAAAGTTGTAATAAATATTTTCAAATTATGTTATCTTAAAAACTTTAGAAATCAAATGCGATTTTAAAAAATGATTTCACAAAATCAAAACTCATATCCATAATTTCAAAATAAAAAAGATAATAATTTCTATAAAAACAACAGAATCTTGAAACTCCCATACGCACCAATAGAATTCCAGTGTTCTTAAAATGTGTTTTGTCTGTGTGTAAATATGTGTAATTTGTACATAAATATGTGCATAAAAATATGTGTTGTTTGTACTTTCTTGTACACTTGCATGTATAAACTGAAACCATAGTGTTCCTGAAAGTAATGAAAGCAAAGGTGCAAGTAAGATGAAAATGGGTGGAGAATAGAGAACACTGTAGCCAACAAATTGAGAAAGATAATTATAGTTACTACTTTGATTTAATTTGCTGCTTATTTTCATGGTCACCTAATAACTCAATGGCATGAGCGAAGCGAGCATGAATTGAGGTAGTGTAGCGCACATATCCTTGGAGCTCTCATGCTCTACTTGTCAAGGAATCGTGACAAGAACAGCATCATATTAGGGCTTAATTTAGTAATATTGTGGTTCTCAAAAAACTGTTGAGCTCCTTAAGCTCTTAAAAAATTACTTCTTATTGCTTCTTTGAGTACCCTTGACTCTAAAAAATTAAAAGTAAAAGTTTCTTAATTTTTTAAGTTACCAACTCACCTTAGATTTTCTGAAATGGCTTGAAGCAATTCTTGGCTTAAGTTTTGTTGTTGTTGTTGCTGGTAATATTGCGTGTTAAACAAAAAGGTCACTAGAGAAATCGCTTAGAAGATTTATTTAAAAAAAATGCAATTTTAGCAGGATTTGTTATTTTTTATTTTAGCAAGATTTATTTTTTTGTAAGTGGGATCACCATTCAAGTGTTTGGATGAATTGATAGGTGGCACATTTACGGAAGTGCACTTAAATTTTTTTTTCATATTAACTTCTGTTTGACTAATTGAAAAATCATATTAATTAGAGAATTATGATAGGTCAACTACAGAAACAATGAAAATAACTAAAAATAGTTACAATTAATTAATGATGTCATAAAATACTTTCTCTGTTTCTTAAGTTGTTCAATTTTAGTTGAGTAATGTTACGCGTACATCACAAAAATCAGTTATCATATGTAATAATTTAACATTTTAAAACTAGTAATCCAATTTTTATTATTATACATTAATCCAATATTTTAAAAGTTGGATTATTAATTTCAAAATGTTAGATTATTATACATGATGATCAATTTTATAATGTACATAAACATTTCTCATTTTAGTTGCATACATGGATTTAGAGTGAGTATTGTAATATCTCAATTTTAGAAAAATTTAAACATATTTTATAATATTACGTTTAATATTTATTATCTCTTCTTACTTATTCACTATATTTATTCTCTTTCTTTTCAACTAAGATATAACTGGAAAAAAAATTAATAAGAGTTATCTATATTCTTAAGTTGACAAATTAAAAAAATTAATTTATAGATTAGATAAATTAAAAAATAAAGGAAGTGATTAATTTTTTATTGAAGTTTTAAAACAATATATAAATAGCATGAAATAAAACTTTTCCTAAAAATTACAACAATTGTGTAGAGTAGTTTTCCAGGAAAAACATATATAATAGTAATCAGATTATTAATACCTTTAACCTTTTATATCACATTTCCTTCTCATCAACAAACAGATCACATATAAGTCAATTATATTTTAAGAAAACTTAATGCATAAATATAATGCTGGTTTGAATGTTATTATTTAGTTAAAATAAGATACTTTTTAATTGGAAATAAGATTTAAAAAAATCTTATTGAATTTTTTAATATGTTTGTGTATTAATTTTAAATAAAAGTATAATTTCTAAAAAAGTAAAACAATTTTTTTCATAAGCTATAATTTTCTTCTTCTAAAAAAAATGTTTTGTATAATATAAAAAAATATTTACGATTAAATAAAAGTCTTTTCTATATTACATCCAAATATAAATTAATTTTGTATCCATTATAAAATTACTTTCATTTCTTTAAAAGATGTTAATTAAAAATATCAATTAAAAAAAATTATAATCACATCCAACCAACTCCAATAATGGAAAAGCAAAAATTTAAAATTGAAAAAATATTTTCAGATGACGAGAGAAGTTAAACCAAAATTAAAATAGTGGCAGAGTCCAAATTTACAAATAGGCAATTAAATTCATTAAGACAGCTAAAAGAGAATTAAGACAGGTAAACTCTCAATCATAATAATGCATTGACTTGACAATAATAATAATAGTAAGACACTAATCCTTAACCAGTTGGAAATGAGGCATTGCACGCTTGTGTGTGATGTTAAATTAAATGCAACAGTGTGGTTGGTCAATAACTAGAGTTTTACTACTAATTTTAAGCAAGCCTAGAGTATTAATGAAGAAAGTGGTAGATTACTCAAAATATGGTATATATGAGGGTGGAAGAAGCAAAATAGTACTCCACAGTAAGAGTTGGGTGGGGTTATAAAAAAATAGTCCTATTACTATTAGTAAGATTAGTATTAGAGAAAGGAGGGAGAGTGTGAGTGTCACATGGCATGTGAGCAACAGCTGTGTCTCCGTCCACTCTTGATTGATAAATACCCTTCTCACCTTCCTTACTGCGACTTTTGACTCTCTCAAATCACTCCCACACTCTCTCTCCACAAAAACCAGAGCTAGCTAGCTCTGAGCTCTCTCTCTCTCTCTCTAATGGCAGAGCTCATACCCTAACCACAGCCACTCACGCACAGACACATACACCATACACCATACACCATACACCTCACCACTCTCTTTCCCATCTTTCTCTTCATCGCTTTCCTTCTCAAAGCAAAGCTCTCCCACAAAATGAAACCCGTACATACCCAAACCACCCCTCTCTGTTTCTTCCTCTTCTTCTCCGTAGCCACCATACTCTCCGCCGAAGCAGCCTCCTCTGCTCCCAGAGACCCAACCCAGCAACTTCTAAACTTCAAAGCCACTCTTCCGAACCCGAACCTGCTCCCCAACTGGCTCCCGAACCACGACCCATGTTCATTCTCTGGCATCACCTGCAACACCACACAGCACATAACCACCATAGACCTCGCATCCATCCCACTAGCCACCAACCTCACCGCCGTGGCCACCTTCCTCCTCACTCTCGACCACCTCCAGCACCTCTCCCTCAAATCAACCAACCTCACCGGCCCCATTTCCGGCCCAAACTCCTGCGCCGCCACCTTAACCACCGTAGATCTGTCCCAAAACACAATCTCCGGCACCCTCGAAGACATGTCGTTTCTCTCCTCCTGCTCCTCCCTCCAGTTCCTCAACCTCTCAAACAACCTCCTCGAGTTCCCACCATACGGTTCCCCCAAATGGACCCTCGACACCAATAACAAACTCCAAGTCCTAGACATCTCCTACAACAAGATTACCGGCCCCAACGTCATCCCCTGGATCCTCTCCACCGGCTGCGACGGTCTCCTCCACCTCTCCCTTAAAGGAAACAAGCTCACCGGAGAACCTGACTTCTCCGGTTGCGGGAACCTCCAGCATTTGGACCTCTCCGCCAACAACTTCTCCGTCGCCGCCATTCCCTCCTTAGGCGAGTGCTCATCCCTCGAGCACCTCGACCTCTCGACAAACAAGTTCTCCGGCGACATTGCCCGCACAATCTCTCCCTGCAAAAACCTCGCCTACCTCAACATCTCCGGTAACCAGTTCACCGGTCCGGTTCCCAATCTCCCCTCCGGTTCCCTCCAGTTCTTGTACCTCTTCGGTAACCACTTCACCGGCCAGATTCCGGTAAGCCTAACGGAACTATGCTCCACGCTCGTGGTACTCGATCTCTCCTCTAACAACCTCACCGGAAATGTTCCAGCGGAGTTCTCGGCGTGTTCGTCTCTGGAGTCGTTCGATATATCGAAAAACAGGTTCAAGCACGAGCTGCCGATTGAGGTGTTCGTTCCAATGACGAGCCTGAAGGAGCTGGTGCTTTCTTTCAACCAGTTCGTTGGGGCGATACCAGACTCTGTTTCGAAGCTGGTGGGTTTGGAATCGCTGGATCTGAGTTCCAACAATCTTTCAGGTTCAATCCCGAAGGCACTGTGTCAGGATCCTGGGAATCGTTTGAAGGGACTGTATTTGCAGAATAACCTGTTCACGGGTTCTATTCCCCCAACGCTCAGCAACTGTTCCAACCTCGTAGCATTGGATTTGAGCTTCAACTACCTCTCGGGCACTATCCCTTCGAGTCTAGGGTCACTCTCTAATTTGAAGGACTTGATCATATGGTTGAACCAGCTGCACGGGGAGATACCCCAGGAAATAGGGCACATCAAGACGTTGCAGAACCTGATACTGGACTTCAACGAATTGAGCGGGGGAATTCCTTCTAGTCTAAGCAATTGCACAGAGTTGAATTGGATCTCACTTGCCAACAACAGGCTCACAGGGGAGATTCCGCCATGGATTGGGAAGCTCTCGAATTTGGCAATCTTGAAGCTCAGCAACAACTCCTTCTACGGCAGCATCCCGCCGGAGCTTGGAGACTGCAAGAGCTTGCTCTGGCTAGATCTTAACACCAACATGCTCACAGGGACGATTCCGCCGGAGCTGGCGAAGCAATCGGGGAAAATCACGGTGAATTTCATCAACGGGAAGACCTATGTTTACATAAAGAATGATGGGAGCAAGGAGTGCCATGGTGCTGGGAACTTGGTGGAGTTCGCCGGGATCAGCCAGCAGCAGCTGAACAGGATTTCCACCAGGAACCCCTGCAACTTCACCAGGGTCTATGGAGGTACGATTACGCCTACCTTTAAAACTAACGGTTCATTGATCTTTTTGGACGCTTCGCACAACATGTTGTCTGGTTCCATCCCCAAGGAGTTTGGGGCAATGTACTATCTCTACATTCTCAATTTGGGGCACAACAATATCTCTGGTAAGATCCCCGAAGAGCTTGGGAGCATGAAAAACCTCAACATTCTCTACCTTTCCAACAATAGGCTTGAAGGGACGATTCCGCCGAGCTTGGCGGGTCTTTCCCTGCTCACAGAAGTTGATTTGTCCAACAATTTCTTGTCCGGGTTGATTCCGGAGATGGGTCAGTTTGATACCTTTCCGGCTAGCAGGTTTCAGAACAATTCTGGTCTGTGTGGAGTCCCTCTTCCACCGTGTGGGGCGGACTCCGGTGCCCGCGATGGTAACCAGAATCAGAAGTCTAATAACAGGAAACAAGCCTCTCTTGCAGGGAGTGTGGCCATGGGGTTGCTATTCTCCCTCTTCTGCATCTTTGGCTTGATGATCATTGCAATTGAGACCAGGAAAAGGAGGAAGAAGAAGGAGGCTGCTCTTGATGCCTATGTTGAGGGTAATTCCAATTCCGGCACCGTCAATGGCTGGAAACTGACCAGTGCCAGGGAAGCTCTCAGTATTAACCTTGCAACATTTGAGAAGCCCCTCAGGAAGCTTACTTTCGCGGATCTCCTTGAAGCCACCAATGGATTTCACAATGACAGTCTTATTGGCTCTGGAGGGTTTGGTGATGTTTACAAGGCTCAGCTGAAGGATGGGAGCATTGTGGCCATCAAGAAACTGATACATGTTAGTGGGCAAGGTGACAGGGAATTCACTGCTGAGATGGAAACCATTGGGAAGATCAAGCACAGGAACTTGGTTCCTCTTCTGGGGTACTGCAAAGTTGGAGAGGAAAGGCTTTTGGTTTATGAGTACATGAAATATGGAAGCCTTGAAGATGTTCTGCACGACCCGAAGAAAGCCGGGATCAAGCTGAATTGGGCAGTGAGGAGGAAGATTGCGATCGGGGCTGCAAGGGGATTGGCTTTTCTTCACCACAATTGCATCCCCCACATCATTCACAGGGACATGAAGTCAAGCAATGTGCTTCTTGATGAGAATTTGGAAGCTAGAGTCTCTGATTTTGGAATGGCGAGGCTCATGAGTGCTATGGATACACATTTGAGTGTTAGCACACTAGCAGGGACCCCAGGATATGTGCCTCCAGAATACTACCAGAGTTTCAGGTGCTCCACCAAAGGTGATGTCTATAGCTATGGTGTGGTCTTGTTGGAGCTGCTTACAGGGAAGAGACCAACGGACTCGGCTGATTTTGGTGACAACAACCTTGTTGGGTGGGTGAAACAGCATGCTAAGCTGAAGATAAGCGATGTATTCGACCCGGAGCTGATGAAGGAAGAGCCTAGCCTAGAGATTGAGCTTCTGCAGCACTTGAAGGTGGCTTGTGCTTGTTTGGATGACAGGGCTTGGAAGCGCCCAACAATGATTCAGGTGATGGCAATGTTCAAGGAAATTCAGGCAGGGTCAGGGGTTGATTCACAGTCCACAATAGCAACAGAAGATGAAGGTTTCCATGCGATTGAGATGATGGAGATGAGCTTAAAAGAAGCCCCTGAATTGGGCAAGCAGTGAAAGTCTCTGGAAGGAGTCTTTCTTTGTTCTTTGTTGGGGGAAGAAGAAAGAAAAAAGGAGGAGATGGCAGCACCACTCAGCTCCCCCCAAAAGATTTTTTACCTTCATCTTAACCGCTTATAATTTTTATTTTCAGATAAAAGAGAGAGGAAAACGGATAAATAGGGGATTGGCTGGGATCTTTGATGTATGTAGTCTTGGTTATTTTTATTTTTATACATAAAAAACAGTTGTTTAACATGTATATAAACATTTTCAGTTGTTACTCTTACCACCTGTGTGTCCTAGAATTTTATTCATTTTTCATTCATTGTTATGTTCTTTCTCTCAGTCGGATATAATCCTGAAAAAGGTCCTGTTCTGTTTGAACCTGCGACCCCAGTGATGGTGACTAAGTGGGAGGATCTTTTGGCCCTTTCCTTAGGCCTGTTAGATTTGTTTTTCCTCTCACTTTGATAAACCGCAACTTTTGCCAAGCATAAAATTATATGTCAAAAACAAATAAAACAAGTCCTTTGAAACCACCATAACATCAATTTTCTTTTCTTAATTAAGAAAAGCATTCCTTTCTGCGGTTCTCAAGATGTTCTGAGCCAAATTTCTGACTCTTCTTTGTTTGCTAGTTGAAGGGAAAAGCATCAATCTACTACTACTAGTGATGGTAGTAGTATAATTTTCTCCAGCTTGCTAAGTAAGTAATTTTGGCCTAAATAAGCAAACACATTACGAGTCAACAGTATAGGCTGTCCCTATTTATTATTAGCATATATCGCATCTATCTCCGTGCCACTTTAGTACTTTCACGTCCAATTTTCTCTATTTAATTTAGGAATAGTGTAGGTTTAGGTTTAGCCATCCGTGCCCTTGTGTTGAGCGTGCACGTTCCTTGGATCAACCTCAAAAATTAAATGCTTGATACTAACCCCAGTGCTTTGCTTTGCAAGTTGAGAGAAAATTACAAAAGGTGAATCAGGTTTTGCGCACTGCCATTTCCCAATGCATCTTTGCGTGATGTGGTGTGGCAGTGTGTGATTAGTAGTAGTAAAGAATTAGTAATAAGAATGTGAAGAACAGTGCAGTGTAGTATATAGTAGAGGATATAAGAGCCAAAATGTCACTTGTCAAAAGATGAAAAGCTACGGAGTGCTGGACCAAACCTTGACCTATTGAAAACAAGAGTGCTATGGTAATTAATTATTGTCACAGGATTTTGGATGATTAGTACTAAATAGTTCGGACCACAAAATTAAAGTGATTAAGAAACTCAAGCACTCAACTTCCTCATAAATACTACTAACAAGTTTGGTTGGACCATACTACTACTTCTACTTCTATGTGATGATTAAACAAAGATCCAAGTGCCATTATTGCAAACCTTTTTACATGCGAAATTAACATGTTTGTTCATAATTTCAAAGAATCTTCAACCCATGAGTGGATTGCTCATTTTTCTGATTAAGAAAAAGAGGCAGTAAAATGAATACATTTTGTCTGTTCTCCATGGATGTCGTGCTTTGCACGTGATGATCTGGATCATAGACGTGGTAAATAATTACTCTCTCTCTCTGACTGGGACACTGTGCCCCTCTAGTGGCTACCTATTTGTATATCATATGCCAGAACACATGGACATACATATTTTATAATATTCTATTAAATAAATATAAAATCAACAGTAAAGAATGGTATCCAGTAGACAAAGACAAATATTTTCAATAAATTACCCGTACTAATTTAACAGGGCCTTGATTTAGATGTATTAAACTTACATGTGCACTTTAACTTTTTGCGTATGTCCCTTTGCGTGACAGGTGACACAAACAACATTTGCCATATTACTATTACAAAATTTATATTTTGAAATTTACAAGTGAATGTATCAAATGTATATATATTTTTATATTATTAAATATGATGATGAATTATACTTATTATATTTTTTTAATAAAGTTCAATTGTGTAGATATAGATATTTACTTAAGACTTCTATAATAGATGTTCAAATAACATATTTCATATTATTATTATTATTGTTGTTTCCCTTACCGATGCAAACACTTTGAAATAATATGAATACTCGCACATACATCTGGATAAGAAAAAAAAGGACTTTGAGAACAATGCTTTGATTATACACGGTGGGGATGAAAATAGCAAAGAATCTGCACGAAATAATAATGTTGCATTTAATATGAAGCACTACGGCAATGTATTTCCCAGCTATTAAATACTCACCATGACTATACGCTATCAGTCCTTGATAGCTCACAGCGACTAATGTATTCGCATAATTAATGTGGCCTTTGTTTTTTTAATTAATTTGATTTCAATCCACTTTTTATTTTATTTTGTGTCGTACCCTTGTTCCATTGTATGGGTTACATCTCTGAAAGAGTTGGAAACACTTCAGTTTAGTCCTATAATCTGTCAATCTAGATTTATAGTATAAATTACAATGCTATTGTCGTTAGGAAAGTACATACGGTTAAATTACCCATTAATTCTTATAATTGTGGATGTTCCCCTACGAATCTTGTACGCCATATATATCACCCCGTGAGGAAGTATATAAATAAGGGTTAAACAAAACAAAAATAAAAAAATTGAAGTTACAGCGATATTTCCAAATTCCAACAGTATTGTTCCTCCACAATGCTACACAGAACAAAAGATAAAGAAAACGCAGCCAGAAAAATCAAACACGGAAATAGGTTAGGTCCGTTTGAAATATTTCAAAAATTGAAACGGCACCTAAGATAGAGATGATGATTTTTATCTGTGGGATATTGACTTAGGTTCAAAGTTAGTTGAACGAAACTCAACCAGAATATTGGAGTGTCACAGGCGTCCACATTTTGTGTGTGTGTGTGTGCAGTAATAATAATAAGTGATGGAACAGTTTGACCCAAAACTGTAGAATTTGATTCTTAGGAATGTAGATTGATTTATCTCTTTTGCATCTTGATCTTATAGAAATTGTTCCAAGCCCAACAAAGGGGGTTGTTCTGGAAATCATTCAAGGAATAAAGAATATGAAAAATTATTAGGTGCACCAATAACAAAAATTTCATATGCTCTGCATCATTTATTGCATAATACGTAATTTAGAAGGTTAACTATAATAAAAAAATGTGTGTTAACTTTCAAAAAATAAAATAAAATAGTTAATGTATCAAAATATAAATAGGATTTTACTAACAAGTGCTCTTAGGGCACTTGTTAAGGATACTTAAAATGGTAAGTTTTAAAAAAAATTTAACTATAGTGATGGATCCATTACATAGAAAATATAAAGATGCATGTTTTCAAGATAAATATTTTCTTTTTTGTTTTCTTAACAAGTGCCCTAAGAGCACTTGTTAGCAAAAACACATATAAATAATAGAGAGTAAATGAATTTCTTGCTCATATATAATCTCTCTTAATAATCATGTGGTTCTCACATTCCCAGCCACAGCTATCAGAAGGGCACGCGCAGGAAGATTAATTAATAGTAAAATATTATAATTATAGTAATTAACAAGTGTGTGATGTAAAATGAAAACGAATAAATCCAGCTCAACTACAAAGATATGTGGACAAAAGGCTGTAGTACAGTAGTACCAGAGGAAGTAATAAGGAGGGGCCATCCTCATTCCTCAATCAGTAGCTCACATATATAGTAATAAGCTCCATGATTTTAAGAAAAGATTCTAATGCAAAACGTGTACGGTCAAGATGGGAGTGTCGTTCTAATGCAATACATACTATCTATCTGGTAGATTTATTTATATATATATGAAGAAATTTGTAAGGACGGAACGGGATGGCTCACGCATTCCTTTCTTTTTCTTGCCGTTTCTATATTTGTTGTTGCCATTATCTGTTTTTGGTTAAATGTTCTTTTTCTTTTTTACTTGAACGGTGAGGTACAAAGACTAATGTCCAAAACAAGTAATTGATCGGTCGATGATGCCTACCATGTTATGTACTTTTTCAATTTTATGATGAATGAATTCCTCCATCTATTATTGTTTCTATCGTGGTTATGGAGCCCAAAGTGTCTAATAAGGAAAGACCAGCCGATAAAATTATTAAGTGCTATTGCATTATTGGAAAATGTCTGAATAAGAGGCAAGGCAAATTGTTATTTCAACGCACACTTTTTTGTGTGTTTTATTTAGACATTTATCTTATATATAATTATTATTGTTATTGCTACATGGTACAGGAAAACAAAACTCAAAAAGTGCAAATTTTCATAAGTACTATTAAGTAAATTTCGTCGTGTAAACCCTATATTCTGACTAAATACAAAAAAACTAGTTTAGTTATCAATTATATGAAGTCTTATAGCTGATAATACAAAAAAAACTAGGAAGTCTCATTGTATACTCTAAATAAAATATAAAAGATAGCAGATACATAGTAGTTGATCGAGTTGAAATAATTAGAATGAATGGAGGTGGTAGCAAATGGGTTTAAGGACCATGGTACTCCTCCACACGTGGGACCTATCAGAGACAGGAAAAGGAGCAGTGTATGTATGGGGGCAAGTGGGCCACATCAATATTATTACTATTATTATTATTGTGATGAATGAATGAGTGAGCGAGTGACGCACACTTTCCACCTTCACCTTCAACCATCGCTAACTTGCATCTGCCCACGTGCGCCCTCTCTGGGCCCCACCTTCCCATCTGGATAAATATATATCCTTACCTCATCACATTCAATAATAACTAAATCAAAATCTTATTTTTGAGTCTTCGCAACTAACATTTTCTTCCCTTTTCTTTTTGTTCGCTCGTTTTATGCGCCGTATTATTTTCATGCGGTCAAGAGAAAGCTTTAATTAAGAATCAAATATTATATTTTAAAGTGTTCAACTTTTTAGTACTGAGTTCCTAGCTGCTACAATTTTAAATTCTCTTTCTTTTAGGAAATATCTAAAAAAAAGCTCATGGATTCCGAGCACGGACGTGGTCATGCTTGGTTGCTTTCGAGTATCGGATAAGTGGTGGTAATTGATAAACGTAACTCATAAAATGACCAAAAAAAAATATAAATTTCAATTGTTACATTTTTCTCTTCGGGGTACATATTTATATAGGTTTCTTAAAAAAAATTAGTAGTATATATTCGTTAATTATATGATTTCTTGCCAGAGTATTATTTGAATAGTAAAAAAAAAAAAAGGAAATATTAGGCAATAATATTGGTCTTCTGTCTCTTGGTCATTGCACGAGTGCGAAAGTTTGTTTAACTTTGAGGGTGTTATGGGATATGATGATTGTTGATTATCATTATTAGCTACTAGGGGAACAAAAGGGGAAGGATAGCACATACATACACTAGTTGTGAGTTGTGGTACGCAATATAATGGTAGGTGAGGGGATTATTATATCAATAATATATATATATATCATATATGATGAGTGGAAGCAAGATGTATATATTGTATTTGTATGTATGTAGGAGTAATTAACTGGAAAAAGGCTTTGGCCAGAGCGAGCGAGGAGCGAGCACAACTCAATAATTTATTTTTTAATTTGAAGAATTAAATAAGTCCATAATACGTGCTTGGGGTTCCTCATTCACCGGACAGCGTTCAGCATAAGACCTTTGGCTTGTCTCTACTATTTATTTATTTATCTATAAAAAATTTAAAAAATAAAAATAGGAGTTGTTAGATTCAAATCTGGGCCATGCACTCCCCTCCTACCTTAACGCGTTTCAATTAAACTAGTATGTACTACTATTCTACTACCCTTCAATCAAATAATTGATGAGAACTACGTAAAATGTTTTAAATGTTCCCTTGCCTTGAATTGCATTGGAATCATATATTATTATTATATGTATAAACTACTCCTCCTAAACAGCCACATTATATTAACGTTTACAATTGTAGACTCAGCTCAGATCTCAGAGGCACTTCCAGCTTTTGAAGAGAGAGAGCATTGGGAAAGATATCACTTAGTCGTTAGTATTCCATATATATAAACATCTAAAACTATGACAAGCATACATAGTATAGATTCCGTGTGAGTGAGGAACACGTTATAAAAGTCTCCAACTATTTTGAAAAAAAAACACAAATGATTGGGAAAAAAAAAAATCAGTCAAATCAGCCAACAAAGTCCATTTAGCATTTTATGACCTAAATAGCATTTTAATCATGAATATATTTTTAATGGATTGAGTGATTGTGACCCAAATTCCTATTTGTTAGCTGTGTTTGCTAGTTTTTTGTTGTACCCCTAACAATGCTAAAAAAAATGTTATATATACAGTAAAAAATCAATTAAATAATCAATCAATAAAAATAAGATTTTGAATCATAATTACTCAGCTCCTTATAATATTAATAATTATTTGGATAAAAAACAAAATTAAAATAATTGACAAAAGGTTAGTTAGAAAAAAGTTGAGTATAAATGATTTTATTTATGAAAGTTTAGTACGTAGAATACTTATTAATTAGATATGAGTACTGGTAATTATATATATCATTATCATTAAAAGAAAGGAGGATAACAAGAAAGGGCGGGTAGTAGCCCTCGAAATTGTTAGGAAGCAACAGAAGAAAACAAGGCCAAGTAAACTAAATATTATTATGGAGGAATGAAACCTCAAAAAGCAAGGCACAGAGTGAGAAAGAAAGAAATAGAATACTAATGTAAAGTAGTAATGTGAGAGAGAGAGAGGGGTAGTGATACCTTGAAATAAGGGTTTGAACGTGGAGGACACGAGGGACCACGTGGGGGTCTCCGGTGGCACCGCTATGTGCGTTCAAGGAACCTCTGTTTAGTTTTTAGCCTCCAAACTTACAGTTTTATTATTATTTTTCGAGGTGGACCCTGCTTTTTACGTACTACTACTCTACTTGTTTATTTTTCTTTACTTACCAATAATAATAATTTCAATATAGAGAAGATCCATGCCATGCGTATTCTCTTCAAAGTAAGTGATTTATAAAACTACTACTACTACATAGTACTAGAGATTGGGGTTAGTAAAAAATATATATATGTATGTGAGGATAAACTTGGACTTTAGTAGGGCTCACGTGCTTGTCCTATATATCCTTCCCTCCTTAAACAACGTGCTCTTTTCCCACCCAATTTTATACTACTAATTAATTAAGTTTGAGTCTCCAATTGGGAGGGTCAATCAGGATGAGTCATTCCATTCAAGGGACGGAACCTTAGTTTGAGGAATCCAAGTTATTAATGTCCGTCCGTGGGCACTTCGAAAAGAAGGTTGGACTGCAAATTGCCCAAACATATGGGATTCCTTTGTATATAGTATATGCTGGCTGTGTCACAGCTAACTTACCTTGTTCATTCGTGTGCATATATGTTTACACAAAACATTATTTACGGTATATGATTATATATGCTATATATTTATTTTTAAGCAATTGATTCTAGACCTTTTATTTAAACAACATAATAATCAGTGAATGAACAAAATGTCCAGTATAGATAGATAGATATATTAAGAAGTTCGTTTTGGTGGTAACACTCATTCGAAAGCAACCATGAAGAAATTAAACCCAGTAACAATGTACTAATTAGAACCATATATACTAGAAGTCCTTTTATTTATTCCAGAACGTTGTGAGTTGTATGTATCTCTGTATTCTTATAACTATTGCATTAATTAATTTCCTAGCTATAAATAAACGTCACATGGTGGTTGTATTTGTGTGAGTGTGTGTGTGGAAGTTGTTTCCTAATATAATTTCGTCAAACTATATATCTATCTATCTATCTATATATGATGATATCTTACCTGTGTCAGTACTTATCTCATTGTTGAGGTTTTATTTATAAGACATATGGCCCCATATTGCCAGCTCCAACAATCATATATAATTTATTTTCTTTCTTTGTTTCCCTCCCTCCCTCCTCCCTTTTGTATATATATATATATATATGATACTTGAATTGATATATGATATTATTGATGATATAGGTAATTCAATGAATCTACCAGCTTGAATTCCTATATAAAACAACATTGTGTGCGTGTCCCTATCGCGCGTGCTGACTAGCTAGTTATCGAAAAGCATCTTGTTCTTATTCTGGAAATTCGTTTTCAGACTTCTGCATGCTTATTGATCATTTAATTTGTTTATCTTATTCTCTACTACCTTCTAATCTAAATAAATATATATATACATATCAGCATCAGTTTGATAGAAAATATAAATACATTATCTTTGTTCATGTGCCAATAATGTTATGTGTTGACTTCTTCCTAGCTAAGAAAACAGTTCAATACTACTACATACCACACATTTTTTCATTATTTCATTATGTCAATTTATGTCTAAACATTTATGTTTGCTTCAGCAGCCCATAAGCCACTAGTAGAATTCCATTGGTCCATTTAAACAAGATAGAGCGAGGTTAAAATACAACACAGATAATTTGGTTTGGCCCATTATGCATTAGTCAACATGTTCCATCCGAAAGGCCCATTATTTGAAACATTTCTGATTTGTGTCGCCAGAGGCATATCATGGTCCAGTGGACAGTGGGGTCTAAAATCTAAATTTACAATACTGATAAGTTCCCTTCGAACACGCACAACATAAACTAGTAAGCCCCAAAACAAAAAGAGGGACTAAAGTGGCCACATTCATTAGTTTACTTATACACAAATGTTTGAGGCACAATAAAAAACTAGTCAAAATAGCCAACAAAGTCCATTTAACACTTTATGATGGTCCAAATAACACTTTTAGTCATGAGTATATTTTTAATGGGCTGGGTGATTGTGGCCCAAATTCCTATTTGTTGACTGTTTTGGCTGGTTTTTTGTTGTGCCTCTAGCAATGCTCTTAATTATATATGCTAAAATTATTTGACTTAAGTTAAAAGTGTAATATTAATAACAAAAATATCTGCGACATCCATAGCGAGGTTCTAAAATATTCTCATTCTTATGCCTTAAAGTTGTCATTAGGGAAATTTGTTTGAGAAGTTGCATCATATGACTATAAGATTTACTTCATTTTGTGTCCAATAACATAGGCTGAACAAATTAAACGATCAAGTAATTATTACAACACAAATCACTCGCCATATATTCTTTTAATTTTTTTGGATAATCACATCAAACATTTGGGACCGCACCTATTACAAGTACGCACTATATATGATGATAAACTCTAAGAATTAACCAGACCAAATATTGCTGGTTTATATGAAATTAAAACCCAAAATATAATCAATACACATACACTAGTTCAGCAAAGCAATGCATGCATGCATGTAAATATCTGATAAAGTTCGTCTCTACTTAATTATTCCTTTTAATTAACAAAACACACCTCTAAGTCTCTAACAATATAATGGTTGGTGTATAAAGTGAATACACTAGTTATTCTTAATTCTTATTACATACATAGTAGTATGTGGCTACCACAAGAAATCGTTGAGTTGAGAAGGATGAGTTTGGGAGTCTTCAAGATCGTTGGAAGGAGAGTGGACATGTCTGCCTTCATAAGTAGTAATCACCATCCTTGGATCCTCAGCTAAGCGCTCCACTCGCTTCTTTACTCGGCAGTTGTCTTGTGTGCAACGGTAGTAGCTTCTGCATTCATACACATATATATCTGGTTAGAGTAAACTCGCCGGGAAGAGAAGCGTTTCATAACTTTCAAGTACTACATTATATTTTTTTTTTACAATATGACCCATAGCACACGTTGGTCTTGGATATTAGTTAGATGTATTTATTTATAATTATAATGTGATCTCGATTTATGTAAAGTAAGACTTTTAGCATGCAATAAAACTGGGCATTATAATGCTTTTTCATACAATCTGGACGTAGATATATATAAAAAGGAGAGAAAAAGAAAAAGTTGTTAGTGAATTGGAAAATAAAGAGGGGATGAAAGACCCACCACTTTATACCTATGTCGTTGATGACAAAAATTTATGGAGCAAGAGCTTTATATATGTATGTATACATTGGCATGGAAAAGGCAATAAAGCCCTCTATCCCTAGCTACTAATTAATAATCATATATGTACATGTATGTATGTTTCCATTGTAAAATAAACATTCCTCAAGACATGCACGAAACCCTATAAAGGGGGCCGGGGGAAATTAAAGTCTTAAGAACAGGAGCCCTACACTGCACTAGTCTGCCTTCTTGATTTGTTAAAATTTAAAACTCATCCTCCTCGCTAAATAGCTCCTAATTAATTAAGTTAGTTCAACATTCATAAGTTTCATGCTAGCTAATTAATAAGAAGTAACTAGATACATATATATATACCTGGGGTGTTGTGTGTTCTTGACGACTTTCTGGCCGTACTTCCTCCACTTGTAGCCATCATCCAAGACGTCGACATCGCTCATGGTCTTGAAGCTGAACCTTGGCTCCCGCACCCTCCTCCTCCCCTTCATTATCTTCTTCATCTTCATCCCTAAATACTTATGACCATCCTCTCTTTTTCCCATCAAGCATTCCGTTACTCCTCCCCACCATGCCCTGTAGCCATATATATATACTACTTCTTCATTCATTCATTCTATCCATCAATCATATATAACCCCACTTTTTTTAATTAATTAGCTAGATCTGTATATCTTATTTATATATATATATATGAAGGAAAGGTTAATCACAAATTAAACTAACAACAACAGGCCGGATAATCAATTAACATGCATGGTCATTGTTCTGGTCCTTTTCGAGCACTTAGTCGACCGAGCACTTGGCCGACTTCAAATGCCAGAAGTCCGAACACAGGAGAAAGAGTAAAAGTAGAAAGTATACTTCATTCAACCTGCCTAAAGAGGTGTTGTGCTCTCTATTTAAAGAGTAGTCGACTCTCTCCCTCTTAATGTGTTATCAGATTATAGCCGTTGGGGACGTTACAAGATTAACTCCTCTTACTGTTGTCCGTTTATAGCCGTTATGTGGTCGTTGCAATATTTGTCACATATATCCAATAAAAGTAACATTGAACCGAGTTTACTAGGCTTAGTCCACTACACAGCCCCCGAGCTTGGGCCTAAACGAGTTTAGGTCTGAGCTCGTAAGAAATCTTAGTCCACTACAGTCATATATATATATATATATATATATATATATATATATATATAGATGGGATTGTGAATAAATAAATAAATAAGAGAGAACATGCAGGCAGTTAGTTAGTAATAATAAATAAATGAATTAATGATGATCTGACCAGGAATTAGCAGTGGGTCCTGATCTGTTGAGGGAAAGGAGTTGTTGTTGTGGTGCTGCTCCCAAAGAAGAAGTAGTGAAGAGATGTTGGTGTGGTGGTTTGGGAAGAGGAGTAGTGGTGGTGGTGGTGGATGCGAGTAGGGCTTCAACTAATAGATTTGGAGGAGTAGTGGTGGCGGAAAGCCCTACTTGTTCTTGCGATGAAGAAGAAATTAGTGGAGCTGCTATGGCGTTATTAGCAGCCCCCAGAGGAAGAAGGAAGCTTGAAGAGATTAGGGTACTTGTCGCCGCCAAAGGAACCAAACCCATCATCTCATCTGATGCTGGGATCTCAATAATCTCATCTGCTGCAGAATCTCCATCGTTATTTCCAAACACCACGCTCCTCCTCCTGCTGCTTTCCTTCATACTTGTACTTGTTGACATTCTCTCTCTCTCGATCTCTAGAAAGATATATCCCCTCTAAAGAAAGTTTGGTTGATTGGAGAAGACAAGACAAGATGAAATGGGAACAGGTAGTGATTATTATATTGGTTAATTATCCTACATACATATGCAGAAATTTATACATGATGATCAATAATCTTTAATTTCTAGGGTATGTATGTATAGTATTATTCAGGGTTTTCTTTTCTCTCAAGGAGGAGCTAGGTTACACCATGAATATGAATGAATGAAAAGTGATACCCACCAATTCAATTGCTCAACAACCTAGCTAACCTTTTTCCCTTATCGTAGTTTTGGCTCTATCTATCAACAACCCATATATTGTGGATCTCTAGTTTATTTGATTTTCACATGTGAAGGAAGAATGAATGAGTACCAAGCTAGCTACACATCAGGTAATAAGGCAAAATAATAATAAATAAATAACAAGGTCGGTAAGAAACTAGCGCAGAATGTGAAAAAAAATGAATCTTCAAAAATAATATATACTTCCTTTAAATATTGAATCCCTCATTTTTTTTTTAATTTTGTTCACCTTTTATTTTCACGATATTTTAGGTAATAATTAGTATTATCTAAAAATTATTAACTACACAAATAAAAAAAACAAATTTAAAATATAAAGTGAATAAATAAAAAAATGGAGAAAATATCTTATAATTAATTCTGGTACATGACTCAAAAAATGATTTATATTATAAAATTGAGGGAATACTAGAATTAATCATACTCTTCATAATAAATACTATTGTTTTCATTTTTTAAACAATTATAAATCAATATATTTAATGTCTAGATACATTCATTTATGAATGTATAAAAAAGTGAAAGAGATATTTAATTTGAAATAAAGGAAGCTACAGAGATAAATAAGGGAGTGTTAATTAAAATTTACCGGATCTACCGGTTGTTGCAAATAATAATGTACCATTTGTCCTAAATTGCATGTCTTTCGTGGTTAGTGGAATTTTATTGTAGCATCAAAGTCAACAATACAAGACAAATGGCTCAATAGAGAGGCTTATCACTTTGCCCTAAATTTTGCATAAACTTCCATGCAACAGCCCCCTCACCATAGCAATAATTATAACATGGGGGCAAAAGCCAAATCTGTTGAGTGCACAATAATAGAATGAGACACCCAAGTGAAAATTATCATTCACCATAAAGTCCCTCAAAAGAAAAGAAAAATAAAGTAAAAAGAGCTAGAGCGGATGATACATTTTTCTTTCGCTTTTTTAGTGTAATGTTATACAAAGAGGGTCTCTTTTAGGGCACCATATGTATAAAAGAAAAAGGAATTATTCAAATAATCTTAGACAATGATGGTGAATCTTGGGTGCATATCTATCACTCCCTCTCTGATCGCCGATGAAGATATCATTATGATGGGAATAATGGGACCTATTTGACTTTTTTTTTAGCAAAAAGCTTATTGCCTTTACCATCTTAACTTTTGCTATTTAACTTTTCTCTATAACTCGAACTAACTCACATCAACCTATCTTTTTTTTCTCAAATTCCTATAGACCAAACCTTATATATTCCTAACATCTCTTGAATTAATTGTAGAACAATCATGATTAACTTCATGTATAGTTTTTATGCCTAAAAGAATGTGAATGTGGACCCATGTGGCCAATAATATATAGTTCCTCTCTACCCATTTAATGAAAATTTACCCATTATTCAACAATTATGTGATCTTGGTACTTTAGGTTGTTTAACTAAGCATAAAATGGTGAACTTCATTGGTAGAAAATAAACAATAATGAAGTAAAAGAATCTGCTGAGTAATAACTCCTACATGAAACAAAAAAAGGATTATCTGACTAATGAAATTAAATACGTTAATACCAGATAAAAATTTATTAAATCCGTGAATAAAATTTACTCCTTTTTGTTAACTTCTTCTTATCTGTAGTCAACTAAAACATGCGTCACCTAATCTGAGATGATATATATTCATATGCATAAACAAAATGAAAAATTATTCATAAAAAATAATTACTAAAAAAATGTAAGGAGATTACATATATTGTACGTAAAATGAGCTTCGGTGGCGTAACGTTAACGTGGCGATGATGTCAGAATGGGTACGTAGAGTACCGTGGTTATAACATTTATACATAATTATTAATGCATGTAATAATACTTCTGGTACAACATAAATATATCTAACTAGTATTCAATGTATGTTATATACCATATATAATATGTATTATATATAACATATTATACATATGACACATATTATATATAATATATAACACATGCAAATACTAGTTTAATATATTTTTATTGTATAATAAGTCAATCGATCATGTAGCATCATCATCTACTATACTTCATAACAAAAACACTTTTGGTTATTACTAATAAATGAGATACAGGATTTTAAATAACATGATGCCTTTTGGTCTTTTCTTTTTCTTTTTGGGTTTAATTAAGGAAGGTGGAGATCAGAAAGGAAAACGCAGTGGCAAACATGCATCATTTCTTTTTGCCATTGCTTGCAGATGGCTATTATGGCAATTGAAGAACTACCTAACATACTCCTATATATCTATCCATATATATTTCCTTCATGTAGTATAAAACAATAATGTATCCATATTTTATATATATTCCTCCATATATCAATGTATATTATAAATCATGTGTAATTAATTAAATAATTACATATGGGGTTGGTCCACATACAACTTGATCAGTCAAAGGGTCGGTGCCTGTATCGCTTAAGCCCTCGATTCGTAGGATGATCATCATAGCAACTCACAATTAATGCAATACTTTTTGTTTTTTCTGTCATGCTTCAATGTGATAGGTCAAAACTAATTATAAATGGATTATTAACTCAAACAACTTTCGTCATGCTTATACCTTCAAATAAAAGTTCCTAATTAATAAAAAAATTAGTAGACTGAGCTGTCAAGCTTGAGATTATAGCAGATTATTAATTAATTCCAATTTTAACAATTTCATAAACAATAATAATTTCTGTACACTGTACAACTTGAATTATAGTATATATATATACTACTCTACTAATTACCATTCACATGAACCGGCAATATATACTGTCATGTATTACTATTGTTGTGCGCCTTTAATTAACATATATAATAATAATGGAAATGTTGGGCGAACAACATTTTTCCGGCCAAAACAATTAATAAAGTCCATTTAATATTTTTTGCCAAAATAGCATTATTAACTATGTGTATTTTTTTAATGGGCTCAGACGCTGAGTGATTTAGGCCCAATTTCTTATTGTTAGCTGTTTTGACTGATTTTTTTGTTGTACCTGTAGCAATGCTCTAATAATAATAATAAATTTAGATATCTATTATTTTTAATATATATTTAAGATTGAATATCAGATTGTCATCAACCATGTGACCTTAATTTATTTCCACTCGTCCATTATTTTACCTTTAATAATATAAATATGGGATATATATATCCAGATATGTTAAAAGGGAAGTAATGAAGCTAGAGTGAGTGTTGAAAATAGATGATCCACAAGGTGCAAGGAATGATTACCCTCCAGCCTCGCCCTTGTGTCTTTTTCAATAGATGACAGATCTCATCAACTCATATATATATATATAGCTCTGTTCTGTTCTGTTCTGCTTTAATTTCAAATAAAGAAAGAAACACTGCATTTGCCAAAGATAAATAAATCCATCCATCCATCGTGTATGTATATGTAACAACCTAAGCTCTATGTGTGTGACAAGACCCCCCTCCCGCTCTTTCATTACATATAATAAATAATAATAAATTTAGTATACTTCGTTATATTTAACTTCATCACAATTCAATATTTATACTTACTCAATTTAATTTGTATCCTACTTTAATCCAACATTATATTTCAACTTTTATATTGAGACACTAACAATTTTATTACTGACCTAATCCAACATTTATACTTATTCAATTAAACTTTTTATATTCATAACTGAATTAATATTTTTTTTTAATTTACAAGGAGTTCCACTGGAGCTAGGGGAAATGTGAAAAGGGATGGACATATGAGGATAGAATCTCTCACTCTTAACCAACAAACCTACCTCTTAGTCATTTGGATCAAAAAAGGTGCCATTTGAGCTAGAACAGATTGGAAAATTAGTATCTCTTTTAATATATAAATATATATTAAATAGCATTCCTCTAGTAATAATAATAATAATAATAGTAATAATAAATAATAATAACAATGTGCTGAGCATTTCGAATGAGAAATGGATTGATGATGAGCATTAACTGCTGCTGTGAGACAAGTCGTCGTTTAGTAACCCATAAAAGTCTCTGCAATTCATCATCACTTCCATCTTATCTCCTTTAATTAATTTGCTTTTTTCCAAAATATTCTATACCTCTCTGTCTTGCTTGTTTTCTACAACTAATAACACTTCAATCTCGCTCCTTGAAGTAACCTATCGATGAGTCATGATCTTGGAACTCCATCGGAGAATAATCCAAAACTAGGGGAAGGAATAATTATATATTCTCTCAAAGCTTACTATGTGCAAATTAAAAGTAGCTTTTACATTCTAACCTGATCAGAACGAATAACAGAACATACTGCAAATATATATGAACTGTGTTTTTTAAAAAATGGGATATTTGGATGAAATAAAATAATATATATAATATAATTAATTCATTATTCATTTAAAGCTTATGATCATCTATAATACACACTTTTGGATTCAATTTATTTTTTTAACACGAATACTTTGAACTAAATAAGAAGAGATTAGTGAAGTATTTAAGAAATTAACAAAGATTTTAAAAAATAAAATAAAAACTAACATTTTGTAATATTTTTGCAAAGTGTACTTGGATGTATTTGGAGCAGTACGTAGCAATAGAGGAGGATAAGATATGATTTTAGATATTCATTCAACTAATAATTATGTGTACAATAAAAATTGTATAATAGTTGTATAATAATTATATTAACTGTTAGATTATTGTAATATGAATTTATAAACTAATATAATTTAATAATATATATAATTATTATACAAAAATTATACAATTTTCATTGTATACATAATATTTCTCATTTATTAAATATTAAATTCACAAATTATATAGGTCCCATTATTTTTTTAAATAATTTCTACTCTCAATTAATTCTCTTTCCATCACTTTCTTGATAAATGAAGGATATATACCTCCATCACATATCATTTCTCTATGAGATGATATTTGTACGTAGAAGAATCTCATAGACTCATATACCTTTATCTCATAAAATATATATGAAACTTACAATTTATTTGGAATTTATTCTCTGTATCATTCTTCTCATGTAAAAGACATGTACATGCTGATATATGTATAATCATACTCATTTCTATATATATAAAAGTATTTAAGAATTAACATAACAAGACATAGGGAGAGCACAGATTGATCCATTATTGTTATTCTTTTCTTGCATTGGCCTGACTGCTGCTGCAAAAGGAATAAAGAAAGCATGGTGAGAAGGAACGAACCGTGCAGGGAGGGAATCATCATGGTCGTCATATATATATATATATCTGTCTATCTATCTAAGTGTCTCGATCTGAAAATGACTGTTCAGCTAGCTAGCAGGAGTATTGATTGATTATATAATATATATATATGACGGAACTGAACTAGTAGCTAGGTAGGTAGCAGGGAAAGGTACAAAGGCTGCAGCACGCACGGTGCACGGTGCGTGCTTCGTGTGGTGTGGGGCAGTTACGTTGCTGCTTCATTCATCAATTGGGTGACCCTCACACACAAACTCGCCCCCGCCCACTCTCATACTACTACTTTCTTCCTCTATTTATTTCCTGCCAAAACTACTCATCTATTTCATCATATGTTATCAGCAATATTTAACGTACAATAGAAATACTTCCAACTTGTATTCAACGTGTGCTATTTATATTAAAAGATATGTGCTATACGTATAGCACACATCCTGTAACATGAATAACACACGTTAGATACAAGTTGGACGTATTTCTATTGTACTTGAAACATTATTAATATAATATACATAATCTCTATCATCAATTTATCATTGAATTTAATATTTAATAATGTTTGGTGTATAATAATAAATCAGGCAATACAACCAATAAATCTATTTAGACTTTTTTTCCTAAATAATCATTGAGATGATAATGAGTTAAATAATTATGGCCAAAAATCTCATTTATTGACCGATTTGACTGGTTTGTCATTATACATTTAGCATCACCATTTAATATTATCATTATTATTATTAACTGAATCAATTCAGTGTCTCATCTATTCATTATATTTATTGAAATCAATATATTGTTATTATTATTATTAGGCCCATTAATTAGTTTACACCTAGGGAGGGATATCATATCATCGGATGGACACCATATATATATAATCTGAATCTGAATCTGCTACTCCTACGGCCCAAGTCTTGTCCATTTGGTGCCACTGCTATATGATATAATGTATGTAGGTTACTTTTGCTGACGCATTTTAATTCCTTCCCGTATCACCATTGACGATGCCAAACAAAATTCAAGTTCCACATGATGATGCGTCATCATCAGAACGGAGGAAGGCAATTTAATTAGGTTTTGTCTCTCCTCTTAACTTTTCTTTTCCTCATTAATTACGTACGTACTCCATTGCAACAAGCACTAATCATACCGTCGAATTTTAAACTACAAAATTTTAAAAAATACTGCCAATTAATCTATTCAGTATTCATTTTGAGGGAGTGCGTCTTTGGTACGTTTCAGAATAAAAAATTAAAAAATAGTAAACTCCTCAATGTTACGCTAACTTAAGTACCATACTTACATAATCAATTTTATAAGCTCCTATTTCATTATTTAACTTGTTCAAATATCATATTAAAAAAGAAACAAATTAACTATTGCAATGTATTCTAAAAACCACTACTTACATGTTTTCTACCTACATGCATCCATGATTCAATATCACTAAATACGAAATAAAAAGGTAAAACAATGGCATGGCAAATTATTAACATTACATTAACAATCATGCCTCCTTGTGCTATATGATCCATATCTATGTCAGAGTCGTTTTTCAATTTTCACATCACAAAAACAACAATGACAACCCAATCAAAAGGCTTCCCAATGCACTTATTGCCTTGATAGTTCTTCCACTGCTCACAATTTCAATAGGGAAAAAGCAAGTTCCTTTTGATGGATCCGTCTTAACGATAGACCCCAATCCATTGAAATCACAAGCATCAACATCTTGGTCCCTTGTCTGAAAGTACTGATTGAAAGCAAATGAAACATTGCCTGCAAGATCAAGGTTCCCACAAGAACAACCATAACCCAAGCTAGTACAATCAGCAGCACCACAAGCATAGTCCAATGCCCATGGCACCCCACTCAAGTCTCTAACATCACTATGCAGGACACACCATTCTTTGTCTTGGTACTCAACCCCTTTCGCTTCCACCGGCCAATTTTGATGGCCTTGGCCGGTGAAATCGATAGGGAACTTACCCTTACCATCGTAACCAAAAATCCCCCAATGGCGCTCAAAGTTGCCGGGTGCAATGCTCTTCAAATTCTCATCGAAGAGCGAAAAGAGGTAAATATCTATGGGTCCAGGAAGAAGTGGAGTTCCTTTTTTGGTTGCCATTTTCTTAAGGAAACCATCGTAGAATCTTTTTGCTTTATCTGGATTAGCCCTTTTGTCACCATCGGTTGGCCATCCAATTTCACCAACCACAATTTTCACATCAGGGTAACCAGCTTTTTTCAGGGACCAAACAAGGGTATCCAAGTTTGCTTCGAACACATTGCTATAGTGTGCATTATTATCATCAATTTTTTTGCTCTGGCTATCGAAGAATGCGAAATCTTCAGGGAAATTATCATTTTGGTATAGACTAAGGAAAGGGTATATGTTGACAACAAAAGGTGAATTCTTTTCATTAAGGAACTGCACTATTTGCTTCATGACATCATAAATGTCACTCCTGAAATCTCCATCTGAGGGTTTGTTTGAATGAGACGCGTATACATCAGCATTTAAAGGCGTAGTCACCTTCACTTTGTCTCCAAGACCAGCATTTTCAATAGCTTTTTGAATATTCTGCATTGCTGGGAATAAGGTCTTTATGTGCGACCCATTGTAACTTGTCAAGAATGCTTCATTTCCAACAGCTACGAATCTGCAATAAAATAACAAATCATGGTTAAGGAATTGTGCAATAGCTCAATAAGATAGATTATGCGAATGTAAATGATTTTGATGCCATACTTTATGTTGACACCATCATTAATTTGCTCGGTCACATTGTCTTTCACCCAATCCTGTGCACTGCTGCTACTACTTGCAAATCTGCTCAACTGATCATTAGGAATGCCAACCATGACTTCGATGCCGGTGTCGCGGAAAGCATTCACGGTCCAAGAATCTGAATCGAACAATTTAACCTTCTTGATTCCATTGTCCTTCAACAAATTCACAACAATGGAAGGTTTCATAGGGTGGGATGCTAGTGCACCCCAATTGACACCAAGACCTTGTATAGAATCTGCACCATATGCATCTTGTACTAGGCAATGTGATAGGATCAATATTAAACAAGAACCCCACACGAGCCCTTTTCTTTGATCCATGGTTTCTGAAGTTGTTTTCTTTTTCAGTCAAGGTGACAAAGGTGACAGTGTAATACATCATGAGAGATTTATAGACATAATATTTTGAGTAATGAAAACGAAACAACTTGTTAGGACTAAAAGTACAACAGATCTGAACCAAATATGGGGTTGCTTAGATGTTCTAGCTTGTTCTGTCTAAATAAAGCATTGGAAGAATTGGATAGTTATATAACTCATTGCTATCTACTTTTCTAATTATAGCTTTTGGTCACAAAAATGAACAGATAGTAAATGTTTAAATAAGGAAACAGAATAAAAAAAATAGTTTTGTCAATCTTATTTAGTGCATAACTTGCTAGTATTGGAGAATGTATAGTAGATGTAGCTTCGTAAACAACTTGAACCTTCATTTCTTTTCTCCCCCTTTTTTTGGGCTATGTTCTGTTTTGCCCCAGATTGTCATGGAACCTCCCTGTGTCTCTATGGACATAAATCTCAACAAAGCAGGTAAAAAAGTTACATGCATAATTTGTGCCAACAAACCCCCTTTTGTAGTAAAGCCTACAAACCCTGCCGAATAATGCCAGAAAAAGAAAACCACGCTATACATTGTAGTAAATCATAAAAGAGTATCTATCTTTTTCACTGCTATACGAGTCTGCTAGTAACATTGCTTCGGATAATTGCTAGCCAGCAAAGAAGAAAAGGCAGTGGATCCCTACTTCCGAGGAGAAAATTGATATCCATATTCCTTCCGAAGCTGTTCTAATGATGTTCCTTTCGCTGTTAAGGCAACATCATCGAGAAATCCCCTCTGTGGAAATTCTTCAGGCACAAGAGCTTGATATGTTTCAAATTGCAGAGCAGCTTCCTCATGTTTATCCAGGAGACTGTATATAATTCCCTACAAATGAGAAAAAAGATTCCCATCTTCTCCTGGTTAAAGTCCATAGCCAAAGAAAGTTTTACACACAATGTGTCCACACACAAATATAAACAAACAGGAAATAATGAGTAACGATACAAAAGCCCTCTCATAAAGCTGATACTGATGCTAAACGAGATCTAGGGGAGAAAAGTTATGACAGTGGATAAAACAGGAAAAGGCAGACGAAGTATCGTGTTGAACAGAATTAGCTTCATTCATCTTTAGACACGGGATAGGAATTGTAAGATAACCCATCTTTCTAAGGTAAATCATAAGAATTAGCTTCATTCATCTTTAGAAAGAGTATAAATCCTCAACAACCCAAAGGAAATGTCACATATAAATCTTTTTGAAGTCATTATGCTTGACTATGCAAACAAACTCACCTGACAAAGATAAGGCCTAAAGTCTCGAGGATTGTCATCAATCAAAGCTTGAAATCTTTTTAAGCCCTCTTCCAAATTCCCCTGCAAAGCACCAAATAGTTATGAGTGATAAATTATTACTCCTGAAATATGCTGTTCAGGCTTTGGCCTGCATTAGTAGCAGAGAAGAAGAATAGTCTGATGCTAGATCAAACTAAAGCAGCCTGCAGCCCCTTCCCAAGATGAAGGATCAGCAGTCACCTGTACAGCAAACATTTGTGCAATTAAGATTCTGATATTTCTCTCCTCTGTAACTTTTTCTTCACGAGCAGCAAGCTCTTGAGCCTTATTCAGCATCTCAAATACAGCAGGACCTTCATGATTTTTGTGCATCACCATAGCTAGACCCTGTAAAAGAAGCACATCAGCACATGGTTTCTTCAGGTGTAATACTCAAGTAATAGTACCAGAACAGCTTGTCTAACTCACCCTAAACTTAATAAGAAAAATGAAACTAATACAGTTACACGCAACTGGTTAAAACTTGGTGAGCTGCAGAACCATAACCATACTCACATAAGCAAGAGACATGCTTCCACCAATTAGTATTCCATCTATGAATCAGCCATTGTACTTAGGTATGCATGTTGATTAATTACAACCAAACAAAACAAAGCAAGCTTACCAATCTAGTATCTACCCATCAATTAATCACAATGAAAAAATCGAACTTTTTGTTAGCTTCATTCAACACTATCAAAAAGAGGGGGACAGGGCGAAATTAGTGGACAGAGGATAAGAAACATTACATGCAGAGCTCTGACCAAAAGAGGCTTCTGCTGCAAAACTTCCCTGAACAATTTTTTAGCCTTAGTGAAGTGCCCCATAGTCTCATAACAAAGTGCAAGCAAAAGCCTCCACTCAATCTCATTCGGTTCCACCTTAATCAAATTCTCCACAAACTTAACAGCCTCACTGGCCTTCCCTCTCCTGATCTTCCCAAATAAAATCACCTTCAGAGCCTCAACATTCTTCGGGTCATTCTCTAGAATCTTCTCGCACATCTCTTCTTGCTCCACCTCGCTCTTCTCCTCTGAAGGTTCCATCTTCTCCTGCTTCAAAACTCCACTAGAAACAGCAGAAGGTGGTGCTACAGCCACAGCAGCTCTGTTTCCGAAGCAACCCACGAATATGAAGGACCCAATGAGGAAAGAAGCTATCTTTTCTGAAACGAACTTGGATAAGATTCTTCGAGGTGAAGTAGCAGAGATGGGCGTGGGTGTTGAAGGAGCGTGGAAACAAGTAAAAGTTGACAAAAGGGTGGTGCGAAGTGTGGGTAGTTGAAATGAGACCGGAAGGTGTTTGTAGTAATGCCTGTGAGGGGAATAGCGTGAGGATTTGGAATTGAGGAAGGGTGACTGGGATTGCGAGTAGAAAATGGAAGAAGTGGAGATTGAAGTTGAAGCCATGTGAAGGTTAGTGTTGTTAAACGTTAGATTTTACATACTACGATGATAATCCTTGCAGGCAAATTCAAAACACTTACCGGACAACGAAGAACAAGCCCCTCTTTAGCGAGGACAACATCAAGTTTATATAATTAAAAGGAAAATCGTTTATTTTTTATATTTTTACATTTATTTTTGTTCATGTCATTTTTTTTGGATCCTAATTCAGTTTAATTCAATCTTAGAGAGTGACCCAAATACTGGACCAATTAGGATGTAACAAAGCCCAATACATATCTAAATACTAGTTGGGCCATATAAGGCTGGCTACATTCTACTTCTAGAATCTTTTTGACCCATAAAAAAAAGAGCCCAGTGTAAAATAATTTTACACAGACATCCAAGGATGGATTGATATATCAGTAAAAGTCTTTAACTCACCTATCAATTAACTAAAAAGTCACACAAATCAATAGATGTGATTGACTGGCAATGTAAATTTTTTTTATCATAATTAAAATCTAAAATATATATATATTTCTAGAATCTATACAACATAAATATAATCAAGACTTAGACCAATAAATAAATAAGACTTCTAAAACCTAGAGTTTTAGTATAGAAGTCAATTCATTTTCGTGTAAATTCTCAAATTTGACCCAAAAAGTTGTTAGACATGATAGATTTTATAAAGTGGTAATATTCAGCATAACTGCATAATTCTTGAAAAGGTTAGTCATATTAATCTTTTGTAACTTTTAAAATATAGTTACAGGACATATATTAACTATAGTATTAATTTTGAAGGATGATATAAAAGAATTCCATTCATATTCATAGAAACAACTTATGATACTGGCCTGGAAAAACAGTAATACTATATATACAAAAAGGATACTATTTAATATGTAAAGTGTGTCGTAAATATGTGAAATTGGTTGAGAAAAAAGAAAATAACATACGCAAAAATACATTATACATATGTGTCATTATTAAAATATATAATATGTATAACTTATTTATCTATAATATATGTTATATGTTGGATACTAATTAAATATATTATGGTTGTATAGCAAACATTTTCCTAAAAAAAAAAGAACTAATTGATACTAGTACTGTTTTTAAGAGCAAAGTGTGGGTTTAGTCATTGACATTGACTTGTTAATGCCAATTTTGAGAAGCTCCGACGAAGAAACAAAATTAATTAGCTTTGTGCAAAAGTGGCGACCAAGATGGCGTGCAATATTCAACTACTAGTATTATGTGCTCCACATATTCTGCACATACATATTCATAGCTGATTGATTAGGTAGTGCATGAATGATTAAATTACTATGTAAAAATGGACGGTGCACGAAAATTAAATCTATATATATATACTATATATGTCCCCTTTATTTGAAGCCACGAGTGCCGCCTTGTCGTTAGTCACCCATGGCCAAGACATGACTGTGAGATACTTCGGTGAAGCTGTGTTTTGTTTTGTTGGCACGAGTTACGCCATGGATTCGGTTCTAAAGTATAGCGTAATTAAGAAAAACTGCTCTTGCAAATATGAAAAGAAATTATGATAAGCATATATGTATATGGAAATTTATGCTTTTTGTATAATACTAATGATGTCCTAGATCATGAGAGAAAGTTTGCTTGCTAGCTAGTTGCTAAGACTGATGACCAGATATTATCGTTTATAAAGTTTATTCTCTGTTCAGTCTTCCATTTCTTTATGAAGTCAATACTTTATCTTTTATGAAGTCTATAGGCACTTATTATTATATTTTACTTCCAAACATAAAATAATTTTTTTTTTAAATTATTAAAATTATTATACAAAAAGTTCTTTAATCATAAAATTTTAATTAAATTCTTTATTCAAACGACCTTAACAAATATATTATATCAATACTAAAAAGTGTGCGTCAATAGATAACATTATGTTTTAACATTAAATTGCTTCCTAGAGTTTTCTGGATCCACAGCACGCATATAATTAAAGCTTTTGATTTTGAGAGAGGTGGGTGGACAAGATCTCAAATTATCCACATCGACATGTTTAATTAGCTTCTCCGAAGGCCCCCTTTTTAAGATTCAATAAACAAAAATCTTAAAAGTGTCCTCATCAGTTATATATTATCAACTATGATAATATAATAATATTTAATAAATAATAAAAAAATAGTCAACCCAAACAATAAATTTATTTGGCAACATTTTCGTCAAAATTTTATTTTTAAAGAAGTTAATTTTTAATGAGTTGAGTAAGTGTGACAATTTTTTTATATTAATTGGTTTTGATTTGTTTTTTTATTGTACAAATAATATCAATCTGTTAACTATTAATAAACACAAATGTTTGGGGGCAGAACAAAAAACCAGCCAAAACAACCAACAAAGCTCATTTAACACTTTATGGCCCAAATAACACTTTTAATCATGAGTATATTTTTAATGGGTTTGGTGATTGTGACCCAAATTCCTATTTGTTGGCTGTTTTGGCTAGTTTTTTGTTGTGCCTCTAGCAATGCTCATTAATAAATCACAAATGCTTGGGGAATAACAAAAAATCAGCCAAACAGCCAACAAAGCCCATTTAATATTTTATGGTCTAAATAACATTTTATTCATGAATATATTTTTAATGGACTTGGTGATTGTGGCCCTTCTACTTATTGACTGTTTTGGTTGGTTTTTATTGTTGTCTCTTAAAAATGCTCTTAATAAATATATGATAGAAAATTCACAAAAAAAAAAATATAAATGATAGAAAAATTTTATAAAATATAATTCTCATTTAGATAACTTCTATCTTATTTTTTTACCTTTAAACTGTTGAAGTTAATGTTTATGCAGATCCAGTTTTTAACCGTTCAAATATATATTATCCCTGATGGCCATTCCTCCCTGTTGGAAATCCAAGGTACTACGTCATGATGGTGAGATCACCCCCTGCGTATGATGTTGACACGTGTCTCAGTGAGGAATCCTCCGTGCAACCCTCAGGAAGGTGTTTGGAAGGTCGTTTGTTTCAAGCAAGCATATATATATATATATATATATATATATATATATATATATATAATAGTACTACATGTACATTAATATATAGATCCATCAATCATATTATGCTATTTTGGGCCCACCATTTTAAATAAAAATAAAAAAACTTACACATATCTCTCAACCGCCAATTGAAATAATATATAATGAATGCTTGATGGATAAAAATCTGATGTACGTCTATTTTATATATATATATATATATATAGATAGTAGGAGAGTAAAAAACTATATATATATATTTCTATTTAGTTTAATATATTGTCTATCATCACCACAACTGCGTTTACTAGCAATGGACTTCTATTCTGGAAACCCTAATAATGATTCTTCTTCTTCAAACCCTAATTACCCTGATGACTACTCTGCCTTAATAAATAACAATAACAATAATAATACGGATCCTTATTGTGATCCCCACTCCGAATTCATGTTAGCTGATTATCTATTGCTCGATGATGTTGATCACCAGCAGCAGGGATCTTGGTCACAGAGTACAGAAGCCACTCATGGTCATGGATTTGGTGGTGCAACTTCTACCAAGAACAATAACATCATGCAAGTGCTAATTCATTCATTCATGCTTGTTTCTCTCTTTCATTACACAATAAAATGGTGTACCGTGTATCTTGTTGTTATTTATGTATCTCTATTATTGACTAATTTGGGTATTAAATTGTATTGTCGATATATAGTGAGTAATATATAATTTGGATTGTGTTGACAGAAAATGCCAAAATGGGACAAAGCAAAACAAGGTAGAAGTGAGCCAGAGGGTTGTGTTTAGAACAAGATCTGAGCTAGTAGAGAATATGGATGATGGATATAAATGGAGGAAATATGGAAAGAAATCAGTGAAGCACAGCCCCAATCCAAGGTAATTAATCAATTAAATACTATAATTAATTAATAAGAATATGATCTCTATATATTTTTAAAAAGTAACTACTAACTTCATTTCTTTTTCTTTTTCCGCCTGGTAATTACAAATGCTTGACTAAAACAAAAAGTAACTATCTAAACCTCTGAAAGAAAAACATAATATAAAACCGTAAAACTAAAGAATATATTTGAGGATAGGATGAAGGGTGATGATGAGTTTGGAAGCAGAGAATGTATGCAAATTAAAGGAACAAATTAATAATGATGTGAGCTAGCTAGCTAGCACTTGCTCAACGGAAATGTCAACAGTAAAGGTGTTAGATAGATATATAGTGGGTTGGTTTTATAGGCTAAGCTGGGGCCGGCTAATATATACATATAGCTATATTATTAATCACAAATGCTTGGGACACAATAAAAAACTAGTTAAAATAGTCAACAAAGTCCGTTTAACACTTTATGACCAAAATATCACTTTTAATCATGAGTATATTTTTAATGGATTTGGTGATTGTGGCCCAAATTCCTATTTGTGGACTATTTTGGCTGAATTTTTGTTGTGCTTCTGGAAATGCTCATTATTAATTATTAATGGAAGGGATTATTAATGGAAGGGGAGAGTGATTTTTGCACCTTTACCATATGGTTACATTGTGGTGCTATCAGTTTGGACCGTGGCATAGTCGCCATATATATATGGATAGATCATATAGATGTATGCATTTTTGGCAGCTTAAGTAAGTAATTAAGCATATATGGTGTGTAATGCTTCAATTGGGTCTCTGTCTGTGATCGAGAGGGTGAGAAGATGACATGACATGAAAGAGCCTTTCTCTGACTTGTCTCTCCGCCAAATTAATTAATTACATACTAGTACCAATTAATAATTATATTTTGGATTTTGTTAAGAATACTCAAAATTAAATGGTGAGTTTTAATCAATTTTATAATATTATGATGGATCCCTTCTATAAATAGTATAAAAATATATATTTTTAATGTAAATATTTTTATTTTTATTATCTTAGCCTTTTATTTTTTGAAATCCTAATAAGTTTAACCATTGTCAATTATATATATATATTACTACATACTATCAAGGATTAGTGCTTAAATTTTCAAACAAACAGAAAATTATATTGACAATATCTCTTTGTACATGGATGATTTTAATATAAATAAACTAATATGGTATACTTCACTCTTATAGAAGATAATAAAACCATAATATTCTCGCAAACAATTTATATATGTCACCGGCCTGTTAACCATACGTATATGTATTTTGACAAAATATTTCTATTGTAGTTGAGTTTAATTAAATAGAAACTGTAATAAAATCAAATAATGTTAAAGGTTCTGAAAACTCTTGCTAAATACAAGGAAATTAAGCACCCCTAAACACAAAATATATAAGAAATATGTATTAATTATTTAAACACATTATGGATAGAGAACGTATATACGTAGAATATGCATGATTGTGGGCTGAGTATCAATATAGAAAGATTATTGTGTATATATATTTATACATACGAGAAAAATATTATTGTATAAATATAGTTGATATTCAAATTAATTAATGTAGAAAAATCAATGCGGCCCAAGTTGCTTGGTTTTGGCATCATGCATCGATCATCTATGAATAGATACAAAGTTTTAATTTCTAGTCATGATCATCCATTAATTTATAGTCTATATATGTTCTCTATTATTACTGGTGTTACTTTGTTGTTTGTTATCCAATTAATTAATTAGCTAGTAGTAAATATATGTATATGTATACGTACCATACAGAAACTATTACAAGTGCACAAGTGGAGGATGCAGTGTGAAGAAACGGGTGGAAAGGGATAGGGATGACCGCAGCTACGTGCTAACAACTTATGACGGCGTCCACAATCACGTCTGCCCCTCTACCCTCCACTACTGCAACAGTACTCCTCCTCAAATGCATTCTTCTTCTTAATTCTTTTTCTAGTAATAATATAATGCACCACTCTTCTGCTGCAAACTCATCCTCATCCTCTTTTTGAATTCACTAATATATATATATATATATATTGATGCTGAATGACACCAATATTATATATATTATCACCTACATCAAGCATATATCCAGTACTTAATCATAATTATTACTTTAATTAATTCATGTATACTGTGTAGAGTACAGCAGTGATCCATGATGAGAGAGTTTATTTCTTAATTATATATATATATAAATAAGTATGTACGTGTGTGTGCACACTATAGTGACAGCGCAATGAGTAGTTAATTACAATGTATTAATTTTTTTTAATATTTAAAAGTTTAAATTAGGTAAGTCACCTATTATTTAAGGACAAATAATTATTTTTAACGAGAATTTATAGATTGTTCATCAAAATTATTTTTTTCAATATTTGAACTAAAATTACGCCTAACATAAATAGAATGTTAAACCAGGTACGTCAATTATATTTACGTGTTAATTAAATATATTTGACGAAGAGGATCTTAGGGAGGATAATCAATTGCTTCTCTATATGATTTGTTTTCACTCTTCACTTTTGTTATTAATTAATTAATAATCCACATTCATACACTCACTGGAATACTTACTTAATTGCCTCAATCCAAAACTAGCATGCGAAGAACTCGATTGGCACAGTTTGCTTTGGATATTTTCGTCCATGTCTTTATATTATGGTGATTGTACCAATTAAAACTTGCAACCATATGCTGATTTAATTTGACCACATAATCCAAAGTGGGATCAAAGTCTAGGTTGCTAAAATGTTGGACTACATATTAAATGGCTGGTTAATTAATGTGGTCACCCATATATGCATGGTCCTTTTGAAACGCACAGCGCCCAATTAGAATAATATTTGACGACAACAAAGCCTTTCAAATCAGGTCAATTACAATAAGGCTGGATTCAACTTCAATAATAATACACCACACACATACTTTGGATATGTGTTTAATTTTCAAAATTCTCTTTTTATTTTGGTCCGAGTATTTCCAAAACATAACTTGAATCCCATACGGTTTGCCCTAGAGTTATACATATATTTAAGGTCATGTCATAAAAACAGGCAAATTAATATGCATGTTAAATAATATCTACAAAATTTTAGGAGGTTTTATATCTTTTTTTTTGCTTCGTACGAGGTTTTATATCTGATTAAAGTGAATCAAGATATGTAAACCAAAAAAAAAAGAAAAAGCTGAATCAAGATATAAGGTTACTACTCATTTTTCTCATTTTATAAACTAGCTAGATATGTTATATGAGTTCTCCCAATTTGCAAAGATCAAAATATATTTTTATTACTATTTAATTTTGGTGCGTTGACTATATTGTTATTTAGTCAGTTTTTTTCAATGTAATCTTTTAAGTAATGAAAATGAAAGTTAATTATATGTGTTAATATTAATGTATGTTGGATGGTGAAATGATTTTTTAAAATTGTTTATACGTATTAAAATTAAGTATTTTTGCCTTTAAAGAAATTATGATAATGGTGCTACAACAAAAAGAAAGGAAGAATGTAACCAACAAAAAAAAAAAGAAAGAAAGAAAAAAAGAAATGATGATGCAGTACAATCACTTGCTCTGTGCTTGCGTGGTATACACGGATCTGTGGCGAGAACGAGATCGCATCCAATCCAATTTGGTGGCATCGTCTTCAACCTTCCTTCACCCTCACCTCATCATTTCAACATACTACTCTCGAATCTATCATCGTCTCTACATCTTCTGTATTTTTATTTCTGTATACCCACTTCAGAATTCGTCGTTAATTTTTCTGGGTGCTGCGTTTGAGGGTTTTTCACTTTTCACCGCTTTCTTCAATCATAGATATCAACTTTCTCCCCTGATATTCGACTAATGATTTTCGCTTAAGATGGATTCCATAATAAACTGGCGCTTCTGCGGTGGTTGAATCCGTTTGGGGGAACTTGATCGGAAGGTGTTTGCGTTTTTGCTTGTTCGAATTATTAGCGTTTGGTGTTGATTTCTTACGAGGGTCTGCAGAAAAGTAAACAAAAAAAAAAAAATGTTCTGGAGGGACCGTGAGAGGGATAGCAGAGAGCTCAACGGTGGGCCCCCATGTGGGCAGGTCAGAGTGCTCGTTGTTGGTGACTCAGGTACCATGATTCTGGTCTCTCTCTTGTTCTTAGTGATTTGGCGTTTGGATTCCCTCAATTTTGTGTGTTTTGATTATGTTCTGATTTTCTAGTGGGTAATAAAGGGGGAGTTGTTGCTCTTGTGCATTCGTTGAGTGAGTTCTAGCCTGAGAATCACTGTAACTTAAAAATGATGCTGGTGAATCAAGTTGAGTCGAACAATGTAATATGCTGCCTGCACTGCATCTATTTTCACTCTATAACTAGGTTTTGGAAAGATCTTTGCTTAAGATATGTAGTCACTTGTCATAGTTTCTCATTCTTTTAGGTGTTGGGAAAACTTCTCTAGTTCATCTGATCGTCAAAGGTTCTTCCATCACTCGCCCTGCACAGACAATTGGTTGTACAGTTGGTGTGAAGGTAAAAGCTTCATATTCTTTGTCAATTGTCACATATGGAAAAGTATTGCTTTTGCTGTGTTTTAGCACTTCACCAAATTTTCATTGCTGCTCTTCCAGCACACTACTTATGGGAATTCTGGCAGCTCCTCGAGTAGCCTTAAGGGCGATTCTGAGAGAGATTTCTTCATTGAACTCTGGGATGTGTCAGGACATGATCGTTACAGAGATTGCCGGTCTCTGTTTTATTCACAGATTAATGGTGAGTAGAGTAAGAGATTTTCTCAATTATTCTTACTTATTTCTATATGTGCAGTTGATTATTTATAAGAAGTTGTGTGTGTTCAATCTAATAATCGGTAAATCTCCCAAACTAAGGATATATCTGACCAAGTAGTAAGAGACGAGGGAAAAAAAAATTCTGATATTTCATATTTAAATGGGCTTTGATTCTCTTTTCAAGTTTGACCAACTTAAAATAAATAAAAATCCAATTGCAGTAATTATCTTGAGCTTTTTAGCTTTAATTATTTCACTTTTCATAAGAAATGATCAATAATTGGCAGCTCAAATGCCTTTCTATAGGTTATGACCGGAAATAGTAACAATTAAAATTTTGTGTGTAATTAGTGAAGCCTTAACAGTAAGTGTATCTTAAAACCCTGCTTCAACTTCATTTGCAGGTGTAATTTTTGTTCACGATCTCTCACAAAGAAGAACAAAGACTAGCTTGCAGAAATGGGCAGCTGAGATTGCTGCAACAGGGACATTTTCAGCTCCTTTTGGATCTGTTGGCCCTAGTGGCCTTCCTGTTCCATATATTGTTATTGGTAACAAATCTGATATTGCTGCAAAAGAGGGTACACGAGGAAGTAGTGGGAATCTCGTCGATGTTGCACTCCAATGGGTTGAGAAGCAGGGTTTTCTTCCATCCAGTGAGGAGCTTCCTCTGACTGAGAGTTTTCCTGGCGGTGGAGGCCTTATTGCAGTAAGTGTCTCGACTTTCTTTTGTGAGAATGATATTTTATGCTTTCACTTTCTAAGCTGAAGATACTATGCTGCCCCATGAATGTGTTCAGGTAAAATTGAAAGAATGTTAATTACACGGGAGTTTGAGCTGACTAATATTGTGCTAAATATAATTCTCAGTTGTGCTTGTTTTGTTCTATAGCAGGTTTTTTAGAACTAATTTTCACATGTTTTAGACCACCGTATATGAAATACCCTCACTTCAGCTTATTGAATATTATGGATGGTTTGTATTGAAACATAACATTGCACTTTTTGTCTCCTCACTCGTGTGAATAAAACATTCAGCTTTAATTCACTTTCAAAATCAGTTGAGAAGGCTATGCATTAAAAATTTATCTTTAACAACAATTTCTTTAAGTTAATCTATAGATATAAATTTGATTCACTTAGGTGATCATTGTGAATGATGAAGACTGATCAGGCATTACCCACTGTGCTTGCTTTGGATAATGCTGAAATGGAGATGCTATGTATTTACCGTGTGGGAAATCTTATTTCTCATGTGCATATCAAGTGGCAAATCATATTTGAACAGTTGATGTAGAAATGACTGTTTTTACGTTTTGCTGTTACTACGCAAACACAATTCATTCTTGGAGTACTAGTTGTGATTTATTTGTTGGACATCTGTAGGCAGCAAAAGAAGCAAGGTACGATAAGGAAGCTGTGATGAAATTTTTCCAGATGGTCAGTATGCTCTTCATGTTGTTGATCATATTTTTAGTTTATGGGTCATCATCTAAGCTTTCGGGTACCTTCCCTTTCAGTTGATCAGGAGAAGATATTACTCTGATGAATTATCTGAACCAGCATGGCCTGTTTCTGCAGTTCAGAGAAACACACAGCGTATTGATGAAGATGAATATAATCATTCTTATACAACAAGGTATGTTCTGGTTGGCTGAGAAATCATTTAGTGCTGCCACGTCGCAGCGCTTCTTTTATAGTCATCATTGCACATTATCTTCAGGAGTTTCTTACAATGGAATTTGTGGATGATGGTTTCTTGATCTTATTTTTCAACTTGAGAACGGCTAATGCATGAATTAATGCTTTTGAGTTTCATTCTTCCTTTTTATGGATATGGGGAAGATCCAAACTATTGTGTTGAACTGTAGTTTTAGGGTATGCTAATTTTAACATATAGTGCATGTTTGCTTTCTAGCTTACAATGCATCATCGATTTGATTGGTTTTATTCGTTGTAAGCTTGTTTCATGCTACCCCTCACAAATAAAGTTAATCTTTGATTGCAGTCTAAGCAGTGATCCTTACAAGTATAACAACATGCTCCCTCCTCTTCCAGCTCAACGCAATCTCACTCCACCACCCACACTTTATCCTCAATGGCCAGTTTCAGTATCAGAAAACAATAGTTTCCCGATGTTTTCTTTGTCCGACTCATCAGAAAACAGTGCAACGACCAGAACTAAGCGCTCATATATTAATGTCTGAGGATGTCTTTAATTGGTAATTAGTCATGGCTGCTAATACACTCATGTATTCTTGCATGGAATGAAGGTATACGTTTGATTGAATTCCGTGTTCTATTAGTAAGGTGTGTCCATTGATTCATTCATTTTTAGAGGTGTTTAATGGATGGGAATACTTTTGGGGAGAATGCTTAATTGATATTTGGTCGATTTTATTGTATCGGACCCTTCATTCCCTTTTTTCTATTAAAGTAACACTCTTTGTTAATATGAAGGGGTTTCTCAAATTTCAAATTGGCCTTTGTACATAAAAGTAAAGAAATCATGAAAGATATATCAAATGATGATGATAATCAATGAATTCGTAATGTACCAAAAGGGAAACCTACTAGACAATCAGTACTTAATACGTGTGTTCTTAATTAAAATTCTTCTTCTAACAACTGGTTAGTTATATACGACACACATCTTAGTTTGGGGCTATGTCCTTAAACACCGGCAAGCGGTTGGAGTCTGTGGGACTGGGAGCATACATGACATGATTTGCCAAATCATGAACGCATTGGATTAGTCTCTTCTTGTGCACTTCAACAAATATATCTTCACATGAGAAGAAGGAAAGTGAATAATTGGAATCATCCTTAGCCAAATCAAAATGGGATGGGAATGCCACTATGCCATCCTCGAACATGAAAAGTGACTCCTCGTAACCGCTCTCATGACGTTGACTTTTGCTCTGCTTCCTTTGCACTTCGTCCCACTTCACACGCAGTTTATAATTTATTTTCTCTTCCCATTCCTTAGGCAGAGATGACATCATTGACAGGGTGCTATTTCCCGCTTCTTCTTGTTCCCGCCTCATGTATGCCTGCATGCAAATATGAACAAATTAATAAGGTTAATCTCTCTCTTTTTCTTTCTAAGGATAACATTAGAATAGGTTTGCTAGGTCTATATTACGTTAATTCTTAATTTCTTCAAGGAAAAATTTACATGTATGTTTTGGTGAACGATAGCGGAGTGAATGTAAAAAGTGAGAAGATAATTCGTCATTCTTTATGCAGAAAGAAGAACAGGTCAGCAAAATTCTTCATGCATACAGATACATGAGATATTTCAGAGCCGAAAAATCACTTGTTCAAGAACTAAAAAAGGTATCAAGATACTTGCCTCCTTCTCTACGAGTCGAACCCTTTCTTGCACAGTAAGGAACAGGTACGATACTCTCATGGCTACTATATTAGGAATCGATGTATGTGTGAATGTATAATAATGTGCCTTCATTATATATAACGACTTCCAAGCGAATATATAATGCTATGATGATCTCCATCTTGATTTTCTTTGATTTGATAATCTATGTAATATATCTCTCTTTGATAGAGATAATCGTCTGTGTAATCTAATGTGATACGTTCCAAATAAAAATCAGATTAAAATACGGTGTATATCTATTTCAATTTTGTTAGACTTCAAAATATATTAACTCCTGTTTATTGACATTCTACAGTATTAGTTATTTTATACTTTCACTTATGCTATAAATATATACTTCAAATTATTTTTAAATTAGATGCAGAGCTTTGATCAAAATCTCTTAATTCTTTTTATTTTTACTTTTAGGGTGTGTTTGGTGGGTAAACATATGAATAACAATTACTTGAATGCTTCATGTGCTATTTGCTGAAGCACACTCAAGTTAGTAGAATTTGCGAAGCCTTCCAAATATTGATCGTAGTAAGAAATTAAGAATCCCTTATCAGCAATACAAGTATCGATTTTCAAGAAACAGACATGGCATGGCACTTTGATTAGTCAACAATTTTTTCAATAGTTTTCATCATTATACTTCAAATACTCAAATTTCATGTGTTCTCCCTATGCATGGAATTGTAGTACAACATTTAATCGTAATGCCTCTGATTATTATGAGAAAAAGCTGAGTTGATTGGGCATGGATTCCTCATATTGAGCCACCGCGGCCTCCTCTGCTACAATCCAGCCCTTGCTATCAGACTTTTCTTGTTCAGTCTTTTCGTAGCAATTCTGTGAAAATCAAGACAATGAGAACATGATAAGGCAATATCATTCTTCAGAAAGTAAAACACTTGAGCTACATCTATCCTTTAAGACAAAACTAAGAAACTATTTTGGTCAAAATTGAAACTAGAAGATATGGGTTAGCTAGGCACAAAACACACAAAGATTAAGCCTTTCCTACAAAAGGGCAAAGGGATAGACACTATCTAGATCAAGTGGCAATGACAGAATACCAACCTCAGAGCATGTAAAAACAATAAGAGTCATCCATTCCCAGCTTTCAATCATCTGTCTTTGGTCCTCATCAAGTGCTTCCTGAAGGAAGTATAGTACTGGAGGCATCAGCTGCATCTCAAAGTGCCTTGGTCTGCCACAGTGACTGCACCTACCAGGGTCTATTTCAGCAGCAGCTGCTAAAATTGGCTTCCCACCATATGAGTATCTACATTCAGGGAGTGATAAAACAGGGAGAGGAGAGGGTGAAGCAGAGAAATTGAAAATTTTTATGCTATAATATTAGTTAGTACATCCAATAGAATTGAGTGCTTGATAGGTGAAATTCTGAAAACATAAACCTGAAACATTGCTCAGGATAGGCATCCAATCGTTTCTTGAACTTGAGGTATATTCTATCAGCAGTCAAAGCTTTATCATATTCATACTGTTCCTTTTCCCAAGTTTCTTCTGTTTGTGAATGATCCTCTACAACATCACTCCCATTCTCCTTAATAGACAGTGATGAGTAGCTAGAACACACAGAACTAAGATCCTTTGAAGCTGCCTCTTCCTGCGTGTATATATAAAAGCAGGGCACCACTGCAAACAACCACACGCCAAACAACAATCACAACCATTTTTTCAGCAAGAAATTCATAATTTGTCTGCCATTTTTTAAAACAAACAATTGTATTGTGGTGGTTCCTTCAATTCATTACCTGGAGTATCAGTGTCAAGTGGGGTTGCAGGGAGGTTGTGTTGTTGGTGCTTTTTGCGCGGTTTCTTCTTCTTGCTGCTTTTGGTGTCAGGAGAAGAAGCAAAAGTTGTAGCTGCAAACAGTGCCTTGCCCAATTCTCCGAAATCCAAGTCACTTTCATCCTCAACATCGTCCAAATCTTGTTCCAACGAGTTGGCATTTCGAACCTCGCTGGACGACGAAGCAGCAGCAGCAGCAGCAGCAGAACATGGTTCATCATCGTGAACGCAGGTTTGTTGAGAATTGTTGTCGTCTGCATCATGAATCTTCTGAACTCGAAGAACTCGCCAGCTACAAAGGCCAAGTGGCGGTTAAAGCATAAAAACAACCGACGGGAACAAAACCAAAGATACTATAATGAAATTAAACCTTTGTGAGCATGTTGGAGTAAGACAGCCGAAAATGAAAAGAAAGCGTTCATGAATGCGTTGATGAAGAGTTGAAATGGGAGCATGTAGCTGTGATAGAAGGCAGAGTTTAGAGGAACAGGTAGCGCAGTGAAGGAATTGAGGGTTGATGGGATTGAGGGGCCAATCAGGGAGTCCTCCGATTTTGCAAGTGTAAGGATCAGAGGGTTCCCGATTATCGTTGGCCCACGGCCCTGGCATCCCCACTAACACTTTCCCCATTCTCAATTCTTCCTTCCTTCCTTCAATCCTAAATCTGCTATTCCCTATTCCCTATTCTATTCTGGTATTAGTTCACTCACTCTTGGTTTCTTCTTCTTCTTCGTTCCACGCACGCGCAAGCGGCTGATTACATAAGGTGCGCGCCGCATCTTTCTTTGCGGGAGGGATATATAGGCAGGGTTTACCACCAGCTAAAACGACAACGTATAAGGGTATCTTTGGTAAGCTGAAAAATTAAACTTATTTCAGTAATCGCTTATTTATACAATCACTTTTTTATATAATCGTTTATTTAAGGATAAATTTATGTTTGGATAATTTAGCTAAAAAAGTAGCTTTAAGTTAATCTGTGATGTTTGAATTGTTAAAAAATAATCATTTTTTGTGATAAATTACTAAAGTGAGTATAAAATAATTATATTATATTAATATAAGTTCGGTAAATTGGGTATTTGAAAAACAGCTTTTTCTAAAAGTATAATGCTCAAACTTGAGCTTTAAATTTTTTTCCAAGAAAAAACAGCTTAAATTATTGAGCAAATATCATCCAAACATACTTATTTTTCTCAAACAGCTTTTTTGGAAAGTTTAATGGGTTATCCAAACATGCACTAACCCATGTGGGAAACTGGGGGAGTGAATTGAATTCTGCTCTCTGTCTAATTATATTACACTTTACTAGTATTAGTATAAGCTTAGATAGGTTAATCTTGATGTGCTTTAATGTTGAACTATATTAGACTAGATCAGTAAACAATTTTGTCATTTGTGTATCACAATTTTGTTAATATATAAGACAAGCCTAGAGGTCGAGCATTATATATTTTGTGGGCTAGCTGTAGCCTTCTGAATTCTGATGCATATCGCCAACTCTAATCTTCATCTTTCAATGATGTATTATATCACTCATGTACCGAAAATCATTATAGCACTCAAAAAGTTGTGACTTACAAAATAGATATTAGGTGAGCATAATCTATAAATTCGCAATAAATCTGAGAGAAGAGGGTGGAATGGGTTGCTTCCATTTCCCATGTTTATATTTTTGGTCGTCAAAAATAGTTAAGAGTTTAGTCTTTCTTTTTAAAAATGTTACCAAGTCAAACGTTTTTGGGCTATACCTTCTTACAGTTTTTGGCATGAATTTGTCATTAAAAATCGTAGATTCATAGCAGACCCAAATAATACAAGGCCTAACCTGTGTAACCAGAAACAAGTTTCTAGAAAAAAGTGTTAATCTCTATGACTGAAAGTATATATACTTCATCCCATGACAGCACCATATAAGGTCCATTTACTATCAAAGTTCTTTTTTTTAAGATAGTTCTTAGAATAGGAAGGGATCCTCGGATTGAGTTAGGCCCATTAAGTATTACTAACCACAAAAGTCACCATCAATGGGCCAGCAGCTATCTTAAATCTTCTCATTATTCGCAGTTATTGTTGTCAACAAAACAAAAAGTGCCGGAAGGAAACGAATCAGTCTTTTCATTTCATTTTCCTTGCCTGAAAATCCAATTGCAATTGAAAATATGGTATGAATATGCTTCTACTATATTCCATCGAATTATTCAAATGGATTAATTTTTTTCTTTTTCTTTTCATAAATGTTATTATATACAAAGGCTGAGTAGCTAAAACAATAAGCTACATCATCAGCTTCTATATCCCCCATCACGAGGTAAATTAGTCAAAAGAAGGGGGCACCTATGAATGTTATAATAGAATGTGTTGCTCATTTCCATCTCTTTGAATTTTTCACACCTTTAGACTTCTGTTTCGCTGCCTGAAATGCCTGCATCTTTTGCTTCTTCCTTGCTTCTTTCTCAGCCTGTTGAAACCGAAATTATAAGCTATGCAGAGAAGTTCTATAATACTTAATCAATTAACCACACCATTAACAAATCCTGTGTTTACCTTGGACATCTTTGATTTGGCTTTCACTTTAGGAGCCTTGTCATCAAGCTCCGCTTCGCGTTCAAGCTCTCTTTCCCTAGCATCTAGATTCTTTTCTAAATAATACTGCAAAAATTTGAGATTCAAATATGTTAGAAAACCCTATAGGGCGCTTAACAGATTGACTAATATGAGCTATAAATAAAAGAAGCTCAATAATGGTGCACAGAAAGGGGATGAATTGGCGACATACATTGTAATCCCCTGCATAATCCTGTAAGGTGCCATCTTTAACTTCTATCACTCTGTTAACTATCTGCTTTATGAAGTATCGATCATGAGAAACTGTGATAACAGTGCCCTGGTACTCATTTATCGCCTCCTATTAGAAGAATTAGAAATAATTAGCTAGGGGTGATTTTGAGGTTCAACGAACAAGGAGGAAACAGAACAGTAGCAGCAAAGTGAGGCAAACCTCGAGCATTTCTTTAGAAGGTATATCCAAGTGATTGGTAGGTTCATCCAACACGAGCAGAGTTGACGGTTTTACCATGAACTTGCAAAATGCGAGCCGTGCCTGGTAAAACATTAAAAGAGACAAGATAAATTTGAGAAATGAATCATTTAACCTTGGCCTTAATATGAAAACAGAAGCTATTAAATTTACCTTCTCGCCACCACTCAATAGGGCAACCTTTCGGTCAAGCATATCAGCTTTAAAATTACAACGCCCAAGAAGTCCTTTAATATCATCAATCCTCCAGTCCTCTGCAGCTTCTTCTACGGTCTCAAGCACTGTCTTGTCCAGATCAAGTGCTTCAGCCTGTTAAATGAATCGATTAAGTCAGCACAATAATCATATTAACTAAAAAATTTTGGTGTGAAGAAAATGGAACTGACTACTAGGAGTAATATCATGATTCATGATTTTAATTAACATTAGGATATCCTTGGTTAAAGAAGCACACCTGATTTTGCTCAAAGTAGTTAGGTAATACATTGTGCTCCCCAAGCACAACTTCACCCCCCATTGGCTTCTCTATGCCCATTATCAATTTCAGTAAAGTACTCTTGCCACATCCATTTGGACCAATAATGGCAATTTTTTCTCCTCTTTCAATGGTAAGATTTGCCTTTCTGAAAAGTGTCTGGCATCCCCAAAATAAACATGATCAGTTGATAATGTCACTGAAATTATGACATGACATTATAGTGCTTGCTTTCAAATAATAAGAGAAAGTATCTCACCTTATCCTCAAAGGCAAAATCCAAGTTGTTAATTGTTGCAACAGATCTTCCACTCCTTCCACGCTCGGGGAATCTGATTTTCATTTGTTTCCTTTCAAATGGCTTCTCTACTAGTTCCTCATCCTGAAGTCTCTCCAGTTTCTGTTGTCATAAACAAAGGAGGAAATTCCTTTTGAGAAAAGAACCAAGAGAGCAGCAAAACAGTATAATTTGAAGCCACTGTGGAAGTATGCAATTAACCTAATGTCTGTAATTTACATGATGATCAATTTAAAAAACTATCTAATGGGTATTCTTGGCTTGTTCACACCTCATACAAAAAACAGCACATTTGAACAGTCAACTATGTACCGAGTCAAATGATCACATATACCTTCTCTGCAGTAGAGGCCCGGCCAGAATTTGCTCCAGCACCTAACCTACTTATCAAGTCTTTAGTCTGCTCAATTTCTTTCTGCTGCTTTTCCCATGCAGCATACTGTGCCTCGATCCATGCCGCCTTAGATATTATATACTGGGAATAGTTTCCTTCATATGTCCTAGATACACCCATGTCAGTCTCCACAATTTTTGTACACAGCTGATCAAGAAAAGCTCTGTCATGGGAAATGATAACCATGGGCACATCCTGCTCGTTAAGATACTCTTCAAGCCACTCAATGGTATCAAGGTCAAGGTGATTTGTAGGCTCATCCAACAGTAACAAATCTGGTTCCTGCAAACAAAGACAAATTGAATTCACCAATGTGCATACTTCCATAACAAATGGTACCGGCTATAAACAGAGAATACGATTTGTATTTAGTAATAAGCAAGCATAATGCATTGAAGAGAAAAGACAAAGAAAAAATCAATTAAGAACGAGTTATCATCAATGAAGCAGCAATTCATATAACTGTATCAATTCCAGCTAGAACAGGCATATCAACAGATTATATTTTAATGAAGAAAGCAGCAAAAACTCAATAGTATATATATATTACCCCTATAGCATCAGCAACATGTTGTTAGGTGTAATTTACACTATACCTGAAGCAAAATCTTCCCAAGGGACATCCTCATCTGCCATCCACTGCTAAAAGAAGCAACCAACCTGTCAGAATCCTCAGGTGCAAAGCCAAGCTCAGGAACCAACTTACTTATCTTAGCATCAACCTCATCCAAATCCACAGACTGTGCCCTCCTCTGAAGCAAATCAAACTCATCAAGAAGCCTCCCCATCAAATCCAAATCATTAACAGCACCTTCCAGAGCCTTCTGAACCTTCTCCAATCTCCCCGCTATCTCCATCTCCTCCTTGAAAGCACTCATAAACTCCTCCCTCACCGTCCTACTCGGTGACACCTCAAACTCTTGGCTCAAAAACGCGATTTTCATGTTGGGTTTCGCTTTTATCACGTTCCCTGAATCGGGTTCTTCCTGACCCGCAATAATCCTCATCTGGGTCGTTTTCCCCGCACCGTTTACACCGACCAAACCCACTTTCTCTCCTTTCTTCACTTCCCAAGTAACGTCTTTCAGAACAGTAACACCTTTAAAGCTCTTGGTAATGCTTTCTAACTTGACGCCCGAGGAAATGCCCGAAGCGCCGGTGTTGGATTGCTTGTTCCCGCGCCGTCTATCGAAGTCATCGTTTGAAGGGTCGGAGAAGAGGGACTCGATGTCATCGACGTTTCCTTCTTGGGTTGCTGTCGTCGTCGTTTCGGCGAGAGAGGTGTCGTCGGTGGCTACGGCGGATAAACGATGCGTGGTAGCGGTGGAGTTGGGCCTAATTGGGGCGAAGAATCTTCGGTTGGTATTGATTGAGCGAGCGCAGTGGATGCGAGCTGAGAAGGGGCGAAAGTGGAGCGGTCGGGTACGAAGAGGTTTAGGAGCGTCCAAGATGACAGAGCCATTGAGGAAGGTTGAGGTGAGGTCGAGGTGGTGAAGCTTCGCGGCCAAGTCCATTGCTTTCTCTTGTCGATGATGACGAATGAATGAAAACTGATAGTTAGGGTAGTTGGTGTTGGAAAGTGGAAGCAATTTGGTGAACTAGAAGAAGAAGAAGAAAAAGAAAAATGGATATAGATATAAAGAGAAGAAAAGAAATGGGATTGGGAGTGAAGAGAGAACAAATCTGCGTTCTGTTCTCTCCCCACAGAAATGTTGCAGAAAATTTTAGCCCATCAAAGAGTTCCGCACACTACTTGGATTTTTTCCCTTTCCCCTTATTATTATGCACTCCTCTATTTTTAATTTTTGGAAGAAATTTTCTTTTGTAACTTTATTCTTTTAAGGGTTTTGCTTCATAGCTGAGATTGTTTTTCTATTAATGATTGGGATAATGCAATTGTATATTTCTTGATAAAAAAACAAGGTTTAAACTTTAAATACATTCATTTAGTTAATAAAAGAATATACAGTAGTACATAAGTTTTTTTAATATGGTGAGCTTTAATAAGCAATTATAGCTTAATTTTATTGATTGGAAAAATATTAATGAAATAATAGGAAATCAACAAAAGTGTTCTCTCCCTCTGTCCGTCGAATATCTTGTGGCCAGAAATATTAAGGAAATAGAAAAAATCAGGTTAAAGATAACGATCTATCTTGGTAGAATATGATCGATGGGGTTTTGTGTGGTTCTGGGTAGCGCGATTCGCCCCTTTCTTTGCATGCCACGTGTGAGTTTACGTAACGCGACTCGTATTCCGTCCTTCACTCCAAATTTGTCCACGTCTCATCACCAAAATTATGCCTTTTCCCTTATTTTTTTCTAAACTGAAGCTTCCACAATACTATATGGTTTTGGGTCATGTTTTCCGATTTTGTTTTTGGTATTTCTACCTAAATTTTCAGCTGAGACAATATAAACCCATATCTTTCAGAAGCTCGAAACACTAATAAGCCCAAATATAATTATAAATAAGCCCTATTTTACGTATACAATATTCAAATTGGAGCCCATATTTCTACCATTAAAAACTCATTGGGCCCAGATTCGTTCAAGGTTTGTGTTGTCTTTAACACAAGTGGTTTACAAATTTTGCAATGTAGATAAAAATGTAGTCCTATAATCTCATACTACTACGTGACCTTTTTGTAACTATGTCAAATCGAAAATTTCATTAATTATATTAGGGCATTAGGGGTAGAGACCTCAACTGTGATGTTAAAAAAATTGCACAAGTTATAAAATCGATAAATATTAACCAAAATAAATGAGATTTGTTTGATTATGAGAAGAGTAAAGGCAAATTGATAATATGACTTGCTTCAAATTTTAATAAAACTTTCATATCAATGAATAAGAAGAAGGAAAATTGTACGTAGTACATTTCTTACTACTCAATAACCAGTACCAAAATTGTGCATATAGTGTAATCATTAAAATAAGAAAAAAAGCTAATAATTGATTTTCTTTACCCCATTATTGTCTGTTTGCGTTTCTTCCTTTGGTAAGGATGGTTCCTTTTATGTATTGAAATAAAAGAATGTGTCCTCTGCCCTCGTTATATTACCTGTCATTGTCGAGTCACGACTTTTTTTTTCTGTTAATTGTTTTTTTAATCATAAATAAATTAGTTGTGTCCCGATCAAATAGTAAAATAACAATGCAATTTCATTGACTAATTAATTGCACATTGCGTTCGAAAATAATAATAATATTGGTATTACCGTATTATGATCTTCTTCATATATATTCTTGGTCATCTCTTAGACTTTTAAAAATGGAAATAATTTAGAAAATCTCAAGCAATTTTTCTTCATTCTGAAATACAAGATAAGAATGAAGGAAGAAGATGATAATTAAGGGTAGTTGGCAGAGTTGGGGAGAATATTTTGTGCTTGGTGGGAAGAAGACAGCTAGAAAACCAAAAGCAATAGGCGGGCAGCACAACAACACACAAAGAAAGAAAGCAATTTCTTCAATTCCTATTATATATAAAAAAAATTTGTGATTTAATGTTTTAAAATCTATAGTTTTTATTTTATAATAAAACAAAAAATATAAAATCTCACATTTTAAAGTATATAGTCGTTAATTTCTATATAAGTGAAACATTCATGTGATATAATATTTTAAATATTATAGTGTTTATTTTATGGTGTTTTCGAGAAAATAGTGAAAACTCACACTTTAAAGTATATAGCCTTCAATTTCTATTATTTGTAAAAAATTCATATAATTCACTATTTTAAAGTCTATAGTCTTTATTTTATAATACAATAAAAAGATTGTGAATTCTCTCATTTTAAAGTATATAACATTCAATTTTTACTATATGTGAAAAATTCACGTGTTTCAAGATTTTAAAGGCAATAGTTTTTATTTTATAATACAACCAAAAAATTAAAATTGTGAATTCTCACATTTTAAAGTATATAACTTTTAATTTCTTCTATATGTGAAAAATTCATCATGTGATTCAATTTTTTAATGGCTATAGTCTTTATTTTATAATTAAATAAAAAAAATTGAAATCTCACATTTTAAAGTATATAGCCTTCAACTTGTAATATATGTGAAAAACTCAAGTGATTCAATATTTTAAAAGCTATAGTCTTTATTTTATAGTGTATGCCAAAATATTGTGAAATCTCACATTTTAAAGTATATAGTCTTCAATTTCTACTATATGTGAAAATTTTATGTGATTCAATATTTTAAAAGCAATAGTCTTTATTTTATGGTCTTTTCCAAAAAAATAGTGAAATCTCACACTTTAAAGTATATAGTCTTCAATTTCTACTATATGTAAAAAACTCATGTAAATCACTATTTTGAAACCTTATAATCTTTATTTTATAATATAACAAAAAAACATTGTAAATTCTCTCAATTTAAAGTATATAGTCTTCAATTTCTACTATATATGAAAAATTCATGTGGTTCAATATTTTAAAGTCTACAGTTTTTATTTTATAATAGAACAAAAAAATTTTAAAATCTCACGTTTTAAAGCACATAGGCTTCGATTTATACTATATACGAAAAATTCATGATATTCAATATTTTAAAGGCTGAAATTACATAATTTGTAGTCTATAGTCTTTGTTTTATAATGTTTCTAGAAAAATTAGGAAAATCTCACTTTTTAAAGCCAATAGCTTTCAACTTCTACTATATGTAAAAAAATAATTAAAATTACATAATTTGAAGTCTATAGTCTTTGTTTTATAGTGTCTCTTGAAAAATTAGTGAAATCTCACATTTTAATGCCTATAGCCTTCAATTTTTACTATATGTAAAAAAATCATGAAATTGCATAATTTGAACTCTATAGTCTTTGTTTAATAGTGCTTCTAGAAAAATTAGTTAAATCTCACATTTTAAAGCCTATAACCTTCAATTTCTACAATCTCTAAACAAATCATTAAATTACATAATATGAAGTCTATAGTCTTTGTTTTATAGTGTTTCTAGAAAAATTAGTGAAATCTCACTTTTTAAATCCCCTAGCCTTCAATTTTTACTATGTATAAATAAATCATAAAATTGCAAAATTTGAAGTCTAATAGTCTTTGTTTTTTATAGTGTTTCTGGAAAAATTAGTAAAATCTCACTTTTTAAAGCCTATAGCCTTCAATTTTTACTATATGTAAAAAAATCATGAAATTGCATAATTTGAAGTCTATAGTCTTTGTTTTATAGTGTTTCTAGTTAAATTAGTGAAATCTCACTTTTTAAAACCTATAACCTTCAATTTCTACTATATGTAAAAAAATCATGAAATTACAAAATTTGAAGTCTATAGTCTTTGTTTTATAGTGTTTCTAGTAAATTAGTGAAATTTCACTTTTTAAAACCTATAGCCTTCAAGTTTTACTATATGTAAAAAAATTATGAAATTGGATAATTTGAAGTCTATAGTATTTGTTTTATAGTGTTTATAGAAAAATTAGTGAAATCTCACTTTTTAAAGCCTATAGCCTTCAATTTTTACTCTATGTAAAAAAAAATTATGAAATTGAATAATTTGAAGTCTATAGTTTTTGTTTTATAATGTTTCTAGAAAAATTAGTGAAATCTCACTTTTTAAAGCCTATAGCCTTCAATTTTTACCATATGTAAAAAAATCATGAAATTGCATAATTTGAAGTTTATAGTCTTAGTTTTATAGTGTTTCTAGTAAATTAGTGAAATCTCACTTTTTAAATCCTATAGCTTTCAATTTTTACTCTATGTAAAAAAATCATGAAATTGCATAATTTGAAGTCTATAGTCTTCGTTTTATATAGTGTTTCTAGAAAAATTAGTGAAATCTCACTTTTTAAAGCCTATAGCTTTCAATTTTTACTATATGTAAAAAAATCATAAAATTGTATAATTTGAAATCTATAGTCTTTGTTTTATAATGTTTCTAGAAAAATTAGTGAAATCTCACTTTTTAAATCCTATAGCCTTCAATTTATATTATATGTCAAAAAATTGCACAATTTAAAGTCTATAGTCTTTGTTTTATAGTATTTATAAAAAAATTAGTGAAATCTCACTTTTTAAAACCTATAACCTTCAATTTCTACTATATGTAAAAAAATTATAAAATTATATTATTTGAAGTCTATAGTCTTTGTTTTATAGTGTTTCTAGAAATATTAGTGAAATTTCACTTTTTAAAGCCTATAGCCTTCAATTTTTACATGTAAAAAAATCATGAAATTGCATAATTTGAAGTCTATAGTCTTTGTTTTATAGTGTTTCTAGAAAAGTTAGTGAAATCTCACTTTTTAAAGTATATAGCCTACAATTTTTACTATATGTAAAAAAATCATGAAATTGCATAATTTGAAGTATAGTCTTTGTTTTATAGTGTTTCTAGAAAAGTTAGTGAAATCTCACTTTTTAAAGTATATAGCCTTCAATTTTTACTATATGTAAAAAAATCATGAAATTGCATAATTTAAATTCTATAGTCTTTGTTTTATAGTGTTTCTAGAAAAATTAGTGATATCTCACTTTTTAAAGCCTATAGCCTTTAATTTTTACTATATGTAAAAAAAATCATGAAATTGCATAATTTAAAGTCTATAGTCTTTGTTTTATAGTGTTTCTAGAAAAATTAGTGAAATATCACTTTTTAAAGCCTATAGCCTTTAATTTTTACTATATGTAAAAAAATCATGAAATTGCATAATTTGAAGTCTATAGTCTATGTTTCATAGTGTTTCTAGAAAAATTAGTGAAACCTCACATTTTATAATCTATAGCCTTCAATTTCTACTATATATAAAAAAATCATAAAATTACATAATTTGAAGACTATAGTCTTTCTAAAAAAATTAGTGAAATCTCACTTTTTAAAGCCTATAGCCTTCAATTTTTACTATATGTAAAAAAATCAAGAAATTGCATAATTTGAAGTCTATAGTCTTTGTTTTATAGTGTTTCTAGAAAAATTAGTGAAATCTCACTTTTTAAACCATATAGCCTTCAATTTTTACCATATGTAAAAAAAACTGGAAATTGCATAATTTGAAGTCTATAGTCTTTGTTTTATAGTTTTTCTAGAAAAATTAGTGAAATCTAACTTTTTTAAGCCTATAGCCTTTAATTTTTACTCTATGTAAAAAAAAAATCATGAAATTGCATAATTTGAAGTCTATAGTCTTTGTTTTATAGTGTTTCTAGAAAAATTAGTGAAATCTTACTTTTTAAAGCCTATAGCCTTCAATTTTTACCATATGTAAAAAAATCGTGAAATTGCATAATTTGAAGTCTATAGTCTTAGTTTTATAGTGTTTCTAGAAAAATTAGTGAAATCTCATTTTTTAAATCCTATAGGCTTCAATATTTACTCTATGTAAATAAAACATGAAATTGCATAATTTGAAGTCTATAGTCTTTGTTTTATAGTGTTTCTAGAAAAATTAGTGAAATCTCACTTTTTAAAGCCTATAGCCTTCAATTTTTACTATATGTAAAAAAATCATGAAATTGCATAATTTGAAGTCTATAGTCTTTGTTTTATTGTGTTTCTAGAAAAATTAGTGAAATATCACTTTTTAAATCCTATAGCCTTCAATTTCTATTATATGTCAAAAAATAAAAAAATTGCACTATTTGTAGTCTATAGCCTTTATTTTATAGTGCTTCTAAAAAAATTAATGAAATCACGTAATTTGAAGTATATATGCTTTAATTTCTATTATATATAAAAAATTAATGTAGTTCACTATTTTGAAGTCTATAGTTTTTATTTTATAATACAACAAAAAAATTACTAAACTTTTTTAAAATCCTATTTATAAAATAGTAATAGATAAAATAAACAATATAATATAATGGTGACTAACAAATGTGAAAAAGAAAGAGGGGAAGTGTATACACTGTACAGTATACCTGGTACTGGTAGTAGGCAACTCAGCAAGCTAATAGCGCGTGCAAGGGTGGCATAAAGCCATAAACTGAATAAAAGACTACATTAATTAATTAGTAAATCATAAATAAATAAATAATAAATGAGAAAAGGCCGAAGCAGGTTTGTGTGTATAAATACAGAGAGGAGCGAGTGACGGTAATGCAAAGGCAGCTGCGCAATCAACATTTTCTTTCTTCATTCATTATTGGCAGAAGGAAAGAAAATCCAAACCCTCTCCTCTCTCTATACACACACAGATACACCTATCTCTATCTCTATCTCTCAAGATCCCAAATCCCTCTCATGGAACAAAGTAAAGAGGTACTTTTTCTTCACTCTCTCACTCTCTCTACACATTCCAGTATTCGTTCTTCTGAGACGCTGCGTTTTGGTTGCGAAGAAACGCATGGAACAGTAATCGAGTGCAAATTGCGTGATTCTACTGTTTTGCTTTGAATTAACAAGTTCATGTGTGTGTGTGCGTGTGATGAAATTCGCTGATAGCAAGTTTTTGTAATATGGATGGAATTGCATGCTTCCGTTTTCTAGGAGTTGATTTGGCTGCCTTAATTTGACTAACACATAGAGACAACACAGTCTCGTTCTTAATCCTCAACCATAATCACCTTTCTGTAAAAAAATTAGTCAATCTTAGTCGTAACTTACAATTCCCATGCCTTTGTGCGTTGCCCTGTTCTTTTTGCTCGTTCTGTTAAACCTTCAGTTTTGCGACCACTATGATTAATGATACGCTTCCTTATATAATTTCTACAGGAGCCATAACATAAATACTACTGTTATAATGTTTACTAATATCGTTTTTCATTAATTTTCACTTGTGTTTTCATAATGAGATTTCTTCTATATTGTATATTCTCTTGAGTAAGCTCTTAATTTTTAATATTTTCCCCCCTTTTCTTTTGATTATAAAAAAAATTTGTTTTCTACTGTGTGATCTTGGTTCACTGACTTGAAAACAGCTTCTCCGTTGAAACACATTGTTAAATTCTACTCTTTTTGGAAATATGCTAGTTAACAGAAATATTGAATCATCTCAAATGGTATGCCTAAAAGTCGATCTTCCTGATTTAAAACCTCACTCTAATTCGTTGAATTGTCCTTGGAAATTATGCAAATTACAGCTCATATCATTATGAATGATATTTGGAATTAGGAGAGTATATCAATACTCGCTTGTTAATGTTTCTTGTCCGGTACTTTTCACAATTAATCATTAGGTTAAGTTGTGCCGATAGTAATATATCATCACAATTAATCTAGCTTAGAAGATCCTCTTGTTAGAGTGATCAACTGTATAACTTCACATCTCTTCAATGCAGAAAAATGCTCCTTGGTTATCAGTGCCACAGTTTGGAGACTGGGATCAGAAGGGCGGAGTTCCAGACTACTCAATGGATTTCTCAAAAATCCGGGAAATGAGGAAACAGAACAAGGCAAATGTTTCAAGGGCAAGTCTTGGTAATGAAGAAGAGCTCATGGCTTCAACCACTAGTAGTACAAACACTGGGCACACTGAGCAGCACCAACACCCCCACTACCACCAAACTAATTCTCCTACTGTAAGATCCTTGCCCACTTTTATTGTTTTTATTTTGCTAACCAGAGAGACGTCAAAAATGAATAAGAACTTCACTTTTTTATATAATAATGAAATTGATTTGTGTAGAAACTAGTACTGATAGGATTAATGTGGTGGAAGATTGATATTGGAGAATTGGCAAACAAACAGACAAATGCTAAAAGTTCTAGTGGCATTAAAAAACAACGAAGCCAAGCTAAGGTCGGCGCCTGCCGCTTAGCAAATATTTGTTGTCGTCCTTACCTTGCTTGACCAAAGCATGGTTGTGGAAACTTGAATAATGCTTTTTAAACCCGAAGAAAAAGGAGAACATTAGATTATTGATTACAAGGAATTCTATTGTAGGACCCGTGGGTAGCTGGTTTGATAAAGATGTAGACCTAAAGATATAAATATTATCATTTATTGTGGAGATACTAGTAGATACCAAGGCATCACATACTTCTAGTTGCTGCACATGCAGTGGATGTTTAGGGCAAGTAAATTCATTTCATTGGTTTAGATGTAAGAGCCATAAAATATAGTGATCGGTTGCTATGAGTTCCGAGAGACAATGTTCAATATAGTATACTAGTATGTGGTTATGAGAAGACTAGTATAAATAAATCCAAATGCTTTGGATATGAGGTGGACAATAGACACTATCATTCTATGACAAGAACTTTGACCGGATAGAACAATAAGTGGTTCTGGTTTCTTATTAAAATATTTTGTTCATCGTTGTTAATTTTTTCAAAAAAAAAATTGTTTTTTCATGGAACATGAAAGCTTTAAATAGAGTTAAATCTAAATCATATTCTTTTTGTGGTGTTTGACAGGCAAGGAGGAGCTTCCTCAGTTACTTCAACTGCTGTGTAAAAGCCTGAAATTTAACGGCATCTACAACCATTTTGGTGATCAGGGACAATTATGTTTTTGCCTAGGTGTGAAGTACTTTAGCATTTGTTCTTAATTTGTGAAAACAAACTTTTCCTTTAAGCCCTAATCTTCAATTGATGTTTTCACTTTATTGGTAATGTAGTTTGAATTTTGTGTATCTAATCACTAGTTAGAAGTGAGGATATCGAAATAAACATGTAAATGGCGCCCATGACCCGAACCTGTACTTCTGCACGAAATTATGATTAGTCACTTCAACAACATACCCTAGACCTTGAAATGTCCCTTCTCTTTCGTTCCTCAATGAACTGCTTGGTCCGAAGCTGGAAGACCTGTAAATTAGACTGTAGTTGTAAAGTTTTCTTTAAGCAGTTTCATTTTTTTTAGTTCTGGAGGTATCCGTATCCTTATTCTAGAGTTTCAGTTGCCAGTGACCACTGGCTTGCGACCACATATATCAATGGTTGTCGTTAACGTACGCAGAATCATTAATCGTATGATTCTTACAGCGACCGAGAAAAGCATTTGCTGTTTTCCTAAATAACATCAGCATCCGTATTCAACTGAAGGCTACTCTCAACAGTTAGCTGCCAAACCGAAATGGGGGATTCAATACTCTGCCACCCAACTAACGCATCTACCTGCTATTTATCAATTTATGAGCCAAAATCATTTCATTCCAGGTTGTCAAGAAGGACAGCTTAGGACCACCAGTGCAAATCTAAGTAAATTTCAGGTGTGAATTGTTAAGTTAATCAACGAAATTTTATGGAAAAGCTGTACCAAACATATTGTCCTGAATGTATTATTGTCCACCAACATATCCACCTGAAATATCTTGTACATAGCAAAACCCTATTAATGTTTTACAAGAACAACAGCCCAATTACCCCTCACCAATTAGATAATTACCTATAATCCCAAAGGACTCATCATTTTCAAAACTGACGTGACAACTGCAACCCTTAGAGGATTTAGTTACGCATCAAGCTGTAAATATTCTACCTAACTCCCGACTGACAAAAGAAAAAGTAACTGGAGTGAGATCTGACAACTTGGAGAAAATCACGAAGATATCTTCAGTCACTGCTCAGAACATCCTCTGACATCTGCTGGCATTTTGCTAGTGTTTTTTCGGAGATATCATCTTGAACTCCTTATGACAACAACAAATCATACCTTCTTGATAATTTGAACAACATCTTCATCTTCAAGTTCATGCTCCTGTTGCGTAATGTATTTAACTCAGTACATGGCATCGCTAATGAGGGAGGATGGAAATAAAATAGAAACTAACAAGGTAGGGGAATGAAGCATATAATGGAGTAAATTGAGCATAATATTAACCTTGCCAACTCTTTGAGGCTTGTGTTTCGCGCTAGAACCCCAGACCAGAGCACTGCAAAAATTGGTGAGTGTAAGTAATGAATGAGTGTGAGGAAGGAACAGGTTTTCCAGGAAGAAAGGAGTAGGGGCCTTATACATCTTATGCTGTTTTATTTTTACTATTTATGTCACTGGAATGAAGATGCTTGCCTCCAAACTTAAGCTCCATACCATGTTCATAAAGAATGTTCAGATAAGCATGCACAAAATAGATGACACTCCTAACCTTAAAGTTGAAAAACCTATATCTCCATATATACAGCTCATTAATGCAAACAATCGCAAAATGTTATCAACAAGTAAAGCTTAAGAAATCAAGTTTATGGAAAAAAGGTACTCACTACTTAAACTGTTTAAGCATATCCTTGTGAATGCGTTCGCAGAAGTCCTCAACTGTCCTCCTCTTAGAAGACAATATTACAGGGTCTTCATAGTCAGGATTCATCCCTTTAGGTTTAGTATAAATACGAGTTAAATTGAGATATTCCCAGATTTTCTCCAGAAGACCATCAAGGTTCCACTCCAGGTGTGCACTGAAGAATGGTTAGAAACATTACACACCTTACAAATAAATCAACTACTGCCAAAAATAACTACAGACAATGGAAACGGAAGAATCAAGTTCTTTCTATTGGTGTAAAGGATGGGGAAAGGATTGAAATAATAACAAGACCAATGATTTGAACGAAGAATTACCTGATTGGGCAGTAGTGAGGTAACTTATCTAAGATCTCCAGTTCCTCAAGTGTGATCTGATCAATCTTGTTCACAACATAGATGCAAGGCATATATACTCTACTGCCCTCAATGACATCTATAAGGTCATCAGCAGTAGCATCATACCTGAGAGTAATATCTGCATTGTGAATTCTGTACTCACTACATATAGCCTTCACAGTTTCAAGATCCAAATGTGTGTTGTTGACAGTTGAGGTGAGGTTGATTCCACCTTTATCTTTCTTCCTAAAAGTTAGATTTGGTGGCTCTTTGTTTAACCTACAGTTGGAAGGTAAATTTAGTTAATGAAGAGAAACTAATTACTCTGGGAAGAAGAAAAGTTAATTTCCATATTCATAGGCAGGAATTACAAGAGGAGACTCACATAAAACCAGAATATGGATAATTTGGGGACAAAGCCAAAAAGAAAGTCTAAATTAATAATGTTTCATTTTACCTTATACCAAATCCCTCTAGCTCTTTTTCTATAAGTCGCTTATGAGTTATTGGTTTTATGGCGTCAAGAACAATTAAAATGCAATTGCATGTCCTTGCAGTACTGATAACCTGCATATGCAGAACAATAAATAAAACAATAGCTTCTCTAAATAATGAAATGGCTGTTATTGATCACACCACATCATTCAGCAGAGATCAATAGGAAAAAAATCAAAATATTTCCAATGAATTTTGACTGCACAGCTGACTTTACTTACAAAACAAGATTTGGCTAGTTGAAATATTTTAAACATATATGACACCAAAATCTACTTAAGTATTGATTAGAGCATTTTTTTTTACCTGCCTCCCTCTACCCTTTCCATCTTTAGCACCTTCAATAATTCCAGGGAGATCCAGCAACTGCCACACAAAACTGAATAAGTACTACTTACAAAAATTGAACCCAACTTACAAATGTATCACAGTAATAGTAGGATGATAAAGTTACAAGCACACGAAATTATTCATAATCTCCTGAATAATTGAGGATAAATTAATAGTGAGCTGAAAAAATCATTTTAATGCAAGCAATATTAAGAGAGCACCCTGCCTTTTACAATATAGAGAATCAAGTCAATACAAATCTGCCAAAGAAGTACCTCTACATAGTTTGAGAGTTGAGACTCGTCTTAAAATGACTCATCTTAAAATATACTTGGATAACAAATTTACATTAATAATAGGACAAGATTTCCAAACATTGGGAACCCAAAAGATATGTTTTCTAATTTTTCTTTTCTTGAAAAAACCTTGCTTATATTGTTGTACCTGAATTTTAGCTCCCCGATATGTGATCACACCAGGAATGCAAGTCAAGGTAGTAAACTCATAGGAAGCAACCTACAAAACATCAATACGGGTAAGAAACTTTCAGAAGAAAAGTCTTTCACATAAACTAATTGTAGATAATTTAGAAACTATCATGCTGCCCACCACCTCATCAACCCATAAAATTATCCTGCATGTTTAGAAAAGGATGGCCATTCCTAAGGAACTCTCTCTCTCTCTCTCTCTAGGATCTTATATTTTTGTTGCCCAAAGTTAACACTTCCTTGGGCTCCACTGAATCAACCTCAATTTCCAAAACATTGGAAGAAATGAAAGATTGACCAGTGAGACTATGATATAACTATATTAAAGATGATCTTGTAGTTGACCTAAGAATGCTTGCTTACCTCTGAAAATGTCCCAGTCAATTTATTCAGAAGAGTAGATTTTCCAACTGAAGGGAAGCCCACTAGACCAACTCTTGAATCGCCACTTTTAGTGACATCAAAACCTTCCCCAGCACCTCCACCTCCTTTTGATGAAGGTGTAAGGAGTTCCCTCCGAAGCTTTGCAAGTTTAGCCTGGCACCATAACGAACATATATATTAATTCAATTCCACAACAAAAATATAAATGGAAAAGAGGCAAAGAGACAACATGGGATAAAACTATTATAAGTAAACATTTTAGTCTATGTGAGAAACATTGCTACACCAACAAAGTCAAGCCAACATTCTAGTACTTGTGAGAAGCAATTCTACACACACAAAACACAGTCTTCAAGAATAGACCTCACCTAAAGCGAAAACTCACCAAAATGATAAAACTGAATACAACACACCAATTATCAGTACAACTATCACCCCCCCCCCCCAAAAAAAAAAAAACACCAATAAGTTTTACCTTCAGCAAGCCCAAATGATGAGCAGTAGCCTTGTTCTTTTGAGTCCTGGCCATCTGCAAGATATAGATAACATTAAATCATACTCAGAATAATAACAGCATGATAGAATAAAGTTTGCTGCTGCTGCTACTGTAGAAAATAATCAGTGTATATCATCTTATGTTTTGCCAGGAACTCGCTTACCATATGTGTTCTGAGATTCACAAAAGAATATAAAAAAAAGAAGCACACAAAACATTTCTCAAATGTATGGAAACAAAATCTGCATAAAACCTCGTCATGTTCAATCTATCCATATTCCACCACGTCTACAACTTAGCAGTAGCTGCAGTAGATTTCTTTTAGAAGACACAGACCAACTTAACTCATTCTGAGTAATACAGAATTGATTACAACCCGTTGCTTCATGCGTAAACATTTTAATGTAAAATACCAGAGTGACAAGTTGCAATATTACAATATGAACTACAACGAACATACAACTCAGGAGCTTTCAGCGAAAATAATTCCAATACAGGAACATTAGACAGACTTAACTAACAACTAGAGTAGCTTTAATTCCAACATCGGAGATGCATTTAGCTTCTTTGCAGTCGAATGAATAATACAACGTTTCTCTTAAGACCTAAAAAAGATGGATCCTAGAAAAGACTTTCAAAATAACGGACCATTATTCAGAATTCATGAACAAATCAAATGGTAGTAAGTTGAAAATTAGAAAAGAAGAATCAGAAAAACCCTACAGCAGAAGAGAAACAACTTATGAATCATTCTAGAGTCCTACATCCAACACCGACGATTAATACATGTTAATATTTGACTGGAAAAGATCGCGCTGTAAAACTATGTCCCACTCAGAACATGATTGAACGAAGAAGCATTAGAGGCGAAGAAGCATAGGTACCTCATCTTCAATGTCTTTGATTTTCTGCATCACGGTCGCCATTGTTGAAGAAGGATAAGCTCAGAGACAACGCAGAATGAGATTCAGGCTAATCCTGTACAACTCTTCACTGATTAATCGTTACTGTGTTGCGTCGCATCGCGTCGCGTGATGATATGTTGATGTTGTGCTGGAGAAGAGAGGGAGAGCGAAGAAGCTGCTAGAAGTACAACAAATATGCAAGAGCAGGAATGCTTACGGTATGGCGTAGGGTACAAGCCCAGGCCCAATTATATCACAACCCAGTGCTGCTCATATTATGGGCCATCTAGCCCAGAATGTATAGCCCAAAATATTTTTGGTAGACTTCCATTAGAATTTGGACCAAGTCGCTGCTAGCTGTGCTGAGCCATACAAATTCTTTGGGCTGTAAATAATACTGATATATGCATCAAATTTATTTCATCAATTCAATTTGAAATACTCAAAGAAATACAATGCTACGATTTTCTTAGTACTAAATTATGTACAAAATTTAAGAAAAATGCCTACGTATCCTTACTTAGTTTGAATATGAAAAATATAAACCTGAATCTAGGTTTATCCAATGAAATTGAAACCTATCGAAATTTAAAATGTAAAACTAAGACATAATTAAAATGCTACTGTATTTAAAATTAGCAAGATGGTGTTTGGCGTATGAATAGATTATTCGGCAATGAGCATTGCCTTTTCCTACTCGCCAACGTTTTGTGTAAATGAAACTTAAAAATAATTTTTAGTATAATTTCCTGAAAATAAGCACCTTAACTACAATAAAGTCAAACCACTATATAGAAACTACCAAGTGAAGAACACAATAGTGTAGTGTAGCAGCCTTACAATTAGTGTGTAAAAAGAGCATTTGAACTGAAGAACGCATTCACAGATCAAGGTCACACTCAAGTCGGGAACGCATTGCAGTCATTTGCACTTTCTTCTATCTCTTCAAAGTTCAAACTTGTCGAGCCATAAAACACGGCACTATTGTTGCCATGTTTCACTCAACACGATCGCTACACGATCACTATTACCATTAAAGAGTGAAAAAAATGTCTGTGAATTTAAGTTTTTATTTTAAATGGTGGATCCACCAATCACATAGTGCTTGATAAAGGTTGATGGATGTGTGCGTGTTTAATTTATGAAAGTGTGCTTGTAACATACACGTAGTACACGTAGTACTATTTAAATTTTGTCCCAAATAATACTATATTGTTATCTTGGTTCCCCTGGACACAAAACACAAATACTGAAAGGAACTAATCTTTTATGGTTTATAAGGCAAAGACTGAGAGGGACAAATTTGTGTCCATTCCAGAAGTGAAAGAATAGGATGGACAAGTTATTTTAATAAAATTTTATGACTAGTATACCATCCATCACTTAACATAATTTCCATTATGTATATCAAGTAATTTTAACCTTTTTTCAATTTCATTTCATCCTGAATATGAAATTGTATCCTCTTCACTATTACCATACACCAGAGAGACATAATCCTTTTATGTCTGTATCCATTTGTGTCTCTGTCTTCTTTGTCTTGGGACAACAACCAAGGATGATTTGATACCAATCTTGCAAACTAGCGACTTTTTTTTATCAGTTTTGCAACCTTCAAAATGAAAATACTCAATCATTTTACCCGAGTGCAACTATCCTCTTCATTTGGTATGCTAAAATGGGAGCATCAATCATTAAATTAATTCGGTCCATATGAGCAAAATTGAAGTACCAATATGTTTGATAAATGTCAAGACAAAACACATTCTTCAAATGTCAATTACCAGGAAAAGCGAAGAAACAAAACTATTAGATTCAACTCCAACACAAAACAGAATATAAAAAAAGCAATTCTAACACGGGAGTATCCTTAGAAGACTAACTCATGGGGCTTCTGGCCCTGCTTCAAGGAAAACCTCGCACCCAAGTAGGCCTTCAAGTCTGGAACACTCTCGATGGCTTTGAGCAAAGCAGCATCCACAGTCTTCTGGTCATCCTTCTTCTCTTGGGGAAGCACGTTCTTCTCCTACACAATTGGAACAAGAAAGCACATGAGCAACTGTGTGTAAAACCATGAGAAACAACAAAACATGAATGATTAACACACACTAACCTCCTTTTCAGCCTCAAAGAACTCGCCTTCTCCCTTCTTTTTCTTCTTCTGGACTTCCTTTGCAAAGTACTTGTCATCAAATTTCTCCACGTTAACTGAAGAAACATCTACCTTGGTGGATGTGCCAATAACATATGACTGGTTCACACGTCTCAAAGGAACTCCATTAATCTTGAAAGGACCTGAACCAGTGGGAAAGAAACATAAGACAATGTTTTTCCAATTCGAAACCATTAGGAATAAGAAATGCTAGAGATACACCAAAATAACATCCATTGCAACAGGCATAGACACAAATTGATAAGCAACATCAAATATAAACACTTAATGTAACAGACAAATTTAATTAACAAATGTTCAGAATAAACGAAGCCTCTTCTGAACATTAATAAGAAAATGATGTAACATCTTGGAGTATGAGTTGAAATATCAGTATACAGTATACAACTCAAGCAAAATCATTAACAAACTTTAATAACAGCTAAACAACAAGGCTAATCAAAAAGCAATAACAAAATACAAAGCAAAGGCAAAAAGAAAATATAACGAAAAAAGCAACAGTTACCAGTAACAAGAAGCAATCCAGAAGGAAGCTGCTTGAGAAACACAACTCTCTTTCCCTTGAATCTTCCAGCAAGAAGAATCAACACGGTCCCGGGAGTAATGCTAGCCCTGAAAAAAGAAAACAAAAGAAACAACCTCCGTATCAAACCATCTGAATCAAGAAGACATCTTGACAAGAAACACCAGATTTCTGAAAAACTTTAAACCAAATACTACAGATCCCACGTCAACACAAAATAGAAACACGAATTCAAGGAACGCAATAGCATCTTCACATTCTCCAAACCATAAGAAAAAAAATCAAGAAATGATAATAACAACGGTGACCTGAGCTTGGTAGGCTTTGGCTTGTGCTTGTTGCGGAGCGGGATCTTGACATCGTCAGCAGGGTAGAACTTAGGGGGCTTCTCGGCGGCAGGCTCGGGCTTAGGCTTAGGGTCGTGGCGAGGTAAGGTGCCACCGTTCTTGGCCTTGATAGCCCAAAGGCCTCTCTTGTGGTACATCTTGGAGCGGGAGTATTTCCCGATTCCCCTGATCAATTCAGGGTTTCTGCTGGTAACCCTAGGTGCTCTCTGCTTCGGCGCCATTGCTATGCACTACACACTCTTCCTCCCACAAAACCCTAATTCCGCTTCTGCTTATCTTTTACCTTCCAGCGTCTAAGCAAATCAACCTAGCTTGCTGGCTAGGGTTTATATAGCGCTGGGCCTTACCCTTCCACCACGGGCCGGGCCTTGTTTATATGCTACTTCATAACTAATGGGCCCATTTATTTGCTTGGCCCAATCTATGGCATCGTCTTTTTTTCCTTAACGTGCTCTTTACTTAGTTCCCGTATTCTTTTGGCAGGACAAAAGGGCTAAGGGTAAGAGATCCATAGTTCAGCTAAAAAGATATAGAAAAACATTTTAATTGGATAGTGCAAAATAATTTACAACATCATCAAACAAAAATATAAATACATTACAACATTAACCTATCAAAATCAAACTCAATACTCAACAAAATAAATAAATAAATAAATACCCATTTTGGTCCTCAAGATTAATATAAAGAACAAAATAGTTATTCAAGATAAGAAAATAATAATATGGTCTTTCAAGATTTGACGTGATGGATAAAATAGTCCCTCAATATATGAAAGTGACAACATGATCTTTCATGATTAAAATTTTAACACAACATAATCCCTCAACAGCTCAACTTGTCCTAAATTTACAATTTTAAGGGATCACATTATCCTAAAATTTCAATATTGAATAATCGTATTATCACTTTCATATCTTGAGGGACTATTTTGTCCATCACAATAAATCTTGAGGAACCACATTGTCATTTTTGTATCTTGAGAGACTATTTTATCTCTCGCGTTAATTTTGTAAGACCAAATGGGATATTTACTAAAAAAACAAACTACATAGAAATTTCCTATTTCTTAGTTACAGATATGAGTTAACTCATCTTGTTGAGTTTCCACTTATATACTAGTATGAATTGAGTTTAATTATCTGATTGCTTTTGTTGGTGAGTGATTGATAAGAATCAGAGTGTTTGATGAGCCTCAAGGCATACCTTAATCTTAGACGGGACAAACTTTCCCCTAAACCTAAACTTTAGTTAATAAAAAATAGAAACAATTTTATTATTTGCACATTGCAGTATCAAGCCAATCCAACCAACACACTACTTTGGGCAATATTTTGTTCACCCCACTCAGCCCACTAATGAGATGTGTTGCCTTCTTTCAATCGCAGACCAAAGATTCATTGACGGAATGGATTGTTGTATCATTGTGTTCGAAGAATTATTGAAATAAAAATTGCTTAGTATGTGTTTCATATCTTTGGCCCGACCAGCCTCTAAAGAATAAAAAGCTAACTCAATTGATGTGGTTTTGTTGGCTTCAATGGGTATAATGTTGTTGTTGGATAACTGCCACTGATTCCACCAACCTTGAATTCGTGGTTGGTGAGAGCATGTTGTGCTATCACATGCCAGTGCCACTACTCCATGGCAACCATCCTTTCCCAATATTCATTTTCACATTACTAGATCACCACCATGTACTGCACTCAAAATAATAATAACAATAATCATCCATTCTATCTGGTTAATATTTGGATGAATAATTAATATTTCAATAAGTAATTGGAAGTCATGACTATAACCTAAAATAGAGAAGTATTTTTTCTGTTAATAACAACTGTAAATATTAATGATTACGCTTAAAGGAAAAAATAAAAACCTTTATCTCATTATTTATTTATTAATAAAAGGAGTGGGAAAAAAACGCACTAGTCCGTAGTATCTCGGTATCTGCCATGCATAGGATACTTGCACACCTTTATACATATACAAGAGACAATAGAAATGACAGAAAAATGCGCGTAAGCAAAAAGAATGTGAAACAATTTCACTCATATCATATGCTGTTGTCTTCTTATCTCCTCCATAAATAATAATTTAACTTCCTCTACTATATATTATATTTTTGGATACCAAACTCCTTTTCGTGCATCGATTCAAGCAGTTTGGATTAGATTCTGCTTCACTTTCTCCTTTCCTCTGAATTTTTCCTGCGCTCAATTCCTTTGACCGGGTTTGCTTTTGTGTGAAAGCCCTTCTCCACGTAAGAAATACGAGGTGAGATTTTAAGGTTTCAGAATTTCTCTTGCGTTTTACTTTCAACGTTAGAACGAAGCCAGCATCATATAAACAATTTTGTGTTGAGATACAGAGTTTTCCCTTTAAATAACATTTGAGTTAGCTCACGCTGGACTAGTCCTTTTGTCGTTTTGTTATTTTTTATTTTATTTTTATCAACGTGGATGAAGAAAATCAATAAAAAAAGATGTGTCGGCGTTATTGTTAAAAGACTAATAAATCGAGCTAAAATTGTTTCAGTATTCACCAATTCATTGGTTTATTTGTGAATTCAGGAGTTTTGGAAGTGAAGCCATGGAAGCTCAAGCTATTCAGAGGTTGCAATTCCCAACCGTGGTTTGTTCGGAGAAGCATGCGAGAACAGGGCCAAGTGGTTCTGTGAGAGTTTGTCGTGGTTTTATGGAAGCCAAGAAGGTTCGGGTTTTTGTTTCGGCTTCAAGACAGAGTCGCAGGACAATCCCTTTGGAGGTTTCCTGTTGTTACAACAATGTTTCAGGTTGCTACTATGAAAATGAATTTAATAACTCTTCATACTATGCTTTTTATTGCCATGATTTTTTCAAACTTACGTGTATATCTCTTATTGCTGATTCATGACTGTCAATTTAATCAATTTATTGACCAAACTATTATCATTATGGTCTTAAAGGCGGTGCTGGAGTGCATTATTCTTGTTCTTATCGGTTTTTAATTTTAATTAGTTGAGTGTGATTCTTCACTAAAAGTAATACTGATTCTGAAATAGCTGTCTTGCAAACCAAAAGTTGAGTTACTAATTTCGGAAACACGGTACAATGAACAATTCTTGAGAGCTAGTTGAAAAAAAGAAATAACTATTGGAGTTCAGAGGATTTTTTTTTTTATTTAAAAAAAAAGTATGCTCAATTAAATAAAACACTATGTAGCCACTGTTTGGTTGTTGACATTTTATTTCAATTGCCTCTGTTGTAGCTTCAACTTTGGAATCTGGAAGCTTTAAGAACACTGCTCTTGATGAAGAGTTGATTCTGAAGGTAATGTATGATTGGTGCCTCTTGTCATCTTTGATGTATATATAATGCTATATATACCCTTATACTATAGTTAGTTATATCTTACTTGAATCATTGAAATTGCAGAGTAAATCACAAGAGGTAGAGCCATATTTAAGTGGACGCTGTATATATCTTGTTGGTTAGTTTCTTGGTCAAAGTCCTTGTGACCTTGTGTACTTACGTGGCATGCATCCCAAGAGTATATATAATTACTTTGGCACTCAATATTTGAATTTGACATGCAGGAATGATGGGTTCTGGGAAGACTACTGTTGGGAAAATTTTGTCCCAAGTGCTATGTTACTCTTTTTTTGATAGGTAAGTATTGTAATTGCTGGTCTTTTTTCTTGTTTTCTAATTTCATAGTGAACATTTTCTGCAACTTTTTTGGCATTTGTGGTACTAGTGATGCATTGGTGGAGGAGGAGGTTAATGGAACTTCAGTGGCTGATATATTCAAGCACTATGGAGAGACTTTTTTCCGTGATAAAGAGGTCACTTAAAAAGCTCCATGTTTTCAGCTTTTGTCCTGCTCATTGTTTGTGAATAGTTTTTTTTTCCTATTGTTATATTATCACATACCACATTCAAAGTTCATTTGTCCTATGCTTATGGCAGACTGAGGTATTGCGGAAGCTGTCAATGATGCATAGACATGTTATTTCTACTGGTGGAGGAGCGGTTCTGAGGCCCATTAATTGGTAAAACAATATAATTAGTACTACTATATGTTATCTTCAATTTTATAATTATCTATCTCTTTTCAATTCAGTCTTCAACCACATCTTTATGTGAATTTGCAGGAAGCATATGCACAAGGGGGTTAGTGTGTGGTTGGATGTACCTGTTGAAGCCTTGGCACAGAGAATAACTGCTGTAGGAACTAATTCTCGCCCACTTCTACATTATGAAGCTGGAGATGCCTACTCACGGGTTAATGATTTCTCTTCCTTGATTGATAGCAGTAATTTTCTTTCACAAAATTATTAAGTCACATTGTCACAAAGTGTTTGATTCTACCATTTGGATTATACCTGCAGACTTTCATGCGTTTGTCTGCTCTTTTTGAAGAAAGAAGCGAAGCATATTCAAATGCCAATGCCAGAGTCTCCTTGGAAAGTATGCTTGGAAAATACTATTTAATTTCTTCTTTTGTAGTAACATTGTGGTTTTGTCCTGAGCTTGTGCCCCAAATGGCAATACAAAAAAGGAAAGGAACTAGCTATTTATTTATTTATATAGACTTCTCCAGCTTACAATTTCTGGTCTCTGTGTTTTGGGTAGATTAGTAGTCTTTCAAGGTTGTCCAATGAATAAGTATGCACATTCAGATTTGCTTTGTATCTGTTAAGCTCAAAAGGGTACCATTCCTTCAAGATATGTATGTTTATGACTGTGTTATGTTCTTGGTGCAGATATAGCAGCCAAACTGGGCCAAAAAGATGTGTCGGAATTATCTCCAACTGCAATTGCAATTGAGGTTTTGTCACTTTCTGCTTCTTCCAGCTGAAATATTAGTGGAAACTATATTTAGTATCATTGATTGATAATTAGCTAATTTGTGCTATGTATTTTCTCAGGCTCTGGATCAAATCAAAGTCTTTCTAAAGGATGAAGGTGGGCGCTATGCATGATGCTAGCACATAATTGTGTAAGATAGTAATATGTGTATCAACGTGGCACATATTAAGTGTTCATGTTCATCCGCACAGTATGTTAAAAAGTATTTTTGTTTTTGCATTTTTTTGGTTTGTTGATGTACATATAAGGGTCTTGTAATCCGAGATGAATACTTGTATATGTATGCTTTCTTGAAAGAATGAAATCAGACATAAATATTAGGGTTGTGGAAGGTTTCCATAACACGAGTCATTACTTCAGAGCTTCTTCTAATCGGGCTTGGTTACCTCAGATGCATCCTTCAGTTGTCTGATTCATTTATTTCATCATTGAATTCCAAGTCTTTTACCCAAGAAACTTTTCCATCCTTTTTTACCTTGTTCTTGTTCTTGCTTTATTTTTTTGGGAAAATAAAAAAATATCGTATAGTATAGATGCCTAAACTGGAAAAATTGGGCAAATATAAAGCCCAAAAGGGACTGCAATTTATTGAGCTTGGGATTTACTACCAAGTCCATGAAATTTCACCACCCACATACAAAAAGCAAGTAAAGGTTTGGAAAGATTACAACATAGATTGAACAGAGAAAGTGCTGACTATACAGTTGCAAGATATGTATATACTACTATTTGAGCAGGTCTTGCTTATTCATACAACAATGGAGCTATAAATGCCACCTGATCAAACTAGAACATAATAACTTGTTAGATCAAGTGGCAGCAATCTAGATGCTTTAATTGCATCACAAGTCACAACAGTAGATCAGAAACAAATGACCTGAAATAAAAGCAAGAAGCAGAGTGGATGGATACAAACTAGAGAGTTCCACATCAACACAGTTCACCAATGGACACATACCTGAATTATACCCAACAGTCCAGAATGTAATCATTCAACATATTCACCAGTTTTACACAGCAACTGCAGAGCACTGCACAATGGAGGACCCTTTGGGAGCAGAAAGAACCTTATCAAACCAAACAACCTCACCCCACAACTCACCACCATCCTCATCCTTCTTCTTCTTGCTGACCTCAATCTCAGCACACCAAATCTCCATCACCTCCTTCTTCCCACTCCCATTGCACTCCCAAACCACAACCAGCTTCCCACCCACATCAGCCATAGTAGCCCCACACAGAAACCTCGGCAATTCCTTATCCAAACCCTTCAATTCCTTCCAAACCCCACTCCTCACATCGAAGCCCTTTATATTCCCCAAGTAATCGTAGCAATACAGAATCCCATCCACCACACACGCCCTCCCTCTCCACCCTAGGTCCAATTCCGTCCCCACGCTCTCCCACGCGCCGCTCTGTGGATCGTAGGCGATGCCGCCACGGTCCGCCATGGCGTAAACCTTGTCCTCCACGACGGCGCTGGCGTGCATCCACTTCTCCCGGACCTCCGCCGGACTGGCCACACGCTCCCACTTTCCGGCAGCGGGGTCCAGAACCTCTGCCCAGTTAGCGGACCTGGCCCAATTGTCGGCGACGCAGCCTCCGATGACGTATATCTTGCCGTTGACGACACCAGCAGCGGCGAATTCCCTGCCGACGCGCATGGAGGGCCCAGGGAGCCAGCGGTTGAAGCGGCAATCGAGGAGCCAGACGTGAGGGGAGGGGACGTCGTTGACGGAGCCGCCGATGACGTAGATGGTGGAGCCGAGGACGGCGTAGGCGGAGCCGAGGGCGGGGTAGGGGAGGGAAGGGAGAGGGGCTAGGAGGGAGCGGGTTGGGGTGCGGTGGAGGGTGAACCAGAGAGGGAGGGCGGAGGAGCGTGAGCGGAGGGTGAGGTAGAGGAGGTGCTGGGAGGAGTTGAGCAGTGTGCGCGCGTTGAAGAATATTTCTGATGACAGGATGGAGCGGATGCCCTTCGACACCAGCGACAGCGTTGGGTGCTGAAACCGTGGGATGCGCGCCAGACAGTTCAGTGCCACGTCATCTGGGAGGGTCGGGATGAGGTTGTTAGGTGCTGTAACTCCACTCTCTCTTTCTGGTTCTGACGACGACGACGACGACATCGTTGGTTGTTGGGGGTTGCGGTGTTGGTGGAGTGAGGACTTCGCTATTTCATTTCCAGCATCATCATCTAGTACTATTATGCGTGTGGGCGTGACAATGTGAAGTGAGCGAGATGTGTAATTAATAAGGTTATGTGCTGGACTTGTAACACCTATTGAGAACTGCCCCTATCGCTGTAGTGTCAACAACGTTGAGATGGCCGAGTTGGTCTAAGGCGCCAGATTAAGGTTCTGGTCCGAAAGGGCGTGGGTTCAAATCCCACTCTCAACATTTATTGAACTTCTTATTGCGGGGATGGATTTTTGACCATCTTCTCTCTTTTTTCTTTAATTAATTGTTTAGGCGGTAACTCGTCCTCTTCTTTTTAGCGTTTCTTCTTTCTTGTCTTGGTTAATGCCTTACAGTTTCTTCGTTTTTTTATGACTTGTAATTTGAAAGGGGTATTTTGGCTAAAAATAGTACTACAAATGTTTTTTTTTTATAACAAACGCCATGATTTTAATTTTTTATTGTTAAAAAAACACATATTGCTTGAATTCATACAATAACTTGAGGAATTCGCTCCCGACCATTCTGAACTCTTCATGCATATAACTACAACTTTATAATGAATTTCTAAGGATTTCAGATGTTGTGGGCAATGGACATGCCTTGGTTGCTTCTTTCTGTTTTCCAAAACGGGTCAACCATAGAAAGCGAGGGCCATGAACTTGCATTTTCAAAATACAATTTCACATATTAGCATCCAACTCTGAACTTTCTAAAATTCCTTGATCAATAGTTGGATTCATAACAAGCACCAAGAGGCTTAGCATTTTCCACTTAAAACTGTCATCACCAAGCAAACTCTTCTACTTTAACCATCAAAATGTGATTCCATATTCAAATCCGGCCATACATTGAAAGCATCTCTTTAAGTCTAGCTGCCTCTTTCTCCAAGCTATCAAAGCTCACAGAACTTGCGATCCTCCAACCCCAGTTTCCAAACTACATCAGCAATGAGATCAACAGTTTCATTATCTTTTGGGGGCCTAACAACGTTTGTCTGAAAGAACAACATATGAAAACTTTGAAAGAACTTATACCTGAGTTGCAGGAATATTCATTCTGGCAGAACTCCCGAGTCCAAGAACATCTTGCATAGGTATTATTGCTGTCTGGGCAACAGAAGCCAGCGCTGTCTTGATTAGCGCCCATGAAATATCATCTTCCCCAGTTAATGAAAGATAATTTATCACCTGAAACATGAAAACAAAGGAGATGAACCCTCATCCAACCTGATGAAAAATGACATCTGACCACTACATATAGGCTATAGCACCCACAGTGGATTTCTCTTCTTGGTTCAATGCTTCCCACCAACCTCCAATCTGTTGTAGAAACAAATTTCATATCAAGCTTTATTATCATTAGTAATGTATTTGATGACATGATGAAATATGGGAATGAACAATTAAGAGATATAACAACATATACATGTAAGTCAGATGTATCCATCTCAATGGTAAAACATTGATAAAAAAAAATTATCAGTTGCATTGGCAAATCTTGACAGACTTCTACAGTGCATGCCCAGGTCCTCTCTATGAAGATAGATATGCAGCATCCGCAAATGTTTGGATAAAGAAATTCTTACCGTGTCATTGTCATGAGTCCCTGTATACACAACTTGATTGCACTCATGATTATGGGGCAAATGAGGGTTGTCAGCACCACCTCCAAATGCTGGACAAAATTAAAAAAAAAAAAAAGGAAGTGTTAAGGAACAAAGATTTAGCACTACTTTGGAGTATGATACTAAAGGGTTGTAAACCAAAAAAAGAAATAGCAATCGATCAATACCAAACTGGAGCACAGCCATTCCAGGTGCTCCAATGGATTTTCTTAGTTGGACTACATCCTCAGTGATCACTCCCTGTCATTAATCACAAGCCCAAAAAATTACAAAGGCTTGACTTAGCAAGTCATACATGAATGACAAGCAATGGTCCTCATGAGACTAATTATACAAAAACACATTTTCAGAATTTGTTTTGATATTACATACCAAGTCTTCTGCAGTAATGTTAATTCTTCCAACAGCTCTGAAAATGGCATCAAAGAAAGATACGCCAGGCCCTACCTATCATTTAAATGACGTGGATCAGATTATAGTCTGTTTAACCAAATAGATCAAAGATAAAACAAAATGACAGGATCTAACCTTCCAGTTTCCAACCATAGCGACTTTTGCTTCTGCACATTTATAGAGCATACATATGTTACAAAAAACATCACACAAAGCAAAAATCTGAAATAAATTCGGTGGAGTGTAGACTCACCAGAGGGAACAGCCCAAAATCCCGCCAATCCTCTAAAGTGGTCAATCCTAAATTCGTCATATAAATCCCGTGCACGGCGTATGCGCCATATCCACCACGAGTATCCTTCTTTCTCCATGGCTTTCCAATCATAAAGAGGGCTTTTTCATCAAAACATGAAAATATAAAAATTGTTAGCAACATAAATGAGATGGGAGGCTTATTACAATGTTTTTCAGAATTATATGTTAGCAATTATACAATAAAAAGGATGAAGACCAAGGGAATAATATGCTGAAAACGATTTATAGAAATAATCAGGCAGGATATATTGTCATAGATGGTAGAAGAGGGACAGAAGGATGAGAGAAACAAAAGTAACTAGAGTAAAGGAAGACGTCTTGATGACATTAACAGATATCTTCAAGTAAAATTTAAGAAAAAAAAAGTTCAGGCCAACAGTTAAATAAATAACATGGAATCGGTTAAAGCAGAAGATTTGTGGCAAAACATTTATCCACGGGTTAACATCAAACCTGCCCCACAGCTGACCAGTGTCGCTGAATGCATCAGGTGGAACACCACTAACTAAAAGAGGAAAGCCTTTCCTGTTCTGCCAGATAAATGGAGATTTTTTATAACCACAAGTTGCAAATAATTTTAAAAGAAGTTAAACCAGAGTTCAGAGTCAGATTTTTAAGAGAATACTAACCAGTATAAAGTGTTTCTTATTTGCCCAAACATCTGCACTATGATAACCAACATATATGGGCATATCTCCCATTATCCTAATCCCCTTACTCCGTGCATAGTTGCGAACTTTCTGCCATTGCCTTTGGAACAAGAACTGTTGGGCAATAAATACATCTATCTGCATGCAAAAGCATATATGACTCATCAAGACCACTTCTGGCTTTAAGAAGGGAAACAGTAAGGCAGTGTTAATTATAACTGGAAGGATTCTTAATTATAACTGGAAGGATTCTTTATGATCTTACAAAATCTCTCTTTTGTTGGTAAATATCTTCTAGAGCTGCAAGATGGCGGTTTCGCAAAGGTTCTGGCCAATTGTACCAGCTGATTGTATTTAAACTATCATCAATAGCAGCAAAATAAGCTGCATCTTCAAGCCAACCTACAACATTTAAAAGACATTAAGTTTTGATTGCATCGAAAGCCGAGGAAACAAAGAGTGCACAGAGTGTTCATAGAAAAATAGGCATCCTCACGTTAAGTTTTGAGAAAAGAAATACAAGGAATTTCTCATTCTTCAAGTCTTTACTTAGTTAAAAATGAAGAATGCAGTAAGAAGAAAGGAAATATTGCAAACCCCCATAAGCTTGAAACAAAAAATAATAAAAAAAACAAACAAAGGGACACCTAATCTTAAAATGCGTATGCCACACTAATCAATTTTGTTTGCAAAGTAACATCTCCAAAGTGAAAGCAAATGTCTTACAAGCTAAAACAGGCATGTATGCATATAAAATTAGAACTACATCTAAGTGAAAGCAGCGTCTTACAAGCTAAAACAGGCATGCATATGCATGGAAGTAAAATTAGAATTTCAGCTAAGTGAGTTCCTCACTTGATATGTTAGGGTCCCTACGAAAATTCTCAAGCTCTGTTTTGAGTTCTCCTTCACTTGAAATGAGCCTCTCTGCAGCCTACAAAAGGTGTTTCAATTAAAGGAAAATAGGCAAAAGGTGCCAGACACACACAAGTTGCTGTAATTTTCAATGATATGAAGAGACAGAGCAATGCTAATGTTACAAAGGAAGAGACAAAAAAGGCCTCTCTGCAGTCAGAATTGCTTGATTATTGAACCCAATTTCAACACCTTGTTAGATTTTTAAATGAGGTGCGCAAGAATACCAGCAGTGATGACAAATATCTTACTTTAGTTATCAAGGGATCCTTAAGGTCAGCAACAAGTGAAAAGTTCACACGCTCAGCATCACTGCATTCATGGAATAGTGACTATAACATGAGAAGGCCAAACCAGGTGGGGGGTTTCAAAACTCTCACAGATTATAATTAAAATATTCTCACATTGGCTCAGGAAGCTCATGCTTTTCCAACAATCCATCCTTAACAAGCTCCTCAAGAGAGATCAGGAGTGTGTTACCACAATTTGCATCCTGGAAAAAAAATATGTCAAACCATAATTCCTCGACTATAGAAGTTTAACTTCCTAGAGTTAACCCTCGATCATAATCAACTCCTCCTAAAACAAAAACATAATTATGGAGCTAAACCTAAATGTAAGGTAAGATAAGTAACATACCTGGCCTGAGTAAGGACACCCCTCTTCGTTAGCCTTTCTGCCAGGAGGCACCAGAGGTAACACCTGCAAAATAATTAAAGAAAAAAAAAGAACATTCATTTTGAAGTCATGTTCAAATAACAGAAAAAGAAACTGCGAGGCATGGTAAGATAAAGCTGAAATCAACCTTAAAATTTTCCAAAACATTTTATTTATTTATTTATTTATTTTTATGAGAGGGATGAAAAGAGGAATGGAACCTGCCAGAGGGAGCAACCAGAGTGATGGAGCCAGTCAATGAAACGAAAGACCTCGTCGCCGAGATCGCCGATCCCATAGGGCCCACGAAACGACGTCGGGTGGAGTAGAATACCGGCTCTTCTGCGATCCTCAGGGTGCGTCTTAGGAAGCCAATCCCCGTAATTTGGCGGCAAATCTTCACCGACGCTGAGTTCAGCTGTTGACATTGGAGCTGAAGCAGTGGATACTCGCCGGTGGGAGCGGCGATTGGTGGTGGCGGAAAGTGTAGTTGGTTTGGGTTTGAAGAGTGTGAGAGATGGAGAAGGGGATGTGGTGCACCGATGTACCTGCGGGAAACAGAATGAGATGGTGAGATTCATCTCTCTCTCTCTCGATCGAACCAGTATTCCCCAGTGTGATGGGAGAGAATAACGAGCTCGTAACTAAAATCTTGTTCGAATTTTCATTTTGGAGTGATGATGGAGCTGCGAAGAATTACAATGGGAGCGGAGGGAACACGTGATTGATGATAGAGCGTTAACTGTGCTCAAATGTTTGATCCAAGACAAACTCAATTATTTAACGCTTTTCCAATAAAATAATAAATATTGACAAGAACAGAAAGTGTTTTTTTTTAATACTTAAGTTTTTATAAGATTTAAATCTATATACATTAATTTCTGAAAGACTTTTTTTTTTTTAATAATTAGTCCATTAAGAATTTTAGTTCGAGAGTATTTAAATGAAGAGGTTTATCAGTTTCTTTTTTGCTGCTAAGGATTAATTCCTCCTTTTTGGAAATCCATTATAGGTTAGTCACTCAGCTTCAAAATAAGGCCAAATCCTATTTAGCTTTCCCTATCTCTTACTTTCTTAGTCTAACTGATAATAATACATCACTCTTCATCAAACCAATCATAGTTTTCACAGAAAAAACCATCGACAATTTTGTCAATTACGGAATCAAAACCATCAGTGAAAGTGTTGAAGGTGATAGTGAATATTAGGTTACGTCCACTCTGTTTCGGGAACCAATATCTTCAACAAAACCCAATGGTCAATACTATAACAAAGGCTTCAAAAGGCCCAAATCAAACTACAATCTGCAGTTTTATTTATATTTAATAAACTGCAGTTTAAGGTGGGGAAATCATACATAATTTATTACATGCTGTTTACGCTAGAATTGATGCTTGGCAAAAAAGGAACAACAAAAAGAAGTTACTGTATATCCTAAAAGTTCTGGGGATAATTAACCATCAATTCTAAGGTACCAACAAGCCTCATATAAATTAATCTCATCATCAACTTTACAAGACCACCATATATTAATCCTACAACTTCAATCATTAATTAATTAATAATTAATTGTGTGGATTCTCAGACCCTGACAAAGAAAATAGTAAGGTCAGGGCCAGCAGTGTTATTCCCATGATGATAAGGGCTGAGCATATAGAGAGTCTCAGAATCCTTAGAGCCCACAACATGCTCGAAATAGGATCTGACATAAGCCAATTCTCCATCAGATGTCGGAGGAAGAACACCAGCACCCATAGACACAGGCTTGAGCAATTCCATCACATGAAGATCCTCCTCTGTAGCTTCCCTCTTAACCCCATACCCTGTTTTCTTCCCATTACAGTACATCGTCCACAGCGGTTCCTCAATCAGCATCGTCTTATCCTTCTCCTGCCTCTTCTCGCACTCAAGCGCGATCCGAACCATCCCTAATTCCATCTCCTTCTGCAGCGTGTTCGTCTGAATCGACAATTCGACCACAAGCGAAGGTAGGCACTTGGGATTCTCCTGCAACGAGAGGCTCACGCGCCCTTTCCGGTAACCGAAAAGTGTGCCGGAGATTTTGGTGCCGCTGGTGACGCTGACGGTCTTGCGGAGGCTGCCGTCGGGGGCTCCGGCGGTTGGGAACTTGCAGGAAGGGGCTATGATTGGTAAGGATCGGAAGACGGAGCGGAAGACGCGAAGGACTTTGTTTTTGTGATTGTTAATCCTTTTTTGGGAGGGTTGGATGAGAGAGATCTGGCGTGGAGGAGATGATGATAGTGTTGATGTGGAAGTGCGTGAGGAGGAGGATGTTGGTGTGGTTGATGATGCGGATCTTGGCTCTCCCATTGGTCGATCTTGTTGATGAACCTCAAGGAAGAGAAGATCGTGATCACTGCCATCAGAGAGGGGAAATTCTAGGTTTCTGCTTATTTGCTCAATAATAGTTAGTTGTTTGAGCCTTTAGATGGATCTTCGGATCCTTCTATGTTCGATTGTTCTTGATCCTATTTCTATGCCTCAATTTTTCCCTACGTACGTTCCACATTCAGCACTCTGTTGAGTTGTTGTGCATGCTTTAAATAGCACCATCAACTAAATACATTAGGTTGTAATAATTGTACAGTAAATATTTGATTAATATTTAATACCTTACAATATTCATGAGACTCACATTTACATTTTCTGACAAATTTTTTACTCTCTATCACTTCCTTCACAATGTTTAGGTATCTTAACCCATGATCAGCTGAAAAATCATTTTTCCTTAATTAACAAGTAATTTTTGGGTGTTGAAATCCAGAGGTAGGACTGGAAGTAACCAGCATAGTTGGTAGAGTCAAAGACGTGACGTCGCTTTATGGAATCTGGGTTAGTATGTTGCCTCAATTAACCGGATCCAACCTGCAAAATAGTATGTGGGGTTAATTAGATCAAGTTGTTGGTTCTAATATTTTAATTACATCGACTAAGCTTCATATGATGAATTTTGATTTGATTTTTCGATTTTGGTTTCAAACGACATTGTTTTCAAGTTACATCATCGATACCACCTTGTATTGTACTTGTTTGGTATAACGGCAATTGGCTCTTGGTTATTTACTACTACTACATTAAGTAATTTCAACTTGGAGGTTTGTCTTGATATCTTTTTAATTTTAAGGAAAGGTAAATAAAACTTAGAGTTTACTGTAAAAAAGATTAACTGATTTTAAACGGTCAGTGTATCATATCATAATTAAACTGTAAAACTTAATTATCTATAACTTTTCTCTAAAACTTTTCAAATATTATGTGAAAAGTGAAAGGTAAACTAAACCAAACTCAAAATAGAATTGGAAAAAAAAAGGAAAAGCAACCTGAATTTGGACTTGTATCAAATCCATCTTAAAAACTCGAATTGACTAAAATGTCTCTAACTGTATTAGCTTTGAATAAAAAAATGAATTAAGAGAGTAAAGACACGAGACACGACACTAACACCGTAGTTGCTGGTTAAGTCAAATTTAAAGCAAAACCATGAAAATGAAAGCCCAATTGATGGAGTGAAGGAATCGCTTTGCTTCTTCATCAATTCCAACTTGGCGTGTAATGCGACACAAAAAAGGTCGCAACTTGCACGCGACGCTCCTTCAGCGGCGCGTGGACCCTATCCCACTCTCTCCTTATCTACCCTCCTCCACTACTTCCTCCTGTAAGTAAAACAAAAAAAACAAAAAATCAAATTCCTTAATTCTCATAATTATTGTTGTTGTTGTTGAAATTATTATTATTATCATCATCAAACTAAATCCATTATCTATGGTGTTCACAGATTAAAACAATAGCATGTTCGATTTAGGGGACGAGTTCACTCTAGAGAGCTATAGAATTCCATGGTTGATTTGGATCCAGCTCATAGTGTTGTTCCTCCTCCTTCTCGTCCTCTTTTGCTTCACCCTCTTCCCTTTAGATCCCGCCGACGACTCCTCCGCCGCCGCCGCATCAGCCACCGTTTCTGCTTCCACGAATGGGTTCGTTTTTCATGGTATTCAGCAGATTGAAGCCAAGCAAGATTCAGCCGCCGCCGTTGTAACCTCCCCTCGACGCCGTACGCAGGTTACAAACACCTTCCTCTCTTCTCACAATTTTGCTGTTTCTGTTGCTTCTCACTGTTACGGTTTTAGTTTTTTTTTTTTCCAAACAAGCTACAGATCTCACCAAGTACTTGGCTTCCCATAGAAAAAAGATCAATAATAAGCAAGTTAGCTTATTTTACTAACAAATTAGATTCACAGGAATATAGATTTTTTTTGTTATTACTAAAATTGGACAAATTTAGTTTACGCTCCCTTATCTTCTTCGGTTCTTCCCCAAATGATAATGTGAACAAATTAAATGCTGCATCTACTTATTCACTTCATATGGAGAAGGGTAGTCTGCAAGAAATAATTCTAATTAGAAGAAAGAGGGAAAAGAAAGAATTGCAAATTGTTTTGTCGTTGCTATTGGCTCAAATTATCCCCTTCTTATATTTTATTTGTTAAGAGCCACCCCATATCTTTTTTTTCCCCCCTTGAATCCATTTTATGGTATCCAACATGATTAGCATGCATGGTAACTGAAATATTATTGCGAAATTGGAACTCCTAGTAAAGGGAAACAAGAACAAAATGAAGTGATAAATTTTGGAATGCAAATCATTATTGATTTATTACCTGGATATCTATTCATTAATAATAATTCTATAGTTCTACTTAAAAGTGGAGGCAATTTCTATCTAAGAAGTTGTAAAAATGCCACCATAAAATGCACTGACAATTTTCATGAAACCACCATTTGATGCTTGAATAATTTGTGAATGATAAGGATTAGATAGGATAGGATAGAGAGAATATGGGAAAATTTGTCAAAGAGAGATAGAAATTTCAGTAACATTTAACTTCTATGACTTACAATACAACTCTCCTCTATTTATACTAATGTTTCCTCCATCAAGGCAACCTGGTGATTATAGCAATAAGCAGATTATATGTATATATATAGCCTTTATGGAGAAATAACACATTCAAGCAGAATTGCTTCTTAGTATTATTTGTTAAGTATTACAAGTAACTACTAATGGTATTATGGTGAGTGTAACACGCAAATGATAGAAGATTTGCTTCTCACATATATAAATTTTGAACAGAGCAATGCATGAAATCATCATTATTACCTGGCTGACCGCAGCTATAAAGCATTCACTTCTACCTAGCTAGATGTGGCTTCGTTGGCATGCATTCAAATTTGCACTGCAATTGGTTGTTTCAACCAACATGCATAGGCATGCTGGTTGGAAGTTGCAGTTGTTCTATGATTTTCTTTTTGGTCAAGAAACGTTTGTTTCATTCACTCACAACACCTCTTTTCCTACTTACTTCACATACTTCTGCTATTGTATGAAATGAAATTCATTGTTGAGTTTTTACTTCAATTAACCGCGCAGGTCGTTATCTGTGTAACTTGACTCCCTCACATGATTGATTGTGCCAGAATCATTGCAGGATGTAAATTTTACGTTACAAGCTATATATAATTACGATAATCTCTGTAAATTTAGTCAACTCTATGTCAAACATGCATAAGGATACTTAATTAATTTCTCAGTTTAATAATTATATTGGTACATATAATAATGATCCACGCAATATAAATCCTTATTAAAAGTAGATGAATTAACGAGGAGTATGCACTGACTGAAAATATTTGAGCAGGGGCGAGAGAACGCAGGCATAATAATAAGGGGCGAGATAGCAACATGTGCAAGCTTGAGAAGAGAACAAGTTACAGAGGGAGAGGCTTCATCACTGTTTCCCCACCCATGTCATTATTTCCAGTTAGCAAGAGTAGCATTCCTCAAATGTTTTGGCCTAGATTCTAATTCTGATGGTCCTTCAACCCGAACTAGGCACAGAAAAACAAAAGAGAGTTGACAATGAAAAATTACTATGTTCCAATCATTTATGAGCTGAATGAAAAAGAAAACAAGAAAGCAAGCTCTCTTCGGCAAGGAATCACGTATTTTATTTAATATTTATTAAATAAATTACCTCTTGGCTATGATCATTTTTTGTATGGTAATCAATTCAAGTTAACTGTTAAAAAAATGAAACCCTCAATATGGCACGGAGGCCAAGATTGATAATACTGATTTCATTAACATTTAACAATACATAGCTGAAGACAAAACTAATCAAATATCACCATTTGGGAGAAAATTGAGTTAAATTATGAATCATATGAAATGATCCTCAATTTTACTCTCCAATCTAACATACATTTATCATTAACCTTACACCCACTTCATAGTTCAACAACATTTTTCTGGTTCTAGAAATAAACAGAAAAAATAGTTGACACATGCGCACTGTTACACGTATTACAAACGTCGGTGTGCACTGTGTGGTGAGTACACATGTCTATGATTCTATGCATCTCATCATATCAGTGGTGAATGGACAAAATAAACTTACAAGCACCTCAGCCAAGACCTAAGGGGAAATTAAACAACTACGTAATGCTCTGTTGGAAGTTTCTCTTTTCTGTGACATAATCAAAACACCGAGTGGGCATGTCAGATAAATATAGCAACACACTAGAAGAAGAGCAGAGCTGAGGAAGTAAAAGAGAATATGGAGAGGCCAATTGAGGTGCAGAGAGAAAGAGAATCGGCTTGGGATTCATACAAGCCATGCCATTTCTTGGAGCAACTTGTGAAAACTTTCTCTAAATGCTTTGGTCATGAAGCAACTACTGAGAAAGATGGAGAGGTGACATGCACAAAATCACGTGCCTTGAGAAGGAGACTACCAAGGCCACCCTTGAGTGCAGGAACAGGAGGCCAAATCAACCTTTCTTCTTGAAAAAGTACCAAGACTTAGTTCATTATTATATGTGTTCTTTATTTCCTTTTGAAACACCTTGGACTTTCTTTTCAGTTGCATTGACCGTGGAGAGGAGAAGAAATTTCCATGGAGGACCAGGTTTAGGTTCAAAGACAGAGTTCGAGGTTTATTTTTGTTTCCCAAGATCCAATGTAATCCTAGTGGACTCTACTTTGAGTCAGTGTCACCTTCGTTAGAGCAAACACTTCATAGTTTGTATTATATCTTACTGTTTTTGCACTATGTTAATACGAAGATGTGTTGGATTTATAAAGGGTACAGAAAGAAAAGAAAAGAAAAGAAAGATGACTGCAATGATTGATACGAAAATTCATTCTTTTGGGGTTTTGGCAAATGTTTAAGGATGGATTCAGTTAATTAGATACCTAACAAAACATCATTAATCAATTCAATTCGTTCCTACAAGAAGAGCAGATTGGAACATGAGACGGTCATTCGGTGATGGTCCCTACAAGAACCCCTCCTCATCTTTTGCCCAAATCGTTATCTTTCATCGACAATTTAGAGGTATGTGTAATGATTAAATGGACGAAAGTAGAAAATTACCGAAACATAGTTTACTTAGAAGAGCAATATAACTAGCAAAGAGGGTGTAAATATTCGCCTGTTTTGCATTACAAATCCAAAGTAACCAATAAGAAGAAAGAAAGTGAAGGAATTCAAGAAAACAGAAGACATATTAAAGAGAAGGTTGATGTTGCTGACCTTGAAGACGTGGCAGGCATCATCTTGTGTATGATTCCTATGATCTTTATCTACGTCCAGTGATGTAGTTGAAAGCAAACCTCGAAAATCTAGTGAGTGTGAAGAACATTTGCAACATTGCACGGCCCTTGACAATGCCCTCTCTCATGCCTCTTGCGGCTTTAGCTACCGCAGGGTCAGACTCAACTGTGGGATTGGTCATTGCCATTGCCTGGAACGAAGCTATAACCAAGTGAACATCAAGTAAAATTCTTAGCAATACAAACTAGAATCTCAAAATATGACAATGAAAATACAACCATCGATGGTATTGGTATGCTGCAACTAATTGTAACCTGAAGAAGAAGGAGGAGGAGGAGGAGGAGACATAGATGCCAAGCGGCGAAGCCTCTGCTCTGCTAACCTAACAGTACGAGTGGAGCTTTTAACACCTTGAGTAATCTCTTGCCTGCAATACAAGTTAAACGGAAAGAAGGTTTTAATCTCACTTCAAATATAAAAATTATATTGGCACAATTCTAAACATGATATCAGCAAAACATTATATAAAAAAGGGGGCAAATTACACTTGTTGAGATTCAATGAAATTCACCCAAATTCCCTCCTATTTGTAAAACTTGGTCAGGAAGTCCCTAAATTTATGAAATTGCTACAGAATTTGGGAAATCATTACACCACTCTTCTTTCTATTGAACATTGCACAATGTGTCAAAGGGAGATCAATGGCTGACACCCGAACAAACATAGGAGAGTCGTGTTGAATTTCACTGAACCTCAGGGATCAATGTAATTTGCACTCGAATAGAAATAGTATTAATAAAGGGAATGAACTTTAAACTAAGAGGAAAAAAGAAAAAATGGCAACCCAAGATCACTGAGCTCGGTGGTCAAGTCACTGATTTCCATGCCGGATAACCGGATTGCAGCCATGGTATCGGGGAGCTCCTCCCTTGCGGTATCCATCAGCTTCTCCAGTGATTCTGCTGCTCTCTTGAAAGCCTTCAGTAACACACAAACACGTTAATCAAATTAGCAAACCAATATTAAGCCCTTCCAAAATGCAAACAACAATTTCATTAGCGACACATACCAGAAGTGTGGGAATCGCAGAACAAAACAGCCACGTTGCACATATCATTGTCTACACAAGAGAAACAAAAAAAGAAGTAGAATTAATTGAATAAGATATCCTGGGAAATCGATTCAATTCAATCGAGTAGAAGAATTGGAATTGGTACCGCGCAAGCAAAGACATTGAGAAGAGTGAGATGGCGCTGGGAGAGGTTCCAACGAGAGAGGTTAAGCGAAGAAGATCCAACGGTGGAGGAGAAGAGCGATGGAGCATCCTGTGTTTTTGGGGTCAAAGAGCAAAAGGGAGGAAGCGTGAGGGGTTTTCTACATACAAGCCTAAATTGTTGTGGCTGAATAATGATAATGTTCGTGGATGCGTAAGAGTTCTTAGAAGAATGCACAACAACGCCTGGGTTTGATGAAGCTTGCAATCGCAGTGAACTCAGCATTGCGATTTCTCTCTCTTTCTCTCAGTACTGATGCACAACACAGAAATGGCAGAATGCAGTAGATGCAGTTTCCGCTTTCCACCTCGCAAGCTCCGAACCTAATCGGGCCGGTCCTTTCATTTTCTGTGTTGTTATGTTTGGGCCTACAGAGAGGACATGGGAAAAGCCCAATCTGCAAATGGAAATGTCTGAGTCCAAAGAAGATAAAAATACATTAAAAAAAAAGGAAAACAAGGGTCTCATTCGACTGAATTGGATTGGCCTAATCATGCATTACTGTTTCCATTTGTTATTTGTTTTATTTAAACTGTAATGAACTTAGCTATAACATCTGTAAAATCATTTCCACTTCCAAAACAAAAAATGAAAAGTATAAGTCAGATAAATTAAAATTCATGCATTGAACTATCTTGTTCTACTGTACACATTTTGGGCGTTATGGCTTTTCAAAGCCAATCTTATGAATAGTGAAGAACTGCCATGGTGAGAGAAAGAAACTTGACGAATTTCCTTTGCCATAATTTTATACATCGCATATATACAGAGCATAATACCCTCCCTCTAACATACCCTACAAAATTCTCAATTCAAAGATGGCTACTTCCCAGGCCATAATTAAGAAGCACTGCACCATCTCGAACAGTATTAACTCCCCAAGTCCTAACCAACTACTTCCCCATATGTTCCTTTTTCTGTCTCCTTTCTTCTAAAGGTTTTGGCATATTTCAAATTAGGTTCATATATGTATGACCAAAACAATCTGTGTTACTGAACTAGCTTGCTTCCAGCAGGATCAAAAGAAAACACAAAATGGGAAGCTCTCCTTAGCCTATTTTCTGACCAATTCTGCTAACATCTGTCACTGTCGTGTTGCAAAAGAAACATCTCTGGCAGTTCAAGAGATGCCTGGTTATACAGCCATAGCAAGACCTGTGTGAACAAGGTGCGATTCGGGCATCTGCTTCGCATGCATAACATATGCAGCACAGGCCATCATCGACATCTGTGTCTCCCACACTATCCACTTTTTCATGGTGTATCACGATGCGGCAAGTAAGGAGACTCAGAAAATTCTCTAGCTGCTTGTATTTTGCCACATGAGCTTCCCCTCGTAAAGATCCCTCCTGGGAAAATGAAAGAGCAAAACAGTGTTAAACATGAGTAGTGTCAGATGATCATTTTTTTTTTTTGGTGTTGTTCAGAAAATGATCTGTATTTCAACAAATTAACAACACTAACTCTTCCTTCAAAGATCAGGGGGGAAATGGAGTCATGACAAGCATAACGCAAAACTGCTAATATTTCAAGTGCTCATATCCATTTAAAATTATGCATAAAATGTTCTAACATCTAGAATGACTATTGAAATTGATATAGAGAAACTATTAGCATTGACTAGTACTGAGAAATGAAACAAATTATTCGGAATTTTCTTAAAGTTGGATGAAGAGTAGATTAAGAAAAAAACAAGGACTTCTGAATATGTCGGAACCAAGAAAAAGATTAAGGGCGGCAGTAACTAACCCAGTTATAATCCAGAAGATATTGGAATCCATTATGAACAGTATCTGGACAGTCCATGCTTGCAAAAACGTCCAACAGATCATTGTTCTCTTGATATTCTGCTAAATTAGTAGCATCCAATAAATTCAAGATGATCCCAACCAGAGGTGCCAATATCATGCCTCGATTTACTTTCTCTGAAGATTGGCTATGCCGTCTTAGGGACCTGAAAGAAGGGCAACCACTCATCATAATCGTCCACAACTCACTCATTGTTCCAAATTCTCAAGGTATCAAGGAACAAGTTAGGTCAAAAAAATAAAGTAGGAACATTAGTCTCTTGGGAAGCAATACTATTATATGCTAGATACATAAACAATTTTTTTTTCTAGTCTATAAACTAAAGTTTAAGCCACAGAAAAAACTTACAAGTCAAAGAATTCAGCATCAGCAGCAGAAGTAATGTGATTTAATATAAACACAATCATCTCAGATAACCTCCGTAGGTTTGTGTCGGGCCCAGAAAGGAATGCTTGAGGTATCTCGTGAGTGCAGAACTCTAGAATCCTAGCAAGATTGCACGAAAGATCAAATATGACACAGCATTTCCTTTGCTGAAACTCTATTACCTGTGAAAGAAGTGTTTCAACAATAAATTATTGGAAAGAAGTACACCAATTCATCGAAATAGCCTATGAACTCTAAATTAGCCCAGCAATCATTATTTTAATAGATAAAACCAGCATGCAAATCCAATAAAGAATATAAAAGATAAGCCTACCTGGTACTTTTCTTGCATTTCTCGCACAGAAACTGAAAATTCAGTCATTGTCCAGCTAAGTGTATTAAAAAGACGATTTAGAAAGGATGAAAACAACCCTTCATCATTTATGCAAGCTTCTTTTAGCAGCCTCTGAGTTGGATCAAGAGTCAAATAGCAAAAGGTTGTGGTTAGAAATTGACCCAAGCAAAAACTACTCAAAAACAAAAGTAGGTTGTTACATACTTGGAAAAGAATTGATGATGAAGATGACTCTCCATTCTTTGAAAAGTTGAAACCAGAGCCCTTGCATAACCGAAGGATTATATTCGTCACTGGGATCCAAGATCTGTTATCAAATGCTGACAGTAAAGCTTTTGGCATCCTTTGGGTAGCTGCCTCATTGCTCTCGAAAGCAGCCAAATGCTCCCCGTACTGCACCAGGACAGATATAGACTGAAGAAGAAGATCCCTGAGATCCGCACTTGATATTCTTGGATCATTGAAATGAGTAACTACAAAGGTGACCTAGGGAAAAATAGTCCAAGTATAAATAATCATCATCAATCCAAATCCAAATCCCATTCATTCAGAAACTGCAAACAGATACCGAAGTAAACATTTACTCCAGCATAAGTCAATTTACCAAAAGATAAAAATGGAAATACAGATTGAAAAGGTGACACATACAAATGAAGCAAGTCCTCGCTTGATAAAAATTGTGGATGGAACAAATGGAGGATCACTTTTCCTCAACACATGAAAGCAATCAACCTGCATGCAAGAGAATATATGAACGGTAAGAGAAAACAAAAAATAAAATGATATCATCTATAGTTAAGCAAATTAATTAATTGAGAAAAGCTAAACATTCATACGCCCCAACTGAAATTCAGATCAAATTTTATGCTTCACAATTACAACCCTCTCCCTCTAAGTCTAAGCATAAAGCATCTGTCTAATATGTCTGACAGATAAGTACCTAATCAAAAAGTGACAGTTAAATTAAACCAATGATGAACATTTATTTACCAGAGCTTCGAGATAGTACTCAGGGATGTAGACGAACACAGAGTCCAAATTGCTAAGAACCAGCAGCAACTGGACAACCCACATGCACGTTGCATACATTCCTCTCTGCTTCCATCGAGAGAATAGAGAGATTCGATACCTATAACGGAAAAAAGACCAAAAAGAACCAAAAGTATTAGGAAAACATCAATTATGCATAAATTTCAAGCATACCAAAAACCACAATTCCAACCTTCTATACAGCGCGGGTTTTGTGAAAAGTATATGCTTGCAAATAGGAAGCAGAAAAGAAATAAGAACATTTTGAAAGCATGTTCTTTCTCTTGTTAAATATGAACAATATGTGACTTTTCCCAAATTGTATTCAACATAGCTTTTTGTTAGAATATAATTTAGCTTGGTAATCTAAGTAGGGCCCAATAACCAAAAGAATGTATATGAAAGGACAGAAGGAATGGATTAACAGATATTCTTTAGACAACTAGACAGCTACTACTTAAATGTAGAAAGAATGTGTACCGCCCAAAAATTTAATATATACATTATCAAACTGATGTGATCAACTTGCAAGTTATCAAATTTGGTGAACAATAAGATGAGGGAAAGATAAAATGTTATGACAAATTAGCTTAAGTGTTCCTTGATATTATCCTTACCAAGCACAATGCCTGACACAATCTATAACCTCTTCTCTATATTCATTACGAGCTTCTTTTAAGAGCTTCAATTGCTCACTGCAAACTCGTTCTCTTATTTGCTTGTCAGTTTCCTCCAGAAGGGATATTGACTGTGCCTGATGAGTCATGTAGTATGATACCTGCAACGCAGAAAGAATACTTTTCATATATTTTTTCGATATTTTCCCTGTCATGTTTAAACACTTTCCGGCTATCCCACTCCGTACAGATGAGGGGCAAAAGACATGAGTTAAAAAATCTCAGGCATCTCAGAGAAATTCAAGTCCTTCACCAAAAATTTGATATATTACAGTGAACCTTGGCAACAAGATGTCACCTGCTTAAAATTCGGAGCAAGACCAACATGATACAACCAGAGCAAAGCATCAAGCAGCTCTTCTTCTCTTAGCGTAGATGTAGACATATCAGTATCCTTTGGTACAGATTTCATATGGTGCACTTGGCGGTAACCATACTCAGGTTCAGATTGATCACTGGAGCTAGGTTTATCCGCTATCTCATCATCCAAACTCCGATCACTGCATTCAGCAGCAACATGAGCAGGTCTTTCTGAAATAGAGCTGCAATGACCCCGAGAACCTTTGGTCATGTATTTAGCTGGAACCTTCAAGTTTCTTGGAAAGTCAGAATCGTAGCCAGAACAACAGCATGGCTTCTGCCTGGTGGAATGAGTTACTCTGGTTTCTTCATTATCCATGCAACCTTCATCCCATTGAATCACTTCCATTTCATGATCAATTACAGGGTGTAGCTTTGATAAATGAGTATACGATCCCCCAAGTCTGGAAATATCAGTTCTATGAGGATCATTTTTCAGAAACAAGTTTACAGGAAAACTTTGTTGACCACCTCTATGAAGGAAACCGACATCTGTTTTGCAGCTCTTTAACCAGCCACAGATGTCACCCAAGTCGAATCCTTCAGATAGAAAATGGAGAACAACTGTATAAATTGAGACAAGGACTGAATTGCTGGAAACTCCGGGGGGTGGAACGTTTCGTTCTGCTCCTCTGTTCTTAAGTAGAAGGTTTTGCAAAAATTTCCTAAACACAGCTCCAGGTAACTGTAGAGGTGTTGTAGGTGGTATAAATTGTATCACTAGGCGACAAAGGTCCCTATGCTTCTCCTCAATCTACATGCGGAAGGACATATTCAGATAAGTCAAGAAAAATACAAAAGGAGCATCCAAATCCAATAACAAAATAGAATACATAAGTATTACCCTCAAATAAGAAAGAATATTATTCATAAAATTTGTGAAAACAAATTACCTTGCTGATTGATTCAGACAAAGCTGTGGTTGTCAACATCATGTTACCTTCATAAGAAGCATCTTCACATGAACCAGACCACCAAACAGTTGGTATCATGGAATCAAGATCCTGCTTGTTTGGAGTCTTTTGTGACAGAAAACCTTCAAATAAGAATTCAAAATCGGGTGACTTCCACCAAAGCACCATGAGTTCCTCTTGTCGTAGCAGATGACATGCCAATGCAAGGTGAGAATATGATCCAGAGTACGGACATTCAATTAGAACTAATGAAGCTGTTTTACAACCAGAAGAAAGGGCATTCATGATGTGTTCAAACAGCACATGTGATCCTTGAAATTGTAGCAGTACATCTACTACTTTATCCAAACTTGAATAATCATGAGGTGCATGTAATCCAAAAACTTCAAACATAAAAGACAACAATGGACCCCAAACCATATACTCTGTTTTCCCAACATCTGCTTCAAGTATAGAAAAGAATTCCTCACATATTGCATGAGATGCAGGACTGAATATTTCTTCTAAAGAAATACACCTCTTCACTCTTCTCAATTTCTGAACTAAAGAGTGCTTGGTCGGTTCCACTGAATTCATGTCCAACAGCCTTGACCAGCATTGCAACAATTGGGTGACAAAGTAACTCTTAGAGGGAGGGGCTTGAAGAGGAAGGTAACCTTCAATTGGATACTTAAACGGTCGGGCCCCAAAGTTCAATTCACACCTTTCACCCTGGGAAAGAGAAATTGCCGGATAATATCCAAAACCAGGACGCATTTTTCGAATTCCACGGAATGCCACGCCTAGTGGATTGCCATTCCTGTAGAATAGTATTTCATCATGATCTAAATCTATGCAACATCCAATAACATCACCAACAACCCATGACTGACCATATGTCTCAGCATCCTTATTCCACTTGCTAACTCTTCTCCCATCATAGGCATATGAATCATCAGCATCACCAACACCTTTATGGTCAGTGAAAGGACAAGAAACAGTGGCCCACCCGAGCTGTTGTATACCTGATGTTTCTAACAGAACTTCATACATCCATTTTCCTTTCCAAACACAAGCATTAGCCCTAGCACTGCTGAACATCGCTAAGCTCTCAACAAGAAGAGGTGACTTGATGGGTTTAATATCACCACAGATACTGGATTCTTCTAGGCCTACAACATCAGGCTCACTGCCATTTTGAATAATACAAATCCCATCTCTTTCACTACATGAAGCACCCGGTTTTGTGTTATATCTTGAGAAATCATTTCTAATGACAGAGCGAATATACTCTAGGTCAATAGGACCAGTCAATGGATCCAGCGATCGGTTGGGGAGGCCAAACACGTATTCAAGTGTTCGCTCCACAGACTGTTGACCCAAATCATCACAACACGAAAGAAGCCGAGTTTTCGACGAGCTTGTTTTGCTGTCCTCACCATCCAGAATCACAGCCAGACCAGCTGAAAAACCACTGACGCGCGGGCTGTCTTCACCCATCAGATACAGACAGAAGGCGCTATCCTTCAACTAGCTCAAAGCCAGCTGCAACCTTTTTCCAATTTGAAATTCCCTTCAGTCACAAAGTCAATCTTGCTCCCAGAATAGTCATCACCCATGCTAAAACAAAATTGGGAAATCTTCAATAACTCGTAGAAACACTTTTGGGGGCAAAATTCAGAACGCGCAAAAGAGAAGGAGGGGGGGAGAATCTACTCGGAAGCGTATGATATGATCAAAAAAATAACATGGACGAAAAGCAATTAAAAAACAAACCAAAAAAAAAAATCTACGTGTAGCTCAAGACTAACAAAAACAACAAATCCAATAAATTACTATCTAACTCGCGCTCAATTTCTCTCACCAAGAAACTATGCAATTGAACAAATAAAACGAGAGGAAATACTATGTGAGGTTGATTATTCACTTACCACTGAGCAACCCCCAAAAAAGAGAGAAAATACAAACATGTGGAAAATTGAAAATCATCCCATAAATTGCACCAAGAAGTTTTAGCTAGTTGCCATTATTTAACAGTAATAAATAAATGAATATAATAATAATAATAATACAACAAAAACTTACAGATGAAGCTCATGATGTGTGGCCCAAACAAACAAAAAAAAGGCAGCGGAAGGTTGCTAGGGTTTTTGCAGCCTCCACTGCTTTGTGATTCGATCACCCACCACCGATTCCCAACAATAACACTGTAATAAAAATGACAATACTAATAAACAGTAATAACGATAATAATAATAATAATTATTATTATTATATTTATAATAATAATAATATGGAGAAAGAGAATGTAGGAATAATCAGAATCAGAGAGGAAGCAGTACCGTATTGATCTTTTCTTTTCTTTTCTTTTTTTTGGTATTTGTATGTTTTCTTGTATTTAATAATTTGGTGTTTGATTCCAAATATTCGCCAAAAAGTTTGGGAGAGGGCAAAGTGAACGAACCAGAAGCTGGAAGGCCCGTGCGCGCTGACTCACGAGGTTTAGCAAATGGATTTGGGACTGACACGTGTCGGTAGGTAGTTGAGAGCACCGGCTGCTGACTTGACACACCCCAGGGGCCACCCGTTTCTAGAACGCAGCCGATGAAACAAACAAACGTAGCGGCGAACTATTTGCAAGTTACACCATTGTGTTTTGCTTATTTGCTTTGCTTTGCTTTTCTTTTTGTTTTTGTTTTTGTTTTGGTTCACTGTTGATAGGTCAATGATGGGTTTCACTTCGCTTCTCGCCTTCCAGTTTGTGTGGTTTGGGGAACATATTCGGTTTGGTGCTTCTCTCAGTGGAGAAGATGCCACCTATTAATATTATTTTTATGCTTTTTTTCGTTTTTATCCTCTCCCTTGTTTGTGGGGTGGACCTTTTTTTCAACTCTATGGCTGTGACCTGTTTGTTTGTTTGTATGTATTTCAACTTGTTTAGGATTGGGATAATCACTTTCATGTCTTACTACAACATTGCCTAATTAAATGTAGCTCGAGATAAAAAGGTGACTGACTTGTTCTTTGTTTTTATACACTATGGAACCAAAAAAAGGTGATTTAGTGCTTAGAATTAGAGTTTAATTTTGATGTATTGACAGATAGTGTTTACAATCATAACTGACATGACAGCACATGATTGAATGAAAATTAAATCCTTAGAATTATAAATAAACTTATTTTCTCAGTTTGTTTTTTAAGACAGAGATCCGCAATCTACATAATTCGTTATGCATTTGATTATGACAAAAATTTCCTGACTTAGTTTCTGCCTTTAAATTCATCGTTTTTTTTTGCGCAATTCATCGTTTATTCTGTCCTGAAAATAATAAATATCGAAAATTTAAATGTTAAACACGTTAATCGTTTTGTAAATGTTATTTAGGTCATCAGAAATCAAATTCAAACATACAACTTTTCATGTAAAAATATCACCTATATTATTTTTGTTCCAGCTCAAATGTTAAGTAGCATCTTTCCTTCAATACAACTAACAAAGCTTATGAAGAAAATAAAAAGAGTTAACTTTTGAGAAGTCTAAGAAAAAATTTGAAAATAACCATGTACCTTGTCACACGTATTTAAAATTTTTCAGAAAATAGCTATATTGTAAACTTGTCATACACATACTTGTACCTGCCATCGTAGGTGGACTCTGATACAATGCCATCAAGAATTTTCCAGCTAAATGGCATGCCAGTTACAGCATCAGATGTTTAAATGATGCAAAAAGCAATTCATCATCAAATGCAGAGCAAGTTGGCAAAACAATGCAATAGCAATATACTCATTGCATAACTTGAAATACTACATCATAGGAGAAAAATAATTAGCAAACGATGAACTGCTGATACAACAGGTAGTGCTAGGCTTGTTCACTTACCACAAGCTAAGCAACTCAAGAGACTATATATCTGATGGCAAAAAATACAACAGCAGGAGGAAGTTGTATAGAGGAAGGGTTTACTACTCTAATCCACTGAAATCTGACAACTTCAACAAGATATGGTCTTTCCATTCACCTGGGCTAGCAAACGGCATTAGACCACACAACAATGGTAGGAACACGAGCAAAGTAGCATAGAACAAAAGCCGGCGAATCCAATACCGTAAAATTGTATTCTCCTTTGATGTTGGCATTGTCGCAACTGGTCCATAAAGGATTTGGTATAAAATGGATGTGCAGCAAATAGATAAGAAATGCAGTAAGCAGAGAATCTCCCAATATAAGAGCCAGACGTAGCCATTCCCTCCCAGGGTATCTACACACAGCTTGCCACAATAGCCACAACCAACTCCCAACATCAAAAGGATGAAAGTAACTGGCATAGTTTGTGATGTTGTTGACCGCTGGACGAGCAAATATCCGATTGCAAAAATCATCAAGACACCAAATATCATTCGGCTCAAAACTTGAACTTGACACCACAAAATATTCATCCTTGAATTTAAAGAGGATACTGACTTAGGAGTCCACCAGGAGGAAGATTCCTAACAAAGGGGGAAAAAAGGCACCGTCAATATTTCCAATTTAAGCAAAGATAATGCAGGAATAGTACGCAGCTGAGATCACTGCAGTACAGTCATAACAACATCCTGTTTTATTTATAATTTAAACCATAATTTTTAAATGAGATTACCCAAAATTGGAAAGATAATAAGATAATATTTTTAGCACGAGTCACGACACATGCATTTCAAAATAGGCATAGAAATCTTAAACCCAAAGCTACTTTCATTTCTAAATTAAATTTCAATGAAAAACTTTTTCACCCTGTAAATATACAGTAAAGCTACTCAGATTCCATGATTTATAAAATTACTAACAAGTTCGTATCATCAGGAAATGGATTAATCTGTACAAAAGGATGCTGAAAAGGACATCAGAGTACACCAAAATGGCAAAGATCAAAACCAATGCAAAGCCTTATTTAGGAATAGATTATTTTGGAGATATAATTTTTTTTCCAAAAAGCTGCTTCAGGAAGCTTTTAATTATAACTTTTCCATTAATCTTTAACCAAAGCTTAAGACAGTAACTTCATGTGCTTTGAATTTGAACCAATCAAAACCAAGAAAAGATAAATAAAGGTTATGCACACCTGGGTTGATGGTGTACATGATTCAGTAGCTTCAGCAATCCGTTCGTATGAAAATACATAAGCGCCATATAAAAGAGAGGATGACATAATAAGCAGACCAGCAATTAGACAGTCGATGCACTTCTTAATCAGTTCACCATGCCTTGTATCTTCTACTTGGCTCTTAAACTTTTCAGCTCTGAAAGATGCCTTCGATACTCCCATTGCTAACTTTGACCTCTCTAGGTTATTCAAGTCATAGTTGAGAGCCAATTGTGTCTCTTTCAATTTCAATTTTTTCATTGTAAGGCCAAGTTCTATTGCCTTAAGGTCATTAGAACGACTTTGCTCTACAATAGATTTCTCAAAAGTACTAATTACAGGATTATTAATCATAGATCCAGAAGAGGTTGGTGAAAAGGAAACCATCTGATTTTGTTGCTCATGCAAAGTAAGACCACAGTCAACTAAATCCATATGGCGACTAACTGAATCCATATTAAAACACTCCTTGAACTCATCACGACTAATTGATTGATCTTGGACTGCTGAAGGAGATACTGCCGTGGAGTGACCATCCTCGCCTAAGGCGACATCACTTGTGCAATCCCCTTTCTCAAGATTCAAATTAGAACTTGAAATTTCCACCTTCATATTATCAAGCTTAACTCCCTCATTGCTTGTAGATGATTCATAAATTAATCTAAGAGTACTCAATGTACTACCAAAAGACTGTTCAAAGTTCCTCGTCAGACCATCTAGCTTGTCTCCAAAAACCTGTGGTCAGATAGGCAGTAATCAAAACAAGTGACACACAGAAATTACTTCACCAAAAAGGAATTTGCTTACTGTTGAAATGAACTGCTAGAGAAATGTAGTAAAACTGCAATCAAGGGTTGAATCAGCAATTGTTGCCTGGCTTACATTGGCTAGAGATTCTTTGATAGCTGATGTGCACATCTACAAGGTAGCCAAACAGTGTAACAGTCAAGGCTCAAATCAAATTATCATCACATGTCAAAAAGGAATATATAAAGATAGCACAATAAAATCTTGCACATTATCAGCTAGATGATGTCATCACACATCAATAAATTATATTTTGTAATTTTCAATGATATCAGACTTATAACAAAAAAAACTCTATGATTTTCCTCTGGAAATGCTTTATAACTGGCATAACATTGTCTCTTGGAACATAATTCACCAATTGAATTTTATTGAAGGCTCAACTAGAAGCGAGCAAGGAAATTACCGAAGAAACTTGACTGGGAGACATACTTTCATCTGCTGCATCTCTTCTATACAACACCTAAAACAAACAAATTCCCAAGCACAAGATCAAGATTAAAACACTTAATAAAAATAAAGTACATTCATAATTCATAATAGTTTGTATAACAAATCAATTCAGCATAGAAGGAAAATAGGATAGCCCTCATTGAATCAACAAATTTGTCTTTTTAAAGCATTATCCCCGTACAATATAATATTCAACAGCAAAGAGCAAGGTATTTCGAATCAATCAATGCCTAAAGTAAGTGAATGACAACAAAACTAACAATCTAACATCCATGAACCAAAACAAACATTACAATCAGGCAAATAAAAGTCACCATTAAGAAGCAAGAAACCAAAAAGAATGAAATTGGAAGGTAATCAATAACTCCAATTAAAGCTTTTTCTGAGATAGAAAATCAAGTTCAACGGCATTATTCACCTGAGCCATGACAGCGGCGAACGACATTCCCAGAGGAAGGCCAATAGCAGATACATCACCCCTATTACGACGAGCAACAGTAACTTTAGGGTTTCGTCGTTTGCACGCTACCCCCTTGCCTTTACTCTTCTGCGCGGAGCTCGTTGCCGAATACGAAGACGTCGCTTCTGATGCATCTTGGCTCGGCCTTCTCTTCACTAGGGTTTTGTTCTTGATGCACCTGGTGACGGGTCCTGCTTCCGGTGGTTCTTCTGAGGTGCAATTCTCGATCTCATGCTTGGGATGCGAGAAATTGGTGTCGGTGTTGGGAGATTCAATGGAGCTGTGGCGGGGGGAAGAAGAAGGAGGAGCTTCCATCGAAACGACGTCGGAAGGAGGGAGAGAGCCAGAATTCAAATGCGAACATTTATAACTGCAGAGGTGAGAAAGAAAGAGTGTGTAATACACCAAACGTCGTAACTCTTGCTGGCTCGGTGAATGTACCTTTGTTGCGCGTTCGCGGCTTAATTTCCAACCAAAGATTTGGACAGTTTTGTTCACATCACTTTATTATTTCTCTCTTTTTAAAAATAAGCCTATATCTCAATGGATTTTATTTTAATGATTGACTTTAAATATACTCAAACTGGAAAATTTTCTTAACCTTATAAAACAAAATATTTTACATATTTACTTGCATAACTTTAAAAATGTTTAGGATTTGGATTTAGGGTAAAATTGTTCAGCGCATAGGTGACTTTAGGGTTAAAAAGAAAAAAAAAAAAAAAAAGAGAAAAGTAACACAAAATCGCCCAATACATATATGGTCTTAGGAGGGAAATTAAAAAAAAAAAAAAACCAACTTTATATTTTGTTTTCAGTTACAACCCAACTTCTATTTGACCTCAATGTGCAAATTTCTCGGAGGTACCAAAATCCTTCCCTATAAATACCTTGGGCCTCAAATCAATAATAATAACCGATATAAGTAAGGTTTGGGTTTGGGCTGGATTAGGCTTACGTTAGATAGTGAACCATAAAGTTGGGTCTTGTCCATTAAAGGTATGCTTGAGGAATGAGGCAAAATGCCAAATTGGCCCGAAAAACCACACAACAAAGTTACATGTTGTACCTATGAAGAACAGCTTCAGAAGGAAAGGAAATAAAAAAAAAAAAAAATCATGGCTGTAATGAAAAGGATCTAACAGACAAAATGGTTGTAATGAGTTATCTCTATTATTGTAGAAATACTGTTTGGTGCAGCTTCCAACAAAACTTTGGAGTCTGGAGGAATAAGCTTTGACTGAAAACCTATTAGGAGTTTAGGACTACCTAAATTTTTTCTCTGTCACCAAAAAAATATACTAATTAATTGGATCTAAAATATAAAAAATATTACGTGTACAACGAAAATTGTATAATTTTTATATAAATTATATTTAATGTTATATTACATTAGTTTATAAATTCATATTATAATCCAACAGTACAATTTTTATTGCACAAGTAACATTAGTGTTAAAATATAGGTTTCTGTTTGTGTGAGAATAATTTACGAGGTCCATGTGATGAACACCTAACTACTGAATTCATATTGTTTCACTGCACTGCCTCCAATATTTCTGTCTCCATCAAATCTTAAATTTTTGCTGTTTTTTAGTTTTGGCTCCCTGGCTTGTGTTGTGTCCATATGTAAAGAAACCATTTTTCTTTTGTTTAGGCTCGTGCTTTACGTGTACGCACTTGCCCCCAAAATGTCAATACATTAATGCATAAATATACATAAATATGCATATATATACATTTAATGTAGCATATGATATGATATGATAGTATATCAGAACCTAATACGCCAAGAATAACGATACATCAAGTGATAACGATGGAGCAGAATATGTTAAGGAAACCGCATATGGTAGCTGGCTGGCAATATTAATATTAGAAAAAAGGACAGCAATTTATTAAGGCGTTCACATGGGTATGTTCTGTTACCTTACTGTGCCTCTAGCAACGAGAATCTTCTATATCATGTCGCAGTTAGTTAGTAACTTATTTGACTTTGGTCTCTGAAATTTGGGCGTGCTCTACTCTTGTTGTGGACTTCAAATTTCTGAGCAGGGGATTTGCAAATAAAAAATTTTATCGTACAACATAAATATATTCAATTAGTATTCAATGTGTGTTATACATGATATGGAATGTTTGTTATATATACATGTGCTAAGCACACATTTCATATAATGTATAACACACGTTAAATACTAGTTGGACGCACGTATTTATGTTATACAACAAACATTATTGTTTGATAACACACATCATATTATTATTATTATTTTAAAACAACTTCAAGAACTATGTCAGGTCACTGATTATGATAACATTAGATCTTCCTCTCTAAAAAGGACTCACTCAAATTTCTCCAACTTGCTCTTTATTACAGTACAATTTTTATTATTTCGTTGGTTTTGCTTATGAAAGGAAAATCGTTCCTCAATGCATGACTTTGAAAGTTCACCAAAAAATGACTTTAAATAAGAGATTGGAAGCGACAAATAAAGCCACTTTTGTTGGCCTTTGAAAATAACAAACTTGACAATTTTTTTGACTCAATGTATGACTTTGAAAAGCCAACAAAAGTAACTTATCTAACATAATCTACTAAGAAGAGGAAAAAATAACAAGGCGAATACTTAAACTAGATAACAAAAGAAAAATATAGTACAAGTGATTGATAGATATATTTTCATACAAGCACTACGCTGCTAGGAAGGCGCTTAGATTAGAATAAGTAAAGATGGGAAATATATTATGCAGAACTATGAAATAGTAGGAATGCTGCAACCTTTTATAGTGATTTTGATTAAAAAAACTTAAAAACAAAACAAATTATGCAGAGCTGATATAGAATGCGACACGATCTTGATCAAGAAACTATGGACTATGAAATAGGTGGAATGCAACCTCTATAGCGATCTTGATCAGAGAATTATGCAGAGCAATAAATATATATACTTGGAATGCATCAACCCTTGAACCTTGATCAATAAATACGTTTTGAAGTAACATATAATCAATACGAACTGTCTCATTGTCATTCTTCAGAGTGAATTTCAGGATTTTCTTGTAATTTCACAAAATTATCCATTCTCTATAGTTTCCTTTCCATCACAACACAGCTAGCTGGATACACATTACATAGCAAAACCCAACCAAAGAAGAAATAAAATTCTACCAAAATGAGGCTATAGTAGGTTTATTATCCTTTACAATTACGAATAGGCCAGATTTAGAATACAAGACAGCACATAGCAGAAGCAAATGAAGCAAAGTGTTAGTGTAGGTATGATCTAACAAATTAAGGCAAAGAGTTGGTGTAGACATAGTCTTCATTCTCCAAAACACTAGTGTCTTCTTCCAACCCACCATTATTCCCTTCCTTGCACTCAACGCCCTGTTTCTCACACCCTCTACCTCTTCTCTGCATATTAATCATCATCTAATTAATAATTAAGTATACTCATCCCAAAATATTATTATTTAACCACAATCAAGCCTACCCAGGAAAATTTATTAATAAAGAAATTAACATCCATCCATATTAAACAAGTTTCAAGAGTAGATAAGATGATTGAAGAAACTCACAACAGTAGCAGAACTTCCAGGACCATCACCACCGCCAGCCACTAGTATTTTTCCGCTGGTTACTTCTTTCCCTTGTACAACATATATCACATTGAAGATCAAAAGTATAAAGATAATAAAAAGAGCTTCGTTTGAGAGCCTCATCATTTTCATTCTCACCGATGTTCTGAAGGTGTAAAGCGTATATGCTACTATGAAGAAGTGGAATAATGGCCATATATTGTATAGCAAAGACTGATGTACTATATAATAAATAATATACACAATACAGCACCGACGATGTGCTGATATAAAAATAATGCTATGAATCAGTTATTATATATAGAGATTTTCAATTGGAGAGTGTTGAGGTTCTTCTTTGACCTGTCTCCGGATTCCTAAGCAGAAAGCTCGATCCTCAAGAGCTGGGTTGGCTAATGTTGGAGTTTTTCTCATTTTTTTAACATTTAGATAAACATAACAGAGAAGAACAACAAGAGTCCCAACTTCGAACCCGGAAGAGTGCAGACTGACACCTGTGTACTACTACTAGGAGATTATGATATAAAACTATATGATATGATTATACACGCAAGATATCACTAATCCTTTTAATGATTAGTAATTGATAAGAGAAATATTCAATGATGATTCACAGGCAAATACCAACTTGGGCCGGCCTCTGTTCATAGATGAAATTCGATTGACCCAATTATTTCTGCTATGGGCTGACAAAATAATTATGATCAATTCACAGTGCTACTCCTACTCCTATCCCCTAATTTGGTTCACATACATACTCTCTTTTGGGGTTTCAATTTGCTCTTCTCCATAATTAACATAAGGCTTTTGTTATTTAATTTGTACTAACTAAATAAATGAGTTTGTCGAACAAATAAATTTAAATATGTTAGAAATTCTAAAATATCTAGTTTAGGGTGACAATTCATTATCGGAAGTATAAATGTTAGAGGATATTTTTATATTTTTATATTGTCTATCTTATCTATATAAAGACATGTTTTATGTTGAATTTTGAATCTTTTACATCTTTGATCCATTTCATTCAATATATTATTTTTACTTCTTATTTGTGCTTCTTCTTCATCTTCTCTTCTCTCTTTCATTTGGTGCTAATATTCGAATCACAAAAATTTTAACAATAAATTTACGTGATTCTGATTCGTGATCGTCACTAATTCTTCTTGTATTTTTACACATTTTTCCTTCTATTATTAGTTCTCCTTGACCTGTATGTTTATATATGATTTTAAGAGTATTCAACATTTAAATGTCATTCAAGGATTTTTATTGATGTGAAGTGTAGTCTGAGTCCAGAAAGAATACGTATAATAAAAGTGTAATGTAATAGTAGCCCCAAAGAGTAAAGTGTAATTTATATGAAAATAATAATTAAAAATTATGAATGTCCGTGGCAACGGCAAGAGAGGGAGAGGGAGAGGGACATGTTTGGATAAGTGTCCTTGACAGGCGGAATAATCTAACTGTTTCCTGTTGTTTGTACAAAATGCGTTGGACCATTGGCTTTCCAATTGTCAAGTTACTACTACCTATTTAGTATTTACTCTGCTTTTTCTTTATTTGTTTTGATTTTTCCCTTTCTAATCTAAACTGATATATCAACTCTTTAGTATTTTTCAATTCAAGTCAAGCACTTGTTAGCTGTATCCTTATATGCATTCATTGACATTTGATGTATGCTAATATAAATTGAAAATGCTCTTGTAATGTTTTTCTAATGTATTATCATCTTCCGAATGAATCATTTTTTTAATTTATTTTATTGGTTTAAAACCTTTTTATATTTTATAGTATTTTTAATTAAAGTTTATTGTTAATTATTTCAATCTGCGGATTGGTTTTTCATTCGAGACTAATTCAAACCACGTGTTCACCACTTCATCAAACTTGTAGTTGTAGGTGAAGAATTAAATTTTACATTCAAATTCAAATATAACTACGATTAATTATTATTATTATTTTTTTGTATATACTACATTGAATGAGATGGAGTGAATAGGATGTGATTAGCAAATGGCAAGAGTGCATAAATGGCAGCACAATATTGAGTCATGATGATGCACACAACGGTCTGTTACCAAAACTAATTTATTGCAATTTTAAGGATAATCACTTTCTGTTTTTCTTCAATTATTATTTTCTGAAGTTCATTTAACCTATTATAATACGAAGATACTTTAACATTTCTAATAGAAAAACAAAAGTAAAAGTTAATAGTAATATTGTTTAAGATAAAAAGGCCAGAGCACCATCCAAGTTTCGAATTTTTTATTCAAATTTATATCTTTTCTTCTGTAAATAATTAAAATTAAAATATTGGTAGTTTAATATATACTCTAGACTTTTAATGTTATATTATTAACAAGTGTCAAATCTTAAACCTAACCTAACTATCGATTCATTGAAGATCGAGTGTCCCCCTAAGTAGCGGCGAATTAACAGAGTGACTAAGGGTGTATTATTTAGAGAAATGGTTAGCAATAAATAAGAAAGAGCAAAGTTGTGATGCATTGAATGAGAGAATAAGATGGATGATTTTAAAAGCAGTGGTCAAAGAAAGAAACCCCCCAAATGGGAATAAGAAAGAGGACGATAAAGGTAGAGATGTTGTGGTTGCATTGCATCTCATCTTCTCTTCTTTCAGACATCCTCTTCTTTTTATTCGCTGGTTGTTGACTACACTCTACCTTCAATCAACCCCCATGTCTGCTACTTAACGCCATTATCCTCTCTCCCTTATATTTCATCATGTGAAAGTCTCTCAATACAATAAAAAATATCACCTAAAACAGTTAATAGATTGTGCACAACATATAATATGAAATATATATAACATATAATATATATTATGCACATCATATATGACATGTTGTACATTATATATATTATACACTGTGCACATTATATAATACTTATTGTATATAACATATTAAATATTTTTTTCATGTATATATAGTCATGCTAAACCATCAAAGACTTGGACATTATCACCTGTCCTTTCTATCTTATTTTAACCAAAAAGTTGAGATTTAGGAAAACAACATTCAATCTAGCATTATAGCATATCTTTGAATTTATGGAGCCTTTGTACATATATATTTATAAATTACTCATTAAAAATAATAAATTTGATAATCAAATACAAATTAGGATAAAACATTGAACAAGTTTGTAAAAGAAATTAAAGTTATCTTCACAAGTTTAAAGAATAGAGCATGTTGTTTCCCCTTTCGATAAATTCCTCTCTCATGATTAATTAATTTCAATGTACCAAATTTTTGTACTATCAGTATACAATTTGTTTAAACTTGAAATACAATTTCATTATTAAATAAACCTAGCTACACCCAAAATAATATTTTACAAGTTTTGTATATATATCAGAGGTTACAAATTTAAATTCACACTCACCTCTTAAGATTAATTAATATAAATTACTTTATAAATTTCTCTAAACTCGAAATTATTTTTTATCTAAAATTAACGTGTCACCCTTTCAGCTAAATTCCAAAGTAAAGTAAAAAGTGAGATGAGTTAAAATACGTGTAAAAAAGCGATAAGATTAGCCATTTGAACAATTAAATGATATGTTTTAAAAAATAAAAACGTAAATGTGCAAAAAATCTGTATTGATTGAAGGGAGAGAAAAAAGATGTAATTGAGGGATGAGATGATAATGAGGCAGAAGTTAAGGGCTAAAGGAACGATGATTAAGGTGCCACCTAATGCTAATTGCAATGTGCAATGTGAGTTGGGAGATGCCAGTTGCAGAATAGTATAACCGTAAAACAGTGATAGCTGGCGGGTAAAAAGACCAAAAATCTTGGCACGAAGCGCACAGTAGTACATACAGGTGTGAAACCTCAACCAACTTGTTTGGATACAAAATAGTACACTATAGTGTATACATTACACACAAGAGTAGGAAAAATGCTGAATATATATATATAGTATAATATATCTTTACCGATTTTTACCTAGTTAAATATTAAAAGCTTTGATAAATATCATGATAAATTAGGAACATATTTATTAAAATTATAAATATTTAAATGAAGTAAAAATGAATGAAAAAATATTATGCTACTACCAATAGTTCTTTATTGAGAGAGAGAGTAGCAAATAATTAAAAGGGAAGACGGTGACGGCGTTAGATGCATGTGCGATAGAGCTGGACCCTACACTCACAGCACACAACACAACCTAAAGTCGCTTCCTCTCTCTCTCTCACTCACACAACACAACACAGCTCATAACACACACACACACACATACACTCTCTCAGAGAGCAGAATCAGCAGAGTAGACAGAACAAAAAAAAAATATAGAGAAAAGAGTGAATGGAGTGGAGGAGGAGAGAAGAGAAGGGAAGATGATGAAGAGCACCTTGAAGGTGAAGAAGGCCTTGCTTGTCCTTTACAGACTCTAGTTACTCGCTCCCACCAACCAACACTCTCCACCTCACCCAATTCCCAAATATAAAACCCTACTCTCTCTCTTCTTCTTCTTCTTCTCTCTTTCTCTCTCACCCACCACTCTCCAAATCATCATTTTTCTACCTAGGGTTCCTTCACCCTTCTCTCTCAATCTCTCTCAATCAAATGAATCATTAAGATCCCACATTGACTCACTCCGATGAAGAATCCCTTCCTCTCCATTTTCTCACTCCTCTTCTTCCTCTCCGCCGCCTCCGCCGCCTCCTCGCCGGAGCTCCGATCCCTTCTCGAATTCAAGAAAGGCATAACTACAGATCCGCTCGGCCGTGTTTTCGACACATGGGACCCTTCAACCGCCTCCGCCGACTCCACTGGCTGCCCTACCACATGGGAAGGAATCCTCTGCGACGAAGCCACCGGGAACGTAACCGCCATCATCCTCGACCACCTCTCCCTCGGCGGAGACCTCAAGTTCCACACCCTCCTTGACCTCAAGATGCTCCGCAACCTTAGCCTCGCCGGAAACCACTTCACCGGCCGGCTGCCGCCTTCTCTCTTCACACTCACCTCACTCCAGCACCTCGATCTCTCACACAACAACTTCTATGGTCCAATCCCCGCACGGATCAACGACCTCTGGGGGCTCCTACACCTGAACCTCTCCTTCAACGACTTCAAGGGCGGTTTCCCGACGGATTTTCACAACCTCCAGCAGCTCAGGGTCCTCGATTTGCACTCCAACAAGCTCTGGGCTGACGTTGGAGAAGTCCTCTCCTCCCTCCGCAACGTCGAGCACCTCGATTTGAGCTCCAACCAGTTCTACGGTGGCCTCTCCCTCGGTGTCGACAATGTTTCGAGCTTGGCCAACACACTGCATTTCTTGAATTTGAGCAGCAACGGTTTGAATGGGCCTTTCTTCGGTGGGGACACGATTAAGCTTTTTCGGAACTTGGAAGTGTTGGATTTGAGTGGTAATTTGATCAGAGGGGAGCTTCCTTCTTTCGGGTCGTTGCCCAGTCTTCGGGTCATGAGGCTCGGCCGGAATCTGCTGTTCGGGTCTGTGCCGGAGGAGCTGCTGGAGAGTTCTGTGTCACTGGAAGAATTGGATCTTAGCAGCAATGGCTTCACCGGTAAATGTTTTTCTGTCTCTCTTGTGTAGAGTTAAGGGTCTTGCTATTTCTATTGTCCTGTTTCAATTGTAATCTAGAAGGTTTCGTACGGTTTTCAGTTTCATACTAAGCATATATCAAGCGGGGAATTTAACAATATCTTGAACATCGCTAACTATTGCTACATTGTTGTTAATCACTATTTGATGCTCTTGTTGTGGTAGCTACGTTTTAGGTGTGCACTTGTTGGTTTCATGTTTCACAGTCATGGTTGAGATCTAATCATACCATAGAATTCCATTACATGGCTGTCTGAAAAGCAGATTTTGAAAAAATAAATGGATGCATATGCATTTGTCTGTGTGTGTGTGTGTGCGCGCGATTTGTCTGTGTGTGTGTGTGTGTGCGCGCGCGCTCGCGTGCATTTTAGCTTAAAATCGGGAAGTGACTGTTGCCTTCGCATAAGGACTGACGTTTTGGCGTTTGGCGTTTTTGTTGTTGCCGTTTTTTTGGTGCATTGTGGTGTATGAGATCGTTTCCTTAAAGTTGGAGAGCATAGTCATGAATGTTTTAGTCGTTTTTCGAATTTTCTCCATTTGAATTTCTCTGTTTTGTCATTTGCTGGTGACTTTGTTCTACTCAATGTATCATTTCAAGTGATTATTCCAATTAGAGTATACATTTGTCAACAAGTTTTTCATGAGGTCCTTTTTGTTGAGGATATAAATGATAACTACGTCAAGGATTCTTTGGATTATTTTTGGAGGAGGTAAAAGTCAGTAACTCAAACTCTGTCAATTAATTTACATATCTTTCTTGTGTACAGGCTCAATTGCTGTAATCAACTCTACAACACTGAATATTTTGAATCTTTCTTCAAATAGCTTATCGGGCTCTTTGCCAGCATCTTTGAAAAGATGTACAGTCATCGACTTGAGCAGGAATATGTTTTCTGGTGACATTTCTGTTGTAAAGACCTGGGAAGCCGCATTGGAAGTTGTTGATCTGAGTTCAAACAAGCTGTCAGGATCTTTGCCTCCTATTTTCGGGGCCTCTTCAAAATTGTCCACAGTTGACTTAAGTTTAAATGAACTTAGTGGTCCCATTCCGGGTAGTTTAGTTAATTTTCCATCACTGACAAGGCTGAATCTTTCTGGAAATCAATTTACAGGGCCACTTCCACTTCAAGGTTCAGGGGCAAGTGAATTATTACTTATGCCTCCTTCTCAGCAAATGGAATATCTTGATGTGTCTAATAACTCCTTAGAAGGTGACTTGCCTTCTGATATTGGTAAGATGGGTGTGCTCAAACTGCTGAATCTAGCTAGGAATGGCTTTTCTGGACAGCTGCCAAATGAATTGAGCAAACTCTTCTCTTTGGAATACCTAGATTTGTCTAACAACAAATTTACTGGAAAGATTCCTGATAAGCTTTCATCCAGCTTAACTGTATTTAATGTGTCCAATAATGATCTATCTGGTCGTGTTCCTGAAAATTTGCTGAAGTTTCCTCCTTCATCCTTCCACCCTGGAAATGAAAAGCTTATTTTGCCAAACAATCCTGCTGATAGTTCAGTGCCTGATAATATTCCATTAGGAGAGAAGCATCATAGTTCAAAGGGTAATATCAGGATAGCAATTATTCTTGCCTCCGTGGGTGCTGCTGTGATGATTGTGTTTGTATTATTGGCTTATCATCGAGCACAGACTAAAGAATTTCATGGAAGAAGTGAGTTCACTGGTCAAAGTACTGGAAGAGATGTAAAGTTAGGAAGACTTGTAAGGCCTTCACTTTTCAAGTTCCATACAAATGTTCAGCCGCCAACCACTTCTACGAGCTTTTCACATGATCACTTGCTGACTTCTAATTCAAGATCACTCTCTGGACCGTCGGAATTTATTACTGAAATTTCTGAGCATGGCCTACCTCAGGGAACAGCAGAAACTAGCTCAGCATCTGTAAATCCTAATTTGCTGGATAACCCTCCCACATCATCTGGAAGGAAGTCATCTCCTGGTTCCCCATTGTCATCGTCACCCCGTTTTATAGAGGCTGGTGAAAGACCAGTGATGTTGGATGTTTACTCACCAGATAGGCTGGCTGGAGAGTTGTCCTTCCTGGATTCTTCCTTAGCATTCACAGCAGAGGAATTATCTAGAGCACCGGCTGAAGTTCTTGGCAGAAGTAGCCATGGCACTTTGTATAAAGCTACTCTGGACAGTGGTCATATGTTGACTGTTAAATGGTTAAGGGTGGGATTGGTCAAACATAAAAAGGAATTTGCTAGAGAAGTTAAAAGGATCGGTTCTATGAGGCATCCAAACATTGTCCCATTAAGAGCATACTATTGGGGGCCCAGGGAACAAGAGAGGCTTCTTTTGGCTGACTACATACATGGGGAAAACTTGGCCTTACATCTTTATGGTAATAGTTGCCTATTCTCTTGGCACATCTCAACAACCCCCTCCCTTTTCTTTTCTTTTTCCCCCCATTCCTCTGTTAATATATTCAAAATCCTCTTTCATTATTGCTTACATTTAATGTGTTCAATAGTTACACTCTGCATTGCCCCATACCTTTTAATCATTAGTAAGAAATTGTAAAATATTAACTGCATATGTTTGGTTATGGGGTTAAAAGAGGGTGTAAATTTTCACGGATGAGCTCTATGTATAAAATTATATATAATCTCTGATCCATGGAAAATTTACTCCAATTTTGACTCCCCAACCTAACACACCCTTTTGAGTCCCCTCCCTCTCAAAGTAGTTTGTTTAAAATCACATTTTTTTGAAGTACGCATGTTTGTGTTAAGCTTTTTGTTAGTTGAGTAATATCAATGAATCTGTTGCACAGAGACCACACCCAGGAGGTACTCACCGTTATCATTCGGTCAGAGATTAAGAGTTGCTGTTGATGTAGCTCAATGTCTTCTATACCTTCACGATAGAGGGCTCCCCCATGGAAATCTGAAGCCAACAAATATCTTATTACCAGCCCCTGATTACAGAGCACGTCTTACTGATTATGGTCTGCACCGGCTAATGACGCCCGTTGGAATTGCAGAGCAGATACTCAATCTAGGAGCACTCGGATACCGTTCTCCAGAACTCGCTACTGCATCGAAACCAGTTCCATCGTTCAAGGCTGATGTGTATGCACTCGGCGTGATCCTGATGGAATTGTTAACAAGAAAAAGTGCAGGCGACATAATATCAGGTCAATCAGGTGCCGTTGATCTTACAGATTGGGTTAGGCTATGTGAGCAAGAAGGCCGGGTAATGGACTGCATTGACCGGGACATAGCAGGCGGGGAAGAATCCGCCAAAGAGATGGAGGAACTGCTTGCGGTATCTCTGAGGTGTATTCTCCCTGTAAATGAGAGGCCTAACATCAGACAAGTTTTTGAAGATCTCTATTCTATATCATCGGTTTGAAATTTTTGTACATGCGTCTGGGAATTAGGTTTTTTATTTTTGGTTCCTCGACCAATTGTTATTTTCTGATTCTTTGTACCATCTTTATCCTTCTCCTTAATTGGTTTCTAGCCTCATTTTGGGCTAATCTTCATATTCTTTTCTTCCATTCTCTCTTCTTTTTCTTTTCTTTTTTTTCGAAAAAAAAAAAGAAAACCAACATTTCTTGTAAAGTGACAATCATTGATTAATCGACAGTGTTTGTGTTTGATTTGAAACTCATGTTTGAACTTGGAATTCTTTATTATTATTCTTCTAACATTAGTGCAGTAGGCAGTATTATTCCCCTTGAATTCTTCAAAATGCATGTTTATTTATTTATTAATGTTTTGGTAGATTTCAAATATTTGATTGTACAATTAAATAATCTATCTTCCTATTAGACAACTTGACGGATTGTAATATGTATGTATGTTTTAAAACCATTAGGAAACGATTTCTTGATAAACTATAAAAACCTATAAATTTAAAGTAATATTTTTCGTAGTATTCTTTTACGAACCTAACAATAAAATATTAGCAGTGTGATATAAAATTGACGTCAATCATAGAGTAAAGATAGTAATAATAAATGTAAAGAAAAGAAAAGGTTTAAAAGCTGGAACCTCTTTTGTGCTGAATTCAAACTACAGCACGTGCAATCACATCTTTAGTATTTACAGGCGTAATTGATTTCGTCCTTGACATCATTGCCTCTTATCTTATAATTCCTTCCATCCACTCATTCAAACTTCCGTCTTTACCTTGCTGGACGGACCAACGACCTCTGTTAGAAAAACTACTCTAAGCGCTCTTTCTTGTTTTGCGAACGGAGACAAGTATCTCAAAACTATGGCTCCGATTTTATGGGTTGGGCCCATTGAAGGCCCATAAACAAAGAGGCCCATAGAAGGACTAGATGACCTACCTCGTTACTCGCATGAAAGGACTTGATTGGAATATAATGTATTTTATTTTGTTGAGCTACTTGGATATAATTATTTTAAATGTTTGTGGGTCATTTCTCAGTTAATACAATAATGTATTTTGTTGCGCTACTTAATTGGATATAATTTTTATGGAATTGAGTTTGGATTTCATCCTTTAATTTTGACTGAATTTTAGTTTGAAGAAGAAACTTCACCCCAACCCAAAAAATATAATTTGTAGGGTTCATACTTTTTTGTTTAGTTTTTCCGTTATTTCTCTCTCAAAATGCATGCATGCATGCTAAATGAAACTCATTGATATCTTACTCAAGCTTTAATCATTCGCTAATATTCAAGACACGTATTATACCTTTATTACACATATATTTAATAATCTATTCGCTAATAGTGGAAGTGGAATGTCCTGATGAGATTAAAATCTTGATAGTGATAATTGAGAAGAGCATAGTTCAAGGTCAGGCCAGTATTTCTTTGAATTTTAAGTGTTGACCCTTTTAGATCTAAATTTTATAATGAATATTGATTTGGTACTTAAAATATTATTGGAATTGATCCAGAGTGAGTTATCATCAGTATTTGTTTTTAAAGTAGAAAGAATCTCTGAATTGGCCAACCATGGTGATGGATGGGTGGTGGGTTCTGGGTTTTGGTGCAAATGAAATTAAAGAGGATTGATTGATTCAGTAGTATTCAGGTTTGTGTATTTTTAAGTAGTATTGTGAAGTTAGGTTTTGGGGTGAGAAGAGGACAATGAAGCGAATTGTAAGCCTCAAAATACGGGTCAAACAAGAATGGATGGTGCCACTTCCTTAGATTCTAAGTATTCCCTTTTATGTTATTCAATTAAATACCACACTCCTCCTCTCTTCTCTCCCTTTCCCCTGATCTCACTTTCACCACCCAATTTGATAGAACCCTTCTCAAATTAATTCCAAGCCTAAAAAAGTGGACTACCAGTCATTTGTAATCCAAATGATTTCATAGGGTTATAAATATATATATTGAGAGACCATTCATTATTTGATTAGTGTCAACTTCTTTTGAACTAAATCTCTGCATAATCTAGTTTAGGTCCTTTTCTATTGTAAAGTACAACAATTAATCACTGCTAATAGGTGGAGAATATTTATTATATCATTATCTCTTCCTAGATCCATCTAACATGATATATATCATCAAGTTAGATTAGAATGATTCTAGAATTCACATCATATCATTATATATATATATATATATAAAATGTGAAATTTTGAAAGGTGAGCTTTTGGTTTCTTTGTATTATGCTAAGGTGTGCTTTAAGGGAAAATGCTATTATTCATTTGTGTGAAGACAAATATAGTTAAGCAGTTAAGTGTCTTAGTCACTTAAACAGAGAATAAAAAAATGCAAAGAATTCAGAGCAGTTGTAGTTGAAATGAAACAAAACTGTTTTGGATTCTTAAATACCAAATGAACTTCTCACATGAAAGCTATAGGGTGAGATGTCCCAGATCACACAATATATATATATATATATATATATATATATACCAATCAATTACACATCACATAATACATAATTGACAAAAGTCATTTTCTGGTTATAGCATTATCAACTTATCTTGAAAGGTGTCCAATCTTTTTCCCTACTGCAGTGGTACTAGTGATATACTAATAATTAGTAATATTAATTAGGGAGGAGTTCCTTTCAGATGGCTTTAAAGTTTCGAAGCTATTCCAAATCATGAACTTCAAGAATGAATAAATAAATAAATAAATAAATAAATAAATGTGTCTCTTAATTTAATCTAATCTATGATCAATGCTCCAGCTGCTGTGTGTGCTGAACATTATCTGGACAGTTGTGAGGGCTATTTATTATTATCAAACACTTTTGCAGCTAAATAAGAACAAAAAAAGCAGCTAGCTGAGACCTTTTTCTATATACAAATAACTATAATCAAAATAAAGCAACATATGAAGCTTTTTTGGTCCTCTCTGTCTATATATAAAGATGGAAAGGGAAGAGAAGTGGGCTGAAATGAGAAGCAATCTAATCAAGAACCACATGCATAGGCATAGCAGCAATTGAATATTGATTACTAATTAGTTAATTAATAAGAAAGTCAAAACACATCCATACATTTAAGAACACACACGTGAGCAAGCAGTGTCTTATAATATAGTATGAGCTGGCACAGTATACTCACACCCACCACCAAACACTATATTCGCTCTCTCTCTTGATCTTTTAATTTCTATGAAATACTTCTTCTTCTCATAGATAGAGAGAGAGAGAGAGTATATGTGCTCAACTTGCCTAATATATAGCTACCAAGCAAGTATCAATCTCTAGTTGATTCCATCACGCATAGATATATAGATACTTAAATATAATCAATAGATTAGATTTAAAACATTATTATTAGCAACAAATTATTAATTAATAAACAAACACATTACCTAGCTATCTAGCTTACATCCTTAATTAATTCCCCCATATAAATCTAACTCACGCTTTCATTCTTACTATTGCTCTTTATATCATGGTATTGATTATATTTAATTTCTCTTTAAATTAAATAAATAAATAAGTAAAAGCTGGCTAGCTGGACAGAGATTGGCTTTGTACTTGCCTTTAAAGCACACTCATTTCCTACCCATATAGCTTTCCTTTCTTCTTCTTTCCTTCCTTCCTTCTGGGCTCTCTATCTAGCCAGCTAGCTAGCATCTCAAAGCTATCTATCTCTTTATTCTTCATTTCTCTCCCTAGCTAACACAGATAGAGAGAGAGAGAGAGAGAGCATGCCTGCCTGCCTGAATGTCAAGAGAAAGGTAACTTAACTAACTCATAACCATCTATCTATATATGTATCTTCTCATTAATTATAATTTCTACTACAACTACGACTATATATTACAGGGAGAGATTTGATGAAATAGGGAAGAAGATAAAGAGGGAAGGAGATCATCATCATCAACATGTTTCGTCTCATCATCAGATGGGGGGGAGAATCAGGCAGAACACTACGCTGGGGCCACCTGGAAGCCTAAACACGATAACGCCGTGTGCAGCGTGTAAGCTTCTTCGGCGAAGATGTGCGCAAGAATGCCCCTTCTCTCCATACTTCTCTCCCCATGAGCCCCAAAAGTTTGCTTCTGTCCACAAAGTGTTTGGTGCTAGCAATGTCTCCAAGATGCTCATGGTAACCTAACAAGTATTTTATATATATCTATATTGACACAAGTACTGCAGTACTATATATGTGATGATGTGTATGCATGTATGTATGTATGTATGTTTGAATTAGGAGGTACCGGAGATTCAGAGAGCAGATGTTGCAAATAGTCTAGTATACGAGGCAAATGTGAGGCTAAGAGACCCTGTTTATGGATGCATGGGTGCAATCTCTGCTCTGCAGCAACAAGTTCAATCTTTGCAGGCTGACCTCACTGCAATCAGGGCTGAAATACTCAAATACAAACTCAGGGAAGAAGCCAACAATCATATTAACATCATGCCCCCCTCTAATCATCATCATGCTTCATTCATCATTCCTTCCTCTCATGACACTACTGTTTCTATTGCTTCTGCTGCTCCGCCACCTCCACCACCACCGCCGCCTCCTCCTCCACTTTCTTCCATGTACATCCAACAGAGGGCTCCCCCTCCCACCAACTATAGCAGAATTTCAAGTCACAATATTTCTTATTTTACAGACTGAAAAATAATTATTATTCCATTTATTTCTCTCCATGATGCATGGATCCAGGTTTAAGAATGATAAAATAAACAAGTAAAGGAAATGAGAGATCTACTAATTAATACTGCATTTGATGATGTTAATTATTATGGCCCCGCTCTGTATTTCTTTCTTTTTTGTCTTTGTAATTCTCTTAATTAATTAATTATTAATCAGCATGATCAAATATACCAAAAATTTTCCTTATATATATATATATGGTTGACTAAAGAATTAATTAGTTTCTTCATTATTATTGATCTGGTTCAATTCCATCCTTCACATAGGAACATAGTAAAGGGTAGTAGCTGATATATAGCATATTGGAAATTGCACCTTGGTCATGTGCTAATATAGTAAACTACTGCTGCATTTGTTTCTTGGAGTGCAATTGACGTAGACACGATGCCTAATTGTTATGCATACGATATGATATATATATATCAAATTAATTTTCTCTATCTTGTTCATTTTATGAAGCAAACTTGCTACTATTTCGATTTCATTTGGGATATATATATATATTGCAATTGTCATGTATATAAGGGGCCGGGTTACAATTAATTTTGCACGTGACAGCTAGCTACCTCTGCTTCATTCGTGACCGTGACTATATATATGTTAATCTGTGGCAGTCAAGTTTCTGAGTCTGCTGTCTCAGATTAAGTTGCGGGAGGGAGACAAAAGGTATGGTCGTCATCTTCACCCATGTATTATTATTATTACATAAATTTTTAGGAACAATAAAAAATTTAGCCAAAACAGCTAACAAAGCTATTTTATGACCTAAATAGCATTTTAATCATGAGTATATTTTGAATGGATCGGGTGATTGTGGTCCAAATTCCTATTTATTAACTGTTTTGATTGGTTTTTTTTTATTGTACCCTGAGAATACTCATATTATTATATCAGTAGTGTATGTTATACAGTAGTATATCCGTAACTGATGAGTTGTTTCATTTCATACGTATGTATGTATGGTACAGTAGTTGAACAATATATATATATATATATATATATGTTCATTACCATCAGTAAGTAATAATTAATTAATAAATGCGTCTATCATCATTTCTTCATTTATTTATCAGTTGTTGAACTTACTAGTTTCAAGTTTACTGTACTCCATCATGTCATGCTTGCAGCTTGCTCACTCACTCTCACATTTTCCTTATCATCGTGACTCAATTGATACTGAATATATATATATCTGATCTCATTTTTGTTAGCATTATTTAGCTCAATCAGATAAATAAAATAAAACAACCGGATATCAATCCCGATGAATCGAAGAACGAACATACATACAAACAATGTGATTCATATTTGACGGTACGGTTAGGGAAATTTAATTAATTAAACGATGACTAAACGCCATCGTTTGATCAAGAAAATAAAGTACGCTTCATATATACTGACATATATATATACATATTTTCCTCATGAATACTATTTCGTGCTGCATATATATATATATAGATATACATGCTCCCCATTACAGGTGTCACGTAATTTTTTTATGTGATACAAACCATAAGTTGAAAACATATATATAAAAGAAATTAAAATAACATAATAGATATAAAAAATGCGGGTGAAATTTGAAGTAGAGGAGTGTAACGTAACGTATTTGTTGGATGGTCATACTCCATTATATTGCCAGCTATTTATCATATCATATATGATGAGATGATGATGATTTTCCATGGGGATATGTAGATAGATAGATATAGAAGAGTCATGTATGTGTGCATGGTGGGTTTCCTTAGCGTGAGGATTTCATCAAGGCTAGCTAGTCCTCATTCTAATTAATTAAGGCAGCGGCTGCAAACGCCAACTCTCAGTCGTATAAGCAATAAATATTCAGAAAGTGACCTTCACTATATATATATATGTATCTAGTATCTACTTTTACATATTTTTCTCAGCTTTCTTCTGCGGGATGCACAAACCAAACTCGGTCATCTGAAATGTTACTATTGTATTTTTGTATTATTTATTTAAAATCTTCTAATTGAAATCTTAATTAGAGGCATGGTTGAGTGTAGTATATATAGATAGATGTGACACGAATTGGTCCCATGTCATGATTGCTTCCACTCGTGGCATCTTCCCTGCTGTTGAGTACACAACCCATCATATCTCTTCATATATGTATTCCTTCTCTTCTATCTTAACAAATTCATTTGTCACCCAACTTTTACTATTTCGTAAACCATATATATTCTTGCTCTCCACATTCAATAATATCTATGGTTGATGTCCTCGAGTCTACAGTAGTTGATTTGACCATATTTATATATATATATATATATATATATATATATATATATATATTATAATATAAATTAAAATTCTGTTTTTTTAGTTTGATCCTGGTTAAGTACATGATCTTTTATTTCTGAGTTCTCGAACTCATAATCGATGCATGTGAAGAGGGGACTCCAAGAATATTAAGCTATTCACACTAAGACTTGGATCTCACTCAACTCTCCTTCCAATCGCCAACATGATATATACACAGACTAATAATCACTACATTGATTCTACCAATAGTGATTTTCAATCCACCCATCGGGCATAAAATCTAGACTTAGATTTTCTTTCTATCGAAAAAAGTTTAACAAAGGAAAAGAATAACAGAGGATTGCTCTTTTCTGTGTGTTAACGGGTTATGAGGCCCAAATCAGCCCAAAATTTTAATTGGACTGTGAATACATTACTACTACGAAAACATAACACGGTGTAATTAAAAACATCACAAAATTTAAGCTATTACGAGCCATAGTTGTTGGCCCCAATAGAATGGCGACATCACCATTGTAAAAAAACACAAATGCTTGGGGCACAACAAAAAACCAGTTAAAACAGCCAACAAAATTCATTTAATACTTTATGGCCCAAATAACACTTTTAATCATGAGTATATTTTTAATGGACTTGGTGATTGTAGCCCAAATTCCTATTTGTTGGCTGTTTTGGCTAGTTTTTTGTGTGCCTCTAGCAATGCTCTTGATAAAATGCTAAACTAAGAAAATCAACCGAGCCTTGCATTTAGGAGAATTTCTTTTTGCTAATTCCATATAAATTTATGGGTATTAACCCTCTATTTTAAGGTTTATAATAACTGTTGTTGACAGTCATTTAATTTAAAACAACCAAAAAAATCATACTTAGTCTTTGTCTTTGCTCCACACAGGCGACTTTTGCCCAACACTATCAGTCACAACTCCACCTCCAGTTTCCACATTGATCAGAGGATCGGATTCAGCATCTCTTGCCTGCAAAACATTGAGAGCAAACAGCGTCACGACATGAAAAGTGGCGTTTAATGTTCTGGTAGTAATCGAGGATACACCGTGAAGTCGAGCATGTTCAAGGTAGAACAAACCTGGGAGGCTTGTACTGCAGCTTCCATGGATTTTTGCTGATTCTCAAGGGTGCAATAGTAGGAATACAGAATCATCCCAACCATGGCTATCAAGATACCAAGAATGTTCCGCCAGCTGAACGGGTCATGGAGTAAAATATAGCCGAATGCCAATACAAGGCATGTCTTGAGGTGTCCAAGTACCTGATAGGTCACTGGAGATGTTTTTCCAATAACTAGAAAAGTACTGAAATTGACAGAGATGGAGATGAGGCAGGAAAGAACGATGAAAACCTGCGACGCAGAAGGAAACAAATTGAGAACATGTAATGATCATAAAAGAGATGGAGCGATTGAAGAGGGAAAAGAGAAGGGATAGAAGAAGATTTAAGCCTTACCGTCACTTGTGTTGTATAATTGAAAGCAAAAACATTTTGGCTGGTCAAAAGTTTGTCCAGAAATGGACCAGAGATTAACAAAGTTGCTGCTTGATATGGAGATGACTGATACAGAAGCTGGGTAGAAGAAACCTTAAACTTCTTCTGGATAGTATTTGTCATCTGAAAGTGGCTAATTAAGGACAAAACATCCAAAGAAAACAGGTATTATTCCCTATATACTCAGGGGCATAATTATCTTCAAGAACCATTTTATATGGTTGAGAAATAGTGTATATATTCAAATCACAACGGAACATGTTCAAGAACCATTTTATAAGGATACAATCTGAGCAACGCATGTTGTAATCACTGCCAGAAAAGACAAGAAAGAACCCAGAGCATTGAGCTGCAAATCTGTAATAGTTGCAATCCCAACACCCAGAAGGAGGATGGTTAGGGCAAACTGAATTCTTTTACTGCAATGACAATGAAAGGAGAAAAAGTTAATGTAGTTTAAAATTTAAGGAATAAATACTAAAGCCAGCTCAGTTCAAACAATAAAAGGAGCAGCGCTGCTGGATATACAACTATAGTTTAGGTCAAGACAATGAATCAGACAGAAAGAGGAAAAACTGAAAATACGAAGTGAACAAAATGTAGGTAAATGTCGCAACACTTCCATTGACCTTCACATTATTTACTATTAGATATTTCATGTATATATTGAAAGCCAATCATGAAAATCATAGTCATGGTAGGATGCTAAATGAAACCTGAATTTCTTCCCAAGGAAAAGGGTCTCCAACATTACAGTGCAAGGAATGATTGCCAGCTTAGTCATCTGAACAAAATTAGAATAGAGACATTCAGAATCAACAATAATCAAGATAGCAAATGCTAACCAAACCATAACAACCAACTATACCTGATAAAAGCCAACAGAATTGAACCCCAGGCTCAGATTCAAAAGTCCAATTGAGATTCCATTTAAAATCCCAAATCCCATCACAGCTTTCTGCTCAAAAGGTTTGTGCTCAAAGAATCTCATTCTCAGTGCCACATGAAGTGAACAAAATGTGACAAGCAGATGCCAACTTGTCAAAGTTGTAGCTGCACCAGTTCCACAACACAAGGTTCAAAATCTTCAAAATCTCAGACAATAGACTTGAATGTAAACGGGTAAGCTCAGATTTGCATAGCATGGAAATAACACAAACCATAAGCACATACACTCTTCATGAATTCGGCCGATAATGGGCAGTGAAACTAGTGAAAAGCACTAGAAGATGCCTAATTATTTACGTTACTTTTAAGTTCCGAAGGAAGACAAAATCCTTAATTGTTGTGAATCCAACATTAATCTATACTTCCAAAGAGCGGTTATTTAATTTAGAAAACGACAGGATAACGACAGAGTGACGCACATTCCCATGAACAGAATCTAGGAAACTAAATTCCAAAAACCAAGGCAAACGACAAATTGTAAGATTTGGCAAATCCAATCTCCAATTATTACTTCTAAATTTATTAAGGGCTTTGCTTAGTTAGTAAAGATAGAGGACAATTCGAAAATGATTGTCAACCAAGAGTGAAAATAGAGTACATTTCCCTATCCAACTTTATGTTTTTGTTGTACCAAGCAAGTATAGAGTGATTTTCATTCCAAAACTTCCACCTACATAACCAAGCACACCCTAAGTGAGTTGATGCTTAACGAATTTCCAAACTTAGACAAATCACTGGATAGCAGAAGGCTAGAAGCTGTACACAGAGAGGGTGGCAACAATTATAATGGATCAACTCCTTACAAAAGATTTAACAGGGAAGGAGTGTGTGGAGGGTTAAGACCTTCATTCCAATAGGACTGATGAAATTACTCAACACAGAACTTATGAAGTCTAACAGAACCAAATCAACCAATAAGTTAAGCAAAATTCTTTGTCGAAAAAGAAACGATAGAGACAAAGCAACAGAAAGTACAAAAGGAAAGCACACGAATTTGCTGTGCAACAATCCAAAAGCATACCAAAGATGAAATGCAGTGAGCTCATCAGCGCCTTGTTGCAAATCACAATCGATACCGACGACACCACCGAAAGAGTCAACGCGCCGACAGTCCCAAGCTGAAAACGTTCTCCCTCACCCATCTTTGTCTTTGCTCTGAAAATCCCAAAAACCAAAAAACAAAAAAAAGAAGCATGCCCAATTTCATAAACGTCAATAAGATAGTCAAAGAACAGACGAACTACAACAACAAGACACTGAACAACATAATCGGAGCAGAATTATCCATACCTAACAAACAAAATATCAACTTTAGCTTTTTTACCTCAAAAACAGACAAAGAGAAAAGGTGGAAACTTGAGGAGCTAAGCTGAAAAGTGAGCAAATGGGGTTTTGTGATTTGGGGGAGAAAAGCAGAGATTTAGATCGGGGTAGGAAGAGAACGAGTGATCAATTCAAAGTAGTGCTGAGGTAAGCAATGAAAAAAATGAGAGGGAAAATGGTAACCGAAGATCATGTGAAGAAAAGGCACGGATTGTGTTTGAAGATTTTCATGATGTTGCTGATGATGTTGTTGTTCCTACAAATAAACCTTAAACGGTGCTGGGTTGGGTTTGGGTGTGTGAGCTGTGTTGAAGTTGCACTGTAAATTATTTGTATGCTCTGTGTGTCAATATCAATTGGCTACTTGGGACGCGCTTGCACAAGAACGTGACCAATTGGTGACTGAGGAATCAATGGATTTGATGATTAAAATAAAAATTAGCATAAATAAATGTGAATAAAATAAACTATGGGTGAGAGCAAGCCAAAAACATTGGGAGGGTTTGTTTGGTAAGTGGCATGATTAGTGGGGGGGTTTCCATTGCATCACCAAACACGGATCATAATCCAACTTTGGTTCGGTAACTATCCTCTTTCGGACTCAACTTTTTAGGAGGAGGATTGCATTTTTTTGGGGTACTCCTAGCCGTACTTTAGGGAAACAATTAATGCTATACTAAGTATTGTTATTGCAAGTTTAGAAGATTATTAAATGCATGTGTTAATGAATTGATGGATTTTTATTAGAATATTAAATGTCTTTTTTAATGAAATATTTTTTTAGTAATATCTACCTTAACACTAGAACTAATTTTTTTTGGGCCGCTAACAAGTGTTTTTGAAATATTTTTCACTCAACTCTAGCCATTTTCTTTATTTTTTTCACAATCCACTCTGTCCATTTTATTTTACTCATAAAAAATGTGTACATACCTAATCATAAAAGTAAGGTTCATGAGAAATTTATGGTCACATCTTTTTCATATATATTTTTATGATCACATTCACATCATACTGGAATAAATTAATTAAGGTCACACGTATTTTTAAGAAAAGAATAACCTGATTACTATGTCTAAGTATTATGTGAAGAATTTCTTTAACACGATAGTTTCCTGAATACATATATATATATGGAAAGAAAGAAAGAAACAAAAGGAAAAAGGTGAATGTGAGTAGTAAACAAGGGAAGAGATCCTGTTGAAAGCCGGCTTCAAATAAAACACATAACCAAACGCATCCTAATTCCTAAACCGGTGGTTGCTTTTTAGTTTCTTTACCAATTATTGGTTGTTAAATCATTCTTAATAGAAAAAAAAACATTTAATACAAGAGCACAGTCGCTGTGTTTTGTACATTTGTGTTCGGTCCCCATAACAAAAAATACAAAGACAGTTAAGATAAAGATAAAAAATATAAAATATATTTATATCGAGAGATTAATGCTAGCTATGATAATTTAAGAAAAATATATTTCCTCCCTTCAGGTTTTGTTTGAGAGTTTGAAAGAAACTGGAGGAGCAAACTCAAGTGAGCAATGAAGAAAACTTCATGAACTAAAACTACAGCAACAAGAAGCCGATGAAGATTGCCATTCAGATGTTTATATACTTTCTAAAGTAAGCAAAATTGGAATGTCTATAAGTATGTAACATAATGTAAAAACAAAAATCCTGTCGGAATTAGCTAAACTGAGCCATGTTTATTGGCCCAAGAACACATGACATTGGGTTTTTGGCCACTAATATCAGCTTGTTGGCTATCAATGGAACAACTGCAAACTAAGTTATAGTACCAATGAAACAATTCAGTCCTGTAAGAATTTGATTGAGACTTTAATTTGGGAGAACTTCCTAATTGATGCTATAATTCCTCTATAGACTCATACTGTTCTTGATGGCGATTAAGAAAGAGGGAAAAAACTCATCAAGGGTGTTAGTCTTTGTCTTTGCCCCATGCAGGAGGCCTTTTGTTCAATACTATACTACCACTTTCCACATTAAGTAGAGGATCAGAATCACCAGCTACCATTGCCTGTAAACATCAAGATGAAAAAGGAATTACAAAGTAGATTCTTGTGGTAAATTGATCTAGACAAAAATGCAAGGCTGCCAAATGAATGATTCTTGAGTAAGAACAAACCTGTGATGCTTGTGCAGCAGCTTCAGTTGTCTTTTGCTGATTCTCAAGTATGCAATAGTAGGAGTATAGAACCATCCCGACCATGGCAACCAAAATCCCTAATATGTTCCTCCAGTTGAAAGGGTCGCGGACGATAATATAACCGAATGCCAATACAAGGCAAGTCTTCATATGCCCAAGAACCTGATAGGTGACTGGTGATGTCTTTCCAATTACGAGAAATGTACTAAAATTTACAGCGACGGACATAAGGCATGAAAGAATAATGACAGACTGCAAGGAAGAACATAACAGTTAATAATACATCAATAATAAGTGTTCGAGTTCAAGAGTAAGCGCACAAGCGATTTTTGAATCTCACCGTCACTTCTGTTGTATAGTTGAAAGAAAAGACATTTAGGTTAGTCAGAAGTTTATCCAGATATGGTCCAGTGATTAACAAGATTGCTGATTGATATGGACACGACTGATACAAAAGTTGGGTAGAAGAAACCTTAAACTTCTTCTGGATGGTATTTGTCATCTGAAAGGGTAGTTAAGATCTTAACAAGGCAGAAATACAAAAATAAAGAGGACCCTCTTTCTCAAGCTTTCATGTGCATGGGAAATATATTGTTTCTTCAAATGAAATGAGTGACAAGGTAAAAAGAACACACAATATTTTCAGTAAAAGTGGAGATACTGCTGCAAAGAGTTGCAGATTTTATACTTTAAGTATATAAACTACGAAAATAGGAGCTGCATTAATTCGGCAGAAAGCTATCTTCTAACGTGCCAATGGTAACATGTTTTTCCCAACATAATATAGAGGCTTAATGACTATGAAACTTTCATAAGGTTACAAAAAAAAAACTATTATTGCACAATGTTTGCTATGTAGTTAGTAGCATAATTATCATATAAAAACATTATAAAGCTAAGAATTAATTCATATGTGTTGTAACACAACAGATACTAACTACCAACAGAAATATCTCATCACTATGTCAAAAAATTTGAAAAATGGAAGTTTCTTTGAGGATACAATCTGAGCAACACATGTTGTAATCACTGCAAGTAGAGATAAGAAAGAGCCCAAAACATTGAGCTGCAAATCAGTGACGGTTGCAATCCCCACACCCAGAAGGAGAATAGCAAGTGCAAATTGTATTCTACTACTGCAATGAAGAACCAGGAGAACCGTTAATAAAGTTCAAAATTAATGCAAATACTATGAAACGTTAGCTTCACTGTGGCAGTCATAAACAACCAGAATACAAGAAACTATAAATGATACGATGCTAAACTAAACCTGAATTTCTTTCCAAGAAAAAGGATCTCCAAAAGAACTGTACATGGAATGATTGCCAGCTTAGTCATCTGAATGCAAATATAACAGCTTGATCAGAAAACATTAAAAAACGGCTTAAACAACAAATGACACAAACAGAATTGAGACAGAAAAAAAAGCACCTGAAAAAAACCGACAGAGTTGAAGCCCAGGCTCAAATTTAAAAGTCCTATTGAGATTCCATTTAGAATCCCGAATCCCATCACAGCTTTCTGCTCAAAAGGTTTGTGCTCAAACATTCTCATCTTTAGTGCCACATGGAGAGAACAAAATGTAATGAGCAGATGCCAGCTTGTCAACGTCGTAGCTGCATGGGAATCCAAGGATATGTATTAAAATCCGGAACCATGTAAAATGTAAAAGGACAAACTGAAAATTATGGTTAATGGTAGTAACAAAAAGCGTTAGCACAGCATACGTCATAAAACTGTGAGGCGTTACAGTTTCCTTCTTCACCGGCTGGAATATTGACAAAATTAATGAGTTGTGTTAAGACTTGGAAGATGCATAGTGATCTAAACTACTACTTATACTCCTTGGAAGCTTTCTCACAATAACACTAACATAAGATTCTTTCATTAGCTTGACAAAAGTAAGAGAAATCCTGGACTAAGTAGGATAAAAGATTTCTAGAATGCAACTAGAAGTTATATTGACATTCTGTCTATCGTGCCCAAGAACAATATCCATCAAACTAAAATCCAAACACAAACGACAAAAGCCATACGAAAATTTGTCATATTCGATAGATCCAACCTCCAATGAATACTTCTATCATTGCCAGGTGGACGGATGCTCTACTTATTTCCAAGATCAGCCTTGATCACGAATATAGTACAAGTTGTCATTGGATGATTCACTCCAATGGACTAGCAGAGCAGCAAGCATGCAACCAATTCTTACAAAAGAGACGAACAACACATGGGAGGAAAGTGCTCCAAATATCCAAAACCTTCAACTCTAATACTTTCATCGATGGAACCACAGGCTCAAGTTAGCCCCATTCATCTTATCCCAAAAGAATTCTAAGGTTTATCAACCCCAATTGATTTCCCAAACGAGCCATACACAAAAAAAAAAAGGCACATAAATGGAAAGAAAGAACACCCTAGTAATCATCACCAAGAAACAAAAAAGGAAGTACAAATATGTAGACAGCCATATTAGCTTGCAAACAGTGAATACCTCACGAACTTACCAAAAATGAAATGCAGCGAGCTCATCAGGAACTTGTTGCAAATCACAATCGACACTGATGACACCACCGATAGAGACAACGCGCCCACAGTTCCCAGCTGAACTGGTTCTCCCTCACCCATCTTTTTCTTTCTTGTTCTAAACAAAACAAAACAAAAAACCAATTCAAAAACAAAATGACATCACAATCACACCAATAGTAAAAGCTCCGAAACTTTCCATAATCAAAGCACACACACAGAAACCAAAGAACTAGACGAATCAAAAGATGAAGGCATTGAAGCAAACAGCGTTAAGACGTCAAAGAACAGCAGAGTTAACCCAAACCTAGATAACCAAAAAAAACTTACAAAAGGGAGAAATCAGGAACAGCTTTTGGAAGAAATGGGGGTTGGTTTTGGTATGATGTCCAGCGAATTCTGGGAAAAGCTTTTGGATCTAGCGATTACTGAGAATCTACGATTATGGGTCATGAAAGTTACGATCACCAAGTCACTCAGATGCTACCACAAATCTTATAGAAAATGTGGTTAGATCAAACAAAATGGGAAACAGTAACGAGAATTAGAAAAACAAAACCAAACTGAACCATCATCGTAAAAAAAGGGAGGAGTTGGAGGAGAATGTCATTGAGGATTTTGAAATATCGTTAGGTGTCCAAAGGGAAGAAATGGGGTTTCGATGTTATCCAAGTTTGAGTGAAAATGGAAGAAGAATGTGAATGGAGGAGGAGGGTACGGTGCTTGTTGTTGCAGTTGCAGGGAAAAGAAGAAGAGAAAAAAGAGGGCCTATTTTAGTGACAAAGCTATTTTTTTTTAAAATTTTTACTTTACTAAAATAAACTATTGGTTTTGCGATGTACATTATTTAGTTTTTTTGCTTTTTTTTTTTTTAATAAACTTTCTTCAATTATTATTACCTGAAAAAAAAAGCGGTGATGTAGATTTTTCTTGATTAATGCTTCTTTCATTGCGTTGAGAGATTCTTAAATTAGCTTCTTGTAAGATTGTGTGTCTATATGACACCGTTTAATTTAATAACCACGGTGATCGATAAATAAATATTGTCAAATAAATTATACTTTCTTTTTTCTATAAAATATCTAAATTCCTCACCTTCCTATACTGATATCTTATAACACTGGCCGTAATCCGTAACTATGGTTGTCTTAAATAGATAAATATTAAATATAACTTTGACTATTTTTACTCCCTACCCAACATGGTCCATCCTGACCCTTTTCTTCGCTTCTGATTTTGGCACATTATTTTCTCTTAAACATTGCCTTACGTTTAAGTTTAATCTGAACTTAATCCAATAAAAAAGGATAGTTTGATCTGAACTGAGTGTTAAGTCACACAACTTAATCCAAAAATCAAATTTTATGTTTGAAAGACTTAGTAAAAATAGAATTTAAAGTCAAATACTATATTTAAAATTATTTACCCAAGGGTGTAATTTTGATGGAGTGAAAATCAAATATATTTTGTTAATATGGTAATATATAATCAAATAAAAGTTAATACCCCAATTTCGCCAAGTAAGGATCAAGCTTCATAGTACTAGTCTTAATTATCATTTTTTTTCCAGAAAATTATAGGTTTTTGGTTGTTACTATTATTTGATTATTGTCGTGGGGCTTTGCATTCTTTGGGGCCCAAATCCACAGAAAGGAAAAAGCTTACTCAGCAGCTATGATTTTCTCACTGAAGCATCAAAACCTAAAGTTGAGGCAGGCCTGAAATAGATTGTGTTAAAAATCCCACACAGCCATATATATATATATATATAGCACAAACACAAACACAAAATAGCAGTCATCACCACTCTATATTCTCAAGTATAGGGAACAATAGAAATATGAAAGTGCATTGTTGCCAGAGCTCTCAATGATTCTGCCATTTTCTGGTACTCAATTCTTTGGACTGGTGTTGCTGATGCAGAAGGCTAATCTTTCAGCAAATCATTTGCCTTATTTAGCCAAACATCATAGATATCTTGCGAGAACAGAACAAAGTGGGCCTGTAATAAATAGTATTTGACTGTAAATATAGAGTCTAGAAACACCAATCATAAAAAGGATCTATCTTATGCAAAAGCAAACCATGACTGAATAAAACTCATTGTTCTCAAATTGCTATTGTGCAATGGAGTACCTCCTTAAAGTCATTCCGCAACTCCTTGATAGCAGAAATTGCTACTGTGGCAGCTTCATCATAAGGATATCTGAAATGATGTAGCAGCATTATGTCATTATCTAATAATGATTAATATTTTCCTCAGTACAATTATTCTAAAACTTTTGAGCTGAATAGTCAAACTAGTTTTTGGCAGATTATCAGACATAATTCTCATGAAAAGCAAATTAAAATTTCCATAACATCACCTAGTTTTAGGGAAAATGACTTTTCCACAAGACACTTCCATTGAAGATAATAATAGTACATCCTAACCCGTTGCTACCACCACCAACATAATCATTCCCACCAACCAGTATTGCAGAGATTGAACACCTCATAATGTAAAGTTTTCCTTTTTTTCCTTTTTCAAGTGAACTTACCCAAAGAGACCACATGATATGGCTGGAAATGCTATATACTGAATGTTTTTCTCCTTTGCAACCCTCAAACTATTCCTGCAAATCAATTGTGGAGAAAACAAACATCTCATTCAACAATAATGAACCAATACACAAAATAGAGTAAAGCAGTTTCTATTCAAAGAAGAATTGACAACAACTGCTGCACAATCAATCACAATGTCAAATTACCTGTAAGCACTAGCAAGAGAAGCAGCAGGGTTACTATTGGAATTGTAGATTGGCCCAACAGTATGAACCACATGAGAAGCAGGTAATCTAAAACCTCTGCAATCAACAAAAGAGCAGTGTCCACATGAAACAAACAATTTACACTTAGATTACAGCCATATCATCAAGTCATCATACTAATAATAATAACAACTCTAGAATTAGCAGAAACCTACGGTGTGATCCTTGCTTCCCCAGTAGGGCAGCGAACCCCACGTCTCACTTCTGGAACACTGTAACATGCCTGAAGAAGTTCAGGACCAGCAGCCATATGAATGGCTGAAAACCAGTTCAATTTTTTCACATCAGTTTTTTTTTTTTTTTTTCCAATGAGAACTACGATCTTAATCAAGTGTGCATAAAAAGTTTAGCATATTACTTACCTCCATCTGCGCCGCCACCTCCGAGCATTCTTTCATTTGCAGGATTCACCTAAAAAAAAAGTTGAATGAAACATAGTTCATTACAGAGGATTGTAGAAGTGAAAACAGAGAGAGAGAGAGAGAGAGAGAGGAAGATAAGATACAATAGCGTCGGAGGAACCATTGATGAACCATTTGGTAATGTCCCCTTTCTGAATGACCAAAGCACTGGATGCAGACAATGGGAACCGAACTGCACCGCTAATTCCACCGGACATAGTGTAAGCCCTAGCTTTAGACGATGAGGTTGGTGCGGAGGGTGGAAATCGGAAGTGGGTCGCGAAGATTTTCAGGTGGGGTTTTCAATTTGAACAGAAAAATTGGTTCTTTTGCGGAAATGGGGAAGCTTCTATTGCTACTCCAACTTAGGCGAGGTCGCGTAACTTCGCGACGTCTCCAGGTGGAATGTCCCTATTCGTTGGATGTGTATGTGGAACAATTTGTTGACTTTGACCAAATAGTTAAACATAAGTATTACTATGTGTTATGTGGTTCATTTAGCCATAGTTTAAATTAAATGCACTATAATCCATGCCAATTGCTATGGCTTTCCTCAATTCTATTTCACAGATCACACGGCAAAGACTTGTTAGCCTTCTTTCCTCTTTTTTTTCTTTTTACTTCAGTTTATATTTATCTGACTCTTAGAAAGACATTAACATTAACCATGCTCAATTCATCTCTCTAAAGTAAAAACAAGCAGTTTTCGAGTTTGTTTTGCTGCTAAACAGATAGATTAACCAGTATCGGATTAGTTATTAGTTTGTTAGTTTATTGGTTAAATAATTAGTAGCCAACTAATCTGATATCTAGTGAATTGATGCCAACATGGGATAGTTTAATCAATTAAACGCATGTTCAAAATGTTGAGAAAGATGAGTCACTGAAATCAAAGCCGACATAGTAACATGGGTCTGATGATCTCCCAAATAGTCAAAGCACTCCTTGTGAGTTGACTATGGCTGCATAATAAAAGATTGGGATCCGCGCAAGACGTGCATCTATCATGCTTACCATGTGAGTAGTTCACCTTTTCAATGTTTGCAAATCTCAGTGCTTGTGGTTCTCAATATTGGAATATTATTAAGAAAAGACAGAGGAATGAAATGGAGTTTGAGTGATTGAGCATAATGTTGTACTCTATCTGTGAACTTAAATATTTACGTGGAGGAGAATTTTCAACCATAGATATTTTATTCTTGGCATCAATGAGGCATGATCTACAATGCTGTGTATAGAAAACAACAACTTGAACAAAACTCTTTATGAAAGAACAAGTTCGAAGCTTGCTCATAGATAGGATTGCCCATAAGATCAACTAGCATTTTGATTTTTGAATTCTTCAGAAACTATAATGAAGTCTAGTGCATTATTCGCAAAATTGATTTATTTTCTATACCATACTATACTGAATCCTTCGTACACTTTAAGGGTTTAATATGCCTATATCTGTATGATTATGCTTGGAAATACCTCAAGTTTTGAGCATCATATCATGGTTTGCCAATCTGCGTAGGAATCTCAATAAATAGAAACCTGACAATAAAAAATATAGCATTAGCATTACATCTCTGCAGCATCATACCGTGTTTCACAAATGGAGGTTCAGGGCGTGAAACAACGTTTGTGCATCAATCAACTAGATGAAGAGATGGGGATGATTTGATTCAACATATCCATGGCCAACAGCAAAAATGGGCGAAAGCTATTATAGTTCTAACTTCTATATATATATATGCAATGTAGACACCCAAAAACTCAATAGCGTGCAACTGACACTCACCTATGTTGTCATGTTCCGCGAAGGGAACGGACGCGATTTTGAATCAAGTTCCTCTCCCAGTCTGCTATATCCTCAAATGCATGATCTGGGAGACTCTCAAATGGCTCCTTCCATGGATCATTCTTTGCCAAATCGTAAGTAGCTCCGCGTATTGCTCCTTTATTTGGTCCACAAGGTCTCTTTGAGGTTAGCATATCATATGCTGCATTGAGCTGTCAAGAGAAAAAGTACTACATTCATTATGAGAAAATAAACACTTCTAAATTAAGAAACTGTGAAGTGTGACCTGAACTGTCACAAAGAATTAACAGTCCTTTCATAACTTAATTCATATTTCTTAATTCAAAGCTAAGTTTAGAGCTCAGGACTCACATTCATGCCGCAAAACCAGAACAAATAAGCAATTGTCACAGCCGGAGCTCTGCCAAGTCCAGCAGTACAATGCACATAAACTCTTCCTTTTCCCTCTGAAATTGCCCATTCCAATGATGAGACCGCTTTAGGTAGTTCACTTCGTAGGGAGTTTGGATCGAAGTCTTTTGCCTAATAAAAAATTCAAAAAATTATCAAGGTGTGAATGATATAATCTAAGTTAAGAACAAGTAAGCAAAGCATTCAGTGAGCCTAGAACACTTTCAGAGTCAGGAAAACTTCTAAGTTCTAACACATTTCTTAAGCATAACTCCACTGCATTAACAGTATATGAATCCTTAAGGTGGGCATAGAGGTTAATCAAGCCATGAAAAATTAAAATCTCTATTATCACGAAATGCAGGGGAGTTATTATTTTGCCATGAAAAAAAAGTTGTTGCAGCTTGCTTACAGGCCTCCTCATATGGCGAATTTCAAGTTCGCGACACCTTTGTATTATTGACTGCAAGTCTATTCCCCAATATTCAACATCCTTATCCTGCTGCAAGTTCAGAATGTATGCCACACCCTCTTCCTTTCTGAGGTGATCTATGTCTTCTGGTTTCTGTGGTTGGGAGCCCACAATCAAATTATCAGCTATAAGAGTGTAATTCATACCTGAAATCAAGAATCACAGGATGACTCAGTTGAATGACATAGTAATTCTTACCCTATACAAGCATGAAAGACTAACCAAGAAAAAAAAGAAATTGAGGCCATTCACCCCAATTGCAGAACTTGTATTAGTCTATTATCTGTACTAACATGACTAAACTGTACCCAGTAATCATATGGTTTATGCTATGCATTTCAAACGAAAGAAACGATTTAATAGAATAACTGAATGTAGCAAACCATATTATCAGTGTTCCTCAAGCACCATTTAACAATGCAACAGTAATTAACAAAACCAATCAGCTAGGTCATTTTTTCCTACATTATAAAATACTATATCAAACAGAAGCAACATTGTACTAAGTAGCAAATATCAAATGTTGCAACTAACAATTAACAAATAGGATAAAATACAGAAGAGGAAACTGACCCAGATCGTGGTGATACTCATAAGGGTTCCTCATCATCCTCTTCATAGCTATATTGTACTCTTCCATCCTATCCTTTGATTTGAAGGCCCTCTTGCTTTTGGGGTTCTCCTCAATCCCACTTTCTGATAACTTACAACATATCTGACTCAACCGAACAGGGTCGTAGCTAGGAACAACCACAAAACTGCATGGCGATTTGTGCCTCCTGTGATTTGAGAGTAGTTCTGTATCTACAGAAGCTCCCAGAACAGAGGAGAAGCGAATGTTACTAACAGTTCCCATCCTCCTAGGTTGGTCGTTATCTCTAATCTCACTTAGTTTTGTTCTTCAGGGTTGATTCGAGAATATATGGCATCATCATTCGTGATGAAGCTGTTTTGACCGAAACACCCTCGGATATTAACGCATATTTTCAAATACATGGTGGGCAATGTAGCATCAAACGAAGCCTATAGCACAAAGAACAACCAACACAAGTAATATTGCACGTTTTTCTTTTTCATTTTTAACAAAATAGAAAATACACGTTCTTTTTTTCTTTTCTGAAAATAAACTAAGACACAGGAAAATCGATCTAGCACAGGGTTAACCAACACTTGAAAAAAAATATAAACTATTCCATAGAAAAAGTTAAAAATCGAATTGAAATTTAACAAAAATATAAAACAACACCAAACGCAAAACTTAATTGAAAAAAATAAGCACCGAACAACTTGGACCAAGTAATAGTAAATATTACTATGCAGAACTTGTTTGAATATACTAGTCCTTTATTAAAAGGTAATACGAAATTTCCCTTAAAAATATGAAATTTAACTGTAATTTTTTATTGAAGTAAATGATTTCCTTTAACCCGAAGAGTAATAACTTTGTATGGTATAAAAGAATTAAATCCACTAAAATGGTTGAAATAAAGCTTTAAAGAATATTTTCTCAAAAAGTCTAGAAATCTCCATTTTAGAAAAGGAAAGAAAAGAAAAGAAAAGGTGTATAACTTTAATGCAGGTATACCTAACCGTAGGTGCTGAATTAGCTTCTATTCTTTTCTACATAGTGTTGTAGCCTAGGCAGAATTCAGTTCCCTTTATCTCTTTGAATCTTTTTCTTCCAATAATCTGTGAATGAAAATTGTTTTTATTTATTTATTTATATTTATAATGATTCTATTTTTCTCTCTATACTCCAATTGTTCCATTGAAATTCATAATCATCCATGCTTCTCTAGTCAGCTTTCTAGGTAGCAAGAGAGAAAATTGGTGGCTGGGAGTGTGGATTAATGAATCATGCTCTATCATATAACCAAATCTCACTAAGAAATTCAAAATATTGGACTTTGACTTTGATGCATTTTTTTGAGAGAAATTAAGAAGTAACAGGTGGCAGTGAACACAAAAAAAAGGCTGGACTAGGGTAGCAAACAAAACATGACTAGGAGATGGAACAACATTTGCCTTTTTTATTTACTGTTATTCAAAGAAATGGGTCCAGTGTGAGAAATCTCTTGTAACATCAAACTCTATATAGATTCACCTTTGACAAGTTGATTTATTTTTCCTTCAATTTATATCTTAATATATATGCTGGTGCAGCCTAGCTAGGGTACATGTAACTATAGAGCCTAGCGAGTGTTTGAATGATATGCAAAAATATATATAGTATGGTACAATTATGAATTGTATATAGTGCAGCAAATCTGATCTTCAGAGTCCAGAGTCACCAGTGTTTGTAATTACTCCCTCTAGGCATCCTATGCTATGTACAATGCTTCCTCTGACCCCACAAAATGACAATTCATTAATTACTTGTATTGTATCTGCCTTTTTCTTATCCAAAATTCAATATATCCATTGATAGATATGAAAATAATCCAGGATTTATAATTAATATTGTATGATTCCTAATCCCACTCTGTGTCACTTTCACAGTAGTAGATAAGGTAAGGTGGTGATGAGCAATATGGGAGCTTCAAAAAAGGTTTTGCACCTAATCCCACTCTTTCTTTTGAATGGATGTTTGCTTGTGTTGTGTGCCAGCGGTGCCCTGTTTTTCCCTCCATCATAATAAATCCACATCCTTTTCAATGTCACTCACTCATCAACGACACTTCACCCATAAATTCAAAATAAGAATATAAAAAAAAAAGGAACAACAAAAGCAAAAGAAGACAAGAAATAACTCTACATAATATATATATAGTAACACTATAGAAACAGCTCTAAATTCTGCGTAGATCAGTGAAAGAACTGTTAACGATTCTGCCTTGGTGTTTTCATGAATATTAGGACAGAAAGTCAAAAACTATGACTTTATTAGGATCACCTTTTAATTTACATGTGATATTTATGTAACAGCAGCATATGATCTATAATACTAAAAGGGTTTTGAGCACTTTTTAATATAGCAAAAGATGAGAGATTCATCTAAGGGTACTTATTAGTAAAACTCATACTAAAAAACTCTCTTAAAATTGAGTCGTATAATTATTCACACTAGAAGTTTAGATTTTTTTCATCTAACATTTTATTAACAAAAAAAGAAAACAATATCAATCTAATTATCACCTTAATATAATTAGGAAGATGATCGAGAATCCCACTTGAAAGAAATCTTCAATTAGATGTTTAAGAAACTAAGTCAGTGAGTTAATTACCATATTTAATTTTTCAATTAATGTTTGGAGAAAAACAATAAAGCATAGAATGGTTCTTGAGGTAGGGTTTGCAAGGTTGTTGCAAATTTATGAGAATCACGTGCATATTAATTAAGAAAGGTGATTGGATATGTGATTAATGATTTGAGATAGAGAATCCCACTACATATATAATCTTGCATCGAGGAAGGGTAATTAATTAAGATCCGAAGAAAGGCTTTAGATAGATATATCTAAAAAGAGTCTCCAACCGATCGAGAGTTTGTTTAATTTGACACAAAGCCATGCATGTTGCATTGCATATCAGATCAGCAACTAACCAAAGAATATGTTCCATCATCCAATTTCTCACCACACCTTAGCTTGCAATCAATCATCTCACTAATTCAATTAAACAAGAATATAGTATACATGTGTTAACGTGAAGAATTAATACAAGTTTTAGAAGCCAATCAATCTCATAAACAATCAGAATCGTACGTTGGTACGTGTTAAACTGTTAATTTTTTTCTGATTTAATTTGGGAAAAAAAGCTAAGCTTTTTTGCTTAATTATATATACACATGAGGTCCAAGACAAGTGGATGGTCTACGTTAGCTTTATTAATAATTCCCCCACTATAAAATATCTACTTCAAATTGCAATATTGTCTCACACGGTGACAACTATATTGCAGAAAAAAATGCTAGCTAGCTTAATCAAATTAAATTAATTACGGTCCAGACGTGGATATTGGGATCAATTAGTTCAAAAGATTAAATAACTAATATATATTTTGCGGTTATCATGCAGAGATTCTCCTCCCTTTTGATCTTTTTAGCAGCTACAAATATCGTCTTCACAACTGATATTATCCTCCGATCCTCAATTCAAATGGATCTTCTAACTTTTTTCAATTGTCAAAAGGTTAGGTAAGTCGGGATTATCTATTTATTTTTACTAGTCTTCTGTTATAACTAAATTGATGGTGCTAAAATTTGAACTTTTGATCTCACTATAAACTGTTCAAATCTCTCTCTTCATTAAACCACTGATCATAGTGATTTTATATATTTACCTGATATATAACGGACGAATATCCTGTATGCATATTTGTCAAGAGCAAATAGAAAAGGCCTGGTGCTTATTATGCAACTTTAGGAGTGCTAGAAATCATGTTAATATGGACGAATAAACTAAAGATATGTGATTTAAATAAAATTTTCTGAATATTTTATTACTCCTACAAAATACGGTCCCTAATCATTAATCAACTTGATTGTTGCTTTGTCATTAACGCTGAACAGAGCTCCTGTGGGTCTGATACATATGACAATAATAATAACTTATCCATGTTTAAGCAAATAATTTATTACTGATTCCCATGTGTATTTTAATAATCATACAGTTATGACGATTAACATAATTTTAATAAGCAACTATTTCAATAAACGATATATATAATATCGACTACGAATCTAGCATACACAAAATGATAGCACGGCTTGCATGGTTTATAATAGTTAAAACGCAACAATATTAGATATTATATGCTAATAGTAAATTATAATTTTCTGGGAGATACACAAGTTAATAAATCTACAATTTCATCATGTACAGGGAGTTGAAAATCTTCGGTCATTTCAATTTCTTTTTCATCTTGTATAACGCATAAACAGACCAAGACAAATATTTTATTTATAAAATAAAAGTGCTTGGCCTCTGCTGCACGTGGAGGAGAATATTCTTTTAGTTGGATAAAAGCTTAGATTAAAACTAAACTTATCATAACTTAAAATCAGAAGATATATTCAGGTTAATCAATAATTAATTATAAATTATTTATAAATTTATAAATAATAGAAATTTAATAACAAAACTAAGTTATGAATATAATAAATGAGAATCAATGTCACATTCAATGGTAAAAAAATATGGATATTTGGTTGAAATATTTACTTATAATTTTTTTTCTAATAATATAATTTCGATGAAAATAACTAATTTTTGTAGTAGAATAGCATATAATAATAATAATGGAAAATATTAAAAAAAAACTTTGTGACTACTCCAAGAAGTAATGGAAACCTACGATGCAATTTGGCTGAATCCGAGGCACAAAGGTTGTAAGTAATAAATCCAAAGATTTTCAAAGAATGAGGTAATGATAGAGACATGTATGTTTGAAACTCAACTCCATCCACAACTTCTGCTTTATTTCCTTCAATCCAACTAAATTAAACCAATTCAATTTCGATATGAACATATACGCTACATAAAGCAACTAACTAACTAAGAAGAGAAAAAACAGGTAAACTAACACCAATCCAAGTAGCTATTCACACTTTTACATAACACAAAAATTAGACATTAAATTGATGTATGAATAAGATAAGAAGATAAATAAAGCAAGGCCACATTATTACAAGAAATTAAACTACCCTCTAACCAACCCCCAACCCCTATACCTGTACTTCAAGTGCTTTCACAGAACCATTACTACTATTGTTATTATTATGTGGAGGGTGTTGATCATGATCATGATGATGATGATTGTGACCGTTGACCCCATGATCATGGGAATTGGTAGCACCACCATTGGCCTTAGTAGTAGTAGTAGTAGTTGCTGCAGAAGATGATGATTTGTTGACAAACAGGGCATAGTGCCCCAAAATCTGGCATCCCCAATCCCAAATATTCAAGACGATGTAAGTCCCAATCCCACCAATGAGCCCATAAGCAATGGAATAAGTCAAGGGCATCAGAATCAGCGTCACAAACGCCGGTATTGCCTGCCTCATATCCTCCCAATCAATCTCCACCACCGATCTCATCATCAGCACCCCCACCAATAGCAACGGCGGCCCCACCGCCCACGCCGGAATCGACGCCAACAACGGCGTGAAGAAGAACGCTAAGAAGAAATACGCCCCAACCGTGAGAGCCGTTATCCCCGTCCTCCCGCCTTCCCTTATCCCCGTGGAGGACTCAATGAAGGCCGTCACCGGCGAAGTGCCCAGAAGTGACCCCACCACGATCGACGTGGCATCCGACATGAAGGCGAAGTACTGTCCCTCGAAATCACCCTTTTCGTCCATGAACCCCGCGAACCGCGCCATCGAGTACAGCGTTCCGGTCGTGTCTAGAATGTCAACGTACAAGAAAGTAACGAGTGCTTCCCAAAAATGCCCTCTCCCCATTCCCTTGAAGCTCAGAGCCCCCGCTGTGCTCTGTATCGCGTGAACGTCCACCACCTTCTTGAAATACTCGTGCGCCGCGTTCCCCGAATCGCTGTTCGGGAACGCCGTCACTCTCGTGTTGCGGAACCACGACACCGCCGTCACGAATACGATCCCGTAGATCATTGCTCCCTTTATGTTCTTCACCAGGCAGTAAGCAATTATGATGAACCCCACCAGGCCCAGCCACAGAGTCGGGCTCTCCATCCTGTCCTTGAGGCACAGTATATCTCCCGAAACGGTTCCGCCCGGGATTAAGCTGACGGTGCCGTTGGCTGCCGCTATCACGGGAGCCAGGGAAGCCCGGGATGAGCTCGGGCAGCCGCCCAGTGTTACTAGAGTTGATGAGCTGTACCCCACGAGCCCGATTCCTTGATTGTTCTGAAGCCCGATGAAGGCCAAGAAAAGCCCGATTCCGGCGGAGGAGCTGATCCTGACGGGCTTCGGGATCAACTTGGCGAGCCTGGCACGGAACCCGATAGCGGAAATGAAGAGGAATATTAGGCCTTCGATGAATACTGTGGCGAGTGCGCTCTGGTAAGATATGCTGCCGGAGCCGTGGAAGCCCACTACGGTGTATGCGAAGTAAGCGTTGGTGCCCATACCCGGTGCGAGGCCCAGAGGGAGGTTGGCGAAGGCCCCCATGATGAGGCAACCAATGAGGGAGGAAGCCACGGTTGCGACGATGAGGTCCTTTCGGGTTCTCTCGAGGCAGGCCGCGTAGCCCGGGTTTACTGGGTCGAACTTGCAGGAGATGTCGGGCTGCTTGACGCTGAGGTTGGGCCCGTTGCAGCTTGAGAGGGGGATTGAGGGATCAGAACAGAGTGGGACGCAGTCGGAAACAGAGCATGTTCCGCCGGAGTCCGTGAGGATGGAGGCGTTGACGGCGAGGATGTACGCCATGGTGAGGAACGTGGCAGTGCCGGCGCGGAGCTCCGTGGTGAAGGTGGTGTTGCGCTCCGTGAGCTTGAACCATTTCCCTGCTCTGCTTTTCGCAACGTAGGCGTTGAGCCGAGACAGGGGCTTCGTGTGAGAATTGTGCTGTGGGAGTGGTGGTGGTGCTGGTCTTCTCTCACCCTCTGGAGTTGCTCTTTCCATTATTAGATGATTGTGTTTTGTTTTCCCTTCTTGTTGTGATTTATAATATATAGAACATGTGCGTGTGATTACCGGTAGTTGAATATAGAGGTTTTTTTTGTGCTAAGTGTGAGGGAGGCAGAAGAAGAACACACAGAGACAGGGGAAGTGGCAAGCTTTGATTTGTAGCCTGTCTCTGTTTTTTTTCTCTTTCCTAAGGGATAGATTCCGATCAAAGGGATCTTTTTAATATAGAAAATAGTGTAAGGGTATCAAAATTTTGACATATTTTTTCATATTATTACCTTATTTATTTTTTCTTTGATTACCATTACTCTATTTTGATAATTGGAGAAAACAATAATTTCCTACTGTGAATAAAATTAAAATCATAAAAATTTCTTGAATCCAATAGTAAATAAATAATACTACCTCAATTTTAAAATAATGATCAGTTTAACTTTTTTAATACATTGAAAAATTAATGTATCTATACATAATTTATGAATAAATACACTAGTTTTTCGATTAAAAAAACCATTATTTTAAAATTGATGAAATAATAGTCTTATAAACAAGTCCTTTACAAACCTTTTTCCATTACTTCTCGTTATTAATAACAATTTTTTAATAAGATATTTCCATATGCACTTTAGTGTCTCTAAGTCTCGTACTATTTCACAACATTAATACCGTGCCTCATTCACTAATCATTGATATTTTTACAAATTTATTTGAATAGAAATTATGTTTATATATATATATATATATATATATATATATAAATGACAATTATTTCAAACTGAGAAAGTAAATATTTGTATTTCAATTTAAAATCATTCCATATTTTTCATGTAATTTTTTACCCAAGAGGTTGTAGTTTGCATATGTGCTTTATAGCAGCTCACCTATTTGTTCTTCTTCAGATTCAATTCAATTCTGTGAGATAAAACTATCTGAACGAATAATGTGCGTTGGGTATGTTCCTTGTAGAGTTGGCTAAGTTGATGAGTTTGACTTTGATAATATTTTCAGAGATTTATAATATAATATTAATTACATGAAGGTCTTACAAAATGTGAACGATTGGAGCACACTATAAAAAGTAAAATTTATTTCCCTCGACCACATCATTTTTTAAATAAATTCTACTAAAGAGGCGAGTTTGTGGACATCGTTTAGCATTGTTGACTAAATAGCTGTTCCACTTGGATGCAAATGTTGACTTCCATTTTTATTTTTATTTTTATTTTTGTCTTGGATTTCGCAGAACGTGGGAGTGCTCGTGTTTCCTGTAAAACTTGCCCTTTTGTTTATTTATTATTGTTTTCTTTTTGTACAGATATTTTGTTCTGTTTCCATATTAGAAATTCGATAACGTGTGTTTTGAAGTTCCATGCCTTCCATTTCAACTATTGTAGATGAATTACGTAATTGTAGTATAAAACTAATCTGTCACCATGTGCTTAATTATATTTCTTCCTTTCACATATAATTTTGTACTATTTCATAGTCAATAATGATACTTTAACAATACAAATACATATATATATTTTACATATTTGCTTTACAATATTTCTATTATAATTATTCATTCTTTTTTGTTTTTTACATTTTTTTCTCACATCGATAGCTTATATTTTAATTTAACAGTAATGCTTGACGTACAACAAAAATACGTCCAATTTGTATCCAACGTGTGCTATCCATGTTACAGGATGCGTGCTATACGTATATGTGATATACGTATAGCACACATCATGTAATATAGATAGCACACGTTAGATACAAGTTTGACGTATTTTTATTGTACGTCAAGCATTATTGTTAACTTAATATCTGTATACTTCAAATTAAAGCTAAGTATTTGTGAATCATTTAAAACTTCTTTATTATGGACTTAATTTTCTTGTCTGAAAAGTAAAATTATTAGCTAAAAAATAAAAGGGGAATATTCTCATTTAAATTATTTAAGGAGTTATGATGATATATTTAATGATCTAAGTTCGTATCTAAAAAATAAACCAATAATACTTGACGTATAACAGAAATACGTCCAACTTGTATCCAACGTGTGCTATCCATGTTACAGGATGTGTGCTATACGTATAACACATATACGTATAGCACACATCCTGTAACATGGATAGCACATGTTGGATAAAAGTTGAACATATTTCAGTTGTACGTTAAACATTATTGAAAATAAACTAGCCTACATTCATGTCCTTATTCATCAACTAAGCTAACGGAATAGAAAACAAAAACAACTCTGCACGTAGCACTGAATCAAATTAAAGTTGAGATCTATAATTGGCAAGTTGACCAAAAAAATGTCTACGATCTAATTATTGTCTTAGATAAGTATATAATAAATATAAAGTAAACTTATGTTTTTTAAAACCAAATAAAAAAGCTTCGACTCACAGTCAATTGATTGATCGGTTAAATATAATTAATTACAATTCAAATGAGTTTTTATATACTTACATAAATTAATCTATCTCCAAAGTGAAAAGGATATATTTCAACCTTGTTATAGCTAGCTCCCTCCTTCATCTGAGGAGGGTATGAAAGGGCCATTTGAATAAGTTATCCAATTATTGATCAGACATCTTAGTTTTCAACATTGAATGCTTCAGCTACTCGTGTTCAATTCGTTCCCAACATATAAACACTAAATATTTTGTGTATTTAATTAATGACATTTACTGTGTCACGATCAAGCTATATATTAAATGAGACAGACTCTGTTGTACTGAGCACAGCAATTGCAATCGAAAAAGATGATAACTCTGAACATATCCATGTGAGCAATGGTGAGTAACCTATACCTGTATTTTGATGCTCAAAAAGTAATGCAGAAATGATTGATGTACATCATATCAGCATTTCATCTATCAAGCATTCATCAGAGTGGATGTGTACCACGTGTCAAGTTAGAGAGTGAGAGATATGTGTGCGAGTTTGAATTTTTGTTTTAAATGGTAGATCCATAAATTACATACTAATTGATAGATGGTTAATAAATGTGTACTTTGTATTATTGAAAGTAATGTTACATTCGAGGCTTAAGACCCCTTCCTATTCTATGTGTTAATTGCATAATAAAATGAATGAGTTCGATCTTGTTGAATGGTAAATATAACCAATAATGCTTGACGTACAACAGAAATACATCCAACTTGTATCCAACGTGTGTTATTTATGTTACAAGATGTATAATATACGTATATGTGCTATACGTATATGTGCTATATGTATAGCACACATCCTGTAACATAAATAGCACATGTTGGATACAAGTTGAACGTATTTCTCTATGTACGTTAAACATTATTGAAATACAACACGTACAAGGTAAGATAAATGCAAGTAATTAATAAATGCCTCATTAGCTGTAGAGACAGCATAATCTCAATGAAAGTGAGGTTAATCATACATGCTCTGTTTTGTGTATGGTTGTTACTTTGTTTAATTAGAGTAATATGAGCAATTATGATTATGATTATGATTATATTTTTTATTTCCTTGTGGATAGCATCATGTAGGCCTCTTGATTAATATACAATAGCCGCTACGCACTGCAAGATTTTGTTGGAGAGATTATGACAAGCACACGCGAATGAATCACCAAGGGATTTGGGGGGAAAAGCAGAGTTGAAATTTTCATTATTGTTTCCCTTTTTCACAATATAAAATCGTTTTCTGTTTTCTTACCACTTGTGAGTGGGACCCTTAAAGTTCTCTTACATGTCATATAAAAGGTAGAAAGTTAATCAACAATGAATTGATTTTTATGTATACAATAAAAAATTATTTAATATTTATTTTTATTATTAAATTTTACAATTTAATATAAAAATTTATATAGAATAAATGTTAAAAAACTTGTATGTACGTTAATTTTTCTATTAATAAGTATTGCTTCAGACAAAAATCTTTATTCTCAAAATTCAAGGATATTAGTGATGATATATATATAATATATATAGTATTGCAATGTCATGGTAGGTTTTAGAAGGCAACAAAAATGAGATATGAATGGTTTCAATGGGCAACTTGTTAATAATCATGGCAATAAGGACGTATACATGCTTATCATGAGTTTCTATGAACTTAATAATGAATTTGTGACACTTTAATGGACTGCTTTGTGGTATGATTAAATGGGATCTTTAATATTTCGAGACATTTCTTATATTCCTTAATCATAAGGGTTTCACTGAACCCCTACCAACTTTAGACAAAGCATAAAAAAGAATGCGCTTCAAATCAAGATCCAATTAGAAGCAAATTATTAATTTATTCTAATTCTTGGGTCCCACTCTCCCAAATGCTGAGAGTGTTTTGAATGGTCCAGAACCAAATTGGAACTCCTTTTAAGCACCTCTCAAACTTCAACATATATATATATATCTATGGATTATTGGGATTGGAACCACGAAAAACAAAAAAGGGGTTCCGCATCATCCCCTTTTTCAATGATTATTATTTTTTAAATATTTTTCTTGATTTATTGGCTTGAACTAATGTTTCTGGCTGGCTTTATGCTAGTGAAAGGTGGCTTCAAGTCGCTTCAACATACCCTTATACCTTATCTTCTCTATTTCATTTGTTGCTTTGAGGCATCTAACAATAAAAATCCTAACTTTCTTTCTTTCTTGCCTTTGTGTGGATGTAACACAAAATTGGGCTATTTCACTGCTTCTATCCAACGCTTGACACGCATCATGTGAATTTCTATCACTTTTGGACTCTTTTTCTTTCTTCCATGCAACGAACACCTAACCTTGTGAGTGCTTCCATGCCTAATAATATGCTATACTATTTTTTTTTTTTAATATACTATTGCTAAGCTTCTTCAAGCCAAAGATATTAATTCAAACAATTAATTAAGTCCGATGTTTTCTCTTTTGTGTGTGTGTGTTACACTAAATTATATAAGTACCTGTTTGTGACTTCTTGTGTCTCTAATCATTAATCAAGATGATAAAGACCATTTACAAGGTTGATAATACAAAAGAGGACAAAATATTAAGTCTTTTCGGCTAAGTGGGGACATGAGTTAGGGGAAAAAAAGGATTTCAAGAAATGTAATCGATAAAAATAATGTACTGAGTGGTGACTTTTCTTTTCTTTCCTTTTTCTTCTTTTTTTTTTGGTAAAAAAGAAACAAAAATCTTCCACGCTTAATAATAAATATCATAAGATAACTGGTAAAAGTTGAGTGACATCAAGAAAATACAAGTAATAGGAAACAGTTTGGTTCAATAAAACAAATGATGGAATCTGATGAAGGCATAAGATATAGCATGATGATTTATGAGAAAAATTACCTCAAGAATTAAACTCCAGACATAAAAAACATATGGCCACTTAGAAAGGAAAAAAGAGGTCCCACAAATTAAAGCTAGGGGTTAAGTTTGCATTATGACAAGTGGCAAACACTTCACAGAGAGTAACAAAATTTTAGTCTCCGTCCGTAGCAATTAATCTCTTCTTTTTTCTTTTTATTTTCCCCTTATTTAATTTAAGTATATTATGAAAAAATAGAAATAAAAAAAAGCAAGAAGAGGGTGAGAGAGATGCGGTGCACAAGATGTATGTAATGTCACTTCGATGAGCTAGCTAGCGTTTGGAAGAAGAAGAGGGATATATATATGAATATGGAGTTGGAATTGAAAGGGGTTTTTGATGCTCTCTTGACTAGTGCCTTTTCTTTCTTCAGGGATCATATCTCATTCTCTCTGCCCTCATTTCTTTTGTCTTCAATGGGACACTGAGAGTGAGAGTGAGAGTGCGAGAGAGAGAGAGAACATCTTTTCCATCCATCACCCTTTTTCATTTATTATTCTTCAGTAGGGTAGTAGTAGTATTTCTTATCATGTTTGGACATGTGGGCTCAATCATTACTTTCTTTGTTTTCTCCTTTGCATTTGCTCCTAAATTCAAACTTCACACTTCACACAACATACATACATAGTTTATGATCATGTATTTACAAGTTTATGATATATTTAATGCATTGGATCGTGTATAGTCTTTACTTTAGGGCAGTTAATAATCTATTTTTACATTTAATTGGGTTTTATATTCATGATTTAACTCTGTCTACCTGGGATTGCTAAGTATAATTTATTTACCATGGTAGTGAAAGTGAAAAATAATTATTACTGATTATCTAACTATATATATATAAAAGAATTGTTTCCCCTAGCATTGATGAGAAATAATAATGCATGCATATGCAGAGATAAAATCTTCCACATGCCATGGAATAATTGATCAATTCTTAATGATGATGAGGCTGTGATTTTCATAAATTGCACTTGAGTCTTGAGATATGCTGGAATACGGTCACAGATTTAACTCTGACAAGGCTAATTATAGTCCAATAATGTTATTTTGACTACTCATAAGTTGTCCCTCAATAGACAACTCGGGTACCTACTCTTGGTCCCTAAAATTGAGAGTCCACATTAGATAAATTTCTTTTCAATGAGAACCACTTTCTCAATTCCTAAATTAGTCACTCTTTTCCTCTTTCTCCCTCTTTCACGTCTCACTTCTTCCCTCTCATCCTTCTTGAGCCCTCACTCTCACCCTCTTCCTCCTTGCAGAAAACATTTTCTTCCCTCTTTCCTAAGACCGCCACATCTCCGCCAACAACAGAAGATCGAAGTCGCAAGTCAATCTCTCTCTCTCATCCGTGGCTTTGACGCGGAGGTTGTCCCATGGATGTTGAAGTACTGAGCATTCCCCATTGACACAAGTCCACCGTTGTACCTTCGATTTACAATCTTTCATCGTCCTATGTGAAAATTCCACCTCCATTCATTGACCTTGGAGAGTTGTGGTAAATTATTTATTGTAATAAGATTGGGTTTGGGTTTTATTTTGGTGCATAATTTTGAAACTAGATAAATACATGAGTTAAATATGATTTTGTGTGGTGTGGTACAAAGTTGAGAAGATATGGAGTTTTTGTGCAAAAAAATGATGGTGGTTAATATGAAGTTGCTTTGTTTGGAAAAGTAAAAAAGACTATAAAGTTCTATACCTCTCTTGTCTAACTGTAAAAAAAAAATAGAAAATAAAAATTTTATCATATAATTGCATCAAATTACCACCACTGGATTTTCATATAAATGGAATTCAATGTGTGATATCATCATTATCCCAATTTCAAAACTACAATTATTTCCCCAAAATAATCACACAAAAAACTAATTACAAGCAACTGCCAACATTACATAATATTAACAGGGTTCGGTTATCAACATCTTTACAAAATAATCAACTGTTGTCAACACAATCATCAACATATGCAACTAGGTTATCAGCACTTACATGCAACTGATAAAAAAAAATCCTCAAAACAAACAAATCAATAATTTCATATAACTACTTTATACATCTACCCATTTATAGCTTTTTTTACTTTTCTAAACAAAGCAACTTCATATTAACCACCATCATTTTTTTGCACAAAAACTCCATATCTTCTCAACTTTGTATCACACCACACAAAATCATATTTAACTCATGTATTTATTTAGTTTTAAAATTATGCACCAAAATAATCATATGAATGGAATTCAACGTGATATCATCATTATTCTAATTTCAAAACTACAATTATTTCCCCAAAACAGTCACACAAAAAACTAATTACAAGCAACTGCCAACATTACATTATATTAACAGGGTTCAGTTATCAACATCTTTACAAAATAATCAACTGTTGTCAATACAATCATCAACATATGCAACTAGGTTATCAACGCTTACATGCAACTGATTAAAAAAAAAATCCCCAAAACAAACAAATTAACAAGTTCATATAACTACTTTATACATCTACCCATTTATAGCCTTTTTTACTTTTCAAAAGAAAGCAACTTCATATTAACCACTATAATTTTTTTTTCACAAAAACTCTATATCTTCTCAACTTTGTATCACACCACACAAAATCATATTTAACTCATGTATTTATTTAGTTTCAAAATTATGCACCAAAATAATCATATGAATGGAATTCAATGTGATATCATCATTATCCCAATTTCAAAACTACAATTATTTACCCAAAACATTCACACAAGAAACTAATTACAAGCAACTGCCAACATTACATTATATTAACAGAGCTCGGTTATCAACATCTTTACAAAATAATCAACTGTTGTCAATACAATCATCAACATATGCAACTAGGTTATCAACGCTTATATGCAACTGATAAAAAAATCCCCAAAACAAACAAATCAACAAGTTCATATAACTATTTTATACATCTACCCATTTGTAGTCTTTTTTACTTTTCCAAAAACAAAGCAACTTCATATTAACCACCATCATTTTTTTGCACAAAAACTCCATATCTTCTCAACTTTGTATCACACCACACAAAATCATATTTAACTCATGTATTTATTTAGTTTCAAAATTATGCACAAAAATAAAACTTAAACCCAAACTTATTACAATAAATAATTTACCACAAATCTCCAAGATCAATGAATGGAGGTGGAATCTTCTCATAAGACGATGGAAGATTGCAAATCGAAGGTACAACGGTGGACTTGTGTCAATGGGGAATGTTCAGTGTTTCAACATCCATGGAACAACCTCCGCGTCAAAGCCAAGGATTGGAGAGAGAGATTGACTTGCGACTTGGATCTTCTGCTGTTGGCGGAGATGTGGTGGTCTTGGGGAAGAAGGAAGAAAATGTTTTCTGCAAGGAGGAAGAGGGTGGGAGTGAGGGCTTAAGAAAGAGGGAAGAAGTGAGACGTGAAAGAGGGAGAAAGAGGAAGAAAGTGACTGATTTAAGGATTGAGAAAGTGGATCTCATTAAAAAGAAATTTGTCTACTGTTGACTCTCAATTTTATGGACCAAGAGTAGATACTCGGGTTGTCTATTGAAGGACAACTTATGAGTAGTCAAAATAACATTATTGATTATAATCTCACTCTGATAATTTAGAAACAGAACTGATTGACACATATACTTGTTTCATATAGATGACATGACTGCTTGGTCTACACACATGATCAAAACATACATAGGAATTTTGAAATCCTGTACAAGGTGATTAATTGCTGCTGGATAATTGCTGCTGGAAAATTGAAGAGAGAAAAAAAAAAAGCAATTATGTAGAAGTAGAAGTTTCAAATACGTTTTGTATTTCTATGACCAAGAAAATAATGGATAATGACTCCAAACACACTTTTTGGGAAATTTTCCACAATAGGCTCTTTTTACAAGCTAGCTACAAGCAACTTGCACTGTTTCATTCATCAGAAGGTACTTGGAAGGAAGCAAGTTATTGAACTTAAGCTGAAAAGTAATTATTGTGTTAGATGAAGCAATTTAATGTTCAAACGTCCACCCTGTTGTCATGTTGACATATATATAATTTAACAACAACAAAAATTGTTATGATTTTAAATTGTTATAATTTTAAATAGGAAACTCATGCCTATCTATATAAAAAATAAACACTGTTATAATTTAATACTTATATATGGTATACTTTTTTCTAATATAATGTGATTATTAATAATTAAGAAATAATTAGTAGTATACAATACTTTTAAAGCCTGGCTCTTTAAATAACATGATTCTCATGATTATTATTTATTTATTAGACAGTTATGAAAAAACAAAGAAACTCTTTTCAATCCTTTATCTGCTTTATTTCTTTGGTCTAGATCACTAATATCTAGAATCAATTGGACTATAATCATGTTTGAGCAGGGCCAATCCATTACCCCATCATTTAAATATGAACATGGTGAACAGTAAAGTAATGTTTCTCTGTTCTATACGCAAATTGGAAAGCAATAGTGATTTTGATGATGATCATATTAATTTTTAATTTTATGCGGTTCTTATCAAAGGTAACATATCTGAATTTAGACACATAAGAGTCCATATACCAGAATCAGTAATAGTTAAACAAAACTAAGCTAACTTTTCGGGCTTCACTTAGGTCGAGCCCATCAACTAGCAAATTAAAAGAAAATAAAAAAACTAACAAATAATTCTTATTTTATCGACCTTAAGAAACTAAATTAATTTTTCACAAACATGTAAGGACCCATTGACATTTTGTTTGTTTCAGTAGTACACCTGAAAAGCCACAGGCTCTATCCTTTGATTTGGCAGCAAATATAAAAATATAAAAATAAATATGCATATGCATCTAAATTGTCTATTACCCTTTCCAAAGAACTACAAATAAAGCAATGCTATATAAAGTAGTATTTTAATTTCTTATGCAAACATGGGAATTTAGCATTTACTAATATTGAATTAACACCCAGCAACGACAATACATAGATTCGTCTTTCATATGTCTCAATTGCTTCCACTATAATTTTTGCTCACATGGAGAACAAAGGTTACACCGTAGATGGTACGGTTGATCTTGGTGGACAAAGAGTTCTCTCTTCTACAACTGGCCAATGGAAAGCTTGCAGTTATGTTCTTGGTAATTAATTTTCCTTTGTACTACAAGAGAAATTCTTGCATGTTAATGGTGCTCTTAAATCATCATAATCACATATTCTAATTTAAAATGGTTAAATGTTAATATAAAAACTTAAAATGTGTAACTAATAAGATTTCTAAAGCACATATTAAATGTGTTCCAGGATCATACAAGAATTTATCCTGTAATAATTAAACTGACGATCAAACGATATAATGGAATCGTCGTCTAGGGAGAATCACATTTGTATGTGTAATGGGCTAGAGAAATGTAATGTTATGATCACATTCTCTCTATAAATCATTGCATTTTTAAATTGCTTCTTGATTGCCAACAAGTAGTTATGTTCATACTATTGCTACAATGGAAATTAAAAACAAAAAAAAAAACAGATATTGTTGGATGAACATGATTATTTATGACTAGTGTATCATTGTGAGTGTGTGTTAATGTGTAGTTTACCAAGCATTGGAAAGATTTGCATACTTTGGGGTAGCAGCAAATTTGGTGAATTATATGACAACCCAACTCCAGAAAGACTTAATATCATCAATAAGCAGTGTGAATAACTGGTCAGGGGTTGCATGGATCACTCCAATTGTTGGTGCTTACGTTGCAGATTCTTACATGGGCCGCTTCTGGACTATCACTCTTTCATTGCTCATATATGCCATCGTAAGTTGTATTTAGCTCATATAAACTATGTTTAGTAAATAAGAAATTTTCACTTTTCAGTGTAAGCATCAATATAATTCATAGCATAAGTTTTCTTTGTCTCATGTTGAAATCTCAATTTCATATATTCAAATAATGACACTCTGATCTTTCTATACAAAGGGTTTTGTGCTTCTGCTCCTAACAACTAGTCTGAAGGTTTTGAGGCCAACATGTAGAAATGGAATCTGCAGCAGAACATCAGAATTACAACAAACATTATTCTATCTGTCACTGTACATCATAGCAATTGGCAGTGGTGCATTGAAACCCAACATGTCAACATTTGGTGCTGACCAATTTGATGATTTCAACCCCAAAGAGAAGGAGCTGAAAGTCTCATACTTCAACTGGTGGACTTTCAACACTTCTTGTGGTGCTTTAGCAGCTACTCTGCTTGTTGTGTACATTCAAGACAGAATTGGATGGGAATATGGATATGGCCTTTGTGCTATTGGCTTTTTACTTTCACTTGTTACTTTCTTTCTTGGCACCCCAATGTATAGGCATAAAGTTAGAAGGACTAGGAGCCCTACAAATAACTTCATCAGAGTCATGGTTGTTGCTTTCAGAAATAGAAAACTCCAGCTTCCATGTAGCCCTTCAGAGTTGCATGAATTTGAGCCACAACATTACTTTCTTAGTGGAAGACGACACATTCACCACACTCCTTATTTCAGGTTTGCTAGTTAATCAGCAATTTCAACTTTTCTTAACTAGAGAATTAGCATATATAACTACAAACTAATTGGAAAACTTAACTATCTAGTCATGAGCTAGATTATTGGCAATGAGTATAAATAAGGTCTCATGACTAAAGGTTCACCTGTTTGAAAAAACTCTTGCTTCAAAGAGATTAGTCACTGATGTTTACGATGGATAACTTGAGCCAGAAAAGGCTAATATTTTTTTTTCTCAACTCTAATTTCAGTAGTGTTATATTTTGGTTCCTAACCCAACACCAAAATTGTGAACATACATAAATTATTCTGTATTTCTTCAATGTCACTGGCTGAATAAACATAGATAATTTTGCAGACTCTTTGTGACTGTCTTACAGGTTCTTAGACAAGGCTGCCATAAAAGATGGGAGAATAAGTGACTCATATCCACCATGCACAGTGACTCAAGTAGAAGGAACCAAGCTTGTCTTAGGGATGTTTAAGATATGGTTACTAATACTGATTCCTAGCAACTTTTGGGCAGTAGAAGTAACCATCTTTGTCAAGCAAGGTACAACCATGGACAGGAACCTTGGTCCTAAATTCAGCATACCAGCAGCCTCACTTTGGGCCTTCATTGTTCTCACAATGCTAGTCTCTCTGCCGATTTATGACCGCTACTTCATACCGTTCATTCGCAAAAGAACCGGCAATCGCAGAGGAATCACATTGCTTCAGAGGCTTGGCCTAGGAATTGCAACACAAGCCATAGCTATGGTTGTATGTTTTGTTGTAGAGACTCAGAGAATGCATGTCATAAGGAAGCAAAACATAGTTGGAAAAGAAGAGATAGTTCCTATGAGCATATTCTGGTTATTGCCTCAACATATCTTATTTGGCATTGCAGACACATTCCTTATGACAGGTTTGCTTGAATTTTTTTATGATCAATCCCCTGAAGAAATGAAAGCCCTTGGCACAACATTTTTCACCAGCACAGTTGCTGCTGGGAGCTTCTTTAGCACTTTTCTTGTGACTGTGATAGATAAGGTCACGAGGAAAGTGAGTGGCAAGAGCTGGATAGGGAACAATCTCAATGATTGTCACCTAGATTACTATTATGCATTTCTCTTTGTGATTTCTGCAATCAATTTTGGGGTGTTTCTGTGGACATCAAGTGGATATACTTACAAGAAGGAAAATATGATAGAGGAAATGACTGGCACAGAGCTAGAGTTTGGAGGCCAGAATGGAATGAGATTCACATATGAGCCATGAAAGGTAAGGAAAGATTGTATAACTATTAATGTCCATTAACGTCTTTTTATTATTTTTTATGTACAAGAGATCATTAATTGGTATAATAGTAAAATCAAATACTCAAAACTAGAATCCCCATTTGGGGGACACTAATAATATAAAGTTTATTTTGAACTTGAAATTATTATACCGACACTTTTTATGAATCCAGCCAATAGAAGCAAAAGAAATGACTATCCTAACATGCAAGAGTGAAAAAGGGCGTGAGAACCAAGCGTTCAACATCTTAATTGTGACAAAGAAAACAAAGCCAAACAATGTAGGCAATTATAAATTTGCAAGAAAAGAAACCAACACTAAAAGCAATAAGATCCTCTCCTACATCACAACTAATACTAGTCTTTGTTTGCATCGTCATCACTTTCATGAGAATCATATTCCTCTCCAGATTCAGATGAACTCAGACTCTCATTCTGAAGCTCCTCCTGAAAGGGTAGACAAAAAGTTAGAAAAAACCAAAAAAGGGAAAGAAATAGCAAGGAAAAGCGTTAGAAAATTACAAGCAAACGCGTCAATTCCGCAAATTTATCAACTTCAGGCTGTCCAAAGGAATTTATCGAGTCATCATCTTCAACTTTAAAATAATCTGAATTTGATTAAATCAGTTAAAATCAGGAGATATGGTGACCCAACTTAGTTAGTTACAATCAAATAAAAAATGCAAAATGAAGAAAATATGAACTGTTGCTAGTTACCAGTATCATCGAAGGTGAAGAGTTTAGGCTGAAAAGGCACAATTACATTTCTTAACATTTCAGTTGGAGGAAGCTGTCCTTCATCGAACTCCATAGGATCTTTGGCAACTGATCAAATTATAAAAATCAAGGGATAAGTGAACCAAGTTAAAAAACAGAGGGCATGGTTAGTGATGATCACCCAAATTAGTTAGAACAAACAAATGCACAATGAAGAAATTACGTCTCTGTCTCTTAAGGCGAATCCACATTGGTTCGTTGGGCGAGTACTCTGGGAGCTCTTCGTCTTCTTCAGCGATCTCACTACTGTCACTAGGATCAACATCAAGAGATTCATGTTCCTCCGTTGAACTGCTTTTAGCATTTGCTTTGTTACTCTCAAGTGCTTTCTCCTCATCAACTCCGATTATCGGCTTCCCATTTGCCATGTGTTAGTTAGTTAAAACTGCAAAATAACAAACAACAATGAAATACAGTACATAATTCAACAAATAGAACAATACAACGCAAACTGGCCGATAAAAAGCTTCATTCACCAACGAAACCCACACAATCGAAGAAACTTCACAAAACACCGATAAAAAATTTTACATCGCAAAACAGAGAGGTAATTCTTGAATCATAAACCTCTAAGCGACGACTGAAATAGAAGGACTGAAGCCGAATCGGCGGCAGAAGAAGCGGAAACAGCGACGGAAGAAGCAGAAGGCCGCTGCAGAGGAGCGGCGAAGGATTAACCTTCTGACTAATCACCAATTGGCTCTCAGCCCTAACAAGCTAAGAAAACATTAAAACATGAGTATAGGCACAAAAAAAACATCAGTGAAAAATAAGCTACAAAAATGAATTTGGGCCATATTCACTGACCCATTAAAATTATATTCATGATTAAAATGTTATTTGGATCCTAAAATGTTAAATGGATTTTGTTGGCTGTTTTAGCGGAAAAAATGTTGATCCCCAAGTATTTGGATCCTAAAATGTTAAATGGATTTTGTTGGCTGTTTTAGCGGAAAAAATGTTGATCCCCAAGTATGTGTGTTAAAACATTGGTGGATTTGGTTTTTAATTTAGGATTTAGGGCCTTTTAGATTTTTTGTTTTATGGAATGGGGTTAGAAAATTTAAAAAAAAAATAGCATGGTAATTGGGTGATTTAATTTTAAGGTCCAGAACCAATTATCAATTGGATACAACAATTTTATCCAAACAAACTTAATATTTTAATCTTATCCAATTATAGATTGTTAACTCAACTAATAACTGTAAATCATTGGCTTCATGGCAATCAATATGTATTCACCCATGATACAATATATAATGGTAATATTACACACATTTCTTCTTGATTTGAACATTTAAAGAATTCATTTAAATATAATTATTGTGTTTTATTAGCACGTTTAAAAATAAGGAGATTAATATAACAGCAAAGCAATGAAAATTGAAGCGCATGCAGAAGGAACAAAAAAAAAAAAGAAAGAAAAAAGGATAATCCAAAACAGTGCATTGTAAGAAATGGATCAGTTTCAATGATGCAGTTCTAGAAAAAGCAATAACTCTCTTTTGACTTTGTAAGAGTAAGAAAGGAGCAACGCTTCTTCCATTTGGTATTGAATTTTATTTGCTGCTTTTAGAGAGCATGCAGCGTGGTCGTCTTCGTGAACGCTGACGATTTCCAAGTTTTTATCAAAGCCAATGTGAACACAATCAATAGCTTGAGATGCTCCTTTAGCCTACGTTCAATTAGCTATTGGAATTTTACTCTTTGGGGATGTTAATATTACAACATAAATACATACGTTCAACTAGTATTCAATATGTGTTATATATAATACAAAATGTATGTTATACATACATATATTATACATATAGGACACATTACGTATTATATATAACACACGTTGAATATTAATTAGACGTATTTCTATTATACGAGCATTGATTAATTTACTAGGTGAATTTTTCATTCGTATAGTGCAATGATCCAAAACTTAACAAATTTTAAAGCATATTTTAACCCTCAATTTAAATGAGTTTGCTGTATATCTTTTCATACAAACAAGAGAAAAAATGTTATTTGAATTTTATTTAGATTCACATAAATATTATATGAAAAATATTTTGTGTATAACTAAAATTTAATTGACAATTATCTACTATTCATGAGCATACACAAATTCTCAAGTAACAACAAATTTCCGGCCAAAACAATCAACAAAGTTCATTTAACACTTTTGACTCAATTATAGCATTCTTAATTATGTGTGTTTTTCTTAATGGACTTAGTGTTTTAAGTCCAAAATCCTATATATTTTTTGCGGTTTTGACTGATAATTTATTGTACTCCTAACAAAACTCGTAAGATAAATATTGGATGATCTTTTATTATACATGTAGTATTACTTTAGAATAGTGATGTACGATTAATTATTTAACCAACATTTTATATATCAACTTTATATCCTAGTCATCCAAATATAAAAGAATTAGTTACAAATTATTTCTAATTAAAATTAATTTTTATTCATCAATTATACTTTGGAACTATAATTTGGGATCTAATAGATATTATTCAAGATATAAGGAGACAAATTTATGAGAAAAAAAAAAAACTATTGGACCAACACTTTGTCAATGGTAGTATTGGCTAACTGTTGTACTTGTACACCAGTAATAATTTCTCTTAAATAAATCTCCCTCATCAATTTACTACCAATTTAGACATTGTTACCTAAGATATTGTTCCGATAAAATTAGCGAGCCTAATATGGGTGAATTAAATAATAAAATAAACATTATTAATTTTCGATTCATAATTGGAATGTCTATCATTGATTGGGATAACTAATTTCTCGTTAGCTTGTAGTCACCTCAGATGATGAGACAATAACTCATTGTTTTAATTTTACCAAAGCATCAATATATAACTTATTTAGTGCACAAAATGAATACACAAGTACATAATATTCTGTTTTGACTACAAAGTATATGCAGTATATATATGCCTAACAAAGAAATATTACATTAACAAAGTGGTTGATTATACTGTCTTAACAAATAAATAAAAGCAGTGTGGAATTGTAGAGGATTCGTTACACACTTGGTTCAAACTTCAAACTTCAAATGTTCCAGCATCTATCTATCTAACATGGCTTTTCACCTTTTGTAAGAGTCAAAGATTAGCAACCCTATCATAATGTGGCCGAAACAAACACCTTTGAGTTTTCCTAAAGATTCTAATTAGTCTCACTCACGCTTTCTGCATGCCAAGTTTCTCTGAAAGAGACCACCGTATACGGCCATGGAATCCAATAAAGCTACTTAAGGGAGGGGACAAGATCGTAATATACTACTAGTAAAATAGGTACTTAATTACTATTTAACGTATTAATTCATGCTTCAATAGACAAACATTTTAAAATAATTACAAATACTTGCTCCATCAGATCGACGATGAAAAATTTTGAAATTTTGATGAAGGTGATCGATGAACCTTAGATATATCAAGCAAAAGCATAAGCATGTATAATAAATTTCACAATCAAATTAAAAAGAGCACTGAGGTACAATAAAAAATCGGTCAAAATAGTCAATAAATTATGCACAACATATATTGTAATATTATATGATATGCACGTCATATATTACATGATGTGTACACCATATATCACATGTTGGAAAGAAATATATATGATGCTACAACATGTGATATATATTATGCATAATAGGTGATATATGTTGTCCACCACATAATCACATATGATATACGTTGTGCATTTTATATTATATATGTTGTGTACAATATATTGACTGGATTGACTAGATTTTTATTGTGTCCCATTATTTCCCCATTAGAAATATTTCATTCTGCATTTCTACGAACTTATTTTACCAAAAAGGAATTGATTACTAACTCACATAAGCAGCTAAGCACGCAAAATCATGAAGATTTAAGATATGAGTGTTTAAGTTAATCAATAATATGATACAGTTTAATAAACGATAATAATATAGTAATTATTAATAAGATGATGATAATAAAAAGCCCAATGATTAAATCGATTATTATTAGGCTTTTATTCGGTGTTATCACTAGCTCATATGAAGCTTATCGTGTCACAGAAATTAGATAAGATAAGAAGTTTCTTATTTTTTTCTTACTTCTCTTGAATGCTACTATATGATTGCTGTAGGCAACATTTAGCCAGCAAAAGTTGAAAAACAAAACCACCATGTTAAACTAAAAAATGGATTGATTTTGTGGCATTCAAACGACAAAGTAAAACCCGCGTAACGTGACCTGCATCCAGATAATAATTAAGGTAATGAAATTCCAAACATACTTATTATTATGTAGAAGTTACCTTACCAAACATAACTTATTATTATATATATATATGATTAAGTATTGAGAGATTACTATTTAATTGAATAATACTCTTCTCATCATCAACATTTTTACCAATCTAAATGTGGATTTCTAATTTAGTTAAGAGTTTATTTTTTCATGCACTTATTGTGTAATATTTTTCTACACAATTATCCAATTAAATGATCTCATTTAATTTATTATTATTTATTAAGTTGTGAATATAAGAGTCAATTACTAATATATGCATGGTTGAATTTGTCTCTTTTCATTTTGAATGTATCATATTCAGTTAGAGGAGAGTCCTCTCATGCTAGTAAATACAAGAGTTTTACGATAGGTTGGAGTGGTTGAGAGACCGATAGGAATGAGTCACGATAATTATTAATGTTTGATTAGTGTGAGATTTATGAATGATTATGCTTGTTTTGGGGTTCAGAACCAATAATGTTTGTTGTACAAACATTCAATTAGGATTTAACGTGTGTTATATATATATAAGATGTAATATGCTATACATACGTGTGCTATACATATAGCACACATCATGTGTTATATATAGCACACATTAAATCCTAATTTAACGTATTTATATTTTATTATTAGATTAAAAACCATTGGTTTTAAGCAGTCAAATTAAATCCTGCTTTTTGCTCTGTTCCTGTCGTGTAGTGTTGTTATGGGTCGATCGCATGAAACATCTCACATCAAATCGTTATTTAGTGGGGGCCCTCACAGAGGAAAATTGTTTACCAAACATTTGTAAACACTTTGACAAATCAGGCATATGTATATATATTTATGCAAACCATCACAAGTCTTTGGTTCACTGAACACTGACGCGGATTTTTCACTTTCCTTAGCCTTTGAACTGATATAATCAAATCACAACACCGAGTAAAGCCCACCCTAACTTTTTTTCTCATAAGTCATAATCTCAAATAAATATATTCAGATTAGATGACACTTTCATAATATTGACTACTTTTTCTTTATCATATTCTGAATGGTGTTTCAACATGATTTACTGTATGTCACAACTCACAATACACTTAATAAATTACTCCATGCAATGTCACTTTTTGAATAGTCTCCAAAATTTTTCAACCATGCACTAATAATATAATTAATGGTATGATGACGTGGCTATTTTATTATTTTTCTACGTGTTAGGTTAGGTGACCTGCCGAGCCAAACCGCCTTGAGAGACATTTGAGGTTGGCAAGGGAGGGATCATTATAAATATGGCACTTCCGTAAGCTCCTAAACCACACACCATAGCTAATACTCACTAACTGAATTATTTTAATATCAGATCAGATCAGAGTTTAAGTGATGGCTTCTAGATCAATGATTAGTATTTTGGGTGTGTTTGTTGTTGCTGTGTTATTATTGGGAAGTAGCAATGCACAACTTTCTACAAACCACTACTCGAGTTCATGCCCAAAACTGTTTTCCACTGTGAAATCCACAGTGGAATCCGCCATATCAAAGGAGGCTCGCATGGGTGCTTCTCTCCTTCGCTTGTTCTTCCATGATTGCTTCGTTAATGTAACTATTTTCTTCCAATCCTCCTTCCTTCTCACCATTAATTATATATATTGCATGTACATATATATCATGCTATCTTCTGTTTTATCCCTCCCTCTCCATGCATGCGTCAACAAATTAATAGATTCATGATGAGGTCCACTAATTAATTAATTAAGCAATAATGCTACGTGTTCAACATAAATACGTCCAACAAATATCCAACATGTGCTATGCATGATATTTGATGTGTGCTATTCGTACCCGCGTGCTGTACAAATAGCACACATTCCGTACATTTTGAAAAGTGCCACATTCTCATCATAAAAGTGACAAGCTATCTATCTATCTGTTGCCGCCCCTCTTTTGAAAAAGCATCCAATTAGTTAAGATAAAAAAAAATGCTTTGAGCCTTTGATTTGACTTCCAATTATTTAAATATTTGTTAAGAATGGATTAATTAATTAATTAATAAAATGATGGTGCATGCAGGGATGTGATGGATCGATTCTACTGGATGACACATCAAGCTTCACAGGGGAGAAGAATGCAAACCCAAACAGGAACTCTGCCCGTGGATTCGATGTCGTTGACAATATCAAGTCCGCCGTTGAGAGCGTCTGTCCTGGTGTTGTCTCCTGCGCTGATATCCTCGCCATCGCCGCCAGAGATTCCGTTCAGATCGTAAGTACTAATTAATGAGTTTTTGCTAATAAGTGCCTTCAGGGCCATTTGTTAAGATAGCAAAACAGAAAAGATTTACCTTGAAAACATGCATTTTGATATCTTCTATGCAATGAATCCACCGTAATTTTTTTAATTTTTCATAAACTTACCTTTTTTTAGTATCCTTAACAAGTGTTATAAGGGCACTTGTTTGCAAAAACCCCTTATTAATTAATTAATAATTAATAATAATGTAATAAATCATATATGCAATTAATCAACTCAATAATTAATTAATTAATTTTGATGATGGATATATCAGCTTGGAGGGCCCAGTTGGGATGTGAAACTCGGAAGAAGAGACGCTAAGACGGCAAGCCAGTCTGCTGCGAACAATGGGATCCCTGCCCCAACCTCAAACCTCAACCAACTGATCTCGAGGTTCAGCGCTCTCGGCCTTTCCAGCAAGGACTTGGTCGCCTTGTCGGGTGGTCACACAATTGGACAAGCACGGTGCACAAATTTCAGAGCCCGAATCTACAACGAGAGCAACATAGAGAGCTCCTTCGCCACCACAAGGCAGTCCAATTGCCCAAGATCATCAGGCTCAGGGGACAACAACCTCGCACCACTCGATCTGCAGACACCCACATCATTCGACAACTACTACTTCAGGAACCTCGTCCAGAAGAAGGGCCTTCTCCACTCCGACCAGCAACTCTACAATGGTGGCTCCACCGACTCCATAGTAAGAGGCTACAGCACAAGCCCAAGCTCCTTCTCCTCTGACTTTGTCTCCGCCATGATCAAGATGGGTGACATTAGTCCCCTCATTGGCAACAATGGAGAGATCAGGAAGAATTGTAGGAGGGTCAACTAATTAATTATTAATTATATATATACATGAGACATGAGTGTGTGTCTTTGATTAATTTGGAATTTGTAACCTGTTGTGTACGTTTTTCAATAAGTTGCTAAACATACATGTGTGTTTTTGTTGCCTTTTGCATTTCAATAATGTTATTTTGATTACTCTCCCTCAATAGACAACTCGAGTACCTACTCTTGATCCATAAAATTGAGAGTCCACATTAGACAAATTTCTTTTTAATGAGAACCACTTTCTCAATCCCTAAATCAGTCACTTTCTTTCTCTTCCTCCCTTTTTCACGTCTCACTTCTTCCCTCTTTCTTCATCCTTCTTGAGCCCTCACTCCCACCCTCTTCCTCCTTGCAGAAAACATTTTCTTCCTTCTTCCCCAAGACCACCACATCTCTGCCAACAGCAGAAGATCCAAGTCGCAAGTCAATCTCTCTCTCCAATCCTTGGCTTTGACGCGGAGGTTGTTCCATGGATGTTGAAATACTGAACATTCCCCATTGACACAAGTCCACCGTTGTACCTTGGATTTGCAATCTTCCATCGTCTTATGAGAAGATTCCACCTCCATTCATTGATCTTGGAGAGTTGTGGTAAATTATTTATTGTAATAAGTTTGTGTTTGGATTTTATTTTGATGCATAATTTTGAAACTAAATAAATATATGAGTTAAATATAATTTTGTGTGGTGTAATACAAAGTTGAGAAGATATGGAATTTTTGTGCAAAAAAAATGATGGTGGTTAATATGAAGTTGCTTTGTTTGGAAAAGTAAAAATGGCTACAAATGGGTAGATGTATAAAGTAGTTATATGAACTTGTTGATTTGTTTGTTTTGGAGATTTTTTTTATCAGTTGCATGTAAGCGTTGATAACCTAGTTGCATATGTTGATGATTGTGTTGACAACAGTTGATTATTTTGTAAAGATGTTGATAACCGAGCCCTGTTAATATAATGTAGTGTTGGCAGTTGCTTGTAATTAGTTTTTTGTGTGACTGTTTTGGGAAAATAATTGTAGTTTTGAAATTGGGATAATAATGATATGACATTGAATTCCATTCATATGATTATTTTGGTGCATAATTTTGAAACTAAATAAATACATAAGTTAAATATGATTTTAGTGTGGTGTGATACAAAGTTGAGAAGATATGGAGTTTTTGTGAAAAAAAATTATGGTGGTTAATATGAAGTTGCTTTCTTTTGAAAATTAAAAAAGGCTATAAATGGGTAGATGTATCAAGTAGTTATATGAAATTGTTGATTTGTTTGTTTTGAGGATTTTTTTTTATCAGTTGCATGTAAGCGTTGATAACCTAGTTGCATATGTTGATGATTGTGTTGACAACAGTTGATTACTTTGTAAAGATGTTGATAACCGAGCCCTGTTAGTATAATGTAATGTTGGCAGTTGCATGTAATTAGTTTTTTGTGTGACTGTTTTGGGGAAATGATTGTAGTTTTGAAATTGGGATAATGATGATATCACGTTGAATTCCATTCATATGATTATATTGGTGCATAATTTTGAAACTAAATAAATACATGAGTTAAATATGATTTTGTGTGGTGTGATACAAAGTTGAGAAGATATGGAGTTTTTGTGCAAAAAAATGATGGTGGTTAATATGAAGTTGCTTTGTTTGAAAAAAGAGTGAAGTACAAAATTGAACCCCGAAAGATTTTGTCGCTGACAAAATCACCCCCAAAACATTTTAACGACAAAATAGCCCCTCAATGATGTTTAACTTTTGACAAAAAACACCCACCGTGAACTTTCTTCAATGGACGTTAACTATAGTGATGAGGGGGAATACACAGTGTCACTTTGGATATTTCTATACAATCAAAATCCCTAATTTGTGTCTCTTTCTCCAAATTTATGAATTGAAACCCTAAATCATCTTCTAATATGAGTTAATTATGAATTTGATTTAGGGTTTCAATTCATAAATTTGGGGAAAGAGACACAAATTAAGGATTTTAATTGTATAGAAATATCCAAGGTGGCACTGTGTATTCCACCTCATCACTGTACTTAACGTCCGTTGAAGAAAGTTCACGGTGGGTGTCTTTTGTCAAACGTTAAACATCATTGGGGGCTATTTTGTCGTTAAAATGTTTTGGGGGTGATTTTGTCAGCGACAAAATCTTTCGGGGGTTAATTTGGTATTTCACTCTTGAAAAAATAAAAAAAAGCTATAAATGGGTAGATGTATAAAGTAGTTATATGAAATTGTTGATTTGTTTGTTTTGAGGATTTTTTTTTTATTAGTTGCATGTAAGTGTTGATAACCTAGTTGCATATGTTGATGATTGTGTTGACAAGAGTTGATTACTTTGTAAAGAGGTTGATAACCGAGTCCCGTTAATATAATGTAATGTTGGCAGTTGCTTGTAATTAGTTTTTTGTGTGACTATTTTGGGAAAATAATTGTAGTTTTGAAATTGGGATAATAATGATATCACGTTGAATTCCATTCATATGAAAACCCACCAGTGGTGGTAATTATTTGTTGCAATTATTTGATAACATTTTTATTTTCTATTTTTTTTTTGCAGTTGGACAAGAGAGGTTTGGAACTGTAATAATCTCATACTACAGAGGAGCAAATAGAATCATTTTGTTATGTATACTTAGATTAATGACACTTAAAAATGTGCTTATGTTGAGATTATTTGTTTAATTGCACACTTTCAAACAGGGTTCAATTGTCTTTTTTTTTTGTAGTGAGTATTGTTCTGTTTTGAGAGATTACCTTGATAGGAATTTGTTGGTTTAGATAATGGTGTTATGAGTGTGCTTTGATGAATGTGGTTCGTGTAAGTGCATTATGAATGTTTGAAATGTTGTTGTTATTTGTGGAGTTGCATTTGGATTGTGAACTATGTAAATATAGGTGATATGAGCTATTGTAAATGTAATTGGTAACTTGAGTTTTTTGTTTTTATAATTAACAAAACAAGATGATTATGACAATAGTTGCTTATTAAAAAAAGTCAAATCAATTTCACTATTAATTAAAATTGTTATATTTACCCGATTTTAGGTTTGTGGTTTGAATATCACAAAATAACTTTGTTTGTTATCACTAACTTTGTTGGTAACGATGTGAAACTAGTTGGTAATCACTGCTATTTTCGCTTATAACTACTAAATAATGTTGGAAACTATAATTGGAGGTTGTTATCCCTTAACTCTTCATTGTTATCACAATCTACGTTTCTTTCCTATCACTATAATGTCTAGTTCTATTAAAAATAAGTAAAATAAAAATAAATTATAAATTCATTTTTTTTTTTACAAAATTGTGGGACCTTGACAGAGCATCCCATAGGGGGGTGATGGAAATTTTCACTGCCCTGTGGTTTTGCTACATTTAGGCCTGAGTCTATCGTAGTTGGTGACTATGTAAAAGTAGTTGGTAACTATCGTTCATTATGCTGATAATTACCAAACTATGCTGGTAACTACAACTCTGGTAACTACAACTCTAATATTAAAAATAAGTCAAATTAATTACAATATGTTTACGATAGATATTTTATTAATTTTTCTTCTATATACCAAGGGAAACTTTTTGGGTAGCTTTTTTGCTTAATTTTTTTTGGTAATATATACCGATAATAAATTCTTCTAAATTTGTTATGATTGCATTATTGTGGTAATTAACTAAACATATGCAACAAAACATCTTGATAACACATAAAATTTATTAAAGATCTAAATTTCATAACTTTTATTCAAATTAACAATAAACAATAAGTCATGAAAGAGTAACATTATACATCAAATAACAAAATAGGATTACATGTCCACAAAATTAAAATAAAGTGTTTTCATAGTCGTCTTCACAAGTAGTAAAAGTAACATTCAATAAATTTTCTCATTGTGAAATAGTTTTTCAATTTTATCGAGTTTGTCATCCTCTGAATCCATTTTGTCACCTGCAACATCATATATTAGCCGCTTCAATGGAAATTACTTTAGAAAGATACAAAAAATGAAAAAATTAGTAAGAAAATAGATTCATTTTTAACTAAGCATCGAGAGTATAAAATAAATATTTCACTAATATCTAAATGTAGAACACAACCTAGTCATGGCAAAAATGTAGCACAATTATGGGGCAGTGAAAATTTCTATCATCCTATTCCATGGGATGCTCTGTCAAACCTACATAATTTTAGTGAAAAAGACTTTATAATTTATTTTTATTTTACTTATTTTTAATAGGCGCAGACCATACCATAGTTGCGATGAAAAAGAAATGTATATTGTGATAACATTGAAGAGTTAAGGGATAACAACCTTCAGTGATAGTTTCCAGCACTATTTAATAGTTACAAGCGAAAATAACGATGGTTACCAGCTAGTTTCATATAGTTACCAACAAGTTAGTTATGACAAATAAATTTATTTTGTGATATTCAAATCATAAACCTAAAGTTAGAAGTCATATCAAATCTCTAAACTTTCAAATCTCTACCAAGACCACCTCTCGAAGAAAAACAACATCACTCAACAAATCATATCATAAATCAAAATTTTTTTTTTTCACACAATCAAATTTACAATTAAATTAGAAGATAAAATATAAAATCAAATTCTACATTTACATTTACCTACACATATCATAAATGGACTTATTAAGACTCATATTTTCAACAAAAAATCCAACTTTATTGCCATTTTTAAAAATACTTATTTATATCAAGAACACTAGGGAGACAAATCTACCTTAGTCGGTCTTCCAATCACACTTCCAAATAGAGCCAGACGTTGGATACGCCTAATGATTCAATGTGCACCTCTATAGTATGGGCTTATTAAAGTTCTAAACCTCTCTTGTCTAACTGTAAAAAAAAATAATAGAAAATAAAAATTTTATATAATTGCATCAAATTACCACCACTGGATTTTCATATAAATGGAATTCAATGTGTGATATCATCATTATCCCAATTTTTTCAAAACTACACTTATTTCCCCATAACAATCACACAAAAAACTAATTACAAGCAACTGCCAACATTTCATAATATTAACAGGGCTCGGTTATCAACATCTTTACAAAATAATCAACTGTTGTCAACACAATCATCAACATATGCAACTAGGTTATCAGCGCTTACATGCAACTGATAAAAAAAATCCCCAAAACAAACAAATCAACAAGTTCATATAACTATTTTATACATCTACCCATTTATAGTCTTTTTTACTTTTCCAAACAAAGCAACTTCATATTAACCACCATCATTTTTTTTTACAAAAACTCCATATCATCTCAACTTTGTATCACACCACACAAAATCATATTTAACTCATGTATTTATTTAGTTTCAAAATTATGCACCAAAATAAAACCCAAACCCAAACTTATTACAATAAATAATTTACCACAACTCTCCAAGGTCAATGAATGGGGGTGGAATCTTCACATAGGACGATGAAAGATTGTAAATCGAAGGTACAACAGTGGACTTGTGTCAATGGGGAATGCTCAGTACTTCAACATCCATGAGACAACCTCCGCGTCAAAGCCAAGGATTGGAGAAAGAGATTGACTTGCGACTTGGATCTTGTGTTGTTGGCGGAGATGTGGTGGTCTTAGGAAAGAGGGAAGAAAATGTTTTCTGCAAGGATGAAGAAAGAGGGAAGAAGTGAGACGTGAAAGAGGGAGAAAGAGGAAGAGACCGACTAATTTAAGGATTGAAAAAGTGGTTCTCATTGAAAAGAAATTTGTCTAATGTGGACTCTCAATTTTAGGGACCAAGAGTAGGTACTCGGGTTGTCTATTGAGAGACAACTTATGAGTAGTTAAAATAACATTATTGTTTTTATTTTGTGAAGTTTAGTAGTGTGTGTTCTGCCTCCCCTTTATTTTGCTTTCTTTTACTTGGTTTTTATTTCATTGACTTTTACCAAGTTGTACCAAAAGCCTTTACATCAAGATATATATAAAAAGGGACTTCATTTCATCTACAAGTTGGCTTGTCATTTTTACTCTCTAATATTTTATTTAGTTCCCATTCATTTCCTTTTCTTAATTACTATAATAAATTAGCAGCTATAAAGTCAACTTTTTTATTTCTTATATAATAGTACTCTCTCCGTTTTTTTATCTATCAAGTTTTAGTTTTGCACACAGATTAAGAATACATTTTACAATGTCTAGAATTTAATAAAATTTAAGCATAATTTACAATATGAGGAGGGATCCACTTACTCCAAGAGTAAGTCTTGATATACTTATTTCATCTTATAACTTTATATATACAATGAATTTGATTAATCCAATCGTTGAAATATTAATTTACAAAACATAGATAAAGTGTATAAAATTTCATAAAATTTTAATATAATTTGATGTTTCATCATCTCATGTTATTTCGACGTATAATATAGTTTTGAAAATATATGTAAATGTTGAGTGTTAGATAATATATCTATCTATGTTTGATTTTTCTGAAATTTGATATGCATAATCATCAAGATAATATCATAAAATTCAACGGTTGGATTGATCTAATTTTATGTTTATCGAAAGTTATTTGATGGAGTAAGTATAAAAGACTTACTCCTAGAGTAAGTGGATCCCTCCTCTTACAATATTATCATTACCACTTATTATCTCTCTTCTTAATGACTCATTAAATTCATTCTCTTTCTTATATTAATTAGGGATATAATTGAAAAAAATTAATAGCAACCACAAAAAATTTCTACATGGACAAATTAAAAAATAAACGTGCAGTCCTAAAATGGATAGAGAAAAAAAGGAAGTACCATTTAAAGAGTTGACACACAAGTGGTAAACAATTTATTAATCACTAATTAAGAGATCAAGTTTTAGCCTTGTAGATAGAAAAAAATCACTATTGAAAATCTCACATGTCATTCTCATGTGCACAACCAAGGCTGACTAATTAGTTGGGATAAAACTTCATATACCTTGGAAAGAAAAAAATAATATTTAATACAACTAAAACCTCTTTCAAGTCTCATTTTAATATTTTTTTGAAAATTTTTTATATGGAATTTAGTATCATTTGCTCTAGCAAATATGTCATGTCCTTTGGTTGATGGTAATCAACCCTCCTGTCCTGTTGCTGTACAATTTTCTTTTACTATTTTGATTTAATACATCCTCATTTTAGCATGTTTTGATATATTGCATATTTTTGTTTTCCATCATGCTAGTTTGTGTATTGATCAATGAGTCACCACAGTCTGTGTTGCAGGTATTTTTAACCCAGCAGCTATAATTTGGATCACTGAGTTTGTATTTCTTTTTTTTTCAAATGTTGGTTCTGCATAGAGTATTACAAAGTTGTATTGAAGTTATAGCAATTCTGCCACAAAAAGTAACAGCACCTACTGCAGTTGCTACTTCATTTATTTTATTTTCAAAGACCATTCTACAAGTACATACACAGCAGTTCTCGACCATAAATGGGGAGCAACTCAACATTTCATGTATGCTGCGGTCTGTCTTGGCCCAAGAGTCTTGGCAAACACATTTCTTTCACTCAGTTGTTATTCAAGCAAGGATGTCTTCTCTTTGGTAGCTGGTTCCAAAAAAACTATTGCATTTAACATTACCAAGGTATTATATTTTATATTTGTGCATGATTCATCTGCTTAATTTCAGGTTCAATTGGAGTGTCAAACACATTTTAATTCAAAGCTCTCCATCAAATCTGAGTTCTCATAAGTATCAGACTTGCACTTGAGGTAATTTTCTATTAGCTGTGTTATGGTTAAGTGACAAAGATAACAGTGATCTGTTTTCATGTTATCTTTAGACTTGCACAATCCATTTTCTTGGAACCTGAATGCATAGTAATATGTATGTGAACTGAAGGATGTAACTGAGGTCTGTAACTAATTACATATTAACAATCTTTTAAAAAATTGAGTGGTGTGACAGCAGCTAAGAATTTTTTAAAATACAAAGTTACAAGTCAATATGTCTACATTTTCTCATTACTAGAAAGTGAGTAACATGCATGGAAAAAATGTTCTCAATTGAACCATCCTAGCTCATCAACTATGTTGAAAAAACGTCCTCAAGTGTACCAACAAACATAATTTACTAATTTCATACTCCATTCCAAGGGATGCAAATAATCAACAGATGTGTATTGCCAATGCAACATTCACACGAGCAGAGCAAAATACAGAAAATATGAAATCACAATCAAACCTAATCGAGTGAGCAGCTTCATTGAACGTTGCCTTCAGAGAAACTCCCATTTACGATTAATAGAGTCATTTAGCAACCCACTTCTCAAAACTTCTGATGGGAGAGAGTGCCAACACATCATGTTGTTGCGCACCTTATTAGATGGATTAGAAATTAGATCTCCATCCACGTCTTTTGCTTCCTTTGCTGTAAAGCAAGTACAAATATTACAAGTACTAGTAGAATTATCTTTCACATCTGTTGCAAAGTCATCACTGCTATCTTCAGGACAGTTGATAGAGTTTTTCCACTCAGAAACATGTAACATGTTCAGAGCTGATGTTTACGGATCTATTGCACATTATTTAGAATCAATCTCTTCACCCGTGTCACAACTATTTAGATGTAAATCTCTAAAAGGTAAAGGGTTTCCTTCAAACACCAATTTACACTTGGAACAACATAATGTTGTCTTGCTATCCTTCAAAATCTCCACAGCACTCTGAAGTTCCTCTTTTATATCTTTCCAAGGTTTTTTCTCAGTAAAAATCTTTCCTAGAAAATCACACCAATAGCAACAAAAAATCAATTTATACGACTTAAAAATAGAAAGCAAAAAATTATTTAAAACTAAGACTGAATATAATACCTAAAATGAATGAGAAGATAGCTTTGAAAAGAGGTATCTAAGTGAACCTAACATCAATTTTCCAAATCGGAGATACTTTGTAGCATTATCTCCATCACCAAATCTCTCCAAGATGATTTCTAGCTGCATGGATGAATGAAATTGAAAAACAACAAATATCATGTCTCCAACTAATTAAATTTAATTACAAGAATACTTGATAAAACCACCAACCTGAATAGTGTTTTGGAGATAACATCGTAGGATTTTCCATAGAATGAGGTAAATGTCTTCCAACTCCCTTGAATCAGATTGTAAGATTGTTGTGACAACTGATTCTTTAACTATTGTTTTATGATCATTATGCTCATCTTCTGTAAAATATGTTAGGAATAATTCTCTATGTAATTGAAAGACTTATTTTGCAACAAAAAGAGCCTGATAAGTAAGAAGAGAAGAAGAGAATAAAGAATACTTAATAGGGTAGACAAACAATATATATAAAGTTGAGGGTTGCTAGAAGGTATTTTAGTTATTAGGTTTTACAATTTGTTTCTCTTATTAGTTTATATAAGGCTTCTATTAGTTTGTAATTGAATAAAAATGGTTGGTTACCTTTTTTAACAGTCCACTTACAACAAGGCTTGGACATAGATCATAGTAAAGATTCCCAGCAAAAAGTTGAATGACATGACTCATGAAAGATTAAAAGGAAATAAATTAATTTTGGTTAGAAAAAAGTATGATAATTTGTCTCAAGAAGGACCAAACATTTGAAATCAGTTCTTGTGCAGCCTTTTCAACTTCAACTGTAATGTTAGGTTTAAAAGAGCTTCCATGACATTTTGTTTTGTGTTGGAGCTAGCAAGCATTCATTTCTCACAAGCTTAAGTTCAATAACTTGCTTCCTTCCAAGTACCATCTGATGAATGAAACAGTGCAAGTTGTAGGCTTGTAGCTTGCTTGCAAACAGAGCCTACTGTGAAAAATTTCCCAAAAAGTGTGTTTGGAGTCATTATCCATTATTTCATTACATTATTTTTCTTGGTCATAGAAATGAAAAACGTATCTGAAACTTCTACTTCTACATAATTGTTTTTTTTTTCTCTTCAATTTTCCAGCAGCAATTAATCACCTTGTACAGGATTTGAAAATTCCTATGTATGTTTTGATCATGTGTGTAGACCAAGCCAGTCATGCCATCTATATGAAACAAGTATGTGTCAATCAGTTCTGTTTCCAAATTATCAGAGTGAGACTATAATTAGCCTTGTCTGAGTTAAATCAGTGACCGTATTCTAGCATATCTCAAGACTCCAGTGCAATTTATGAAAATCACAGCCTCATCATCATTAAGAATTGATCAATTATTTCATGGCATGTGGAAGATTTTATCTCTGCATATGCGTGCATTATTATTTCTCATCAATGCTAGGGGAAACAATTCTTTTATATATATATAGTTAGATAATCAGTAATCAGCAATATATATATATATGTATGTATGTTGTGTCAAGTGTGAAGTTTGAATTTAGGCGTAAATGGAAAGGAGAAAACAAAGAAAGTAATGATTGAGCCCACATGTCCAAACATGATAAGAAATACTACTACTACTCTACTGAAGAATAATAAATGAAAAAGTGTGATGGGTGGAAAAGATGTTCTCTCTCTCTCACTCACTCTCAGTGTCCCATTGAAGACAAAAAAATTATGAGGGCAGAGAGAATGAGATATGATGCCTGAAGAATTGTGTGTGTGAAGAAAAGGCACTAGTCAAGAGAGCATCAAAAACCCCTTTCAATTCCAACTCCATATTCATATATATATCCCTCTTCTTCTTCCAAACGCTAGCTAGCTCATCGAAGTGACATTACATACCTCTTGTGCACCGCATCTCTCCTCTCTCACCCTCTTCTTCGCTTTCCCCTACTACTTTTTTTTTATTTCTATTTTCATAATATATTTAAATTAAATAAGGGGAAAATAAAAAGAAGAGATTAATTGCTACGGACGAGACTGAAATTATTATACCGACACTTCTTATGAATCCAGCCAATAGAAGCAAAAGAAATGACTATCCTAACATGCAAGAGTGAAAAAGGGCGTGAGAACCAAGCGTTCAACATCTTAATTGTGACAAAGAAAACAAAGCCAAACAATGTAGGCAACTATAAATTTGCAAGAAAAGAAACCAACACTAAAAGCAATAAGATCCTCTCCTACATCACAACTAATACTAGTCTTTGTTTGCATCGTCAACACTTTCATGAGAATCATATTCCTCTCCAGATTCAGATGAACTCAGACACTCATTCTGAAGCTCCTCCTGAAAGGGTAGACAAAAAGTTAGAAAAAACCAAAAAAGGGAAAGAAATAGCAAGGAAAAGCGTTAGAAAATTACAAGCAAACGCGTCAATTCCGCAAATTTATCAACTTCAGGCTGTCCAAAGAAATTTATCGAGTCATCATCTTCAACTTTAAAATAATCTGAATTTGATTAAATCAGTTAAAATCAGGAGATATGGTGACCCAACTTAGTTAGTTACAATCAAATAAAAAATGCAAAATGAAGAAAATATGAACTGTTGCTAGTTACCAGTATCATCGAAGGTGAAGAGTTTAGGCTGAAAAGGCACAATTACATTTCTTAACATTTCAGTTGGAGGAAGCTGTCCTTCATCGAACTCCATAGGATCTTTGGCAACTGATCAAATTATAAAAATCAAGGGATAAGTGAACCAAGTTAAAAAACAGAGGGCATGGTTAGTGATGATCACCCAAATTAGTTAGAACAAACAAATGCACAATGAAGAAATTACGTCTCTGTCTCTTAAGGCGAATCCACATTGGTTCGTTGGGCGAGTACTCTGGGAGCTCTTCGTCTTCTTCAGCGATCTCACTACTGTCACTAGGATCAACATCAAGAGATTCATGTTCCTCCGTTGAACTGCTTTTAGCATTTGCTTTGTTACTCTCAAGTGCTTTCTCCTCATCAACTCCGATTATCGGCTTCCCATTTGCCATGTGTTAGTTAGTTAAAACTGCAAAATAACAAACAACAATGAAATACAGTACATAATTCAACAAATAGAACAATACAACGCAAACTGGCCGATAAAAAGCTTCATTCACCAACGAAACCCACACAATCGAAGAAACTTCACAAAACACCGATAAAAAATTTTACATCGCAAAACAGAGAGGTAATTCTTGAATCATAAACCTCTAAGCGACGACTGAAATAGAAGGACTGAAGCCGAATCGGCGGCAGAAGAAGCGGAAACAGCGACGGAAGAAGCAGAAGGCCGCTGCAGAGGAGCGGCGAAGGATTAGGGTTTAGAGGGGAGGACGATGTGGCTGTCTGTGATGATGGAACCTGAAACTAGGGTTGTTTTTCTCCAACTGCTGATTCGAGCGGATTAGGTTACTTGCTGCTACTTTTATATTCCATCCAAACAGTTTTTTTTTCCCCAAACATTTCCTCTCTTTTATAAATAAGCGGATAAGGATAACTTTGGGCCTCGTGTGTTTAGGGGTTATAGTTGAGCCTGTGTATATACCTAGTCCACTGCGCGTGCTACGCACGGATTGAATAAAATTAATTTTTTTTAGTAAATTAGATATATAATATAATATAATTATTAATAAATTTATCTTTTTAAGTAACACATGACATAATATGATAATTAAATTATTGTAATAATATTCAATAATCTATAACATAGACTAATGTTAAAAGTAATTTATTATAGGATATCGATTATATTTCATTAATAATATAAAATTATTTTATACGATCAACTAATAAAAGAATTAACACCTCATATATTTTGTACAATTTTTAAACTTCAAATTCAATGGATGATAATATAAAATGATATACACGGTTAGTGTATGGTAATTATGCTCTTATTATTATACTTTAATAAAGTTTTTCTATATTTTATATTATAAATACTAACAATTATGGATATACTCATCACTCTTATAATTTTGCAATGAGTATTGAAAATATCCATTCTAATACATGTAGGAGAAATACTTCAGTTTTGTTTCATTATATGTATCACTCATAAATACCCACAAGTGCATGTAAAATTATAATCGTACCACAAGTGTGATCCGATCCCGGGATCTATTTAAGAGTGAACCCGGTCCCTGACAATTTTTGCGGTGGACAAGGTAGTCTCTGACATTGAGAAATTGACAAGTTAGTCCCTGACAATTTCAATTTTTGGACAATCATTAGTCTCTAAACGGCTTCTGTTAGTTCGAGGGACCAATATGACTTATTTATTAATTGTCAGGGACTAACAAAAAAAATTTAATAAAAATAAATCTTTTAAATTATGATATGAACATTGACTCATATTCATTCTAATTATGTATTAATTCCAAGCTACATATAACTACTCCGGTAAATATTAAGTCTCTATTTGGATGTATTATTATCAAAAGACAAATATGTTGGGTAATTTTTCAATTGAAAAAGTAACAACATTCTATTACTTTGCTGTAGAAAATAATTACATGCACTATAAAATCAACTATAATTACGATTGCATTTCAGTGATGTACAAATGCAACTATAAAAAATATTAGATAAATGCTTTTATGTACACTATAAAATCAGTCACCATTAGTCATCATATATAATAATTCAACATTTTAAAATTAGTAATTCAATTTTAAAATATTGGATTAATGTCTAATAATAAAAGTTAGATTATTAGTTTCAAAATATTAAAATTTAAATTATTACACACATGATAACTAATTTTATGATATACATATAACATTACTACTCAAAATATTATTGTATATATGTATCAATAATACCCCTCTTCGACTATATATATATATATATATTGCTAGAATCAAGTAATCAACAGTGATAGTTACCGACAAATAATTGTATGCATCTAATTATTTTCTATAGCAAAGTAATAAAATGTTGTTACTTCTTCAATTGAAAAATTACCCAACATATTTGTCTTTTGATAATAATACATCCAAAAAGAGACTTAATATTTAACGGAGTAGTTATATGTAGCTTGGAATTAATACATAATTAGAAAGAATATGAGTCAATGTTCATATCATAATTTAAAGGATTCATTTTTATTAAATTTCTTTTATTAGTCTCTAACAATTAATAAATAAGTCATATTGGTCCCTGAAACTAACGGAAGTCGTTTAGGGACTAACGGTTGTCCGAAAATTGAAATTGTCAGAGACTAACTTGTCAATTTCTCAATGTCAGGGACTACCTTGTCCACCGCGAAAATTGTCAGGAACCAACTTGGGGGTTTACTCTTTATTTAATTTTAATTTGACATAAAAAACTAAATAAAATAAAAGAAAGTTGGTCAGACACTCAATTTCTTTAACATTGGTTACAATTGTTCTTACATCTTTTTACTTAGACACTTGTTTTTTAGAGTTTAAGTAACATTACTTTTTTACAAATAATAATAAAAAAAAGAAATGATGTGAATTTATCAAATTGAGTTAAACCTCAAATTGGTCCTCCACTTTGCATGCGTGAATCAAATTAGTTCTCCATTTTATAATATGTGAATCAAGTTAGTCCTCATGATATTCTTTTGTTATAACTTTGTTAATTTATGCTACTGTGAACTGTTTAATACCAACTTGAAAAGTGACATGTAACCCTAGAAATACATATAACTCATATTAGTCCTTCATTTTACTTGTTTTGAATCAAAATAATCATCCACTCTTATTTAAAGAGAACTATTTTGATTCAAAATAAGTAAATTGGAAGACTTATAGGAGTTATGAATTTTTAGGATTACATGTTACTTGCTAAGTTAGCAATAAACAATCTATATCAGCAGAAATTAATATAGTTATAACATAAAAAATAAATTGAGGACCAAATCGATTCACAAAATATAAAGTAGAGGATATTTGAACAAAATTAAAGTGAATGACTAATTTGATTCACAATGCAAAATGGAGGACCAATTTAAGGTTTAACTCTATCAAATTTATCTCACTCTTTTATCTTCCTTTCTTTTGCGTTATGACAACTTTCATGATTTAAAAGAGTAAAATTCAGAAGAAATTTGTCAAAGTATTTTGATCATTTGGCCTTATAGATTGTCTTATTATGATTTTGTATGGAGAGATTTGTTGAATGGAGAGCAAGTAGTTAAAACAATAATTAACCACCAGGGGTCATTAATGACAAATAAACTTATTTGCATTTGAAAAGTTGCAATGAAATTATTATTATTAGGGTTTTGCTAACAAATGCCCTTAGGGTACTTGTTAAGGAATTAAAAATGGAAATATTCATCTTGAAATCATGTATTTTTATGTTTTCTATGCAAGGGATCCACCATTATATCTTAATTTTTTTAAAAAAATTACTATTTTAAGTATTCTTAACAAGTGTCCTAAGAGCACTTGTTAGCAAAACCTTTATTATTATGCCATGTGGAGGTAATTAACTCACATATGTTTCTTTTATACTCACATATATATTCTTTATAAAGTCATGTATAATTTTTTTTTTTTTTTTGCAAATGAGGTAGTTGGAAAGAGAATTTTTTGTGTAAGTCATCTAAAGAAAATAAGATGATACATATAAAAGGTAAACATATGGTGTAATACAATTGTCTACCTTAAAAATAACGATGACCTATAAATTAGTCTCCGAGTATTTGAAAATAAAAAAAATAGAAAATTGCAACGATATTTGGCCATTATAGTGTATTGAAATGTAGTGATAATTTTATCGTTAAATTAATTAATTGAGTACCCAATAAACAATGAGCTTGCATCGGATAAATAAAGGAATACATTAAATTAATAAAAGAATGTGGTACAATTAAAAATAATAAGAGAATATATTAAATTAACAGCAAGAGAAATATATTAATTAGCGTGAGAAATAAGGTTGCAATTACATTGCGTATGCCTGTGATATTGGTGTCCTATATTTTCTCAAATTTAAAATATTTAATGTATTACGATAAATACTTAAAAAATGATTTTATCTAACCATACTAATTAAGAACAAATTAGATAAAAAAAAACCAATTAAACAAAAATCTTACAGCTTCTATAACATTGTATTAACAAATTTCACAAAAATATATATTTATACAAATATATACCTTATTGGATAACTACTTAACCCACCATCTAAGAAAAATCACCCTAAATAAACTTGAGCTAGTTTGAGAATACAATAAATTTTAGTAATAACATCTAAATTTTTTTAAAAAAAATATTTTGTTAGTTTGTAAAAAAAAAAAAAACTAGAAAACATAGTTGATTAAGAACTATTTAGATTATATATATATATATATATATATATATATATATATATATATATTCTATTGGAGCACGGCTTAAACCAACATCTAATGATAACTCAATTTGAATAAACTAATTAAGAAAACAAAAATATTAGTTTAAAAATATTAATAAAACTAATTAACACAAATCTAATAAATCTATTACATTGTATTAACAAATTTAATATAATATATATATATATATATATATATATATATATGTGCGCGCGCCTATGAGAGTCATATATTTTTTCAAATTTAGAACATTTAATTTATTGTGATAAATATTTTGAAAAAATTATAAAAATGTTTTATATATTATACATATATATTTATAAGAAAAAATATATTATGAGAACAAAAATACACCCTATATTGGAATATCGGTTAATCCCTCGTCTAAATATAATTCGATCTAACTATACTAATTAAGAACAAATTAAATAAAAAAAATCAATTAAACAAAAATTTAACAACTTATATAACATCATGTTAACAAATTTCATAAAAATATGTATTTGTACAAATATATATCCTATTGGAGAACTACTTAACTCACTATATATCTAAGAAAAAATCACCCTAAGTAAACTTGAGATAGTCTGAGAAGACAACAATTTAAGTAATAAATGTGTTTGTAAAAAAATAAAAAACGTATGTACTTGATTAAGAATAATTATTTAGATATGTAGAAATTGATGGTATCTAGAGAGAAAATAGAGATGAGAAATATGTGATGAATTGAATGGTAAAGTGTGTGTGTGAATTACAAAGTAATAAATCCTTATATAGGCTAATAAGAGTAACAAACTCTAAAACTTAATGACTAATATACCCCTAATATAATCTCCAACAGCCCCCGCAAGCTGGAACGTGTGAGAAATCGAACATGTCCTGCTTGGGAAAGAAGTAAAATACATCAAAAAAATGAAAGAAATACAATGAATTATGAGAAATACAATCAAAATGAAAAAATCAATGAAATATCTACAATTAATATGAAGAGAGTGAGTCGGTTCGCCGCAATGATCGTCGGTCAAATGTCGCTCCTCGAAGAATATGATGATATAGGAGTCGTGTCGCCGGGATGACATCGGTCGAGATAACGCTAAAAAAAATGGGCTCTATGGCTCCATGTATGAGAAAGTCCCAACTCGGGATCGAGCAACGACAATGGTTCGTAGTTTGGGATGTCTTCGACTTTCTTCTTGGGCCTCTTCGATCTATCCATCGACGTCTCCACAATACTCGTCGCAAAGAAAGATTAACATCATATGACGTGCATCTACCAATTTTTTTTTTTTTTGGGCAGTAGCTTTCAAAGCAATTTAAACTTTTTTTTTTACTGCCTTATATACAATGGCCAGAAACAAAAAAATACAATGAAACAATAACAGAACCATTCATTTTTTTTTCTTTCTTTTAATCAATAACCAATCTTGAATAATCCCCTAATCATTGTGAACAACAGTCTCATCAACAAAGAGTAGTAAAAAGCAAATAGAATTCTTAACTGGAACTTGGGTGTTTATCAAGCTTAGCTTTAATTTTGTGCATCCCCCAATTGGTTTTATTTGAGCAAGAACGTGAACAGTGTTGCTTCTGTCCATGGCTTCATTGTTGATATACCACCCCGTGCTAGAAAGTCAGAGCCAAAGAGGAGATGCAGATCTTGAAAACAAATGTGGCACCAAAAATACATACTGAGATGATGAGATGATGAGCACAATAAACCTTTTAGTGTGAGTAAGATCTTGAAATTAAAGAGCAGCAAGAAAGGTGAGCCAGCTATGGAGAGATTTGATTTTGAACATAAAAAGCTTGAAACTTTGGGTCTTGACCTGATGCAGCAAGAGTATCAAAATGAAAAAGAAACTTGAACCTTCCTTGGTTGGACATTTTGCTGATCAAGAATATTGGCCAGCACGTTTTTGTTTGCACTCTTCAATATGGAAATTTAGGGATTTGAGAATCAGGAAATGCTCTTCAAAGAGAGCTAATGGCAGCGAAAGATTGAATAATTAAGAGGATCATTAGCCTCTGAAACCATGTAAAGTTCATGGTATTTAGAGACGAGAGAAAATAGAGATGAGAAATATGTGATGAATTGAATGGTAAAATGTGTGTGAATTACAAAGTAATAAAGTCTTATATAGGCTAATAGGAGTAACAAACTCTAAAACTTAATGACTAATATACCCCTAATAAAATCTCCAACAAGACCATTAATTATATAAATATATATTCGGATTTTTTCCCATTTAAAACCCTAAAATACATTAATTCTACAAACAAGCAAAGATGCACATTAATTCCAACGTTATCCTGTTTTTGGGTTTGTTAGGGAAAATTGTAGGGATCCTACGATTTCAGTTCATTTCGGGTGAAATTATTTTATAATGTAGAAAATTGATAGGTGGTTAGGAAAAATTAATTTTAATTGTAGCAATAGTTTATAGTATAGAAGGTTACCATAAATATTTAATTTGAAATATTTTATAGAAATATGTTATGAAATGATTTTATTACGTATATAATTAATAGGTGGTTAGCATAATTAAATATATATTGTAGCAATAGTTTAATTGTATTTTTTTATTTCATATTGCATATATAGTGTAAGAGGTTACCATAAATTTTTAATTTGAAATATTTTATAGAAATATGTTAGGAAATTATTTTATTACGTAGAAAATTAATAGGTGGTTAGCATAATTTAATTTTAGTTGTAGCAATAGTTTAGTTTAATTCTATTTTTTTTACTTCATATTGTATATATATTATACGAGGTTATAAAAATATGTTAGGAAATTATTTTATTACGTAGAAAATAAATATAGGTGATTAGCATAATTTAATTTTAATTGTAGCAATAGTTTAGTTTAATTCTATTTTTTTTATTTCATATTGTATTAGGAGGTACATAGGAGTTAATAAATGTTGATAAAATAATAATAATAATATTATTAGATTAATTATTGTTTTTTTTTTGTTTTATGTATTATCTATTGAATGTCTATATTTATAGGGGATGAACACATTGATCTTGCAATTCAAATTGCACAACCAGTGAATGTTGAACCTTCTCCAATTCAGAATAATTTTCAGTTCCAACACATAGATTATGTTGCTGATGAAGGAGTCGATATTGAAAATTACACTACCCCGACTATTAGTTTCAATTGATCCTTGGTGATATATGTGTGCATAATGTGAATTTTCAGCCATGGTTCTATATCAAGTAATGACCGGGGATGGTATTTTTTATAAACACATTTATAAGAGAAATCGTAGGAGTCCCACGATTTCACCCGAAATGAACTGAAATCGTAGGACCCCTACGATTTCAAGCCAATTCAGCCTGAAATCGTAGGGGTCCTACGATTTCAGTTCATTTCGGGTGAAATCGTAGGATCCCTACGATTTTCCCTAACAAACCCAAAAACAGGACAACGTTGGAATTAATGTGTCTCTTTGCTTGTTTGTAGAATTAATGTATTTTAGGGTTTTAAATGGGGAAAAAATCCTATATATTCTATTGGAGCATGGCTTAAACCAACATCTAAAAATATATGCCCTAAGAGAGACCTACATTTTCTCAAATTTAGAATATTTAGTTTATTGCGATAAATATATAAAAAAACTATAAATTTTTTTTTTAATATATTATACATATATAGATTTATATAAATATATTATCGTATCGGTACAAATATACACTTTGTTGGAACACTATTTAACATCTCGTCTAGATATAAATATATTAGAAAGATAAAGTAAGAATTAACAATATTACAATATGAGTAATATTTAGCAAGAGACTATAAAAAAGATATCCAAAAAGAAATATTAGAAAGAGACATATATTACTGAAAAGTTCTTTAAAGAGATTTAATTAAACAGTCAATGTGGCATAAAAAGTAAAGTCTTGGTGTAGTGTACTAGTGCTCTTATACATATACAATTGGTAACTCATAAGATAACATAATACATTTATCCAAACAGCTTTATCTTGCATTAATCAATCTTTGGCAGTGTCCGTCCTCCTGTATTCCTCCACATCACTGGCCCCTAGGCATGAGCTCATCCTATACTATGGGGAGAGGGGGTACCGTCTTCTTTTACCAATGAGGCTATTCACCAAGGTTTTCATCCCTTGATTTACAACCCCATTAATATCCAAAAACGGGAGTGTTTTATTATAACTGTAACTTTATCTTTGCGTCCATTTTGACGTCTTTGCCGTTATTAATGTCTTACAGGGTATATATATACATATATAGCATCAATACATCACATAACAACACGTAAGCATACATAATAAATCATGCCAACATATATAAATCATGCACAAATCGTATATAACACTCATATGGGTCATAGAACACATTAGGGTACACAAAAAGGTCAAAACAATTCATTTTCGTAAAATCTGCAGCGTTGTAATCGATTACATCGGGAATGTAATCGATTACTGTAGTCGATTACAGAGACCCTGTAATCGATTACCAGAGTGCCCTGTTTGCTCGCGATTGGAAATTCTCAGCTCGTAATCGATTACGAACCAGTGTGATCGATTACGAACGCGAGAAATCTGATTCTAGGGTTTCAAAAACACAATTTTTATAAGCCAATGGCTAAAACTTAGATCTAGAATCACTCCAATCGGTAAAAAACACAGACACAAGAGAACCAATCGGTGGAATAAGTTTGAAAATACTTTTACATCCATAAAACGCTTTCTTTTTTAAATTCAATCGGTAAAAGTAACCCTTTTATGAGTCATAATGGGAAAAACGAACATCAATAATAATATTAACAAACACACATAATTATGCATGAAAATACAGTGAATATTGAATGTCTAGAACCCCTACCTCTCGTAGACCTCCTATGCTATGCGTAGAGACACCCCTTTCCTTATCACTTTCTCTCTAGCCCTACGAACAGTACAAGAATGACCTCTTTCAAAAATGAAAACGGTAGAAGTGTTCTATTTGGAGAGAGGATTAAGAATATATGGTTTGTTTTGGAATTGGATGAGAGTTGATATGGATTTGGGGTTGAGGAAGGGTTATGGTTTTTGAGTTTGAGAGAGAGAGTATAATGGAGGCACAAGAATTGATGGAGGCTGCCAAGAGTGTTTTGGAATATGAAAATTAGGTTTTCTGAGTGGAGGCTAGGGTAGGTATTATATAGAGGTGTTGTGGGGCCTACTCTTGACCTAAAAACGCACTAAAAACTCTAATTGCGCAGTCTGTAATCGATTACACGAATCTGTAATCGATTACAGTCGGTAAAAATGCACAGATTCGAAAATTTGTGCAGTGTAATCGATTACCAGCCCGTGGTAATCGATTACTGGGCTGAAAAATTGCCCCAAAACACTTCTAAAACGTCCCAACTCGTGCCATACTCATACATATTGTAACACCCTAACAATTAATCCCTTATGTCTAGAACATAATGGACCAATCGCCGAGTATATACGTCTTGATCTCATAGCATTCATTTTAAGAGAGTAACCTTAAAAATATATATATATATATATTTGTTGAGACATCAAAGTACAGGCTTTGCGAGTCGATAGCGAATACATGATGATTACATCTTTAAGATATAGTGCATATAATTATACAATACAGTAGAAACAACTTATAACAAAGAGACCTAGGATTATTAAAACATACTAAACATATGTTAGGATGTAACTACAAATACTAAGCGCCTAGTCTCATAATTACTCCTAACATAAGTCTATCAAACCAATACTATGTCTACTCTTCCTTGGCTGCCTGTCCTGCATCCTTTGTCAGATGATCTGAAGGTTAGACGGAAATAAAACGGGGTGAGTAACTTTAATAAGCACTCAGTAGGTTTTAATGAGGGTTATGATTCTCATCGTCTAGCCCCCAGGCTACTTCGGGTTTATTTTGAAATAAGTGTAACATATAATGATTCATTTTAATTTTCACAATTGTTACTCCGAAGTAAACTGTATTTATATAGTCGGGCACACAAAAATAGGGTTGTAGTTCTCATAGCTCAGCTTGTGTACCAAAATAGTATATGCATTTGATAAATAGTACACCAGGTAGGTTCCCAGGAAAGAGTGGAGCGTCACGGTATAGACAACTTAAAATCCAGGTCTTTCCTTAGCCAGAACTTTCCCAAAGGTGTCCTACTCTCAATAATACACCTCTTTTAGCAATTAACTGAGCGTAAAACATTTTCTCGATACATATAATATAGAAATCAATTCATACAATTTCTCACACATTTATTCTATCTTTCGATCTTAACTTTATTATGCTTTAATATCTGTGACAATCACCAACCCTCATTCTCTTCTTCATCAAGCACCATCCCCTAGGCTATGAGCTCATACCATCTAGCCGTCGCTAGTAACAAATGGGGTAGAGGGGGTGTTTCACCTTCCCTTCCAAATTCAAATTGGTAATCGAGGCTACCATCTCTCCCTTACCAATCCGAATTAGGGACCGAAGGTTACTCATATGTTTTCATTATCATAATATTCATAACATTCATAATATCAACAAATCATTAACAACATCATAACATTCATATTTCTAATTTTTACCATTCTTAGGTCCAATATCATTACTTAAATATCATATCATTTAATAAATAGGCTCAATATCCCCCAAAAACCCATGCTTTTAAGAAAAATCCCCTACCTCGATGACGAGTCTAAATATGAACTTTGAACTTGTTGTGAGGCTTGAATATCAACAATCCTATGAATATAGCTTCGTGACCCTTGATAGTAGTACGAGTTGATAATGATCTTGGAATGATTTGGAAGTGACTTGAAATTATGATGAAGGTGGAGTATGGCTAGATTGATGTATATGGTGATATATTGTGTTATGGTGTTTATTTATGTAAGTGGAAGCTAATTATTTGGATGTAGACTAATGAAAACTAAATATGGATGTGTATGCATATGTTTGGTAATCTTGTATGAAAAAGGGAAGAAGTGCTAGAGAATAAGAACATAACCTTAACTTACAAACATATGAATAACTATGAAGAACAAGATGGGAATACTATGAAACTCTTATAAAAGCAACATTAAAAATGAAGAAAAACACTATGAAATGGATCTAATATTGAGTCTAATATGTGGAGAGAGTTTAAGTGTATTTTTGTGAAAAATATGAAGCAAAGATGTGGTATTTATAGGCTTAGAAGGGAGAACCCGCGTAGCCACCAAGCCATGCAACTTGGCTGGACAGCTGTGTACTGAAATCCAGCTCTGACCCTTTGATGGTAAATTGGGCATACCATGGCTATGGAACGCTGAAAGGAATACCTACAACTTTGATGAAAACCATAGGTTCAATTTCGGATGGCTACAGAGCCGAAATTCTTGTGCAAGTGGACGTACCAAGTGGACATGAACAACCTCAGTTCATTGTATTGACCATAACTGGAGCTATAGATATCGAAATCCGTTGATTTCAACGGCTGTGGACAGCTAACAATATTATCTACAACTTTTATGAAGGAACCAAAGTCTAATTCAAAAGGATAAAGCTTCATATTTGTCATGCAAGATAGATAAATACTAAGAGAGGTAAATTTTTATCACTCTACAACTTGTAAATAGTAAAACTAAATAAAAACCCTCTTTTCCCATATTATGATTAATGTTTACCGTGATAAATATAAGATTGAAAATTATTTTACAACTATTATATGAAAATATTGTAATTTAATATATTTATGTACTACCTAACACAATAAGTTCACATTATAGTAAATTTCTTTATATTCTTATATTCTAGAATATACTCATTCTTTAACATATTAATGAATTTCACATACATTCTTATTCTTGTGATATAATTAGAGTTGTACTCTATAACATATACATACTTACATCATTCAATTCCCAAAATCATTGTAATTTCATATTTTAGGTAACCATACCAAATAATTCACACTCAACTATAATATTTAACTTAGGTTCATTGAGAAACAAAACTATATATATATAATAATTACATTCATAAAAGTTGCGGTCTTACACATACATCATTCCTACCCTCATGTATCATTAAAACATTTAATATAACATATAAATACATACAATTCAAACACATACAACACATAAAGGTTTATCAAGGAGAAACTTATCCACTCCAACTTAATTAAATTTCTAACTAAGGTTAATTACTCTTAATTTTCACTTAATTAGAACTTAATAAAAGTCGAGGTGTTACATTTCTTCCCCCCTAAAAAGAATTTCGTCTTCGAAATTCGACACTTCTAAGACAAAACATGACATACCAGCTCTTACCCTCGTGGAGATTAGAGGGAAAGTCCACACACAAGTAGCTGACCCGAACAAACAGGTTATGCGGAAACTAGACCATGTTGGCCACCATACATTAAAGAACCAACTCAACTTTTTAGTTTGGGCCAATTTGGCAAAAACGCGAAACCACTTTTGTTTGTTTATCAAAATCTAGAACAAACATTGCTTTTAAATCATATAAAATAACAACTTTGGAAGTAACTCATTTTCAAATCATAAATACGTTCATGGATGATAAGACTTTTCTACGTCCAAAGCCGTAGACCGAAAAGAAAATCATTTGGGATAAATTTTAAACAAGACAAGTTTTAAGAGAGATAGGTTCCCAATGCCAAACTAAGTCACAGTAAATCATCTCCAACGTGGAAAACAAGTTCAAGAATAAAAACATCTGCTTGCATAAATATAAGGACAACCGAAATACATTTCCCAAGATAAATGCACGATTCCACCACCTTACATGACACAAGTTAATGCTTATGTTCCTAGGGTCCAAGATTCAACACAAATGTTTTCTTCGAGAAGCTTAATCTCTATTTTCAAAACAACAAATTAGATTTTTTATTTTTATTTATGTATTTATTATTATTATTTTTTGAAAACCCAAGTTGATTCTCAATTCCTAGTAGTCCAAAACACATTTACTTCATTTCCAAAAACTAATTATAAAGCTCAAAACCTTTTCGCTTTGCAATTAAAGGAAATTCTAGACTCTTAAAATAGACTTTAGGTTTCTCACATCCACTCAAATGAAAGCATATTACCTTTACTCCTACGGCCTTTAATCACATAAGTTTTCATAAGACATATAAGGAAATCACTTTCGAAAACTTCATTCAAATTATATTATACGGTTACTTCAAAAACCATCTACCCATGCCCAAAACACACTATCTTAATAACCACAAAACCCAGGAAATCACATTGGACCATACGACTCATAATCACAACTGACACAGTAAGAGATCCTCAAGGTATTTTCAAACAACACAAAAATAATTTTCAAGTTCACAACTGAACGATTTGTGAAAAGAGCCTTAAGGAACTCCATACCTTAAGGTCGATAGGGTATGGAATCATTTTCTAAAGCCAAAGTTGAAAACAAAACATCATTTTGATAAACTTTCACGATCACTTGAAAATAAAAACAAAAGAAGAGGCGTAAATATCTTCGACGTACATCCAAAACCACTAGGAAGAATGTGCTCATGATGACATTATGGGTTATGGTATAACTAACTCTCACATGGCTCCTCAAAGATTTTATTAGGTCTTACTAACGATATACGTAAAAGGGAAGACTGTTCCTTAACACTTAACGGTATGACTGTGGTGTTTGGGAGACTAATGGATCCTGAGGTTTGGTAGAATTGGGACATATGTGGTGGCTTGGCTTGTAGTGATGGGGTTCGTGTGGGTACATATGTGAGCAACCCAAGAGTTTCCTAAGGAGAAGTAGGCTATATTTTGGGAGTGTTGTCTTTCTCTAGGATCGTGCAAACTGTGTGGATAAGGAAGGGTTCCTCCTCAACTTAGAGTACTAAGAGGGTAGTATGTCTTAGGAATTTGGAGTGAAACGAGACAGAACGTGGTCACGGAATATCTTTGGTAGTTGGCAGTGAGGGGAACCTAATAATGGTGTAAGGGCTCATATGTTTTAATGCACGAGAGAGGGTACCTAGAGGTGTAAAGGCTTACGTCTATCAATATATGTGAAGGCTATCACACATAAGGACGTAAAGGTGTAAAGGCTATCACACATAAACATAAGGACCTTGTGTTTGACTCACCAAGGCTTTCTTCAATTGAAAGAGACGCGGACCATTAGATTGTCCATACCTATCTTTGAGGTCATTCCAAAGAGCTGCAGCTGAATCATCATAAATCACACTTTCAGCTATTTCTTTGGAAACTGAATTCAAGATCCACGAGGAGACTATGTCATTGTTGCATTCCCACGAAGCAAGAGAATCTGGATCATCACTCGATTTCGGAAGTGATCCATCAATGTAACAGAGTTTGCGTTTGGCATTGAGGGCCATACGCATCGAACGTGACCATGAACTGAAATTGATCTCAGTGAGAGGTTGAGACACCAAGATCAAGCCAGGATGATCCGAAGCATGAAGAAAATAGGGATCCTTGTAACCTGATTCGTTTTCCATTGTGACACCGATTGCAGATGAAGAAGACAGAATCAGAGAAGGAAAGAACAATTTGATCGAAGAAGATCAAAACAAGAAAGGAAGATAAAAAAGGAAACGATTCTTGGATCTCAGAATGAGCTAGAACCAAGAACGAAGAAAAATGCGGAAGCAGAGAGAAAAATTCCCAACTGATACCATATTACACAATGAGTGAAGAATGAATGGATTAATTTCTCATTACTCAGCAAAAAGAATATATACATGAGTAAGGAGGGAAAGTTAGTTACAGGGGACTAACTACCCAAAACAACATAGAAAAGCTAGATAATAGAAAGCTAAAACTACTTGATACAATTAACTGAATTAATTAAATAGCTTTAAACTCTAATACTTTGCATTTTTATTTTGCAAAAGTTATATCATAATAATTTTTAATAAATTTTTCAATAATATTTTCAAAATTTAATATTAATATATATTAACATTCATCATAAAGATACACAATTCAACATTAATTAGAAACATGCAAAATTCCAAGTGCATGTTAACACAAATTGAAAAAAAGAGAAAAAATTAATGAATAAGAGCTTAAGAAATTAAAATAGGGTTTATTCAATCTAAATTCTTACAAAATTATGGCTATATATAACTTCTTATGTTCGAGAACATTGTCCATGACCATGGCAGTGGCATAGCACAAGGTGGCCACATAAAAGCTCACCAAATTCTTCCAAGATTCTCCAAAACTTGAAGCATGCAAAAAGATAAGGTGCAAGGTGCTGGCCAAAATTCTTGGTCATTAAGAAGTCCAACCAGGCAACCAAGAAAGATCCAAAGAAAATAGCCTATCCCAAAAACTCTCCTTCAAGCATATTATGCATTTTTCCGGCACCCTTCGACAGTAGGATCTATTTTTTGCTTCAACAACTTCAAGATTCTCGATCAAATCTTTCACCATAGTTTCTCTTATGCAATAGTCCAGGAACATCCGGATGAGAATCCCCTGCTCCAAGACCTGAAGAACTAGCATCAAACTGCAGCCCCAAGGAGTCTCAAATTCACAATGAAGAAAAGAGAAAAAAAAATGTGGTTTAATTTGCCTCAGCTCGAGTTCTCTTGGTGCATCTTCTTCTTCGATTCAATTGTTGCAAAGCTCCACTTGCACTCTCGTTCTTTGCTCATCTCCGTTAGATTTGGTCCAACAAAATCGAGTTCTGCTTCAACCCTCTATTTGTAGTACTGCATTTCTCAGATATTGTTTCTCTGGTTCACGTTCATGATTTTCAGTGAGTATATATTTTGGTTCTTCATTTTATTACAAGATTCTAAAGCATAAATAAGAAATGGGGCCTGGTTGGAACTCACAAAGAGTTTATGCTGATACATTAAAGAAAAAGATTGATGGCTCTGCTTCCTCTTTCAAGATTTGCTTGGTTTTATTTGTAAAAAGAAAAATTGAACATGTTTCTAGTTTGCTTCAGTTATGGAATGTTAAGCACAAATTTGAGTTTTTGTTTTTTATATTCAAGTCTCAATCTTAGGAATTAAATTCTTATTAGAATTGAATTGAATTTTATTATTTAAAATATATTATTAAAATTATAAAATTAAATTGAATTTCAGTATTTAAAATGTAAAAAATGAAACCAACTCTTTTGAAGGACAAATTTATCCTTTTTTTTTTTATAAATGACAAATTTATCCTTTATTAACACTAATCACTATGCATTCTAGATAATAAGATTGTTGTGCTCTTTTGAGTTTTAACAAACAACTTTGCCCAATTCACTCTGGAGTAACATATAAAGGATGTCTAAAGATTGTTTCTTCGAGCACAAAAACCATAATTGATGCCGTTAATGAAGCAGTCTCAAATTTCATAGATCCAGATTCAAACAAAATTCACAAGAGTGAGAAAAAAAGGTGAAGATAGCAACTCTAGCCAATTTCTCCTTAGTCCCAAGCCATGGCGATTCTCTGTCTCCCTCCGCCACTCTCTTTCTCTCTCTGTCCCTCGTTCTCTGCTGCGGCCTCTTTTCTTTCCCTGAGATGCAACTGAGATGGGGTTGCTTGGTGGGGTGCCGGGATAGTGGTGTTGGTTAAGGATAATTTTGTCGATGTATATTTTAAGTGAGAATTGAGTGAGAGTTGATTTAAAATTCTTAATGGACTTAAAATCTTATTTTTCATTGTATTCCAAATCTAAGAAAAGAATTCAATTCTCATTAGATTGAAATCAGAGTGATTCCAAACAGGCTGATTATGCCTTTGGTATCAAGTATTAAAGGTGAGAAAAATAAAAAGTTCAAATTCTTTTAATAGCCTTATAAGTTATAAGGCTTTATGGGTTGCCATAAAAGAGAACAAAAAATGGTGATTAAGCATCTAGCATTCTTTGATGTTCTTTCCGGACAAGCGACTCAAGTTCCATTTATCTTCTTTAAGGAGCGATTTTTTATCAATATTATTTTTAGTGGACCAATTCACTTCATTCTCATAATTGATTACAGTTTTTTTTAGGTTGATTGTATTTCTCATATTTCATTGTATTTTTTTCATTGTACCTCACTCTGATCCAAGCCGAATAGGCTAAAGTTCACACGTTTCGGCTTGTGTGGTGTTGGAGGATATAATAGGTATTTTACATTGTTAAAGTTGAACTATATAAAAACTTGATATCTATATAATATTGTAAAAGAGAGGTAATGGTTAATTACTAATTTATCCATTAGTTAAGTCTCTATGAATGTGACATGTATGCTAATTTAGGCGCCCTTTATTTTTTTCTTCCAGAATATTTACAAATCTTTAATGAATCTTTTTAAATATTATATTCTAATATATATATCTTTTATTTTATTTAATATATTTTATTTAAATATTATATCTTTTATTCTAATATTTACAAATCTTTATTAAATCTTTTTAAATATTATAACTATTCAAATACTTATATATATACATATTTTGTATTAAAATATCTACTCATTCATTCAGATTCATTTTTTTCTTTCTACATTCTCAACCATTTCAACTTCATTTTTTTCTCTACCTCTCTTATTTTGTAATCTCTATTTCTTGCTCTTCTTTTTTTTTCTTTCTTATTTCATTTTTTTCATCTACCTTCTTAGTCATCATTCATTTTTTCTATTTTTTAATTTATTTTTAATTCTTCCTCTTCCATTTTATATTCTTAATCTTTCTTATATAATTTTTTATTATTTCATTCTTCTCCTCATTTTTTTTCAACTTTTTTCTTTTCCTTTTTTTAAATTTTTCTCACATTCTTCTGTCTTCTTCTTCCTCCTCCATTCTTTTCTCTCTTCTCTTTTTGTTTATTATATTTTTTCATTTTTCTTTTTTTCATTCTCCATATTTTTTTTCTCCATACATCATTTACACATTTTTTCTTCTTATGCCTATTTTTTTACTATCTTATTTTCTTTTTTTTTTGTGTGTGTCTTTTACTTTTTATTCAATATCTTTATACTAATCATATTTTGTATTATCATTGAATATTAAAATCAATTTTTATTCATCATTATTTTTATTTTTCTTATTTTTTAAAAGATTTAATTTTTTCTTTCTTTGTTCGGGTAGGTGGTGACAACGGTTTGGGTCTAAGGCTGCGAAAGAGTCTTTTGATATTTTATTTTTTTCTTCTCTCTACTATTTTTATTATGTTTTTTTTTATCAAATGATTTTTATTACCATTTGAATGATTTTTTTTATTTTTAATATTTTATTTTGTTATAATGAATGAGAAAATTCAACCAGCCAGTTTCTCTATGAATATGTATTTTGTTTTTTTTAATTAATTAAATAAATTTTTTTCTATTTTTTTACTACTGTATTTTTAAAATAAATAATTTTTATATTCTAACTTTTTTATATTCTAATTTGAATGACTCCCTTTTTGGAAAGTTAATGTAATTAGACATACATATCAATTGAAATATTCAAATCTTTAAACAAAAAAATATTTAAGATGATGATTTTAAATGCAATTTGATATCACATCAAGAAAAAATATTATGCATAAAAGATTGTATTTCATAATATTTTTACTATTATTGTTAGTTTTCTACGTGTATCTTGATTGATTGAGTCTGATTTCAATTTTACTTTTATTCATGATTTACAAATATTTTATAAATATTTAATAATTTATATTTTAAAAGGGAATAATTTTTATTTAAGATATACTGAATCTCTATTAATATATTAAAAGACAGGTAATGATTATTTACCAATTAGCTCCTATATTAATCCTCCTAAACTGTGCAACATGTGATACCATTAAAACCCTCATAATATTTATTTTATTTAATCTTACAATGTAAATATTGAAAAAATTCATATTACTATCTTAATATTACATAATAAATCTTGAATTATAATATTTTAGATAATATTATAATATTAACTTAAATTATTAATATATCTAATTATTAATAGAAGAAATGTTTCAATATTACATAAGATTAACTTGAATTATAATATATCTAATCAAAATGATTTTTACCTAATTATTTGATTATTCACTACATTCAATCCTACTTTAAAAAAATAGTTTTATTTTATAATTTATTTTATATAAGATTGATTTTGTTAATTAACCGAATTCAATTACCTCAACTTAATTGTCATAATTTAATATTTGACATGATCGATTAACTGTCTCACGGGAAATGTAAAACATAAATAATGAACATGTTTTTTTTAAAGAGAATAATTACGAATTATTGGTAATTATTAATGTTTGATAATTAGTGATATTTGAATATTATACCTGTAATTTAGTGATTTTTAGTGATTAATAATTAGTGAATATTTTGAATATTACATATTTTTAATATTTTTTGTTAATTATGAATAATTATGAACATGAATTAGTAATTTTTAATATTTTTATTGATTGTTGGACGAAATAGATATGAATAATTAGTAATTATTCATGATTGATAATTATTAGTTTTGAAATATTTTATATGATTTCGGTAGTTTTTAGTGATTGATAATCTGTAAAGTATGATTATTTTTTGTTGATTGTTGAAAGAGAATAATTATAAATATTTTATGAATACAAATTTGATATTGAAAAAGATGAAAACTAATTATGTGATTGAATAATTTTATTTACATCCACGAATATAATAATAATTTCATTATGTAATTTTATTGTTATATTTTCAAAATAAATTTATGAATAACATATTTTCATTTAACTTCATTTTATACAAATTTTATTTAATATTTCAAACGTAAAATTTGATATAATTCCCGTGCATCGCACGGGTACAAGACTAGTATGTTGTATTTGATATCTCTTTTATCATATTCAAATATTCAATATATTATTATACATATTTTACCGTCCTTTCTCTCACTCAATCTCTTGATACAATGAATTTTTATCGTTATAGTAACTAGTAGAAGATTTAATTAATCAATTTTTTTAAAAAATAAATAAAGTTGATACAAATTATATACATATTTTCTTACAAGATATGCTACATGTACATCACTAATCAGCCACAAATCAACCACCATAGTATAAATATACGAAATACATGTATAATACAACTAACAATTATATCACTGTATTTTTTAATTAAAACACATTTTTTTTATCCCACACGCTCTCACAACCATTAACGGAATCAAGACGCACCCTCTCTTTCTTTTTTTCGTGATCAAACTAGTAACTAATATCCATTTTGTCTTGTCTTCCAAATGTCACAATATGCAAATGTTGACCACAATCTCAACATAGTACAATATTGTATTTGTTTATGTTGGATTGTGGTATTTATTATGTTAGATGGTGATCTTTATTTAGGTTGGAGTGTGATTTTTATTATGTTGAATTGTGATATTTCTTTATGTTGGATTGTGATCTTTATTATGTTGGATTGTGGTCTTTATTTATGTTGGATTGTGTTTTTTATTTATGTTGGATTGTGGTCTTTATTTATGTTTGATTGTGATCTTTATTATGTTGGATTGTGGTCTTTATTTATGTTTGATTGTGATCTTTATTATTTATTGATTGTGATGATTCCGAGATCATTATGGCCATGCAATCCTAGTGTGAGTTCTGGTTGAGGACAGTGTGATAGAAGTGAGCCAATATCATACGTGACTCCAGAGCAGTCATATCTTTCAACCTAGTACTCTCTAAACCCAACCCTTCAGACAACAACCTCAGCAATACCTCTGCTACCTCAGCTGCATAGAACTCCCATGAAACCAATTCTTTGCGACATATCTCAGCTATGTCGTCTTCCTTTGTATGCTGTGGCCAGTTCCATATTTGTAGCGTGTCGTGCCACGTTGCTAACCCTTGATACAGAGTATCGTTGCTGAAGAAAACAACTCCTCGTGATCGTTCATATATCCTCTCGCTTGTAGTACTTGGCCTTGTGCTCGTTCGGTTGCTCGTGGAAAGCCTTACATTATTATAAGTTATTTTGTGTTGGATTGTTATCTTTAGATTGTCATCTTTATTTATGTCGGATTGTGATCTTTATTATGTTGGATTGTGATATTTATTTATGTTGGATTGTGGTATTTATTATGTTGGATTATGGTCTTTATTTATGTTGAATTGTGATATTTATTTATGTTGGATTGTGGTCATGTTGGATTATGCAAACACGACTTCTTCATGGTCCCCATTTTAAGCGCGTCACTTGCACGCAAATTATGTGCAACGAATATTCTAAAGTTGTATTTTTTAATCGCGTGGGACCCACCGTATATAAAGTGGCCGTGGCTGATTGTGAGTGTACTATGAGCATTTCTCTTTTCTTAAATATGATTGATATGATTAAATTATCTAGCTATCACAATACTTAAAAATAAATAAATATATGTTATTTCATTGAAAAATATTGTCGATTGCATAAATATTATAAAAGCTTATTGGTTAAAAGCATGATGATATTATAGTTCATAATTCTCGATCATTTTCGTTTATTTTATATCCATTATTGATATTGTGCATAAGAGAAATTAGTATTTTTCGGCTTTGTACAATTATGTACCTTTTAATTTTAAAGTGAGAAATTAATTTTTAATTTATTGTGGAATCAGTTCGATTTGATTGGCATTTCTAATTTATTTTGCTCACCTTTTAACACTTGAAACTTTATATGTTTCACCAAAAGGGGAAAATGTTTTTAACGTTGGACTTTATCAATTAACGGTATTTAGTAAAACTACTATGAAATTGTTTTTGCAAAATAATAAAAAGTTTAATTTTAATTCACTCATAGTTTAATAGTAAAACTTAGCAAATGCCTCAAATGAAATTGGTGTGAATTCTGATGAAGTGGCGCGCTCAACCTGAATAGATAGAATCACATAAGTACTCGATACGGTGTGTTCATGCTATGGGACGGAATGGAAGATATGGAATTCCGTGGCGTATGAGCCTCATCTTCTAGCAGTAGTGGTTTTGAACTATAGCATTGATGGATTTGAATTTCTGATGTATGATATTGAGCACTGGGGGTTGAAATGAGTCGAGTCAGTTCATGAGTTTTTTTTTTTGGCTCGGTTCATTAACAGCTTGATAAGCCGACCTCGTGAGCTCATTAATCAAGCTTGAGCCAAGTGTTTGAACTCTTAAATGAGCCAAATTTGAGATTACTTAGTTTGATTCATTAACTCGTGAGCCGACTCGATTATAATGTATCCGCTACAACAAAAGTATGTTGTTACTTAAGAAAATGTATCCGCTACATCCTTGGAGCCAAATCCAGAAAAAAGATAAAAAAAAAAAAAAGGGAGCCGAATAAGCATGCTATTAAAATTTGTGTGAACATAATTTTATATTATAAAGTATTCTATTTTCATTATATGAATACACACCAAAAATAATATAACAAACTACTGTAATTATTACATTATATTTTAAAAATAAATAAATGTATAAAATAAATATAATATGTTCAATCTAATAATTTATAAGATAATTATAATTTGCTTCTCATTGAAATTTAATTTTTAATATAAACTTGTTTTTTATTTTATTTATTTAATTTTATTTTTACAGTATAATGTATGGATATATAAATTCTCCTCTTAAAAATATCAAACATTGAGAAAAGAAAAGGAATTTTATGTTTCATACTTTTTTAAATAATTATGTTTTATGTTTTTTAAAAAATAGTGACAGGTTATAATAAATAAAATAGATGGAATATTATATATGATGTATAAATAAAGAATTTGTAACAAAATTGTTTAAGAACAATCAAATAACTATAATATATTTTTTAATTTAAAAAAAAAAGAAAAATGTTACTTGTACACCATTACAATCGGCTACCATTAGCCACCGTCAAAGAACCCAACTAAACAAATAAAAAAACTCACTCGAATAAATCAAAAAACCCAGAGAAATAACAAAAAAATAACTTAATGATAATTAAAAATTCACTAAATAATCAAATGAATTCATTATAAGTATGATGAGAATGAAAAAAAAGCATAAAAAATATATTATTTTTTTCCTAAAAATAATACTTTTATCATTAAATTTTTATTAAAATAACACATATTGATACTAAAAATGGATAAAATATATTATTTTGTCAATTTGTAGTTGTTATTTGAATGAATTTTTTTGTTTATTTGATTGAGTTTTTTATTTGAATGGATTTTTTTGTTTATTTTTGTTTATTTGAATGGATATTTTGGTGTTAAGGGAGTTGAAAATGAATAAGGATTTCCAGTTTCTGTTGTTCAGCAGAGAATGTGTAAAAATCATCCAATTTCACTTTAATTTCATCTGATGTTTGATATGAGAATATTAAGGATTCATAAAGGATGTTGGACCTGAACATTGAAATGGCTACAACCCCTTCTGTAATTAACTTTTCCACGCTAGCTTCTCTTGCACATCTGTTGAATTCGCACGATAGTCCAGTGTGTTTGATTACAGTATGTATTTCCTATCCCATATCTCCCTTTACACTCCGTATCAATTCTGTTGCAACTAATTTGCCATGTCACCAAGGAGAGTATATCCCCTACATCGCCTCTCTATCCTATAATAATAAAAAACAGTAATAAACCTTATTTAATAATAAAATAAGTTTTAAATAAAAAAATTAATAGTATAAAAATTCAACTAATATAAGGCATCAAACGAGCCTTTAATTAAACTATTGTTTCTGCTTTTCTAGAGAGGAGCAGAAAATTGAAAAATTGGCGGTAAATATCAATCCTCACACACTCCTTGAAGTCGTCCATCTCTTGATCTCAGCTCCAATCATTCCTATACTCTACATAAGCTTCCTTTCACCCACTCCTCACACACACAAATCGTCCAACTCTCTCTTCTCTTTAGATCTAAGTTTCTTCTTCTCCAATCACCCCTGCTTCATGGAATTACAATTCTCCCATTTGAGTGAATGTTTTAAGAAGTTTCAAACATTCTATAAGAATGAGGTAGAGACTTTACATAGATATGAGAAGTTTGAGAGGTTGGAACTGGAGTTGAAACCTCTATCCAAGTTGATAATGGAAGAAATGAAGATACTACTTACAGTGAGATTTGATGATTCTGCAGCAACGGTCCAGCAAGCATTCAGTACATTTTGCCATTATTTTCTTACTAATCCAAGGTAAGAGATTATTTCTATGTCTTAGATTCAATTAATTGTCCTTGGTTTTATTAGTTTCTACATCAGCAGTTTACTTTTAATGGAAAAAATTTTGTACACATTTTATTTTTCCGGAATTCATTTCGTTCTGTAAAATTAATCTTCCATTGCTCAAATTACAAAACCACCAACACCAATAGGTCTGACTCCATACGCCGACCAATACTTATGGAACCTCCACCACGGAAGCCATCGCACGCGCTCTAACGCGCCTCTAACCGCCAAAAATCTCTCTCCATTTCCTTTCTCTGTTCTGGCTCCGTTTTACAATTTCCAAGCATCCGTTAACGACGCCGCCACCACCATTCGGTCCGCCGATTTCCTCTTACCAAGACACCCAAACCGTACTCAGTTCTGAAGTCTCACGCGCCTGCACGGGCCTCTGAGGTCTCTGCGCGATGGGGCTTCATCCGGGTGGAGAAGAAGACTCCGACCCTGATTCAGATCCGTCCTCTAACCCGGTCCACATGTAGCCGTTAGATCAGAAGACTCTGTTCTGATCGAACGGACTTCATTTGCTCCTGTTAGATTGAAACACAGCCGTTAGATCTACTTTTTAATCCAACGTCCTCGATTGTGCCACGTGGAACAGTTTCTTCAGAAGCGGTTTAGCCCGCATCCATGTCCGACCCGCTTACCTTGCTGCTGACCCGATGACGTGGCTCTGCCGCAGACGTGCCTCCTCTCATGTTGCGCCACGTGTCGCCCATTGCTGACGCATCATGCTTATGTAGCATGCTGACGTGGCGCAGATAAATTAGAAAAAAAAACATATTTAAGGTTTTTTGACGCTCTGATTCTATTTTTGGGCTCCGTTTCTCCGAATTCTACTCTCATTGTACAATATTTAGAAATCATTGGTCTTCATTACTGCTTCCTGGTTTCGTCCAAATATTATTATTGCTTAACTGGTTCCCTCCTAGCTAGGCTCCATTCCTGTTTACCTGGCTCCGCCTGGGTCATGTCGCCTTTGTTGATTACATGATTTTATCCAGATTCTTTTGCTTACTTACTTTTGCTCAAGTTTCATTACTGTCGCATGGTTCCGCACAGGCTTGTTGTCTGGTTCCACCCAGACTTCCCGTTATTATCTGGTTCCGTCCAAACTTTCTGTTACTTCCCTAGTTACGTCTAGGTGTTGTTACTTCTCTGGTTCCGTCCAGACTCCATGTTGCTACCACCAAGTCTCTATCAGTCTTCCGTTTCATGATCTGCTGTTGTAAGTCAAATCACCTCTTCGACATAGTGTTGTGTCATCAGCCGCATCGGTATCGTCGATTTCTCAAGAACTTTTACATCTCCAGAGTTCTCTGGCAGTATTGACTGCACCTCTCCGATCACCGAATTATTATCTGTTTTAATTTTTCATGTTGTATTAATTTTTGCATTTTGTATATGTATTTCTGTTTGTATTTCTTGTCGTTGTAATAAGTTGCAAACTCAAGTTGTCTTCCGTCTACTTGAGTTTGAGGGGGATTCTAAAATATATCATTTCCCCCACCATTATCACTACCTTTCCCTACCTCTACACCCACTCCATCATTATCATAATCACCTAATTCTCCACTAAACCTAAACACACAACTATTTGTCTCCCATATGCTCTTTTATCTATCTCTCTGTCTATAAATTGTATTGTATTACCTCAAGAATGTACAGATAACCAAGAACATCAAGTTATATTGTATTACAATTTCATTCAATTGTTCTTTCAATTATTATTCTGAGTTATCATCATGGTTTGGGTTAAAATTCATGGTAGAGTAGAGAAAAAATAGTAGAGAATATTGAGAGAGAAATCAAATAAGATATTATATTAATAATAAAAATTGTTGTTACAATAATGATGAAATGCACCTCTTTATATAGAGGCGATAGAAGATTAATCAAATTAAATAAAATCTTAACAAACCTAATCCTAACCAATTTATTTTATCCTAATATTGTCTAATAGCCCCCCTCAAACTGAAATGCGGTTGAAATTAATCACTTTCAGCTTGAACACGATTAAAATTACAATCAAATGAAAATATAACTGAATTTTGAATTCCCGAATGACTAACAACTTTGCCTAATAAGATTGAACTAAAATATCTTAACTGAATTTTGAGTTGTTGAATGACAAACTAAATTGAAATCTGAAATTAAAATCAATATGAAGGGAGTCGATCCTGTCAAAATAACATCGATCGAAAGTAGCTCCAAATGGGCTCTACAACTCCAAATATGAAAATGTCCTAACTCGGGATCAAGGGAGGTCGGAATGACATAATCAAACAAAGCTGCTCCTCGAAGAATGAGAATGGAGTGAGTCGGCTTGCCGGAATGATCTTCGGTCAAATGTCGCTCCTCGAAAAAGATGAACGAATTAGGAGTCGTGTCACCGGAATGATCATCGGTCGAGATAACGCTCCGAAAATCACTACTAGTAAAGTGCGAATTTCCGACGAATTTTTTGTCTTTTCGACGACAATTTTTTAAAAGATGTCCGTCGAAAAAACGCTCTTTTCGACGGTTTGTGAATTAATTTCTATCGGAAAAAAATTATTTTTTCGATGATTTTTCGGCGGCTTTTGATCGATAACTATGGTCTAGTTACGACGGATTTGACCTTTTCGACGGATTTTCACTTTCTATATGCAAAAGTTTTTGACGGATTTCCGGCGAATTTTTTTAAAATTTTTTATTATTTGTTTGTATTCCTTTCCGACGGCTATTTTACTGAAAAGTGATTTTTTTTCAATTACTACCTGATTAACAATTTAAAAATTCAGATTAAATTATACAAATTAAAAACAAATAAATATATATTATATAGAAATTGAAATAATGTTATATAATAAATATAGTAACAGTACAAATATAATAATGTTGTAGTGCAATAAAATGTATATAAAGTACATCACAACAAAACAGAGAAAACAACTGAAATAGACTACTCGTAGTCCTGATCGTCATCACCGCCATCATCATCATCATTATTTTATTTAATTTTGTAATAAAAATATATTTATATATTCAATTATGTTTTATTAAGTCCATTTTGACAGAGTTTACGATATGCCTAAGAAATTTCTCAAACCAATTGCCGGAGATAAGGACCGGTCTCAGACAAAGTCATCTATCCTAAGGTTTATAGCAACATACAATATAATCATAATAATTACCTAACTTAATCATAAATATAAACAAGAAACATCATAAAGCAGCATACTTATTATTAAATAAACAAAAAAAATCAGAAATAAAAATTAACTTAAAAATTACAAAAATATAAAAATTAATAATGAGAAAATAAAAAACTTTAAATTAAAAAATAACATAAAAATATAAAATAAAAATACAAAAAAATATTAAATCATTTTTTTAATTTTAAAAAACAGAATATATAAAAATTATTGTTTAAAATTACATTTTTTTAATATTAAATAACAAAATATAAAAAACAAAATATACAATATATATAAATTACATTTTTTTTAATCAGAATATTAAAAATTTAAAAAATTAACACATACATACCTTCCTAGGCGGCAGCGACGGCGGTGCAAGCGGCGGGACAGGGGGTGGGGCAGGCGGCGACCACGATCTGGTGGCGGTGGCGGTGCACACCTGTGGTAGGTAAAATTATTTTAAAAATTAAAAAATAGACATTCTTTAATAAAATGTAAACAAAATAAAAAATAGAAAATTAGCTTTTCCGGCGGCGGGACGACGACGGCTTGAAGGTGGCACAGTGGCACGACGATTGTCTATGGTGGAGAAAGAGAGTTAAAAAATTGTTAAAAAAAAGGATTAATCGGTACAAAATGTAGATCTCCTCACCGTGATCACAATGATGTATTTTTTTTTTCCGGCAACCACCGTCCATGGCGGCGAAATCGCCGGTCAAAGCGGCGGAGAGAGAAATAGAAGAGAGAAAGATAGGACTCTGTTGAGGGGCACGACAAAGAAATGAGGAGGGGGAGCCTGGGCTCGTGTTTAAGCGCGGGTTTTCGACAGAAATTTGAAATACCTAACCCTAATTTTTAGTTCGGATTTCCGACGAAAATTTGAAACGTAACGGCATCTTTTCTTCCCGTCGGAAACCCGCCGAAAATGTCAAACAACTTCCGACGAATTTTCGACGAATTACGCAATAATTTTTTTTTAATTTTTTTAAATTACTCTTTTCATTCCCGTTGGAAACCTGTCGGAAATGTCAAACAATTTCCGGTGGTTCCGATGAATTACGCATTAAAAAATATTTTTTATTTTTTATTTTTTCTAAATTACTTTTTTCATTCTCGTCGGAAAATTGCTAGAAATTGTTTGAAATTTCCGGCGAGTTTCCTACGAATTAAGCATAAAAAAAACTTTGTTAAATATTTTATTTTTTTAAAACTACTCTTTTCATTCCCGTCGGAAAACCGTCGAAAATGTCAAACAATTTCCAACAGATTACGCATTAAAAAATATTTTTTTTATTTTTTATTTTTTTTAAAATACTCTTTACATTCCGTCGGAAAAATGCTGAAAATTTTTGCTGGAAGCTTTTTGTGTGTTCCTGCGCATTTTTTGACGGATTTTTCGACGGCTCTTCATGCGCTTTTTCCTTCAGCTTTGTCCATAATAAGTTCCGTCGGAAACTTCCGACTAGAAAAAAATTCGTCGGAAATTTCCTTCGGAAAACGACGTGTTTCTAGTAGTGAATGGGCTCTATGGGTCCATGTATGAGAAAATCCCAACTTAGGAGATTAATCAATGACAGTGGTTCCTAGTTCGATGATGTCTTCAACCTTCTTAGGCTTCTTCGATCTATCTATCGATGTCTCCACGACGCTCATTGTAAAGGAGATTAACGTCATAAGACGACCACTTGACAGGAAAAATTATAAGAGAGGTTAACGTAATAAGACGGCTTCTACCCCTCGGTAGGAACAAACAAAGCCTTAACAAGGGTAAATGAAAAAGAAAATTTTAATAATGAAACAGAAATATGTGTTGGGATGCATGAATTTTTTATGTGTTTGGCTTGATAAAAAAGACAAGAAAGTAGAGAAAATTAAAACTGCTCTGCTAATAAAGCTTAGTGTGCAGCGGAAAGGTGGTCCTTCACGGAGGATGATAAGACCCTGATACTGTGATAAAATTCATAGTAGAGCAGAGAAAAAATAGTAGGGAATATTGAGAGAGAAATCAAATAAAATATTATATTGATAATATAAATTGTTGTTACAATTATGATGAAATGCATCTCTTTATATAGAGTGATACAAGATTCTAGAGATAAAATCAAATCGAATCTTAAGAAATCTAATCCTAACTAATTTATTTTGTCTTAACTAACGACTCGACAGACACTTCCGTGCCTGTCAAGTCGTTTTTTTATTTTTTGATAAGTGTTTTATGAAATAATATTATTTAATTTAATTTTATTGACAATTTTTTTATAAAATAATACTATTTAAATTAATTAAATTCTCTCAAATTTTATTTTAATTTATTAAAATATTAGTATAAAATATAAATAGAAAGAGAGAGAAAATTTGAATAATATAAGTTATAAATAGTAGTTACTTTTAAATTTTTTTAATTTGTTTAATCTATTTTGAGAGATAAAAAAATAACTAATTTTTTGAATATTCTCTTTATAAGAAACTAGCGTCTTGTCGGGCACTCCGTGCCCGTCAAGACGCTTTTTTATTTTTTTTTGTCAATTTATGTTTTTTATTTTTTGAATTTTTTCTCATAATAATGGATAAAAAATAATAAATAATATAGAAGATGATAATTAAAGGAAATTATATTTTTTAAAAAAAAATCATCATAATAAATTTATATGTAAAAGAAATGAGGTAGTTAAAATGTAATTTGAATTGAGAGAGTTGTTATTCTTTTTATTTATTTAATTTTTTTAAGTTTTTTATTTAATTTGAATAGAGAAACCAAAAAGTAACTAACTTTTTTTGACAATTCTCTTTATAAATGGTATAGATGTACATATGCTCTAATAATTTGTAATAGTCACCTCTCAAACTTTTCTAGCTGCAGCTTTACATTGGTCAATGAGAAGAGTACATTGCTTATTGAATTTGCTCTAGCCTCCTTCACGCTCTCCATCAGAGCAAATCCTAACATCAAGGTTCTCCTTATTATTTCTAATTTTCATTGTAACATAGAAATAATGATTAGATACTGTGTTTTGAGAACTTAAATGATTTCAGGAGAGCACGGAGTTAATAAAAAAAATTATAACCAGCAAATGGATTGAGATTAAAGGATTTCAAGAGATAAGATCTTATCTCAACAAGATTGCTGTTTATCTGGACCGCAACAATAAAATAGAAGAGGTATTTCAATCTCAATATATATCTTCTATTGGAAGTATTTCATGCATATAAGTGATGGAAAAGTTACATTCATGAGCTATAAAATATCATTCATGATTTACTATTTCAAAATTGTTGCTTGCGAGAATAAGTGCTTGTTTTAATATGATTATCTTGAATAGAGAAGATTTTTTTAATAAAAAAAAGAACTTTTTATAGATGTTTGTGTAAAATTTTTAAGTAAAAATATAATTAGTAGAAAAAATAAAAAAAAATCTTTTTTGAGAAGTTAGAATTTTCATCTTTCTAAAAAGTGCCTTTTTTTTAATTTTAAAGAAGATATTTTAAAATAACTAGTAGTAAAAAAAAGTCATTAACAAATATTTACAATGACATATATTATCCTTTATTTCCTCTTAAGACTCATGAATTAAACTTTAAGCACATGTCCACTAAAACATAAAATTTAACACTACATTTAGGTGTTCTATTTCCTCAAGAACACTTGAATAATAACACAATTTGAGACGAGAGAATTACTACACCTTAATCATATAGAATTTACTAATATGTTAAGTTTCTGTTCTATTTAAATATGTTATATACAACTACTTCAATTTATCTATTATGTTATTTTGCTTATATATTACGAACATGATAACATGATGGAAAATTTCTTGCTTTGTCTATGGGGGCATGATAACACATATATTAATTCTTGAATATGTATAGACGTAATATATATCTTAGATTGATCATATTTACAAATCCAAGTTGCAAAAATTAATTCTAATTGAATATAAAAATGGACAATAGAATATGTTGATATAAAATTATTAAATAAAATATTTGAGTAACTCTTCTCAACAATGTATAATTCTCTCATATTATCCTATTTTTTTATGTCCTTGTGAGTAATTTTAAAATTAAAATAAGTGGTTAGTTCACTTGTCCGCTTAAGCAAGTGTCGGGGACTCGATCCTAGCCTTGTGTATGCAGCAACCCATTTCGGGTTGGGGGATACCATGGGAAAACAAAAAATAAATAAATTAAAATAAGTACTTTTATGAATTTTAAATCAAACATTCAAATTAATGTATAAAATACTTTTATAAATTATATCCAAATATAAATTTAGTTTTACTTTTTGAAAAGATACTTTTAAAAAAGATTTTTTAAAAAAAGTGATCCAAACGAGCCCTAAGGCTGCGTTTGATTGTGTGTACAGTACAGAAATACACATACAAATACAGGATTTTATGTGTTTGATAAAAAACATATACATGAATACAAATACACATATACAAATTTTTGTGTATTTTTTGTCCATTTTAAAAGTTGATACACAAATACAGAAAACTTGTACTAAGAATTTTATAAATTTTTTTGACCAACCGTGTCCCTCCAATTTTCAACTATTACCCACAAATACCCTTGACAGAATATTCATTCACTCTTCTCTCATCTCCTCGGCTAAAACACCATAATCAACGGAGAGAGAAAGTTAAACTCTCATATAGACCGTTTAAAAATAAAACGCAAAAATACACCTATAGTAAACCGAAACGTGGTGTATTGCATAAACTGGAACACCACGTTTCGGTTTATGCGCATATACAAAAAAAAATCGATTTATTTAAAATTGAATTGTGTTGCGTATTATTCATGTATAAATTATTAATATAAATAATGAATAACATAAAATAAATACTATAATCTATAAAATATTGAATAACATGAATTTTTCAGATATAATAGAAATTAAAGACTATATACTTTAAAGTATGAGATTTAACTATTTTTAAATAAATTATAAAATAAAGACTATAGTCCCAATATATACTAATATATACATATATACTAATATACTAACATTGCACGACGTTTGGACCGTCACATAAATAATCAAATACCATATTATTTCTAATTAATTTTGAAATATACTTTAAAATATGAAATTTAATTATTTTTAAATAGATTATAAATAAAAATTGTAGCTTCTAAAATATTGAATCACATGATTTTTTTTATATTGTAAAAATTGAAGGCTATATATAATTTCAAATCTGAGATTTTCATTTTTTTTTGTTGTATTATAAAATAAATACTATAGATTTAAAATATTGAATTACATGAAATTTTTACATATAGTATAATAAATGTTAAATGTATAATAAAAAATTCTAAAATACTTGTACATTATTCAACCAGATGATTGGATTTTAGTATATGTCCACTTTCTCATTCAATGGTGAAAATGAGTTTGTACAAATGTTTTATAAGCTTTTATTGTATACCAATTATTTTGCTAAATTTTTTTTTCAAAGATAAAAATTATAACTTAAAAATATTTTTATGATTTTTTTAGGGAGTATTTTCTTACTAAAAAGTTGACATGTAAAAAATATAGACATATCTTGTTTGGATGAAAAATATTTTGAATTAAGATATTGACAATTAAGAAAATACGGAATATATATTGATAATTATGAATGAGCTAGTGATCAAAAAGCTCAATTAGTTTTTATTGAAATTTTAGATTGTTGAATTATATTTATCTCTCTTAAATTTGACCACTATACATCTATATTCAAAATTTTATAATGTTTATTATTTATGAATTTTATACAAAATTATTTTATTAAATTATTTTAAAATATATTTATCCAATATATATTATATAAATAGTTTAATTTTAATGTATTAACAATATAAAATATTTTATATTGTCAACCAATCATAAATATTATTTTAAAAAAAATTTTAATTAGTGAATAGTTGAGTTAAATTTTTTGACAAGTTATTAACACATGATTGGATATCAATCATTGTTCTGAAAACCGGACCGGACCGGCCGGTTCGACCGGTTGAACCAGGAACCGGACCCCTGTCCGGTCCGGGTGAGCCTTAAAAATCGGAAAGTAAAAAACCGGTCAAAAATCGTGAAAATCGGTCGAAAACCGGCGAAAACCGGTAAAAAACCGGCTGAACCGATCGATAATATTAAAATAAAAAATTTTGAATTTTTAAAATTTAATAATTATTTTATAATAAAATATAATATATAATATATTTTAATTACTAAATTAAGGACTACTAAACCTCTAAATCTATTAAATGCTTTTATATTTCAACTTTCAATCATTATTTTAAATATATTTTAATTTTTTTAACATGTAATTCATCTTATGTCTATATATTTGTAAATAAATATATATATTATACATATTTTATTATATCCGGTTGAACCTTCGGTCGAACCGGTTGAACCTCTAAACCTCTAAACCTCTCTCTCGACCGGTTCAATGTCCGGTCCGGTTTTCAGAATCTTGATATCAATATATACTCACAGTACATTACAATTGAACTCATATATGAATTTCAAATAATATGGTATATAGCCTTAATTTTATAATCTGAATTTCGTATATATTGAGACTATATCCTTTATTTTATAATATATTTAAAATAGTTAAATCTCATACTTTAAAGTATATAATTTTTAATTTCTATCATATCTGAAAAATTCATGTTACTCAATATTTTATAAATTATAGTATTTATTTTATATTATTTATTATTTAACAATTTATACCTGAATAATACGTAAAATAATTCAATTTTATATAAATCAAATTTTTTTTATATATAAAACATAAACCGGAACAACCCGTTTCGGTTTATGCAACATAAATCGGAACGGAGTGTTCCGATTTATGCATTACGTAAAACGGAAGAGCCTTTTCCGGTTTACTATAAATGCAATTTCGCGTTTTCTTTTCATATGTTGTATATCAGCATATAACTCCATCTCTTTGACTATTATGGTGTTTTAGCCAAGGTTCTGAAAACCGGACCGGACATTGAACCGGTCGAGAGAGAGGTTCAGAGGTTTAGAGGTTCAACCGGTTCGACCGAAGGTTCAACCGGATATAATAAAATATGTATAATATATATATTTATTTACAAATATATAGACATAAGATGAATTACATGTTAAAAAAATTAAAATATATTTAAAATATTGATTGAAAGTTAAAATATAAAAGCATTTAATAGATTTAGAGGTTTAGTAGTCCTTAATTTAGTAATTAAAATATATTATATATTATATTTTATTATAAAATAATTATTAACTTTTAAAAATTCAAAATTTTTTTATTTTAATATTATCGACCGGTTCAACCGGTTTTTTACCGGTTTTCGCCGGTTTTCCCGATTTTTATCGGTTTTTGATCGGTTTTCACGGTTTTTGACCGATTTTTGACTTTTCGGTTTTTAAGGCTCACCCGGACCGGACAAGGGTCCGGTTCCCGGTTCAACCGGTCGGACCGGCCGGGTTTTCAGAACAATGGTTTTAGCCCATCTCCTCTATACACCATGGAAGAACCTTGAAGCAGTGGCCAGAACCGCCACGAGGCACCACCCACAACAAGCCATCCTCTCTCGTCTTCCGTCCACCAATTGCAGAATGGGCATCGCGAGATGCAGATTCGCGTGCCTCCAACCTCTCCTTCTTCCTCACGTTGTTCCTCCGTCCGCTATTGTGCCTGCCGTCCTGGTGCTACTCTGGTTCGTGGTGATGCTCGGCTTCCATGTCTGCGTCTCTGTTCCTTGTCTACTCTGGCTATGGGGATTTTTGTTGCATTTGATGTAGGGTTTAAAGATTTGGGAATTTTGGCTGCAATTGATTTAGGGTTTCAAAAATTGGGGATTTTTGAGTTTGTTCAATGATTTTTTCATTTTATGATTTAGGGAGTTTGTTCTCTTTTTTTATCTAAGTTTGATTTAGAATTTGTTGCTATTGGAGAAGAACATGGAAGATGGTTCCAGGTTATACTAAGAGTATTTAGGACTTTTAAATTAAAAGATTGTATTGTATATGGTAAGACAAACATAATACATGATACAAAATACATAAATATCATTGTCTTATACAATTTAAATAAACACAATATAAAATATAGAAAAAATTGTGTATATGTATTTTTTGTATGTGTATTTTTGCATTGTACTATCTTGTATAATAATCAAACACAGCCTAAATGTACATTAATCAAGTACAAGTATAAAAGTTCCTCTCCTTATTGCCTTTTGTATGAGCTCTCTCAACAGGCTGCAAAGGTCATTAGCCTCAGCTTTAAGACGTGGGGTCTATGCTTAAAAGATCATCAGGCTCATATGACGAAAGTGAAACTCAAAAATTTTCTAATATCCCATTGGAAACAAAGCGTTGCGCTCTTAGAGCTTCTCTATCTCCTTAAGGATATAACAAAATTAAAAAAAAAATAGTTGAAATTTTTGTCAACTGGTCCGATACTATTGACCGAGTTGAAGATTTCCTATTCCCCACGGATTCATTGAACAAATGGGTGAAGGTATTTTCTCAAAGCATTAAATATATACCTGACAGTTTTATGTTTTAAGTTAATTAAATTCTTTCCTCTCATTTTTATAATATGATGATGCAGATAGAATGTGAACAAGAGAGAGTTGATTCTCTTACCTTATACTCTCTCTTGTTACCTGTAGGATTACCAAGGAGCAAACTTGCAGTCATCTTAGAACAGGCATGTTAGCCAATATTTCCTTTGCTTAGAAATTTTATGATTGTTTTCTGCCATGTACTTAATCTGTATATTGGACCTTTTGTGAATGTGTATTGGCAGGCACTTATAGCATATGAGAAAGTGTGGCCTAAATACCCTGAATTTTCTCATAAAATGCAAATGAAAATTACGGATATTCTCCTGCAAGATATATATATATCTCCAGATTGTTGTTTTCAGAAGGCACAAGTTCTAGTAAAGAAGGCAAGTGCCTTAAGGATTTATGGGCCTGATGGTCTTGGTCACTGCATTCAGTGTTTCAATGAAGCAATAACAATTATGGTAGGCTATTTGGTGCTTCTTGTGTGAATTCATCAAGTATCTAATCTTTATTACTAAATATTTCTACTGTAGATGTATGCACTGTTCATACGAAACTATTCTTCTTCAACAGGAGAATTCTGGTGAGACAGGAATCGACAAACATGCCAATGTTCATCATGATCAGTTGGCTGTAGCCTACTGCCTGCGTGCAGTATTTACCCAGGAAGCTGAACCAAGCTCAAACGTAATTCCCACTATTCAGTTGAACCTTTTCTTTTCCCCTCCTTTTTTTGAAGAGGGTGGGGGGTGGGATTTCCATTGATGAAATGTCACCATCACATTCTGATCTTAGAATTAACAGTTTCCTTGTTGCTAATGTTCAGCTTGGTTTCCATTACATATATGTTTTGAGCAGCTTTGCTTCTTCGATATTTCCTTTTTGATATGTTCTCTCATTGTTTTATAGAGTATCTCTTATCCTACTAACCCTTTGCAAGCATCTCCTATGTCTTAATCAATTCCTTCTTTTACCATAAAAGCTTAGTTTTGTTCCTTTTCATTAAACAGAATATCTTTGAAGATATCAAGGCTGCATTGGATCTATGGTTAAAAATTTCTCATGCTGAGTGCTCAGTGGACAAGCTTTCTCTGCTGCCTGACAATATAATGATTCTAATGTATAATATGATTGACTTGTTACACCTCAAGGTCTGATTTACTTTTTTAATCATTTTGATTTATGTAGTTGTTGCATAAAATTTGTATATTGACTATATTTTGATTTCATTGGCATATCTTTAGGGTTTTTTGGGACTTTGTAACGATGCATACCGGCTGATTATGAAAATATTTGAATTGAAGAAGTTTTCAATTAAGGAGTGGTTGACCTTACTCTGGGGAAGTAGACGGCTAAGTCATGCGCTGTGTGCTTCACCTGTTTGTGAGGAATTCATTTTGAATTCTTCGACTCAATGCTGTGAAGTTACAGATGTTGAATTCTGGAAACGTAGTCTTCAAGAAAACCAGTCAATGGCAATAGGGTTTCAGCAGAATTTCTCATTTTTGTTTGCTAGCTCCAACACAAAACCCGACGTAATTGAAGTTGAAAAAGCTGCTAAAGAGCTTATTTCAGAGGTATGTTTGGTCCTGACAAATTATCATACTATTTTTAACCAAAATTATCACATTATTTCCTTTTATTTTTTTCGCAGGTTTCTGACCCATCCCATTCAACTTTCTTTGCTGCGAATATTTTATATGATTTATGTCCCAACCTTATTGCAAATGGACAATTAAAAAAGGTAATTAACAGGTTTTTATTCAAAGTAAATTCTCAACTTTATATATAATATTTGTCTACCCTAATGTCGTACGTACTCTATTAAAATTCATGGTAGATCATAGCAAAAATAGAAAATAGAGAGAATTTTAAGAGAAATTGAAATAAGAAATATTATTGATGATGAAAGATGATATACTAAGATGATGAAATAGTTACCTCTTTATATTGATATTATAGAATATTCTAAAAATTAGGTAAAATAAAATATAATCCTAACATATTTATCTATTTTTATCTTCTCTAATATAATATTATTTATTTTCTTTTTTTTTACTTATCAGGCTCTTTTTATTGCAAAAGAAGCCTTGACATTACATAAAAAGTTATTCCTAACATATTTGACCGAAGATGATGGGCATAATGGTCTTGAGACAAGAGTTCGAGAATCGGTTGCTAGAGCAATAATACAATTTGATTCGAGGAAGTTGGAATACTTCTATCTTAGTCCCTGGAAAATCATGCAATGTTATCTTCAGAGCATTCTTCAGGTTGTGGGGTTGTGGGTTTTATCAGGTATTTTTACAGTTAAATCTAATTAGTTAGAGACACGGTATTTATTATATTTCAATTTCATTTATATATGCAGGTAGGAATCATCCTTGAGAATATTGGTGATGGAGATAGCGCTCAAGAGTACCTCCAACTGGGAAAATACATGTCATGCAAATTTGACTTACCCCTGTTTACAGCTATTTTCTCTACTATTTTAGGTATTATTTTTACTTTCAGCCTTATTTGAATAAAGTTTGTTTTCTATTTTTAAGTATTATAAATTGATTTTTCATTGCTATTGGTGTTATTTCTTAGGAAAAATTTACATTGAAAAAAAGCAATGGAAAAAAGCCAAAGAAGAACTTGAGAGTGCTAAAAAGTTTCTAAAGGATAGCGGAACAACATTGTGTTGTTCTAAGTGCAAGTTGATTTTTGAAGTAACACATCACCAATATTATGGAGATTTTTATCTAAACAACTCTGACATTGATAAAGGAATTCGTGCTTACATGTCAGCTCTGGACATATTATATATTTCTGAGTGGAAAAACTCTATAAGCTGTCCTGATGAAGATGACAATGATAACTCTGCAACATATAGTACAGCGGAAGCAAAAGTTTTGGGAAGTGGGTTGCTAAATAATTTCATTAATTTTAAATGGGAGTTTCTCCGGAGGCAACTTTCATTGAAGCTGCTCATTCGATTAGGTATGAGTGTGATTTCATATTTTCTGTATTTTGCTCTGTGTGAATGCTCACATTGATCAATACACATCTGTTGCCTTTCACAAATGACAATACACTTTTAATTACTTTAAAAGTTGTCAGTACAATAGGTTTGCTTCCCTTGGAATGGAGTATGAAATTAGTAAGTTATGTTTGCTGGTACGTTTGAGGACATTTTTCAACATAGTTGATGAGCTAGGATGCTTCAATTGAGAACATTTTCTCCATGCATTTTGCTGACTTTCCAGTAATGAGAAAATGTAGACAGGTTGACTAACTTTGTATTTTGAAAAATTCTTAGCTGCTGCCACATCATTCAATTTTTAATATGTAATTATATGAGTTAATTATAGTGGAATAGAGAATGGTTAAGTTTTATCTTAGGACATAAGGTAGTTATATTTTGTTTATATATAAAAAATTGAGTGGTGCATAACAAAAAGATTTTCTATTTTCATTTTATTTTTATTTTTTAATTAAATAAAATTAAACATTTTCATTTGTATTTTCTATTTACAATTAAAATGATTGAGAAATTTCTCTTTTTCAAGTAAGTCATGCATTTATTTTTGGAATAGTTGTTTGCTTTTTCATTTTTCTCATTATCTAACACATTTGTTAAATCACAGTGAAGTGCTTTGCAGATCTCGGTCAAGATGATAAAACATGTCACTTTCTTGGGCAAAGTATATCTGTTCTGGCCAGCAGAAACCCGTTCCATCTCTCATTTTCTCCCTTCGCGTTAGATCTTTTTCAGCATGTGGTCCCAAAGGAGATCCCACGAGATATATTTGCTACTGAACGTGCAGAAATAGTTTATGAAACATGTTGGTGGTTGTTGAAGAGCAATCATTCCAATGCTACGAGGTATTTGTACTAACAAGTACTTTTCATACTTTGAACCCTTCATGGGTCCAATGTACCTTTTTTTTTCTGTTTAGAAAACAGAACTACAAGTGGACATTGGCATCCAACTTAGCTCATAGATTGGCAATAGTGAAGTTGTGACTATCATTGAATATGACAGTACTGATGTGATTTCTGAACATGTCTAGGTCATTCAAAGGTGGTGTTTGGTTGTATGTTTGTACTTTCGAATCAATGTGCTTGCTTCACAGGAGCAGCCTCTAGATTGTAATATGGATGTCTTCGTTAAAAGCTTTATTTCCAGGAACATGTTTTCTTGTGATATTTTGTAGAATATTCTTTATTTTTATCACTTTTCTTGCATGGTCACCGTTGATTTGGTCTTATTCATTTTGCACATATTTGGGGCGGGGGGAACCTCCAACTGTGAGGTTAAATTTCAAGAGTTAAGTGCAGTGTTGACAGGAAACCAATGGATCAGATTCTGATAAAAGACAAGCACTTGTATAAGAGTTGTTGATTTTTCAGGATTTAGTGATGGAAATCTCAAGTAAACTGTCATTGTTTACTCAATTATGCTTGATGTTTTGGGAACAATACATAACTATCTATTACTTATGTAGACTGTTAACCTTTCGATTTTGCCTTTCAGGAACATTTTCTGTGATAAATCTTCCATCTTGTTTCAAGTCCTCCCTTGGCTAAATGTAGCCTTTGTACTCTCTCGTGAGGTTTCTCTAACTTTTCAGAAGGTCATCTTCTCTCAATTAATGTCATTACTTAGTGACAGTTTCTCACTTAATTAGTTTAATATTTTAGTAACTTAGTGTTGACTGTTGAAGGAGTTGTATATGTGTACATATAAAATGATCATGACAACATGTTTTGTCTGAATACAGATTGCAAAACAGTTCTCTGTTGTGAGATTATCTGCAATGATTTTGCATTACTTTGTGGAGGCAACAGCATGTTGATTTTCTAAATCATGTTTATGTTATCATCCTGCATTCTTTTATCATTTGAACTTGCTATAAGTTATAACCTTATCATGATAATAATATTGCAACAGGTGTCTAAATTACTTGCTGTGATGTATCTTTATGCCTCGTGTGAGCAAGCTTCTCTGTCATCTTTTAGCAAACCTTTGGGTGAAAACAGTTGGGCTTCATATTTCCATCAAGCTTCGATTGGAAGATGCACGGTACAACCCCCTTGTTAAGGCATATCTTTATTGCTGTCGAATTTTATGAAATTTGATCTGAGGCTTCTGTTTTAAGTGTTGACTTTTGAAAAGAAACACTAAATGTTGGTTTGGAAGATGAGAAACTTCTTGTGAGTTTGTGCTCATTAGTCATTATTATATTGTGCATATTTTTCAGTAATATTGGTTCCTTTCAATTTCAGGACTCAGATACGTGTAAACCTTTCATCAGAGAAGGGACATCCAACTTACTCAGGTTACACTTAGGCTTATTGCGTAATGAAGTGAAGCACCAATTTACTTACAGCCTTAAGCATTGCTCTCTGTTGATATTGCTTCCTGCAGGCTTGTCCCTGATACTGCTGAAGATCTTGCAAAATATGTGCAAAAGTTTTTGGATGGTCTTCCATCTACAGCAATCATCTGCATAAGTTTACTCGGACTGGATTATGCTAATCTACTTCAGAAATTGTTTCATCATCCTACAAGTGTCAAAGCATGGATGCTGGTGTCACGGCTGAGCATTTGGAGTGAACCTGTTGTAATATTACTGCCTTTGGATTCTATTTTACGAGGTATCTAGATCTTGCGGACCTGCACGTAATGCATCTAATCTAAGCATTGGCCTTATTATTATATTTAACAAGGTACTTCTAACTGCCAGATTCAGATGATGATTCAGGCATTCCTCCTCCGCTCGCGAAACCTAGTACACCTTGGCGTTGTCCATGGAGCTTTACGGTAGTTGATGATGTGGCTCCATCGTTCAAAACAATCATGGAAGAGCATCACTGCTGGCAAGAAGATGTAAAACAGGAATCTTTATTTTGGAAGAGGAAAGAGAATGCTGACTATCGTCTTAAACAATTGCTAAGGTGTGCTTCCTCCTTATGATTTCATGAGTTCACTTGCATTGTGACTTTGGCTAATGGGCTCACTTATTAGTGTATTTTGCATCCTTCCTTCATAGTTAAGCAACTTGAATTGGATGAGGCAATCACTTTGTATATTCTTTATTTAAGGATTCTAAAAATTAAAAACATCTCTGTAAACAATAATATCATGTACACGAATAGAAGTTATTTAAACTTTAAGTAACTAATTATTATATTTTTCTCAACAATTGTCATACCTTACCAGGAACCTTGAAGATTTATGGCTTGGCTCCTGGAAATGCTTGTTCCTAGGAGAATGGTTGAACCACAAGAATTTTGACAGGGTGTTTAAGAATCTTGTGAATGATCTAAAATCTAAATGCAAATCGGATGTAAACGAGGGTCTTCTTAAAGTTATTCTACTAGGAGGATCCAAATTTGTTTGCAAAGGTACAGCAAGGGTTTCACTGCTATGCTCAAAGAAAGATTGCTACATGGCTAAAGTTGGTTGTCGTAAAGATGCAAGAAGTGCGATATTGTTAAATAATGCAGCCAATGAATTTGAAGAGTCACCTGAGGATCTTTTTAAACTGTTAAATGATGCATTGCATGTGCTGATAGTGGATGAGCCTGCGAATAGAGAGCCACTAATTCTTCTGTTGGATCATGAGGTGCAGGTAAGCAAAGTGTTTTCTGAGCTAATAGCTGTTAGGACTTAGTTTCAAGTATCAAGCTCTACTGTATGTATGTTTTGGAATAGATCATATAGCAATATGGTACAGTTTAATTAACCTCTATTTGTTAAGTTAAAATTCATGCTTCTAAGTGAACATGTGCAACAGTTTTTTCTCATTTCACAACTTATTTGATTGACAAATGTGCTTTGCAGTTGATATTCAAAATAGCAGCATCTTTAACCAATGTAATCAGATTGTTTATTTCTAATTCCATGATTTTCTGATTCCAGATGCTTCCTTGGGAAAATTTGCCCATTTTACGAAAACAAGAAGTTTATCGGATGCCTTCACTTGGCAGCATCCTTGCTGTTCTTGATCAGGATCCGTTTCCTTCTATAGACCCGGAGGATGCGTTTTATTTGTTAAATCCAGATGGTGACGTAACTCTAACAAGACTTAAGAAGTGGTATGAGAAGCGTAAGCCGAAGGTAATTTAACTTCTCGAACTTATACCAATATGAGGGAAGAATTTGTATTGTTTTCACTTTTTATCTTTACTTTTGGTGAATAATTAATTATTCTCGTGTCTGTTATCTCACAGGGAAAGATGGATTGTAAACCCACCCCGGAAGAATTTGGTTCAGCATTAACAAGCCATGACCTTTTTATATATGTTGGGCATGGAAGTGGTAAAACTTCACTAAATATCTAAGATAATAGTTATATAACATTTTGTGGGTAATTTATTTATATATGGAAGATATATGAAGAATATACTGGTATATGGAGTTCTGACTGAAGTGATGGAAATGTGAAATTTTAAATAATGCCTTGGCCGATTAATCACTTTGGTAAAAAATGTCCAAGCCATTTTTTTCTGATGTCATTTCACTCTCTCTTCAGACTCATTGCAGCTTTTTGGGAAAGGTTGCAGGCTTTTGAAATAATGCCTTGGGCATCATTTCATGTAGCAAGGCACGCCTCAGCAGTGTGGCAGGGACATGTACTGTTAAAAAAATGCCTAAATGCTACTAGCAATCCGCATATCATCAAGCTACTCGGATAGAACTCCATAACCATTCTCTTTTCTTCTCATATTGTTCATTCATACAAAAATTGTCTTAGGCATTTTTTTCATCTTTCACAATGAGTGATGTAACCATTAATCCAACATTACATGTATCTGAAATTATTCGTCCTAATGGTGTAAGTATTACGTTAACTATTTCATTTTTTATAATATTAGTGAGATATATTTTAAGATATAAAAAAATTAATTTAAATTTTTTAAGATTTCTGTTTTTTGTTTAATGCATGAGGTATAGTATTATGTTAATATGTTTTAAATTTTTAAATATTTTGTTTCATATATTTTTGTTTAGTAAGATATAGTATTAAGTTATTTGTTTTGTTTAATTCTTTTTTTTTAATTTTGTTTTATTTAATTTAACTTTGCATAAAATTAATTTAATTTAATTTAATACTATTCTTTTTAATACTATTTTTAATTCTATTTTTAATACATTTTTAAATATGTTTTAAAATTTTATTTTAAAATTTAATTTAACTTTTGCATAAATTAATTTAGTTTAATTCTATATTTTTATTCTGTTTTTTATAACTAAATTTTACTTAACTTTACATAAAATTCTATTTTTTAATATTGTTTTTTTAATTCTATTTTTGGTTGAATTTAAGTTTACATTATCTAAAAATAATTTAATTTAATAATATTTTTAAAATTATATTTTTAAACTAAATATAAATTAACAACGCATAAAATTAATTTAATTTAATTTAATAGTGTTTGTTTAATTGAATTATAAATTTTTACTATGGTATTTGCATAATTATGTTTTTTTGTTTAATTATTTGTCCTCATATGCTAATACAGATGGAGATTGTGAGGACCATGCGTGCACGTCATCTAACAATGCAACGCCCAATTATAGATATTGATAATGAATTACGACAAACGAGATTTTATCATTTCTCAAGATTAATTAGTATGGAGGTGAATTGGCATATTATAACTGCATTGGTGGAAAGGTGGCGTCCAGAAACCCATACGTTTCACCTCCCAATCGGTGAATGCACAATCACATTGGAGGATGTTGCTTGTTTGACTGGACTTAGAGTTCATGGGTCACCGGTCACTGGAAGTACTAATCCTAATTTTGGTGCAGTACAAAACTTATGTTTTGAGCTGTTAGGAAGTTTGCCAGAACCAGGTGATCTAAAGGTTTCTGGTATTAGAGAAAGATGGCTTGTAAATTTGATGGGCTCAGTTCGCAATTTTAACAATGCTCACCAACGGGCATGTTACGTCCGAACATATATATTATGTTTGCTAGGTAAAGGAATAATGCCGAGTAAAAGTGATACTTATGTCCATGCAAAGTATCTACCATTACTTCGAGACATTGACCAAATTGGTCAGTATAGCTGGGGCTCAGCATGTCTTGCAATGCTCTATAGAGGTTTAGATCGTGCGACGCGATATGATACTGTAGATATCTGTGGCTGCATGGTATTATTGCAGGCATGGGCATGGTATCGAATGCCGTGGTTGGCTCCTAGGCCAATTCATCCGGTTGATTTTCCTCTTGCTTTAAGGTAATGATCATTACAATATTTTGAAAATATTTTTAAGCTCAATTGTATTATAATTTTTAATATTTTTAAAATTTTTACAGATGGTTGCAGGTTTACTATCCATCGGGGTATCTATTCAGAAATGTTGTTAATATTAGACAAGAAATAGATCAGATGGAAGCTAATGAGGTACAAATAGTTATACAACATGAATGATTTTTTTTTTTGTAATTAGAATTTCATTTTATGTGTGCATCTTATATTACAGTTTGTGTGGCAACCGTATTTGGAGGAAGAGCTTGACGGTCTCATTCCATTGGACTTCCGACATGAAAGTCCGGAGTGGAGGATGGTGTGCCCGTTGATATGTTTTGAGACGATAGAGTGGCATGCTGTTGACCGTGTAATGCGCCAGTTTGGATTTACTCAGCCTATTCCTGGTGCACCTCGCATGCTAGGACGATCACACAATGTGGATCTGAAGGGCACAAAAAAGACATATGATTGGAGGCAAGAACATGCAGAGTGGGTTGACTTATGGGAATATCGTGATGCCAATGTTATTATCAATGGCATTCAAGCTCAAAATTATTTTGCATCACAAGAGTATATGAATTGGTACTATGAGTTTGCAGGTAAATATAAAGTGTTAGAAATAAATAATGCATTGATAATGATAACGAGTATATTGATTGGTACTATAATTTTGCAGGTAATTAGCTATATTTGACCCCAACAATGGACTTGCCACATGATGATCAACAGCCACATCAACTCGACCCACAACAAATAAACGAAGAGCCACAACAACTCCAACAACAACACTATTCTGAGCAGCATTTTCCAGAACAACGTCCAGATTGGGTCAATCAAATAAGAGAGACTCCAACTCATCATAGTAGTAGCAGTGATGTGTCATTTGGGTGTAATTTTCACCCCAGTTCCAATTTTGACACAACTCAATCCTCTAACCATCCTTGGGTTGAACCTAACATGTCAACATCTCAAGCAGGAGGAGTGTACCAGCCAGATATATCGGCAATTGAGGGTCAAGAACATGGAGTCGAACAAAGAAGAAGAGGAGATCCTGATGGATATTTACGTGCTGCTGACCAAATTCATCCGCCTAATAGGTTGAGTTTTTCCCCATTTGGCGTAGGCGGTGAAAGTGTAGATTGAGTTTAGGATATAATGAGCTTAATGTTATAATAATATGTACGATGTTATCACTAATGTTGTTATGTTTAGATTTCATGTTGTTATATATATATTTGGTCTTCTTGTATTTTATAATGCACTAGCTGGTTAGTTTGATTAATTTTATATTTCATATTGTTACATTTTTATATTTCAATCTATGTAATAATAAAATCAATAATGTAGTTAGATAATAATGAAAATCATTAATACATTGAGGAGAATTTAGGGAATAATAATGAAAATCACTAATACATTGAGAAAAATTTAGAGGCTAGTAAATGTTACAAATACACGAGGACTAGGAGCTAGGTCCAGGAGCATGAGGACATCGACTACGTCTGTGTCCTTCACCTCGACAAAGACCACATCGACGAGAGCCTCGCATCTCATGACTATCCATTTCATTCAGGAAACGAGTAGATTTTGGTCGACCTTTGATTATGCGCTTCAACTGAAGATTGGGGCAAATTCTCGGACCAGTGTAGTGACGCCAAGTGCTTTCATTCCCTATTACTCCAAACTCTTTTTGTACACTTTGCAAACTTCTTCTGTCCTATAAACAGAATCAACATAAGATCCCACCTAATATTCAAGCTATTGCAACATGCAATTGCATGACAACATGGATATCGATATATCTGGAAATTGCCACAATCACAAACTCGGTGGTTCAGATCAACTTTATACTCTTCCCCATTGGATATCTTTTTAACATGAAAAGTTGTTGTTCCCTTTTCCATTTGACTAACAAATAGTCCTCTAGAATGACCATCATTTTCTTGGAGTCGAGTCATGACAGTTTCAGTAAAAATATGACCAGCATTTTTTCGAGCACATGTCTCCCGTCCTTTTATTACAAACAACTCTGCTAGTCGAAAGTATGTTGCCCTAACTATAGAAGTAATAGGAAGACTACGAACCCCTTTTAGCACAGAGTTAATGCATTCGACTAGGTTTGTAGTCATGTGACCCCATCGATATCCATTGTCATATGCTAACACCCATTTATCTCGTGGAATATCATCAAGCCAAGTTGTATATATTTCTCCACGTTCCTTCATTCGCTCATAATGAATATTAAACTCACCCTCAGTTTTTGAATATCCTGTAAATAAATAAATAAATAAATAAATATTTCAAGCAAAAAAATAATAGTTGTGTATAAATTTACAAGTGTAAATAAATTATAAATTTTACCCATGCATGTGACAAGTTTATGCAAATATGGTGCTTTAAACCTTCGATGAAAGTTTGCGGCGATATGTCTGATACAGAACCGATGAAATGCTCTTGGAGCTTCCCATTCCCCATTGCTTCTTCTTATTGCCGCAATAATTGACTCATGCCTATCAGATATGATTCCTACTCCATCTCTCGTCACAACATATTTGCGTAAGTTTGAGAGAAAAAAATGCCAAGCATCAGCAGTCTCACCCTCAACAATGGCAAAAGCAATTGGTATTATGTTATCATTTCCATCTTGTGCAACTGCCAATAATAGAACTCCTTTATATTTTCCATATAAATGTGTTCCATCAACTTGCACAATTGGTTTGCAATGTCTAAAGGCTCTGATGCACGGACCAAAACTCCAGAAGACCCGACGCATTATCTGGGCATCCGGGACAATAGAACCATCTGGATTGTAACCATCTAATAAATCCATCTCGACCACTGATCCTCGAACAGCATCGTACATGGCTATACACCATTGAGGCAAAGTTGCATACGAGGCTTCCCATCCACCATAAATTTTTTCAATTGCTTTTTGTTTTGCCATCCATGCCTTTCGGTATGTAACAGTGTAGCCGTATCGAGATTTAATCGCTGCAATTACTGATTTTACCTCAAAAGATGGGTCAGATTCTACCATTTCTTTTATACAATCTGCAATTGTGTCTGAATCTAACTTTGTGTGATCTTGAGAAATTCTTGTCCCGACACAAGTGTGTGCACCATTGTATTTCCTGATTTCCCAACAATAATGATTCTTTCTATAACTGGCTCTAACAAGCCATTGACAATCAACACCATAGTGAACACATTTTGCATAAAAAGCCATTGGTTCTGATTCCAAAACTTTATAATTTGTTCCCTTCAATAAATTGTAGTCTTTAATTGCTCGAATAACATTTTCTCTATTATTGAATTGCATCCCTTTACATAATTCACCATCTACACCAAAAGTCAATATTTAAATATAAGTTTATTTTATTTTATAATATTATTAATGATACATACATTATTTTAATAATAATAATGCACTACTACTGTTATTACTACTACTAATAATAATCTTAATATTATATCGTATAAAATAACAATAATATTAACAACTACTACTTGTAATAATAATAACAATACTTCTAATAATAATAATATTTATGCTACAGTACTAGTTCAACTAATAATATTATTAATAATATAATATAAAAATAAATAATAAATTAATAATATATATAATATCATAATAAAAATTTAATAATAATAATAACAACAATAATAATAATAACCACCACCACAACAACAACAATAACAATAACAAAAACAACAACAATAATAATAATAATAATATGAATATTAACATACCAGTTGATACAAATTCTGGGTTGTGACTAGCCGCATATTTTCAAGCTCCAGTAGACGAAAAAATGATGGTTGTTCATAAGTGTGTTGAATGGTGGATGTGTTGGGCACATCTTCATGTATTGGTTCTCGATTCAAATCAATTTCATTAGCGTTATCATCATCATCACTGCTTCCATATTCATCATCTTCAACCTCTTCTCCATCATTCTCACTATTTCTTCTTCTTCATTATTTTCTTGTTGATCAACAGATTGATGAAATTCTTTGAAATCGACGTACAACTCTATAGGATGATTTGTTGCTTGTTGATGAGTATGATGTATTTGAAACATATGTTGAAGATGATGATCACTTTCTATTACAAATGGTACATACTTCACAACCCCTCCAAGAAATAAAGCTGGACATCGATATGTTATTTTCTCTATCAACTTTGGCGTCCAAGGATTGATTTGTTGACAAAGAACACTCTCTAACTCCACAAACGTCATTGTATATGGAATAGAAAAAGACGAAGGATTCTCAGAAAAAAATTTTACACCCTCACTCATATCCGTACAAATATTTCCATTAAAATAGACTATGGTATTTGCTTCCATAATTTTTCTCTCGAATTTCTTTGTAATGCTACTATGTTATGGCTATGATGATGAAGAACGATTCTGTATTTATAAAGGGATTGAAGCAAAAAATGTCTAGAGCATTATATCATGAAATAATGCCTTAGGCATTATTTCTTTTAACTTGTCCAATCCATGTCATGAGTCATTGACACAAGCAACATGAGTCACTGACACAAGCAACGAGAGTCTTGGAAAAGATGATGCTGAAAAAATGCCTTGACCATTCTTTCATCTTCATTATGATATAATGCCTTGGCCATTTTTTCCTCCAATTTCCACACTTCGGTGCTTTCTCCTCAATCTCCATAACAAGGTATATATCACTCTCATTTTCCATATATAAAAAAAGGACCCACATTTTGTCATTTCTTGCACTTGTGTCATAAATTTATAATAACGGTGTGTGAATGTGTTTATTCACAGGAGAACAGTACTATCCCTCTTTTAAGATTCAGAAACAAGAGAAATGTGCTGTCCCTGTTCTGATGGGGTGCAGCAGTGGTTTATTGAAATTTTCTGGGAGCTATGCATCAAATGGTACTCCCCTCTCATATCTTCTGGCCGGTTCTCCGGCCATCTTTGCCAATCTGTGGGATGTATTAAGCTATGAAATGGATCGACTCACTGCGGTCTTGATCGATGAGTGGCACAGAGTAAGAAATGAACTTCCAACAGAGTGCTTGCAATGCAAGAGTGAAGGTCGGCAGAGGAAAGCACAAGAGGAGGCTGAAAGTGATATGATCAAGTGCCGCCACCTGCCTAAACTTGGAGCTTTCATGGCGAAGGTACGTGAGAATTGTAGGCTTCGTTTCTTAACAGGGGCAGCTCTAGTATGTTACGGTGTTCCTGTTGGGATTTATAGGAAGTAGAATATTTTAGCCTTATCCCGAAAAAAAAAGAGAAAAAAAATGATGTTTCTACTTTTTACCATTTTTTTAGGGTGAAAATTCTACCACTTTTTTAGTTGCGTTTCCACGAGATAGACACCATATAATTCCATTGGTGTTATTCAAAAAGGTAAAAACTGAAACACACTAAAAAACATTTTAATACAAGGCTATTGCTAGAGTACAGTTGTTTTCTACACTTAGAATACCGTTTTTCTTTTCAATGAGTTAAATGACAAAAGTGACCTTATTACTTCAAATTTTGGTTTTGTTTTCACTTCATTTTTCTCTCTCTTCCCTATCCTCTTTCTAGATTCTCTCTGCACATTACAGTTGTACAGTAAGAAAAAGAATGTGTTTGTATTTATTATAAAAAAATATTTAATTTAGAAGTTTAATTATAATGTACTGACCAGTGGCGGATCTATTCACAAGGGTAGGGGGCTTATGCCCCCACTGCATTTTTTATTTTAGTTAAAGTATATACAAATATATATGTTTTGTTCCCATTGTATTATTAAATTTGTCTCCACACTATAAAAAATTCAAAAAATATCATCTAATATTTATATATACTAACGATATAATATTTTTGCCGCCACTGCTGTCAGTCAATCTATATCCATTTATTTGTGTGACTTTTTAGTTAGTGGGTGATTAAGTTAGAGACTTTTAATTTGCTGATGTGTCAATCCATGATTGGATGTCTTGTAAAATTTCTTTACACTGACAGTGGATTAAAATTAAAATCTTAATTTAGATAAAAAAAATAATTAAAAAATTAATTATTTATAATTTAAAATAAATCAATTGAATAATTTTTTATTTCTTAAATATTTTAGAAATGTTAAAATTAAATATTTATTTTTCTTATTATGATATGGGTTTCAATATTTTTTAATTTTTTTAAATAAAAAATAAATATGATTATATTTTTAATTAGTAATAACTTGTCATCTTTATCCAACCATTAATGAGTAAATCTTATCAAAGTTTTAGTAATAAATTAATATCTTCATTACAAATACACATAACATGGTTTACCTGTTGTTTAATAAAATTATCATTTTCTATATCTACTTACCAACAAATACAGATAAATTATCAGTCACTTTATAATAGGTTAGTTTCATTACTATTTATTTTTTATTATGGATCTGATCATTGGAGATAACAAAAGATGATGTAGGTCACCCAAAGTATCACTAAATTAAAAAATATTACAATAATTTAATAATATCATTGTTCTCATTACTCCTTTCAATAAATAACAAAAACACTAAATCACACACCACCACTTTGAAAAAAAATCAATTGAATAATTTATTCTTCCTTAAATAATTTAAAAATATTAAAATTAAATATTTGTTTTCCTTGTTACGATGTGGGTTCCAATATTTTTTAACTTTTCAAAATAAAAAAATAAAAATTAAGTATGGATACATTTTTAATTAATAATATCCACTTCTTTTCCACCACAGGTAAATGTTGGTAACTTTAATGAAAATGTTGGCAACTTGTCAACATATTCATCAAAGTCGTCAATATTTTATTGTGTGGAAAAGAGGTGGATGGTACTATTCTATGTACCAATAGCACCCCTCTTTATGTTATCTCCAATAACCAAATCCATAATGAAAAAGAAATAGTGATAAAACTGACCTATTGTAAAGTGGTTGATAATTTGTCTCTATTTACAGATTAGTAGATGTTGAAAACGTTGGTAATTTTTTAAAATAGCTGGTATGTCGTGTTATGTGTGTTAGTGTTGGAGCATTGATTCTTTGCTAAAGCTTTGATAAGATTTAGTGCATGTTTGGGAACTTCCTATAACAGCTTTTTTTCTAAAAAAAAGCTATTATAAAATAATATGTTATGTTTGGATGACATTAGATAATAATTTAAGCTGTTGTATTTGATAAAAAAAACTGTTAGAATACAAAATAAGTTAAGCTAGTATTTGAAGCTTATTTTCTAAAAAAAAAAAAAACTTTTCTATTCATGTCCAATAGAAAATATCCAATCTACCCCTTATAGTTATTAAATTCCTTCATAACTAATAAATCATTTTACACCCATTTTAGTAATTAACTATTAAAAAGCGATTATTTTTAACAACCCAAACATCATACATTTTCTTAAAGTTACTTTTCAGCTAAATTATCCAAACATAAATTTATCCTTAAATAAGCGATTATATAAAAAAAAAAGTTTAATTTTTCAGCTTACCCAAACATATCCTTACTCATTCATGGTTGGATAAATAGGACAAATTATTATTAATTAAAAATATAACCATACTTAATAATTATTTTTTTATTTTGAAAAATAAAAATATTGGAACACACATCGTAACAAGGAAAATAAATATTTAATTTTAGTATTTCTAAATTATTTAAGGAAAAATAAATTTTTCAACTGATTTATTTTTAAAGTGATGATGTGTGGTTTAGTGTTCTTGCTATTAAGTATTTATTGAAAGGAGTAATGAGAATAATAATAGTATTTAAATTATTGTAATAGTTTTTAGTAATCCTTTGGATGACATATATCATCTCTTGTTATCTTCAATAACTAAATCCATAATGAAAAGGAAATAATGATGAAATTGACCTATTATAGAGTGACTATTAATTTGTCTCTATTTATTGGTAAGTAAATGTAGAAAATGTTGGTAATTTTATAAAACAACGGGTAGTCATGTTATGTGTGTTTGTAAAAGAGACATTGATTCCTTGCTAAAACTTTGATAAGATTTACTCATTAATGGTTGGATAACGATGACAAGCTATTATTAATTAAAAATGTAACCATATTTAATTTTTATTTGTGTTTTATTTTGAAAAAATAAAAATTATTGAAACTCACATAATAACAAGGAAAACAAATATTTAATTTTAATATTTTTAAAATATTTAAAAAATAAAAAATTATTCAATTGATTTATTTTAAATTAGAAATAATTATTTTTTGAATTATTTTTTGGTTATCTAAATTAAATAGTTTTTTTTATAATAAATACAAACACATTCTTTTTCTTACTATACAACTGTAATGCGCAGAGAGAATCTAGAAAGAGGAAGGGGAAGAGAGAGAAAAATGGAGTGAAAACAAAACCAAAATTTGAAGTAATAAGGTCACTTTTGTCATTTAACTCATTGAAAAGAAAAACGGTATTCTAAGTGTAGAAAACAACTGTACTCTAGCAATCGCCTTAATACAATCGCTTCTTTTTTTATTTTTTATTTATCTTATTTACTCTTTCTTTCTTTTAACATTCAGTAGTGATATTTGGGGCGGATCCTAAAACGTAATCAAGGGAGGCAAAAAATTAAAATTTTAAATCATCATATATATATTATATCTTAGTTGAGTCAAATATAAATTTATTTGCATCACCTTTTATTATTATTATTATTATTATATATTAAAAAATTTGTTATATAATAAAAAAAATCAATCAAAATTATCTATACATTATGCATAACATATAATATGGAGATTCTCAAATGGAGACAATTTTTTTTGTCTTGATAGAAAGATATAAGGTGACATTGTTTGAGTGGTTTAGATAAAGTTAGAGTTAGGTAGAAAAAAGAGTTATATATTAATTAATTAATAATGTTAAGTGGACAATGAAAAATCAGCCAGCCTATCATAGCTTTGGTTTTGGTCCAAATAATCATTGAGATTGTAATGAGCTGAGTAATTATGGCTCAAAATCTCATTTATTGGCTGGTTGGGCTGATTTTATATTATTCATTTAGCATCACCCTAATTAATAGTTAGAGAGAGAATGGGCTTAGATTAAAATGATATATTTACAAATACAATAATGTTTGACGTACAACAGAAATATGTTCAACTTGTATTTAATGTGTGCTATCCATGTTAAAGGATGTGTTATACGTATTACACATATATCACATCCAATAAAAAAAAAATCCCTAATGAAAGTAGTTTTGGATGAAAATTGTAAGTGCAGAATCATTGATGAATTAAAGAGCATGCATCATGAGTTTAAAGACATATAACTTTTCCATAATAATTACAAGTGATTGTTTACCGAATTTAATATCGTTGTAAACTATTGGATATTACAGACTAAATGTAGCGTGTAAGTTTTTGGATATAAATGACCCTTTAATTAATATTTTTGATAAAAGTTATGAATTAACAGAGTTTAAAAAAATTAAGTAGGATGATTTAATTAGTATAGTCACAAAAATGTATTATTTCAAATTAAGATAATTTAATAATTTTATTAATATCCATAAATAATTATAATTGGATAATTATTTTTGACAGGTGGAGTAAATAACAAATGTACATAATTATTTTATTTTACATAAGCAAAAATAAGAAATAATATTTTAATTTAAATGTTCATTAATGAATTATTTTAAATAAGCAAAAATAAGAAATAATATTTTAGTTAAATAATTATCAAGATATATCGATCATAATTTTTTTTAACATGATAGAGCACAATGACATCGTTTGATCTATATAATCGATTCCACGTAGAGGAATAAGACTTCTTGTTGAATATTTCTTTATAATAATATAAAAGTATTTTAATGTATTAAATATAATGACTATTTTTCAATATAAGATAATTATTTTTTTCGAGATTCATGTGTTGTATGATTCTTATTTTCAAGGGTAGGGAATGTAAAAAAAATTGTTAAAGAAAGCCTATTGTTGTCTGACTTACATAAATATTGGATATGCTTATTTTACTTTTGATGAACTTTGAGACAAACCTTTTGGGGATTATGAATGACATGGTGTTGCAAATTACTTTGAATTATTCAATATGTCATATCTGCCTAAGTAAATCTTGATATGCATATATGTATTTTATTTCTCATTCAAAAGAAATACGATTTGGTTGTGTTTCTTCTTGGGAATTCCAAATGAAGCTAAAATAAAGTGATTTAGAGGTTTGAGCATTATAAGTTCATTTTTATGGTAACATCATTTGTTTTTTCACACAATAAGAATAGCTATGTAGCAGAATGACTATGTAGGAAGTATGGAGCTTTCAAGAATTTGGTGTATAAGTAAGAGCTTTTTAATGAGTTATTGTTAACCAATGTATCAATTATTGTGTGAGTTTTTCGAAGTCCTTATTATGTTAGTTTTTTAAAGTGGGACAACTTCCTACACAACCATTCTCCTACATAGCTATTCTTCAAAGTCCTTATTGTGTGAGTTTTTCATTGTTGTCTTCTGTTTCATATTACATATGGAAGGTTCCATGTGACCTTAAATTATAGGTGAAATGGTGATGACATGGCAGGAAGCTATGTACTATGGATGCTGCTATGTTAATGTTATTAACTAGGGGTGTTTAAAACCGAAGAACCGAAAATCGCCCAAAAAAAATCAAAAACCGAAAAAAAAAAGGTCAATTTTGGTTTTTTTTTGTAAAAACCGATCGGTTCGGTTCGGTTTTCGATTGTGCAATCTCAAAACCGACCGAACCGAACCGACATAATATATTTAATTTTTTTATATATTATTAAAATTAAAACACAGCCCCACTTAACTATTTATTATTAAAAACCCTAATCTAACAAATACACTCCTTAGCGCCGCGCACACACGACATATCCACACACACTACACATTGTCTTCTTCTCATCTTCTCCGTCCTAATCGACTGATTCGGCTCTCCACTACTCCATCGCCTCACTTCCACTGCCGTGCCCTCGGCCTTGGCTCCACCATCGGTCTCGCTTCCACCAAACCTCACCTCCACCGTCGGCCTCGTCTCCGCCTCCCCTCACCTCCACCTTCAGCGTCGCCTCCACCATCGGCGTCGGATCCAGTCCATCCACTCCCTCGCCCTTGTCAACACCGTCGCCGGCTCACGGCAACTACTAATCACCACCACTCACGCGTCTCTAGATCTCGCGGCCTAGGTGCTCTCTGGTGCTCCTCGGTTTGGTTGCTGCTCTGGGTGCCAATACCTCCCTCGAGTGCTCCTATCTTGGTTGCTGCTCTAGGTGTTCACCAATCTAAAAAAATGTTTGAAGTAAGTTTGTTAATTTGTTTATTTTTCTTGAAAGTTTCAAGAACAAACTATGGAGGTTGAATTTGTATCTTGAGACTTGATTATGGTTGAGTATCTTGATTGATTAATCCAGCAGTATGGATTTCAGGATTTCTATTGATTTTTTTTTTCTGCACAATATTATTTTAACCTGAAGAAACATGATTTATAAAACCGAAATAAACCGCCGGAACCGAACAACATTATTTTCGGTCGGTTCGGTTGACAGTACGCTGTCAATCAATATGGTCGGTTCGATTGATTTTGGTCCAAAACCGATCCAAACCGACCGATGAACACCCTTAACTAAAATCAAAGATAGTTTGTTGCAACAAGCCCTGTGATAGAGTAAGTAACAGTGTAACCAAAAGTACCAGTCATAGACTCTGTTAGTAAGCTGTTAGAGTTAGTTACTACTATTGTATTAGTAAGAGCTATATAAACTGAGTTCTGTTAGATTCTGTCATCATCAATCATAATGCAATTCATCATTCTTTCATCATATCACTTTCTCTCTAATTCTCTGCTCACTTCCCTTCACTTCCTTTGAGCTCAACTATCTTACATGGTATTCAGAGCTTCAGATCCGCAACCATGGCTTCCTCTGGTTCAATAACACAAACAGAGAACTCCTCAACAGGAGCATTGGTTCAATTTTCGAATCCAGTCTCTATTAAACTTGATGAAGAAAATTTTTTCCCATGGAAGCAACAAGCAGAGGCTACGATTGAAGCTAACAATCTTGAAAGTTTTCTCACAGGTGAAGAAATTCCTGAAAAATTAGATCAGCAAAATGCCATTACTCCAGAATTCAAGATCTGGAAAAGACAAGATGCACATATCAAATCATGGTTACTTGCTTCGATGAGTGTCTCATTCACCACACGCATGGTAGGATGCGAGTTTTCGTTTCAGATTTGGAAGAGGTTAGAGGCTTTCTTCGCGTCACAGACTCGTGCAAAAGAGCGGCAGCTAAAGAACAAGTTAAACGGTGCAAAGAAAACTGGATCTGTGAGTAGTTACCTTCTTGAGATCAAGAAAATTGTTGATGCATTAATTTCAATTGGATCTCCAATCTCCGACTCAGATCACATCAATGCGGTTCTTGATGGACTTCCTGAAGATTATACTGCGTTTGTTACCTCCATTGTTACAAGAGAGAATCCAATATCGATATTTGAGCTGGAAGCACTGTTAATGGCGCAAGAAGATAGAATTGAAAGATTTCGCCAACTGGAAATGGTTCAAGCAAACATAGCACATGGATCTACTCAATCTGACACAAGCTCGTTTGGAGGACGCTCGAATAATTTCTCTTCTCGTGGACGAGGCAGATCTACTTACAACAGAGGTCGTTTTACAGGATATGGTCGGAGCGGCGGCAGATTTGGCCGTGGCGGTGCTCGGTTTAGTCGTGGAGGAGATAGACCTACGTGTCAAGTGTGTGAGAAATATGGACATTCTGCTATAAACTGTTGGTATCGATTTGATTCTCAGTTTAGTAGCCATCAGGTGAATCAGAATCATGCTTCACACAATGCAAGACCTAGTGCCAATTTGTCTTTAAGCAATGTCCAGATAGCTACTCCTGAGACAGTTTATGACCCGAACTGGTATCCGGATTCCGGTGCAACTCATCATATGACACCAGATGTGAACAATTTGCAGACAAAGCAAGAATACAGTGGTGGAGAACAAGTCTTTGTTGGCAATGGAGCAGGTTTGCCTATTACTCATGTTGGAGGTTCATTTTTTAAGCCATTTTCATCTAAAAGATTGTTTAAATTGCAGAATATATTACGTGTCCCTAAAATTACCAAGAATTTGCTTAGTGTAAGAAAATTCTGTAGGGATAATGGTGTTTTTGTTGAATTTCATCCTGAGACCTGTCTTGTTAAATCACAGGCTTCCAAGGAGATAGTTCTCCAAGGATCTGTTAAGAAAGATCTTTACAACTTTGGCTCAACACTTGCTGCAACAGCACCTGCAGCAGCATATTCCTCTACTGTAACCCTTAGAGGTTCTAATTTTCATTTGTGGCACTCAAGATTAGGACATCCGTCTAATGCCATAGTCTCTAAAGTCCTAAACAATTGTAATATTTCTCTTACTGCACCAACCAATTCTGTATGCTCTTCTTGTTGCTTAGGGAAGGCTCAACAACTTCCTTTTTTTCCTTCTCACACCACTTATAACTCTCCTTTAGAATTGGTGTACACTGATATTTGGGGTCCAGCCCCCTTTTCTTCAATAAATGGTGCTCGTTACTACATTCATTTCATTGATGCATACTCTAAATATACTTGGATTTTTCTTTTGAATAATAGGTCTCAAGTTTTTAATATATTCCTGCAATTTAAGAAAATGGCTGAACTTCAACTTGGAGTGAAATTAAAATGTCTGCAAAGTGATAATGCAAAAGAATATGTTGCACTAACCCCTTACTTGAAGTCTCAAGGTATTTTGCATAGGTTTTCTTGTCCACATGTGCATCAGCAAAATGGATCTGCAGAGAGGAAACATAGACACATTACAACCATGGGGTTAACACTTCTTGCCACAGCATCCTTACCCCTGCATTATTGGGGTGAGGCATTTATCACAGCCACTCAACTAATCAATTTGCTCCCTACTCCCCTGTTGAATTTGGAATCACCATCAGAAAAGTTATTTGGTCATAGGCCTAACTATTCATTTCTCAAGATTTTTGGCTGCCTCTGCTATCCTTATACCAGACCATTCAACAAACACAAACTACAATTCAGATCTGAGCCTTGTGTTTTCCTAGGCTATGCACCTCAATACAAAGGCTACAAGTGCTTAGCTAAGTCTGGCAAAGTTTATGTAACAAGACATGTGATATTTGATGAGAATGTCTTTCCTTTCAAGGAGTCCTCAAGTGGTTTTGTAGCAGATCACCAGTCATGCCCTTCTTCATCTCATCTAAATTCAGTGCCCTCTATACCTCTCATTACTACTAACATTCCTAAACCTCCTTCATCTGTTCCTCACATTGACCCTACAAATGATTCCCCAAATCTAGCCACTCCTCAACCAAAAACAATTACCAATACCCATAAGATGATCACTAGAGCAAAAGCTGGCATTAGGAAACCTAAAGCCCTTATAGCAGTAACAGAACCAAAGACAGTAAAACAAGCCCTCAACATCCCTGAATGGAAGGCTGCAATGGATGCTGAATATGAGGCTCTCATGAAGAATCAAACTTGGAAGTTAACTCCTCTTCCTACTGGTAGGACAGCTATTGGCAGAAAGTGGATTTATAAGGTAAAATACAATCCCAATGGTTCTATTAACAAATACAAGGCAAGACTTGTAGCACAGGGATTCAATCAAAGGCCCGGATTTGACTACACTGAAACTTTCAGTCCTGTCATAAAGCCTACTTCTATTCGGGTTGTTTTGTCAGTGGCTCTTTCAAAAGGATGGAAACTCAAGCAAATTGATGTTAACAATGCTTTTCTGAATGGTGATCTCCAAGAAAATGTGTTTATGATTCAGCCAAAAGGTTATGAACAAGGTGATGGAACCTTGGTGTGCAAACTCACCAAAGCACTGTATGGGCTCAAGCAGGCACCTAGGGCCTGGTTTCAAAAGTTGTCTTCTGCACTAATTGCACTAGGCTTCACTGCTACAAGATCAGATTCCTCACTGTTCACTAAGTTCTCCCCCAAATCCACAATGTATGTCTTGGTTTATGTGGATGACATCATTGTGACAGGTAGCTGCCCCATTGAAGTGGATACTTTAGTGTCCAAGTTGAATCTGCAGTTTGCACTCAAAGACTTAGGGGACCTGCACTATTTTTTAGGTGTAGAAGTACATCACACAAATGCTGGTGGAGTAGTTCTAACTCAGACAAAGTATATTCAAGACATCCTCTCTAAGGCTCAGATGGGAGATTGTAAGCCAACAACAACCCCTATGACCTCAACTACAAAGCTGTCAATCAAAGAAGGAGACACATTTCATGACCCTGCTCTTTACAGGTCAGTTGTAGGCAGTCTTCAATATGTAGTTATTACAAGACCTGAAATTGCATTCTCTGTGAACAAAGTGTGCCAGTTCATGCATCATCCTTTGGACACTCATTGGACAGCAGTAAAAAGAATATTGAGGTACCTAAGTGGAACTAGTTCTCATGGTCTTCATCTTAGAAAATCAGATTCCTTGCTTCTCACAGGATATTCTGATTCCGATTGGGGATCAGACCCCGATGATAGAAAATCAACTGCAGCTTTCTGTGTTTATCTTGGGCCCAATCTGGTTTCTTGGTCCTCTCGAAAGCAACATGCTGTCTCCAGAAGTAGCACTGAGGCTGAGTACAGGGGGGTAGCAGCTCTAACTTCTGAACTCATTTGGATCTCCACCTTGCTGAAGGAATTGAAGGTACCAGTGTTAACTCCAAAAGCTTACTGTGACAATATGGGGGCAGTCCTCTTAGCAGCTAATCCAGTCATGCATTCCAAGTCAAAGCATTTCGAACTAGATATTCATTTTGTTAGAGACCATGTATTGAAAGGCAATATTCAAATGTCTCACATCCCTGGCCATGCTCAAGTAGCGGATGTATTAACCAAACCAGTTCCTGCTGCTAAATTTGTAAATTTTAGAACCAAACTTAGAATTGAGGATGCTCAATGCCTAAGTTTGAGGGGGGCTGATAGAGTAAGTAACAGTGTAACCAAAAGTACCAGTCATAGACTCTGTTAGTAAGCTGTTAGAGTTAGTTACTACTATTGTATTAGTAAGAGCTATATAAACTGAGTTCTGTTAGATTCTGTCATCATCAATCATAATGCAATTCATCATTCTTTCATCATCAATCATAATGCAATTCATCATTCTTTCATCATATCACTTTCTCTCTAATTCTCTGCTCACTTCCCTTCACTTCCTTTGAGCTCAACTATCTTACACCCTGCTCAAGTTAATTGTGTATATATTTGCTCTATGCTTCTTTATACATGATATTTTCAGCTAATGTTTATTTGGGAATCCATAAATTTGAACACTGCTGAAAGTAACATGTTATATTACAATTTCTTTTTTTTGAATTTGAACTATGAATTGAAGAAATTTTTTGCTGAGGAAATGAAAACTTGATCTAATTGGTTGCTGTTATTAGCTTTCTAAGAAAATATCTTGACAAGGACTTTGTAATTTTGCTACTTGATTGACAAACAACATTGATGATATGTTTTATGGAATTTTGAATATAGTTACACTTGGATATAGTTAGATGGTTGGTTATTTTTAGTTCTATTTAGAATTCCCATGTGGCTCTCTTCTCCTTGTTTTCCTGTTTTCAATTTTACTTTCTGAACTAATTGTTTTCATTATGAGCTATTTGTTTTTATTGGTTGAATATTGGTTGTTTTTGTTAGGTGCCAAGCATATACTTGGAGGAACACATAATCCCGTAAAAATGACAGCACTACAAGTGCATGAATCCAAGAAAGATTGTTGCAACAAAAACTGCTCAATTTATATTGTATATTTGCTCTTTCCTTCTTTATGTAGTATATTTTCGAGTAATATGTTTTTAAGAAATCCATGAATTCGAACCCTGTTGTAAGTAACACGTATTGCCATTTGTTTTTTTTATTTGAACCCATGAATCAAGAAAAATTCTGCCTAGGAAATGAAAACTAAATCTCATTGGTTGCTGATATTGACAGAAATATGTAAAGTGTTATTACAGCAAAAACATTATCTCTTATGTGTTCTTTCCACTTATCTCTTTTCTTTACAAGTTAGAATATTATAAGGTACGACACGTGTGAAAATTGGTTAACAAAATAGTTTATCCATAAAAGTAATCACACAATAAATACAGACAGTCGGGTAAGGAGAATATGAGGAAGATAAAATAATTAAATAAGGAATATCATAATTTTGCTTGCTCGGGTTAAAAGCACCGGAAAACACCATCTCGAGTTCTTGATGATTCTTGATGAATCCCGTTCTAAGTTGGGAGGTTCTTATATTATATATTGTACACCAAATTTCAGCCACCATCAACCACCCCTAGTAAATGTAAGCAAAATTGCATTTAATACTATAATGCACATTAACAAATAACACAATATTCTACACTTGCATATGTGAGGGGCAACAATGCCGCATAACTTGTGGTCAATAATAAATCCCATTAGAATAATGTGGGTTAGCACAAGTGGTAGATACTTTGGCTGCTTAAGCATTATGTCCCGGGTTCGATCCTTGGGGCGGTGTGTATGCAGAAAACCTTGTGGCCAGCTCCCTACCCACCGAAAGGTGATCTCCGCAGGAGCTAGGGATTAGTCGTTAGCTATCGGCCGGCGGATACCCGAGGGGAAAACCCATAAAAAAAATGTGTATGTTTTTTAATAAAAATTAATTTTTTATTGGAGTGGCTGATGAGGGCTATTTTTTAGTGTACAAGAATTATTATTCATTATATAATTTAGTTTTTATTAATTTATAATTATTTCAAAAGAATAAAAAATTTCATTATTATTAAATTTGCTGTAATTGATATGCATATTCTTTTAATTATCCTTTACCATTATGATAAAGGACAAACTATTAGAGAACTTTCTCTCTTTTTTTTTAATGTATTATTCAATTACAAGATGAGAAATGATAATAGTGGTTATATAATGATTTATGAAAGGTGTTATGCATATTGTAAAAAATAAGATTTTCTTTGTTTCTACTGTTGTAGCAGTTTCTAGTTTGCATGATTTCATGTTGTCTAAAAATATGGCAATTTTAAATTGTTGTTAGGATAACAATATTATGATTCATATCAGTCTTATTTGATACAATATTGTATTGTATAACATACTCTCTATTCTTTTGGGATCTTTTCAATTATAAAACAAATATATACACTATAGTTTACAATTTTAAATATGTGTAACGTCATAAACGACTAATTTAAAAGATGTTATGGAGAAAAGTTTGCACTTGAGTTGTTCAGCTGGTTCTACACAATAAGTAAGTATTCATAATCTTAGACAAAATCAAGACAAATTATGTTCATAAAATTAAAAGTTGCATCTATGTTAGGGAAAATACAAAATTTGTTATACAATATTTAAATTCAATAACAAACACAACAACCATGGACACATCAACTATGTGACTTATTCTAATAAGATGAGAATACTTCAACTTTTTTCTTTTCTTTTACTTTATTTTATTTGCTACATTATTTATTTAAGTTAATTATTCTATGATTAAGGTTTTTTAAAGGAAAAATGTGAGTTAAAGGTTGTATAAGAGTTTCTTTAATTACTTTTAAAAAAAAAGGAATATAAAATATTTGCCCCTGTTTTTTAGTAATAGTCAATAATAAATTAAAAAAAAAAAAGACATACCGCTAAATAATCATCATATATCAAACACAACGATATTATACTCACAAAAACAAAAAAACACAACGGTATTATTGAAAACAACTGAAGCAGAAATAATACAAATAAAATCAGAAGAACACAATCAAGTTGATAGCAACAAAGAGTGAAGCAAATTTAAATTGTGACTTATTACTTCAGCTATAATTATATCTTATGTTTAAACTGCAAATTTTATGTATCTAACTAATGACAAACTAAATACTTTCTTTTCTAATATATGGATAAACATTCATGATTTTTTTAAGTGAAAAATATGTTTATATTTGACTAAAGGAAAAAAAACAAAATTAATCTTTTAAATTAAAAAAATGGAGGATGCTAAATGAACCATACAAAACCAGCCCAACCAGCCAATAAATGAGATTTTAGACCATAATTACTCAATCCATTACAATCTCATTTTGGCCAAAACCAAAGCAAAAATAGATTTATCAGCTGGACTGATTTTTCATTGTGCTCTTAGTATTATTAAAAAAAAAAAAACCACTCATTATACTTAATTCGCACAACAACTCACGGGTACAATTACTAGTTATACCCTAAAGTTCTATTGACCAAAACTATTTTTCATTGATTTATAAATAGTTAAATACACTAAGCTCCAATTTGCACCTCCTCAACACTCATCGAACACTCCACTTTTTATCTGTTCACCATGGCTGCGCGATCCCTATTCACCCGGAAAACCCTAGCCACCGTGCTCCGCAATGACTCCAAACCCATCGCACTCGGCATAGCATCAGCATCATCAACGAATTCCCATGGATTGCATACCTATACTCTGCCGGATCTCGCTTACGACTATGGCGCACTTGAGCCTGCAATCAGTGGAGAAATCATGCAGCTGCATCACCAGAAGCACCACCAGACTTACGTCACCAACTACAACAAGGCTCTCGAGCAGCTCCACGATGCCACCGCCAAGGGCGATTCCTCTACCATCGTTAAACTCCAGAGTGCTATCAAGTTCAATGGCGGAGGTCACTTTCGATTTTATTCCTTTTGAAGAAAAAAATATTGTTTTTTTTTTCTGGTATGATAACTCGTAATCGGTGGTTAACTAAAGGTTATTGTGGATTATAAGTTACTTGACCCTTTTTGATTAAGATAATTGAGATATAATTCAGAAAATGGGGATTGGGAATTTTATTTATATAAATATTATTGTGATGTCGGGAGTGAAAACATGATATTGTTTCTTAGGTTTTCTTGTTTTGTTTATTTATTTATTGTATAATCTCATTATATTAGTTTTTACTTGGAAACATGGTGTCCCCTACTACGATGCGAAAATTATGCCTAGTTGAAAAATGAATCAAACTAACTTTTTCAAAGAATCGATTAAAGAGATACTTGTCATGTTATTTTTATGTAGCTTGATTTTAATTTACATATGACTAATAATCATTTGATACAGGCCATATCAACCACTCTATTTTCTGGAAAAATCTAGCTCCTGTTCGTGTAAGTTTGTGTCTTGACTCACTTCAATGGAAATGTCTTGTCTTGAGTAGTTCTTTTACCTAATGTTTCACACCTTGCAGGAAGGAGGTGGTGAACCACCCAAGGGTTCACTGGGATGGGCCATTGACACGCATTTTGGTTCTTTCGAAGCATTGGTACAAAAGATGAATGCAGAAGGTGCTGCTTTACAGGGATCTGGATGGGTGGTAAGTTGTGCTAATTCGGGAATTTCCAATTTCGGCAGTGTTATATCCTTGCATAGCGTTAGGACTCAATGCTTCAGTTGTCATTTGAAGTTCCCTGTTTTCTTCTACTCAAATTGTTTTGTACTGCTTTACTGCTTTGCCAGTGGCTTGGTTTGGACAAAGAGTTGAAGAGGCTTGTAGTTGAAACCACTGCCAATCAGGTAAACCTTCCGTCTGTGCTTTTTCCACTTGATACAAAGAGGCGACAATACATATATTATCTATGGCATATCGGGCATGATTTCATTGATATGATGTTAATATATGAAGTTTGGCTGCTTATTCTGCATATCTTGGTAAATTTTGTATTTAAACTACATAGTCTGCCAATGTTAATGGTGTTCACTGTTTAGGATTTGATAGTTTGCTATCGTGGAAATTGGAGAGTAGAGAAGATATTTTCCCTCAGTTTTTGCCCTTTCCTTTTGCTCATTTTGAGCTTCTGTTATTTATGTTATCCCTTTTCTCCAGTGCATACATTTTTTTCGGAATTGTTAATTTTGAGATATAATTTTGAAAATTTGTTTTTCAGGACCCCCTGGTGACCAAGGGATTGATTCCATTGGTTGGTATAGATGTTTGGGAGCATGCTTACTACTTACAGGTAGAGTTCTGGGTAGGATTGCATAATAATTGCTTTAGTGACATTATTGGAATTTGAAGGCTGCTTACTCTGTAGCTTTGGTGTTTAAAACTTATGAGCTGAACAGAAATGTCTTGTTGACAAAGTTATTAAAGTCTGGAAAATCTCAAAACCTTCTCCCATGTAAGAGAAAATTGGAAATGTAAGGTAAGATGGTTAGAGCCTGTGAGGGATGAAGATTCTAACAGTGGGAAGTGAAAGCCAAACACATAAGCTTCTAGGCAGTACATTAGTTGTGGAAACAGATGTGTGATTTTACATCACTTATCAATTCTGAAACTTATATCGTGCTATTATTTGGCATGGAGAAAGAACGATTATAAAACATGTCAAACATTATATCTAATATTCCTTGATGTGCTTAAGTTATCAAAAGATTTTCTGAAGTATGCTTTTGTTTTTCTTATTGCAGTACAAGAATGTCAGACCAGACTATTTGAAGAACATCTGGAAAGTTATCAACTGGAAATACGCAGGTGAAGTGTATGAAAAAGAGAGCTCTTAATCTCAGAGCCCTGCTTCATGTGGAGCTTGTGATGGCAGGTTTTCAGCTTGGTTAGAGATGAAATAAAATGATGTAATTTGACAGACAAGACTGGGTTTTTTTCCAATAAGAAATAACTATGTATGTGTATTAATACTAAAGAACCTCGAGCAATATATATACATATATATAATGGTTGGATTGCATTCCTTGTAATACATGTGATAATGGTCTGAATGTGTTGGGGATTTTCTGATGATTTGTATCATCCTATTTCTTGTCCTGCCACATATCGTTTGTTGTGTGATCATTTTTCTCTCAAGGTAAGACTTAATGTTGGATAGTTCAATTCACGATCTCTGAGTTTCATTAGCTGGATAAAAGTAACTTGGAGCAGCTCCTTCGATACAATAAGTTTGTTTTTTCTATTTATTATTTATTTATTTGCTACTATAATTTTTTTATATTGTTTATCACAAAAATCTATGGTATTTATAAAAAAATTAACATCCATCCCCATCATTAAGTTTTAATAGTTTAAATGTAAGAATAAATTTATGTTATAATTTAACTGTCAAGATAAATGTTGATTAAATTTTTCATGTACACTTATTGTTATTGTTATAAACTGTTGAATAACTTCTTCACTACACACTTATTGTGAATCAAAAACAATAAGCAGCTACTTTTTTTGGTAACAAGGGAATCAAAAAGAAGACCAAAAGTACTTTGTCACAAGAAGATTGTATTTTTTCATTTAAAAAAGCACTTTACTTTTGAAAAAAAAAAAAACTTCTATAAAGAACTATTTTATCACTTCTTTTAGAAACTTGTGATATTTAGTTTTTTTTAACAGAATATAAGAGCAGGTTCAAATTAAAATTCAATAGTAGGGATGAATGTTGAACAAATTTATAATGTAGTTATTGTTATGTATTTATAATAGTCGTTTCATAACTTGTAGGCACTCTATGGATATGAATCATATGATAGTTATTAGTTGGTCTAGAGTTCTAATACTTTATCGCAAGAATATTGTAATATTTTACTTAAAAAAACACTTTACTTTTGAAAAAATTCACTTCTATAGTTTTTAATTTTTATAGTCTTTGGATTGAATTATTAAAAAAAAACATTTCATCACTTCTTTTTGAAACTAGTGATATCTTTTTTTTTTTTTTACCTGAACTAGTGATATCTTTACTGTTACAATTTTATCTATTATTACTCACTTGTAGTCCAAGGCCCCAGTACTTGTTCAGATTACCTACGACTGTTGTTTTAGCCTTCACACTCACGACTATTGTTTTTATGATTAATTTTTTTTTGTATAATCGGGAGGTGTCCATTGCCGATAGCAATGCCTAGTCCCCTCGTCCCGGGAGCTCGCACTAAGCAGTAAAGGGCTGGCCACAAGAAGTTTTTCCATTCCCATGAGTTGGGAATCGAATCCCCAACCACATAGTTAAGGGACAAGGTGAGCTACCACCATGCCACCGATTGTGGTTGTTTTTATGATTAATTACTAATAACACCATTAAAAAAAAATGAATATGTCCAGTTCTATGAACTTTTATTCTATTCATTGTGCAAACGTCCCGTCATAGGAGTATATAGTGATTTATTTTTTTGTCAAAATATCTTTTTTTTTTTTTCATTTTGGAAATTACTTTTTGACCTTGCTAGGCCTGATAGCCCATTTGTGAGTAGATAGAAGGTTTATTTTTGGGCTTAGAAAAGTTTTGCAAAAACAAAAAAGTCTGGTTGGATGGAATGTAAAAGTAGCAGCAAATAACCTAGAACTCGATTTGCTCGAATCAGCAGCCACAGAAGCAGTTGGAGAAGGAGAACCCTAGTTTCAGCTTCAACCATGGTTGGATTCTAATCCCTGATCTCCCTTGTTTCTTCTTCTTCTTCTTATTCTTCTGCATTCTCCTCACTCTCTCTCTGTTCTGTTGCTCAGACTTTCAAGCGCAGGAACGGGGGAAGAAACAAGCATGGCCGTGGCCACGTCAAATTCATTCGCTGCTCCAACTGCGGAAAGTGCTGCCCTAAGGTACCTTTACAATTTCTCATTCGTACCTTCAGATTTTTTCTTTTTATTTATGCCTCCTTGAATCAATTAAGGTCTGTTATTTGACACTTTGCTTGTGATTTTCGTGAATAAAAACGAATTCGTAGGACAAGTCAATTAAGCGGTTCCTTGTTAGGAACATTGTCGAACAGGCCGCAGTTCGTGATGTTCAGGAGGCCTGTGTCTATGAACGTAATCTTCTTCACCTATATATATATATATATATATATATATATATATATATATATATATATATTTGTTACTTTTAACACAAACGTCGTGTGATCTGTGATTTGTGAAAGTTTATGAAGATTCGGCGTAGTTACTTAATTCTTTTGCTTTTGATTTTGTTGTATATAGAATACACACTTCCAAAGCTGTATGTGAAGATGCAGTATTGCGTCTCTTGTGCTATCCACTCTCACGTTGTGAGGGTGCGTTCTCGCACTGATAGGAGGAACCGTGAGCCTCCACAGCGCTTTGCTAGGCGCAGGGTAAGCCCTATTTTAATCTTTCAATTCTCTGCATTTCTTTTTACCTTAGGAGATATTAGTATCTTTAATATTAGTTGTTTCTTAATTGATTATAGTGCAGATAGAGTGTTCTCACTAATCTCTAATATATATTAAATCACACTTGAGTTCTGATTTATAAGTGGTAGATATTTCCTAAATTCGACCATAATCTAAGTCTGCTCCACTCTTAGGTGAAGTCACAAATCTGAAACTTGATTGTCAAAATAGTTATAGTTGTTGAAGCCTTGAAGACTCTTAAAAAGCTATGTTCTTTCTTGTCTTTTTTTATTGTAGTCGTTTGTTTATGTGAGTGTGAATGCCTGTAATTGAAATGTTATTGAAATAAGTTGCTGTTGATATTGTGTCAAATGAAGGGGACTTATTTAACACTCATTTTGCTTTAGTGTAATGTTATATGCACATAACATGTTATGATTTTCTGCTTGTGAAATTTGAAGCAGTGGTTAACCAGAAATCTTTCATTATTTTGAATCATGGTTACTATGTTTCATTTGCTGGTGCTTCATGATTGTGTTTGGTTCTCTTTTATAGGATGACGCACCAAGACCCGGTCAGCCTGGTCAAGCTCCTCGTCCTGCTGGAGCAGCTCCTGCCCGTGCCTAAGGACACAATTTCTGAAATTTTATGTCCTGCTGATCAATTTTGCCATAGACTCTATTTTGTTTTGCTACTTATTTAGGAAATTTCAGCTGTGTCTGGATATTAAGTTCATGTTCTATTTGCTCTACTTATTCTCAAAATGTTATGATTTGGTGGTATGGGTGAGACTGGGACCTTTGTGATAAAGTTTAGTGTTTTGAGGTACTTCGGTTGTATGGTTGCTTCACTGTTTTATCGTGTATACTTCATAGTTTATATGGCTCCATTTCAAAACTAACCTTGGTAGGTGAAATGAATGTGACGTACAGTAGTAGAACAAAAAGTGAAAGAACAATTCGAGTAGTGAAGTTGTTAGTTATCACAGAGCGTAAAGTTAAAGGGTTCTTTAAAAATATAAACATGCGATTTTGCTTTCTAATACTAATTCTAGCTAACTACTAACAGTCTGTATGTTTACCCTTCAAAATCAATTTTAGGCAACACAAGTTTTTATTGCTTCTCACAAAAGCTCTCTTGGAATTCTAAATTATTGTATTGGAAAGCCAAATGAGGAGTAAATCAAACACACTCTAAATCAGGGAATGAAGATTGCGATTATGTGCTGACGCAAGAATTAGACTATTAAACTGGAAAATGGAGAGTAATAAAATGAACACAAGTTTTTATGGCTTCTGACAAAAGCTCTCTTGGAATTCTAAATTATTGTATTGGAAAGTCAAATGAGGAGTAAACCAAACACACTCTAAATCAGGGAATGAAGATTGCGATTCTGCGCCGACGCAAGAATTAGACTAGTAACTGGAAAATGGAGAGTAATAAAATGAACTTTTGCCACTATCACAGGAAGCGAGCAGAATAGTACCTTCATTTTGTAAATTAGGAAGTGTTTGTTTATGAGATACAAATACTATGAACATGTTCATCTACATAAAATTGAATGTGTTTTACTATGGGTCAGAGACACTATTCGAATATTTGACTTGTACAAATGTGTTCATTGTTTTACAAACTCAAACAAACACATTCCTTAATGTGAAGATCTGCCTCTGCACAACATCGAATAGTGGAACCACATGCTTGCAAAGTGCAAACAGCGGCTTAGCAGAATTATATAAAAGAATACTAAATAAAAGTAGGATTGATTTTGAAATATGAATGGCTTAGGTAACTGAAGTATCGCAAAGAAGCTTGATTGTTAACAGCATTGTATCCAACATATTATGTCTAATTGACTAAAAAAAATAGTACTGTACAAGTTTATCCGGACGAGAAGGAAGATGAAAACTCTGTTCCAAGGCAAGAAGTAAAAAGTACTCTTCTCACCTAAGAGAAAGGTCTAATAGCAAAACAAAATAGGTCAACATATGTACCAATGGCTTGTGCTTTTGAACCCACAAGAAAAACTACAACTAGCAACTAATTTAGTTTCTCCCAAATTTACATCTGGAAGAAAATTGAAGAAATTGACTACCATTAACCTCCAAGTTGGCATCAACAGAAAACAACCTGCAGTAGCAAAGCTGTGCTATGTAGAATTCAATTCTACAAAAATATCTAAGTTAGAAACTGTCACACCCTTTTCTCATCACTCCCCGGAGATCCTTCTTAACTCTCCATTGCCACCCTTGAAACAACCAGCACGGTGCCCTTAAGATGATAAAGTGCCAGAACCTTCTTTCTCATCCTTTGTTGGCAAACTTGGTTCTGTAAGTGATTCTGAATTCTTGTATGTTCCAAACTCAATGTTGAGTTGGGGTGAAGAGGAATTCTTGGCCTCCTCAGAGATAACAGTTACCGGAGTGGACTCTCGGGCTTTTGATGTGCGTTTCCGGCGAATGTTTGAAAGAAGCGGGAATTCTTCTTCCGCGAGCTCAAATGACCTCGGGGCACCATTCATGTCAGCTGTCTCATCAAAATGAACCTTTGCGGGTTGCTTTCTCTGGGGTGATTTGGGCAAGAATGAATTATGATCCACTGGAGCATGCCTCCTAGGCTTGTTCACCTTTACACGCATTTCCCAATATGAATTATGAGCCTGCAAGATCCAATCAGGACAGAGATGACATAGTGAGTAACCATAATCTAAACAGATAGAGAAAATTATGATAAAGAAGACAGACTATATACCACATCAGGTATGTATGTGCCCGTCCCTCGTGATATCCCCAATTCTTCAAGGCTGTAAGCTGCTTGTGAAGCATTTGGACGATAGAATATCTGTGTTGGGACATATACATCGGCTTGAGCTGGAACATATACATCATTCTGTGTTGGGACATATACATCGGCCTGAGCTGGAACATATACATCATTCTGTGTTGTGACATATACATCAGATTGTATTGGGACATATACATCAGGCTGCATAGGTATATATACATTGGTACCCCCATGATAAAACATAGCCCAGTTCTGCTGCGTTGATACCGCATGGATGTCGGCCTGAGCAGCTGATGATGGAGAACTGGAAAGTGCAGTGAGCGGCATGCCATAGATACTAGACATCTGAACATATCGTAGGGCACGATAGTAAGTTTCAGAATCTCCACGAAGGACAGCCTCTTCAGATTTTCCAGTACCAAACGCAGGAATGGGAACTTCAATATCTGGCCTTTGTCCTTTCCCATTTCTGTCCAAAGTGTTCATGAAAAACCTCTCAAGTGCTGAACCCATCCTTTCTCCTGGAAGTGTAAGGATCTCCTTAAGCTTTCGGGCACCGTAGGAAAGAGCAAACCGAATTCGATGTAAATTGGCTGCAGGAAATAATTAAAAGGTTGACGATTACAGATTTGAAACACTATCTCAAAACATCAGTCACTGTAATTATTCAAGAACCATATATAGAACTTTTAAAATCATCATCAAAGCATGTTTCAAATATAAACATCTGTAATGATGCTGTAGCATGCCTTGATGGATTTGTCAATTGCATGCAAAAATGTAAGTGAGGTAACATCACGACCTACATGGATTTCTCAAATCCTTAAAATATTATTATGAAGGATAAGTCAGCCCACAAGTAATTAAAATACAAGAATATGCATTGTAATCATTTGATGCTCTAGTGGCCAAAATTACCTCTGTTGACGCTACGGCCTAGGTTGTTGTCATGTCTTAGAGGATCCAATATGTTCAAGGGCTTGATGGGAAATTCATGTTTTGTAGTATCAGATGATGCCTTTACTGAAATAGAGCACATCTCCCTGTAATTTCTCAGAAATTCTTTCTTGAGCAAAAAATTAGCCCGCTCACATTCTGGTGTCTCTGCAACAAGCATGTGTTGGGATTATCAAGCATTGAGGATTAAAAAGAAATAATCGCATCAAATCATATATGAACCCAATTGCTTGTGCACTCCAGTAACTCTTACCAACAATTTCTGGAAGGGAAGATAATGGCTTCGGCCCATCTACACTGAGATACTTACTTTCCCAATCAAATTTGCTGTAGTAGTCCAAAAATCTGTACAGCACCTGCAAGTAGTAGCAGTTCAGTGGTTTTCTTCTTAGCATATGTATGTATATAAAAATACTGAATGCACACAACAAAATTTGATGCAAGATTCAATTCACCTCTAGAGGACCACACACTGATGAGTGAAAACGATTGATAATGTACAAAACTAATGTTTCCAATGCATATGTTGACAACAGGCCATGGTGTGAACCGAGAATTCGGCTCTCATAGTAGCACCAAGCTTTGATTAAGATAATACTGCGCTTGAAAAGATGGTTTTTCCCAAGGAGTTGGTCAACCTGAAAATTTTTCAAAAAATGAACTAGACTTAATTGGCAAAGCATGAAGATATGAGTGACAGTTCTGATATGCCATAAAATTTCATACGCGCAAGCACAGAAGAATATATATCATAGTATGTAGGACTCAAAAGTACATGAATAGCAGTGAGTTAGCACAAAATAGATATTACCTGCTCCAGAAAGCGCAGAGCATGAAGTCCAGCCATCTGATTGAAAGAGATGTCAACTGCCATATTTTTCACTGTGCATTTCACAACTGGGACCTGCAGCCCATCATCCAAACATCAAAATGGAGGTAGTCTAATAAAGCTTAAAATGTTTAGCGAAGGCGCAAATGGTTTTTTATATTTAACGTGTCCTGTTCACATAAGAGCCCTTCAGGTTTGAACATGGAAAATCAGCAAACAATGAATGCTCAAATTCCTATTGAACTTATTAAATAAACACAACATAAGGATTAGACAGCACAGTAGACACAAATGTGGGGGAGGAAACAAAGGCCTCAACACCTCAACTTTGCATGCTGGCCACATAAAAAGAAGAAACCTGAGATGGTAAAAACACCATTAATACTTAGAAAATGGACTGAGATAGAAATAGAGAATTTGCTCTGAACCTGTGCTTTAATATATTGTACATCTTTTACTTCGAATACAGGGTCCTCATTGTTTTCAAGTAAATTGCATACTGTTTGTGCCAAATCCTCATCAGCATTTTGATGGCTGAGCGCAGTAAAGTCAATATCTCCATCAGGAAGATAGGTTTTTAGTGGGACAGAGCCAAATGGGAAGACCTGCATGTGGCCACAAAAGGTTAACAGCATTCATATATGCTCTCTGCTATAAAGGAATGAAATATAGGCATGATTAAATCAACCTGTTATTAGCACCTAAAAGCTTTGAAGCTTTTAAAATTAAAAGTGGCAGTCAAATCCATAAGAACAGAAGCAAGGTAAAAGAATTATCTTTATTTGGAATTGATGGAAAATGCTTTTAATGAACTGTTTGTAATTCGCAAGTTGAAATATGGGCATAAGAGAAGAAATCAATTAATTGGGAAATATATTTCACTATGATGTGAAATATACCTCAATACAATTCACTTAATTATTTGGACAAAAAAAACATACACGTTGTAATTTCAACAATAATTATAATCCATTTAAGAAAAGTACAATGATTTCTTGAGGTAGTAAAATCATATTAGAATCAAACTGCTCTTAAAAGGAAAAGGAAGGTAGAATAAACAAAAAAGGGAAATTCCAACCAACCATCTCTAAAACAGAAGAGAAATCCAAGAACATTCATAACATAATTAGAATGGATCTGATGCATAAAAATCATTTAAAATACCCAACTAATAGTGAGGGCAACAATGCAAATTGATCAAAAGAAGATCAGACCAAATGTACTCTACCGGCCACCAATTGAAAGTGAAATATGAAAATTGAATTAAAATGTACTAACCTCTGCTCCATAGTACCCTCTAATCAGCTTCTGAACATATTCAATAACCTCCTTTCTGTACACTTCAGAAATTACATTTGGTTGAATTATACATAGTATCTCTTGGGCCCTTTCTTCAGAAAATAACCAAAGCTCCTCATCAATTGATAGCGGTCGTTGGTTATCTTGTTGATTTTCCATCGTAGCTGAAAATAACAGCTCAGAGATACTGCATAGAAAACCTAGACAACCAATAACAAAAAATCTCAGCATTGACTACAATCACTACACATAAAACAGACCCCTAAAGCAGAGATGTTTCACTTAAAATATAACCATGAATGATCTGGAATTTTTTAGTATAAGTCACCATCGCTCCTCTCTTACCCAAATGCTTGCCCAAAGAAAACTATGCAGGAAAAGCAATCACATTACCCGGAAGATGTAAAAGAAAACAAAATGAAATGATAGAGCAGTGATAAACTTGAATAAACATATTGTCAGAAACTGGGGTGAGGATTAATGAAAAAGAAAAACACGTGAAGAGAGGATTAATGAAGTGACTCCTCCATTGTTAATGAACCAAGGCAAGATACAACAATATAAATAGGTTATTTGTGCTGAGTCAATTATATGCTTTCAATTTTTCTCCTGTAAGTGTAATCTCCATAATATATCATCCACCTATAAAACTGATAATCTTTATTTTTTCCACCACTACAGGCAATTCTGTTCAAGCCAGTGACTAATGCTGGTACCTTCCCTAGCAAGAATTCAAACTGTGGTTAGCTGTAAATGGGCGATTAGCCCCTTCTGCTATCTAGGATAGAAAAGAAAGAAAGTTCCTTGCTATGGTTTCATATGTTAAGGGCTCATAGCATATCCCTAGCATGACTTGAAAATGTCATCACAAATCTTATTCCCAGCCACATAAGTGAAAACTATTCTCAAGCAGGAACGGCTCGATCACTCAACCAGTCAGCCACACAAACAATTAGCAGCATAAAAGAAGGCACATTGAACAATGATGGACCAAAAAACTTAAGGATCCTGTAATAGAAAAAACATTTTTTTAAAAAACAGGGGGGCAGCTTTTATGTTCCCAGAATTTAATCCATGAAATTGAGACCCAATTTCACCCATTCACACAAGTTGCAGTCTTTTACCTCAACTAAGATCATCAAAGAGAAGCAAAGGGGAACAGAAAAAGACCTCAAAAACAGCAAGAAGGTGTTAGCTTTTGTGTTCTGTCTGTCACATCAGAGAACCAGCAGGTAGAAAGCTATCAGAACCTGAAACAAACACAGACAGAACATCATCTCCAATGGCCGAATCAAAGAATCAAAACCCTAGGCGCAGATACTCAATTCTTCTGAAAGCCCCCAATTACGGTGGCTCCCACCCCCTACACAATTGAGACAGGGTTGGTAGCTGCTGATTCTAATGTCTCCATCATCTGTGTTCCTTAAATACCCACGGAAAAGAAAAAACACAACTTTAACCCGAAAAAAAAACACCCAGATTTTCAAAACCCCCTAAATATTCTTCTGACACTCATCCACACACGTGTACTTTGCATAGGGTTTTCGATTAATTCGATCCCAAAACCCCACATAAATACAAATACGGTTACACACACACTCACCCGCAATTTCATCATCGGTTCCGGCCATGTTGACTCTCACTCCTCTATCTTCATTATCTCCCTTTTCTCGCGACCCACTTCCTCAAAACCCGTGTCTCTATTACTCTAAAGTCAGCAACTTTACGCTGAAATTCAGTGGAAGCGGCAAATCCGAGTACCAAAAGGAAAGGGGGTTAGAGTTCGACACCGGCGGCGCATTTTACCGGCAAGAGAGCGCCACCGGGAGGGACCTCGGAGTACTCGCCGCCTCTTTGCACAATAAGTCCAACGGGAGCTTGCGAGTGCTCGACGCGCTTTGCGGTTGCGGTGTGAGGTCGCTCCGGTATTTGGTTGAAGCTGAAGCCGATTTCGTTGTTGCGAATGATGGGAATGAGTGCTATGGTGGCACCATTGTGGGGAACTTGTCGAGGGCGCAAAAGGGTGAATGGAAGGTTACTCATTTGGAGGCTAATCGTGTGATGATGGATTATTATCTGCAGAAGAGTTTCTTTGATTTCATTGACGTTGATTCGTTTGGGAGTGATTCCACTTTCTTGAGGTCCGCGATGAGTACTTTGAAGCTTGGTGGGTTGCTCTATGTCACTTCCACTGATGGATACTCTTCCGGTGGCCACCGTCCTCATCAGTAAGAATTCACAAAAATTCCTTTTCTTTATTTTGATGTGATATTCTCATTTGGTTTTGATATGGTTTTGAGAAACTACCCCTACATGCTAGAGTTGTGATGGCTGGTTTGTGTTTGTTTGGGAGATTCAATTTGACTAGGCGAATTTTTTAATAGGTGATTGAAATGTTTTTCATGTTCTGTGACTATCTGTGTTTATTGGCTATTGCTAGTTCTTTAGCTGCATATGGAGCCTATGTTCGCCCTATGCCTTATTCCAATGAGGTTGGTTTGCGAATGCTTATAGGTGGGGCTGCCAGGGAGGCTGCAGTGTTGGGCTATCATATCACTCCCTTGTTTTCCTACTATGCTTATCATGGACCTGTTTTCCGAGTCTTGCTCAGATTGAATCGTGGGAAGGTTCATGACAGTAGGTAAAATGTACTGTTCTGTTTGTGTTGCACCTTGATCTTGTTAGTTTTCTTCTGTTGGTTTTGTTTGAATTTCTATGTTGTTACTCTTTTGTTTATTGCTCCTATGATTACTGTAGGCATTATGGCTATATCGGCTATTGCCACCACTGTGGAAATTCCCATGAATTTTCTTGGGATCAACTTGGTCATATCTGCTGCTCTTGCAGCATGCCAAAGGTATGGTATGGTTTATTTGATGGGGGGTTTCTCTCCATAATCCTCATTTGTCTACTGGCGAACTATCTTTGTGATTTTCAACATGAGTTGATGAATAATATTGCTTGATAATCCTCTCTCAGAATAAAATAATAACTTGTGCATTTCTATTCAGAGTGAATCCTATGTTCCAAATATATTCGGTTCTTTTCCCTTCTTGGTAAAATGGTACTTGCAGTTAGTTAATAGTTATGTTAAGCCTAATATGTAAAAAACTACTCTTTCTGGATTCATAGTGTTCACACTTATTTTTTCTCTACCATTTCTGTCAGCTGTTTTAAAGAATGATTTATGTAACAGGAATGAAGAACAATATTGAAGCTTCTACAATCTATGCTCAGATTGCAGAAAAAGTGCTACTTCCTTTAAATGCATCAAGTATTTTCATTCTTTTTCCTTTTTGCAGGTTTCAAACTCCCTAGTGGTGTCTGGACCTCTTTGGACAGGCCCACTTCATGATGCTACCTATCTTTCGGAGATGCTAAATCTGGCCAAGCAGTGGGGATGGATTGGTTGTGATGGTAAAGACAGTCTTGAAAAACTTATGAAACTGATGATAGATGAAAGTGACCCCAAGTTGCCATTTGGATATATCAAGTTAGATGAGGTGCTTCTTGTTTATCTGATATCATTATTGCATTTTACAGTAATATTTAGCTATTCTTGGTAGAACAATGACTTATGGTAGCTGTTCATGTATTTATTCAGATGGCAAGCCGTGCAAAAATTAATTCCCCACCTCTGAAGGCCTTGATGAGTGCCATGCACCAGGTATTCTTGAAAATCCTTAATATGTTAGCCATAATTGTGTTGTTTGTTGATTATGTTAACAACATACTATATGTCAAGCATTCAATCTTTTATGGTCATGTTAAGGCATTTTGAGTTTGTTTTGTGAGTTTGGTTGGATGAGAGTATTCATGTTTGGTTGATTGCAGGAGGGTTATGCTGCCAGCAGATCTCACATAGCCACAAATGCTATTAAGACTAATTGCCCCATGACAGAATGTATTAGGATTGCCAAAGAGCTTCTGCAGGTTTCTGTTGCATAATGCCATCTACAAAGCGAACTCAGCATTGGTTAATTCTTAAAAGTTTTGAATGTTGTACTTATTTTCTTCAGCCATATCAAATTTTGTGCTCTAACCTCTGTAACCTAATTTGTTTATTGAATTGACAGTGATATAAATGAAGTGCCAATGGCACCATTCTTTGTCTAACAACTACTGATTCTCAAGATTCTAGACTCGTAAGTTCCTAAATACAAGCAATTAATTCTAGTACATGATATCATAGTAATTCAAGAACAAAAGATGCAGGGAATGAATGAACTGGTTTAGGCACCGTCCGAACTCCAAACACAACAAGTATTCTAAATATACACAAATATAAAAGTTAATTAATGGAAGACTGGTTTAAACTTTTTGGATGCAGCTTAGACTGCTTTGAATACATAAGAATAATTTGGTGGTTTGCCAAATATTTTTTAAAGAAATAACTAAAACAATAATGAAACCAACTGTTTGATATTAAAAATATTAATACTCTCTCTGTTCCACAATAATCATGATGGGGTCATAATTAATTGATCACTCTGAAATGAATAACTGGATTTTATTATTATATTTAATATAACTATCACCGTAAATTCTGAACAAAATTCTAACATTACTCTTCAGTTAATTATACATGTTTGATTAACTTAAAAAAGGTTGATCTTAGAATCTGGCTCTCAACTCTTTGTATCATAAAATAGTAACTTAGCAGTTTTAGTTAACACCTCAGAATATAGCCTCATATAAACACCATGATTCATGAACAATAGGCCATGATGGAGCACAAATTATTTGAGAGGGCAACACAAAGATACTTTCAACATCCAAGATTTTATGTCCATATATGTCTGACAAATAAATGATAAAACAAGATGGACACAAAAGAAACAAGCAGAGAGCCATTTAGTTCACTTTCCACAAAAACAGTGAATCCAAATAGATAAGGCAAAGTCTTATTCTCCTTTAATTACATGCAACCATTAGTAGTGTAGTATACATATGGAGCATCATGACAAAGGGGTGGGTGAATCAAGAATTACTCTGCAGAGTGGGATACTGTGGAAGGAGTAAAAATGTACAGATGACAGTCATGAGGAACAACTTGAGCACTAAATGATGACACTGCATCTGCTGTTAGCACCTTGTGCTGCAACATAGTAAAGAGGACAACAAAAACAGTAGTAAATGGAGTTTCTTCACTTTAATGGGGTAAGTATGATCATGGTAGAATAGCAAATAAAAATAGAAGCTTCACCAGGAGGTATATTATATAAACACACTCTTAGGGCAGTTTGAAGCAACTAGGCTAGCTTACCTGCCACAAATCCCTTACAGAAACATTAATTCCAGATTCAAGCCCAATGGCATCCCATGAAGCTGTTATAGTAGTAGCTTGTGAACACCGATTCCAGAGTGCAACCACCAACCGATGTCCAGATAAAGGACCAGACCACACCTGTAAAGATGCAAAAGTAAAGTTTAAACTTAGCATATAACATATACACAGGGTTATATTCCATAGTAGTCAGCATACTTATTCAAATCTAAATAGGAATAAATGATTGGTCCTGGCAAAGTGGCAACATAATTTTGATAGTCAAAATCTATATATGAAATATCAAATTCATGCATAACCCCCAAGCAATCATCAATAGATGCAACATGAGGACTGAGGTGACAGTATACATTACCTCACTGCAATTGTCTTTTCCAGAAACTTGAACCTTCCTACCTTGGACACCAAGTGGATCTACAGAGAGACATGATAATTAATAATCTTACTTGATTAAACTAGATGAATGAGATAATTAAAAAATATACCAAGTAAAAACTTGACTGCTCAGAATCACAGTACCACCTTGATTAATGGCAATGACTTCTTTATTGCTCAAAAGCTCAAATGTCTCAGCAGTCAAATTTCTTACATCGCAACCAATCAATAGAGGAGCCTGCACACACAATTTCACAATTTTGAGCTTATGGAAAATCTAGCTATATTAATTGAGTTAATTGATTTAGGAACAAGACCTTCATTAAAGCCCAGATGCTGAAGTGAGCACGGTATTCCTCGTAAGTCATGCCACCATTGCCAACTTCCAACATATCTGGGTCTGTCAAGGAGTGGTAATATGAGGGATGAGTAAGAACGCTTCAGGTTTGGTCTACTACCTTCACAATATAATTTCAAGAAACATGGCATGTGTACCATTCCATCCTCCAGGACCAGCATATGCAGCCCATTTGTCATTAAGATCAGCAATGGTTGTCATGCTGAACGGGAAAAACGACATTGGTCAGAATAAGACTAGCCTGTAAGTAGAAATTATAGACAAGAATGCTGATTGATAATACGCTGAAACTCCTACTAAAATGACAACATCTGCAAATGCATCTATCATTTGCCTAAAAGAATAGATTTTAAAAAAAAATATCTTCTAATGAATATGCAGAAATTTCACGGGGAACTTATCACATTATTGAAAGTGGTTTGCCTTAGAATAAAATTGACAGACACCACAGTTTCCACATTAAAAATGCATACACAATTCCGGCTAATACCATTTACATCATTATGATCGAAAAGAGTTCTTTTATGACTAGTCATGCCACAAATGACCAGTATGATTTTACTGAACAATGCGGAATCCTGATAGAATGTTAAATGCACCACTTATGAGTCAATAATCCAGAATTTTAACCTTGCCCAAGAATCATTTATGTCATCAGTTGTGCGCCAACTGTTACCAACGGTGCCTGCCCATAAGGCTGGGTCATCAACACCCCTACAAAAGCAAAATTGCAGCAGGAAGATTACCGTCAAGATAAGAGTGACTTGCCTCAGATAACAGACAACAGAAACGCCTTATTACCATTCACACAGTGAATAGAAAATTGTACGCCCAGTTGCATTGAGAGCATCACGCATTGGTGGATATCTGGAATAAAAAGAACCATAATGAATCAATTTATATGTACAAGGTGTTGCGTTTTCCAACTACTCTTAATCAAAGATGAGAAGAAACCTTTTCTTGGGTGGGATACCCAGATTATAACAATTGTCATACTTCAAATAGTCTACACCCTGGTCAAAAGATTGAGTGGGGTAAAAAATCACTAACATGCCCAAGAAAAAAGAATAGCAGCAAGAATTCAAATTTAAAATAATGTGACTGAAATGTTTATTTATGAAAGGATGAATCCAGAAAGCACCTAGGCCCTAGCAAGATGAGTTTATCTTTACTACACTGCATATTATAAAATGAGAGATTAGAATCTAACCCAGGAGGCAAACAAAGCTGCATCATCAGTTTCATGATAAATCGATCCTGGCCGGACTTGACACGTAAAAATCCTAACAGGTGGCAATGTAAAAATGTTGAGCAGGATCACATTGAAAGTGGAAATGACTTAAGAAAGAATCTTTCCAATATCTGGCCTGATTTTGCAATGCATCTTACCCAGCATCAGAATATATACCAAGCTTGAGTCCTTTTCCATGTACATAATCTGCAAGCGCTTTGATTCCTGAAGGAAACGTCTTATCATCAGGTACCAGTTGACCCTACACATCCACACCAAAAACAGTAAGAAGCAACATATATTTCCACACCTTTAACCTTTACACATTATCATTTCTTAGAATATATCGAAGAACTCTTTGAAAGTCAACAATCAAGATAGACACATTTAGAGCTGATATCTATGCAGGATAAGAGAAAGATCATGGCCTTAAAGTTGATCCGGTAACATTAAAAGAAATAAGAGAGTATTTAGCTGACCTTTGAATTCCGTTTTACTTCGGACCAGCAATCATCTGCACATCATGAATTGTAATATCAAACAAGTATAAAATAGATAAACTGATGTTAGAACATTCATTTTTAATACAAGAGTAGTAGTACCTATGTTGACATACACATAACCTAAATCCGCCAACCCCGTTGATACCAGTGCATCAGCTGGAAGGATACAATACATATCAGCACTGTTAGAAATAACTTACTGCTTTTATTTGCAAAAATATGAACCAAAATGCTGTACAAAAAACATTATAATACAAATTCTTATCCACTCAAATGCAAAATTAACGAGGGAAGAGCTATTGAACTTTGTCTCCAATAAATATTTTACCTAGTTTACCAAATATGGTCAAAAAAGTATTTCAAGTAAACAGTGTTACTTGAAGCACATGAAATTGAAGAGCCCGAGACCCGGGTTCCTCCCCCAAATAATTTCCACATTTCCCGGAATTAATTGAACTCATTTCTTTCAAATAACAGAAAGACGTAAGTAGTGATTTTATCAGTAATTACATTGAAACAAAATCAAAGTTAAAATACTCCTCTTTTTTTTGGCGCAGCAAAATAAAAAAAATTAATAAGGAAATGGAAGTGATGCATCTACGTTCTTCAAGAGGTAGCAATAGCACCAAAGAAATAAAATAAAATCACTACCCGTTTCCTTGATGACAGTTTCATTGATATTGCAGGCGAAGAAGTTCCAGCTATTCCATCTACACAAACACCAAATCACATCACATAAAAAACCTCCCTAAATATTTTCAATGACAAATACAACAAAAAATTAAAACTTGAGGCCCTTTGCACACGCATCAATCCCACTCCCTATGAAATCCCTGGTCAAAACACCATGATCAAAACAACCCAACACGAGAAATAGCACAAAAGGGAGATTGACCCATCATTATCTTCACTCCAAATATATATAGACACAGTGTGTGTGTTTGTGCATTTGGGTCTTCCTCAATTTGTGTTTGCAATCGTGGGAAAATTAAAAGGAAAGAAAATTTAATTCCAAAATGAGCTGAATAATCCAAAAAATTCTTCAACAAAGAGCAAAAAAGAGTGTGAGAAAGAGGGAAAAACGAACCCCATCTGAGGCGTTTGAGCCAAGCCATTACTGAGTTGGAACTTGCCATACTTAGAAGTATCATAAATTGAGTGGAAGTTTGATTTGAAAATGGGCTTCTGGTAGCTCTGCAAGAGAGGCACAACCCTCGCTGAAACCGAAACAGAGGAGCAACAGAGGAAGAAGACAATCACCAGGTGCATCAAAATAGTGTTATTGCTCTGTTTCTGCTTCGCCATGAGTTAAACACACTCTACTATTTCTCCTTTGAAGCAAGGCAATTCAGAAGGTACGAGAATATATACATACACACATATACTATATATATAAGAATAGGACACAGGAACAGAACGGAACAGGGTCACTTGAGACAAATCAAAAACGTCATGGTAAGAATAGGAACAGAGGATGAAGTCCCCAAGACAAGAATTGAATTGATTTTGTGTTGTCATCTTACCAGTGAGATCAAATTAAAAAGTTCTAAAAAAATATTCTCACATTTATTTACCCTAGTCATCTATTGATTTATTTTAATTATCAATTTCTTTCAGACCTACTGTTTCAATCATGTATAAAAAATATTTGTGTAAATAATATTAAAACTAAATCCTTAATTATTAGACATGTTGTTCGAGTTAATCATGATTAATGAGTGTATAGATAGATGAAAATAGGAGTTTACGCAACACATGGCAGTGAGTTGATAGTGTACTGAAAGATAAGAATGAAGAATCTACCATGTAATATTCCCATGATCCGTTTCTATATCTGTTTACGTGTTAGTATCGTGATCTTCGGTGCATTCTGAAATGGACATCTATCCAACATTGGTTTTATATTACGAATTAAATCTCAATATTATTTGGGGTTGAATCCAATTAACAACACTCGTTGAGAAATGCAGAATCGTAGCCAAACATTATCTGTGTTTCTTCCGATAATGTATAATACCGAATGTGATGTGTAATTTTGACCATATATGCCAATTCTGTCATCAGTTTAACTTATTCCTCTTGTCGTGACTTTCTTTGTTTCATCCTTAATCCTAGTAAGTCCCTTTTTATGCTTCTTTTTCAATTAATTAAATGGTGAAATAATGGATAAGGGTGTCCCCGTTATCCATCTGTACATAAGGATTAGGAAAGGTCCCATTAGAGACCAATACGTTTGAATATAAAAAATTTGAGTTCTAAACACTTCTATTCGGTTGATAAGACTAATCCATTTTCTAAACCTTGTTATGGATTTGGTTATATTTTAATTTGTGTTTAAAAAAGTACTCTGTGTTGTGCGTACACGATTGGCTAAATGAATATCTTTGAAAAATCATACCATCTTGAGTGAAAGCAACCAATTTTGGAATGAAGAATATTTTATATAATATAGAATTTATGTTGTTCGCCATAATTTGGGTTATTGAATAAATGATCTTCCTTAATTGATTGGGTAGGTATATAGGCCCAGTTTTTGGTCTTTTGTTTAAAAGCCCATGATGCATTATGGGCTTTAGATAGAGCTCATTGCTTCGATCCTCAGCCAACAACAAACCTTTAAATCCACCAACAAGGATTGACACAAGTGGTAAGCGGCTTGTTGTTTCTTAAGCAAGGTCTCGGGTTCGAGCCTTGTGGATGGAAAAAATCCTTGCTGGGAGCCTCACCTGTCATTCCCAGGTACGCGACCCTGGACGACGGATTAGTCGGGGCGAAGCTCCGGACACCGTGGGCAACCAAAAAACAAAAAATAAACCTTTAAATCCTAACAAACCAAACAAATCATCTTCAATTCTTCAGTTGGCATGAAGAGAAGAAAAGATCTTGCTTTGCAACACTCATAAGTCATAAATAAGAAGTATTACATTTAGAAAATTGAATATACATTTTGTATTGCATTTTCAATAAGTAAATAAATTTTGTCATTATGCGGAACAAGTATATGCTAACACTAAATGGTTGGCTCATTTTTAGTTTTACACTTAGGTGTACAGCAAATGTTGTTATTTTTCATTTAAATATAGAATATTAACTAACTAAGTCAATCCAGAAACATTATTTCACTTGAAAAACAAATGTGAACAAGCTTCATAATTTTTTTAATATTGGTAGAACGAAGACAGAAGTCAAAGCTATGGTTCCTACTTCCACCTCCAAGTCAAGCAAAATATATAAGCCGACTTCTTGGTGGTGTGACTTCTAATTAAAATTCAAACATATGTTTCATTCATATATTAAATAAATTAAAGACCAAAATTGTTATTAAATTTATGACATCAGCGAAATTAAACAACAATGTTTTCGGTCACATTAGGCGGCTGAATATACCAATAAACATGCATTAGTATGTGTTCTGCGTTTTTTCGTCCATAATGGAAGTTAGGAAATGTGTGGCTCAAATTTTCTTAGCTAATTCATTAATTAGCTCTCTACTTTTATGTTTATGAATGGGTAAAAATGGGATTCTCGTGAATCTGAGGTTGTTCATTTCGGCTGAGATTAATTAGTAGAATAGACTGGTATTATGATATGAGATACATAAACATATACTCCCTCCGTCCACTTTTATTTGTCTTTCTAGAAAATTTATTTGTTCATTATTATTTATCATTTTAGATTTTCAATGAAACATTTATAATCTTTTTTCAGTTTTATCTATATATACACTCTCTTTTTATCTCTTACAATTATTATTGCACAAAAAACTATAAGAATAATTTTGTCATTGTACATTTACTTCTATAAAAAATTTTATGTTTTTATCACCTTCTTACTAAGTGTGCAATACTCTAAAACGTCAATTAAAAGTGAACAGAAGGAGGGAGTATTACCTTAGCAAACAACCTCGCAAATTAATTAATATCTAAACAAAAACAGAGTCAACAGAACATGTTAACTACTAGTCTACTAGTCAAAAGCCTAACAACTATTTTCCCATATACACACATTGATATAAAATCTTTGCGAGGGAATAAGTTGAGAAGTGAATATACTACTATTCAGTAAAGATAGTGAAATCCAATGCTTCTTAACAAGTCCTTATGTTTGACCACATGATTAAATATATTAATGATTAGTTGAATTTAGTTTTACTGAGAAGAATTTTACTATATAAAACATTTTTTAGTAATAAATTAATAATGTCTTTATTAATCCAAACAATTATAAATCCATATTAGTCAAACAAATAAAAAGCATTTGCTATCGCTATTGACTGATTTTCATTCAACCGTTGTTTTCATATGAACATCAAACTTTAGCATGGCAATAAAACAGATTTCTTAAAAGAGAGAGATCGTTTTAGGAAAGGAATTTAACAGCGTTAATATCACAATATGTATTAAAAAAAACACACAATGAACCTCACTCCAACGTTTGAATTTTTTTTATTTATAGTTAATTTTGATAAATATCTTATAAATATTTAATTTGAAGTGTAAGGTAGCATTACGAGTGGTGTATATTTATTGAAACCAAAGTAAAGTTGCAATAGACGTGTGTTCCAAGTTGTAGAAATTAATTACACGCGATATATATACGCACTGCTTTAAATACATGGTGGATTGTTCGGACTCCATTTTCAACAGCTCATAATGAATTGCGCACAACTATGGGCTTCTCATAAATGCATCTATACTCACTCACAATAAATTCATATATATCCTGCTCAAACAACGGATCCAGTTTATTTGTTATTCAATGTCAGTGAAAGAAAAAACAAAATGAAGATTCTATAGATATGACTTTTGTATGTGTATTCATTCTGCAATCTAAACTTTCATAAAATGAAACTAACTAGAGCAAATAAAGCCCTGAATCCGAATTGAAAGAATAATTAGAATACGAAAACAACATTAGTCACTATGGAGAACTTAACAAACAAATTGAGATTATTGATAGATAATGTAAATAATGCCATGGGAAATTGGCAATGAATGGATTGCGGTTGCATGCAAGCTAGCATCATGTATTAATTGTATACATAACAATAATAATAATAATAATAATATAATAATATATATAATCTAACTAATTAATTAGTTAGTTAATTGTTGAAGCTGTTTATGCTTTTGCTTGGTCCTGATGGTGGCACTGGTCCCTTCGGAAACATGTTGAGAATCAGCGCTCCGTATTTCCCGCCGGCGAGTCTCATTCCCGGAAACGGCAGATTACCGGCGACACCCATGTGGTGGTGGTCATATGGTGATGCTGACACGTGTCCAATTGCAGGGTCCTCCTTGTCGAGGCGGTCAGTGGGAAGAGCGAGGTTCAAGAGCCTTGCACTGGATGAAGAAGGTTGTGATATGATCAGAATCAGAAACATCACTACCCCCACCACCGCCACGCGGTTTGAGTACTTTGGGTAATTTGCCATTACACTTCACTCTGTGTGTGTGTGAGAGAGAGAGAAATAAAAAGAGGGGAAATTAAGTAAGGTGTTATAGAGGAAGACAATTCTGAGAATTTGGAGAGAAAGTACAGTGTAGAGAAAAGAAACTCAATGTATTTCTAGTTGTTGGTTTTTGGAAGTGATGTGTGAGGTGTGGGATTGGGTTGGTATTTATAGTATTGAGAGTGAGGTGGCCAAGCTATGGGAAGGAGCCTTGGTATGGTAATTGGAATATTGATTTGGGATTATATGAAATTAATTTTGATCATATTAATTTTATTGACCATATTGTATGTTGACAAGGACAAAAATGAAAATAAAAATTGAAGCTCGTTCAACACTGGCCAAGTCCTTTTTTAATTTCTTGCCCGTGATTTTCAGTCTCTCATGCCCAATTCCCTTTAATGATTTGACCACTCACTTTACATTTTCTTATTTTGCTGATTTCTTCATTCATTAATTATTTATATTAACTTTGGTCTTACTCTTACGTGTCTATGTCAACTACTTCAACGATATATAATGATCTTATCATTTGTTGTTCTTCCAATTATTCACTTGCCGTGATGACCATTGGATTGTAATTTATTCACCAATATAGCGCTAATAAAAATATTTGACTTATGTTTATCAATTCAATTTGAATTGATATTATAAATTTTACATAATCATTTAACTAAAAAATTATTTATATATAATATTTTAAAGAGCATATGTACAATAAATTACTATGTTGTAAAAAAATATAAAGTTACAACATGTAATATATGATATGCACAATATGTGAGTACATATTATATTATATATATTGTGCATAACTTATTGATTGTTTTAAGTTGTTTTATGTTGTACACAAAGTATTTACCTATTTTAAAATGTTTTTAATCATGACTCAAATGCTTGGGGCACAACAAAAAGTCAGCCAAAATCGTCAACAAAGTTCATTTAACATTTTATGGTCCAAGTAGCACTTTTGATTATGAGTATATTTTTAATGGGCTAGGTGATTGTGACCCAAATTCCTATTTGTTGGCTGTTTTGGCTGATTTTTTATTGTGCCTCTAGCCATGCTCTAATCACGATCATCCATATGTAAAATTATACGATTCAAATTTAGTTTTTTTTTAATTTTCATGAAATCTCCTCTCACTAATTTGGACACCTAATTAGTGCACTATTCTTAGCCAAACCCTTAATTGTTTACTAACAATTCAATGATCCTTCTCATCACGTAAAATAACACTAGAAATTTAGTGGAAATTAATTGAGGCCATTTTTTACTCTCTTTTTATCATGATCATTGGTTATACCCTTGCATGTTATAAAGATATTTTTAATTAATCTCTAATATATATATATATAGGGTGATGCTAAATGAACAATATAAAATCAGTCCAACCAGCCAATAAATGAGATTTTGAGCCATAATTATTCAACTCATTACATTTTTAATGATTATTTGGGCCAAAATCAAAGCCAAAATAGGTCCATTAGTTGTATGGGTTGATTTTTCATTATCCACTTAGCATTATTGATATATATATATATTTCAAGTGGCCCAAGAAACGTCCCGAATGAACAAACCTTATGTAGTTTTATAAAAGATTTAAACAAGGGCATATATAGAGGCTAAACTCGAATATCAAATTTCACACTAACAATTAATAATTTCCATATTACTTTAAAAGAAATTAACTTTTGACTACAGACTTTGTATCGTTCTTGTACAATAAATACATCAACAATCGAAAGAATACATTTTTGTTTCATATTAACAGTCAATTTTATGATTTGATAAAGCTATGAATTTGTTCCGCTTGTGAAATATGGGAAATCAATTTGCCACGCCATATACATCTCTTGTACTATTCTGTACTACATGCGATACACGCCTTCACTTCTTCCTTATTGCCTATTGCCATCTACTATTTGGATTATTATATATTTAATTTTGAATTTTATTTATATATGAATAACTGATTAACATAAAATAATCTTCTGAAATCAAACCCACAAGTTGTTGATTAGTTGTTAGAGATTTCATTAAGCCAGTGATGATATCCACATTTATCCTCAATTAGTTATTGCCACGCACTTGTGCTTAATATATCTATCTATGTAAATATAATATACACGTACTACTCCTCATCATGTGATTTACTAACAATATAATTATTTCAATTAATATAATAAAAAAATTAAGGTTATTAAATAAATGTAGAGGAACTATTAGGTGCACTTGAACATTTATTTGTTATACCTTATTATATTTTGACACATAAACTATTATATTTTCTTATTTAAAACATAATTTATTCTCTTCTCACTATAGTTAATTTTTTTATAATTTGTCATGTAATAAATGATATAGAATAAATAAATTTTTTGTTCTTAGTACACCAAATAATTTTTCATAATTGTAATCTGATGGAAATTGCATAAATAATTTATAAGAAAAAATATATGTTTATGATATAAGAGAGTAATGGTGAAAATATATACTCAGTTTAATTAAGTTTCAAGTCATAGAAAGGACCTTTGCTGAATAGTTTGTGGTCTAGTCATTAATGATGATGAGTGCCGGTGGTATGAATTCATTAAAATACGTGAATTCTGCCATTGACATACACATGAATATATTTAGTCTAGCTCGAAAATTTTTTTTAGTCTTCTAATTGATGAGAAGTCTTCTAAGACAGTGATAGAAGACTGCAGGGAGGAAAATTCAGCAATTCAATTTGATCGATCTAGGTCTCCATCTATCAAATAAAATCTATGTATGCATTCATATATAGGTTTACTTAGAAACGACTACAAATTTTGGTCAACTACACACACACACATATTATATATATATATAGCCAGTGATAATTGTAATTTGGACTGAGATTGAGTACTAGAAACTAATTAAATCAAGCTAAGGGGGAAAACGTCCACCACATTAAATATGCGAAGAAATTACATGCATAATGCATCCACAACCGTGTTGATGTCACAGCTAGCTCTTAAGTTATTTTGAGCTTGTTCTCCAAGTTTGTCATGCATGTTATTAATTTCGATGATTTAAATTTTTAATCAATTATAATAACCCCTCTAGCTATTTTTATTAGAAATCTCATTTCTCCAAAATCTGGAAGGAATGTGTGTGGAAAGAGCTTGACTATATATTCACCCCACTTTGTTGACATGGGTGGATCGGACACAACACGAGCGTAAATATATAACCGTGTTGCGCGTGCACTACATATAATATACATTGTGCATTTTATATTATATATGTTGTGCGCAACTTGTTGACTGTTTTGACTGATTTTTTGTTGTGCCCCAAGTATTTTCCTATTTGAAAATCAACATAAATAAATAAATAAATACCTAGCTTAAGGTGTCGGTGGTGGCAGTGATGTATGTGATCCATAAAAGCCTCAATCATACGTCTTCCTTAGCTTCCATTTATTTCACATACGGGAAATTTGTGAACACAACCAATCAGAGATTTTCATAGCCGAGATAGTTTACTATATATGGCCAAAGTTATTTATGACAGTTCAAATCGATTATCCAAGATGAATAAATACATACTGCGCGTGATTATTAAACATTAATGTCATGGATTCATCGTATATATTCAGTTGCCACTGCATGCAATTGATGAAGCCTTTAATTAAATTAAATCTACTACTACAAGATTTAATTAATTTAATGCCGGTATTATATATGATGTATCTTTTATTTTGTGAACATTCTCGCTATAGTAGAAAAGTACGTAGCACAAAAGAAAGTTCGTTCAGAATGAATGAATGTGACGTGTTGATGCAACTAAAATTAACTAGACTACATTTTAATTTAAGGGTAATTAATGTTGATGTTAGTCAATTAATGAAGGATGTGGAGGGCATTAGTGTTAATGACATTAGCATGACCGAAGAATGAAGCTGTGAGTGACAGTCCAGGGAAAGCATGTGATACACAACACATCACATATACATGAAGAAAGAAGGAAGTTGGTGCTGACTTGTTAAGTTGTGGCATTTGGCTGCTTCATAACCGAAAGTTGAGAATTAATAAATAAAGGCATCCAAGGATATTATTATGAAAAATTATTAGGTGTATCTAGAATAAAAGATTTTTTTACTCTACATCATCTATAATATGACATATAATCTAAAAAGTTAACTATAATGGAAAGGAAAATGTGTTAAGTTTTAAATAAGAAGATAAAATAATTTATGTGTTAAAATATAAGTGATGCAAAATAAAAAAAATAATCTATTGCTCTAAGTGTATTATTATTATTATTATTGAGAAATGATTTTTTGTTAAAGTATTTTGTGATCTGAGTGTCACAAATATCAAATTAATGGGTCACATTTCATTCAATAATAAATATAATATTAATTATTAAAAACGGAGAAAAAGGGTTAAATTTAAAATAATATTATACTAGTTCCCTTATTAAAAAATACAATATATATATATATATATATATATATATTAACTTTGTTACATTCCAAAATTTAAGTTATTTTTTAATTTTTAATATATTTTTATTTTATTGTTTATAAATTTCAATTTATATTTTTAATATTTTCTAAAATACAAATATTAATAAGATATTTTTTATTTTTTAATTTAAAAATATAAATATAAATCAATAACCAACTTAATATATGTATTACTAGTTTATATAGTGGAGCTAATTAACGTTGAAATATTCTTTTATATTGAAAAAAAAAAATCAGCGGCAAATTAAAGACCCCACCAATACCATCAACTCGCCTTTTGATGTTTCACCAAGATCTTATCTCAACTTTTCCACAATCTTTTTCTGCTTGCCAAGCTTGGTGTAATATTTCGAAGGGGATACACAACTTGATTGATTTTATGTATGTACTAGTAAATTGTGCTTACAATAAGAAAATTGTTAGTAAGCATGCACTTGAATAGCTTAACCTTCTAAACATATGAGATGAAAAGATTCGTCTTTTACCGTCCAAGATGAGATATTCAACGTGTGTTATATGTTATATATAATATGTGCTATAAATAACACATTTCATATAATACACATTACGTATGACATATAATACATGTTACATATTTATTACATGTATTTTTTATTTTCATTGTAATATATAATTCCACCGTACGTAGTACTATTAGTAATAATGAATAAACAATGAAATAATGCTTACTCATCACCAAATCTGAATGGGTTCATAGCTCTTAAAAAGAAAAGAAAATAAAAATAAATTTTCACCAAATAATTAATGTCCTAATAAGATCTAAGCTAGCTAGCAGACCATGATTAAATTTCTTGGCTGGAGTAAGATTAATCGATTCAACATGTAGTACTGTATACGTATGTAAGAAGTATTCGACATAAAGTGATCATCATGCTGGACAGAAAATCACATAGCCTCATTATTATACTTGAAGCATATAGAGGATGATGTCTACGCTATCTTTGGACTTTGGTCAAAAGTGTGAACACTAATCATAACTGATTCGATATTAACCAACCTTTTATTCCTTTTAATATATTTGTTTACAATATAAAACAACGATGAAAATGAAGAGGTCAAGATAGAGTTCCCTTTCGACATAAGAACATTTTAATTATTGATTATGGTAAATACATTAAAGTTAATAGAGACAAGCAATATGGTATTGTCCTTTGTGTGGCCTTGGCCCTTAATTAAGCCTTACTTTTTGAGAATGTAATTATACTACATTCCCTACTACTTTTGAAAAAGGATTAAGCATGCTATGATCATAGCGGACTATAAATATAAAAAATTGAAAACGGGCATTGCCATCCATAACAACTTTAAAGTTTAAATCTATATATATTACTTACATCTTCTGCATCACTACTTTACTTATTATTAGATGAAAAATTAAAATGGGTATGAGGGGATCCAAGCCAACATTTGATCTCATTGTGGCGGTTCTTCTTCTACTTTTGTCTTTGATGTGCCTTCAGCTGGAGATTATTGAAGCTACAGGCAGATTATTAAGAAACAAAGAAACTAGTTGTACTAGTTCATCATCATCTAGTATAGCATGCCATGTGAAATCACATAAGGCTATAGAGATGAAAGAAGATTATGGTTTTGGAAATGAATCTCCTCCTCAATATGATTATGACTATGATTTCTACAGAAAACATGGTGATATCCCAAGCCCTGGTGCTGGTCATTGAATTTAATCAAGCTAAGTGAGTATATATCTATATACATTATATTATTGATCTATATATGGACACATGCCTTTTATTTTCTTATCATATATATATATATATATATATAAGTTGCATTCATTTCCATTTATTATTTTTTTACAACAATGTCTAATTTGATATTAGTATTTGGTGATATTGTTTCTAAATTTCTTCTTCGCAGAGGAGCTTATATGCCATGATTATTCCTGGGTATACTATATGCCAAAGAAGATCCTTGACAAATTTGCTATGTGGGTTTATTAATGTTGTTAATTACGTTTGATATGTATTACATACAAATTCAAGATCAGATTAATTAATAAGTTTGTAAAGTATTATATAGATTATATAGTGATCGAGGAGATACAATGGTTATATATGTATTTCATTTTTGTCACAGAAAACAATAATGTTTTTTTTTTCTTGGTTGGTTCTAGTTCTTGATTTGGAAAGGATGTGCTACACTGTGAATGTTGAATAACGGGTTATGGTTCTATATATGAACATTCAAGCTAAGCCATAAATTATTTAATTTGTCTATTTAAATATCTATCGCCCAAACTTATAAATGTTGTTATATTCTTATGGAATTTTGTTCGCTATTAGGTTATTGATCAATTGTGAAATTACTATATATATGGTTGGTATATATATATATACTATTATATAAAGAGGATTAAAAAATAATTATTTTTTGGTATTCATACTCATTTAGGTAGTTATTATTTAAAATTTAAAGGTTAAATTAAAAAAATTATAAAAATAAATAAAAAAAAAAGATAATCACCTCTAAATATAAATCATTCTAATTATTTTTTTCCACTTCTAGATCTTCCATACTATTTTAACTATTCATTTTATTTTTATCTATCTTTATAGAAAATTAAAAAAAAATATAACTCGACAAAAAAATAAAAATGTAACTTGACATATACAAAATATCGAACAAAGCACAAATATCTATAAAGAGAATTTTAGAAAAGTGAGTTATTTTTTTGTCTTTAAAAATAAAATTTAAAAATTTAAAAATAAACTAATAAATATTGTTCTCATTGTAAGTTGTTCATTATTAATTGCGTTGTTTTAATTATTCTCTTTCAATACATTTGGATTTACGACTTCAGGAAAATTAGTAAATTACCTAGATCATTCACCAAATTAAAAAATCACACTCGATAAAAAAGTTTAAGAACTTAAGTACAGAACCCAATCCTCATATAAAGAGCATACAAAAAAAAAGGAAAAACTCAATCCAATTACTATTATTTCGATCGAATTGGACCAGGCCCGTTTTATCAATGAGCATGGCCACTACCACTAAATGATATTGCCAATAGCCCAATATCACACCAACCAAAGAAACGTATTGCGAATTAAGATTTCCAAACAACGGAAATGGTTTTGCTTTCGAATCGTCCCCTGCAAAAGATAAAGAAAAAGAAAACTATTTAAAGGATCATGTTTAATTTGATTGGATGGTTCATTCCATTCTGTATAGCATAATGGCGAATACACATAAATAACATTATTATAAATAAATTATAAAAAATTATCATCGAGACCTGACACTTTAACTCATATACCTACATACATATACAGCTTGAGCTCTGTTCACGCGTGTTGCACAGGTTGGGCCCTCTACGCCTTCATATTTGAAAATTCAATGAATACCTATTGGATTCTCACCAATTTTTTTTAAAGAGGAATGTTATGCGGAGAATAAAAATTGTAAAATATTTTTATAATAATTATATCTGCTGTTAAATTGTATTAATTTATAAATTTATATTACAATCTAATATTGAATATAATAATTATATAAATATTATATAATTTTTATTGTATACGAGTATTTTTGTATTTAACTTGTTATAATTGAAGCATTTTATACCTCAAGTTTTCCCACTCACTATTCATATTCCTTTATATTTAAAAAATACAAAAACTAACATCTATTCCCAATGTGACACCACAATCGAATTAAATATTGAATTAAAGCATATTTTTCTTGTATTTTGATCCCTCAAACTTTCTTTTTTTAGCGGTGAGAATCTTTACAACATCTTTCTTAAATATGTATTGAATTCGAATATTGTAGCAGGCATGTCCCGAAAAAAAAAATTACTATCTTCAAGGCGTTGTAATTGAGATAAATTACCATTGTTAATTCTTACATAAAAGCTTTAAGAAACAATAAAAGTACAGAGAAGGTTAAATTTAAAGAGAAGACACTAAAACTAGTAGAAAGATATATATAAAAAAAGAAACTGTAGTTCATATTGTATACATACTTTGATTTTTAATAAATTCTGAAATAGTTAAGAATTACTACTACTAATAGTAATTACTATCACCCTGTGTCCCTTCCCTTCTCTCATCCATTAATCATAACATATATACAACGCTGTGATGATTAATGCCAAATTTGGGAGATTTATCAATCATGTATCATAATATAATAACATTACTTGGCGTGCAACGTTACTACTAATTAAAAGGAATATGCATAAATCATCCTGTGATTCTTCCACATTCCACCCATGTTCTACGCGATTCTAATCATAAAAAATATATATCCAGTAATTTTTGTTTCCCCCAATCTTGTTTTATTGAGCAACATTCTCCACTGTCGGTTGGTACAGAACTTTAACAGCACTTACCTCCATCATGTTCGATTAATCTAGAACATAAGACCGGCTTTTATCACTGTCTTATCCTTCAACCTTAAAAAAATCCACACTTTGTCCAGTTCACTATTGGATCTCCATGTTTGTTTGCTTTTTAAGCTTACTATATAAAAAAGCTTATAGCTAGCTACATTGCATTTCATGGATTCATTAGGTAGGATCTACATCTTAATATTACCACGTGGCACATGCTGTCTACTATAATGTATTGAATGGTTTTATATAAAGACCAATTTAGAGCATGAATTTCCCACTTCATATGTTTTGAGACTCTGTGTAAATTAGATTGCAAAGTTTGAAACTTTTTGAAAATGGGGTGCTTTATTATTCAGAAAAGGGCTTGCTTTTTTCCGAGATCGGAGGTTTAGCCTTAGTTACCTGTCACCGTCAAAAGAAGTTGACTAGTTTGGAAAAATCCCAGAAAAAGACGAAGTGAATCAGAAAAGGGGTTTATATATGAAACTGAGAAAAGCTGGGGATTAAAGGAACTGAGTGCGTGGAAAGGCTGGCTGATGGTGGTGGAAGTGAAGAATTGAAGGGCATGTTCAGCTGTTGAAGTATCTTGGGCATTTCAAACGGCATTTATTGCGATGCACATGCCTCTGCCTCTGCCTTTTAGGTAAAGTCCATTTATATTCTGCACCAAGATGGTCCATTCCCATCATTCTCTGACCTATGTAACCTTATCGACAATTGCATTTATTTACATTACATGGCCTCCTGTTTCGAGCTTTCTATTACTTTCTTTGGTATAGTATTTTTCACGCTGTTTATATTTTTGTTTAACCTACTTTGTCCTTAACTCAAAACAACTTGAATAAGACAATAAGATTCGTTTTCTTTCCTCCACTAGTTTGGCAGCAAAGCCAGGCTTTAACTAGGCCACAAGGCTGGTATGATTCCAATTTCCAAGTAAGTTTGTTAGGTAGGAACTTTGAAAATCTTGTTAATTTTATTCATATAATATTAGCATATGATGTATAAAAATCATTAAATAAATAAACAAATGACACAAAAAGAGAATGAAGGGTGGAGTAGATATGTTGTTGTTGTTGTATATGAAGGAGGAGGTGAAGAAGGGAAATCAAAAAGTGAGATGTGATCCTTGAAATTGGCCTTATTTAGGGTGGGGGCACTAGTGAGTTTGTAACTGTCGCTGAATCACGTGATTCTGCCTTTTGTCAACATCATTGGGACATTTTGCCTAATAGCATTCTATTTTTTCTTCCTGCATTCTCATATTGTTACTTTATATTTAAAACCCTTATATTATATATCATGTATCTATATACAACTACTACTACCTATATAATAACTAGCCTAGCCCGTGAAGTTAGCTTCTCTTTGTTTTTTCCTCTTCTTCTTCATCATTGTCCTGTCCTAACACACAAATCCTAGGCCGGTTCCTTTCATCTTAAGGCTAAATGATTCGTATTGGACCTGCCAACAAAAACTAAGGGGTTTATGTTCTTTTTAACTTACATGGTTTAGGGGGAAGGAAAAAAAATAAGTAAAATAAATAATAGTGATAAAACAAGGTGGCAAACAAATGTTTTTTTGAATGATTATAGTATGGATAGGTGAGTGACACGCACTTCTTCTCTCTTATCAACAACCTGTGGATTCTTTCTCCACTCCATGCTCTTTAATATATATATTTTATTGATCTCCTTTTCCTATTTTTTTTTCTTAACATGAATATAGTAGTAGTATATGAAGCTTTGATTCTTTTGAAAACAGTGTCACCTTAGGAATACTTCTATTTTGGTCTTCTCATTCATTTTATTTTGAGAAAAATAATACTATATATATATATAGTGCCCGCTTTTCTAGAAGATTGGACAGAGATATGGATGCCATGTGAGTTTATCCTGAAGTTGTTGAATGTTTTACATTCTATGACCTGTGTTTGCGGGAGTGAAAGTCATTGACATGATGAGTGGTGTTGAAATTCCTTCTCTCTTGTGTTACAGGATTCTTGTTCCTCTGGTTTGTGCACCATAGAAGGAGGGTTCTGTTGTTCAGTGCAGATCTGCAGCTAAACAGCATCTTGCAGCTGGTAACCTCTGTGTGAAGAACATTGAGGAGGGCTAAGGCTAAATGGATCTTGAATCCGGCAGTTGTTGGGGCAACTCTCAGGTTAGTACAATAACCAGAAAAAAGAAAAACTTGAAAATCTTTGTTTATATGGATACAGAGACAAATAAAGTGTTTGTAAGATATGATGAATTCTAATAGAATGAGTTTCTGAATTGCATTTCAGAAGGATTCGTGGAAGACTATTCTGCTCTTAGCCTACCAAAGCCTTGGTGTGGTGTATGGAGATTTGAGTATCTCTCCTTTGTATGTTTACACTAGCACATTTGCAGAAGATATTGAGCACTCAGACACCAATGAAGAGATTTTTGGTACCCTTTCTTTTGTCTTCTGGACTCTGACATTGGTGCCACTATTCAAATACGTGTTTGTTGTTCTTCGAGCTGATGATAATGGAGAGGGTAAGTACAATTGAGCAAGATGAGTGAAATCCAGTATGCAACATCTCACCCTTTTGATGATTTTCATTTGTGGTTCTGCAGGTGGTACATTTGCTCTATATTCCTTGATCTGCAGGCATGCTAAAGTTAGTCTTCTGCCGAATCGGCAACATGCCGATGAGGCGCTTTCGACATATAAGATGGAGGAGGCTCCGGAGAAAATGAACTCTAGAGTGAAGATGCTGCTGGAGAAATATAAGGCCTTGCATACAGCTCTGTTAATTGTGGTTCTTCTTGGGACTTGTATGGTAATTGGGGATGGATTGCTTACCCCAGCAATTTCTGGTAAGGTTTCCTACTAATCATCCATGATCCATGTGCTTACCAAACACTAATTTCTTATCAATTCGTTGACTAGCCCTCCATTTGTGTAGTTTTCTCAGCAGTATCTGGTCTCGAGGTATCTATGTCCAAGAAACACCACCAGTGTAAGTTTTACTTTCAAAATTATCTGTATTTCAATATATTATGTCAGTAGTATTGAGCTGTGTAACTATGTTCTAATTAAATGAAGATGATTTTGTTTTATTGTAACATAAAGATGATGAGAGAGTTTATTGTTATGATTTCTGTATTTGAAATTCCATTGATTTGCATTTTGCAGATGCTGTGATTCCTATCACTTGCTTCATACTGGTGTGTTTGTTTGCACTCCAACACTATGGTACACATCGGGTTGGATTCCTTTTTGCACCGATTGTGCTGGCATGGCTTCTGTGCATAAGCACACTTGGTTTATATAATATATTCAAATGGAACACACATGTATATAAAGCTCTTTCACCATATTATATGTTCAAGTTCTTGAAGAAAACAAGGATAAGTGGATGGATGTCTCTGGGTGGAATATTACTTTGCATAACAGGTAACACAGGAAAATTCATATGCAATTTTAAGCCATATCGTGTCTATCTGCATGTATGCTTAAGATTTGCACTTTTAAGCCACAAGAATATTTTATTTGAGGAATCATTTTAGCAAGCTCAGAGTCACAACACAACTATTATTTAACTAGTATGTGGATTAAGTTCCATGTGCACATTATTTCTGAATCAATTCTGAACCACTGCTCTATCATTTATTCCCCTTCTAATATTCAACAGCACAGTGTCATTTTCATAAAAGAACAAATTTAATTTACCTCAGTACATTGTGAAATGTCTATGTAAATATCTGTAGTTGCTTCCATGTAATATAGTTTGCAACATAAAAAGATGCCTTATGTGTTGGTCTTGTGTGCAGGCTCAGAAGCTATGTTTGCTGATCTTGGCCATTTCTCATACGTGGCAATCCAGGTTGGTTTAGAATTTTCTAAGTTCTTTGTTTTTTTCCTTCTTTTGTTGGTAGGCTTGTATATAATATACCTATGTAAAGGTCATTTCAATGGTAAAGGAGTTCATAAGAGTTTGTCATGTGCAGACTGCATTCACCTTTCTGGTATATCCTGCACTTATATTGGCATATATGGGTCAAGCTGCTTACTGGTCCAACCATCATAGTTCCGATCTACAGATCAGTTTCTACGCCTCAGTTCCAGGTATTCAATATTGTTCTCACTTTCTCATAGGCAATTATACTTGGATCAATATATGGTTGTTCTTGTTCTTTATTGCTTGATATAATAGCATATTATAGAAAACATTAATGCAAGTTTTTGGGTGCAGAAAGCGTGCGGTGGCCGGTGATTATCTTAGCCATTCTAGCTTCTGTTGTGGGAAGCCAAGCAATCATCAGCGGAACATTTTCTATCATAAATCAGAGCCAATCTCTTGGTTGCTTCCCCAGAGTTAAGGTTGTTCACACTTCAGACAAGATACATGGCCAGGTCTACATCCCTGAAATCAATTGGATACTCATGATCCTCTGTATTGCTGTAACCATTGGATTTAGGGACACAAAGCACATGGGAAATGCATCAGGTAAGTTACACATCTATGCATGATAAACTATACTATTGTTTTGACCTTATTGTTGAACAATTGAAGAAGTTTTCTTTACACTATCTGGTGTTATCAAATGATAAAAGGAATATTGTTGCAGGATTAGCAGTGATGACCGTGATGCTAGTAACAACATGCCTTACTTCCTTGGTGATTATACTTTGTTGGCACAAACCGCCTATCGTGGCTCTCTGTTTTCTATTGTTCTTCGGCTCCATTGAATTGCTATACTTCTCAGCTTCATTGATGAAGTTCTGTGAGGGTGCTTGGTTCCCTATTCTCCTGGCCCTCTTCCTTATGATCATAATGTACCTTTGGCATTTCGCGACCATCAAGAAATATGAATATGACCTCCACAACAAGGTGTCACTAGAATGGCTTCTAGCCTTAGGTCCAAGCCTTGGAATTGCTAGAGTCCCCGGAATAGGCCTAGTCTTCACCGACCTCACCACCGGCATCCCAGCTAACTTCTCCCGATTCGTCACCAACCTCCCTGCGTTCCACCGCATCCTTGTCTTCGTATGTGTGAAATCAGTGCCGGTTCCTCATGTACCTGCTGCTGAGAGGTATCTTGTTGGCCGTGTAGGTCCTCCTGCTCATAGATCCTATAGGTGCATTGTCAGATACGGATACCGCGATGTCCACCAAGATGTTGATTCATTTGAATCAGAACTAGTGGAAAAGCTGGCTGATTTCATCCAGTATGATTGGTACCGGACGCGTGTGAGCAACATGAGCAACGATGATGACACTTCAAACTCTAACGAATCATCAGGTCACAGATTAACCGTGATAGGAACAACCGGGTTTGGGTTCTGCAGCCAGCCAGGGTACGAGACAGAGGAGAGTGTGCAGCCAGCAAGTGTATCAGTTGGCTTCCCAACAGTACAGAGTGTGAGTGATGTCATTGAGATGGAACCGATGGGAATGGCACGGAGAAGGGTGAGATTCGCCATCGACGATGAGGCCGAGAGTGACACAAGGTCTGAGATTGGTGCTCAAATGCAGGAAGAGCTTGAAGATCTTTATGCAGCTCAGGAAGCAGGAACAGCATTCATTCTTGGACATTCTCATGTCAGAGCAAAGCAGGGTTCTTCTGTTCTGAAGAGGTTGGCCCTTAACTATGGATACAATTTCCTGAGGAGGAATTGTAGAGGCCCGGATGTGGCGCTTAAGGTTCCACCGGTTTCTCTGTTGGAGGTTGGCATGGTTTATATTGTGTAGAACAACATAATCAATATCTTAACATGTAATTAGCTTTCTCTTTTTTTGTTATGTATTTCCTTCATAGTAAAAGGCTTAAATTAAATGGCAGAAGCAGAACATTGTACTGTTTATACAGAGATTTTGGGAATTGAATAGACTCTACCATTGAAACGAAACTTGGCCTAATTTCTCAAACATGATTGAGCTCTCAGCAGAGGTAGCAAGGATGCTATTATATTCTAAACTTGAATCCACCAAACCTCTTAATTATTACTACTATATTGTTATTTTTTACATAGGTTTCATAGAATATTACATGGAAATTAGATTTTTTTTTCATAAAATAAAAAGGCAGGCAAAATTATGAACCCACACTGTACCCTACACATTATTAAATTAAATTATGCAAGATATTTTAGTTAATGATGACATGTCAGCAAGAAGAAGAAGAAGATAAGAGAGCTCCTCTCGTTTATAAGAGTGCCTCAGGGTGCCACATAGTCTCTTAGTTAAACCACCAGCTTTTGTGAACCAAATCAATCTATGCTATGCTATGGACAAAATTGACAACCACATCTTGTGGCTCAAAAACTAAACAGAACAACACTCGACATAATATATATATATAAAAGCATAATTCAGAATCATGCATATATAGTTCTAAGTTCTAACTGAGTTCCTAGAGTCTAGAGAATCTGTTAATAAAATGGGACTTGGGACTCTGCCGTTGACTCCTCCACACACCAGCTTCTCTTCTGGGTCAAGATTTGTACAGAATTCTTGCAATAACCTTGGCAGGGTCAGTAGAAGCACAAAATTCAGAGTTTCAGCCAAACAAGAGAAGGAAGAGACAAAGAAGAACAAGCAATCTTTGTTTAGCAGTGTGACAGAAGCTCTTGATTTTTCTCAAGTGAGATCAGCAGAGGATGCTCAGCTTCTAGAAGATGCCAGAGAAGCCACAAGGTCTGGAGAAAGAATGAGCAGGGAACAGGTACATCATAGGCATATATCAACTTACACACCTTTATTATATTATTATGATTATTTATGATCCTTGATGATGAAATTTTTTATTGCAGTATGGAGCTCTAAGAAGGAAAATTGGTGGGACATACAAGGATTTCTTCAAATCATATGTTGAAGGTACTGCCTGCTTAATTATTCTAGTTTTGGAACATGTTTTGATGACCAATCACTAATAATTTGCTTAGCAATAGAAGTGAGATGTGATTAATTTGGTTTGGTTGAATAATTGAGCAGTGGATGGGGCATATGTTGAAGAGGGGTGGGTTGACAAAACATGCAAGGTGTGCAAAAAGGACACCAAAGGGGAGGAAAGGCAGGTGGACAAGTTTGGAAGATATGTTCATGTGGCTTGCCTTGAGAAATCCAAGTCAGGAAACTTCTTTACCAGACTCTTCTCGATGTGAAGCCCTCTTCTCTTCATGTTATAGCTAGGTAGGGGAGAAAATCAATTTAGTAATACACCCAAGAATTGTTATTTCTCATCAAATTCAATGTATTGTCATTACATACTAAGATTTTGTATTCTTCAATACAAGGATCATAATTTGTTTTCCTTTTCCCTCTCCTTGGCCGATTCAAGTCATCTTGACCACAAAATTTTTTATTTATGTATAGTTACGTCTGTGAAAGCGTATCCTATATATATGACATTTAGGTTCCCTGCAATTTCTTCAGTCACTGAAAATAAATAAGAAATGCAACGCTGTCCATTCAAAAATTAATTAATTAATTAATTAATCTTGTAGTAATATAATTCTTGGCCTATTGTACGTAATTGAGAAAGTGCCATTACACCAACAACAACAATAATATTGCGTCTATCCTAAGTAACGAATTGAACAAATATGTGATCAGTCCACACCCATCGAGAGAGACACATATCTCTTGATTAATAATTAATAATAATAATAATAATCTCAAGAAGCTTCTAAGTTCAGGAAAGCAACAATTCTTGAACCAAAAAATTAATTTTTTTATCCATGGGCCAAGGCGATTCATTGACCCTTGGGCCTCCACATTCTTGAGTGGGCTCACTCGGGGCTACGAAATGGCGGGAAACAACGGCCCAAGAAGATTTGGCGGGAAATATTTACCTACAAAAGCTGCATATGGCGGGAACCGCCATTCATCCTGGTCTGCATCGCTTCAGAGAGAGGGAGAGCAATCGACGAATCACGAGTAACAAGTGAACGACGATGGTGGGCCCGCAGTACGATTTCTTGGCGAACCCATTGGGCGCCGTGAGATCCACCTTCGAGAAAGCCATAGCCTCCGGTTCCGACCCTGCCTCCTTCGACGGCGCCGATTGGGGCGCTATCGATCTCTTCCGCCACTTCCTCTTTGACCAGCCTAACCTCTCTCAGGTCAGCTTCCACCAAACCCTCTTCTCTTCAATTTAAAAACTATTATATAAGCTATAATATTTCTTCATTTACCGTGTCAATCCCATGATTGTGAAAGTAGTTTTGCTGTTAAGTGTTAATCTTGGGCTGAATTTCTTGCTTGGTGTTCGTAGGTTCCAGTTCTCACTCCTGCCACTATCAGATATGTGAAGCCCAATACCTTAGTTCGTTTCCGTGGGATGATACAGGACATGCTCGGGAATGAATTTTATGTTGGCGCTTATAAGGTTTTCCCCCCATTCTTTATTTTCCCCTCTAAAATTCTTGATCAAGTGTTCAAATAAATGTGGATCAGTATGTTTAATTTTGACTGAAAAACACTCTTTTCTTCCTGGATATGTGATCAATGAAGGATGGTTCGGTGTGGAGGACCAACAAGTTTATGGATGTTTCTCAATTTCCTATGGGTTCATCTCCAGATATGCGAATCTGGGAGCGTCGTCTGCTTTACTGTGTTCCGGTGAGGTCTCCTCATTTCTTGATCATCTTTTTTTTCTTGATTGTTCTCTCTATTCTATAAGTGGTGTAATGACTTGTTTGAAGAGTAAGCTTTTTCAAGGATTAATCTTTTTTATTTTTTTTCCCTTTAGATTCCAGGACTTAATTCATGGGCTGAAACAACACCCGAAGCAGTATCCAATCAGTCTATGGATTGGACATCAGAACAAAGAGAAAAACGTAGGAGAGCTGATGATGAATCTTCTGACATGCCTGTATGTTATTTTTGACTATGCCTTATGTCTTTATAGTTCATTGTTTCTCCCATTGATGTTACTGGCTTACTCCATAAAAGTGTTATGTGATGGGCACATTAGCCCTCGGGAATCAAGGGCATTGTATCCGTTTGGTTTTGTGGTTTAGGTTCTACTAGGAATACATTTCACATGTCCCATTGATTCTATGCTCGTGTCATGACAAATGTGATAGATGGGCACCTACAGAGAGAGTTTTTAAACAGTATCCAGGTTAACTTTTTCATATTTCTAACCGATCAATGTTTATTCACAGGTCTCTGGTGATGGGGATCAAGGTTCTCCTAGTACTAAGAAGATGGTATTCTGAGTTTGCTTTCATCCAAATCCATTTTTTTTAATTGACAGAGAAGAATTAGATTTATGTTAACACTCTTTATTGTGGTTTATTGTACAGAGAGAAGATGAACACACTTCCCCTGCTTCCCAATCTAGGGGAGTTGTACCTGAGATTGCTAGCTCTAGCATGAGTTTGGTGCCTGGCCTTGATGGAAATTCACCACCTTGTATTGTAAAGGTAAGAATTATTCTCTAATCTGTTGAGTATATTTTGATAACATGTGACTAATTTTATTTTCCGTTTCCGATTTATTGGAATAACACATTTTCTTCTGTATCATTGCAGATATATGATTCTCCAGAGTCTGAATTGAAGCTGAATGACATTTTTGAATTTGTGGGCATCCTTGCATCTGATCCTGAGCTTCAGGAGGGCAATCCAGATAATGATTTGTCAAATGAATTATGTGAGGATCCTTTGCAGCATTTTCCACCCAACAAGGTATGCACTGTAAAGCACATTTGTGTAATTTCAAAATACATCTGAAGCTCTGTATCTTCCCTTGAAGGCCACTTTATATATGAGCAAGCACAAGAGGCATGCCTGTACTCTTAGGAGCATCCATATAGAAATATAAACATGCATTTGGGTATTGTTTCTATCTCAACTTGGCATTTGGTTTTTAACATATTCATTTGTTTTTGCCCTCCATGCCACAGGTACCACGCCTTCATTGTTTCATTCACAGGAAACTTGCAGTTCAGGACTTCCTTCAAAATACATCTGTAGAGGTAAATTTCATATGTACCTTATATATGTTTGGCATCTTGAATTGGGATCCTACTCTTCTTGTTGCATTAATTGAGAACTCCTTGCTGAAGAAAGAATGTGTTTGATCTCACAGCCAAAGCTTGACTTGGTCAAAGGGATAAGGGAAGCTTTGCTTAGACACCTCACTGCTGTTCTTGGAAACGATGGTGTGGCTGCTCATTTTATGTTGCTGCATCTCCTATCTAAGGTACACAATTTCTAGAGACAATTGCCATCAGACATATCGTGCATAACTTAACATTCTGCTTACTTTTTGCTTGTTTTGTATGCTTTTTTCTAATCATATACTAATCATTGTAAGCTTCCCAATTACCCCGCTTTCATCATTGAGAGTATTTGCATGATGTGTTGTTTCTGACCAGGTGCATGCTAGAGTAGATGCTCATGCTGTGGGCAAGCTCTCACTTAACCTTACTTGTTTAAGCAATGAGATTTCATCTATATTTGGAAATCAATTAACCGTTGCTGTAAAGAACCTTGTGCCTTTCACACATTGCATTCCCCTCACAGTGGAATACTTGAATACTGCTTCCCTTGCACCAAAAAAGAATTATGATACCAACAGGTGATCACATTTTATAATCATTTTGAGCAAGTATTTCTAACTAGTATACATACAACCATGTTATTCACTTCTAGTTCTAATGCTCCAGATTGGAAACTGGAGTCTTGCAACTTGCTGAAGGTTCACATTTGATTGTTGATGAGACCAAATTAGAAGCTGGAACCCTCAACTCGGTGGGTGTAGAGAATGCAAGGTTGCTGAGAAATTTAATGGAGTTGCAAAAGGTATAGTTGGCTTTTCCAGCTGTTCTATCTTCCTGCATGCTCATTCTCACTATTATTCTATGAATTTGCTTTTGAGATAAATATAGATAAACTTGGTATGTGTTTTTAGGTGGAATATGATTTCAAGTACTATAAAATGGAAATGGCAACCGATGTCCAGCTGTTAGTTCTGTCCGAGGGGAAATCAAATATCTTGCCAGCAGATGTAATTGTACCTTTCCAGCCTTGTGCAGCCAATTGCTCTGAAGCAGTGACTGCAGAAGCTTTGGAAGCTTGGAGGTGGTACTTGGCTACTGTTAGACAACTGCCACACACTATTGAATCAGAAATGCAAAAGGTATGAGTGACTTTGATATTAGTTTTGAATGAACTAAAGCTCTTTTGGGTTGAACTAGTTAAATAATTTAGGTTAAGCTACTAGCCTTGCTCTTCATACTTAAAACTTGGCACATCTAGAGGATACTTAAATCTTTTTGGTGAGAACAGATTATGGAGGCTTTACAGATTTTATGTGTGCTTTTCAGGTGGTAGAAAATGATTTAGTTGCAGCAAGACAAGCAGACAGGAGCTTGAATCCCCAAGATTTAAGCAGGTTAGTGAGTGTCAGTTTTAACTAACTCTGTTTTACGTTGTGTATAACCTATCTATATTCCTGCTTACACCTCTCGTTGTTGTTGAATCCAATCCAACCCGCACACACACACAGATGGTTAACAATGGGGCGGCTCATGTCGTTGAGCTTTGGTGAGACCAGCCTGTCACTTGAACATTGGCAAATGGTGAAGGAACTTGAGAGGCTGCGTAGAGAGAGACTAAAGTGAAGTGAAGTGAATTAATTACATAGCACATGCTTCCTAATTACTTCCAACATACTTGCATGTGTTTAGAGCTAGCTGGCTAATGGTGTTGACGCTCTTCACTCTTCTTAATTTCTGCCGTAGCTTCAGGGCAACTAATGCGGTCAGATAGCTGGGTTGACCGGCATTGACTTTAGAAATGCAAAGGGAATGAGTGAGTCAGCTCCTTAAGTCGATGCTTCATTTTGTAAAAGCAATCTAGTTCTTGCCATTATAGTTATTGCCAATGCCATTGTCATTACTTACCATCCATAATGCAATAACATATTTAACGATATATGTCAGCATTCAAGAACCCATCCCATCTAGCATTCTAGCTATTGAGTGGAGAGATAGAGATAGATCCGTAGGATGAGGAGCTGTCATTTATGTTTTAGAGGATCCTCAGCCGGTGGAGCTGGGCTGGCCTGTGGAACTACGCCTTACATATATATATATATGTGCGGTGGTTTAATTTTAATTGTTTTTCCCCCAATATTGTTTCACTTCAGTTTGTGTGCAATTATTATTAATTGAGTTTGTAGTAAACATTTAATTCGATTATTAGGAGAAAATGGAGGATTAGTTTAATTAATTAATACTGTTGAACAGCGTCGGTGAAAAATAATTTCGTATACATAGTGTTATTGGTACATAGTACGTATTCCTCTATCCATTTTTCATCTATTGATAATTTTGATGAATATGTTTCCAAGTTGTAAACATATTTATTAAGCACTATAATACTATGTATATTTAGTATTTTTCAATTAATTAAGGTACTTGTAAGTACTCATGATATTGAAGAACCATGTTAGTACGCAGTTGACTCACCACAGGCCCAGAAATATTCTCTAGACTAGAAGAGTCAAAGTAGTGCGATGGAAACAATATTTCAGATTAATCCTACAAGCAAAGTATATAAATCTTAAAATCAAATTCAATCATTGGTTCTAGTTATATATATGATGATTTGAGTTTGAGTATCCTATTTTTTAGTTTTTTGTTTTTCTAATCAAGGCTTGATTGCAAAGCATCTCCAAGCTCTGAAATAGTATCAAATTTTGACCTAGAAATGCGTCTATACATATGCCATGCATGTTCTGCAATCCATTTGTGAATTAAAAAGCACAAGCAGTTGAGACTTGAGACAATATAATCATGATAAAAAATAAAAGGTTTAATTTTATGTTCTGCTGAATTCTAGTTTAATTTAATCATTCATCGGTATCCTCTGTCACTAGTTTCACATGGCTCGATCACCCTGAAAGTATTTGGTGGAAGGTAGTTAAAGCTAAAATAACGACCCACGGATTCACAATTAAAATGATTTAAAAAAAGTACTTCTAACTTCTAAAACATTTATAATTAGAAGACGAGCATCCCAGAGAAGATGGGAAAGCTCATGTTAGTACAACTATATAACATCACAACTTCAGTTAATTAAAAAACCTTCAAACCTAAATTAAAGAAAAAGAGTACTAAAACTACATTAAGAAGCATATTGAAAGCATATTGTACTTAGGAAGAAATATATGGTACTATTGTCTTGCTCGTTGTAAAAACTATATATCTTTTTCTTTCAACACATTTTTATTATGCTATGTTCCAATAATTGACTTGATTTATTTAATATTTTTCACTTCTGTGTCTGTGCATATACTTGATATTCATTTTACTAAAACGTACGTAGTAGTCATAGGGAAATATAACCATTTTTGTGGTGGAAAAAAAGTACTACTTATTTAGTCTTTGATAAAATTGAGAAGCTATATAGTCAACACAAAGAGAAGATGATGAGTTTCTTCTACACTTGGTAATTGCTATTGATGGTACAAGTCAAACAAATGCCATCGTCCAAGTGGAATATGAAGAAGAAAAATGGTTTATACTACTCGAAATTGTTGACGTTTAATAATCTCATGCCATTTGGTATATTTACATGCATCATGTCCCAATTTAATACTACTTAATTAATTAATATCCAAAGATGGAAGGAAAAGTGCAAGTCGGTTGATTGATTCCTTCACATGCGAAACAAGCGCAAGTGAGGAAAATAATAAGACATTAAATGCAACCAATATAGTAAAAATGAACAAATTTGGAGACGACGACTTTGCAATAAAAAAGCATGAATAAATTGATGATGATAAAAAAACTCGCCCCAACTTTGGTTTTAGTAACCATTTTTGGGGATTAAATATACAAGGCTATTACACCATTGAGACCACCATCACCTTCACAGCATCAAATAGGCGATGATCAAATGGTAGATATCTCTGAGAAACAAAACAAAAGCAAAAAAGAACAAACTATATATTATATTTTATATATATATAGGCCTAGCGGGTGCCATATAGCCACCACAGCATTAGAGGCCATGTTGGCCACCATTTTTGAACTCCTCCTAAATCTAACCCTTTGCATTTTCACCGACACCACTTTCCCAACTCTAACAAGCAAAAACAATTGCCACGTATGTATATACTAGTAGATAGAACAAAGTTTGAAACTTAGGGGTGGGTTTCAATGTATGTTACTAAAACTGTGAGCCCTCAAATGTCTGTCCAAATTGCCAACTAGCAGGCGCAACATTGTAGCTAGTGATTGTTCTGCCATCACTGGTGGTGACTTGGAATGAGAGGCTCTGGCCATTGAGGTATGAGTTGCTCTGCCAATTCTGGCCCCAGTTCCTTGACATTGTTTGCCACCCTGTCTTTGACCCTTTGATGGACACAGAGTGAACATCTCCTGCACCTCCCACATTTGTGATCAGCACCAAGTTGAAGTATGAGTGACCATTTACTGTGAACCTTATTCCTCCTTTCTTCACACACGGGACTCTGTTTCAAGAAGCACAACAATTAATAATCATTCATTCAAATTAAAAAAAGAAAACAAACTTTGGCAAAAGGGGTTTCTTGTTTTTACCTCCTGAAGGAAACAGGAACGATTCCAGCTTTGTACTGAGCAATTTGAAGGAAAGCAGGCTCAGCAAGATCAAAGTGCTGCAGGGGAGGGTTGCACCATCCACCATTGTCATTGGACAAGGCAAAGTTTGGAGGGCAGAAGTTCGTTGCAGTGACTATGATGCTTCCAGGGAGGCACCACCTTGGGTCACTGTCACACCTCATCTCGTAGCAAGACCCGCAGCTCATGCCACTGTTGAATAGAGCAGTGCTCAGTGCTGCTGTGTTTGTTCCATACCCTTGGCTGTACAAGTTTCCATATCCACATGCTCCTCCTGCAAACCACATGAGAAAAATAAATAAATATCTATAATGTAATGGCCAGAGTAGAATCACTTTTTAGTCTGAGGGCTAAAAGAAAGAAGGAAGTCATACATAATGTGCACATTTTGGGTTTTAAAAGGCACTGCAATAATGCTGTTCTTTTTTATTTTCCCCTTTTAGAGTAAGGCATATATGATTATACTATTTGTTTAGAGTGAAGTAATTAGTAACTAATTAATTACTTACCCATTGTGCCTGATGCATCACCACCACCATAAAATGTGGCATGACCATTTTGCCATCCACCTCCATAGTCACCATAAGTGCCCTTAAGGCATAGGTTAAGAGCAAAGAAGAGAAGAGAAATAATGGCTGAGGATGCTGCAACTGCCATGGTTGCCTAAGACAAGTTGAGAGGGGACAAAGGGATTCAAAGAGAAAAAGCTTAAAGCTTTAGTAGTAGTAGCTGTTGCTGTGTGCTGTGTGCTTAATGCTTAGCAAAGGTTTGGTTTAGTACTTATATAGGAAAAGTTGTGCAAAGGTTGTGGGGTCCAATGCTTTAACCTTGAAAGAGAAAATTTAGCAATTCTCAATAGTCTAAACTCTAAAGAGAGTCAGAGAACCCTAAATCAATAAATAAATAAATAAATAAATAAATAGAGAAATGTATGTAGTAGAGAGGCATTGCAATTTGCAAGAATCAAGGCGCACATGCATGTGTTTCGGTTACACTACCAACTGCTTAATCTACGGCCCCACTTGGCACATGCATTCTCTCAACCGTTCTTCTATTCTATACCTTCCTAATTTTGTAATTATAATAATAATTTATGCATGTATATATTTCAATATTCAAGTGGGAATGTAATGTAAATTGTAATGTAATACTACGTATGAAAATTATGGGGGTTCCTTTCTTATTATTAAATTTTCTTCCCTTAAATCACGCTGCATCAGAAGCAAAAATAAAGGGCACTAATTTTGGGTTATAGATACGTCCAAGTTTGTGTGCTCTCTCTTAAGGGCCGCACCAAACGGAGTATAATTAATCAAAAAATGACATGTGTTAAAGTTTTTCTATCTATAGACTTGGACTTCTTCTGCAGCAACAAATACCCCCTTAATTACTTTTCATACATTGAACAAAATTCTTCATTCAAACTAAGTTTGTAGTAATTCTTCGAATCTGAGTTTACTTTTCATGCCACATGAGTTGTACTAATGATTTGATTTTGTGGAATTAATGTTGCTACAATCTCATCATAGCTACATTATATTACCCCCTTTTTTGCTTTCTTCCTTCTGAATTGTTCTGTCTTACTATGTATGAAAACGACAAAGCAGTGTGAAGAAACCTATATACTTAGAAATCTATATACTACTATAAAGAATGGTTTAATAATATTGCAGAGGAGGATCTGAGAAAATATATAGCCGACATGAATGAATAGTAGTACTAGCATTAATCCACAGATACCAAGAGCTCAAGTATTTTGATTACACGTGTGACATGCTCAAATTTAATTAAGAGGATTTCAAAAAACCAATTCCCCGGCTTGAAATTTACAATAACTAATAAAACTAGTTACCCAAGTTAGTAGTAGGAAAAATATTTCTCATTTGTCTTTTTCCTTTTCCTTTTGGCTTTGCCATTATAATATTTGTCACCTCAAATGACTAATACTACTTGTATAGGGAATCCTATATTTTAATTGTCGGTTACTTTTGACAAACCTCATATTATAATCATGCTAAGCCAAATCATATACTAAATTGCAAATTAAACATAGACGTGTCAGGCTCTGCAATCAAAATAAGTCACCTATGCCCATTTGGCCATTTCTAAGGTGAAATTAAGAAGTAACTTTTGCTGAACACTGATATAAAAGAATGAATGAAATTTATTACGGACTAAAATTAGAAAAATAAAGATAATTTGTTTCAAAACCTCACAATCACATAAATTATAGATAAGTATATATTGTCAAATTATGGGACCTAGAACTTTTTATATACAAAAAATGGAGGCCTCAGGCCGATTGATTTAGTAGCCTTATCTTGTTGTTGAGCCATCCCTAGCACAAATACATTTAAATTTAAACAGTTACATCAAAATAAATTTTTCAACGATTTAAATATCTAAATAAGTAGTAAACATATAATTAAAACTTGTTTGTGATATTGATATTATGAGTCAAATCGATAAATAGCCCAACTAGCTGGCTAAATTACTAGTAGTATGCAAATGGAGGAGTGGTAGCGTCTAATCAAAGTTCTAATTATTACAAGGTGTTTGATGAAAGGACTTAAATTGGTTTTAAACCAAGAGAATAAGGATATATATATATAGTTAATTTGTTGTTTAATGAAACAAGCTTTCAATTGTTTCCAACCATTAATTGTTCCTAATGATGTTCCCTTTTGTATGCTTATGGTAATTAATATGCACTAATCCTAAAAAAAAAAAAAAGTGGTGGGGAAGATCTTGTATTGACCCTACCATGTTACAAGCACATGCATGTCCCGTTCTTCGCGGCCCATTTCATTCAAACGTCATTTTCAGAAAAGAAATAAGAGAAAAATAGGATCTGTGGAGATTTATAAAAGAAAAATAGCAAGCAATTTCAACATATTTGGATAATGACTTCTAGCTAGATAAGTAAATCAATTTCCTAGTGGCTCCTAAATTAAGTGATTGTTGGTATGCATTATGAATTTATATTATGATGGGAGGATATATATATATGAATTATTTATTTTTATTATTTTTGCTTACAACTTAAATGGAAGCTACTTTAAATAATGGTGAAGACATTTTCTATATATAAAAGATGCTAAGCGATAAAATGTTTAATTTAAGCATTAATTGTTGAAATTGAAAATGGCGTAATTATAACTTGACATTAATTCTTGCCTAGTGGCTAATGATACTATTCCAATAATTGGGTAGGTCATTGTGAATATGTAGTATATGAAGATGAAACCTCCTCTTGGGTATTGCATAAAATAAACTAATGAGTAGTAAGAACAAAAGGACAAGTGAAGATCAATTTTTTTTATTAGGATACCAAATATTATCAAATCTTTGGCTCCAATTAGTGACAAAATTTTGATTAGGACAAGATAAGTGTCCCTTTTAAATCCCCGTAAGGACATTTTTGTTTTTATGAAGCCAGCAAATTAAAACTTGTCTTATTTTGGGTTTAAACAATAATAATATAGATGAGTGTTTAATTAATTTGATGAATACAGTATAATTTACCCACTAAATGTTCAGCAGCATTTTCTGCCCATTTTCCTGAACGATGTTTTTACCTTTTACTATTATTGCCATTATTAATTCATGGGAATTTCCATAGATATATAAATTAAAAGCAAAAGATATAAAGAGCCAATGAGATATGGGGGCACCGATTTTTGGGTGTTAAATGAGTCAAAATTTGTGGCTTTAGCACATTCTAGATCTAGAAGCCAACACATGAAGATGGAATTCAAAAAGAAAAAAAAAAAAAAAAGAAAAGGTCAGTGTTTAATAGAGAACCTACAAAATCCATGTCCAAAATGCAAACGACCAAAAGGGAAAACAATAAAGTCCCTTGCCTTTGCATTTATGAGCATCCAACATTCCACCTTTTCTCTAAAATGGAATTCATATATATTCAAAAAAATAAGAATGAAGTATATAATAGAGACAACAATAAATGAAATTAGAAAAATTCAAAATGGAAGGAATGATTCCTGTTCAATGCTTAGGTTGAGAGATCAAACAAAAGGGAAAATGAATGAAAAAGAAAGAATCTCCTATAGAGAGTGGCTGAAGAGTAATAGAAATGAGATCCACATATAGGGGCAAATGGGGATTAAATGATTCATTAAAATCCAATAGTAGTGTTTCTGTTTCTCTAGGGACCATTATGATTTATGATAGTGCCCTTCACAAGGATTGTCCCCTAACCACTTGGGCAACATGTAAAAACCCAAAATGTGGATCACTGGATTTGAACTTAAAACCATTGGCAAACAAGGCATTGAAGGGTCACTTTCTAGTGGTTAGTTCAATGCAATGGCCATATATATATATATATATAGATATAGATGTAGATGAGTCATAATAATGAATTAAACCGGTCTTCTTTCAAAGGAGGTGGTGGTCTCTTGCATTAATCGACCAAATTGCAAATTCAATTCAAACTATAAGATAGATAGATGTTCCAAGCAAAGGGTAAGGCCTACCATGTGCAATTAAGAGGGAGTGTAGCCTAGTAGGCCATAGATAGATAGAACTGTGACTAAGTTTGTTACACGTTTGGTGCCCACATGTACCTGTACAGATGATGTGTCACATTGGGTTATTAGAGGTTAGAATTTGATATGCTATGATATGATATGTGGGTTAACTACTTTGGGGTATTTTTGGTTGTTTAAGTTCAAGTTGAAGAGCAAGAGGTTAGGTAGTGGTTGTTAAGGGAAGTTGTAAGTTAGGTATAAGAGGTGGATAGAGAGCATGCAGTGACTACTGCAAATGTTACTACTAATTAATAACAGCATCGGAATCCATCTATACTTGATAGTAGTTGGTGAAGAAGAATGATTTTTCTAGTCATGAATTAAAACTATGTAAAAAATAAAACTTGCAATTGCAAAGCATATAAGAAGTTCATAATTGAAGAGTCAACCCTTGAGTTGAACAGTAGTGTGGTTAAGACTGAGGAGGGAGTAGCGAGTTATGTTTCAGGAGGGTCAACACCATGGTCAATCGTGAGGGTAAAGTGGTATTATACAACTAAGCAAAATATTTTTCAAACACTAATATGGGTGTTAAACACTTGAAAATCATAGGATAGATAGAAATGTATAGTCTTTAATTTCTACTATACATAAAAGACTTTTAATTGAATATTTTAAAGGTTATAATATTTTTTTTATAATACAAAAAAAATATATATAAATCACACATTTTAAAGTTTATAGTCTTTAATTTTTATTATATGTAAAAAATTCATACAATTCAATATTTTAACGACTATAGTCTTTATTTTATAACACAACAAAAAAAGTTATGAAATCTCACATTTTAAAGTATATAGCCTTCAATTTATACTATATGTAAAAAAATCAAGTGATTCAATGTTTTAAAGGCTATAGTCTTTATTTTATAATAAAACAAAAAATTATGAAATCTCACAATTTTTAAAGTATATAGCATTCAATTTCTACTATATGTGAAAAACTCATGTGATTGAATATTTTAAGGCTATAGCCTTTATTTTATAATACAACAAAAAAATAGTGAAATTTCACATTGTAAAGTATATAGCCTTCAATTTTTACTATATGTAAAAAATTTATGTAATTCAATTTTTCTTTACATATACACTTTAATTTATAATACAATGAAAAAATTATCAAATCTCACATTTTAAAGTATATAACCTTCAATTTCTACTATATGTAAAAAACTTATGTGATTCAATATTTTAAAGACTATAGTCTTTATTTTCTAATACGATAAAAAAATTGTAAAATCTCATATTTTAAAGTATATAGCCTTCAATTTCTACTATATATGAAAAATTCATGTGATTCAATATTTTAAAGACTATAGTCTTTATTTTATAGTACAACCCAAAAAAATGTGAAATCTAACATTTTAAAGTATATAGCCTTTAATTTCTACTATATGTGAAAAATTCATAAGATTGAATATTTTAAAGACTATAGTCTTTATTTTATAATACAACAAAAGAAATTGTGAAATATCACATTTTAAAGTAAATAGTCTTTAATTTCTACCATATGTAAAAAACTCATGTGATTCAATATTTTTAAGGCTATAGTCTTTATTATAAATTTATCTAAAAAAATATATAGTGAAATCTCATATTTACAAGTATATAACTTTCAATTTTTACTATATATGAAAAATTCATGCGATTCGATATTTTAAAGGCTATAGTATTTATTTTATAATACAACAAAAAAAATTGTGAATTCTCAATATTAAAGTATATATATAGCCTTCAATTTCTAATATATGTAAAAGATTCATGTGATTCAATATTTTAGAGGCTATAATCTTTATTTTTTAATACAACAAAAAAAAAGTGAAATCTCACATTTTAAAGTATATGTGAAAAATTCAAGTGATTCAATATTTTAAAGGCTAGTCTTTATTTTCTTATACAACAAAAAAAATTTGTAAAATATCATATTTTAAAGTATATAGCCTTCAATTTCTACTATATATGAAAAATTCGTGTGATTCAATATTTTAAATGTTATAGTCTGTATTTTATAATACAACAAAAACATAGTGAAATCTCACATTATAAAGTATATAGCCTTCAATTTGTACTATATGTAAAAGAATCATTTAATTCAATATTTCATAGCCTATAGTCTTTAATTTATATTACAACCAAAAAAATGTCAAATCTCACATTTTAAAGTATATAACCTTCAATTTCTACTATATGTAAAAAATTCATGTGATTCAATATTTTAAATGATATAGTCTTTATTTTATATAATACAACAAAAAATAGTGAAATCTCATATTTTAAAGTATATAGTCTTGAATTTTTATTATATGTGAAAAATTCAAGTGATTTAATATTTTAAAGGCTATAGTATTTATTTTCTAACAAAACCAAAAAAATTGTAAAATCTCATATTTTAAAGTATATTGCCTTCAATTTCTACTATATGCGAAAAATTCATGTGATTCAATATTTTAAAGGCTATAGTCTTTATTTTATAATACAACTAAAAAAATTGTGAAATTTCACATTTTAAAGTATGTAGCATTTAATTTCTAGTATATGTGAAAAATTCATGTAATTCAATATTTCATGGCCTATAGTCTTTTATTTATATTACAACTTAAAAAATTATCAAATCTCACATTTTAAAGTATATATCCTTCAATTTCTACTATATGTAAAAAATTCATGTGATTCAATATTTTAAATAATATAGTCTTTTATTTTATAATAAAAAAAATAAAATCTTACCATTTAAATTATATATCTTTCAATTTTTATTATACATGGAAAATTCAATATTAGTTGAAGTAATTATTGGGAGGGATGGAAATATGTCATGCACATTGTGCTTCTAGCTTTCAAGCAACCTTATCGGCAAACGTGAAAGAGAAAAATGGCTGACAGCTGAAAATTAAAACGAAAAAAACTATAAAAGAACCAAAAAGACAACAGAGAGGGGACCATGACAACAATAAGTGCCTGTCATTCATTTCAGCCCTACGTCATGAGACTAGAACTAGTTATATATTTTTTTTGATAAAAGAACTAGTTATATATATATATATATATATATATATATATCTCTATATTTAATATATTTATACATGGACATTTGAGGCGTTCATTCATATGGCTTCTTTGAAACTGATATCAGCATGAACCAACAAAACATGTCAAACTTTCTGTATTGTGACTACAACAAAACATCATGGCCCATCCAAAGCATTCCATGTCCATATGTAGTAATATTGTTGCCAATGAAATTAATGAGAAATGGTTCTTTGTGTAGATATTGAGAACTAGCACAAACACCGGCTAAATGGTTAAATAGATATTCTCACAGTAATAATAAAATAATTTGCAAAAGGGACCAGGCATTGAATTGAATCATATGAACAAAATGTCACATTTTGAATATAGTACATTAATTTGAAGTCTAACCAAAAATATGAAACTTGATCAAATAAAGAATTGAATAGAAAAAGAATAAGAAAAAATTCAATACCTTAAGGTCTCACTTATGTTAGACTATGAAGTATGAACAACCCAATAAACAGGGTGGTGACATGTTGGTCGGTAAAAAATTGCATCAGAAGCCATGGTTGATTTTATTATTGACAGAAATGGCGTGACCATCAGGCATCATAACATGAGAAACCCTGTGGCTTATGTCCAGCCCCTGAAATTGGCCGATAGAATCATTGGGCAACATATCTGACAGATCAAATGGAGCGGCTAGATCAAACAGAGTCTGATGGGGAGACATATTGGACGAGTGTTGATGCATTTGTGGCGGCATTTGTATGGTCCGAATTTCGCCATGCCCCTGCTGTTGCTGAAGTGAGAAGAACGGAGCTTGAGAATATGAAAGTTGATGCATTCCCAAACCAAAGGCATCGGCATGGGTTACTATCTCTCCGGTAGCGATCTTGAGCCTATCAACTTCCTTTTTAAGTGCTTCATTCAGAGCTGTAGTTTTTTATAAGATGGGATGAGTGAAGTCATGTAAGTGATTATACAAATGACACTATATTAGCTGAAAGTTAAACATAACAAACACACTACGAGCTCGTCAATCATGAGAAGGTCCAAAAACTAATTTTTCAGGAGTTCAAGCAATCTAACAGTTATAAGATAGATCAAAAGGTTAGAAGGTGATAACAATAACTTCGTAGAAAACATATTAGTTTCAACCTAAAATAAACTTCGTAGCAAGAAACGAGTAGAGACAAGGACATTGAAATCTGCAGAATTTCTTTATATGATTGAGACATACCATCACATAACTTAGCTTGTTGCTCCATAGATTGTAAGCGAAGCTTAAGCTCGGTATTTTCAGTTGTAAGACCACTTGTATCTCTCTGAAAAAAGATGTTTCAGAAAGAATTAAGTCTCGGGTAGAATAATATGGAAGCCTGCCATCACATACAAGGAATTTCACTACTTGCAATTAGAGAAAACAAAATCCTCTTTAATTGATAAGCAAATAACAATTACTCCTGACACTGACAAAACACCGTATCTAAATTTCACAGTAAGCAAATGAAGCATATCCAACAGTCATAGTCATGAGCGTGAGATAAAATAGCATGAGAGAAACCAAATCCTAATCAACCATAGTCATTTGCATTGCATTGATTCTCCCTCCCTAACTCAATCAATGGAGTTTGATGTTTCAATCATTACATTACATTACATTACACATTGACTTATGAGAGAATTCTTGTCTAATGTCTATAACAAGTTACCAATAACACACAATATATTCAGATATGCAAGTAATTTCTTCTGTGAATAACAACATTGGCAAGCTTCGAGAATAAGCATGCGAAGTACCGAGATAAGCACGCATGCCTATGAATAAAAACAATCACACTATGTGGAATGCAGCTAATAAGATTTATTCGCAGAAGAAAGATATGAAATTTGGGTAAGAACCTGGAAAAGGTTTAATTGGGCTGAAAGGGTAGTTGCTTCTGTTTGAAGAGATTGAATTTTTCTCTCAAGCTCCAACACGTAGAATGCTCTCCTCTCTTTTGAACGCGCTGCTGATTGACGATTGGCCAGAATCCTGCACAGTTTACGACAAAATATGAATCATCATGGAGGATGCATTCAATTAAATAGATCCAAAGTTCCGCTTCAATCATCATCATCAAATGGGAAGTTCGCGAGAAAAGGGTTAACGAACCAACCAACCAACCTCTTAGCTCGCTTGGGATCAACGGTCCACAATTCAGCTAGCTTATCAGGGGACATAGCCTTTTTCGCCTCGATGCCTTCCAACGCGGCCGAAGTGGTAGATGATCCGTCGGCGGAATTGCTCCGGTGATGGCCGGGTTTCCCGTCTATGAGAGTAGTGTCGCCATTGGAGGGTTGGGGAGGTCCATTATCGGATCCAGAATATGGGGGATCCGTAAGGGAGGATGAGAAGATGGTGGGAAGGGGATGCTGGAAAGGGGGAAGATGGACGTCGTCGACATCAAGGTCGAATTCCTCCTCCGGCATCCGGAAATGTACCTCCGATTGGGTCCTCCTGTGCAATGGTAACGATGACATCATGTTTTGGGGTTCGGAGGAAGGAAGGAAGAGAGAGAGAGAGAGAGAGAGAGAGAAAAGGAGAGTGACTTCCTTTTCTTTTCAACGAACAATGGATTGGATTGGATTGGATTGGATTGGATGGGTCACTGCTCCATTTTCTTCCCTCTTCTCCCCTCCGCTCTCCTCACGTTGCGTTGCGTTACACACACTCTTTTCCCTTCTTTCATCCCTTTCTCTCTTTTTTCCCCTACAAAGGTGCCACCCACCTTTACGATGTCGTTTTACACTCTCAACACAATTACTCCATTATTATTTTCCTCCTATTTTTGTCTTCCCTCTTTTCATTCTTATTGCCTATATCTCAATATCATGATTTAGCTTGCCGCATCATCAAGTACGAAAATATCACTCACTATTCACACTAAAAAGTTAAAAATATATTTTTTTTATTTTTGTTGGATAATAAACTACTAGAGTATTTACTAGAAGAAGACACATGTGGGAATAATTGCAAATTGGGTTGTGTGACACAATACCAGCAAGGTGATCCATGTTTGGCCCAATAGCAAGCTGAAACTTCTGGATCAGATGAAGACAAATACTCATCAAATCAAAGCCCAAAAATAAACATTACGGATACACAACACAACTTCTTATCTGACATTGGATGGATATATACGCACATACGTCAACCCAATGAATTTAAAAATCACGTGACGTGAGTCTGTAAGAACTAGACGCAGCCCTTATTCAATTATGGGCTCAAACTATTCCAATTCTTATCTGACAACTTAATCCTGGGTGCGCGCGCACAGTTCAAAGAATTTATTCATAGGAAAAAGAAAACAAGGGCGTTTGGCATCAGTAATCTGTATAAAATACCGGTAATCTTGTAATTAAATTATCTGGTAATCCATATTGATTCGTTTATTTTGACAAAGATATTGGTAATGTGGATTACCCAGGGATACCTCCAAAGTGGTAATGTGGATTACCTCTGTATCAGGTGGCAATCTGGATTACCACCCCTAGATAATCTTCTAATTTATTTTATTACACCATTACCCATCTAACAAAATACACTACTATTCCTAATTTTATAATTTTCTAACACAAATCCTAATTTATCTTAAAAACCCACGTAGCCTTTCTTGTTGGTGTTTTTTTTTTAAAATTTATTGCGTTATATTTGTTTTTTCTATGTTGCACTTTTTGTAAAAATATTATAATTATTTTAATGGATTTTTATTTTTAGTAAATAATTATATTAATGTTAAAACTGAAAAATATTGATATTAAATTTAAAATATAATTATATTTGATTAATTCATTTTGTATGTATTTTACGTATTTTAATAATATATATAATATAATTATATTTGATTAATTTATTTTATAATTATTTAAAGGGTATTATAGTAATATATATAAATTACCTTGTAATGTGGATAATATACCAAACAAGGTAATGCGGATTACCGGTAATCTTAGTTGTATATACCAAACAAGATAATGTGGATTACCGGTAATTGAATTGGAGGTAATTGTAAGGTAATCTAGATTATCGGTAATCTTCCTCGATAATACACCTAACGCCCCTAAGATTCATAAATGAGCAAGTATATGATGATAAAAATAAAAGATCAGTATTGCTTCGGGTCCCAACCCAATTGCTGCTGCTGCCTGCGACCTATAATAAATTCATCAAGTCTGCAAGAGTGTGACAATGTTTATCTATCTGTGTGAGGAAGGGGCCATCAATATAGCAAAGTAGGTGAGGTTGGTTTACGGGTCCTGATTCAACTAATATCTGGATTTTAATTCAATTCATATACCATATACCATATATGTGGCAATCTCTAAAGAATGAGGGTCCAATTGATCATGAATGAGCAAATTAAATTAAATGCGAAGAAGCCTAGGCAAATAATTAAGTTAAGCCTACACTTGTGGACCCTTGACGAAGAAATATGAACCAAAATCACATCCAAAATGTGTATGTGCCCACCAAATTTCTCTCTTCTCTCCTTCACTCACATGCCACACAGAAAAAGCTTCATTGTAAATTACCTTGGGATAATTATAAACATACATACATGTCACAATCTCTCACTGCGTGGCTTTCTAAAACACTTAATAAATGGGACACGACAACAGGATTTTTTGTATGCACACTCACATACATGCACATACATGTGTTCCTTCGTTGGCATATCATATTTCTCAATCGTCTAATCCAAAACTGTCACCTGTTACGTCTCGCATATTCATTTCTATCCAGATTAATGAATGTAACACACTCCACAACTTTGTTTAATTATGCTAGCTAGCTAGCTACTGATTGTTAAATCAACCTTATATAGTGCCTAAGAAATTCAATTCAGAGTCACTTTCCTCTAAGTAGCAACGTTATGTATCTGTACTGATTCATGTTTACCCTGAAATGGCAATCCAGCTTATAATATTTATTTTGGACGGTTAATGATAGTGCTAATTCAAAATGGGGTTAATTAGTGTTAATCAACCAATCTGGCTTATGGTTATAATTATGACTATGAGTGCTTAGCTTGCTATTAACAATGACAGTTGGATGAGAAATTAAAACCAAATAATGAAGGGCGACGATTTTAATGGTTGAGTGGAGAAGTGGGAGAAGGATATTTGGTACTAGAGAATAAGTGCATTTTTCTTTTAAATATATATATAAGCTTAATTGTGATTAGGTGGGATCAGGTGCCATAATAAAAAATTCCTATTCCAAAAATTAAAAGAAAAAAAATCAAAATCAGAACCATGTGCATGTCTTATCAATATCATATATCAACCCTTACATGCTTTCATTTCGTAACATAATAATATCTATATCTATGTCAATGTCCCAATTTAATTTCCTCTGCACCTTCTAAACATTACAAAGCATTTCAATCCAACCACACATGCTTAACATCCACACAACACAGAAAAAACTATACTATACCTTCTTCTTTTGTTTTTGCATCATAAAATTGATGAGTCTCTAGTTTTTGTGTTATGATGAACTCCAACCACTCACTCTTGTTTGGGGGAAAACATCACATCCTACAATATCCTGGTAAGAGCAATTAAAAGCTTTGTTCATAAGTCATGGTTTCAATGATGAATTTTGATTTGTGTGGGAGAGAAACCTTGATTGGATTAGAAGAGTGGACATGCCATTAGTGACTTGAGAGCCATAGAAATTTGAGTCTTTTGTTTTTTCTGCTTATGTTACAAAGTGGTTGTGCTGGTTTTTCTCATGCTCCAAACTCACAAAGACTGAGATAAGATACTATTCACCGCTCTTTCTCTGATTCCCTTAGCTTCTGCTTGTAACTTGTTAACCAAAGATGCTTCTTTGAGAGCCTTTTTCCTTTATCTATTTGGAATCCTGACAGATATTATTGCCATAACTCAAAAGGTCCTTCTCTCTCAAGTAAAGAACTTATTAGATAAAGAGTAGCTTCAAAACCTTGTTTGGCTCCATATTCTTCTGAAAAGCAGCAAAATTCTTGAATTCTTGAATCCAGAGATAAACAAGGTTTTAATTAGCTTTGAGATGTTTCAATAATCCTCTCAAGCTTCTCTGTGGTGCATTAATCTCAAGCTCCTTTCAAGCAGCAGAATTTGATACTTCAGCTGATATAAAAAAAGGGTACAAGAATTCTGAGTTTCTTTTCATTGGAATTATTATCATTTGGTGTCTTTGGCATAGCTATATATATATATATTATATAGAGAGAGCTGAGTTTGAGAATTCACAATGGCTCTTCACAATCCTCACCGCCTATTGCTGGAGACAGATTCAAGCTCACAAGCATCAGCAGGTGATGTAAATAGGACAAGGGAATCCTCTTTAGGTGACCCGAATTTCGACACCAACATGGTAATTATCTTGGCTGCTCTGCTTTGTGCACTGATATGTGCATTAGGACTCAACTCAATTGTGCGCTGCGCTCTGAGATGTAGCCGGAGGTTGGCTTTTGAGACGCCGGATGAGGCTGCGGCTCGGTTAGCGGTTAAGGGCCTTAAGAAGAGTGCTCTGCATCAGATTCCTATAGTTGTTTATGGTTCAGGTAGTACTAGTATTGCAGCCACTGAATGTCCAATTTGCTTAGGGGAGTTTATGGATGGTGAGAAAGTTAGAGTGCTACCAAAATGTAACCATGGATTCCATGTAAGGTGCATAGATACATGGCTTCTATCACACTCCTCTTGCCCTACTTGCAGACAATCTTTGCTTGAGCAACCAACCAATTCTCAAGTTCCAACTTTATCTGTTTCTGTTGCTGCTGCTGCTTCAGGAACTAGGCATCATGCTGATGATAATGCATTAGGGGGGCATGAACATAATGAGCATGTAGCAGTAGCTGTGGATGAGATTGGCTAGTTGATTAGGATTGGAATTTTAGCCTTCCACTGTTAGAATTTACCAACAGAGAGAAAAGTGTGAATTTGAAAAGAGGAAAAGGATGAATAAATGAAGACACAGTGGTATGTAACTTTAATTTAAATTTGCAAGTTTTCCTATTTACAATGCACTTGTATAATTGTATGAAGATTTGAATATAGATAGATACATATATATTAGTGTAGAAAATGTAACTGCCAGATGATGATTTCAGATACCATTATGCTGTGTTTGTAAATGTTTTCTCTTCTGACAAAAGAAGCATAAAAATAATGCTAAATCTTGAATGTTTTGTTGTCTGCAAATAGATTGAAAGACATCTTATAGCAAGCGGTGTGCATTTATTTGGATTTCTAAATAAATGGCATCTTAATGAATGTAGTTAAAACTACTTAGTTGAATTGATTTGTCCTTTCCCCTAATTAATTAAGTTACTCATCTGATTTGAACCCCAGTTCAATGGATTTTAAAAGGAAGTAGTTAAAGACAAAATGTAATTAAGGTAGATGATAGCATTAGTTAATTAGTAGATAGTAGAGAGATAAAAATAAGCACCTCTAGTTAATACTAATCAATAAGCATAAAAGAAAAAGAAGAAGCCAGAACTACTTTAAAAGCCTAGATAGATGTCAATTATTAGTAGTTGATTCAGTTGTTACTACTTTGCATTGCAAATTAAAAGTAGTGATCACATGGCATGGCATAAAGAGCACACACCTAGCTACACCTCTGTGTTTTTCTCACTTCAACTATCCAATTAGGCATATACACGCCAACACCCTTTCAAAGTGCAATAATACATTACATGAATCAGGATTCTGAAGTGGGTATATATGATATGATATGATGACAATCAAAACATTGTCATATATGCTGACACAATTTTCACACCTTTCTTTTTTTTCTTTTTCCTTCCTTTATAGTACTCTTATCAATCAAGCAAAGCTTAAAAAATCAGATTCTTTCTTATTTTTATCCACCACTTTTTGAGGATCAAAGACTCGAGCATTTATCCCTAATACAAACTTTCATTTGTATTGTTGACAAGTGTTGCTAGATTGTTGACAGGTGCTGTCAACTTCTCTGGTCTCAGTCTGTTTGGACTTACAGGAAAGTAATTTGAATGCATAAATAGAAAGATGGTAGTTAGAGCAAAGGCTAGCTCTTATGATTGATAAGCCTTACCTTTGATGATTAAGTTTAATTAGTTGTGTTCTCCCAACAGTATTTTTCCGTACATACAGTATAAATCACTGAATGAAATGAAATAGAATGATATGGTAAGTTACACAATGAAACATAAACTTCACAGTAATAGTCTTCTCTTTGAGAAGAGTTTGTCTTGCTTGTACTAGGTACGGAGATGAATTATTGTTTGCCCAAAGCACACATATTCAATCTATAATGCAGGTTGTACATCATAAATATTTACAACTAGTATCTAACGTGTGCTATACATATAACACATATTCTATATTATGTATAACACACATTGGATTCTAGTTCGATGTATTTTTATTGTACTATTAACATTATTGCATATTGAAGACGTGTACACTTTGTAGTTTTGTCAATTGGTTCTGTTTCATGACTATTCACTGTATACTATTTGTTTATTTATTTATTTGACACTTGGTGCTACTTTATTATGCTGAACATGGATACTATCACTATCGAGCCCAATAATACTAAAAGGCAAAGCTATCTAGGAACATTATTGTATGTAACAAAACAAACAACATATTGTATAGTCAACTTTTGGAGCTAGAACAAAATTAAAATTTGGAGCAACTGAGATTGGAGAGCAGTAAAACTTTTCATTGGACAATGAAGCGAATCTAGTCAATAGCTAAGAGGTTGTTTGGTTACTGTTTTCATTTTCTATTTTTTCTGTTTTCAAAATTTTGTGAAAGAAATACTGAAAATAGAGAAAATAATAAAATCTCGTTTTCTCTATTTTCAGTATTTCCTTCACAAAATTTTGAAAACAGAGAAACCAGAAAATAAAAACGGTAACCAAACAGCCTCTAAGGGAGACTAATGTTTACTCATGTAGTGTAGTGCTAGCTCTAAAATTATTTTACTTTTCCATTAATGTTTGATTTGACGGGCAATTTGAGAGTACAAGAGCATATAGAACACTACTATGAGGTAATCATGATTGTTTATGTTGGCATGGAATCTCAATCTCTCTTTTCCTTGCTAGCTTCTAATACCCCCTCTTTGTTGGCTTCTTAGGCCCACATTATGATAATGAAAAATTAATTCCTTCCACCACTGCATGCATTTGGATTTCAACCAAGTGATGAGAATGGAGGATGTTCCTGCAGCTTGAAACTTGACATTTGTTAAATGCTTTATTAGAAACAAAAAGGACCACTCAACACGTTCTCTTTTCTCCTCCTCTCGTATTTATTTTGATGAATGATGGGAATGGGGTGCTATTATACGACACTCTTTTCTTTTCCCCCTTTCAATATTGGAACAAGGCGTTATTCAATATTTGCTACATGTCCTTTTTATTCCCTTATTTGGTTGTTGGGTTTAAGTTGGGAAAGAGGGTCCCTATGCATGGGTGGGTTTACTTTACAATATACGCTAGTCCACTAAAGCACACAATTTCGTCAACTATCATATGATATACACAATGCCATTCAATGAAAGGCAATAATACTAGTTTGTAAATCTAAAATTGAGTGCTACGGTGAATATGTGTTTGTTTTGTTTGTTTATTGGGCCAAATACCTACTGCTTTTGTAAGATTACAATTGGGCTTCAAAGCTCCAACGAAAACCCAAATCATTATGTGCTGGGTTGCGTGTCACATATGCGATGACCCATTTTGCTAACCACAAAACAAAAACAAAAGAAACAGAGGGAGACCAAATTTTTCAATAGTACACTTTAACGCATACCTCATAGGTAAATTACTGAAATAAAATGTTTCTAACTAATTGAGAAATGGCATTCATAGAGCATACGATAAGATTAAACATTATTGATTATTCCGATAAGTTAAAAACATAAATCCGCGTGTGGGAAAAGGTAGCAAGTACAGCACAGCATTGCAACAGAGAATAAATTAAGATTACACACTCATGACAAAAGTTCTTGTGTTGTTGTTCAGTTGGACAACTCGTGGGAGAAGTTGGTAGCCAAAGATGAAATGGTTGAGGGAGAAATGGCGGATGAGCCAGCAAGGTACCATTTCTTGATGGTCTCGACCACATTGGCATTCTCTACTACGTACTTGGAGTCTTCTTTCCCCTCCAATGAGACCACAACCTGCAACACCCAATCAATCATTTAGTATCTAGCTATATATGTTGTGTTGTTTATCAATTGTTGGATGCATGAAATTGAAGCAAAGGCTAATTAATACCTCAGCAGTGGTGGAATTAGCAGGGAAATGGAAGGAGATGACAGAGTGCTTCTTGAAGTACTTGGACTGGAAGAACTCAACAAGTTTCTCGAGAGCAGATTCTTCCTCATCCTCGTACTTGTCATCTGCTGCCAACCTGTCCCTCACAGCAGTCTCAATCTGAACTCCGTATTGTGCACCCTTTATCTCCTTTATCACCACTAGTCTAATTGCCTTCTCCACCGGAGCTACACATATATAGCAATTTATATAATATAATCAGCTAGGCTACCTTGTAATCAAAGGTTTCAAATCATAATTAATATCTATCTATCTCACCAGCAATGAGAGCATCAAAGAATTCGTCTTTGGCTTCGAGGTCCTTGGCAGATTTGCCCTTCCACTGCTGCAAGTGGCCTACTATTTCAGGTTCGAAGTAAACCCCGATGGAATAGAACTTCACTTGCAGAAAGTGGATCTCCATGTCCGTGATCCCTGATCATCAATTTATTATTCACTACTAAGATCTCCACACAATAATAACAACAATAATAAGAAGAAATCCATATATATATATATATATATATATATATATATATATTCACTACTTTCATATATAGTAGTGTCTCTGATCTTAGATCCCTTGCTCTCTTTTGTTTCTTACTTGCTGGATTGAAACACTAGCTAGGTATCTGGAGATGGAATCTACTATTCTAGACCTCACCTCACCTCAAAATCAAATCAAATCAAATAAAGAAAGGGAATTAATTAGTAATTACCATGACCGAGCAGAGAGAGAGGCTTGGTAGTAGTGATCTTGGAAGGGTAAGAGATTTCATCAACCATAACCACTTCACTAGCCACTGAAACCAGAATCAAAATCACAATCACAAACAAACAATTCCTATAAGTAATATATGCAGAAAAAATCAATAAAATTGGACTTAATTAGAGAAAGAGGTCATACTTGTGAGTTGTATGTATGTATGTATTTGGCGGAGATGGAGATGGATACAGAGGAGTCGAGGTTGGGTATAGATTAAGAATTGAGATCAATCAAGGTGAGTTGAAGAGGTAGCAGAACCGCTATATAAGGGCGGTTTGTATTCCTAACAAGGACAAAACAAACACACTGTAGTGTAATGTAATGTAATGGTGGTAGGTAGATTCAAGTTGATAAATTAGATGCACCTGTGCCCAAATTAAATTAATATTTTATTATATTATATAAAATCCTTATCTGACCTGTCCTAAATTTTTCCAATTAATTTACGGCGGCCTTCACGACAAATAATTGGGCTTTTCTATTTTGTGTGCATAAGTTTAGAAATTGAAATGGGTTGATGAATGTTGAGATGGAATGAAATTGAGTCAATTTGGTTGCCTTTGACTAGTTTGAACATTGGAGGCTCTTCTTAGTTTCAGCCACCCATGCGGACGAGGTTGGTGGCACGAGCCTCACCGTTCATTCTACCTACCCATCCCATCAACCATTTTTTCTCTTTTGTCTAATGTGGCATCTTCACGCTACACCGTTCCTCTTATATATGACCCTATAAATTGCCATTGCGAACAACCCGAGTCAACAAAAATGGGAAACTGCATAGTACTACCAACCAAACTAGGAAACACAACAGCAAGGGGAAACGCAGATTCTAAATCTATTATCCATCATACAACGACTTCTTAATTCCAAGTTCCAACTGTCCAGTATCTAGATTAATAAATTACGAGGTTAATTAAGCGAATTTAGTGAACTTCCAATAACATTTTAAGACTAATGGGCCTTACTATATACAATTATAAGTTCAGTTTAGGCTCGATTTCCTCTTCAAATTGTGATAACACAGAAGCCATAACAATAGTACAGTTGAAGAGACAAAATCTCTGAATATCCGAAAATCCAAACTGAGCTCATTTGTCCTGAACCAAGCCCTACTTCAAAATATAGCTATTGGAATTGGATGAATAAATATGTATTCTAGTTATCATCCCTTTATTATGATCAGTTGTTTTCCGGGGATCACATGAAAAACCATTGCTACCTAGTCTTTACTTATCTCATTAATAAAGGGAAAACGTAAATATTATCAATGTAACACTACCATTAAATTATGCACCGTCACATTATTAACATCATCAAGATACTACATCAAATTATATCTTCACTTGAAACTACAATTTTCTAAGAAATTGTGACTAATTTATAATATTTTGCTTGAGAGATTAGTGGGGTAAGTAGTTTTGTCTATGATACCTAAGTGGGCTTTTTTTGTAGATATACCTAAATGGGCTTTATTCCCACAGAAGGTGTCTAGCTTCATCCAATATCACAAAAACTAAATAACACAGAGTCGTTTGGTATTCGTCAAATGGTTGTTTAAATAAAAAACGTATAACAAAATTATGAGACCAATAAATTGAGAAGCCCATGGGCATTATCCCTTAACCACAAATAAAATTTTACCTTATATTATAAAGACTATAGACTTTATAATATTGAATCACATGAATTTTTTTCATATAGTATAAATTGAATGCTATATACTTTAAATGTAAGATTTCACAATTTTATAGGTTGTCTTATAAAATATAAAATAAAGACTATAGACTTTAAAATATTGAATGACATTTTTTCATATATGGTAGAAATCGAAGGCTATATACTTTAAAATTTGAGATTTCACAATTTTTTTTTGTTGTGTCTTATAAAATAAAGATTATAGACTTTAAAATTTTGAATCACATGATTTTTTCACATATAGTAGAAATTGGAGGCTATATACTTTAAATTGTGAGATTTCACAATTTTCTTTATTGTATTGTAAAATAAAGACTATAGCCTTTAAAATATTGAATCACATGAGTTTTTCACATATAGTAGAAATTGAAGGCTATATACTTCAAAATGTGAGATTTTACAATTTTTTGGATGCATTGTAAAATAAAGACTATAGGCATTAAAATATTGAATCACATGAAATTTTTCTATATATTAGAAAATTGTAAGGCTTTTATACTTCAAAATTTGAGATTTCACAGTTTTTTTGTTGTCTTATAAAATAAAGACTATAAACTTTAAAATTTTGAATCAGATGATTTTTTCACATATAGTAGAAATTGAAGGCTATATACTTTAAATTGTGAGATTTCACAATTGTATTATAAAATAAAGACTATAGCCTTTAAAATTTTGAATCACATGAATTTTTCACATATAGTAGAAATTGAAGGCTATATATATATACTTCAAAATGTGAGATTTTACAATTTTTTGGTTGCATTATAAAATAAAGACTATAGACTTTAAAATATTGAATGACATGATTTTTTCATATATGGTAGAAATTGAAGGCTATATACTTTAAAATTTGAGATTTCACAATTTTTTTTTGTTGTGTCTTATAAAACAAAGACTATAGAATTTAAAATTTTGAATCACAACAATTTTTGACATATAGTAGAAATTGAAGGCTATATACTTTAAAATTGTGAGATTTCACAATTTTCTTTATTGTATGATAAAATAAAGACTATAGCCTTTAAAATATTGAATCACATGAATTTTTCACATATAGTAGATATTGAAGACTATAGACTTTAAATTGTGATATTTCACTATATTCTTTATGGTATTATAAAATAAAGACTATAGTTTTTAAAATATTGAATCACATGATTTTTTCACATATAGTAGAAATTGAAGATTATATACTTCAAAATGTGAGATTTTACAATTTTTTTGTTGCATTGTAAAGTAAAGACAATAGGCTTTAAAATATTGAATCACATGAATTTTTTCTATATATTAGAAGATTGAAGACTTTATACTTCAAAATGTGAGATTTCACAGTTTTTTTATTGTCTTATAAAATAAAGACTATAGACTTTAAAATTTTGAATCAGGTGATTTTTTCACATATAGTAGAAATTGAAGGCAATATACTTTAAATTGTGAGATCTTACAATTTTCTTGGTTGTGTTATAAAATAAAGAGTATAGCCTTTAAAATATGAAATCACATGAACTTTTCATATATAGTAGAAATTGAAGGTTATATACTTTAAATGTGAGATTTCACAATTTTTTTGTTGTCTTATAAAATAAAGACTATAGCCTTTAAAATGTTAAATGACATGCATTTTTCATATATGGTAGAAATTGAAGGCTATATACTTTAAAATTTGAGATTTCACAATTTTTTTTTATTGTGTCTTATAAAACAAAGACTATAGAATTTAAAATTTTGAATCACATAAATGTGAGATTTCACAATTTTTTGATTGTATTATAAAATAAAGACTAAAACTTTTAAAATATTGAATCATATGAAATTTTTCTATTTAGTAGAAATTGAAGGCTTTATACTTCAACATGTGAGGTTTCACATATTTTTTTGTTGTGTTATAAAATAAAGACTATGACTTTAAAATATCGAATCACATGAATTTTTCACATATAATAAAAATTGAAGTCTATATAATATAAATTATGAGATTTCACGTTTTTTTTTTTTTTGTGTTATCTATTACTGCCTTATAAAGAGAGTTTACAAATAGTTGCTTTTCATTTTGCCAATTTTGATGACATTAGCTGTTTTAAATTATAGTATTTGTGTATATCTAGCTATCCATAATAACAAGCGTGACTTATTTTAGCAGATGTTGTTGTTTGCAAGAAACCGTTTGATTAAACCCTTAACAGTCCATTAGAATCACGATTTTTAAACCAAGGGCCTAGCACAAGTGGTAGTGGCTTGGGTTGCTTAAGCATATAGTCCTGGGTTCGATCCCTGGGCGGTGTGTATGCAGAAAGGACTTTGGCCAGCCGTCCCACCCTTGAGGTGCACGCACAAATCGGCGGGGGATTAGTCATCAAAATCGCTCCGATGGATATTCTGGGAAAAAAAAAAAAAAAATCACGATTTTATATCCAGAAAAAAATCTAACGGTTGTAGTTAGTTAGGTACTGTTTGGCAATGATTATGAGTAGTCAGTCACAACCCACAATCATTAATTAATGCATTTGCGCGCATAAATTCCACATTTTAAAAACCGCGAAATGATGACATGGCAATCCCTGAATCCTACGTGTCGTCCACGTTGCAGTCTGCCTTACGCGGAGCGAACGCCCCCTGTGTGCCCGCCCTCGACATGCATGCACTTTTCGCGTGTCATCTCGTGCGACTCTCGTCTTCGTTTCTTTACGTCACATAACCGCCCTCCTCAATACTCCCCTACGCTCACGCCTTCACTGCACCTTCACCTCCCATCCCATCTCCACCGTTGGTTCCAGTCAAAGTAATCACACCTCGTGGCGTCCCTTGAAATGGCACAATAATTCCTCCACACTCTCCCTTTGGGCATCGCGTGTGAGGCTCGTGGAGTGAGCCTTGAAGGCACGTTCCCATGGAAACAAGGCTCGTGCCCTTCCCGGATTTGTTACAGTACAACAAACACCCACCCTACTTCAAATACGCCCGCCCTCCAAACAAACTCCACGCAACAGAAGCATCTATCACAGCTCATAAAGCAAATCTCCGTTCCACAAAAGAAGGAGATATCACACTGTATATCTTATCTTATGTGAGCTCACCCGCACAGAAGCAAAACCCAATTAGGGGATTTCGTAGCAATCTCATCATCAATCATCTCAGAGGCAGCATAGGCCTATAATCTAAAAACGTTGTGGGTGTATTTGAATAGGAGCACTAGGTGAGTCCGAGTCCGAGTCAGAGTCAGAGTCCGAGTCACATCTCAATATATAAATCAGGACCTTTCATCTGAGACCACTATTTATTGGCCTTCAATATATTTGAACGCGTCACTCACTAATCCAAAATTATATTCACCACCATCACAATCCTCTTCTTCTTCTTCTTCTTTATCTCTTAGCTTGCTGCGCTCTGCTTCTTCTGATCCTTCTTCTCGATCTTAATTTTGATTATATATCCCTTCCCTTCCTTCACACATTAAACACGAATCTCCATCGCTACGCATAAGAAGGCTTCGAATTGGTTTGCTTAGCTTGTTTTCCTGATCGAGATTCTCTTGTTGCCTTCGTTCTGAGAGATTTCTTCCTTTCCCCGCCATCCTCGCAGGCAGCAGTAAGATGGCGTCGTCGTCTCTCGGCATTGCTTGCGGCGGAAGCAACCGCATCGCCGCCAACTTCGGAATCCACAAGCGGTGCCGCTTCGCCGGGGCTCCGCCGCCGTGTTCCGTCGTGATCGGAGATCAGGTGCGCTCCACGGCGTGGAAGGGGAGGATCTCAGTGGCGGCGGAGGCGACCGCGGCAGTCAGAGCGGTGGAGAATCGGATGAGCCTGGAGCCTTTGGGGAACGATAAGCGTGACGGCGGTGGAGCGAAGAGCGACGCCGTCGAGGCGCAGGCTAGGCTGGACACGTGGATGAGAGAGTCGGTGGTGGAGATCGTGAAGAATCTGAGGGATGCACCGCTTCTGGTTCAGGTTTTCTCGAATAGGAAGGGTGGAACAGCGACGTCGTCGACGACCTCGACCGCGACGACGACGACGGAGAAGAAGGTGGTGGTGGAGGACTGGCCGGCGGTGAAGGAAAGGTGGGAGTCGGGTGAGACGCCGATGCCTGATGGAGTCATCTTCGTGGAGGAGCTCGGCGGAGATGAGGCGGAGAACGGCGGAGAGAGGAAGGAGAGGACGACGAAGGCGTGGGGGATCGTGGTTCAGGGGAAGGGGGTCGGGTGCGGCCCGGTCTGCTACCTGCTGAAGACGAGTCGGGTTGGGTCTGGGCCTGGGCCTGGAATGGGCCTGTTTGCGACCCACTTCTGCCTGATGAGGGTGAAGAGCTTCAGGGAAAATGTGCATTCGCAGCTCAAAAATTGTTGGCTGTTACAGAGCCAGTGGCAATCAAATTAGTTTTGCGAATTATTGGGGAATTAAATCTGTATAATCCTCCTTTTTTTTCTTTTTGATAAGTTTGTTAATAAATTCTTAAATCCATGGCTTTGAGCTATTATAGTAGGGTGCTGTGGATGTGTACAGATCGAAATACCTATTAGGCTTGTAATGGGATGGATCATCATCAAATTGTGATATACTTCTTTCTCTCATCTCAGGAAGCATTATATTGATTTCGAATTTGATCGACCCGTTTTCTCCAAGGCTTTTCTTTATTCAATTTCTTTTCTTATAATTGTATTGCAAATCAGAATCAAGGGATTCAATTAACTCTTGTGCAGTGTGTGAGATTGGGTTAGTACTACTTAGGTCTTTATGTTTAAAAATAGATCATGACTAAAAAAAAAGTGTCACAATTCACTGTATCATATTTTTGAAGGACGATCGATTATTAAAGAAAGGCTCCAAAATCACCACGTTATTAGCATGACTTTTAAATTAATAAGCCAAGCGTGACAAGAAATCATTATGCTGGCGTAGCTTTAAATTGCTTGTTCTTTTGTTTAATCAAAATTAAGAGATCTCATCAACATGCAGTAGACGAGATGGAGTGGTAGTGTTACTAGTGTTTGTAGCTGGATTAGTAGTAGTCTTTATGATCAAAATAGTTCATAAGTAAATTTCAATCAAGGTTAATGTTTTTTTTTATCCTAATCACCTTTTTGGTTTTTTAAGTCCTTACTGTGTTTAAGCCTCTCATATCATATCAGCCGCAATTGAAAAGAAAGAAAGCAAGATATATGATGCTGGATTCTTAAAGTAGTAAACATGTCTACTTTATCACTACTTGTTTTTCGCAATTGGAGGAGGCAGTAAAATAATTTATCAAGTGATGATACAGCTTACTGTTGGTTAATTAGTGCATATACACACAGAAAGGGCAAAAATTCAACATAAAATGATGCATGACAATGATGTTATCTATTATTATTAATTATTAAGAATGTCAAACATGACGAAAGATGCCATTTATGATTGATTAGGCTGTCAACTTGCACTACAATTTGCTGCTTTTCTGTTTCCAAAAAGAAATACAGAAAAAAATAAAACTTTGCTCAGTTGCTGTGTTTCTGACTGCACTCTGTTGGCCTTGCATTGCATGTGGTCGTGTGTTTATTAAATATCCCACACGAGGGGATGACAAGGTTATTGGCGTAGAGTTTGTGGCATATTAGTATATATCATATTGGGGATATACAAGTTTATGTTTGATTTTTTTTTTCTTAAATGTTTGTACCTAAAAATGATTTGAGCAAAAAAAATAAAATAAGAAAAGAATGTTACGTTTTCATTGGAACAGATCGCGAACTATGAACAAAATCCTTTCCAACTTCACTTTCTGATGTAGGGAGGTTCTTGGACGCTGAAACAAATAGAAAGTAGATAGGTAGGATAGTAGAGGGATAGAAGAATATAATATTCAGATAGGAAAAAGACTCATTTTATCAATTTCAATAATGGAACACAATTCATATTAATCTTATACTAGTTCCTGTTAAACAAAATGGGAGCTCTCCTAATTGGGCCATTAGCTCAAGCTCCGTTTTGATTTTGCTTTTACATTTTCCTCTGGTCAATAGCCTTGACTGATTCTTTCTTTGGAGTTGGGCTTTTATTGATTTTGAACGCCACGAATTCGTTTCCAGCATCCGTTAATTTTGACTGAATTGGGCTTCTTAGATCCATTTGTATTATAATAATGACAGTATATTATATTGCAATTTTGTCACTCCAATTGATTGATTTACTTTCAATTTTTGCAGCTGTTTATTTGAAACAATTTAACAATAGCACGTAATGTGAACGAACGTCTGAAGAATTAACAAACTTGTACACAAATTTAGTTGAATACCACAGTACAATAAAATAAAATAAACTTGCAGACAATCCAAAACCAAATACTGTGTTGTCGATAATGTTATATAAAGTTACAATCATTTTTCCCGTAAGTGTAAAATCTGTTAGTGTACCTATATAGCAAAATCATTACATTAATATATATTTAATACTACTATCTTAAACCTCCTCAATGAACTCAAAAGCACAACAAGGCTAGGTTGTTTCTTTTTTATATTTACAGACTCTGCTACCACACCACAGTTTTATTGCAAGGAATACAACAGTGGGATTGCAAAGATAAAGAAAGTTCTGTTTGGTATGTTAACAATTAAATACTCAAAATCACGTGGCATATGATCGATCAGCCACATTTGATGAAGGTGTGCTTCAGATTTTTTAAGTTTAACGCCAATTGGGTCCCATCTTACTGGTGGTGGTGGCAGGTTTTGAAGGATCATCTAAGACCTTGGCAAGGGAGCGATACTGCAACTTCACACTCTCTGCATTGTCCAATGTCTTCACCACATACCTGTACACCAGAAACAATCTTAACTTGGTTACTTTTTACACATCATCTTCAGCCATACCATATTGATACTACTAATATAAGACTAAGAGATACCATAAGGTTAGTCATTGTCTGTTCATAGATTTTATGAGAAAAGGTATATTAAGTGTTAACTGCAAGAGGAAAATAAGTAATAGTCACTAACCATCCATTAAGGCACTGTGTTGTTACAATAGCTTCACGCCCAACAAAGCGTTGTGGTGTCCTTTTGTTCCCCTGATCAAAATTCTCTCCAATTATTTGATGATTTCATAGATTTAATATGATAAAAAATCGGAAAGAAACCACTTTTATAAGTAGACTCCGGTCCGGCCTGTTTACGCTACTACCTTACCTTTATGATAACCCGGTCCATCACAGCAAATGGAAATTGAACACCTCTCGTTCTTGGTGGTTCAATAACAGCTGAATCTCCAAAACCACCCTGTCCTATGTAAAATATATTTCATATTAAAAGTGAAGGGAAAATATCAAGGTAAAGATATGTAAAAGGTAGCCAAGGTGGGTTTCTGATTTCCTTTACGTCGCTCTTTCTCACTCTATGCATGTACAAATGGATGGAGAATGCAGATACACACCTGATCAAATCGTTCTCTTTTTCTTTTGGATGACCGGTAAAATTGTGACTCCTCTTCACGCCGATATGCCTGCACAGCAGCTCGAAGTGCTGATCGAGGCATCCAGCATCCGACCCATAAAAAATCAAGTGAGGAAAAACGAACTGTGAAACACAGTGTCTAAGGACAGTAAACTTTTATAGTTTAGCGTCTACAAAATTTAAGGTACCTTATATGTAGCATTATTGCATTTTCAATGTCTAAAACCTTTTCCCAGGATATTTTCACTTAACTTTTACTTAAACTGTCTAGTGACCCAAAAAACCAAGAAATAGAAATTTAGATTCAATTATCAGCAACTCAACTTTGTTTGGAAAAAAAATGGAGTATATATATGGTGCACTGCAAAATAAAAATGAAAAAGGTGAAGGAATCTTTCAACTTTTGCCAGCCCATTGTCTATGAGACCAGATTGTATTTCAGTACAAATAATTGAATATCAACATAATTGGCTTACATAGGTTTGGCGATATTGATTCCTCAGATGTGGGTTGTGAACAAGTGCAGCAAGCTTTCTGAAAATGCATTGCACAATTAAATTAGCTACTTAGCAACATTGGTAATTCCTGAATAAGAAAAGCAACTGATTTAATAATTGAAACTTGATAATAAAAACCCTAAGTTGAAACTAGCTAGCCAAGTAAGCCAACAGCCACTTACCAAAATAGGTTAAAGGTAAATTTTAATAGGTGGAACCCATGTGTTTCTCTCAAAACTTCTACAGCCTATTATGGGCCAAACAATATGAAAGTGAAATAACCATATCAGCCTTCAGGATTGCGTCTGTAGTCTACTAATATTGCATATGAATGCTATGAACTTCTTTAAGCCAACTTTCTTAGGTCCTGTTCAAAAATTTTTCTACCTACTTGAATTCGTTCTTCCACTTTCCCAAAAAAGAAATGAAAAATTGAATTTGTTAAGTCAATTTTGAGACGATATTGTTTCAAATCTCATGGATTTGCCATCTAAATTACTAAGCATTACTAGATTCTTATCTCCCATACTATGTGACTCTTCATAAGTAATTATTCAAAATATCCCAATTAGTTGCTACGGGGGTCCTGCATTTTACTTGGTAGAGTCATATATATGAGAAAAAGAGGTTGAAAATTACCAGCTCCAAAGTTAAAAACATTTTTCAGATGACTAGTCACAGAAAAGGTGAGTCTGAAAATTATGGCATTTGATGGCTTAGAACCCACCATTCTAATAACATGCTGTATTCCACCTCCACCAAATGAATGCCCACAAGGTAATATCATGGCATCATCCATAAGAGCACCCCTGTATTTCAAAAGATGAAACAAAGCAATATAAAAAGTATAAGCCAGTTATATGCCTTAAAAAGCAACTCTAGAAAAAAACAACATATTAGCAGATCGAATTTATGTGCCAGTATATATACTTGCAATCCAAGAACAACATACCAACTATAGAAACCAACAGAAAGTGCCTGAGTCACATGTAAGTAGAAAAAGATTTAAGGTTCTAACTTCTAACTTCTAAACATGAAACTTAAATGCCTCTGTAAGGCCAATTTGATTTGATCAAAAACAAAAATGATGGTTTGAGAACCTCAGCAATCAAAGATTTAAAACTAAAACGACGGCAAATTATGAGACTTAAACCTACATACCTCAACATTATATCAACTTTCGCTCAACAATCATAACGTAATAGAAAGCTTATTCTTTTTAACTAAAAATCAGGCTGCAACATGAGTCAACAGAACTCAAAAAAAGAGAGACTTACGTGACAGGATCTGAAAGAATTTTCCTCAAGGACTCCCCTGACTCGCTCGAATACAGAACGTCCTTTCTCCCACTAAACCCACAGCCATTCTCATCCACCATAACTTTGTGCACAGAAGCCGATCCTTCACCACCTTGAAGATAGTGGGAATAATACTCCTCACAGTCAGTTTCAGCAATGGTAACAGCACTATGAGACTTCCCCAATCTCTCTCTCCGATGATGATGATCTTCATCAGTACCACAAGCATTGTTATGCACCAATTGCCCAATATCACCACCCTTCCCCAACATATCTCTACTAGTAACTACAATTCAACAAAAATCAAGATCAACATAAAAAAAAATAAAGAAGCAAATTTCACATAACCAAGAGTCAAATACCCAGAATGTCAACATTAAAAGATGCAATCTTTTTCTCTTGATTCCTCATACCATAAGGGGAATGGTGCTGTCCTTTCCCATTAGCAACACCGTTGATGTCACCGATTGCGTTCGAATTGCGCTTGCTCGCATCAGCAACACCAACAAGCCTGTCCACGTCGTTATCCCCATCTACATCATCGTCGTCATCGTCATCATCGTCTTCCTCTTCGTCATCGTCGCCGTCGGATTCATCGCCGCTGGGAGTGGCGGTGCTGCCGTTGCCGCTCCAATTGCGGGCGTCAGGGTGGTCGCGGCGGGCGGAGCAGTCTCCGTAGACGCTGCGGCGGAACTCGGAGCCCTGGGCGGAAAAGAAGCGGTCGCGGTCGATGGAGAACATCTTGTCGTCGATAAACCCGCTAAGCTCTCGGGTTTTGGGGGGCGGGTCACCGACCCGGGTGAAGCGAATAGGGTCGTCTTGGAAGACGATTGGGGAGGTGAGACCGGATTCGATCCTCTGGTCAGGGACGAGACCGATGTCTTCGGCGGACATGGTGTGTGAAAGAAATCGTGAAGTTGAGATTTTTAGGAATTAATTAATTAGCGAGCTTCAGGTAGGGTTTAAGGAGTGGGTGTGGTGGTTGAGGTGGGTAAAACGACGTCGTTGGAAGTGGCCATTGGTGGCGTAGTGAAGATCGAGCCAGGTATTGAGTGTGAGTGACACACAGTTGAAGTAAGGGCAGGGCTTAAGTGGAAGATGACCTACACGACGTGTCGTCTTAAGTTTAACTTGGGAGTGTACCGTAACCAAACGACGTTTTGTTTTGCTTTTGCTTCTTTTTCTTTTCAATCTTCAAGAATAAGCATAAACGCTACAAATTCCATCATTTTCGTGCACGTGGACTAGGTAACTTGATTGAAGTTTATAGTCATTGATCATATTTTTGTTTAAATATTAAAGCCCACTTTATTATGGCCATATGGAGTCCATTAGTGGACTATTCAACTAGACCTGTTTGTGTTACTCATTGAAGAGATAGGAGCCTGCTACAAACTGGGCCGGGTGATGGAGTTCCAAACCAAATGGCCCATAGAGACAACTATAAACAGAGAGACTGGGAACTGTACAGGGAGGGACAATGATGTAGTAAAGATAAAGAGTACAAGAAAAAAACCACAGGTGGCATGGTGGTAGCTCACCTTGTCCCTTAATCATGTGGTCAAGGATATATTTATGCATTGGGTTATGGGGGCTTATGCCTCCACTCACTTTTTAATTTTTGTATTAAAGTATATATAAGTGTATGTATTTTGCCTCTATTGTATTATTAAATTTGCCCTCATATTATAAAAAATTCAAAAAATATCATCTTATATTTATATTTATTAACTATGCAATATTTTCGCCCCCACTATTAAAATTTTCTGGATCCGTCACTGCATGTGGTTGGGGGTTCGATCTCCAACTCATGGGAATAAAAAGTTTCTTGTGGCAAGTTCTTTACCATTTTGAAAAAAAATAAGAAAAAGGAACAAACCATACTTGCAATGACAACGATATGGCTAGGCTAGGTATGTGAGTATATTAGTATAGAGGAGACTAGACTAGAGACATCTTTGCCGGGAGTTGCTTAATACTCGTAGTAGTAGTAGTATATACTAGAGCAAAATGCCTAGAGGCACAACAAAAAAATAGTCAACACAGTCAATAAATTGTACACAACGTATCTAACATAAATTGCACAACGTATATTACATGTTGTGCACACCATATAGCACATGATGTGCATAACATATATAACATGTTGCAAAGAAAAATGATGTTGCAATATGTGATATATGTTGTGCATAATAGATGATATACGTTGTGCACTACATATAATATTCGTTGTGCATTTTACATTATATATGTTGTGCACAACTTGTTGACTGTTTTGGCTGTTTTTTTGTTGTGCCCAAGTATTTCCGGATATACTATAAATCAGCACTCACATATATAGCAGCGCTTTCTATGAGACAATTAAACGTGCATTACTACTAGTCAATGTGTTCTGGAATCTCATGGGTTTTCCCCTATTTTATGCAAGTGATACATGCATTGACTGTAGTCAACACCCACCCTAATTACCTTACCAAGAAATAGAAGAAGCACTGCAAGAATTGAAGAACTTGTCTTGTGCCATTTAATTCCCCACCTGGGGTCGTACTACACATGTTTAGTTTTAGGTAAAATTTTCCTTTTTTTGTTTTAATTCCACACTGGCGAGTACAATTTTTATAGAGTAGGATTAAATAAAAATAGACAAATCAGTAACTTGACATTTTGCGATATTCTCGATTTTGAAAGAATGGAATAAGTGAATGGTGCATGTGCATTACAAGAGGACGATGAGAAAGGCGATGAATTAGGTTACATTGGGCCCAACACTCTCAACACCCTTTATTTATTTATTTATATTTACTGCTGAGAACTGCCATAGGGCTATAGAGACAACTCATCACAGCTTCCAATATATTGTGCTAAATTGCTAATGCTAATGCTAATGTTTTACCCTTCTGCATAAAAGGCCTCTTTCGCTTCTTCACCCCATGTTTTCTTCTCTTTGTCTTTTCCCTTTTTGGTGTTTCGAGGGCAGAACAAGAAGAAATAAGGAATAGAATAGGCACCGGAAGCTTTGAGATATGTGTTGTTTTCATTTTTCTTCTCTTCTTTCTCTTTCGTCCCTTGTTAGGAGTGTAAATTTTTGCTCATCAATTAAGTACACTTATTAACCAATAATGTTTGTTGTACAGTAAATATACGTCCAACTTGCATTCAATGTGTGCTATATATGATACAGAATGTGTGCTATATGGAGGTGTGCTATACATATAGCACACATTACGTATTATGTAATAGCACACGTTGGATGCTAGTTGGACGTATTTCTGTTGTACGACTAGTATTGTTATTTTTTAAAATTTTGCATTTGTACAACCCATTATCAGCTACAATCATTCATTGAACTCTAACAATATCATGACTATTAAAGGTAAATTTGCACATTCCAATGTGTTATATTTAAAATGTAAATGACACTTTTACTGAAGGTAAATTAGCCCTCAAAATATGAAAAAATTAAATCATAAAAAATATCTAACATTATATAAGAAACCGAAAAGGTCGAGTACTAGAGCAGGAACATGGGTAGAAATAATATACTAGTAGTAGCAGAAAAAAGAGAGGTTTCTATTCCGACAGCTTCATATTCATATGGTGTAGTAGTAGTATTATACAATTCCATAACAGAGATTCACTATTTGCCAGCATTATATTGAAGCATGCGCTCTCTCTTGTCTCTCATGTTTGGACCTTTTTCCCTCTCATCCCACTATTATAGTGACTAATAATGACTACATTTTATACAATTTCTTTTGCTTAAAAGTGGGTGCTAAGAATCTGGGAAGTCCCAATGCCCTTAATGCCACTTTTGACTTCCAAATTGGCATTTTTTTTTTAATTTTATTAAACAGACTTTAATGAATGGAAGCATCTTACTCGTACCTATCAAATTCATTTTTAATTTCTTTATGGCATAACAACCAGGCTAATCCAGCTACGAAATCAGTGCTAGATCAAAGTGATTAAAGACAATGTCAAGTTGGAGACAATATTGTGTTGATTATAACTTTGCTATGATGAGGCTAATGTTGATATGAAAGGTAAAAAGCTGTCAAAAACAAAATAAGTGAGAACCGAAAGAAACAAACTGAAAATGAAAAGATCAGTAATTTGAGCAACAATTCGTCCAAAGGGGAACCAAAAATATGGAACCCCGGTGAAAAGGAATCCGGCATACTAAGGTGTTGTAGCATACAGAGAAATCTTAAACCAAACTAGAGAAAACTACCAAGATAAACAGATTACAAAAAGCAAAAGAAAAACAATTAATTTCCCTCTCAAATAAATTAATAAAACCGGATTCTTCTTCCCCGGATAACCCCAATTTTGGCTATCATCATCACAGTCATGAAAAATGCAAGTTAACTTCATACCAACTCTTCTTGTCCTTCTGAGGGGCATCTTATCAGCTCCAATATATTAACTACCTCTCCCATGTCTGGCCTATTAGATGGCACTTGTGATGTGCATATCAAGCCTAGCTTTATCACAGGTATCGCTTCCTCTGCCGGGAACTTCCCTTGGAGCCTCTCATCGATGCATTCCTCGACCCTGCCTTCTTCCAAAGCTCCTCTCACCATGTCACAGAGCACCACAACATCATCCTCCATGTATTCTACGGGTCTCTTGCCTGTAACAATCTCCAGAACCAAGACTCCGAATCCGTAAACATCACATTTCTCTGTGATTTTCACTGTTTTGCAGGCAAACTCTGGTGCCATGTAGCCAAGGGCACTTTGAATTTTGCTGCTCAAGACATATCGGTCAAGCATTGGTAACAGCCTTGCTAGACCAAAATCCCCTACTTTGGGTTCGCCATAGCTATCAAGAAGGATATTGGTTGACTTAATGTTATAGTGAATAATGTTCGAGTTGTGCAAGTGAGCCAAGGCCTTTGCTGTCCCGAGAATCACATTGAATCTCTCATTCCACGAGAGGAAGTTTCCGCCTGATCCTTCATGGAGATGCTTATAGAGACTGCCACCTGAGACATATTCGTATATGAGGAGCTGCAATGATGGAGTCCAATAATAACCTTCTAGTTCCACAAGATTTTGGTGCCTGACTTTTCCTAATTTCTTCACTTCTCTTTCAAAATCTTCTTGAGACTTGACAAGGCTGGATACAGTGAGCTTCTTTATAGCAACCGAACGTCCATCCCGAAGAACTGTTTGGTATACAGCCCCAAACCCTCCACGCCCAAGCTCACAATCCTTGTTAAGCAAAGCATGTGCTCCAGAGCTGAAATCAGGCTCACCTGAAAACATGACAAGTTTGCCAGAGTTGGCATCTGTGGTTGGGGAATGGCTGAATTCATCCCCTGCAGAGAATGTGAGTGCAGCTGCAGATCGAGATGTGGTGGCCCGAACTCGGAGATTGAGAACAGTGATACCAATGACACCAATTACAATGACAGCAGCTGCACCAATGGCAATGAGTGCAGAAATGCTGAGAATGATTCTCTTGTGGCCCAAAGTTGGAGGCAGTGAACCGGAGCCAGCGTCAGTAGTAGTGTTAGGGTTTAAAACAATAGGCTTAGGGAGGACGGCAGGGCATGACTTGTTGACTGCAGAGCCACAAAGAGATGGATTGCCGGAAACAGAATAAGGCGAAATTGTGTTGAAAAAACCACCAGCTGGCAGTTCACCTTGGAGGTTGTTGTGAGATAAATTGAAGGAAACAAGATTCGGAAGGTTGGCTAATTGCTTGGGAAGGGCTCCAGTAAGGTCGTTAAATGACAAGTCCACAGTTTGTAAGTTGGTGAGTTTCGCAATTGCTGCAGGTATCGGGCCACTCAACTTGTTGTTTGAAAGAATCCTGCACCACCAACCAAAACATAAAAGGAAAAGTATTTAAAAAAATGCAGAATTGGGGAACCAGAGCCAAAAAAGAAAAAGCAGGTAAGATCTAACTATACGAATTTTAAAAATAATAATCAGCAAAATGCAAAGCTAGACATTAGCGTCTATTAAGGAAAAAGTAGCAACGCATGATACTGCAATAGCATAGGCCAGCAATTATAACAGATAATGGATAATTTATGTCACTGCCATCATCGCTTCCTCAAGTTGAATTATGACATCTTTCTTTAGTTTTTTTCTATTTCGTATTACATCCAAAAGGTTAGAAGAATCATAGAACTTTAATGAGTACTTGCTATCTGCATGTTTATGCCAATAACAAACCTTCAGGGGCGTATCATTGTTGAAAGTATATGTTTTCGTGTATGGGTTTATAATAAGGAGCTCTCAAGAGAACATGGAATCAAGAAGAGCATTAAGAACAGCCAGAATCAGGGGGGCGTATCAACCAAGAACAAACATGTTGGTTTGAGTTTGAAAGTTATCCAGATAAGTTGAGGCAAGTTAAACACTATTGAACCAAATCCATGAGATGAAACCTTGATAGATTTAATTAAATGCGGCAATCCCAAGTTATTACTGAAAATTATTTACAATCCTAAATTTAACAAGAACAAGGGAAAAGAAAAGAGAGCTTACAAAGTTGATAACGAGGAGCAGTTCTCAATTGAGGTTGGAATTTTCCCGATGAGGAAGTTCTTGGCCAATCTCAGTTCTTTCAGGGACATGGCTCCTCCTAATTCCCAAGGTATGCTTCCATTTAGCTGATTCACACTCAAATCAAGACTAGACAACATTTTCAATTCACCAATTGCAGCTGGAATTGGACCCTTAAGAGAGTTATTTGACAAATTCAAAACCTGCAAGCTGCTTAAACCTCCAATAGCAGATGTGATTTCACCAGCAAATGCGTTATCAGACAGATCCAAAACTTGAATACTCTGAACCGCAACTTCAGCCAAGGAGGTATACAAAGGGCCTTTCTTCGAGCTCCCACTCTGTTTCTTTTCTGATACCAAAACCTTGTCCAAATCTGACTTGAAAATCCAAAAAGGAAGAGCCCCGGACATCGAGTTGTGGCTGACATCCAAGCCCAGAAGGCTTGTGCAATTAGTCATAGACTCTGGCAGGCTACCAGAGAAACCATTCCCAGAAAGATTCAATGTCTTCAATGACTGAAGATTTCCAAAAGAATTCGGCACCTGGCCCGAAAATCTATTCCTTGAGAGGTCCAATGTCTCAAGGACTCTCATTTCTCCAATCCACTCAGGAACCTCTCCAGAGAGAGTATTCCCACGCAAATTCAAGTAATTACACAATGTGAGCTCCTTCAAATCCCCTGGCAGGATACCAGAGAGCGAATTCTCGGCAAAATCAACAGACCTCAAGAGCAAGCAGCTTCCAAACCCATCTGGAATATTCCCAGAAATCTGATTGTTTGCCAAACTAATGCTCCTCAAGTTCTTCATTGCACTAACTCCTTTAGGAATCTCACCCTCCAACAAGTTACCAGACAAATCCAAGGACCTGAGGCCACTCAGACCCCAAATCCCATCAGGAACATAACCCGAAAACTGGTTAGAAGACAGGTCAATGGAAGCAATAGCTGAACAAGACCCCAAACTAGAAGGAACCTTCCCAGAGAACCTGTTCTTGGCCAAGGAAACAACCCTGAGGGACCCACATTGTCGGAACATATCATCGGGAACTTCCCCTGAGAGATTGTTGTCACTCAAATCAATGACTCTAAGGTTGTCAATATGAGCAATGTTGGGACTAATGCCACCGGTGAGGTTGTTGTTGGCGAGAGAAAGTTTGCGCAGGAACTGCAAACGAAGCAAGCCACGACCAATCTTACCGGAGAGAGAGAACCCATCGAGGTTGAGCTCAACGACCCTGTTGGATCTAGGGTTGCACCTCACACCCACCCAGTTTCCACCACACGCGCTCTCGTCGTCTTCGTTCCAAGACGCGAGCTTTCCCTTGGGATCTTGAATATCAGCCTTGAACACTATCAGCCCCAGAACGTCGTCGTTTAACGACGGATTCACGGCGGCCACCGACACCGGATAACACACCGGAAGAAAAAGCGAGAAGAACAAGCAGAAAAGTACCGTCATGTTCAATATCGCTTGCATTTTCAGAGGCTACACACCCATGTGAAATTGAGCTCGGAAAAGCAAGTGGGTAGATGGAAAGTCTCCAAATTTGGGAAAGGAGAACAAAATACAACTTCAGAGTAAACTTTTTTCCGTAAAAGGGTGTAAAAAGAAAACAGCGGTTTTTTTTTCTGTAACGGCTAGATTTGAAACCGGAGGTGAAAACCAGAGGAACGAGTCAAAGTTTGGAGTGATTAACACGACGCAACAGCTGCATTAGGAGAGGAAGGGAAAAAAAAAAACGTACACAGACCCAAAAAAAGTAACCGAAACTGGAATAGCTCACGAAAGGTGAAGTGAACTTGAAGCCCCAGAAAGAAACCACTCTATACTAGCAAGGAAGAGTTCTTTTGGGGAAGCTTCAGAGTGAAACCAAAGCGGAAAAAGCTGAAGGGAACACCACGGAACGGAGCGTGTAACACAAGCCTCGATCCAGGAACCGGGAAATGCAGGTACAGAGAGGACTTTAAGCTTCGGACACTATCGCCGGCACAGCACTAACCGGAAACGGAAAGAAGGGTCAATAGGTTTTCCGGTGAAAGTGACCGTGAAATTACTTGCCGGAGCAGAATGGTTGGTTCTTTTGTCTCTCTCTCTCTCTCTTCTTTCTCTCTCTAATTTGGTGCTGTGTGAGAATGCTACACAGAGAGAGTGAGAGGAGTAGTAATATTCATTCAGTTTTTATTAACGGGAAAAATGGGACCCGTTTGGTAGATGGGAAAATTAAATTAGGACTCTGCCACGTGGCAATGTCCATGCGGGGTTGTGGGTCCTACGTGTCAGACACTTCCTCGAGTCTGTTATGCTTTTGACGTGGACTGCTTACCTGGCAATTCACTTCCAATACTGCCCCTACTTTCTCCCTTTGTCTTCTTAATTAAAACAAAATTCAGAACTTATTTGAGCTGTTTATTGAAATGAAAAATTGAAAACACGTTAGAAAAAGATTTAAGAGGATGATGATTACCTCCTATGATTTCAACGTGGAAATCGTTAGGTGGAGAATAGTCAGAGAGATATTTCTTTGTTTTTTCCTTTACCTTTTCTCTACATGCGCACAATTAGTGCTATTGGTTCGCAGAAACTTTAGCCTCTCACTTCTTTTATTAAAGACAACCCCTCTGCATGTGATTATAGTATGAATTAGTCTTCTTTAAGGATTTTTAATTAAATGAAATCATTGAGTGCTTTTCTTAAAAATTATGGGATAACAAATTTTAGTACTTTTTCCCCCCAAAAAAATGTCATCATAGCAACTCAAATGAATAATTTATTTTACCAAAATTTTCTCTCTATTATCCCCATTAATTAAAATTGAGGGGATATATATTGTGCGATGTGATTATGCCTTTTCAATGCGTTATAGAAAATGGTACTTTCTATTTATTCAATTTCGTTTGCTAGTTGATTGAGTAGCCTTCAATTCTAGCTATCTATTCATTCAATAAAATTTCAAGTGTAGTTTTTGCAATTTAAAACACACAAACTTAATACCAAATGGACATACATGCATGATTATCGCATGCAAAAGAATGAAATTGACCTGGTAAAAAAAAGCCAAGAAAGAGGTCTCTGAAGTTACGTGATATGTGTTTTTATTATATTTTTAGGGTAGCACCCCCTAAATGACAAAATTCAACCTCTAGGCCCTTAATTGATGAACAATTTTCTTTCAAAATTGAAAGACCACCCATAATCCAAAGGGGAATACTATAATGCGCAACAAGCTCAACAAATCCTAGTTGACTAACTAATAGATTCGCTCAATTGATTGTATTGAATTGATATATCATCATTTCGCTGCTAATCTAAGACATGTATGTTTTCAATTAATGAGAAAGCTCCTCCTTAACTAATCAGAGATTAGTGCTAATCTACTTCAAAATCCATTACTCATTCAGAAATTTTATTTCGTGGATAGCATTATGCGAGTTTATTTTAAAAACAAATTAAATTGTGATATTTAAACTCATATTGCATGAGATAATTTATCAACTCACTTTTCATTTATTATTAATGGAGTATAAATTAAATTCAAATAGAGCACACAGCTTATCTAGTCTAGTATTAATAAATATGTGTGATTTAGCACATGATATCTTATATTAGTAGTATTTTTTATAAAATCAATAACGATATACTATTACACATAATCATGTTATCTAGAAAATTAAAATTAAGAATGGTTGCTTTGACTTTTTGGTACATTAGAAAATTAATGTATTATATCTAGGTACAAAGAAAATAAAAATGAATATTTTTTTGAAATGAAGATAAATATATTATGAATATGAATGACATTATCCAGTTTAAAATTATAGTGGATGGAGTTTTTGTGAAGTGTGGAGTAAATAAGTAATGTTACGGGGAAAGGGGAAAGGGGCATTTACACTTTGGAGAGAAAGTTAGTTGGGTTGAGAGAATAAGGGGAGGGGTATGGAGGAGGGGAAAGAAAAAAAGGAAAAGCAATAAAGGAAAGGAAATGAAAGTAGGTGGCCATGCCATGGTAGGTGGTGCAATTAATTAATTAAAGTACTCACTACTGACTGTATGTGTGAATGTGTATGTGCAGAAGATATGGATCAATTGGTGGATGAATATAATGAACATAAATGGTGGGGCTGTCCGGGGAGCAAGCAAGAGTGCGCAGAAATCTATAGGGGACAACAGATCTTTTCATCCCTTCTTTAATTTCACTTGCCAATGGTTAGAAAAATATTTGAGTTGTCATGAACATCATATAAGATTATGATCTAGCCATTCAAGTAACACAAATATTTGGGAAATATTTTTTCAGTCAAAATAGTCAATAAAGTTCATTTAACATTTTATGACCCAAATAATATTTTAATCATTAGTATATTTTTAATGGACTGGGTGATTGTAACCCAAATTATTATTTATTATCTGTTTTGGCTGATTTTTTATTATATCTCTAGCAATATTCTTCAAGTAATATATTATTTACAAAGGGATCATATTGTTCCCATTCACCAATTGCATGTTAATAATCCAAAGTTTTGTTGTTTATCATGGGTATTTCTTTAGTTTGAATGATAGCTAGCATTATCGATTATATTTTCAAGGTGAGGTTGATTCGGAAGCATGGTATGATTAGGTCATGACTTCATGCACCATATAAGTAGCAAGCCTCAAATTATTTGTATGCATTAAGATGAGAAGAATAGCCCGACGAATAATGATTTTCCACAAGAGTAATGTCATTGCACCATAGACACAACGTACAAAATAAGTGTAGTGTAGAAAAACAAATGATGAGATCATTGAAGAGATATAAGAAAAGGGAAAATTAGAAATGTAACTTTCATCATTACAAAACAAATACAAATAGATTCCATCTTTTGAAAGATATGGCAGACAAATTATGAGTATACAAATATACGCGATCATATTTTTTAAATTTAATTATTATTATTGTCATTATCATGCCATGGAGTGGGGAGAAAATATTAATCTACCGAAAAGCCATACCATGATGGTACATATGCTTGATGCATGGATGTATCAGACGGCAACATGAAACAAAATCAAATAACTTACACATATAATGAGGTAATAATAATAGTGTGGTTATAGAGTATATATTTTCTTTATAAATAATTTGAAATTTTATATATACTGACAATAACTATAAATTATTATATATTAAAAAGAAAGCCTCAGTTTCAAAACCATCAGTGTAAAATGCATGTGGAAGGCATGCATCTGATGAATGAAAAGGGTAAAAAAATGATGTGATGAATCTGAAATATATAATGCAGTGTCCAAATTAAACGTTGTGGGATATGTACAAGGTTGTGTTGTTCCGTTTGCACTGTGCAGAACCTTATCGGTAGGGGCAGTAATCTAATTAACTTGGATGTGAATTGACAATGCAAGAGGCAGTAGTAAAAGAAGCCCGTGAATGAATTCTATTTAGATATATATATATATGCAGCAATTGAAACATCAAAAGCACATATATATACACACCCCATCATCCTCATTCTCATCATCATCATATATATCGTCCACCATTATATTATTTTGTTTTTATGCTCGCTCCTAGCTAGCTAGCTAGTACTAGTCACACATACTATCTGCAACTATTTTGTAGTTTTGTTATTTGACTCCTCAATCTGGCTCAGCTCAAGCCTCAAGCCCATCAATCCTTAATTTGGGGCTTATATAGTTATTCTGCAGCCAACAGCATAAGACACCTAACTGAATAGTTCTATATATACGAGCTGATCGAGCCTGTTCAGGTACCCAAATCATGTGCATTTTTAGTTAGTTCGTTCTAACACATACACACCATCTCCTCCCATCCCTCCTTATTTCCATAATGTCACCCTAAATTTTACACAAGTGGCTGTGCCTTGCCTGCTGCTACCATCATAGTCAATAGAAACAACCAGCTGCATCAAATTAAAATAATAATAAATATGGTCAGAGTAGTTTTGAATCTAATTTTATGGGAATATTAATCATATTTGAATTTCTAATTACTATACTTTTTTTCTTCACTTTTATGGCTTTTCGAATACTACTACTACTAGTAGTTATGAAAATTAACTGTTATGACTAGCTAACCTTACATCATCAAATAACTGCATTAAAATTAAATTAAATACCAATACAAAAATTGAGTTAAGGTGACAGATAAATTGTGATACCGACAAATGTTTACGCTAACAGTAGGAAGTTGAGGAAGAAAGTGATAAATGTGGCATGCGAAAAGGCAGAGAAAAAGTGGGGGGCGTAGAGGGAGAGGGAGGGAGACAAAAACCGAAGAATGTCAAATGCGAGAGAGAGATGAAAGGGCCAAGCAGAAAGCGCCAAAACACTGGTGCCTCCCGTTAAGGGGCCCTTTTGTAATCAATAAAGTAGTACTCCTAATTAGAAAAAGAAAAACATTTGCGCCTTCCCAAAATAAAAGTTGGAAGAGAGAGAGAGAGAAGAGAATCTCGCATCACAGGCGATAGTGGTCAAATCCTCCTTCCTTCCCAGCCTTTACTTTACGCCAATGCGATTTCCCTCTCAATCTTTCCTTTGCTTTTTCTCCCAATCCTTATCAACAATATACAATCAACAGTTTTTTAACTTCACTTTTTACTCTTTTAATTTTTAGATGTGTTATTTATACATACTATTTTTAATTTTTAATACACCTATACAATTTATTCACAAAAATGAATAACACCAATTACTTATTATTATTCTGATTTCTACTTTGGTACCTATAAGAATCCGTACTCATTAGATAATTAATAATTGTGATTTAATGATTCACTTGATAAATCGTAAAGAAGAACACATAATTTTTTTTTGGATGTAGAAGAACAAATCTTTTAAAAATAATAAATTATACTGACTTTTCTAAATATAATAAAATTCACTTATCTGTCCTCTTTAGGTAAACTCTGGAAAAGAAAAAAAAATGTAACATTATGTTAAATTTCTTTTACCCATTTTATGTTGATCTGGCCCAAGAAGCTCACATCTATTATAAAACTTGGTCCGAAATTGTCGTTTTTGTTTTTGTGGGTCAAATGAAGTTGTCAGTTTTCAGGTTATTTTACAACTCTTCGGACCCATAAAATTTATAATTGGGTCCGCTGGCCATACGGCGAGCCCATTGACGACAATACGTCACCGTTTTCACCAATGAAACAGAAAAAAAAAAAAAAAATACAGAAACACAGAGACACAGGGACGATAGTTCACAGAGAAACCAGAGAGAAACCTAGACCTAAACGAAAACCCTGCAAAGTGGTGAAGTAGATTTAGGAGCTGGGTTGATAGATAGATAGATAGATAAATAGTAAAGTGTAGAGAGAGCTGAATTTGAACTTGAAACGAGTCAACAGCACCCAATCGTCATTCATCGGAGATGGCTGCCATTGACACCACAAAGAATTTGGTAGCTTCGGCTCTCTGCAAGCACCTTTCGTTGGATCCTGTAAGCCTCATTTTGCTACTTATCTATGCACTTGACTCATGCAATGATTTCAGAGGACATCAGAACATAGTGTTTTTTTATTTTTTGGTTATTGAGATATCTAACTAGAATTTTAGATTGGTTGAAGTTGAACTATTTGCTTAGTTGTTCGTTTCAATGTGATGACGGATGATTGTACCTCATGAAAATTATGTTGCTCTGTATTTTCTTGCAGAATGTTATTCCAGCTGATAGTTTAGGTGGCGATATTAAGAGTCTCTACTCGAACATCACCGCAGCGTCTGGAGATAAGGTTAATCACAGCGATGAGGTAACTTGCATTTTCCTCGATTTGGTGTTACCATATTATGCATTGAATAAGCCGTAGTACTAATTATGATACATGCTTCTTTCATATGTTTTGCACTTTTTCTATCAACTATTCTGATTTGTAAATTATTCATATTTAGGTGTTGAAGTGGGTAGCATTTGCAGATGCTTTCCCTGTTGCCCAAGAAGCAAGTTTTGAGAATCTCAAGAAGTTAAATGATGAATTGTCTCTGAAGTCCGTGTTACTGGGAAATGGATTGAAACCCTCGGAAGCCGATGTTATAGTGTTTTCGGTCATTCATTCTTCCCTGGTATGTACATTGTGATGATTATCATCCTTGCTATGTTTTCAGACCAGAGAACAGTCTCCCCACTCCCCTGCACTAAAACAGTTGGTCACTCATTCTTGCTTTGTAAGCACTTGTGCATCTATCATGTGTTAATGTCTATAAAACTTGTTTGTTTTCTGGATGTATCTAGCCATTGAGTTGAATTAATTTCATCTTACTATGTTTTCTTTACTGAGGCAAAGGTGCTGGTATTAATTTTCATATCAGAATTCAGAACAAAATAAACTCAAATGTTAGGTTCAATAACCGCCAGTCCGCCATGCTTTTAAGCTATAATAACAAGATTTCTTTGGTTGCTTATTTCCAGATCAACCTTTCAGATACAAACAAGGAAAAACTTCCTCATGTCTTGAGATGGATGGATTACATCCAGGTAATGGTACAACTGAAGTCATACTCAGCATCCTCTCATGATTGGTGACAATTCCACCATAAATTTTACGCATCTTGAGTGGCTGACTAACTGTGGAATATAGTAAATGTTGCGGTTGATCTAGATGACCATCTTGAGTGCTCTCACTTTTGTAGCAAAATCATTTATTTATTGTTCTGACTGCTTGTTGATCTTTCATCAGCACAAGGAGGAGTTTGTAGGTTTATTTGAGAAAATATTGTTGAAGAAGCCTGAGTTTGAGCCTCCGGTGAGACATCCTTTTCTTACTTGTTTTTCTCTTTTCTTCATTGACTTGAGGGTAAGCCCAAAAGCATTTAGCTGTAGTTCTTTGCGGACGTGATTTAATAACATCATTTGTAAATACAATAAAGATTAAAATAGGTTAAATATTATGCTTAAATGTATTTAATGTTGTTTTTGCATTTACCTTTTACAAAACATTGCTACAGAACTGGTATCAAATATCTAAATAAAAAATAGGTCAAATTACTAGTTTTGGCTCTTCTAAATGCTCCTTAATGATTTTTAATAATTCAATTGGATCCAATTCATCAGGAATTTTCACGGTGTTGATTTAGTACTTGATAATGTTTGCAGATTTTTGAATTCTAATAAAATAAGGGCTTGGCTTTTCTAATTTTCTTGCTTCTATTTGCAGGTGACAAAACCTGCTACAGCTGTGGAAGCTGATTTAAAATCAACCAAGACTGAGCAAAACGTAAAGAATGTAAACAAGTCAGAACCCGACACAAGCAAGGACAAAAACAAAGCAGATGTAAGTCAATCTCTTTCCTTTAGACAACAAAAATTGCTTATTTTACTTATATTGTGCTTTTTTTATTTTTCTGCACAGTATATATAACCTTGATAATGAGATATAGCCTTTATTTTTGGAACATTTAGGGAAAGCCAGTTGGTGACAAAGAACCTACAAAAGCCAAGGCCAAACCTGCCGACAAAGAACCTGCAAAAGCCAAGGCCAAACCTGCTGACAAAGAAGTGCCTGAAAAAGACAATGAACTCAGCGTCAGTTTGCTTAATATTCAAGTTGGACTGATTCGCAAAGCGTGGAAGCATCCATCTGCTGATAGGTCCTCTGGCAATCTTACTGAAAAACCTTTATGATTTAACTAAATGTTGAACTTGCAGTAATATATTTGATGCTTCTGTAGTTTGACTTGTATGAAATCTGTTTACTTGAATGGTAATACTGATGAAAAAATGGTGCAGTTTGCTAGTTGAGGAGATAGATGTTGGAGAAGCCAAATTGCGACAAGTTGTTAGTGGTTTGGCAAAGTACTGTAGTCCTGATGAGTTGACGGTAATGTGGCGATCCAACCTCGTGCGATACCATTGGTTTTATTCATTTGGAGTTGTAATTAGCCATTGCTTATGTTCTTGCTGTTCTGTTTTTACTTCACAGAACCGTCGCGTTGCCCTTATCACAAATGTCAAACCTGGAAAACTGCGGGATGTGTTGTCTGAAGGACTGGTATTGCTTATGCTCTTTGCCTTCAACTCTCTTAAATATTTCTGCAGTCTGTATCTTCTGATGATCAATGTAGTCTCAAGGGATGTGTATGTATTTTGGCTCCTTTTTCCAGGTCTTGTGTGCTTCTAGTGAAGATCATAGCACTGTTGAGCCATTGCTCCCCCCAGAAGGAGCTAAGATTGGGGAACGCATTTCTTTTTCCGGGTAAGCTTTTCAAAATATCTCCGACCCCACAGTCAAACACCTATTTCATAACTTTGGTTATCTTGTCATGTGGCTTGTAGAGTAGACATCACTTGAATTATGGTAATGATCCTGAGTTTCATCGTGATGATCAAGCAAAATGAATTGGATCAAAACTGATAGAGATATGGAGTTGTCTTCATGTTCTATATCAAATCTTTGACAAATTCATTTTCATTTTTATCATTCAATAGCCCGTTTAAGACAGATGCTTAGGACATAGTTTGATTGAGATAATTGAGTTCACCTACACCTTGTCATTCTTCTAATTTAGGATTGATGGAAAGCCGGAAGATGTACTAAACCCAAAGAAGAAACAACTGGAGAAGATCACACCGGTACTGCCCTTGTTCCACTCTTGAAAATTCATGATGTTTTTTTTTTTTTTTTATTTTATACTTGGAAGTTATGATGTTGTGATGGTCATGGATGATTTGCTTTGTGCATGCAGCATCTTTTCACTGATGAGAAGGGTGTTGCCACATTCAAGGGAATACCATTTATGACCTCAGGTGGACCATGTACATCATCCATTCCCAGAGCAACTATTAAATAATAATAATGAAGATATACCTCATCATCCATTGTTGTTGACTGCTCATAGATTGTTGGCACCACAAAATATTACAAACTTCTGTACTATTACGTGAACATAACGTTACTATGGTTTTCAAGTTTTGTTGCATTATAATTACATGCCTTAAATGCGACAAGCATAATTTTGAATCCAATGACTCGACTTACATGTCTTTTTATATATATATATATTTAATATAAATACATTTATGAGATTTACATTTCACAACCAACTGTAAAAGAAATGGCATACGAATGTGCTTTTGAAACAGGAAGGTTTTCTCCTGTTGTGGGGAGTTAAAATTTGAAGCGGCTGAAATCATATTTAACAGAATTGTAACTAAAGCGTGATTTATTTTTTTCTTAATTACAATTTTGAGTTCCACAGCTTCTAATTGTGTAAAATAGTGTTGTTATGGAAGTTGAATTATCTTCAGTTTGGTGAAACTCGTCATGTTAGTTTATTGGATAATAACAACGCAGGTTTAGCAGTATATACTTTGTTTGGTGAAGATCTTTTTACAATGGCAAACTAACCAATGAGCAAAGATATGATATATATGGTGTCATATAACAAGATACTGAAACCTTTTTTCGCATCATAATTATGTCACAGAAGAATCTCTAGCCTTTGGTACAGTATCTCAGTATCTGGGGATGACATTGGTAAGGGAAAAAGGAAATTTTGTGATAGTGAATGAATGACATTTCTTTCCGCGTCATAGAGAGAATCTCTGTCATGTGTGTATATAAATACAGCAGTGCAACTGCAGCTAGATTTAGTGTCAGCTTGACTATGTCTAGAGCCATAAAAATGTCACTCCAACTAGCTCTTCACATTTCAACTGGTTATGTCTTACCAGATTTAGAAGTTAAAGTGTTCATTCTGTGAGGTGAAGATTGGAGATTCCAACGAAATGTTTACTTGTAAAAGAGGCAAATCCTAGAGCCATTTCTACTCTAGTCACCGCAGTGTAGTGCAAATTTACACTCCACCCTGGATCCTACTGATACAGATAAGATGGGTCTATTTCCCACCAAGTCAAACTAAGCTAAGCTTTCAAGACTAGTTTAGACTCTTCCATCAATCACTGACATGTTCAAGTTGACACAGATATATCACTTTGACACGCGTTCGATCTTGGATTCTTAGCATATTTGAATTCAAGTAATTTAAAAAGAGATTTGATCAAAGTACTACTTTTTAGGATATTCAACAAAATTTGATCTTTATTCTGAGAACAGCAATGTCACACGCTCGGATCCGATTTTCATTTTCTGCAGCCTAAGATGCGGTCCGTACATTTCGAACTATACCATATAATACTAGAAAAGGAAACAAATTAAGAAAATTCTGGCACCCAAATACATAAAAAATCACATGAACATATTTTATGCTTTGATATCATTCATACTGCATCAACCAACCTAATTCAAACTAAATTAATAAGGATTCAAAATAAAAATCTGAATATCAACAAAATATATACACTGAGTAGGAAGTTTCCTCTGAAAATCAAAGCCAGATTGGTATCCAGTTGGCAGAAGCAAGTGGAGATACGATCTTTTGTGTGAGAACATACATGAAATCACTTTGTCCCAGAAAATAAGTTTGATTTACCTAAGGTACGGACCGCTGAAATCCAGTCATATCAAAGTAGCACAATATTTATTATTATATATAAAAGAAAAATAAATAGTATATGATGGTATTAGTATTTTCCATTTTAATACGCATCGCACTGCGATATATGGTAAGTAATCGTATCGTATCCTCTCATCACACCGTCATCTGATCTCATTTCAGTCAGCTACACATACACTCCTACTTTTGTTTCTTTCTCCTACCTACTTATGCATATCTCCTCTCTATTTTTGGTTTAGCTTTTTGATCTTTAAAATTCTGTATTTTGATTTTTTTTCCATGTTCTGTTTTCGCACAATGCTATCAATGCAACAGCACGGAGAAATTATTATTTTTTTGGATTTTAAAGTTCTAAGTGGAGAATAGGTTACTTTTGGGTTGAAACAATCGAAATTTTGTGATCTTTATGACAAAGATTCATATTGTTTAGGTATCAATTTTCATTTCGGTTAATTTAATGAACTGAACTTGTTTATTAGAATCAATACATTATTGATGATACTATGCTTTAATTATTTGATATGCGAAGCATTATTAAGTAATGGAATAATATTACATAGGCGTAATTATAGCCAAAATATGGCAAGATTAAAAAGGGATGTATATATTTAAGGATCAAAACTCAAAATTTATTATGATTTGAATTAAAAGTTAGTATATAATGACATATATAGAAATGTTCATAATGAGTTGTGCTAGCTATTGCTTATAGGCGCATTGGGTGAGCATCTAACAAACATGCATGAGTGAATGCAGAGTGCAGAAATACAGAGTGATGCTGAAATCTCATCAAAGAGAGAGAGAGAGAGATGTGAATTGATGATGATGATGATGGAAGTGTAGGATTTGGTTTTGAATAAAATGGGGTGTTGTGCTCTCTGTGGGGACTGAAATCAAATCCACAGATACCCGAAAAGGATCACGAAATATCTGTGACTGACTTTGATATTATCTCTCTCTCTCTTTGATATAAAGTCTGATTCTTTCTCTTTCTCTTTTCCCTCTTTCTAAAATTCCTCGCCCACCAACCACCTTCGAATTTCATGTGGCATTTACTCTCTCTCTGTTCTCTGTATATATAACTATAACAATAACACCACGTACATGGTTACATTCATACATCTCTTGTGACTTTCAAGTTCGTTTCCTTTTCCCTTTCTTTCTCTCTTCATTTATAATATTATTATTACACGTCTTGTCACATTTTTGTTTTTACTTCTTCTTCTTCTGCTTCTTTATCTCCTCCTCTTCCTACTCTCCACAACAATTAATATCCCTCCTTTATTGCAACTGCATCATGCGTTTATTACCTTGTGTAATGTGTAACACACACTAGTTGGTTGTAGTATACTTGTGGAGGGAGAATACAAAACCTAAACCCAAGGAAGAGTCTCTGTTATTTATTTGTGTTGTGAAATTTGTTTGTTTTATAAGGGAGGGAACAAAGCAACAATGGCTTCTGGGTCTGCAGGTTCATCTTCTTGGGCATCTTCAAATTGGGTCATGGAAAGTGGCGGCAATGTTCCTCATGTTCTTGCTGTTGATGACAACCTCATTGATCGCAAACTTGTTGAGAAGCTCCTCAGGAATTCTTCTTGCAAAGGTACCCTTCTTCCAATCCAGTATTAATGTTATTCTCTGTTATCCCATTTTTTTCAACTTTTTTCAAATTGACTAGTTTTACAGGTTTTTCTTACTCAGAAAGGAATGCTTTGTGTAACACGTTACCTTAAGACTCTTTTTGTTGATGCTTTTTTCCCACTCTCTCAACAATAGCCTAATACAGTAGAATCTGATAAGATATAAAAGTCTAAATTTATAAGGAATGTTGTACACTATAGAGAGTTAGATAATTAAGCCACACAAATTGCTCAGTTGGGCTACTTAGTTGGGTTGGGGCAATCTCATTATATGGTTGAGGCTTTGGTTGGTAATGCTAATGCTATTACTGCTATTGGATTCAGTTACAACTGCAGAAAACGGGCCAAGGGCACTGGAGTTCTTGGGCTTGACTAGTGGTGAACAGAACAACTTGAATGGGGTAAGTGTTCTCTTCTCAGATTAAGTTTTGTAGCTCTAAATGCACTTTACAAAATCTGCTAAGAGCTAACCAGTTGAACAAATTGCTGCTTTCTAGAGATCCAAAGTAAATTTGGTCATCACAGACTATTGCATGCCAGGGATGACAGGCTATGAGCTGCTTAAGAAAATTAAGGTACTTACTACTATTTAGTGTTGGCCTGGTAGTAACTTAAGGTTTCATGATATTATAACTAATCACCTTAATCTTTTTCTTTTTTTGTTTTCCCCCCTTCTTGAAACAGGAATCGTCCAGCATGAGGGAGGTTCCTGTAGTGATAATGTCATCTGAGAACATACCAACAAGGGTTAACAAGTAATTCATATCAGAAACTATATAATCTTTTTTATTTATGATTGTTATAATTCATTATCCAATGTATGTTCTTATGTTGCACTTTTACTCAATCATTGTTCTGGTGGCAACAGGTGTTTGGAAGAAGGAGCTCAGATGTTCATGTTAAAGCCCCTCAAACAAGCTGATGTAAAGAAACTGACATGTCAGTTAATGAATTGGGAAGCTGAAACTTAGCTTCTTAGGATCAACAAACAAGACAAGGCAACACTGCAAGATGTGCTAGAATCTCCTCCCCCCTTAGGCCCTTAACAAAGAATGTTACTGTCTAATTGCAGTAGTTTAGGTGTAGGAATTAATGCATATCATCATCCCCTTTGAGGATTTTGTGTAGTGTCTCTTTTTTGTATTAACCTACATATATACCAATTTATTTTCCTAGAATGCAATTCATTTTTGTTTTTAATTGTTGATCTACATGATTTTGAGGAAGTCATTTTTATGTGTTGAAAAATGGAGAACACCCAAATCCTCTATTGCTGCAGAAATGGACATTTTTCTGTTGTCAGAAGGAAGGATTAGGCTAAAGGGTGTAGATTGCAGAACAGTCTGCAGAAAATGAAAATCAGGCAAAGAGATTGCTGTGATAAGAGCAGCAATGCCTTCATTCCTTAAACAACACTAACAAAATTCCAAATTTTTTATACATCATTTTCTAATGATGTAAACCTATTTAGCATTTACAGCAATATGAAAATACAAAGAACCAGAGAGACAATCGCCAATTCATCTGTCACTTTTCCATGAATTCAACTTAAAAAATAATAATAATAAAGAAGGGTATGAATATTGATTACTTTAAATGCTTCTGCATCATCTAGAGGCAGACCAAAAATCAAGAATCAATTTTTTTCTTCTCTATCTCAATTCATGTAAGGTGAAGGAGCAATTGAAGTGAAGAGTAATTAATATTTCACATCACCAATCAAAGTGCTTGCCATGGTGATGGTGGCGATGTCTATGCTCATCCAAACCCATACACTGAACAAAAGGGTAGCAAGTAACAAACATACACCTCCCAATACCTCTAAGCATGCATGATGCAGCATGGCAGGGACAGCAGCAACTTCTCTTAAACTTGTTCCTCTTGTTTCTGAGCTTACTCTTCATCTTCATCTCATTCTGCTTCTGCTCACGGTGTTGATCCATTATCAAGTATCAACAATCTCAACTAAAACAACAACAAACCATAAATCACACACAGACACACACATATATAAAGCAGTATTAATTTGAACCATAAGAAGAAGAAGAAGAAGAAAAAACTATTTTTTTCTTATGTTTTTACCTTGAAGTCTTGATGATAGATAAAGCTAAGCACCAGAAAATTGCTATGAAAATTAAGGGAGAGGGGGCATCTCATGCAGTGGCTATTCGAGAATGAAAAAGAGAGTGATTGTGTAATAAAGAATTAATATAATGTTAAGGCAAAGAATATTCTTATTAATTTGAGAGAGGCTTCTTCTAATTAGTTCTAACTTCTAACTATGTTATGTGGCCTTACCTTACCTAGTTGCAAACTGGAATGATTCAAGCCTAACTCTCTCTCTCTCTTAACGCGTTATCTTTTGTTTTTTGTTTTTTTCTTTCTTTACTCTTTTTCGTGCTTTTGCTTCTTTCCTCGCTTTTTAAACTATTGATTTTGATCTTTCATGTTGCAATCCAGCTCATTAATTGTGATTATTATATATAATCAATGTAATTTAACTCTGGTTATTTAATGGTTTGTTGGTTCCCGCTGATTTAATTAATTACTGGCCTCAAGTTATGATCAAGTGACCACATCATATCAAAATTTGATCACTCTTTATTTAGCATCCATTGTTTCTAGCAGGGTGCTTTTGTGATTGTGAATGTCACTGATTGGAGTGATGTAAGAAAAAAATATGGGGCCATAGTGTGGGGTTGTTTGGTTGGTAAAAGTGGAGTGAAGAGATATTAGACAAATCATAATTAGCGGCTGGGGTTTTTCTCTCTTTTGTTCATGAATTTTCCATGAAAACTTAAATTTTAAAGAGAGTTTTCTGCCATGATTTGGTCTTATAAGCAGAGCTAGATGAAAGGAGTTCATAAGTAGAAAGTTTTTCTTCTCTTGAAAGTGGCCACTGCAAATGCCAGCATAGAAAGATTTTCTGTTGATCTGAAATACCAAACTCATTTGGAAAAGTGATAATTTGCTTTGGACTTTCAAGAATAAGGCAAGAATACTTAAGCATGGAAGAAAAAAAAGGATCCAACTTCTTTTTACAATTGCAATTCGGTGCTAATTTATTTCTTACCAGTAAGAATTCAAATACCACACACCATGTCCCATATCTACACACATATCACGTAATCATCTTATGTAGTTCCTTGGCATTACACGCAACTTGCTATCTCAATTTAATAATGACTTTGCAAATGAGTACTTTTGACTTCCAATTGTGTAAAGCACAACTCCTCTGGTCTTTGTTTGGTAGGTGACAAGGTGGAAGGGATAAGGAAGGGGTTTAAAAAAATTTTCTTTACCCTTATCAGCAATTTATCTCTTTTTTAACCAATAGTTACAACATTAGTTGGTCTGTTTTAGCAGTTAATCATAATTCAAATCAAGCTAAACATGAGGTGGTGTGTGTATCGAACCAAACTAGGTCTGATAATGTTTAGCAATTGAGAATGGCCCTGACCTGATTTGTTACCTCTGCTCTGAATCTGAAAAGAATTGGCTCTATATCAGTGAAGATAAAGTTTCTTTCATTTGGCACTATCACCGCCGTTTACTTCACTGAAATTGATCACTAGCAACCTCAAAGGTGACAATGATGTTGCTGCTACTAATTACAACTTTGAATTTTGTGCCTTGTAATTTGAAAAAACCAATCATTAAATAGCGGCAACGGCGATGGCATCCAAACACAAAATACTTGACCTTTGGCCATATTCTTTCAATAAAAAACCAAATAACATATAAACTGCATCATCATGAACTTGTACCGTACAAAAAACAGACATAAAGAATTCAATTCAATTTTACAAGCTCAAAAGAAGTGTAAACACCTACCATCACTTATTCTTAGAGGCACTTCCACGACAAGTGAAATGACCAACAGCACCAACAAGCATGTCCCAAAGAATACGAGGAAAACTATTTGAAGAACCCTTTTGCTGCAATAGTCCTTCACCATACCCAAGCGGCGAAACCAGGGTCTCAGTACACATTGTCTCTTGCAGCCACCGAGAATCTTCCATAGCCGCAACCTTCCAGTACCATTCCGTATCAGGATCATACCCAACCAACCCATTCCCTCTCACGCTCAATATCAACTCCCCACTCTCCACAAAACACAGGGGAGCATAATCCAGAGAACTCAGACAAGGTTCCGGGTGAATAATCTTCGCAACCGAAACCATCTTCGTCCAATTCCGATCATCCTGCGTTGCCCAAATATCAAAGTAACTCCTCCTATGAGAATGAATCACGCAGAGCGAGTCCTTCAGAACCCCAACCCACGACATGTTCCTCCCTGTTTCCTCCGGCGGCGGCGGCAGCACCGAAAACGTCTCCTTCGCCACATCAAAACGCAGAATCACGGTGGAGAAATCGTCGATGGTGAGCCAATAAACGGCGCCGTTTAGGGCAACTGATTGCTGGAAATGCTCAACGAAGAACGGAGGGGTTTCCTCGTCGGGTAGCTTCCTCCAGGAGTTGGAACCCAGCGTGAAGATCTCAACCTGTGGGTGGTAATCTTTGACCTTGCACTTGCAGTAACCGGAGGGGAATCGTATGATTTTGTAGTCATTTCGGGAGGGATCGAACCCTATGCCGAGAACTTCCCTTGTTTTCATGAAATTGAGAGGAGCGGGTAGGGTTTTATGGTGGCCGATTGAGGGGTTCCAGAGGAGGATTTTGCCGTCGCTGAGGATAAGGCAGAGGAGGCCGTTGCAGTGTCCTTTGACGTAATAGGTGTTGCCATCAATTGGAGGGAGGTGGAGTTCTTGTGCGGGATTTGGGGAGTCATGGCTAGGGAAGGGATCTGGGGGAAGTGAGAGGAGGGTTTTGAAGTAGCGGGAGAGGATGATCCGGGTGGGGGCGGTGGAGGAGTGGATGCGGAGGTGCATGGAGACGAAAAATGGATCGGTGAAGAGGCGCCGCCATGATTTGCAGACGCAGCTGAACCGGGCGAGGGTTCGTGTCGGTAACCGCTTCAAAATCTCGGCAAGAATATCTTCCGGTAGCGTTGCAGGTTGGGAACACGACGACGTCGTTTCCATCATCGCCGGTTGAATTTGATCCATTCAGTTTCAGAGTGAGAGTGAGAGTGAGCCACACACACACACAGAGAGGCTTTGTTTGTTGTTTCCGTGTGGGTCGGGTGGGTATCTTTCTTTCTCTTTAGTCAGTGAGGACAAAAAAAGTATACAGAAAGTGCTACGTGTCTCATGTCCAGCACGCCATGTATTCTTTCCAATAATTTTTCTTGTTTTGGTAACAAACGGGGCCTAATTGTATTTGTGGGCTACAAATAAGGCTTTGGTATTGGGCTAGCTCATATTTTGGGCTCAACATGGCTGAAATGTACTGTGGATCTCGTTTGGATGCGTAAATATGACACCAATGCTGTCTGTTTCATTCATACCATTCCCTGTCATTTGTTTGAGGGATTCTATCAAAGAAATTGCACCATAGATGGTAGAAATTAAACCTCGTTTTCTTTGATGGATCTGATTTAAGGCACTAATCAGGGTGTCTGATTGATTGGTGAATTATGATGCACTCGTAATGCTCATGACGCCATTATTATTATTAATTAATTAATTTAAAGCAAAGGTATATTATTATATATATAATCTGTATGTACTAATCAAATATGAACAGAATTTCTTTCACACTCCAAGTCTACTCTGATTAAAAGTAGTTTGTATTGCGACGATCGACGACTCAGACTTGGAATCTGTTAAGGATTCCATCATATCATATCATATTCACTATGAGCTAGACTTGCGCTGAATCAGTGCACTAATGAACTCTACTATAAGCCCAGCCCTATCACCAAAATAATCTACCTACAATTGTTTTACAATAATGCTAGACGTACAACTGAAATACGTCCAACTTGTATCCAACGTGTGCTATTCATGTTACAGGATGTGTGTTAGACGTATAGCACCTATACGTATAGCACACATCCTGTAACATAAATAGCACACATCGGATAAAATTGGACGTATTTCAGTTGTACGTCAAGCATGATCGATTGTTTTACTACTTTTCCAAGGCCATCCACTGTTGTATTGACCAGCCCAAGGGATTAGGATTATTAATACCTGATCATCATGACGCTCGCTAAAAATATACTATTAAAATCAATTAATAGTTACATCCAATATTGTATTCATTACTATCTTAATAGCTTCCAAGGTACTAATGCAGGTTTAGGGTTGTACGTAAGAAGTAAATGAGAAAAAATAAGAAGATTCAATTTTATATCTTTTCAAGTCTAAGACTAAGAATAAAATAAAAAAATCAAACTTACCTTTGTGATATCCTTATTAATAAGCACTAAATACATACAAGAACAAGAACCAACAGCAATAGCGACCAACAATCCTCTGAACGAATTCCCTTTTTGCCCCCGCCAAGTGCTGATTAGGACTTACGTGATTAAAATTTATTATTAAGTATACGCTTTTTTATAGCTAGCTAATAAAGTTTTCGAAACTTAAATTTGAGTACTTTATGAACATGAAGAAAATCTAACTTGTGTCAATAAATTCATTCAAGTCAAAAATAGATTTGAGTTTATACATTTGAGAAAATGCGAGCGAAGAAGATATATATGTTGTCCATTGATTGGGGGGCCAAATGTGAAGAGCTGGCATGTTATAGTCAAACACATGTAAATGAAACTATCGTGTAGCTGACTGACTCATATATATCACGCTTGACCATTATGAAACTAGCTACCAACAATCTAGACGATAAATTTCAAATGGAAAAAAAAAAGAATTCTTGATTCAATGGCAAGAGAAAAATATTGCAAAGGCTTAATTGGCTTTACTAGATGACTTTCTAGAATTACCATGGATTATTGATATATCATCATTCATGATGGCTGCATAGCTCAGAGCGTTTGGAGAAGGGTTCGTTAATTATAGAATCTTCCGTAGAACAATATTGATTCATCATGATATGTTTTAAAAAATTATTCTTCAGTTCATTTGAGCCAATATTGATTCTTCAGCAAATATATTAACAATAAAATGATTACAAACAAAAAAGTGTTAATATATTTATTGGAAAGCTATATATAGCGCGAAGGATATTATTATTATTATTATTATATAATGTTAGTTTTTGAAGTGTTCATACTTTCCGTGAAATAAAAAATTGGAGTCGTTAAGTATTGTTCTTGTATCGGTCATTCATGTCCCTTTTGGTTCGCGAACGTCATAGTCTCATAGACCGAAGACTTATTGACCATATATTCAAAATGTCCAAATAAGGATAATTACTATTTTATTATTATATTATTTTAAAAGAAAAGGGGATGATTGATGATTCCTGTGGCAGATAGATGACTAGGTAACCGCAAGTTTGGGCAAGTTAAGAAAAATTCCTAGTAAAGTGGTAGCCTTCTTCAAAACGTGGAAATTTCATCCAAAGGATGGAGGGGTCCAAAAGCGAACAAACCAACCCTTTCAATGGGGCATAATGATCCCAAACAAGAATGTGAAGTAAAATAAATTAATAAATTTATTATGTTTGAAATTCCAAGCATCTACTTGAGTCCACGTCCACAGTAGTGGCCACGCCGGGTCTTCCTTTCCTCATATGTTCCCATTCTTTCTCTTTTTCTTTTGTACCGCGTAAATGGAAATATAAAAACATATATTTATTGTCATTATTACATCTTGTTATATCAATAATAGCACACATTAATTTGTCTTCATATAGATAGCAGAACGGTAGCAGAGTATGTATTATTACTTCATTATATTCCCAAGAGACAACACAACACCAACATAGAAACTTACCAAGAAAAGAATTTACAGTTTTATACAACTATATAAGTACATATATATATACAACCTCTAACCTAACCTTAATTTAGTTATATATTATATTTTGACTAGTTCAGATACTAATATATATATACACTATTGTTCATCATATAATATACATATCATCAGGGCGCGCTATGGCAGATCAGCAGATACACCACCACCACTCCGCAGATAGTAGTACCATGGAAGAAGAGTTAATGAATTCGATTCGGCGGGGTTGCGAATTGGCTAAGAAACTTGAATCAGACTTACCCAATTTGGTGGCAAACCATCAGCAGCAGCCTAGAATGCTATGGTTATCCATTGATGAGATAGTTAACACATTTAATGCTGCCAAAGAAAAGCTATTAGCATCCCAAATGATGGTATTGGAAGCAGCAACTTCAATGCAGCAGCAGGAATATGGCAATACGATGGATCAGTTTTTGATGCAGCAACTTCAAGCTACGGCACCCTATAACATGATGATGACTAATAATTTCCCCCAGTTAAGGTCTAGAGGATCAGAAGCAGAGGCGCAAGCATTATCACCATCAAGACCACCAAGAAGGTACTATATTATATATACCAATTCCAATCTTTTCTTATTGTTAGTTATTCATTTAGTATGATTGTTATTACTGTTTAATTAGTTGATAGACAATATATATACTGAGAAATATTGTGCACGTGATGGTGTACCACATTCTTATATTATTATTTAATTTCAATTATATATATGCTACTTACTGCATATATATATATATATGCCTTACTCTGCAGGTAACTAGCTAGCTAGCTGCTGATTGTTAAGTAGTACAATAATTGAAAGAAAGAAACAAGAAAACAAAAGTTCACTAGTTGTAGGCTTTTTGGGATAGATTGATGTTTTTAATTTTATTTTACAGCTAGTTGGGTTTACGATATACCTTTAAATTTATTGATACTATACATATACAGAAAGGTGTTTGGCGGACTAAAAATGAGGAATGAAACACTTTAATTTCCATGATCTTTCTTGATAATTAGGCAACAACTCACATAGATATATATTTTTTTCTCTATATAATTTTAGACCGCATTGATTTTTGGCACGGTTCCGTTTAATTACAAAGTAGTTTCTTGGACATTATATTGGCCTGATCATTATTATATATATTATTTATTTCTCTCAATATAATTAATTATTATACATTGATTGATTGATTAATAGCGGCAAGAAAGTTGAGTTAGAGAAGATAACCAAGATGGTTGCTGCACCTGAGTTTGGAAACACAGATCTGCCTTCGGATATTGATGGATTCAGTTGGAGAAAATATGGCCAGAAAGAGATTCTTGGCGCCAAATATCCAAGGTAATTAATTACCTAATGTTTAACCATAGGTAGTGGCATAATTGTAATAAAAATGTTGTGACTTTATTAATTAAAGATAGAAATGTCAACAAATTATTAAGTGAATTGACAATCTCGCCAACTCAACTAGCTAGCAAGTATAGCATTGTCAAGTGGACCATGTTGCTTCAGCTTTAAAAACTTGAATAGAATATTATATATGCGTTAGGTCACATAAATAGATTTTGACAGGTTCAATATCAATTCACAGCATTTTATACATACATACATACATATAGCTGAAATTAAATCCAGCATGTTCCATGTACTGCGCACATGCATGTCTCTTTCTTAATGCCAAACCTAATTAGCAGCAAATGGCCCAGAAAATTGACTTATTCTCATTCATATATAGTCCCACATACATACTATAAGTGGTTGAAACTTGTCTCTGGCACGCACATACACATATATAGTAATTTTCAATACAATAATGTTTGACGTACAACAGAAATACGTCTAATTTGTATCCAACGTGTGTTATTCATGTTGCTATACGTATAGCACATATACGTATAACACACATCTTGTAACATGGATAGAACGCGTTGAATATAAGTTGGACGTATTTCTGTTGTACGTCAAACATTATTGCTTTTCAATATTATTCACCATTGCACTTAATTACTACTTCATTGGCAACTTGATAATCGAACAAGACAAATATCCCCCTTTCCATAATTACTTCTCCCAACTTCATTAAAAATATCACAACCAAAATAAACATGTATGTATATTTTATAAACATATTATCAAGTACATTTTTCTTTTATAAATTTTAAAAACTTGCAAGTACAATAGTGAAAAATACACACATATATGTTATCCGTATATAGAATTCATTCAATATGATCAAAACCTACCCTAACTTTTTAACCCAAACCAAATACACGCTTTGTTAAAAGAAAACAAATGTAAATTATACTGATATTTAATTACAGTTCTCACTTTGTTGATCCAATTAACAAACAAACAAATCATAGTCTTGTTTATTGATTTGAAAGGTTTTGTTGTTGTTTGTGTTTACATCGTGCAGGAGTTATTATAGGTGCACACACCAGAAACTATACCAATGCCTAGCAAAGAAACAAGTGCAGAGAAATGATGAGGATCCCAGCATGTTCCAAGTAACATACAGGGGCACCCACACTTGCCACATGTCCTCCACAGCACCATCATCATCCATTATTCCACAACACCAACGACTACTACTGGAACTGGAATTGGACATGCCACATGATGACAAGCCCACACAACCAATTAGCCACTTGCCATCCCCTTCATCGGCTTCCGCCTCGGCCTCTGGGCGGTGGCTAGAGCCGATGAACCTCAGCCTCCAGATGGGTGGCGGTGGCGGTGGCGGTGATTATCCTGTTGTGGATATGGCTGATGCAATGTTCAATTCTGGTAGTAGCAGTGGTAACAACAGTATGGAAACTCTCTTCCCTTCCAATGAAGATTAGAATATAATGATGACAGTCACCCGATAATGGATATATCCAAGAGAAGCAGAAACGTTACTGCAATTAATTTAATTTGACAGCCGATATTAGAATACTAGCTAGCTCATCATCAATGGATTTTGCTAAACCATTAATTAAATGTTTCTCATTTAAGTCATGATCATTCGATCTGATGGTTTGAAAAATATATATATATATATCTCCCATTCATATATGATATAAAAGAGTTTTGCACTTTGATATTCAATCATATGTACATGCTTTTGTTTAATCTGAATGATTTCTTGTTTGCCTAATACTTTTTTAGATTGATAGGATATTAACAACATACATTATTGTAGTCATTTCATGTTTTTAACTCGTGAAAAGAAACCCTAAGTCATACTATATTTGGAATATCTCTGTACGTTAGGAAATTTTTTATTTATTTTCCGTACGTCTTCAAACTTCCATAAAAAGAAAACATTACGACAAATAGTTTATACATCGATCTTCTCATGAATTGTGTAGTGTGGTTAACAAAATGGATTCAAATTTACAATGAGCCTATTTCTTTGTACCAAAAAAAAAAGTTCCTACTATTTCCGTTCCTGGTCTCTCTATGTCTTCCTTCCGACAATTAAACGTATAAAAGTTAATCTGCGTGTTAACAAATTAAATTACAAAATACAAACCACTTTGGTTTGTTCAATCGATTTAATTTTAGGGCCATTCTAACATACAGACAAGTAATCTTGTCTACAAGATGAAGGACAGTTGGATAAAGGACACATGGAAAGGACTATGATGTCTCCACTAAAATATGGTGTACTCTAATTATGTCTTTCAACTCCCTTCTTCTTTTTACCTTCTCCGACTCCGCTGCCCCGCCAACTCCAGCACCACCACCACCACCATCGAACTCTCTCTTCTTCTTCCCACCACCACCACCCAACCTCAAATGATACAACCATCAAAACCCCAAATGCAAGAAGCAACAAAGCAGCAGGTTGGGATATGAGAGGAAGAAATTGTTGTGGTCGAGGAAGAGGGATTTGAGGTTTTGAAGAGGGGAGAGGTCGGGGATAGGGATGGTGCCGGAGAACTTCATGTCTTGAAGGTCGAGCTCGATGACGCGACGTTGGTTCCGGCACTGAATGCCGACGAAGTCGCAGATGAAACAGACGGTGGTGTTTTGAAAGTTCCAGGAGGAGAGGCGGCCTCGTCGGTGGTGATTTGGTGGTCCAGTGCTTCGATTTTCAGATCTGGACGGCGGTGAGGATCTTGGACGGTGACTGCGGCGGAATCAGGAGGCAGTGGAGCAGATGGGTTGAAGGTAGAAGAGAGGGAGAAGGGAATAAGTGGTGGGGGTATCTAGAGTATATCATGTTTAAGTTGAGGCATCATACACCACTTCACATGTCTTGCATCCAATAATCCTTCACTATACAGACAAAATGCTTGTCTGCAAGTGAGAATGCACCTTAATTTTATTCCTAAAAATGTCAACTTCCAATTAACTTTAATATTTGAGTGCGATATACAACTCGGGGATGATATGGACAGTAATAAATTTTCTTCCTAGCTAGCTAGCAAACCAAGATTTGGGCGTCAGTAATTACTTCCTCCATTCCAAAATATTAGTCTTTTAAGATTTTTACACGTAGATTAAAAAATTCAGTAAAAATTATTAATTTTATAAAAGGATATATTAAAATGACTAAACTATCTAAAATATTAATGAGAAAGAAAGATGACTAGTGGTCCCTTGGAGTAATATTCAAAAAAGAAAGAGAAATGATACTAGGGGTATAATAGGTATGAAAAAATTAAATTAGCATTGGAAGTTGAAAACGACTATCATTGTGAAAACTTTTTTCTCCCTAAAACGACTATTATTTTGAAATGGAGGGAGTAATAATAATATGGATACAGAATTATAGTACCTAAATCAAAATAAAAAGTACATATAGAAGGCATATCTAGATTAATACATGGTATTGGTGGGGCATAATTAGAATATAATAGTCTCATCTGATGATGATGGAAGCTAGCTAGCTATTTCGTGTTGAGGACGGAGTTACCACATGAGGAGATGACAGTTATATTGACAAGATATGAGAAACAAAGACTTGAAGCGTTTAACAATTTCATACAGAGAGAGAGAGATTCTAGAATCTGAAAAAGACCCATTTTGTTCATTCATTAGCTAGTATAGCTCTTGAATTGTTTTCTGATTGTCGTGGACGAACCTACTAATTACGTTACCTATACTATACGTATATGTATGTGACATTCTTGCCCCACACTGTACTGGTCTCGTTCAAATGAAATCATGACCCCACCCTTTCTATATCTATGATCTATCTATCTTCTAAACTAAACCCCTGTGGCGCATGATACTCTTCCTGAAAATGTCAATGTTTTCCTTCTCCACCATTTCTTCTCTTCAATCCTCCTTCCTATACTTATCACAACAACCACTTTAATTTTAATTATCAAACTACGTAAGACCTTGTTTAATTTTAATAATGACTCTTATCTATTATTTTATGTGTAATTCTACACATATAATTCTACACTTATTTTTAAGGTTGAAACTAACTCAAACAAGTAGAAAAGTAATTGATCTAAAAGTTGTGATGATTATTCCTTCCTATATATTCTTATTTTAAGAATCCTTCTCGCCTTAAAAATCTAAATCTCACTTCTCAATAACCCCCTCTCACATAAATATGCATAAGTTTTGGTTCACATCAAATGCGTATACCTTATCTACATTAATTATATTTGTAGTATTTTTTTATTGTTTTTTGCCAAATTAGATAACACAAATGCTTGAACCACAATAAAAAACCAGGCAAAACAGTCAACAAAGCTCATTTAACACTTTATGGCCCCAAATAACACTTTTAATTATGAGTATATTTTTAATGGGCTGAATAATTGTGGCGCAAATTTCTATTTGTTGATTATTTTGGCTGATTTTTTTGTTGTATCTCTAGCGATGCCCATTAGATAAATTTGGCATTGACAAGCCCATATCTCTATCTATTTGAACTTGCATCCTTGTCAGATAGATATGTTGCAAGCCCATGCACAAGGATTAAAATAATATTTATTTGTCTAGTAATAAATGGTCTATCAATTTTTGATGATGCAATTGGCTCATAAGCATCATGCATGACATACATATATAGCTTCGCAAGCAGATATATATATAGTAGATAAAACCCACAGAGACAGGCCACAGCTAATAGGTTTAACCCTATGTAATTATTATTTAATCACAAATCTTTTAATTTAAAAGCAGTTACAGACACACATTACATCATCAGATTGATAAGTAGTGACTGATGCGGGAAAGTTCATAGTTACTCTCTCATAATAATAGTTATTTTAAATTTTTTAATATATTAAAAAATTAATGTACCCATTTAGATACGTTAATTTTTAAATATTAAAAAAAGATAGAAAACTATCATCATACAATGAAGAGAGTACATTTTAATTAGATTAGCAGAAAGCTAATTAATTAAAGCAGATGGTGACTTTCATGATCAAAATGGAAGTCAGTGCCGCAGAAATGAGAAGAAAATACCCCAATGGATGATGGCTTGGACAGCTCAAAATAATCATTGAAATCAGACCACAGATCCAAGTTGTCTGTGAGACCACTCTGAGTGGTTTCTTCTGTATTTGGATATTCCTGTTTTACAGAGGTGGGTTGTGTTTCGGCAGCTTGTGTGGTAATAATAATAGGGGCATGAAGACCATGATTCTGTTCCTGGTTTGAGTCAGTATGATCAGAACATGTGACCATTTGTGGAGCTTTGAATGTGCCTTTGCATGTGTGAAAGCCGATGTATGTGATTTGGTACATAACTGGATTCTCTTGTATCATTTGCACCTGTTTGGTTGCTCGGCAATCTTGTTCATACTTCCTCGTGCATCTGTAGTAATTCCTACAAATTATCATCAACAGTAGTGACTTCAGAAGCCAGGCAAAAAAAAATTATTACTTTCATTGAATATAGATACTATTTAAATACACCTTATTCAATTTAAAAAAAATGAGATGTTTATCAAGGCTGAAATAGAAAAAAAATAGTACACATAACCTAAAAAAATACAAGAAGTCAAATAACTAATAATACCCATTAAGAATATTCAATCAATATAGCAATAGATTTGAGGGAGGGATTTTCTCTAACCATAGACTAAACAAAGTGAAATAATTAACGGTTGCAATGTGAAGCCGAATTTCCTGGGTCTGCTTTCTACATCAGCCTCCTCAAGTTGCAGTATGCATAATCATTATTTTTTCCTGAGTCTATAGCTCATATGACAACAAAGAAAGTGTACTAATGCACCCCAAAAACAAAAAGTGTACAGTAGCAAAGCTATAATTATATAATGAAATTTATTATTTTACACAAAATCTTGAATAATGACACTTTTTTAGTCAAAACAGTAAAAAAAATCTCATTTTAATATTTTTGATCTAAATAACACTCTTAATTATGTGTATTTTTTTAATGGGCTGAGTGATTTAGATCTAAATTCTTAGTTTTAACTCTTAGTTGGTATAATTTTATACTGTATAGCAAAGATCTTTATTTTATTCAAGATAGGACCGTTTTTCTATTTCTAGATAAATCACTCAGTAGCGCAGCTTTTTATCCTTTGTGATAAGAAAGGAAGGAAAGGAAGCTAAAACTAGCAAATGACAATGAGCAGTGAATTTATGCATTTTCCAATTGAAGAATTAAAAAAAGAAAAAACTGAAATGGGAAAACAATGATTAGTACCTGGGGAATTTGGAATTCAAGATTTCCTTCTGTCCGTACTTTCTCCATGCATGAGTGTCCTCAATATTCTCGGAGACATTGGTCCATGTGTGTTCTGTCTTCCTGCGCAACAATTTAGGAACATGCATCTCATTATATTTCTTGTATAATCTAATGCTAGAGCCAGATCCAGAAAAAAAAAAAAAAAGGGATGGAACCCAATAATCAGAAAAATTCTTGCACTAATAATCAGATGAGAATCAATTAATTAAGCTCGCTCAAAATATTCCAACAAGTCAAACGAATAAAGATAGCATCAATTTTCTGTGCATCCAAAAAAGATAACACCTTTACCCACACATGTATTATAATTTGTGATTATGACACAGTGTCCGTACAATGTCCCATTCAATTCCCCCAAATAAATTCAACCCCAACAAAAACAAAACAAAATAAAATAAAACTGATCAATATATAACAAACACACACAGCACAACACTGTAAAAAGAATAACAGATCAGAGAAAATGGAAAAGAAAAAAAAGAAGACCTTCTTTTGTAGGAGCCTCTGCGATCCTTGACGGAAGATCTGTTTCTACTCTGAGTTGAAGCTGCTTCTTCAGACCTCGGATCAATAATATTGCTGGAAGCAGCAGCAGCAACCTCATCACTACCTAGTACTTCAGAAGAAGAAGTAGTGAGAACAGAAAGGGCCTCAGAGAAAGATCTCTGAACTTTGGCCAATAGTGCCTCTACTGAGACATACCCTTCTTCTTCTTCAACAAGAGGCTTCTGAAGAAGAAGATACTTGAGCTTAGTAGCGCACTCCTTCCCCTCAACAAGCTCCCTTATCACCCTCTCTCGCTTCTCTAACACACACACAATACTCATTTCCTCTGGAGGGAATTAAGGGGATCTATCTAGCTAGCTATTACTATAAAGGAAGTTTCTTCTTTGGGTAATAGATAAGTGCTAGGGGAGGGGAGGGGGTGAGCTAGAAAAGAAGAGAAAGGGGGTGAGTGGCTACTTTTTGCAAGGAAAGAGAGGGTACAAGTGAATGGAAAAAGAGGGGAAGGGTATATGATAGTTGAAATGTGAGAGAGAGAGAGAGAGAAATTAAAAGATGAGATGAATTTTCCACAGATAATAACGAGTTTGGAAGCAAAATAGGAAAAAACAAAAGTGTTATATAACTTGGCTTACAATGCTAACAATGACGTTGCCCTTGTGATGCCATGGTGACGCTCACTTCACTAAATAATAATACATGTCCTTTTTTCCAACCAAGAAAATTATTTGTCTTTCCACAACTCTTATTACAATTTGGAAATACTACTGTTATATATATTTATTGTGCCCAGCTACGTGACCCATTTTCAAACCATTAATATCCTCCTTGCCACTTTTGTTATCATTTGTCACTTTAATGTATACAGGTACTATTAATAATTAATAATGTTATGTGTACAACAGAAATACGTCCAACAAATATTCAATGTCTGTTATATAAATAACACACATCACATATCATGTATAACACACATTGGATATTTATTGAACGTATTTTTATTGTACGACAAATATTTTTGGATACTATTACATATCCAACACTTTGTAATTAATCCTTATCACTTTAAGGGTGTAGGTTTTAGAACAGTCTATTTATCTCCTTTTTTTCTTCCCTAATAATCTCAATTCAATCTGTGGTCTCATTGGCTTCTTCAAATATGAAATAATCCATTTAGTAGCTAGGGTTTGGATTTTTATACCTAATATATACGTAATTAAATATAATAACCTTAAATTGTATCATTTCTAACGTCTTGTCGGGAATTCGGTACCTGTTAAGTCGCATTTTTATTAATTTGTAATTTCTGTCGAGTCATATTATTTTTTTAGATATAAAATTAAATACTTTAAAGAATTATATCTTAGTATAAAAGTGGGTAAGCGGAAGGTACGTATAACTCCCGTATGTAACATAGTCCTCCATCAAAAGTGGTTAAGGGAAGTTATTTGTTCTTTTTGAAGAAAATCCTCTTATAAGGGTGATAAGTGGAAGGAAATAATAAGTTTAATGAAAATGAATGTGAATATCAAAATAATAATTTTTTTATTCATTTTATATATTAATATAAATTATATTTTATTAACATTAGGCCAGAGATCCAAAAGAGAGAAATCAAAGTAATGAAAAATTAACCATCCAACGGCACATAAGTCACCTCTCACAAATATCATGTATATATATATATATATATATCAATTATTATATTGTTGTACTGAAGGAGATAGACACATCATTAATAAGAGATAATAAATTGGGTGATACAGAATAGTAGTACTAGTCACCAGTACTAGTAGCCTGCTAAAGGTGGTAGTATTGTTCATAGATTCATGAACGAGTAATAATTAACAATGATACAAAAATAATGAAATTAATTTTTGATGGTGGGGGTTATATTATATGAGTATTGTGCTACTTGGCCAATCGTATTGAAAGTAATTAAGAAAGAAAATGGGATTATTGGCCTGGCAGGGCCAACTGGCCATATGAATATATATTATGTGATCATTGAGTTTTTTTATTACCAATAGCACTCTCCACACCAATATATATAAAAAAACTATGAGTTTTTTTATCCCTTTCTATTTTATATGTTCAAATTCCTAGTCATGTGCTCTAGAAAACCTTCAAATTATTGAATCTTCTGAATAATCAAATATAGAATATATGAGCATGGAGATACTTCACGATTCTTATCTCTCATGTCAGTGTAGTAACAGCACAATTATTTGACATACTAAATTATGGGATCATATATTAAAATAGATTACAGAGTAAACAATTTTATCCTTACGCTATAATTAAACCAAAAATTGATATATTGTAAGCCAATAGGTGGTAGTTAGTGGATGAGAGACTTAGCTAGGTAGTCTACATAATTAATGTCATAGGTTCAAACCTTTACAATTGACATATTTTGGGTATCAAGTGTGAGTTGAATCTCATAATGACGAAGAAAAGGACTAAATGAACTCATTATCTTAAGATTTTGAATCAATATGTGATCTCGTTTTTACTTATGCTCTGTTCTTTTCCCCTTTTTGTCTAGAATGACACAGTTTTTCACTCTAGTAGACAAGAAGCGAAGCTATGGTGGTGTAGACATACAATCGCACTTAATACATTAAATGGTAATGTGTATCACAACTCAAAGATTGTACTAATTCAATTTCGGGCGGCGAAATTTTAGCCTGTATGTGTTTGACCATTTTACAAGTACTAGTAAGGCATCATTAGGGTGCTTCTAACAGTAACTTCTGCCGTCAACAAAAATGCTCCTTCTGTATATGGATTGGGGAAAAAACATGATGGATCTTATTGTTACTAGAGTTGACACGATTATGGTTTTTTTCCCCTCTCAAAATGATTATGGGTTTTGAGTCCTCCTAAATAGAGGTGTAAGACTCCGGATGACATGATAAATGAGTTAAAATTCAAATTGGTCCTCCACTTTGTACGCGTGAATTAAATTAGTCCTTCACTTTAATTTTTGCTAAAATAGTCTTCCACTTTGCACTTTATGAATCGAATTGGTCCTCCATTTATTTTTTATGTTATAACTCTATTATTTTTTTGTTGAAATGGACTGTTTATTGCTAACTTAGCAAATACCATGTAATCATAGAAATTCATAACTCCTATAAGTCCTTCAATTTACTTATTTTGAATCAAAATAGTTCTCTTTAAATAAGAGTAGATAATTATTTTGATTCAAAACAAGTAAAATGAAGGACTAATATGAGTTATATGTATTTATAGGGTTACATGTCACTTGTTAAGTTGGTATTAAACAGTCCACATTAGCAGAAGTTAACGGAGATATAAAAAAGAATGTCAGGAGGACCAACTTGATTCACATATTGCAAAGTGAAGGACTATTTTGAGCAAAAATTAAAGTGGATAACTAATTTGATTCACGCATGTAAAATGGAGGACCAATTTGAGGTTTAACTCTATGATAAATTCAACAAACTCAATCAAATTCGAAGTGTTTGGATCGGATTATTAGATCCAGTCGAATAAAATCCGACCAAACCAAATATTTGTTGTCCTGACATCGGATTCCCGGAATGTTCACTCGATTTAGATTTACCCAATTGATCTAATTGACCTGACCTAATTAAAACCTTTATATGGTGGGGAGGTCTAACTAGTATTACACTAACACCACGTCAGAAGTTCACACTTGATAAAATTCCACTGAGTGCCTCACGGTGTATTCATATTCAAACTTGATTATGCTCAAGAAATTTGATAGTATTTGAATTTTGGTTGATAGATATGTATAATGTATTAGTATGTTGTGTGACCATGTTTTAGTTCAATAATTTCATTGAGATTTAATAGACACATAATTTTTTTTTTTGGGGATTCAGCCCACTTTAGTGGGTTTTCATTGATAGGAGAGGTTGACACCAAAAAAAAAATAGGAAGATGCACTGCACAATCTAGAGGAACATATAAAAGAAAATCAATGCATAATTAATATGTATTAGTTGCATTGCTTGCTACCCAAGAAACACACAATCCACTAACATGATAAAATTCTGGAGGAAATACTAACACTACAGCCATGTATCCTTAAAACAATCAATCTAGCCGAAAGTAACATCTATTTGGCCCCATAATCCTCGTTAAAACAGAGGGATGGTGTGGCTAAAAGCCTAAAACAACAACGGACAGTGAAAGAGTAGCCAAGTGGCGCTTCTCATTCTGGATCAGGTGAACCACCAGGGACCAACTGCATTACACAACATTAAAATGTATCTTAGACATACTCTGGATAATGTAGTGTCAATATTAAACAAAGCATGATGCAGATTATGACATTATTATGAAACATGTGGACAGGGATGCAGAAAGTATGGAGCTATTGCTAAGAATTTTTTAGGTAAAGCCTAATGGCTACTGAATTGTGATTATTAACAAATACACAAGAAAACCTATGTAGAAGAAAACAATTACTGTTAACTTACAATGGCGATGTTGTTTCCATTGAGTAAAATCTGATCAAGCTTTGTTATCCGCCTCCCTTCAGAAGTGATTTCACTGTAGGAAGAATTTTAAAATTAACTTATTATGTGCTCAGTGCTCACGGTATAAAATTTAGCCAGGACAACAAGAAGGTTGCCTGAAAGTACTCTCCTGGAACATTACTAACCGCTAGTTTTCAAAAGCTAGCTTCTAAAATAAATTAGTTTGATTAGCAGGACTCATTCATTCTTGGGGTTGAAGTGCTAGCTCCCCAACTGAGTAATATAGTAAAGTTATGCCAAAGTATTGCAAAAGAAATCTATCAACAGGGCAAAAGATACAAGAACTTCTCCACATAAGCAATTTGATGAGCACATTTCATAGTAAATTTATCCTAGTGGCAAATAGAGCATGATAAAAATAGCATCAACACTGCAGTACTTACATCAAGTAATAGTGCACAATAAGGTAGCAAAAAAATAAGGGAACAACCAAACAGTTTCAACCAGTCATCAAACAAGTTGAGTGCTGAATGCAACGAAACCATGAAAAAATGTGATTGAAAAATCCTAGTGTGAAAAAGAAAAAAAGAAGAATCTGTGATGACATTGATTATTTGTAAATTGCATTACAGAAGGTCAGTGAGAAATGAAGATGCAAGTACTATGGGATAGGTCAAATACACTCTAATGCCATAACAACTGAAAATCAGGGGATATAACTTCCTTTAAGAATTTGGAATGTTAAGTAAAATAATTCTAATCTAAAAATCAACAAATGGAGATAGAACGGCTATGGAGGTTAAAATAAGAATTTTGACATCTCAGCATCTAATGAAACTATCCAGCATCTTAATATCAGACAAACATATACTCATGCATTTTGCACATAGAAACACCCAAATTCACACGATCCATGAATCCAATAGAGAAGAAACACATCGTGCAGGAAGAGTTAAGTAATGCAAGTCTTACTATTCAGTAACATCTTCAAGAACCATGTTAACATAGACATCAAATCCTTTCAGAGTACCAACAAGCTCCTTGTCCCCTTTCATTATCACCCATATTTTTGACCCTATACACCGGTCGATCAACTCTGCATGTTTTCCAGAACTATTTATTATTCTCAAATCATTAAAAAATAAAAAAAAACTCAGAAAATGAGATTGAACGAGGTAAACCTGATGGAAGAAGCTGTGAGGGATTGTTAGCCATGGAGAATCCACTGATAACTTTTTAGGATCTACAAACACACAATCAAACTATTAACAACAAGCTCTATAAAAACATGTAGAGGTAGAATCACAAAAGTTAACTAAAATTTGAAGGCTTGCTCAAATTTAAACTTCTTGTTGAGCTTAAAAAAATGGATGAACTCAAGTAGTTACTAGACTCCAGTCAATGTTTGAAAGATATTTTTTTTTCCATTAGGACGAACAATTCGACCAAATTTTCAGAAAGAGAGGTTTTTTGGGGCATCATTATAATCTAGAAGGCATCACTGCCATGATTTGAACAGAAAAAAAAAAAAGATCATAAGGAACAAAACGTCGTACCAAATCGAAGAAAAAGGTGGATTGTGAACGGGGAATGGTGAGTGTGGGTAATTGAAGGGAAACCAGCTTACTATGCAAAGAAACCCTAGGTCCTAGCACTACAATTGATTGAGGAAGAACACGATTCACCAAATAAGTTGCATTACTTTTTTTCTCCAGCTTAAACGCACCGTTTTACATTATTGTAACATTTTAGAAAAAAAGGTTGCATTGTAATAAAACAATAATATTCGTAAATACATTTTCTCTTACATATCTTTCTCTACCCACTTTATTACCATTAGATTTTGATGTGACATCACTCCAACACTTCAACTTTCATTCTCTATTATTGAATTTGTATGTATGTTTATCTTACATACAAAAAAGTATGTACAAATATCATAACTCGTAATAAAATGCATTATTATACAAGATAAGAATATACATTTACCCGAAAAAAAAATCAAAACTAAAAATAAAATGTCCTGAGAATGATTTCATTAAAATACTAAAAAACTTTAGAAACAATCAAATGAAATTTAAGGTTTCTAGTCCAATTAATTTCTACAAGGCCTATATTAACTAGTTAATTTCATAAAGTCATAAACTAAATAAATTTTATAAATAGAAAAAATGTTGCTATTAGTTTTATAAAATGTTAAGACAATTTTTTAGTATAATTTTTCCTATCAATTGTAATTTAGTATACCTAAAAAACTAATTTGGATAAATGAATATTGAAAATTATGTTGGTAATGTAATTTTTTTTTTCATTTCATCAAATTCGTATGTATGGAGAATATTAAGAAATTTATGAAGAGAATATTATTATATTCTTGGATTAAAAACTCTCGGACATTTCATATTAAAAAAATTCAGAAAAGAAATTGTCCGAGCATTTAAAAATAAATTCAAGTTGGTGGTGCTACCTAATCTAGGGTTCGCTTTCATCGTAGAACAAAGTTTTCAGATTTGAGATTTGAGATTTGAGGTTCACCAAAGAAATGGCCGGTTTACCTGCGAAGCTGCGTCTCCAAGCCGCTGATGTCAAAGCCGCCGCCATGTGGGGCGTCGCCGCCGCCACCGGCGGTCTCTACCTCGTTCAGGTCAACATCCTCTCTCTCTCTCTCTTCATCTCATACTTTCATTCACCAGATCATGTCTGAAATTAGGATTTGTGCAATTTACTTTGTTTAGCTGAGACTATGTTATACATTCTGATCTGAAATTGCCATTCTCGATTCGCTGTTTTGGCTTCTTTATTTATTCTGTTTTATTCAATTTTCATCTGAGAGAGCGTTCTCTGTTTCGCACTGATCGTCAACGGAACAGTCCTGTTTATTGATTCAACATGTTGGAGGGTTGGCTTTATGGATTCTTAGTAGCAATCGCGTCATACATAAATTGAATCACATTTGAATATCTGCGTGCTGTTGTATAATATTCAGTAATTCACGCTTATTGGGGTGAATACGAGTTTCAATTTGTTATCTCATCAATTTTACATAATGATGAAGCTTTTGTCGAAAAATATATTAAGAAAAATGGAAGGAAAAATCTTTTAGGGGATATAATCCATGTAATCTATCTAGTACTATACTATACATGATAAATAAAGCAGGTAGGCTTAGCTTTTCTAGCTTGTGTTCATTGAATATTTGAAGCCATTTCAGCAATGGAAGTTTTGCGAATTTGACTTCTCTGAATCAATAGTCTCTTCTTCTCTGCCTTTCCTCCTTATATGAAGATGTGTAATTATCTATATGATAATAGTTTCATTAAACTCATTTGTGTTTCTTTGATGTTTTTAGTCAGTGTCAACAATTTTCATTTTTTATTTTCTATCCTGCTTTTTGTTGTGTCAAACATTTTGGGCAAGGATGTTCCATTGCAATTATATTTATTTTGCAATGGAGATGGGAATCTATTGCCAGTTTCGAACAACAACTTATTCATATGATATGCTTCTCATCATTTGATGGATATCATATGGGTTGCATTGTTGTTGGTTTTGACATTCTCTCCGTGTTCATTTGAAAAAGAAAATAAAGGAATGTATATATCAAATGGAATATAGTCTCAAGTTGGGGATGTATGTATCAATCGTTCAACAGAACAGTTTCTTGAGGTCAGTTTCTAGAGTTCTATACGCCTAGTGCTTATTTAGTCTTTCCAAACATCTTCAGTGCTCTTTGCTGACTTGCATAACCTGTACTGTGAATTTATGCGTGTTGACAAAAGTTGGTTCAAATATCCTTTGTGGCTGTGGCTATCTATTTAGGCTATTTGATGTCCCTCCATTTTGGTAGTTTGCATCAATATGTGATGTTTTGCTTCTCCATGCATAATCATTTGTGGTTTCATGTTGATTCTTAGTGCAATTCTAATACTTTTTATTGTTGGAATGATTTACAGCCATGGGGTTGGTTGAAGAGGACCTTCTTGGAGAAGCCAGATCCTGAGAAAAAATGAGTTTGGATTCTGACTAGAATGGCTTAAATTTCTGGATCGTGTCGATGGATAACTGAATAATGTTATTTGTGCTGAGATCTTCTCACCCTTGTTTCTGAGATTATGTGATGGATTTGGATATAAATTTTAGTTGTGTCCTCGTTGTTTTGACGGGAGATTTTTGTCATGAATTGTCGTCTTTCTTTCACCCCATGTTGAACTAGTAAAGATTTTGTGGAATTAGCATTCTTTACCGATGATGAATAATTTTCAAATGTGTTTTGTAATTCTCAAGTAGCTATGAAGAACCACAAACACTCTGTCCCAAAAGTCTTGATAAACATAAGTAAGAGCTCGCGGAGGGAAAAAAGGAGGAAGTGAGAGACTTTTGGAAATTTGATGATGTTCATAAATTTATATTTAAGAAGGAGAAGGGTAGATGAAAAGAAAACACAAAAAATGTTATATAATTTTGCAAATTACTACTGAATCAATTCTTTGGTTTTTTACCCCCCTCGCCTTCTATAAATACTTCTAATTGAGTTATGCTTTTTCTTCAATAAGGAGGAAAACATTTCCCCGCTAACGGATGTTTCTAGTGAAAATTAAAAGGATTTTTTATTTTATTTTTTTCACAAAAAGGATCTTTTCTACATTTGAACTGTTGATACTTGGCAGTCAAGTACGGTTCGGTTCGGTTTTTCAGTTCTCACTCCCGAGTCCTGCTGCACCTACATACTCATCACAAATCCGATAAACAATTTAAAACCGTGCAATATCTAAAAGAAATTACGGTAAAAACAACTTTTTTTAAAAGAAAGAAAGGAGTGAAGGGTAAGTAATCTATTCTTACTATGTTTTAAATATTTTTTTGAATAACAAAATACTGAATTATTAGTACTGAAAAATAATCAATGTTTCTACCAATGAAAATAATCAATGTAAATGAATTGATGTAAAATAATCTAAATCTTTATAGTAAAACTTCTATAAATTAGTTGACAACTATATAGGTTTTTTTTATGAGATGATATGGAGATATTTTAAATTGTGCTGATTAAACTCTTAAAATTATAGATTATTTATATATCTTTTTTGGTTTTTTTCTTAGAAGTAAAAAGCTTATCAAAATTATCGGATCGAGAATGTTCCAATGACAAAACACTTGACCTGCAACGTGGACCGTCGGATGAGATTGATCTGCGATCGTCGTCGTCGCTTAAATGTGACCCTGGCATTGTAATTCCGTCTTTTTCCTCCTTTCGAACTGCCAACAGAACCAACCGCAGCCGCAGGAGAAGAAGACACACACCATTCATCTGGTGAGACTTCTCTTCTCTTCTCTTCTCTTCTCTCTGAACTCTCTCTCAGCTAATTCCTGCTTCCCCATTCCCAATTTGTATTCTTTTTGTTTTTTTCTCTGTGTATCCAAACAATTTCTAATCTGTTTTTTTGTGTTTCTTGGTTTTCTTTGATCTGAATGTTAGGGTTGCGTGTTGAGGAGGAGGGACTTTCATCTGAATCGGTGCCAATGGATAAGGAGAAGGAATTGGTGGAATTCTACGAGGCCGCTAAGAAGGCCGCCGATGCTGCCAGTTCCCCCGATGCCGGCAAACACGAAGAAAGCCGATGCATCGATGCGCTCGAACAACTCAAGAAATTCCCCGTCAATTATAAGATTCTCGTCAACACCCAGGTTTTTTTTTATGACCAAAATTTGTTTTTGACGGTTCATGTTATGATGGGTTGTTGTTGTTGTTTTCATTATTATTATTATTATTATTGATGAATTGAGGCTGGTTCTTTTTTTTCTCCCCCCCCTGTTCTTAAGGTTTTGGAATTGAATTGATAGTATGGAGAGTTAATAGTAACCGGAGTATGGAGTTTTAATAGGAACCGGTGAATGGTGTATTGAGCTGAGTGGTGTGTGTTGTGTGTTGTGCATGTTAAAACGGTCTCAGGAATTAGGGTAGTACTTCAATTGAAAACAAGATAATTAAATGAATTGATACTCGAGTATTACCTTTCACTGTGTCACCCCAGTAGTGTTTTCTGGGTATTTTGGGCTGGTTGATGCCTCAACTAATTAGGTGGGTTATGATCCATTAGTCCCTTTGAACTCTATGCAACTTTCTCTGTTGCCCTGTATCTTTGCTTTTGCTAGTTATATAATAGAAGCACATTATCAATGCCAGAAGGGTTTTATTTTTTTGAACCCAACAAGTTATTGATCTATCTTTGGGTGGCAGTGAATGCGTCATCCATTCAGAGATAAATTGGCAAAATAACAAGAAATATTCGGAGAGATGGTTAGTATGACTATTTTGAGGTGAGTTTGTTCTGCCAGAAAGATGGCTGATCTTGTTTGGTTTCATCGTCTTTGGAAGAGGGGTGATCCAAAATGCAAACAGGATGTGCTGAAACCAAATTGAAATCTTTAGAATGCGTTTTGCAATAAAATCTATAGGGTTAATTTTACGTAGCAGGCTTCTATTTTGTGAACAATATTGTATACATGTCATGTGAAAGCATAACTGTGACTTAAGGGTTCAGTTTGGTATCCCCTTTATTTGGCGGAGAATAAAATTTAGGGATGGTTTTTCACACTTTTTTCATAAAAGCTCATTCCTGAGTGGCGTGTTCCCCTTTTACCCTTATTTTCTTCTCCTTGTAAGGGGACAATAAACTGACCCTAAACTTGCATGGATTCCTTGGCTTTAGCAACATATAACTTAAAGGTATGCCTTTGAATTTCTATTCTAAATGCCTTTTTTCAGGTGGGCAAACGTGTTAAACATCTCACAAAACATCCGAGGCAGAAAATTCGGGAGTTTTCTCATGACCTAGTTGAGATATGGAAAGATGTAATTTTAAAGGAAACAAACAAAAACAAGAATGGTGGATCTGATAATAAGGTTGAGTCACCAAACAGGGAGAGAGCTCAATCTGGGAAATTTCAGAGGAGTTCCTCGGTGAAGGTTGAGAAAACTGATAGGAACGGTACATCAAGACCAAGCTCAGAAAAGGTTCAAAATGTGGATGTCAAAAGTGAGAAATCTCACCGATCTGAAAATGTCAAGGTGGAAAAGATAGCCAAGGATGAGAAGCAGCAAGTTTCTTCTGGAGCAAAGAAAATGTCATCAAGCACTATTGCTCCCCCGAAGCTGAAGACTATGGTTAAATCTAATGATTCAGTGCGAGACAAAATAAGGGAACTTCTCCACGAGGCTTTATCCAGGGTTGCTGGAGAGGCTGATGAGGATATGATGGATGAAGTAAATGCTAGCGACCCTATTCGTGTTGCTGTCACAGTGGAGTCTGTATTATTTGAGAAGTGGGGTCCTTCAAATGGAGCCCAGAAGGTTAAGTACAGGTCTCTAATGTTTAACCTGAAGGATCAGAATAACCCAGATTTCCGGAGAAAAGTTCTGCTCGGTGTTGTTGAGCCAGAGCGGCTGATCAACATGAGCACAGCTGAGATGGCTAGTGAGCAGAGGAAGCAGGAGAATGAGAAAATCAAAGAGAAAGCCTTGTTTGAATGTGAACGTGGAGCTCAACCGAAAGCGACGACCGATCAGTTCAAGTGTGGACGATGCGGCCAAAGGAAATGCACCTATTACCAGATGCAGACGCGCAGTGCTGATGAACCTATGACGACCTATGTCACTTGTGTTGTCTGCAGTAACCGTTGGAAGTTCTGTTAGTGTAGTGGTGAGTCTCAGTCATTTGTTGCTGATGTAGGGTGTGAAGCTGCGAGTGTCATTATGTTTCTACTCTGCAGCCATGCCAGGATTTTCTTCTCAGAAGCTGGTTGGTTACATGTAGGATTTTTTAGGCAGGAATGTGCTTTTTTATTCTTTTCGCTTTATTGTAGTTTCGTGTATAACTAGTAATAACTTTTATCTCATTATCATAATTGCAGTTCTGTTTTTCTCAGGCTATGTTTGTCATCGAGAGCAAACCTTAATCTGATAGGATTCATGCATTGCATTATTAATTATTATTTGGAGATTAGACAGACCTACGATATTAGTTTTCTTATCTTTCAAGTGTCCACTTAGGTTTGGGATACGTCTGGGAGGGCTTGTAGAGGCTTATTAGTGCAAGCACTACAAACATTTCCTTCCCTTTCCTTTTCCTCTAAATTAGAACTGAGAAACAACTCAGTTACAAGTTGTTGGTGAATATCTTGTGATGCAAGTGAAATTACTTTGCAACCGAATTAACCAGCTTTAGCGGTATTCTGGGTTTCTAAGTTTATTCCCATAATACTTTGAAATTATGGGAAGCAATCACAAATACTCTCTGCGGAGGAAAGGGTTTAAACTTGAATAAGATATAAAGAACTATGAATTAATCTAAGGGTTGTAAAAAAATATGGATATTTCATATTAGTAATATTGGTTTGCAAATTACAGAAGCCGCAGGGAAAGTGAAGCATCATATGTTGAAGGACATGGTATGCAGCATTGGTCACTATTTCAATTTTGCAGAACTACTACAATACAATACAATAGAAATCAAATTCAAATGGATGTTACTGCTGCCTATAAACTAAGGTTAAGATGTAATAATAATACTAATTATTGATGATTCAGTTCCTTAAGAGCTTGGAACACTCGAGAGCTTCTATCAAATATCTGAGCCCTTCTGTTGTAATCCATAGGCTCTTTACCAACATCTTCACCCATAATCGCTTCCCTTTCCAAACACTCCAACATCTCCACCACCCCCTTCCTTTCCCCACACTTGTGCTTGAACCTTCCCATTCCGTTGCTAATTGCTTCTTCATGTGCTTCTGTGTTCATCTCTGCCTCTAGTTCTCTCTCCACCTCACTCACCAGGCTCCAACTCGCACACCCCACAACAAACCCATCATCATTATTACTAACCTTTCGCTGATTCACCAAACATGATGAAGCATGGCTTGGGGTATCCACCTTGAATCCCAAGTTTCTTCTCACCTTAAAAACGTTACAAGGGAAACAGCTCTGGCTTGGAATGGTTGTGTTGCTCAAAGGTAGAAACATGCGAAGCACGTGTGTGTTAGCAAGAGAAGAAGAAGAAGAAGAAGAAGAAGAAGCCATGATGGTCATTTTGGCTATGGAGTTGGATCAAGTTCCGAGCTTGAAGGCCTTGGAATCTATTTCTAGTGGCTTTGCTTGCTGTTTTGTTTTGTGCTGAGTTGAAATGTTCAAAGTGAGATATATATGTGTGTGATGGGTGTGGGGCTGGGAGAAGAGTGAGGCCACGTGTCACAATGATGCATATGTGGCATCTTTGTAGACAGTGACAGATTATTGGTGGGTTCATGCTCCCAACTACGTTTTTCAAAGTCAGTGACAGTCTTCATCTGCTGCTAAAAATTACCAAAGGAAAGGGGTGTGAAATTTTGATCCAGGGTAGGGGTGCGAGCCACGACTAGTAGTAGTAATTCAAGAACAAGTTGGCAACAACTACAAGAAGATAATGTTTTCTACACTTGCAAGGCACGGCCTTCGAAAATTATGCAACAAATAGCAAAATTGAATGCTACTACTATATATAATTATATATTATTATCACATCATTCACGTGACATATGGTTTCCATTCTATTTAAATCATGTATTATCTCTAGAATGGTCAATTTAGATCACTCCGGATCATATGGACTAGCTGACTATAGATTAAGTTTTTTTCTTTTTGATTAAGGACTATAGATTAAATTAAATGTGAGGACCAACCCAATTTCTTGTGGGCTTAACATGCATTAGGCCATGAAAAATAGAATCGGGCGAAGTTGTACTCATTAAAATTACTCTTTTTTGCAATTGGACTATTTTTCTACGTTTAAAAAATCTTTTTTTTTTTTGTGTGTTCCCTTTTCCTCATCTTTCACTTCCACTACTGCAGCGCCTGAAGGCCCTGAACATCTTTTCTCCCGAAATTGGTTGGAGAAGGAGGAAGCAGCCCCTTTCCTCTCTTGAAGGTGTGCGTACGCAAAAACTTCCGTTGTACCATTCATTGATGCGTTCGTGCAAAGTTAGGGTTTAATTGGGTATTTATCTGCCATGAGAGGAGGAAGGAAGAATTTGAAGAGGGCAACTGTGGAACAGCACGTGACCTTAAAAGATGACCAAACCATTATGCAGGTTGTCTCACTTCGAGGCTCTAATCTCATTGAGGTACTACTTCCCCTCACAAGTTTTAAAACTTCCCAATTTTCCATTTTTTAGTGTTGAGAGAAAAAAATATGCAAATAATTGAGGACAAAGTTAGGAGCTTTTTTTATAGGAATACAAAGTTAGCAAAATGTTTGCTTTTATCTTAGTTTGCATTGATGTTTAGTAATTGTGTTTCTATTTTGATTTGTGTCAAGGTCATGGATGCACGTGGGGAGAAATCATTAGCTCTGTTTCCTGCTAAATTTCAGAAAAGCATGTGGATAAAAAAAAGGTTTTGTCATATGCAAGCTGAAACTCAATACTTTTTACTGTTTTAATGAATCAAGCATCCCAAGTTTTTTTCTCAATGTGCAGGAAACTTCGTTGTAGTTGATGAAAGTGGAAAGGAGAAGGCTCTTGAATCAGGCTGCAAGGTTGCATGTCTTGTTTCTCAAGTTCTTTTCTATGAACAAGTTCAGGCACTTCGGAAATCTCCTGAATGGTGTGCTCTTGTTTCAACCTCTGGTTTCTATAGTTGCATTGCATTGGTTTTCCCTTTTAATCATATCATAAAACATTTGTTATGAAATCCAATAGTGTATTCACCTTCTCAATCATTGTTCCTTGTAGGCCTGAAATATTTAAGTCTGGGATTGTAGATGATTCAAATTACAGGAGCACCTCACAACAAGTGAATAAGATGGAGAAGAATGAGGATGAAGATTATGGTGGTGGTGATGATGATGATGATGAACTACCTCCACTAGAAGCCAATACAAACCGAATGAGACCTTTTGAGTTGCAAGCTGATGAAGATTCAGAAATTTCGGATACAGATGATGCTTGAATCATACAGTTAACATGACTCTCTTCAATTTTGCGAGTCATTAATATATAGGTATTATAAGTCTTACTTAAAATATTTATTGGTGATAGTATACCCTCATTGTTCATCTAAAAATGGAATTCAGATCATATGAAGACTTAACAATATCCATATTTCGGTACCTTTTGTCAAACTAATACACATGAATAATGGAGCAAACCTTTCCGATACACCTCTTGCCTAGTTCAAGATATTACTTCAAGTCAATTATGCCGATGCTTAATCACTGCATTTCATATTCTTGATAAGAACTGAATCATTTTTGATCTTCCCACATGAACAATTTGTTTTGTTTACGCAATGAGCATAGACTATGGAAAATATGTCCATTTTCAATACTAGAAATCTAGGCTACGAAAAACGAACATAAAAGACAATATTATGTATTGTTTAGATGCAGGATATGCAAAATTGAATAATGCGCACAGAACTACAACAGAAACCAAATCAATGAGACGCAACACAGCATAGCATAGCCTAGGAGGCTATAACAGCATGACGCTGTTTGTGCCCTGTAAATGCTTGAAGAAGCTCTTGATATCCGCTCCTATAGTGCTCAATTGAAAAGCAGAGTTGTCGAATTGCCTCCCTCTTCTCCTCAGCCCTATCTGAGATCACAACCTTCTGTCTGGTCACCTCTTTTTCAAGCTCTTCCACTTTCTGCTTCAACTCATTAACGAGATTCAGTCTAGTTTCAGATACTGAAACCAATTCTGCTCGTTGTGCACGTAGCTGGAATAATTCGCTCTCCATGTTTGTAATTTGATCGTCTCGGAAGCTTACCTCAGCCATAAGTTTATCAATCTCCGCGTTACTACCATCTCTTTCGGTCATGAGCATGTCATATTTGTGCTTATGCCTATCAAATTCCTTATTAACAGCTTCTACATCCTGTCTTCTCTGATCAAGTTCGTCCTTCAAACAACTAATTTCGCCCTGCAAAACCATTTGTTGAGTAGCATGCAACTCTTCTAGTTTCAGTTTTTCAGTTTCAATTTGCTTTAATTTGTTCTCCAATACACTGCTTCTAGATTCCCATTCTTCGAGTCTAGATCCCATCTGTTTTTTCAGCTCTGACAAACTTAGAATATCAGAATGCAACTGATCTTTCTCATTAGAGAAAAGTGCCTGGGCATCAAGCATTTCAGCCTTCAATTTTTGCACCTCAAGTTCATGATTAGTTTCACTGACTTTGTACCATGAAATCTTATCTTCCAGCTCATGAATCAGCTTTCTCCCTGAATCAAGCTGGCATTCTAAAGTGGCTGAATTTTCCTTTGCCACTTCAAGCTGTCCTTGCAACTCACGAGTGCTGCAAGACCAATTCATGAGTTCCTCTCTTAGCCTTGCAATTTCATCATCCGCTATCTTAAGTTTTTCTTGAGCTACCTCCAGCTGTTCCACCAGCTTTGCAATCTTGTAGCAACAATCTGGAACATGAGTTTCCAAATCAGCTGTTTTCTCTTGCAACTCCAGTACCTGTCCTTTTTCATATTCAAGATCATCTTCTTTCCTTTTTAATTCTTTCCTTACGCTGTCAAGCTGACTTTCGCTCTTCTCAATTTGACTCTTCAACTGGAAATTCTCCTTTTCTGAGAGCTGAAGTTTGAAGTTGGAAACCCTAAGGTCTTCCTCAGTTTTTATGAATTTTCTGAGCAACTCATCATAATCTCTATCCTCTTGAGCGCACAATATACTACCAGTATTTTCCTCCCCAATTGTATGATTCTGTTCCTCAAGATCAGGAAATTCATTTTCAAGCTTAACAGATGGGTTAAATGATTCCAGTTCTGAATCAGAGGATGATGAGGAAGATGAACCAGCACCCGCCTTCACAGATGCCACAGAGCTGTCAGCACCTGAGCTTGGAGTTAAGTCTATATTGACAGGTTGAAGGCCAGACTTGGGCATCATTGACTTCGGGTATGGAGTATAATATGGAGTCACCACTTGACCCTCTTGGTCAAAATACAAATCAGAATCATTAGAGCCTTCCATCTAAAGTTCTGAGAGTAAAATATATGATAAGAACCCTGCACAGGAAGAAAAAAATAAAAATCCCTGAAAGGAATAAGACTTCCAATCCAATCAACTTGCTCATAGTCATACCCACTCTCTCGTTTGGGGTCATAAGACTACAACCTAGTTTCTACTTTATCTAAAACAGATATCAGTGTATGAAGTATGAACTATTGTATACCATTTTTCAAACAGAGAACCAAAGACGAAAGCGCGAAAAAAGTAAAATCCACACATCAGAAAATCAAAGCACGTTGCACGAGAGGCAATTGAACGATCGAGACTAAATGAAACAATCAACAAAATCCAGAGTCTCAAAACGCAGAAGCGATTAAGCATTTGCCGTTCCCGAGGGGAAAATGAAACACAAAATCTCAAAACCTTCGCAGGAAGGAAGATCATGAAGGAATTGCATAATCATACTAATAATTAATGAACGAGAGTAGATAGTGGTGGGGAACACTAACCTGAGCGGAGATTGAAGCGAGTGAAACGTAGATCGAAGAGGTTGGGACCAGAGTGAGAAGAACTACTACTACTTATTTCTTTCTCAATACCTAGGGATTGGGGAGGGACGGCCACAACTTTAAAAAACAAAAATTAAAAATGGAAAAAGGTTAGTTGTGAAAATTGAAATGATAAGCAAGAGAAAGCAAAGCAAGTGGCTCTGCTGGCTTCGTTTAAAAGACAAGGGAGAGAGAGCCAAACGGAAAAATCAGAGTGACAGGACACGTGGCCCCCCTCGGTTTTGGGTACCGCAATTTCAGTATCCCGCCTTTCAAATTTACGAATTTCAATTCTGTCTTCCCCAATATGCCCTCCCAACTAGTACGAGTGAGTTGTTGCCAACTACCATTCTCTTCTCTTCTCTTTTCTTATTTTCCATTTTTTCTTTTGGGCTGTGGGTTTTGTTTTGGTAAGTGGGCCATGGCTGGCCCAGATGCTCAATGCCCGCGCACATTTGTGGCGGGAAAAGAAACAAATAGAACTTCGAATATGTCGCGGGCCCAAGTGGACTCACTAGTGATTGTTTTGTTTTTCTTCTAATACTATAATACTAGAGTGGTAGTGTTAGTGTAGTATAGTAGTAATACTCTAAGAAGAAGTTCCTCCAAATTAAGTGGCCTTTCCCAGTACCAAGAGAAAAATAAAACAAATCATGGTATTGTACTGAGTGGATTCTCCACTCATTAGAAGCTGAGCTGATGTGCAATAACACCAATTTCATTACCATATTGTTTGTTTCATTCATGCAATTCCACGTGTCCACAACACTTCCCTCGATTAGGGGCACATCAAAGACGGATTAGCCGATTATTTTTGGAATCAAAGTTTACCTTATTTCCTTTCAAACATTTATTTTTTAAACAAAAAAAGGTTAAACAACTATAATGAATTTATAATGTTTTACCATAATGTTCTCAATGTCTAAAATGCTAAATGGGTTGAACAATTTGTGCGATCAAATAAAATAATCAAGATGTGAGGTCAATTTAAGATTTGAACACTCATACACACCATGGTAGAATAAAAAAATTTCACTTTCATCTTATACTATGAAATACATGTTTAAGTTTACTTATTTAACAGTGAATAAATGTAATACTTTTTTTGGTGACTAAATAAATGTAATATATTTAGTTAATATAAATGTGCAAAAGAGCTACTAGTTTGATTGGATGCACCCAATGGGCCCTTCTTCTTCAGATCCACCCGCTTGTGAATTACTTAATGATTTTGGACTTATATTTATTGCATAAGCAGACAGAGTGTCCACCAAACCCCTCTATAGATATATTTTTTTTATTTTATGGTTCGCTTCATCGGGCCATCATCTCCACAAATTCATTATTTTTTTCTGCAACAGGCACAGTATCCAGCACCATACATAGGAAAATGGTGATTCTGTAGCTCACGAAATACGGTAAAAATAAAATAAGACGATCCATGAATTCTCATATTAAATATTTATACTTCTCTTTGTTTTGTTTTGGTTTTTTTAATGCGTATTTTACAAACACACCTTAATAAAGGTTAAATTATACTACATTATTATATAACTGGTTAATCAAGTATTGGAATAAATTAAAGGATATTGTCCTGCAGAAATATACTAATATAAATATAAATAAATAAATAAAATGGATAATGATTCAAACAAACTAATTAATGTGACACTTCAACCGACCAATTTCAGTATAAAAAAAAATTCAGTGTGTCAAATGCAGTCAATAATATTAATAATAAACTACATAAAAACAAAAATTCTTGCCGTCCTGTTGAAGGACAAAACACCAGTTCCAAAGCTGAATCTTCTCTGCACGAATGTCCAATTTGTAATTGTTTTTTTACAGGGATGCAATTTTGATGTAATGATAATAGTTCTACTTCTATATTTATATAACAGTCAAAGCCCCTGTTTTTTTTTTTCCTAATAAAATACCCAATCACGCCTTATAAGTATCTGTTTAAAAATAATATATCAATTTAAAAAACCGTATCATTTTTTTATAATTAAAAAGACAAAACTGAAAATAGGGGATTTGATTTTAGTCATGCTATAAGATATATCTATAAACCTTAACTATTAAACTCAAGCACACAATCCTGAAAAGTACTGATGCAATGATGATGGAATTAGAGTGATTTTGATAATTGGGCCATTGATGAGTCATAGTTCAAAGGTATAGAGCCTCCTCTGAGTGCATCCCACGCCAGTGTTTGAGAGCAAGACCAAGTTTTCTAATCTTCCACACAAATATATTGTTGACATTTCAATGTTATGATGATGGATAAAAACGACCATAGGCACAATAAAAGAAAAGAAAAGATATATATATAACTCTTGAATACTCCAAATATTGATATCACTTAAAAATAATAAAAGTAAAATAAAAAAAGAGGGGTAACGTCAGGACACACCATATAAGACTGTTCCCATCATATATATGCTCCTTATCAAGAGCGTTGAAAGCAAAAGAGAGTGAGAAAAACAAGAGAAACAAAAACTGATGGTGCTAGTGAAGAAAGCAGAGAAAGGCATGCCTTTGATTGGAGGAGGAGGAGAAGAAAGGGTCGATAGCAGAGGAAGTTTTCCCTTGAAACAAGAGCACTTTGTGCTTGTCCATGGCGTAGGTGGTGGTGCTTGGTGCTGGTACAAAATCCGGTGCCTTATGGAGAATTCCGGCTACAAGGTTTCATGCATAGACCTCAAGGGTTCCGGAATTGATCAATCTAACGCTGATTCGCTTCTCTCCTTTGATGATTACAATAAGCCTCTCATGGATTTCTTGTCTGCTTTGCCTGAGAATGAACAGGTAAATACACATATATAAACCATACATACATACATACATACATGTATGTATTAATTAATTAGTTGGTCCCCCTTTATATCTATTATATGTCTCTTTCTGAAGCCTGCATATTATATGATGAATGAATATAATGAATGGCCTATCAGTGATGTACTTGGTGTGTATATATATATACATATATGTATATATGTAGGTGATACTGGTGGGGCACAGTGCAGGAGGGTTGAGTGTTACACAGGCCTGTCACAAATTTGCTAATAAGATCCGTTTAGCAGTGTATGTGGCAGCAACTATGCTCAAGTTTGGATTCTTGACTGATCAAGACCTTAAAGATGTGAGTCCTTTTCACACACACACAAGCAAATTCAAACCTCTTCTGTTTTTTCCCCTGTTTGTTCCTTATGTCCTGTTTCTTAAACATTCAATAATTCATTGTGCATGCTTATAATAATAATAATAATTCTTTTGGTTTTTAAAAGGAGTGAGTACTGAGTCCTAAATCGGATTAGGTTCCATTGATATGTATGTATGTTTGGTGTGTCTGGAATATAATCTTGAAGGTTTTCCAGCAAGGATGATGTTGAAATAAATGGCTGCCAACTGTCTTCACCAAACACATTTGTTCTTTCTTAATAGTCATTTCTCTCAGACTCTCACTACCGTTTCCGCATGTTTTTTGTGCCGACTCTCACGTTTTTCTTAGCTCAGCACCATATACAAACAAATCTAGCCTAACAAATTCGCAGCTGTTCTGCAATAAAGGAGTTTTTTCAGCAAAAAATTTTAAAAAAAAAGTTATCCTTTTTAATGTTTTTTTTTATTTTATATATTAGTATTGGAGGTTTCTTCTTTTATTACTAGAGTTTTCAATTCAGTCAATACTTCACTTACGTATCTAGCCCCTTATTTCTGGCTTTGACAAAACAAGTTGCAAATTTTTTAATGTTCAATAGAATGGAATGGGTATGCATTCTGGTATCTGACTCGTGGTGCGTATGGTTTTATACTATATAATATAAAAATTGGACTTTATAATTTCAAATAAATAATGAAGAAGAATCTTAACACTAGTCTAAAGATCTACTAATCTATAACGAGTGGCTAGAATATATATGTAGTAGTAACAAAGTTAATCGTCTTTATTCATAATCATTATTATCATCATGTTAACTTCAATCTAAAAAAGGTACACATTTTTTTCCCTTGCAAACGTGTATAAGTCTCATTAATCATCATCAATAATTGTGCATCGCATTAATCCCCCATAATATGGCAATGCTTGTCTTAATCATTGTAAGCATCTTTGATAGCCAATGTAATATAATGTTATGTTGTTTTGAGACAAAGACTTTGTCAAAAATCTTGCTTTCTTAGAATGGGTGTGATCCGACAACCCTGTCTCTTCCACAAGTCCACTTTGAATAGGCTGGTAGCAAAAAAGAAAAGAAAAGAAAAATTCACTATTTTCAATGCACTACTTCCACCAATGATTGAAAAGCATCAAACAATTAATGAACCTAATTGTGACTAGCATAACACACTAGGGCAGCTAGCTTTTACATCTAGTAGAAAATATTACTGTGAGTACTAGATAATGTTATATATCATACTTAATTTTTTTTTAAAGTGTTTAATTTGTGGGTTGAATTAATCATGCAGGGGGTACCTGACCTACCTGAGGATGTGTACGATTTTGGATTTGGTTTGGGACAAGATAAGCCTCCAACCAGTGCCGTGGTTAAGAAAGAATTTCAGCGCAAACTTATCTACCAATTGAGCCCTCACGAGGTACTCCTTCTCTTAAAAAAAATCTTTAGTATTATTACAGTATATGTATTAAATTAAAGAGGATTGCTAAGGGCACAACAAAAAATCAGCTAAAACAGTCAACAAATTGTGCACAATATATATAATATAAAATGCACAACGTATATTATATGTAGTGCACAACATATATCATTTATTGTGCACAACATATATCACATATTGCAACACCATCTTTCTTTGCAACATGTTATATATGTTGTGCACATCATGTGCTATATGGTATGCACAACATGTAATATTCGTTGTGCAATTTATATTATATACGTTGTGCACAATTTATTTGCTGTGTTTTTTTTTTGTGACTTTAGGGTTTAGGGTTATCTCTGAACTTATTGTTATCTCTGAACTTATTTTATTTTCAATGCAAAAGCAGAGAGTGAGAGATAATTATATAGACAATGAGTGATGCATAACATCTGCTTTTCTTCCTTTATTCTAGTAGGAACATCTAAGTACTATCTATCTTCAAAACCTGTTAAATACACCCTGTTTGTCACTTTCTCGTGCCATTTGGCTGTAGGGTTCCCCACATGACATTAACTTTGGTTTATGATGATCAATCTCATCCCATCCTATATATATGCATGCTTTTTGCTACATGTAGGACCATTTTTGGGCAGTTTTCCTGGGAAAAGATGCATAACTCAGAGAATTTACCAAACTGAAAAACATCACCTTTCATTACCTAAATATATTTTTTACCCACCACCTGTTTGCAAATTTACCCAAGAAAAAAAAAAACACAAGTGGGTTTGTGTAAGATACCATGTGCATATGCACCATATATCTATACAATAATATTTATTGTACAATAAAAATACATTGTGTGAGATATACGACATATAATGTGTGCTATATATAACATGTTATACATATAACACATATTACGTATGATATATAGCACACATTAGATACTAGTTTGAAGTATTTCTGTTGTACAACAAGCATTGTTGTATATCTATATATATACATATTGAGAGAGAGATTCTCTCATCTATCACCAATGATATGTATATGTATATATATATATATAGATGTATAATTTGTAATATGAATAAAATGTTGATGAGGAGAGAGTTGGTGCAGGATTCGACCCTGGCAGAGATGCTGTTGAGGCCAGGGCCAGTGCAAGCATTGACAAGTGCCAAATTCATGAGAAGATCAGAGGAAGAAGAGGATGGAGTGGAGAAGGTGGCGCACGTGTACATAAGGACAAGGCATGACAATGTGGTGAAACCAGAACAACAGGAAGCCATGATAAAGAAGTGGCCTCCATCCACTGTCTATGAACTCGACAGTGACCATAGCCCCTTCTTCTCCACTCCTTTCCTCCTTTTTGGCTTCCTTGTCAATGCTGCTGCTACCTTTTGATTTCTTTTTTTTATTTTTTATCATATCGATCATATGACGTTGGATTCAACTACTCACAAGCCCTCCCATTACTTTCCTTTTCCTTTTACTATTTATCCATCAAATTGATTATATTGTGATGTGCATGGGAAGTCAGAATTGGAAATCAGTAGTGCTCGCTGTAATAACAAAAATAAAATATTATTGATTGTATTTACTGTTCTGAATAATCAATTTGTCTATGCAGTTCTCCTATATATATATATCTATATTAATATTGTGGGAATATATAATGTATGATTTTGTGCATATTTACTGCACATCCATTTTCATTTCTTTAATTTTTGTTAAAAAGTGATATGTTCTGTTCTATATATGTATGTATCTAGAAACAGCTAATGTAATGTTGATAAATTCAGAATAAGTTGAAATAATTGGCATCCAATTCGATGAAACCCACTAGGTTTTGTTGTTTAATATATATATATATATATAGTTGGTTGGAGTGGGGATGGATGAAACAAAGCAAGGTGTTCTTTATATATAAGGCTGCTGATAAATCCCCCAAGACACCTTAGCTTCCTTTTGTCACATGGAGAAAGGAACAAATAATTGTACAATAAAACAGCAAAAGTATCTCAAGGATTGCTCGATTATGAATATATATATATGATATGATAGATTAGAGAGAGAATAGAGAATCTGATTGATAATAATACCTTTACTTCAAACTATTGGAAATAACAAAGGAACATATTCCAGGGTACACGGCACATGCATGCATGCATGATTGATAGATAGATGATGCTTGCTTGCATAAGACATTTTATTCACTAATTTGTACATGCATACCCAACTCTATAAAAAGCTGTGCTGGTTTTAAACATAATGTATATATGTACAACTCTCTGATGTCTGATCTATTGCATACTAATTATTCATGAATATATATATCGTGATTAAGAATAATAACTAAGTAACATTTAGCACTCAAATAATTATTATAATGGTCCCTACAGCCTTACAAAAGTCATGGAATAGTTAAGATACATACATGAATATGATATGAATAACTGTACTAATATTTGAGTGGTGCTGTCTATGTATACATGTTCCATCATCAACTTATTATTAGGACCCACTACATCCAGAATTCATGTGGTATGCTGGCCACTCATCCATGAGGGAGGGATGATGGAATATATATAATGGATGGTGCATTCAAGGCCTGAGCCTGAGCCTGAGCCTGAGCCTGAGTGCGCGGGCCTGAATTGCTACGGTCCAAATCTCATTCACTCACATAATAATATCTGTTGACCAAAATTATCCAGACATAGTTAAGGTCGATTCCTTTCCTTATGTAAGAAAGTAAAGGCATAAACAAGACAGACACAATTTGGCTAACATAAATTGAAGTTAGGTTGTTTATTTGTTTGTAATTTTATTGGTCAATTTATTATTACTCAATGGATATATACTACTGAAATTGAATTATTAATCATTTCATATTTGAACAGCCAATTTCACAAATAAAGAGCCCTTTCTGAAAATCAACACTGCAGATTGAGGAAAAGTCAAAAGCAATTCACCAATAGCTTCTTGTGATAGTTTTGTTTTTGCTTCAACAACTCTGCATATTGTGGTTGCATGGTGCACATTTCCCAGAGGAATGCTATGCCTAATGATGTGACTCTGACCATTATAACTGCCACAAAATAAAAAGTAAAAACAAAAAACTGCAAGAACTATATATGTAACTTGGAGAGATTATGTGACAAAATAACGAATGCTATGTATATATATCTAAATATTTCACAATTATTATTAACTTTATAAACAGAACTGATATGGACCCTCAACAAACTTGTAAAACAGACAAAACCTTATTTTGGTATCTATCTATTATTTTTCACAAACCAATTAGAGTTCAACTTGTCCAGTTTTTACTGTATTTGATTTGATTCCATGACTTGAAGGCAATAAATACCCTTAAGAAAAGAAAAAAGGGTTCTAAGTGAAATTCTTAATATCAACTAAATAAGTGGTTCAATTGAAATGCGCAAAAAATGTCTTTTCAAAATTCTCTGGACATAATTCATTCTTATGTTAGAGAATAGTGCATGCATCTAGAGGGGTCCCATGGCCACACTTGACCACAACAAAGTCAAAAAAATTGCAATGACATGTTTGATGAAATGGAAAATCCACTTCACTTAATAGCAGAGGCCTGAAGAAAATGGATACCAAAGTCCAAAGAGGAAACAGTGTTCTTATAAACTAGTTTGTGAGATGGTGTTCTTTGAGAAAAATGAGAACAGCAAAAGAGTCCAAAACCAAATTTGCCATAGGCCAATGACAGCAAATTGGGCACACATAACTGGACCTTGTTACCTTGGAGCAACAAAAGCCCATACAGCATTTACAACAAAACCTTGTTCATAAGATAATGGATAATGCCTCCTATCCTAGGGATTTAAAACTAAAATGAATATAAGATACAGTCAAAGAATTTCCTTTTGGCTTCTGTCATGATCACTCTTTTGTACTGCTCTGTTAACACCATTTGGAGACCGACAAATTTTCCATGTATTATGGTAATCATAACTTGTAATGTCTAGAACTTACTCACCTAAAGACCAAAAAAAAAAAACAAAAAAAGAAAACAATAGTCAAGTGTAAAGCCAAAGGATCAAACTACAATTTTCAAGAGAAAACAAAATGTTGGTTAATGGGGTTCTCTGGTCTGCACAATGAAACATGAATTATTTCCATGGACTGAACATTGAACAACAATTAGCTAGAAGTTTCAAAAGGTAAAAAAAAAAAGTAACACCATGAAACATGAATAAATTTATGGCCAACATGAACAAAAACATTAGTATTTTACAATTACTTATTCCACAATCTTCTCTTGACATGCATCCATTCCTACCTACATTATCTCCAAGAACTACTCTTTCCCACTCTCAATTGCAATTGGCTTGAAAACAGCTATGGTGTTTGTGCATTAGAGTCTGATTCAGAAGACAGTCGATTCTTCAACTCAGGATGCTTAATTTCCTCTATCATCCTCACAGCTTGATCCATACTAGGCCTCATATCTGGTGCCTTAGCAGCACAAGCCAGTGCAATCTGAAGCATCTGCACCATTTCTTCCTCAACATATTGGCCTCTCAGCAACTCCTCATCAAACACTTCTGCTGTCCATTCTTCTCTGACCACAGACTTCACCCACCTTGGAAGATCAACAGCATCCTCATGCCCCGGATACCGCATCGGCGTCTTCCCTGTCAGCATCTCAAGAAGCAAAACACCGAAGCTGTAGACATCAGACTTCTGGGTGATCTTCTTGGAATCGGTCACTTCCGGAGCACGGTAGCCGTTGGCTCTGGACATTGTTGCCGGTGTGTTCATTAGAGGAGGCAATCCAACATCAGAGACACAAGCATCGAGTTCTTGGGTTATTAGCACATTGGTGGACTTGATGTTGCCATGTGTGAACTTTGGACCACACTCTGCAGAATGAATGAATGCTATTCCCTTGGCAGCTCCAAGCGAAATCCTCACTCTGGAATCCCAGTCTAATGGAGTTCTAGTTGCACCCCTGTTTCCTATTGTTGTTTTTCAACACAATAATAAGCCAAAGATGGAATTATTGGTCTTAAATTTATAACTACATTATGAGTTCCAATTAGTATTTGAGTTTGATGATTGATTCTGAGTCATGTTGATTCATCACAGTTTAATTAATTAACATTCAGATGCTCATACAGAAAACATAAAACATGTTATTTACTAGTGGACAAAGTTGAGTAAACTTAGAACTTACCATGCAACAAGTAAAACAAGCTTCCTCCTTGCATGTAGTTGTAAACTAGAAGCTTCTCATCTTTGGAATAGTAATAAGCTCGAAGACGCATGATATTGGGATGGTGTCCAATTCTTCCCACAATATCCATCTGCTGCTCAAATTCCTTCTTTCCAACAACTACTTCCTTCAACCTTTTAACAACCACAGTTGTTCCCTCTTCCAAAACAGCCTTATATGCAGTTCCATAGCTTCCTTTTCCGAGAACTTCAGCTGAAGCCTTCAGTAAGTCCTCAAGGTCAAAGCTAAAGGAGCAACCTTCAAAGAAAAACAACTTATTCTTTTCGGCTGCTTGCACCCCACTCCCAAAGCTCTTCGAAACCTCGGCCTTTCCGGCACAAGAAGCAGCCTTCCCTTTCAGTATGCCACTGCTCTTACTACTACTGCTTTTCCTCTTGAAACAGCACACAATGATCACTAAAGCTATCAGAGAGAGGAAGGCAATCCCACCAATGACTAGAGCAAGTATAGTAGCTAGGCCAAAGCTTTTCTTATGAGTGGCAGTTTTCTGGTTCTGTGTAGTTGCTGGCTGGTTCTCAGGTGAAGGAGATGGAGATGGGGAAGGGGAGATTTCTGAGCAGTGATTGAGAGGTGGACCACATAAGAGAGAGTTACCAAGAAAAGAGTTATAAGGGAATTTCTTGATGGAACTTGGAATTGTGCCATTCAAGTTGTTGTAGCTCAAATTCAGATGTTTGAGTCTTGGAAGGTTGAAGTCAGGGATGGTTCCAGATATAGAGTTGTTTTGAAGGTACAACCAGGTGAGCCGTCTTAGATTCTGAAATGCCGGAGGGATGCTTCCAGAGAAGGAGTTAAAGGAAATATCCAATGCGACTAGTTTAGAGGAGACAGAGGAAGGAATTGGACCTGAGAAGTTATTGTGCTGAAGATGTGCAAATTGGAGTGAAGGAAGGGAGAGGATGTTAGAAGGAAGGTTTCCTTTAAGGCCATTGGAATGAAGGCTTAAGATCTTTAGAGCATCTAGTTTTCCTATGCTGTTCTCTGGAATTGAACCTGTTAGTCCAATTCCTGGAAGATGAATGCCAATGACCCGAGTTCGATTCGAGTTACAAGTCACACCAACCCATGAGGTGCAAATTGAAGTAGACTCATTCCAGTTGAGCCTTGGTGCATGTGGAACATTAGCAGCAAGCTCCAAAAGTGCTTTTCTATCAGAATTCAAGTCAGCTATAATCAAGCCAAATAGAGACACTATGGAGCTTAGAAGGGTAAGGGCAACAATAGAGAACTGCAACTTCATGGATCCTTGTTTTGTGTGAGGCAAGTGATAGCTCCAATTTCTGACCTTAATTGTTCTTCATCCTTTCCTAGTTTGGCTTTGCAAGTTACAGAAAATTGTTAGTAGCTAGGAAAGTACATACAACATGTTCAAGGTTAAAACTAACGATTTCCTATTCAGACAAAAGAACCATATGGTGTAAGCATGAACTTAGTCTAAAATCAGTGATATTTCCAATTCTGAATTCTTCAAACAGAAAGTGATGGTTTTGATTAGTTTAAAGGATAAAAGGCAAAGAAAGAACAGACTGTGAATTTAGAAACTATAGCACAGTGAATACAAAAAAAAATTGACTAACTTATTTCTCCCAAAATTTGATTTTTAGTAGAAAAAATGTTTCTGTTGATGCAGAATACATCACCTATAGCAGCTTTGCATGGAAAGAACCAATAAGAACATTAAGGCAGCCTAATTCATGCTTACCATTAAACAAGTTTTGCAGTAGGGAAAGGAACTTCCTTCTTTCAGAAGTATTGATTGAGGCATGTTCATTTCTTTCAATACTTTAGATGGTTATACTTGACACTCACAATAAAAAAGAAAAAGTAAAAAAGCCAAAGGTTTGGCTTTGAACTTTAAATAATGCAGAACTAAAGTGCACTTTTCACTTAGAATAAAGAAATCCAATCCTCTTATAAATCAGTGCTTAAATGTTTCAGAAATTACAGATAACAGAGAAGAGGGGGAAGAAATTTTTTTTAAAAAAAAGTGCTGTGATAATGGAGAATCCAAGAAAAAATAGAACTAAAAAAGAAAAAGTTAAAGTTTGATTCTCCCCTGTACTTTATAAAGAAAAAGCACTCTTTGCTAAAAGTACCCTGCATTCTCCTTAATTTAAAAGGAAGAACATAAATCATTGGTATTGATTTCTCATTTTTGCCACCTTATCTGTGGTCAGTGAATACTGCAGAAAAAGTTCATGATGGTTGAAGCACTGAAATATTAGAGGAACCAGATTCATACACGTACAATAACAAAGTATAATTAAAGGGTTGTAGATGGGTCAAGTATTGCACTAAGCAACTCAAAAGCAAACATATCTTAAGCATTTGAATGAAAACAACATGCTGATGCCTCCCACTTTAAGGTATGCAAAACAAAAAGTTTGGCAACCATCCAACATAAAACACTTTTATAATGTATAGATCATAACTAATTCTCCAGTTGCAAGCCAAAATATATATGTGGATCTATGAAGAAGGGAGATAGAAGAAACTTTTATAAGGACCAAGAACTAAATCTCTTAACAACTGAGGTAACCAAAAATGAACAAGCTTCCTAAGAGATGGTTTATTTTCCAATCTTCAATAATTGATAATGTCATGTGTTAAGTGTTTCAAGTTAGGGACTGCAAGTATTCAAATTGGAAAGGAAAGGAAGTGAGAGTTATTTACCTTTGTCTAAAATTCAGTGTCGGCACTCCAAAAAGACATTACAAAGAGAAGCATCATAGCACAATGATGAATGAGTAGGTGATATGAAATCATGGAGGTAAAGAAGAAAGCAAGTTTGTTTTATAAAGCATGATATCTTCCATTTTCTTGTGCATTTAACACTTGTATGACAGAAAACTTTATCACTATAACATTTGTATTATGAGTGAGGTTAATTTATATAAAGTTTACTTATTGCTACACAATATCGTTGGAGTTGGTCGCATCTGTGCATACTTAGCATTAAAGTGCTACCTTGTCAAGAGATTCATTCACACAAAACCAAAATAGAAAAAAAAAAAAGAATTAGCTGAGTAAAACCAAAAACTACTTTATACTTTGCTAAATTGACAGCAATAATGAGGAGTTTAATAGCAAAGCTTTTTATCTAACTAGTAGCAGCACATTGATTTCCACCTGTTGCTGATGAAAATGGCCAGACACAAAAGGAACAATGGTTGAGTAGATTTCACGGTATGAAAAGGAGTACCAAGGGTACATCAGTATAAATGAGGATTTGCTGACATGTCTTTGAGATATGACAACTGAGAGATGGTAGATATATATGTATATATAGTGGTAGAGTATTAACTAACCCATTACTGCATGATTATTACTATCAATAAGACACAGATAATATTAACTATTCTTCTATCTACAGTAAAAACTTTTAGAATTTTCAACAAATATATTTTTAGCAAGTACTATTTGCCAAAACTTGCATGATTGACATAATTGCATGTTCTGAACTGATATCCTATCCAACATCAAAATCCACCACAATGGTCCCCATGATGAGGATTAAAATGAGAGTTTCACCATGATGGCCACTTTATATAATATTGCACCACTAATAACTTGTACTCATAATGATCTTGTATTAGTGAAGGGGCCTTTGTTGACTGACTTCTTAATTGTTATCATAATAATCTAATCTATTTTGATGCTTTACTTAGTTGTCATGTTCCAAAGTGTTTGCTATTGTGGTTTGACCTGAGAGGAATAAAAAGAAGACGACCAGTCATGAGCTACAAGAAACATAGATAAAGGTGATGAAAAGATACTGAGCATTATATAAATTGGGTATGTTAATTGAGAGGACTAGAGCATAATGATGGGGCCAAGGGTGTAATGAGTTAACACATAAAAGCACTAAGAAGGGTGGTTGGCTGTTACAGAGCACTTGTTGAAATCCTTCCTCCCTTCCCACACTGATGTAATGTCAATGCACATTGGCTAGGTGAGCTGTCACACGCAAACTCATCATGTCAACATTTACCATCATTCTGACACTTTCTCCATTTGGAACTCTGATAGATGGTTACTTATTATGACAGTACAAGTTTTTCGAAACTGATCAATCATTTGTATTGTATGTGTGAATTGTTATCAATGTGTTTTGTGGAGTTGCTTTCCTAGTCTACAACACCAGCTATTAAGTTAAACATCATATATAGTATTATACTCCCTCCATCCAATATTATAATGTAACACTTTCATATTTAAATATCTTCTTAATTGGTTTTGCTCTAATTTTCCTAGATATAAAAAGTTGACTTCCAAGAAGCCTTGTACAAGCGAGGAAATCAGCTGAATTATTTAACCATCAATTCTCTACTTATAAGCTAACAAAAATGAGGATAAAAAAACAGATTAGTTTTCATATAAATCTAGTAATCTATATTTCTTCACCACACCTATGCAAAACTAATGTCATAAACCTCAACAGAAAGTACAATCTCAAGGGGCTATTATAGAAAATGAATTATAAAGTCACTTTGAAATTATTATATATGAAACAAAGTGCCTAATTAATATATATAAAACATGTACGGCATACTGATCAGTCACATAGCGACAGGCGCGGCTCTCTTAAATCCTAACAAAGGGTGGCATTCAATGTCAGTGTGCCACTCCATGTGCTTGCAATGCTTTCATCTACCTATTAGTCTCTGTCTCAAAACATAATATGAAAAACGGTGCTACACACAAAAAAGGGAAAAATGAGCATTCACCTTCACCTTCCTCTTACTAGAGTCAGAAGAAGTACCTGGTGTTGTGTTTGCCAATTACCAGCAAAACAGTAATGTAACACTTATTTTACTTGGCAACTTTCAACAACAGCAATCACTTGTAAGCCACCAGCCAGGACACTCAAAATACTTTTGGAATTGCAAGAAAACAAAGCTAGTTTCAACGGGAAGGGGACATGGGGTCAAAATTTAGGTCCCTGAAATGACATCCAATGGTGGAAGATAGTAACCATAATACAGACAGGATGGTAATACATTTAGGATTAAGATAAGGTATAATATTGAAACCCAACAAAAAATCCATGTGATCGGTGATCTCTGTCAGCTTTATTTTATTTTTTTTCAACTTTGGTTCAGATAAAATTGGCCATTTGTGGCACAAGGTGCTCTAGACCTTGGGGGGAAACTCAAATTGATACAAAACAAATGAGTTCTAAACAACAAAAACAAGTCCTGCAAAGTTAAAATTGGAAGAGAAATGCAGTGAATGACAGTTACTGGGTTCCACTATTTTCGAGCTTCTCAACTTCTTCGCGGTGCTTTCTTTCGGCCTCCTGTTGTTGTCTTTCTTCATCTTGCTTTTCCTCTATCTCGTCGAGGTCATCAAACTCTTTGGTTGCAGCCATGGCTTTCACCACAGGGTCTCTAAGCTCAGCTATCAGGCCCCCACCAATCCTGTATTCTTCCTCATTCCCAACTAGAAACAATCGCTGGTCTGGTCCAGAAGCCATTGGAACATCAATAGCCAGCAGCTTCATATCATACTGCGTATGAAGATTACAGCAAAGGCTAAGTAAGCAAACCTGAAGCATCAATTATCACTCTGCACTTTGTATTAATCTTTCTCTTGGGGACTCTTGCTTATATCATTCCAACATAATAACAAATCAACACATACGAATTTCCCATGAAAATAATCTTGGGCTTAACAAATCTCAGACATGGAGCAACAAAATAAGCTAAATAGTATGATGTTGAGACTTAAGATTGAAAAGAAAATAGGATACATATCAATATATAAGACTAAAATTCTGTGAAGTGACCTAATTGTATAAACAGAGGATATTAGATCTACCTGGCCCTTCTTTTTCTTAACTTCAACACTGACGAGACCTTTTCTCTCAGAACCTCTTATGGGGAAAATCAGAAAACACCGTCGGCTCCTAAAACTTGGCTTTAACTTCTTTAATGTAATCCCACCCCCTGACATCACATAGGCTCTTAAATCAGTTCCTGAAAGCGGGGCACCCATAACTTCAAGAATCCCAGCAGATGTGTTAAGTCTTCTCATGGCCATTCTATAAACTCTATCAGGATTGATTATAATTCTTGAGCGGATATACAAGCCCTTAAAGATGCAATATGAACAGAATGATTAGGTAATGATCGACATGTTAATGCATGAATGAATAACAGAATAGAGAGTTTTCACAAGCAGTAGTCTACATATAATGAGAACGGAAGATGACATTTCTGATCCTGACCTATATAAAACTTCATTCAGCAATCAGCAATTAGCAATATACTATCACAATGCACATCAAGCAAATTATAATCAGATTGAATGATAAACTTCATGCACAAATGACTATTCAACAGAAGAGGTTCCAGTTCAATAATTCGAGACAATGGTTCAGAAATTGCAGAGCACAACAACACGGCATTTATCTGCTGACTACATATCGTGGGCAAAATCGTGAACCCTAATCATCTATACAACAAACACTAGCAGCACAACACTGATACCACCAAACAATATAAGCAAATATTGCAGAAAAATTTAGTGATCAAAGTAATATATTGCTAATCCTAATGCCAATCTCACTCCTAATATAATAATCCATGATCCCAAGACCCAAGTTCCAACTATCTCAATAAGCGCAGACAACATAGCAATATCTTCTCAAATTCACATCATCAATTGATTGAACTACAAGCACAGTTTCTCAAATATGGTGTATTTCAGCTCCTCAATGTAGTGTAACAGACTTGCGAGGAAACATATAAGGAAGACAAACTGAAGGAACTTACAGAAAGAGTAACGATAGCGGATGAAAGGGCAAGGAATCCATACTTGGCCATGCCTTCAGAGAACCCAATGAAGGTGTTAGCGATCCCAAACATAATCCTCCAAAGCACAGCACAAAGCACAACTCCACCAGCACCCAACAGGAACAACTTATACCGCTTGAAGAACGCCTCAATCTGCAACCCAACGGCCTCGCCGTACCGAGAGAAAGCAGAGCCGACAGCCGCCGCAGGCTTCTCCAGAATCTTCTTCGCAAAGCTTCCGGCGTTGCCACCGAGATTGGGCGACTTCGAGGAGAGGAATCGCACGGCACCGATTGCGTAGCAGTTTCCGCCAGTTTTAGGGATTGTGCAGGGAAGGCGAGAGATGGTAGAGGATGAGTAGAATTTGGGTGTACGGAGAAGGAAAAGGAGGCGAGTGTGGTCATCCGATGAAGCGGGGAATCGGGAGAAGAAGGAGCCACTGGGTTTGGCACCAAATGAGCTTGAAGAAGAGTAGTGAAGAGGGGAGGAGGAGGAGGTGGTGGTGGTGCGGTGGTATTTGACTCCGAAATGTGGCCGGAGCAGACCTTTTAAGACTCTTTGCGAACAAGGCCTTGACATTTGCATTTGCTCTTCTTTCTCAGAAACCCAACAACAACAACAATAACACACCAACAAACAGTGACTAACGTTATTACTTGCTTGCTGGTGAAGACAAGGACAGACCTCACAATGATTTTGTTATACAGTCTCATTTCAATTTATCCAAACCTGAACCTGGTTCTATTCTTCTTTATTTATTTATTTATTTATTTTTTTTTGGCTACCTGAACGTGGTTCTATAACTTGGTATTTATGAAAAAAGAATTCAAGATTCTTGTCCTTAAAATGCTACATGGATTATGGATTATGTGGTCTCGTTCAAACTATTAATTTCTTCATTATAATGTAATTTTCAAGTTATTACCATACATGTACCGATGTACGTGACAATTAAAGTAAATGATTCAAGAGTTATGGAACTTCTTATGTGAGAAAATATGATGAATAGGTGCAAAAGAATTTCCTAGTGTTTATATAACTTTTCAGTATGTACCAAAAAAATCATATACCTTTTTAACTTGATCAATGCCTATTCATCTTGTTTATTTCTTCTTCCACCATTCCAATTCTTCTATTTTTAATGAATGTCATTTAACATTTACAAGTCTTCACCGAACCTGGAATGTATCGCAGCTCGACACTGAGTTGGCAATGGGCTAATGGCTGTGCGAAGACCGTCATATGATTATCATCATCATGGCTTTGGCTTGAAATCAGGGTTCATGTGTTACAAAATAGGACATGCAGAAAAGATGGGCACTTGAGATAACATTGTTACTACTTTGAAAAACAATATTACCCATAATTCATCAGTAACTTCCACTTTCCAATAAAGATCGTAACATTGTGCTTGTTAAAATCATCAACCCTCAGAAATGTAGTAGACTAGGAAATTAAGTTCTGGACGAGAAGAAACATAGACCTTGTAACACGCCACAAACGACTAGCATTACATATGCTTCTCACGCTGCTGGGCCCTGTTCACTTTAAATTGCTTCAATTTAGGACCTCATTGCCACGTTGTACAAGAAAAACAAAATACTAAATGATTAGCGCATACCAAAGATTAGCGCAAAATACAAAATGAATCATGCGAATATCAATCGGAAAAGGAGTTTAAACAAAAAATTACATTCATTGATTCGTTCCATTCAAGTTGTTTTGCAAGAAAAACTAAAACAAAATCATCATAGTTTTGACAACAGTAAGACCATAACAAATAGGAAACAAAAACCGAGTCTTGCATAGCATAAAATATTTTGGTCCACAGACTACTATTTCAAAGTAACAGACAGTCTCTAAGCAGAAGCGGCTGACAAAAATGCTCTTCCAGGTTGACGGTTAGACAATGGTCCATGGCACCCAAGAAGCTACAAAACCGAAACAAGGAACATGTAAATTATAATGTCAAATAGATAAGCTAACAACAACATAAAACAATAAAGCAATTAAATGCAAGAGGAAAATTTTTAAGCAGAAACAGTCTCCAATCAAATCCAAGTTCGTTAGATATATGCATAAACAGAAGTGTGTGATTGAGTTTCAGATATGATATGGTGTAAAATAAAATAGACATGCAGATTCACAATACCTTTGCATTCACACCATCGGGCATAATCCTGTTCTCGGACTTGTATTTGAGATAATCAGTTCTGTTAAACTTGGTGAAACCCCTGTGTAAAAAATTGAAACAAAACAAACTGTTAATACAAAACAGAAAGAATCTAAATAAGTCTTCAATACATACCACTTCCTGCTAGTATTCATGTTCAGAATAAAAGTAACTGCAACACATACCACTTCCTGCTAACAATGATCTTTTGGCGACCAGGGAACTTGAACTTAGCACGACGGAGGGCCTCTTGTGCGTGATGGCTGTTGCTATCCTTGCAGCGGACAGAAAGAAGGACCTGACCAATGGCAACTCTAGCACAGGTACCCTGTGGTTTTCCAAAAGCACCCCTCATTCCAGTCTGGAGCCTATCAGCTCCAGCACATGAAAGCATCTTGTTGATCCTAAGAACATGGAATGGATGTACCCTGACTCTCAAGTGGAATGCATCCTTTCCAGCAAATTTGGCCATGTACTTGTTGCAAGCAATACGGGCAGCCTCCAATGCTTCACTTGAAACGTTTTCCTTCTCCCAACTAACCAAATGGACGCAGAAAGGAAACTCATCAACACCCTTCTTCTTCATACCAACATCATAAATCCTGATCTTAGGATCAGGCACACCACGGCAAAACCGTGATTTGGGGTATGGCTTATTCTTAATCTGACGGTAACATCTTGCCGGTCCTATAATCATACACCATTCAACATTACCATATGCCATGGATAGTGCAAACAAAAAACTAGGCAACAACAATTCAATAAACAGAATAATTTCAGAAATTACATGAAACATAGTCATGCAAAAGAATTTACACCATTTAACCATCATTCATAACCTACAAGAAAATGCAATATATAACATTCACATCCATCCCATTTTCTGCAAGCAAGCTAAAGATATTTCAAGATACCACAAGAACAGCTAAAATAATCTTAATTACTAGTCGTCTTTATCTACAAACTTCAAAACATAGCTGCACAAAGAGTATGTCATTCAAGAAAGCTCAAGAAAAGAAATCTACGTGGTTAACCTTTTCAAAACGATTACGGCGTCTATATCAAGAACATAAATGAAAAAAGAAAACCAAGAAAAACAAGAAAGATCCGAACCAGACAGCAATTACGAAATCATTGACTCGTTCTATGGTAAATGAAACGAATAATTATCATTACGGGAAGGGGGGATTCATGAAAAATCAACAAAGATGATATGGATAACACGGATTCAAAGCAACAAACGGAGAATAGATCGAAAATTGAGGAGAGGGTTTAGATGCGTACTTCTCCCCATTGCGATTTCTGTCTCCGCAACGCGTTGGGTTCAGGCTTGGCTGTGCTTTGCGCGAAAATCAGAAACCCTAAAAGGCTCTTATATACTGATACGTCGCCTCCCCTTGGGCTTTTCTGGACAGGTTTTGTTTCGAGCTATGATGACCGTTTTTATTGGCGGGATTTGGGCCCAATCTTCAAATGGGCTTTAACCTAATGAGTCAAAAACGTAAATAATGAACTCGACCAAAAATCTATAAAAACGTGTCTGCCAAAAATATATATATTGTAACATTGGACAAAAAAAAATATTTAAGGATCCTTAAGTATTTCTTACATTTTAAGAAAATAATAAATAACAAAAAACATTAAAAAAATATATGAAATATTTATTTTATTATATTTACATTTCAATTAAATGTTTGTGATTATTTGTGATGCATTTCCTTTGTAATATTCAATTCACATGTTACCGCATTGATACATACCTCAAATTATCAAAGAAAAAAATAGCAAATTTTACTTTGTTACAATGGATAATATACTTTTCAGAGTGTAAGTATTTAACTATTGGTTTACATGTACATTATTACTTGTGATTAATTTATCTGGAATTTTATAGGTAATTATTCAATAGTTATTTATCCTAGCATTAATCTTATAATGTAAGTACATTATTTTAAATTAAGCTAAAACTTTAATTAATCAGTGATGAAAGAAAATAAGTTGCACGTGTTATAATAATACACATGATTGTACAAACATTGTATATGTATATGCACAAGTCTAACATTGTATATGGAATGTACATGTCGAAAATAAAATTTACATAATATTGAGATTATGCACCACCCATATATGTATATGTATATATATTTTGTGGTCCATTCCATTACCATTACCATTACATTGTGTTGTCTGGTCTGATGCTCCCCAGTCCCCACCATAATTCAAAAAATTGCACATTGATAATCAACTAATTAATAATTATCTCTTGTTGTGTGCTAGAGCCTAGATAGATAGAGGTATAGTTACCTTGGGGGTCGAATGAAGAAATGTAGTTGAAGTTGGGAAGCAACTAGTTATGTACGAAAACATTAGATCCCAATGGGAAAGGAAAGTTGAGAGTTATGAAGGGAGTAGTGGTCGTGGAGCACAGTGCATGTGGTGGGTTAGCTTAGCTGGTACATACATGCATACTCTGACACTAGAGACAGAGTTATGTTATGATATCGATATTTTTGATGATGGGAATATAAGACTACTAGGAAAAAGCACAACTGAATAAAACCATGCCATATATAGCTAGCTGGCTGGCTGGCTCGCTGACTGGTCTCCATGAATTCGAAAAAGAGTCATCTTATCTGTATTTTGTAGGAACTTCTTTTTAGTTTTTGTATTCATAAGTGCAGAGCGAATTTTATTCAAATTAAATTTATATTTCATATAATAATAAATAAAATGTTGGTTAATGAGAGAAAAAATATATTTATATGAAAACAAATCAATATATATATACACCAGCTAAGGAGGAACTTTAATGAGTTTATGTTATCTGCCTAAACAGAAGAGAGTTCTATAGAAGAGAGTTTATGTGTCAACTATATATATATACGTTTTTTCATTCTTGAAAGCATATTACATCTCAAAATAAGAACGAATTACATAAAGACAAGAATAATTAACTATGAAGGTTCTAGGTATGGTTGTTGGGACTAGCTATATTAAAAGAAAAAGACGAAAGACGATTTTTTTTTGGAACTCTTCATAATTCATATAACAATTTTATCTCAAGTATGTTAAATACATTATTCATCCCATAGTGAATTAATAAAAAAATAATCATTGCCAATTTATTCTAATTTCCTTCCCTCATTTTTTCTTTCTCGATCATAACCAAGTTGCAACTAATTAAGATAACAAATAAATCAAGTTAAAATAAATAAATAGAAGTTGTCAGAAAATGAATTCTCAATCATTTAATTTTTAATCAGTGAGAGTCTAATTAATTAAATTATTGGTTGGATTGATATCTGAAATTAAAAATATTTTAGCACAACCTTCAACTTATTTAATCACGTTCATAAATTTAGGTTTGTACATGGAACAGTATGATCGATAAGGATGTTATGCTGTCGGTTGTCCTCAAATGTATAATATAATATATCCAGAACAGTCTTGAAAGCAACACAGCTAGCATTTTGCTAGATCAACTCATGTTTATCACACCATTTATTAATTTAGAGAACAAGTTCAATTTATGGGTACTAACAATATAAAATTATTTCATATAATTACTTCATTAAAATTACGATGAATTGTTGTGATAAAGTGAATATTTATTTTATGTAAAGAATTATCACTTTAATTGAATCATATCGGTTGATGTTGTAAAACTTTTATGAAAGAGATTAATTAAGTAAAGAAATCTAAGGTTTAGAAATTATAAGGAGTACACAAATTTATTTTCTGAAAATAAAAAAATAAAATAAGGAAAGAATTACTGTAGCATTACACTGAGCTTTGTTTCTTAAGCATTGCTAGTAGAAAAAAAAACCAACCAAAACAGTCAATAAATAGGAATTTGGATCACAATTTTCTGGACTATTAAAAATATACTAATGATTAAAAGTATTATTTAGATCATAAAATATTAAATAGACGGATTGTTTTGCTGATTTTTTGTTGTATCCCAGCATTTGTGTTGTTTCTTTGGATATTCACTTTCCTGTTTCTGAGTCTCGTGGGGACAACGACCCCTTATATATGTCTGCATCTTTTCCTATTTCGAAATAAAAAAATAAAATAAAGTAAAAACAAGAATAATAATATAAATAAATAAATCTTAAATTATTGGCCACTTGTTTGCTTAGCTGCTTGCAAGTCTCTTTCTTTCTTTATAACCCTCGTTTTCCTTCTTCTGCTGCTCAGCGCAGATATCCATAAATAAAAACATTACCAGAGTTAGGGTTTCTATTCTGGCTCAACCTACCTAGCTAGCTACCCATAGCCATGCCTTTCACCTTCCTTCCTTCTCTGTTCTCTGTCCCAGTCTCCTCAGCTTCATTTTCCTATTATTACTACTCATCCAACTCCAAGTTCGTTGTTTTTTCCATTCTCTCATCCAATCTTTAATTAATTCTTTAATTAGTATTTGAAACAAACAATTGCAGTGTGGTCGTCATCATCATATATCTCTATCTTCTTAATTAGATTAATCTTCTTTTCTTTTTATACATCCTCTTCACTGATCCTATTCAAATTAGGGTTTCCTGAATTGATGGATCTATGCTACTGCTTTGTATTTGATTTAGATTTTTGGAATATTCATAGTATATATATATATATAGCTTAATATGTTGTTGGTTATATACATGGTACCAATTTAGTTAATTAATTTTTATGAAAATACTGTTAAAGTGCAACTTTATATATATATATATATCTGAATTTGTAAACTTGCATGGATATTTAAAAGGATTGATTTGGTTTTATTTGTCTGCGCTAGCTAGCTAGCTCTGCTTTGTTGAATTTGTACGACTCTGATTCCGTCCTTGTTGCTAATTGAGCTCATGATCTGCCCTTGCTTTCTACTTTTTGAGTTTTCTTAATTTTAGTTTGAGATTATTTATTGTTTTGTGTGTGCCGGCATACATATATACACACATACACACCCACACAAAATGCTTTTCAGTTTTTTCCATCTTCTTCTCAGTTTGATGGTTTTTGAAAAAATTACATTGGACTTAGATCTTTCAGATCAGGAAGAAATTACAATTGAAGTTATGATGACTTCATTTAAATTAATCTGTGTATATATATATATATATATATATTTCGTCTGATTTGCAACTTTCATTGCTTTATTTTACAAAATCCGGAATACACATAATTTGAATTATTCAATAATAATCTCTATTAATTATCATTTGGAGTATAATCCTTTAATTTATTAATTTAATTTGTTACTGTACTCACTCGATCGGTTGCCATATGTATATCTGTATGTTCCTTTGCTGCAATGAAGTTTAATTAGTTAATTTAACTGTTATCAAATAGCTTTCAAGACAATGATTTAATTAGGCTTATTTTGGGTATCACAAAACCCCTAATCTCATAAATATATATATATATATACATATACATATGTATGTGATCGTGATCTCATATGTGTGTATGTATGTAGGTATGAGGGGGAGAGTAAGTAAGAAGATGGAGTGAAGGAGCTTCCATCAGTCCAGTCATGGATATTAAAGGGTTGCTGAAGTAACTGCTGACTCATTCATACACTTTCAGCAGAGTTGAAAGAGAGAGAGAGGCCTCATCATCATATATATATATATATATATATATATATATATATATATTATCATATCATATCATTTAGACATTTACTACTACTACTGCTGTAAATTGTGTGAATGAAGCGGGAGATATTTTGCATCCCTCTTTCTCTGTGCTTGGACTGAAGGGGAGCTCCTTCTTTCTCTATCTATCTCTCTTTAATTTTCTTCTAAACATAAATAAAGGCAGCTGATATATAGATGAGGAGGTGTTTGTAAGTGTCAATAATGTTCACAAAAAAAGACTTTTGCCAGAGGCTTTAGCAAACACATCAATATGGTGCTCATGAGTTTTAATAGCTGCATGCCCCACTTTGTACTTTTTTCACTTGGCAGGCAAAAATCATCATGTCCACCTCATACGCGGTAATTATTTTGTTTTCCTCAAACTGCTTCAGATGATGTTCATCACATTTATATGATGCCACAAATAAATTATATCATATATATTCTACAAATCTTCCAATACATCATCTAATGATAATGCCTTGAAATTTTAGAAAATAGTCGAACTTTTTTATTTTTTGTTTACTCTATATGACTTTGTAGGATTTATCTTTAGATTTATATTGCATAACATACTTTTCAGGAAGCAGATCGATCAATATAATGCTGTGCTGTGTGTGCTATATATATATATACAAACACAAGCATCGCTTCTCTTTTTTCTCTCAATATAGAGTTCCTTTTTTTGGGAGCTGGAAAATCAAGCTTGGGTCATCATAATGAGTCTAGCTGTTCATTTATCCTTTTCAGTATAAAACTGAACTACAAGTTGCAGGTATCATCTGAATTATTTTCCATGTCCATATTAATTATTATTTACTGCACTACAAATAATAATAATAATAATTACTTGCTGATCGATCAATATAGAAATCATATATATGAGGAGCTTAGTTTTCTATATATAGCCAAATTCATTAACAGAGTAAGGTGCACGTGTTATGTATGTTGTCGTAGAATGTTTAATTCCTGATGAATATAATCAGGATCTAATTAGGAAGAGAGAGTATAATATTGATAATTGATAAATATATATTATTCAAGTACAAATACTCATCAGTAGAAGGGAGATTGAAGCAGAAGAAAATCTTACTATCATAATTAGATACATGCAAGTACAAAGAATCAGTGACTATATATGGATAGATATATATATAAATTTTATTTTTATATAGTTCTTATCAAGAGTATGTACTCCACTTCTTTTCTTTCATTTCCGATGCATGTTATTGTTTACTACTCTAATAGCGATGTGCTTTCCTTATCTGACACATACAAAGTAACCTGATCGATGCAACTATTTAATTGACATCGATTTTGATTTCCCTCTACTTTCGACAATTTGCAGTTATCTAGTTTCAATAAGTCATGTATATGTTTGAGCAAAAAAATTTATATGTTACTTATAACTATACTTATCTCAATTCGTATAGTATATTCTCATCATGTATAAAACTTTTACAAGTACACACTTCACTGTTTTCTCACTAATTATATTATTTCATACTATATATATAAATTTACGTGATTTTATGTTTTAATTTTCGTAATTTAAGTAAGACTTGATGGTCCTAATTTATTACTTTTACTCTAATTTTTCTCGCTTGATATGTTTTTTATACGAGGACGTATCTACTGTGAATGTGAAGTCTAAATTTAGACGGTATAACTGTGCATGATTGATTAAGAATAATTAAGATTAAAAGATTTTAAAATCGATTTCATTTTCATTGACATTGCTCGTATTGATTTTGGTTCTAATTTTCTGACAGATTATGTCTTTTTGTCTAGCAATGTATGTATGTCATATATATAAAATATGGAATAATGGTGTTATTTCGGTATCCAAATTCCAAAAAATGGAGGTCCATATATTTATGGATGTCCATGGAAATTAATCATATTCAAAAAGTGAAAAATGAGTTGGAGAACGTGTAACTATGAGTTCCATATAATTAAAAAGAGTATTAGCTAGATTGAATATATCTCTATAAAATAACTACATAACAAGAGATATAAAATATGATTAATTCTCTGTCAAATGAGTTTAGTTTGGGTTCAATATATGTGGCCTGGAAATTGGAACTGACAGGGGGTCCAGAATCCTGGTGTGGAATGCTTAAAAGCTGTAACTCTGTTTTCTTCAAGTGGACTTTGAATTGAATCAATGTGTGCATGTAAATGTGTAGTAGTGTGCAGAGTGTGTATGACTCGTTAAATTAATATAATAGACTCAAATCTCAAGAACTACTGCATTGCATTGCATGCCTATCATCATATGACACTGATATTTCCAATCAGAAGGAATCACTGACGACTGTCGTCAGACAGTAATTTTATGGGAAATGATAGATATATAGTCATTGATGCATGCGCGGGTATTATTTTTATTTTCTTTTGTTTGTTTAACCGAGCCATACATAGAAGAATAGTTATGCTGAGAAATAAAAAGGTGCTAATAACTTCTACTAGTATTTGAGTATTTGAGATATAGTAATTACATCATTATATATCGTTTTGTTTTAGTATAAGCAATAATGGATGTGGTAAAATTAAAGATGGATGGCAGGAATATAATGAAGTCTATGGCCAGCTGGAGCCTCATTGCTCATGCTAAAAAGTGCATGCCTGATCCGACAAGGGATCATGGAGGTCTTGCAACCAGCCTTAGCCTGGACAGAGAAGAATACTACTACATTCTGCTCTTACCTTAATATTGTACATTATTTATTTCTTCATATATATCAATTTTATAACTTTTTACTAACTCCTAATTTCAAGAATTCTAATTTCAAGATTGAATCCACTTTTATTTATCATGAATCTTGATATATATCTCATTAATATTGAATATTAAATATTAATATATGTTTATCGTACAACAGAAATACGTTGAATGAGCATCCAACATGTGTTATATATAAAACATATAAGACGTAATATGTGTTATACTTGTGCTATACATATAGCACACATTACGTTTTATGTATAACATACGTTGGGATGTTCATTGAACATATTTCTATTGTACGATGTTAATATATATAACATTTACTACTCTATTATTAATGCAGTTGAACTGAGGCCTTAATTAAGACTTGGATAGTTGAATTGTCATGAACCCGTTCTCCTCGCTCGCTCATCTTTGATAGCATTACTTATCATCATGTTTCTTCTTTTTCTAATGAGTTCTGATAATAGTAGACAAATCGGAGTGTCTCATATTCAATTTTTTTAATCCACATTAGATTTTCACAGAATTATTTTTAAAATAATTAAAGTTGAAAGAATTATTTTTTAAATAATTGATAAAAAAAATGATTTGTATTTAGAAAATATGTTAAAAATGAAAATTTGAGAGAGTTGTTTAGATATTAAAAGTAAAAAACAATATTTTAATTTTTATTAAAATCAGTTATTTTTAAAGTTAAACACTTATATTAAAAGTGTAAATACAAAACATATATTACTTTTTCTGAATCTAATTTTTTTCACCTCAATGGGAATTTTTTGATCTTTTTCATAACCAAAAACAAAATGCAGTGATTTAACCCTCGTTCTTTGCATACATTTCAACTCTTCCTCCTGTACAGCATTTTCAGATTTTCCCCATGCTGCGAATTTACTTTTCGATATCAATTCAGTCATTGAGTTTCAAATGTATGCATCAATATACATTCTCCTAAAAAAAAGTAGTTTATCGATTGGTCGCTCCATTAACAATAACGAAAAAAGGAGTGATATTTACGTATTTCTATCTCATACACGCATACTTCTGTTCACAAAACACACATATATCACTTTTTTATTTTCTCAAATTGTTTTTCCTACCTCACTCCTTTCACAACATGATAGGTGTACTATAAGTATATAACGATCATTTCCCATAAATTATCATCATGATGAGCTAGACTGGTTGATGCATTAACGATATAAATCTTATCAATGACCCTTTAAATAGTAGATGTCAGTTATAATTAAAGTCTTCGATAATATATATGATTGGATAGTAATTTGAAGAATTAAAGTTCTTAAATTATGTTGTTATTAAGAATGAGAGGTGATATTTTTCATGGGTTAATATACCAAAATTAAATCTAAAAGTATTTTATATTTAATATTTATTTATATTAAAATCTAAAATGTATATAATTAAATCATAGTTAATAGTAATTATTTATACTTATTTTAGAGGAATTTTTCCGATAGCCTATAAAGTCAAAGGATACTAATATCTTTAGATATCTTATAAAAATTTGATATATGTTCAACTAACTTAAAATGTTAATTTATATTTATGGAATTCATAAGTAAATCATATAAGCTGATTTTATACGACACGAAGCAATTCCTTAGTGATACACTCAGAGTACTTTGCCAAAACCTTACATGAATTTGGGATCCCTAAGAATTCCTGATAGAATAAATTTAGGGTGAAGTATAAAAAGAAATACGAAAGATTTTGTCGTTGATAAATTCAACTATTAAATATGTTTTTGACAAAATAATCCACGAAAGATTGTTTAAGTGTGACAAAATGCTCCAGTTATGTGATAAAATGTCTTTTCACTCGATCTCACGATTGGTGCATTTTGTCACACTTAAATAATCATTTTATGGTTATTTTATCAAAAACATATTTAATGGTTGAATTTGTCAGCGACCAAATCTTTCGTGTTCCTTTTTGGTACTTCACCCATAAATCTATATATAAATACTAAAAAATAGTTTAACTTTAATGCACGTGTATAAATATTTTATATTGTTATTCAATTAAATATTTATTTGTATAATTTTTTAAATAACAGAAGAAAAAATATGATTAACATAATATCATATGATTAGATTATTGTGTAAAAAAATTATATGAGTATTGCTTGAAACACAATAAAAAACCAGTCAAAACAGCCAACAATAGGAAATTGTGTCTAAATCACTCAGCCCATTAAAAAAATACACATAATCAATAATGCTATTTGGACCAAAAGCATTTATGAAACACAAATGCTTGGAGTACAACAAAAAAACCAGCCCAAACAGTCAATAAAGCTCATTTAACACTTTATGACCCAAATAACACTTTTAGTCATGAGTTTATTTTTAATGGGTTAGGTGATTGTGACTTAAATTCCTATTTATTGACTATTTTCACTGAATTTTTTTTTTTGCCCCTCTATCCATACTTTTTTTAAATTATATTTGTTAAAATTAGTTAAAAAGAGACAGCAGAAAAGACAAACTTGAATAACAAACGAAGACGGCCAGCTCACGGGAAAAGGGCTGAGAAAGAAAGAAAGTAAGAAACATAGATATGTCGTCTTCATCACGTTCACCTCTTTCTTTGAATTCAATTCCTTTATTCTGATCCCGAATTCTTCGCCGCCGGTAACACATCAAACCCACATTCCGTTAATCCATCACACACCCCATTACTTCCAATTTTCAATTTTCTCCGCTTTTCAATTCGATTTTCCCAAACCCGAATGAACCCTTCCGCTTCATAATTTCGCCGATTTTGACTGCTCCACATGTAATTTCTCGTCAATTAATTCTTGGGTTCCTTGTTTTCGGAGTTAGGATTGCATCTTTTTATTTTTGTACTATTGATTGTGAATTTTGATACTTAATGATCACGGGGCATATGTGTAGGTGGGCATGATGAGGTGGATATTCTTTGCTGGGAAGACTGAGAATTTGCTCCAAGTTTGAGTGACAGCGTTCGTTCCCCTGGTATTCTCTTTTTCTCAATCGCATTTATACCTTCTTTTTGGCCTTATCAAGAAACTTGTATGATTACGATGCATTTTATTGGTTGACACTAGTAATGGGTATCTTCCTTAGCTTGGAATAGTTACAGCTTAGCTGCATGATGTTGGTTTCTTACAAACCTATAAATGGGAGGTTGGAAGTAACAGTGACTGGTCATAAACAAAGAAGGCTAAGAATAAATTCTGTTATCAGCTTAAGTTTTGTGATTGGAAGGTTGATCTTTTTTTTATTCATAGTGAGGTTGCTTTTACACTAATGTTTAAACTGCTTTCTCCATATAACTTTAATGGTAAATTCGTTTGATCTTTGAACTTGCAATTGCAAGCATTGCAGATTGTGATCAATGATTTGTTTCAGGCAATATCAATGTAACTTTTGGTGTCTGTTATGACAGAAATCACCTTGAGGAACTTCATTTCTATACCTTGGTCAACCGAGGTTGTTGAGTGTAGCAAATGCTGGCAGGTGGTGCCCCTTCATCTCGTACGAGTTCATTTGTTCCATCATCTCAAGGAATATTTCCACCTTCAATGATTGCAAATTGTGAGTCCCCTAATGTTGGGGCCTCAGCCTCTTCTTCTTTTCTCGGGCCTGATGCAGCAGATATGAATAAAAGTGATGAAACAGACTTACTCTCAATATCATGGAATCAAGACTGTGGTTGCTTTGCTGCTGGTACAAGTCATGGTTTTCGTATCTACAATTGTGAACCTTTCAAAGAAACTTTCAGACGTGATTTAAAAAGCGGCGGTTTTAAAATTGTAGAGATGCTTTTCCGCTGCAATATTCTAGCTCTTGTTGGTTCTGCAGCTAATTCCCATTACCCACCCAATAAAGTTTTGATTTGGGATGATCATCAGAGCAGGTGCATTGGTGAATTTACATTTAGGTCTGAAGTTCGAGGAGTGAAGTTAAGACGTGATCGAATTGTAGTTGTCCTCGAGCACAAGATATATGTATATAACTTTGTGGATCTGAAGCTTCTTCACCAGATTGAGACTCTGGCAAATCCTAGGGGGTTGTGTTGTCTTTCACACAATTCAAATACATTTGTTTTGGCTTGTCCAGGTCTTAGCAAAGGACAGGTCCGAGTTGAACATTTTGGACTAAATGTGACCAAATCAATCAATGCTCATGATTCTCAAATTGCATGCGCCACTTTGACAATGGATGGACTCCTCCTTGCAACTGCTAGTGTAAAGGGGACTTTGATTAGAATCTTCAATACAATGGATGGGTCTCGTTTACAAGAAGTAGGATACTGCACAATGGATTCAATTATTGTGATAATCATTATCATATCTAACTTCATGTTCTGTATTTTACTTTTCTTCCTTTTTTTGTTTATAGGCATGTTCGCATAGTATAAGATGGATTGACTGTAAAAATGATTTTTCCCCCCCATGTTCTATCATTCATTTTCTCTTTCTTGTAGGTAAGAAGAGGGGCAGATAGAGCTGAAATAAACAGTATTGCTCTGTCTCCAAATGTGCAGTGGTTGGCAGCATCAAGTGATAAAGGCACTGTTCATATATTCAACTTAAAAGTGAGAGTGGGTGGGGAGGATAGTGTGACTCATCCCAGCACTCCTCAAGGGTCTGTACTATTTCATCAGAATTCTTCAACTTCTTTAGAACCCTTCATTTCTCCAAATACTGGTGCCAATCCGAATTCATCATTATCTTTCATGAGAGGTAAAGTAGACTTTCTCAAGTATACAGGCGCTTGGAATTATCATAATTTGGAGTTTCAATAATTTTGTCCAGTTGATCTATTCAAATACTTCTCGACGAGCTACATTTCGTGTGTGTGTGTGTGTTTTAAATGGTAGTTTATAGGTCTTTATATATAGAGTGAAAAAAACTTGATGGCATCACGTGATTTTCATCCTATCTACTATTTGATGTCTCCTTTTTTTGTGTAGAGTGCTAGGTTTTAAGTGTAATAGCACTTATAAAAACATATAACCCCCTCCCGAGTATGAGTTTGTTATGCTTGTCTGGCCTGTTCTAAAAATGTTCACTCCTTTTTAAAGGATAACTATAGATATATTACTGTAACAAAAAAAGTTATGTGTATACTCCATGGCAATAACTCTTTCTAAATCAAGTCCTTGCAATCTGCATTAGCTTCATCATCTCTAATAGAACCCCATGTATTTTTAGTGGTGTATATTGTTCCTGTTTGCTAAATCAACTCATAGTTCTGAAGCTTGTTTCAGTATGGAAACTGCATATATTTAGGGTGTATATGGATTTGCTTTGTGTTTACCATTCTTCCTTGACAACATTGCAGGGTTTTTACCAAAATATTTTAGCTCGGATGGTCATTGCACGTTTCACTTATCTGAAAACACGAAATACATTGTGGCATTTGGATCTCAATCTCAGAACACTGTCATAATTGTAGGCATGGATGGGAGGTATCATCATCATCTTACTGTTCTTATGGACTTGTCAGTTGTGTTTGTTTCACCATTTTCTTTTTCATAAATGAACTTAGCCCTCGTTCTTCTTCCTCACAATCTCTGCTCTCTTTTTTGTGGAAGCAGTTTCTACAGGTGCAGTTTTGATCCAGTGAATGGGGGAGAAATGTCTCAACACGAATATGTTCACTTTCTAAAGTTTGAACCCAGATGAACCATTTCGAGTTTCTCAACATTCTCACCAATCAGTAATCTCCTCCCAAGTATTGTAAATATGATGTGCCCAACATTGGCATTAAGATCTCATGATTGCTTGTAAATATGATTCCCCCCACATTGGAGGATCTCGAGAATATTGCTGTCTGTTACTGTATATCTTGTACATTTTGGAGGAAAAAATAAAATAAAATTGTAAAGGAACAACACTGATAACAATATTTGCATGAAAAATCAACCACTTTGTAAATCTGCCATAACATTTTGAGTCGTCTTCAACTCAATGTTCTAGAATACACCTAGTTCGATCACACTAACGACAAAATAATGTGATGTGTTTCCCATAGAGTGCAATGCAAAGGTCGTTTTTATCAATGCCATGGCTAAACTGAATAATTATAGCAGCAGTTTCTCCCTTTATTTTGTTCCCTCTACTCTATACTAATATTCTGTTGGATGCTAAACATAAATCTTCAGTGCTGGAGTGCCTACTGCTGAGTACTGCATACAACAATATCTGCTACCGGTATGGCAGAATTTTCAGCAGGGTCACAGCTTTGATCTTGTAACTTTCTCATCAAAAACGATCATCACCTTCCCAATAACTTTCCTATCTTTGATAGCAGAAAACGCAAGGTTGGCCTGCAATGATCAAATGTTGTTAACACCATAGTATTGATTAGTAAACTTTAGTCAACATTGAACCAGAGAGCATGGATATGTCTAGTATGCATTCAAATTTAGATGTAGAAAACTGTGAAATGTGTAATGCAAGAATTTCCTCCAAAATGCTAAAACAGAACAGTAGTAAGATCTCTTTAAACTTGTGAGTTTATTCTTAGAGGTTGCATTTGGTGGAGTGTACAAAACATAAATACATAAATAAAATTATAAAATAAAGGTGTTTGATAATTTGTGTATTTTCAGTCCTAAAAGATTAGGATAGAAGGGACACAAAATTGATCAGGATGATGCAGAAATCATTGTCTTTACACTAATTCAAATATGAATATCTATATTTCTATCATATCCTGTCATATATATTTTATCAAACATAGTCAGAATTTGTGCTGAATTATAGTAAAGAAAAAGATTTTGTAGAAGAGAAGTGACAAACAAATTCCTGACCTCTGATAGGCTGTAAGAATGAGAAATGTGGACGGATATCTTGCCACTTGCCAACCAGGACAGTAGTTCCTTCAAAGAATCTTGAAGAACATGAGGGCGATGTATTTTATAGCTACCCCAATATAGACCATGCACTGTCCAATTCTGGCACAAGGATTTTACATTAAAGAAATAATGAGCCAGTGATGAAGGATTCTAACAATTTATACTAACATACTTCCATTAAATTTAGTGTTTTTGCAAAATAAAACATGATCAGGTCAATCAAGAAAACATGGAGTAGTAATCCAGTAAGCAAGGAAATTAAGTTAAACAAATTCAGAGTCCGGAAACTTAATTCCTGCTGTACCTTAACAAGAGCTATGTTAGCAGGGATGACAGGGATTTCTCCACTTGCAAAGCCAATTATCAGAATGTTGGCTCCCCAGTTCAGGAGCTTCAAACTTTCTTTCGCAAGCTTGCCGCCGACCGGATCATAGAAGACATCAACCCCTTTAAGCTTTCTAGCCTTAAGGAACTCTTTGACACTCTGAGTCATGTTCTCGTTGAGCAAGTCCACCACATGATCAACACCAAGCGACTTCAAAATCTGCACCTTTTCAGATCCCCTGAAACCAGATTAAGCAAAACAAGAAATACTCAACTCCATGGGATTAAGGGTAACAATAAAAATGCAGAAATCTAGTCAAGGATTATATCATATATATATATATAGCCCTAACCCATAGATAAAAGAAATCAGTACCTAGCAACAGCAATGACAATGGCACCACATGCTTTTCCTATTTGCACTGCTGCAAGGCCTACACCTCCTGCTGCACCCAACACCAGCAATACCTACAACACCAGAAGATTATGCATTATATGCCAAATAACAGGTGAACAGAACCACATACATAGCAAATGAATGGCCTAAAAAGATACCTGACCAGAGGCCAATTGAGCTCTGTGGACAAGTGCTACATGAGAAGTCCCAAATGCAACAGCAAGTGCTCCAGCAGCAACCAAATCACAACCTTCTGGAACTCGAAACCTTAATAATAAATAAAAATACTCAACAACTTCACACACGTGGCCTTCCAAAATTTACCATAAAAAATGAAGCAGGAAGGGAATCTCACAACTGGGTCTGATCAACAACGATGAACTCAGCAAAGGAGCCAAGAGGGGCAAAGGAACAAACAGGGTCCCCAACACGAAAGTTGGAAACTTTAGGGCCAACGGCGTCAACGATTCCTGAATAATCGGATCCAGGGATGAATGGCAAAGGTGCTTTCTCTTGATACTTACCCAATACCTGCAAGTAGTTTGCAAAATTCAAGCTTGTGGCTTTGATTCTGACCCTTACAGCAGTGGGGGAGTCAAGCTGAGGAATTGGGTGGTTCTTTGACACAACTATTGGGCATGAATCGTCTTCCAGAGACAACGTTGGATCACCCAATTTTGTGCACAAAAGGGCTTCCATTTCCAACTCTCTTGTGTTGTTTTTACTCTCTCCCGTTCAATGATGCTTGTTTATGTGCTCCTATACTCTGATTTTCAATTCAATAACACACAAGTTAAATAATTCAACGACGTAATATTAGTATCTCCAGTTTTATTTGAGCAACAGATAGGGGGCGAAACGGAGACAACGAGGAAAAACGATAAACAGGAGCGATGAATTTAGGTGGGGTTTAAAATAACAATAATAAATTTAAACTATAATTAAAAAGTTAAATTATAAAAACAATTTAAAATTGAGTAAAATTATAGGAATATACAGCATAATTAAACCTAATGGTAATAATATTAACAACATTGATAGAGACACAACAAAAAACCAGCCAAAACAGCCAATAAATGAGAATTTGGGTCACAATCAGTCACCTCATTAAAAATATACTCATGATTAAAAGTGTTATTTGGGCCATCAAGTGTTAAATGTGCTTTGTTGGCTGTTTTGGCTGGTTTTTTTGTTGTGCCACGCATTTGTGTAATACTAATAGCAACAATAAATTTCTAACTCATTAGCAATGGGTCTGACTACAAGTTTGAAAATTTTCAGACAAGAAATTTCTTATTAGACTAGAAAAATTATTATTAGGTTGAATAATTGAACATAGTAGAAATAAGGACCTAATTAACTATTTTCATTGTCAAATTATAATGAAACTAATGATAAAGGAAATGAAGCAAACCTGTGAAATCTTAAAAATATGTTCCATAAGTAATACATTTGATCTCCCAATAAATTCAAGGATTTAATTTTCATTTACGGTACAATTTTCTTACGCAGTTATCTAATCATGTGCTGATACATCAGTCGTGATTATATTTTCTCTTTCACACTAACTTATAAGTCATACAAACATAACATTTTAATTGGATGATCGTTTTAATTGGATGATCAGTGCATCAAAATTTTACTATAAATTTAACCGGTCCACAAGTTCATTCTGATAAAAGGTATGGAGCTTTCCAGGATTTGGAAGATCAAGACCACTTCCCTGTACAGGAAAAAAAAAACAATTAATAAAGAAGGAACTGTAAAAGCAATATGAGTGGCAAACAACAAACCAAAATGCTGCAGCATTTAAAATAAAAAATTAAGGACCTCTACACCATTTTGTGGCTCAGCTTGTCCTGAAAATTCAACATCTATTGCAAATTGATTTGCTTGCAAGGCAACACAGAATTTAATAACTACGTTTTATTCATCTTTGACACAAACTCTGAAATATCAATAACTTGATCAACTGCTCTACTAATTTTTTTGTTGTTCTTCAATTAGTATATCATGAGCCGTTAATAATGCCTTAACATGCATGACACTTTTCACATCTACAGAGGCCACTGCAATGACACCCCTGCTCAGTCACATAAAGCATTCTTTTATGTCCAGCAAACTAATGGAAATCTACTCTGTTGAATTGCTCCACCTAGGATATTACGATATCTAGGTAAAGTAATATTTTGTTACAGTCTGGTATTTCTAAATTCTAATGTCATATACATTGCTTTGGTTAATACAAAAAGAAAATGTTCATCACACACTTAACATCAATATCATGTATGTTATGCATTCTTTAGCGGACATGCCAAATTGCCAATGACCTTGTACATACAGTAATAAAATGATGGTCGATAAAGGCTATGCAACCTGTAATAATATACACCATGTATTTAGCCTCTAATAATGTTACATGTACATTTATTTTTGGATGTCCCAATATCCATACTTTATTTATTGTATTTGAATGATAGTCTCAACTGATAATATTAACTCATTTACAACATGTTAAATGTTAAAAAGTGTGTTTGATGCTTTTTAAATGCATTTAGTCACATTTAAAATGTAGTTAAATACATCATGTATATTACACAACGTCTCACCACAAGTTCTATAGTCGGACCATCAGGTTATTAATGTTTATACAAGATAGAAATGTGTCATTGTAATAAGCATTGTGCAGGGGGGAGCCTTGCGTTGTGTAGAAGTGAATGAAAGAGAGTTCATATATATATATATACATGTGTGTGTGTATATTTCTCTTCATTATTTGTGCTTAATTGTGCAGAGCAAATATTAGTACTTATCATTTTATCGTTGCATTATGTTGAACACCATTTCTAAAGAGGAGTTAGTGAACTCAAACCTTTTCTTAGCTGATCCTGATAGTTGTTTTTGTGAGTTCAAAGGAGTTCATATACACCACAAGATCTGTGATTCTGAGTCCCAAGAACAGAGTGTTCCTCATCAAACAAAGAAGCTTGCTTTTCCTATGATTCTGTTACACGGTTTTGCAGCCTCAGTTTTCTCATGGAAACAAGTTATGAGGCCTTTGTCAGAGGTGGCTGGTTCAAAAGTTGTTGCTTTTGATAGGCCTGCTTTTGGATTGACATCAAGACCAAAATTGTCTAGGCCTATTTCTTCTTCAGGGGAAGGACACACGAAGCCTCTGAATCCATACTCCACTGCATTTTCAGTGCTTGCTACATTGTCCTTCCTTGATCTATTCAATTCTGAAAAGGCAATTTTAGTGGGGTATGTCTATATTTTTTTCTTATGCTAAGTGACTTTATTTTCTTAGCTTCCGTTCAGAGTTTCCAAAGAAAGGAAAGGGCTTTAAAGGGAAATAGAGGAAAATGGAGGGGAGAATTTCAAAGAGTTTAAATCAATTTTTTCCTCAAAAAAACACTCAAATTCGTCCCTATAAAATTAATTATCGGTCAAAGTAGTTTACAATTACATTCCTCCAAATTAAACGTTTGGTCATAACAAAAAAAGATATCAAGCAAATTAGGCACTCCTTATATGAAAGAATTAATTTCTCTAATATCTTATGTGGACCATGCCATACATTTTAAAATCAGCATGTTCTATTTCTTTTTTCTTGAACTTATAACTCCATATTTCATATAATTATGGTATGTTGCTCCTTAGATTAAGAAAAAAAAGTAATAATCATAATCGTGGCCTCAGGCCGTAACTATCGAAAAAAAAAATTAAGATAAACAAAGTTTTTATATGAAAATAGTAATTTAATATTTCTTTACTTCAAAAATATTATCATGTTCTTTTGTAATAATGATAATGAATTTTACAATTCATATAATCTTTCTGATCCACAATTCGCATCATGATTGTTATATTGCATCCCTGGATCTTGATATCATTCATTTAATACCTTTTATATGTACCAATATCATTACTTATTAGTCATGAGTGCCCTGTTTCCATCTCTCATTCTTATTTTGAAACTCATGAGTTGTCTCCAAAATGATGTTTTAGGCATTCATCTGGTTCACTTGTAGCAGTTAATACGTACTTTGAAGCTCCTGAACGTGTTGCTGCACTGATCCTTGTTGCTCCTGCAATTTTAGCCCCGCTTACACCAGAGATTATTGTTAACCACAAGATGTTGTCCAAGATTATCAAGTACATTATTGCATATGCAGTGACAAAGTCAAAGATGATGAGGGTGGTCATAGATATGCTCTGTTCTTTGTTTAGGATATTGTTATCAGCTATCCTGCGTTCTTCCCTTACTATAATGCTGGTAATTGATCAACTTGTTTACTGAGACATTAATTACTACCTCATGTCCATTTTAGAACCGCATATTTCTTTTTTTATTTGTTCTTGTAGAAATTTTAGGTGGTTATTATTATTATTTTTCAATTATATTCTTAATTAATATAAGAAAGAGAATGAATTTAGTGAGTAATTAAGAAAAAAAAAGATAATGAATAGTAAGAATAATATTGTAAATTATGCTTAAATTTTGTTAAATTCTAGATATTATAAAATGTATCATTAATCCGTGTGTGCAATTAAAGGAGAGAGTAGCAGTAATTAATTTGTCATCATAACTAATTACTCTGATTAATTTCCTATTTGTGTGTGTGTTTCTCAGGTAAGAATGTTAATGGACAAGTTTGGTACTGGTGTAATTCGAAGTTCATGGTATGACCAAAATAAGGTCTCTGAAGATATTCTGAGCGGTTATAGAAAGGTAATTAACATCAGAGATTTCCTGTTTTATTTTATTTTTTTCCTTCAAGGTGTGTCTTTTTTTATTTCCCTAGCTAGTACTATAGTCATGCTGACGTGGATGTTGGCAATGATTGAAGCCTATGAAGACTAAGGATTGGGATATGGCACTGATGGAATACACTGCAGCATTGTTTCTGAAGGATGAGGAATCTGAAACAAAGCCATCGATTAGGCAAAGACTTCATGAAATATCATGTCCAGGTAGGTTATGTATGTCTGTCTCCACTTTTAATTATTTGGTTAATTTTGTCTTTAATTTGAATACCAGATCAATAATATTGGGCATTTTCCATTTTGTATTACAATAATGTTTGTTGAATAACAGAAATATGTTCACTAATTATTATACATAATATGAAATGTGTGTTATACATATGTGTACTGTACATATAGCACCATTATGTATTATGTATAACACATTAGATACTAATTGAACGTATTTCTGTTGTACGACAATCATTATTGTTTTGTATTAACATCACAACTTGACCATCAAGTAATAATTGAATTGACAGAATATAGTTGTCATGCATGTGCCAGTCATTGTAACAAGATTTTTTTTAATAAAAAAGCCAAATCTAATTGGAACACGGTTTTAATTTATATATTGATTTTGGTCCTAGATTCATTTTGAAACCGTGTTGGATATTGAGTATTCTTATTCTTATTATTATTATACTGATGATTTTAGTTATTTGCATGGCCAGTTTTAATTGTGAGTGGAGATAGTGACCGATTAGTTCCTTTATGGAATTCTGAGAGGCTTTCACGCGAGATACCAGGAGCATCATTTGAAGTAATTAAGCAATGTGGCCATTTGCCACATGAAGAAAAGGTGGACGAGTTTGTTTCAATTGTTCAGAACTTCTTAAAGAGAAGATTGGTGGTTGGTTCTAATGAACTGCATCCACAATCCGTACCGTGAAATCTATCACTCAAGCTTAGATCAGGAGGAGCTAGTGGACCCAAAGGACTTGGTTGATATTGCTTATGTGAATTCAAAGGAACTCAACTCATATGAATATATATATATCCTAAGCCCAGAGCAATTTTTAGAATCAGGGCATTCATTATATGAATTTGAATCAATAAATTTTATCGTTTGAACTTTTCAATTTTACTAGTCTAGATTTAAGACGAAAGTCGAAAAGTAAAGAATTCATATAATGCAGTAACTCTATTATTATTGAATTTATAGAAGTTATTGATGTCATAAAGATTTTTTTGTATTAACCCATGCATGCATGCGATGAATATGACATTGATTAGAAATAGTCGACTGTTAGAAAATATTAAGGTCATCAATAATTGAGTCTTAATTAAACAGTATCTAACTATCTATATGTAGTGGTGGCTTATGGGCAAGTGATTGTCAATATTAATCAACTTAGAAATCTAGCGTAGAAACAATTGAACTTGTGTACTATTTTCCGCAAACTTGGCCAAAGGGGAAGGAATGCGTATTATTACAAAACCAAGTTAGTACCCAGTTTTGCACAAGTTGTACCAACATGGTTGTCATTCACAACTCAAGATATCCTGACTTTATCCACTCTTCTTCTTCCACCTCACCAACCAAAAACATTTAATGTTAACTTTATTATCATGTTTGACTTGAATAATATTTTTTATTCAACCTTGCTGCAAGCTTGCACAGTATATATAGTTGTAAACTATGAAGCAAAAACTGCATAAGTGAATGAAATTGAGGAGTTCATAGATAGATTAATATTCTCTACCTCTTCATTATTTAATTAATTTGTGCCTGTGTGATTATTGTGTAGAGCAAATATTACTTGTTATTTTATCATTGCATTATGTTGAAAACAATTTCCAAAGAGGAGTTAGTGAACCCAAAACTCTTGGCTGATCCTGATAGTTGTTTTTGTGAGTTCAAAGGAGTTCATATACACCACAAGATCTGTGATTCTGAGTCCCAAGAACAGAGTTTTCCTCATCAAACAAAGAAGCTTGCTTTTCCTATGATTCTGTTACACGGTTTTGCAGCCTCAGTTTTCTCATGGAAACAAGTTATGAGACCTTTGTCAGAGGTTGCTGGTTCAAAAGTTGTTGCTTTTGATAGGCCTGCTTTTGGATTGACATCAAGGCCAAAATTGTCTAGGCCTATTTCTTCTTCAGGGGAAGCAGACACAAAGCCTCTGAATCCATACTCCACTGCATTTTCAGTTCTTGCTACATTGTCCTTCCTTGATCTATTCAATTCTGAAAAGGCAATTTTAGTGGGGTATGTTAATAGTACTTTTTTCTTATGCTAAGTGACTTTATTTTCTTAATCATCAATATGATTTAACATGTTAACATTATGAATCATATAAAATACCAAAAATACTAAATACAGATACGACTCATACAATTTAATATGTGTTCTATTTGATTATTCCGCCCTTTTATTTCCTTTTTTGTTCTGAAATTAAAACTTATATTTTACACAGTTACATTTGTTGCATCCTTGCATCTTGATATCAATCAGATGCATTATTCTCATGAATTGTCTCCAAAATGATGTTTAATCAATGTTAGGCACTCAGCTGGTTCACTGGTAGCAGTTAATACGTACTTCGAAGCTCCTGAACGTGTTGCTGCTCTGATCCTTGTTGCGCCTGCAATTTTAGCCCCACTTACTATTACTACGCCAGAGATTATTGCTAACCACAAGATGTTGTCCAAGATTATCAAGTACATTGCATATGAAGCAACAAAGATTATGAGTGTGATGATAGATATGTTCTGCTATTTGTTTACGATATTGTTATCACCTATCCTGCGTTCCTCCCTCACTATATTTCTGGTAATTATTGTTTATAATATTAATGAACTTGTTAATTCGAGACATTATTAATTAGTACTAGCATGCAGTAACTAATTTGTCATCATAAATAACTAGTCTTTTGAATTTCCTTCATGTGTTGGTGTGGATCTTAGGTAAGAATATTAATGGACAAGTTGGGTACCGGTGTACTTCGAAGTTCATGGTATGACCAAAATAAGCTCTCTGAAGATGTTCTTAATGGTTATAAAAAGGTAATATTTATCATTGTGATTTTCTTTTTATAAAAAGTTTAATTTCAATTCACTATAAGAGTAAAGTAATTTATCATATACTTTCAATTATAGATTGACACATCATAAAAAATCTTTATCTCAATCACCTACTGATTAAAAAGTCACCGACTGACATTATAAAATTACTATATCATAATTAAACTCTTTTATAAATAAATAAAAAATAACAGATGTCTTTTTTTTATTTCCTTATTAGTAATGTGTTCATGCTCGCTCGCTCACGTGGATTTTAACAATTGAATGCAGCCTTTGAAGACTAAGAATTGGGATATGGCACTGGTGGAATACACTGCAGCATTGTTTCTGAAGGGTGATGAAGAATCTGAAACTAAGCCATCGATTTGGCAAAGACTTCATGAAATATCATGTCCAGGTTAATAATTATGTCTCTCTATCACTTTTATTTTGGTTAATTTAGTCTTCAATCTTACCTTTGTCTTTAATGTGCAATATAAGCTGATTAGTGACGAGGTAGAAGACATATCTTAGTAATATAAAAGGCTATTTAGAGACTTTGCAAAATCCTAAAGGGTCAATCACAGTATTATTTGTCCTAATTTATTCGGGTCAACGTATCAGCTTCTATCCACTGGGCACTGTGTGTTAATATCACAAGTTGACCATTCAGTGATTGAATTGCCAGAATATAGTTGCCATGTGCCAACCAATGTTGGAACACATTTTTTTAATAGAAAAAATAACATCAATTGGTATAAGGTTTTAATTTATAGGTTCATTTATGCAATTACTTGTCCTTCTCCATTTCTTTGAATAAATTTTTTATATTTTTTAATGGATTCGTGTTGATACATGTTGAATATTGAATATTATTAATTATTATTGCTGATTTTCTTTTTTTTGTTTGCATGAACAGTTTTGATTGTGAGTGGAGATAGCGATCGATTAGTTCCTGTATGGAATTCTGAGAGACTTTCACGCGTGATTCCAGGAGCTTCATTTGAAGTCATTAAGCAGTGTGGCCATTTGCCACATGAAGAAAAGGTGGACGAGTTTATGTCAATTGTTGAAAAGTTCTTAAAGAAAGTAGTGGTTGATTCAAATGAACAGTATCTACAATCCATAATGTGAAATCTATGGCTCAACCTTCTTAATTTACTTCACACAATAATAGTGCCGACGTTAATTATGTAGTTGGTCAGATGGACGAAGATTCACTGAAGAAGGAGTTGACATGTGTGGTTAATTAAACTTAGGCTTGTATAGACTTATTTCACAAATTTTATTTGTTAAGTTTGTAATGAAGTGATTTGTGTAGGAAATTAAACTTGTACATAAAATTAAACAGCGAATAATCATCCATGTATACAACTATTTTGTATGATCCATATTCAACTAATAAAATTAATTGGTGTCATATTCAATTTTTACGCATTCAAAAAGTAATTTTAAAGCTGCATGATAGCTTTAATTTCAATAATTCCCATAACTTCCGATATACATTAAAAATACTTACTCTCATGTGCTCCATTATATATAAGCTCAATATATATATTATTAAAAGTAAGCTCAATATATATGTATTATTGAAGCAAAAAGATCAATATGATCATTTAATTTTTTTCTCACTCATATCGTATGGGGTCAGAATAGTTCAATCCAAAGACGGAACGCATTCGTTGTCACAATAAAGGGAACACAAGTTTAGGGGGAAAAGGAAAATAAAACGATGCCGTATAAGAGTCTCAAAGGTGATTGGTTGTAGAGCAGAGCATGTGTAATCTCGATTAAATTTTATTAAATAAATAAATAAAACTGTTGATGGTTACTTTATCCGTTTTATACAAAGTGATTGAAACACAGAACAAAATCTTACAGAGGAACTTGGAGGGGCCATAAGCACAATCCACTGTGGGATTTTTCTACCAAATGGTTAGATGAGATGATGATGAAAGTTGGGTTGTTTTGTGGGCAATTGGGGTTGGTTACCCTTCCTAGTCCTACTTCTTACTTATCCCGTTGCAGAACAAAGTGTAGATATTCTTCATATGTTTCTCCCAAACATAAGAGCTTTGTTGTTGCTTCTTCTGCTTCTTCAGCTCCATCGACTAGCGGTTCAGGTGCTGAATATTCCGGTAATCTTTTGAGTCCCCATCTCTTCTTTCTCTCTTTATGTTCCTTTTGCATATTTTATCGTATCATGGGAAGAACCAATTCATAGGCATTAGGACTTAGGAGGAGAAAAGAAGAAGGAATACTATGTAACTTGTGAGTGATAAATGACCAAAGACCTCTCATTTTCTGTACTTCATTGTTGGTTCCTAGAATTTTAATAGGAGAAAAGGAAAATAAGAAAGGGGAAAACTTGTCATTAGCTTACTTTTGTAGTTATTGACAAATTATTATTAGTATTGCTAGATTTTATTTATTTATCAGTGTTTTATGTTGAACCCCATATATACAGAGCAGTTGTTGGATGTGGGAACAAAGAAGAAAAAGAAGGGGATAGCTGGCATAGATCAGGAGGAGCTAGTGGACCCAAAGGACTTGGCTGATCTTGACAGTTGTTTCTGTGAATTCAAAGGAGTTCATATACACCACAAGATATATGATGCTGAATCCCAAGCACGGAGTAATTTCCAGAATCATAGTGTTTCTCAACAAATCAAGAAGCTAGGGTTTCCTATGGTTCTTTTACACGGTTTTGGAGCCTCAGTTTTCTCGTGGAAACAGGTTATGAAGCCTTTGGCAGAGGTTGCTGGCTCAAAAGTTCTTGCTTTTGATAGGCCTGCCTTTGGATTGACAACAAGGGTTGATTTATCCAAGCATCTTTCTTCAGGAACAGGAGGTGCAAAACCTTTAAATCCGTACTCGATGGCATTTTCGGTGCTTGCTACCTTGTACTTCATGGATTTATTAAATGCTGAGAAGGCAATTTTAATGGGGTATGTATGTGAACATTATTTCTTCTGTTTTGTTAACCGGTTTAAATTTCTGAGAAATATGGTGATTTTCTTCAACCTGTGCTGAGGATATTTCTCATTGTAGCTATAAGAAGTCTATTCTCATATGCCTCTGCCACTTAGCTCCTTTTTATTTTTATTATTTTTTTGAATTTGAGATGTCTCCAAAATGAAATGTCAGGCACTCAGCTGGTTCACTTGTAGCAGTTAATACATACTTCGAAGCTCCTGAACGCGTTGCTGCTCTGATTCTTGTTGCTCCAGCGATTTTCGCCCCGCTTAATACACCCAAGACTGTTAAAGAAAATCAATCTAAACACGATAACCAAATGAAAGAAGATGACAATTCTTCCAGTAAAAATCCAATTGTTGGTCTTTATAAGATGTTGTCCAAGATTGGCGAGTTCGTTGCAGATGCAATAATAAAGATGTTGAGAGGGATGACAGATATGCTCAACTCTTTGTATAGGAAATTGTTATTGACTATCTTGCGTTCTTCCCTCGCTGTAATGCTGGTAATGAACTCGTTCATGGCTAATGCAATGCTATATTTGTTTGAGTTACATTAGTGCCTTGTTGATTCAATCATTATTGTCATGAAGCTGGTCTGTTTGCCTGTTTGATGACATCTTCCTTGGCATGAAACTCAGGTAAGAATGGCGATTGATAAGTTTGGTACTGCTGCTGTTCGAAATTCATGGTATGACCCAAATCAGGTCTCTGAGCATATCCTTAGTGGTTATACAAAGGTAATCTTACTTTGATTTCCATCTTCTTTTTCTCTATTGTCTTTTCTGATTTTGTCACTCATCTGGATGTTATGAATGTGAATTTAGCCATTGAGAACTAAGGGTTGGGATAGGGCACTGGTGGAATACACTGCAGCAATGCTTCTAGATGAGGAATCCAAAACAAAGCCTTCATTTTCTCAAAGACTTAGAGAAATATCGTGTCCAGGTGATTTATTGTAACTAATCCTATATATGTGCTTATAACTATCACTAGAGATTTTCTATAAACCAGGCATATCAATTGGAACATAGTTTTGATTTCTAGGTTCAGTTATATATGTAATTGCTTGCTCTTTTCCTTGGTTTTTCATATATATGGTACTGATGAATGATGATAATTGTTTGAAGAGCAGTTCTGATTGTGACCGGAGATAGTGACCGATTAGTTCCTTCATGGAATGCTGAGAGGCTTTCACGTGTGATACCAGGAGCATCATTCGAAGTAATTAAGCAATGTGGCCATTTACCCCATGAAGAAAAAGTGGATGAGTTTGTTTCAATTGTTGAAAACTTCCTAAAGAGATTAGTGGTTGATTCAAAAGAGCAGTATCTGCAACCTGCAGTGTGAATTTTACACAACTCAAGCTTCCTATTTTAGTTCATGGAAGATACATATAGGTCAGAAACAAATGCAGTTGAAGAGTGACTTATGAATTTATATTACATTACATCGCTGTTAGTATACTATAGTACTTGAAGAGATCCTCATGATTTGTAACTCCATTTATACCATTGGCTATTGTGCCAAGCATAGGTGTCTCCTCCAATGTGAAAAGATTAATCATTGCAAGCATTCTAATTTCTAAATTATATATTTGATTTTGACATGAAGCTACCTAGTCTTTTGTACCAAACCATGCTTGGTTAAAACTAGCAACTTCTCGGTGAAAGAAAAGCAGAAAAAATTCCCAATTGCAAAGAAAATAACAAGGTAACTTGAATTTTCATTACGATGAGTGATCCTAATTATTTTCTTTTAACAGAGTTAATCCCAAGAATGTAGAGGTTTGAACCCTGGTTTGCTGAATGGTTGTGTGCAGCCAAAGAAAATTACAGAAGCTGCTTAATGATTATTCAGAAAGGAGGATCAATTTCTTCAGTAAAACAATCTTCTCCTAAGCCTTGAGGAACATCAAATCCTGACATAAAGTCATCACCAAATATTAGGGCACCAGCTGCCAATGCCCCAGCACCTATCTCCATTGCAAACCCTGGAGGTCCTTTTTGATCAGTGGCAGCTGCCGTCGGTGGTCGCATGTCTGTGTAGCTTGGTGGCAGGTAATCATTTCTTGGGAGAAAAGTGGGAACATAACCAACATTTGAGGGTGGAGGTGGTGGAGGAGGAGTTATATTTCGAGGTGATTGATAGCTTGGTCCCTCTCCTGCAGCATGGTAGCTTGCTTCACCCTCATATGGGTCCAGATAGTTTGTAACAGGGAACGACACTGCATAGTAGTTGGGTGTGTTTATTTCTTCTTGATTTTCTTCGTCATGAAATGAATCTTGAGGCTGCTTTTGTAGATAGGCTTGGCCTAACCCTCCCTTTGTGGTGAACTGTGTATCATTGCCGAGATCTGTGAGCACTTTTCCTCTCTTGCTACCTGCAGAAAAAAAGAAAAAATCATCGAGCTTTAGATCATGTGAAGAATTAAAAAGAAAAACTAAGCTAAAAGATAAATGCAGAAGGAGCAGCTATAGTGAAGGGTGAAAGGCAAATTCGCCTCATGTATCTCTGCATGTTGTTGAATAATCATATACCTGAGTGGGGATTTGGCTCTTTCTTTTCCTCATAAACACGAATTGAAATATCAATGAAACCTCTTGATTTGCTGGATTTGTTCTTTCGTAATTGGTATCTCCCAACTTTCTCATCATCCCTCTGCTTTGGGACATCAGAATTCTTTACCTGCTTTTCAAGAAACTCTTTGAGAGCAACCGTTGCTGTACCATGAAGCTTTTCATTGAGGAATATGGGATCTAGGCTGTAAACTTCCACATTCAGTGCCAAACGTTGGAAGTTCGGTGCTGAGCCATCGACAGGGATGGAAAATTTGGTTCTCCAAACAGGATTTGCATTCTCAGAAGCATCAACTTTGGTGCAATATTTGCTATTAGGATCAATCCACCCAACAGCAAACCATTGGCGCTTCCAAAGTGAGGTTGAATGCTGGAGCTCGCGAGCAGATATCAAGCAGACCTCCACCCAGATAATCCCCATTAAGATTACAGAGAAGGGAAAAACTGAGGGATGTTTTCTCCTTAAAGCTTCTATAGATAAGGGTTGTGCAGAAAAAGGGATTTAGTGAACTTGTTTTGCTGTATTTTAAAAGATGCTTTACTTTGGTATGAGAAATTTCTTATACCAATGCTCCACCAGTGGGAACCTTATGCCAACTTTTGTTTCCCTGTTAAACACATCACTTGCAGATACAGGAATCTGTTTATTTTTACATATACACATTGGAGGATAAGTAATTAAAGTGTTACCAATAATTTTATCTTTAATTGCTTGACATGTACTGCAAAACCTTTAAAAAAATTAGGCTACAGAGAACTGTTGGTAATACAATTTATATGCAAATATCCACTGTACAAGGAAGTATTCAATCGGAAGCCATATTACATTTACGATGAAAGTGGGCCAAAAAATCGTGTATTTAGTATTTACACATTTTCCATGCTCAATAGAGATAAATCTGTGATTTGCCAATAATAAAGATAAAATGGGGAGCCCTATTATCAAACCTCTTGTTGTTGAGCAGGTACAGTCTTGATTTTGCTTGATGTTAATGCAGTGAGCGTTTGATAGCTGTCCTAAGACACTGAAGACAGAAACATAGAGACACAAATAGACAGAGACACAAAGGGACTGTGTCTCTATATGGTGTTTGGTAACAGTGGATATGACACAAAAAATATTTTTATATTGTGTTTGATAATAGTGAACATGATATAAAAACATGTAAAAATGACTTTGGATATACATAATGAGAATTATATTAAGTGATAAATGGTATACTGGTCATAAAATCTCATTAAAAGGATCAGTCCATTTCAGTCTCTCTCAGTCCTTCACTTCTGGAGTGGACACAAATTTTGTGTCTTTTCTGTCCATGGACACAAATTTTTGTCCATCTGTATCTCTGTCTCATAAACCAAACAGGATTAGTCCCCCTCAGTCTCTGTCTTTTGTGTCCTGGGACAGCTACCAAACACTACCTTAGGTAACATTTGGTAGCTGTTCTAAAACACTGAAGACAGAGACACAGAGACAGAAATGGACAGACACAAAGGGACTGTGTCTCTATATGGTGTTTGGTAACAATGGACAGTACACAAAGGGACTGTGTCTTTTCTGTCCCTGGACACAAATTTTTGTCCATCTGTGTCTTTGTCTCATAAACCAAACAGGATTAGTCCCTCTCAGTCTCTGTCTTTTGTACAGCTACCAAACGCTACCTTAACTCTCTATATTGCTGTCTTTGAAGAATGGTACGGTCCCTTAAGAGGTGGAACCAACAGTAGCTTTCGGCCTGCACGTGTAACGGTTTGCTCTCCTTCCTGGGCAGTTCTTGTGTACATCATGGTGGTAGAGCCCAAAATGTCGCTTCCAAACCCACATGCCTTGAAAAATAACCTGATAAAAATTGAAAACATAAATTGCTTTTCACAAGGGAATCAGATTAGACACTCTAGTAGAGAGGATTAAGGAAAAATGAAACCTCTCATTCTCTGAGCAAAGGGCTGCTATGTCATAAACCTCCCTATTTGTAAGCATTCTGCAGAAGGAAGAGCTCATCTTAAGATATTTGGAAGTTCATTTGTTAATCTTTGACCAACACCAGTAGTTTATGGCCAATAAAAGGAGAATGATCTTGCTGTCATTTTTAACTACATGAAATGAATATTCAAATAGCTAATAATGCTACAACCTGTAGAAAAACGTGATCAAGCATAAGGGCACTCTCGCGGCAATGAAAAATGAAAATTCTATACCAACAATTACAACATAACAAGAATTTCAAGTTTGAGTCATACAGCTCATTATAAAGTAGTTTTGGAAAGTGCCCATCAAGCTCAGTAACCATGAAAGATTGACACTCATAAATTATTGCATACCTTATAATTTTCTTAACTATCTTCCGACCAATTCCCATTCTCCGCAATGATGGAACAACCTGCGAGACACTGAAGCACGTTGATACATACATGTCAACTAATTGACCTCAATAGCCAGAAAGATTTCTATCTTCAATATCAATTTCAAGAAAAACGTTTTCTATTCTTCAATAATAAATATAAAACATCAATTTGATTTTCTCTCTCTCTCTCTCGCTCGCTCGCTCTTTTTGGTTTGTGATGGCAAGTGTTACCATAACATCATAAATAGAAGCAGTGAGGCCACAATCGGAAACGGCGCGGCCAAATCCAACCAATTCACCGTCGGAAGGAGTCAACGGCGTCACTCTCTGCAACAAATCCCCCATACCGAAACTTCCACCACCATCGCCATCGCCGTCGCCAACACCAACGACGTTGTGAGGTTTGCAGAAGACGGAGACAACCACAGCGCTGTGCCGCAGAGCAATGCGGAGCTTGTTGATATCCACCGGCTCCGCCACGTGGCTGGGGAACCTGTGGCAACAGTGGTTGCAGCTGCCGTAGAGATCTCGAAGACGGTGAGGGTCCACGTGGCGCGCGTCGGTGGAGATGTAAATTGGGAACATTGGGGGTCTGAGTCTCAGCAGCAGCTGATTATTGCTCTTCTCCAGTTGTGAGGATTTGGTGATTTTTGTTCTAATCCATTTCAATTCCATGGATTTGGAGATTGAACCCTCTATCATCATCATCTGTCTATCTGACGGTATCCGTGTGTACGCTGCAACTTCCATTGCCAACAAACTCTGATCCCAGCTCAGTGGCCAACTTTGGATAATAATAATAATAAAACTCAAATAAATTATAAACAGTTTTCTTTTCTGTTTTGGGTCAGTATTTATTTTCTTTTCTTTTCATCTGGTCGAAAATGAAAACTTTTTTTTTAATTTATTAATAAAAACTAAAAAGAAAACATCTCTATCAGCATTTGGGCTACGAGTATTAAGACTATTTTGTTGGGTGAATTTTGGGCTAGTAGTAATAATTGGGCTCAAAATCCAGTCGAAAAGTTGGGTTGTTCAATTATTTTATGGCTTAGGGGACATAAAGAGGCAATTTCCTCTTCACCAAAAATAAAAAGAGGCAATTTCCACCTTTTCTTATTAATTATTGAACGAGTTTATGCCACTACCACAATACATACATATACTATGTGCTTAGTGAGGGAGTTGGCATCAATGGTAAACTGATTCAACGTCTCTTAAAGTAAAATTTTTGAGTGAAGTGATGAGAGGAGGTTTGGCGGGAGTATCTTTCCGCCGCGAGGGGGGTGGTTTCTCGGCGCAGGAGAAGGACCAACTTCAACGTAGTAAAAAGAAGGTAAGGCAAGATGGCGATGGCTTCACGGGCACGTCCTCTCTGAAGGCTAGGGAGGAGGATTGGATGGTGGAAGTTGAAAAGGAAGATGAAACAGAGACTCAAAAAAGATCCTTTGCTGATACAGTTAGAAAGGGTAAAACAACAACTCTTTCGGATGTTAATGGAAATGTGTATGAGGTATCAGATGAGGAATATGAGGATGATATATCAGTTTCGGAAGAATCCGAAGAGGAAATAGAGGAGGATTTTCGAGTGGAGGAAGGAGAGGATGGATCCTTCAACATTCTTGTATCAAAGGAGATAAGAAAAGATATGAGGAAGCAATGGCAGGACTCCCTGTTAGTGAAGTTGGTGGGCAAGAGACTAGGGCACGCCGCCATGAAAAGGAGACTAGAGGCAATGTGGGCCAAAACAGGGAGCATTGAGGTTATCGATTTGGAGGCTGACTTCTTCCTTGTTAAACTTTTCTCGAAGGAGGACTTGGACTTCGCTCTCACAGGGGGTCCTTGGCGCATTTTTGATCATTACCTTGCTGTTAAAAGTTGGGAGCCTGACTTTGACCCCCACAGAGCCACCATTGACAAGCTGGCTATATGGGTGAGGCTGCCAGGTCTTGCTCTGGAATATTACTACAGCAGATTCCTTAAAGTGGTGGGCAATCTTATTGGTAAGCTGATTAAAATAGACCATAATACGATGTAGTTGAGTAGAGGGAAGTTTGCCAGAATATGCGTAGAGGTGGATATGGCGAAACCTTTGTTGTCATACTATCATATTGATGGTGCTGTAAGGAAGATAGAGTATGAGGGCATTCATCTCATTTGCTTTGAATGCGGAAAGATTGGTCATGACAAAAACCAATGTCCCCTAAAGGTGCATGCTAAAAGGGATGAGAATGGGCTTCCGATGGTGGAGATACAGGGACAAGGGGAAGTTCAAGGGTCCATGGTGAGGAAGGAGACAAACACCAATTTGGATAAGGTGGTAAATCCAGAAAATGGGGAGGGCATTTCAGTAAAAGAAGTTACCAAGGAAAAATATGGTACCTGGATGCTGGTCACTAATCCCAGACGTGGAAAACGACCCCAAAAAGAGCATGTGAAAGCAGTATAAGTGGAGGGACTACACAATCAGCAAGGTACTAATAACGGTTCTTCTCGTTTTGCAGTATTGGATAAGGAAAATGGAGAGGTTGCAAAGGACTCTCAAAGACAAAAGGTAGTGGAGGGAGGCATAGTAGAGAATGAAAATAAAAGCAATGATGTCCTTGCTGGGACAGTGACAGCTCATGAAAAAGACAAAAAGAAAAAAGAGGTAGTGCTAGTGGAGAAAAATGATTGTTTTGTATTTGAGGGAGAATCAATGAGACAAAAGACCAAAGAGAAACAACAAGGGCTCATCCAGAAGGTTGTGGGGCTGAAAGAGAGAAGCATGGATAAGGGAGGATCAGTTAAGGAAGATGCTAGTAGAGAGCCCAATACTCAGTTAAGCCCAATACTTCAGATTTCTCAAACCCAGGTTCCTGAAACTCCTCTACTCCAGAATAAGGAGCTAGGGGATAATGGTACAAAATGGCCCAAGCCTCCAGGCATAACAGAGCAGAAAAGTCCTCAGGAAGGGAAGGGTGATGAACCAAATGTCATGATGGAAATAGAAGAAGCCCAAGACAATGTGGCTGAGGAGGCACCCGATAAAGGGGTGGAGTTGATGCAATCTTGATCCTGTACTGAGCCCTGTGCTTGTAGCTTGTGTTCTTGCGTCAGCCTGATTGGTATTCCCCTACCACTTATCTTTGTTTTATGATTATTATCACATGGAATGCTAGGGGTGCGGCTAGTGATAGCTTTAGCCGCACTCTTAAAGACCTGATGAGAAGAAATAGACCTGATTTGGTGGTGTTAGTAGAAACCAAATGTAGTGGGGCAAAAGCTAATGAGGTGATCAAGAGGCTAGGTTGGAGGCATTCAGTGTTAGAAGAAGCTAAAGGCTATGTTGGTGGCATTTGGATCCTTTGGAACAATGATGACATTAAAGTAGAACCTATCACTTTCCACCATCAATTTATCCACTCTAAAAGTCTGGTTAAAAACAATTTGTTCTGTTATTTCACTGCTATTTATGCAAGTCCCCAAGAATGTACTAGGAGAGAAGTTTGGCCTGTGCTTGCAAACATAGCCAGAGATTTAAAAGAGAAATGGCTGCTCATGGGTGACTTTAATGAGATAATGCATGCAGGGGAGAAAAAGGGGGGTGCCCCTGTGGATCAAAATGCATGTCGGAAGTTTACTGAATGGGTGAACAAATGTGGGCTGATTGACCTTGGCTACAATGGGTCCAGATTCACCTGGAAGGGGCCCATTTTTAATGGTATGGACCGTATTTTCAAGAGGTTGGATAGGGCGTTGGTTAATGCGTATTGGAGGACAAACTACCATGAAGCTACTATCAGGATTCTTCCGCGCACAAATTCTGATCATCACCCTATCATGCTTAATACTGAAACTAATATTCAACCTCTTGGCCAGAGGCCTTTTAGATTTGAGGCCATGTGGCTGGATCATCCAGATTTCAAGCCCTTCATGGAACAACACTGGGAAAAGGGAGTTCTTTGCCAGCAGCAACTATCTCAGATAGGCATAGAACTGAGGGAGTGGAATAAGAACACTTTTGGAAATTTATTCAAGAAGAAGAACAAGATTCTGAACAGAATTGAGGGCATTCAAAGGGCTTTTGACTATGGAAGGAATCCATTTCTAGACAAATTGGAGAGAGATCTTTGTAGGGAGCTGGATGCTATTCTCAACCAAGAGGAAATTTACTGGTTCCAAAAATCTAGGGATCAGAGAATCCTTGATGCGGATAGAAACACTAGGTACTACCATACAAAAACCATTATCCGAAGAAGGAGGAATAAGGTCGAGGTTTTAAGAAATCTAGAGGGTTCCTGGATGGAGGACCCTGAGACGATAGCGAATCATGCAGTCGATTTTTTTAGGAAGCTTTATATGGAGGACGAGTGGAACTATGAAAAGCTGATCACAAACCCCTTGTCTAACCCCATCCCTGAAAGTGCTGATGATGTTTTATCGAAAACACCCACAAAGGAGGAAGTTGTTAAAGCGATTCATAGTATTGGCTCCTTCAAAGCTCCTGGAAGTGATGGTTTCCCTGCCATCTTTTTCAAAGCAAACTGGGACCTGGTTGGGAATAGCATGACCCAACAAGTTATGATGCTCTGGAGAAACCCCTCATGGCTGAAAATAATTAATCAAACCTTGCTAGCTCTAATTCCCAAGATCCCTACCCCGGAATTCATCACCCGGTTCAGGCCCATTGCTTTGTGCAACGTGACATACAAGTGCATATCTAAAATCATTGTGGAGAGGTTAAAACCTTTCCTAGCAGACAGAATTGCTCCCCATCAGTCCAGCTTTGTTCCAGGAAGAAATATTCAAGACAACATTATCATTGCAAAAAAGTTAGCTCATTGTTTAAGAAGGATGAGGGGTAGGAAAGGTTTCATGGCTATAAAGATCGACCTTGAAAAGGCATATGATAGAATTCGATGGCTTTTCATAGAGGATTCACTAGAAGAGTTTGGTATACAAGGAAAGTTGAGGGAGTTAATCATGTCATGCATTACAACTACCTCCTTCAATATTTTGTGGAACGGAAACAAAACAGGGGACTTCTGTCCTACAAGGGGCATCCGCCAAGGAGACCCCATATCCCCTTACATTTTTGTTATTGCCATGAACAAACTCTCAGCCATGATTGAAGAAAGAAGCGATAAGGGAGAATGGAAAGCTATCAGAGCTGGACCTTTGGTTACTCATTTGATGTTTGTTGATGATATCTTACTGTTTTTGGAAGCAGATATGATGCAACTAAACATGCTCATGGAGTGTCTTGATCGTTTCTGCAAAGCTTCTGGGCATAGAGTCAATGCTACGAAGACCAGTATCCATTTCTCTAGAAATGTGGAGACTGCTGTTCGTGAGGAGATTACTAGGAGAAGTGGTTATGAGGAAGTTCCTTTCTTGGGAAGGTATCTTGGTGCTATGATAACAAACAATGATAGAGGTAAACAAAACTTCAAAGAGGTGATTCTTAGAGTAAATGAAAAACTGAAAGGCTGGAAGAGCCAATGTCTATCTTTGGCGGGTAGGATCACATTGGCTAAATCTGTGATTGGGCCAGTTCTAAATCACCACATGCAGCATATGATGATTCCTGTGGGGGTGGGGAAGGCCATTGAAAAGATACAAAGGGGGTTCATTTGGGGAGACACGACTAAGAAGAGGAAAATGCACTATGTGAATTGGAATATGATGTGTAGGCCAAAGGAAATGGGTGGCCTGGGATTTAAACATATGCAAATAATGAATAAAGCTCTGTTAGCAAAATTGTTGTGGGGACTTCTAACAAAGGGGGAGGCTCTTTGGGTTAAAGTCCTATCAGCTAAATATGGGAGAGGAATTGGTATGGAGGATGACATAACAAGCACTAGGGGAGACTCAAAGTTGTGGAGAGACCTGGTTAATCTATGGCCTTGATTCAAAAATCAACTAAATGTTTATATTGGAGATGGATGCAATACTGACTTCTGGAAGGCAAATTGGTTAAAACCATCCATAAGGCTGACTGAGTATAGCAATAACCCTAACCAGCATAACAGTGCAGGCACTAAAGTTAGAGAGTTTGTGAAGTCAGATATGGAGTGGGACGTCCCCAAGCTTACAGAGGCAATTAGTGAGAACATGGTAAAAGAGATTCTAGCCATTCCCCCTCCTAGGCTAGATGATGGACCTGATTGCAGAAGATGGGGGGAGACAAATGATGGAGAATTCACAACAAAATCAGCTTACAAATGTCTGATGGGCTTAGATGCTCAGCCAAACTCTTGTTGGGAAGACATCTCGAAGTGGAAAGGCCCAATGCGCATGCAAATTCACATGTGGTTAATGGCCCAAAAGAGATTATTAACAGGGGAAAGGAAATTCAAAATGCTGGGGGCTGACCCGAGATGCCCCTATTGCAGCGATGAAAAGGAATCTTTGTTACATTGCTTTAGAGACTGTCCAATGGCAACTAGACTGTGGATAAATCTAATACAATCTAAGTTCATCCCTGAATTTTTTGACAAAGAGCTCCAGGAGTGGATAACCTACAACCTTCAGAATGAGATGACTTACAGAGGGGAGAACAGCTGGAAGGATCTTTTCTTCATAGGATGTGATTTAATTTGGCGGTGGAGAAACAAAGAAGCACATGAGCCAAGATATAAGAGACCACCAAATGGGCATGTTTTTGTTATGGAAACAGCCCATCAAATTAATCTGGCTAGACAGAGCAGATTAAATTCTTTTTTGAGGAGTCAAAGGCTGGAGTTGATAGGTTGGGAAACTCCCCCATATGGTTTTGCCAAATTAAATTCAGATGGCTCAACCATGTTCAATCCAAAGAGAGCCGGTTGTGGTGGTCTAATTAGAGACGAGACAGGAAGATGGGTAGCAGGTTTTGCTCACCATATTGGGTTCTGTGATGCCTTTGTAGCTGAGCTTTGGGGGGTGTATGGAGGGATAAAAATAGCCAAAGAATTAGGGATTGCAAATATTATTATAGAGGTGGATTCCCTATCAGTGGTGGAGCTGCTAAACAGTAGAGGGAAGGGAAGAAGTAGCAGAATTAGAATTGTGGACAGGATTCTTGAGCTAAAAAGTACCATGGACAAGGTGATAATTAGACACACGTACCGTGAAGGAAATCGAGCAGCGGATTGGATCTCCAAATTCTCGTTGTCTCTCCCAGTGGGACTCCATAACTGGAACCAACCACCGACTGAATTAGCTAGAATTATAATGGATGATGTGGCAGGGGCTTCTATAGCCCGAAGGATCCTTGTGTAATCTTAGTGTTTTGGTTCTGTTTTGGGCTTTAATCCCCTTATGATAACCAAAAAAAAAAAAGTAAAATTTTAGGTTCGAGGTTTTTGTGAAAGAAAAAATTTATTTTGTTAAGAGTCTCACCTATTATTTTAACTACACGACTCGAAACGATAAATTAGTTGGGATGAAACTTCAGGTACGATGACACATGAATACAACCGATCCTATCAAATGTATGTGGGCGCGGTGAAACAACTATACATAATAGGCATCATTAAATAAAAATATCTAACCAACTTGGATTGGTTAAATGGTTAGCTCATTTGTCCGCTTAAATAAGGGTCGGCGCAACCCATGTCTTGTGTATGCAGCAACCCGTTGGCCAGTGGTTAAACTCTTAAATCGAGCTCCACATTGTGACCGATTAGTTATTGGCCTATCGGGCTGGGGATACCGTTAGTCCAGTAAAAAAAATTAAATAAAAATATCTATCTATGAAATAAAAAGAGCCAAAGTCAAAGGAGAAACTCTCCAAAAACCACAAGTCTCAAGCTTATGAATACTATTACTACTAACACCACACTGCATATACATATATCATATTCATATCATATATGTATCAAGAAAATTCCTAATGCTTGGACATCAAAAGTTGATTAATTTGTGACAGAAGCTCCATTCAAATCTTCTGAATGAAGATATGCACTCCATATCCCGGTTCAATAATCATACTATAAGCAGGAGAGTGCTTATAGCTAGGAGACAGAGAGAAGGTGAACCTGGAGATGATAAGTGCCAGCACAACCTTCAACTGAACCATCGCAAAGTTCTTCCCTAAGCACAAGCGAGGACCCAATCCGAATGGCGCGTAAGCTTGTGGATACTTGCAAGCCTTGGAGAGACCCTCAGAGAACCTTTCTGGTTTGAACTCATTGGAATCTGGCCCCCAAATCTCAGGATCCCTGTGCATAGTTGGAATCAGAGTCCATAGAACAACCCCTTTTGGGACATTCAGGTTCCCAATTTGGATATCTTCATATGCCTCCCTTGACACAAATGCTGCTGGTGGGTATAAACGCAGCACTTCTTGAATCACCATGGTCAACTGCAAATTAAGCAATAATCAATCAGAGTGACAGACAGACAGATAAATGTTTTCTAATGAAAATGCTATATGTAAATAGTACAGTATCCCTCCACTCATTTTTTACCTATTCAAATGTTGATAATTTTGATAAATATGTTTGCAATTCCATCAAAGTTGCCAACATTTGAATGAGGTGGAAAATGAGTGAAGCGGTATTGTGCTATGTACTAGTAAGATTAATGTGTATGAAAAGTGTTATTAATATGTAGTTATTTGTGTATAGGAGAATTCAAGTACATAATTGATGAACAGAGTGACAAGATGTGTATATAGGCAAAGTAAAACTTGATGTACCGTTTTCAATTGAGGGATAGAATCTGCATTTGGTATGCCATTGGGGAAAAGTTCAAGAACCTCTTTCCTTACACGATCTTGCCACTCAGGGTACATAGCAAGGATCATCAAACTCCAAGAGGCAGTAACAGCAATGGTTTCATGGCCAGCAAAGTAAATGTTCTTGCAATTATCCACAATGAACCTCTTGGCAAAGTCATTCCCAAGGCTTTGATCACTCATAGCTGCTTCCAGTAGTAGCTGCATCAGATCCTTCTCTGATGAGGGTGTTTCAGAGCATTCACTCTTGCGTTTCTCCACTAACTCCCAGATCAGTGACTCTACCTCTTTCTCCATAATGGTAATCTCATTTTCCTTCTTTGTCCAGAAATTTAGTTTGTCACTGTAATTAACCATTAATCAGTTTTAATAACATTTCTCATATATTTATAATAATAACATTTCTCATATATTCTCATAACATACCGTAAACCGCTGACTCCAAAAAGGAAGGTACCATGCTTGGACATTTTCTTCTGCATAATCCTAATCTTTGAGAAAACTTCTTTTCCTTTGGAATAAGAATGGCCAAAACAGACCCTCGAAATAACATCAGCTGCTAAGGTCCTAAGATCTTCATCGACTCTAACTTCTACTTTAGCATCAGTACTACTACCACCTCCTTCATCCTTAATTAGTCTCTCCCATTTCGTTAGTAAAGGCTGCGCTGACTCTATCATTAGGCCCACCATACCCTGCAATCCATCAATTGCACACGCATATATATATATAGTAAATTCAGGGTCCACCACTAGAATATACACATACATATCATGGAAGGTGGGGTTAATTAACTAATTGAATAAAAAGATGATTATTATTATAATATAAATATGTGTGACCTTGACTTTGTCCATGAAGAATTCAGCAGCAACAAGCTTCCTCTGATGAGCCCAGTGAAGGCCATTGGCTCTGAGAATGCCATTGCCAAGGAGCGGTGCAAGGTTGGTTGTAATGTGAGTAGGCTTACCCAAATCCAGAGTCATATTCCTGTTCATTTCTGTCACTAGCTCCGGTTGGTTCACGTACAGGTGCTGTTTCATTCCTATAGAGTATGTGTACACTAGACCTGCAACCCCAACCAACCTAACCCGAGTTAGTTATATAATATTTATACACTAATGTTACATGTACAATAAAAATTATATAATAATTATATAAAAATTATATCCACTATTAGATTATAATATGAATTTACAAACTAATGCAATTTAGATATGATTGTTGTACAAGTATTGTATAATTTTTATTATACATGTAAGATTCTCTATTACTTTTTTTTTTGTTAATTACATGTATAATTAACACCATTTCCGAATAGTTTTGTTTTGATTTTGATTGTAATGACAATGACAATGACAGAGACAGCTGACTTTCGTCCATTTTATTGAATGCGCTTATGGAATTTGTACAATATAATTAATATAGATTATTATTTGAAAAATGTTTAATTGGAATATTTATTTTTTCCGATAAAAAAAGGTGTTTTGGAATTACTTATTAATAAAAATACGAAGAATTTTTCATCAATTAATTACCAATAATATATAATATTATTTGGAAATCTCATAATGAATTACCTAACTGTACATCCATGGATGTGGTAGATAAGTATAATGAGTGGAAAAAAATTGTATAAATATTATTTTTCTTTTTTTATGAGCATTTGAAAGATAGATGTTAAAAAAACGGACTAATGAAAATAAAGTGAATGCATAAACACTGAGCATTCACAAAACTGACAAAGGAAAGAACTACACAAACGGGATCGAATTCAAGTCTTCTCAGAAAATAGTGCTTCAACACAAAGTTGAAAAGTTAGGCATGCGCTAATAAGACAGGCTTTCCGCTAAAGTTAATAATATAACTAAGCTTTAAATCCATTATTACAAAAATGATGATATACTCTTCAGTACGCTCGGAGTTTTTTAAATCATACCTTATATATAAAACGATTCGGCTACGTGTACACCCGTTATGTGTCCACCTACTGCACACTTTTTTTATCTAAAATCGCGTGTATATCAAACCAACGCGCGCCCATAATGCGTGTAGTACAAACGCACACTATCAACTCCAACAGTTTTGAATGCAAAACGAAAAAAACGCCCTTCCAGTCTAAATAAAAGCGAGATTCTCGCTATATGAGATCATCACAAAAATTGACTATCAAAGATTCTCAATAGAAATAAAATTATCAATTTGTGTGTGGTTGTATCTCTAATGTGTATGATACATTTGGAAAAATAAATAATGCATTACATATTTTTTTCATGAACGTTTAAAATCATTATATTTAAATAAAATGTGGGTACTCATAACACCTATGTGCATTGTGATATTAAAAAATTGTATGTAAGAGATTAAGAAAAGTGTGTATTGTAAATATTGATGTGTGTGTATGCATATTTTGTGTGTGATGCTAACCTTCCTTCATGTTGTTATTAATCTCATCAACACTAATTGTACCTCATCATATATTGATCGCCACTGCTCTAAAAAAATGTTAATATGATAAAGAATGTCTCTCCCCTTATGATATTGAGGTATGATACGATCCAATTAGCTAGAAGGATATACTCAAAAATTGAAAATTAAAAAAAAAATTAAAGAATCATTGCAGGATATACTAAAAAATGAGTGTAGATTTTATGTATATTTGTGTGTAGATTATGCATAAATGTGTGTAGTTTGTGAATAAATATGTGTAGACTTTGCATAAATATTTATAGACTCTGTAATTTTCATTTTTTATGAAATCAATTAAAATGTAATAATATCAGCAAGAATTTTGGAGATAAAATTGGAGTATCTTGTGCTAACGGTTATATGAATGATAAATAATGAATGTTGAGCGCGTGTGAAGTTGTTATGCGCGAGTGAGATATAGAAAACGGAGATATTACTATTTTTTGGGTGGATCATTAGGTGGCACATATATGGATGTACACCAAACTTTATTGTATATCGTATAAAATAACATAAAAAAATGCAGATACAATTTTACCAAGTTCCATTCTCTAGTATTATTTAAATTCTCCAATAATATTTTTTTTTATAAATCGGGCATCACCAAATCAAATAAATTCTTAAGATTGACATGCAGACCCAAAAAATTAATCTTATATTATCTATACAATATATAAGCATATTGATTTTTTTTTTTAATAATACTAGTAAGAAGATCGGAAGAATGAATGAAAAAAAAAGAGTACCGTATTGGTGTCTCCATTGTTCAAAGTAAGGGAAGAGTGAGGCAGTGAAGTCACGGTCTTGAAAGTGATGATCAGAATGGGTCTTGTTCTTCATCTTCGAGTTGGCCTGGGCTTTGATCCTCTGCATTTCGTGAAGATTCCCATGTAAAAATGAAGGTGGAGGACCCCTTACTCCTTGCATTCGGAGCTTCCTCCTTATCCTTAGGGATTTTTGCCACATATTCGCATACACATATATGGTCCAGATTAATACGCTGGCTACCCCAACTGAAGAAACCACCTTCATCGTCGTTATCAGATTCACCACCTCCATCTCTCTCTCTCTCTGGTTGTGCTCTCTTCTGTAATTTGTTGGAGTTACACAAAGGTTGTGCCTAGCACATGTAAACTATATATTTATTATATATATATATATATAGAGAGAGAGAGTAGTGTTATTTATGGTTTGACCAAATATTTCAAGATGACTTACACAAAATTATTATATATTATATTAAATAAAATGCATCTAGAACACTTGTATATAAAGTATATCTAGATATATATTATTGATTTTTTTATATATAAAAGAGATAAAAATTAGTATTATTTTTTTGGTAAGGAAACAGCTATTGTTAGTCTTATATGGAATAATTAGATTTAATAATTTAGCAAGAACAATAAAGAACAAAATTTGGAAGGAAAGAATATTATTATCAATAAGGAAATGGAATCCGAATTTATTATTTATGTTGAATTAAAATTCAAAGTAAAATAGAAAAAAAGTAATATATAATTTTTCTATAAATAGAAAAAAATTAAAAAAAAGTCTATATTTTGTATATGAGTTTAATTACAAAATATACTTTTCCTAATCAAACATGATTTCTTAGTTATTTTTTCCGTTTTTAATATAATTTTCCTAAAAAGTGTTACATTTGATAACTTTTTTATTAAATAATAATATAGGATTTAATTATGATGTACTGATAATAAAATAATTTTAAATTATAATTTAATTGTATCATGTCACTAAATATAATTACTTTTTGCATTTATTATCTTAAAAGTACTGTAAATAATAAGATATAATTGATTTACAGTGTAAAATATTTTATATTATTAATACATTATAACCAAATATTCATGATATATATTTGTTCTTTCATTGAACTATATTTTCAAATTAGTGAATTAAAATAAATCTAATAATAAGCCTAAATAATAATAGGATTTTTCAATAGTACCATTTGAAGTTGGCTAGTCAAATTTTATCTTCTACTCATAAATGATTTTGGCTTGACCTATAAGTAGTCACATAAATAATAAAAAGAGTCATGTGCAAATATTAATGCAAGCGTCTATTGAAATCGAAAATAACTCCTAGTAGTAAATAATTTGAATTTTTCTCATTTGTTAGTCCAACTTCATCTCATCACATATATATTTTTATTTATTCCGGTATAGAGTTATTGGAGTCAAGTGCTATTGGAGTCATTAATATAGTGTCATAGTGACTTCATTTTTTATTTGATAAATACGTTGAGTTAGAGTCACTAGTGTCCTGTATCGTATTTGTTTTTATAAGAAAAATTATGGTTAGAGTTGAAAACGATGGGATTGAAATTTTGAAAAATGAATAAGGATATAATTGGAACAAAAATTCATTGAATCATCATCTGTCTCTATGTCCACTAGCTAGTGACTATGTGACTCAACTTTTTAAGTAGATAAAAATTGCAAAAATTTATTCACTGAATCATAGTAACTTTGTGTCTCTCTGATTGTGATTCTAAAATTAAACAGTCTACAAAATCACTTTTTCTCTAATTCTATAACTCTGATCCAAAGTCGAAGAAAACAAACACAAGTTATATAGATAATCTTATCTCTTTTAATCACACTTTAAAAACGTTATTTGTGCCTGAGATGCTGTTAACATATTCCTTTTTATCAATTCAGCTATTTTACCATTAATATTACATCCACTTATATATACATAAAAATAAAATTTAAACCTACTATTCCATTAACTCATCCAAAATTATTCTCAACATTTTCACTGAAAAATGATGAAGGGATGAATGATAGAATTAAAAAAAAATGATTTTGATATACTAATTTATATTATTATTTAATTAAAATATTTTGTTTGTATAACTTTTTAAATAATAAAAAAAATATTATCATGCTGACTTGGTAACTCATAATCTGATAATAATATAAAGAAATTATATAATTAAATTATTAAAAATTAGTATAAATAGATCATTTATGTTTTTCTATATACGACAAAACTTTTTCGCGTGTAGGAAAAAAGAAAGCTCAAACGTAATAACGTAGTGATTTTGCGAATTTTGAATTGTTGGCCCAAATCTCAAATTTGCTCTTTTTTCTTATCTGACATTATCGTCTAGATTTGGGCGTATTTTTCCCCTCAACCAAAATCTTATCGTATATTAATTCAAAAACACTTTTTTGACTCGCGTTAACATCAGGATTTAGGACACTCATGTTCGTATCAGCCTGGTTTTAACAATAATCTCATTGTTTTGTCCTCATAGCACCGCTCCCCCTTCAAAAGAAAAAAGATATAGAATATCTTTCTCTCTCAATCTGAATAATTATTCTAACTGTGGGTTTCAGTGGTCCAGACCCGGAAACTCTACACTATTGTGACACGAAATACTTGAGTTGAGGACCACTATGCCAAAAGAAGAAAGAAAAATGTCAAATCGATGAAATGCCTAGCCAGATTCACATGCTTGTGAGGGTACCTAAGCTAATGTCGTTGTGTGCACCAAATAGTAGTAAGTGGAGCCCCGTAATAGTGTTCCTACTTATGTGCGAGTGCCATTGATTTGTTAAGTCATTTATTTATTTATTACAATGTCATGTCCTGAATCATTTATAAAAGAGCTTTTCCATTCGCCAATTCCTCCGCGAAGAGTACACACGCGTGGGGTGGCTCGTTTTAAGTAGGCTTAAATATTATTTTAGTCCACTAACTTCACATAAATTTTGATTTTGGTCCACTATCTTTAGATTTATCACATTTAGTCCACTATCTTTCAAATTGTAAGCACTTTTGGTCCACTATTAGTCAATTGGTAAGTCAACGGACACATCAGCAAAAGTCAACAGTCATGTTATCAAAGTCAACCGACACGTCAGCAAAGTCAATGATCATGTCAGTAAAGTCAACGTCCACGTCAACAAAGTCAACGTCCACGTCAACAAAGTCAACGTCCACGTCAACAAAGTCAACGACCATATCAGCAAAGTCAACTGTCACGTCAGCACAGTGGACTAAATGTGACAATTCCAAAAATAGTGGACTAAAATGAGAATTTGCATAAAACTAATGAATCAAAATGATATTTAAGCCTATTAAGTAAGTATCAATAGAATAATAAACAAATTCGAGATGGCCCTTAGTTTTATGCTTTGGAAAAAGAGTATCCATCGAGAATAAACATATTTATGAAGATTTGTCTATGATTAATGCTCTCCATTTTAAAATAATAGTTATTTAAAATTTTAAAATATATTCTATATTAATTGTAATTTTAAAATATATTCTATATTAATTGTTTGAAAATAATGTTAATACAAATATGAAGAATAATATAGTCATTTACTATTTTTTTACATAAATCAAAATAATTAATATATTTTTTTAATATTTATACATAAACTTTAAAGTACTAATATTATTTTAAATTGCTTAAATGTTCATTAGTAGTGACTAGGAAGATAGCCTTACGAATTTTCTACGTCGGGTATGTATTAATTATATAAATAATTATGGTTCTGAGCATCTTGACTAGCATTACACGCTCATCAAGCCGCATTCTTATTATTTTTTAATTATTGATTTAATAATAATATAAATTAAAATAAATAAATATCTAATAAATTTAAAACAGTAGAAAAATATTTATTATTTAATTATTATGTTTTGATTTTTTATATTTAATTTTAAAAATATAATTATTTTATTGAATGTAAATATGTAAAAGTATTTATTTTTAAAAATTTCTTCTATAAAATCTGTTATGCAAGGACTATGACAATACACAATATTATGGGAGTATACAAAAATTTTTCCGTCCATATATACTCCTCTTTATGGGGAAGTGGGTCTTGGACAGTCTGAAAAACAAAAATCACCGCTGGAATCAGCCAGTACATACGCATGCACGCACATGAATGATGATATGGATTGGTCTTATCGACATTAATTAATCAAAAGTTCTCTATATACACCTACAGTATTTTTTATCCGTTTATTCATTCTTATCTTTTTAATACATTTTTTAAATATTATATGCACAAAAAATATATATAATATATATTTTTATATTATTTATACAAAATATACATATATTTTTTATAAATATATACAATATTTTTTATAATATTTATTTTTTAATATAGATGGATAAATAAATAGATACAAAATGAACGTACGCAGATTGTTAATTAATTATTACTTTATTAATTAATTAAGAAAACATGCATGATCTATAAGTTACTTTCTTCTTTACAAGAAAGAAGAGCTAAGCTAGTGCTCCATCTGTCTCCTATGTTCATCTCATACTAACTTTAGTGTGTGTTTGGTTAGTCATTTTATCCATATCAATTGTGCTATTAATTTATTGAATGACGTAATATCCATCATGCCATCACAGAATGGCACTCATTTCCACTGACTCGAGTCTTTTCAGCAAATTACATAACATTATTGAGTACCTCCTTCTAAGTTTTGGTCAACCACATCCAAACACATCCTTCTTAAAGAAGAGGTAATCATATTCAAGCATTCCAATATCATAGATAACATGTCTCTCTCAACACTGATTTTTTCATAGCTTGAACTCCACATCATTAGTAAAACGAAAAGAGCATTAGCAAAAATTCAATTCTAAAAGGAACCATATTAACTGAAAATGCAATTTAGTTCTTTTTTCTTCTTCTCACAATATAATTGAATATTTTTATTATTTTAGCATATCTGTAAATGTAAGTTTGAGGTGTTGGTCTTTTTTTAAGATCTACATTCATTTTACATATAGAAAGAAAAAGGAAATGGTGGAGAAAAAAAAAAGTTAAAATATAAAAATCATAAATGAGTTCTATTTATTTTTGGAGTATTGCTATATTGACATTCATTTTATAGATATTTATTCAAATTGAGGGGTAAAGGGTAAAAAAAATAATGTGTAAGTGATAATTAATTCCATAAAAATTAAAGATGGTTGATTGAATATATACGTAGAATACAAAACAATAAATGTTAAAATAACTTTATTGTTATTTTTGTGAGTGGGTGTATGAATGTATAAGATTTTTGTTTGAATAAGTAACATTTTTTTTTTGTCAATGAGGAGATTTTCTTTTGGGATACGCCAATGAGGAGTTAGTCTTGAAATCTCAAAGGGATTATTAGAAATTGGGCCTTTAGTTAACAGAAGATATATCTTTCCACCAAAAAAAAACTGAACTTAGAATAAATAAAAAAACTGAACTTTAATCACTTCAGCGCGACCCTAATAATTGGAGCTCCAAAATGGACTGAAAGGAATTCGACTTGATGAGCCCACAATATGCTTTCCAGTTTCCCCTACTTCTCACATCCCCAAGCAAAGAAAGAAAAAAAAAGATTTAAACGGACATTGTAAAAATAATTAAATGATTTAAATTTTAAATATTATATATTGATAGTGAAATTATAATTGTAAAAAAATTATAATCAATCAAGTGTAAAGTAGAGCTTAACAAAAAATTTCGGCTAAGCACCTTAAATATGAGTTTATAACCACTTGTAATTAAATTGAATTAATTTCGTTTGAAATGAAAATTTATTCAAAACTGTAATAAAAAAGACAAGCAAAGTGTCGTATTATATATGTGTAATATGTAATAATTTTAGTTCGATTCAGATTCGAAATTCGGATTTTTGAAAGGGGGATCGAAGAGAAGACGCTCCATTGAATCCGTGGACTCAATTCCCGATTCTTCTTCTTCTTCTTCCTTTCACTCTTCCCCCTTCACTCCTTCTCTCTCTATTACACATCATTTTCGCTTCCCATCACTGATAAAACCCTAATCTCTCCCCTGTCCTCTTTTGGGGACCTAAGATCTTAGGGTTCCTTCCTCTTACCAATCGAATGGCCACTCATGTTGTAGCATAACCCGTCTCTTCGCCCTAAATCATCGCTGTGTTTGGCCAATTCACGGTGATGTGCGAATTTGGGGTTTGGCTATTTTGAAGAAACAGAGAGAGGGGAGGGTTTTGGTGGTGGTGGTGGTTGTTTTTGTTGCGGGGATATGGAAGGTGGGAGGAGGATTACGGTGAGTCCTAGGCCTTGCTGTGGGAGGAGAATCGTTGCGAAGAAGAGGCCGCGTCGTGGAGGGGCGGTTGATGGGTTCGTGAACAGCGTGAAGAAGCTTCAGCGGCGCGAAATCAGCTCCAAGCGTGATCGCGCTTTCAGCATGAGCGATGCTCAGGAGAGATTTCGGAATATCCGATTGCAGGTTCCCATTTCGCCTAACTTCCTTTCTCAAATTTACTCAATTTTCCTTTTATCTTAAAAATTTTCAAATTGTGTGTTGCCTATGTACGATTTCTGCAACTGTTGATTATGATTTAGGAGTTTTGGTTAGGGTTTCGACGTTTAAAAACATTGTCTCAACTGTTAATTAGGAGGTTTAGTTAGGGTGTCCAACATTAAAATAATTATATTTGTTATTACCATAGCATAGAGTAAATGGAATGTGATTTATTGATGGAATGATGTGTTTTTGTATCTCTCTGGTGTTTAATTGGATGAAGAATGACCCTGTGTTTATTATAAAGTTATATTAGTTTTGCCTAACAAAGTATTTTGCCATTTTGCTGGTTGAGTTGAGATTCTCTTGCTCATAAATATTTTTTTTATAAGGATTCAATGTCAATAAGACAATAACTCTTTTGCTATGTACTTTACCTGTGTTCAATGATTTAAGTCATTTAAGTATTTAACAGATGTTAAGGAATAGACAATAAGTTTGAGTCTGCCTGCTGCTTGCTGGTATTTCCTCTTTCGATATGCCATTGTGCACTAGTAATTTAGTAGTAATTTAGAAAGTTGCGTGATTTTGAAGTTGTAGTTTTCTTTGAGGTTATGGTGTTGTAACTAAAGAGGGATCAAGAGGAATATGGATTTGGATACTCTAATTTCCTATATTAATGCTAACTCATTAAGATTTTTTGTCAGTGATTCCCCAAGCTTGAGTGTTGTTTGTAGTTTTATGTGCCCAATTTCCTGGAGTGGTAAAAATGGTGCTTGCTCCATTGCGAATTATTAATGATAGAATATTCAGATATTGGTTTTGCTAGTGGTATAAGTATTCCCATTGTGTGTCTAATGGATCTATTTATAGGAGGAATATGATACACATGATCCAAAAGGTCCATCATCTGTGGTATTGCCGTTTCTGAGGAGAAGATCAAAGATTATCGAGATCGTAGCGGCTCGGGACATTGTTTTTGCTCTTGCACAGTCTGGTGTTTGCGCAGCATTTAGCCGAGGTAATAGTTACTATTCATTTACGGAGTGATTATTTGACACTTTAAAATAGGCATATGTTATATGCTAAATGTTTCAACTGTTCGATTGATGCAGAGACCAATCAAAGGATATGTTTTTTGAATGTCAGTCCTGATGAAGTTATAAGAAGTTTGTTTTATAACAAGAACAATGACTCACTTATCACAGTTTCTGTATATGCTTCAGACAGTTACAGTTCCTTGAAATGCAGAAGCACAAGGATTGAGTATGTATATCTTTATCTTTGTAACTCCTGAGTCCTACCCTTTCTTTTCAAGTTCAATGAAGAAGAACATAGAACACAGAATCACTCAAGATGCACAGTGATTAAAAGGAAAGCGACAATAGCAATACTTATGTGGTCAGTTTTGCAGTTTTATGTTCTAAGCTAAAATTTCCATGTTGTCCAGATACATTAGGAGGGGTAAACCAGATGCTGGATTTGCTCTTTTTGAATCCGAGTCTCTAAAGTGGCCAGGTTTTGTAGAATTTGATGATGTCAACGGGAAGGTCCTCACATATTCTGCTCAGGATAGGTAAATATTATATTGTTATTATATCTATTTGTAAGGACACAATTATGCAGTGTATCAAGGCTTAAGGACTCTGACACTGTTATTTTTTATATTCTGTAGCATATACAAGGTATTTGACCTGAAAAACTACACGATGTTGTACTCCATTTCGGATAAAAATGTCCAAGAGATTAAGATTAGGTAACTTTCCCTGATGTTGAATTTTGCTTTCATGTATACATGGTGCTTCCATGAATGTAATATGTGGTTATCAGAAATTTCTTTCAGTGGTCTTGGTTTTTTCACACTATTTTGCTCTTGTTGATGATTTCTTTTGATCAGTCCGGGGATCATGTTGTTGATTTTTGCCAAAGCAAGTAGCCATGTCCCGCTGAAAATCCTCTCAATAGAAGATGGTACTGTTTTGAAATCATTCAACCATCTCCTTTATCGGAACAAGAAGGTGGATTTTATTGAACAATTCAATGAAAAGCTACTTGTCAAGCAAGAAAATGAGAACCTTCAAATACTTGATGTAAGTAATTTTCTTGATGACTTGTATTGTATACAACTATACATTGGTTCTACATGCAGATATCTGACTTTTAATTAATTTTAGGTGCGGACTTTTGAGCTAACAGAAGTTAGCAGAAGCGAGTTTATGACACCATCTGCATTCATCTTTCTATATGAGAACCAATTATTCCTGACTTTTCGAAATAGGACCGTGGCTGTGTGGAACTTCCGTGGGGAGCTTGTTACTTCTTTTGAGGATCACCTCTTGTGGCATCCTGACTGCAATACAAACAACATATATATAACCAGTGATCAGGATCTCATCATATCCTATTGCAAAGCTGACTCCGATGATTCATTGTCTGAAGGAAATGGTACCTTTCTTATTTGTTTTTCTAGTCCCCACTCTTTCAATTTTCCCTTTGTAGTGCACCTTTTGTATCGAAGGTACAATGGCAGAGATATTTTTCTTCTGAAAGGTGCTGATTTGTCATGACTCTATATTTTTCACACTTTGACCTCTTTTGATAAAAGACAACAGAGGATCGATAAATATATTACTTAACTAGTTTGCAAAGTGTTTATGATCAATCTATGTCTGTTTCTGTAAGGAGCACTGATCTTCAAGGGTTCATTACTAACAGGCTCCGCTTCTTTTTTGCAGCAGGCTCCATCAACGTCAGCAACATTCTAACAGGCAAGTGTCTTGCCAAAATAAGAGCGAGCAATAGCTTTCCGATGGAGAACGAATGCAGTTGTGGTGACAATTGTTCAGGTAGCCGTTGTAATCCAAAGAAGCGAAAGCATACCTCCAGAATTAGGAGCACAGTTGCAGAAGCATTGGAAGATATCACTGCTCTCTTCTACGATGAAGAGCGCAACGAGATCTATACCGGCAATAGACACGGTCTAGTTCATGTTTGGTCTAACTGATATGCTGTTGAATTTATGGTTGGCTTGTGTTTTCTTATTGGCTTTTTGTTCATGGATACGGTGATCGCCTCATCCGCTATGAGAACTTTCGGCAGATGTAACCATTAAGTGGTCTTGTAACATTCAATTTTTTCTTTTTCCTTTGTCATGTCCCTGTTAGGCAAGTTTGTTCTGTAGTGATAACAAATATTTGTGAAGTGATATTCCATCCTGGTCACTCACCAGATGTTGCTTCTGTTGTAATCTATATTTTACGTTAATGAAGCTGCTTTTATGTAGTGAATTACGTGAATATTGCTATATAACCCTCTTTTCTACCCTTGCCTATCACATGGATGATGGGTCGCGATGCTGAATACGTGGTAAAGGTACAAAAAGCTATCAACAATCAGCAGAGTTGTAGCTTTACGATTTGCCAAACTTTCACTACACAAGGTTCTGGTACAGCAATCAATTCACTTTTGTGTTCTATTCTGTTTTTACTTTTATTCTGATGGCTTCTTTTCTGCCAGCTACCCCCATCTTGTGTCTCAGTGCCTAAAGCTGACATACGCTTGCCCTCCACGTTCACTTATTTGCAACAGGATAGGGATGAAGTGGGAATCTATTGTAGCAATGTGCTGATTCGGTGCCGCCAGGGAAGAGAAGAACATTCGTTAGCAAGTAGAAGTAACATGCGTAAGTTTTACGTATGTACAACTTTTATACCGTTATGTGTAATTGTTAGCGGGAGCAGTATTCAAATTATAAAACTCAGAAATTCGGGTTACCTTAATCTAGATCATGTGATGTATGAGGCACAGAAGTAAAAATGCAAGTAGGGTGATAATATATTCTCCTAACTATTATCCTAATTTTTTAATTTCATTTCAATTGCAATGACTTGTGTTGTAATTTACATAATAGTTCATAATGACTTTTTAGGACAAGTGGGGGATTTTTAATTATAAGAATTTTTTAGGCTCATCAATTAAGAAAAGGTGTCATTTCTCTAACTAAGAAGCTATTTTCATTTTTTAAGTCGTCTCTATGTTAGGATTGTACCACAAAAAGAGTCATCGAAATCTAACTATATACATTCTTCTTTTTGTTAAAATAACTAGTCTTCTTTTCTCTCTCTTGGTGAAGAAAAAACGATTCAGATCTTGATTAGCTTGTTTATTTTGTTATTGCAATAGGTCATAGGTTTCATTTGCTTTGCACGTAAGTGCGAGAAGCACGAACCCAATTTTGATTTTCAAATCCAAATGAGCTATCATTAATTTGAGTTGATTATTGCCTAAGGCAAGCTCAATCTATTTTTTCTATTCTTTTTTATATGTTAAGATTCGTCTCACGGAGTCACGTATTCTTTTAAACTCAACTCATTGTTCTCTTCTCACATAAACAAAGTGCGGGCAGATTTTATAGAATACATCAATAAAAAAATATATTATAGAATGCAAATAATTGAAGTTTCAAAATTTATAATTTAATATTCTTATAATAAAATAAAGCAGCCAAATCCGGTATAAATAAATAAGATAATGCCTTTAGGTGTCTGTCAAGTTCGCAAAGCGCGTACTTTATAAATAAGGAGACAAAAAATATATATCGTGGGGAAGTGGTTTATGTTGTGCATTTATTTATTTTTGAAGGTAAAAACTTAAGAGGGTATGGATGATACGCACACGTAAATTACCGACAATGGAGCCTAAATACAAATTTTGGCAAGCAACAAGTACGTCCTATATGTGGATCTGGAAACCCCAAACGCACGCGTGTAATGCCTTTGGTCGCGGTGAGAATTGTCGTTTTATTCTCAAGTCTCAATCCCAAATCTTTGTCACACTTACACGTTAAATTCAAATTTAACATATACACATAATTAATTAATTACTAGTACACACTCACATACTCTCATCTCATCAACCAATGCAAAATGCCGTATAAGATAAGAAAAAAAAAGTGAAATAAATCAAAGCAAAGCAAACCTCTTTTTATTTTATTCATCTTATTTGTTTATATACAAATTTTTTCCATATAAAAGAGTGGGAAAAGGAGAAACCGTGAGAAGAAAAGAGGTGGGGGAGGGAAATAGGGAATGGTAGAGCGTGAAAGACACGCGTAGAGAGAGGGGGGAAAAAGAGAGCAGTAGAGTTGAAGAAGAAGTGGTGGTAGTGGTAACGTGTTGTTTGTTGTGCATTACTTGTTTTAGTTATTACTGCGCGGACCACAAGGCACAATTGAACAAGCACAAAACTCACTTTGTTCCACTCACTCATCACTCTATCGCTTCATATTCTACTTGTAGATGCAGCTTCCTCTCCACATTTTCACCTCACCATTTTGAAGATCTTTTTATTCTGTTTCTCTCTGTTTTTCTGTGTGTGCCATAAAATTTTCAGATCTCAACATTAGAGGAGAAAGAGAGAGAGAGAGAGAGAGAGAAGAGAAGAGAGAGGTGAGAACGACCTCGGTCTCCGCCTGTGTTTGTCTTCTCACTCTCACTTTCCTTTAGTTTTTTTTTTCTAGCTCACACTGTCTTTGTTTGTTCAGTGCATTGTAATTTTTTTTTTTGCTTCTCTATTTTTTGTGCAAAATTTGAAGAATCCGAGATTTTCTTCGTAATCTGCTTCACTAGAATTTACGCTCTGTGATTTTTTTTCTTTTTTTGGTGTTTTTTTAGCAGTGGTGCTAGGTGTCTTGCTAGATCTGACTTCAATGCACACATTTCTATATATTCGTTTTTTTTTTCTCTTTTGATCTGGATGTCACCTCTCTGATTCTAACTGCATCTTCTTCTTTGTTTTCCTTTGTTTGTTTATTTGCTCTTTTTCTTTTATTCTGCTTTCGGATTTATTTATTTTCTCCAATGTTGAACTTAGCATAGCGGTTGCTAATAATCAGAAATTCCTATTTCAGAAACCTTATCATAATTTGTTAGGCAGATTTTATATATCTTATGCTAAATGCATTTTTGTGCCTTCGTCGACCTCTGGACAATATTTTGGTTGTTGCACGATCTTTGTGCACTTCGATTGAGTGTGATTTGAATGTTTGTATTTTCCGATTAGGAAATATAATTATGTTGAATGACTTAGTTCCATTGTGTAAGTTGTTGAATTAATTCGGAGTGACATTTTAGCGTATAGCTCGACCTAACTGTTATTTTCCTCTCAGGTTCAGGTTCAAGTTCAAGTTCCTTCGAATTTGATCTATAATATTGGAAATGGAGGATGCACCTTTGGATTATGCTTCAATTCGGATTTTCCCGAACCAAAACAGGTTAGGTCTTGTTATGTGGAGTTAGCTCCAACGTCTCGTGCATTACTGGATTCTTACACATTTCTTGCTGTTGTTTTGTACTAGGTATGAGGCATTTGTCTGTAAGGGGAAGCAATCCGAGAAAGTGGCAGATGGAAATTTGGAACACTTGTTGCCACATTTGCCTCCAATAAATGATTTATATGCTAAGGGATTTGATGCAAACTTTGATCTCGAATTGCCAGAAAACATGCATGGTGCTGAATGGTTTTCAAAAGCAACTGTTAAAAGGTTTCTATCAAAAGAGCGGTTTATTTTTTGTTTCTTTGCATTATACTTAGAGGAGTATCGTACTAGTTGTGATATTGTTTTGCCTTTCAGGTTCCTGCATACTGTTAACTCACCAGATGTTATAAATGTCATCAATACAGTCACTGATGAGATGTCTCAGTTGGAGGAATCAAAAAACTTCCATATTTCTTTGTATGGGAAGGTGATTGTCTGTCTCTCGATAAATAATTACTAGACAAATTTCACAGTAGTTAGAATTTGACGACTCACAATTCAGATCCCAGTCATTCAATATCATTTAACAAGCTAGCAATACATATCATGTTGTGTATTGTAGATGAATAAAAATTCTCGGAAACGATTCAATTTGTCATTAATTTCTTTCTATTTTTGAACTTCTTTCACTAATTTTCACAAGAAATTAAATAGTCAAAGAATCTTAAATTGGTAAGTGAATTAACTGGAAAAGGTGTTACTAAATGAACCATAATTGATTGCTTAGTTTTCATTCTTTTAAAATAGTGGTATCTCACTCACTCTATGCACACCATATTTGGTTGCTCTATTGTTCTATTTTTGTCCATTTGAAAGCTACCTCTTTCCCTACTTCTAACATGTAGGTCCTGGTTCTTACTTGATTACAGTTACATTGTATTTCAACTGACAGTTTATTGCTTTTGAACAGCCTGAAGTTAACAGCTCATCATCCGATGCTTCTAAGTATGTTCTTGTGACTATTACATTACATTTAGCAGATATACATTGGCTGCACCCTCAACTAAGCTTTCTGAAAATATGCTCCCAGGAATGAATTGTTGCGAGCAATGGATCTAAGAATCACAGCATTGAGTGACAAGTTAGCTGAAACTATTAACAAAGCTACTGGTGCTACCTGCTCCCTTGAAGCTATGACTTTTTTAGCAAAGTTTTCTCAACATTTTGGTGCTACTAATATAGAGTAAGTACTGACAGATTTATAGATCCTCAGGATATGCAATTGTAATTATTTCTTCAGCAAAATTTTCCCTCATACTAAAATCACTGCTATGTTGCTAAGCACATTTGACCTTTGTGTGTATATGTTCACAGGCATTCTTTGTGCAAGTTTATAGAACTAAATCCAAAGAGCCAGGATGATCGTACCTTGAACAATGAAAGATCCTCGTCCACACGCGATGCAAGAAGTAATGATGCAAACAAGGCCGTTAAAAACTTGCAGATTTCCAAGCCATCTCATTCTGACTCACCAGTTAAGTATGGTGTTTCACCAGCTAAAGCTGCTCAAGTTGAGAGACGCAGTTCAACAGAAAGTGAGGAATCTTCTAACTCAAGTGATGAGGATCAAATATCTGCTGAGAGAAGTCGATCTCTCATAAGATCTGCAACACCCAGAAGGTCAGCATCCCCGATGCGAAGGGTACAAATAGGTAGAGCTGGACCCCGCAGAGCCGCTGCAATAACTATCAAGAGTCTCAATTATTTTCCTGGCAGAGAGAGGCCAATATCCTACAGAGATGCTGCTGAAAATGGCTCCGACGGAGAAATATCTGAACAACCCTTTAAGAAACCAGATATTGAAGTCAGGAGGATAACTGTGCAGGATGCCATCAGTCTTTTTGAAAGCAAACAACGGGATCAAACTGCAGATATTCAAAAGAATGTTTCTATTAGTACAAATAAATCTGTATTGAGAAGATGGAGTGCAGGTATGGGTGAAACCTCTGTTCAAGACCAGCCAGAAGTTGCACCTGAAGATCCTGTTCCAGTGACTTCCATCGATGTGCTACATGTTGAGAATCCTAAGGAATCAGAAGTAGAAGAGGTGTCTGGTTTTATTTACGAAAGTCACAATAACAACGAGACCACTGCTTGTGAGGTTGAACAGGAGAGACAGGAAAATGTAGGTTCTTATACTGTCGATAATCAAAAGGAAACTGGTCCAAAGGAGGAAATGGCCAAAAAGTTGGCAGCCTCAGCAGAATGGAGTCAACGTAAGCAAGAGGAGTTCAACCAGATTCTTAAAAAAATGGTCGAAAGCAAGCCTGTTATGTTTGGAAAGCCTCAGCCTAGCAAAAACCAAAGTATTCCGTTTGAGCAGAGAGGAGGGTTTTATGATCATTATAAGCAGAAAAGAGATGCAAAACTCCGAGGGGAGCATGCTGGAAAGCGAGTAGAAAAAGAAGCACAATTTCGAGAAATGCAGCAACTACTTGACAAGAGTAAAGCTGAAATGTTATCAAAGAATTCGAGTGCAACCAAGAAAAGTTCTACCAAGGTGCCTCAAAAATCTCTTAGGAATCCAGCTAAACCTACTAATTCTCCTAAGGAAACCTCTAAACCTACAGCTACCAAAAAGACACCATCTAAGACGTCACCATTGCCTGCTACTCGTAAGTCTTGGTCAGCAACACCTTCACCAAGGACTGCTGGCACATCCCCTGCTAAAGCCCGTGGTGGAGTTTCATCTGCTAGCACAACCCCAACACGTCGGAAGCCAATGTCTACCTCTATTCCTCAACCAAGCCCCCAGAGGGAAAAACCTCAGCAGCAAAACAGAAATGAGAAAGAAGCTCAGACTGGTAGTGCCAGGAGCTTAAAAAGCATGAATGAGAAGCGGAAATCAGCTGTCTCAAACAAGAGCAAACCAATCAAGGCAAAAGTGACCACACCTGAAGAAACCACTGTTCCTTCAAAGATCAGCCTGGGTAACAAGGGAACCAAGAAAAGCAGTGTGGTTCCAGTAGAATCGAAACCGATGGAATCAAAACCATTTCTACGTAAAGGTTCTCGTATGGGGAATGGTTCTGGTAGTGGTACTGGTAGTACTGGTAATCTTAAGAAAAAAACTCTTCCTAAGCTGGACAAATCTCTCGGAAACAGTGAAAATCTTATTGAACACCAGGAAAGGGAGTTGGTTGTCAATGCTGCTGACTCGGTCAGTCAGCATTCCGAAAGGGACACTCTGACACCTAGTCATGAGAGTGCTGCTACAGAACTTGAATCTCAGGTTAATAATAATCACTTGCAATTTGGTGAGGCAGAAAATTTAGACCAAGTTCCTTCTACTGAAGGTGGTGTTGTCTTGATAGATACAGTAGAGTCTTCCTTAGAAATAAGGAATGAAGAAGAGTCAACCATATCCCCTTCAGCCTGGGTGGAGGCAGAAGAGGATCTGGAACTGCCCAAGTCATGTGATGATAGTACATCTCAATCCGCATCTCTGGCCAATATTCCTCCAGCAGGATCGACCAGTCCTCGTGTTCGCCATTCGCTGTCGCAGATGCTTCAAGAAGAAATTAGTGAACCTGACACTAATGAGTGGGGAAATGCTGAGAATCCTCCTGCCATGATATACCAAAAAGATGCCCCCAAAGGTTTGAAAAGGCTCTTGAAATTCGCTCGGAAGAGCAAGGGTGATGCAGGTTCTAGTGGCTGGTCTAGCCCATCCGTTTTCTCCGAAGGAGAGGATGATGCTGAAGATTTTAGGAACTCTAATAAGAGAAATGCTGACAATCTACTGAGAAAGGCTGCCCTCAATATGAAAAGCTATGGGCAACCAAAAAGTTCACTGCACGAAGGATATGAAAGAAATTTAGGTACTAATAAACCAATATAATACACTTCTCGCTTTTTTCAATCATCTTTCCACTGTTCTTGAAAAGTTCTAACGTTATATATCCTTTACTTATCATCTGTAAATATATGCTATGCAGCAATCAGAGATGATGGCAAAGGTTCTCACAAGATGCAAGATTCAGGTGCCGGTTCTACCACAAGAGGTTAGCCTTCTTGAGTAACTACGTCTTTGTAAATATGATTTTGGTGTTCACTATTCATTCTTGCTGTTTTTTTTTTTCTTTCACTAATGTTCCTCATTAATTGCTTCTTTTTCTTTTTTCTCCTGCATGTTCAATTTCCAGCGTCAAGGTCATTCTTTTCTCTTTCAGCTTTTAGGGGAAGCAAACCCTCCGAGTCGAAGTTTAACTAATGCTATGGGAAATCTATCATTGACTTTGCGATCATACCAGGAAAGTTTAATGCTGTAAATTCATTGAATTCCGTCGAGGTATTTTATTACATTGCCTTGAAATTAGAAATTCACATACTCCGGCTTCCATCCACAGCAAATTTTCCTATAGTTGGTTTCATTGGTGTAATGTTGTACCAAACGTTCATTTCGTCAAATGGTGCTGTTACTTTATAATATTAATCATTGTAGATAACTAAATTGTTGGTTGTTATTCATAGGTTTTATCCATGAATCTTGTTGGGGGAAAGGAGTATCTATTTTCAAGCGAGAGAAAATGAATTTATAAGAGTTTACTATCTTTAAAAATATATTAAAAAATATTTATAACATCTAAATATAATAAAATAAATATAAGTAATTAAATATGTAATTCTTTTTACAATCTAAGTAATTCAATAGATAAAAATTTAACAAAGTGAAAAAATTAGCTAGTTTACTTTCTTTAAAAATATATTAAAAAATATTTATAACATCTAAATATAATAAAATAAATATAAGTAATTAATTAAGTAATTCTTTTTACAATCATAAGAAATTCAATAGATAAAAATTTAACAAAGTGAAAAAAATTAGATAATTTATGCAAATTTATCATAATTTTAATTTAAAAATAAAAAATTTTTTTTTAAGTACAATGTAATAAAATAAAGTAATTTCATATGAAAAATTAATTAGAGTTGTAAAAAATTTAATAGATAAGGATTTAACAAAGTGAAAAAATTAATTAATTTATATCAATATATCATAATTTTAATTTTAGAATGTTTAATTATGAGGTATATATTGTGAAGTTTTACAGTCTAAATTCTAATTAAAATAGTAAACTCATAATTCATAAATTTACTTGAGTTTACTTAGATTAAAATTTGTAAGTGAATTAACTCTATTTAAAGGTCTATAAACCTATAATAATTTAAGAATTAACTCAAAAGTTTGATATCTATGAGCAATTTTTTATCATTGAGGTAGAAAAAGTAATGAATAAATAGATCGAACACAGTTGGTGGCATTTCAAACCCAAAAATGATATTCTTACACTCAAGGTTGGATGTAATCGTCTACCCACAACTTATAACGTTTACCTTTTAATCTATAATCTGAATATCTCAAATGGAATACTCAATTTTAAATGTTGAAATATCAGAACTTTCAAATCAATTGAACAATAGTAAATATAAACAATTGGCTAATGGCGTTATGGATCGAAGTAAAAATGAGACATTCTTTTAACTTCTTTTAAATACCAATAAATTAAATAAAAATGAAAATAAAATCTTTACATCTACACTAGTACCCTCCATTTTATTCCCGGATTACAGGCGAGTCGCAAATCGAATCTATTGATCCTGCCTGAAATAGTCACAAAAAAACACGTTCTAATGTCTCCATATTTTTTTCCCAAGCCTGAGGCATGCATAATTATTAATTGGTGATCACTTTTTGGTTAGGCCATGAATTGGTGAATTGCTTTCCATGTATTATGTATTACTCAAAATAGACCTAGATCACACGCCTACGTTGTTTTCTATGTCGCTAGCTGCTTCCAAAGGAGCTAGCAGTTGGACAGATACAACGGAGTTCAGATTCGGACTCACAGGGGTCCGAGAACGCACCTGAATATAGCAGTTCAATGCTTGAATGAGGTTTGAGTAACAATTCTTTCTTGAGGTCATCGACAGTTGTAGATCTGCGATTTAAGATTGTACTTTTTATAACTTACTTTGGGTGAAAGACATTTAATTAGAGACCCTTCACGGAAAAACGTTCAATTTCTCTCCTAAGGGATTGAAGATATGGAAAGACAAAGTCTTTATGAAGTCCATAATAACATGAGAAGATGTCACCTATTCGACTTATGTTATTTATGGCAGTACCATCACCCAAGGAAAGTTGGATGGACGAAAGCTTCACTAGTTCATAAGCAATGACTATATCATCAGGATCATATAGCTTCTCCAGGATCTGTCACACCATAAAATAATGAATTAATTACGTTATTACTTGGAAATTGATCTGGAAAAGTTTCGCACACAGGCGGCAGAACACAGCAACAAAAATCCATTAAAAAATCAGAATGTTTCAGCTAGAATATGCCAAAATCCATGGCTCTAAAATGGCTTCACTAAAAATATATTTGAATTAACAATCATCAATCTGAACAAATGCTTGCTGATATGTATCGCTACATGTCATGCGTAATTTGGAATGCAACATGACACATACAGCGCTTCGTGACAGGTTTAGTGGGGCAGTTTTCAGAGTTCGACTAACAATAAATAATAATTCTGCTGCTGGAAAAAAGGTGCTTGATAAATGGTAAGTCCTAGCTATACAGAGAAAAGATACTAGGAAATAAATAAACCAACCTGCAAGATGGTATGCTTACTAACAAAAGGTTTACCTGGATAGATGCTTTACAATGGTCCATAGATGATTGTAGTTCTCCCACCAAACAAAAGGCTTGTGCAAGGTTGTCCTCTACCTGCATGCAGCAGGAGGGAAATGGGAAGTTACACCATGCATCCACTAGAGGTATTTAACTAAATCTCTAGACCAAAGAATGAGGACTTAAAGTGGAAGAGGCTGAAGCTCACCTCTGCAATAACCTTGTTGTATGCATGCAAATTTGATCTTAGCAAATGAAGAGATCTCAAAGCATCTGTAATCATTTTATTTGAAATTTCTTTTGACATCATCGCATCCTGCAACCTGCCATCACTGCCATTCAGAATCTATTGTGTTCAAACAATAAGATGCATGCAGGATAAAAGCTTAATCTAGCTAGCTTCAAATTGGGAACCATAAAAACTGATTATTATTAGTCATAAATGGAAAGCTGTACTTCACATTAAAATGCACCTATTAGGATCCGACTAGAACAGTGCATACCTTTTTATGGATATTAAAGCTTTATCAACTTCAGCATGTGAAGACTCCAAATCAAGGTAAGAACCACATTTTAAACAGTATCCAGGTTGAATATGGAGGGAGCCATCATTTTGGTTGAACACTTTAGAAATATCATCACTCTTGTCTACCTGAAAGAGTAAGGGTTTTTTCAAAGCGAGAAAGTGGCCCAAACTTTAGGATCTTCTACCCAATTCCCAACCTGAACAGCATATATTGCAGGAAGGAAATGCAAAATCACTCTATGATAGTCATTTTGAAGAAGTGATAATTAACATTAACGTTAATCCAATTAATTTCTCGTATACTGCTCCTTTAATATAGAGGATGAATCAATAGACCCGGTCGTACCAAAATTTGACTGCACTAATTCATCGCTATTTGAATGTTTTTGGAATGCTGCCAGTAAGTGTGAAAAGATGGTGGAAGTACAGTGCTTAGTATTCAGATATGTATGAGATTGTTATGCATCTCAATCATGAGAACTCTGTTCATACTTCATAAGACTAATGTGTCTTTTAAGAGAATCAAGACTCTACTTGTGGCAAACCACATAATATAAACCTATCCTACATCTATACTCTAGACAACTGTAAATGTACCTTAAAATTACTTAAGTGCTTCAATTTCTGCTTTTCGCAGTTAACTACTCTGCTTTCCAACACCGCACCAGAACAATTGGGATTGACACATCGAAAAGCATTGAGGACAATGTCAGATAGATTGACTTCTTTACAACCAGTACACTGACACTGAAACAAGTACTCATCTTTGAGACAATGAAGGCGATCTTTACAATCCAATAACCCAACCTGCAAAACAACTATATACTGAACAATTGAACATGACATTTATACAGCAGATTAGGAATTCAAAAGAAAAGTTTAGCACCAAGTTGGAAGGCCCTAATTTTTCCATACCTCAAGCCAACAGGCATTCTTAAATTATTATATTTATAAAATTCATTGTAGACATAAATTAAAATGATTGAAACCAAAAAACTAAATTAGCAAATAGCAATATGGAAGACAGTTTTCAGTTACCAACAAGAAGTTACCTGTGGACCATAAGACATTTCCAGCTCAGACCCAGCAGATACGACTTTTGTTGTTCGTATAAAGAGAGTACGTGAAAGAAAATATGCATGAATATTTGGTTGGCAAGAGTGGTTGAATAAACTTCCAGCTTTATAAATAGCTTTACCCACCCTGACCTGAGCAAAAAATAATAGAATATGACTTGGAATCACAAAGGGAAAAATTTCTTCAAATAAAATTATTAATTAATAATTATCACCAACAATGCCTACTATAGCAGAAGGATCTGCAAAGTTCACAGGTAAATACAGCACAAGCTAAAAAAAAGTATCATAGAAAAGAAGTATATTGAAATAAAAGATAAGCACAACAAAACAAGTACCTGTTCCACATTACTAGTTAAATATGTACTGGATGAAGATTCTCCAAACTGATCTGATAGTCCATGAGCATCTTTTGATTTTAAACGAACAACAGTCATACAATTCACTTTAATTTGAGAAATAATTATGACAACCTGCATTGTCAAAAGAATATAAATGTTGAATATGATTATTTAAATTATTCAAATATGAGAAATATCAAAGAAATTGATTTCCTCAAAGAGCACAAGCACACACATGCATAGAGGAGTGCAAAAAGAAACCTGAGAGATGGATACTCCATCTATGGAAAACACAGCACCACAAGAATGTCGAAGACAATATAATAACACGAGGGCATACATATGTGAATCCAATTTGCTTTCAGAAAGCATATGTTTATAACAATGGGAAAGCTCCTGCATGAGAATTGAGAAGGATAGAAGCCATAAGCATCCAGCTGCTCATAATAAATTAAAAGCATATCTGAAAAGCTGCATGCATTTAAAACATACCAGCCCTTCCACAAAGTGTGTAATATCTTCAGATGTGCTCTTTGGCAAAAACCTTGCCAGTATTCGTCCAGCCAAAACTACCTCTGATGGCAGTACTGCAGACCAGTGTACGCCTTGACATTCGTGTTTATGTTCAGAGATACCATCAATTTCTTGTTCAGAATCATGGTCTTGAATAACTTTGGCAGCATATTCTCCAAGATCAGTGGGTAACTTTTCAAGAATGCCATGAACTTCTGGGAAAATCCTGAACATTTTCCCTCCAGCCTGTATCTGGCATTGCTGGGAGCAATACAGTGGTATTGAACAGGATCTACAGGGAACTCTATCAGCAGGTAGGTCATCCAAGCAATAATGGCAATGAGTCTCCCGGCATTGCTTTAATATTATCTGAAATTATAATCAAATTAACTAGCCAAAATAAGCTTGTATTACTCCAGGAGTATGAATATATAGAACCAAAATGGAAAAGTATCCATTGACCTCAAGTAGAATGTAGTTTCATGTTTATAACATTTTAACTGCAGATTATGTCCTAGTAACACACCGATAGAATATAATCAATATTAGAGTCCTTCAAAATAAATGCCAGTCCTTGAAGATAAATAACCACCTCCACATACTTGCAACATAACAAAACAAAATAAAGGTATAATTGGTTGCCCAGATGTGGAGATGTTTATGTCAAGAACTACTATTTATTTTGAATGACTCTAGTATTGATGATCTGATATTTTTGTGTTATGTAGTTAAGTTTATATGCATGCCTCACTGATGTTTTGGACCCATGCTTAGCATGGGTTACATTCTAGTTTGCTCACAGAACAGCTGATAATGGGAAATTTCTAATATATATAATATAGATGATTAACATTGGTTTGCTTCATTATTAATTGGGTGTAAACAATGTTAACCTAAACTATTGATTATGGTTCCAAGCAGAACGACGCCAGTACGCCGCAAACATTGCTGAAAGCAGACAAGGTGAAATGTTTCTTACCATAGCATAAGGTTCCTCATTATGGACCAAAGATCCTGCTGAAATGTCACATGATGATACCATGCCTCTTCCTTTCTCAGGTATGGCGACACACTGTAACTTTATTTGGGGCTCCTCACCTGCCACAGATGTACTGCACCATCTTACTATCTCAAGAAGGGAGAAAAATAACACAGTTCTTCCATTAATGTAAACAAGGAAACACAATTACATGGAAGTACACATGAATAACAGACCAGCAGATGCAAAACAACATTAAGTAGAAGGGAGGTCAGCCCTAGTTGCTTTCAGTTTCTTGTCTTTTCTTTTTTTCTTTTAATATTTTCTTGAGTTTAATTTTGTGCAAAGCATACTTTAATGCTACTAGCACTAGAAAACTGAACTTAAGAGAGCCTTGACCAAGTAGATATTACTGGAACCTGTTGCATAAGTTATTAAAAGTGAAATCTTCTTACCAACTGTAGTCAAGCTCTCCTTGTGCTGTATGACTGCACTTTTACTCTTGCTAATGTCTAAAATATTTTTCAGCTCACTTTCTATTTGTCTCTTCCCGCCCAATGATGATTCCGCAATGTTAGCCACATTTAGGTCACATATTGCATCATCATAATTTCCCAATGAAGCATTTGCCTTACCTCTCCTGTACCATGCCTGGGGCCAACGTAATAAAATTATTAAAATAAATAAGAGTTAAAACCAGATTTCAAGTTTTCAACCATATTTTTTTTGTCATATTCACCTAATCGAACATTCAAGCGCAGTCCTGAAAATTCCCTGACACCACAATATATACTGATCTTCAGGATGAAGAAGCAAAGCATGTAAAAAAAATTGTGCATCAATTATCATGTTTGCAAGTCAAAACTCAATACATCTACAATTAATTTTCATAAACCATGGTCATAATGAGGCACTAAGCAAAGAAAACTAATTGCTTTGTTTGGGTTACCAAACTCACTATATATATGCTTACATAAATAATAACTAAGAAAAGGAAGCTAATTGTACTTCTCATAACAACTCATACATAATATAATACACGCACATTTATTGCACTTGTACATCTCAAAACAATCTGGCACAAATACAAGAACTCCATCCTTCTCTATAATGATGTGTAAAAGAGGTAAAAAAAAGGATGAAAAAACAGGTCAATGAGGCTGATATTCACCTTTGCATATCCTGGACATATCTGAAGGGCACGAGTGCAATCTCGCAAACACTCCATCAATAGACTCATTTTCTGCAGGAAACCTACATGCATAAATACTTGACTGCAAATATCAAGCTTTGTATTTCAAAAATCAAGTGTATGTGGTCGTGTCTACAGCTAACATAAAAATGGAGCTTACATGCAATACAGTAGCTCGATTAATATACAACGTTGCAACCAGATTATTCTCCATATCACCAGCCTCCAAAGGAGCCTTGCGCAGTGCCTATACTTATTCCATATTAGAATTTAGAAGAAGAGGATAAATTAAAAAACAGTATAAATATTAAGTGACTATATATTCAAACTCACTTGATTAGCGAAGAAAGATACAGAGTTACAGACAGATCGTATGTAATACTCCCTCCGTTCCAAAATATTAGTCTTTTTTACACGGAGATTAAGAAATTCAATAAATATTCTTAATTTTATAAAATAAATTAAAATGACTAAACTACCTAAAGCATTAATGAAAAAGAAAGATGATTAATGGTCCCTTGGAGTAATATTCAAGAAAGAAAGAGAAATGATACTAGGGGTATAATAGGTATGAAAAAATTAAATTGGCATTGGAAGTTAAAAATGACAATCATTGTGGAATTTTTTTTTCCTCCCTAAAACGACTAATATTTTGGAATGGAGGGAGTATCCACTATTTAAAATTATCAGTACAAGTTTAACGGTACTAATTTAACAGCTATTTTGACTAACGCGTGAAATGATATTAAAAAAAAAAAAACTAATGCTCAATCTCAATCAGTGGATATGTGCTACAATTGCAGTTTACGTCAAAATTGTCCACATCATGATAAACACTAAAACATCAATAATAATCAACTCATCAAACCTTATTTCACTATGTGAGGTGTGCTATCGTTACATCAATCGCATGAAATAACTATCGAAGCACATCGCATTGCAATAACTTCCGTGAAAGGAAAACAACAAAACAAAAAAAACCTGTGTATAGCAATCCAAAGCCTTCGCATAATCTCCTTTCGAGAAGCACTGATTTCCGAGCTGCTTTGATTCCAACGCATCGTCCTTGCTCTTGCCGCACAGAGCATACTTCGGATCCGCCAATTCCGTCACCAACTAACACAAACCAGAGATCGTTAGATCTACTCGGAAGTTCAAACATCGAAGATTGAAAGCATTGCATTGGAAATAATGGACAAGAGTTGAGTGAGTTGAAGAAGGTTTTACCTGGTGAAATGGCTCGAAGTTGAGGAAAAAGCTGTGAAGAGAGGAGCAAGTGACGCGAAGATCATCGACGGAGCTATCTCCGATCATTCGCTTCAAGCCTTCGGGAATCGCAGCTTTCAGAGTCTCCATCTTCTGCTGCAAACTTGTGAGCTTCTACTTGTTTGTTTCCCTCTATTTCTTTTCTTTCCGCTCTTTTTAGTTTTTACTTATTTTGGGTGGAAATTCCGCTCTTATATAGCAAAGGCTTCCGGGTACAAAACGGGTCGCGGTTGACCCGTTTTAACGGGTTATTGGTTAGTCTTTCTTTTTTCAATGTTTTTGGTCAAAGGTTATTGGGTTAGACTTGAATAACCCATACAAATTCTAAAGTTTGAGAAGAAAGATAGAACTTGAGATAGAATACAATCCAGACCAAAAAAGAATCGAATAGAATAGAATAATACACATGAATTCATTAAGTTTTGAACAACAACAAAAGAAAGATTAATTCATTTTGTTAAAATACAAATCACTCTTTTTATAACTGAATATTTTATTATTTTTATTAAATTAAAGTTTATGATATGTTGCATTTGTGTAATTTTAGGTGGATAAATAAATTCATTAATATGCTTAATCCTATACTTTTAACTGAATTAGTATCTTATTAGTTATTAACTCATCATTAACCCAATAGTTGCCATTTACTTTTTTATACATGGATCTAACTTATGTCATTTAAGTATTGCTAAAAACCATATACTCTACTCTATAAAATATATAATTAAGCTTTGAAGAAGAAAAAATCTTTGAAACTCGTATTGCACTTCCATTCCTTCCACTGATTTCCATTTGGTGTAAAAGATGAATCCAATGAAACAAAACATAACTGAAAAGGTTGCTTTCAACTATTCAAGAAAAAGAAAGAATGAAAAAAAAAAAAAAAAAAAAAAAAAAAAGGGTTGCATTGATTTCTCATTAGTCATGTTGAAATATCCTAAATAAGAAGAAGCATCGATCCAAAACTCCATTGAAAGAATCCCAGTGTTTCAATAAGACATCAATGCTGGTTCAATCCTTGTGGTTCTCGAAAAGGGCATGTTAAGAACAAGACTTGAATCTTGGCCAGTGAATTTCTCTAGAAGACCCTTGACTAGGTCCCCTGCTATGTAAGAAACTCCCGAGGTTGCAAGTGCCATGGCAACATATTTTAACACCGTTTTGATATATGATTTTGGTGTTGTTTTCGTGTAAGCTTTCCCAATAGCAAGCAAAGTTATGCACACTACAGAAGTGGCTGCCACTACTAAAATCGTAACTTCGGCACTGTAATTCTCACGAATCAAGAGGCCATAGACAACAAGAGGGACAGAACCAAATATCAGGAAGGATAAAACAGCAATAACAGCGTGAAGAAGGAAATTCTCTCTTTGTCCTAGTAGTATTTGGTACCGATCTTCTTGCGTATTCGTTTCTTCAGAGTTTTCATTTTTCAACTCAATAAGCTGGAGAAAATAGGGAAGAAAGTAGAAAAAAAGAAAAAAAAAGAAAAAGAATTGGTCATGTATGAATAGCATACACTAATTAAGCTCTAATAATACGATTAATGTGCAAAATTGTTCCTTACTAGCAAAGCACAATAATAGAAAGAGAGAGTAGCACTCACGTCATGACCAATAATGAAAAGTCCACCAATCAGATTCGCCAATCCCAATGCTATAATATTCACTATAACAAGAGAAAGTCAGAAAATTAATGCATTGACCAATAAAATTATTACTAACTCTTATAATACTACGAGAAATTGAGTTTATCATCTCATAAAACCTGTTAACAGCATACATTTATTTATTTATTTATTTATAGTTAAAAACCAGAACTTACATGGAGCAGCACCAGAACTAGCAGCAGATGAGACAATGCCTAGACTTGTGATTGATTCAATTAAACCACCATACACAATGCTTTTAACTATTTCCCACTGTTTGGACTCATCAGTTTCAGCTATTGGTTGTTCTCCTATATCTATTGAAGTATGTGCTTCTGTCGCAATATCTCCTTTATCTTGAACATCATTTTCTGTCTGAGATGTTGAGGATTTAGATGGTTCTGCCACAACAAACAACTATCAAATCACTATAATTATTACACAAAAATAAAACATATACAAAGAGATATGCAATGTAAGCCATACCTTGCTTAGAAGAATCTTTAACTTCCTCTTCAATATCATTTTGCGCATTAACAAAATCTTGATCCGGTGGAATTGCAGCATCTACTTCAGAACCAACTTTGTCATTAGTTACATCATTTGCAAACACTTCACTGTCAAATGATTCAGCTGGTGATTGTGGTTCTTGCTCTCCAATCTTTGCCACATCAACTGGATCATTCTTTTTCTCTCCAACATCGATCCTCACATCATCATTTATAGGTTCTTCCTTTTCTGGAATATCAATAAAATCCATTCCAATCTTCTGCTCCTCATTCATCACATCATTGGAATTCTGTGCAGGGGGTTGAATAGGTAATAAATCATTCTGAAATGAAGGGTTAATCCATTTCTGATCAGGCAATGGCTCCTCCCCTGGTGGCACACTAGAATTTGTGCTACTTTCCATTTGTGATCCAATTTTTTCTGATTTCACTGATGAGTTAGTATCTGGTGTTGGCTGTGTGTTCTTACTTATAGCTGTTGCAGCAATTTGATCTTCTGGATTATCAATTTGACTGGAGGATAGAACATTGCTGGTAGTTGTAGATGATGAGTGATGATGATCAGCAAGACCAAGTCTTGGATTCTCAGCAGAAGAGTCACCTACACAAATATGTCAAGAAAGCAGAAAATTTAAAGATTTCATTATTGAAAAGAGTGAAATTCATCACATGTAAAGTGGCATTGTTCATAAAAGCATTATTGTGAAAGTGACTCCACCAACTTGAAAGTAACATGTTCAAGTACTATAACTATACTAATAATAATTAGTAATACCTTGCCCACGTGCTTTTTTCCTATCATTTGAAGCAAATAGAGAAAAGAACCAATTTTCCTTAGAAGATGCTATAATTGAAGGATTTCCCAAATTAGATGCTGGTGTAATAGAAGGATTTTGTGAGGCTCCACCAAAAGTTGGGAACAGTTTGAATCCATTTCCTGCCAAAAGTAATGAGATTAGTTTGCCTACATATATACATATATATAATATATGGAAAGTTTAAATTTAAGACAAAAGGTTATTACTTACTAAGAGGAATAAAGAAGCTGAAGCATGATAAACATCTGAATACTTCTGCCTCTCTTTCAGGTTCATGATTATCAGCAGGTGGTGGCTCTATAGTACCAACATCAGAAGTTGCAATTCCATGCTCAACTTGGTTTGCTTCCTGTTCAGAACTTTTGACCAACTTATCACGTTTTGCTTTTGTGTCTAAATGTTTAATGTTCCGTTTCCTTTTCTTGAGGATAACCCTTTTGGTAATGCAAGAGTTGCAATTAGGACAGAACAAGTCATGTGTCTCTTGTTTTGCCAACACTGCCTCAACATCAAGTTCTTCTTCCAGTTCCTGGTCAATTTCTTTCATCAAGTTAGGACCTGTTTTTGCACTGCTTTTGTCACCGAAATTCTCAAAAGTTGTAACTTGCACTTCAGATGAGTTTTGTAAAGGTGATATTTCTGAATTGAAAGGAATTTCGTCATCAATAGTTTTCATGTAGTGATTGTTGGTTTCATTCCTTAGACTATTCTGCATATTTGGATTTTCTACTTGTATATTGATTTCTCCCTCCCCATGAATTTTTGGAGGAACAAGACTTGCACCATCACCATTTTGAATTCCTTCAAGTCCATTAAACTCATTGCCTGCATAGATTTCAGAAATTAATTTCAAGGATATGGCTATGACATATTAGTTTATGACAGATATTATTGTTGATATCATACATATAGTCAAAGTAAAAATTACATTTATAGAATATTTGATCAAAGATAGAGCATTATTCACATAGACACTCCAACAATAATAAGCTATGCAAAAGTTAACAAGTTATTTCAAGCTAGGAAGAGACCATTATAATGAAAGGGTATGCAACAAGCTGCTTCAGAAGAACATGGTCCATGTTGAATCATAGTTTTGAGTTTGATACTCTTCAGCAATTCAGAGTAGTGCCCCTTAAGATTCCCAAGGGGCACATTCCATGGACTGTCAAATCGCTTGGTCCATGAGCAGTGATGACATTTCCACATTCCTTCAGCCATAAAATAAATCCATGACATGTTTACTATTATTAGACACTAATTAGAACACAAAAAATTCATTCCTTTAATTTTGATATTTAAGATGATTGAGTACCTCCAACTACCCAAACAAACAGAGACTAATGTTAAATCAAATGCAAGAAAGCACCCAACACTTTAGAACAAATAAACTCATTTAATAAATTCCATTAAATTGTAAAAACAAACAATTACTTAGCATAAACACACTCTAGCCTTTTGGGAACTTAGTTCAAAGATTGCTTTATTCTCTTGGTCACTCAAATCATAAATATTTTTTTTGTACACCGTAAAATCAGTTATCATCAACCATTATATACGATAATCCTTTGTCTTAAAAGTTGGATTAATAATTTTAGAAAATTGGATTATTACAAATAATGATTGTTGTGACTGATTTTATGATATACACGTAGCGAATGAAAAGAAGCAACAGGATAATGGTACCTTGTTGTTTGTCAAAGTAAACACTATTCATATTCTGCAACTCAGCAACATTGATATTATTAGCACTATCTATAGCCTCTCCATCTTTTGCAGCTCCTGCAAGCTCAGCCACAACAACCCCATGCCTAACTGATACATGATTCTCATTTTCAACATCATGGTGAACAATTGCTTCAACAACTTCCTCCTTCTGAAGAAGAGTTTCATCCCCTGAGGCCAAGCAAACACCATTACTGTGGCCATTGCCATTGGTATCTAGAGAAAAAGATGAGGGTGGTATTATTACACCACCATCATCATTGAGGGAATTTCTTCCTTTCAAAGCAATTGTTGCATCTTGCACTTCTTGTTCTTGTTCTTCTTGCACCAACAATTGATGATAGTTCACTTGCTCCATTTGATGATGCTAGCTTAGCTATCCCAAAACCAGAAAGGGATAAAACAAAAATATAGAGAGAGAGATAGTAGAGACAAGGAAACAATGCAAGTTGCTCTTGTATTTATTATGGGAAGATATGAATGAAGCATGTTTTTACATAGTTATGAATTTATTAGACACTTGTACTACCTAAGCCAGATAATGCTTGGATTGAGCTTAGTCCACTCGTTAGTCACTACTTTCCTTCCATGCTCATAAATAAATAAATAAATCCCAAACATCATGAGTGTGTGATGCGTATGTTTGTTTAAGAAAATGAAATGTGGACAACGAGGTTTTATATCTTACTCCAATTTTATTGGTCAAGAAGCAAAATTCTACTGATAATAAGATTCTTAATGACTTTTCTTATCAATAAAAAACAAACAAAATTCTCAATAAGACAAATAACGCAGAAATGTCAAGGTAATCAAAGCTATTTATTTTGTCTTCTATTTTCAGTTTTACTAACTGAAATATTTTTGTAATTTAATGATCATAAACACTAAGTAAATACAAATAATAATAATATATAATTAAAATATATGGTGTTTATCGGATTTACTTAGTATCTAATATATTCTATTTAAGTTTATCCTTTTGCAAAAGGCATGCTCTAATTAAATTTAACATCCAAATGCAAAATGTACAGAAGAGAATATATAAAATGTTCATTTGTTGGGTGTCCCACAAATCCAAACACTGTCTTGTGCGTGTATGTGAAACCGTGGAGAAAAGGACCTGGTCAGAGGTTAGATGAGTAGGTAAGAGCATTAACGAAAGTTTTCGAAAATTAAAATATTATATCCTTTAAAATATATATATATATATATATATCGAAAAATTAAGCTTAGACTTTAATGTGCCATTCGAAAATGATGATAACTTCAAACAATAAGAAAATGATAAAGTGACAGCCAAAATATGATAGTATGATACAATAATGCGTGAGAAACGAAAGTGGAAGAAAATGGTTACGGTGTGAACAATTAGTTAAATGAGGGCTTCACGTCAACTCGTCAAGTGATGATAACTCTGCATACTTTAGTTCCAAATTAAATAAACTGACAAATAAATTAATGACTCTGAGATCTATCTATATTGTCCATTATGGGCCGTTCGATGAGAAAATTTGTCAGATCGTACACACTAAGGTATAAATGGGGCACATGGGACTTATGTCAGGTAAGATTTCGAACAAGTTGTAGTTGAATTTTGAAGATTTGCTGTGTCTACGATCAGATGAGAAATGTCATATCAGTTGCTATTTATTTATTTTTGCCGTTCAATTGGTGCATAATACAAGTACATAATAACAAAGATGATTTTCATTTAATAGAGTTTAGTTACGTAATACACCGTAATATTATAGCGCTCAAGATTTGAAAATTTGGATAATGTCTTCCAGAGACAAAACAGAAAACTAAATTAATTATGTCAATAATTAAGAGTTCCCGAAGAATATGATGAGATAGAGCTGCACATTAGTTATATATGTTAAACTTCATTTTCATTGTTTTTTATACAATAATACTAGATGAACCATGAAAAACCAGCCAATATAAACAATAGGTCCATTTTAGCTTTGATTTGAGCTAAATAAGCATTAAAATTGTAATTGGATGAGTAGTTGTGACCCAAAATCTTATTTATTGGCTGATTGAGCTGATTTTTTATTGTGCATTTAGCATCCTCTTTTTTATATAAACCCCACATATTGTCGTATAACAAGCATCTCACCATAGTTTTTTCATGGAAGTGGATATCATTTTTCTAAAGTGAAAATGAAACGATCACGCAACAAATCGGCAGAAGATTATTACTGTTAACTTAATACAACCATTTACCGCTAAACCTTAATTAACATAATATACCGTATCAGTATCAGTAACATTGGAATTGTAACATAACAACTTACCATTGACGTACTCAACATAATTCTATTTCATGATTATCACGAATAGAAATTATAGGATACATCAATAAAGAAAGATATTTTTTATTCTATGTTTTATTTAGAGCTTATGTAAATTCTTTAATAAAATTTATTCTTTTTTGTTTTATTCATATTTAATGACTAAAATTACTCAAAGTAAAATAAAATATTTATTTCAAGAGGAGTTTTTATGAGAGTAAAAACTAAGCCAAGAGAATATCCCTTATGAGTTTTTTTTCTGTCAACCCTAAACATACATGTATTTGAAATACAGTGGTTTCGCAACTGGATTACAAGTGCATGCAATGTTAGATAATTAATAGTCTAAGATCCGTGGACCGAACAATGTGAATAAGGAAAGAATTAAGAAAATTAATAATGATCAATAAAAAAATAGATCGTAAATTATTAAATAATTCCAATAAATTAGGGACTTGACGATATAATAAGACAAGAATTATGATTTATTGGCATGTCTTCTAATTATAATGTATCAACTATCGCCAGCAACTTTGTGTGCATCGAAGAAACAAGTGGTCTCAACCAAGAATGCAACGCCACTCTCTTGCTATAATTTTTAAGTGTTCAAAAGTAATCTTTAAGGCATATTCCTTTCCCAAATTCGTATCAAACTGTAATTTAATTAGTATCGAGAATAAAATCATTCATATATATAAATAGTAAGGTGCATATATACCCCTAGTATTATGAAAAACCATACACATTCATGCAGTGTTAATTAATTGCCAAAATAATAATGGCTCCTCCAGATAGACCACAAAAAGTAGCAGTGCAAATGGTGGAAAGTGTAGAAGAAGATGGCGATGGCGGTGTCGGCGTCGGCGTCGATGTTGGTGTTGGTGATGATGATGAATTGAAGAAGAATGTTGTGAGAGCTTTGCCATTTTTGAAGCTATTGAGCTATGCTGATACAGTGGATTGGGTTCTGATGGGTTTGGGAGTTGTTGGTGCAATTGTGCATGGCATGGCTCTTCCTGTTGGGTATTTGCTACTTGGAAAAGCTCTTAATGCTTATGGCAACAATATACAGGACCCTGATGCAATAGTTCCTGCTCTTAAAAAGGTACTTAATTATTATTATTACATGATATTTCTATTATTTTTGGGGACATGTCCCTCTTAAAATTTGGCTGAGTCAAGATTTAATCTTAACCATTATTTAGGAGAAATTAGTAAGTACTTTTTAAAAGATGTCTTAGAACGCTTAATTGTTTACCATTAAAAAAAACTGTTATTAAAAATAAATCTTAAATGTTTAATTGTTTATAAAGTGATAAATGTTATTTGTTGGGTTTTAATCCTAAGAGATGAAGTCACATATTAACTGAGAGTTTTTGAGTGAACATTATATAAGAGGAGATAATATATATATTCATTGTTTTAAGATTTCAGACAAGACATGATGTATGATCCACTTATCTTATTTTTTTACTTAACGCAAGTTGTTTAAATCTCCCGTGTTACTCTAGAACTGATCATAGGTTGCAGAAAAAACACTAAGACATGAAAGGAATTGGAAAAGTTGCTACATAGAAATTTAATTTAAGTTGCACGAATTTCACTATCAGGACAATTTTAAGTCGAATAAACTAATGATACGGTTTTTCTTGTTGGTATCAGGTTGTTCCTTATGTGTGGTACATGGCAATCGCCACATTTCCTGCTGGAGTACTTGGTACTATATTTTTTCAATTAGAGCCAATTAAGTTTCTTAATCAAGTGCTCATATAATATAAGTTAACTCTAAACGAGACTTTTTGGTTTTGGTACATTGGACGAAAAGGAGGACAATTTATTTTTAGAATTAATTTATTATTTATTCATACATTTTTTATGTTATTCTAAATAATTGTTTTTGAATTATGCAGAGATTGGATGTTGGATGTATACAAGTGAAAGACAATTATCGCGGCTAAGATTAGCATATCTAGAAGCAGTTCTTAGCCAAGAGATAGGAGCATTTGATACAGAATTAACAAGTGGTAAAATCATCAGTGGAATAAGCAACCACATGAGTGTCATACAGGATGCCATTGGTGAAAAGGTAAGCAAATCTAATCATATTCATGCTCCTATAGTCACAACTCACAAGTTTCATATACCTTTTCCCCTTCTTTAATTTCTTCCTTCGCAAAATCTTATTATGACTAAATCCAAGTCAATTTCTTTCTTTCTTGCTCACAGTTGGGTCACTTCACCTCAAGCTGTGCAACTTTCTTTGCTGGAATTGTGATTGCTGCTATATGCTGTTGGGAAGTGGCGCTTCTTTGTTTAGTGGTTGTTCCTCTTATTCTTATAATTGGAGCAACTTACACCAAGAAAATGAACACAATTTCAACCACCAAAATGCTTTACCACTCTGAAGCTACAGCTATGATAGAGCAGGTATATATACATATGCAATATGCAAATGCAAATCTAATCTTCAATAACAACCACCAAGATGGAGTTTATTTGAATCTATGATCTTTGGTTTTGTCTATGTTTATTTATTAGTTTCCTTCTACTACTTAATCAGCTTAAATTTCATTGTTTTAACAAGCTATGATTTTGATATTGCAGACAATATCACACATAAAAACAGTATATGCTTTTGTTGGAGAGAGTTCAGCAATCAAATCCTTCATGGAGAACATGAACAAACAGTACCTTATAAGCAAAGGGGAGGCACTTGTAAAGGGAGCTGGAACAGGGATGTTTCAAACAGTGAGTTTCTGCTCTTGGGCTCTCATTGTATGGGTTGGAGCTGTAGTGGTCAGAGCCGGGAAAGCCAAAGGAGGAGACATAATAACAGCAGTTATGAGCATTCTCTTTGGTGCAATGTAAGGATGCAACAAATATCCAATTTTGTTTGGAATTGAGAAAAAAATGGCTAATAATTCTGTTAAAAAAAACTATCATTTTTGAATTGCAGATCTCTAACTTATGCAGCACCAGACATGCAAATATTCAACCAGGCAAAAGCTGCAGGATATGAGGTTTTCCAAGTGATCCAGAGAAAGCCTTTGATAAGTAATGAATCAAAAGGGAAGAAGCTTAACAAGATCAAAGGTGAAATTGAGCTAAGAGATGTATACTTTTCCTACCCATCAAGGCCAGAGAAACCTATCCTTCAAGGACTGTCCTTGTCAATTCCAGCGGGAAAGACAGTAGCACTTGTTGGTAGCAGTGGCTGTGGAAAAAGCACTGTTATTTCCCTTGTTAGCAGATTTTATGATCCCTCTAGAGGTTAGTTTTATCAATGTTTCTTTATTTTTGTTGGTGGAATATACTTGTAAAGTTTCTTTGTTATCTTTATTTTTGTCACATAATTGATGCTAATGAGTCAATTTTTACAATTCAAAAAACCACTCTAATCCATTCAGGCCTACAATTATACTGCTGTAATGTGGGATAAGTATTATGGCATTGCAGGAATTGTGTGTGTGATCTTGTATGCCAAATGGTGATGCCAGCCTAAAGTTGTTTATTATTTTGCAGGAGAAATTTTTATTGATCATCGCAATATAAAGGATCTTGATCTGAAGTTCCTTAGAAGTAATATAGGGGCTGTTTCTCAAGAACCATCACTGTTTTCAGGCACCATAAAAGATAACTTGAAAGTGGGTAAAATGGACGCAGATGATGAAGAGATAAAGAAGGCATCGGTGATGTCCAATGCACATTCTTTCATATCACAGCTTCCTAATCAGTACTCAACAGAGGTAATCTTTAATATTACATCAGTTCTTGTTTGTTTTTCCTTTTTGTGAATTTACAACCACTGTGTACATTATATTCTGATCATTTCATAATGCTTACCAGGTAGGACAAAGGGGGGTCCAATTATCAGGAGGCCAAAAACAGAGAATTGCCATAGCAAGAGCCATCCTTAAAAACCCTCCAATCCTTTTGCTTGATGAGGCCACCAGTGCTCTTGACACAGAATCAGAAAAACTGGTTCAAGAAGCACTTGAAACGGCCATGCAGGGAAGAACTGTCATCTTGATTGCACACAGGCTCTCAACAGTTGTAAATGCAGATATGATAGTAGTGGTGGAGAATGGACAAGTTGTAGAGACAGGAACACACCAGAGTCTGCTAGATACAAGCAAATTCTATAGTGCATTGTTCAGCTTGCAGAACCTTGAACCAGTTCCTGAATCCAGGTAATAAGTCATTTTCAGTGTTCATCTTTTAAGAACATCATGATCCAAAAGGGGTGTGTGGGGAGAACTCTAACCAGCTTTAAATGCTCAATTGATAGCACTACAATGTCCAAAAGTAAGAGTGCCCACCGAGAAGATTCTACTGATGAAACAAAACTTGTGGAGAAGCAGATAGAGGTCCAAACAAATCTCACTAAGAAATCAGTGATAGAGGAACAGAACAAGAGGACAAGAAAAAGAAATATATTTTTCAGAATTTGGTTTGATTTGAAAAAGAGGGAGCTGGTAAAGATTGCCATTGGCTCATTCGCAGCAGCTTTCTCCGGCGTCTCAAAGCCAGTTTTTGGATTCTTCATTATCACCATTGGAGTTGCATACTTTCGTCCTGATGCAAAACGGAGAGTTGGCTTATATTCAGCTCTCTTCTCTGGAATAGGGTTGCTTTCATTGTTCAGTCATACCTTCCAGCATTACTTCTATGGAGTGGTTGGAGAGAAGGCCATGGCAAATCTCAGACGAGCTCTGTATTCAGGTATGAGATATCAGCTGTTAGAATGCATGCACATCAACCTAATTTCTATTTCCTGTAAAGAAAATGCAGCATAAGCTGAAGTACATAAAATTATGCCATCACATATGTATAAAATTCCTGTATGAATGCACAAATGCAGGTCAATAATCCTTTCAACTTTAACAGGTGTTCTTCGTAACGAAGTAGGCTGGTTTGATAAATCAGAGAACACTGTCGGTTCACTAACTTCACGCATCATCAGTGACACGGCTCTAGTCAAAATCATAATTGCAGATCGCATGTCCGTGATCGTGCAATGTATTTCCTCTATACTGATAGCAACAGTTGTCAGCATGGTTGTCAACTGGAGAATGGGCTTGGTAGCTTGGGCTGTGATGCCCTGCCACTTCATAGGAGGTCTCATCCAAGCAAAATCTGCCAAAGGATTTTCAGGAGACTACTCTGCTTCGCATTCTGAGCTAGTTGCTCTTGCATCTGAGTCTGCAACCAACATAAGGACTATTGCATCGTTTTGTCATGAAGAACATGTATTGATGAAAGCCAAAAAATCTCTGGAAATTCCAATGAAAAATTACAGGAAAGAAAGTATCAAATATGGGATCATTCAAGGCTTCTCCCTTTGCTTGTGGAACATTGCACATGCAGTTGCTTTGTGGTATACCACGATTCTGGTTGACCGAGGTCAAGCCAAATTTGAAGATGGAATAAGATCATACCAAATATTTTCTCTCACTGTCCCTTCTATCACAGAATTATACACGCTGGTCCCAACTGTAATCTCTGCTATCAATGTACTAACACCAGCATTCCAAACCCTTGACCGTAAAACTGAAATAGAACCAGATAAACTAGATGATTCTCAACCTGAGAGGATCCAAGGAGAAGTTGAATTCCAAAATGTAAAATTCAACTACCCTTCAAGACCTGAAGTTACTGTTCTGGACAATTTCAGTTTACAAATTGAAGCTGGGTCGAAGATCGCTTTTGTAGGACCAAGTGGTGCTGGAAAATCCTCTGTTTTGGCCCTTTTACTAAGATTTTATGATCCAGGGGCAGGAAAGGTATTAATTGACGGGAAAGATATACGAGAGTATAATCTAAGATGGTTGAGAACACAAATAGGCCTAGTACAGCAAGAGCCACTTCTTTTTAATTGCTCTATTAGAGACAATATTTGCTATGGCAATGATGGGGCTTCGGAAAGTGAAATAGTGGAGGCCGCCAGAGATGCAAACATACATGAGTTTGTAAGTAATTTACCAAATGGATATAACACTGTTGTTGGGGAGAAAGGATGTCAGCTTTCAGGCGGACAAAAGCAAAGAATAGCCATTGCCAGAACATTGCTAAAGAAGCCTGCAATATTGCTTCTAGATGAAGCAACAAGTGCACTTGATGCAGAGTCTGAAAGAACTATAGTGAGCGCTTTAAAAGCAATAAATCTGAAGGAAGACAGTGGCTTGTGTTCAAGAACCACCCAACTTACAGTAGCTCATAGGCTTTCCACAGTAATAAACTCAGATAGCATAATCGTTATAGATAAGGGTAAAATTGTAGAGATGGGACCCCACTCCACCTTAATAACAGAAGGGGAAGGACTCTATTCAAGGTTATTCAGGTTACAGAGCTTTGACGAAACCTCATAGGTTTGACACTTTTATACATATCTGGTATCTGTATCAATGCATTATTTTCTTTGATTTCTTCTCCAATGTAATAAAATTAAAGTCAAAATAGATGCCAAGAAAAATAGGTCAACAACTTGCAATAGAAGATGGTACCAGGATGTAGCAAAGCATGTGTACAATACGGATGTCTACAATTCAAGGAAGACACTATCAATGGTCTTGAGTTTTTCTGTCTCCTCCTCACTGGCAATCCCAGGATCAACATAGCACAACTGAAATAGAAACAAGACAACTGATCCTAATCATTTCAGGATGCAATAAATTTTATAAATTTTTGTGATAAGAAGTCAGACCTGGTATTGCGGCTTCTTCAGTGTATGCTTTCCTCTTTTTATGAGTTTCTGCCATCCAACCTTTTTCCTAAGTGAGCTTTCCAAAGCGCACGTATTCTATAGTGTTAATCACAACATTTAAAACATGAAAGGATAGATTATCACAATTCACAACATAACATGCATGCTCTAGAATGAAGTGCATTTACTCATATGTATTGACAAAGAAACATGAAGCTGGCAATACAGATAACTTACATGAGCAGGATCGAGAACTAGAAGATTATATTGAGGAATCCCATTCTGTTGGTGTTGGACTTGGATTCCAACTATTGTTCTTGAATGTCCTTGATGTTGAAAGTACAAGGGCCTGTCCAAAAAAACTTTCGAAAATTAAACACTTTTAAGAAACCAAGTTTTTTGTGGTTAAAAACACAGAGAACTAAGATGTGCACTCACTCACGTTTTCTCACTGATCACAACACGGTGGTGGCCAAATTGGATTGCATTTTCTTCAGAAAAGTAATTCCATACAAAATTCATGAGAACTTGATAAGCCTCACCTCTCTTTTCATTATTGTTTACCATCTTATTACAACGTAATTTATCCATAGTGTCATCAAGAGATTCCTTCGGACCGAAATCCACTACCCTTACCCGAAGACCAAAAGAACGCAGAAGAGCAGCACACTCAGTAGTTCCTATCCATTTTTTTGAACCATAAACAATATGATCCAATTGAGCAGACCCAGGTGGATCAAAACCCTTCTCCCAAGCAATCTCAAGCCATCTTTGGAGTGATGGGATATCAGGAACAAACCCTGAACCGCCAAACAAAGCTTCTCTTGATCCTGATCTTCGCACTAGTAAGTGAGAGGCAAGCATTTGAATGTTACGCCAACCACAACCCCATCCAGTATCATCGGAGCTCTCGAAATGATCAACATAGCCTGACAAAATGCATCGCGAGTTTTCAGCTTCAGACTCCAAACAGTTCCTCAACAATTCCATCAAACCCCCTTCAACTTTGTAAAACTTGCCCCTTTCCTGTAAAGCAATCAAGCAAGAGATCTTGTCATCGATTGTGCATTCCCCATTATCTCTACTAGTCCCACCACCACACCAAAAGTTACCATCTCCTGAAGTTTCTCCAAACCGCGAGCAATTGGCTTCTTGTTCCCTCTGCAATAATAATGGGTAGCTTAGCTTATATCCCTCTTTTTCTTGACAAGCACAAAATGCTCTACTTTAGACAAAACATTAAACGCGAAAACATGATTTTTAAACGAAAAGTAAACACACAAATCATTGAAGTCTAACTAATTCAGCCACGAATTGGTATTAAGCAGAAATCGCAGAGAGTACACAATGTCGACAAAATTACATGTTCTGCCATGACAATTGCGGGCAAAAATGTACTTTGAACACCACAACACAAAGTGAAGCTCTTAAAAACGGGTACGCTTCAATTTTTACTCTCAAATAAACGGAAAGAACAACCCAAAAAAGAAAAAAAGAGGTTGGTTAAGTAATTGGAGTACCGGAAGAGATTGTGGCGGAGAAAGTTCGTGGGGATCCTCAAAGTGAGTGTTGGCGTGCCTGCAATGCTTGCAAAATGATCATCAGCGTTACATGTTCATATCAAAGAAGAAAGAGGGATATTATCATTAACCTACCATTCGATTTGTGATGTAGGAAACGATAAATCGCAGAAAGGGCAATTACTCCATGAACTCATATCCATTTCCAAGTTTCGATCATACTGCTCTCACCGACTCATATAAGAGTTTGAATTACCGTAACAAGTTAACAAGCAAATAGTGTTGTATATATTTATGGCACCTAATAATAACAAGCTGATAATATAGTTTTATTGGATGAATTTTTTCATAAGCATGAGGGTTTTTATAATGAGATGAGAGTTAAACATGCTTTTCCTATATTAATAATTTATTAATCTTTTCTAACACTTTCCACCATCTCAAGCTAGAGGATGTACCATGTGTTTCAAGCTTGTTTCTGCAATTGGTTCGTGAATACGTCAGAGTTTTTTTTTTTTTTTTAATCGATCAACACTACTTCATTAATTCGATAAAATTATTTTAACATCGATACACATTTAATATATTGATTTTAATTTGTGTGAAACTTTCATTTATATATTAGTTATTTTACTCTCTATCTATAAATTTAAATAAATATTTATAAACATTTAATTTATAAATATCAATATAACAATAATATTTTTAATTTGACAGCACTTCAATCGATTGTTTTTTTATTTTTCAACATTCAACAAAATGTTTCTTTTTAATATTTTTTCTTCTTTTATTGTCTTTTTTGAGTCAAATATTTTCTTTTTTTTTTTTGGTAGATAATCGGGGCTAAAGCCCAAAATATTTTCTGTTTTGTCAAGTGAGGGGATGTTGGAGAATTTTGGGGTGTTGGGCCTTATCTACTTTGCTCTCTATCTATTGTGGCAACCAAGGCCTATCACAGATGAATGTGAACGGGCCTAACAATAGTAGTCATCAAACTTTTTGGATCCTCACTCAATTTTACCAACCATCATTTATGTAAACGAAAAAATAAAAAATAAAGAAGTTATAAGCTACTGTGATTTTTTAAATATTTTTTATGTTTCAAAATAATTTTTATTTTTTCTGTTTTGGTACTTAAAAAAAAATAATTTATCTAGATACATTAGTTTTTTAATGTATCAAATAATACTCATACTTTCTGAATCTCCCTTAAATTTACCAAACTTTAAAAGGTAATTTTTTGAATACTCTCCATTTTACAATAATTATTGTTTTTGACTTTTTCTGTATATTAATAAATCAATGTATCTAGCAACTTATATCTATATACATTGATTTTCTAATGTAAAAAAAAAAAATCAATACAACAACTATTGTATAACAAAGGGAGTAAATAAAAATAGTACTCTTTATGAAAACTTCAACATCAAAAAGATTAATTATGGCCGTCAAAATGTGAATAATCAAACTATCAGTGGCCATTAGTAATTCACTATCATTGGAGATTATGATATGGTTGAATATCAAGATTTAAGTGCCCATTGGTTCCTTGAAAAAATGCATCCCTCACGTAACTCTAAACTCTTTATTTTCTTTAATTATTTTAATAAAGTCAAGCATGAGACTCTCGAATCCGGAGAAAGTGGGGGCGAAGGCAAACCACACATTGGTTATTCGCTAAAATTTGCACGCAATCTCCATAAAACCCGCATGTACGTATACACATCCTATTGAAAAAACTATTACTAATTTAATCTCTGTAAATTAACTTAACTTAATTTTGTATTTTAATTAAATTATAAAATCTTTAGTTTTCATTTAATAACTAGCACAATCCAAAGACTAAATTCAATAGTTTGGTTTATAACATCCAAACGAAAACTTACAAGGCACTACTAGTTTAAAGTTTTTTATTTATGTTTTCTAAAGTTGTAGGATTTATTTATTTATTGTTGATAATATAACAAATTTTATCTTGAACCGACACAACGTAGGGATAACAATAATATACTAGCCAAGGTCCCCACAATGAAAAAAAGGAGAGAAAAATCTAAAGAGTGAAGAAAGAAAAAAAAAATGGAAAACGAAGCAAATGCGTCAGCAAGAGCCAAGGGTTGAAACTGTTTAACCGTAGCGGAGGCCGTGAAAACCAGATACATTGAACCTGGACACACCTGAATATGCTCTATTTATACCCATGCGAAATACATGCCGCCACACCAACAAAATCCATCCATTAAAAAAATAGAGTACTATACTTACTAGCTTCCCTCGAATCTCTCTCTTCTTCCAAATTTAGATTCTCGATTCTTTTTTTATTAATTTCATAACCGCGGTTTCAATGGCGCCGATGATGATGGCGGCCATCGGCATCGGCGGCGGCGGAAAGAAGCCGGAGGCGCCGTCGAAGGATGCGGCGGCGGTGGAGCTGAAGAAGAGGAACGAGGAGCTGGAGAAGGAGCTGAGGGAGAGCAGGGAGAGGGAGGAGGAGATGAGGAGGCAATTGCAGAGCGCGTGGCAGATGCTGCGCGTGGCGGAGGAGGCAGAGGAGAGGCTCTGCTCTCAGCTCGGGGAGCTTGAGGCAGAGGCCGTTCACCAGGCGCGTGACTACCACGCTCGCATCGTGTCCCTTATGGACCAGCTATCACGCGCCAACACGCTCCTCAACAAGGCTGGGGCTTCTCCCTCCACCGTCTCCGCTATTCGTTCCTCATGATAAAAAAAATATGAAAAAATACAAAAAAAATGTAATAAACTTTTTGTCAAATTCGCATCACAGACAAGAAATGAATTGTTATCATGTCATGCACATGATGAAGATGACGATAATGATGATCCATATTTTAGCGTGGATCTAATCTGAAACCTCTGTTAGCGATGTACTAATGCAAGATCTTGATGTTGTAAATTATATTGGTTTAGTTTGGTATAGTTAATCTTGAGAAGGTAGCATTCAGTGCGTTCTATGTGGAATTTCATGTGTGAATTCTGTGATTTACAAACGTTTAGATCAAATGACGTTGCTTGTGCCTCTTTTTTTTCCTTTTTTTTTTCCTCCATAAAGTCAATGGAATTAACCAGTAAGAATGAATCAAAGTAGTAATAAAGAGATCTCGAGAGGTGCTTCATTTTCAAATTCAAGGTTCGAGACGAAATAACTCGTAAGATGCAGAACACTGAAATGAAACTCTGCTTCCTTTTTCTTTGCCCCAAGATGGTCAGGGATTAGATGCATAGGAGTTGATAATTACGAAATGGCCGGTTACTAGTAATTACCATTTGAATGGGTCAATATTCAATAATTACTCAAAAAATATAAATACATCAATTTTTTAATATATAAAAAATAAAAACAATTATTAATATAAAATAGATAAAATAATATTTTATTAATTTTAAGATTATATCAATTATTACTTAAAACTATGTAAATATTTAAATTGAACAACTAAAAAATGGAGGGAACAGCACTTACTTAGATTATGGATAGTTGGATACAACGAACATCCGTTCAGTTAGAATTTTCGAAGTCTTTTTGTTGAAATCGGAACCTACAATTTTGGGGAATTTGGGTCATCATAGTAATATTATTTATCATTTTTATTGTTTATTTTTTCTTTTAACTTATGTCTTCTCTATTTTTTTACACTTAATTAAATATATATATCCATTTTGGATATTAATATATCATTTTCCATCTGCTATGTTTTGCCTAGAAATTAGTGACTGCCACATCTGATCTAGTACTGTGATCTGCATGCACAGTCAATATAGTTAATAGGGCTGCTTGCAACATATTTTCCAAAAACATATTTACTATTTACAACACTATTAAGTATTACTCTATCTTTAAAGTATTAATGTGACAGTTATTATACTTGTCTGTATATATTTAATTTAATAAAATTTTGTGAATATGATTAGTTGGTGTCACTGGTTAATTGAAATAATAAATTGAAACAAGGTACAGTAAAACATTTTCCTTCAATAATGGTAACTGGGAATAATATAACTCTTTGATGTGAGTTCTTCTAAAGATCGTTAAACACATACTGTTTACAGTAACTTTAATTAGTTTTAGACCCTGTAAAAAATGGCAATGAGCTCGAGGATGTTTGCAAACCATGAGTTGACACGTGGTATGTATGATTCCTCTCTTAGTGGATCTTGTCCTCTACCGGAAAGAGGCAATTAAAGATGAACAAATCACCACCACAAAAGATAAAGTAAGGTGCTGAGTTGAAAAGCATATATTAGTTGTTTGTTTATGTAATGAGAATTTAATTAAAGTGTAGTGGTGGTCCACCATATAGCACCTACCGAAAGCTACCACGAGAAAATTCAAAATTGTGATAGAGGGCATATCAATCAATCACTGTGAAGAAAGGGCAGAGGCCAGAGGGTAACCATTTTAATGAAATTCATATTGGTTTAATATTATATAGAGTGATGTTATATGCGAAAAAAAACAGTCAAACAAATTAATAAATGAGATTTTGAACCACAAATACTTAACTCATTACAACTTCAATAATTATTTGGATTCAAAACAAAAATGGGCTCATTATTTATATCGACTGATTTTTCATTATCCATATAGTATTATTGCATTATATATATAAGATGATAGAAACAAAATATAGAAATATTTGATATATATATATAATTAAAATTTAGTGAGTATTTTTTATTATTTAAATTATAATATTAACGTCACTTTATATTCAAATTTTTGAAGTCTTAATTTAGTGTTGACTATAATCTTAATATGTATACCAAAATTTTCTAAAAGAATAATACAAATAATATAATTATATAAAAATGTTAAATTTAAAATAGACCCATTCCCTTTATCACTCATAAAGGTGGATTTCACTCCTTCTATTTATCATTAACATCTAATCCAATAATCATAGAGAGTATAAATGCTCCAATAACATAACTCTTCCATATAGTTTCGTCTATACCACACTCCATATAGATAAGTGGATGGTAATAGAAGTTACACGATAAGCCAATCCTTGTCACTCGTAACCAAAGGGGTTACATCATATGATAAGATATTGTAAAACCATGGTAGTATTATAGTAATTTTGATATTAATTATATACCTTTTGATGCCAATACATTTATATTATACGGCAAAAGAATGGTAGAATTGTATTTATTTTTCTAAAAATACTTTGTGTATAGTAAAAAATTATTCAACATTCATTCTCCACCATAAAACTCTAAAAATTTAGATATAAGATTGAAATCATGTTAAAATAATAATGATGATGGATAATAGATAACTTTTACTGTATACCTAATCTTGCTATTTTGTTTTTAATATATAAAAAGTAAAACAACATCTATTCTTTAGTTAGAAGATACGAAATAGACTTATACCTTTGGTCATGTAAATACGTTACGCGTATCTGAAGTTTAAACTTGTAATTAAACTGCTACATCTTTGACTATTAATAATCTTCTAGAGATTTTTATATGAACCGGTTAAAAGACTAATATTCTCAAATGATCTTTTGACATATAAATCAATCTGGTAGGTCATAATCAAGAAAAGGAGGGTACCTTCATGCATTGCTTTATTTTCAAGGTCAAGACGCGACGATGATGATCAACAGATTCTCCGACATCTTGGGCAACGAAAACTGAGGGTATGTGTGTGCTCATTTGATTTGTTGACGAAGATAAGATTTCTTGCTTGTAAATCTTTCTAGCAATGTCATTCTTTTTCAAATTCAATATATGGTTATGTTTGAAAAGTAGGATAAGTTATGTAAACAAATGGTAGTTCCTTCAAATTTGGGTGCATACTAACATGCAGAGTTGGATCCGAATCACTTATATTGTGCAATGTAAATATTGTTAGAGACTGTAGAACATGTAGATAAATTGTGAATATATATACCTTTTCACTAATACTATGTGTACAATGAAAATTATACAATATTTGTACAACAATTATATCCACCGTTTGATTGTAACATGAATTTACAAACTAATGCAATCTAACGGTAGATATAATTATTATACATTGTACAATTTTTATTGTACACATAGCATTCTTCATAACTTTTTCTCATCATATTAACAATTTCATCAATTTGATATTATAGTCAATTTTTTATATTATTATAAAATTATTTTTAAGAAAATGAATATACAAATTTAAAAGCAATTGATCCAAAAATAATAAAAGGGAAGAGATTGGCTAATGAAATATTATATTAATCCTAATAAGTAAAAGAAAAAGAAATTGAAAATAGAAAAAAAATGATTCTCAACATACAAATGAGTACTTATCATCAAATGAAAATTTAGAGCAATGCTAAATGCACAATGAAAAACCAGTCAAATCAGCCAATAAATTAATGAGATTATGGGCCACAATTACTCATTCTATTACAATTTCAATGATTATTTGGACCCAAATCAAAGCCAAAATGGACACATTATCTACATTGACTAGTTTTTTATTGTGCATATCGTATTATTGGAAAATTTAAGAAGCTATTTTCAAGAAACGGAAAAAAAGATAGCCCACCTATTTGTGCGGATATAAGTGGTATTATTAGGGAAATGATTCACGTACAACTAAAATTGATCCAATCAGCATCCAATTTATTAAACACAATTATAGGATTTGTTTGTTAATGGATTCTATCAGTACATAATTACAAGTTTGATGATTTTATGTTGCATCTATACTTTTACCGGTATTTTATTATTATTGTTATTATTATTATTAGAGAATATAAAATTAGAATAATATTGTTAGTATTAGATTTTATTTTAAATTTTATCTCTAATATTTTATATCCTTTAATTTGTATAAAGAGGTAAAAATACTATCATATTACATCATATATCAAATTATTAAAATAAATTTGTTAGGATTAGATTTTATTGAGTTTGGCTATATATACTATAAAAATTTGTGTCATGGTATATATTCATATAAAAGATTTTATGTTTAGGTGTGCATATTTGTGTATTTTTTTATATTTGCTTTAATGTGTGTTTTGTATATAATAAAAAAATAGTCAAAATAATCATTTTGTTGTGTATATCATATAATATATGATGTACACAATATATCATATATATTGTGCTAATATGTTAACTGTTTTATCTAATTTTTTTGTTACATGCATCCAACAATACTCATAAAAAAATATTTCTCTAATAAAAAATAATCGTAAAACAGATAAATAAAAAATACAATCAATAATACAATTGCTGAGAATAGACAAATGATAAAATTAGATACCTTGACAGTTTTCCAGAGTTTATAATTATAATCTACATACTCCCTTCCACCTACATTTCTTAACAACGTGGGAGTCGTATAATTTATATTGTATTATTTTAATAGCGTGGGGCTTGTACATTTTAATATAATTAACACAAAGAAAATATATCAATTTAATTTTAATATATGGATAGTGTAAAGATATTTTACATTGTCATTCAATTAAAATATTCTATTTGTAAGATTTTTAAGATATTGAGAAAAAAAACCATAAATATAATTAATGTGACAACATATAATTGAATGATTGTCTAAAAATATTATACACTATTAAATCTAAAATATAATAAATAATGAGTGAACGTGATTAATCTGATATTATCGTTCATTTACACTCAATTTATAATTTATAATTTTATTCCAAGTCCCGCAACAATGATGGTTGGACTTGTCCAAGCCTCCATGATGTTTATATTGATATGCCGTTAAAAATAAGTACTATTATCGCTCGTGACTTGTTATTTTCATACTTTGTCCTTTGGACTTTGGTGCAAGTGCAGAGCCACACATGAACAGGAACATGACTCATGAATTGAGAGCACATCAAATTGTAGCTTTACATATATATATATATATGTATTATTTTGACATTAAGTACATGATATATCATAACAATACACTCGTATATATTGTCACTACATAGATGTGGTATAGACTATAGATTATTAGATAAGGTTCATATTCCATCATCCTAATAATAAATAAGTGTATGTATTAGCACAATATTCATATATTTTATGCCGAAATAACATTGCTCTAAACTTATAAAACGGTTACCTGGTCCACATTCAAAAGGCGTCAACATAGACTAGCAAACCATAACAAATATAACATAATGTTATTATAAATATTATGCATAATATATTAACTTCTCATTTTTTTTTACTGTATATCAAATATATATCAATACCCTTACCAAAAAATATATATATATCAATACAATAATACTTCACTGATTAAGGTTGCAACTTGTATGTGTCCCCCTCGGCGGGGCTTTCATTGCATATAATGTGCAATAGTACCAGAACGTTGACGCATACCTAATTCCCTCAGGATGCCAAAAAGTTGGAGACTTTGGTAAATGTCCTTTTAGAATATCATTGAACTATTAAAAATATCAAAGTATTAAAAAAAAAACTGAAATACCAATAATGTTTGGTGAACAATTAATTTTAACTACTTTCAGGCCAGTATTCCAAAAATAAAAACTCAAAATACAATTCACGCACACTGTTTCACGCAGGCACTGTTTACATACATTGTTCACATAGTAAATGATTGTATATCAAAGATTTAAATAATATAGATTAATCTTAGAATATTTATCAGTACACACTATAAGTTTTATGATATACATATTGTCATATTAAAAATTAAAGAAATGATTTACGTGTACTAAAAAATCAGTAACTATAAATAATGAGATTAATTATAATACGTGTAAATATATTTTACACTGTCAACCAATTATATTATATATGATACATTATCATCTTTAAAATGTGTTTTTTTAGAATTCATTAGGTAGTTATTATTAAAAGAGAACACTTAGCAATTTTTTATTGGCTGATCGTGTAAAAATGTTTATACTGTCAGTGAATGATAATTATTTTCATAAATAATAATGCAACTTTTTAAAATTATTAATCAAAATATTAATATTATATATTAATTCAATATTTTTAAAAGTTTGATTAATAATTTTAAAGTGTTAGATTATTGCATATGGTGAATGATTTTAAGTGTACTACTATTCTAAAAATACATATACGTTTCTGATACTAGTGCCAATGACGTATGAATAACATTTTGAATTTTTCCATTTTAGGCTTGCCAATTGAAAATTGACTGATTTTTATGGTTCTCCTAGCTTGATCGTATATAAAAATACTGGGAGTTGTTTATCTCTCAATTTGTCTAACCAAGTTCCGAATCTAACTTTATAGTGGCACTGCGTTTAGTTTAGAATATTAATTAGTCAAAAACTTCAAGGTAAAAATAATAATAAAATGAATATTTTTAATATTTTATCATCTCAAATAACATTTATTAATAAAATTAATTTTAATACATTATCGGCATTGAAATGTTTTACACTTATAGTCAATCAACACATTTCATTATAATGAATTTTTAAATTATGAAGAGAGAAATCAGTGAATGCAAATAAAAATATTTATTCATTACTATTGATACTGATTACTATTAGATCACATCATCACTTTTTTAACACGACTCAAAAGTTGTTGCCGTAACACTTTTATTTCTATTTTTCCCACTGTGAAGGAAAGTTGTCATTACCATGATATTAATAGCATGTACTTATCATTTGGGCTAGTATCCGCTTCACACTGTCTATTCATCATTGCAAGTTGTGATAGGATTTCGCTCTCCATTCATTATTAATATTCACTGGTTTGTTTGGGATGACTTTCATTCCTTTCTTTTGGCGTTTTATGCAAATAATGCAATCCTCTTGTATATGATCTTCATTCTTCACCTTCCTTCGTTTCCAATCTCTTTATATATAGTTCGGCTTTCACTAAAGATTTGTTTCAAAATTAACTCATGGGCCTGATCAAATAGGCCCGTGAAAAGACTCATGGTGCGAGTACAATCATATCAGCCCAACATCGCCCTAGCCCTTATACCTCTTTTTGGTATCAATTAGAAGTGAGGACCTTCGGCCAACTTGACAAAATAAGAAAAAAGAAAGTGAGGACCAAAAACAAGGGGAAGATTTCTTGTTTAACAAATAAAAAAAAAAAAAAACGTTGATAGAAAGAAAAAGGGAAACTCATGGTTTCTGGTTTAGCTGAAGATTATAAATTCCAATTACTTCCATAGTATTGGCATTCGGATCATGATCTTTCTATGTCGACCCCAATGATTTCGAGGTTCGAATTGTCTGAACAATGGCAATCACTCGGAAGCTAAAAACTAATCCGCAAGTTTTCTGATGTGAATTAAGAGTTATTAGCATTCATGCTCCAGAATCTACTTTCACGCCATTTATCTTCATGACAACTCAAGTTTTGACTAGTTGATCAAATTTTATCAAGTACACTCACTGCAACAATGGAACTAAAAGCATAACAAAACAAAACAAAAAGGCAAAGGCAAAATTCATCTGCAACACAACCTACTATCTTTCTTCAACGGTTTTTAACCACCAAAACTTTGGAGGCAGCAAATTCTTATTCATTTGAGTCAACTCCGGCATCCTCGCTTCTCTTTCAATTCTGGGTCCCTGAAGTTAATCATGAGCAGTTAAGAGCATGAAAAAGCAGGGGAGTAGGATTATAAGGCTACAAATAGAGCAGAACAGAATCAATACCTCTCAATGTGGTCAAGAATCAAGAGCCTGGGACCAGGAGGGATCTTTACGTCTCTGAGGGCACTGAAACACGTAAAAGAAGAACAAAGAACTGAATAAAACAAAGGCACAAACAGCAGCTATACATGACGATGAAAATTGGCATAAAGATTGAACTTCCAACCTGTCTGTGAGTAAAGGCAAAGTGTTGTCACTTAACAAGCCTCTCTTAAAGTTCTTCTCGTAACTCTGAAGGCCAAGGTTGTTCAACATGTGTCTTGTTTTAACGTAGTGAATATCTTCAGCAGGTGGCTGAGAAAACTTCTGTCCCAACTGCATGATTAATGAACAGTTGAGTTAGGGGAATACCAATTATAAACCTATGTAACACAGAACATCCAGGAATCTAGGCAAGCACAATTAACTTGCACAACCCTAGAAATCTGTTTATAGACGATATCAATCACCAGACATTCACTGTTATGTTGCTAACATTAAATTCCCAACAATAAATAGGTAGAATATAACAAAGGCATACAAAACCTATATAAATTAATATTTGTTTTTTTACACACACCCAAAAAATGTTGTACTAGAACTTGTTTTTCCTTTATACCCACCTGAAAAAGTCCACCTTGAACAAGTGCAAAGAATAGTCCAGAAGTGACTGCATTTGCTGCTTGGTTTGGTCCACCCATGCCACTTACCAATGAAAACATGGCTCCAGAACCAAAAGCTGCCGCCATGCTGCAATAGATAGTTTTGTAAATTCTCAGCAACGTACTAATTCATATCATAGCTGCTATAAGAAAGCATAGTGGTTGTTTTAATCAGGACAAAGAAATCAGAAAACTTAGGAAACCAAAATACTCAGCAGACCATTACGTGAGTGAAAATCAACAAAGCTTTTGATGGACAGAAAATTGTTGGGAAACATATGACCAATATAAGAGGCATTCCTTTCAGAAACACCTTCAAAGGCATTGTATATGTTAACCCCTCAATTTCAACATAAACTTTGAAATTTCATGTGAAGGCCAATACCAAGGACATTTCCTTCTTGAAGTAAATTGGAAAATATTTGAAACAAGTAAAGAATTGAATCTGGCATTAGCATGGTATCCAAACCAATAACACGGTATACATAATTATTGACCACCGTTTTAATACTAATCATTGTTTACTTGGCCCCTATAGGCAATCAAATGACATGGGAATTTGCCTTAATTTGAGAAGCATGATAAAGACATGATACAAATAGGGGGATTTAGTTCATATATCTTCTAGACATTGGTGGAAAAGAAAAGAAAGTGCCAAAGTAAGATGATCAAAAGTCAAAACATGATTTTATGGCAAAGTGGCCCAAAATGATTTCTAATGATAACCCATTTACAACAGTACTTCAGCAGTATTTGCACGTGTAATAATACATATTTCAATCAAATAAATCATTTTGGGTAGTGACTGGTCGGCAGAAACATAAATTTTAATCTACAATTGTAACAGCTCTGCAATCTAGAAGGAGAAAACAGAAAAGCTTTGGTGAAATCTCAATCTCACCTGGACTGAACATCTTCCTTGCCCCTTAACCTTTTCAAGACACAGGAAATACCAGCATTCACTCCTGTCATGACAGCAAAGTTGCGAGCTTGAACTAGAGGACCCCCAGCAAGAGCCTACAGTTACAGTATAAATATAAAATTATAAAATCTTGCCAGTTACAGCAAGTTATATTAACATAAATTAAAAAAATTGTCACATTCAGTATACATTAAACCCCAAGGTTTCATGTTCTATATGAAAAACCCTGACCTATTCAATCAAATTAAGGTACCAAAGATAGATAATAATTCAGAACAAAAACAATTCAAAACTTGGAACCCTATAGGGGAAAAGGGGGAAACTTTGAGCTTGTACTGAAGTGTGAACCTGAGCTTGCTTGAGAGAGGCCATGGCTTGGGGGTTGAGATTGGCCTGAGGAGGAGGGGTGGGGAAAGGGGAGGCGGAGTCAGCGGTGAGGGTGCCCATAAAGGCACCGATGGCGGCACCCTGGGCGGCGCTGGTGGTGGTGACGACGGCGGCTTCAACGGCGAGTGACTGCTGGGAGAGCCAGTGCCTGAAGCGGGTCTCGAGCTCCTTGAAGCGACCTTGGAGCTGCTCTATGGGGTTCTGAAGCTGCTGAGGCGTAACCTTCGCCACCATAACACCTTGCTTCCCTTGCTCCATCTTCAATTCGTTCTTCTGATGAAGCTGCCGCAATGGGAAAGAACGAGAAAAAGATGATATTTCGATGACGATAATGGGAAAAGGATAACAATAACCAGTACTTGATTTCCCATTTTATATTAAAATTTTAAAAAAAAAAGAAGAAAAAAGGAGAAAAAAAAAAACAAAAAATGGCCTAATGGGTTGCCCAATCAAACAAACCGGCCCCTCTTTCAATGGGAAACGGTGCCCAATTTTTTGTGCCCACTTGCCGCTACTGCTATTATTACTTCTTATGTTTCCACTAAATTAGTAAGATTTGAATTTTAATTTTTATATATTGGTATCAAATTTATTTTATTTATTAGTATATTATTAATAAAATAATAATTTTAATACTACCATATTAGTCTAAATTATTTTCAAAATTGCGTAATTAAAATTTAAAAGTGTTAGAGAGATTTATTTTTCTTACAAAAGACATCCAATTCTAAAGACCTTTTAACTTCAGTTTCTTAGTATTCTATGGTTTTTGGTCCCATAGAAATAAAGAATAGGGAAGTCAACGACATGTCGTTTTTTATTTAGAAGTAAACGCTGGATCAAGCCCAAAAGAAATCGCTAGATCTTGCACAAGCCCAAAAGAAATCTTCCCGCTCTTGGCAGTTTTCGGACAAGATATTTTCCCTCGCTCGCTCATGAGCGGCGAATTTAGCTCGTAATCCCTAGCTATCCAATCCATTTCCCAGTGGTTGGAGATTTCAGTCAGATATAGCGATTCATAGCTGATTCCGTCTCCTACATACTTGAGAGGTTAGTTAAATTAAATCACTTCTCGATCTTTACATTAATTATGCATACAACGTGCTCGATCATTTGCTTTGTAGCTATAGGCTTATTATGGATGCTGCCTGCACTGTAATTCATGTACTTGTATGCAACTGAACTGTTTTTTATTTTTATTTTTTCATGTCAGCGATGAAGTTGTAAGGCAACGGGTGTTTATTTATTTAGCATTCAACACAGAAAAAAAAAAAATGAGCGATTCAAGGGAGAACTCCCCAAATTGGTTGCGTTCTTTTCAGGCACCCTATTGATATGGATTTTAGCTTACATTACATGCATTTGTGTTCAATGACAGAGGCAATACATACATATAGAGCCCTTTGAGATTTTATAATTTAATATATTAACACAAGCTGCTAACTTGTCACTCACTTAGAGGACAAAGCTCATCAAATGTATCTTTTGCATAATTGTTGTTGTCATCAATCTTGGGTGTAGTTTTGCTGCTGTCAGAGTTCTTATCAAACCTTCCCCAGAAGAGTCCAGAGCTTATGATGCGGTGAATGAGTTCTCTTGATTCTTTCTTAACATGTACCCCTTTCAGACCTGTTTCAATAATATCATTGTACTTTCTTTTCTGGAATATTATTTGTTATTTTTACTTTGACTTGACTTGTTTTAGCTGGCTAATATAATCTGGAAAGGATGCTTTGTTCATTAAATATCTGCCAAGCATGTAGTTTAGAATGAGTTGGAGAATGAATTTGAGGATTCCTACATTCCTGATTAGTGATTACATTGCAAATGAGTAGTTGTTTCCCCCCCAAAGAATTCTCTTGCAAGATTTACAATCTCAACTATGAGTTGGAGCTGTAAATTGATGTTGGAAGAATATTTTTCGAGTATATTCGTTTGTGGAGGGTTCTTTTAAGTGTCATATTTTAGTTGTTCATCTTTTCCTTCTCTCGAGTGGGCCTTTTTTTGCCCTTTTCTCAAACTTTGTTCTTGCTGTTTCATATCAATGGCATTGTCTTACGAATGCTGAGAAAGTAAGAGTGGGAATCAAGAGAAAGATTGGCACTCGAAAGGGCAAGAGAATAGTTGATGACGAAGTGGCTTGCTTGTGCTTCCCCCGAGACTGTCTTGTTGGCGGAGGAGGTGCAAGATTTGGATTTCTCATCCTGTTTAGTTGCAATGTAAAATGTTAGTCGTAGCTTATGTTTTTCATTCTTGAAAGTATGTTACAATAAGTCGAAAGAGAAGGTAACCGAATCAGTATTGTGGGAGTTGTTTAGTTGTATACCGATTACTGTAGGGACAAAAAACAATGTCATACTGATAAGCTTTGCAAGTGAAAGTGCTGGTGCCATCATCAAATGCATAGCTATAAGCTCTTGGACATGCTCTCTTGAAGACAGTTGAATAATAAGTAGGCCGGCACGTCGTTGGGTTGGCAAATTGTCCACTGCAGCAATACTGATCCGACTTGAATGCCTCACAAGCACTCCTACACCCGACCACGCCTCGTTGGTATCCATCTCCACCAAGTACCTGAAGTTCTCTAGGGCAACCTGTATACAATTGCATTTTTTTTCATTGTTTAAGGTACTCCAGTTATTCTTCCATGTCATTTAAATGCTTAATTACTCCAATTATACTTACCTCTGTTGATATCGGTTACACAACCTGTGGCATTACAGGCACCACCGTATACACCTCGTGGTAGAGCCAGTAATGGCAAGTTGTAGCCATCTACCATGCTGACATCATAAAAGTCTTGTCCATTGCCTGCACCAAGTGTTATCTCAAACAGCGATGTAGGAGGAGCAGCACCATTTCCATCACATTCCAACCTCCCCCCACAGTCTCCTGTTAGGCATTTGCCAACTCCGGCTGCATCGAAGCTGCAACCAGTCCTTGCCCATATCCGTCCTGACCATCCTGGAACAGTGGTTAGCTTGACACTTTGGCCCGACTCCAACCGGAATCCGGTTGTCGAAAGCCGGGGGCTCCCTGAGCCGGCAAGTGTTCCAGGCCATATGGTATGCGGACAGTTGTTGATTATGGTGAATGTGTAAGAGTAAGTGCAAGAAAAGAACGTAGAGAGAATAAGGAAACTACTAGACCAGGGTACCATCCTAGGTTTTTTCAAGATTATTAGTGGTGGGTATTGGTGGCTAAGGGAATGGCCAATTGCCTCCAAATTTGTAATTTATAAAAGTTCTGAAGGAGGGAAAAGGTGTGGTATCACCGTTATCAGTTATGCATTACAGAACCAAACCGTTACGTTTGCTTAGATGAGGTTTATGGGTTTAGTATTTCTTTAATCATGGATGGCCTCTGTTAGAAGCAATTCTTTGCTTTTGCTGTCGAATGGGAAATTGTACATATATGGAAATCATGAATTTCCCTCACAGAATCGTGTCAAGAAATCTTTTAAGATTGGCATGTGTTGGATTGGAAGTTGCATCATGGATTATTCTGAAAAACAAGTGACCTAGGATACCTCCTGAAATAGGATAAATTGGATCAAGCAATACGTTTTGGAGGGAAGCGTGTGTTTTTTCCTATGTTGTACTGTGTACACCACCACCCTCGATCTCTTAGCGGTGAGCATTTGAAGCTTGACTTACACTAACTTACCCTCACAAGAAGCAAAAGAACAACTTTTCAACAATAAAAAAGAGTATTGTTAGAGGCACAACAAAAAATCAGTCAAAACAGTCAATAAATAGGGATTTGGGCCACAATCACCTAGCCCATTAAAAATATACTCATGACTAAAAGTGTTATTTAGACCATAAAGTATTAAATGAACTTTGTTGGCTGTTTTGACTGTTTTTTTGTTGTGCCTCAAACATTTGTGTAATAAAAATGGTGCAAGAATTTTTTTGCTATAAATGTACATAAGAACTTTTCGTCTATATGTACATATATTTTTTTTGGGTGATGCTAAATAAACAATACAAAATCAGTCCAACCAGCTAATAAATGTGATTTTGGGTCATAATTACTCAGTCCATTACAATTTTATAATTATTTGGGCCAAAATTAAAGTCAAAATAGGCCCATTGACTGTATGAGCTAGTTTTTCATTGTCCACTTAGTATTATTGATTTTTTTTTTATCACTCATAGTAAATAACTATTTTTAACATCCAAACTTTTATTTTCCACTCTTATATAATAAAAGATATATATTTACGTACAATTCTGTCCACATAGATTTTTTTTTTATCATAATTGCAACAGTTAAGTTTCTCACCAAAATGTTTAAAATCCTTCACTAATGTAAGCATTCACTTCAAATTAGTCAAACCTGAATTTTATTCGAAGCCCCCTAGATTTTGCTTTAGTTCCACCAAATTTACATATAAGGAGAGCTTCTTGCCGATTTTCTAACTGAAGAAGTTTTTCCAGTAACGGTATTACGGTAATATCAAAGGGAGATGAATGAAATCGTCAAAAACAATCGTAAAATAAACTTTGGATAAAGAAATGAAAACTGATCTGAATTTCTGATTCATAAGTCGAAAATGACAAAAGAAATAACAGTTATGCTTACCAACTTATGGCATCGCAATATCAGAATGCAAAGTTAAATCCTCCAAGAAGATAAAAATGAAAATCCGACAAAAAGAAACATTACAAAGGCTGGTTTGATAGACTGCACTGATTATTTAAAGCATCCCTAGGGCAGGTTTCAATGAAAGTCACACTGTCCACAGGTAATTGAAACAATGTATGCATTCTGTTTAAGCTTTCAAAACTCAGAACTTTCTTCCCATCAGACGTCCTCTGTCTGAACCCATGGATCTCTATTGCCGGCTGAGTCTCATGACTCTTCATCCTCCGGGCCAACGTCAGCTATGCAAACCTGAGCCCGAGTAATGCTTGTTCCTACATGATGAAAATGAACAGACATGCATGAAAATCTTATTTTCTGGCATAGAGCAATTATATATATTTATTTGCAATATAAAATGTTTTTACTTTTTAATGCTCCTTGGTAGCACATGCTTGGAAACCTGCACGAGTTACATTAAATTCAGATAGAAAGCCATTGATCAAATCATGGAAAGGAAAAATAATAGAAAGATTATTAAGATGAGTGAAAGTGTGAACTATTTATTTCATCTGTTGTGAGTCTGCAACAGAAGAAGTAGGAAGAGAGTTAGCCAGCAAAAAAAAAAGCAGTTTTTCTCATATATAACAACTTTGTGCAAATGAGGAACCTGAGCTTCAACAGTCAAGGTTATCAACACAACCCTGAAAAGAGTTATAGCCTGATGGAGAAGACTGATTCTAATGGAACTAAGGGAAACAAAGAAGTAAAATAGCACACAACTCACAGCAGTAGTATAAGTAATGAGTACTCTGATACTAGAATAGTGCTGCCCTGCAATTAGAGATATAATACTAGAAACTTAAACAGTCATCTAGTAAAGGGTTACACTTTAGTACATTGCTGATACATAGTACACCATTCAGGTCCTAAATCAAATTCAGGCATCATAAAGACTAAAGTGCATCTTGTAGCCAGATACAATGTCTGCTAAGGTAAGCAAGAAACTGAAGTCTTGTGAATACTAAACAGTCAAGCTACTTAAAGCCTCACATTACATTATTACTAGAAATATAAGGACTAAGGAGTTCCTACAGTGAATGGACATACATTGATACTCATCCAATAAGTAGTCCATTTTTATTTAAGTGCCGTTATTGATACTCATCCGATAGAAAAAACGAAAAAAAAAAAAAAAAAGAGAAAAAAGTTCCAAAAGGACAAGAGAAATGATAGAGTCCTTTCAATACTATAGTATATATCTAACTCATATCCATGCCATCTCCAACTTGGCTGCATATGGGACTGACAGCAGAGAAAGATCTCTCGAAAGGAGACGGATGGAATTGAGCATCCCGTCTACGCTTAAAACCGCAGCCATCAGTAGGTGAATTCTCTGCATCAAGCTTTCTACGAACACCCCTCACAGCTTGCTCCTCTGCCGGCGTAAGGGGGAAAATTTGACCACTTGCTCTACAAAGGGAGCTATGGTTATCGTACAGAATTCTCTGGTTACAGTTTTTGTCACAGATGTGAGTCAGCCCAGTTAGTTTGCAGCGAAACATGTTACCACAAACATTTTCATTTTCACATTTCCAGTCACATTTGTGCACAGGATTTGGACCATCTCGGCCCAAGATACTCGACAGATAAATAACATTTGCAGGAGCTGCAACCACAGATTTGCCATATACCTCCATTCCTTCCGTCGAAACAGCAACTTCTAAGAAATCTTACACACTCCAACTTCAAGGTTGCCTGAATCGTCTGCAGGGCATACAGCCCACCATAACAGCACAGATTTCAGTCATACTCAACATAAAATTACCTGCTAGCTGGAAATATACACAAGGACAGACACTTTCCTATAACCAACCACCCTTTATTTGGTCAAGTGATTTAACTTCACCTTACCCTCTCTAAAGGGACTCTCATATTCCCATTCAGGAAAACATTCAAGACATGTTTAATTCCATTTAACACAAAAGTCTGCCAAAATGGGTACCCGGCTACAAAAGTTAAAAGTATATGACCATTTATAGAGAAAAAAGTGGAATTCAGCAAATGTAATTAGCAAATAGGGTATCATAAAAGGCAAATATAATACAATCCAAACAAGCGCAATCATTCCATGACAAATTGAATCAAGACAAAAAAGCCTTAATTCTAGGCAGAGACAAACACCTACACCCACACCCACATAGGACAGATCTAAAGCAAGGACAATAAGGATTACCTAAACAACAAACAAGTCAATTATCAAGCGCTCTATCAACAATCTAACATCTTCAAAACGCCCCAATTCTCCACCCCATAAAACCAAACCTCACATTAATTTTAACAAACACGTTGCATGCTTAAGTATCACACCACAATAATAACGCATAGGGAAAGAAACGAAGGAAAATTAACTCACAGGTTCTCTATCTTGAGCGAAGTGAAGCCCACAGAATCTTCCTCCTCAGTACCTACAAAGAAAAACAAAAACAGAACAAAACCAAATAAAAAAGAGAAGAAGTAGAAGAAGAAAAACAAAGACAGAGCTTTCTCTCTCAAAGAATCTCACTAGCTAAGCTGAGAACGTCAAATTAAAGAAGAAAAAGAAGCGGAAAAAGTGGAGAGAGTATTTATAGAAACTTGGAGCTGAATGAATGAATGCTCTTCCCTTACCGGTGACTTTTACACTTGTGGGGTTCACGCTTCCCACATACGACAAAACTCACGCTACTACTATTAAATTTCGCTCAAATGTATACTACTAATTATTTTTAGGATATAATCGCGGATCCAACGGTCTTCATCAACCCCATCACTTTTCCGAAAAGATATTTTTATATTTACTAAGTAGTAGGAGTATGAAATTAGTGTAAGTTTCAGTTTAATTAATTAATTAATGGATTTAATTTTATGGGTTGTTTGTCACGTGTACATTCCCAACGGCTCTCTCTCTCAGTCACACTTTTAACGTTTCAATTTTCAATGCTTCCAAGACCAAAACGGATTAGGAGGAGAGAGAAACAAGGACGACTTTACTTTCCTATTGGCACTTGACACGTTTATGCTGAAACCGTCATCATCGCGTCATACATATATACCGATAATTTTGGGCTTCTAGCATTCTTTCTTGATGGGCCAAGCCCATCAACCTAGTTCTTCTTATTTCTCACTCTAAGGCCCAAAAAACAATAATGATCACTAATCATTAAACCTAAAACTAAGCTTGCCGGCTTTCATGCCATAAGATCAATTAACTAAAGATTTTCTAGGTCGCAAATTTGCCAAGAATTGCTAAACAAGCAACTAGCATACAAATTCATATTTTGAACACCTATTCAGCAATGTACTGCTATTGTTTAATGCGTTTGACTCTCTCTCCCTCTCTCTCTAACAATGTTTAATCCATTATTTGTATGAAGATTTTTTCTTTCAATTTAATTTTCATTCACTCACATTCTACAAATTTTTACTCATTCACCCAATCATGTGCTATCACGATAGCTATGATAGTCTTTTATCTCTCTCACTACTTTAAAAGTCATACAAATGAAGAATTTTGATTGGATGACAGTGTAAAACACATTTCCACGATTAGTGTATCAAGATTAAACTCCTTTACTTTTTTGTTTTAACAGACTTAATCATTTAAAATACATTCTTCCTTTACAAGGAGGGATGTAAAAAGAAATGGTAGACGGCTAGAATTTATAATTTATTGTTCAGAATAGTATCACTATCACATACTCTTATTGATCCAGTTGAGTAAGAATCATGTTATTCAATATTCCATGTTATACTCTGTTTTTTTTTTTTTAATTTTATCAAATAATTACAATAATAATTATTAAGCCATTAAATAGCATACGAGGTTTTCTCGTGACCGCACGAGGCAGAATCAGCACTAGTACGACGAGTATAAAACATGATCATGAAATGATAGTGATAGAGACTATTAGATTAGAACCAACAAATAAAATCGCAAAGGTAAATTTAACCGGATGCCTTGTGTTTAAAGTCAAAATTAAAGCATCTCAATAACCATATATTGTCTCCTTAATCAATTAATTAAAACAGGCTGTGCCTGCCATTATATTATATTAAAACTGATACTAGAAGTTAATTAGTTCATTTGTCGGGTTGTTTTTGTCATCATGAGCAATATAACGTTCACCCCACCTGTTTCTCTTATACAGTAATGTTTGACGTACAACAGAAATATGTCTAACTTGTATCCAACGTATACGTATAAAATGGATAGTACACGTTGGATACAAGTTGAACGTATTTCTGTTATACGTCAAACATTATTGTTCTCTTATATGGTAAAAAACTGAAACGCATTAACTGAATTTTGTACCATATATCTAGTGATAATATAATTTCCATGACCACACTGTATGTGTCATAGTTTCTAACCCACAGATAAATTACTACCAGAACAATTTTAATTTTCCCAATGTTATTTTACTCACGGGAGTACTCTAAGAAAACCTACCCTCGCAACAACGTTCTGTTATTTTGTTTTATGCTCATATATATGTTAGCAGATGCAGGAAAACTTCAAACACATCATAAATTAATAGTATAATATTATTTATGTAAATTATGTGTGAGGTCTTGTAATTAATTCGGTATAATACTAGTCTCAAAGTTCAAGGACAGGTATATAGTTAATATTCAGCATCATGATTTCTTGTCTGAATTTCCCATGCTACTTCCTCAAATTATACTGTAGTTCAAATAGGTCAAGAAACAAGTTGCAATAAATTATATGAACATAATGAATGACAGAAAGGTATTGTTTGCTCTTTTCTTGAAGTTTGATTCAGATGTTTACAAGTCCCAATCCTCTTTAACTTAAGTTGCTTGATTACTGTGAGAAAATTACATCTTACAAATCAAATGACTAAAATCTTTTTAAATTATTTGACAGAAAAAGAAACTATATCTAGTTGCCTTTGCACATTTAGACACCTAAATTAACAACAAAGGTTAAGCATGTAGTTTGGGATATTACATGCTCATTTAGGACAAACCATGACAGTGTAGAAAAGGTTCACTCTTATTGTGGCAGATATACTCAGAGGGCAAAAGACGTTAACCTCTGAATTTGTAGTTTATATGATATATTTGTTTATCCAGAAATATTAGTTGTACAATATTTTATTATTTTTCTCGGTCTTATGTGTGGATGAACTAGTGGAAAAGAAGAAAAAGAAAAGAAAAGAAAACAGAGTAATTTTAGTTCTCACGCATGTGACTTGATGGATGATATAACTATTTTGCCGTAAAATTTTGAAACTGTGATAGGTGATGCTGATCTTTAAATTAAGATAGATGATACAATTGTGATGCTGGTATTGAATTTGTGATGACAAATGATATGATTATGATGCCAATGCTGAAATTATGGTTATAAAAGTACTTGCTATTTATAGGATCACTTATTCACTTTTAAAAATACTTTTAAATTGATATAGAGAAATCATTTATCATTGTACCTTCCCACTCGCTTTTTAAAGTAATAGTTCCATTTTAACTTCAACCAAATACCATTATTTATCTTCGGAGTAAAATAGTAGATATTTCTTTATTTATAGTTTCTAGGTAGTGAATAAATTTGAGCTATAATTTCTATATGGATATATAAAGCCGGCCAGAGTCGGCTTGGTCCCTCATTGCACTATCTGACAAAAGAAAAGTAAAGATAGGAAAATGACAAATGTAGCTTCAGTTCTTATTCTTCTTCTTCATGAGTTCATAATGATTTAGATGACTTTTCAGTCACGCATGATAGTTGAATGTTGACAACAACATTGGAATCATTTTGTTGATTAATGAGTTAATTTCAATGGCTCAATGCATAAATTTTTAAAAAATGGTGCAGCTATAGATTAGGACAGCTTTGATTCCATTGGTTTCTGCATTGTTTGAATTGGTGAGCCAATGTGAAATCGGTCTTACCTTAACTATGGTGGATGGATGGCTGAATCCAGTGCGGATTCACGTGGATTCATTAAATAAATAAATTATAGTTACAAAAATCTGAACAGAATATCCTAAATTCAGATGATTGAATCATATGTGTATTTATGATAATCGCCCAAATTAGGTCTATGTAGGCACGAAGTATTATTCGCTCTCTAAACCCTTTTTTTCTGGTCATATAAATTGACTTTTTGTTATTATTTAATTTCAACCAAACATCACAAAAGCTCAATTTCTTACAACGTCATAATTATAGTACTTTTTGGTGTATTATCTATAGGTCTCATTTTTTTATTTTATAAATTATTGACCTGATTATGCAAACAACATAGTTATTTATAAAAAATTGTTAGGTGTACTAAGAATAAAAAGTTTATTTGTTGTGCATCATTTTACATGACATATAAGCTAAAAGGTTAATTATAATGAGAAGAGAAAGAGTTATCAATAATGCTAAGTGAACCATGAAAAATCAACTGTCAATGGGCCTATTTTTTGGCTTTAGTTTTGACCCAAATAATTATTGAGATTGTAATGGCTGAGTAATTATGGCCCAAAATCTCATTTATTGGCTGGTTGAGTTGATTTTGTATTATTTATTTAGCATCACCCAAGAGTTATAATTAATATGTCAAAATATAAATGTTACATACCAAATAAATATTTTGATATTGGTGCACCCAATGACCTAATAATCTCCCGTCTTATTTATTCAATAGACCAAGCTTGTTGGAATAAACCACACTGATGGTTTTATATCTAAATTTACACCATCGAAATCTTTGAATTTGAAAATTGAAAACAAACTACCGGATAAACATCACTAAAACTGAACAAACAACGTCAATTATGGAGGAGCCAGGCTTGTGTGAAAAAAAATGGTTTTTTTGTTAGGAAGAAGAAAAAACGACACTTTCACCGAGTGCTTGCGTAAGCATCTTGAATGCTTTGACTTCCTTGTTCTTATTCATAAACTCAGTAAACATATTTACATAAATAGTGTCAGAGAAGCAGAGCAGAGCATAGCAGAAACAGAACAAAAAACAGAGCAGAGACCATAACTAACTAGCTGCAAGCAGAGAGTGCCAAAGTTCTCACACTCCAAAATTGTCATATTATGAAAAGTTACCGCTATGCATAGCCGTCACTCTCTCCCTTAAATTATCTCCATCACCTTCTATTCCTCACAAACTCTCCTTCAGAGAGAAATATTTCAGATTCAGAGGCTGTTAGCTATAACACCGAATTCCAACCCCTGTTTTTGTTAAAATGGTTTCCAATGGAGACCACGAATCAGGCACTACCCAGATCCCTGAAAGCACCAAAAGTTCATCTTTATCATCACAATCGTCACTTTTCAGGTACAACTCACCGTTGGTTCAGGTGATCCTCATTGGGCTAGTGTGCTTCTGTTGCCCCGGCATGTTCAACGCACTCTCCGGCATGGGTGGCGGTGGCCAAGTCAACCCAACCGCTGCCAACAACTCCCTCACCGCCCTCTACACTGCCTTCGCCGTCTTCGGCATCCTCGGCGGTGGAATCTACAACATCCTTGGACCCCACCTCACCCTCTTCGCAGGTTGCTCCACCTACGTCCTCTACGCAGGTTCCTTCCTCTACTACAACCACTACCAGCACCAAGCCTTCGCCATAGTCTCCGGCGGCATCCTCGGCGTCGGAGCAGGCCTACTCTGGGCCGCACAGGGCGCCATCATGACATCATACCCACCGGTGAATCGGAAAGGGACTTACATCTCCATTTTCTGGAGCATATTCAACATGGGTGGTGTCATTGGTGGGTTAATCCCTTTTATTCTGAATTACCATCGTAGTGATGATGCTGCTTCTGTCAATGATGGAACATACATTGGATTCATGGTGTTTATGTCTGTTGGGACGGTTTTATCCCTGGCGATTTTACCGGCAAGGAAAGTTGTTCGTAATGATGGGAGTAGATGTACCAACATGATGTACTCCAATGTGGGAACAGAGTCTCTTGAGATTCTCAAGTTGTTCTATAATTGGAAGATGCTTCTAATTGTTCCTGCATCTTGGTCTAGTAATTTCTTCTACACCTACCAGTTCAATCATGTGAACAAGACCATGTTCACTTTGAGGACTAGAGGGTTGAACAATGTGTTCTATTGGGGGGCACAGATGTTGGGGTCTATTGGGATTGGATACATCATGGATTTCAGTTTCAAGAGCAGAAGGAAGAGAGGGCTTGTGGGGATTTTCGTGGTTGCTGTTCTTGCAACTGCTATATGGGCTGGTGCACTTGCTAATCAGATCGAGACACCACCCAAGGTGTTGGATTTCAAGGACTCTGGTTCTAGCTTTGCAGGGCCTTTTGTCCTGTACTTCAGTTTTGGTTTGCTTGATGCTATGTTTCAGAGCATGGTTTATTGGGTTATTGGGTCCCTTGCTAATGATTCCGAGATTCTTAGCAGGTAATTGATGCCTACCACAATTATTCTTGGAGAACTGAATATCTAATTTGATTCCGAGAAATGGTAGTTGAACTAAAATAATTCACTTTAGCATAACTACTTGATTCTTAAGATTAGTCCATATACCCAATTGGTCATCATAATCCTAAAAAAATTGGGACAAATTATTTACAGGTAGACCACCAATTGAGGATTTTTTAATTGAGAGCTAATTTACCTCATATCTGGAGGGACAAACATTATTAAGTATACTTGTTATTTGGGTATGAATTGATTGCAATGATGATTGACAGGTACACAGGATTCTACAAAGGGATACAAAGTGCAGGAGCAGCAGTTGCTTGGCAAATTGATAACCACAGTGTGTCTTCAAAGGCTCAGTTGACTGTAAATTGGGCACTCACAACAATCAGTTATCCATTGTTGTTGGCTCTGATATTGTTGGCTGTGAAGGATGATAATTCAGAAGAGGACCCTATCAAACAAGTTGTTCCTTCATCAACTACTGATAACAATGGCTCTTCTGCTAAATGACAATATCAACTTTTTATATTGCCATTTACTTTTCAAATCTCAACGTTAATGTCACAAGGTCCCACGATTACATCCGAATCTTGGAAATATTGGGGTTTTCAATTGTATTGTGTGTGTGTGCAATATGGAACTCACTTGTTTGGTGGGCCAAAAGACAAATGAAGGTGGCAAAGTTCTGCAATTTGATATCACTTTCAGCGTGTTTAACATCTTTCCCTTGATTCTTGGTGTTAAAGGTAGGTTTTGGGGTACTAATTAATTTATTATGTCCATGGGAATTTCATTTTATTTATTTTTGTTTGAGAAAATGGATCAAAAACCCAAAAGCAACAATGCTCAATTCGATCAAGCTCATCATATCAGAGATTAATAGTATTTGGTAATTACTAACAAGGAAAGATAGAAAGGAAGGAGTGAATTTTATTGATGAATGGCGATGAAATAAATGAAACAATAATGATAATAACAATGATGATCAGCGCCAATGTATGTTAGAATAGACTAGTTTAGAGGGTGGCGCGAGGCGCATCACTATTTTGTCCTATTCAACAACAAGTGGTGCAGGTGCAGCCTCAGCCACAGCCTCAGCTCCCTCTTCTTTCTTCTCAACCTCATCTACCTTGGCTTCCTCCTTCTTCTCCTCCTGCATATGCATTTATTTATTTAAGAAATAATCATCAATGTGCTACTGTATGTGAAAATGAAAGTCATTAATAAAAATGCATAGCAATATTATTATTCTAACAGTTAAAAGTTGATGATGTCTCAATATATAAAGCATAATGGCATGCATGTGTGTGTAATATAAGCAACCTGAACAATGGGCTCAGCCTCAGAAGGCATTGCTGAGACGGGAATCTCAACTGGGGCTTCTCCCTCCATGGCAAGATCCTTGGGACTGCTCATACAACCACCCATTATATTATTCAAATCTTAATCTTTTTATTATTCAAAATAATATATATTAATGAGTGATGTATGTATGTATGTGGTGGTGGAGGGAAGAAACAAAACACCCAGCAGCAATCTAATGGAAACAAAATGTGCTGAACAAAGGGTATATATATATATGTATATATATATTAAGGTCTGTGTTTTAGGAGTAGTTATCGGGTTGAAAGGACATTTCGTCCTGGCATTGGCATACCAAACCATACCATACCATACTCGCTTTTTTCTTCTAAATTCATTCTAATTGTGATCAATGGCTGGCTGGCTTGCTGGTTATGCGACTCTTTCGTTTATGATGCTAAGCTGGCCTTTTTATTACTCTGATATATATGACAGTTAATTATTAATCTCATTTTTTTTTTTTTTCTTTTTTCCTCTTCCATTTCCCATATTTTGAGACAGATAAGGTAATTAATTGGAGAGTAGTGTTAATATAGACTCGAGTTCACCTACATGTGGTAACATATCAACCATTCAAGACATAATAATAATAATATTGATGTGTAGGGTTCACCATAAACTCGAGTCTATATTATCATTTTCTTTATTAATTAGAGTTTTTTTTGTTTACATCGTTCATGAGTTAATGATGTCCCAAATTAAATTTAGTATTTATTTTTTGTAACTTTGTAGACCAATTATTATTATTATTATTATTTTAAATAATGAAATTGATTTAGAAATTAATTTATTTATAATATTTTGTTGATTTCAAATGAATCCAAAAGAAACCTAGTTCTTGTAAACTTTGAGATACAGACTAAATTGTTGCTTAGTGTTTAACAAAGAAGCCAACTCGATTACACAAGTAATAAAACGCATTGTATGCGATCTAATCATATACATAGATTATTCAAATGTGAGCATAACTATTTGCTAGCTATAATCATGCCAAAATAAAAACATAAAATTAGTTGAGCAAAGTAGATACAATGATTTTTTTTGTTTTTTGGCGGGTGGGTATAATGATTAATGAGTTGTAAGAGAGAGCACATCTTTATTTCTTTTAACAAAAATAACACGGAACAATATTTTTTCGGCCAGCCCGTCAATAAAGTTCATTTTAATATTTTTGACCCAAATAGCATTATTAACCATGTGTATTTTTTTCAATGGATTGAATGATTTAGGCCCAATTTCTTATTGTTGGCTGTTTTGACTGGTATTTTATTGTGCCTCTAGCAATACTCTTTTGTTAACTACCTTCTTTTTACATAAAAATAATCAAAAAAATTCACATTTGAATACAATATAATACAATTTCCTATTTATTTATATTTTTTGCAAAATTCCTGTTTGATGCACTTTTTGCGTTATCTTTAAGTTATACATTCCTGCAATTACCGCTAGTTTTTGGTAAAGCAATTACGTCTAGTTTGATTCTGTATAATGTCATTCAATTTATATAGTGTCTTTTATGAAGTTATTTTATCTTTAATTTTCCACTTATAGATATGGAAATTAATGATATGATAACGTGGTTTTAGTTACACTTTTACGCCACTTGAAGCAGCTTAAATTAGCTGTAATATTATTCCTTCCGTTAACTAATAAGTGGATATTTAAGTTAATGCACGCTGTTACAGAAATAATTGAATTGAAATTAGAGAAATCATATCATTTTATTTTTACTATAATACTCCTGTACTGCTACCTGCTCACTATCTTTATATTTAATCTATTTACTCATTTCATTTTATTTATACTATTTAATATAGGTATAATATATAAAAATAGTTAATAATATCTATAATTCTTAAACAGACGAATTATAATAGAGAAATAAAAAGGACACTTGTTAATTGAACGGAAGTAATAAATATTTGACCACCCTACACCTTGCAAATTCAGACAAATACATCTTTCCTAATAACTATACAATTTCCTTAAAACAGTTTTGGACAATTTTCTTAGAGATTAAGAAAATGATATAAAAAGACCACTTCAATATTTTGAAATATGCAGTATATTCAATTCATAAATAGTAATTAAAAACATTATTGAAATGAGTCAACGAATATACTACATTCTACTACATAAAAATAATAATTTCTTTGGACTGCCATTATTTATGATATAGTAGCAGCGAATATATAATTTGATTATCTGTACAAAATATTTTTATATTTCTAATTATATACCAACTTAATAATTTTTTGGATTAAATAAATACCAACTCATTTTTTGGATTATAAGTATGTAGTAGACAGACAAAAACTGCAGAGATGCTTAGTAGAAACAAACTGTGAATGTAAAGAAAAGAACGAGAAAATTAAAACAAACAAATACTCTGTAAGCGAAAAAGCATAACGGTTCCAACAAGAATCCACCAAAAAGCTTCACTCTATTCTTTTCTAAATATCCCCAATTATTCATTCCAGATCATTCTTCACTGCAATTCCTCTTTCTCTTTCTCTTAAACAATCTTCATTGCAATCCATCAAAGACCCGTCCGTTACTACTCCTCCGACAAAGATTCTTTCTTTCCCATTTCTCACGCTCTCTTCAACTAATAATCCACCCCCAATTTCTTGCATTAGGGCTCAAGCCAAAAACAAAGTCATCCCATTTCAATTTTAATCCACAATTATAGAAATCTAATCTAGCCCATTGGTGCTCCTAAATTCCCCGGCGAGCTTCACCGGAAAGCTCGCCTATTCCTATTAAACACCGGTCATGGCACTCTGCGTTCCTACATTTTCGATCTTTGTCCTCTGCTTCCTCGTCACAGCGGTGGTCGCCACCAGCGACGGCGAAACCTTGTCAGTGATCCAGTTGCCGTCACAGGCCGCCGGCGACGGGCAGGGCGTGTGCGCGGGAACACCGAAGCCGTCAAAGTGCCCCGTCAAGTGCTTTAGGGCATACCCTGTTTGCGGCGTGGACGGCGTGACCTACTGGTGTGGCTGCGCCGAGGCGGCGTGCGCCGATGCCAAAGTTGCCAAAATAGGATTTTGTGAAGTGGGGAATGGGGTTTCGGCACCTCTCTCCGGGCAAGCTCTGCTTCTGGTTCATATCGTGTGGCTCATTGTGCTGGGTTTCTCGGTTTTGTTTGGTCTCTTCTAAATTCTGAATCGATCAATCGATCTTTTGAAAGGGTCTGATTGGGATTGTAAGTTATATGTATATTCCTTTTTTTTTAATGGTGGCGGTGAGGGGTTGTTCCGGTTTTTTTTTTTTTTAGGTACATAAGAACATGAAGAGAAGACAATGAGGTTGAAACCTATGGATTCGCGGATACTTTCAAACCCATCAGCACTGTTCAATCTCGGTGGCTCAAGAGTTCCGGCATTTGAGAGCTTTGCTTTTGTGGTTTTTTTGTAGACAGATTATTTTTTTTCTTTTTTTCATTTATAAATGATACATCCATTTGCTTTTTTTACCGTGCTCTTTGTTTAATTATTTATTTATTTTGTTATGACCTTGCGGCTTTAAGGCAACTGTGATATTAATCTGATAGCATTTCGTTTATGGAGAGGCTAATCAATCCTTTGCGTCCTTCTGATTCCTTTAAGAGAAGGGTTTAGAATCATTCTTTTGAAGTAAGAAACTTGAAACATGGATCAATCCTTCCATAACAGTGATAGGTATCATCAGGATGTACGGGGAGTTCTTTGTTTAAACTTCAATTCTCCATTTAAAAGCATCTTCGGTTAGTGATGAAAATGAAATTGTTGCTTCTTTCTTCGATAGCTTCATTATTTGTGTGGGCGATGGAGGAGCGAACGAATATATTCATCATTGGGATTGCTTTCTTGTTTGTGTCCGCGTGGTTTGCTAGTTTCTCTAAGTTAAAGGCCTCTTGAATGATGATGCAGTTGTTCAACTCTATCAGGGAACTTGCACTAATAATGTATGCTATAGTGCAATGCTACATGGAAACTATCTAAGTAACTAGAACTATTTTCTTTTTATAGAGAAAGTTTAGATTGGGAGGAACACACCACCATGCACTAAAGTGTGTCAATCCTTATTGACTAAGTATATGAAAAAAAGATGAGTGTGTCAACCCTTATTGACTAAGTATATGAAAATAAAAAGATGAATGCGAACATTGGATTGCTGGATTCAAAGCGTTTAATAAGCAAAAAAGTGTTTCTTACATGCTCTAATCTATTGCATTCAAATAAACCTTCTGCGAGAGGATGGAGGAAAATGAAGTGCGGTTTACAATGCAATAAATGCTATGCAAAACCGTCAATCCTTTTCATAAATTTTCAGCGAAATTCAAATAAAGCTAACAGAGTTATAAGGCACGCAACAATTATTCAACGAAATAGTAATATATGAATATACATGACAGAACAGAAGGCAGAATAATAGCTCTTCTTTTCTTCCAAATTTACCTGTTAGGAAAGAAAGAGATTTTAATAATATGGTCATATAATAACTATGCGTATCCTGTGATCAATGCTATAGCATCTACCAAATGAAGTCCAACCAAATTCCCGCTTCCCTCTCCAAAGTCCAAACTCAAGTTTTGCAGTAACATCAATTGATCAAAAAAACAAATGGAATAACCAGTGACAAGTTTTATAAAATCAAAGACCATCATTCCCTCTTTTGGGGGCTCTGAAGTGAAAATCCAGATTTTTCATGATAATCTGAGATATGAGTAGTTGACGTAGCAGTTGTCGAGCTCTCGTCTTTAACCTCATCAGAGGAATCACTTCCTTCTATTTGTCCAGCTATTGAAGGGGGTTTCTTTCCACCATGCCTGTCACTGGAAACATTACCAAGCAGGCTTTTATACATAGTGAGAGCCTGAGCCATCATGTTTGCAGGATTTGATGCGGAGCTAGGAAGCAACATTGTTGTGCCCTGAGGAAAAGCCACAAAAGTAAAGAATGAATATAAAACAGATTTCAAAGCTAACAAATTGTACTGGGCCTTGCATATTAATGAGCTTATAGGGTACTACCTCCTTGGCTATGTTACTGAAAGCTTGAATATATTGCTCTGCAATCCTTAAACTTGCTGCCTGCAAAACCAATGAGAATATTAATTCATTTCCTTCCCCATTATTCCATGAGACACTAGGTTAAAACTAGTTTCAAGAATTGGAATATGAAAAAATATTGAGGAACAGAGGAAACTCACCTCTGCTCCTCCATTTTCTTTTAGGGATTGTGACACGAGAGCAAGTCCTTCAGCTGTTGCTCTTGCTTTAGCTAGGATGGCTTCAGCCTCACCTGAAATCAAGGGTAAGTGAGAACATGGTAAAGGAGAGGAACATCAATAAAGCTCAGCAGTTGGTTTCTTCCAAAAGCAATTGAAAGATGAAGGAAACGAAGGTTCTAGTAGGCAAATTTGAACACAACATTAATGCTGATGTCTAATAAAAAAACAAAACTCAGGTACTCAAGCACAACATGACCCAATCCACATTTTATCACCCCCTTGTCATGCAGAAATCATTTCTATCAAAAAGAGAATTAACATAAGAACACATAGGCTGTTTGAAGTCTAAGATTCAGAATATCATGCTAAGCAGGCATCAAAGCTATCTTAAAGAATTAATATTGATACATAATTAGAAACCAGAACATAAATATCAACATGTAATTCACCTAGAGCTCTGTTAACTTGATCCATCTTAGCAGCTTCTGATGCTAGGATCACTGCATTCTTCTTTCCATCAGCAATGTTTATGTTGGCCTGTCTCTCTCCTGTTAAACAATAATTGTCATAAGTGCCAATAAACATACAAGCTGAAAAGTTTGATGACATGGGTACTGAATCCTAATTTCAGGATGAGGAAAAAAATTGTAAAATATCATCCTTGAACTTCCAAAGAAATGGAAAATCGACTTGATTACCTTCAGACTCAAGAATTTGAGCCCTCTTCTTCCGTTCTGCTTCTGCTTGCATCTCCATAGCAGCTCTCACTCCTCGTGGGGGAGAGATATCCCCTGCAGAAGGACAACCATAAAAAATTACAATAGTTGTCAAGTAAGAAAGTAAAAGAAAACCTTTCAAAGATATCCAAAACTTACGTATTTCATACCGAAGGCACTCCAGACCCCAACTTTTTGCAGCCACATTAATGGCTTCCTACAACAATTTTGCCACACAACTAATCACAATTATTTGGCTGCATATGATAAAAGACTAACACATGTTTTTTCGGTTTATCAAAAAGAAAACACAAGTCTAACTCTTAAATTAGGGAAAGTCTGAAGTTGTTCGCCATGTTTATAATCTCCATTCGTTGTTAAATATTTACACATAGGCACAAAGGACATTTAGAAACGTTGTTCAAAAAGAGAAAGAGAGCATTAAAAAACACACTGATTTGTGAAAGGAATTGATAATATATATCAATTTTCCCCACAGCAGATATGTTGTAAATGTGTTGCTGTACTTTTCTGAATCCAATGAAAGAGACAGACAAAGAAACAAATGAATTAGAATTTGCTAGCTATAGTCAAAGAAATCCATTTTGTATCATGACATATTAATACAGATCGTGGATAGAAATGTTTCACAAGAAGAGCAAACAAGGTATTCCTAACCCAGACCAAATACAAAATATATTTAAATCAGTATGGTATTAGCTACAGTCATAATTATAAAAGCAATCATCTATTGAAGTCCAATTGCTGATATGAATTAACTTGTTCCTTGTAATGAATTGGATTTTAAAAATCTTAACTGTTGTATCCCTTTGTTTCAGGCTTTTCGCATTATATGATTGGATTCAAATAGGACTATTATTACACATGGGACGTAGTATCCTTTCCACATGTCCATATAGTTCCATACTTCCATCTAATTTGGCACTTTCTTTGCAGAACTAATTACTAACCTATGTCCTTCTTATCCAAGATTTCCACCAAGAAGATTCAAGTAAACCTTGAAATTGAAGTAATTAAGTAAACAACCGGTGCCAAAACAATTAGCACGCAAAATGAATTCAAAAGAGCTAAACTCACCACAATCTTTTCATTAAGGGTGTCCCTTTCCTCAAAGGTCTTGTCGAGAGTAATCTTACCAAGCTCACTACGCATCGTAGTCTGCGCGAGCTGAATGACGGCATAAATGGGATTCTCAACTCCATAAGAAGCCAACTTAGGATCCACAATCTGCACCCACACAATACAAATAGTATCAACCCCATTGACCACTCAAGCAATGAAAGAGAAACCGAAAAACCCAATTAGAGATGCAACACAACAATATTGGAGACCTTGACATAAAGGACACCATCAATGAGGATGGTGACATTATCCTTGGTGATAGCAGACTGGTCGGGTATGTTAATGGCTTCTTCCTTGAGCGAATGCACATAAGCAATGCGATCAACGAATGGGATCAAAAAATGGATTCCAGAGGGAAGAGTCTTAACGTACTTGCCGAATCGCTCAATCACAAAAGCCTTCTTCTCCGGCACAATCCGAATCCCCCAGTTCACTGGCGGAATAATCTCATAACTCCTGCCGAATCGAAATTCCAAAAAATTATTTTAAAAAACAATATATTGAACATAATTAGAAATTCATCTATTCTCTCGGCCTCTCTGATAGCTCAGAAATTGAATCGTGGAAAGGAATTCACCTGGAGACAGGATCTCGAGCGGAGCGAAAATGGCGAAGCGAAGAGAATTGGGAAGGAAGCGAAGGGAGAGGTGAAGAAGTTGAGGGAGCAGTGCGAGGAGTGAAGTGGCACTGGCTCAGCTGATTCAGAGAGCGCACAGCGTTTCTCGCCAAATGGCTTCTCAAAATGCTCGCCATTTTCAAGCTTCGGCTTTCTCTGCAAACCCCTTCCTAGTTGTAGTACTACTAGTTTTCATCAATTCAACGACGACTTTAACAAAGCCCTAGCTAAACCCCCTTTACCCTCATGTCTGCATTTTCCCCTCTTCCTTATTTTTTATTTTTATTTTTTACATCCTTCCGTATATTTTGTTCAGATCTGTATCTCTCATAACAATAACTTATATACACTCATCTTGCAATTTATTTTCAATTAAACTCATTAAAATGTTTATTGGTCTTACTCACCAAAGTAGTATTACACTATTTTTTTTTTTTTTTTTTGTGAGTGTACATTGATAGCCAAAATGGTTGAAATCGCATACTGATAGCCAAAATTAAATCCTGGATTATTGAACATGAATAGATTTTCTTGTCCAAAACATAAATCATCATAATTGATTTCTGCTATTTGTCATGAAAATCAAGACCGATTTTCTTGTGTAATATATCGTGCCGAACACTGCCCTCTAAACGAAGTGATCATTGAGCCCAAAGTACACAATGAGATCTGTTTTATTTTGGGTGACACGAGAGCTGAAGTGCTGAGGAGTCCGGAATTAATTGTGTTCCCCTCCATCTCTATGAAACCAACTCCACCTCTATTTCTTCACACCATTCATTTGAGGTGTGTTTAAGGTAAAAGTTTCATGTGGATGTCCAAAGGGACCCCAAGAACGTTTTGTTTACTGGATCATCCACTCATCTTTATGGTAAAAAGGTGCATGATATCAATAGATTCTATTAAGATTGTTTTGCAGTAAAAGGTTCTTCGGCCAACGAAACCAAACGAACGAAGCCAGCTCAATTTAATGGACATATTGATGATAACTTAAGCTGCCAAAGTAGGAGTTCCTTGTGAGAAATAAAAAAGCCATAGGTTTACTAGTCTTCAAGAAGCATCATTCGATGTTTAAAGTGATGGCGTATAAGGCAAAGGGACTCACATAACTACTAATCAAAAGCCGATTTTGAATTAGTTATAACTCATTTACCTATTCTTCGGTTAACTTAGTGATCAAAAGAAAATAAACCCTCTTCGCTGAGCAGAGAACAGGTAGTAGAGAAAGACAGATTAATATTTGCAAGCAAAAGTTCCATAGCAATGCATGCAGAAGCAATAACTTTAAATAAGTTCTTTCAAAAAGATAACTTTGATAACACAAAACTGTAAAATCAAATCTCAACAAGCTAATAAAAACTGTCTCCAAATACTCGCCACTAAATAGGAACCAATCCAGGAAAAAGAAAAACATCATTCAAGGGACCAAAATGACTGTGTGTTCTCCATCTATTCCTCGAGTATTGTTCCCTTCTCACTAACATAGATACCATCAAGAAACTTCCTGATATCCTTGTTTTTAACATGGCATTTCTGTTAAAAATGAAAAAAAAAGAACAATTAAAATCAAAGCAAGAAATGAATTGATTGATTCAGTTGTGCATGTGTAGAAATAAAGGGAAGGAAAGTACCTGATTGATGAGGGCACAAGATCGAGAAACAAGCTCAATGTCGTTTCCATCCAAAATCAACTCATCCTTAACCTTCTCAGATCGAACAACAGATACACCATCAAGCATGTCCACTTTCCTAACCTGAAGTTTTATAGTACCCAATAAAACATTTCGTCAGTACAAAGGAAGGAATCACTCATAGGGAACTCAAGATCAACCAATTAAAAATCAGCTTTAGAAGCAAAGAGAAACATACACTACACAACAGTAAAGAAAAATACTGCTAAAAATTAAGAAATAAAAAATGAAAAAGTACAAAATAAAAAAAATGACCAAAATCATTGTCCTAAATCCCAGCGACAAAATCGATTCAAATACACAGATTTTATCATAGTAGTACAATACGTTAGTAAATAACACCACAGTGGTTAATATTTACATCAGCCAGCTAAATTAGAGAGCAAAATTACAATCAAGTGATAACAATGTCATCTACTAGAAACTTAGCATAATGTAGCTCACAATTTGTAACAAGCCTATTTTGATCCCTAATTACAAAAACCAAATGCAACTATCAAATAAACTAATAATAGAGTAAAACAGTTGTGTGAAAGAGAAAGGAAAAGAAAGGAACCTTCTTCTCGCCAAGGAAGTTACGGATCTCGATGGAAGAGTTGCTGTTGGTGATGCTGGCGTTGATAGGAAAGTGAGCGTAGACGAACCTCATCTTGTAGCGGTATCCCTTGGTGACGCCGGTGATGAGATTCTCGACGTGGCTGAGGGCGGTGCGGATGGCGGCGGAGGTTTTGCGAGAGCCGAACCATGCGTCAACCTTGAGCTTCTTCTTGCCGTTCTCGTCGGTGATGAGCTGGAAGTCGAGGTTAAGGTGCTTGAAGTCACGCACCAGCTTCCCCCTTGGTCCTTCCACCTCGATCACCTTAGCGTGAACCTTGATGGTCACGCCATCGGGGATGTTCATCGTCTCTGAAGAAAGGATCGTCTTCATTTCTGCTACTGAGAAAGTTCGATCTCTCTCTCTCTCTCTCTCTTGCGGCTCTGTGTGAGTGTGTGTGTGTTTGTGTCTCCCCCAGAATGCGAAACGCAAAACCCTAGCGCTCTTATATATGCGAGCGAAATCCTGCCGCAAGAAAATAAAGGGCTATTGGGTGGGTATGCTCAATGTTGTTATTAGGGTTCTAGGCCTTGCACGAATTGGGCCACGATCTATCCTTAATGGGCCTATTTGGATATTTCTTATTGGGCCAGGGTCTATGCTTTTTGGGCCTTATTATTTTTTATTAATAATTACCAAAAACTATGAAAGCCTTGACCTAATAGAAAGCCTTGCCCAATACTTGTCTTCCCTTTCGGTAGTGGATTTTGAGTCATTCATTGATTTTATTTATGTCATTATATATTTTTTGTGTAATTTTCTCTCGTATCTTTTGTTGATAAATATTTTCCACTCATGTATTTTGTTACTCTTAAATTTGCTTAGACTATTTTGGGGACAATAGTGCTAAGTGGACAATGAAAAATCAGCCTATATAGCCAATGAGTCTATTTTGGTTTTGGCCCAAATAATCATTGAGATTGTAATGGGTTGAGTAATTATGACCAAAAATCTCATTTATTGACTGGTTGGGCTAGTTTTGTATTGTTCATTTAGCATTATTCTATTGGGAATTATTATTTTGTGTATGCATACATAAATATGATAATGACATGTTTTTTTTTTCCTTTAGTTTAGCAGTGTACGTAGGTGTAGCTTGATACTTGATCGTTTCATAGTTTCCTTCTTTATCTAGCAACCAATGAATATTAGTAACTCCACAAAGCGAGTTCTCGTAATCATTCCAAACTTCGGTGGTTCTCTCACAGCTGAACCTTCCTCATAAGATAAAGTGACAATGACACTTCCATTCATAGCACATCAAGTTATCATCAACTACCTTACAAAATTAAATTACGCAGCTACAATAATAATAATATAATAATAATATTAACACTAGACATATATAAAATATCTTATAAGAAATGAAGTGACAAAACCATAACACAGAAACAGAGTTTCCTAACTTGAATGGTAAGCTCAAAATGTAATTACTACATATTGTCTCTGCCATTCAGATAGATTAGCTACAAAAGTTTCTACTCTTTTCCTTTTTGTACATTATTTGTGATCTTAGAGATTCTCTTCAAATTCACCTTTTTTTTTCTTCTTTCCCTCTTTCCCTCCCCTCACTTTGTTCCACACATTTTTCCCTCTCTTTTTTGGGAAGAGACAAAGACAGAGAGTTTATTCCGCACCTTATTCTGCTCTCTGCTTTCCCCTTAGAAACAGAGTAAGATTTGAAAAGAAGGAGAGAAGAGAAAGAGCATGAAAAGTGTGAAGGAATGGTTCAGGTGCTCGCAGGCTTTACTGAGCATGTTGGTGGTGCAAGTGTTTGCAACAGGGATGCAGCTTCTATCAAGGATCATTCTGAATGAGGGCACTTTCATCTTTGCACTCATTGCTTACCGTCATCTTGTTGCTGCTCTCTGTGTTGCCCCTTTTGCTTTCTACTTTGAAAGGCATGCTTAATTCATTCATTTTCTTATTATTCTCTTCTTCTTCATCATCTTCATCATGTTTTTCATCTTAATTTTCACCACCCTTGTTTTCTTGTTGCTGTTGCAGAGGCTGCGCAAGGAAGTTGATGAAGTGGTCGGTGTGGTTCTGGCTCTTCCTAAATGCATTAGTGGGGTATGCTTAATTAGTTTCTTCAGTTCATTTCTGAAACTAGATTAGTTAATTAGCCCCTACAAAATTGAATTCATGAGATTTGAGATTAAGTTTTCTCTTCATAATATGCTGCATAGCAAGATTTTTTAATACAATCACAATTACTTGGAATTTGAAGTGTCCGTAGCAAGTAACTTTCTGCCATACCAGATTTGTTTTTCTTATATTGTTAGTACAGAAATCTTATAAAGTTGATAAATTCAATTATTTGCCTCTCTCTTCTTTTATGGAACAATTATTTTGTTTTCTATATATATATATATTGGTACCATCTCCACATAGAAACAAAAAGTTATGGGAAGACATGGCCAAGCTCCATAAAGATTTATTTAGTCTGAGATGACAACCAACCCACCATCACCATATATTATTGATGTCCAAGCGGCACAATATAACAGGGTACATTTGGCAAAAAGTTGCTAAATCTGATCTTGTTAAAAAAAGTTTATTTTTATAAGGATTATCAAATTGATTATTACAGCACAACAAGGTGATTATGAGTGTCATTAGTTAAAGTTGATGACACTTGTTCATTTTGGTAATGATGGAAAATATAGACTCACCAAAATCCTGCAAATCATGTTGCTCCTAGTGGCCCTGTTGGGTGTGAGCAGCTTTCACTTTTTCAATTATTTTTTGTTCATGCTATAGTTTGGTATTTTTTGAGTAGATATATATTCTTCATTCTTGTGTTGTTGATAACAGTCCATTTCAGAATTAGTAGTGGTTCTATTTTCTTTTATTAAAGAGTTAGGCCAAAATATCATATAATAAAAGAATTAAATGATGAATAAGGTTGGCCATACTTTTGACTAAATAATATTTGTATGTCAACTTTGTTGTAATATATCATATATGTCATAGTTACATCTGTACCAAAAAAAAATGTCATAGTTACATTCATTCCACCATTCCTAAATTTTGACATAGTCTTTGATTCAATATCATTTTTACCATTAATTAACACTAATAATGTTATATGTACAATAAAAATTATGCAATATTTATACAATAATCATATTCACCGTTGGATTATATTAGATTGTAATTTCTTATTACAATTCAACGATAAATATAATTATTGTACAAGTATTAATATCCATTGTTGACTATTGGATGACCAATTTTGATATCGAATATTTACCGCATATCTTAAACTTTTGTACAATTTAAAATATACTCTATAATAAATTAAAGAAAGCCCTTTTCTAGTAATTGTTGGCTGGATCTCTTCCTGGCAGATATAAAAGAATATATTAATGTAAAGAATAATCAAGATTGTATTCCATGGTGACACAATAATAAACTGATAGTTTTGTTTGAGAATGAAAAATCACATTACAACTAACTCAAAATCATTGTTATACAACAGAGAAGGGAAACATGTAACACAGAACAGGTCAAAATTAACAACTAAATAAAACTAACTATATCTATAATTAGCACATAAAAAGTACATATGCAGTTTTAAGTCAAGTATTATTATATATGTAATAAGTGCATTATTATATATTCAACTTCAAATGCTCTTGTGGTGGCATCAATTGCAGGGTAACACTGGCTATGGGACTATTCTATTATGGTCTGCGAGACACCTCAGCTACTTACTCAGTTAACTTTCTCAACTTGGTTCCTATATTCACCTTCATTATCTCCATCATATGCAGGTATATATATACATAATATATAATATATATAAATACAGAAACACAAGCCTTTTTTATGAGTTATTACTTAATTATTACATTACCAGCATTAGCTCCTACTGAACTATGGCAGAATGGAGAGGCTAGAGCTCCAATCATGGACAAGTAAAGTGAAAACTTTTGGGGCAATTTTGTGTGTTGGTGGAGCAATTACAACTAGTCTCTACAAAGGGAAAGAATTCAATGTTGGTCAAAATAGTCATCATCAGAGTCAGACTAGTTTTGAGGCATCCAAAACCAGCATGCTACGTGGCACTCTCTTTTTGATTGGTAGTTGTTTGTCCTACACAGCTTGGTTCATTGTACAAGTAAGCACATTTTATAATTTGATAATGATAATAATAATAGTCTTTAATTAATTATTTAAATAGCAATGTTGAATATCCAAACAGGTTAAGTTGCTTGAAATATTTCCACTGAAGTATTGGGGAACAATGCTAACTTGCATCATAGCATCAATTCAAGCAACAATAGTGGGAGTTTGCTTAGATTGCAGAAAAGACACTTGGAGTTTACATTGGAATCTACAACTGATCACAATTATATACTCAGTAAGATATTTATTCAGCTACTATGAATTTGAATCTGAATCACCAACAAATTTATAAATGTATATATATATATATACTACAGGGAGCACTGGCTACGGCTGCTTCATTTTGCATAATATATTGGGTAATTGCAATCAGAGGACCTACTTACCCTGCAATGTTCAATCCATTGGCTCTAATTTTTGTGGCCATATCAGAGGCTATCTTACTGGGTCAACCCATTAGCATTGGCATGTATGAACGTTCTTCCTTCATAATTAATCAAACCTTATTATGCCCCTTTGATATTCGTAATGTGTATTGTATAATAGAAATACATATAATTAATATTCAACGTATGTTATGTGTAATACGTAATGTGTGTCATACATAATAAACATTACGTATGACACACATTATATATGATACATAGATACTAATTGAATATATAATTGTTGTACATATACTATAACCGATATGATATTAGTTTCCTCTGTTCTATTATGCATCTAGGAAAATGATTAATAATAATGTAAAAAATGTATGTGTTGCAGCTTGGTGGGTACGGTTTTGATCCTAATGGGGTTGTACTCGTTCTTGTGGGGTAAGAGCACGGAGGCAAGACGATTATTGCAGCATCAACCAAATATTATAGCTGCGGGAGAAGTGGTATCAACAAATATGGCTGCTGAATCTACTATATTGCATTTAACAGCCATAGTAGTTCCAACTTCTTCACCAAATAATGTTGCACCTTCCCATCTTCAAAAGATGGACACAATCTGAAAAGGAAAAAAAGAAAAAACAAAATATGTATATATTGGATTTTTTTTTAAAACAAAATAGTAGAAAGAAACATATGTCACTATTGATTGATTTTTGTCAAGTAGCTAAAGATCTCTTTTTTTGTTTTCTTTTTATTTAGTGAAGAAATGTATGAATAGAATATAACAGATTGGAAATATCAATATATCTATTGTTTTATTTTTTTTGTTTTGGATTCACAATTTAGTATTCCCAATATATAATATATATATATATATATATATATATATATATATTGGTGATTTCCAATATATATATATAACAGATTGTGATGAGGTTGGTTTTTGTTTTCTGTTGATTATTACACTCGCAAAAATGTTCTTTTTAATAATAAAAAAATCACAAAAATGTGAAACAAACCCAAAGCGAAAGGTTTGGGCCTTTTTCTGGGACTTGTAATTTCAGTCCGTGCGGAAAATATTAAGCTTTAAAAAACTAGTTTTAACGGATTAATAGTCCGCAGTTTAATTCTTGAATTCATTCTTCAAGCTAGTTTTTTTGTAGTTTAATCTTTTAATTCATTCTTTATAAGATGAACAAATATGTTAGTATGTCTTAACAAAAGTTTACCCGCTGTTCACATTTATGCTATACACGTATAAACAAAAAAGGACTCTAAACAAAATGAATAAATAAATAAATAAGTAAATAAATATACTAATATTGTTTACCCACTCCAACAAGACGTTATTTTTTTTTATGTAAGAATTATAAATCAGCAAAATTTGAAGAAGTATAAAAGTCAAACAATAATCATAGTGACACATTATAGAGCTTATAATGAAGGTCGAACAATTTGGGTAAACAGCGTAGTACTAGTTTATAGAGCAGCAAGAGCTCACTTGCAACTAACAAATTGTGCTCCACTTGCTCAAATTAAAAAATTATGAAATCATCAACTAATTTAACTCCACATACACATGTAGGTGGTTAGGTATTTTGCAGGTATCCCCTACTATATGTCTACGTTAGGCGTGCTCATTGACGACATCCTCATTGTCTCATTCCCCCAAGCCTACAATAAAACGGGGAAACAATACTTTTTATTTGGGTTTTAACTAAAGAGGATCTACTCGATATCACAAATACGTGGAGAATAATATATTTTTAGTTAAAATAGTAAAAAAAAATTATTTTAACATTTTATAACTTAAATAATATTTTTATTTATGAATATATTTTTAATGGATTAGATAATTATAGTTTAAATTCATATTTTTAACTGTTTAAACTAATATTATTTTATATCCATATGAAAACTAAAAAATTATACCATAGAAGTTAACAAGCTAAAATTTAACAATTTCTTTTATCAAAAACTTAGTAACAATATTAACAAGCATACGTCAACAAGAATCCATTTTATCATTATTTCAGTTTAAAAAGAAAAACTTGGCGATGTTTTTTTGGATCCACCTTCTAAATATCAAGTTGTTACTGAATGAACCTCTAATACCATAACTTGGGTTGTGCTACAGTGCTACGTATACGCCCAGTTGCTAGTTCTGGAGCTAAATCTAGTCAAAGTTCTTCATGATGTTCATCAGGGGTTGACTTCCGACTTGTCTCACAAAAACTGTAGGCAAATTGTCGGAGCTAGTTTATGAATAAATATAAACTATATTTATTTTTTATGTATATTTGTCTATATCTATGAATTTTGGATAGTACTATTGAATAAATTTTTCAATTGTATCATTTATTAATGAAAGGGAAATAATATGTACGATAAATAATTGACAAAAGAAATACTAATTAGTAATAAGAGTAATACGGTAAAATATATTTAAATTTTACTAAAAATGAAGAAATTTTTAATTATTTTCTTTATTTTTTGTGTGTCACTGAAACTACTAGATAAATATTTTTTTTTTTGAAAAAAGAAGAGTTTTACTTATGTATAGTATACTAATTAAAATAGTAATTGAATTACATAAAAAAATAAATATTCTCTCTATTAAAAAATATATAATAAAGATTTAATAAATTAAATATTTCTTAAAATTATAAAGAATCTGATAATATGAATAAAAAATAAAATACAGAAAGAGACGGGTACTGTAGAGAATATGTGGAGTAGATTAGTTAGTCTGCACGTCATTAACTGCATTCAATTTGCAGCGGCGTATATTAGTTATGAGACTTGAATAGCTAGATACAGTAATAAATGAGTTAGACCAAACATGGAATTATTCAAGATTTACTATATAAGTTCGATAGATAATGTAATATGTTCATGAATCTTTGTTTTTTCCTAGGGGCTGGATTGCGGCCTTTACTGAAACCGCCCATGAAACAATTAGCTAGCTAGAGATGAAAGTGATAGCTCAAAGTGCTATTGTCTTTACCCTCTCCAGTCGTGTCATCAATACGATTTTATTTTTATGCCTTAAAAAAAGTGATAATCAAATTCATTATGCCTTAAAAATCTTTCTAATTTTATTTCTCATGTATATTTATTGCTATATCGCTTCTGAAAAACTTTACCGCCCCATGTGTTACGTTTACCGCCATAATAAGATGTCATACTTAAGATAAACCAGAGTCCACAAGTGGGATTCATCACAGTATAAACTTTTTTTGGGGGGCTTAATGAGCCAAGATTGAGTAGCTTCATATATATAAAAGAATACGATTCCATTCTTCTACCGAGTCCATGCCTTTTCTGGTATTGTTGGCTAGGATCAATCCCATGATATGTGGCTAACAAACAAAATCAAAGGAACAAATTAAAAAGGGATTATATGGCCTATATTTGTTCAACATGATGCATGGAGTATATTTGATTTCTATGCGAATGCAAGGCCAAAAGTATAGAATTCGATCGTGGACCAGATATTCCCTTGCTGCTCTGAGTGAGACGAAGGCCATAATAATTAATTAATATTGATATATATAGCCCAAATTAAATTAAATACACATAGAGAAAGAGAGAAATGCCGAATGCACAATCCTATGTAGATATAGATAATAAGAAAAATCAATTGTCTATGATTATGAATTAACACACGTGTCTCTGCATATAGAGTCCACGTGTGTATTTTGAACTGGCTTAATCATTTGATTGTTTGTTAGTTGGTTATATACTCCAATAGAGATTGATTTCCAACTCTGTATTAGAGGATATAAACTTGACTTAAACAGGCTAGCCGTCAGAATCAATTAACATAAATGTGTTCTGTTAATTATAAGTAACTTATTGACTGTCTCACCCATTCAGCAAAGACTCAATTTTGTTCCGCATTTGGAAAGGAATATATATATATATATATACACGGGATATATCAAGTGAGAGATATGAGAGTGAGAGGAATAAATATGAACCATTAGATTTTATTTAAACAGTCAAGATTAGAACATAAAGTCATGTGACTTTTTAAGTGGTCATGTGACATTTTAAAATCTTTTAATCTTGACCATCCATGGATGATTTTATGATCAAGATTTACTCCTCTCACTCTCATATAACTTTAACATTCACCCAACATTACATCCCATATATATATATATATATATATTATATATATATATATATATATATATATATTATATATGAACAAGGTAAGACCTAAAGTTAAGATTTTGTCATGAAATCTTAGTCTAAGGTATTATCGTCTTTTTCCTTGATTCTATTTTTTTCTTTCGGCATTTCTAACTTTCGGCTAAGAAGATTTTCTTTGAACATAAAAGAAAAAAAAAAAAAACAACAAAAGTAATTCCATGAGTTGATTGGACCACTAGATATAATTAATTGAAAAGATATCCTCCAGAAGTTATTCTCTTCCCACTATTTGTGTCTGTCTGTTTTTTTTTTTAGTTTATGAAGAATAGCCCAATTTTTAATCCATAAAAAGATAATGAAAAAAATTAAAATAAAAATAAATGTACAAGCTTTTATCTCATGGAATCATTATAAAGATCTTTAAACGAGTGGCCAATAAAAATTGCAATAATTACTAATTAAGTATAAGAGCACTAAATGATAAACTTTTGTTAACGCTTGTATTATTATTTATATATATCTTTAAATGAAATTAAACTGGTCACCATTATCCTAATTCATCTATTGTTATCTCCCAAAAAACAGAGATAAAAAGCATGAATGGAATCTGAATCTGAACCTGAGATCCAGATTGAAAAGAATCTGGCACGTGAAAAGGTTAAATTAAGAGAAAATAGTACTAAGTGATGGTAAGTAGCGTATAATGAACATCGTCATCCTAATCCTTTTGATTAAATCCTAAATATTTTAGCAATTTACCAAAAAAAAAAATATTAAAGGGGGCGCAAGAGAAGATTGAATTTGAGGGTCAAATTAGTTAGCGCGAAATTTTCGGGACGCACATGATAAACCTGTGAGGCAGGTTTCGGTTAAGACTTAAGAGTAGCGTAGGGGGAGGGAGAGGGTAAAAGGGTAAAACCAAAGCCTATATTTGCAAAACACACACAAAAAATAACGAAACGACTCGTGATGCCAGAGCAACAATGTGAAAATCCCAGAGGGACTAAAAAACAAAAACAAGTTATGCGTAATTAATCAGAATACAGGCAGCCCCTCCCCTTCTTGTCATTGTGTGTCCCTCCTTTTTCCCCTTCTCTTCTGTGTGCTCGTCACAATCACAATCACCGTGGGGGCTACGCTCCCGCACCTAGTTTTACTGCTCCTCCCTTCTTCTCCCGGTATTACTCCCATTTATTCAAAACCATTCTCTGTTTTCTTTACCGGCTATTCCCTGTTTCGCCGTTTTTAATCATTTCTTTCCCCTTCAAATCACAATCATTGCTCGTAAAACCCAGATTATTATTAACCCAGTTGAAATCTCGTTACTTTCCAAAAGAGTTAATAAATATCGAAATACATACATAATAATTTTCATTGTTTAATCAAGAAGAAGAAAAAAAGAGGCATCATTGATTGTGGCTTGAGGAAAAGGTAACATGACGGTTTTCCCTTTTTTGTAAGTGGTTTGTTTTCTTTGCTTTTTGGCGTTTGTGGGCTCAAATATGTCGCATGTGAGGGGAGAGGATCATTGCATATAACAAATAGTGATAGTAATATATATTTATATTTAATTAATAAATAAATATTGTGTTGTTTTGATTTGATTTGATTAATGAAATGAATATAAATAGGGGGAGAATTGGTGGGTGTCGGACGTAGAATGAGAACAGATAGGTGGGCAAAGAGTATGGGGAGGATATCAAGGATTGGGAGTTTTGCGATTGCTTCTTCCATAAAGGAAAAGCAACAACCACCTTGCATCACATGCACCACTTTTAACATTCTTGCTCCCATTTACAAGCGTCTCAACCAAGAGGTTCTTCTTCTACAATTCCTTATTCTTTTCTTTCTTTCTTAATTCTTCATCATTAATGTAATATTAATGATAATGATTGGCTAATTCTCAGTTTCTATGGTTATATATGGTGGAAAGCAGGACCCGAGTTGCAGGGAAAGTGACAACAGAGCGTATTGGTTGGCCAGGAATCACAGAATATTGGACTGGCTCTTACATGAAAGATCTTCCATTATTTGCCTTCAGGTAGCTTCATCATCATTATCATACCCCTTTTCGTCCTCTTTTGCTTGTGCTGAATTTTTATGAGTTGGGTGTGTGTGTAGGAATTTTGGGTTGGAAACGAAGAGCTTGTTAATTTGTATGAGACCAGACTTGGTGATGCTGGTTATGTTAGCTTCAAGCTCGGAAGGACTAACAACCGTGGTGACGGTATGTATTCACACATTCTTTCTTCCTAAATCCCAAATAAAATTAAACCCTCTTTCGGTTATCAGTTTTGTCAGAATCTCAAACTTAAATGTCTTTGTAAATATTATAAATTACGAAATCCATATATATATAGATTCCAAAATTTAAGTGGGTCAAGTAACTTTTTGTCCAAGGAACTTGGAAATGCTGAATCCGATCTGAATACTATTGTTCTTGAAACTTGCTCTGAGATTTCATATGTTCTTTCTCAATTCTGCAATCTAGTGAACTAGTCCATTATATTGAATCCGGTGTTTATATTGTGGAGGAAGAGCTTGTTCTGTTTTTTACTTTTATGTAACCCCTTTATATAGCTAAATGGCTTCTACTTTTCTTGCAAATGAAGTTTCAGATGGCTAAATGTTACTCGGGCTCTCTTATGTAACCCCTTTATATTGTTATTTTTGTTATCGTGCTGCTAGTTAAAAAGTTACTTAGAAAATTACAAATTCTCATAGAGTTTCTTATGGGGTCTTCAGGTCTTCTTATAGCAGTGCAAAAGGAATACTTCAACATTCTTAATTATAAGGAGTTGCACTTCAATGATTGTGGTGATCGCGTGGCTCAGTTGTTACATGTTGAGCTAGCTTTTCCGTTTTCACAGTGGCGAAACGATGTCATGCAGGAAATTCTGATTGTTAACACACACCTACTATTTCCTCATGATTCAACTCTATCCCTTGTACGACTCCATCAGGTACTTAAGCATTTTGATCTGGTATATAAGCACTCGCCAACTTATTGCCTGGTTTCTTACCAAGACATACCTTAAAATGTTTCTGTTCTGCAGGTCTACAAGATCCTTCAATATGTAGAATCTTACCAGAGAGATTTCCAACTCAAACCCATGCCAATCATGCTATGCGGGTAAAGTCTAAGTGGAATTCCATTTACTTTTATGTAAGACACTTCTGTGACATATTTTATTTACAACTTTTTTATTGCTCAGTGACTGGAATGGAAGCAAACGTGGGCATGTTTACAAGTTCTTAAGGTCTCAGGGGTTTGTATCATCTTATGATACCGCACATCATTATACTGATGCAGATGCTGATAAGGTCAAATATAAAGCACTGTCTTAAAAGCATTGTCTTAAGAATATTTTAGCTGGATAATTTTCAGATTACTTATTTATTTATTGCTATGTCGATGCAGTGGGTTAGCCACCGAAACCATCGAGGAAATATATGTGCTGTTGATTTTATTTGGCTTCTAAATCCTGACAAATATCGAAAACTACTTAATGCCAGTTGGAGTGAAGCGGTATTTGGCATGTTCAAGGTAACCCTGAACTTGGAATTTAAGCATTAACATCAGTAGACCTACCATTTCGTTTCATTTTTGTGGTGTAACAGAATTGTGATTGAAACAAATTTCTCCATTTTCAGTCTCTACTGCGTAGAGCTTCACTGACAGAGAGTGATGCATTTGCCTTCTTAAAGGGTGATAATGAAGATTGTATTACGTATTCTGGTTTCCTTGAAGCACTTCGACAGGTATGGTGTAGCATTAACTATCTGATAGGCACTCTAAGATTTCAGACAATGTGTGTGCTTGTCTAAGAAGTCCTGTTGTTCATAAAGCTTTTTCCTTTCCTTCATTTGGTGCAGCTTAATCTGACTGGCCATAACTATGGGCTAAGTGATGATGAGACAAAGGAATTGTGGGATCAAGCAGATATAGATGGAAATGGTGTTCTTGACTATAAAGAATTTCTGGTAATTCTTCATATGAAATTAAATCTTAATATGAAAGATCATTCAAGAAGACTCCATAATCATGAACTGTTCCACTTAAACTTCTATTTTTCTAAGCAACCGATGACTAGAGGTTGAAAGTTCAACCCTTAAATTGTTTGCTTTTCTCCTCAAGGCATATGGTAATGCAGTGATGACCGCAATGTAATATGATAATAATCAGCTTTATAACATAGCTTCTCTGTCATTAGAAACAAACATGTCAACTCAGGTGTTCTGGCATTTGTTACAAAGCTAAGGCTTTGTTGATGAGCACAATGACTTTGTTTGATCAATACATCTGTTGAACCCCGCCTAAGCCATCTTTGTTAGTTATTGTCGAGTTCTGTTCTTTTTCTGCCGTGTCCCTTGTTTGTTGATTCAGTTATGATATTTATACTATTGGGTTGCAGCAACAAATCTGGAATTCATCAAGTTTAGAGCAGAAAGATGACAACCACCAGAACAAGGAGCAACATGACCGTTCAAACGATGTTCTGGAGCTAACAATTGGTTTCAGTGTTAAAAATGCAGTTCTATTCCCTCCAGAGGTCGAGAAAGGTAGATGGCCTGAAGATTATTCCCTGTCTGATCACGCGCGACTCACTGTAGTGTTCTCGCCGATACGAATGCCATGCTCCCAGTTGATTTGCTGACAATGCTTGAGGTGCTCCAGCTTAGGTTTTAGAATTAAGACTTGTGTATATAGATAACTCAGTAAGTAAGGAATGGGTGAAGGAGTGTAACGGGTACGGAAGGATACAAGAGAAGTTGGTATGTGGAGACTTTAAACAGGCCGTATGTGAGGAGACTCAAGACTCGAGGGAAATTTGAAGTTTTACCGCTCTAGTATTCTTCCCTTGCATTGCTGATGATATTTGCAGTAAGCATCATTGGTCGCCCAAATTGTTTTCTTGCATTGATTCTTCATTGTTGAAATAATAGACAAAAAGGAAAAGAAAAAAGAAAATTAATCTGTGTAGTTGTTACTTGTATAGGCCTTAGGCATCAGCCTTTTTTGTAGCTTGGTGAGATGCACCCTCTACCTAGAGCTTTTCGAGTGACATACTTCGCTCTCTTGTTCTAGATAGAGTTTTGAAAAGTTCAAATTGTACAAAGCACGATAAATTTTAGAGTTTCTCTATATAAATAACTCTGCTAATTCATTGTATTATTGTTATTGCTATTGTTGTTCTTGTTGTTCTGGTAAATGGTAGGCAATCTTGTTTCACACGTAAGAGTAAGAAACCATTATAGTAGCCTTTCAGCAATTTGTGATAATATGTGAATAACTGAATATGGTTCAGCCTTCAATCAATCCATGTCCTACAATCCATGCTTTAAAGATTGGAGTATTAATAAAGTTAGATTCTCTTAGACACAAAATACTAACTTTTCATTAAAAAACTAAGTGTACGAGTTTCACATTCCCTTTGCTAGAAATTCTTAGGTGATCCTCGTCCAGAAATATTTACAATCACATACTTTTTATTTTTTATATAAATTTTTAGTATTATAAATCAAAACATGTGGTTCTGAATGTTTCTGAATCACGCATTAAATCTGGTCCAGTATCTAAGAATCTCTCATTCTCTACATTGCAAAGGGTTTAACAGTTGTTATTTTCTTTTCCAATGCTTAAATAAGCGGAAAGTTGTTACATTCTGGTCTTTTTACTTTGAGTGAAAAGGAAAAAATATATAACTACATTCATACATATAAGAAATTGTAATTGGCAATTAGTAATTGTCTTTGATCTGTTGATACCAACCACTGAATATGAATGAATGAATTAGTACGATATTTACTCCTTGCATCTCAAACTAACAACTTTGACAAAAGTTTTTTAGCTGATTGATCACGCAGATCAGTCAACAACTAATTGAAAATCTGTCATATAATTATCTACCGTTACGTTTCAGCCATATAAGACAAACGATGTGAAATTTCAACCCCATCATAAACAAAATGACCTACTGTCCCCGAACAAGACTCGGTTTGGTTGGCATTAGTACCAACAAGAGTAATTAATCATGGAACCTGGACTAAGACTCCACTGTATTTTTTGGTTGTTGTACAATTTGTGGTTATGGGCCGAATAGTTGTTTGTGTTTGTGAGGCCTTTTCCTTTTCAGCAGAAAATATCTTTCATAATAGGCAAAAACAAAATGATGTAATGGGGGATCAAGCTGCAATAGTGGGCATTTTCAATGGGCTGAAACCTGGACTTTTTGAAAAGTCTATTGCTAAAAAGTCTATCCTATCCATATCCTATCATCAAGATTTATCGTCATAATATTTAAGTTGAATTATTTGAGCTATTACCCTATATATTTTCTTATCAATATTATAATTTTCTTCAGTACACTTTCTGTTGTTACTATAGATTACGAGGATCTAGTTTTGGTTCATTTCTAGTTTAATCTTTTTTTATGAATAATCATCGAATGATCACATTATTCTTGTATTTCTCTCTTTTTTTTTGTATTTTTTTTTTTATTTTGCAAAATTAAAACATCAGAAATCATTTGATAAATATGCACGTACTTACGCACGCCTGGGGAATCAAGGGAGGAATGTCAACGAGCATACCTATAACCTAATCATCATAATCTCAGATTTTCGGTGTCATTATCGCGAACCAGAAATCTACATGGAATCCATTCCCATCATTAACAAGTAAAAACATATACATATCATATATATATATATATATATATATATGGGTTTCTAATTAACCTGCCTAAAAGAAGAATGAATATATTCTGTTGAACACAAGCTAAGGGGACACAAGTATAATAAGAAATAATACTAGTTCGGTGTTGGATAAAATTCTTTCATGTGCAACCTTTTCCAACATAGACTCAAATCGTCAATCTATTTTTTTTAATAGATAACCTAGTAATAGCATTAACTAGGGCTAAACTATACATATCAATAAAATAATAAACACGAAAAGGGGTATAATATGACTTATGGTATATACTAAACCTGTATTTTTTTAAGAATTTAATTTTTAATATATTATTGGTGTGATGATATTTAAAAATATATATGTTATTTTTTTATTGTGTATAGATTTGATAATCCAACCACAGTTTTCCTGTTTCGTATGTAGTTGGGTTAATTTGAGTAAACCCAATCAACCCAAACTTTTTATTTGTTCAATGAGTTTGATACTAATATCCATCTACTATCCAACTCCATTATTTGATCGATAATAGGAGATATATAATAATAATACATCAAACTAATATTTAATGTATACTATGTATCATACATAATGTATCTATATATAAATTTGTTTTGTATGACACACATTACTCACGTACAGTGACGGATTCAGAAATTTTTAATAGTGGGGCAAAAATATTACATAACTAATATATAAAAATATAAGATGATGTTTTTAAAATTTTATAATGTAAAGATAAATTTAATAATATAATAAAAACAAAATATACAAAATTATAAATAAAAAAAATTAAAAATTCAGTGGGGACATAAGTCCCTACAAGATACATAGATCCGTCTCTCCTAACATATGACACATAACATTTGATGCTAATTCTAGCCAGAACCACTTGTGTATTATTATTAGTTTTGGCAATTAGAGAGTTTTGCCTAATGGCTATATTCAGAGTTGCAAATGGTTATTCATGTAACTTTTATTTATTGTTATACTTCCGAATCAAATCCATCAAAAAGATTAACCTTATAATGTAACATTATGCATCATGCTTATAAAGGTGCATGTATGAAAAGAAATCCAAATAAACTTTGCAGGCGGCCAGAGCCGCAGTGTGTCACGTACCATCAACCACTTTTCCCTTTATAGAGCCTTCCACCATAGTTATTAATAAATAACTTCTCAATAAAATTGTTTGGAATAACACAAAAAAAATAAAAAATAAAGTGTCCTAGTTTAATACTTTAATAAAAGGATATTAAAGGGGGAGGATGAACATTGAAGAGTGGATATTCTTGTAATGAGTCCTAGTTTGTTTATTAATTATTTTTTTCACATGCGATATTTTTTATTACAAACATGTTCATAATGCAAAATTTGTTTCTTTGTTTATGAATTTAAGAACATTTCTTTCGTATGAGAGAATATACTCATGCAATTATCATATGGACTGTTATATTAACAAAGAATTCAATTTTAATTAATCAACTATGTAAAGTTATTTGACACTATTAATTTATACAAATTAAATTCTAACGGATGTCCAAACATAGGTACGTACGTTGAAACCAACCGATGAAAATGAATCCGAAAACAATTTCATTTTCAATTTATTTTTTAGTACTAAAATCCCGTTTCCTTACTCACCACGTAAAATGAGGGTCCTCTCACTCCTCATCATGCATTTTTCGGTCACACGTGTCACATTTCCATTTGTCAGACAACATGTCCTTTTCCCCCCTTCAATGCTTTTTCCTTTTTCCCTCGTAAATAACAACATTCCAATTATACCCCTCACCACCTTATCATCTCATTCAAAAGCGAGGGTAAGACATGGTACGCGGTTTATACGAGGAACGTAAACGCGGTTTCTATTTCGTAAAATAGATTAAACATTGTGGGCTAAATCGGCATTTCGCAAAGAAAGAACTCACTACAGTGTCTGCCACTGACCAAACCTTTCTTTCTTTCTTTCTTTCTCTGCGCTCGTCGTGGTTTCACTTTCTCAGCACCTTCTTCACTTTACCTTTATAAAAATAAATAATAATAAAGAAGAAAATTGAGCAAAAGCAAAAGGGACCACCCTAATCACACTCTCAAATCCTCCTTGAATTATTCCTCTCTGATTCACATTCTTGAAATCCTAATCCTCCTTCCTTCCTTTATAATCATCATTCTTGCTTCTTCTTCCTCTTTTTTCCCCCTTCTCTCTGCTTCAGAACCAACCAGAAAGTTCATCATCGAATGGGTGCTGTTGTTGATTGTTATCCACCGCATGGTGGCGGTGGCGGCGGCGGCGGCGAGGTGGCTGTATTGTCTCTTAACTCGCTCCCTTTGGGGTTCCGATTTCGACCTTCTGATGTGGAGCTCGTTGATTACTACTTGAGACAGAAGATCAACGGCAATGGTGAAGAGGTCTGGGTTATTCGAGAAATTGATGTCTGCAAGTGGGAACCTTGGGATTTGCCTGGTAAATTTCGTCACTTTTTGTTTTGTTTTTCACACAATAATTGGTAAAGTTGAAGTTTCTTGCTTTACTAAATTTGTCCCAGACAATACTGTCCTAAAATTTCTGAATTTCATCATGCACGCTACGTAAGTTAGGACTATTATAGTTAATCTAAGGAATTCTTGTTAGCATGGTAATAAATGATATTAAATGGTGTATGAATAACTGCTCTGTAATAAGTAGTAATAGCTAGTTTCATAACACGAATTTCGAGGTACCTAATTTTTGTTTTTTCCTTTATTTGGTCGTTGATTTTGATCTGTTGGGTCGTGTTGTTGTTGCAGATTTGTCAGTGATAAGGAACAAGGATCCAGAGTGGTTCTTCTTCTGTCCACAAGATCGCAAGTACCCAAATGGGCACCGATTGAACCGAGCCACGAATCATGGGTATTGGAAGGCAACAGGGAAGGATCGTAGGATCAAATCTGGTTCCACCTTGATAGGAATGAAGAAGACTTTGGTGTTCTACACTGGCCGTGCTCCCAAAGGGAAGAGAACCTGCTGGGTTATGCATGAGTACCGCCCCACCCTCAAGGAGCTTGATGGTACCAACCCTGGACAGGTCCAATCTACCCTCTTTCTTCCCCTCACCCATATTATTATCTTGTTCTTTTTATGTATTTTTGACTTTTTGTTATCATGGTTTTGTGAGTTGAGATTGGATCTTGGTAAAATAGGTTCTTGGTGTTGTTGATGTTATTGTGTAGAGCTAATGCATTTTACATCTAGCTAAATGTTTGCTAAATTTTTCGATTCCGTTTGTTTGACTTGTAACAGAATGCGTATGTACTTTGCCGATTATTCAAGAAGCATGATGAGAGTCTTGAAGCTTTGAACTGTGATGAGGTGGAGCAGACTGATTCGGCTCCTTTGGCTGTCAATTACTCTCCAGAAGAAATACAATCTGACCAGGCTCTGGTTGCGGTATCGCCGTCACAGGTTACAGAAGATGGTAATAAACCCCTGGCAATTAACCCTGAGAACTCGGAGGAAACAATATCGAACGTTAAAACCCCAGCTGATTGCCTCAGTGATGGATATGATGCTTGTGATGCACTGAAGTCACCTTTACCATATGTATGGATTTATTTCTTGCTTTTGTTTCTCCTTGATTTGATTTTACATGCACTAAAATGTTTTAGTACCTAACCTTATGCATTCTTCTTTTCTGCAGTGGGATTTTGACATGTCTGATGACCTTAAAGACAAGATAATAAATGACAAACTGTTCTCCCCACCCCATAACCATATTCCACAAGAATATTATTACCAAGCAAACGATGAATCAGACGTTCGATACGAGTTTCAATATGGTACAAACGAGACAATAATTCCAGACATAATAGATTTTGTTAATTCAGATGGGTTCGCCTATGAGGACCCTTACAATCAAATGCAGAACACCCTGTTTAATGTTACACATAGTCTATCAGGCAATGACTCAGAAGTGGATGTGGTCAATATGACTGTGAGTAACAGCCCTAACATTATTTATCTTTTGGTCCTTCTAGGTAGGTTCTGCCACCAAAGTAATGAGTGGTAGTTCCCCAACTCCTAGTGGCAGCTATATCAATTTAGCATATTTTTCTTGTTTCTCCTGTATAATGTTAGTTTTATTGAATTCTGCAGCCCATACACCCGTTAAATGCTGTTTATTCAGAAGAGGCAATTGACATTCCTTTGGCAACAGCTCCAGAATTTCGCTCTGATGTTAATATGGGCCAAGTGTACAATGTATGCATTGGTTATGAACAATCAAGAAACTTCGAAATGGCTGCAAGTGGTGATACTGGAATCAAGATAAGGACTCGACAGGTACGGAATGAACAGCCAGCCGTGAACCTGCCAACTCAAGGTACTGCTCAAAGGAGAATCCGTTTGTCGAAGCCTATGCTTGTTTCAAAGGAGATTGCAAAAGATGGCGGTTGTGCACAAGAGCATAAATTAAAACCAATCATTGCAGGGGTAAGAAGCTAGCTTTTGTTCATTTATCTTGCTATCAAGTGATTTTTTCTGCATGTGTTGTGAAATTAATTTGTTTTCCTTTTGTAGGAGAACAAAGATGCCGAAAATCATGACGCTGATGAGAGTTCTACTGCGAACAATGTGAATGATCCCCAGGAGAAATCCGAGTCATCTGATACCAGAAAGATTTCTAAACAAGCTGCAAATGCAGGTTCAACCAAGGGGTTAAAGGAATTTTTATTGCGCAGAAGGGTCTGCTACACATCAAAGGCTTCTTACAATCGCAAAATGTGGTCATCAGTTGTTGTGGTTTCTGCATTTGTACTGGTCCTGTTAGTGTTCATTGCTAACATCTGGGGATATCTTAAATTTTGAACTGCTAGGATATCATTCCTTTATGTGTAATTTGCCTCCATTTTCTTCTTTTTTGTGTTTTTTGGGGCAGTGTAGGAGGCATTTAGGACCTGACTCTAAGAGACGTTAACTATATATTGTGTGTATGCTGATGCATATGTGTAGTTTGTGCTTATTACCAAAAAAAAAAATATGTGTAGTTTGTGCATAATATGCTCACCACGATGGTTAGTCTTATTATATGTAGACTCTGTAGCTTGTACATTAGATTAGCAATTTCATTTTAATTTCACATTTCTTTTTGTATATACTCCTTTTTTCTTCTGCTTTTCAGCTCCACCGTTTTAAGTTCGTCACTTCTCCCTATTAACACAAGGGATGAATAGCTTATACAATTATTTGGTATGGCTACTTAATATTAATGTCTACAAGTAGAAATGGAAATTTCAAATGCAGTATATAGTAAACAGGTTCCATGGTGTAGTGGTTAGCACTCTGGACTTTGAATCCAGCGACCTGGGTTCGACTCCCGGTGGGACCTGTGCCTGTGTTTAACTGTTCATGTTTTTGTATAAAAACAGTTATAGCCTTAAAGGTGTGTTTGGCTTCAACCTTTATTACACATTATTAATCTTGAGTCCCCTAAAACATTAGCTCAGTATATTAATTCTAATGAATTCATCTACGTATGCATGTACGTATCTACTCTATCTTTCAAGATCTAAAATATTAAAATGAAAATCATTTAAAGTCTAAAATGTAGATTTACTTTTTAAAATAAGAAAAAATGTAGATGTGGTGTTCGAAAGAGATTGTAGCGAAAATAAACAAACAAATTAAAGTGGGGGTTGTAGGATAAGTATTGAGTAATAATGGCTTTGAAAAAAGTAGCGTAGCTAACATCAATTAAAGTTAAAGGGTAGTTCGATGGTGGAACACTGCACTTTAAGAATGAAAGAAAAAATGGTTGTAATTATATTTACTATTTAGGAGCAGATCTTTATTATCTAGTGTGTATGGCATGCACAAGCTTATACATTATACAGTTTGTATGTCAATGAATGAATGAATTATTGAGATCTGAATTCGGTTGCTCCATCGTTATCCGCCGTCTACCCTTGACGGCGATGTGATGCCAACGTTATGATAGGCGGATACGTTTCACTTTCACACGTGTTTTTTTTTTTTGGTTGCCACGGTGTCCGGAGCTTCGCCCCGACTAATCCGTCGTCCCGGGTCGCGTACCTGGGAATGGCAGGTGAGGCTCCCAACAAGGGTTTTTTCCATCCACAAGGCTCGAACCCGAGACCTTGCTTAAGGGGCAACAAGCCATTTACCACTTGTGTGAATCCTTGTTGGTACTTTCACACGTGTTTATACCTTAAATTTCCCATTCTGTGTCCCATTATCATTTATTACTGGGCCGACATGACTTTTTCCAGCCCATTGATATTTCAAAGGCTAAAGCCCACATAGATTTTATGCAAGTGTTCACAAGCCCAGCCCAGCCCAAAGAGATAGCTTGGGAATTAGGACAGTGCTGTGTTCTTAGTTTCGTACATACAATCCTATGGATATGCAGTAACTGTAGTAGTATCTTCGCATTGTTGGTGCTCGATGTAGTATTCGATCCTGAAGCTGAAGCTGAATCCGAATCCGAATCCTCAGAGAGAGTTCAATTCAGTTCAGTGTCCCCTTTATCCATTTATGGGTCCATATTTGGTGGCAGCCATTAATTTTCTTGCCCTGTTTCTGCCACCTACTTCTTCCCTTTCTGCTGTGTTCACCTCAGAGGATCATCACCACTATGCCAAACGGATCCTTAGTGAAGCTCAAAGGGACAAAGATTGGTTGGTTTCAGTGAGAAGACAGATTCATCAAAACCCTGAATTGGCCTTCCAAGAACACAACACGAGTGCTCTTATCCGCAGGGAGCTTGATAAGCTTGGCGTAAGCTACACGTACCCAGTTGCCAAAACAGGCATCGTTGCACAAGTTGGCTCTGGTTCTCCTCCTATCATCGCTATTCGTGCTGACATGGATGCTCTCCCCTTGCAGGTAACTCGAGTTTATGTTCTTGGTGTGTTCTTTCAAGAATCATTCTTTTAAATGTTTATGTGATTTTTATTTTGGTGATAATTAGGAGCTTGTTGAGTGGGAGCACAAGAGCAAAATTGATGGGAAGATGCATGCATGTGGACACGATGCTCACACTACCATGCTTCTTGGTGCTGCTAAGTTGCTCAATCAGCGGAATGATAAACTTCAGGTTTGTTCCTCTCAACTTCTCAGTTTGTTAATTTTTGGGGATTTATTTATTTATTTAAGTTTGCGATGCTTGTTTCCTTAAGGTGTTTCTCTGGTCTTATAGCAATTAGCAAGTAGAGAAGTGTTATTTGAAGTCCTCAGTTGAACAATGAACATCAATTTGTGACACTGCAAGCATTGCCAATTTTGTAGTTAGAGTAAAACTAATGAACCTAAAAGGTAGAAATTGCATAGACATTGTAGAGATTGACCCGTTTAGACCTATGAGCCTAACACAATGATGTCGATTTGAAGACTGTTCCCCTGCTCTTTTGGTATTGAAGGGAACTGTGAGATTCCTTTTCCAACCCGCTGAGGAGGGAGCTAGAGGTGCCTTTACAATGATTAAAGAAGGAGGTCTTCAAGATGTAGAAGCAATTTTTGCTGTTCATATAGACAGTATGTCGCCTACTGGAGTCATAGCAACCGCTCCAGGGCCTTTAACAGCTGCAGGATGCAGCTTTGAGGCCGAAATGGTAGGAGTAGGCGGTCATGCTGCATCACCCCATAAAAATGTAGATCCGTTGCTGGCTACATCGTTCGCAATATTGGCACTGCAACAACTTGTCTCAAGGGAAAGTGATCCTCTTCAAAGTCATGTATGTGCTACTCTCAATCTTGGACTTTCATAAGCATAATTATCCATTGAATTCAGGACTTGGCTTATGCTGTTTCATTTTTAAAAGCTTTAAGTTTCAAATGTTCTGTGTAACTATTTAAAAGGTACTGCATAAGATGGTTAAAGCAAAAGCTTGTCAAACTGCCATGACAACTGACTTTCATATGTTGACCACAGGTTCTATCGGTAACATTTGTCAAAGGTGGGACTGCATTAAATGTGATCCCATCGCACGTAAAATTTGGAGGCACTCTGAGGAGCCAGACAACTGAAGGCATGCGCCATTTCAGACAGCGAATAAAAGAGGTATGATTTGGTGAAAATTAACTGAATGGTTTTGTTTAATAGATTTTGTTTAATTTCTTCAACATTATATGAAACATATTGCAGGTTATTGAAGGACAGGCAGCCGTGCACAGATGCCGCGCACAAGTTGATTTCAAAGAAGAAGAATTCCCCCCTTATCCTGCTACTACCAATGACAACGGTTTACATCTGCATGTTGAAAGAGTTGGCCAACTTTTGCTTGGCCCAGGCAATGTCCATACAGCAAAGATGGTGATGGCAGGTGAGGACTTTGCATATTATCAGGAAGTGATTCCTGGGATAATGTATAGCATTGGAATCAGAAATGAGAAAGTGGGAGCAATTCACTCCCCACATTCCCCTTATTTCTTTATAGATGAGGAAGTTCTTCCAATAGGTGCAGCAATGCACTCTGCTGTTGCTGAGTTGTACTTGAATAACAACACTGTTTGGTAGAATTCGTCTTGTTATTGCTGCTATATTCATTGAAGGTTCTGTTATTTTATGACATGTGTACATATCTCCTCATAAAATAATTTATGCAACATGTCTTGTATAAATTTAAAGGGATGTCATTGAGTGTTGTTATATAACAAACGAACCCTTAGTCTGTCAAACCCTTAATATGTCTTAACCTAGTAAGTTTGCTGTGTTTGACTCAAATTAAGTCGAAGGCTCCACTCTTGATGTTGCCCTTCTGACCGTACATCCCTCAAAACCCAACGACTTCAAGGTGTAATAAGATATAAAAAACCTTTAATATTTTAAACCTTTGAGGGTGGGTTTTGGCGTAGCGGTAAGGTTGTTGTCTTGTGACCTGGAGGTCATGAGTTCGAATCCTTGAAACAACCTCTTCGCAAAACGGAGGTAAGGTTGCGTACATCTACCCTACCCAGACCCCACCTGGTGGGAGTCTTGTGCACTAGGCTGTCCTTCATTTTAAACTTGCAATTGGGGAGAGAGAACTGAAAAAATAACCATACCACCACGTGGCTTCCCTTCCTTTAATTGCATTCACACACACATACGGATATATATATATATATATATATATCACCAATTCTTCAATCTGATCATTTCTTCCATATAAATAGCATTAGATATGGTTTCTTTTTGACTCAACACCACCTAACTCTACTCTCTGATACATCAAAGTGAGACATGCCTGGAAAGTGTACATTATTGAACCTAGCCAAGACAAGAAACCGCATGTTCCTGGTGTCTGAGAGACCACAAAGCAGTATATTCTTTCCTCAGTGCGTGTCATGTCCACTCTCTTTCTAGTATATATAATTTGTGAATTTTTATTAGTATATATGCTTTTGGAGATGAAAGTGTACTTCACATTATTGGTGAATGCTAACGACCCTGCTTTTATATGCATAGTAAGTTCATTCATAATGCAATTGAGGATTGTGAACAGACATAGCTTGCGTACGATTGGTTAAGTTATCAAGCTAACAAAAGAAGGGACCACAAAAAGATTATCAGAATGTCTTAATCAGCTTTCTTTTCAATGTTTTTTACATCTCCAAACTCCATTTTACCCTCATGATTAAAAATCTACTTGGCCCTTTTGATTATAATAAGGTTAAACCAAATTTTCTTGTGTAAGGAATCCTTTTTGGCTGGACTTAGATTATAAAATATATACTTTAAAATATGAAATTTCACAATTTTTTTATTGTATAGTAAAATAAAGACTATAAGTTTTAAAATATTGAATCACATGAATTTTTCACATATAGTAGAAATTAAAGTCTATACTCTAAAATGTGAGATTTCACAATTTTTTTGGATACACTATAAAATAAAGACTATAACCTTGAAAATATTGAATCACACAAATTTTTCACATACAATAGAAATTGAGGGATATATACTGTGTAAAATGTGAGATTTCATAATTTCTTTGGTTATATTATAAAATAAAGACCATAGACTTTAAAATAATGAATCACATGAATTTTTCACATATAGTTAAAATTGAAGGCTATATACTTTAAAATGTGAGATTTCACAATTTTTTGGATACACTATAAATTAAAGACTAAAGTCTTTAAAATGTAAAATTTCACAATTTTTTTGTTATATTATAAAATAAAGATTATAGACTTTAAAATATTGAATAACATAAATTTTTCATATATAGAAAATATTGATGGCTATATATTTTAAAATATAAGATTTCACTATTTTTTTATATACTATAAAATAAAGACTATAGCCTCGAAAATGTGAGATTTTACAAATTTTTTTGTTTTTATTATTATAAAACAAAGTTTATAGGCTTTAAAATACTGAATCAAATCAATTTTTTGTAACAAAAAAAATCATATGAGTTTTTCACATATAGTATAAATTGAAGGCTATATACTTTAAAATGTGAGATTTCACTATTTTTTGGATATTATAAAATAAAGACTATAGCTTTTAAAATATTGAATCACATCAATTTATCACAAATAGTAGAAATTGATATCTATATACTTTAAAATATGAGATTTCACTATTTTTTTTAATATACTATAAAATAAAGACTATAGTCTTTAAAATATTGAATCATATGAATTTTTCAAATATAGTATAAATTGAAGGCTATATACTTTAAAATGTGAGATTTCACAACTTTTTTTGTTGTATTATAAAATAGAGACTATAGGCTTTAAAATATTGAATGACATAAATTTTTCACATAAAGTATAAATTGAAGGCTATATACTTTAAAATGTGAGATTTCACTATTTTTTTTTATACACTATAAAATAAAGACTATAGCCTTTAAAATATTGAATCACATGAGTTTTTCGTATATAGTAGAAATTAAAGGCTATATACTTTAAAATGTGAAAATTTCACTATTTTTTTTGGATACACTGTAAATTACTGACTATATAGCCTTTAAAATATTGAATCATAATAATTTTTTACATATAGTAGGAATTGAAGGCTATATACTTTAAAATGTGAGATTTCACAATTTTTTTGGTTGTAATATAAAATAAAGACTATATATTTTGGTTGTAATATATTGAATCGCATGAATTTTTCACATATAATATAAATTGAAGGCTATATATTTTAAAATGTGACATTTCACTATTTTTTTGGATACACTATAAAATAAAGACTATACCCTTTAAAATATTGAATCACATGAATTTTTCACATATAGCAGAAATTGACGGCCTTATACTTTAAAATGTGAGACTTCACAATTTTTTTTGGTTGTATATATTATAAAATAATGTCTATAGGCTTTAAAATATTGAATCATATGAATTTTTCACATACAGTAGAAATTGAAAGTTATATACTTTAAAATGTGAGATTTCAAAATTTTTTTTTGTTATATTATAATATAAAGACTATAGACTTTAAAATATTGAAGGACATTAAATTTTCACTTATATTATAAATTGAAGGCTATATACTTTAAAATGTGAGATTTCACCATTTTTTTTGGATAAACTATAAAATAAAGACTATAGCCTTTAAAATATTGAATCAGATGAATTTTTCATATATTATAGAATTTGAAGGTTATATACTTTAAAATATGAGATCTCACAATTTTTTGGTTGTATTATAAACTATAGACTATAGGCTTTAAAATATTGAATTATATTAATTTTTTTACATATAGTAGAAATTGAAGGCTATATACTTTAAAATGTGAGATTTCACAATTTTTTTGGTTGTAATATAAAATAAAGACTATAGACTTTAAAATATTGAATCGCATGAATTTTTCACATATAATATAAATTGAAGGCTATATATTTTAAAATGTGACATTTCACTATTTTTTTGGATACACTATAAAATAAATACTATAGCCTTTAAAATATTGAATCACATGAATTTTTCACATATAGTAGAAATTGACGGCCTTATACTTTAAAATATGAGACTTCACAATTTTTTTTTGGTTGTATTATAAAATAAAGTCTATAGTCTTTAAAATATTGAATCATGTGAATTTTTCACATATAGTAGAAATTGAAGGTTATATACTTTAAAATGTGAGATTTCACAATTTTTTTTGTTATATTATAATATAAAGACTATAGACTTTAAAATATTGAATGACATTAAATTTTCACTTATATTATAAATTGAAGGCTATATACTTCAAAATGTGTGATTTCACCATTTTTTTTATACACTATAAAATAAATACTATAGCCTTTAAAATATTGAATCACATGAATTTTTCATATATTATAGAATTTGAAGGTTATATACTTTAAAATATGAGATTTCACAATTTCTTGTTCTATTATAAACTATAGACTATAGTATTTGAAATATTGAATTATATTAATTTTTTTACATATAGTAGAAATTGAAGGTTATATACTTTAAAATGTGAGATTTCACAATTTTTTTAGTTGTATTATAAAATAAAGACTATATGCTTTAAAATATTGAATCACATAAATTTTTCACATATAGTAGAAATTGACGGCTATATAATTTAAAATGTGAGATTTCACAATATTTTTGTTGTGTTATAAAATAAAGACTATATGCTTTAAAATATTGAATCACGTGAATTTTTCACATATAATAAAAATTGATGGCTATATACTTTAAAATGTGAGATTTCACAATATTTTTTAATGTATTATAAAATAAAGACTATAGGCTTTAAAATATTGATTCACATGAATTTTTTACATATAGTAGAATTTGAAAACTATATACTTTAAAATGTAAAATTTTTCTATTTTTTTATACACTATAAAATAAAAACGATAAACTTTAAATATTGAATCACAATAATTTTTCACTTATAAAAAAAAATGAAGGCTATATAGTATAAATATATTGGTTGGTGAAAGTAAATATTTTGGGAAATGTAACTTGTTCACTCACGGTAAAATCATAAATGAGAGAAAACAAAATGAAAAATAAGAATTCTTCCTATTATGATTTTTTTAATTGCTTCTCACACCATTTTGGTTTTCATCATACATGAACACACAGAAGAAAAAAAATAGGGCAACACTAGAAATTCAAAAATATCAAATACCCTAAAGGTAAGAAAAACCAATGAACTATTACTTCTAACCATTTTGGAATTTAGTTGTTGGAATGGGATATATACATCACCATTAAAAGCAACCTCATGTGCACAATGATTTATGAGTCATCTCCACGTGTTACTACATGTAGGTAGTTCGTAGGGACTCTTCCTTTTTGGTGAATTGTTCCAAAAATATGCAGTAATCAAGTGAATTAGTGAAAAGCTATGGTTTAAATGCTACATTTTTTAAGTTATAAACTGCTTAGATATACATAAAACAAATTAATATAAACACACACACACACTATATGTTTAGTCATAGATATTAGAAAGGTCACAAACAGGCCATGTGATGATAAACTTTCTTCTTTCTTGTGTTAGTTATTACACGCAAAATGTTATCTATTTTTTCAGATCCCTATGTTTCATCCATCCCAACTATATGTCATGAAAATATGAACTGCGTTGCTTAAGCTCTAATTTGTGCACCAAAAGAGAATATGCTTAAACAGTTAATCTCATTTTAAGATCAAATCAAAATATTTCTGTGATCAGTCATGACATCTGGCTCATCTGAAAATATGAACTTCTTTAAGTCATTACACTGAATCTGGTATTTCACATATCCCAATTTTAAGCTTTTAAGTGGGATTAGAAAAAGAGTGAGCAATTTCATGTGCACTAACTCTCATTTGATTGAATGGATTCATCATGTCATTTTTAATAGTATCTAATTCATGCATAAATTAAATGTTGATCTCATCTTTAAGAAATCTTGTTAACCTGTCTGCTTTATCTAATGAGGTTTGACACACTACATTGGACACTTTTTCTTTCATCAAATTATTATCTTAATTGGTTAAAAAAGAAAAAGAAAACTCTCTTATAATAATGAAGCCTTGTACATGTGTGCGATGCTTATTGGGCTATAAGAATGATTTATCAGCAAGAGAAAGAAAAGAAAGGAAAAACCAATTTTTCTAGGAGTTGTGATCCAATAACTTAAAAAATATTGCAGTAACGTTGCTGGCAGAGAAAGATTCTCAACAACTATTAGATTAATCAAATTCATTCTTTGAAGCAAATAAGTTAATTCTCTTCTTGGACTTATGCTAGGTCCTCACTCCAAAGCTTATGTCACCCCTGTTAACTGCAGCATAAACCTGATGCAACTGCTATGTTCATTAATCTAATAAAACACACAAAATTCCATCATATAATTATCAATGATACTTATTGTACAATAGAAATACATTTCAACTAATATTCAACGTGTGTTATATATCATATATAATGTGTGTTATACGTAATGTGTTGTACATATAGCAAATTGGATGTATTTATGTTGTATAACAAATATTATTGTATAATTAATGCACATAGACAAATAGAGAATCTTAAGAAATGCTACATCATTAATTATCTTAATTTAGGTGTCACATTGCCATTTGCTTAGCAGTATAGTAGTTTAATTATGTTTCTATTAATTAAAATTGGTCATCAGATTCAGAATTGGTGCCCATACCTAGATAGTAAGTAATAAGGTAATCCACAAATAAAACCAGGTTGTCCTAATAAGGTGCCACACTTAGACACATGCCATGCATGTCTGACAAAGTGACACTTCACAACTTTGTCATGAAAAATCTACCAGTCGGTGGTTAACTAAAATATTATCATTTTCAAAATGAGTAAGATAATATAGTTTTAAATTCACAATAAACTTTATACATACAATATATTAACCATTAGTTATACTAATATTTTCCTTAAGATGTCTCTTTTTCCTTCTTGGCCTTATTAACATTAACGTTCCCCTCTTGTTTATAAATGTGATAACCATGCTCCCTTTGTTTCCCTGCTATCTATCTTCAACCTTGTAGACTGAAAAGAATTCCAAAAATTGATATTAAACTAAGAGGTTCTTTGTGCATCTAGTGGCATTGCATGTGCTCTAGCTAGAATAACTCAGTTTAGCTTTATATTTCAATCACCCACCATCCATCTATCTATCATACTCCTACCCTTTTTCTTATAATATAACCGTCTTCTCTGTACCTGTTAACCCTCTTCATCTCTTGTGTTCTAAGTCCTCTTTTTAATCAAAATTGTAATTTGATTCTCTAATTCATAAAGCTAGCAAATGGGTGAGGAAGCAAAACAGGTTAGCCTTCTCTTTTTTTGGCATTCTGATTTCTTAGTAATGAGATTTTCTTATATATTTCTGTGTTAGTACTAACTTATTTTTGTTATAGGAACCACCAAAGGCAGGGTCCAAACCAGAGGAAAAGGCAGCAGAGGAGAGAAAAGAAGAAAAACAAGAGGAAAAGCCAAAAGAGGAGAAGCAAGAGCCTAAAGCACCATCACCATGTGTTCTGTTTGTAGACTTGCATTGTATGGGATGTGCCAAGAAGATTGAGAAATATATCATGAAAATGAAAGGTTCTTATCTATCATCCTTTTCTTTGCTTTTTGATTCCACATGTCATGCTTGCATATACCATATAGCACTCATTTTCATTTGTATTTTTTACATTCTAACAGGAGTTGAGGGAGTGGTGATTGATATGTCTAAAAATGAAGTGACCATAAAGGGAATAGTGGAGCCTCAAGGAATCTGCAATATAATTACCAAGAAAACAAAGAGAAGAGCAAATGTTCTATCTCCATTGCCTGCAGCAGAAGGAGAACCTGTTCCAGAAGTTGTTACCTCTCAGGTATCACAAGTTTTTCATTTTAATTTTCTGGTTGGAAAGATAAGAAAAGAAAAGATAACTATGTTCAATAAGTAAATCAACAATTGATAACTGGTATTTATCAAAAAAAAAAAAAAAAAAACAATTGATAACTGGTTGCTGTCTCAGGTTAGTGCACCTATTGTTGTGGAACTTAATGTGAACATGCACTGTGAGGCCTGTGCTGAGCAGCTTAAGAAAAAAATACTCCAAATGAGAGGTACTAACTACACTTATCTCTTCATTGCATTGTACTCAGAACCAATAAAGGACTGATAAAAAAGGAAAAGAAAATTGACCCCTACTTTGTTAATTACTTAATTATTACATTTAGTGGTGCCAATGCAGTTGTGTTCATTGTCACTAACCAATTCCATGAACTATTTAACAACAAAATTTCCATTTTAACCATTTATTTTAATGCACAATGTTGTGGCATAACTAATCATGCTTTATATCAGTATTTGATAACTGTTACATTTATGTAATTGATGTGAACATCTGTGTTTGTCAATGTAGGAGTTCAAACAGCAGTGACAGAGTTTAGCACAGGGAAGGTTACTGTGACAGGGACTATGGATTCAAACAAGCTAGTAGATTATGTATATAGACGCACAAGAAAGCAAGCTAAGATAGTTCCCCAGCCAGAACCTGAACCAGAACCAGAAAAGAAACAAGAAGGAGATAAAGAAGCTGACGAGAAACCTGCAGAAGCAGCAGCAGAAGAGGCTAAACCTGACCAAGAAAAGAAAGAAGAGAATGAAGAGGAGAAGAAAGAAGAGAAGGAAGAGGAGAAGAAAGAAGAGAAGGAAGAGGAGAAGAAAGAAGAGGAGAAACCAGCAGAGGAACCCAAGAAAGAAGAGGGTGGTGAAGACAAGAATGACAATAAAGAAGAGAAGGAAGAAGAAGCAAAGAAAGAAGTGGCAGATCAGAATGATGAGGAAGGGATGAAGAGGATGATGATGTACTATTATCAACCACTTTATGTCATTGAACGAATTCCACCCCCTCAACTCTTCAGCGATGAAAATCCAAATGCATGCTGCATTTCATGAATCTATCACAGGAATCAAAGAACAACAAAATAGAAAGAATAAAGAAATAAAAGTAGAAAATAGAGAGGCTTGATAGTGTCAAATGGAATGATATATGATCATATTGTTCAGTCTTTTTTTAATGTATGTTTTCTTTAATGTATGTATGATATATTATTATATAATCACAGATTAATCTTGTACAAATGTTCTTAAAATGTTCATCCTCACTTCTATACATCTACTGCTAATTACTAATTAAGAGATAACATAAACAAAAAATGAGAACCAACTGAACAGAAGGATCAGATCAGAATCAGCAAAACATGAAAAGGTTAGAGATTCTTTCTCAGAAATCAAATGTGGGGGGTCCTACTGAATATAACGACTCTGAATCAATTCATCTGATGTAGCCTAAGAAGAAGCCATTCTTAGTTACTCTCATTTTTCTGAGGTGGCAGAGTTTAGGCCTTGCCCTTGCTAAAGTCATGAAAACAGAACAGTCTCTAATGTGTCCCTATCATCCAATACACACTATTTAGTCACTAATTTTCCTTCCTTGGATTCTCCAAAGTGGAAGACATTGAAAAGGAAAAAAGCTACTTAAGTAGATGCAGTTAACTAATCAAAATTAGAAATGATTCACCACCTACAATTAGTCATGGAACTGGTTTAAATATGTCCCAAAAACATTAATAACATAATAGCAATTTGTTTTATCCTTAGAGTACTATTGATTTCACCCTAATTCTAATCATGACCATCATGAATCTAAGTACTTTGCAACTCAATGATCACAGAATTTGAAGCTACCAAGTATAGCATATATAGCAATTCATGAATTGGCCAAACCCCCTCCATGTGTTGGCAAATATCAGATCACATGGCATTCTTCAAAAAGCACACAACACTTAGATAAAGTCAACGCATTCATCTACCAAACTTGATGTTCATCAATACTTCAAAGCCACTCCAATATCTTCAACATTTCTTCCAATAGATCACAAAGTCACACCACAACTTGATTAACATAAGCTAGTTATCACCTTCATCATGATTACCATCAAAATGAACAGTCACTGAATCCATTTTCTATTGGTATGGTCATCATATCGTATATTTTATAATCATCATAATCACATCAAAATTTACTAATTATATATTTTTGTGCCTCCTAACCTCTTGAGCTTTATATATATATATATGCCATTTGTTTCCCACTCCACAATTCAACACTCTCTTGCAACAAAAAAACAGAGGAGCTGGAATTATGATAATGGTGGCAAGTATGACAGAAATATTGGGAGAATACACGGCGGCGCTAACGAGGGTGACGGAGCGCCTCCGGTATCCACGGCGTAGCATACGTTTTGCTGGTCTCAGGAATAATCTTCGTGTTGCTTCCTCAATTTCTTCAACAGAATCTTCTTCTTTTTTGGTTTACTTTTGATAAATATAAGTTATTTTTCCTTTTTCTTTTCTTTTGAGCATATTTACTGCTAAACTTCAATTTGTGAGAAGAAATTGATGATCGCTTGCATTTGGTGTGTAATTATGATGGGGATTTTTATCTTAGCTTTGATTAAATTATGTATTTACTATATGACTTAGTTTCATTCAGTTTTCTTATGATGATCTAATCTAGTTCTGTTCTAGAATTGCTAACATTACTCTTTTGCCGTTTATATATATCTTCGATCTTTTCATAATTATATTTTTTAAAAGTAATGATGATACAAAAAATTTCCATATATCATCTTCGTCGTTACTTTCTCGGCTTGATATGCAAGCATATTTGAGTTATTGAAATTTCAACATGTTAGTTAACTCACTTGCTCGAGTATGGTTCTAAGTTCTAACTAGATCATTGTTTCAGTGGTTGGATCATTAATTGAACCAAATATGATTAAATCAATAAAAATGCAAATGTTATGATGAGACTTGAGTCCACAACTTAGTAGTTGATTCTTATTTCTCTTATTATGTTAAGGGAGGCTATGAGATAAAAAAGGGAAATATTTAATGCACAATAAAAAATTAGCCAAAACAGTCAATAAATTTTGTACAACATATATAATATAAAATAGTTAAATCTCACATTTTGAAGTATATAGCATTCAATTTCTACTATATATAAAAAAATTATGTAATTTCATAATTTAATGTCTATAGTCTTTGTTTTATATATAGTGTTTCTAGAAAAATAGAGAAATATCACATTTTTAAGTATATAGCTTCTATTTGTACTATATGTAAAAAAAAATCATGTAATTTCGTATTTTAAAGTCTATAATAGTCTTTGTTTTACTAGAAAAATTGATAAATATCACATTTTGAAGAATATAGCATTCAATTTCTACTATATGTAAAAAAATTATGTAATTTAATAATTTAAAGTTTATAATCTTTGTTTTATAGTGTGACTAGAAAAATAGATAAATCTCACATTTTGAAATATATAGCTTTCAATTTCTACTATCTGTAAAAATGTCATGTAATTTCATAATTTAAAGTCTATAGTCTTTATTTTGTAATATTTCTAGAAAAATAGAGAAATCTCACATTTTAAAGTATATAGCCTTCAATTTCTACTATATATAAAAAAATCATGTAATTTCATATTTTAAAGTCTATAGTCTTTGTTATATAGTGTTTCTAGAAAAATAAAGAAATCTTACATTTTAAAGTTTATAGCCTTAAATTTGTAGTATATGTAAAAAACTCATGTAATTTCATAATTTAAAGTCTATAGCCTTTAATGTTTTATAGTGTTTCTAGAAAAATAGAGAAATTTCACATTTTAAAGTATATAGCCTTCAATTTCTACTCTATGTAAAAAAAATTATGTAATTTCATATTTTAAAGTCTATAGTCTTTGTTTTATAGTGTTTCTGGATAAATAGAGAAATCTCATATTTTAAAGTATATAACCTTCAATTTCTACTATATATAAAAAAATTATGTAATTTTATAATTTAAAGTTTATATTCTTTGTTTTATAGCGTGTCTAGAAAAATAGATAAATTTCACATTTTGAAGTATATAACCTTCAATTTTTTCTATATGTAAAAACGTCATGTAATTTCATAATTTAAAGTCTATAGTCTTTGTTTTGTAGTGTTTCTAGAAAAATAGAGAAATCTCACATTTTAAAGTATATAGCCTTCAATTTCTACTATATATATATATAAATCATGTAATTTCATATTTTAAAATCTATAGTCTTTATTTTATAGTGTTTCTAGAAAAATAAAGAAATCTCATATTTTAAAGTCTATAGCCTTCAATTTGTAATATATGTAAAAAAAACTCATGTAATTTCATAATTTAAAGTCTATAACCTTTGTTTTATAGTATTTCTAGAAAAATAGAGAATTTCACATTTTAAAGTATATAACCTTCAATTTCTACTATATATAAAAAATAATGTAATTTCATATTTTAAAGTCTATAGTCTTTGTTTTATAGTGTTTCTAGAAAAATAGAGAAATATCACATTTTGAAGTATATAGTCTTCAATTTCTACTATATGTGAAAAAATAATGTAATTTCATATTTTAAAGTCTATAGTCTTTATTTTATATAGTGTTTCTAGAAAAATAGAGAAATATCAAATTTTAAAGTATATAACCTTCAATTTCTACTATATGTAAAAAAATTATGTAATTTCATAATTTAAAATCTATAGTCTTTATTTTTTAGTATGTCTAGAAAAATAAATAAATCTCACATTTTAAAATGTATTGTATTCCATGAATGTGATTGATTGACAATGTAAAATTTTTACAGTATCAACATATTATAATTAAACTAAAAAAACCACTAATGTTACGTGTACAATGAAAATTATAAAATACTTGTAGAACAATCATATTTATTGTAATATGATTTTACAAACCAATACAATCTAACACGTATATAATTGTTGTACATATATTATACAATTTTTATTTTACATCGTAGTATTCCTAAAATAACATACAAAGAAAAAAGATTTTACTCCTATCAAAATTAATCGTATATATAATTTACATAAAAAAATCGCATATAATCATAAATTTAATTTGAAATTTTTATATGTAATCAGTATGAAATCCAAAGTGCAACAGTTTATATCGAGATTGAAGTTTGGAAGTTGCTTCATCTGGAGAGTTTGGTGGCTGGTATAAATGATATGAGGATGGATGAATGGTGGTTGTTTGCATTATCACAAACTCAAGCTTAGACAAATAGGAAAAGGGCTAGGATTCTAATAGCATCTTGCTGCTGGATCGTCTGGAAGAGTAGGAACAAAAGGGTGTTTGAACAAATGATTGATAATCCTTCGGATTTAGCGGTGATGGTTCAGAGGTTAGGGGATGAAGTTTGTAATGGTCTAGGTTCTTCTAGCTGAATTTTTTATTTGTTTTTCTCTTTGATAATTTTTTCTTGGCTGTCCTTCTCCATTTATGGGCTGTGACTTTGGGTTTTTCCCTTTCTTTTTTGTGGTGTAGTCCTTAGGGACGTTCTGTTATTGGCATTTCAATAATATAATTACTACCTTTGTTAAAAAAAAAAAAAACAGTTTATATCGAGAAAATCGATCAGTAGTTATCAAAATCAAAAAACTGTTGCGGCAATCTCGCACAAGTAGAAGCTATCGCAGCGCAGAAAACTGCAACTATTCGAAATAAATAAATAAACAAACGAACAAGGAAGGAGTGAACCATACGCTTTTTTCAAGTGATACAAACATTCATAGAGCAAAAGAAAACCTTGCGATTCATTTGATTCTCCCATTGCATACTCTTCTCCTGCTGGTACGTTTCTCAATTTTATTTTTGCCAATTTTCGCAATTCTCTTCTTCAATTTTCTTCCGATTTTACGTTCATCTGATTTTTCTTTTCTTTTTTGTTTTGTGTGTGTGTTGGTGTTGCGAAGCTTGAGCAATCGCTGTGTATAAGCTCAATCATTGAGCGATGAAGGGTGTTGGTTCCTACAACAACGATTGGCCCTATTATGCATCGCCTTCTTCCAATTTATCAGCTTTTGCTGCTCCGTTCAGCGTCAATCGACCCTCTAACGATGTCGTTTCGGCCCCTTTCATGGGTTCGTCAGAATCAGCTGATTCATCTGTCGTGTCCTCAATTCAGTTCCCCCTTCATTCCCGAAGCTATGCCTACGATTTCTTCTCCGACCCTGTAAGAGAATTGGATCCAACGCCTTCTTCAAAGCCGTATGGGTATTCGGGGTTTCTAGAACCTTCTAGTTCCCAATTGCCGCCTCGCTTTAACTCTCTGGACTCATTCTCTTATGATCAGAACCCTAATAGCTCTAAACCGAGTGTTGTTGAGGCTCAACCTTATTACCCTTCGTATGTTCCTTCACCGGTTCAGGATCCAGCTCCTTCTGTGGCACCACCTGTTCACTGGCCTTCATCATCTGGGTTTGCTGCATTGGAAGGGTCCTCTGCTGGTGATTATGCTAACAAGTCACCTGAATTAGTAGGGTTTACTGGTCAAAGGGTTAGCGTGTGGAATCAGTTTGGTGAGTTAAACCATGGTAAGAGTGTGAAGGTTGGCGCTGGGAGCAGTTTCTCCGCAAATCAAACGAACAGTTCAGGTTCTGCCGTTGAAGAAAGACTGAAGCAAGGTATGTTTGCCCCTCTATTGTGTTGGTGCTGTTTAGTGTTTAGCTTCATTCTTCATATCTCGTGTTGGGTTGCTCACTTTGTGGTTGTCCTTTTGCCCAATTGAAATTTGATCCTTCATGGTGTGTAAGTATTACTCTTTGGAGTGTCTAGGTATTTCTCTCTGCTGTTAGGGATGTTTTACAGAGAGCTACTGCATTCGAAATAAGCACATTTCATGAAACTTTTATGCTAGAAAAATAAAGCAAAGGAAAAAAGAATACCTTATATAAGATTATGTCCTTCTTTAAGCGTGTATGAGTTTCTAATTAAGCTTCAGAAAAATTAAAAACATATTATTTAAAGAAAACGTGCTTCATGAAAACTTAAGTTGGTAAAATAAGAAATGTTGCTCAAGGGAAACAACTTTTCATCTTCTATGTCAAAAATGAGCTTGAACAAAATATTTTATTTAATGCAGGATGTCAAGATGTACAGGACTCTATTAATGGTGAGAATTCACACATGACTGGTTGGGAAAAACACAATGTGCCTGGAAGTGCAGATCAGTTAGATGGTAAATCTGTCTGGTGGGGAACCCTCAAACCCATGCCAACTGACTTTCCAAGTACATCTGTTGTGGCATCCTCTTCCGTGTCTCCAGAATCCAATGGCAGGGACCCTTTCGTAGTCCCTGATCCAGAGGATTGTCACTTGCCATATGTTTCTTCATATGACAAATACTTGAGGCAGCAGGAAAAATCATTAAGAATTGATACTGTATTTTCAACTCCTATAACCAGTGATTTGAATTTTGGCAATATTATAACAGATGGAGACCTTGGAAAGCAAAGTATCTATAATTTCAAGGAGGCTTATTGCAGGCCTGATCCTGGAACTGGAGGCTGCTTTGGTATAAGTCATCTCCACATGCATCCAGAGAGAAATGAACCTTCCTCATCAAACAATGCAATGGCGTCAGACAAGAATGTTTCAAGAGATGTTGTGGATTACATATTTAAAGAAATGCATGGATTTCAAGATTCTCGTGCTAATCTTGATAAATTAAGTTTGAGACTCAGTTCTAATGGGAATGTCAATTCTGTTGAGAAATCAATTGATGGTGCAGATCGATATAATCCTGCTGTAGACTCACCTTGTTGGAAGGGATCTTCTGCTGGTCACTTTTCTCACTATCAAGTTTCTGAGGCTCTGCCTCCAGAATATTTGCACAAAAATGAAAAGTGCTTTGATTCTGCTATTCAAGAGCCTCAGAGTTTTCTGGTTGATACAGACATAGCAGGTTCAACTAGGAAATTTTCAGTAGCAAAGTTTTCATCTGAAAATTGCAATTTAGATGGTGCAGTAAATACTGGCCCTTTGCAGTCTGAGCCAACCTGTGATTCTGAGATTAATTGTCTGTATGATTCTGGGCTTAAATGTCTGAATGACATTACTAAAATTATGGAAAATAATCGCCCATCAACTAAGTCTAACGATTGTTTGTCTGGATCTTCTCACTCTGGGCATCATGTTGGAGTAAACAAATTGATGTTGCAAAAATTGCAGAAGTCACTTGCAGATGGTGCAGGAGCTGGAAGCAATGTGAATAATGGCTTGGAATGTGGTAAATATCATATGACAGAACATTCCCTGTCTTCTACTTCTTCCATAGAAGATGGACCTACTACACTTGAAAAGTCAGCTGAGAAGGTTTCATCTCCAAAATTTGATGTCCGGATGCTGGTTGATAGAATCCAGAATTTATCAGAAATGCTTCTTATGCAACTTTCAAATGATGCCTGTGAATTGAAAGAGCAAGATTGCAATGCTCTTAAAAATGTGATCAGTAATCTCAATACTTGTGTTTCAAAGAATGCTGAACAAATTATCCCTTCTCAAGAACCTCAACCAGCAACTTGTAGATCTGCTGGACAATCATGCAAGATTCAACAGGTATAATATTGTTTCCTCAACTAAGAATGTTAATAATAAATACTCAGCTCACTACGTGAGTTGCTGAAATTGCAAATCGAAAAACTATAAAATAATGTAGTATGTGTTATGTTTTGGCCGAGATGCTGTTTATTATTATTTTTATTCTTATTAATAATAATAATAATTCTGCACATGTTCTAAGTAAAAGGATGTCTTCTCTTGGTTTTTGGGATCCATGGTGCTGTTTTATTCTAACTTCGGTTAAAGTATCATTCTTGCATTACAATGTTCATATGTTTTTTTTTTTTTGGGTATATTTTCAGAATGCAAGTTTTGAGAAGAAACAAGTATCCAAGGTAGAAGCAGAGAGCTCTAAGGTTGAGCATGAGAATCCACTTGTTCAAGATGCAAAGAACCTGCCTTTCAATTTTGAGATATTTGTTAACAGGCTTTCAGATTCTATTTCCCCAAGTGTTGAAGCGGAAATGAAAAAAGAAGAAAATATGACTAAGGTGCTTTAATTTTCCAGTTATCATTAATCATTATATGTATACAGGTTTTTCAATTAGAATGTGAGCAACCTACGATCAAAGGAATAAATTTAATTGCATCGGCATAATTTTGATTTACAGGCTTTAAAGAGGATTCTTAGCGAAAATTTCCATGATGATGAAGGAGTTGAGTCTCAGGGTATACTATATAAGAATCTATGGCTCGAGGCTGAAGCTTCACTATGTTCCATAAACTACAAAGCTCGCTATAATAAAATGAAGATTGAAATGGAGAAATACAAGCAAAAGGGTTGATATTTTTTCTTATCCCTAAATAGCTTATTTTGTCATTATCAATACCCTAAATAAATAACATGGAAATTTACCTTTTTCTTTTATGTTTAATCTGATGTTCTGCTCTTGTATCTTTTGATGATAATGCTGCAGGCATGGAGGAGCAATCTAGTTTATCCAAAAGCCAGAGCTCAGCAACCAAAGTGCACACTGATCCAAACCCTGATGTGTCTTCTGTCCTGGATTCAGCTGTCTTGAATACTCCCAGTTTGAAGATATCTGATTTGAGAATGTATTTTGATATAGACCAGCCTAATGCATCTACACCTGAAGGAAAGAGTAGTCAAGACCTGAATAGTTTTATCCAGAATTCTACTGTTTCTGAGTCTGACACAAAGAAAGAGGCTGAAGATGATGAGGCTTCTGTTATGGCCAGATTCCATGTTCTCAAATCTCGGGGGGACAAGTCATGCATTAATACTGTCAATGTGGAGGAACCGTCAGACACAGCAGCCAATTCACCACCTAGAGAGAGAGAGGGCCTGAACCAAGTTAATATCTGCCTTGATTCTCCTACTCCATGCCGGGTCGAAAACAAGACCAATGATTACGAGGCATCTGTTATGGCCAGGTTTCATATTCTTAAATCCCGTGCTGAAGATTCATGTTCTATGTCTTCAGATTACAAATTGTTGGATGAATATGCTGGCAAAGTAGCAGAGGAAGTAACTGTTACAACCAAGGCATCGGAGGGTCATAGTTTTGATGTCAATGTAAATCCTCCAGAGATGTATTTCAGTTCTTACTCTGCTGTGGACAATTCAATCCCAAAGGAGCTTCATGTTGATTTGGAGGATCATGAAGAAATTGAGCCTTGCGGGGCCAATCAGTTTGAAAATCAGCTTGCTACTTATTACTCCGATGGCTTATCATTAGATTGGGAACACGTGGAGAAGAGGAGCTTGTAAGGGCTGATTTTGAAAGCCCTTAAGAACATGGATTAAATGACTCAATGAATGTTTATGGGTCAGACTTTTTTTTTTATTAGTTATTGCCTTTATCAGACATAAATATTGCAGAACTTTGTCTTGCTTAAGTTTCTGACTCATTTGTATATAGGTATTTCTGTTTTTATGTCTCTACTCTCTTGACTTATATTCTGTGTGGTTGATAGATAAATACACAAGGTTAAGTCACCGAATTACCTGGATGAAACCATTCATCTCGTTACTATCAATCATTGGTTGAATGGAAAAACAATAATTAATCTCTGAATGGAGTTGGTTATATAGATCAGCAAAGTTATAGTGTTCTGTCATAACTTATTTAATGATTTAAAATATATTTCAATTTGACACTTACATAATTCACGCTTGATCATATTGTGATCAGTATATTTTAATTTAAATCTGTCTCTGTATGCTAATAATGGAACCAGATATGTAATATCAGAAACACATTATGTTTATGCTTTAGGTACATAGCGTGTTCTTGGTGCAACAAATCTTATTTGAGATTTAGGATGCACATATTTGGTCCAAGATTTGTTTTAAGGCAATCTATGTGCTAATTATTGTTTAACAATAATCACATTTTCAAACAGTTATTCAGATAGAGTTGTTAATAATATATTTGGTGGAATTATATGAAGCATATTAGACATAAACTTTTGGGGGAAATGATTCATGACATGATATCATAATTTCTATGACCAATGAATTCAGAGTTCAATCCTTAAACTATTAGATTAAAACACATGAATGGTTTAATATTTAACTGAAAAAAATGCAGTATCTTTTCAAGAGAGAGCCTATCCAATAAGCCTAATCCAAAAGAATGAATGAAGCAGCATGGCATGTAAATGACATTCCAAACAACGACAGTTCTTTAAGGTTTAGGTTTTTTCTCTATTTAATACTTAACATCATTCACTCCGTCACGATCTATATAATACCACACCTAATCCAACTAAGAAAACACTAATTAATTAATTAATGAGTGGTTTTGAAACATAAAACAAGTCTCAAAAATATGACTTTACCTTCAATTTATCTGAGATATCAAATAAATACTCACACCGAAAATCTAATGAAGTTGCTGTAACAACTAACCAGTGTAGACCCTTCACGTACATTATTATCTAACACAGTTTTTTCCGTCTTATTATATTCACTAATGTATTGATCTTTTAACAACTATTTTGGATTTTCGTGTACCTCAAGTCAACTAAAATCAAATTTAACCACGTTTTGCTCAACCTATCACAGCATGAAATCTTAAGAAAATGGCTTAATTTATCATAAGTAAGCAAAGTAACACTAGTGTGCACTGCAACAATAGTGCTATCTAACTTGTTATGCTTGTCTTTTCTATAATGAAATTCCAACTCCAACCTAATGCCTTATCACAGTAATATTCTTAGTTACTGCCTTTATTTGTATAAATAGGCTATATAGTTATGTCATAATCTTACTTATAATTAAGTGAGATGGTCTTGGAGAGAAATATGAGTCCAAAAAAAATGAAATGTGGGATTATAGTTTTGGTTATATACTTGTTGAGCCAAAATGGTCATTGCCAGCTGCAGGTTGGGTTTTACAGCTATTCATGTGGCATGGCTGAGTTCATTGTAAAAGATGAGGTCAGAAAAGCTTTTTATAGAGATCCTGGGATTGCTGCTGGGCTTGTTAGAATGCATTTTCATGATTGCTTCATTAGGGTAAGTATATATGTCCATCGCGTTTAATTTTCGGTTAAATTTCAGTTACATTCGATTCATGTAGTCAATCTCAGTTAGTAGGACGAAACTTAGTAATTGTTGCAGTTAAACCAGAAATCAGTGTTGGTATGATCCTAGGACTAGATAATCTTAATTCTTAACCATATTGTTAATTGCAGGGGTGTGATGGATCGGTGCTTCTAGATTCCACTCCCTCAAACACAGCAGAAAAGGACTCTCCAGCAAATAAACCAAGTCTAAGAGGGTATGAAGTTATTGATAATGCCAAGGCTAGACTTGAAGCAGAGTGCAAAGGAGTTGTTTCATGTGCTGACATAGTTGCATTTGCAGCAAGGGATAGCCTGGAGTTAGTAAGTTTTTCCCACTTTGCCTACTCTGTTCTTCCTCTAGAAATCCTTTTATTTACGCGAAAAAATGGACGACGACTAATAATATTCATGGCTTCCATGCATGCAGGCTGGAGGACTCGGCTATGATGTTCCGGCAGGAAGAAGAGATGGCAGAATATCATTAGCTTCAGATACAAGAACAGAGTTGCCTCCTCCAACTTTCAATGTTAAACAACTCACCCAACTCTTTGCAAAGAAAGGGTTAACACAAGAAGAAATGGTCACTCTCTCAGGTATAAGTAATAGCCTCTTCAAGATGATTATCTCTTGTATTATGGTTTTGCTTATAGCTTAATTTTGTGAATGGCATATATATATATATATATATACTTGTGCATTGCAGGCGCACACACCATTGGACGTTCTCATTGCACAGCTTTCAGCAGCAGATTATACAATTTCAGTAGCACTTCAAGTCAGGATCCGAGTTTAGATCCTTCATATGTATCATTGTTGAAGAGGAAATGTCCACAAGGCAGCACAAACCAGAACTTGGTGGTACCAATGGACCCTTCAAGCCCTAGGGTTGCAGATGTAGAGTACTATGTTAATGTCTTGGCGAACAGAGGTCTTTTCACATCTGACCAGACTCTCTTAACTAACCCTGAGACTTATAGCCAAGTGAATCAGAATGCAAGGGATCCTGATCTGTGGGCAAGCAAATTTGCAGATGCAATGGTGAAGATGGGTCAAATTAGTGTCTTAACAGGTGATGCTGGAGAGATAAGAGAGAATTGCAGGGTTGTTAATAGCTAGCAATGCAAATGGAAGTGAAAGGGTTGGATTTGCAAATTATGTGGCGTGATTTATCAGTGGTTATGACAGCTTAATTACAAAGCAAGAAACTTTGTTTTGGTTCCTTTTTTCCTTTTCAAATAATTGGCAATGTGTGTCGGTGATTAAGAAAGTCCTTTTCTTTTCTTGAAATTCACAGCTTGTCATATGGACGATTTCAATTTGTGTGATTTCAATGGTCACCAAATAAAAGGTGCATCGCAATCAACAAGCAAGCCATGATGATATTCATAAAATCTAGGGCACATAGAAGACTGATTTAGAATGAAACTTGAAAACTAAGCAACATCGCTGACCATTAAGTCATCCCACATATTATAGAGACGAAACAAAATTATGATCTTAAACCAAATATATGAAAAAGGTTCGACTGGAGTAACTTAAAGGATGGCACTTGCTCCAAAATCATCCAGAAAGGAAAAATCAAATAGAAATAGAACATAAAAGCCTAATTAAGTAGTGAGCTCCATGATAGCACCAACAATGTCCCCATTGTTGGTCTGGAGAGCCTTGACCGCCTTGCTTCTTGACACTCCTGCCTGAGTCATGACCAAATCGATGTCATGTGGCTCGACTCCGGTTTCATCAACCTCCTCCTCTTCTTCTTCAGGCTGTGCTCCAGCAGCTGCAGCGCCTTGATCCTGTTTTGCCATTGCAGATGCCACATCTTGAACCCTGAACTGCTGAGCAGCTTGGTTCTGCAACTGAGAGCTCAGGTCCTCTATCTTGGCTTCACCAAATATGACATAGGTTTCAGAGTTGGGACTCTTGAAGACATCAGGTTTTGAGATGAAAAACAGAATCTGGAGCATCAAGTAATTATTTGGTTAGAAGCCATCCCAACTTCCAAAGATACACAACATAACAGTTAACAGAACAATATATATGATGAATTACATTTTTTGTTCTCTTGATTGTGACCCGGCTGACACCAGTTACAGGTTTCAGGCCGAGCTTCAACATTGCCTTTCGGCTCTTCTTCTCACTTCGGCTCTGCTTTGATCCCTCAGAAGCACCTGCATCTCACAGCCCAATTAAAATAAATCAACAGATAATAAAGGGAAAGGCTAACACAAGGGCTTGGATGTATATGATGCTGAATTGAAGCCATGTAAATAAGGAGCACATACACACTGTAATCTCTATATAAAGTAAATAATACCAATATTTCTAACACGCACCAAACACTGTCATATTATTACTACTATATGTTACAAAGCATTCACATTTAATGAATATTTAATAGTAATTTAAACCTCAGCAAGAACCTAAGCTCATACCCGCTCAGAAAACTTAAGCATAGAAACGGCAAAACATAGAGTAACAACAAATCAAAATAGTTATCCGGGTTCCTTTTGAATTCTTCTAGTTTCCTAGTATAGTAAAATATACAGGCGCCTTGTTGTATAATCAGACAATCACAGTGAGCACAAAGCGAAGAACAAATAGCGAAACTAATTTTTCAGATTATTCAAAAATAATAAATAATAAAGAATTATATCCAAACCCTAGAGGAATTAAAGAAAAAGAAAGAAAGAAAGCACAAGTGAAAGATGAGATGAAAATAAAAAAGAAATCCAAGAAGAGGTGTTATTATGTACCTTGAGCACCGTCTTCCTTGTCATCATCATCTTCATCGTCGTCGTCGTCATCTTCATCATCGTCATCTCTGTCATCCTCCTTCACGTCTTCGACAATAGGAGCATCGTCTTCCTGAGAAAAACCAAGAAATAGATCAAGAAGTAAAATCAGAGACCACATGAAATGAAACAAAATAGAAACAAAAAAAGAATCGATAGAAATGGAAAGGGGAGGGGAGCTGACCTGAGGCTGAGGTTTCTTGATGTCCTCAACAAGAGGGACAGGTAGGTCGGCGGCGGCGTCGGGGGCGGCGGCATCAACAACGGGACCTGGAGACATGGCTGCTGCTGATTCACTCGGCGGAGGAGCTCAACACCAAATACTAAACTCGGCAGAGTGAGTGAGTGAGTGAGAAGATAAAATGGATAGACAGAGAAGAGAAAGAGATAATAGGTAGGTAGGGATAGCCTCTTTCTCTCCTCATTCCTTCATTTCAAGGGTTTCCCATATTTCTTGGGCCTTGCCTTCTTTGGGCCCAGTTAACACTTTTTCTCTATACTCTATTTTTCAGATAAAAAATCTGACCCAGACAAAAAAAAATACGGGGGAAAAACGAAGCTTTTGTGCCTCCTGACAAAATATAAAGCTTTTGTACCTTCGACCAAAAATATAAAACAGCTTTTTGTACCAAAACTAACGAAGCAATTTCTTTTATTCTAACCGAAAAAAAATGATATTATTTCTTCAACTGATAAAAAAAATAGTAAAATAATTTAAGTCGTAATCTTCTTGATTGAACTTGGTGAAACTATTGTAATATTGGAGAAGCTAGTCTTACTTGAATAAATAAAAGAGAGTCAAGGTAATAAATCGCTAAAGAATAGCCAGACTACCCCGAATTATCATGACTTATAAGGCGCCCAAAAACATAGATCATTGATAGAAGGGTGATGGAAATTAAATACTCATAAAATTGTGAAAGAAAATTAAAAAGAAAAAGAAAAAAGTTAAAAATAATATGACATCTTATCGTCCAAGAAATTTGAGTAAAGCACCAAAATTAAGGAAAAGCCAACCATTTAGACGGTTGATATGTGGGGATTTGGCTTGACTACAGTTAACTTGGAGAAGGCGCTAGTTCCAAAATCCAAAAACTGGGAGCATGAAGCCCTTATTCTTAAGTTGTGAGCTCCATGATGGCACCAACAATGTCCCCACCGTTACTCTGGAGAGCCTTGACGGCCTTGCTTCTTGACACTCCAGCCTGTGTCATGACCAGATCAATGTCATGGGGCTCCACTCCGGTCTCATCGACCTCCTCCTCCTCCTCTTCCTCGGCCTGTGCTCCTGAAGCTGCAGTAGCTTGATCTGGTTTCGCCATTACAGATCCCATCTCTGGCAGCCTGAGCTGCTGAACAGCTTGGTTCTGCAACTGGGAGCTCAGGTCCTCTATCTTCGCTTCCCCGAATATGACATAGGTCTCTGAATTTGGACTCTTGAAGACATCAGGTTTTGAGATGAAGAAAAGAATCTGAAGAATAAGAATAATTTGGTTAGAAGCTGTCCATTTCCCAGTCCCAGATACTCGGACAGAACAGACCAATACATGTAAATCGACTCACATTTTTTGTTCTCTTGATTGTGACCCGGCTAACACCAGTTACAGGCTTCAGTCCGAGCTTCAACATTGCTTTTCGACTCTTCTTCTCACTTCGGCTCTGCTTTGAACCCTCACCAGAACCTGCATCTCAAAGTCCAATAAAACAGATCAACATATAATACAGAGAAAGGCCAACACAAGGGTGTGCATGTATATTAAGTTGATTTGAAGACATGTAATGAGGAGCACATATACATTTTATTCTCTCCATGTAAAACCAATATTGCTACCACAGACCACAGCCCACGGAACAAAGTTGTTTCATTGATAAAACAAGCAAAAATTGAATAAAGATTCAGACACTTTAAAATAAGTCCCTGCTAGAACAGTACTCAATTGTTACAATTCTCAAACACTAATCACACTTTTACATTATGTCCGAAAGTATTCACATTCAATGATTATTCTATAGTAGTTTTGTCCTCGGCGGCAACTATTAAAAGGAATGGACTGCAATTCATACTCGATGTTCTCTTAGACAAGCATTGCAGTTAATCAAGGGGCAGAGTGCGATAAGTTGTAAAAGTTATCACAAGGGTTGCTCCAACATGACAGATTAAGCAAGCATCAAACCTTATTTATCAGATTGTTCAAAGAGAAATAACTAGGATAATTATATTTATATCTAAACCCTAGATACAAAAGGGGGCGGGAGGGACAGAGCGAAAGGATATGGAATCGGAATAATCATAAGATGACTACGTTAACAATTGTGATCAAAAAACAAAAGATTATGTCATTAGAATAATAGCGCAAATGAATTCTAGCCTCTTTAGGTCAGAAATCGAATTAAAGGAAAGAGAATATGGTGAAAATGAAACTGGAAAAGAAGAATAACCTTGAGCGCCGTCTTCCTTGTCATCATCCTCGTCGTCGTCGTCATCTTCATCATCATCGGCGTCATCTCTGTCATCTTCCTTCACGTCCTCAACAATAGGAGCATCGTCTTCCTAAGGAAAACAAGAAAAAGATCACAGAAGCAAATGAGACACAAATCGAGACAAATTAGGAAATAATCAAATCGAAGGAGGTGACAGGGGACAAACAAAAAAGGGATGGAATAAGGAGGGAACCTGGGGCTGAGGTTTCTTCTTGGTGGCTGTGTCGTCGACGAAAGAGACTTGTGGTTCGGCGGCGGCGTCGATAACGGGACCTGGAGACATGGCTTTGTTTTTTTTTCTTCACTCGGCGGAGGAGCTAATCACACAACACACTCTGCTGAGTGGAATGAACTGAAAATAATGGATAGGGGTAAGATAGGGATAATTTTTCATTCTTCCTCTACAACTGTCAAGGGTTTCCGAAATGTATTGGGCCATGCCATATTTGGGCCCAACTTATCATCTCTTCTAGCCTGCTCAGTGGTTGGGCTTTCTGTTTTCGTTGCTTTCGGACCCAAAATAAAAGAATTTCAACGAACAACAAAAATAGAAAATAATTACCTGACCAAAAACTATTAATTAATTTCTCTTTTGAAAAAATATTTTAGTTCAATACTTCAATATCCTGAGTTAAATGCCAAGTGCCAACTCTTTAACACATTTTTGTGATTTCTCGTCAGTCAATGGAAGGGGTTGTTTTATTATAACTTGAACAACTAATCTAAGGCAATATAAAATACTATTAATCATATTACATTATATAAAGATGAACCAATTTTAAATTGAAAAATAGTTTATTTGAAAGTATTGGAAAAGATAAGATATAGATCATAATGGATACAAAAGTAGAATAAATATGATTGCATATTAACTTTAAGTTCTTTAGCTCTTGTGTTTAATTAAGCTGAGAGTGATATATAAACTTAATGAACCAAGAGAAAATGATATTTATGCAGTAATTCGGATCTCAACAAAAGTTGAATCTAGATCATATATACGCCCAAACCTCATCATATAAAAAGCCCCCTTTTTGGTTTCATATAATAAAACTATATGCAGGCAATCAAATTGAATGATTAGGTTACCGTACCAACCATATCTAGTTTATATGCTTCTTCATAAAAGCTCCTATGAACAAACAAATGCAGAAGCAAAATTAGGAAACCTCATTGAATCAACAGCCATGTTGATAAGAACTAGAATTCGTATATATAACACAAAATGAAAAGGTCGTGAATGAATAGGGTTTGTTTCCGTGAGTGCTGAGATTAAGAAATGGAGTGATGGATGGTAAATGATGAATAGGAGGATGAGACTCCTCAGCATAGCAATTAGCAACTCATTCTGCCTTATGGGTCTTTAAGCTTTATTGGGCTGTATGTATATTTGGGTCCAGTATGAGGCCAACCACTTCCTACTCCTCTCCGAACTCTAAGCCAGATATACTCAAAAAAAATAAAGGAATATCATATGATTTTGAAATCAACCAATTGGTCATGTTGAAAACCAACACATTCATTAAGCCCATTAAAATGTTATTGGGTCATTTGCAAAATTGTTATTCCCCAAAAATTTTCCTAGTATTTTAGGCTAAAGAAAGAAGGAGACGGAACAAGGTTTAATCGAATGAATTTAAATCTTGGAAAGATAAAATTCATTGATAGATATATTTTTTGGTTGCCCACGGTGTCCGGAGCTTCGCTCCGACTAATCCGTCGCCCCGAGTCGCGTACCTGGGAATGGCAGGTGAGGCTCCCAAGAAGAATTTTTTCCATCCACAAGGCTCGAACCCGAGACCTTGCTTAAGAAACAATAAGTCGCTTACCACTTGTGTCAATCCTTGTTGGTACATTTATAGATATATAAACTACGAACAAGAAAGGGAATATAAGTTTGGAAGACCCGTAAACTTATAGTCTTATGATTTTGGATTTAAATATAGTTTTTTGTTAATATGTGGTTCTCTCACTTAACTCATTGATTTGATTTTCCAGTTTTAACATACACAAATGCTTGGGGCACAACAAAAAATCAGCCAAAACAGCTAACAAAGTCCATTTAACATTTTAGGACCCAAATAACACTTTTAGTCATGTATTTATTTTTAATGGGCTAGGTGATTGTGGCCCAAATCCCTATTTATTGGCTGTTTTGACTGATTTTTTTGTTGTACCTCTAGCGATGCTCTTTTTAACATATGTCGAGCTCTCCCGACCCTAACAATATTCTTGTGAAAACAGCAGCAGCAACAACAAACACACAATCATAAAGATCTCAAGTAAACATCCAAATCCAATGCTGTTAAACCAAGTTCCAAACACAAGATATATATCCAAACAAAACAAAGGAGAATATATAAGCATCACAGATGGGTGTTCATTTTATTTCAAATAACATATTCCAGAGGTGCAGCTATATATGATGAAATTTCAAACAAGTTAATTCTTCTTCTTCTTGTTCTTCTTGTTCCTCTTGTTCTCCATGACCTTCCTCTTTAGTTCCCTTTGGTTCTTCCAGTGACCAAACTCCCCCGCATCGCAATGCCTATTACGTTCATTGGTCCAGAATGAACAAGGTGCAGCCGAATCACAAACAAAACAGTAGCACTGCATTTTTCACAAAGTTAACTTACATTACTGTCACTATATATGTAATGTAAAGTATGGTATACGTAAAATTCACAAAAAAAATTCTAACATAATAATAATAATAATAATAATAATAGGAGTGCAGGTTGAGAAATCAAGTTCCAATTACCAGTTCACAATGTTGCTCATGAGGTGTGGTCTTGAATGGAAACTTGATACAGTGATGCCTTGAATGCGGGTAGGATTTGCGAGCCACCTGTTTGATATATTGTCAGAAACAGGACACTCACCATTTTTTCCACAATCCAAACATACATATATACATTTTGCAAATAGTATATTACTAAGGAGGCTATGGGATTTTGCTATATATATGTTAGTGTAAAATATGCAGTAAAACTAAACTAAGAATATATATATATACAAAAGTACGTAATTAGGCAAATGGTTGAAATTAGTCAACATATATCCAGCTAAATGACCCCTGTTCTATGTCTTGATGAACAAACACATTTATATATATCTGAATTTTCTTACAATGAAGGGACCATAAATATTTTCAAATAATAACAGATTGATCTGTATCATTGAGAATGAATTCATGCTTTTTTCTTCTCTGTTCCAAACTATCCGAGCAATATAATTATTTAACATTCTCCTATTCAATCTCAACCCATTCCATCACTTTACACCAAGCCAAACATAATCAAAATGAAATTGAAAGGTTGGTTTCAGTTTAATTTTCACATTCTACTTTCACGTTAACTGTTTCCTGCTTTCAGAAAATCACAAAAAAAATAGTAAAAAAATATTGAAAAAGATAAAATCTGTTGTTGTTTTTTTTTTACCGTTGAAAAAACAAATATAATAAAAAAGATATATAGAAGACAATTCGTTGGTTACATTGTTTGTACCTCTCTCATCTCTGTAGTAACACTGAGATCAAAATCATGAGGAGCAGGGCCATTCAAGTCCGGGAGCAGTGGCCACCTTAGCACAGGCGGAGGAGGAGCAGGAACAGCCTCCTCAGGGATGAAGCTGCTATCTCCAGTTTCCTCAGAGCGTGTCATGTCACTGATGACCACATTCTGAGAGGCAACAACCCTCTCAGTGCTACCACCACCACCGTCACCATCGTTTGCTCCTTCCACAAGGAGGGGAGGAGCAGGGGATTGCAGTGGTGATGGTGGGACAGAAGTCCTTCTCTTGCATGTGGTTTTCTCGTCGCTGGCCATATTGTGTGGCGATGTTTTGCCACTCACAAATCACAATTTTACTGAGCAAGTCGTCACTGTTACATTCAATTCAATTCTTTTGGTGTTGAGTGAGTAACTGAGTGGAGTGGAACTAGTGCTCTCTCTCTATATGTATACACACAATAGGACCTTAATTTGTGTAATTATTAGATATTATTATTTGAAAATTATTCTTAGTCAAAATGAATTGTAATTACCATGCCATATATGGTTTTCTAATAGAGAAAAAGTTTTTGAATTGCAAATTATTAATTCCCATATTCTCATAGAGAGCCTTTTTATATATTTTAATTCAAATTTTGAATTTGTGATTAATTTCTAAATATGTGAAAGATATTTGACATGAGTATGAAAAACTATTTACCGTTATAAAAAATATAACTTTAATTGATAAGGATTTTTCTAAAATAGTGTATTATTGAATATTATTGATTCAATATTTTTATTCATATTTCAAATGTGTTGACTACTTTTGACTATGAAATTATATCATATTATTATTAATAAAAAAAAATAGTACTCACATTCTCTATCTTCAGTCACTGCAATACACAATTATAACTCTTTGTTGAAACTCGTTGACTGTTCTCTTTCTTCATTGATATGAGATATTCCAATTAGTAACGTAGGGCAAAGATTTTTTTAACAGTGTCAAGGTTATCTGAACCTACGTGTTAAAAATGGCTGCCTTTGGTTTTAAAAAATATTTTTTAGTTTTTTTTTTTATGTTAAGCAAAATATTACTGTATAACAAAACGTTGTACAATAACAATTTTTATTATTGAATCGTAATAATTTGGATAGAAGAACACATATTACAATTCAACAATAAAAATATGTTTTTATAAATATTGTAAATTTTTTATTGTGCACGTAATATTTATTTTTATTTAATATTTCTTTCAAGATTCCTTTTACTCTTATACTAGCATCATTTTTTTTTTGTAATTTACACAAGCGTCATTTAACAATATCTACTGTAAATTATTCTTATTTAAAATTGTAATTGAATGAAATCTTCTAATGGGAATACTTATAGATATATATGTTATTGCCCACAAAATTTGACGAATGAATGATGTAGCATCACTTGATTCACACATTTACTCACTTGATAAATCCCACTATGAACATCTAATAATAACCAATTATATGTTCCAATTCATCAAAATTTGCGCATTTGTTTTCATATTTTATACTATAGAAGACGGCTATCTTAAGGGATGAACAAGGAAAATTAATTATGATTAATATTACGATATTATTTTGGCAAATTTATTGCTAAAATTTGTATTGCTAAATTCGAGATTTATAATTGTATGGCAAAATCCTAACTCCATTATTGATACAAATGAATTTATTTACCTAAACCCAAATTAAAAAAAAAATGAATCTATGAATCCAGAAATAAGAACAGATTTATTTTTTCAATATAAATTTGGGTTGGGACCCAAGACCCCTAAAAAGAATAGTACACATTGATAAAAAAAAAGATATAGCTTAAATAATTTCTTAATTTTGATTATACCAAACGCTGCCAAGGAGTTTCAAACTTAATCATCAAAAAGTTAATTAACAAGTCATACATCTTCATCCATCCACAATGATCATAGTATCATCGGATTCACCCCAAAATTAACAGCCATGGCCACAACATATCCTTCACGAATTTAACCCTACACATAAGAACATATAGATACAATAAAAAATCAGTCAAAACAGTTAACAAATAGTAATTTGGGTCACAATCATCCAGCCTATTAAAAATATACTCATAATTAAAATACTATTTTGGTGATAAAATATTAAATGGGCTTTGTTGACTGTTTTAGCTGAAAAAGTGTTGTTACCGGAGCATTTGTGACCCACAATATACAAAAAAATATAAGAAAAAAAAAAAACAAAATTCCAACATGATTTTGTACTTGCCATTGACAGCAACTTGAAAAGGCAAAAAAGATATAGAGAAAAAGTTCATTCTAATATTTGACCATCGCCTTCCTCAGGTACTTCCAATGATCAGCTCCATCAGCATCACAGTGTCTGGTCGTGGAGGTCCAATACTTACAAGGAGCAGCTGAATCACACACATAACAGTAGCACTGCATCGCAATGAAAAACAGAGTTATTGCTGAAGAATGAGACTCAGAGACAATAAAACAAATTGAAATTAGAAAAAGCAATAACTCATTCCGATGAGTTATAGTGTTATACCATTTCACAGTAGCTCTCATGAGCTGTTGTAGTGAACCGAAATTTGAGACAAAGATGCCTAGCATGTGGATAATCTCTACAAGCTACCTATACACAGATTAATTTGTCACAAATATTCTTCAGCACAATCACAATTCACAGAACCACAAAGTTTTGATCATGATCATTTTTTTTTTTCACACCCCAACACTCCCAAATTAATACAGAATACCAAAAGATCATTTTTTTTTCTTCAATGAGAGTGGGGGTTGTACGTACCGGGCCCTTTTCGGCGACAACGGAGAGATCAACAGCGTCGAGGTTTTTCTCCAATGAAATCGTAGAGAGCTCAAGGGATTCTGATGGATCAAAATCTAGGATGAAGCAGTCCTCTGTTTCCTCGAAACGCTTTATGTCCTCTTTGATTTTTAGAACAGATATGGCTCTTACTGGCGATTCTTCTTCTTCTTCTTCTTCTTCTTCATCATCTTCTTCTTCTTTTGGTGAAGAAAGGGGTAAACTTTTGTTATAGCTCCCTTTTCCCATTTCTTTCGTTGTGCTTTTCTTCTACCTGTTTAGCTGCCCGGGAAAATGAACCTGACAAATTCCTAATGCTGCGTTAAGAAATTTTCGAAATTCGAGAGTCGTTCTGGTTTCCCTGCCGAATACGACGTCGCCGCAAGCATTGTAGGTATCCTGTGCCTGCTCAGAAGCTATTGAGCTTTCGGCATATTAGCCCAAAATTAAAACTTTAAATTAGCTTTTTATTCGGCCCAATAATGTTGGTGCAATAAAAAAGAAACAACAACATGGACAATAAGTTGTAAGAACTGAACTTTGACAAACCAAAACTGACAAAAAAACTAGTAAGATGGGTTAAAGTAGTTCAATGTTTTTTTTTTCTTCACAAAATTTATTACTAGAAATACTATATTGTGAAATCAAATAATCAATGCAATTTACATGGTTTTTAAGTTTATTATTGAGAGTACGAGTTGCTTATAATTACCAATTCAATTATTGTTGGTAGAGCTTTATTAAAGTGTTATCAATAATGCTAAGTGAACCATGAAAAATCAGCCCATACAGTCAATGGGCCTATTTTGGCATTGATTTTGGCCCAAATAATCATGAGATTGTAAAGGGCTAAGTAATTATGGCCAAAAATCTCATTTATTGGCTGGTTGGGCTGGTTTTGTATGGTTCATTTAGCATCACTCAAGTATTAATAGATCTATTTCAAGAAAATGAAGCAACTTTGATTGAAAATCCCACCAGACTTGATTATACTCCCTTTTTTTAACTTCTTCTTGCAATCCCTCTGCTTTCATAATTTCATATACACAACGTAAGTGATGTCAACCATGAAAAAGAAACCCAAAGTTGGTGGGAAGTTGGTGAAGGGATCTATTATTTATTTATTTGGACATTGGAGTGTGGGGGAAAAACTACATTATCACTTGAATCATATTTTGTACACTGCTCTTTCATAAGCATGTGAGGGGATGATTCATAGACTTGTATTCTTCTGCATTTCAGTTTACATCATTTTTTTGAAAATTAGGTGAGATGTTATGCATCATGATGTATGAAATGCTACCATAATCCAATTAGGATCAAGTACGTACTTCTTATTCTTATAGTGACTATAATTAATTTTAAAATAGCTAATGAAATTTGTGTTGTCTAATTATCATTATCGTTTTATTTACTACAATTGTATGACTTAGGTTTGAATTCAAAATTAATTATATCCTTCCGAAAAAGAATCTGGTATTGGTTAATAGAACTGTTTTTCTTCCGGTAATCATATACATATGCAATTATATATTTCTTACACCTGATAGCAAAGTTTCTCATTTGTCCCTTTTATTGTCCATTTGATAAACCAAGTCATGGCCCCAATTTGAGGCATTCAATCTTCTCATAATATTAATTAGGTAAATTGAGTAAATCTCAAGAAATTAGCATGCAAATCATAACTACTATAATTGTTGTTTGAGATTGAAGTAACACCAAATGTAATAGTAATAATATTTATCGTAAAACAGAATTACGTCCAATTGGTATCCAAAATGTGATGTACATAAGATGTAACTGTGCTATACGTACATGTGATATACATATAACACACATTAAGTCTTATTATATAGCACACATTGGATATTAATTGAATGTATTTCTGTTGTACTAGAAGTATTAATGAATGTAACGGTATAAGATTTGGACGCTCATCCTAATAAGTGAGGAGGTTTTGTAAACTTCTGACAAAAAAATTTTCTTGAGCAAGAAAATAAACTACTACTGTCGGTTCAGTCGATTTTTTATTCTCTTGAATATGCAATTTCCATTAATTACTTATGATCCACGTTGCTCCAATGGCATGCAGAGTTCATCTGTCAAAGTCATGAACAATAATAATAGTAATAATTTTTATGAATAATATTAAATAAGAATATATACAACTTTTCTAAGTAGAGCAGGTTGAAGTAGCAACAAATGTTGACTGTCCATCAAGCTATTTAGAACTCAGATAGTGACACATTAGGTAATAAGGGGTAATGCCCTTGATGCCTCTGTAGTTTTAGTACCAATATGTATGACATACATATATTAATTTCATGTAGAACAAGCATTATTGGTTTTATTACTCCATACATATGCACAATACATTATTGTTGTAATCGTACCAATCACCAAATTATATCAGTTGTACTTGTTGAAGATTATGAAAAAAGCCACACTAGTCCGTTTTGACAGCACAGTCCCCACCAAAAAATGTCAAAACTGAATTAAACTTGAGAGGATGCCTTAAAAATTGTCAACATCTTTATAGGTTGGAAAATGAGATATACTAATCTCTATTTGGTCCTTTTCACTCAATATTCAACACCAGTATTTGGCCACTACCATACATATACATATACATATACGTATCCATTTCCTCTCAGTGGGGCCCTACGTGGTAGTTGAAGTGGGGCATGGGTGCAAGGTGTATGACAAATTGCCCACAAAACCATTTCTTTCTCTGCATATATAGTCAGTCACAGAGCACTCTTGCATCCACACCAAAAGCACTTGTTCTAATTAATCTCAATCCATAACACTACACATAAACACTCTCTCTGTGTCTGAGTCCTAAACTCAAACTCAAACTCAGCCATGGGTTCAACCGGAGAGACACAGATAACACCAACCCATGTATCTGATGAAGAGGCAAACCTGTTTGCTATGCAACTAGCAAGTGCCTCTGTTCTCCCAATGGTCCTGAAATCAGCAATTGAGTTGGATCTGTTGGAAATCATTGCAAAAGCTGGCTCTGGAGCTCAGCTTTCTCCCTCTGATATTGCCTCTCAGCTCCCAACAACCAACCCTGATGCACCTGTTATGTTGGACCGCATGTTGAGGCTCTTGGCTTCCTACAACATCCTCACTTACTCTCTTAGAACACTTGCTGATGGCAAAGTTGAGAGGCTCTATGGTTTGGCACCAGTTGCTAAGTACTTGGTCAAGAATGAAGATGGTGTCTCTATCTCTGCTCTCAACCTCATGAATCAGGACAAAGTCCTCATGGAAAGCTGGTATATATATCATTTCACTACTTATCCTTTCTTCTTTCTCCTCTTAAATTACCCTTCTGTTTCTTCTAGGTACTTCTTCTCTATATACCACTTGGCACTTGTTTGATCACATCTGGAAGCACTTTTTATATCTAATACGCATTTTCTTCATGTAAAATGTCTTAGAATATAGATAGGAGATTGAGGACAATAAAGATCAAATTCTAAAATTTTAGGTTACATTCTGAAACCATGTCATAAAAAAAAATAGAGTAATGCTTGTTGAATGTTAAAAATACATTCATCAAATATCTAACGTGTGCTATATATATATCATACGTAATGTGTGCAATAAGTATTAACACATTACATATAGAACACATTACGTATGACATATAGCACATGTTCAATACTCGTTGGATAGATGTATTTCAATGTACAACAGATATTGAGGTGTAAGTGACAATTTTAACCGCTGAACAGAGAGAGGACTAATTAACAGAACGATTCTCATCAAAAGTCAAAACCTCTAATTATGTTTATCAAGAAACGACAATGCCCACTATTTGTGGTCACTGCTTCACCTACCACAGAGTGTGAAGTGTGAACCAATCTTTTCTTTAACAAATTTTAGAACAACACGACTCTTTCTTTAATTTCAAGACAACACTACTTTCTCTAATCTGAATAGCACAGGACAGTTCACCTAAAATGGACCACTTTCGTGCTGTACAGGAATTTCAATTATTCTCCTTCTATTTTTATGATTAGAACAAACCAAGATAATTTTCATTTTCATTACCAGGGTTATGTTAATTAATGATGAAAATGACCCATGCACTGTAATTATGTAGTTTGTTGGCTAAATCATATTCAAGACATACTGCATTAAATATTCTGTACAATTTGTAATTAGAAAATCTTCACTTTGAAGATTTGAGTGCATAGACTCTAAAGATAGTAAGATCATTTTTTTTATTGAAAGTGGCACAGTTTGTAATTTATCGGAATTACTCTACCTCTAATATTAATAGTTTAGATATGCCAATTTGGCTCAAAACTACTTTTTAAAGCTCAAGATTCTTTATAAATATGTTCAATAAATTTGAGAGTGGCATCACCACAAAGTACAGATACAGCTGTTTCAGTTGAATTAATGGAATCTATTGATTGTGACCTATTTCTTTTTTGCCACACAAATTAGGAAAAAAATGAGAAACTAGATTTATTATTTAAGATTTTGGAACAAGGTTAAATCTTAGATAATTGAATTATATCATATAGTAAACAGTGAATAGGAGTTGACAAGATTGTGTTGTTGTAGGTACTACTTGAAAGATGCAGTCCTTGAAGGTGGCATTCCATTCAACAAAGCATATGGAATGACAGCATTTGAGTACCATGGCACAGATCCTAGGTTCAACAAGGTATTCAACAAGGGAATGCATGACCACTCAACCATCACAATGAAGAAACTTCTTGAGACCTACAAAGGCTTTGAAGGCCTTAAATCTCTGGTAGATGTTGGTGGTGGCACTGGAGCTGTAGTGAACATGATTGTGTCAAAATATCCCACTATTAAGGGCATTAATTTTGATTTGCCCCATGTTATTGAAGATGCTCCATCTTATCCAGGTACTGTGAAAATCTCATAAGGTGAATTTTTACCTAGCATTGTCATTTGCAGTTAGAGGGTGGGCCTTGACGCAACGGTAAAGTTGATGTCGAGGATAAGGCTGCGTACATCTACCTTCCCCAGACCCCACTTGGTGGGAGCCTCGTGCATTGGGCCGCCCTTTATTGTCATTTGCAGTTAGTGCTATATAGGTTGAATTTTTTTAGATTAATTGCTTGTCATTTGTGGAGACATGAACATTAACTAATAATGATACTTTTGTATAGGAGTGGAGCATGTTGGTGGAGACATGTTTGTCAGTGTTCCAAAAGCTGATGCTATTTTTATGAAGGTGAATTTTTTTATATCTTACCCAACTACTCTTGATTGGCATTATCCCATTATTTTACATTTTTTGGCTCACTCATTGATGAGTATGACTCTGATTGGAGATTAGAAGAATCAAGTTTTCGGATTTGCCTTTTGGATACCTCAAATCATGTTGAAATTGCTTGTGTTAATGAAGTTCATGTCATTTATGGATGCAGTGGATTTGTCATGACTGGAGTGATGAGCACTGCTTGAAGTTCTTGAAGAACTGCTACGATGCGCTTCCCGAAAACGGCAAGGTGATCGTGGCCGAATGCATTCTTCCTGAGGCTCCAGATTCAAGCTTGGCCACAAAGGGTGTAGTCCACATTGATGTGATCATGTTGGCTCACAACCCAGGTGGAAAAGAGAGGACAGCCAAAGAGTTTGAGGCCCTGGCCAAGGGTGCAGGGTTCAAAGGATTCAGAGTCTTGTGTGACGCTTTCAATACCTATGTCATGGAATTCCTCAAGAACGCATAAGTTGTTTGACATGGAATCATATCTGCAATATTTGAGTTTTTGAGATTGTGGTATTGTGATGCTTCTTACCAAGCTTTCCCGGAAAAAAAGAAATATGTTATTTTCTCTTGAATACACTAGGAAAAAAAGTCATGAACAAGTTAATCGTGCTCTGCATATATAAAATAAAAAGCTATTATATATTGTTGATTAAAGTTCTGTGTTTTTCTCTTTACTCCCAACAAAATTTAGCAGTCTGAGTAATATAGCAATCTGAGGAAAAACCATGAGGTCCGAAACAAAAGAGTTACAAAATGACTAAAATGATTCTTAGAACAACAATGCTAACAAATTGTGAATGTTAAACATATGAATTTCAGTACATTATTTTCTTCCTACAACATGGAGCATAATAAGCATTTCATCCTTTAAAACATAGCAATTCACTAAACTGACGACCATCTTCAATTTGCAACATGTAAATGCACTAAAAACAAAACAGCAAAAGCAGTGGACAATTGACAATAATACTGTGCTTCTTAGGAATTAAGAAATGATAGGAAGAAAGGAGGAACGAAATTTGACATAAATTTTTTCTTCTGTTCCATCCTCAATTACTCTTATTTTGGTTATTGCCAATGTAACCTTAAAGGGTTACTAGTTCTTGAAAAGTTCCAAACAGTGATCTTTGACCAAGTCCCTACTCCAAAAAGTCTTATAGTATTCTGCATAGGTAAATCCCCTGTATACAGCTCCATTCCCATCTTCTGTGAGGGGTTTTGCAGGGCTTATCAATGCATCATCATAAGGACAGAGAAATGAAGCCACTGAAAGCCTTGGCTTCTCACTATTCACCACAGCCCTATGCCATACACTCTTGTAAATCCCATTACTCACAGCCTGCAACCACTCACAGGTGGAAAAAACAATCAAAATGCTTGTTATCTCAAAAAAAAAAAGGCTAAATATGTCCTTAAATTACCTACTTTTATAAGTTGAGTTGCCAAGTTAGGCTAGTATATTATAAATGCATTACAAATCATGATAATTCGATCATAGAGATTTTAATACTATGTTACGAGTCATTTTTTTTTTATTAAATATGAATGATTTTATATCTAATAAGCCGTGTTACCTGCAATTGATCGCCGATGTTAATGACGAATGCACCGGGGTACGGCTTAACGGCGAGCCACTTGCCGTCTTTGAGAACTTGGAGGCCAGAAACCTGAAGGTCCTGAAGCAGAATTGTGAGTGCATTAGGGTCTGTGTGTCCTGGTAATCCATAGGTTAGTTCTGGTTCTGGGCATTGTGGGTAGTAGTTCACTGCCATGTGCTGCCCTTGTTCCCCCAACATATTGTTTATGTAGTCCTTTTCTAGGCCCAAGCTCTCTGATATTAGTTCTTGTATTCTCAGCCCCAAAGCCCGAACTTCTTTGCAGTAATTTGACACTGTTTCCCTGTAGGCCCAAACAATTTAGATTTTGTAAATTAAATCTAAACCTAAGGCCCATATTCAAACAAATCACTTCCTTTAGGCTTAAACAAGCCCAGCCCAATGAACAATTCGGAATCATAGACAGAATAAATATTTTTTCAAGTAATTCAATTTTAATAACTTATATTACTCCCACCATTCTAAAATATTAGTCTTTTAAGATTTTTATACGTAGATTAATAAATTCAATAAATATTCTTAATTTTATAAAAAGATATATTAAAATGACTAAACTACCTAAAACATTAATGAGAAAGAAAGATGACTAGTGGTCCCTTGGAGTAATATTTAAGAAAGAAAGAGAAATAATACTAGGAGTATAATCGGTATGAAAAAATTAAATTGGTATTGGAAATTGAAAACGACTATCATTGTGAATTTTTTTTTCTCCCTAAAACGACTATTATTTTGGAATGGAGGGAATAACATTTACGGGTGAAAAATACAATAATAGTCTAAGGTTTCCGTCACTTTTGCTAAATTGTCCTAACTTTTACGGGGGAGTGCAATACGCACTCAATGCATCATTGATTGAAACTATTACGGTAGAAAATAGAACTTATAGACAATATCATTGCATTCATCATTTTATTCACTATTTTCTTTCATATATATCTACATTTAATAACAAATTTTATTATATAAGTGGTACCGATTAAAGTAGTTATAATAAAAATATTTATCTCAAAAAAGATATTTTTATATTTTTTATGCAAATGGTCAATTATTAAAAATAATTTTTAAAAAAAGCTTATTATTTAAAGTATCCTAACCCTTAAGGTGTGTTTGTTTGTAAGGACATTAGGCACATAAATATTGAGACAGTGACACAATCAATTTGTCATCACTCATCCGTTTGGTAAGAGGAACACAATAAAAATTAAGAACACAGACACACTAAAGAGGCACACAAAATAATTTTTCAATATGCTTTGTATTAAAAGGCATACTGGGACACATGTTTCGAACACAGATTAAGTTTAATGAAAATTTCTTCGAATTTTATCCTTGCAAACAATTCAAAATTTGATTCATTGTCCCTCAAATTTTATTTGTACAATAACATTATATCTTGTGCATGTTATTCCAAATATAGTACGAGAACTAGATTGATGTCTTGTACATCAATGTCAAACACTTTACTAGATAGTCAAACGCAACATTAAGCCATAGCAAAAACCCATTTTATTTTTGTAACTTGATATGTTGATAAAGATCATTGACTAAGTCTAAGGGATGAGTTGTTGATGAAGATGATGATTGAAATAAAAAACAAGCAGATGAAACATTTCTCAACGCGAAATCGTGGTGGGGACAGGAATTGAATCCAATGATCTGATGAATCAAAATTGTTACGTCAACACGGAACTCAATGGTGAGGTCACCAATGACAAAAGTACTGAATGGAAAATAAATCTCAGATCAGGTACTACTAAGTCATACTCATACAATTCTCCTAATTAAATGGCAATAAAACTAAAACCTTATACTAGTACTCTATTTGAAGCAATTGTTTCGCCATAAAAATCGGTAGTTGGCGGTGGCTCAGCGCGGCGATCTAGGTGGTATGGTCCAATCTAGAATCTTGAGGACCCCATTCATTCATATGGCCACATTATTTAATTTGTTTTTAGTTTTTACCCTAGCCCTCCTTGTCACTTTTTAGGAGTACTAGTAATTTTACTCCATAATTATTTATTAAAAATAGAGTAGCATGCCTTTCAATTTATTAAAAAAAATACTATGCTACTCTGATCAGTTTGGATAAACAACTTATTTAAACTCTTATATAAAAGTAACTTTTGAGAAGTAACTTATGAATAAGTTATTTTGTATGTGAATATAAAATAATAAAATTTTTTATTTCAATTATTTTGAAAAGTGCTTCTAGAGAAGTCAAATTTTTCAAAAGCACTAAATAACTTCTGTAGAAGTCATAAATTATATCACCAAACAGGATAGAATAACTTCTGATAAGTCAGAAGTTGAAAAAAGTCATAACCTCTCTGATCCAAACTGCTTCTATATATATTGAATTTGGCTATTTCTGAAAAGTAACAATGCCTCCTTCTCCTTATATCCCATCCTAGTTCTAGCTAGGGGCCTAGGGACACAGCAAGGTTTCCATAAGAGTAAAACGGGAGTACAATGCCTCTCTCTCTCTCTTCATTAATCTTTATATTAATATTTTAATAAATTAAAATAAAATTTAAAAATAATTTTATTTATATTAAATAGTTTTATTTATTAAAATTAATAAATTAAATTATTATTTCATAAAATATTCATCATTGTACATATAGTTGTATACGTAGCATTGCTGAATAAAACATGTCACTATGCATGACTCTTTTTTGCCATGTAAACAAACACAAAAATGAGTGTATTTAAAAATGAAAAATAAACTATTCTTTTGTCTTTTTGCATACATTAAATAAAAACTGTAAGAATTTGACGGAGAATAAATTAAAGTAAACAAGAAGACAGTCAACAAAATTATATTTATTTATTTGATTTTTGCAAATAAGATCTTAAATTGGACCACATGAAGTACTTCTTAATAAAACAATGACAAATGCTAATACACTCTATTTTTTTCCTGAAAATCAAAACTTACAGTAGTCTGAATTAAATAGTGGAAGAAACTTAAAACTAAATGTGATGCTATTTAGAGAATATATATCCACACTCCTTTGTATTTGATAGTTATGATTTACTAATTAGTTGGTGCCATTGTTTTACTAGAGTCATTTAGATTGTGTTTATTTTAGAGTTAAAATGAGAAGGACTAAAATGGTGAAATTATAAAAATATTAGTAAGGGTAAGTTTGAAATACAATTTTCATTAAAATTTATGTATCAGCACATATATTTTGTGTATCTATTCAGGTGTGAATACAAAATATAAAAAATATTGTACTAATACAATATATTTTGCATATATTTACATTAAATAAAGGTATCAATTTCTATTATGTATTCTATTTTATATTTTGTACGCATTAAATAAACACTAACTTATTGTACTAGAACAGTGTCCTCACTCAATTAAAAAAGACACAAGTAACATGTCAATGTTTTTTCTATTAGGATGACAACGCAAGAGTGTTTTCATAAATATTGCATCATATCTTAGTTTTTTAACAAAAAAGAATTGCGTCATAAGTATTTATGAAATTTTTTCAAGTGTGGCAATGTGTAAGTAAGGCACCCTCGTCATCTTGTACCTCAGCACCTGTCCACTCAGACACGTATATATGGCTGAGATAAATACATTTATAGATGGGTAAGTAATGTTATTTAGAAGTCCACATATTTTTTCAGGGCATACACACATCTGCTAAATTCAACCATAAATTCATAATAATCTAAATTTATCATATATATTTAAATGTTAAAATAAGATTTTGGATTGAGAAAGGGAAGGACTTACTTGAAGGATGGTGGATTAGAGGGCCATTCTGGGACATACTTGTCCAAAGGATAACAATGGAGCCTAAGGTAGTCTCTCCAATTATGCACCGTCTCCTTTTTGACATTAAAACTTGTTGAGAGCCTCATTGTCTTTGATGGATCATCTGAGTACAATTTCATCTTCTCCTCCACCGGCATCTTGAAGAATTCATATGCCACCTCTGCCATTTCTTTCACTGCTTCCAGAGGCACCCCATGATTTATTACCTGTTTAGTTAAATGCCTTTTAATTGCTTTTCAAAGATATTAATTAAGTAACAATAATACTTGGAGCCAATGCAGTCAATGAACATATTTTGACTTTGTTTTTTGTTCAACTAATCATTAAGATGATAATGAGCTGAACAATTGTTTTTTGTCCACCGGCATCTTCTCATTGTAAATTTTACATCACTCATTAATTAATAAATGCTAGAGTGTATGATTCAAAATAAAAATAAAAATGAGGACCTGGAAAAAGCCATAGGACTTGCAGGCATCACCAATTTGTTGAACAATTTGGGATCTGAGGTGAGAGGCCAAGTCGATAATAGGGACATCTTCACAGTCAGAGACATCGGAGAGACGAGGTCGCTCAGATTCAGGTCTGATGTAACTGTGGGGCAAATTTGAGTACTGGATTCCGGAGGAAAGAACCTTTGTGTCCATTATTATTATAACTACTATTATTTAAATAAAAAGTGAGGCTAGCTAGTTTGGGAAAAGACAAACAAAAAAAGGAAAAAATAAGCAGCAACAAAGCTCCCCTGCCCTTTTCCTTTTTGGTTACTGAGGAAGGAATTGAAATAAAGAGCAGTAGCTTCGAGGAAGATGAACTCCATTTATATACAAGTGGGTCAACACTCTAAAATCTTATTTTACATTGACCCCCCACCTACATGATTCTTGTCAAATTTCTATTGGTCCCTCCTCTATTTCACATTTTTCAAATGTCGTTATTGTATAGTATATAATAAAAAATTAATCAAATCAATTAACATATTTTATATAATATTAATATACATAATTTATATTACATTCGTGATATGATTGTATAATATATAATATACACATATTATATTATATATTAAGTATTTTAATTAATTTTTTATTATATATAAAGTATTTATTTTTTGGAATAATTGTTATTTTTTGGTGGGCCAGAACAGTGATGCTTTCGTATCCTGGACTCCAAAAAAAAAACCCAAAAACTTAGCCCCTTTTAAGGGTTAGAAAGAATTAACCTGAAGTGAGTGTCTTCACACAAAAAAACACTACTATTATTGAACGCGCGGTTGATCTGGGGAATTTTTTTTTGGAAGATTCTCCTATTTTAGGACATTTATTAAATTAATAAAAAAGAAAATAATTATATTTAAAAAAAAATTGTATTTTAATATAAGAAATTTATTTTTATATTTAAAATTTTGCGTACATTTATTATTTAGAATATTTGTAAGTAGAACTCAAATTGTAATAATATTTATTTATTAATAGAAAAAATCGATAGAGACAGCATGAAAATGGTTATTAGTAATTCAATTAAAACGAGCATCACGTTTTTTTTTTTTCAATAATACTAGATGCACAATGAAAAACCAGCCAATATAGACAATAGGTCTATTTTAGCTTTGATTTGGTCCAAATAATCTTTGAAATTGTCTAAGTAGTTGTGCCCCATAATCTCATTTATTGGCTGGTTGGACTAATTTTTCATTGTGCATTTAACATTACTCTTTGTCATTCTATACGAAGAGCATCATCATCACGTCTTTTTTATTGTTGTTTACGAGCATATATAATATAACTAGCTTTTACCCGTGTGAGAAATCTATGTTTGTAAATTTCAAATAGTAATGATACCTATACATTATAAAATAAGTTATTATTAGTTATTTTATATAATAATTTAACTTTTAAAATGTTTGATTAATATATAATATTAAAATTTAGATTATAATTTTAAAAGTTAAATATTATATATAATAGTAGATAATAACTAGTTTTGTAGTGTATAAAAAAATTTCTCAATTTTAAATGAGAAAAAGAGTAAATATATATTAAAAATTAAATTGGGCCGATGGTCAAACCACACACCCATAAGTTCACAACTACAATAGAAATATATCAAACTAGTATTTATCATGTACTGCATATATATACGCAATCTGTGTCATATGTATAATAACATTACATACGACACACATCATGTATGTATATATAGTACATGTTGAATATTAATTAGATGTAGTTGTATATAAATATAATAATAAACATTAATGTTTTATTTACTTTAACCTTATTGAATCTTCTCCGTCAATTTTTTAATTTAGACATGAGTGTAATATATATGTGGGAAATATGTAATTGTCAAATCGCCCCATCTATCGCTGTATAGTTGTAATACACGGCTAGAAATGCATTGCAGAGACCTAAGCTCGGTCTCTTATCATATTGGTCATTCAAAATTTCAAATACTCGATCACTTGGCTATTATTTGTGGAGAAATGTTATTAGTGTAATATCTTTTAATTTTTAGCCACTTTCTATCGTCTCATTTTATTATTGTTAGATGAAATATACAAGTGGTATGAGTAAAAATATTGTCATATTCAATGCTGATGAATGATTGATATGAACACTTTCTTATAATAATAGTATATATATGTATGTCCGAACACAAATGCTGGGATTCCACTAAAATAGTCAACAAAACACATTTAATATTTTATGACCCAAAGCACTTTTAATTTTAAGTATATTTTTAATGGGTTAAGTGATTGTGGTCCAAATTTCAATTTGTTAACTGTTTTGATTGGTTTTTTATTGTAACTCTAACCATCCTCATGTCAGAGGGTTAGAAATACATATGCGATGCACTTATAACCAATTGTTAAAAAAAAGTACGTGGATGAATATATACTAAGAACAAGAACATGTGGACGAGATCTATTGTCACATGATATGCATGCACGCACATTCCACTTTATTATATATGATGAAAAAACATAGCCTCTATATAATCATCAAAGAATAAAAAAATAATCACGTCAAAGTCTTTGGAATTATATATATTATATAACCTGTAGGTAATGTGGGAAAAGAAAAGAAAAGTGAAAAACACTTTTGAATTATACATATAATATATCAGGTAACTAGGTAATTGGAAAAAATATTAAGTCCACACATGATGGTCTAATATCTCTATAATAACCCAAAAATAATAAATTCTTTTTCTAAATTTTAAAATCAACCATTATATATAATAATATAATTTTTTAAGATATTAATCTAATTTTTAATATTATAAATTAATCAAACATTCTAAAAGTTAAATTAATAATTTTAAAAAGAGCATTGCTAGAGGCACAATAAAAAATCAGCAAAAACAGCCAACAAATAGGAATTTGAACCACAATCACCTAGCCCATTAAAATATACTCAGATTAAAATGTTATTTGGGTCTAAGTGTTAAACAGACTTTATTGGCTGTTTTGGTTAATTTTTTGTTGTGCCCAAAGTATTTGTGTTTTAAAAAATTAAATTACTACATATGATGATGGATAATGACCATAGATAATTACTAATTTAACAGTGTACATATAGCATTACTATTATGCCGGTATCTACATATATACGTAAACACTTCTCTAGCGTCTTTCTCACAGTGCATGCACGTGCTTATTATCATCAATATGTGGTCCATAGTGCTTACTGCTTAGGTACCAAAAATGGGGATAAAAAATAAAGTTACATCAGACTATGATCTGTAGTATTATTATGCGTGTGATGTACTTGTTATGTACGCATAATTAATAATTATCTACATGATTATTAATTTCATGCCTACGACAGGACTGTCTCTTAAATTGTGAGAGTTGTGGTTGATTGCTAGTATATTTAATTTTCTGGAACACTTCATTTCTAGTGTGTAACTCGTAGAAGCTAGCAAGGGGAAGCTCTTAGTTTAAAAAAATAGAATCTAGTATATATGTTCAAGGTAAGTGATCTAACTCAATTTTGGGTTGTGCAATGACTGAATTAAGTATTGTAGTTCCTTTGTTAGTCTCATCCCATGTGCTTTGGGACGCACAAAGATATGGAGACAAGGACCCAAAGCTCGAATTACATCCCATGAGTCGAGGTCAAATTAAAACAACATTTATATTCAATATCATCGAATAAGACGATAGAGCTATATTGTTCTCACTTATGTATCTCATAATAATGAAATGAATATATAAAAAAGTATAGAATTTAGTGTTTAAATAACAATGAATTGATGTATGCGGAGTGTATGACAAGTTCAACTCAAGATAGAGAGGGGCTTGCACTAACACTATAGTAGAACGTATGGTTTGGTTGGAAGACTCAGATCACTTGAAGCGTTATAAGTTGAATGAGTCCACTCCATGTCTGATATAAGTCAATTGGTGGTGCTCATTTATTGGACGGCTTAGGAAAGGTACATTGAATACGATGGATGATGAGAAATGAACGATGAAAAATCAGTCGATGAGAAATGAACAATGAAAAACCAGTCCATACTGTCAATGGGCCTATTTTGGTTTTGACCCAAATAATCGTTGAGATTGTAATGCGCTGAATAATTATGGCCCAAAATCTCATTTATTGACTGGTTGAAATGATTTTTTATTGTTCATTTATCATCACCCTAAATATATAAAATCCAATGCGTGTGCCAAGTCTTATTTGTGGGGTACTTTTGCAGGTTTGGTTTTTTCTTATTTTCTCCGCTATCAGCCCAATACTCTCCACCAATTGGAATAGGACACCACTTGGATTGAACGGGTCTGCTCATCAGTAACAGTCACAGTATCGAAAAAATATTAGGTGCACTATTATCGAGAGATCCATTTACTATGTACTATTTATTGCATGACACATAATGTAAAATATCAACTATAGTAGGATGAGTAACAATGCTTCTTGTACATCAAAATGCTGCCACCATTAGCCATCCATAATAAATGCATAGAGCAATGCTAGAGGCACAACAAAAAAACAGCTAATAAAGCCAACAAATTGTGCACAACGTATATAACATAAATTGCACAACGAATATTACATGTTGTGCACACCATATAGTACATGATGTGCACAACATATATAATATGTTACAAAGAAAGATGATGTTGCAATATGTGATATATGTTGTGCACAATAGATGATATATGTTGTGCATATCTTGTTAGTTGTTTTGACTGATTTTTTGTTGTGCCCCAAGTATTTCCCTAAATGCATATGGTTTGTCACTAGTATTTTTATGAATCCCACCTTAAAAAGTTGTTGGTGGCTGGAAGTGGCTGAAAAATAGTGTACATGTAACATTGTTGAAGGAAGAGAGGGTTAAATTTCAAATAAAATAATAAAATAATTGATATGTCAAAATATAAGTGAGAGTAAATAAATTTCTTGCGCACTTAATAATCTCTCAACATTAACTCCATCTTTTCTCAATTTTCTACTTAGCTTGTATAATACATACCTGATAAATCAGCTAACAATAATGATATTTGGATCTTTTTATTTAATTTTTTCACTAAGCTCACAAAATCTTAGGAAAAATGAAAATGGGCCAAAACAAAAACAAACTTATTAATAGTATTGGTTGAAATATCTTTGTACATAAAGATTTATTGTTAAATTATTCAATCGAGTTAAATTTTGAAATGAGACAATTTCATTATATTAGATAATAATTAATCTCAAAGTTATGTTAATAATTAAGAGGTCACAGATTCAATAATTACTATTTTTAATTATTGAAAAAAATATTCATACTTAAACGGAATAATTCTTTAGTATCACAGGTAGTAAAGGTAACCTAAGTTAGTTATTTAAGTGCTAGTGTATCACTAATTAATAACGTTAGGGATATAGCTATGTTATGCTAAAAAGAACTAGTCTCATTAATAAGTACACAGAATTTTTGCTTTATTTTTTTTCCTCCTAAAAAAATTAGCCGACAGATCTACCTTAAATTCCACTCTTATCATTGATTTGCGATTAATGAATAAAGATAGATCATATATACACAGAGTTAAATCATCAGAACAAACAAAATTTAAGGAGATTGAAAATAGCGTCAAAAGTGTAATGACACAAGTCAAAATAATACATGTGAAATTGACTTCTTGCAGATAATACAAGCATTAGAAGAGATATGAATCCAATTAAGAATTTATTAAGATCATAACACAATTCATAATTTTTGGTTTTTGCAAAAAAAAAAATTACTCTTGAAATGTAATATAAATGTAATGATATATGCTCTAGTACTGTATAATTAACTCATCTCTCCCAAAGTTTAAATTATTAGCTAGATTAAAATTTACTTATAATTTTAGAGTATAGTTATATGTATAATGAAAAAGCAGTAAATATGTTATACACAATCAATATGTATTATGTAATGTGTAAAACATATATTACATGACGCACACAACATATATCACATATTATGCACAACATATATCACATATTGTAAAAAAATATGATGTTGTAACATATGATATATGTTGTGCACAATATGTCATGTATATTGTGCATAATATATAATATAAGTTATGCATATTACATATTATAAATTATGTAATATTTATTAACTGATTTGACTAATTTTCATTGTCCACTATGATTTTTCCGTAATTACATGATTGATAATCTTCTTATCCATTTATCAAAAAAAAAATAATAATCTTCTTATCCAATTCGTGTTATGTGGTCGGTTTAAGGCTTCTCCTATCTTCCATCTAAATTTTGACTAATGCACACAATCGAAGGTCGGCAGAAAGGAACTGCAAATCTACCACCAGAAATCTAAATTCTAAACTCATTAATTGAATTCTGATGCTTATTAAAATCCCTAAGCTTTGAGGTGATTTTGGAAATTCTACTATATATATATATATATAATATATATATATATATATATATATATATGATGCAATAGTACTACATATACATTAATATATAGATCATCAACCATCTATAAATCATATTATGCTATTTTGAGCCCACCATTTTAAATAAAAACAAAAAAACTTACACATATTTCTCAACTGCCAACTAAAATAATATCTGATAGATGCTTGATGAATAAAAATATGATGTACATCTATCATTTCTCATATACGATGAGTATCATCATGCTAAAATGCTCCTTTCACTTCATAACTATTGATCTATCCATTAGCGGTTATACGTCATGTTAAGAAAGTTGTAATGAATTGCTTGGTACGATAGAAAATTAATATGTCTGATCATAAATTAATGCTTATTGTTTATTCATTACTGTATTATTTAAGTTTTTTCTTAAGTATTGTAACTTATATGAAAATTAATACTACTGTCCAATACAGCTGTTAATTTTGGCATATTTGTAAATCGATGCATGTGATGCTTCTCAAATGTCATGATCTTACGTCATCAAATGACGGTGCCGTGACGTTTCTTATTTAACAGAAATGCCACTGGTACACCTAAAAATTATTAGAAGATATTGAGTGAAAATTTTATTTACTCTCTTAATATTTTTTTCATGACACATAATTTAAAAAGTAAATTATAATGAAGAGAGATTGTTAATTTCAAATAAGAAAATATAATAAGTGATATGTAAAAATATGAGTGGTACAAAATAAATAAATTTTTTGCTCTTAGTATACCTTATAATCTCTCCTTATACACTTTTATCAGTTTCATATAGAAATATTTAGGTGTTCCGATAATAAATAAACATTTATTCTCTGTCATTTTTCAACCACTTATTTATATATTTAAATTAATTTTCTCTCTTATCTTTTTATTTGTGCAGCTATAATTTATCCTGAATATGAAAAAAACATTTATAATTTATCCATTTACAAAATTTTCTTAAGCATTATTAAATAAAAAGTTGTGATAATTAGTATTTTAAGTACACTTTGTAAAGTAATAAAAAAGATAATATATATGCTAATAAGTATTCTAAGAGCACTTAAATTAAAATAGAGAAGAAAAAATGTATCTTAAAAATATTTTTTTTATATTTTATAGTCAATAGATCTATCTCAATATTATAAATTTTATTGAATATTTCTATATATTAGGTATGCTTAATAAGTGTTTAATAGACATTTGTTAACAAAATTATTACACAAATGTGAAGATAGAATTATTTTAAGATTATAGGATTTTGATTATTATAGTTAATAGATCTATCTCAATATTATAAATTTTATTTCATATATGATGACTATAGTAAGATTTTTTTAAATATTCTTACGTGATACTTTATTGTATAAGGTTATTGTTAAATCACTTAAAAACTACATTTAAATTCTCACCTCTATATACCATCATTATTCTTAAAATAAAAATTGGATTCCCTCCAATCTCCGTAAAAAAGCAGTAAAGGAGAGGGGGAGAAAGCCAAGAGCATGTAAATCTCCAGTACTTATGTAAAAGATTCAAATTATAAAAAATAAAAATATATATCTTTTAATAAATATCTATTCACTTTTTAAAATTTACTTTTATAAATAATGTTCTATTTGAAAATTTAATATAATATTTATTAATTTGTTCAATGTTATCCTTCCCTGTTGGAGGAGAAAGATAATACATAATAAAACAATTAAAATAAACACTAGTAGTACTGAATAGTTATTGTTAAAGACCGATATATTTTAACTATTTTCTTATTTCATTTGTACATTTAAAAGTCGATAATTATTTAATAACGGAGGAAGTAAATATCACGCTATTAAAGATATTGGTTAAATAATACTAGTGCTTTTTATTCTAATTAGCGTTCTAGATTAATCTGTTAAAATTTTCAAACCAGGTACAATATTATAAATTCTGCAACACTATCAAGTGGGAAAATTGAAAACAAAAGAAACAATGATGTTTGTTGTGCATCGAAAATACATTTAACAAGTATTCAACGTATACTATATGTTATACTTATAGGACACGTTAGATATTTGATGAATATATATATTTTTTATGTACAATAAGCATTACTGCAAAAGAAATGATAATTCTTCATATGGCATTCTAGAAGACGCGATAGATAACTCAAGATGATTCCTACGTTTAAAATGTATAATAATACTACTAGTTATTTAGTACAGTATTTTGTTTAGACCTAACTTCACTGGTTTAAAATATAGTTGACTTGGTTATTATTTATTTTCATGAATTTTGAACTTCACTCTTTAATAATTTAGCACCAATCAGTGTTACTTTATTTTTGTTAGTTTAATTGAAGATCGACAAGACTAGATTATATATTGCATGAATATATTTTTTGGATGATCCCGATTGACCTTGTAGAATGCTAGCTCCAAGTCTTCGTTTTTGTTTTTGTTTATCAGATAATTATGCTATTATTATTTATTATCATCACATCCCTGCCAATTCGGTTGAGTTATAGTAGTACTATTCAACGACATACGAAGTAAGATTCTTTTTTTCTTCGTAAATTGTGATCGCTGATTGATTAGGATATTTATTTCTTTATTGTGTATGTGTTTGGTTTTTCTTCTTTTTAATAAAGTTTAGATTTGGGACACATATTACTAATCGAATTTAGATTGAGATTTATATATTGTCTATTAAAAAAAATTGTTGAAGATTCGAATTCAAATCACATTTAATATAGAGAAGGCTGAATCAAGTGTTTCAAGTTTCAACAACTTTCATTGACATAAATTTATAGTTAATTTATGAGTGATCTTATTTGTATAATAAAAAATTAGCTAAAATTAATCAATATATGGATTTTCGGCTACAATCCTTAATTTCACTTAGGGGTTTTTTCTAGACTAAAAATTTATCAAATGGATCCATAACCTTATTAATTTAACTAAGTGGCTATGAAATGAATAAAAAAAAACATTTCACTATGAAATAGGTGTCATGAGATTATCGTTTATATCGTATATCTTGTGCTACAACCATTTTTTAAATGAAGAAAACATTTTACATATGAAAGAAAAGACAGGAAATATTTTTACATATATACTGAGACATTTATCATTTGATGTTTTAATTATGGTTTTTGAGGAGTGAGGACGCTTATTAATATATTAAAAGAAAAATATTTTAATTATTACATTGAATTTACTGGGAACGTGAAAGGTAATTAAATTTATGCACAATCATTAAGAAAACATATTATTAATGATCTTAATTTGTTAACAAAATTATTAAAATGTTTACATTGTTTTTCACATTTTCACTAACAAACCTCTTTACAAAATTACATTAGAAAAAAATAATAATATACTATCATTAAATTTATATTAAAATGTTAAAAGTAACTATTGATATAAAATAAACTTTATTACCTTAAACTGCTATTAAAATGAAATAGAAGGAGTAAACAACCATGTATGTTTTGTTTTGTTCTGATCAAAATTGACTTGGCACTGGCAGTTTTGACCAGTGCTAAGTTCTCAGTTTTGGGCTTATAACGCGCTCCTTTTCTTTTATCTTTTTGATGGCTCAAACATCAAATATAATTCCTATCAAAAACAATAAATACTAAAATATGATATTATACAATCCAATGACAATAAATTGGCCTTTCCAGATTGAACTCTGAGCCTAAACTTCATCCATTAGACTTGGCCCGTAGCGTTATAATCTTTAAGAAAACAAAAGACATTCTAAGCCCATATAGAAAAAGAGGAACACGTTCCGGACTCCCCATCGACCCAAAAAAAAAAAAAGCAAAATAAGACTTCAACATCATAACTATAGTGGCAATAAGATTAGATTAACTTTACCAAAAAAAAAAAAAGATTAGATTAAACTATTTTTTTTTATCATGTTCATATCTCATTCTCATTCCCACTAAAAGGTCTATGCATATTGGATATACATAGAATGTATATATGTTGAACATTAATTTTTTTTATATACATCTATACAATTATTATCTATTTACTATTTTCTTGAGATAAATTTGTACATTATAAATAAGTATAATAATAACAGGTATCCTGGAAAAGTAGTAGTAGTAGTAGTGGTACATAATGTTTAGTGAAAACGTCAATTATTGTGGGTCTCACTCCCACGCACCGGTTTGGTAACCCCCAAATGCTTGGAAATTTCCTTTCAGTTCCACGGAATGAAATTTCTTTCTGAGACTCTAAATTATATAAACAGAAACCCAAAAAACTGAAAGAAAGAAAGAAATGAAGTCACCTTTGTTAATTTTCTTCAGTCTTCGCCGTTGGGCTTGACCAACTTGGTTTCCCTGCCACCTAACTTTTCAGTTACATCTATCTCCCTACAAAATCTTAATTACTTCGCCAATTCGATCAATTCCTTCTTCATTCCCATTTTCCGTCACTTTCCCCAGAAAAAAAATGGAGATTTCCACCCAGGAATCCCACCTCCGATCCGACAACTGCGCCACCTACGACTCCCCTTACCCTCTCTACGCCATGGCCCTCTCTTCTTCGTCTTCCTCCTCCACCCACCAACGCATCGCCGTCGGAAGCTTCATCGAAGAGTACACTAACCGCATCGATATCCTTACTTTCAACCCCGAAACCCTAACCCTACGCCCAAACCCATCCCTCTCCTTCGACCACCCTTATCCTCCCACCAAGCTCATGTTCCACCCCGCCGCACCTTCCTCCCTCCTCCGCCCCTCCGCCACCGACCTCCTTGCCACCTCCGGCGACTACCTCCGCCTCTGGGAGGTCCATGACTCCACCGTTGAGGCCCTCCAGCTCTTCAACAACAGCAAGACCAGCGAGTTCTGCGCCCCTCTCACCTCCTTCGACTGGAACGACGTCGACCCTAAACGAATCGGAACCTCCAGCATCGACACCACGTGCACCATCTGGGACATCGAGAAATGCGTCGTCGAGACGCAGCTCATAGCGCACGACAAGGAGGTCTACGACATTGCTTGGGGCGAAGCTCGTGTCTTCGCTTCCGTTTCCGCTGATGGGTCTGTTAGGATCTTCGATTTGAGGGACAAGGAGCATTCAACGATTATCTATGAGAGTCCTCAACCTGATACCCCTTTGTTGCGATTGGCGTGGAACAAGCAGGATTTGAGGTACATGGCGACGATTCTGATGGATAGTAATAAAGTTGTGATATTGGATATTAGGTCGCCGACGATGCCGGTGGCGGAATTGGAGAGGCACCGTGGGAGTGTGAGTGCCATTGCTTGGGCTCCTCAGAGTTCTAGGCACATTTGTTCTGCTGGGGATGACGCTCAGGCTCTGATTTGGGAGTTGCCAACTGTGGCTGGTCCTAATGGGATTGATCCTATGTCTATGTATAGTGCTGGCTCTGAGATTAATCAGTTGCAGTGGTCTGCGGCTCAGCCTGATTGGATTGCTGTTGCTTTTGCCAACAAGATGCAGCTTTTGAGGGTTTAATTTGATTTTAATTGAATTGAATTCAGGTGAGGGAATAGCTTGACTTGGCTATTACTGATGATGATGATGGGAAAAACATGATTACACAGCACATTGTAGAGATGAAACTTGATTGTGTATGTGTTTAATTATTGGTTAAAGGTTAATATAGTGGTAGATGTTTGGTTATGCTTCTCTTTTGATCTTGTAGTGCTGCTGTTTCTCTGTGTTTATAGCTTGTGTATGAGAGTATGCACCAAAGTGGTTTACCTTGTTTTTTTAGTAGTAGCAGAATTGAAGTTCCAGTTGTTTGTTTGGTGAAGATGGCACTGACCAATTTGATGTTGCAATTGCTGCTAGGCACATTTTAGATGGCACAAGTTTGTTTTGCAATCAGCAATTTTGACTATTTATCCACACTAGTTTTCTGTCATTCTTCTATTTCCCGATGCTTAAAAATCTTGACTAAATGTTGTTTGATGAATGATATGATTGTGGCATTGTGGACGTCACTGCTACTCATGACTGACAAGATTGCGATGATCCGTGAGAAATCATAGGATTGGTTATGTGGTTCACAGATATAATTCGGCTTACTTCATGTGTTTCAATTTAACTTGGAGTCAAATTTATTAGATAAGTTATTGAGAGAAGAAAAAGAAAGCTTATCAACTTACTCATGATTGCTTTACTTGAGTTTATTCTTTTCCACTCTGTAAGAAACACTTTGCTGACACTATGTCCTCCTGTATTACTAGAGAGAATAGTGTTTGCAGTGTAGAAAAAGATCTTGAAGGATCTCCAATAATAGCTGGTAACCATAGCATATTCTGTGTAGTACTAGTATTTATGTATTCATTGAAAGATTCTCGTATAGTGCAAAGCAACTGGTACAGAAAACACTATTGAAGTATGGTTCCTTAATTATATTTAATGTAATTGATCTACCATAGTACGATATTATTAATATTTGGGGAAATGAAAGTAGTGCCAGCTTGTTGAGCTGGAACCTGAACATTTTAGGACTTGAAGATAAAATGAACGGCAAGCAATTCATTGCAGTCTGCAGATGGTCATTACATTCACAGTTTCGTACACGACACTTAAGCAATTAGACTGAATAGAACAAAGATGCATGAATATCGATGATGAAGTGGCAATTCACCATTTTCTGACAAAGAGTCTAAAATATTTTGGTTGGGTATCGAATCATTCATTTAGCATTGTCAGGGATGCCATTAATGATGTGGATCACATTAAAATTGGAGGGGACAGTACACCAACCTTCTAAACTATTTAATGTAATTGAAATGGTAAGTGAATATTGTTGGGAAATTATATTGTTGTCGTATATAAATTATTATTATTGCTTAGAAGTGATTTGCATTGTGCTAGTTGGGAAGTTGTCGCCTTGCTTAATTAGTAGCCGACCCGGTTTTGGTGAAGAGTGGATGGGTATAATTGGGCCTCTGAAGTCTGAAACAACAGTCCAGTCCAGTCCAATCCACCACTGTTCAGCCCAAAAAAGAAAAGCACGAAACCAGCAATGTGAAACGAATGGCACGTAAAGAAGCCACGTATGAAGAAAGAGAGTATGGAGCAAAACAAGTGAATAAAAGGAGAAGAATAAATAAATAAATATAATAACCAGAATAATAATCAGATTCTGATCTCCAAACAAATCCCAAACCCATCCAATTTCCACCTCGTATTATTATTACTCCCAAATTCGATTCAATTCAAATCCACGAACCCCAATCAGGATTTTGACCCACAAACCCAGCCCACACGCACGCAAACCCTCATCAGCATCTTCTTCTTCTTCTTCTTCTTTCTTCTTCTTCCTTCTTCCCCTCCTACCATGGAAATTGCCCCTACCATGAGCACCGCAACCCCACTCGCACAATCTCATCAAAATTACAACTTTAACCCGGAGACCAACCACCAGGGCTGAGATGACACCGCCGCAGCAGCCACTCACCAACCTCCACGACAACCTCGTCACCGCCCCATCCCTGCCGGATCTCTTCCTCACAGCCCTCTCCGTCTGCTTCCTCTTCACCTCATCATCATCCTTCAAATCCCATCACGCCATCACCGCCACCAGGTGCCCCTTCCTCTCTTTCCCTCTCAACCCACGCCGATTCCTCAAAATCCCCGCCATGTCATCATCCTCCTTACCATCACCATCACCATCGCAATCCACCTCCCTCCTCATCCTCCCTCGCCGCCACAGCTTCGCCTCCCCACAGTCCCTCTCCGAGTGGCTCAAGCCTCGCTTACCCTCCGATTCATTCGCCTCCTGGGGCGTCAAACCCGGCACAAAAAACGTTCACAATCTCTGGCTCGAACTCGCCGAGGGAGAAACCTCCCTCGCCGATTCAACCCCTCCGGTTCGAACCGTGCAGGTCGTGTTGGTCCGTGTCGCCGGCAAAGACGGGAAATTTCTGGTCGAGTCTCACCAGGAGCTCTCCGACGGTAACGTGAGGAAGCGTGGTAGGCCCTTGTCGGAGAAGATGAAGCCCAACGAGGATCCCGAATCCGCCGCCGTGAGGGCCATCAGGGAAGAGCTAGGCTCCGTGATCGGCTTCGGCACAGGAGAGGAGGTCGTCGAGATCGATGATATTGTGAGGATTGACCCGAATTCGTATGAGATGAGGGTGGAGGAGCGCAATTCGGACTCGTATCCGGGTTTGCCCGGTTGCTATGTTCTGCACACGCTGTGTGCAACGGTGGAAGGGTTGCCGGAGGGCGATTTCTGCACGTACGAGGTGGATGAGTACCCTGGTTCTGACGACAAGAATGTTGCAGACAAGGCCGTTTCTGTTAAGAAGCATTATTGGAGTTGGGTTAGTTCTGATTCCATCAAGCCTTGATTTGATCATCATGTCTTGTTTTTTCTTTCTTGTCAGTTTAAGCTGACACTTTTTGGGGGTTATGGTGATAATTCTTATACATATATGTATTATTCATAGTGATGTTTTGTACTTGTAATGTAAGTAAGTACTAGTCATTGTTTGTGAGGTTTTGGGGATGATTATATAAGGTGTAGGAGAGTGAAGGTGCTACTTCTAGTTGATGATGTTAATAAAGCCATTACATTACATTACAACATCATGAATTTGCTATTTTATCTGTTTTTTGTTGGGGAGTTGACAGATACATGATGTTAGAATCTGTTATGAAATGAAAAGCTCGCTCTAAATTCTCGTTTCTTCCTCGACTTACAGAGGACTGAATGTGAATGTGTTGGATTCTCTTGGTATTCTTCAATGTCATCCATTGTTTCTCGATGATCATATAAAGTATAAACCCATAGAAATAATAAAATATATATGGCATGAGTTGAGAAAGAACAGAAAGGAGAGACACGCTGTTCCTCTTTTTGCTTGCGTCCAACAAGTTTTTATATGTATAGCATTCAACAGCACATAAAAGAGGATGTACTGGATCCAAGTTTCTTTTGGACTTGGAGGCTTATGTGTTCAAGTTTCAACCCTAATCTTACATTTAATGATACCATAATGAAAACAGAGTTTCTGTGATTGAACTGTTTATCTTGGACCATATCAAGCTAACATAAATAAAGCTAGTATAGTGTTGAGAAAATAGAGCAAGTTTTTCAACCCAAGAAAAGGAAAGAACAGCTTTTAGCCTTTTACGACCTAATTTGCTCCACGATATTTTTTTTAAGTTACATTACCCATCTCAACTAGTATTTATTTAATCTATTCAAGAATTCGTCCTTGTTTAAGGACAGATTGTACCTAATTGGTACCAAACAGTGATTAGTGCATGGACCATTATTTATATCCTAGAACTCGATTTTTCCCCTTTACAAGTACCGAGGATGTTTCATGTCTGCACTAGTGAATCAAATAGTGAGGATGAAGAAAAGAAGTAGGCTTATTTGTAGATTTGTACAACTGCTCTGAAGAGGTGACCTTAACCTATGCTTAATCGCTAAGTCTAGTCGTCGGAGTAGTGCTAGTAATAATGGATTTGGTTGGAGTTGGAGATGGTAGAAGCAAGCCGTAATAATATGGACTCAACTTTTTTGACAAAATTGTTTTGACATCTTCCTTAAGTCACACAGAATCCAAGCAAACTAAGTTGAATTTTCGGGTTCTTCAATGACCAAAGCACCTTCCTAACCTGGCTGGAAGCGACTTCATGAAACAACATTGTAAAAAAGGCATTGCACTTGCACTTGTATTTTTCAAACGTGAAGCATTCAAAATCACAGCCAATTATTGAGCCCTCTCTTGCCACAGCCACAACATCAAGCCACACTTTTTTTGTGTCATACCTAACGTGTTATACATATGACACACGTATAGTATATAACACACGTTGGATATTAGTGATATGTGTTGTACAATAAGAAAGGAATAAAGTGCTGATTTTCAGAGAATTACTTCCTTTCATAGAACACCATGCTTGTACACTGCTAAACTAACCTTTGAATTATTTATAATCTTTTTTCTTTTAGGTACGCATTGCTTCCATTTTACATCACAACTTTTCTGCATAATTATTTCCTATGAAGGATCCACATGTAAAGAAGAAAATAAAAAATAAAAAAATCAGAACCCCACAATGGGGTAGCGTGTGTCACATTCATGGCGAAAATAATGTTGCATGGAAAACTTTTCATAATGTCTTAAGGTAGAGAGTCTAAAGTTACTTTTTGTAAAGAATTTCTGTTGAGACTTGAGTTAGGTTTCCTTATTGGCTGACCATGTTTTAACAAATATGCAGGACAGGTGTTTGCTATAATGCTTGTTTTTTGTTTTTACTCAGAGGGAAAGGGCTATCCTCATTCCTTTGTTCCAAAGGTAGAACTTGCATTTGTATCACTCCCTCATTACCCCTAGTGAAACTGGAAATTATTAACTTTCTTTATATTATAATCATGATTCTTTATTAGCAAAAATATTTTCATTTCAATATCAGTTCATGTTGCAGGGACCCGGTAGGTAGAAGGGGGAGTTCTTGCTTTATTTGTTTAATCTTCTAAAAGCTATCACACTTTACAAAAAAATTTAGCACTTGTGTTTTTTTTTTCTTTCCAAAAAGCAATGGTCATGGAGTTGTATCTATTTTCATGTTATTATAATTTTGTTTTCTTAATTATATCTGATCTTTATATTGATTATCAAATTAGCTGCTTTAACTTGTAAGTTAACAAACTCTAAGCATCTTTTTTGGTCAATCATTAGCTTTAAATAACAATACACATACAACCACCAAAAACCTTTTGGCCTAACAAAAATAGGTAGAGACATATAAAAGGTTTCATTGGTATTTAGTACAAGTTCTCCAATAAGAAGCTTAACATATTTAAGAAACAAAATATGCTGAAAATGTTTGCACATATGAAGTATGAACTAGACTAGGAATGTTGGAATATGAATATGTTATTGCCTTATTGGCAGTTATTCAATGTTCTGTGTATATTCGCTTGAGAAAGTGTTCAACTATCCACTTCTCAGAGTTAGCATCACCTGGTATATTCGTTTTGAGATATGCCAATCTCATGTTCAGGGTATTGCTCAAGAGAGAAAGAGAAAAAAAAATGTTATAGCTGATTCATGGTCACCAAAAAGTTTGATTAAAGTATATCATATATGATTCTTAAAGGGCAATTGAATTGACATGTAAAATCTGCAGATTCTCCAAAGAAAGCTACCAATTTTCTCTCCCTTTTCTTTTCACTCTCTTCCTAGAATCTATCCCACAAATATTGTTCTTCGAATCCACAAAATTTACCAAAGAAACAAAAGTGACCCAATATCCACTCATCATGGATGCATGATGCATCCACTCCCAAAAGCTACTAGACAAAGAGACCATGAAAATCCATTTATATGCATAGCAAAGAGATAAAAGAAAGAAGTGAAACTAAAAGCAAAGAGATAAGGTTAACCATCTAATATATTCATATCCTTCTTTTCTCTCTTTCTTTCTTTCTTTCTTTCTTCATCCACACTCACAAACTGTAACTTTTGGTCCTATCATTCAATATAATATACTTTATTTACAAGTCCACTTTAATTAGTGGCTGCAAAATACGTTTTTTAATTAATACAAAGCCAATAATACCAAGATTGTGAAGAAGAGTATAGTGTAGAATCTAAATAGTGGTAGAACACAGAGCACCCTGTTTTGAAGCCAGAGGAGGTGAAGTCATAGAGGGTCCAAAGCTCATAACAGAAACACAATTAACATTGAACCTGTAACGACCTGAAACCCAAGTTCCAACCTTCCAACGAAGTTTTCCATTAGCCTTGAGGTTCAGAACAAGCCTTCCACTACTTTGATCACGACCAACTTCATAACCAAGTGATGGAGCAACAGGTACACCATTTCCAACCAGAGATGCTGATAAGAGATTGGTCTCTTCATGTTCTTGGTAGAAAGGAGGCACTGATGTGTCACCTGTTATCTGTTGACCCTTGTAGCTTGCATAGACTTGGAACTCATCATAATAGATTCCAACTTTCTGGTTTGGGTTCTTGGAGAGGAGGGTGAGTTGGATTGATGAGTTGAGGTTTGGACCTGAGAGGTTTAGTTGGTAGATATCAACTTCTCTGAGTGAGAATTGAGGCTTTGAAGGGTGAAGGATGAGCCAGATTAGGAGTATGAATGCTAAGACTGTGGTGAAAAATGCAGAGAAAGCAAAGAAGAGCTTCTTGTAGTTTCTTTCAATTTTCTGTCCTTGCTTAGTGGCACAGTGTTTTGGAGATTTTATTGTGATTTGAGACATTTGCAAGAGAGAGAGAGAGAGAGAGAGAGAGAGATGAAATTTTGAAAGAAGGGATGTTAACAATGTTAAGGAAGAGGTTGTGGGGGTGGGGTTATATATAAAGACTAAGAGAGCAGATAAAAGCAGCAATTATTATGCCTCAGAGCATGCTTTTTGGAGGGTAGCTATAAGATCCTTATTGTGGTGATTAATATATTAAGTATATCAGTATTAAAGTAGTAAAGTTCTGGAAAATTGATTGAAAAATTTAGGGAAATTCTAGCATGACACAGACGTACACGCGTCTCATTAGCTAATAGGTAAATTTAAACTGTAAAACTTAGCTAAAAAGTTGCAGAAAATGCCCCCTTTAAAATATGGAGAAAATTTTACTGTATTTACAGAGACACAACCCTAATTAATAAGTTTAAAGCTGTTCTTACTTAAATGGTGATAAAATTAGGTGAATCTGACACTAGTCTCAGCCAAAAACATTTTGCCCCCTGAAAGCAAAAACAACACATTACATTACAAACAATGCTTGTTGTACATCGAAATTACATCTAACAAGTATCTAACATGTGTTATATATCATACGTAATGTGTGTTATACATAATGTATTATACTTATATATGTGTTAATATTTTCACAGTTCAAAGGTCTAACAACAACAAAAAGTTCACACGTGAATAGTAGAAAACCAATAGAAACTAGGGTGTGTTTGGATTAGCGTTTGCAAACAAGAGTTTGTTCAAACTTGATTTTGTAGAATTAAGTTTGCTCAAAATTGAGTTAGTGTCAACGTGAATTATATTTGCTAACATTTATATTAAAAATGATTATAAGAGAATGAATTTTGTTTGGATGATAACAGTTAAAATCACTTTCAAATTTAAAATTACTAAAATAGATATAAATTTTATATGATAAATGTATTCTTTTACTTTTTCATTTTTATTTTAAGTATATTTTAGAGTTGAATAAAATTTATAAAACATTAATAAAAAAATAAAATACTTAAACATTATTTTTAAAACTTATGATATTATTATCTATATACAAAAATGTTGTTAATTAGATTATGAATAAAGTTTAAAATAATATACATAGAATAAATGAAAAAAAATAATTAAAGTAAAATTTTAATTAGTAAAATTCTGAAATAGATTATAAGAAAATTAAACTTATTCAACAAGATGAAAGAAGCTAAATTTTATTATATAAAAATAAATAAATTATTTTGTTTAATAACATAAATAGTAGTTAATTATCAATTTAAAAATAAAAAAAGGATGATGCTAAATGCATAATAAAAAATCAGTCAAACCAGTCAATAAATGAGATTTTGGGCCATATATAATTACTCAGTTCATTCTAATCTCAATGATTATTTGTGCCAAAATCAAAGTCAAAATAGGCTCACTGTATTGACTGATTTTTCATTGTACACTTAACATTATTGATAAAAAAAGATTAAAATGGGTAATTAAAAAATCTTGATACTTTCAACGTGAAACATACAAACTGAAAAGCTATAAAATTGAGCTTTTGGTTGAACTGGAATTTGCTCATAAAATCATGTTCACGTTGGGTAAACATGGTACAGCCAAACAATTAAAGTGCAGCGTTCAAGATTTTAAAAGCTGATTACAAATGTTCCAACGCGATCCAAACATACACCTAATCTGTTTGGTTGCTGTGTTAATGTAATAGGGCATTTTCGTTTGGTTGTTTCTACATAACATAACCCGTTCCCTCTTCATTTAGGGTATATGTACAAACTTTTCTCTAACTTCATGAATGATTGATGAAATATTAGTCGACATGATAAAACCGAAAAAAAATAGAATTAAAAAATCATTTATCTTTATTTCTTTAGTTTAGGTCTTATAAGTTATAACAAATGCTTTGATCGCTTTCAAATTTTTGCATAATGAGATGAGATGATTGATTGAGACTGCCATAATATAAACTAAACGCTATGAACCAAATTTGTGGCAATAACCGTCCCCAATCCCAAGCATACCTTTTTTTGGTGCAACTGGGTACGCTAAAGCTCAACCGAAAAAAAAAAAAGGAAAAAACAAAAAACAAAAAGAGAAAGAAGAAAAAAAGATCTATTGCAGACAAAAGAAAGTGCAAATTGAAATGAACACACAACCTACTCATTCATAATTAATTAATTCGAGTTTGATATTTAGTAACTTTTAATTAAGTATTGAATAAGATGGTGTTACTTAAATTAGGCACTAAATTGAAGGTATTCTAATTCTTCAGGGAAACATATATCACTACCAATCAAAATCTCAGTGTAAAAAACTAGAGATCTTGAAGTTGTCTTTTGTACTATAATATATTTGCTTCTGAGACATTGAAAAGTTTTGTAGTACAAGACTAAAGAACACATAATTGATAGCATGGTAAAGATGAAAACAAACAATCAGCCGCATGAAGTGCTTGTCACTGATTGGTGGAATTCCAGCTGTAATCACAGAAGTGAGACACGTGGCACACAAGAGGGGCATGCCCATAATTCAGTGGGGTCCAAAGGGTCAAATCTCCCCAACAAAAACAGGTCCCAACATCACAATATTCACATGTGTTGGATTCACTGTGGTACATTAGAAAATGATGTTTTTTTGGGGACTATGCAAATTTATGAATGATAGTACATACATACATATATACATTCTTGATATGATATACTGCCACGATTAGGAAAGAAAAGAAAAGAAAAAGCAAAGCTTTTAAAAGAGTCGTAGAGGAGATAGGCAATATAGCCTTTGTTGCATTCATGATTGGAATTGGAGATCAGATAAGAGTTCTGCAAATGGCCTAGTGGCATGCCACTTCTCTCAAGAAAAAAACTAATTTTTTTGGGCTATGATGTGTGGGTTTCTTCCAATTTTGATTGTGCAGTTTCATTTTAAAAGAGGGAACATGCAGAATCTGAGATATGACTTTTTGGAAAAACTACTGGAAATTATTATTGTTATGTGATGATTTCTTGGCCTTAAAAATGTGTTTTTTAGACTTTGCTTTTTGAGAAAAGATGCCACTTCCAAGATTATTTTCCAGTTCAGGGGCCAGCCTCAGTTTCCGTGGTTTGGTTAGTAATATTAATATAAATAGCCTTCAAAGTCTTCATAAATTATTAATTAGTTCATCTAGAAAAGGCTATTAAGTAGTTGATTAGCTAAATAAAGATTTGATTAAGCAAGGTGTTATCATCATTCATGGGATCTTCATACATGGTGATTGTGAACCATTTGATTGCTTGAAGTTTCATTCATTAGCTACGAGTTTACATGATGTTTGACCCATTAAAAGTTCCTTTTTCAAGTTAATTATTGAGTCCTTCAATCAAGAAAAAAGTGATGACCCCATTACAGCATAACTTAAAGGTTTCTCCTCTTAGCTTTGTTTCTCAATTTAGTTGGTTATGGACAATAAAGACTCCAAGTTTCTTCAGATTTTTTGAAGGGATGGTAAAAGATATATATCTTGCTAAGTATTATTGGGTTCATTGAATCACTTTATCCAGAGGAACCAGACAAATAAGCTAACTGAATTGTTAAAGCAGAAGTTCATGTAAACAAGCTTCAAATTTAGTGGTTAGGCAGTACAATGGAGAAAATAAAAAAGGGGGAAGGAGTTGTTTAGATAACTTTTGGCATTATTGTTTCCAAAATGATAATGGTCCCCCAGTTAATAAGTATTTTGGCTACTTGCATTTGTCCATTTCTGAATTCTACATTCTGTCTACCCTACTTTCTCAAACTCTATCCACAAACTTAATGGAACTCCTCCTGCCAATTCTTGAATTTGAGTCCAAAAATTTTCAATTATGCATTTCAAAGTTTCAGGTGACAAGGTATTACAATGTGAAAAGGAATTGTTTTTAAGCTCCTGGATTTTCTTATGCCTCAGCATCCTCTACTTTCCATACTAATTTTCTTGAATTTATTTTCATTTTTTGGTATCTCATCCTCATCACAAAGTTGTGAAAAGTTGGATGGCGTCCTGATATGATGCAGCTTCCAATGGAGAATTCATCTTGCTTTTCTTTTCATATTTCAATATCTACTTTTGGGGAATATGGGTAGTGGCGGTGGGACAGGGATCATTTTCAAAATGCACTCTTTAAGAAAGTTTGCTTGAAAAAACGGCAACCATGTTTTGACAGACACCAAATAAGCTTCTGAAAATGGTACAAAATTTTGAACTAACATGAAAGTTTTAACTGCATGCAAATACTAAATAACATTTATGGTAATGTATGGTATTGCTCAATAATATCCTACATGATTCATCATCAGTGAGTCTTTTATAAGCAAGCAAATCCTTACAAATAAACAAATAAATAATGTGCCAGAAAGATCCCTATGAAAAACTGTATAAAATTACTTGATATATTACATTAGCTATATTATATATATATCACCACCTAAAGGAAAGACAAATGAGGATGGTTGTTTTAGAAAGCATATACAGATCAAGTGGTTCGGGAAAACAAAATTTTGAAGCAACAACCTATGCTAACAATTTTAACTGTTCTCCTCTCTAATGAGTCAGAAATCTGCTAAGGATTGTATTCTTTGGCATCTTTCTCTGCAGCAAGAGGATCAGGATGAACTTGACGAACGAATTGACCTTTCACCCTGGGACGCTGCTCTGCCAGTTTCTTTCTGCTCTCATAACGAACCTATAAAGAAGTACAAGAAAAAGTTAGCAATTGAGAATAATTTTCTTTTGAAACAAAATGTCATGCTAACAAAAGGTTGTGCTGATATTGACCAACCTTCTTCTCATAGCATCTCTCTTTCCTTTTCATGCGGAACTTATTTAGAGCAGCTTCTCTCTGCATAGATCGATGAGAACTCGCATTGTTTGTGACATCTTCATTCTTACCCTCTGAAGCTGTTCTGACTATGGGAACTTGATCAACATTGCTGTTACTACCACAATTGCTTCCATAACCCATGCTATTAAGATAACTTGCATTTCCATTGCACAAACTACTGGATACACTTTGATCAGTTGTTGGAGAGATATGTCCTCGATCCTCTGCGTATTCTGACTTATGTTCCTGTCTGTACACCATGTGATTTGGAGCACTTTTCACATTAGGACCTCGAGATTCATAAAGCTGCTCTGAACTATATTCTTTGCCATTTGGCTGATAAAATGCATTTACTTGGCTCGCTGGTTCTTGGAGCACAACTGAACTTGGACTCGGCACTGATGGTGGACCAGACTGCGTGCGAAACATAGGAGGAAGTACAGAACCATAGGCTGTGCGCAGATCATTGAATCGTACACCTTTTACTTGAATAGGGAGAGAATGCCCTTGCTGTGAGTGTGAAGTGGCCGCTTCAGATTCTTTTGATTGGGGTGTAGTTGGAGATATAAGGCCCCGTTGCATACTTGGTGTTGAACTATCTGAGTTACAACCAGCAGCAAAATGGGAGATGCTTTTCTCACAATCTGTTCTCTGCTCTCTTTGTTGGTCAGAGAAGTTGATTAACATTGCAGGTGAGGCTTGCAATTGCCTGTTAGTATACCTGCATGAAATTCCATTTGAGTGGTAAGACAAGAGAGTTATTCGAGGCCAGATGACAAAATTCAAAGCTTTTACCATTTTCTCCAGCCTAATGTTAACGGTTAAACAAATCAAAACATGCAATTTTGATTACTGAAAACTTTACTTGCAGCTATTATAAAAAGTTTAATATCTGCAAAAACATTTACAAGCAACAAACTGGTTTCTACTAGCTTACAAATACTAGAAGTAACTAGGGAAAAAGAAATCTATGAAAGGAAAAAAAAGTAACAAGAGATTTCAGCAGTTACCTCTTGAAAGCTGAAGCATTAGAATGCATGAGGGTGTTCCGTTCTTCAGTGAGTTCATTCTCAAAGATGGTGGGATTAGCTCTTCTCAGGGAAAGATCCAACTGTGGAGCAAAGTCAAACTTTCCTGTGCAATTAACTGTGGAATTTTTGATACTGCAGTTTGGATGAGTATTAAATGCTCCAATCAAGTCAATAGCTTCCTTAGAACAGCTAATTTGAACATAGTGATTGTCATGAGCCTCACCACTGATGCTACCACTCTTAAAATGCTCTGGATCACCATCCTTGCCATTAGTCATGCTCGCCTCACCGCTTTTGCCGACGGCCAAACCCAATCCTACATAATTAAGTGTGCTGCAGTTTTAGATGTTGTTCTTTGTCAATTACAACAAAATATTGTTGTGGTGAGGGACAAAAGTTTACCTCCAGCATGACTGTCATGCATGGTTGATGACTGCCCTAAACAAATGCTTGTTTCAACCTCTTTTGTCTTTGTTCCACTTGGATATGATTCACCGCATCTAAGAGGAGCCAATTCCTGAACGTTATCGACAGGGCCACTCTCAGCTTCCAAGTCGGGCTTTGTACAAGAGCTCTGCACGAGACAGCAAACATGCAGTCTCTATATGAAAACTTCATCTAGCCAACCCAAACTGAAAACAAATTTCTTTTAACTATAAGTTGCTTTTATTAACATAGATAAATGTCCCTTGGAAAAACATTAGGTATTTGGAGTGCATTGATTAAGACTTGATCGATGTAGATTCTTAGCTGTTACCACACCAGAAGGTGAGAGGTTTCATAATCTTACATAGAAGTTGAAAATAAAAATGACAGGAGAAATAAATGGTGTGCAATATCAGATAGCAAAAACTAACAATCTGAACAGCATAAGCATGCAAACTAGTCAATACAAAGAGGCACTATTGGAGCCTAAAAAAGGCAAATGGAAAGATAACAGAATGCTTCCATAATTCCATTGTCCACAGCCTCAACATGCCAAGTCTACTTGAACTGTTTCTGTTCTTTGTCATGCTCATAAATACCTTCAAACAACAGCAGTAATATGGAAAAAAGCAATTTGTAGATCTGGAAAACTAACCTGTGCATCACTTCCTTTCTCAATCAATTCCTTATTTCTCTGAATGCAAGCAGCATCACCACTTGAACGATTGCTAGCATCATTGTTTTCAGCTGTGGCTTCAACCTTCTGCTGTGCAACACTCTCATCTTGGGGGCCATTTGTGCCACTGGTTGACTGTCAAAGCAAGTACATGATAACGAATTTCAACCGTTATCAATAAATTCCAAGTCTCTAAGAGAAAAAAATGAAGAAGTAACGAAAAAAGAGCAAGCAGAAGTCATACTGATTGTCTCCTCCAAACATGCTGCCACAAATTCCTCAGTTCATTTTTTCTGATGGGCTTAACAAGATAGTCAGCAGCACCCCTCAACATGCATTTGTAAACTGTGCTTATTGAATCTTGTGAGGACATCACTGAAAAAGCATCAAAGAAGAATACAGAACAATTAATAAAACTATAAATAAAGTAAGCAATTTAAGTAATTCAACAAGCTGGAGGATTTATATCTGGTATCATACTTATGACAGGGATATTTTTGCAAATCTCATGCTCCATAATCAATGTGAGAAGTGCATAGCCAGATATAGCTGGCAAATCCACTTCTGTCAGTATTAGGTCGATATTCCGTGGTCTCCCCTTGAGTATTTCCCATGCCTTCAAGCCATCAGGAACAGCAGCCACTGCTCAAAACAGATGAGCAAAGTTATTTTCATGTTCTTAGACTGAGTAATTAGTTTCAACTTTCAAGTACTGATGATGTTTTCAATATTTCAAATTTCAAACAAGATGAAAAATTAGATACACAGAGATTTTCCATGGAAGATATACATTGAAAGTAATTACATCATTTTTTAAGGATTAAGCATGTAGGTTCAACTTTCAAGAGAGCCATGACTCCTACTACAAAAATCAAGTTGCAAGATGCCACTAGTTCCTTGGATTTACATGAACCCATATCCCCATCACATATTCACATTCCTGTAAGAAAATACATAATCTATTTTATTCATTTTTTAATAAGGAAGAATTATTAATGAATATATCTAAAAAAGGCAGATATTTATCCACAAATTGTTTCTTGATATTCCCTTCAAATTTTTTATACTAAATAGCTTTGAGGCTGCTGACAAATTTGTCTTACTACAAAATATCACATGTCAATCCTTTCTCAAATTCGCAGTCCAAAATTCATACCCTGACAGCTTTTTCTTTTCTTTTCTTTTCCTCCCAAGTCGAATTAGTCAAATATACTCGAAATGACTCAGACCTCAGAGAGATTATACCGATTATTAACATTAACTGAATCCAAGGTTTCAGCCCTGAAAATCGGAACTATAACAGAAAGTAGAAGAAGAAGAAGATGATGATGATGATGCTTATGATACAGTAGATTATTGAGCACGCAAGCAGTAAAAAAAGAAAAAATTGAACAGATAGCAAAGATAAATCAATAAAAGCAAGCAAAAAATCTCCAACTACTCGAACTTCAAAAACTGAAATTTCGAAACTCATCACATCACCCCACCGCCCCAAATAAGTCTTGGAAGAAGAAGAGACTGAATGAACAAAGACAAACAAAAGAAGAAAAGTGGAATTGGTTTATGGTAACTGAAAACAGAGCATGAAATCAGAGGAAAGAAGGAAAGGAAAGAGAGAGAAGAGACCTTTGTAGCTGCATTTCCTGAGAAGCGCGGATATAATCTGCCTGGTGGAGTCGTCAGCTTCGACCAACAGAACCCTCAGAATCATCTTGGGCAAGAACTTCTCCCACCTCATCAGCCCCTTCAATTCTCCTCCTCTGCTCTCAGTCCCTGTCTCTTCCCCTTCCTCCACCACCACCGTCATCTCCTTCTCCACCTCCTCCACTAGCTTGTCGCCGCCGCCGCCGCCACTCATCACCACCTCACCCATTCTCGCACAACAGAATCAATCCCCAGTACCCGAATCACACTGTACCATGAGAGAATCTTCCTTCCCCAACACCAACACTCAGCACTCAGCACGACCTGGAACTGCAACTGGAAGCAGCTTCCAAACCAGCACACAATTTCTTCTTTTTTTGGATTGAAATCTTCGTTTTGCCCCAAAAACCCGATTTTTGGAGGGTAAAACAAAACAACACACACACACAAAAAAAGAATAGTATAAGAATAAAATATAAAAGACGATGTGTGGAAGGACAGGACACCGTTAAGTTTAACAGTGACGTGAATCGTAGGGCTTGGGATGAAACACCTACGTTAAGCGCCTCGCATCGAACGGCTGCGGGAAATATCCTCGGACTCGCCCAAAATATCTAAGAGAGATGAAAGGCCCTGGCCCACATGGTCCACGTCATCAATCAGATTTGATTTTGGGCCAAAGATCTAAAGCCAAACATCCATTGGGTTCTCTTGGTTGGTGCATCGTGCTGGTGGTGGATATTATTTCAACCCTCCCTCCCTCTTACCTTTTTTATTTAATTTAATTTGGGTCTCTCGTTTCTTTTACTAATTTATATTTGTTTTATTTTTCTCTGTGCCTCCGTTTCCATCCACGACACGAAAATATCAAAATGTGGTATCATAGGATATTTTTGGGGGTGGGACAAATGGCATTGGGTGGAGCCCCTTCCACGAGAAACAAAGAAAGAAAGATATTATAAGATTTAAACCCACTCGCTAAGATATTTTCTTTCTTCAGTTGCTTTAAGGGTGCCCATGAATCGAATGGACCTCTCTCTGCCACGTGGCTCTGTCTCAGCGGATGTCTCCTTTTGTGGCTTTGAAGTTGTCAAACTCTATCTACCAGAACCGCCAAAACATCTCACGCGCTCTCATTACGGAGTGGTTTACCCCACTCGCTTATCCGTTGGATGGTCTGTGAGTTGAGGGCCTGCCATTGGTCTGTGATTTCGCTTAATTTACCGTGATGGGCTGAGAAACGGCGCGTGTTACCATCGCGCGTGGGAATTGCGGACTGTTGGTTTTAAAAATAAACCCGTGGGCACTTGAGCTTAAAAAAATTAAACCTGCGGACACTTTTCGATCTCTAATTCGTTACCGCCATGAAGGTGTCTTTATCTTATGATTATTATGTTTAACTATATATAAATTACTCCTAAACATATCTCCTAGTACCTTAACTACTCCAAAATCCAAATCATTCCACACTAATTTGCCACCTCTACCTTATTTTAATCTTGGTTACTCTATCAATCAATACTTTGTTTGTCTTTCACAACTCTCCTTATTCTTTTTATTTCTTTATGTAATCATGGCTCTCGATATTCTAATCCAATTTCTTGCCTGCCAATACAAACTTTGTTTAGATATGCAACAAATCATAAAATCATTTAGTTTATAATATGAATAATAAAAAAATAATCATAATGATTGATATATTATATATAATAAGTATTATATAATGTGTATAATATATATTATATACAATATATATCATATATTATTAATGTGCATGATATATCATATATATATATATATATATATAGTATTCATAATATATAATATATATTTATATATTACTATTATATTATATGTTATACATAAGCGGATGATATATTGTGCATCAAAATTTGCCAGTTAGTTTTTTATGAAAGATTTATATAACCGCAGAGAGTATAACTATAAATGATTTTCAGAAACATGTTGCTTTGACTGCCAACCCTTTCTAGAAGTATGTCTACCTCACTATGACATAATTTGTATGTAGATATTGAACTGAAGTCTTCCCACCTTTCCCCTAATTTCATCACACTTGTTTGGTTTAATTTTTATTGCGTAGCTAAGGTTATATCCATTGGTCACTTTATGTTAGTGATAACTATATATAAATATTTTTATAGATATCAATTTTATGGTGCAATGAATTATGGTGTCATCACTATGGTGCCACATATATGATTTGTTAATTTTTAATAGATATTTATTAACTATTATTGTTATTTATTAACATCTTTATGATTTTTTCTTCTTAATTTTTAAATTGCAACAAAATTAACACATACATTAAAATTTACTTTTTCAAGTTGAATGATTTATTTGTTTATAATTTCTTTCACTTTATTATTTTCAAGTGTCATGTGTTGAGTTATTGGAAGAAAAATTAATCTAAAAAAATGTTGACAGATAAAGTTTAAAAGTTAGTAAATATATATTAAAAATTGACTTAATAAATATTTATTAAAAGTTGGCAAATAAATATATATGGGTATCAAATAGGGCACTATGAGTACTTGAATCATAATATGCAGCTTGTATTAAATAGACTATAAAACTATAACAGCTTCACATGATCAAAATAAAATTCTTTAAAATTCAGAAGATTAGCCAATAATTTTATTTAAGTAATGCCATTTTTGTTAAAGAACAATTAAGTGTGGGTCCATGATCATGTATTCATATTAAATAATTTAGGGCGGTGTACTATTATGGCTCAAGTGAACCCAATCCTAATTATTAACGAATAGATGTGAGAATTTTGCAACTTAATTAAGTGCGAAACTTTCTTATTTAAAATTGAGTGTGGTTCAGAATATCGTCGTTATTTTCCACAGCTCACTATTGTCACCATATATAGTCTAGCACATTGGGATTTATTCTATTTACTCATATTTTTTATCCTAAACTAAATTTGGTCATTTCCATATATTTTATTCCTATCTACGTACTACACGAATATAATGTTGACGGCACTATCTTCTATGAATCATTTAGATATTTTATCAATATAGCTCATTGCGGTTGGCTGGCTCAACCTTATGCTTGTGGCTCACATAAATTTGACAACTTGAACAGCAACGCAGTATATAATAAAGTCGATATTTTTGGTTTTCAGTTTTTACTACTTACTTTCATGAAAGAGACAAATCAAAATCAACAAAATTTACCATTAAATGCCAGTTGGCAACTGCACAAAGTAATTTCCAAAGTGAATACGTCCTCATTTTGATGAGAGAAATTATTAGGTGCATCAAGAGTCATAGAATTTTTTATTTTACACCATTCATTGTATGATATATCAACAATTCTATCATCTTATTAGAAATTTAGCCTCTTCACTCCCTATTATAGTTAATTTTTTAGATTATTTGTCATTCAATAAATGGTACAGAACAAAAAATTCTTACTCTTATTGCATCTAATAATTTTTTTTTATTATTGTGGAAAATGAAATGCAATATAGGGTAAAAGTAATAATAATGGTACAATTAGAAATCGATCAGTATAGTTAATTGGTCAAATTTAACTCTAATTTTGATCCAAATAATCATTAAAATTGTAATAGGCTGAATAATTATAATTCGAAATCTCATTTATTCCACCGTCACTTTAAAAAAGTAATGAGTAAGTTTTTGGAAATAGCGTGGTTCCCGAATTAAGTGGACAAATAAGAAGAGAAGAGAAAGTAATGAATTTGTGCAATCCTTATTTGGTAAAATAAGTGGATGGACGTGGATGAGCATGTGCGAATGGCGATATGAACCATTTAAATTTTGCCCACAACTTTATTTGCTGTTGTGTTGCGTTGCAATGAAAGCAAAATGAGTAGTAATAGAATTGATTGCAATGCTTATCAAATAAATATAAATAACTACACGAGCGACTTAGGTGAGGGACGTGACCAATTCTGAACAAGCATTTTATTTCAGTGACCAAAGTAGACACGTGATATAGTAGAATGATTCGAATTTTATATTTCCAAGTTTTTTTTTATTTTTTTGGTAGTATAAAATTGGGGGCCTCACTGGAATATGGTCCACGTTCACCAATGCCAATCAATAGGTTCACGTTGAAGGGGGAAAAAATCATTAGATATTTATGAAGTGTCAAGGTAAGTAATACTGGTGGATCCTCCTACCACACACCACAGTAGCCTCTTTTTCTTTTTCCTATTCTTTGAAACAACAATGCTTCTTGTACATTAAAATGTTGTCACTATCGGCTACCCATAATAAAATCGTTTGTCACTACTATTGTTATGGGCCCCACCTTAAAAAGTATGATGGTGGCTTAAAGTGGCTGAAAAACAGTGTACATCTAGCATTATTGTCTTTGAAAATATAAATTTGTTGAGAAAATGAGTTTTGATATTCACTTATTAATATTTGACAGTTATGATTAAATAAGTACAAATTTCAAGCCTAGGTATACAAATATCTGATCAACATACTATTTCATCTAACAATACTGATCAATTCTTAGCCACAAATCATATTATTCAACAATTAATAAATAAATAAGATTCGCATTTATTTATTTAAAGTGTAATGGCCGCATTTTTAGATACAATGTATGTAGAAAGAAAGTCATTTGTACGTGTTTGTCATCTTTGTTAAAATGGCTTGTTTCAAGTGTTCAACGCTAACACTTAATTATTACACTTGAAGGATAACTCAGCAGTGTATAATTAGAACATTATAAAGTAGTTAAAATCAAAGAAAACCAACAGGTCATGATTATTATTAAATTTGCTCCAATTCCTACAAAGAACATCATACAATTTCAACAGTCGTGGAGAGTCAAATTTAATCAGAGAAGCAAAAAAGATTGGGCTATTGTTACAACTGGGCTGCTTTCCGAATCATTTCATTATTCTAATTAGATGTCTCATTACATTATATCAGGTTACATCTAATAGTGATACAGGAAATATTCTAATGAGTCATTCATTTTTAGATATAAAAATATTTTTATTGTTTAGAGCAGTGATTTAAGGCCAATTTTTTTTAATCAACATCTTGCAACTCTATAATGCCATCCATGCAAGAGTTTTTAAGTAAATAAAATCTTAAAATATCAATACTATTTTAACATTCACTTATATCAAACATTCATACATCATACTTACAATAAAGTGTGGATATCATTAATTTCATTACTTTTTCAATTTTTAATCATTCTCTTTTCATCATCTTCACCTCTTTTAATCTATACATGCAGCTTGGATGTCAACATATTTTCTTTATCAACAATGCTACATGTACACTATTTTTCAGTCATTTTTAACCACCAACACACTTTTAAAGGTGAGACCCACAAAAATATTAGTGACAAACTATATGTATTTATTATGGGTGACTGATGGTGGCAGCATTTTGGTGTACCAGAAGTATTTTTGTTTCTTTATCCATCCTAAAATACTCCCTCTGTTTTTTTATTTGTCTAGTTTTAATTACGCATATAAATTAAAGATGTATTTTATAATATCTAAAATTTTAAAAAAATTAAACATATTTTATAATATTATCCTTACCACTTATTATCTATTTTCTTAACTAAATTTATTCTCTCTTATACTCCCTCCGTTTTTTTTAATAGTCCAATTTAGAGATGCGTGTGTTTTTTTTTAATTGTCTATTTCAAATTTTGAGATAAAATTTATTATTTTCTTTCCCTTTTACCCCTATTTAATACTACTCACTAATCTCTTTTATTCTTTTATCAAGTAAAGTAATAAAGGGTAATTCAGTAAAGTAGGTGTATATTTTGTTAATTTTTATACAACATCAATCATTTTCTAAATACCCGCACGCATTTAAAATTGAACAATTAAAAAAAACAGAGGAAGTATTAATTAAGAATATAATTCTCTGTCAGTATTTTTAAATTGTACAGATAAAAAAAATAAAAATAGCAGTACTCTATGTAAAAAAGAATTAATGAGGTATTGAGCATTAGAATCAAATCTGGGAAAGGGAAGTTTGATATGGGGAGACTCAAATCTAGATTTTGCTGAGTATTGCGTGAATAGTGATAGATATGGATAAAATGGGGTGGAGAAATGCCACGTCTGTATCCGACAACTAGTGAATATTCATCGTCATCCCAAACCCAACAAAGAGACAGACACCCCTCTCTTCAATGCTGTCTCTCTCACTCTCATCTTCATCCTCACCCTCTCTTCTTCTCTTCCACCCTTCCCTCTCTTTTCTTTTCTGATCCATTTCATTCATTCACACTATGGCATCCTTCAACTTCCACGCCACTCTTCCAACCTCTTCTTTCCCATCATCCTCGTCTCACTCTTACCCTCCTTCTACCCTCTCTCTACTTGCCCCACCCCACTTCTCTAAAAGTTCCACCACAAAGCTCAAAACTTTATTCACCCTCAAACATGCTCCTTATCCCTCCACCCTCCGCGGCGGTCCCCTCTCCGTTCGCATGTCATGGGATGGGCCTCTCTCTTCCGTCAAATTGATCATACAGGGCAAAAATCTAGAGGTATGCTCTGCAACCCCTAAAAATAGGAACTTTTTTTTTTTAATTTGAATTTCAACATGTGTTGAAAAATTGAACTTGAAGGGGCAAGGATTACTAATAGAATGAATTGTTCTTGGTGCTCTCAGCTCACTGATGCGGTGAAGCAGCATGTGGAGGAGAAAGTGGGGAAGGCTATTCAGAAGCACAGCCACATAGTTAGGGAGGTTGATGTGAGGCTTTCTATTCGAGGAGGAGGAGAGTTTGGAAGAGGACCCTTAACCCGAAGATGTGAGGTGAGGTGGCCCTATTTTCATTTTCAAGTTTCAATTAAGTTAGGCTATGTTACAATTCATTGATTTCAATTTGCAAATTTTCAGGTGACTCTGTTTTCAAAGAGGCATGGAGTGCTGAGGGCAGAGGAAGATGCAGAAAGTGTGTATGGGAGTATAGATTTGGTGTCATCAATCATTCAGAGAAAGTTGAGAAAGATAAAGGAAAAGGAGTCAGATCATGGCCGCCACATGAAGGGCTTCAACAGGTTGAAGGTTAGGGAGCCTGTAGAGCCACTACCCGTGGCTGAGGATGACATTTCTCCACAAGAGGAGGAAGAATCAATTGATGAGGTTGGTAATTGCCATTTTGGTTTTCTCATTCTATCTTGCACTTTGTGTTGGATTCTGCAATACTCATAGATAGGAACAAACCTTACATTAGCCTGTGCTGTATTCTAGGATTTCAAATGAGAACCTTTTTACACATAGAATTACAATTGGTCTCTTTTGTAGATATAAGTAATTCAGGTCTTGTATGCATAGTGGAAATCACATGTTCTATGAATCTATCCTTTCGGTGAATGTGTTGTTGCTTATCATGAGATGTTGCTTTACTCAAGTTTTGAACTTGTCTTGCAGGTTGTGCGCACAAAATACTTTGACATGCCACCATTGACTGTGTCTGAAGCAATTGAGCAGCTGGAAAATGTTGATCATGACTTCTATGGTTTTCGAAATGAAGAAACCGGTGAGAAATTAGTGCATAGCTGTTCTTTGTCAGATTTTGCTCCTCTTCTATACCATTTTCTTGTTGTTTTTTCCCCTGAGTATCAACCATCTATTTTTCACTATCTTGGAAACTGAATTTGTTCTCTCTGCTTCAGGGGAGATTAATATTGTATACAAAAGAAAAGAAGGAGGTTATGGCCTCATTATTCCCAAAGGAGGTGGTGAAGCAGAGAAGTTCGAGCCTCTAGTGGTTGAACCAGCTAGAGAACACTCCCTGAAAGAATGAAAGGGCATTCACTAGAAACTAATTTTGTAAGAAGGTAAGAGTTTGTACATGATAAGCGGATACTAATGGTTATTTCCTTGGAGCCAGAAGTGCATATTAGGCAATTTCAATGGTGGGTTTGGTTACTTGAGTGTAAACCAAGTTTTCAAATTTGGTAGTTGAGAAAAGAGCTATGTGATGCTAAGCTAACATTGCCCCTGCAATGTGCTGAGTGCTGATTTCTTTCACATTTGCAGTTATAAACCGAATTTGGAGATGCTACCATGATAACAGTATATGGATTTCGTTGTATAAGCGGGTTTCCTATCTCTATTTCATGTCGAATTTTAATAACTCCTTACAAAAGCAAAATGAGCATTGCATCACAATTCCAGTGAAGTTAAGGTCTTTGCCATAGAGAAATGCTGATTCTCTTTTAACTATCACTGCAAATGTCACAATTGCAAGCGTTTCACTATCAACATAAAGAATGCGCTCGCACTTGCACAACTTATTAGGCCCTCGTAAAAGACTCACCACGGCTAAATCCAAGCTCTCTTATTCACAAAGAAACACAATTGTTTAACCATGAATGCTAATGGAAAAAGCCTAATCAGAGAGTACTACCTGTAAAGAGTAAAGACCTCGATTATTTTCTGAGTCTCTGGGCTTTCTTAAATTCTAGTTCCTCTTCTACCTTTGCTAATTTAAGAAGGAATGCCTTTTTAGTTTTTATTACTAAAATGAAAGAGAAATCTGTAATGTACAGACTGAAAGGGGTACTGGAATTTTATTGTTCATGTCCCTTACTGAATAAGTATTTGAATAGTTAAAATCAAAGGAAGAAAATCCTTAAATGTTAAATCTCCTTCCGACCAAAATAGCCTAACTAAAGAAAGCAGCATCAAAAAGAAGAAAAAAATTGGTATCCACAAGTTTTAGAGATAATGGGCGTTAGATATTCTTGTGTCTCTTTACAGTCTTCTCTTCTCTTACTGCATTATCCCTGAACATGGCAGCACAAGAAACATATAAGAACATTGTACTCATTGGCTTATTCTCAATTCAAAAGGTGAAAAAGTAAAGCATGTCACAACCGGATGAACTGATAGAAAAAGGAGAACAAATGCATAGGTGTTATAGCTTATCAATTGTTACCAGTGTCATGTAGAAACTACACAGAATAATATTAAGAACAAAATGATATGAAATCTTCAAGCTTTGTTGTCAAGGAAACCCCTAACAGCAAAAACACAAATCAATAGATGTAACTTGTAAGCAAAAAATTCTTTTGCTCCTAACTTAAGATCGTGACAAGAGATAAATTAAGAGGGAGGGTATTCGAGTAGAAATATTCAGCCAAACTGACTACCAAAGACAGAATTCATGTAAATTTAATCATGTAATGAATAATATTAAGACTGGCAGAACATTTCTCAAAATACATGAACAATTCAAGCTCAATTGCAAAATACAGCGCATGTGTGAATACTGAATAACCCAAGGCATTCAAAAAGGTTTTACAGAGGTTGGGCAAATATAAATGGCCTTTAGGGAAAGGGTGAGTCGTTCATGAGAGTACCATTGGCCTAAATACAACTATGTTATGACCAGCCGAAAATAAAAGGAAACAGAAAAGAGAAAACTGAGATGCTCAGAGGGTTTATCTTCAAAACACAATGAGAAGCATATGCATAACAGAGTGTCCTAAGTCCTAGCAGTAATATTAATCATCACACTTCACACATGCTCTTCCTTATTTTTTTTTCCCCTTCTTTTCTTTCCATTTACTTCTGTCTGTCAGTTTATGTTCTCAACCATAGTTGAAGGAATTTTCATCATACTCATTTGAAAGAGAAGGGATGATACAAGCAATTATTAGCAAATCTCCAAGCCAACCTCAATAAAAGGTAATTAGGAGGTCATAGCACCTCATCATCAGCAAGAAGCCACTGCAAGGTGGCACATCGGCCATATAGTTAGAATAGATATTATCTTTTTCCAATCATAGATTACTTCTTATACTAATCAAGTACCAGAAGGAGAAGGGAAAATGGTATAAAATGCTCAGCATGCTGACCCTAGAACAAAGCACTCTGACTCAAAATACAAGCCCCTTAAAGCATAGCATCAAATTTGATGGACATTCATTAGCTGTATTATATATTTACCAAAGCAAACACAATTTACCAATTTCACCACAAATAGCATCTAAATGTAGCATAAAATGGAACTGACATTTCTGATATTGGAACCTAAATAAAGCAATCATGACTAACAACATTACATGATATATCAGACTTCAAAAGAGTATTAAAGTTATACTTGTTGCTCAAATTGCTGTTAGACAAAGATTATACAATAAACAGGAAGGCAGAAGAAAAAGATATATTAATTTCTAGTTTTAAGTACTATTTATCTTAGTTCTTAATAACACCAACATCATTATCACATTGACATAGAGTAAACCATTTTAAGGGGTCATTCAACAGATAGCCAAAACCTTATTATCATAAGATCAGTTATCCAGCTTACGATCATAAATCAGAACATGCAATTTAGTTGCATCTGAAAAAAGCCTAAAAAGGGAGGATTTTACGGGTAAGATCTCAAACCCCTACAGTAAAGGCTTATGACATCGCATGCAATCATAACAAAAAAGCAAATTCAAGATCTTCCCATATATATGATCTCTCCTAGGAGGTGCAATTTAGTTCCTCACTAAGAGGGTGTCAAATCCAAGTTAAAACCTTCCCCTTATGACAGACGGAAGAAATCCATCATAAACAATGAAATACACACAGATATCACCAATCTAAACCCCCAGCAGCACAAGAAATGCATCAATCAGCCAAAACCAACATAAAATATAGAGGCGCAGCCATTTTCCCAGCATGCAATAACGGTGCACACAACATCAAAAGCATTTGACAGCAGCAAAACCAATTATAGAAACACAGTAAAAGTGAAATGAGTGGCGGCGCTCCACACATATGGTAACAATAAACACAGTCCAAACAAGAACACAAGCACTAACGCAGTTAAAAATTTCTTTATTCGTACAGAGCAATGAATAACTTTGTCCATTCTCAAACCACAACACAATTAAAACATCGAAGCAACATAGCATACGTACCATGATGTTACTTGGAGGTCCCAATTCCACTAACATCGGTGCTCTTCTTCTTCTTCTTCTTAGCTAAAAATTTCGACTTTTGCTTCCTCTCCCTCACTTTCCAAACGCTGTTCTTCCTGAAAACCAACTTATCCACCTTCCAACCAGGGAAGCTCGTATCAATCATGGTAACCTCGCTCCTCGAGAAACCCTTCAGCTCGTTACCCTCCTCCTCATCCTCACGGTCAATGGGTTCTTCTTTTTCTTCCTCTGCCACGTCGGCACGGAGGGAATTGACTGCGGTGATAACGGCGGTGCTGGTGGCGGAGGAGGAGGGGGCGAGGAAGAATTTGGGGTTGGCCTGTTTCCTGGGGCATTTTTTGGAGGGTCGGGATTTGGTGAATGTGGCGCCCATGTTGAAGAGCTCGGCGAGGAAGGCGGTCATGGTGGGGGGGTCGCGGTGGGTTTCTGGGGAGCGGAGTCGGGTGGGGTTTTTAGGTGGAGTGTGGGTTGATTGGTGGGCGGTGGAGAGGAGGAAGGAGTCGAGGTCGAGGCCGTCGCCGGTGGGGATGCCCTTGCTGGAGCGGAGGCGATCCAGCCATTTAGAGCCGGAATTTGCGGAGAAGAGCATGGTGGTGGAAGGTTCCGGGGAGAGGGGGAGAGAGAGAGAGAGAGAGAGAGAGAGAGAATGTTTGGAAAGAAATGAGAGTGAGAATGGGGAAAGTGAGAGGAGAGAGGAGGGGGAGTAGTAGGTGGGGTGCGCAATGCGCGTCGTGACTCGTCGGTGAGTGCCACGTAGAGCAGAGGAGAGGAGAACAGTGGCTGGCTGGCTGCTGCGTCCTGCCGTGTTTTCAAATTCAAACATGTGATGTGTCAATGCCTCTAATATATCTCTATGATGCATTATATTATTCAAATGCTACCATCATCATAATTCATAATTTTACTTGCTAGCTAGCAGCTTGTACTACTGCCTGCCAAGTACGGACACAGCAACCAACACAAAACGCTCTGCGCTTTCTCAAAAGATTAATAAATAAATAATAAGCAAACTTACGGTTTGTTTCGTTATAATCTTCGTGTCGGACAAGTTGATCTCTGACAATGAGAAATGTCCTACTTAGTCCTTTATAATGTCAATTCGGACACATTAAGGTCCCTAGAAGTATTCCGTTATATTTGTCCTATGTGGCAGTCCAACACAGTGTGTGATTTGTGTAATTGCTGACTTGGTCATTGAATGTGCAAAACTATGTCGTTTTCTTAAACTTATGTTATTCCTTATTTCCTAAAGTACCCTTCCCAATTTGAACTCATTCAACTCTCCAACCCTAATTTCTTAACTCTGTCACAGAGTCTCTCCCTCCGCCGACACACATCACACTCTCCTTGTCACGCATCGCTCCCTTTGTCTTAGAGTCACTCTTGCTCCATCGTTGCACATCGTGCATCCTCTATTCGCTGTCGCATATGTGCCAGTGGCACTCCGTCTCAGATTGCTCTTGCTCCATCGTCGATCATTGCTCTTGCTCCGTGTGTTTCTGCCGTCACACGTTGTCACACTTTCACTTATGCTCCGTTGCATTTGCTGCAATCTTCCTTCCTCCGGTCGATTATTATTTGAAATTTGAATTATGAAAACTTTATAATTTATTATGTTTGGTTGTATAATTTTCTTGTTTCATTGCTACATGTATTGTTGTTGTTCAGTTGTGTTTGTACTCAATAAATTTAATTGTTTTGGATGAATTTTTACATATATGTTGAATTTTTAGGACTGTACAAGTAATTTTAGGCATATTAATGTATTATTATGGTATAAAAAAATAAGAAGAATATGACCCAGGGACTTATTATTAATTTCTTAATGCTAAGTAAAGTGGTATTTGATTGATCTAAGAAGGGTTGCTTGTTGAAATTGCATATTTTAAACTGTTGAAATATGTGTTCTATTCGATTTTGAAGGGGAGGTAAGGGGATTGGTTTGGCTTATGGATGATTATATTGGGTGTGTGGTTTTGATGTGGGTAGAGAGGATGATCGAGACGACGATGGCTGGTGGTGTTGGTTATATTGGTTTTGTTCATTAGTTGTGGTGGAGGTTAGGAAAGAAAAACAATAATGTTAAGTGGACAATGAAAAATTAGTTCATATAGTCAATGAGCTTATTTCGGCTTTGATTTTGGCCCAAATAATCATTGAGATTGTAATGGGCTGAGTAACTATGACCCAAAATCTTATTTATTGGCTGATTGAGCTGATTTTGTATGGTTCATTTAGCATCATTCGAAAGAAAATATTTGAATTGAGGAGTTTATGAAACTTAAAAAGAGGAAAGATGAACAATGAACAAAGGAAAGAATGGGAAAAAGGGCATGAAGGGTCACTAACTCAAAATATTTAATCTTTAATACAGCAAAATGACGTCATTTTACATATTCAATAGCTTTTACTCCTGAACTTAAAATATTGGAGCAAACTCAATGATTTCCATTGAGTTCATACTCCACATATAACATCAAGTAAACCAAAGGAAAAATGTTTCATACAGAACTTACTTATCTACTGATAATAATGTGGATAAGACTCATAAGAGCCGAACAGCACATGTCCAACCCACAAGACATACTTTTCATCATTCGAGTGCATATAAGTGCTAATATTCAATTCAATACTATATTAATAATGATCTATATAAGTAGTCACTAATTAAGGTATGCATTTCGTCTTGATTTTATCCATTCACTGAATGCATATTTAAACTGCAAAAGAAATTATTGTATGCACCGTAGTTTATTCCTTAATAACAAATTGTATTGCATGAACCATATAGAACATATTGAACCTTGTACATATGCAATACCAATTATCTGTACAAAAGCTTGATTTAAAACTACTACTGTAATGATGGGTTGCAATTACTGTATTTTAATTAAAGCAGTGTGTGCTGGTTTGCAAACTAAATTGTCTATCGTGGTTTGGGCTGTGCAGAAGGAATAATCTGGCTCCACATACACCTTTGTCTAATGGAGAAGAATGTAGAAAGTGCTGTAATGTAAGGTCACAACTAACTTGTATGTTCCGTCCCTTTCAATTAGGTCACCTAATTTTGTTCAGTAATAATACATGCACACCATAAAATTAATTATTATTAATTATCATATGTAATAATGTAATATTTTAAAATTATTAATTAAAATTTTAAAATATTTTATTAATATATATTAATTTTTTTAGTGTATTTAAATTATTTCTCAATTTTGTTTATATCCCTACTCTGCTCGGGATTATTGCTGTCCGTTCCTTTTTTATTTTTTAATTACCAAATTTGTCTCTTCTTATCTTTTGGTAGGAAGCTAGATAATTTCCCTAATTAAATCTAATGATACTATTATAAGGATCGATCGATATCACTATGTGATATTTTGAATCAATCAATCCAATGATTATTTGTTGGCCACAATTAGTCAACACACAGACGATGCCACCAAAAAAGAATCAGTCACAGTACAAATCTCAAGCTGAGAGTAATAGTGATGCATATCGCATTACATTATTAACAACGCAAATTTGAAATGAATAGATAAATAAATAAATAAATATTACATTCGATTCAGCAATAAAATCCACATTTTTAGGAGTAACGTGGATAATTCTGTGGACTACATATTTCGTTACAGATTGATAGTAGATTATCACCTATTAACTTGTTAGTGTTAGTTAGTTAATTCCTAATTCTTAGGGATAACGATGGTTAATTAAAAGGTAATAACGTTCTCACTTACTAATTTTGCGTATTTTTTCAAGGAACATTTGCACGAATATAAAATTTGTACATTTTCTTCAATGCCAGACTGGGCTATCCTAAAATCTAGCACAAACGTGCTATTAATTTATTTTAGTTTGTGCTTTAATTCGAACTTAGAAGTAGTAAATTACTATTGCTCAATAATTCATGGGGTGAAATCTGCAGTGTTTATTGCTCAACTATGATTATTTATTGTGTCAGATTCCACATTATATATGTTGCTGCAGAAAATGCAACTATATAATATATATTATATCATACAATAATGTTTGTCGTACAATAAAAATACATTCAACTAGTATTCAACGTGTGTTATACATGATATGGAATGTGTGTTATAACGTATAACACACATTCCATATCATGTATAACACACGTTTAATACTAATTTATCGTATTTCTATTGTACGACAAACATTATTGCTATATCATATGCTCACTCGATCGATCTTTGAACTTTGATAACACAATAATGTGGAGCATGGTTGGTTGGTGTGGACATTTTCTTTTTTTCTCCGTTCTAATTATACAAATTATTATTATTATTAAGTCTTTAGCGTACTCTTGGTCTAAAATCAAATACGTGTCTCCTTTCAGGAGAGAGAAACAATATTTCAAAGCCGTGTTTGGCGACTTTATGCAATTTAATTTGGTTATACATTATTTAGCATAAGTTACACTACCATACATGACATATGACATATTCTAATCCCACGCGTCACAGGCATCACTTGCTCTATATATGTCAACCATCCACTTTGATTAATTTGTTTTACCAAATTAAAAGAGTATGCCTCCTATTTAGAAAGCAGAGTTTAGGCTGAACACTATAATTTAATAATAATAATATAATAACACCAACTTCCAATTATGGTCCAAATGAGATTTGGTTATTACACCTTGAATTTGCAAGGGTGGTGTTGGAGTAGTAAAGTGAATGCTGCTAAGTACTTCGACTTTTACTTATTCATTTTCGTGTGTTTGATTTTCCTTTCATACGCTATTCACTCATTGGTGGAAAATGGTAGGAGATTTCTTTTATCAAATTGTTTGAACAACTTTGAATTTTGAACGATTGGGAATTTTTGTTTGTTACGGTCATTTCTGTTAATTTTTCTAGTTTATATATATTGTATATTTTGTTATGAGTTTAATTATAATGCACTAACAATATAAAAATTTGTATACTGTCAGACAATTATATCAATTGAATTGTAAGACTTTTTAGTTAGGTGATTGAATTGAAAACTTTTGTTGATCTATCAATATATAATTGGATTTATGTGTAAAATTACTTTACACTATATTGAGTTAAAATTAAACTCTTTTATTATTTACTTTGCATTTATATAATACTATTTTACTTGAGTAGTTAATTTTAAAATAGACAAATGGCAAATTCGTTATTGGAAATAAGTTATTTCCATAAAAAAAAAGTCATTTTAGAGTTTGACCTTCATGTATTACCTTATCAATTAATTGATTTCAACCATGGGAGTACAAACGGTGGCTGCTTTAGTTAATTTAATTTGTTCTGTAAATTTGTTCTGTAAATTTGGTCCTTCTCATAAGGTGGGTGAAGTGTATGAATCTTGAATCTATAAAATATAAATACTGATTCAAAGTTACGCTCTCTTGTTACCTTGTCAACCATACTTTTCAAAACCGAAATTAAGAGTCAAAGTTCCTTTATATCAATTTATCAGACGTCAGAAATTTATTCTTTCATGGTACATGCATGGTGGCAGTGAAAGGTTTCTCCCACTAAACACACTAATTAAGCAAAACTGGACGGTGCAGCAACCATAGAGGTTGGTTATGTTGGGAAATTTGGTACAGTGCCACAAATAATAGAGATAAAAATGTGTGGTGATGAAGTACAAAATAAGAATGGAAACAATAATTTTTCATGTACATTAGAAATATTTATTCTCATGTATTTCATACTTACAGAGTAAGTAACTAACTAACTAATTAAGTATTTTTTTTTGCTTATTCTCCTCATTCTCTATCTTTTAATGCGGAAAAGCCAGCCGTACTCCACATATACGGTACTCCGGTATTCGTATTTACTTCGTATCTTAATTTTATTATCCACGCGCCCAGCCCATTCATTCAGGCCCAGAGAAAGCCGAAACAAAAAACGCCCAAACCCAATAACCTTCACCTTCTTCGCCCAGACAAACACGAGCTGCAACTATCATCTTCTTCAATCTCCATGTAACCGTTTTTTGAGTTTCGATTTCCTCAACTCTCAGAGAAACACGAGCTGCCATTTCTTCGCCCAGAGAAACACGAATCCTCAACGCCCAAACCAATAACCTTCACTTTCTGCAACTATCATCTTCTTCAACCCCGCATAACCATTTTTTTGAGTTTCGATTTCTTCGATTCTCCACATCACACAATCCTCGAGCTGTGTTTTCTTCGATTCTCCACATCACACAAGCTTCATTTCTCATTTTTCATTTACAATTTCTTTCTCTTTTCGAGTTCTCATTTTTATTCAGTTCCTATTTCAATTCCTTATTTTTTTTCATAAACGCCATTTTTTGCTGTGATGGATGAACATTCAAATGGGGAAATTTCAATGGAGGAAAATGTTGATTTACTTGATCAGATTGTTAGCGAAAAGGTGCTTGAGGTACTCGATTTTTATTAAACTTTGTGTTGTAGACTGATTTATTTCTCAGACTCAGAAAACAGGGATACGTTTGCTCACAGTAACTGAATTGTTTGCTCACAGAAACTAGATTTTTTGCTCACACTTTTTCTACTTTCTACTCATATTAACACTGAGTTTTGCTCACACAATATTTTGAGACACAGGTCCATAATAGCTGTTCAATTGAGAAGGGAGAGTATCCACAGACGGGGAATGCGATTCATTTCAGAGCACGATGCAAATTTATTTTATTCAAACTATGCAAAGAAAGTTGGATTTTCTTCTAGAACACGTTCCTCCAAGAAAGATGCTGATGGAACCGTCAAACAAAAAACATATAATGTGGCAGAGAGGGTACAAGGGGGTCTGCTGCTGCCAGTTTGGAGAAGAACATAAATGGAGTTCGTGCGATGAAAATGGTGGATGGATGAAGAGAAAGTGAAGAAAAAGAAGAGCGTGAGCAAAATGAGGGATGAACTTTAGAAGGTGGAATTTCGGCGATGAAAATGAGTGAGCAAAATGGATTTTGCATGCGATGAAAATGGTGGATGAAGAGAAAGTGAAGAAAGAGAAGATAGTGAGCAAAAAGAGTAATGAACTTACCGGCGATGAAGAAGGTGAAATTTCGGAGATGAAAATGGCTGAGAAAATGGAGCTTCGTGCGATTGAAAATGGCGGATGAAATGGAGTTGTGTGTGTGGGTAAGTAACTGTTGGAAGAGAAATGCAGTTTTGTGTGTGGGTGAAGCAACTGGTGTGATGAAAGTGGTAACCGCCTAGAGATTTGAGTCGGAAGGTGAAGACACGCGCGATGTGATGCACTTATGGATTGGGCCGCGCCTTTTTTGTTTCTTGTATTTTCGTATTGAACTTATATGGTAATGGGACTGGACTTTATTGTCTATTATTGAGGGAGTAAGTCTGTACTCCGTATTCGCAGTGTACATGGAGCAAAACTGCTTTTAATGGGAATAAGTCCAATATATGTATTGTTGGAGTATAAAGAGCCATGCTCGAAAAAAGTATTTGTATACTGTGTGTGTGGAAGGACCACATAGTATATATTAACCATTTCTCCTTCTGAAAAAAAGAGTTGTTACGGCATCGGATATATATATATTCCACCTTAAAATATCATATATATGTTTCTTTAATAAGCCACTAAACAATTGTTAATTAACTTCTTAGAATAAAATGATGATGACGGAGATAAGAAGTAAAACATTAAAAATTGCAAGAAAAACGAGTTCTCACTTTCGCACAACGTGAAAAACAAGGTCTAGGAAAAGAAATAGAAAACAGAAAAGATAAGCTAATATAGCCTATAGGTTAGTACATCACAAATAATAAAACCAAGGTTGTACTTTGTGGCTTTGAATTGCCTCCGTCCATTTTTCGTTCATTCATTCACGTTCAGTCACTTGTGTGTTTCCTATAACCAACCAACAAATAACAAAAAAATATTATTTAAAGATAAATGGCAGTGTTCAACAAAAATTTAGTCATGATTATGAGTTTTTGAACATAAAAAATATAATTTTAGTTTATATACTGAATATCCTTTTTACTTAAACACTTAATAATTTTAAAACATTTGATATAATTATAAGAGTTTAATTTTAATGTACCGATAATGTAAAATTATTTCATAATGTCATTCAATTAAAACATTCTATTTGTATGATCTTTTCGATAATAAAAAAGAGAAAATACAAATGACTAACAACAATTATATAAAAAATTATACAAGGATAATTAAATTATAATTATAATCCTGATTTTATTTAATTCATTGTTAATTAGACAATATCTGAATTAAAACACCGTGAATTGGAAACACGTTTGAGTGAGTGCTAGTTCCAAAGAGAGAGCAACCAATTCACACGCATCTTCTTCTGTGCATTATTACATTACCTTACCCATTAAATCTATCTATCTATCTATTTATTTATATTTGGCCTCTGATTCCCCTAATCGCCCATTGGCTTCTCTCTCACGCTTATCATCCTCTCTCATCCACCATTCCCTCCTACGACAACACCAACAACATTAACATAAAACCACCGCCATAGGCAGCCTATTCCGATGATGCCCCTCTCACACCCCGCCGTCGTCGCTGCCTGAGCACACACAACAACTCCAACCTCTCTAATTTCCACCCTTCGTCTCTTAATCACTGCCACTAATAATAACCTTTATCCTTTATCCTTATCCCCCCTCTGATTTTTCGCCGTAGTTCTCTCCTTTTCTGTTTCCTCTGTCTCTCTCTCATCTTCACCCAAAATCTTCTGCAGCTCCTTCTTCTTGCAAATCCCTCTTGGCCATTTTTGTCCCGAGCTCTTACATCGAGGAATAATAAAAATAAAAAATAAATAAAAGGAGCTCTTTTATTCCTTTGATTAGTTTTTCTTTCTTCCCAGGAGCTGAACAGATTGAAAAACCTTTCCTTTGTTTGTTGACAATTTGCCATGGCTTTGCCACAGCCTTTGAATTATGTTTTGGACAACCCCACAATTTTGGGTGTGTGTATGGGATTTGCAATGTTTCTGGGTCCAATCTGGGTTGCATTTCTGTTTGGTGTTGTAATTGGATGGCTGTGGATGCCAAAATGGGCGAGCTCGGGCAGAGAAAAATTGACTAGCACCATTGGCAAGTCCTTGAATTTTTTCTCACCATCCACTTCCCCTTCTAATTCTCTTTTCTCACCTATCAAGAGCTACGCTTTGTCACCTTCCGTCAATTCTATTAAAATGCAGACCCCAAATCCTGAATCCTTGGCTGTTGATAAGTCTTTGTTCATGAATAAAGGGGAGAATAAGAAGGTTTCCTCTTCATCTCCAATGAAAAGTGGTAATCCTAGCAGGTATACTACATTTCTCAGCTATTTTATTGTATTACTGTTATGAATATTTTAATAGTTCTATAAAGTTACAGTTATAAATTGAAAGCACTTATCTTATTAGGAACTAGGATGTTATTCTTATAACCTTGTGAAATTAAGATTTTGAAATATATTCCGTGTATTAAATTCAAGGTGAATTCAGCCATAGGTCAATCTTGGGTTGTGCTATACAAGTTGATTTGCTCTTACTAGGATTATAAGAGGGAAGGGTTTTGGAGAGAAGAAGATTTGAAATGCTGGCTCACAATATTAAGTTGTTATCTATGTTACAACTTTGAAGTTGGAGTGTTTGGATGGGATAATTGGTTTGCACTTTGTCCTTTCTTGTCAAATCTGGTTTATAAATCAGTGACCTTGTTGATGAAAATGTGTCATAATTTGGGGTTTTGTACAGCTCTTTCTGAAAGGAAAAAAATGAATGATTTGATAATAAGTAGGGCCAACAGATTGTGATTCTTTTCTCTTTTGAGTCACTTAATTCTACAGAAACAACGTCTTCACAAAAGTACACATACCAGTAGTAACTTCTAAAGTTATAATCACTAGAAGCTAAGTCAGTCAAATATACTTTTTTTTACCTTTTTTGGATATGTTAGTTATTGATGATGATAATCACATCCTTTTTTTTCCGTATATTTGTGCTATGTATCTGCATGTTTCTGCTTGTTTGTTGAAGGACTAACATAAAGTGATGTTTGTTTCTTCTTTGTACTATTCAGTGCCTTGAATTCTAACGAAGAAACATCAAATACTGTTACAATGGAGGATTTCCATCATCTATGGCAGCTCGTGGAGGAGAAAGATGGTGGTCTGCCCTGGGTAATGATGATGGATCGCTCTACTCCGAACATGGCTTACAAAGCATGGCGCAGAGAACCAAAGGTATAATATGTTTTCAAATTATTAATATGTTTTTGGTTTTGACATGCTCTAATGCAGTTGAATATTCATTTTTTGACAATATGTATTTTTTCGCGTTTGATTTGATAGGATGGTCCTCCTCAATATAGAAGTAGTACTATCTTCGAAGATGCCACTCCTGAGATAGTGAGGGATTTATTCTGGGATGATGAGTTTCGACCCAAATGGGATGATATGCTCATAAACTCAACAACTATATATGAGTGCCCCACCACTGGAACAATGAAAGTGCAATGGATTCGGAAGGTAAAAGTTCTTCAATGTTGCTTTATGTATTGAAGTATAGCTAACTGCTATGCTATATTTTTGTGTGCTAACTATCGGAAATATGTTGTACAGTTTCCATTTTTCTGTAAGGACAGAGAATACATAATTGGTCGACGGATTTGGGATGCAGGAAGATCATACTATTGTGTGACAAAGGTACGAGAAGAAAGTTCTTTACCACATGGAATATTTTAAAAATATTCCAGTAATTGGAATGTAGTTTAATTCCAGTTAGGGTTATAATTTGATTGTATAATCAAAATATCATTCTTACTCTTTTTGCTGTTGTACTTCTCTTATGCAGGGAATAGATTGTCCTTCTATTCCAAGAAAAGATAAACCTAGGCGTGTGGATGTGTACTACTCAAGTTGGTGCATTAGAGCAGGTATGTATTGATCATTTAGAAGTTATTCATTTTATTTATGCATGATATTAGTGATGTTAGATTTCTTCAGAATAATAATTTGTTTTTTCCCTTACCAGTTGAATCGAAGAGAGTCAAGGGCCAGTTAACTGCCTGTGAAGTTATCCTCTTCCATCATGAAGAAATGGGTATTCCATGGGAAATTGCAAAGATTGGAGTTAAAAAAGGTATGTGGGGAACAGTTCAGAAGATTGATCCTGGTTTGCGCGCATACCAAGAAGCTAGAGCTTCTGGAGCTTCGCTTTCTCGGCATGCATACATGGCCCAGGTCAACACCAAAGTTAATCCAGAATACATGGAGAATATTGGAACTGCTGAAAATCAAACAGAGACAGAAAGTGCTGTTTCTTGTGACAAACCACAGGGTGTGAACATTCCAAAGATGTTAGTAATAGGTGGTGCTGTTGCTCTTGCTTGTAGTCTTGATAAGGGATTGGTGACCAAGTATCTTATATTTGGTGTTGCAAGAAGAATTGCAAACATAGGTAGAAGGTAGTTAGGTATATAGGAGTTTGTAGCAATTGCTGAGAGTGCTGTTGCTAGTTTCAGCTGTCACTCTCCAATGCTGTGCTTTATGCTTCACTAGAACATTTAGGGGTTTTATATTATAGGCGAAATCATAATTTATAAAGAATGTCGAGGGAAATGATTATATCTCGGCTTTAGTGTTGAGGGATAGTAGATTATAAGTTTTTTCTGACTTTCCTTTTTGGACCGTGAATAATTGTTGGTCCAGACCTCAGAATTTGATGGTTGTATAAACTCAGTTACATCAGAAAAAATTACCAAATTTTTATCAGATTCTCTTGTCAAGTAAATATTATTGCAGAATTGTTTTGGTTACAAGTTTACAAATTTTGTATACTTTGCTAGGATGGAATTGAGAAATGAGAAATTGTAGGATTGAAAGGTCATAGAGATAGGTACAAATATCAATTCTTCTATTCTATCTTGTTGAAGCAGATGAATAAGAACATATAGCAGCTTCTTCTGGCGGCATTAACTCATAACTATGGTTTCAAAACAATGCAAACCATCTAACTGTGGTGCCAGTTTTGGCTTTCTCGTCTGTTCTTTCACTGTTGCTATCATGTTTTGATTGGAATCCGAAATCCCTCTTCTGATTTCCTGCATTTTATAAATCTTGAACTTTTAACTCATGGAATGAAATTATATCACTTATTTATACATTGTTATAAATGTAATAGTACTCAAATTGCTGTTTCTGTTTTTCACCTTAACATAGTTTGTGTCGACGAAATAAAATCCAACAGCAGCAACTACAGCAGGCACAACAGCATAAAAGCTTTCCATAGCCATTGTTGTAAGTGAGAATGAAATCAAAGCTGAATTGTGGGAACGACCCATCATCCACTACCCTTGCGTCCACATATAAGCCTGTGTCTGTGTGGAGGAGATAGAGGAAGAAGATTGAGAAGTGATACCTTGGTGATGAAGAGAAGCAAACGGAAAAAAGTTGAGTTAAACTTGGAATAACGCAAGCATATGAATGTAATAATAAGCACGTTAAGCATTTACATTAATATTTGAATTAAAATTTAGCCACACCCTATCCCTTCAAAGTAAGGCCTCCTTTTGTTTGTTTATCTAGTCATGCTAAATTTATCAATCTTAGTCAAAATTATACATTGCGCTATTTGTCGGTGGTGAATATAAGGATAACCCTATATATCTTCAGGACACTGAATTAAAATTTAAGAACTTTGTAGAAAGAGAGCACGTCATTGCATTGCATTAGGCTTTTTGTCCATTCAAATATTTACCTGCCTCTTGTTTTAAAAAAATAAAGTTGTTCTTTGTTTGTTCCAGTGTGCATTTCAATCATGTTCTCTGCAACAATGACATACAATAAGTAAAATATGAAGCATGTGCAGAATTTGTTAGTACTAACTTTCTTCTTGACCGACCGACCACACATGAACCACAAACGATGCGTTTATATGTACACCTTATTGCTGCCAAAGTCGTGTCCTCTACCTCCACTCCTTCCTTCCCCATTGTTCTCAAACCGACCACATATTTTCATGGTCCCCTCTCTCCCGTCCAATATGGGAAACACCACCCACGTTTTCAATGGGTCAATCACATTATCAAACATATTGTCTTCATCATCTTCATTTTTTGGTAGATAAACAAAAGCCTGAAAGGCTAAAATCCATCAAAATTCAAATTAAACCATATTTCCAATTTAGCATCGCAATTTTAGTTTGAGTTTAGTTTCAATGTGTAAAGTAATTTTACACTAACATTCAATAATGAATTGACATATCAGTAAAAATCTTTAACTCAATCACGCACTAACTAAAAAGTCAAATAAATCAATAGATATTCCCTCCATTTTTTTTTAATTGTCCAGTTTTAAATGCGCACAAGTATTTAGAAAATGATTGGTATTGTATAAAAATTAATAAAATGTACACCTACTTTACTAAATTATCCTTTATTACTTTACTTGATAAAAGAGTAAAAGAGATTAATGAGTAGTATTAAATAGGGATAAAAGAGGGAGAAAATAATAAATTTAGTCTCAAAATTTAAAATGGACAATTAAAAAAAAAATACATGCATATCTAAATTGAACAATTAAAAAAAAAACAAAGGAAGTATAATTAACTGAAAATGTAAAATTTTGTAGCATAATTAAATTTTTTTTTTTAATAGTTGGATAAGCTTCGCAATTAATAGCTCTTAACTAAACCCCTTGGCTGGATTTTTTTGTTGATTCGATGATGAATCTCGATTGCGTGGTAGTACTGTTGTCGATTAATTATAGAAATTAGAATAGCAATTATAAGAGAACGGATTCAGATTTCAAATTGAAATTTTCAGTTTCATTTTATTGCTGAGATACAAAATCAAGTACATACATAGCTTTCTCAACTATTTGATCTGATTAATCCATCTATACAGTATCAATAAATTGAATTGAATTGAATTGATATGATATGATCCGATCAACAAGGCACGATGGATTCAAAGCAGTTGATGCCATCCAACTCAGGAGCGAACCTGGGCCTGAACCGGGTCGGGTTCTGGTTTGCTCCACCGGGTGCTGATGATGATTTTCTGGTGGTGGTGGTTTTGGACTCCTGAGAAGCGGCGGTGGAAGAAGGGCTTTCCGTGTTGGGCTTCGGAGTTGGGGCTTTTGCGGGGCCCAGTCCCAAGGAAAAGCCCCACTTCTGGGCCTGCGACACCTCAAAGTGGCTGAACATTGACATGAACATTTTGTTGGTAGTTTGAACTGAAGGAAATTTGATGATGGAGGAGGGTGTTTGATCTGATTCAGATATATGCTAGCTGTTTGTTTCTGCACGGAACAGGAGGAGGACGATGAAGGAGTATATATAGGGAGTAATGATTCCGATTATTGATTTGGAATATTCATGAAATTTCTTTGCGTGTGTGCACTTATGGGACTCGAAGTTTCTTTCATTGACGCGTGGAGGAAACGTTCACTTGTTCAACTCTTCAACTTCAATTCCCTCTATTTTGACCTGCAAGCCGACTTTGATTCACATAAATTTTCTACAACTTTCTTCTTGACTCACCGTCACCAACTACTGCTATATAGTAATGCTACGTGTACAATAAATATATATCTAATAAATTGTGCAATATATGATATGCTATACGTACATATACTATATGTACATATACTATATAAATAACACACATCCCTATATCATGTTAGATACTTATTGAGACGTATTTATGTTATACGACAATCATTATTAATTTAAACTACACACGCATATGAACAAGTAGAAATATCATTTTTTGTACAAAAAATAACCAGAACTCAATTTTTATTCATCCTTATTGGAGGTTGATGTAATTTTTTCTTATTCAATGTATAATATTCACTATGTTTTGTATTGCTCGAGCTATATTCATTGTAAGCAATTATGAGTAATTTTTTTGAGATCAAAATTAATAAACTTTCACGAGACCATATTTATATAAATCGTTAAAATTTTGAAATCCTTATTAATGACAGTATTAGAAATTAAACTCCTTATGTGAAGAAGGACTTTCAGATTACACATTAAATTTATTATAAAATTATACAATAATATCTCATTATTAGATATATATTCAAAGAATTCAATTTTATTATAGGAATTCACCATCAATTGAAATACATTATTATTTAATCGCGCTTAAGGACTGGAATTGTCGTGAGGAAGATTTATTTTTTGCGTGTGGACTCCTTCAACACTTCCACCTATTTCACTCACAAAAAAAAAACAGAAAAGAAAAAGAAAGAGTAGCCAACTAAGTCTACGTGTTTGTGATGCATCATCACATCTAAGCATGCATTCATATTTAACAGTTAACATATTTTAGGCCCACAATCATTGATGAAAAATTTCATGGTTATCTACTATCTAGTGAACTCACCAAAAAAAAAAAAAAAATCTACTATCTAGTGAAACTACGAAGCAATATTAATCCTTTGCCACTCTAGTATAAGTTATTTCTACTAATTACGCAGAACTATGATCTAATATATATATAAAAAGCCACTCCCATTCCGCGAAAATTGATTTTTCCGCGGTCGAGAAGTCAAATAGATGAGAATTTCAGAAGCCTTATAATTGCTTTCACAATCTAACAATCTAATCTCGAATCAATCGTTCGCATTGCACAGTGTCATACACTCTCTTAATCTTGTCCGAAAGTAATTCAATGATCCAAATATTTGTTCATTCTCATTAAATTCCAACTATTCAATTCCATTATTAAATGCATTTTAATTTGAAGAAGTTTTCTTATCATCAGTTGCATTAATTAAGATAGTGACATTCTGACAAAGGTGTTAATCAATGATCAAAACACACGAGTGGCACTTGATGTTAACTTCAGCATAATTATTTTTTAAAAAAATTGAATTTAACTCACACTTCTCTAAAAATGGTGGCACGTTTTCCCATAATTAAAGTTTCAACACTCTTTAACATGTAAGAATATTATCTCCATTTTTTTTAAAAAAAATATTATTACCTCACTTCCTTCTCACTCACACAACTCATATTGTCTTCTCCTTCAGAGCTCTTACCCACACTTTGATCATCACAGCTTCAGTTTCAGGCAAGGTTAAATTTTTATATTTAATTTTTCTTCTAAATTCTATGCATTGCATCTTGCATCATCAAACTTATATCTATAGGTAAATTCAATCAGAGTTTTAGACCATCTCCTAAAGCCCACTTATAATAGACTCTTATCATCTTTGTTTATGCAACTCATCTCTAAACATTATTACCATTACTACCCTGTATTCAAGCTCAAAATATCTTAGGGTTATAGCTTCACCTTAACCATCCAAATAATGGATGAACCTAACCTACCCAAACACCTCATGGCTAAAAGTCCTGCAAACTCTGCAATCTACAATCATCCAATGGAACAAGGTCAACAAACGAATCATTCCCCTTTGGATTGTACCAGTGGTATGTATATTGTTATTTTATTGTTTAACTCCTCTATGTTTATGTGTGCTTTCATCTTTTTTGCTACCAATAATAACCAACACTTTCATGTTTGTAGGACCATCAATACATGAACCATCACCCAATTCTGTATTGTCCCTTGATGGTCAATCTCCATTCACAGTCACCCTTCCACCTGAGTTAGTATTATTACATAGACAACCTTTGACTGAAATATCACCCAACAACATTAATGTTGCAGGTACCTTCCACTAAATCTTTCATATATTACAATCATTTGCACTTGTGGTTATTATCTTATGTTGTCTTCCTTTTACCATAATGTAGTAAATGTTGAAAGCACCATTGTCAATGGACCACCATTTAAAAAAGCCAAAAAGGAAAAAAATTCCCCATTGATACACTTTGTACCAGATTTCAGCAGTGGGAAGAATCTCCTTGCTGAATTCACTTTTACATCACAGAGTAAGCAGCATAAACCTTTTTTTTTTTCCTTTTGCCAATGTTGTTAATAACATGCATCAATATCTAACTCAAATGTGCATCTTATTTATTTTCATATCAAAATCCAGGTCATCCTATTAATCAAGATGGTATTTTGGTACCAACTCAAGTCTTTTACGGTTCATGTCAACTCAATGTGCAGACAATCCACAATTACCAAGGTTTATCCCACTCAACTGCACAATTCAATCTTCCTGAGTCATCTTACACATTAGAAGGTCAGCTTAAATTCATTATCTTATACATTTACGTCCAAAACTTAATCCATATGTATACAATCAAAGGCATACACACTACATTATGCAGGATTAGTAGGTGTACCTGTTGTAGCATCTGATGAAAGATTAACAAAACAATCTTGCTCTGGCCATGCTCATCAATTAAAGCCTCCTTCCATACTAATTTCGCAAACTCCAACATCCCCAGTTCAGATAGATCAACAAACATACCAAAATCACAACATCAACCATGTGAAGAAGGTATCAATCCTGTCAGCCATGATAATAGATAACAATTATAGATGAACATAATGTTGACACAAATTAAAAATTTACTAACTAACAACAATAATTAAATATTCTCATATACTATAAATGTTTACTCATTTATCATAATTAAAAAAAAAAGGCTTAACTTTCATATTTAAAACTTGCAGATCAGCTTGATGATCTTGAGTATCAATTTGATTACGAGTCGTCTGAATTTGGCATTGGTTAGTTGCATGCCTTCCTTCAATGTTCCCTCTATCATACATGGTTCTTATTGTTTATGCTAATGATATTGTTATGTATGGTTAATATATAACAGGTTACCAAGATTTTGGTGATCCAACATTTTTATGCCAACATTGTGGAGCTGAACTCTGGTATGATGAGAAAGTTATGGTGAGCAAAAAACAGTCTCAACCATCCTTTTCGATATGTTGCTCACAAGGGAAAATTAAACTCCCTGAATTCAAGCCTCCTCCAGCTTATTTGGCAAATTTCCTCAACAATCCAAACTCTGCAGCAGCAAAACATTTCAGGGAGGCATCAAGGCTTTACAACATGTTGTTTTGCTTTACCTCAATGGGTGCAAAAATCAATACAGCTGTGACAAGTAGCAGAGGGAGATATTGTTTCTCAATATGTGGTGTAAACTATCATCACATAGGCAGCTTACTCCCCTCCAATGACAACTGCCCTAGATTTGCTCAGCTATATATTTTCGACACCGAAAACGAAATTGACAATAGAGTGCAGACCATAAGGTATTGTCTCAATCTTTCCCAAACTCTATTTTCACATGAAAAATATACCTTATTATATATATATATAAATATTGCTCTATCTACATAAATAACACTGTTAAATTCAATAGATCACAAGCACATAAAATTCAGAGAGATGTGGTTGATCAACTAAGGAGAGTGCTTGATCAGCACAATGCATATGCAAAGAATTTTAGGATGGCACGTGATCGCTTCAATCTTAATGAGATGGGTAATATCAAGATGCGGCTGATTCGGCGTCGTGACTCAGATGGGCGTACTTATAACCTGCCAAGTGTCTCTGAGGTTGCTGCCTTGGTCATTGGTGATGAGTCCAACCCAAATGAAGGGAGAGATATCATTGTAGAAACAAGATCTGGCATTTTGCAAAGAATAGATGAACTCCATCCTGCATATCTTCCCCTACAATACCCACTTTTATTCCCTTATGGGGAGGATGACTATCGAGAGAATATTTTGCATTGTCAGCAATCTTCATCAAAACAATCAAAACGGAAAAATTGCACTGTTCGGGAATACTTAGCTTTTCACTTGCAAGATAGGAATAAGGTCAAAACAACTCTACTCCATTGTGGGAGACTATTGCAGCAATTTATTGTGGATGGCTACACAATGATAGAGAACCAACGCTTACGGTATGTTCAAACCCACCAAAAATAATTGAGGTCCGAACTATGATTGGCTGATGCAGTATCACAAGGAGAACAATGTACTTCAAACGTTGGAAGACGAGTTATCTTGCCGGCATCGTTCACAGGTGGTTCTAGATACATGCTGCAAAATTATCAGGATGCAATGGCGATTTGTAAATGGGTTAGGTATCCTGACACCTTCATCACGTTCACATGTAATCCTGCATGGCCGGAATTGTCGCGTCGATTGAATTCCTATAACCTCAAAGTTGAAGACCGACCAGATCTGGTCGCTCGCAAATTCAAGATAAAGTTGAACCACCTAATCAAAGAGATTAAAAAAGGACAATTGTTTGGCCACCTTAAAGCAGGTTTGCACAATTCACATCAGAAATTTTAATTGTACTTAACAATTTTTATAATGGACTAACTTTCATTTTTATTTTCCATTTTTCAGTCATCTATACCATTGAATTCCAAAAAAGAGGCCTCCCTCATGCACACATTTTGCTATTCTTAGCAAATGACTCAAAGATTAAAGATCCAGCCGATATTGATCATTATATCTCTGCCGAAATACCTGACAAAGATATAAACCCAGAACTGTATGATGCTGTCAGCCCCTTCATGGTTCACGGTCCGTGCGGATCGCAAAATCGTCGAGCACCCTGCATGCTGGATGGTAGGTGCACCAAATTCTACCCCAAAAGTTTCACTAATTTCACAAACTTTGATGAAGAGGGATTTGCAATCTATAGACGTAGAAACCAGAACAGATTCATCATCAAGGATGATGCTGTGATTGACAACACTTTAATTGTCCCTTACAATCCTCAACTGCTGCTCATGTATCGATCGCACATAAATGTTGAATACTGCAACCAGGCAGCTTCAATAAAGTACCTTTTTAAGTACATAAATAAAGGTGCTGATAGAATTACTGCAGCTTTGTCGCACACCAGTGAATCCACCAATGATGAAGTGAAAATGTTTTTGGATTGCCGCTATATCTTCGCATGTGAAGCTACGTGGAGAATTTTTGGTTTTGACATACAGTATCGACAACCACCGGTTGAAAGACTTAGCTTCCACCTTCCTAATCAACAATCAATTATTTTCCAGGAAAATGAATCCCTTGAGTCTATCTTACAAAAACCAAGCATAAAAGAGACTCAATTCATTTCTTGGATGGAAGCAAACAAATTGTATCCGGAAGCAAGAAACTTGTGCTATGCCGAATTCCCTTCTAAATTTGTTTACCACTCTGACAAAAGGAAATGGCTGCCCCGGAAACGTGGTTTCTCAATTGGAAGAATGTTTCATGTTCCGGCAACAGCTGGTGAACTCTATTATCTCAGAATATTGCTTACCAAGGTCAAGGGACCTACAACATTCGCTGACATTCGTACAGTCAATGGACAAACGTTCCCAACCTTTCGAGACGCATGCTATGAACTTGGATTGCTTAACGATGATAGAGAATATATCCAAGCTTTGCAAGAAGCATCAATATGGGCAATGCCATCTTACTTGCGCTCATTATTTGTGACAATGCTGTTAAATAACTCTCTCCCAAATCCTCTCAATGTATGGACAAACACTTGGAAGTTGTTGGCTGATGATATCATCTACTACAAACGTAGACAATATAGATGTCCAGGTACACTACACTACTAACCACTTGTTGTCCTTATAAAATATTATTCAATATAAATTTTATGTTGCACTTATGAATTCTGGAAAAATATAAATTTTGATATAACTACTCATTTTGCTGAAATAATGCAGACCTACAACTCACAGAAGAACAACTCCATAACGAAGTTTTGCATATGGTAGAGTTGCTACTAAAATCAAATGGACGTTTGTTATCAGATTATCCAGGCATGCCTTTCCCGGAAGGACACTCTGCTGATTTTGGAGATAATAGGTTGATAGCAGATCAATTAAATTTCAATAGACATCAACTAGCATCTGAGGTTGAAAAATCTTTGCAGTTAATGACAGAAGAACAACGTCATGTCTTCAACACAATCATGTCAACTGTTACAAACCAAAGAGGTGGATTCTTCTTCCTTTACGGTTATGGAGGAACCGGTAAAACATTCCTATGGAATAGTCTTGCTGCTGCAATCCGAAGTAAGGGTGAAATTGTATTGACAGTGGCTTCAAGTGGGATTGCAGCAACACTGCTCCCCGCAGGAAGAACAGCTCATTCCCGTTTCGCAATACCGTTGAATATTTGTGATGAATCTATGTGTAGTTTCAGAAGAGACTCACCTGCTGCTGAACTACTTCAAAGAACGAAACTCATCATATGGGATGAGGCCCCTATGGTGAAGCGCCAATGTTTTGAAGCACTAGACCGCACTCTGAAGGACCTTCTGCGATTTGATCCAACAACAGATATTTCTAAACCCTTTGCAGGGAAAATTGTTGTCCTCGGAGGTGACTTTCGGCAAATTTTGCCAGTTATCCCTCAAGGAACCAGTGCTGATATCATCCATGCTTCCATCAAATCATCTTATCTTTGGCCTCACTGCAAAGTACTCACCCTTACAAAAAATATGCGGCTACAGAGCGATGGATCTTCTACTAATCTCCAAGAAACAAAAGAATTCTCTGAGTGGATTCTACAAGTTGGCAATGGTGAAATATGTGAGCCAAACGATGGTGAAGCTGAGATCCCTTTGCCCGCTGAATTGCTTATTACAGAATTCAATGATCCAATAGAAGCAATTGTCAACTCTACCTATCCTAATTTAACTGATCATTACAATGATCCCATCTTTTTCAGCAAAAGAGCTATCCTAGCTCCAACATTGGATGTTGTCCATAAAGTTAATGAATACATCTTGCAAACAATCCCAGGAGAAAGCCATGAATACCTAAGCTCAAATTCTATATGCAGAGGAAGTGAACAAAACTCTGAATTCATGGACATACATCCAATAGAATACCTTAACTCTCTTCAATGTTCTGGCCTTCCAAACCACAAAATTTTGCTCAAGATAGGAACACCGGTCATGCTAATACGCAACATTGACCAAACAGCAGGACTTTGCAATGGAACTAGGCTGATTATCACCCACTTAGGGAGACATGTTATTGGGGGGAAGCTTATGTGTGGTTCTCATGCTGGCCAACAAGTTTTTATCTCCCGCATGACTATGACTCCCTCTGAATCAATTTGGCCATTCCAACTACAAAGAAGACAATTCCCTATTATCATCTCCTATTGCATGACTATCAATAAAAGTCAAGGGCAAACCCTTGACTTTGTCGGGTTATATCTTCCAACTCCTGTCTTCACCCATGGCCAACTTTATGTAGCATTGTCTAGAATTAAATCGAAGAAAGGCCTCAGAATACTAATACATAATCAAGCAAATGAACTTCAAACCACAACAACCAATATTGTCTACAAGGAGATCTTTTCACCTCAACAAATCATACATCTTTGACAAATACTTTTACTACCATCAACACCTAACCCACTAATCTACACAATCTGACCTAACCTATTCATACTTAGCAAATTACACAATACTTTGTAAAGAACCCCAGAACCATTGTACATATAACCCAACACACTAACCATATGAATTTTCAGTCATCACCTCCACTATTAATTCTTAACATAATTATGTAATTCATATTTATTGTAGCCATTCGATTTGCATTGCAGCTCTTCAAAATGAGTGCACACAAAGTGTCACCACTTGATGTCATCTCAAGCCAAAAAGAGTCTCGGAAGATTGCAGTCCGCATTGTGCGCATGTGGCGTGTATGCTATCCTTCATCTCCAAATGTTATATCCAACATTCAAATGCTACTGGTGGATGAAAAGGTTAGCCCAATTTTTGTAATGCCACCACTAATTCTTCTAGCCACTATTCCTAAATGATTACACAGTTTTGCTTACAGGGACAGACAATCCAAGCTTCAATCGCCACAGAAAAACTAATCAGCAAGTATCAACCAATGCTTGATGAGGGTAAATGCTACATATTTCAGAAATTTGTGGTGGAAGATAACATAAGCCAGTATAGAGCTTCAAAACACAAATATAAAATTTGTTTCCATGTTGGGACTGCTGTAACCCCTACAAATGGTAATCTCCCACTGTTTTCATTCACATTTGTTCCCTTCGACAATATCCTACAAGGGAACATCGCTGCTAGGTATCTAATTGGTAATGTCATTCGTATAATCTATAATCAGCTCAACACTATTAAAATCTAATAATATAAACATTGATCTTTATTATCATTCCTAACAGATGTCATTGGAGAAATATCAACATATGAGACATCAACAGTGTTCCAAAGAAATGGAATCACCACAAAGCTGAAGAACATATACTTAACAGATTTGAGGTCTGAATTCATCACATTTACCTATTTCCATTTTCTAACACTCCTAAACTCAGATTAATGATTTTTTTTTCCTGCACATCAGCAATATACGAATCAAATGCACTTTATTTGGAGAGCATGTCGACTATGCTGAAAAATTAATTGAACAACACTGCAATAATCAAATGATTGTTGTTCTTCAATTAGTCATGATTTCATCATCTGCAGGTATGTAAAAAAATATGTATTTGACTTATAGCTCAACCAATTATTCAATGACAAAATCAACTTACATTGGTTTATAATGTAATTCAGGTGAGATCAAAGTCTCCACAACTTGGAATGCATCCAAATTCATGATCAACCCTAACATTCCTGAAGCTGAGCTCTTCTACAAGAAGTAAAAAATATTTCTACACATTCCAGAAACAAAAAAAGGTTTCAATAATTAAGTTGCTCACCTATAAATATTATGTGCAGGTTGGCAACAACACAAGAGTACTCATTGGCCACATGTTCTCAAGCACAATCCTTGACACAATCTGCTACTTCAACTGATTTCACTGATATAGACACATGGAAATCATTAGCAGAATTGAAAGCTATAACCAATGTATGTGCACTTTTCTCCACTAGAATATCTAAATACTCTCTCTTATTTTTTTCACCACAATACACTAATTAAATCATTCATGTCAACAGGTTGGGATATATACAACTGTTGCTACAATTCAGAAGCTAGTTACTCAACATGACTGGTGCTTTGATGCTTGTGCATCACACGGAAACAAGATCAAAATATTTAATGGCTTGCTGCATTGTGATAAAGTGTGCAGAATCTCCCAAAAGATTTGTCCCTAAGTAATACATATATCTTATCATAAATACTTTCCTGTCAAATTAAATTAACTACTACATCCATTAAACTGACCAAAGTACATATAATAATAATTACAGATACAGACTCCACCTACAAATCACTGACTATCAAGGAACAGATGCATCTATCATTCTATTTGATAACATTGCTTTCAAGATAATTGGAAAATCTGCCAATGATTTAAAAAACCAACTCATTAAGGTATATATACAGTACTTATCTAGATAATTAATATCAATTTATAATTGAAACCAAAATTACTTGTGTTTTTGTTGAGTTAAACAGGAAGGTGACCAAGATGGAATCCCAGATGAGCTAGATTCCCTTATGGGCAAACAGTATATCATGAAACTTGAGGTGACCCAATTCAACCTCAACAATAGAGCTGCTGGATACACAGTCAAAAAAGTATCTGATGATTCATCCCTCATAAGTCAATTCTTGAATAAATATTCTCCATCATTGGTAAGCAACCAATCACTTGTGACAATCTTAACTCATAAATGGCATCAAAATCTTTATAACATCTAATAAAATCAATTAAAACAGGTCTCAAACAATGAGGGTGCAACATTTTTAGCTGATAAAACACAGTCCGAGGAACTCTCTACATTAAACATGGTAAAATCTCATTGCAATCCAATTTCAATTCTAATAATAACTATATCTCATTCATAACAATACATTCAATATATATTTTCTTAGGTCTATCCAACACCACTGCTAGGAAATTCTGATTCTTTCAGTGATTTCTCTGAAAACTCACTGCAACAAATATCTACTTATTTACTTTAAATCTAATTAATTAATTTCAAATATTTCTTATATGATTCAATCTCAAAAAAATTACTTACAGCCTCCTAAACTACAACCACCTCCTAACAACAATGATGAATTCCAATTCTCCTCACAATTTGGAACACAGCTGCCACCAAATAGACTGCTTTACAATATTATCCCAACCAAACTGAACTTCAAAGGTTTACTCTATTTTAAATATTATTATTTTCACTAACTAATTGCAACCTTGCTCAATCTAACAAAAAAATATTAAATTATTACCTTCCAGGACACTGACATTGAAGAAACTACTAGCCAATGCACCCAGTCTTCAGTCACTCCCTCCAAGAGGAGCAGCTCTGTAGCAGAAATTGAAATGGCAAGCAATGAAAATCACACAAACTTTTCCACCATGGAAAATATAGATTTGCTGAAGCAAATCAAAAAAGAAAAGGTAGAATGAAGGGTAACAACAAATTAAACTAACATTTTTTGCTTGGATGAATCCACTATGATGTGATACGCTTACTAAAACTTTGGATTGTGACGATCTTTTGCTTACCAACCATGGGATAATTGTGTTTTGCTCTGTCAATAGGAATATGAACTATGCCAACCTTGCTTCCTGTAAATTTGCAACTTTTAGTTACTATGAATGATGCTGGGAAACATTCCAAATCTACATCATCCAACACCTTTAAATTATACTAACTTTAAAAAATCATTGCTAAAAAAAGAAAAATAAAGTGCCATAAGGCGTGAACCACAGCGTGAACCACAAAACCTAGAACTAAAAAGAACAAACCATGTGCTCCATAACTTTACTCAAATATAAATAAAATGTCAAATCATTATTAATACATTACCTAACAAGACCAACTAATATTAAAATATGCTTCAAAAGAGAACATTTACTTTTTTTCCACAAAAATGAATTCATCATTTTATTGGGCCTTCCCATATAAACAAAAAATGCAACCAAAAAAATTAACAATCAATTACTAATAATCATGGTATCTCACGATTTAAAACTTGACATTAATCAAATTATTTCCACTTCAACACTAAGGGTAAGTTTGGATAGTAAACTTATGATTTTTTTTAACTTTTTATAAGTTATAAATTATTATATGGATGTTTGAATTAATTTTTATGTAACTTTTAACTTTTTAAAAAGTTATTTTAAGTGCTTATTGGAGAAGTTAAAATATTTGACTTCTTCAAAAAAATCTTTGCACAACTTTCTAAAAACTACCACTGTAAACCAAAATAAGCACTTATATTATTTTACTTCCAAACACAAAATAACTTTTTCAAAAATTATTTATTATTAAAGTCTTTATTAAAAAGTTCTTTAAGTATAAGTATTTAATTAAACTCTTTATCCAAACTGGCTCTAAGAAAATAAAGGACAAAAACCCGTGCAACGCAAGGATCTATATACTAGTTAATTGATTATACGTATTAAACAAACAACTATTCATATACATAAACAATCAAAAGAAAATTAATTAATAATATTTTTTGTTTGGAGGTAAAATTTGAGGTGGGAATCCCACCTTTTTTTTCTATCCAAATAGCCCAATTCTGCTAAACCAGTTTTGAATTTATTTTGAACATACACAAGCCCAACTCCAATTTTTAGCAGGCCCATTTGGGATCCAAATTGAAGGAAAACCCTAGTTCTCTGACAACACTATAAATTGCAGCTCACAGCTCACAATTTCAAAACCCTAGCTAGAATCAACCACAGCATCAAGTAGCTCCATCTCCCTCCCAATCTTCTTTGCTGCAATGGGTTCCAGCGAATTGGGTTGCACCTATGCCACTCTCATTCTCCACGATGATGGAATCCCAATCACCGTTAGTCCATTCTCCATCAGCATTTGATCTCAGATCTCGATTTTCCACTTATCTCTTTCTCCGGTTTTGTTACGGTTGTTGTTTTTTTTTTTTGGTAGGCGGAGAAGATTACCACTCTTTTGAAGGCTGCTAATGTCACCGTTGAATCCTACTGGCCCAGCCTCTTCGCCAAGCTTGCACAGAAGAGAAACGTCGAGGACATCGTCTTGAATGCTGGATCTGGAGGTGGTGCCGCCGTCGCCGTCGCCGCTTCTGGTGGTGCTGCCGCTGGTGGAGCTGCCGAGGCCGCCGCACCTGCCAAAGAGGAAAAGAAGGTAATCAAAATTATATTATTAGATAATTTGCATCAAATCAAACCAGATGCGATGGAATATTATCTTTCAAATCAAATCCAGATGTTAACTGCATGTAACCTAATTTGGAATGCTAAGATCCAGAAGCTACGCTAGCAAAATATATACCTGTAACATTTTTTTTAAATACAAAAAATAATAGAATAATCAAATGACCGTAAGATGAAACACGGACACGCAGATTCCTAACCATTGTTTCCTTAGTTATTACCACCTAAAGGAGTCCTTTTCGATTTTCGTAATATACAAAAGAATAATAAGAAGAAGAAAGAAAGAATAGCTATTAGTTTAATTATATAGTATATCATTTCACAAACTTATGCATATCTTTATTATAATGCATGCGTATAGTTATTCCTTGGCCGCTTTAACCACTTTCAGCAGCAAATCTACAATAGAAATTATTCTATTTTATTTATAAAAAATTGAATAAATCAAGATATAGAGGAGATAATTTAGAAATATCCATGAGTACTGCATTATTATACACATACTGTATGAAGTGTAAAGGGCCATTCGTGACACACTCTCCGTTGGAAAATCGTAAACATTATTATTATCTCATTGTTTAGTGATTAACTATTAATGAATGTATCCTGGTACAATTCTTTTGCCTGTAGCTAGCTTTGTATTTTGCAAATTCTAGGCAGATTGATGAGAGAAAGGCATTGCATGGCATCAGTGTGTGTTCTTGTTTGTATGTTTTCATTCTGTGTTTTCTCTAATTCCTCTTAATGAATTTTGCGGTTGTTTTGACAGCAGAGAAATGTTCTTTTCCGTTGAATTACTTTTGCATTTATTGTTTTTTGGTGCTATTGACTATTTGATTATGAATAAATGATTGAACACTTGATCAAGCTATGTGATTTGGGCTGATTGTACGAATTGTCAAGATTGCTTTCTCCAATGGCTTAGATATTCCCTTGTTTGCAATAACATGTCATTGTATGAACTGCATATATATATATATATATGTATGAGGAGGGATCCACTTACTCCAAGAGTAAGTCTTTTATACTTAAGCCATCAAATAACTTTCGATAAACATAAAATTAGATCAATCCAACCGTTGAATTTTATGATATTATCTTGATGATTATGCATATCAAATTTCAGAAAAATCAGACATAGATAGATTTATTATCTAACACTCAACTTTTACATATATTTTCAAGACTATATTATATGTCGAAATAACATGAGATGATGAAGTATCAAATTATATTGAAATTTTATGAAATTTTATACACTTGATCTATGCTTTGTAAATTAATATTTCAACGATTGGATTAATCAAATTCATTGTATATATAAAGTTATAAGATGGAGTAAGTATATCAAGACCTACTCTTGGAGTAAGTGGATCCCTCCTCTATATATATCTGTGTGTGTGTGTTGTGGTTCCCTTTTTTGGGTATTCTCTGTAGTATTCATTAGGATGTTGAATTTGTATCGTATACAGTAAACACTTTCTTCAGCTTTTTGTTTATGCAATGCCGCTTTTACTTGATTTTTTAATTTTTCAACTCATACATGTGAATTTATATTTGCAGGAGGAAGTTAAGGAAGAAAGCGATGATGATATCGGTTTCGGTCTATTTGATGATTAGTTTTTTCTTTAGTCTTTTGTAGCCAAACTAGGGCTCCTTTCAATGAGTGGTGGCTCTTTACTTTTTTTTTTTGTTGAACCGAATCTTGGCCAATTGACTATCTCAATTAAGTTTTGAATTGTGGTTATTTTATTAGATTTTTGTTGCAATTGAATTTCAAAGTAAGTGCTTTCATTACCTATCTCTGTATGTGATATATGGTGCTTTCATTACCGAATTTCAAATATGAAATATGTTTGCAATGATAAATTTTGGACGGATTTAATGTTGCAACTCGGCCTTTAATGGATAATGCCATTGTTCTTAGTGTGTTTCACAAGTTGCTCGCTGGTCGATGATTTCACTTTTAGGTTATAACATGTGCGACTTGTATTGCTGAGCATTTCAAATCTTTTCTTTCATTAGTTTTGGGTTATTTCTCCTTGGACCAAGAACACTTTTTCTTTTCTCTTCTCACATTCTGCTTGCCACTTCCAAGGGGAATTTTTGTTGTAACATACACATTACGGAAACAAGAAAACAAAAAGCATATTAGCCTCTGGCTTTGATTGATCAAGTTTCTAAGTAGATTTAAACTTCCCTATGTCTAAAGTGAGTGAGTATTTGTGCGATATTTAATTAGTTGTAGTTCAAATGTCTCTGTTTTGTACAATACTAATCATATTCTCTGTTTCAGTTATACTGATGTACATTGTTGCGTTCAGGCTCAAAGTTCACATATATCTTTTAAAATTAATCAAAAGTATATATATGGATGGATAAAGGGATTAAAGTAAATGATACGAAAGGTAAATTGCAAGCAAAACAAAGTTAATAAAACAACATTATTGCAAGCTGCATTATAAAACTAGCATTATGCACCAAATTCTTATTCTTATTCATATAAACATCAAATCAAAACCAGTCCTGATGTGATTCTAATATTCAGATCGTGTAAAATTCTCTTCTAGCCATACGTGGATGCATTCTAAGTGGAATTTATGAGTGCATGGCATGACATATACTTTCACGCCATGAGGGAAGTACTCTCCAAGAACCAAGACAGTGTAATAACATACTCACAAAAGACCATCATCACATTGAATAATAATAAAAAGATAAACTTCGTATCTATTTTTCAATATATAAATAGTATTTTTCTTGATTTTTTTAACCACAATATTAAAAAATGCGTTCGCCTGCTAAAAAATAAATGTTTCTGATATTAATGTATATGAACTTTTCCATTACAGATGCAAGAACCCATGGGTCTTTGTCATCTCGAAGCCCAAATGCTTTTTAGGGCCCATAGTCCATATATCATCGATTCATACTTCAACCCTAGTCCCTATCCTTTTCTCCCTTTTCTCTTCGCTCTCTATCGTATTCGAAAGGACCTTGTTCTCCAGCTTCAGCCTCAGCCCTATCTGCTGCAGCTTCGCGAAGGTTCGGTTGGATATTCAAGAGCTTCACTTTTTTGTTTTCTTGGTATGGCGTTTATCGTATCATCACTGTTTTCGTGAATTTTTCGTTTCTGCTCCATGCGGCTCATCGCTTTTAGATGACCAGATGGTCAATTAGGGTTTACGAGGTGAACTTCGCCTCGATTCCATCCGTGAACTTGGAACATTTCATTCCATCGTAATTATTGAGCTGGATTTGTGTGTTAATGGTAATTGTTGGCGTGTTCTCGATGATTTAGTTTAATTGCATCGAGAATGGTTGTCAATGATTCTTGCATCTTGCATTTAAGTTTCAGTGTTGAATTTTCTTTGGTCTAATTTTTCTTTCATTTCTTTTTGAAGTTTTGTATCAAAGTTCTTACGTCGAGGCAAACTCCAAATTAGGTAGTTTGATTGTCTCGTTGTTGCGTTTTCACTGGGTGAAATGATTCTTAGAGGTTGAAGAACCGGGTCACCGCCTAATCCTCTGTGACTTGTGATTTTAAGGGCTGTAATAGTTCGTCAAACAAAGATTGGTTTGTGTATGTAGTGTACACTAGTATTCCGGATAGGGAGGGTAGAGAAATGTAGATCCAGTACTTCTCCAAGACAACTAAGTTGCTAAAACGTGTGTACAAATTCAATTAGGGGTATTGTTGCGAATATTTGCCAGGGTTGATTTTTCAATGCTGTTAAAAAGAGAGCTGAGTAAGGTAAATGCTTAAGTATATGTCGATCTTAATTTGATCTCATGACACCAATGCTTTCTTTATGATAGATCACAAGCGCTTGGACAAATATGAGCTTTGCAATCAAACATAGGAATATAGAGAGGGAGTGGGAGGATCAGGGTGGAATTGTGGTTATTTTTTTAAAATATTTGGAGATTCTTGCTCACTCTCAGAAGATGTATGCCTGCTAATATTCTGGAGAGGATGAGGAGATCAAATTTTATTTCAATATTGTTATAGCTTTGGAGCATCTTGGAGCAAATGAGCAATGGAGCTTGTGGAGCACCGCTCACCTCAAGGATTGCTCTCTTGGTTTGCTTCATAGTTTTGGTTTTATTTATTTTTGTGTAATCAATAGAGTAATAATGATGATCATTAATTAATTAGGCATTCAGGATTAGCCATGGCTTAATAAAGTGGGAGAGTTCTTATTTACTGACGAGCTTCCATTTTTTTTTGTTTGTACAGGAACTGTACAACTTCTTCAATCAGATATGAGTGGTCGCTTTTCTCGCACAATTTATGTTGGCAATCTGCCCTCTGATATCAGAGAATCAGAAATTGAAGATCTATTCTACAAGGTTTGATACTTTGATGGGCACTTTTCTTGTGTAATGTGTCATGGTGCATATGGTTTATTATATCTGGCATATGTTTTATTTTCTCGGATATTGTATTTCTATCTGTCTCACGGTGTAGTTTATGGTTCTAACTTCTAAGGGCAGGTTGCCCCTCGTAGTTTTGCACTAATTTGTTTATTTTTTTTTTTGGGAAGTCCGAGTGTACTAATGCGGTTGTCATACAATGTTTTTTCATCTGCAGTATGGCCGCATAATGGATATTGAGTTGAAGATTCCACCCCGCCCTCCATGTTATTGCTTTGTTGAGGTAGTTTACTTACTCTTCTTTTAACCTATGGGAAACTCTGTATGTGTGTGTGTGTTTAGCCACTTGATTATTTATTGTCTGTTGGTTTTCTAGTTTGACAATGCTCGAGATGCTGAAGAAGCGATTCGAGGTCGAGATGGATATAACTTTGATGGTTGTCGGCTAAGGGTAATGAGCTGTTCAAACTTTTATCTCGTGAGGTTAGCATTTTTATTTGGTGTGTTTCTCATCTTTTCTTGTTGTAGGTGGAGCTTGCCCATGGTGGTAGAGGGCCATCATCAAGTGATCGCCGTGGATATGGAGGAGGAGGAGGAGGTGGTGGTGCTGGTGGTGGTGGTGCTGGTCGCTTTGGCATCTCACGCCATTCTGAATATCGAGGTCTGACTATCAGGAATATTTGTTTGATATAGAAAAGTATCGAGAGGACATGCTAAATGCTTTTTTTCCCCTTCCTTCTGCTCACCCATTTAGCCATACTTTTGAATTTTGCTTTATTTTTTTAATAAAGAATTAAAATCATTATATGCTTGTCGTTTCAAGATACTTTCTCATCATACTTATAACTTTGTGACCATTTTCTATGACTATCACCTGTGTTGGCATTAGTTCTCCATTCTCAAAAATTCATTTGACATGTGTTTTCTTAGCTATATGTATATATATTACTGAATTTCACGAGATAGTTGTCTTGTCCATATTGCAGTTCAGTGAGAGTTAATGTAGCTTTTTTTTTGTTATTATTTTGTGTAAACCATCACCTTAGCATTTTATTTAATTTGCAGTTATTGTTCGTGGACTTCCCTCTTCTGCTTCCTGGCAAGATTTGAAGGTATCAATAATATTCATACTTTGAAATTGGCAACTACTTAAATCACCATCACCTTGTTAACCATTTTTTAAATTTGGGTTCAGGATCATATGCGAAAAGCTGGTGATGTATGTTTTGCTGAGGTGTCTCGTGATAGTGAAGGTAAAAAATACTTGGTTGTGTTTTTGTAATGGCTTTATAAGGTTCTTACATGGATTACTATTTTCACACTGGATGAGCTTGTTATGATTTGTCACTAGTGTGCTTGTTTGTGATTTTTTTTTGTTAACAGTGAAGTTTACGAACATATCACTCACACTGTTGTTTTATGTTTAGGGACTTATGGCATTGTTGATTACACTAATTATGATGACATGAAATATGCGGTTAGTTTTTGAGATATGATTGAGTTTAATTTTATTGTATTATACAAACATTGCTTCTTGTGTACTAGACACCCCCCCCCCCCACCCAAAACACACACACACACACACACCCATATATTTTCTAACTTGTCTTCTGTTTTACAGATTCGGAAACTGGATGACACAGAGTTCAGAAATCCTTGGGCGAGATCTTATATTCGGGTACCTCTATTAAAATCTAGACAACTTCTCATCTTGGTTTTGCACCTAGATCAATTTTCCGATTGTATCAGCTGATCCTTCATTTTTCAAACTAATTTGGCTGGTGTTGGTGTAGGTGAGGAAGTATGAGAGTAGTCGTTCAAGGAGCCGCAGCAGAAGCCCCAGCAGGAGCAGGAGTCCTAAGAGGGACAGAAGGTGCTGTCATTTTCTGTTATTTTCATGGCCATGTGTTTTTTACATTTTGTTTACTTATGTTGCTTCATTTTGCAGTAGATCTTTGGAGCGATCTGTGTCTAGGTCACGATCTAGATCCAGATCAGCATCACCAATCAAGTCTTCCAGGTATACAACTCGTAGTATTAACAACTATGGTTTGACATTGATTGGTTTTGTGTAATATTGTTAACTATGTATATGTGCCTGAACTGCTTATTTGATTGTGCAGGCCTAGGTCACGATCACAATCACGATCTGCATCACCACGCCAGGTACTCAAAGCTTTTTTAATTAAATGGTTTGGGAAGCATAAATAGGCTCGTCTAGATGTAGGACACGACTTAAATTAAAAGATTTCACATTATATATAAAACATGTACTATGAAAATGTCTTCTGTTCTCTTCTATTTATGTGCTGATTTTTTCAGAAAGTTGGAATTATGTAAAATCTGAAGGTTTGTGAAAACATTGGTCTTCTTACACTGTAACATGCCGATTTTCTACCTGTGACCTTGTGAGGAATGATGGTGATGGTCCATTGTTCTCAATATTTTTTACCTGAACATAGTAGTAAATCACATAATATACTTTGCTTGTTTTATTATTATTTCTGCTTTTGCATGATTTATGTATGTATCTTAATTCCATCACATCAAATCTGTTGCAGGCGCTGTCAGGAAGTGCTTGATATTCTCACAAATGCAGCTGGTTCTCTGGTTTTAGCATCCCATTCTGGGAAGTCTTAGAATTATATTCGACTTCTTGTTGGTTTAAATTGTTTTTAATGGAAAAAATCTTTCGCGTACCAAAGTTGTTTATTTGGTAATTGTTGTTTGTTAGACGTCAATTTGGTGATTCTGTAGGGCATATATACTTATTTTGATATGCTTGCACTATTTTGGTTTTGCTTCTTTTAAACAAGAATGTTGGATGTTAGAGCTGTGTACTTTTCAACTGGTATTAAGTTTTATTTTCGAACCCCAATATCTTCCTCCTTTTCACGTCAAATTTACAACATGAAATTCCAAAATCTAAAGAGTTTAAAGTTAAATTGGATCCACAAATACAATTGTTTTGGTTTTATAAGTTGGATAACAAACATGTCACTATATACCCGTGACTGATAATGTGGGGTCGCTTGAAGTAGCAGGTTCTATAGTATTCATATTAGTTCTTAGGAAATACTTGGGGCACAATAAAAAATCAGTCAAAACAGCCAATAAGTTGTGCATAACATATATGATATAAAATGTACAACGTATATTATATGTAGTACACAACGTATATCATCTATTGTGCACAATATATATTACATATTGCAAAATCATTTTTCTTTGCAACATGTTATATATATATATATGTTGTGCCTCTATGCTTTGCTCTAATTCTTATATGGTAATGCCTCTATGCTTTTATTACATAGTCGAGCGAACCCCAATATTCAGACGCCTTTTTATCTTTGGATTTGTGGTTTCCTTAGCAACAATTGGAAACCCAAGATTTCATCTTTTCTGGTTGCCCACTGTGTCTGGAACTTCGTCCTGACTAATCCGTCGTCCTGGATTGCGTACCTTGAATGGCAGGCTCGAATTCGAAACCTTTTTTAAGGGATAACAAACCGTTTACCATCAATTCTCGTTGGAGTTTGCCTTCTTAACTAGGCCTGCTACTTAAGGGAGTCAAATTCAAGATGCTCCAGAAAGTAAAAAAATGAACATCATGTGCATCCACTAAATTTCAAACGATGTGCAGAAAATAGCATTGTTTCTGCTAGTAGCCTAGTTAAATACTATCTTCTATTTATTATCTCTTTCTGTTACACTTTTTTAAATGTCAACGATGTTGAACTTAAACAAATGGTGATTAAATTTTTAAAAATTAAATCAAAATGTTTTACTCAATAAAAAAACATTTATTTATATGTAATCTAGTATTTTGACTATATGAAAGATTATTATTATTATTTTCCCAATGTCAGAGCGCTTAAAACCACAGCAGACTTTGATTGAAAGAATGATTCATAATTGACTGGATAAGAATTCAAGGTAAAGGGGGTTACTATGTACCTCTTGAATTGGAACAACAATACTACATGTACATTGTATTTTTCAGTCACTTTCAGTCACCAACAACTATTTAAGGTGGGATCCACAAAAATATTAGTGACAAACCATATACATTTATTATGGGTGGCTGATGATGGCAGCATTTTAGTGTACAAGAAGCATTATTGGAATTGAAAATAATCCATTCCAGTTCAAACTCAAACTAAGACTGCTTAAGCGATACTCCCTTCGTCCACTTTTATTTGTCTTTCTAGGAAATTTATTTGTCCACTATTATTTGTCATTTTAGATTTTCAATGAAACATTTACAACTTTTTTCCAGTTTTATCCTTACATACACTCTCTTTTTATCTCTTACAATTATTATTGCACAAAAAACTATAAGGATAATTTTGTCATTGTACATTTACTTCTATAGAAATTTATGTGTTTTAATCACCTTCTTAATAAGTGTGCAATACTCTAAAACATCAATTAAAAGTGGACGGAAGGAGTAATAAATTAAGAGTTTGATTAATAAATGCTCTTATAATACTTAATAAAATACTATAAATAATAAATTTTAGAAAAATTTAAATAATATGATCGATTCATTACATAAAAAATATATAAAATGAGTATTTTTAAAATAAAAATTCTTCTTTTACTACTTTAATACATGTAGGGCACAATAAATTACTTAGTCTTAGAAAATTTTGATGACATTCACACGTAATTATAGTTATTGAAACAAAAAAAATGAACAACCCTTTATCTTTACTTTAAAAGATTTATTTTAAATCGCAAACTAACATCTCTCTCTAGAAGATTAGCTCGCGTTTGGTATCTCGTTCATTCATTACAGCAAAATAAATCTTAAAAAAAAACAAAAAAAGACGTAAACCTACGTTCTGTTATTTTTTTTTTTTTTTTTTGATTCAGCAGTGATTGATTTTGACAAACTCGGCGCACAATTATAGTATAATTGTCTTTAGCAATAATATATCAATGGCGGCCTTCTTCACTAAAAAATAAAAACTTAAACTAATAGATATCAATAGTAATTAAAGTTTTTTTCTAACAAGTGTCTAAGAACGATTTATTAAGATAATAAAAATATAAATATTTTTCTTGAAAAAATATTTTTTATTTGATATATAAATGATTCATCATATTAATATTTTAAATTTTGTTAAAACCTATCATTATCCTTAACAAATGCTATTAGTGAAATCCTATAATTAAATATAAAAAATATTTTTTATATACTATAAAATCAATCATTATCAATTATCATATATAATAATTTAATTTTTTAAAATTATTAATCAAACTATTATTATTATACACTAATTTTATATTTTAATAGTGAATTAATAATTTTAAAAGTTAAATTATTATATATAATAAATTTTATGGTGTACTTATATTATTATTCATTAAAAATAACTTTAATAAAAATGGCACACTTTCCCTTGGGAAATTAAAAAGGGCATTTAATAATGACAATAGTTAATGAATATAGAAAAAAAGGAAGGTAACAGAAAAGAAGGGAAAAAGAAACAGGACTCCCTTTCTTTTTTATTCTTCTGATTCTGATTCTTATGTGATTGTGACGATGTGTGATGAAATGAGGCTTTGGTGTTATATGTGATGGATGGAATGGAATGTAACACCGTTTTCTTTTGGAGCAGAAAACGGTGCCGTCACACTCACCTTTCTCTGTGGGACGCCAATTCTTTCGTCAATACCGCATAACACAAGTTAATCTTTGACGGTAATTGATATTAGAGTTTAATTTTCATACACTATAAAAATATTTTATATTATTATTCAATTAAAATATTATGTTTGTATGATTTTTTAGGTAATGAGAAAAAAAATAATAATAATATTGACTGACGTGGCAGTATATAATTGGGTGACTGTGTAAAAAATGATACACTGTTAGTGGATGAAAATTAAATCTTAATATTAATGCACTTACTTTTTAAAGATATTTTATATTGTGAATCAAAATATTTTATTTGTATGATGTTTAAATAATAGAAGAGAAAACTACTATAACTAACATGACAACATATAATTTATATAATAGTATAAATATAATAATTATACATTTAATTAGTATCCAACATATATTATGTGTCATATGAACATAAAACACACGTTGGATAGTAATTGAATGTATAATTGTTTACAATAAACATTACCCATTTTCTATATACATTATATAATGATTATGTAGAACATTTTTATGAATTCTGCGTATTAAGATGAAAAGAAGAAGAGTAATGTCATATGTACACCATAAAATTAGTCATTAAGTGTAATAATTTAATATTTTAAAAATAGTAATCCAACTTTTATTATTATACATTAATCCAACATCTTTAAAAATTGGATTACTGGATCACAACTGATATTGACTGATTTTATGGTATACTCAAATTATTTATTAATTAAGAAATAGTAAATAGAAAATTGGATACCGTTAGATTTGCAGTACCAATCTGGTTCACGTTCAACTCAGGGGAAAAAGTATTTAGAAATAAAAAATGCATAAGCTGTTAAATCCTTTAAATAATTTGTAACACATAATTAGATACGAATATAAAACTGTTTCAATCACTGCGCTAAAAGTGAAGTTCTTAGTATTAAAGTTGCTGCAAAAATTATTAAATGCTAACACTTATTTTAATCTCTGATTGAAATAAATCATTTAAAAAAAAAAAAAAAGGTAATGTTTCAGATCCGGAACCGGTACAATATATAAAATTGTGAATATTTATAGCCATCCATTAGCCCCATGCCATACAAACTCATACATCAACCATGAGATCCAAATATCTTATTGTAATTTCATTAGAAAAAAATACAATATAGTACGACAAATTCTTGACGAAGTCCACACGAATCATTCAAACATATTATTGTTATTATTATTATTTATCTTTTACTCTTCATATTTTTTATTTGTTGAGAAATATAAAATACCCACCACATGTTCTTATCTGCGCTCAATTTTTAAAGAGTTGTGGCAAGTCACAACGTGATTCACATTTGTTTTTTCGTCGACTTAAATTTCGGATTATATTGCACTACCTGTGAAGCTTATCTTTCCTATAAATGTTTTAAAACAAAGTTTAGTTATATAGTTTAATTATCATGTATTGATACATTATATTGTCAATTAATCATATGAATTATGAGATTTTTTAGTAAACAGATGATTGAGTTAATTTTTTTATGAATTAATATATAATTAAATGTTCGTGTAAAATTATTTTATATTATTAGTAAATTATAATTAAATTATTAAATATATATACAATCGAACTAAACTCTTTTCACAATATTCAGAGATGGTTTATCGGATCAATTAATGAATTTTATGTGACTTATTTATTGATAATATAATAAATCATCATGAGGTGCACCACTTCTGATGAGAGATACCCTGCATTTAAAGAAAAAGAAAAATCGACTAACTGTATTACTGAAAAATCAAAATGTGAGGAGTAAGGGTGTCTCATAGCATAGGTTAAATAATAAAGTTATAGTATTCCATAAGCATTATCGAAATCAAAACAAAAACAAGAAAAAAAACTAGAAGGAAACTCATTAAATGTGTAGTTTTATTTAGTGGTTGTCGAGTCGTTTCTTTTTATTTTTAAGTAAATATTTTATAAAATAATATTATTTAATTTTATTATATTGATAACTTTTTATAAAATAATATTATTTATATAATTATAGTCTCACTCAAATCTCATTTTAATTTATTAAAATATTAATATTATAGATGAATAGAAAGAAATAGAAAGAGAGAATTTAATTAGTAAAAGTTATAAGTAGCAGTTATATTTTAATTTTTTAACCTTTTTAATATTTATTTACTCTATTTATAGAAACCAAAAAATAATTAATTTTTTTTATAATTCTCTTTATAAGTAATAATAGATAATGAAAAATTAGTCAAATTAATTAATATACAAATTTTAAATTATAATTATTTAAACTATTAATATTTTACTCTTATTTTCACTCTCATATTTGAAGCAAAGAAAATTAAATTTAACCTATTAGTTATATTAACTGATTTCTGTTAGTACATCAAAATTTATTAAAAAATGTATGAACCCCAAAATCTAAAGAATATGCAGTCTATATTTACTTTTTATTTTTGGCATATTTAAATTCCATCATGTGTTATGGGCTTTATAAGTATATTATGCTCACACTGTATTAGACTTTCAGTCGCCAAATTTAAAAGAAATAGACAATATAATATGAAGGGGCTAAAATTGTAATTTTGCAAAGCATACCTAACTAGTTTTTTTTGACAAATTTGAGCTTAGCCAGCATTATTTCGTCCATTAATATACAAGCACAAGCACTGATTGCAAAGGCAATAGACATAAAAGCAATCACTAAACGTGAATCATGTTAACATTAAACTCCTTTAAATTGATAAAGTTTTATTCGTTTTGGTTTATAAATTACCATGATATTTTTTATTATGGGATCAATTGATCCATGCATGTGTCAAAATAAAAATGAAATAATATAGATACATGAGGGTGTCGAACTGGATAAATTAAATTAGGATTGGGGAATATTAATATTTATAGTATCATAAAATCAAAGAAAGGAATGGCAATAAATTAGAGAGTGCGTGTCTTATTGTGTGTTTGGTCCACCGCCACACTCGTGGCTATGGGGGAGGGGGACCTTAACCACTTTCGGGGGTCCCTATGTATAATCTTCTATGCTCCCAATTACCATGTAAATTTAATTTACATTGCTTTAAATAACACTAGTAGTTGTTTCCGATGAGATTGATCTATTTAATTAATTAGTTTAGATTTCAATCCCATTTTATCGAATATGACTTTTATTGATTTGAATTTAAGAGTTTAATTTTGATGCAATAATAATGTAAAATGTATTTTACATTGTCATTTAATTAAAACACTTTGTTTATATAACCTTTTAAATAAGTAAAAGAGAGATAACATTATCATGACTGAAATGTCAACACATGATTAATTTATTATGTAAAATTGTTGTACACTGTAATGAAAATTAAATCACGAATTTAATCCATTTGAAAAAAAAAACAATTTTAGAAGTGCATTTGATGAAGGTAAAAATGAGAGAGAACAAACAAAAAATAGAGAAATTTTATCTACTACTGCTTTGTATTATGCCAAACATACCTTAGAGGTAAATTCAATAAATTAAATGTTAGATACATATTGATCTCAAAGCAATATTCATTGTACTAATGTCAACATGTAGTTCTCTTCTTCATCCTATAATTCTTTAAGAAAAGGAAATACTTAATGTTTATCTATAACTTATGGTTTCTTCATATTTCTGTTGTTGTTTATCCATGTGTTCTCATCCTCCTCCTCAGCGTACGACGCCGTTTTGGACTGGAAGGAAGCTTCATCGTTTTCAAAGCATGCGGCTCATCCACCAAACTCCATGGACACGTGGCGCCATGAAAAGCGAGTAGTTGTTATACTTATACATACCATCTTACGTAGACAATATATATTCCTACGCCAATATATTCAGATAATACTGTAATAAATTATGATTGTATAGTCATTTTAATTTTTTTATATTAAATTTTAAATATTTATATGAAAAATAAGTAATTCGTGAATGCTGCTGTGTAAGTATTATTATTATGTATGTAAGAATTTGTGTTTCTGTGTTGCGCATAAACTACATTGAATTTGAAATTATTTCACATTAAAAACTAGTTATATGTTTTATTAATCATTAATTAATCGGGGATGCTCACCAATTGATTATTGGTTAATGGTGCTGGAATTTTAATATCAAGGAGATTGACAAGCTCATCAAATAGCGCTGAATTTAGTTGTTGATTGAGAGTGGTTTTTCTCTTCGCAATATAATCGAGAGTGATTAGAATAGATGCTGAGTAAGCAAATTTAAATTCCTTATAAAGCTTATATATTAGTCCGTTTTTAGAAATACTTTTTGTACACTGGGTAATCAGCCACGATCAGCCACCACGTATTTTTATACGAAATACAACGTATATGAGTATATTAGTATTTTAAAATTTGTAGTTAACTTATTTTCAGTTACGCGCTTTTTGTTTGCTTCTCTTCTTAACTATAAACATGTTATCTCTTACTCACTTCTTCTTCTTCTTTCTTTTTTCTTCTTCATACCACAAGGTACGTTCTTTCACTCTCTCACTTTTTCTTCTCTTTTTCTTGCTTCTTCATTATTCTTCTTCTTCTCCTTTTTGTTTGATTCTTCTTCTTTTTCTTTCATTTTTTGTATTATTTTATGTTCACCCTCTTGGATGTTGGATTGTGGTATTTATTTATGTTGGATTGTGATCTTTATTATGTTGGATTGTGGTCTTTATTATTTTGGAGGAACAAACAGAGCATGACACAACATGAAAACATATATTAAATCTGATTTTTTTTTGTGTTCATATTCACCCTCTTGGATGTTGGATTGTAGTTTTTATTTATGTTGGATTGTGGGTTTTATTTATGTTGGATTGTGATCTTTATTATGTTGGATTGTGATATTTATATATTATGTAAGATTGTAGTTTTTATTATGTTGGACTGTTGTCTTTATTTATGTTGGATTGTGGTCTTTATTATGTTGTGTAAAGCAAAGAATAGAAGACAAAGGTAGAAACCCAAAACAAAGAAAATACTGAATATGAATTTGTATATTAAAAATGTAAACTGATACAATGCTGAGAAATGAAATACAATGGATATATAAAGACACTAAGCCAGAACAGAGGGCTGAAGCACTATAGAACAAATAACAGAAAAACAAACAGAAACACCAAAAATAATAGAATGATATGATAGCTAAACTAATGGATAAGAATATACACTTTTCATGTTGGATTGTGATCTTTATTTATGTTGGATTGTGATATTTATTTATGTTGAATTGTGATCTTTATTATGTTGGATTGTGGTCTTTATTTATGTTGAATTATGGTTTTTATTATGTTGAATTGTGGTCTTTATTTATGTTGGATTGTGGTCTTTATTTATGTTGGATTGTGATCTTTATTATATTGGATTGTGGTCTTTATTTATGTTGGATTGTGGTCTTTATTATGTTGGATTGTGATATTTATTTATGTTGAATTGTGGTCTTTATTATGTTAGACTGTGGTCTTTATTTATGTTGAATTGTGGTCTTTATTATGTTGGATTGTGGTCTTTATTTTTGTTGGATTGTGATCTTTATTATATTGGATTGTGATCTTTATTTATGTTAGATTGTGCTCTTTATTATGTGGATTGTGGTCTTTATTTATGTTGGATTGTGGTCTTTATTATGTTAAATTGTGGTCTTTATTTATGTTGGATTGTGGTCTTTATTACTCCCTCCGTCCACTTTTAATTGACGTTTTAGAGTATTGCACACTTATTAAGAAGGTGATGAAAACAAAAAAATTTCTATAGAAGTAAATGTATAATGACAAAATTATCCTTATAGTTTTTTGTGCAATAATAATTGTAAGAGATAAAAAGAGAGTGCATGTATAGATAAAACTGGAAAAAAATTGTAAATGTTTCATTGAAAATCTAAAATGACAAATAATAGTGGACAAATAAATTTCCTAGAAAGACAAATAAAAGTGGACGGAGGGAGTATGTTGGATTGTGGTATTTATTGATGTTGGATTTTGGTCTTTATTTATGTTGAATTGTGGTCTTTATTTATGTTGAATTATGATCTTTATTTATGTTGAATTGTGGTCTTTATTATGTTGGATTGTGATCTTTATTTATATTGGATTGTGATCTATATTATGTTGAATTAAATCTGATTTTTATTTAGAGTCCATATTCACCCTCTTGCATGTTGGATTGTGGTCTTTATTATGTTGGATTGAATCTGATTTTTATTTAGAGTCCATATTCATCCCTAAAATTATGTTGGATTATTCATGCGCGTGAGTGTCATTCTTTCAAATATGAAAGTAAATATTTAACAGTTAAATTATACAAGATACATATTTATACATTGGTGGCTGATTTAGAGTGTACACATAGCATATCTCGTACGTTTTAGTGTTTTTATCACGACATCACATATTACACGTTATATATTTTAAATATTAAAATATACATTAATAATCCACTTATCAATCCGTGATCATGATTATATCATAGGAATATAATTTTAATATATATGAAGAGTGATTTTTTTTTATAAATGCTTTCAAAAGAATATATATATATAATTGGGGTGAGTAACCACTTTTGATATCCTTTTATTTTATAGAGTTTAATTATAATGCATTGATATTTAAAAAATTTTATACTGTTAGTAATCATATCCATTGATTTATATGATTTTTGATTGAGTTAATGACTTTTATTGATGTGTCAATCTATATTAAAATTAAATTCTATTTTATATTATTAAAAAAATCAACTCCATAAATATACAAGCACTAATAAAACTAAATATATTGTAACTGCTTTGACCAATATTTGGGAAAAAAATTAAAATTGTCACTTGATGAGTCAAGGGTTTTAAGTAACTAATTGAACTTAATTTTATTAATTGAAATGCACAATTTTCTCTTACACCATCATTCTTAGTGAGTAATGACACTATAAAATTGGTCACCTTCAATTATCATATATAATAATATAAAATTTTTAAATTATTAATTAAAATTTTAAAATATTAAAATAATATGTAATATTAAAAATTAAATTAATAATTTAAAAAAATTAAATTATTATATATAATGACTAATTTAGTGGTGCAAACAAAAGAAAACATTTCTCTTCTTTTACGTGTTAGCATATTAGTTAAAAAATAAACTAGACTCACATCTACTCCACTACTTCAATGTCATATAATACATGAGATCATTTAAATGAATATAAAAACGTTTAATTGAATTCATATATTATTTTGTTATATAATATATTAATAAATATAAAATACTTTATATAATGTATTAAAATTAAATTCATAAGATAGTTAAAGAGCTGATACACATTCGTATTATTTTTCTAGAACTATGAGACATTCTTATAGTTTAATTAGATTATTTAAATATTTTATAAGGTATATGTAGTCACTAAGATAGTAAGGTACCGAGCTATATTGTTAATTTTTATTTTATTTTACAGTAAAAGGTGGTCTTATTCAAGATCATCATGATTAGCTTATAAGGGTAAAGCAAGCTTATTTATCAAGTTAATGTATGATATTATCAAAGAAAGTTAAGTTTCACTCTTAAAAAAATTGGTTATAGAAGTACTGTACAAATATATAACTAGAGATATACTATATTATTCTGTTACTCACCCCTTAAAGTGACACCTTATAAAGTTTAGTCCCTGGCTCTTAAGTAAACCCAATAATTGTAAATACTCATTGTCACCAAAAACCAAAAGCTGTGTTTAATTACTTAATAAATCTTTAAAAATAACTTGATATTAGGCAACTGATTCATGGTTTTTGTCATTTTTTCCCCTGAAATTATTTATTGAACAAGTACAAAAAAGAAAAATTGATCATTATTATATGGATTCATATGGCTATTGGAATATTCTTAAAAATATTCCTGCTTGATTTGCTAAATGTTTGTAATTGCATAGTATAAATACATTAGTTTGTCATTAAAAAAGTTTAGTTATGATAGCCTTGGTTAATAATGTTAACAAATGATCATAGAATTGTTTGATATTAGACAAATAATAAAATTTTTAAAATTTGTAGAACTAATTCTTTTACTAAACGTGCTGAAAAACTAGAACTATGAGACAAATCTCAAGAAGCATGTCTTCAGCAAAAAGCTAGGTGGAGTCATTAAATAGAAGTGATGAATATCAATATCAACATCCATGACCATGGCTTACCCTTTATTTATTATTTATTATTTATTTTTTATTTTATTGGTTTTTACTACGATGGACCCCTTGCGGATGTTATGCAATGCATGATGTGCCGAAAATATGCATGATGTGTGTGGAAATGGGCACTTATGGAAATTAATGCAAGAGGAAAAAAAAAAAATAACAAAATAAAAATAAAAATAAAAATGTGGGTCTATGTCTATGTCTATGTCTATGGGTGTTCATTTTTCTCTTTGATACGTTCATAATTCATCATCGTCATCAAGGACATCAATTTTGGGACGTTCTCTTCTCTTCTCTTCTCATCTCATCTCAGCAGCATAGCTCCCAAAAGGCACTGCCACCGTAATCGGACGATCCGAACAATACCCTTTTCCTCTCTCTCTCTCTTCACAATAATCTTCACCCTCCTTCTTCAGTAAATCAGTAAGACGTCTTAACCTTTTTCTCCTTTTTTTTTTTCACTAATCTCTCTCTCTCTATATGTAAATACGTAATTTTTTTGTTCCTTTGTGGGGTTTTAAAGTGATTGTTTTTGACGATCTTCAGGATCAGCTTGATCTTATGTCAATGGAAAATTTCTAGATAAAACCCAGGTATGGTTTCTCTTCCGAATATGGTTTCTTGGGTCATATCGTGTGTTTTTGGGTTCTATTTTTTTCATTTTGCTAGCTGAATATTGTTGCCACAGATTCAAAAACCTAGTAGCTGAAAAAAGTTCAAAGCTTTTTTGTTTTTGGGTAAGTGGGGGTGTCATTGATTATGGCTGTTGCTGAGAATGCTGGGGCCAAAATCGGTTCTTCCAGTCAGAATCTGGGTAACAGTGTAGTGTCATCGGACACCGCTGAGGTTGAGAAATCGAAGGGTAGGGGTGGTGGTGGTTCCGTCAACGGCGATCAGAACCAGAATGGGGTGTTCAACCACCAGGATAGAGCTGCGAACACTGTGTCAGTCCCGAATGGTAACTACAAGGCTCAGATGCGAAATGGGTTTGACGGAAATGGGGTCCAGAACCAGCAGCAGATGGTGGCGGTCAACAACAATGATGGTTTTGGGGTTAATGGGGAGAACGGGGGTGAGAGTTTCAAGAGGGATATGAGGGATTTGGAGGAGCTTCTCTCGAAGCTGAACCCCATGGCTGAGGAATTTGTTCCTCCTTCTCTAGCAAACAATCATGGGTACTTGGCTGGAGCTGGTGCTGGGTTTGGCTTCGTTAACAATTTTTTGCTCCAGAATGGTTTTGGCAATGCTAATGGGCAGACTAACAGGAGGGTATGAAGAATCTCCTTTTGATTCCTTGTTAATTTGCATGATGAAATATTTATCTGTGTTCCTCTGTAGATTAGATGTCACAAATTTGTAGTAAAATTAACGATGTTGCGTTGTTTAATTTGTTCTAGATTCGTGGTTTGTAGTATTTTCCTGCTTGTTCTTACTTGTGGTTTAACCTTTTGTAATACAATAATCATGTGTTACAGAGGAAGAATGGCTATAGTCATGGGAAGCGACGATCAAATCATAAGATGGATATGGAGAAAAGAGATGAGATGATTAGGAGGACTGTTTATGTGTCTGACATTGATCAGCTGGTACAAAATTTAGCTGCTTTCGCTTTTTTCCAAATTTCAGCTTACTTGCAATGCATGTCATGTGTATTAATTTGGAAAGTCGTTGTCTTTTGTTGGTATATAGGTTACTGAAGAGCAGCTCGCAGCTCTCTTTCTTAACTGTGGCCAGGTAGGAACGGTTACATCTTGTTAACGCCGTGCCTTTATTTCTTAATAAAGGTGTACCGTGATATTAAATGAACTCCTTTTTCCGGGATATAGGTCGTTGACTGTCGTGTATGCGGGGATCCTAATTCCATTCTTCGGTTTGCCTTCATTGAATTTACCGATGATGGTAAGGGCCCTACCAAATTAATGATTTCCATATGCTGAAATTATTACATTTCACCGTATTAATTGCGTTATTGCTGCAGATGGTGCTAGGGCTGCTTTGAACCTCTCTGGAACTATGCTTGGATATTATCCACTGAGGGTGCTACCTTCAAAAACTGCCATTGCACCTGTTAATCCGACATTTCTTCCCAGGGTAATGTATTTTTCTTGGACATACCTAGTATATGTTTTAGAATATGACTGACCAAAGTGTGCTAATAATGTATCCCTGTTATGCCTTACCTTTCCACTGGTGCTGTATTTCTCAGTCTGAAGATGAAAGGGAGATGTGCTCAAGAACTATCTATTGCACCAATATCGACAAGAAGGTAGTTTAGGACCCCTTCTCTGAATCTTGCTCAGAGGAAATACTTGGTTTTTTTAGCATGTCTGTCATGCAGCAAACGTGGCTCATAACTCGTAAAATTTCCTTTCTTGTTATTGCTACAGCTCACTCAAGCAGATGTCAAACACTTCTTTGAATCAATTTGTGGAGAGGTTTGTGCCTTTTTCTTGGAACCATGTTTGGAGTGTTAATTGTTGGTTGAATTTAAGTATCATATGAGATATTTTCTGTTATTTTTATTTGTTTGTCTAGGTTCAATGATTGAGTTTGTTGGTTGTTGAATTTGAGTATCTTCTAAGATGTTTTCCACTTTTTGGTGTATTAATCCAGGTTCATCGCTTGAGGCTTCTCGGGGATTACCATCACTCAACTCGAATTGCATTTGTTGAGTTCGCAATGGTAATTACTCATTTCTCATTTCCACCCTTCTTATTCACATCGGAGTCAATTTATTTCCAGCCTTCTTATTTTCATCTGAGTCAACTCATTTTATTTACTCTATGTATTTTCATATTCCCCATCTCTTTGTGAGTTCTACTGCTGGCTTCGCTGTTATTACTTGCAGTAAATAGTAATGCACTTGCCACCGACCCCCACTTCTAAAAAGAAATTCCATTTTGTTCGTACTAGTGGGTGCATTCCTCTCAATATTTGTGTTGTGTAGATAGCTTTTTTGGGGCTCTTTAAATCTTGCTAGTCAATCACATTGTTTGCAAACTGAAGTATAGCCAACAGAATGCGGTGAAAATAGGCTATAGTTAATTGAATCTTGGACTGAGTCATCCCTCAGATTTAAACCTATTTATTGGACAATAATAATGCCCAACTTCTCCTTTTTCCAAATAATCAAATTAAAGAAAGATGGATGTGCTATTTTCTTTTGTTCATCCATAGAGTGAGAGAAGGATGGGAGCAATATTTTTTCTCTCAATATTTTTTTCTTACGATATTCATTAGTTGCTTGTATCCACAATTGCTTGCCATAAAAGGTATGCATGGTTGGAATATCCACTCGATTTGATTGATCATGCATTGGACACAGTTATTGCCCTAAGATGTAACTAAAGCCTACCTAGGGGTAGAAAATTGATGGAAGTTCCAATAGGCACATGATGGTCTTTGATTTTGATCTGATAGTTATGCATATTTTTCACTTTTAGAAGTCGTAATGGATAAATAGTGTTGATGCTTGATTACTCCTCACTCCCACCGTGTACTGTGCATTATGATGCTTCGTTAGTCAAATGCTATAATTCAGGAATTTAAAATGATTTAAGTTCTTTACATCTCTTGAAATTACTTACATGTATTACTTTTAAGAATTATCTGTTGTGCTAAGTATTAATATTTGTCTCCAACTATTTTTGGGTTACAAGTTTTCTGCTGCGTCTCTTAGTCTGAAGATTTTGTTTGTCTCTTTCGCGCAGGCTGAGAGTGCAATTGCAGCTCTGAGCTGCAGCGGTGTGATTTTGGGCGCACTGCCTATAAGGTTGGGTTGGCATTTACTTCTCTTTGTTTTCAACTGTCATAAAGGACTTCATGAACTTTTCTAATGTTTCTTCAACCTTAATTATTTTCGGCATGCAGGGTAAGTCCATCGAAGACACCAGTCCGCTCCCGCGCTCCTCGTGCTCCTCCTATGCACTGAATCATCCTGCAACAATGTTTCTGGGGTTGATTTCTGTTCAGAGATATAATTTACATATATACATACATAGAAACAGATATATCGTAAGGTACCTGTGGCGTTTAGTCGAAACTTTTGTCGTCGTCGTCATCGTTGAGTCCTTGCAGTATGGTATCTTCCCGTTTCCCGTTGGGGTTTATTTGTTTTCTTAACTTGTAGAGTTGGATGGCACTTCGAGGATCTTGTTGGCTTAATTTATGATGCACAATGTGTTGTGTTGATCTCGCAACAAGAGAATTTTATCGTTGGATGTTTCTAACATCTGGAATTTATTCATAGAAACTTTGTTCGACATGTGCTGTTTTATTTGGTGCCATCTTCCTCTCGTATGCCATGTTGATCGTCTCATCTCACCAACTTTTTTTTATTTGTTTAGATGACAAAGATCTTCTCTTAGTGTACTGTTTATGTGCAATTAGAGGAGGGATTAGTGTAGGATGAGATGAATTTTATCAAATCTCATGAGAGATCGATATAGTTTGCTCTTTCATATTTTGCCCCTTGCCTTGTCTGTTATTGTTATTGCCGTAGCGTTGATAGCCCCTAGGCTTGTGGGGGAATTTTTCTTAGTCATGTTGCGAAGCTGGCTTTTCAAAACCATCAGCATCATAGGTGCCAATCATTTTGTTGTTGGTTTTTCTACTATGGTTTTCTTATTATAAGCCAAGCATGATGTTTACGTAGTTGTGGGTCGCTAGCCTTGTTTCTCCCAACAACCATTGGTTAGGTAATAGGTATAGAGGCTTAGATTCCGTGTTGGGGGGAAGCAATACCTTTTGTTTTTTTATTGTTTTGGTTTGGTCTGGTCTGGTTATCCTTTTGTCTCAACCAACCTTCCTCATGATCTAATATCAGCATCATTCCATCATGTTCCTAATTTCTCCACATAGCATTGTATCTGATTTTTTTTATTCTCTCTCTTAGGAGAGTTGAGTTCTTCACCCTACCGTGCCCTTTTTTAATGCATGTAAATAGAATAGATGGATCATTTTCCCGTAAACTTTCTCACTAGCTTTTTTAACATACTAAAACGGATAATTCAGCGTTCCAAATCAAAGAATGGTTGCTTGTAATATACAAGTTAGTTAATCTATTTGGAAAGGCCCATTTTTCTATTTTCTTTAGGCCCTTTTATCTTTTGTTGAGTTTCTTTAAGCACGTTCTTTTCTTCATAATGAATAATGATAATTAATGAAGAATATTTCCAGAAAGAGCCATATGATATGAGACGATGAGGTCTAAAGCTTAAAAGAAAAGGAAAAAAGCCACGCAAGAATGATTGTATCGTCTTGATGTTTATCCATTCATCTTGATTTGATTGAATATATTCGTATTCGTATACGATAACCCTTTCTAAGTAATAATAACGACAATTGTGATTTGTGACTTAGTACTGCAACAAAAAGGAAGTTTTCCTTTACAACTATATAGCAAAGCAAATTACCGAGTCAACGGAACCATATTGTTACGTATAATAATTACATTACGTCGGAATCAGTTCAATTTTTATTGCTGAGCATGTTGTTATTTTTTCAACCTTTGAGCAAGTTGCTTCCCAACACACCACCACGAAAACGATGTTTGCATGGTAAATTATAGTACTAGGAGATATGGGCAACACTTTAGATTTTGGAGTTTATTATTCCGGAAAATAAAAATATACCCCAGAAGAAAATCATATTAGGACCACCACCATAACATTGTCCAATTAACAAATAATCTAACAATATATGGTTTTATTATTCGTACGAAAAAATATTGATCTTCATAAGGAGTTGAGAAAACATTCAAGTAGGACATACTCGATCCAATAGTAAATACAAAATTGTCGGCACATAGATTGATTTAAATAATTTTTCAACAATATATACGAAATCTTTTCCGCATTCCAATTTAGTTTAAAATGAAATGGTTTAGAAATCAATCCTCATGTTAAAAATATAAGATAACTCAAATAGTGTATTTGATTTACAAATCAAATCCTTTTCAATTTTTTTTATCATTCTAAACACTCTTTAGAAAACAGTGGTCACTCTTTGATGTTCAATTTTAACTAGAAATTATCACGTAACTATATCAAGTCTCCTGGAAGGAAACTAGAAACAGGTATAATTGCTACGAAATTGCTGCTATATATTACTACTTGACTAGTGCAATTTCAGTTCAGCTAACATAAAATTGGGTTTGGCAGTATGAGCCCCATGAAGGTGCATAACTATAGGTGTAAGAATAAAACAAGTATAACAAAATTAACTATTCTTCCTTTTCAAACTATATAAGATTAGCAGGAATCTCATGTGAAAAAAGAAAATTGAAAAAAATAAAATAAAATAAAAAAGAGGACGACTGAAGAATGAATACTGTGCATCACAATATAGTTATCAAAAGGAAAAAAATAATTAAAGACAATGAACAAATCCATGATTTCATTTCATTAGTAACTAGCCTTAAGATCACCTGTTCCATGGAATGTTATTTGCTTTGGTATCTTCTGCTAAACCAACCACTCCACCACCTCATTTGGCATGTCCTCATAGTTTTTTTCTGGTTTATTGAGCAGTGTCAGTTTCATTTTCCTATTGTAGTCAACTGAACTGATGAGAATCTCCTCACATGAATGTTTTAACCTGAAGGTTTCTGTTCTTGTGGGGATCCTAATACCACCCCTGTTTCATCTACTCTTCCTGTGGTTAATCCTGCTTCAATTCAGTGCACAAACAAACTTAGAAACTATTATTCAACATCTTAATGAGAAAACTTAGGGGAAATGTTTGTTATACAACATAAATGCATCCAACTAGTATCCAACGTGTACTATGTGTCATACGTAATGTGTGTGATACGTAACAAACATTACATATGAGACACATTACGTATGACACATAGCACACGTTGGATACTAGTTGGATTCATAATTGTTGCACATGTACTGTTACCGGAAAACTTAGTCAAGACATACAAAATTATAGCATTGATGGTTAGATTCATAGATACTTAACCTGTGCTGGAAATTGAAGAAGAGGTTGAAATAGGTTGTGACAAGGCAGCAGGTGGCATTTCAGCAGGGAATTGTGTCTTTTTCACATACGGATTAAACTGTCTACTAAGGCCATAAATAGGTTGGTAATATGCTGGTAAAAACCGATATTGAAGGGCCTGTCCAACATATGCATTATAGTAATTCTGCACATAATAACAAAAATTTAAGATAAAAGAAGACTTCTTCTAACATGTCCTTGTAATTGTACACCATAACTCTAGTTAAAGTTTGTGGTCCCTTATGAACTAATGATTTATTTTAACAAACTAACCATTTGATCATAAGTTTCTTGTTGGGGAGGATAACCAGGGTACCTGAATTTTGGAAGAAAATATTTCACTTACATGTGTTAGAATATGATAATTTGCTGGATAAATTTTTTAACATAGCACTATAGTAGTTTTTCTTTTTGTATCTAGTGAATTTTGCATACCTGTAGGGTGGATAGTGAAATGTATACTGTGGAATATGCTGATTATAATAAGTGGAGGTTCCTTGAATTGGGATAGGTGATGTAGTCCATGAAGGGCTAATGAATTTCTGCTTCCCTGCAACATTTGAAGAGTAGAAAGAAAAAAGGCCAAAAATATAACAAGAGTCAGAGTGAACAACCTTATCAGCAATCATAAACATGTTTGCTTCTGTTGCATGTAAATAATTTATGTCATGATTCACAAAACTATTATTTTAAACAAAAATTATTAGAATTAAAACAAAGAAGTGAAAAAGAAAGGACCTGTGATGGAAGGATCAATTTTTTGTGCACCAAGAGCTGCAAGATTACAATTAGCTCTCCTTCCATCTATCATAGGATAGGGATTCTGGCATGCTCTGATTGCAGAATTTGGGTCCTTAAAGGTAACCTTAATAAAAACAAGAGAAGACACTAAAGTGATTGAAGTAAAAAGGAAAGAAAAAGAAGTATATGCAGAAAAGGGGTAGAAGAGTGAGGTGTTACATACAAATCCATATCCTTTTGATCTTCCAGTGTTTCTGTCAGTGATGACAACAGCTTCTAAGATCTCACCAAACTGATCAAAGTAGCGTTTGAGGGTATCTCTCTTAGTCTCCCAAGCCAATCCTCCAACAAAGATCTTAGTATAGGTTGTGTCACCAACTTGTTTTGGACTCATCATCCTGTTCTGCCTTGCATGTGACATCTGAAATTCACTTCACAAAAGGGATAGGAAAGAAAGGATCCCAGAAAAAACCAGATTAGAAGAAAAAAAGAGGAAGAATAAAAAGTCACAATAGCCGTTTTGGTTGGTTTGTTAAAGTATTGGATAGTGAACAGTCATCAATCATATCAAATCAACGCCCCCCGGAGAAAATCTTCCATCAACATGTGCCTCTAGTAGTGATGATTCTCGTTCATTCTAGTGACTAAAAAAACCAATGATTTTTCACTCTGATGTTTCCTCAACCAAGATTCCCTTAACAAGAAATTTATTGAGTAGTATTAACAAAAGGGGTTGGAGGAGTAAAAGCAGAGAAAGGGAGAAAACCAAACCAAAATAAAAAAGGAAAGAAAATGAAATTGGAAAGAGAAAATCTAATATAATTATTTATGCACGATTTGTGCGTATCATGGTATATATGTAAGAGTAACTTATAAAGTTGGCAAAATGACAACAGAAAAAGCAAGTAAAATAAAATAAAATAAAACAATTTGCGATGTGAATATTTTGTATAATATTTTTTCATCCCTACTTGATTATAGAGCAATGCTACACATATCCTCATCAATAAAAAAGCTATCAGTAACATCTATAATTGCCGTTAGATTGATTTACATAAAAATTGGATGTTGCATATTGAGAAAATCCAATGGCGATGGTGTGTTTTGGTAATTAAGTGGTGTGTGCGCATATATTTATCACTAATGCTACGTGTAAATAAAAATACAATATTTGTACAATATAAATCATATAATATTTATACAATAATTATATTTATTATTAAATTACATTAATTTATCTCTTTATTACAATCTGATAATGAATATAATTATTGTATAATTATTATACAACTTTTAATATACATATAGAATTCTTCTTTATCACTAAGAGCAAAGTTTTCCTTTCTCAACTTTTTTTCTAATGGGTCCAAAGATATACGTGCCTGGCTGTATTCAACTTTAAATCTTCTCTCGTCTGTTCCATCACTTATTTAATCCTTCCATTTATTCGATTTCCATTATTATTATTGTTACTAAGAAATTATGGGTGATTATAGCGTGGAATAATGTGTTGAGGCCATATGGGGAAATTGGACCACGAAAAGAGTAAGAGAAAAATGCATTGACTATCCACTACTCATTCGGGCATCAAAATCGAAATTCATAATTTAAGTTATTTGTGGTATTAATGATATAGAGATATACCCCATTTATTTTTTGATCCGTTTCATTGTGTGTTACTGTAGTATTGTTTTTTGTATTTCTTTTGATTTTCCATATGGAGTATAATAATGAGTTATTTAAATTTACGTCTATCCAAATCAGGTATAGGCTTTTACTAGGCAGTATGAGAAAAAAAGGTGTCGCCCCTTTAGGGTTAAACTTAGCCACTTAGCATACCTTCCCAGATTGAAAAAAAGTAGTGGTGTTTTATAAAGTTACATTCACATGATGATGATTGATGATGGATCAAAAGGCCAAAAGGTAAATATAGAAAAATAAAATAAAATAAATTGATTATGATGATTTTAAATTTTGATGGGGTTCTATTCTAGTTCTAGATAGAGACAACCACACTGCTAGAGTCAAAAATCAATTATAGTGGCATCTATTTTAGCATCCTAGGGAAAGAGGGAGTGTGGACTTCTATGTTACTATTTACAGGTAATGACAACAACAGAACCTTTTTCTCTCTTACATGGAATCAACTCTCAATAATAATAATAAAGTCAGGATAAATTTGATATTTCAAAATCTTAATGCTTATTGCACATGATATGAGGAATTCTCTATAATTAAATAATTAATTGTTTTGCTATTTATTATATACATGATGGGTGCAAAAGATCACTCTCTCACTTATTAATTAACACACACTATTGGGTTGAGATAGAAGGAGCTACATCATTGAGATAAAATTGAAAGGTTCACATGATATGTGTTGAGTTGGACATTCATTTTGGATGTTGGAAAATCACTACTTTTGTATTTTTTTACCATTCTACTTTGGTCTGGTTTTCCTCTATAAGTGTAAACATCACTTTGGGCCATCACTTCAATATGAAAATTTTGGGCCGTTGCCATAGTGTTGTATCAGTCTAGCCCATGAAGCCCACAAACTCTATTGCCCTAAACTAGGCCCGACTGACCCCAATTGTGTAAATTTTATTTGTTATTTTTTGTTTCTAGTTTTATATTTAGATTCTTTCATAATATGTTTATGTTTTGTGGTTTAAATTCCATATTTGATAAAGCATTTAGAATAACAATAATGTCAAGTGGACAATGAAAAACTAGCTCATACAGTCAATGAGTCTATTTTGGCTTTGATTTTAGCTCAAATAATTATTGAGATTGTAATGGATTGAGTAATTATGACCCAAAATCTCATTTATTGACTGGTTGGACTGATTTTGTATTGTTCATTTAGCATAATAAATTTAACCAAAATTCAGATAGCTCCCAATGAAAACAGTCATTCTTTATAAGCTTTTATTGAAAAAAGAAGAATAGCTCCAAAGTCCCTCACACAACTTAATTAATACTGGTGGATGGAGAAGAATGTGTTGAGATACGTAGGAATGGATGGGTGTGCTAAATTAAAACGCAAGTAAAAACGAAATAGGATTAGAAAAGCAGAGAAAGTCATGAACTGCCCCTCCTTCTTTGGTCTTGTTCTAACAACCCACCTTCAAGGAGCCTAATATACAAGAACGAAGAAGCGTGTGGAATTGTTGCTCCTATAAAAAGGCAGTTGATGTGGCAATAATTAATTAAGCACACCCTTTTGAGTATATTTGCCTTTAACTAACTTGGGATATTCATTTATAAAGCTTAGTTAGGTTGTATTTTGCAAGCAATTGCCTTGTACGCTCCTAACAATAACAGTAATATTACATATTTCCAAATATTTAAACATTTTATTTATAACACATATATGCCTTATACATATTTTATTATTCACTACTTCTTACTTTAACTCTGTCATTTTTCTTCTATAGTTTAGATATTTACAAGTTATTTCACTGATAAGATAAAAAAAAGGCAGTACCACTAAGTTATTTAATTTCCACAGACACATGGGTCCCCTTACCCTTACTCTCCCCTTACCCTTACCCTTATTTAACATTGAATCACGTCCGAACAAAGAGGCTGTTAGAAGGATCCTTTCCCAATGTGATACTTTATCCCAAATAAAGTTTAGTGGGTGAATGGGTTGAGGAAAGCGGATGATTAGTTTTGTTTATGACAGTTTTTGTTTGGTTTAGAGGGTGGAGCAGAGGTGAAGTGGTGTGTGTTGTTGTACTGTTGTTTGTTTTTTATTCTTGTTGATAATTACTTATTGCTCTACTGATTTTTAATTGACGATGAGTTTTTGTCATTTCCATAATTATTCTGATTTCGATCGATCATGTGTAACTATGGAGAGAAAGAAAAGATGTTAGAAGCTTGCCATTACCATTTTCATGATTTTATTGAGCTATGATTGAACAAATTCAATTCACACGTACATGTTTCTTTCTATGATTCTTTGATTCAATCCAACTTTTGGCTATATATAGGTCTAATTAATGTGAGTATGATTATGTATAAATGAAATACAATAATTATATTATTTCAATGAATACTAGTACTAATTTTTTTCTATATTGAAAGAGATAAAAACCGAATGCATAGGATAAGAAAGCCTAACAAATTAAACATGTTAGGTTTATTTGATGCAATATGGCAAATGATAATTAATTAAAGAAAAGCTGAGAGGTCAACAAATTCAATAAAATAAAATATAACAAAAGGTACTTTGCGGATTTAGAAGATCTTTGTCCGATACTTTTTAATTAGTGCGACAAGGACATTGTTTTGTTGGGCCCAAGACTACCTTCGAGCACTTAAAAGCAATTAGACTTGTTTATTTATTGCTTTTTAGTGAGTGCATACTTAAATAGCAAGTGAGAAACACATACACCTATTTTATATTTTCTCCTGTATGTATACTTGAATGAGCTAAGGTGTTGGTTTATTCTAAATTTTTCAAATACAAGATAATCAACAATTAGTAGTATCCAATATGTGCTATTCATATTACAGGATGTGTGCTATACATATAGCACAACATGGATAACACACGTGGGATACAAATTGGACTGTTGTACGTCAACAAGATAATAAGTGAAATCTTAATTATATCCCAAATTTTGGGGCTTGCTAGCCAATAGCCATTGAATCAGACAAATGGAAGAACGAATATGCATTAAATTGACGAAAGGTTTCAGGTAAGGGGCCATTTTCAGTGACCGGTTAAAGATAGCTGTTGAATATTAGATGGAATATGACATATGCTACTTGATCTTTGATCAAATAAAATTTATTTATACTCACACCTCATGAATCCCGTATCATTCATTAAGTATGATTTATACCGCATTCAATAATGAAAAAAAAAAGTATATTAACATAGTATCCTACAAAATATGACTCTGATTGTCCGAATATATATATTACTGTTACATAACTAATGTAGAAGCAACTGTGCATAGATACTAAAGAGAAACAGCAAAGTAGCAGTTAGTCGTTGGAATAGGTTAACTATATATTTTCTGCTACAAGACACACAAATGTAATATAACATTTTAAATCATAATAAAGCTACAAATCAAGTACAACCTATACCTATACTTTTGGGCCTTATATTACCAGAACCATGTGTTATTATGAACTGCATCAGATACGTCACTGCCTCAGCATGACAAATAGATTACTATTATCTGTTCCAATTCAACCATCCCATTTTTCCTTCCCTTCCTACCGAAAGGCACAAAAAGCCCATTGCATCTATTTGTTGTGTTGTGCCTTTTGTATCTGTGTACATCAGTACATGACAACCATAGCCGCAGAGTAAGTGTAAGTAAGTTAAAATTCAACCATATTTTTTAAATAAATTCATTCTAATTAATTTGTTTTTTAAACATCACTAAAATCATAAAACAGGTGCAGTGTGAAAAGAATAAAACAAACATGACCATACATACACATGTATGTTCTAAAAAGTATGATCATATACACATATTAACATAAAGGAACAAAAATATCCATCTTCATTTTATCTGGTTGTAGCAGATATTTATTCATTCCACCATTTGTTTAGTCCAAAAGCAAGGCCTCACTCACATGGCCACCCCACAACACCAATGCCACCTGTATCACTTTTTGTTCTTCCTTTCTTTGAAGTTCATATATGGGATAGACTATTTATGGGGCAGCCATAACTATAGGAACATAGTTACATCCATTGGGGGCAGAGGACCTTAAATAAACAAATAGTGAAATGATCAAATGCAATTGCGCCACTTTCCACTAACCGACCTATGTATGAGCATGCGTGTTGACAAATATGTCATTTTCCAATCCCAACACAAAATCTATCAAATATGCTCACTCATTTTCTTGCCCTAATTCATAAGTTATATATATATATATATATATATATATATATACTCAACAGAAAGAAAGCTTTCTACTCCACTCCACACGAAACAAACCCCCCTCTATTTTTTAAAAAAAGAAAAAGAAAAAAAACCCACCTCACTATATATCTCACTTGCTTTACCTTCAATCCCACAAAACTAGTCTCACATTTTCCTCTCACTCTGTTACTTCCCCTGCTTTTTCTCTCACACGATCAGACACACATTTTTTGTTCAAGCCTCTTCCCCCAGTTTTTCTGCATTTAATGCAATTACACATCTCTATAGCTACCTAATCTAGCTAACAACTTTGCCTTTAACCATCTTCTTCAAGCCTTTTATACATACTCCAAAACCACTTCTTTAATAGCAGAAATGGGGAATTGTCTTGCTCTCTGTAGACCCAATTTAGGATCTTGCATATCATGCCCTATGGAAAATCATGGAAAAGTTGTGAGGGTAGCAAAACCAGATGGAAAAGTGCTAGAATTTTCCTCCCCAACACATGTCAAGGACATCTTGAAAAATTTTCCTGCTTTCGGTGTTGGTGTGTCAAAGGTAGCATCCGAGCTTCTTTCTCCAGATTATGAATTGAAGGCAGGAAGATTGTACTACTTGGTTCCATCTCAGTGTTCCCTTTCAAATCTTGCATCTCTAGGGTATAAAGAACAAGGTAATGGCATAAAGAGGATCAAGGTTGTCATAACGAAGCAGCAGCTTCAGCTCTTAGTAAGCAAAAAGATATCCATAGAGGATATGCTATCTGAGGTCCACAGAGTTAGTGTTGATTTCCCAAACAATAGGAAGCCAAAATTGGATTCCATACCCGAAGAGAATGAATAACATAAAAGTATATAGAGAGAATTTATACTAGTCATCAGCTTGTTTTGTTTTTTTATAGTTCTGTGGCTGTTAATCTTTTCTTTTTCGCCTCTTCCTATCTTTGATGCTCTCTTTATTCTATATGGTGATCATGGCTTTTGTTGTGATGTTTTGACTTTGATGAACTTTTGTAAGGACTGAAAGAAAGGAAGAATGTAAAGACAGATATAGAACCCTATAGAATAAACAAGTAAAGTAGTAATGGTTTTCAGATTTTGCATTCTCTTTGCATTCACACCTTTCTTAATTAGTTCTCACTATATCTTATTTCACGGATTAGCTATGTATTAATGTTAATTGTTCTCACTAATTAAGAAACTGACATAATAAAGTTTATATTAGCACCTTATTCAACTGTCACATCTCCTTGGAGGTTTATCATAAATTTGATGCTCCAAATACATAGTCTAACCTATAAAATAGAAGAGGATGAAACCGGAATTATATCACAGCAAATTATTTATTGTTGTTGTAATTATTATTTTTCTTTCACACTTAACAACATCCTTAACCCATAAATGGGTATATATCAGAGAAGGCAAAAAAGAAGAAAACAGGGGAAATTCATTCATTCCTATGTACAAAACCTTAGCATATCTCACTCACTTAATTTCGACATCAATAACTTTTCGTTCGACCTTGGTCTTAGGAATGGTAATGTAAAGCACACCATCCTTCAACTCTGCCTTAACCTTGTCCTTCTGGCAGTTATCAGGGAGCATGAGGCGGGTATCATAGGAACTATAGCTCTTGGACCAGGAATCATCACCACCACCACCACCTTGCTGTTCCTTCTTGTGGCCACCTCTGATGACAAGAAAGTCGTCCTCAACAGAAACCTTAACATCTTCCTTGGATAGGCCCGGCATGTCGAACCTCATCTTGAATTCATGCTCTTCATCTTTGATATCCCATGGGGCACGAATCTCGCCTCCTCCCATGGTTCTTCCGGGGAATGACATCGCGTCTTCGAAGATTCTGTCCATTGTGTCCAGCATCTGCCGCATGCTCCTCATCGGTGACCATGGATCCAACACACCTACAATGTTTAAGGAAGGTATTAATTAATTGAGAATGGATCATAGTGAGTTTGGTTTGGTTAATGGAGCTAGCTTTCTCGATCACTAGTCACTTTCAATTTTGAGTTTTTACTCTAAAGTCCACAAGAGAATATACCAATACCTGAAGCCAAGTTATTAGTTATGTGTCCAATATCAACAGTTTTCTTTATCATTGGCAAGGTGCCAAACTTGGGTGCGAAGCGATCCTTGAAAGCAAGAATATTGATGGTTGAACTTAATAAAAATAAATAAATTATTGAAAATTCTATTAGTGCTGCAAGGATGGATGGCAGTAGCACATTTACATACTCCAACTCCAACTTGGAATTTTTATCATTTCAAAATTTATCTACTAGTTTGCTTACCAAATGGGGAAATGTCGAGGGCACCCCTGCGATTCTTCCTCTCGACGGCGGTGCCAGCCTGGTCACTGTTGCTGACATGCACGTCCACCGAATTGTCTTTGTGCTCACCATTGCTTTGTGCTCTTACCCTTCCAAACCTTGACAAGAAGGGTCTCCTTTGTGGAAAGGAGGGTGCAGGAGCAACAACCTTGTTGTTTGGTCTAATAACAGAGTACCCTGTTTTGGGGGACAAGAGAGGTACTGAAGTAGTTGATAACGACATTGCTTGAGCAGCCATATATATAAAATGGAACTTTCTTTAAGAGGAGGGATCCAGCAAGATTATCAATTATCAAGTTCAAATGTTGATGTGGGGGTGAGAAGTGAGAATTGTGAATATATATATATATAATCATAAAGGAGTTGAAGTGAAAATTGGAGAAGGGTCTTGAGAGTTTGAGAGGTAGCAAGCTAGCTAAGGGTGAAACTTCTGGACCCAACCAACACTTTTCTGAGTGTGTTCCTCCCCCTCGTTTTTGTCTTCACTCTAGTCCTTTCGGGAACCCTCTTTTAAAATTTGTTTCAGACCATTCTTAATCTTAAATGTATACATAACATATATCTCATATTAAATATAACATATATCATATATTTATACATATTATTTTATATATTATACATTATTTATTAATTGTTTTAATTAATTTTTCATTGTTTACAAAAAAAAAAAAAATAGGTTTATTTTATTTATTTTCTTCACATCCTAAAATATGGATCAAAGAATGGACGTTATATAACACAAATACTTCTAGCAAGTCACTCCAAAACAATTTATTTAACAATAATAGTAGATACAAAAAAATAAAGAATAAAATAAACAATTTGTTTATAAGGTTTTATAGTGGAGATTTACTATCCATTTAGTTCAAACCTACCTCTACAGTCGCATTTATACTCAATGTAAGAAATTCATTTTGGGTTAATATTTTAAAAGCTATAGTCTTAATTTTATAATATAATAAAAAAATAGTGAAATTTCTTATTTTAAAGTATATAACCTTCAATTTCTACTTTATATAAAAAATTCATTTGATTCAATATTTTAAAGGCTATAATCTTCATTTTATATACAATAAAAAAAATTGTAAAATTTCACATTTTAAAGTATATAAGCTTCAATTTCTATTTTTTGTAAAAAAATTTATGTGATTCAATATTTTAAAGGCTATAGTCTTCATTTTATAATACAAAAAAAATAAATGAAATCTAACATTTTAAAATATATAGCCTTCAATTTCTACTATATGTAACAAATTCATGTGATTCAATATTTTAAAGGCTATAGTCTTTGTTTTATAATTCCATAAGAAAATTATCAAATCTCTTATTTTAAAGTATATAACTTTCAATTTCTACAAATATAAAAAATTCATGAGATTCAATATTTTAAATGCAATAGTCTTTATTTTAAAGTTTATTTTAAAAAATAGTGAAATCTCAAATTTTAAAATATACATTCTTTAACTTCTAGTATATGAAAAAAAAATCATGTGATTCAATATTTTAAAGTCTATAGTCTTCATTTTATAATACAACAAAAAAATAATAAAATTTCACATTCTATAATATATAGGCTTGAATTTCTACTCTATATAAACAATTTATGTGATTCAATATTTTAAAAGTTATAGTCTTCATTTTATAATACAACCAAAAAAATTGTGAAATCTACATTTTAAAGTATATAGCCTTCAATTTTTACTTTACGTAAAAAATTTATTTGATTCAATATTTTAAATACTATAGTCTTCATTATATAATACATCCAAAAAAGTTATGAAATCTCACATTTTAAAATCTATACCCTTTAATTTGTAAGGTAGACATTCTAAAAAATATATATATACCAACTAAATAACACAAAATAAAAGATTGGCCCATTTGAATGTAGACAAAGCACATATAAGTTTTATTTTTTTTAATTTGTAAAAAACTAGACAAAAAGAATGTAGGCCCAACGAGTAAACAAACGGAGCCCATATATCATACACATACCTACTCATCTAGGGTTAGGTCTAATTTTCTTCAACTTAATTCAGAAAGAGAGATGAGAGGAGAGAAGGAAGGCGCATCGGCGCCGACAAGAGGTAAGAGAGAGAAAGAGCCGCTCGGCGGCGGTGAAGAGGAGAGGGACCGATACGACGGAGATGGAGGCCAAGAGCGAAGGGAGAGAGAGAGAGGGCGACGGAGGAAAGGGTTGAACAAGAGGTGATGTGTACAGGTTTGGAATGCTATTGTTAGAGATGTTGATAGGCAAAAGGCCAACATTAGATGAAGTGTTGAAAGAAGGAATGAGAGTAAAGAAAATAGGCTCAGCTCGTCGGCCATGGATGATGAATATTATTGGTGGGGTGAAAGCAGTAGCACAAGCAGCAACAGCTATATATAGTCATGAAGGTAGCAAACAAACACTACTGGAGGCGCAACAGCTACGGAGGAATGTTTTTTTTTTTATTGGGATTATTAGTATTCAGCTTCTGGGGTTATCAGACATCACTGAAATAAGTCTGAAACTATTGGACCCTTCTATTATTAGGTAGGTAGCTATGATGAGCAGAGAAACTCTGTAAGCAGCAACATATATAACTTGGATCTATTATTTTAGTATTTTTCCATAAATTAAATAAAATGAATGCATTCAAGCTAGCAGTTTGGTTTCACTAGTGACTGAAACTAACGAACATGGATGCGTACCAAATTGAAGGAAACTATTCTAATACAAAATAAGAACATCAGATAGATAGATGTAGCAAATACCTTTTTATTAATATATATATATATATCCTCACATCTGGGAAAGTACATAGACGCACATTAATTATTCTTACACATGAAATACATAAGTGAAAAGATATATCATAGTATAGTAGTATTACAAATGAAGCTAACACATACATGTATATATCTCCAGAAATATAATTAATTAATTAAGCCCTCATGTTGGGAGCTTGTTATATATATATAATATCATGGCGGATATGGCTTCCCTGGCGTGTAATACGTATACCCTCCACTGCCTGGATAAGGTTTATAAGGTTGTGGAAGTACTGGTGGACCCTGCATAAGTTTTCGCCCTGCATCGTGTGTATAAAGTGAACAACATAAATAATTAATTAATTAAACAAGGAGAAAATATAAATATGAAGGATAAATATATATGTGAAACATGGACAGCAGTATATGATTCTCATCACTAGTAATAAATATAATAAAGACTTGTATATATATATATATATTGAAATATAAATATAGATACCGATGAGTTTATTATTATGAGGTTGCTGATGCTGGGGTGCTGCATTTCCATTTCCCACCAGCATAAGGAATAAGAGCGTTGCTAAAAGTAAAAGGTTAGCCAATGAAATCAATTTGGAGGCACTGAAGCGGAGGGCCATTTCCTTCTTTTCAATTAATTAAGTGTGTGCAAGATATAGTACTTTCAGGTAGCTAGCTAGGATGATTATGAAGAATATATTATATGATCGCTTGCAGAGTTAAGTTGGTATTTATAGAGATGGATGGATGGGGAAGATCACGAGCATATGTATGTGTTCAGAATTGGGCGTACGCGCGTGACTCTTCCGCCACTGACTAATTCAATCCCTCATGGTCCCATCATACATACTCACTACAATAATGTATGTATGTTATGTAGTTTGTCTGTATTGTACTTTTGTGTCATGTTGTTTGATGATGTAAAGTCATCTTGTATATATGTGAGACTAATTACTAGTTACTTCTAAGTTGAAAAGGTCTTTATGCCAACAAATTAACAATTCTATATTGATACGCGTATAATAATAAAGTACAACAGTACTTTCCCTTTTGACTCGGGTAAGTGCCTTAGATATTGGTGCATGCATGGGTATACTATGAACTATATATGAAGTTTACAACACGCAATTACGCCTATTATAAGTCCACCGGTCATAAATACGCGTAACAGTTTCTTTTCTTTTCTTTTATGATCGATCGAAGAGTACATAATAATAATAAGTTGGATTTTGTAACCTACTGTTAATGATAACGATTTACAGTTTGGCACTAGGTAGAAGTCCAGAACAGTCAGCGCAACTTAATAATAATAAACTTTAACGTGGAATAATCCAACTAACAGCCTTGGGCATGGGCATATACTATACTATACTGTGCTATGAAGTAATATTTGGGTTACCCTAACCTAACCTAACCTTTATTGTTCCAAGTTACACGTACGATGCTGTCCTTATCCATCATCACTGACTGGGTCCTGTCCCCAGTTAAGCAAAGCCCTAAGCAGCACATAACAATAATAACATAGCCACATCACATAAGCATCAATTATAAATATCCCTTGTTCCATGAGCTATACACATAATAACAACCAACATTACCTTACCTGTTCTGCTAGCTTTCTTTAGTTAAGACCATGACGATGATCCACATTCGACTTATGCTACTCCTCTGTTTCCTACTTCATCATTTTTGTGGCATTGCATCCAGCACCAGTGTCAGAGACAGAGATAGAGATGCTCTTCTTTCATTCAAATCCCAAGTGTCTGACCCAAAAAATGCTCTCTCAACTTGGATTCCACATTCAAATCATCATCACTGCACCTGGTACGGTGTCACCTGCTCCAAAGTTGGAAGCAGAGTCAAATCTCTGACCCTGCCAGGACTAGGCCTCTCTGGCACACTACCCTCTCACCTCTCAAACCTCACTTACCTCCATTCCCTTGACCTCTCTCTCAACACATTCCAAGGCCAAATTCCCACACAGCTATCCAATCTCTCACTCCTTAGCAAAATCAACTTAGCTTACAACAATCTCAGCGGCACAATCCCACATGAGTTAGGAAAACTGCAACACCTGAAATCGCTGGACTTGTCTGTGAATACTCTGCTCACAGGTGAAGTCCCTGCAGCACTTGGAAACCTCTCTTCTCTCAGCTATCTTGCTCTGGCAAGGAACAGTTTAACGGGTGAGATTCCACCTGAATTAGGTAACCTTCGAAATCTTTCACTCCTTCAACTCTCAGAGAACCATTTCACTGGCCAGTTTCCAGATTCTATCTTCAACATCTCTTCCTTGGTCTTCTTGTCTGTGACAAAGAACAACCTGTCAGGCAAGTTACCGCAGAATTTTGGTCTCTCCCTTCCAAATCTAAGGAATCTCTCCCTTGCAACCAACATGTTTGATGGGGTCATTCCAGATTCCATATCCAATGCCTCAAAGCTTGAACACATTGATCTTGCCAACAATCAATTTCATGGGTACTTACCTCGGTTCAGCAACTTGAAAAATCTTACCCATCTGATTCTTGGTAACAATGCCCTCTCTTCCACCACCTCATTGAATCTTCAGTTCTTTGAATCCCTCAGAAACTCGACCAAGTTGCAACAACTCAAGATCTATGACAACCATTTGGCAGGGGAACTTCCAAGCTCTCTTGCATATCTTTCTAGCAGCCTCCAACACTTGTGTGTTGCTGGTAATCAGCTAACTGGTAGCATTCCTCGAGGGATGGAGAAGTTTCAGAATCTTGAGTCCTTATCTTTTGAAAATAACTATTTCACTGGCAAGTTACCATCAGAAATTGGAGCTTTGAAAAAGCTTCAACAACTAGTGATTTACAACAATAGCTTGTCAGGGGAAATTCCTGATACTTTTGGCAATCTTACATACATATTCAGTATTTCCATGTCAAAAAACCAGTTCTCGGGTAGAATTCCCTCAAGTATTGGACAATGCAAGAGACTAGTTTTTCTTGACCTTGGAATCAATAGGCTAGAAGGAACCATACCGAAGGAGATTTTCGAGCTTTCTGGCTTAACTGTCTTGTCCTTTGGAGGAAACAAGCTCCATGGATCACTTCCATATGGGGTCAACACCATGAAGCAACTAGAAATCTTTGATGTTTCCAACAACCACTTGTCAGGTTCCATTCCTACTGAATTAGATTCCTGTTCTGGACTGAAGACACTTGTGATGGGAAGAAACAATTTCAGTGGCTCAATCCCAACTAGTCTAGGGAAATTACTGTCCCTCGAGACTTTGGATCTATCTTCCAACAATCTCACTGGAACAATCCCTCAAAGTTTAGAGAAGCTCGAGTATATGGTGACATTGAATTTGTCTTTCAACCATTTGGAAGGACAGGTACCAATGGAGGGTGTTTTCACTAACCTTAGCAAGCTTGATCTGCATGGGAATAACAAACTCTGTAGCCTTAACATTGAAACTGTGCAAAAGTTAGGTGTCTTATTCTGTGATGATGGTAGTAAAAACAAGAGACACATCTTACTCCCTATCATACTTGCAGTTACAGGTGCTATTGCTCTTTTCATTTCAGTATTCTCTCTATTGTGGATGAAATTTTGCAGAAAGATGAGAAATGAAAAGGGGAATGTTAATTTGTCACCTTCCCCTCTCAAGGGGTTGCCTCAGAATATACCATACAGTGATATCCGGCTTGCCACAAACAACTTTGCGGCTGAAAACTTGATTGGAAAAGGAGGGTTTGGCTCTGTTTACAAGGGTGTGCTGAGCCTCGGCACTGATGAAGCCACTAGTGTTGTTGCTGTTAAAGTCTTGGACCTGCAAGTAAGCAAAGCTACTAAAAGTTTCAATGCAGAATGTGAAGCTTTGAGAAATGTGAGGCACAGGAACCTAGTGAAGGTGATCACTGCTTGCTCAAGTGTTGATTATAAGGGAGATGATTTTAAGGCCATTGTTATGCAGTTCATGGCAAATGGCAATTTGGACAGGTGGTTATACCCGACAGACACAGAGGATGATCATGGGTCAGGATCCTCTCATCTAACATTGTTGCAGAGATTGAATATTGGCATTGATGTTGCTTCAGCCATGGACTATTTGCACCATGACTGTGATCCACCAGTGGTGCATTGTGATCTGAAACCAGTAAATGTGCTGCTAGATGAAGATATGGTTGCACATGTTGCAGACTTTGGATTGGCGAGGCTTCTTCCCCAAAATGCAGCAGAGAAAGAGAGTAGCACTCTTGGACTTAAGGGGTCAATCGGCTATATTGCCCCAGGTACAGAATATTTCTTCTTTCTATTACTAATCAACAATAATTACTTTCGTTCTTGGTTTTTTTGGTTATGTATGGCTATCTAATAATGTTGGGGTTGGTTGAATAAATGTTTGATCAGAGTATGGTGTGGGGGGCAAGGCTTCAAGAAGTGGCGATGTGTACAGCTTTGGGATTTTACTATTAGAGATGTTCATAGGCAAAAAACCAACAGATGAAATGTTCAAAGAAGGATTGAGCCTAAACAAATTTGCCTTGGCTATGGATGAGAATCAAGTGCTGACTATTGCTGATCCAAGGCTTGCTCATGGCTATAGATGTGATAAAATGCAGTCTGAGGAGTGGTGCCTAGCTGCTGTGATCAGAGTTGGACTGTGTTGTACAGCACAAGAGCCCAAAGATCGTTGCACCTTCAGAGACGCCTCAACCAAATTGCAAGGAATTAGGAGGTCTCTGCTGGGCTAGCTTCTGAATCGGCCCTAATAACCAAACCTGGGCCCAAAATAAAGCGAAATAATTATATAGACAAGTTTAATATATTATTTTTATACATGTGTATTGGTCATATTGTTTTGCTAGTTTCTACACCAACCAAACGTATTTTTTGGGGGATTTAGTATTCAAAATATAAAGCATTGAAATTTGAAACTTCAAATATTTCATATCAAGTTGATAAAAGTACAAAATCTCATAATCGAATTCAAAGAAAATGACTTGTACGGGCATTCGTTATTCATTACATAGAGTGGTATGGGATGAAAATTTTGAAGATGGACAGAGGTAGAGTTAATGGCAATATTGATGAAATCGTATCATATCAGATCAGATCATATGACATTGGCACATGTGGTTACTGTTTGAAGGTGATTGGTGTCCTATGCATGCAGCGTAGCCTAACAGTAATCATGGAGGGCTTTTAGACTTTAGTCCCTTCCCATCCACTTGTTTCATGGCCCTATCTATGTATGTTCCTTTTCACTCCAAAGAATTTTGCTTGCTATTGCAATACTACAACTTGCTGCAAATTTCATCATCTTCTTCTTATTGGTCACATTAGGTTGAAAATCTACCATCAGTTTGGGCTCCACCAAAAGTACCATTCTTGTTATTGCACCCCACCCTAACACCCTGTCCATAAAAATCGTTTTACACAGCACAATGAGCCTTTTTTATTTGGAATAGCAAAACATATCTATGTACTTGTACAATCTTCAAATTTTCACCCATATAACAACTACTGCTAGCTAAATTTAACTTGTTCAAAACCAACAGGGCTAACATAGGAATTCAATTCGAAACGTACTTCCATACCATCATTATTATACCTACCGATGATAAGTATGTAAATGATGTTATAATGATCATGTCACTTGATATTTGTTGGGGAATGGGGAGGGGGAACACTGAAGAGGTACGTGGTTGACAAAGTCAACGTTAGATCTTTGTCTTCTTCGACAACTTGGGCCCGGACCACATAACAGACAACCCCATGACATTCATTTTTAGATTAAGGTACACTCAGTGCAGCAGTAGAGACATGTAATGCAAACATACATTGTGATGTGAAATTCAAAACAGCAAAAAGAGTCTTCTTCACATAAGCAGATACACAGGCTGTTCATCACAGGTTTTATACATAATAATAATAACAAACCACCCTAAAGTAACAAATAGGCTATAGGGCCTAAAGCATGCAGCTATCCAAATAGGCAAGAACCAAAATATGATTACAAAATAGTACTCTCTTCAATTTTATAAATAAAACCAAAGTAGAAGAGGCTAATTTCACTTTTGATTGAACCTGAGCAATGCAATCTCAGAATTAGCTCTTGATGATGCAACAGTTGGGCTGCTATTGCTACTACTATCAGACAATGAAGCAAGAGCTTTGTGCAATACCCCAGATGGAGATGATACCATTGTTCCTCCCAGAGGGCTACTATTGGATTCAGCATGTGTCATCATAGGCGAGGATGGATCGGAATTGGAGGCGGCAGCGCCATTGGTGGCGGTGACTGTGCTCGGCCTTAGAACTTCAGCCAGAGGCCCACCAGGTGTTGAAGCCACCCAGGGTGCTGGTGTGAGCCAGTTATAGAGATTGGTTTTGGTGTCATTGACATTGTGTGTGTTCCCATCATGCTCCATTAGGCCCAAACCCACCTCATTGGTACCAATGTCTTCATGAACAGAACCACCTCCCATTGATAGATCAAGGGAAGACAGGGATAATTTGCCAATTGGTGCAACAGAGTTCTTGTTGTTGTTGGTATTGCTTTGCTCTGTTGAAGCATTAGACCAAGCATCAATGAAGCCCCTTGGTTTCTCAGATTGGAGGCTTTCCATTGGAACAAGAAGAGGATTCAGGAACATGGCAGGGCGTCTGTTCTGTTCAAGACCAGAACTATACAGAGCAAAAGAATTTAGGTAGTGAGGCTGAGTGTCACTACATGAACTCATAGCATCCAATCCAACTTTGTTATGCATCAGAGAATGCCATTCTGAGTCTGAAGCACCCAGTGAAATGGGGTCTCCATTCAGCATCCAGTCCAAGCCCCTTCAATGTCATTTCACCAAATCAGTGAGAGACTATTAAGTCAAGGAAGTTTATGACAATAGGAGCAAGATCTAAAGAAAGCATTCCTGATATGACTCCAATAAAAAAATAAAAAGCACATAGAAATTAGCACAACAAAAGTTGTTTCAGGACAAAAACCATCACCCACACCGCGACCTTTAGAACAAAACTCAATGGTTCGAGAATTTCAAAAAATGGATGTGATGAGAAAGGGGTCAAAAGAAAATACTAGTTTACTAATCTCTAGGTAGCCATGATGATACCTTGGAGGGTGTGTTTCATAGAGGAAAAAACTTAAGCTTTAGTATTATTTCACTTTTCATTTTGCTTTTGTGCTTTGGCTATAACACACAGAAACTTGGTAAATCGAAATTTCAAACTCACCTGGGTTCCTTATTTGAAGAAACAGAAGAAGCCGCTGAGTCAAAATTTGCAGCCTTGACACCAAAATTGTCAAGGGAAAGGGAGGATTCAACGTATGGCTGAGTGGAAGCAGCAAAAAATTGAGATGAAGATCCATCTCTCCTTGTTGTGGGGTTAGAAATAGCCACGGTAACAGCAGATGTAGGAAAAGGGTCACAATCATGGCGAGCCCTCTTGATCTGCTGGTAGCTATTAATGCTGCAGTTGAGGGTGGTTGTGGTGGTGTTGGTGTTGGTGTGAACTTCCACAGGCTTTCTTGAACGGGGACGGCCTCTATGCATATGGCGCTCGCAGTACTTGTGATTAGGAGCCACATCTCTTGAGCATCTCCATTTCTTACCATCAGTCCTTCTGCACCTACCTGGCTCTGGATCAGTGCTGCTTGACAGCCTCAGATTGAAACCACCATCCACTGCTCAAAAATAGAGGGCAAGTTAAAAAATATAAAATAAAAAAAAGATGCAAATTTCAAGGGAACAGTGAAATGGACAAACTGAGCAGACATCATTAATTGCTGAAAGAAAGCAACACATCATGGGAGAGAAAAAAAGAAAGAAAGGGTCACAGTGTATTGATCCAACAGGAACAGCAAAAGGCATAATCTTTGAGACACAAATACAAGCACATAGAGGGCAAAGGCACAAACTTTTGAAAGAGGGAAATAGAGTAGAGTTAAAAGAGGCAGAAAAAGCCACTTGGGTATCTTTCCCTTCTCTGGTGGTGGGTGCATGAGCTGTGAAGATGAGATTAATTAAAAACCAGTAACATCACCCACAACCACAGAGACACACATTACAAGAACAAAATGATGAAAAGGCATCCATTAAGAACAAGAGCAGCAAAAGTGTCATACAATGAGAGCGAGAGGAAGCAGTGGTGAGTGAAGTGGGAATAAGAAGATCAGGAGGAACAGGAACAGAAGCCATCATGTACTTGTAAATCATAGCCTGTCTTTCAAGCTCCTTCCATTGTGCACTTGTGAAAGGGAACCCCAAAGATGCCGCCATTCCACCTGCTGCACCTATAAACACAACCAACAACCATCTTGTTCAGAATTTGGGACACAACAGTCCTTAAGTAACCCCATTTTCCCCCTTTCTTCTTTTCTTTTTCTCTCTCTCTCTTCTGACCCTCATTAACTTTCTTCCAATTTTATATTACCCAGTTCTAAAGATGCAACCTTTGGAATATATATACATAGATGTAATAATAATAAGGGTAAAGCAGAGAAAAATTAGACCTGGGGATTTGAAGGCAGAGCGAGTGGAGGTGGTGGTAGCAGGAGTATAAGCAGAAATAATATTATTATTGTGAAAAGGCTGCAAATTTCTTACAGCACCAAGAGGAGCAGAAACACCGCCACTAAGAGCAGGGTTTATATTAGTATTAGTATGATGAGGATTAGTCAAAGACGTGTCCAGAGTAGTCGTGGGACCATCAGCATCAAAGGGTGAGAATGGACGGTGGTGATGATTATGATTATGATGCACCATCGTCGTCATCATCATCATGGTCTTGTTACTACTATTACTACTAGGGAATGCTTCTTCTTCTTCAAGGGTTGTAGTATGATGTTGCTGCTGCAGCACCTTCACACCACCCAAACCAAGAACATTACTAGCAGTATTAGTTATAGCACTGGGGCTACTCCTCCTTTTAGCTTCTTCCTTGTCTGAAACGCCAAATTCACCCATAATAATAATCTCAAAAAACAGTAATTAAGCAGTGTGTAAGTAAAGCAGCAGCGCTTGACCCAAATAGGAAAATCAGACTTTTATTATTATCCCATCAAGAAAAAAAGAAAAGGAATCAAACCCCACCCAACTTTTCAGGTAAGCAAAGATAGTAGTAGTTGTGTTTATGGGGTTAGGAGAATTTCCTTTCTATACTATCTATGTATCTAACAGTAACAATAATAATGACACAGTACAATAGACGCAATAAAGCTAGCTGTATTCTCTTTCTATCTGCTTTCTCTCAATGTATGTATGAATGTATAGTATAATGGTAGATGAGTATGATTATTGGTGCCAGGTGTTGAAATGGAGAGAGCGTGAAGGGGGGATTGATGATTGAGTTATGGGTTGCCGCCATTCTCGGCCTTTGCTTTGCTTCCATGCTTCCAACATTCGCACCACCCGCTACCAGACAAAATAGTGAAAAGCTGAGGTGACCCCTCCCTTTTTTTTTTTCTATTTTTTATTTTAATATTAATATTATGATGATGATGATGGGTAGTCATAATTGTGGTATCTATCACTTTCTTTCTGCATGTAAGGTAAGGCTAAATGAAACCCCGCCCAAAAGATACTCTTCTTATCTTCTTTTACTACGGAGGACTACATCATCTAGTTTATCGGGAAAGCCACACACACCCCAAAACCAAAACGGGATATTCATATCATATTATATATAACACGATTCGGGTCTCTCCCTTCGTTAGTTATACCGCCCCCACCGTTTTGGCTCTAGTAGTAAGTACTAGTACTACTAAAATGACTTCTTTTATACCTTATTAATTAGCTTCTACTATATCTATATAAATGAGTTAATAATTATATATTGTAGCTAGGCTGAAATAGCTCATATTATTTTCCTATATAAAATTAGTATTATATACGTCACTTGATCTCATCTTAAATACTCTTTTATACTTTTGTCTGTCACTAGTGTCAATCCTAGCTAGCTTGATCGATATATAGCTGCTGCCTGCTGTTGTATGTGGTTTATTTTTATTTGGGCCGGGGGATCTTGGTTCAAAATTTTCATTGATGCATATGGTTTGCAGATTTCCAGATTGAACAAAGGACGTACGAATCATATATATATGTACTGCTTCCGTCTCTGTAACTAATGACAAAATAAAATATGCAAAGCTACATTCGATCATCACAAGCTAGAGCTAGAAAATAAGACTACACTACATATTTTTATACATATTATAATATGTAATAAGTTAGTAAAGTACTTATTAGGGAAGTCGCAACCTTCTTCTGCTTTCCAGTATAAATATAATTGGACACGTTTTTCATTATGAGTTCAGTAAGAGTGAGACACGAGTAGTAAATTTTCAAGTCACAGTTTTCATCAATCTACATTCCAAACACTAGTACTATATAATAAGAAGGGGTTGATAAGATTTATATTCACCTCATTTAATTTAAATGTATGTATGTGTGCTAGATAGATAGAGATTAGATAGGGTGATGAGCGAGCATGTTCCGAGATTCTTGCTGCAGTGCAATCTTCCCCTCCTCCTTTTATCAATCACATACGTTATCATAGCTAGCTAACTAGGCCATGTCTATACATCCATCCCTAAGGTTTGACTTTATGAATCATTATAATCTAATAATAATAATAATAATTGTAACACGTGACATATAACGAGCTTCGTAATTAAATGTTTATCAGAATTGTGGTCAAATTATATATTTGTGAAGAATTAGTATAGTCAAAGTATGTAATGGAAAATACACACTATTGTTTTAACAAAATCGTTTTTAATTTTTATTAACTAATAAAATTTAGAATCTCCAGTCTATATCTTAATTAAAGAAAAATTGACATCCACGAAGGAAAAAAAAAAGCCCAGAATTTGTTCATCTTTAAAGTGAAAAGTGATTGTTGGATCTTGGTGTTAAGACAGAGATTATTATGGTATTGTTTAGCCAAAGTTGGTCAAAATGGGAAGGACAATCCAAGAGCGAGGGACTAGCGGAGTGTCCTGCGATGCGACGCCCAAATTCTTTATTATATGATATGATATGATGAATGAAGCAATGAATGTCAAAATCAGAAACAACTAAAATCTTGTCCTCCTCAATAAATATAAAAATAAATACATACTCAGAGTAGTACGATTTGTTAAAAAATCCTTGGTAGCTACTCCATGTGAAAAGAAGACTAATATAACAATAAAAAGCCACAAAAACGGGGTCGTGTTTTTTGTCCTTGAATTATAATACACACACCGTTGGGCTTCAATCGTACGTACGTGTAAACGTAATATTATAGCAATGCAATGCGATGAGATGAGATAATAATGAAGAATAGCATTATTAGGAACCTACAAAAATCTAAGCTGTCTCTCTATGTCGAATCACAATCACAAGGACATATATGTATAAAATAATTCCCAACTCTGCACTTTACTCTCTATAATAACACACATGCAAAAATAAAAAATAATGATCTTTTATTTTTAGCAACAGGTTTTAAACATAATTGTGATGATTAGATAACTATGTTACTATTATTGATAAAAAAACATTATTTAGGCTTAACAATAATTTATATAGAGAGGAGAAGGAATTGTGATGATTGAGTGAAAAAAACAAGTAGCACGTGTATGAGGTGTGTGGAAAGATAAGAAAGAGGTAATTGCAAGATCAGAAAAGTACATAGAGAGCGATGCCAAAAGGGGAAATTGAGTTCATCTACTTAGAACACAATAAATACACATTAATTAATTAATTAAGCTTGTATTGATAATTATTTGCTACTATTTCCGGTCCACTTTTATTTGTCTTTCTAGCATATTGCACACATATTAAGATAGTCAATAAAATACTTATCTTTTCTATTAAAAATAATGTGATGACAAATATATCCCTATGAAATATTAAATTTTGTTTTTCATAAACTGTATAAAAAGTTGAACATGATTTCTCTTTTATAAATTAATAGAATTAATACAAGGATAAAATTAGAAATAAATAATAAAATAATAAATAATAAATATTATTAAATAAATTATAATTACTAGAAAAACAATTAAAAGTGGATGGAGGATGATATTCGAATGAATACTAATGTGGAGTCCAAAAGGGGAGACAGCTGTAGAATGCAAGCGCGCTGTCTCCATCAGTACCTGCAATTTGCTGCTAAGTACCACAGCAAGCAACCAACAACTCTCTCTCTCTCTATCTATCCAATGAAATTAAATCTTACTTTGTTTGCTACCATTCCCAATTTGCAAACCGTGAATTGCACTCCACTCTCAATTACTCACCTCTCTAGTCTCTTCATTATTCTTTATTGAATTTTTACTTACAAGTAACATAATAAAAAAGAAAAGATTCATTCTAAAAATATATATTTTAATATCTTTTATGTAATAGATATATAATAATTTTTTTAATTTTTAAAAAACTTACATTTTTTAGTATTTTTAACAAGTACTCTTAAAATATTTATCAATAAAACTTTTCTTTATTTTACTCAATCTTTTTACAATGATTAGATAAATATCTCATTAATTAACAGTAAGATGAAATATGATTTCTATCTAAATAGAATCCTTGTTCATTGCAATAATATTCAACAACATACAAATTTCATATAAATATCCTAACTCCATTAATTAAGTTACTAGTTACCACGTACTACTCTACTCCACTGGCTAGCTTTATCTCTCTAATTAATTATCTTTATATATGTCATTGTCATGCACTCGCACACAATCAAACACATACATACATTAATTAATGCATTAGTATTTTCTCTTATGTAGTTAGGCATAAACGCAACGAAAACAGAACCTCTACACCTATGTTACTATTGCCTTCCTAATCCTCTACTCTACTTGTCTTTATTGCCCATTAATTAGGCGTGACTTCATATATTTCTTTAATTACTTACTTTGTGGTCTTCTCCAACCTTGGAATGGAAAGGGGTGGAAATGATAGTAACATATGCTAGTAGTACTATATTGATTTCTTCTATTTTATTTTCCAATAATGCTAGATGGACAATGAAAAACCAGCTCATATAGTCAATGAGTTTATTTTGACTTTGATTTTGGCCCAAATAATCATTGAGATTGTAATGGACTGAGTAATTATGGCCCAAAATCTCATTTATTGGCTGGTTGGGCTGGTTTTATATTGTTCATTTAGCATCGCCTATTATTTTCTCTTTTCTTTTTTAAGTTTGATCAATTTCACTATTTGGAAAATATGCAATGGATTAAACGATATCACGGAGCTAGGATATTGCTAGAGGTACAACAAAAAATCAACAAAACAAATAATAAATAGGAATTTGGATCACAATCATCTAGCCCATTAAAAATATACTAATAATTAAAATACTATTTGAATCATAAAATATTAAATGAATTTTATTAACTATTTTGGCTAAAAAAGTATTGCTCCTCATGATTTATGAGTAGGTAATGACTAGTGAATGATTTTTTTTTTATTAACAGTGACTAGTGAATGATTTTTTTTTTTATTAACAGTGACTAGTGAATGATTGTGTAATAGTAACAAATAAATAAAAAAAATCACATAATATATATATGTAACATTATTAGAAAATAAAATTTATATCTTTATCTTCAATTCATCATTTTACTAGCTTCTAATATACAAAACCATTGTTACAATAATGATAATCATTGCAATGTGCAGGTTTCAATGTGCCGTGGGTATGATATTATCGATTGAAGGTATAGTTTTATTTTCAAGAGGGATATTATTATTAATTATTAGAGGACAGCAGCATCAAAAACTATGATTGGCACAAATCTTAGTGTCAGAAAATAAACAAATTAAAGCAGTTTTCTTTCATTTTACGGTACATAAACATAACTATAAATCGACGAGAAACAATCACCAAAATACAATCCATGAGAAACAAAATAGAGAAAATGATGAAATACAGATATGTGAAAATTTGCCTTGACATAATTATAAAAAATATTACTATTTAATTTCATATTCATATCAATATTCACTTTTATTATAAAAAATTAAAAATTTCTTATCCTATATATCATACATATCTAATTTTAAATATTCCGGCAATATTATAAGCACCTATTAATCTTTTACTTTCTTAATCAATCTTGACATACAAAAATTCACAAGAAAAGATGGTGTTCAAGCTAGCAAGATATAAGACAAATTGAAATACTCACAATAATTTTCTAACCTTAATTAATATAATAATCAAACTCACTCATATAATAATCCAGCAGATCTAAGAAATATTAAAATAAAAATAGAAATACTCGAGAGTGACAATAATAGAGTGTCCGAGAGTGAGGAACAAATGTGAAGCAAAACAGGATGGGGCTGTGTTGGGATGTGCATGTTTGGTGTGAGGTAGGAGAGACTATACTCCTACAGTCCGTCCTACTATAATCTAATCTAATCTAATCTTGTATTGTATGGCCCTTTGTCCCTTCCTGATTCCAAAGCTACCACCGTCAAGGAAACACCGACTTTCCAATCATTTTTCTATTTCATTTCTTTTTCTCTTTTTATTTTATTGCTTCTTTCCTTTGATGGTGGTTTTCCTTTTTACCTTTTCCTATTTGATAATATTAATACAACAATATTATTTGTACTCAATATTTTCAAACATTCAAATATCATGTTCACATAATATAAGAAGAACTGTATTTTTTTAACTAATTTTAATTTATCTTCATTTTACATTTCTCATAATTTGGACGTCTATGTTCAACCGGATGTTAAAATATAATTTTTCATTCTAATAATAGTTAGAATTTTGCCTTCAATTCCCTTGGCATGTAGTGTAGGGGATGGATGGAGGGACCATCTCTAATAGTATTATTACTCTCTATTTGTCTCAAGATGCATGCATTGTATATGCATGAATGAATGGATGGATGACCACTTCTTGTATATATCTCTAGGGACCACCCCTCCACATGGTCCCATCATCATCAACATAATAAGTTTTTCTTTTTTGTTTTCCTAGGAAAATGAATCATGTTCTTTCCCTTCCCAATGTGTTTTAAATTAGTACTACTACTAGTATTTCTTTTCTTTACATTCGCTCATCACTTTTTAATCTTAACATAAAATGAAAGAAATGCGGATAAAGAGGTGTTTATGTTTAATTACATGAGGATAGCAAAGTAGGATGATTGAGTACAAAAAGAAAAATTATCTTTTCCTTATATGTGAATATTAGACCATCATAGATAGGCATAACAGCACTATTTTTTTAAAATATAAAATAAAAAAATGATTAAGTACGTAACTTTCTTTTGCAAAATTAATTAATTAATTAATTAAATATATATGCACACTTTTTTATATTTGCAAATGGGATAAATGCATATAATTGATTAATTGTTCACTTCACCGATATCTTTAACGACACCGATTGATGTTAGGCCCTTTTTCATTAACTAATTCATGCAACTGTAGAAATGACTATAAACAATGAATGTCTCTGAATAATTAGAATACCACAGATGATGCCAACTTGCCATTATTTGACCCAATCAACTAGACTTTCCTTAGACAAGCATAAACATGAAAGATATATGCCAACATGTGTGTATTTAGTGCTCTTTAATCTGTTGTTGTTGTTGTTTTACAAAACTACTAGTCCTTATCCATTTCAACCAATTTTCAAATTGTTATTCTCTTATTCAAATATTGAATGTAATGGACAAAGAGAACTAGTATATGTAAGTTTTTTCCTTATTTTCTTTTCATGGGCAGAGCAAGAGGTTATTTTAATTGGGCATTGATTGTCTTATTTTTTGGTTGAAGGCATTAATTGCTTTGTAATACTCCCTCCGATTTTTTTTAATTGTCCAATTTAGAGTTGCGTGCGTTTTTTTTAATTGTCCATTTCAAATTTTAAGAGAACATTTATTATTTTTTTCCACTATTACCCTTATTTAATAATCACTATCTCTATTAATTGAGGAGAGATATAACAAAGAAGTAGAGGGTAATTTAGTAAAACATATATACATTTTGTTAACTTTAATACTATACCAATCATTACCTAAATTTCCGTGCGCATTTAAAACTGGACAATTAAAAAAAAAAAACGGAGGGAGTATTTTTTAATGGACGACTAATTCAACAAGGAGGAAAGGCCCAAAACGAAGCATGTGTTGAATATATATAAGAGACATTATGATATGATATGATAGGCCCCTGAATAAGCATTAACTTCAAGTTTTCCCTCCTGACCCATTTCAAATGGGTTGGGGTTGGGGTTGGACAAGACAAATTAACTGTGACACAATATCACTTAGGCCCCACTCATTTTATTTCAACAGAAGACTTTAAAATAGGCCCATTTCCCTTGGCTTATTTGCTTGTATTCTTCTTATGAATTTATTCCAATATCAGACTTGAGCATATATGCTCTCTATTCTTTTTTGAGAAGATATCATTGTTCACTAAATAACTGTGAAAATTTGATACTTATATAGGTTACAGAGATATACATCAAATTATATCTCAAGACTCAGATCACTCACCAACGGGAAAAGGATAATAATAATAATAATAATAATCACTCACTAATACATATTGGCAAAACTATTTGATTTTCAATCAACTTGATCAAATTTGAAGAGCAGAGATCATTCAATGCATATCGCCAGTACTAAACCATATGTTATGTTGTAAAAAAATAATTGGAAAAACTTCCTTATCAAAGGTGGGAAAAAATTAAGAACTGAAACGCAACCTCTTCCAAATATTAACTAATCACCACCAACAAATGATGATAACAAAATGCGAATGCTCCAAGCTCCAAAAACAAGCTCCAAATTACATTCAGGGTGCAGAACTGATTCATAAAAATGAGTTAGATTTAACTTATTCCTAAAACCAATAAACAGAAAAAAGTCATTTTTTCCCTTTCAAAATGAGTACATCCAGTAATTCTTTCTTTTTCCACAAAAACAAATTAACTATAATGGATGGCTCAGTTCGGACACTTATTCTGTTGTTCCCGCATGTTGTGGAGCTTCAATTTGTTTCATCTTTTCCAGTGCAGAAATTCGACTCTCTAGTGAATCATGGATGCTTTTCATCTTAAAAAAAAAAGTATGGAAAGTTTAGTTATCAATTGAAGCATAACAGAGGCTGCATAAAAGTTACAGCTGCAATTTTCAAACATAGCCCACTAATTCCCATGCAAGAGGAGAAAGGAAGGAAGGGGATGGTTGAAGAGGTGTAAGAAAGCTTATGGAGGAAAAGTCATAAGGATAATTAGAGTTTAGGGTTGTTAAGCCTACCGAATCCTAAAAATGATCTTGGTCAAATAAAGCCAAGGAACATAGTTATGTCATCGGCAATTGCCTCAACTCAAGAACCATACCATGATAATTATGATGCAAGTTTGCAACACCCACTACATCCCTGATTCAAGAAAAACTTTCAAATGCTTTTAAAGTTATTTTATATTGTAAGTGGATAGAAATTAAATTCGTCAATAAAGATACTAGAGAACATTGTACTGAAGGCAAGAGAAGGTATCTTATCACACAACTATTATTTATTAGCCATGGGAGAAATAGGCCAAGGCAGAAAAGAGATATAAAACAAAGCTGGCAAAAGAAAGAGAAGTTTTTTAAGAAAAAAGATTACATAAATTAAAGGCAACCTCAAGAAGAGGGAAAAAAGTAGGTGCACAGAACAAGTATGTATTGATCGAACTAAGCAGAGAAGAAATAACAGTTCAATCAAATGTTGGCTCAAAATGCCTGCAATTAACAGGTAAAGTCTAAGGATCATTCACTAAGCAATGCAAAGACTTATAGAGACCATACAGAATTTGAACATCTATGAGACTATGGCTCATTCTGCTTAATGGAAAGTAACTACCAACAACATATCATGATCCAAATTCATTATGCCGATAGAAGATCAACTCCCTCCCTTATCTCCCACTCCCCTAACCTAGGGTTTCCAGATCCCCTCCAATTATATGAGAAATTCCCATCTGAACTTACTCATAACTCTAAACATAAGATATGCCATCAGAACCATGGCAAGGAAATGAAGTAAGAAGCTATTTGCCACTTCACACTCCCCATCAATCAAAGGACCCCAAGTATGCATTTGTTCGAATAAATGAAAAGTCACTCTCCATTCTCTATCTCTAGGGTCATTAGAATAGCTTTAAAATGCAGAACAACACAGCAATTCCATAACCATTGCCATAAAACATTTGCATTTTTAAAAGGGCGCAGATTGATGAAGCCAATTGAAGGCCAAGCTTATTGAAATTTCCAAACCATATCCAATTCAACAATTGTTCACCAAAATATCAGCTGATTCCTAGCATCCCTCTCTCCCTCTTTTCAACCAAAATTCCAATAAGAATAAAAGGTTATCTAATTACTGCCCTCAAGTTCTTCCAATGAATGGGTCTACCAAATTGCATAATTACAATGAACAAAAGCATTATTAAAAGCAGCATAAATCCCCAACATTAATATTCGTGAACACCCAGATGCACAATTTTTCTTTGAGGAAAATTGATAAGATAGTTCCATGTACCTGTTGATTAAAGGAATCCTGTGCAATTTTGTAATCCCTGTGGAGGACGTATAGCCCCAAAAACGATGCCGTTGCAGCGCCTGTGAAGAACGACGCCAATCTCACTCTCAGGACATAACCCATTTTCCTTCTTCCTTTCTCTCTCTCTCTTTTGCTGAATGCCAAGTTCCTATAATATAACCCTTGTCCTTTTTTGTTAAAACGATGTAGTTTTGGGCGCCAGGTACCGGGACAAAGTAAACCAAATTTTAAAACAGTGACTTAGTTTGGGATGGAGTATTTTTTTCTACTGTACCAATATCCCCAACTCGATTGGTTAATAACTAATCTGTTGTGGTGTGGAGCTCTATTTAAGAATTTAATCAATAACAAACAAATTGTTGTATATACAAATCGGAGATCCCCGACTCTTGTTTAAGCGGTCAAGTGAATTAACTACTCAATCAACTCAAGTGGTTAGGTTGAGTCATTTTACTATAAATCTTCTGATAAAAAAAAAAATTTACTATAAATCTAGGGTTGCTCAAAATTATTGCTAGACAAATATTGGGTCATATCGAACTCAATTGAATTATCCTTTACTAGCCTTATATTTAAAAAATTCATACAAGGTGAATGTAATTAATAGTTATAAATATTTATAAGGTTGAATGCTTCCATATTTATAACCCTTCTCTTTGTTGTTAAGAGTAGGTAGCTAAAATCGAGATTTTAATCGAACCTGTTATTAATAAAATTTGGGTCCAATCCAGTTTATGAATTGGGCTCTTTATAACCCGTTTTCTAAGGTCCAACCGCACCGCATGTGCCTAGCACATGACCCCATGATTTCAACGACGTCGTTTTAAGAACATGATAACCACACATGTATATATAGAGCAACACCTATACGTAGGCCATTTTGCTGTTCGTAAAAAAACGCTATCGCTAGAGCAGCTACCGCGGCAAACACTGCAATATTTGAGCTTCTTCTAACGCTGATTTCTGGGGGAAGGACTAGGGCTAGGGTTTTGGGTTGGATTCGTGTGATTCTGTCAAGAACAAGCAAGAAAATGTTCAACGCTGATCCTCCATTTCCTCATGCCCCTACCCTCTCAACAGAGGCTATCCAAAAGGTCCCAACTTTCTTCATTCGTCATTCATTCCTCTGCTTCATTTCCCATATCACATCGCGTTCTTTTACTTTCATGAACTGCATCATCTCATTTTTCTTGCGTTGGGGTTTCATAAAAATGTCATCTTTTTCTGTTTTGAGCTTTTCTTCATCGATTTATGTTTCATCGAATAGCTCCAAATGTAAATGGTGCTGACCCCCCTTCTCTTTCCTTGTACGCTAAGTTACTCATTTTGCTTTCTGCTTCCGTCACATTTTCCTTATTTGTTTGATGTAATGTAGTTGATGATGCTATTTATGTAAGATGATACGATGTCGAATGGTGTATCTCTGTTTGAACTTGCTTCGTGAGATTCATTTCCTATCAGTGTGGTGTTTTGTGGTTCTTTGTTTATACATTCTCGTTCCTTTTACTTCAAAGGAATGTGGGGTGAGAAAAAAAATTCTTGGTCAAATGTCATATGAATGCAAGATGCATTTATTTATTGAGAAGTTTGGATTTTTAATTTAAAAGAAAATGTTCTCTAGACACTGTACGCTTTTATAATGTTGTAGAACACTTGTTTTCCTTGGTGCAGTACTTGGAGGAGAATAAGGAGCTGATCATGGCGATATTGGAATGTCAAAATCAGGGGATGTTTGCTGAAGCTGCCCAGTTAGTAGATTTTTCCTTTTTCTTTTCTTTTTTTCTTTTTTTTTTGGCTCACTGGTTTCAGACTGGTATTTTTTCCTCTTTTTGCTTCTGCATTCTCTTGCATACCATTTGTACTCCATGGCACATGTTTCCATTGTTCTTCCCCTGGTGTAGTCATTAGCATGTCCATTATAGTTGTGCTTCAGTTGAAACTTTTCAATGTATGCTTACCCCTACAAAAACAAGGCTACAAAAGTTATACGTCTTAGATTGCAGCACATATAATGTGATATCCAAAAACTGATATCTATTTTTCTCATGTTTGAAACACGATTCTACCACCCAGTGCTCTTAATGACTTGACTTCTTTTTTTCATCTTGTATAGTATATCAGTTGTCCAATAAATAAGATGAAGTAAGCTGTCAAGATTGTCATAGCTCTAATGACTTGTTATATTAAAGTGTAATAATGTATTTATTGGAATTCTGACTTAAACCTAGCTATTATACTCGGTTGCCCCGTATCTTGATCTTTGCATTTGGTAACATTTAAAGCCATCCTCAGGTGGGTGTTTTCATATTTGAATTTGTTTGTATTGCAACTTTATAGTATCTCATATTTTTATTGTTGCCTACTCATGACATATTACCCTAACACTGGTGCAGATGTCTAGCCAGGCTTCAGTTTAACTTGACTAACCTAGCCAAACTCGCAGATGCTGTACCTCAGGCACAGACAAACTCTCAGGTTGTCAAGCTTATTTAACTGATCCAACCAAACCTGGCTTTTAGTGTTAACTTCTGCTCTCTGTTATGAAAGTTGTCTAACTCCCATCCTGATTTTCTGTGCAAGTGCAACAGGGACAAGACATGCAGCAGCAGCAGCATCCTACTCCTCTTCATGTAGCAATGTCTCAGCAGCAACAAGACCTTCCAACCTTAAGCTCGCCTTTCAATATGAAAGAGCAGCTGTACCAGCAGCAGCATCAACAACAACAACCACGGCAGCAGCAACATCATCTGGCAATGTCTCTACAGCAATCTGATATATCTACTTCAAGGTTGCCTTTTCAGATGAATGAGCAGCAACATAAGCTGCCAGGTTTCTCCCAGCAACTGCCTCCAGTTCCAGGGCCAATGGTGGGTAACTATGTAGCGTATCAGGCAGCGCAAGCCAGACTCAGTAATATGTCAGATATGCCAGAAACCAGCCTATTTGGCTCCGATTTTGGTTCTGGTTGGTCTCTAGGGATGTCACCATCTGGACCCACTACTGGAAACAAAAGATCATAAAAATCTGTAATATTTTCTCTTATACTTTTATGAATGTCATGGATATTTGATATTGAAACTAGAAATACAATTTACTTTTGTAGAGTCTTTTTTGTTTTGGTTTAAATTATTTTCTTAACGTAAGTACAGTGGTATTCGTTCGGTCCTTTTTCATCAACTAAGATACTTATGAAGTCTCGGTCTTTTTAACTTGAAATTTCAACTCGTGGGAATCAACTTGAGATTGATGTTGCTTTCAGGGTGAAAAATTTTGGTGTAACTGAATACTTACACAGCTTAAGAATAAAGAATGTCGAATTCAGGTCGGTCAACACAAGTTGATGCTAACCACCAAATAAATGGAGGTGGTCCCAGTACGAATCTTTTTAGATATAAAAATAAAGTTTGACGAGGAAAGCTTGAAATATTCAAGATCGAAGTAACAAGAGAGTTTTGATGGATTCATATTAAAGAAGGCAGATAACTTTCTTTATATATACATAAACTAGAAGAATTAAATTTAAGGTAATCCGTAGTTTATAAAACCTCATTCATTTTACCACTAATATAAAGAAACCTAAACATTTCAATATCCAATTGGTCAAAACAGGTTACAAGAAAGATATCGTTTGATAAAGTAATCCAATCTTCAAAAGTAGTGGCGAGATTAGACCGGAGAGATGGGGGAGGTTGCAGACAGAAATGTTTAAACTATGTCGATTAATCTTTCAAGCATTCACAAAAACAATCGCTCAAGTTGTGTGCGCGCATGAGCCCCACATCACACCAAATCGAAAAGGGCAGGGAGAAAATAAATTAAATTAGCTACAGAAATTGGACCGACGACAATTTAAATATCTCTGTTTGCTCGGAATACAAGAATGCTCTTCTCCCGACAATGCTTCATTCATTCATTCCCATACAAGTTCCTTCTTCCTTACGATCGATACGATAGTCCCAAACCCTCCATGTTTCCTGTCAAATACAGTAAGTAATTACAACATTATTATTAACATACTATACTACTACTAGCATAGTGTATACACACATAATAACCCTAATAATAATAATAGCATGAATATTGAACATAAACAAGTGACAATAAGAGGACTCACTATCTTCGAGAAGGGTACACAGCACCAGTCGCCCTGAGACATATAAGAAAGTTAATAATAAAATCATAGAGAATGAGAATTATCATTCAGCATCCAGTACAGAGGACTGAGGAGGAGGATTACCTGCCCTGCTGTTTGGAAGCGAAGCTTGAAACTAGCCTTCCATTTGCTGAGCCTGAATTTTGGGCACTGTTCATACTTGTTCTGTCAAGTGTTCCCCCATTGCCAACATGCCGATTTTCAGGGCCATCAATTTCCCGAGGATCCTTCGACTTGCTCAAGATTTTGACATTTGAAAGACCACCTGCAATACTAAACAATGCACCATTTGATTGCTGATGCTGCTGCTGCATTGCATCACCCATACTTGAAGAGATGATAGCATAATCCTGAAGGGTCTTGTCAGTTTTGATAATTTTGGAATCAATAGAAGGAACTTTCTTTAGGCGATGAGTTTGTGATATTGGTGTAATGGCCACGGTAGGCATATATGAAGAAGAATAAGGAGATGATGCTGCAGCTGCTGCAGCAACTTTGGCAACAGCAGCGGTTGCAGCTACCATTTTTTGTGCTCCTTCACGCAGCTGAATGTAGTCACCCTCGATCATAAATAACTGGAATCATTAGGACAAAGAAAAACTGTCAAGCTATAGCGTAAAGACAGTGCATGCCATAATTTGAAAATTTCTTGAAAAAAGTACTGGCTAACAATTTCAGGCTGTGTATGGCGTAGCACTAAATAGCATACATCTAAACTAAGGAACTTACTTCAGGATGACTAGCCACAAAATCATCAAGCTTTCCATACTTTCTTTTGTAATCATGCCAATGTAGGGGAGCAAGCATCTTGCCAAGTCTGTTAGGGAGCTGCATTTGAAACATAATACCATCAAATTTAATCAGGTTAGAGCAACAAAGCAGCCATAATCTGTTAGCATATTTAAATGCCCGTGCTTAAAGATTACTAACCGTTGAACTGATTCGAATTCGACCACCAGCTGGAATAGTGCGAACAACACAAGCTAACAAGGACCTTTCATCAAGGAGAGAACTCTCTGTAGTCTTTGCAACAGTAATCGAAGGTGTCTGACCAGAGGAGGAGAAAGCTTCAGGCATGACTGAATCAGTAGAGTTGCTCTGTACCATATCATTATGATGAACTGCATGGCTTGTGACAGATGAAGCATTTGCAGCAGAATTTGCTTGCTCAGCCAACAAAACTTGGTCGCTATGACCATCATTAGCTAACGGCACAGAATTCTGCTCCTATAGAAAGAAAAATTTGCTTTATTTTCTCAGCTGCAACAGTAACCAGATAAAAGCTGACTCGCTATCAGTACAAAATTAGACTAACTGGCAGGCAACTAAAGCATCAACAAACCTTAATTTCACCATTTGGCTCAAAAGAGTTCAATCTTAAGGCATCAGAGAACTGTGAAGAAAGTTGTTGTAAGCTTTGATCTTGTTGGGAAGCAACAAGTTGACCCTTATCAACTGACTGAAGACCCTGCAAAGAGTTAAACCGATTGTTGTTAGTATTTCACACAAATTCCGAGAAGTAAATTATAAAAGGTCAATACCAAAGCCATTAACTATATAAAACCTTTGTTTCTCCAGTAGATGATGACATCACAGTTTGAGGTTCCACGCTTGGGTGGATGTCAGAATCCAAATAGTCTCTATGAAGAGCTTGTCCATTAACAGGCACTTCATAATTAAATTGAGCATCTGATCTCATCAAATTTGCAACAGTTTGGGATGCTGGAGGATCATCCTGAATTGATACCTGTGAACCCTCTGAGACAGCCTGAAGAAACAAGAATAAGTCTCACCAGGTTGACAAGAATGAAAAATGCAGATAACCTGAATATTTTGACCTTTCAATACCTGTTGATTCTGCCACGGCTGCAGAGGTGACATAGCCGGCACTGGGTGAAAGTGCCCAGCATGTGATTGAGGAACATGTGATGCAACTGAATTGGGCACTCCTTGCTGTTGCATAACAAATGGGTGCAATGCAGTCATTTGGCCAGGAGGGAGGTATGAAGGTGGCATAAGTAGAGAAGATGGAGCCATGGGAACCCCAGGAACATGATCAGTCTATAAATAACCATAAAAGAAGGAAAGTCAAAATGGGAATACATACTGCTGTTTAACTTATTGAAATGTTACCTATAGTAATGTTATGTAAAATGCAATAAATTAAACAGCATGGAACTAGTTTATGTGGAACAAGTATAACCATTTGATGATCTGATATATGTTTGATGTCATTCATAACGGTTATATAAGCTTCACCTTCTCATTAACGAGATTCATACTCCAAACAAATAAATAAGTTATTGTAGATTCCATATCATACTCAAAAACAAACCAACAAGACACCGTTGATTCCAGACATTGCATAAGCCATTCTGAATTAGTGCACAATGAAAATCCAAAAGTGACGTTATAGGACTATGACAAGATGAACAATTAGGAGTCTAATGTGATGGAACATGCTGCATATTACATTTTTTTGGGGAATAAAACCAAATGAACAATGTGCTGTTTAGCTATCAAACTAGAAACTTTGGCACCCAACCTGGACTGATGCATTGCCACTAGATGCAAATTGTGGAACATTATCTGAGCTTTCATTTGGAAGAAGGCCATTATTTCCACCAGATGCATTGCTTCCATTTAGGTCAAATTGGTTACCATTTTCCTGTCCAAACTGAGATACATTCTTTTTCAAATTCATTTGGGACATTCGTGAATCATCATTATATCCACTCCTCTCCCTTGCCTCAGCCAGTTCAAGCTGTAGTTGCTGAATAGCATGCAAATGAAGTCTTTCCATCTCTGCATACTAACACCACCAAACCAAAACCAGAGTAATATGCACAAATGTTTTAAGTAAATAAACAAGGCAAGGACCAAAAAATTTTGATGATACTTCTCATAAAGAAAATAAAATCTACACCACTACTAATGTTTCAGCAATGTATGATTATATTATATGGCAAAAATCTTGGACAGTATAGGTCACACCTACGCATGAATAATCTTCAAACCAAATAACAACAATAACTTAGTAAATGTGGCAATGTGCATTTCATTAGTGTACAACAAAAGGAGTTAAAAATACAAAATTTAATACATTGGTGTAAGAAAAATAACACTAACACAATGTTTGAAGCAACGAAAGGATTGTATACCAACCTGTCTCTGAAAACCCATCCAGAGCTGGTTATACTGCTCAGTACGCTCCCGCAATTCAGCCTGTAATGTCTGGTTGGTTGTGGATTGGAAAACATCCATCTCACGAACACGAGCTATCCAAGCTTGGGCTTCTCTCAATTGCTCATCTTTATACATAATGGTCTCTTGAGCAACTCTTTGCTGGAATAAAAAATCATCATTAGGCATCAACAAAATTTATAAATAAACTCTGACAATGGAAATAAGTCACATAGAAGGCTTCCTACCTGATCCTGCAACTCAATAAGCTGCCTCTCTTTTTCTTGAATGTGTTCTTGAAGATCGTGTATTTGTTTTATATGCTGAGCTCTTTCAGCTTCTGAGTGATCACGTTCCCTTCTGCAAAAGGATTTAACCCGTTGATGCAAGTTGAGATACGATAAAGCCAAATGCAAAAGCCTAAACATCCTACTAATACATTTGGGCAAAAGAATACATGGAAATAATGAGCAAGAAATCATCTTCTTCCTCAATTTGCAGTGAACTCCCATACACAAGAAAGCAAGCATGCTTATATAATCGAATGACATTAAAGATTATGAGGCAAAGAAAACCTGAAAGAAGCTAGTTCCTTGTTTTGCTCACGGAGAAGGTCTTGTTTAGCCCATGCCTAAATTAATAATTGGATAGATTAGCACATAATTTGAGAATAGATGCAGTCAAAATTAATAGACACGAAAAAAATTAGAAGGAGAAAAGTAGCATCATAAACAAACCGCTTCATTGTCTAATTTAATAGTATGCAGTTCTCTTTCCTTCTCTTCCATTTTCCTCTCTAGTTCATGAATTGTGCGCTCCCTTTCACAAAGTTGCTCCTGCAAGGCCAGGTAACCATGTCTTAGAGTAAATAACAATAGCTGAGCTGTGAAAAGCAAACATGTAACCTAGACTACAGATGCACCCTAGTTGGTCAGTAGTCATCACAAATATAATAGCTGCATGCACAGTGCGAAACTATCATCAAAATAGAGTAGCTTAATCACTAGCTGTTACCATGAAAGGCCAGAAGTAAATAACTAAAACCAAGCACTCCTAGAAATTCTAGAGAGAAAATAATTTATGTGGAATCATTTTCAATGTAAACTTCATCTCATTCGACAAAATTGAGTTGATAAATAGAGAACCAATTATGTGATATATAGTTCTCAATGGATAATATTGCAGAAATTCAATCCATGATTTGATGATAGCACAAAACAATTTTCACATTGACAGTGCATCAAAATGAATTCCAAAATGTAAGTGTCAAAAGTTGGGAATAAGCTAAAATTTGCAGTCCATATGTAAATAAAAAAGTGGATGTTCAAGATTTACACCTGAAGCTTGCTGGCACTGGTAGCATGTTCCTTGAGTTGAACATCGAAGGTGCTTCGCATTTCCAATATCTCAGTTCTTGCAATCAATTGAGCTTTCAGTTCAATCTCCATTTGTTGTAAATCCTGCCTTTGTCTAACAACACTATGAATCTGTTGCTGCAAAATATCATTCTCCAATGTTCCCTCCACAGTTATTGAACAAAAATCAACATCAAGAGGCTCTCTTCCTTGCTGCACCTTGAAAAACAGGTAGAAATTATCTTCAAGTTCTTAGCTTCTCAAAACTAAAAAAACAGCTTCTAATTCCATCACCTTTACCTCATATATAGTTCTCTCGTCTGATTGTCCTACTTTTATGTTTTCTAACTCCTGCACGCCAACAGATGTTTCCATTATCAATCAAATATATAACACAACACTGAAATTGTTAAAGTTCCCCACACTGAAAATAGCAATAGACAAAGCAAGGAAAGAATGCAGCCAGGTATTCAATACTTATATACAACCTTCCTTAAGGTTGATGACAAAATCAAACGTTTGCATCATATCAGTACGTGACAACACTAGAAACAGAATCCCAAAGTATGTTAAAAAGTACTCACAACCAAGCACCACATAACCAAAACTAATGATCGCATTATCCACCATACACGTTAGTTTTCAAAGTGACAAGAAAGAGAATCGTGAGCTAGAGTCAGACTACAATGTGAAACCCTAACAACAAAACCAGCAAATATCGAATCATCACACGATAGGAAAAGCTCAAAATAGTTGACAAAGCCCATCATCACCGTTCCCTGAAACACACAAACCACACGAAGACAATGAGGGAGGTGTTTTCCTTTTCAAGCTCGAAATCAGTACCTCGTCGTCGGGGTTTCGCGCCGAATGATGATGGTCGGAGACAGCGCGCCACTCTTTGCGGGAAGGAGGGGGCGGCATCTGGAGAGAGGCACCACGAGCTGAGGCGGCAACGGCGGCCGTGGCCTCCATTGAAGAAGGAATCGGGAGAGGGTGCCCCCAAGTCTGCACCCACTGGGGTGAGTCTCACTGCCACACAAACAACAACAAAAAGAGAGAGAGAGAAATCCCTAACCCTAGAAATGAGAAATTGAAGGGGAAAGAGAGAAAAGAGAATGAATAGGGAATTGAGAGAGAAGGGAGGATGATGATGATGATTGGAACAGGATGAAGGGTTTTGGAGGGACGCAAAGGAGTGTGTGTTGTTGAACACGAGTGAGTAAGCGAGCGAGCGAGAGAGAGAGAGAGAGAGAGAGAAGGAGAAACTGATTGATTGGCTGGCTGTGACAAATTTCGACCGGCAAGGCGTGAAACGCCATTTATAGGGATTTCTCACTCCTTTGCTTCTACTTCCCCCCATCTGATCTCTCACCCCTCACGCGTGGATCATACTCTCTCCCTCTATCGCGTTTTCTTGGGCCTAATGAGCCCATTTATGTTCCGAAAATATTAACAACACTCTCCAGTCTTACAAGTTACAAGTTTCAGCCCAATTCTTATTGACCCGGAGAGGAAAAACCGTACTTTTCCTAGTTCAGGTGGCCCAAACTTCATGCACAAAAACAAATGAAAAAAAAAAAACTGGCTGACCAAAAATAAAAATTAGGAATATGATATGAATTTATTGATCACGGTCTAAGGCTCTGTATAATTATGACCCAAAAAAGCTCTTTATAATTCTTTTTATTTTCAATATTTATTTTATATGTTCAACTATATTTTTTAATTTTTATAGGATAAATTGTTAGATTTAATTTTTATTCATTGACAGTTGTATAAATTTTTTATATAATCATTCAATTATGTGCTGACACATTAGTTATGATAATATTTTCTCTTTTATTACCTTAAAAGTCATATAAATAAATAATTTTAATTGAATATCAGTGTAAAATATATTTATAATATCAGTGTATCAAAATTAAATTCTAAATTATTCATACTTCAATCTCCCTATCTTTTTTCCCTCTTTCTTTAGATATGTTTTGGTCAGAGGTGAAAATGCGGGTAATTCAATCTAACCTTGAATAAAATTTGTATATATTATATTTCCATAAAATGATGTTGTAATTTAGATGCTTAACTTAAATTTATTCATCTATCTAATGGTTTGATTTAATGAGCAACTCCAAAATTAAAAATTAAATAATATGATGAAATGTGATTAAAAATTAAATTAATTGAATTGATCCATTAAAGTAATAATTTTAATAACAAATCCTTTTTGGAAGTACTAATTATAATTTTAATAATAAACTCATAGCATTGAATATTTGAAATCCAAGAATAAATTTGATTTCATTTGAGGTCATTATTTCTTTATACTGCATCATGCTTACGTTTCCATGTTACTTTATTCTGCCAAAAACCGCGTTTACTATCAAACGCGTTTTCTCTGAGCCTAGTTTGTTTTGGTACAAACTTAAAATAACGTATCTTGATATACGTGCGTTAATTGTGCGAATTTCCTTTCATTAATAATAATTGTCTATGCAATATAATATTTATTTTATCTACCTAAAAACGATAAATATTCAAAAAGTACTTGAAAATAAATTTTAAAAAATGAGCAATTATAGCCTTGGTCAAACTCGTTTATATATGAATCAACTCATTTGTCATGCGTTACCCATATGCCTAATGATTTATATTCCAATAACCCTTTCATAGTTTCATTAGCATATGACTTTTTTTTTTTCGTTTATTTTTTATGGATGATTACTATTCAATCAGCTTGATAAATATTTTTCCGATCTTAACCAACTTATGTTGGTCAACTGGTTAGTTCACTTGGCCGCTTAAGCAAGGGTCGGAGTTTCTCTGCCTTGTGTATGCAGTAACTCGTTGATCAGCGGTTAAACTCTTAAATAGAGCTCCATATTGCGACAGATTAGTCTTTGGTCTATTGGGCTGGAGATACCGTTGGTCCACTATAAAAATAAAAAATATTTTTCCTATCCTTATTAGTTCGTCCTTATCAAGTTGGTCTTGCTTTTTTTTTCATTATGCAATATAATATCGCAATAAATCTAGAAAAGGAACTATGTTGTAATGCATCAAAGTAAAACTAAAAAAAAATATAGTTTCAAAATATCAATTTGATATCTAAATAGAAAATATTTTCCCAATAATTAAATTAGTATTATGTAAATCTTTTGACAAATGTAACGAACTTATGAGACGTGACATGTCAAGTATTAAATGGTGTTTTATTTACAAAATATTTATATTTAAGTTAAATCGAAATGAAAATTCATATATTGATAATCTAATCATGGATGTTATATATTTTTTAACAATAATGTTAGTCATACAATATAAATACGTTCAATTTGTATTCAATGAGTGTTGTAACAGGTAATATGTGTATTATTATGTACAACACACGTTGAATATCAGTTGTACGTATTTCTATTGTATGATCATGACAAATGAATGCCCGATAATTCTCTATTATCAATTTGAGATTATCCTATCTTTCAAAAAATAAGCAAAGACACTTTCTATGAAAGTATATGAAAAAATGATATTATAGTTTGTAAATGGAATGAAGAAAAGGTCCAATGATTATATAATTGCGTGATTTAGAGGGAAGTTTCTAGTCAACTCCAACGCAAGTTTATATATATATATATATATATAGAAAAATATATTAGTAATTATAATAAGAGCAAGGCACAAAAAAAAACAGCCAACACAACTAACAAATTGTGTACATATATACAATATAAATTGCACAACGAATATTATATGTTGTGCACACCATATAGCACATGATGTGCACAACATATATAACATGTTGCAAAGAAAAATGATGTTGTGATATGTGATATATGTTGTGCATAATATATGATATACGTTGTACACTACATATAATATACGTTGTGCATTTTATATTATATATGTTGTGCATAACTTGTTGGCTATTTTGACTGATTTTTTTTGTACCCCAAGTATTTCCCTTATAATAATAATTATAATTGTCTCTCGTCAACCTTGTAGACTATACATAGTAGCTAGTGAAAATAAGCACAAGCCAACCATCTGTAAAAATTGATTGATGTAGCAAGAGCTTGGTTTATTTTTATTTTCTCAAATATGATGTTAACATCTCATAAAACCGATAAAAGGGTAGTTATTTAAAAATATGCAATATTAAATAACTTTACAAACTCCAATATTCACGAACTTATATTGCAATTTTGATAACCCGAAATGAATTATTTATCAAAAACTTGTGTTGCCCCTCTTGGTTGAATAATGAATAGCATGATAAGTACAGTTCAAGAATGGCAATTAAGTCCCATAATACATACAATTTCAATGCTTTGGTAAATCGTTTATATTAGTTCAAACGACAACCCACACGAAGACCAAAAATGAAAAAAGAATATTGGTACCCACAAGAACCGCTTTTATTGAGAAGTTTCTTCTGTTAAGGAATTAACAATGTTTTTGTTTCCTTGCAAATTCCTCGTATATTCTTCACTCCTCCAAGGATATTAGGATTTGATGCACTCCTGTAATTACCTTCACACACGACACACTTGAAAAAAACCAATTTAAATAACTTTAACTGTGATATACTAACTGTGTAAATATATTTTATATCGGCGTACAATCAAAATATTTCATTTGTATAATTTTTTTAGATAATAAAACAAATAAAATACAATTATAATTGACATGACAATACATGATTGGATAAATGTGTAAAAGAATTTTACACTGGATAAAAATTAAATCATTTCAATATTTACATTTTTATTTTTACATATATAAGGCTATGTATTATTTAAAAGATGATTTATAGAATAAATTTATATTATCTATGCATTGAGGATGATGTTTGCAAAAAAAATAACATGCAATTAAACTCAAACGAATCAACAAAAATCAGGAGTTACATGGTGGTATCTAGCATTTACATCGTTATTACTACTTTATATGGCGACAAAATCCAAAAAGGAACCATGGTCCAAATATATTGAGAATCAAAATGGTGATTGCAATATATATATATATATATTATGATTAGAAACAAAGGGGAAGAAATTTCTAGACAGACAATTAAGGGAAAAAAGGTGATTTGAAACACAGAGAAAAAGATCCAACCAACGTAGGAAGCAATTTACTGCTTTCACCAAAATAAATGAATGAATACAGTTGGACACTGTCTCCCTCTCCCCTATTAAGCTTAAATTTAAATAATAAACAAATAAATTATTTCTCTGACTTAGAAAAAAATTTAACTCTTATTTGGTCATTTCCTCGTTTCTCTCTCTCCCTTTTTTTTGTTTCAGTTTTTCTTGTCTCAGTTTTTTCTTCTTGCTCTCCTTATTACAACACTTTTAAGTTTTAACTCTTCACACCTTTCTCTCTCAACACTGTTTTCTCAATTTCTCCGGCGACCTTTTCCTCTCTCTACTTTCTCTGATCACCGCTGCCATGGGCCATTGCTGCAGCAAGAGCGTCGCCGTCGACAACGACACAGCCTCTGCTGATCACCGCTTCAAGCCTCCGCAAACCGCGCCGTCGCCGGCGGCTAACTCCGCTGTGAACAACTCCGTCTCCGGCGTCAGCGATGCTACCACAACCCCCGGCAGGAGCACTCCTGCGAACTCGTTCTCGACGAGCCCCTTCACGAGCCCGCTCCCGCCGGGGGTGGCGCCGTCTCCGGCGAAGACTCCTGGGCGGAAATTCAGGTGGCCCCTGCCTCCGCCTTCGCCGGCGAAGCCGATCATGGCCGCGCTTTTGCGGCGGCAGGGGAAGACGAAGCCGAAGGATGGGCCGATACCGGAGGAGCAAGGGGAAGGTGGTGGAGGCGGTGGCGGCGCAGACGGAGGAGCTGAGAGGTCTCTTGACAAGAGCTTTGGGTATGGGAAGAACTTTGGTGCGAGGTTCGAGGTTGGGAAGGAAGTGGGTCGAGGGCATTTTGGTCATACGTGTTGGGCCAAGGGGAAGAAGGGTGACCTCAAGGGTCAATCAGTGGCCGTGAAAATCATTTCCAAAGCTAAGGTGAGGTTGTTTGCTCTGTGTTTTTTGCGATGATGCTTGATGATGAACATGTTTTGATTTTGATGATCATCGATCAGCTAAAAAAATAGGGGTTTACTTTTAGTTCATGTTTTGAAGTGTTGTGTTGTGAAGATCGTTTAACATGGCTTTTACTCTGCGCTTGTTTTGTTGACTCTTGGTCAATTTGGGATTAATTCATCACTTCTATGATCGTTTCTTGCACTGGAATTCTGTGTTATATTAGGTCAATTTTAGTCGTAATTTAGCAGTGAAGTTCTGTTTTCTGGTGCAAATCGTGGATGGATGGATACCAATGTGTTCATGTGTTATGTTTGGATACACCAATACCCTCTTGGGTTCTGCTGTAGTTGCGGACGGAAGTTCCAAATGGTTTTTTGTTGGTGATTTTCGAGGCTATTTTCTGGTGTACATGTTAAACTATTCATTGTTTTTGTCATTTTCTAAGTTAAAGCTAGTACCAGAAGAGAACATTGAGGACCTGTTTGTATTTTTTCCCCCCTCTGAAGAATATATAAAACTCAAAAGTATGAAATCCAAAATCATTGCAGGATTAATAATAATTTAATAATGCTTGGCACCACTTTATTTCAAACGTGAATTCTGGGGAGAAGTGATAAGTCATGATGTTGAACAACTTTGGCTTCAACAAGTGCTTACTTCTGGTAGATTTCTTCATGGCATTACAAAGATTATTGAGAATAGGTGAGCGAAATTGTTACAAGTCAATGGGACAAGCAGGGTAAAAGGTGAAGTTGTGGCAAGGGCAAGTTGTTTGAAGATGTAGCTTTTTCTAAAGTTATTCTATGTGTGGGAACTATGATTAATCAAAAGCATGTTTTTACATTTGTTCTATCAGCAGCCAAATAGTTTGACCTCTAGCTTGTCAAAACTCCTATGTTTAAGGTCTGAAGCTCGGTGGTTATATCTCCTTGTTGTTGGAAGCACCAGGATATAGAGTAGCAGGCATGCAAGGGATAATAACTGTTTTGTGCTCCTCAGTTTGATAATTAGTGCAGCGGTGCTTAGTTGTAGATTTAAGAAGCATATAGTGAACCTGCTTTTTCATCCCCCATTAGGAGCTGAATTGGAGGATTAGTTTATTTATTGCATACCCTATGGACATCGGACTATGTAATATTTCAATTCATCTACTTGGCCTCTAACGGCTGATGTTTTATGCTTCTTCACCTGTTCCTTGTTCTAGTAGACAATCAAATCGGACCGTGAGATAAAATTGTAATTTGAAATGGGGGAGTTATGTGTTTTGTAATGATGTGGCCATAGATTTCCATGTTTTCTAATGACATAAGTCAACATGAATTGAACTTTGATCTCGTAAGTTGTGGTGAATCTCACCTCATAATTTTTGCTTGATAATGGCTATTGTAATTAACTGACTTTTATATGGCAGATGACTTCAGCTATAGCAATTGAAGATGTACGGAGGGAGGTGAAAATGTTGAAGGCCTTATCTGGACATAAGAATCTGGTCAAGTTTCATGATGCATTTGAGGACGTCAATAACGTATACATAGTAATGGAGTATGTGTACAATCATTTCTGAAAATTTCTTTCTGTCCTGCTCGGATAGTATTCATATTTTAATTTACTGGATGATTTGTAATCTTATATGTTTTATGGTTATTGGGTATAAAGAAATTTATCATTAGTTCATGCTTCCAAGAATATTCCTAATATGAAAGGTTTTATGGCTGGGATGCATAGGTACACACATACGATTATTGAATAAGAAATTTATTATATTTTTGTTCTTATCAGGTTGTGTGAGGGTGGAGAACTACTTGACAGAATTCTAGATAGGTAAAATTGAAAGCTATTTTTCAATTGCATCTGCCTCTGCATAATTTTCCTTGCTGATGTTTGGTTTTGAGTTTCATGATTATAATTGGATTTTATTGGTATTAATTATTTGATACAGAGGTGGAAGATACACAGAGGAAGATGCAAAAGCTATTCTTGTACAAATTCTAGATGTAGTTTCCTTTTGTCATCTTCAGGGAGTTGTTCACCGTGATCTAAAACCAGAGGTATGCCACTCTGAGCTCAAACTACTGACAAATTTTCCCATGCCTATCACTGAATAAGCAATTCTTTTGTTTGTATTTTACATCTCTACTATATAAACGATAAGTAGTCTCCATGTATGCTTTGCCTGTGTTGCAGAATTTCCTTTTTGTCTCAAAAGATGAGAATGCTGTGATGAAAGCTATTGATTTTGGTCTATCTGATTTTGTTAGGCCAGGTAATATGATTGATTACCCTACTATATAGTCAACATCTAACTGCATAATATTGCATGTGAAAGTTGCTAAGTTTACTGTGTTTAGCATATTCTTGTGGTAGTTCTATTAACAGCTGGAGAGAATAGCCAAGGAGTCAAATATCATTATGATTTCATGAAATATCTGATTTATATTTTAATTTTACATGGATATGATATCTTGATGGAAATTTGTAATTCCTTCACATTAAATGGCTGTTGCTTCCTGTAGACATTTTGTAAAAAACCTAGCTCTCCATGGGTAAGTTTTTATGGGAAACAAAATTAAGACAATATAATTAGAGATACTTGTACTCTAGTTCTCTCTGTTTGCACTTTTTCCTTCACAGGAAATGAAGACAGAAAATGAGAACTATGACCAAAAATGCCCTCCAATTTTCAGTTCCTGATTTCCACTCCTATCAAGCACACCCTTAGCACTAAATCCTTTACTTTCTTTTCATATTCTACTGGATGTTTTCAAGTATATAGTCTTGCAATGAGACTGGGGAAATTTTGTTGTTAAGCTTTGCTAATATCTGTTTTATAAGCAATGTTATGCTCTAGTTTGATAATGATAAAGAAACATTGACTTGATTCTTTTCTATAATCTATTGCCAATTTCTTGTTTTAAGCTTTGCTATTATTATACAGGTTTGCTTGTTGAATACTTTTACTAATGTACTGGTATAGATGAATATCAGGAGTTACATGCATTAATTCTAGGTTTAGGATTCACCGCACTGCACAAAGTGTTCATCATTTGTCCAGTAATATGGCCATTGCCAATCTCTATCAATTTTTGTGTCGCTTGCATTGACACTTATAAACATGCAGATCAACGCCTCAATGATATTGTTGGTAGTGCCTACTATGTTGCACCTGAAGTGCTCCATAGATCTTACAGTGTTGAAGCAGACTTATGGAGTATTGGAGTTATATCGTACATTTTGTTATGCGGAAGTAGACCATTTTGGGCACGCACTGAATCGGGAATATTCCGGTCTGTGTTACGAGCAACTCCTAACTTTGATGATACACCTTGGCCGTCAATATCACCAGAAGCCAAAGACTTTGTGAAGAGACTTTTGAACAAGGACCACAGAAAAAGGATGACTGCTGCCCAAGCCTTAAGTATGTTTTGTAAAAATGTTTTGCTTGGATGTTATTTGCCAACAATTGATTGGTATATTTGAAATTTTATCACACACACATACACTGATAACCTTATTCTATGATTCTTGCTTATGAAGAGTTACCTCCATATTTGCAGCTCACCCTTGGTTGAGGAATGAAAGAATTACTATACCTTTAGATATTTTGATTTTCAAGTTAGTCAAGTCATATGTGCGTGCCTCACCTTTGAAACGAGCGGCATTGAAGGTAGTTATCTGTTGTACTGCCATCAAAACAAGTGCATCTTGTATGATTCCCTCTTCTCTGCCTTGGGTAGTGGTGGGGGACAATGGAAGAAGAATAACGTTGTGTTTTGCTTTTATGTACATAACGCAGGCTCTCTCAAAAGGATTGACAGAAGATGAGCTTATCTACCTTAGAGCGCAGTTTAACCTTTTGGAACCAAAAGATGGTTGCATTTCACTTGATAATTTTAAAGTGGTAAGTTCATGGTCTTTTCAATCCATCCATTACGCCATGGTGTGCACTTAAACCAAACATACAATGTTATTATTATCTGCTAAACCTATTCATCACTAATATGTTATCCTCATCTGCTTGCTTCGGTAAACTAATTTGCTTTAGGTTGTCTTTTGTTGTTTAATCATTGTGGTTGACTTTATTTGCTATTATTTACACAATCTATCAACTGAATCTAAAAACAAAATTGCAGGCTCTTATGAAAAACGTAACGGATGCCATGAGAGAAGCAAGAGTCCCTGACATTTTAAATTTGGTGAGTCATCTTTGATTTGTAGCTCAGACATATTTATTTTTCTAGGATCCTTCCTCCGGGAGTATGGTAGAGGGACTCCCTAGTATGTACTGTGCCTTGATTGTTGTTAATCGTCTAATAAACTGAAAACAAGTTGCATGACACAACTTGGTTGACACTGTGATGTGAGGTGAATCAAATGCTGTAACCAGTAAATCTGTTCAACAGCAGTGATAAACTCGGTGACAGAAAGGAACTATTAATAGTTTGTAGTGAAAATATGATGATATAGACTAATACTACTACGACAGATGCAAAAACTCACTTGCAATGTTCATTTTCCTTATGAAAGTACATTGTTTTCTTTGATTGGATTGTGATACTGAAAATCTGGAATGCATGTTTATTGAATTAAGATGGAGCCTGTCTCCTACAAAAAGATGGACTTCGAAGAGTTTTGCGCGGCTGCAATCAGTGTTTACCAGCTGGAGGTTCATCAAGAATGGGAGAGAATCGCTGCCGCAGCTTTTGAGTATTTCGAAGAGAACGGAAACCGAGTCATTTCAGTAGAGGAGTTGGCACAGGTTTGCACATTATTTTCAAGATTACATGCCTACTGAGACTTAACTTTGTCCACAAGTAACTAAATAACCCACTTTTTTATAATAATAATAATAATGTTTTCAGGAGATGAATTTAGGGCCTTCAGCATACTCTCTAATGGGTGATTGGATCAGAAAATCTGATGGGAAACTCAGCTTCGTCGGATATACAAAGTTTTTGCACGGTGTCACGCTTCGCAGTTCAAACACGAGACACCGGCAAGTAGTATAGCTAAAGTGAAAAATAAATATTCATTATAAATTATTATTGTTGAAATTAGTTTGTGTCCTAGTTTCTTTTTTTTTATTTTATTTTTTTATAAATTGAAAGGGAAAGGGAAATGGTACAAAGGGTGTAAGCAATTTTTTAGGGTTTGGCGGATTGGATGATGGAGAAAAGGAGAGCTAACATATATTGGTTTTGTTCCTCATGTGATTCGCGGTGCAAAGTAAAATCATCCTATTTTACTTGTGAGCACAGGTGCAACTTGTTTACTTTGTAAGAAGATTTCTTGTGAAGATTTAATTAAAAAGACCCATATGTTTTTGGTCTACTTGCTCATCATGTATTGTTTTGTTCCAAAAGAATATTGTGGTTGAGAATTGCGACGGGTATTGATTGGGTCAAGCTTTTCTGCCGAATAATGCTTATGGTACATTAGAAATACGTCCATTATGTATCCAATGTGTGTTATACATGATATGAAATGTGTGTTATTTGTATAATACATGTACGTATGACATAGATCTCATATCATGTATAGCACACGTTAAATACTTGATGAATGTATTTCTGATGTACCACAAGTATTCGTTGCATGACATTCAAAAATCAAGACGTGCTTTCTCTTCACAATGCTCATTGCGGTTCCATTTTTCTTCGTATTCCTAGGAAATTTAACAGTGAGTTGCAGGATCTTTCAGAAACAAACAATGCAGCTTTCATAATACTAATAATAATAACAATAAATAAAAGAAAGTGCCATGGAATCAGTATGAATTGTCAGAGTATTGTGAAAGCCTTTTATTATCTTCACGCATACATACACTGAAATGAAATGCGTGGCTGAAATATTTTATTATCATAACTTCCTTTTCCAGCCACCCATTGAGACGTTGTTATGTATGTATGTATGTATATATAATATACTCTGATCTGAAGTCATGGATCTAGGAAATAGTAATCAATTTCCTTAATCACTACCATTATCCGAAAAGTATGATTGTTTGTAATTAATTAATATTTCGATTAGACTACTGTTATAAATAGAAATAAATAAATGAATTGACAAAACAAAACTCTTTTCTTAACCAGGTGGGAATGGCTCTGATTTTTTTGTTGATTAAAATAAGACAAAGTTACATCATGATTAATAGATTAATTAAGAAGAATATAAAAAAGTCGGCAGAAAATGGCAAGTTGATGGATGGGAGTGAAGAGGATTGGTAGTTGAGGGTAAATGTTAAGGCAAACAAAAAGCCCAGAGTTTGGAATTGGCCAACAGGACAAGCTGGACGGACTGCTTCCAATTCATAAATGTATCTATCTATGTATGAATGTTCACGAGACCATACACACTAAACTAATTTTGGTAGCTTCATAAATGGTGCCAAAAGGCCTAGCTCAATTTCTACACTATCAATTTAAATTCAAATTCAAATCTAACTATCTTTTTTATTTATTGCTAGTGGGAACAAGACATGAGGGAGAAATTTTCTTACAATACAGCGAACAAGTGTCATGCTGCCTTAGACTCTCAGTAACAAACAAAAGAAGCTTAAAAAAATTATGATTATTAGTATTTTAAAAGCAATTGGTGGTTGTCCACAACACAACACATAACTATTTCTTTTTCTCTAAATAATCGTTAAATATTGTATTTCAAAAATGAAATACTATATTCAATTCAAAGTCAAGCTAACCCGCATTCAGTGGCAAATATATATGATTGATGTCAATCTCCGCATGATTTTTAATGTCATCTTAAGAAAATATACTAACAACAATGTTATTTGAACATTTAACATTTTTAAACATCTAAATATTCTACTCAAAATAAGTGAATTTCATTATTTTCTTTACTTATTTTTCTTTCAATTTATTTTTTTCCACTTCATATCTCTCATAATTTTTTAATTTCAACATCCATTGAATGTCAAAATATAATTTTTCATATACTAATGTGCCAGGGTTCATAAATATGATGAAGTGCTTAGTAAGAGAGTAGCCTGAGGAATTTAATAATAATGAATCAGCAGTGATATTTAATTAGTTAAATCCGTTGCTTTAATTTTTATTTTGACATCAATATTATAGGAGCATTGCATAGCATATTCGAGTGGAAGACAAATATGATGAAGTAATAGGAAGCGGACACGCCAAGAAGCCTCTATAAAATATTAGGTCCACAACCATGTCACCAAATTTCTTATGAATTTCATATTCACAACCATACAAAACAAAACCCCACCATTAAGAAAATCAAAGGCAAGCAAGCGGCTACTACAAAAATGAAACGACACAAATGAATGAATGAATAAAAGCAAATGCAAAGAAACCCCCCTTGTCCATGGGCCCCTCCCACCCATGTCCCTCTTTTCAGCCACGGAAGTTTATGAAGACCTTATCAAATCTAATATTAATTTCTCCTTAAAAACCGAAAAATAATAAAATTAATATTTTGAGAAGAAATATGAAAAATTTAAATTAAATACCGAAAAAATAAGGTCTACTTAATTTTTTTCATTGTTCCAAATCCGAACCGTGTCACTCACGCTTGCAACTTCCAACAAACTAACAGCTATCTCCTTCCTTACGTACCCTTCTTTACTTATTTAATTTTAATAATTAATTATAAAAAAGGTATCTACTTTATTTGGTTCACATTAAACATAAGGGATATTTATAACAAAGAAATACAAAAAGGGAGAGAGAAAAGAAAGAAAAGAAAAAAGATAACAACCAAGAATAATAGAATACACATCATCACGACACGATTCTCATTTCATATGTATATTTTTCGTCAAACAATTACACCAAAAATAAACCACACAATCAAATCAAGATCCAACAATAATTTTCGTCATCATCATCAACACCATGTACATTCCGGGCATTGAAGAGAAAAACTAACAAATAATAATAAAAAAGAACATGTACATGTACATGTACGTAGATATATAATGTTTAATTATATCAAGTAATCTATTGGCCAGCGGCGAACCCTTAAATAGAGCTCAGATCCACGACAGATTAGTCTTTGTCCTTCCGAACTGGAGATACCGTGAGAAACAAAAAGAAATTATATCGAGTAATCATCGATAATAATGATGGAATTAATAATCAAACTTTGAAGCACCAAGCATGATGATGATGATTGTGATTGTGATGATGGTGAGAATTATTATTCTCCTTATCAATGATGCCTTGAACGGTGCGGAACTGTTCCACGTGGCAGGGAATAGTGATAGGGCCTTTCTGATCAAAGCCATATTCGTCCTCAGCTTCTTTAAGCAAGTGCATGAAGAGTGGGTGGTTGATGTATATCACTGGGATCACAAACCTTTGTTGCTCCTCTCCTTGACCCACCAATATTGCCAAACACCCTTTTGGGATGTCCTTCAACTCCTTCTTCTCATTGTGGTTGTGGTGATGAAAGTTTATGTGAGGGATGTGAAGATGAAAGCTCATATGATGATTCTGCTTATTATGATTATGATTATCGCCAGCTCCGATGAACCCCATGTTCAACAACCTAATGAAAAATTAATTAGAGAAGGAAGAAATTAATGAAACCGTATCTAGTGAGTTTAGTTATTATAAGAGGACAAGAGAGAAAGGCCAGGGATCAGAGGATGATATGGCGAGGTTGAAGAGGGTTAGGGAGGAATCGGTGAGAGATCTTGGGATATTGCTCATGATATTGTCAATAATACCTACATAACAAATCAAACTTACAATCAAGAGAGAAAGAAAAAAAGAAGAATGAATGGAGAGGATTTGCAAAGGATGAAGTGGGGATGTATTTATAGGAGGCAATAATAATAATAAGGGTAAGGAGGGTATAAGGGAATTGTGAATGAATTAATGTGAAAAGAGAGTGTGTGTATGTGTCTTGATGTTTCTAGGGTTTGCTTACTTTGTACACCAAGATTTGTTCTCTAGACACACAATAATAATAATAATAGTTATAAATAAAAAATTAACTAGCTGTTAAGGCTTTATAGATGAAGACCGCAAAGTTTGGAAGAGTCAATATCTTATTTTGATTGGTGTGGTCGTCTAGGGCAGGATGTATATATATATTCTGTGTGATTAGATTAGATTAAAAGTAAAAGCAAAAGCTAGAACTTGTTTTTGAAGGTTTTATATTGACAGCTGGAAGTTTGGGGTATGGTATGGCAAGGAAGGGCAGCGTGAATTTGTAGGGTAAATACGTAGAAGAATCGTAAGTTGATATATCTATATCTATTAACTAATTAAATTACAATTAAATGCGAGAATGTTCCCATCCCTTTTATTTATTTAAAATTGTTCATAAGCATAAGACTTTGCATAAATAATATATGAGGGGATTACGCCACGCTCTATTGTAATTCCCTAATAGTGACGCACGCTCTCCTTGATCGAGTCAAGAAAATTTATGAAAAATATATCATTTTTTTAGTATTAAAGATATCAACTTTCGTTTTTATTTTTATAATATTATATTTCAATAAAGTGTTTTCTTAATTAATTTCATGGATTTTTTCGAGTAGAGTTATACACTTATACTTAATGTTATTTTCTTATCCATAATTTTAATCAAAAATAAAATTAGTGGCTACTCTTACCTACCTATAACGATCGGTATTTATAATTAATCAATGCAGATCATAAAAAAATAATAATTATTCAATGCAATAAATTTTTGTTGTAGTATGATAAACGACCGTATATATATCGTTTTATGTGTGTGTAAATAATTTCTTCTTTCTTAAGGTACGTAATTAACTTATTAATTATCTTTCCTTTCTGTTGATAATATATAAAAAATCGAAAGATTGAGCTTGAAGTGATATATATATACACAGCGTTTGATGGGATTTGGTAAAACGCAATCCCCAAATTAAAGGGCATCAAGATAAAGTCCTATTCTCTCTCTCATTTGAAGGTCACACACATGTAAACCATATAATTTTGGTACTTAATTTATAACATAAGCATGTAAATTTATGGAAATTTCACTGTGGATTAGATTAAAAAAAAACAACAAGAAGCTTGCTATTATGTTTAATTTTTAACAACATGGCAAAAATTTAATTTTTAAATGACATGCTACATCAAATGATAGCGATAATGTCCAGATTAAAATTAACAGTGGCACGAATAATTCCCTTACAGACAAAGAGGTAATTAACATCATCATAAAACAGCCAATCCAATACAACCATGTTGGTACCAATCTTATGTCAGATTATTTTCATATCTTATAATTGGTGCCATTATTTAATCGGATTTCGGTGGAATAGTCCATATACAATAGAAACAATTAATTTAATTGCATATATAAATATGAATGTGTAAATCGTACTTTAACGTGGTACCCTGTAAAACACGGCTAAGAAAAGAAAACAAGTGGAGCCCAAGTACCGAAACTGCCCTTGACTTTAGGGGCATATTCCCTCAACAATGGGACCCAAATCTAAATCTGAAAAACCTGTTTAGGAGCGGAAGTGATGGCACATTATGCTGCATAATAATTGTTGTGTCAACAAACATACTCAATTATTTGGTTTCATTGCCCAAACATCTTTGAATGGAATGGGCTCCATAATTAATCCATTGCTTCATTTTCTCTATATAGATTATACAATATCAAATAAAAGTATAGTAAAATTAAATAGGACTACTTGTATAGGGGAAATTCAAGAGTTAAGCAATCTTGAAGTTAGCAATCAATGAGCTAGTTCTAGTTAAGATAAGGAATTTTAATATCTTTAAAGAGATCATTAAATAAGTTTTGTTTGGTACATTCAACACAATTATGTATGTGTTAACTAAATTTATTAAATATTAGTCAAATATTTATCTCTTGTAAGCATATCTGAATTACATTTATTTAGGAGAATTTTCTTCTTAAAAGAATTAATCATTGTTATTAGTAATGGATACTATCAGGAATTAAAACTAAGAATACATTTATATATTTAAATCTAATGATAGGCTGGATTTATTTTTATTTTATATTTGTGGAAAGTAACTGAGTTCACACGCAAATCTAAAGCACCGGTTTCTAAATTAAATTTCGTTTAAGAAGAATCCCACACAACTGAATTTAGAAGTAAAGAAAAAAAGAGTAATATCGCTGGCATATGAAAAAATTGAAAGTAGAGGTTTCATTTGATGTGGGCATCAGAATCCCAGATAATGGGGGATAGATCTCACACGCACCATTTCACTGTTCTTAATTCCCTCCCTTTATTTATTCTTCTTATAATAAAGTATCCCTTTGGTTTCAGGTTCAAAGCTTTATAATGTAAGTGCTTCCCACTTTCTTTCTTTTTTCCTTTTGGTGTCAAAATCAAAATGATTATAGCAAAGGGAAAAAGCAAAGCATATATAGACTGGGATAATGTAGCTGAGCAAACTTAACTTTCATTTTTATTTATTTATCTCACCTAACTTCTGGGTAGTGCATCTTTTTCCACAATTTGGTGATATTATTAGAATTTGTTTAAAAAATCTTGGCGTGCGGGTCTGTGATCTAGTAGAAGTTTCACATTGGCGAAAATGATATTTATATCAATTCATATGTAGTATTATTTATCAGTAGTCATAATAAAAAAGAAAAAAACGAAGAAGTTACAGTAATCTATTAAAAAAAAAAGGACCTAACCCCCACCATACAGTAATATATTAAAATAGATGGGGTTTAAGAACATTAAATTCAGATATAGTGGTAGAAATTTTTCTGGAAGGGACAAGGCTGGTTCGGTCTCTTGAGAAATTAGCAAGTTTGACAAGGAAGCCAAAAGCTACAACATGTATTTAGAAGGAAACACAAAAGTCAACTTTTTTTTTAATCAATGGTCAACTTAACCATTAAAAGACACAAGACGCCTTTGAGATGAGATGCAAAGATGAAGAGAACTTGTAATATAGGCACGGGCCAAATTTGATTAGTTCCATTAAACGGTTATTGACCAAAACCAATAATTTGTTAAACGATTACGTCTAAGAATCAGAAGAGAAAATCCAAGTGACATCGTATTAATTAAATAAAATATATTATTAGCATTTCTAAAAAATAATATATAAATTTAATTCAAAAACATGAAATGTATTTACCAAACAAATATCAACATGAAATATGATACATAAAAATATAATACTTTTGCTAATAAATATTCTATTAAAATATTGGGTTGGATCTTAATAAAGTAGATAAGATAAATAAACACCTGGAAATATTTTTTTCTTCTTCTTTTTTCCTTGTTTTGATCGTCATGAACGGATATATATGAACTTTTTATTCGGCCCAATCTTTATTTAAATATATGAACTCTTTCAATTTTTAGTTGTAATCTAACTATCTAAAAATTCTTGATATATAAAGATCTGACCCAAAAATAAAAAGATCTATAAATATTACAGGCCTGAAATTGAGCAATGGTAGCCCATCAATTAAGATAGTGAGCAAGGATTACAATATCTTACATAGTCAATAACAAAAAAAAAAAAAAAAACTTACATAGTCATTTAATAGAAGTATCTTATTTAGAGAATAAAAAAAAAGAAGTATCTTATTTATTTATTTATATATTTGTTTAGTTACGATATCTGTAAACTCTACACATCTAATACACTTAATTTAGCAGTATCTTTAGTGAAATACATATGGTAATGGTGATATACATGTATATACAGTGCACGCAAATATCTCAATATTTATTAAGAGAGATTCTCGTAAGAGAAGTTTCTTTCTTTTCTTTATACACAGAAGATTGTTTTAAAACAGATTCGAAATGTTGTATGCCAATCATCTTGTTGTAAAAGAGCATATGTGCATATGTTTGATTTCCACCAGCTGGATATCATATCATGAAATCCAAATAAACGAATCTGATAGTGAGCTTTTATCTTATGCATGCATACAGAGAGGCAACGCAACTATTATTTAGTTGTCACGAAATCCGTTTAAGACAATAACAACTCATCAAATGGCTTGAATTACCACAGCTGCACACTTTAACTAACATGCCAAATCAGCATACACAAATATTAACAGCTGCACACTAATCTGTGTTTGCAGTTAATTCATAAATTAATAAAATCTCTTCATATTGGAACAATACCTATTTTCTATATTCATCAAATATATACTCCATATAAATATCATAGTAATATAATAAAACCCTTGCCTTTAATATTACTACTATTTACTATTAAATATTGGTATTTGTAAGGAAAGGGGGGATTGGGTGTTGTTAATTTAATTAATATTGGTAAACCACCACAGAGCAGGAAGCGAAATAAAAGGATCCTTCTAATGACACCACAAAGCCACCTATGCCATCTCTACCCAAAAAAACCATAATCCAAAAGAGCCACCTCTCAATCCCTTCCATCCTGCGAATTATTATTCATCACCTTTCAGGTTTATCATCTCCCCTTTTCTTTTCTTGTTATTCTTCTTCTTCCTTCTTTTATAACACAATCTAAAAAAATAAAAAACATATAAAAACCAAATCTTGTATTGAGTAGGTGTTCCATCTCCCACAAGTTGGGAATAGTGGGGAGGGAGAAATTGAGGAAAATACAAAAACAAATAGAGGCCATTTCAAATTCTTCACCCCACTATCCCTCCCTTCCAATTCCCCGCCGGCGGCATATGCCTAGCCTTCACCCCACAACATTATTATCATTATTTCCCGATATCCCATGCTTATTCTCGGTCTCTCTCCACCGCCAGTGCCGCGGCCGCCACCAAATAATCATCAACCACAACCTCATCACCATCCTCTCCTCCGCCGCCCATCATCATCCTCTGTCCAAATAGACTCCATTTTCACAAACAGAGAGACACATCACACGGCCGATACTACTCGATAATCCCTACGTACATATACCACATACGCATTCATACAAACACGTAGAAGGCTGAAAAAAAGAAAAAGAAAAAGAAAAAAAAAAGAAGAAGAAAAGGAAGAAAAATCCATCGATTGATCGATGTATTTCAAGCCGCCAATAGCAGCTTTGAATTGGGCATTCGAGCTAGCAACGGTGATACTCGTATCGGGGCTAATATTGCTGTCAGTGCTGTCATTGGGGTTCATCTTCCATCTCAGATTCAAGTCAAGATTATTCAAGCACCTCCAGAACTTCAACTCCCTCTGGACGGTTCGCTTCCTCCTCGTCCTCCTAATCTTCCTCTGGTCCCTCACAGAGCTCCTCCGAGTCCGATTCTTCCGCCGGCGCTTCCTCCTGCCCTTCCTCTCACCCTCCACCGACCCCGTCGCCTACCAGGCCAACATCTGCAAGATCCACCTCGTCCTCAACCTCGGCTTCTTCGAGCCCGCATTCCTCGTCACCCTCCTCTTCCTCCTCAGCTCCTCCACCAGCGCCGCCACAAAATACAACCACCTCTGGACAATCGCCTCCGTGTTCCTCACCTGCATCCCCATAACAACCCTCCAAGCCCTCCTCATCTTCCTGCTCAACCCATTGGAGAATCTCTTGCCAGCGCTCTTCCATGAGCCCTCCGTGACCATCACAGACGGGCTGGGAAACACCACCGTCCTGTGCTCTTACCCTATGTTGAACAGTGTCGCGTTTGCGGGGTTCGGTATTGCGTATTCGGCGTGGTTTCTGTTCACTTGTTGGAGGGTGTTGTCTTTGGTGATTAACAAGGGGCTCAGGGTAAGGATCTACGGGCTCGCCGCAGCGATTCTTCTGGCGCTACCGCTGCAGGTGGTGTCGCTGGGTTCCACCGTGCTATGGACGGCGGACCAGGAGATTTACGACATAGTCTCGCTCGTGGCGTTCTTTGGTGCGTTCTGCTGCGCTGTTACGGGCGAGGGTTTTATGGTAATCAAGCCGATTTCGGATGCGTTGGATGCTGGAGGGTGCTGCGGCGAAGGATGGTGGAGACCGCGTGATGGTGGCGACGGTGAGAAGGTCGCTAGTACTGGGGAGGACTGCGTTTAGATGGAGGAGGAGGGTAAGGTGGTAATTTAACACTCTGTTGATGTGGTGGGAAGGGTTTTTCTTCTTGATGCAGGATTTTGCTTGCTCTGTTCCTTCTCGTGTGCACGTGCAGCGCATTTCCGGTTAATTATCTCCCCCATATACTGCCCTGCTGAATTTTTTATTGCTTTGTTCCCTTAATTATTATTTTTTTAGTTAGGAATGGATAATGAATGATACATGTGCCTTAATTTTCTGATCTTAGTAATGTGTATTCTCTTTTCTTACCGTTCCTTTACTTGTATTTGGATAAAATTCTGCGAGAAAATTAAGCTAAGGAGTGAGCAGCATATGTAAATTATCGCTTATGTCTATATAGTAATTATCGATTATTTCTTGTGTATGTGGATTTGCTAGACATGACATGGACGTGGATTAATTAAGGGATATGAGAATGCGGAAATTACGTTGATGATGTACGTAATTGATAACCGACTCAAGCTAAGAAATTAAAGTAAAAGAAGAAGAAGATGGCAGCAACATTGTTTGAATTGATTATCGATGGCTCCGTCCCAAAACCCGATTTTGCTGCACTTGATTTAGAAACTAGTAGTGATTAATTAATTAAGGGGTTTGTAGGTAGTGGGGGAATAAAAAGGCAGGGAAAGTGAAATGATTCTGCCAACAACTTAAGAGGCAACACACAACACATATAACCTACATTTCCAGTTATCATTTTCTGTTCCGCCCATAAGCATATATATACATACATATATAAATGTAGTAGTATTTAATAAAAAAGAGTCCTTTTCTTTTCTTTGCCGTCCTTGTGTTGCGCACTGCATCCCACCCACTAGTGATCATGCATAAAAATATATTGGCAAATTTTGTAGTTTACTCATCATCCCTAACTAACAGCATTATATATATATATATATGCCCACTCTGTGGTCCTATCTAGTCCTTCAATATTCAGTTAATAATAATTTATGTGTTATTTGGAATGATCAAGAATAATTAATTAAGTTCATTAAAATGAGTAGTACAATTATAAGGACAACAACAATTAGGTAAATTAAATCAAGGCAGCTAGCTGGGGAAAGAGTATCTTTATATCTATCTACCTTGCACGCAGAGACAAAGAAGAAAAAAGGAAAAAGGGGGAGGGGACTCTGATATGAGACCTCAAATATAATTGAGGTTTCTTTTTATCATCATAGTCATGGGCCTTTGTTTAATTTGTCTTAATAACCAAGGAACCTTTCATTTAAGTAGTGCATATATATATGCCCTTTATTGATCAGGTTAATTTTGATACACATATATATATATATATATATACATACACACACAGTATAGCAGCTGTATGTCTGCAGAAGCTGCTATGGTCTGATTTAGTAAATTTGAGAATGAAGAAAAGCAACCAAAGGTAGAAAGAACAGTGCTGAGTAAAGGGGATTTCAGAGAAATCAAAGTTATATATGTTTCTTTTCATTACATGTATATATGGCTGGATCGACAGAAAAGTAGTAAGACATTTATTTAATTAATTAAGATAAAATCATTTTCTCTACAAATTAAACTACTCATGACTGCTAATGGAACAATTGTTTAAATATTATTATTGCTGATCAAATAAATTATGTATGTTAGAATAATGTGTCAAATATATATATATATATAATCTTTGATTCTTAATTATTATGTGCATATATAAATATGAAGATGCATGGTGCAATTTCAATTATTACGTTAACTACTATATTGTACAATATCGCTCATTGTATGTCATTGATCACTCTAACAGTACTTAGTGAAGGCATGAAGAAATTAATAAATGTCACTCTTTGGGATAATTAAGCAAGATCTGCGCTCATCATCCTTTTACTTTATTTTTGCCACCCTCCCTCCCTTTTCGTGCATCACAAAAGCTTCTTTGTTATGTGAAATGACCAGACCTAGCTAACCAAGATTCTTTTTTTCATTATTTTCCTTCTTTATATTTATATATATATATATATATATATATATATATATATATATATATATATATATATATATATATATATGTGTATTGCTATTTGCATAATAATAAAAAAATCTCACTCAGTCTACTAAAAATTAACTTCTTAGAGGAAGGTTTTTTTAGACTAAAAAATTATTAAATGACCTATTGGCTGATTTGACTGATTTTTTATTGTTCACTAAATATTTCTCTATATATTTAATACAATAATATTACATGTATAAAATCAGTCACCATATATATGCAATAATCCAACTTTTTAAAGCTACTAGTTCAACGTTCAAAATATTGGATTAACGGTTAATATTAAAAATTGTATTCATACTTTTAAAAAATTAAATTATTACATAAAATGATTGATAACAACTAATTTTATAGTGTACAAAATATATTTATCTTTATAATATAATATGATGAAATACAACGTATATCTCAAGATTCAAATCTAACCATAATAATATCCATATAGAGTAATGTTACAATGAAAATTGTACAATATATATTTGTACAACAATCATATCTATCGTTGGATTGCATTAGTTTTTAATCATTTAATGGTAGATATAATTATTATACAAATATTATATAATTTTTATTGTACACGTAACATTAGAGTATCCATATATCTACCCACCTCTACGTGTATATTACATTTGAAAGATATAGTGAAGCTAATGTAATTAATTAAGGCTTGGTAATTATGCATGTAATTATGTAGTTGGAATCAAATTAAATGTTATTATTATTAAAAAATTAATTTGGTATGAGCTGCATAAAAAGGAATAATATATTTTGTAGAATGAGGATGAAAATTAAAAAATAAAATATAGAAAAGAGATTAAAGGGCAGAAAAAGAGTATGGGATGGATATATATTAAATTGAAAAAGAAAGAAAGATTTAAAAAAGAGAGAAGAAAGATGCCTCTTTTTATAAAGGAGAAAGAAAAGATAGCAATAAAATAGAATCAATTCTATTGTAAAGAATATATATGTTTTGTCACATTATACGCCTTAATTCAACATACCATCCATCCATGTCTTCCACTCAAAAATAAAAGGAAAAAGAACATTTAATAGAATCGAATAATTGCTGGAAAATAAAACTGAGAAGGTGGTCTGGAGATAGATATCCAAGTTCTGCAGCTGGAACTTGATTATAATCTACATATATACCCACAGACAAAGAAGGACGACCATTTGGAATTGAATATATAGATATATAGATCTTGCACTAATAATTCAACATGGAGAACTAACTCTAACATATATAGTTTGGTAGGTTATTTTTCTTGATATACAGATAATAGAGGTGCAGTATTGGACGTAGCTAGGTTAGCTTAAAAAGTCTTGTATAAGAAGTGGGCTAGCTAGCTATATATCGTCTAATTAAGAAAACCCTAATGAAGAAATAAACTAACTGATTGGGATATATGGAACAAATATATATATAGATAGAGAGAGAGATCCTGAAAAGTAAAGAATCATGTCGGCAATGATTAATTGTTAAGATAATTAGGGAAGATATATGTGTATATATGATTATTGAAACAAACAAGCAAAGCAAAATGATGGTTGCCTTTTTAGTTAATTTCTGGTGATCTGTGTGTATATATATATACATACGTAGATAGCACTGATGAATCGATCATACATACATATATGCATAGTATACAGAGCATAAATTAGATATTAGAAAATGAAATTAAATAGAATAGAATAGAATTAGAAGCGTACGTACGTACCTACCAACCACCTGGCCGGAATGACTTTGAATTAGGGAAGCTTGAATTGAGGGGAATGAAGCCTGGTCCGAGGATCAAACCATTATATTATATTATATTATATTATATTATATATATATTATAAACAGATAGAAGAAGCTAAGCTACTTTGTGTGTGTGTGACGCAAAGTAGGCAGGCAGCTCCTTGGACCAGACGGCATTCCCCACAAACCATGAAAGCTTCCCGGCGTTCTGATTCTGTGATCTGTGACGACTAATAAAGTAGCTAGTGAGGCATATATGCAAGAGATAGATATATATATCGAGGTGGAGGCAACATCCATCTATCCACCCATTCCACCCTATATATCGTTCCCATAAGGAATTATGAAATCAATAATAATTGGGGTTTTATTTGAAGAGAGAGAAGATAGAGAGATGTGGAATGTGTCTCATCTCTCTCTGTGAAGGAGATGCAATGATGAACATAATCATTTGCTTTTAATAGAACAACAAAGTCATTTAAAGTAAGGCAGAGAAATTAAATCTACACAATAATAATAATATTAATAATTCGTTCTCATCCAATCAAAAGTTATACACGTTCATTAAATATGAAAATTAAATCCTAATAATAATAATACAATAATATTAAGTGGACAATAAAAAATCAGCTCATACAGCCAATGAGCCTATTTTGACTTTGGTTTTGACCCAAATAATCATTGATAATGTAATGGACTGACTAATTATAGCCCAAAATCTCATTTATTGACTGGTTGGGCTGATTTTGTATTGTTCATTTAGCATCACCCTAATAATAAAAGCATTGCATCAATATGCACAATGAAAAAATATCTATAATATTCAATATGTCATGCCCAACATATATTATATATTATACACAATATATCATATATTGTACACATCATATATTACATATTATAAAAAAATATGATGTTATAACATATGATATATGTTATACATATTATATATTGTACAGTTGAATATTATTTTTTTCATTATACACACAAACTTTTCCTGATAATAATAAAAATAATAGGGAGTATTGTATTGTATTATAATGGTGGTCATGGTCATTTCTGGAACACAGCTGTATGTATATGATATGTACTAGCTAGCTAATTGGGTGAGAGAGAGAGAGTGAGTGAGAGGGTTAAATTAGCTCGAGCTCGCTCTTCTTTCTCCTCCTCCTCCTCGTATAAGGCTATAACATACATACGTTTTTCCTGGCTTTTTATCATTAACAAGGGTGAGCGAGTCAGTCATGGAATTTTATGTATTGCACTGTATATATAACAGGATAACGATGTATATGGATTGCAATTTGCACCGTATTACATTCTTATTATTAGTTAATTCTAATAACCTAATTAGCTTGCTCCTTCCATTATCCTATATACCTTCTCTTGTAGGGACTAATCATACTCGAATAATCTAATTCTACTGCTAGCTAGATTGCACCATAAAATTATATTCTCTCTTTTGCTCAAGTATGTAGGACTAGGAGAACAAAATTAGTACTAATTAAGATTAGACAATGAGAGAATACTCGTTCTAATTTAACTAAATGTTTTTAAATATATATATGGATATGCACATGAATTAATATTAGAACAAGTTAGTGCTATGAATTAAGTTAATTAGTGCATGTCCATATATCTATTTGAAACATACGTTATTCGATTAAAGTAGAACAAGTTATGTTAGTGCTACATAATCTGATCTACACGCTTAATTATGATACTATTATAGTATTATATAAAACAATAATGCAAGTGAACCATGAAAAATCAGCCCATACAGCCAATGGGCCTATTTTAGTTTTGGTTTTGACCCAAATAATCATTGAGATTGTAATGGGCTGAGTAATTATAGCCCAAAATTTTATTTATTGGCTGGTTGGGCTGGTTTTATATTGTTCATTTAGTATCACCCAAAAATTAAAATAGATAGAGCAGTTCTAGGACACTAACGTAACGATTCAAAAGAAGGCCGAATTGAAGTAGACCCTTTTTGAAGGCCGAAACTCATAGCACAATTTTTGGGATCCAAAAATTCAATCTTGAAAAAAATCTGGAGTCTAGAGACTATCACATAAAATGTGGCACATTATCATACATTAGCCCACAAAGAAGCCCAACCATTGGAGTGGGCTTCGTATGACAGTCACAGATAAAATAATTGACAATATTTTTCTGTTTTCAATAAACATTTGTGATATCTATTATGGTGATAGCATAAAGAAAAACAGATAAGGACAGAGATACCAATTTAACAATTTTTCTTATAGAACAGAATGTGGAGAAATTTTTATAGAAGAGTATTATGTATAGAGATTTTATTTTCAATCAAGGATAATGTAACACCTTAACTTTAGCATCTGATCAGCCTCATATTTAAGTGACAATTTGATTGATCACTTTACAGTATTCAACATACACCAAATAAACACAGACCCAAACAAGTTTATTATTATAAGGAGGTGTTTTTATTATTATTTAGTATTTACCCATTGAATGTCTAAAAAATGAAGCAACTAGATTGACGTTTTACTATATGCTGACATAAATAAATATACATATGTATGAATGTGTATGTAGTGAGAATGAAAAGACGAATCTAAGTGAGGCTAAAAATGATTGGATGAGGAATCACGTCAAATTGGACTTTGAGGGACGCACCCAATAATCAATCAATTAATTACCTAACTTAACTTTGGTAATGAAGGGCCAGGCCACCCCACCCATTTGGCACATAGGCTTGCTATTCGACACCTATTGCCATTGCCCCTTTACAAGAAAGAAAGATTTTAATAGCTTGACGTCTACTAGATAGATAGGTAGATAGACCAAGTTGTGTTGTGGGATAATTCATACTTACCCAAACGGAAAAAGCAAAGCCTAATCATGGCCGTCTCAAGACAAATTTTGCTGTCATTTTCACATTGACGATTTGTAAAGTTGGCATTGATGGAGGGAAAGGGGAATGCTTCTCTCCCTACGCAGTTTCTAGCACAAAAAGAAAAATAAAAAAGATTAATTGAATTTGTGGGGAGGGGAGGGGTAACTAAACAACAAATTAGTCTGCCAGTTTCTTGGACTTGGGCAAGAATCATTTGTCTATTCATACCAAACGCCTATATCACAGACCATGACCCACTACCCTTTCCTCATTTTATTATTATTTCTTGGACTTTTCTTACTCTCTCTTTATGCTCTCTATGCTTTTAAACTAAAAAGAAAAAAAAAATTAACCCTCCTCCTCGTCAATTTCTCATTCTAAATTTCAATATTAATTCATTCGATACATTAAGCTATTATTATAAAAGGTAAATTCTCGACAATAAGACTATTTTCATATGCATTGTCAGGAATCCAACTCGTGATATAGTTATATGGTTGGCTATTATAAAATGTATGGAATGTGTAGGGTTTCCTCACGTGGAAATTGCTTTTGAGCATGTTAACAAGAAAAGGAGAGACTCATATATATCATATCAGTAAGAACTTGGCGTGCAATTATGATATCTAAGTGTAGGGGGGCATCTATATATCTCAAAGCTTTCTTGACCTTAGCTTTTTGCTTTGCTTTGCTTGTATGCCCGAGACACTTCACCAAACATAAGGCCACGACACCAAACTAAGACAGAACAAGCCGCAAAAATGGCATTAACCGTGGACAGGGCTTGATAAAGTGAACCTAAATACCTGCTAAAGCTTAACATGATAAGGACTTAAGCTTGAATCCGTGGTTTTACTACAGAACAAAAAACCTTATTAGCTTGGATTGATCATATATTAAGCGTCTTATATAATTAGCTTTTGCATAGGCCAACTTGTGTATGATTGGAAAAACTAACAATTGTAAAAACTCGCTTTCTGTGATTTAACTCCACAATCCGACAATGTTTTTTGTCTTTATTAGGCGACATCAATTGACCCTTATCTTGTGTTGTGATGATGGAAACTCTTCAGTACTATTTGAATGATTCCCCATCCCCATCTTATCTTCTTATCCAACTCACACAAATTTGATGAAGAGAAGAATAGGTTAATTATTATGCATTGCTTTGCTGCTAATAAATCTATGTACTACTAGTGGTGGTAAATTTGAAGCTTATAACAGCCTCCAAATTAGTACATAAAAAGAAGAATTGCTGATATACTACTACAACCGTCCATTCCAAAATCATAAGGGCAAGCAAATATGTATATATATATCCATATCTTTTGACACTTTATTGTATAAGTATACAAAGAAAGTGCTTGTTTGGTTTAGCAACTATACTAATAAACGCAATCATATGTTCAACTAAAGGTAGTATAATAAAAAAGTTTAGGTGGACAATTAATTTAATTTCTGCTAACAAAAAAACAATTAATTCTTTTAGGCAGGAATTAGTAGCAAACATATTGTACACGTTTTTATATGATCAACAACTGAAGCAAGTTTTTCTACATTTCCCTGTCCTACTTTATCAGCTTAGGAGCTACAAAAAACAACATATTCTTCATTGGCCTTCTTCAATCATGTGTAGAAATTGCCCATTTTCTCCTAATTATTATTACCCTTTGGCATATAAAACAAACAATCGAGTCTCACTGTCTCAGCTTGTATAATAATTAATAAACTTAATTTGTGATCTTCATTTAGCCACCCAACTACTTCAGAAAGCAACCAAAGAATAATGACAAAGGAAAATAAAATGAACCTCTCAGTCAACAGATCCAAACAACAAAAGAAAATAATAATGTCCATATATTGACATAAACACACATCACTCCTTCCATATCAAAGAAACCTCCAATTTAGTTGAGAAGCTTACAATCATATAATGTGACACATCTTATTCCTCCCACAATCTGTTCTTAGCAGCCACTGCAAGGCAAGACAGTAATTAAGCTCAACAGTCACTCATACTAAAATGTTCCTTTTCCCCTTATTATTTTCTTCAATTAACAACTATAAGGAAATAGTTAGCCTCAAACAAATTTCATATTATTACTTATTTTTGTCAGTTTCTAAGTAGTTGTTGACCAGAGTTTCTATTCTTGTCACTTTTTTATATGAATCTACACAATTTAGATGATGATTACTTGACCACATTAGAAAAGAAACAGCAACTTAGCAAGCTTATACAAGCAAATCAAGATGCATATAGTAGAATTCAAGTTTCAAAACATGATGATAAATAAAAGTAAAACTATTAGGTGAGAGTACATAAAAATATTCCCAATAGTGCTATATGAAAAAGCATGTTAATATTCCAACCAAGTACTAGCAAAGACAGTACAATGATGATTTCTTCTCTCTAGATTTATTTCTTATTTCTCTTGGCCTCATGATTAACTTATAAAAAAGGAACGGAGACGTGTGCTTGTGTGGGGTGACAAATGACAGCTGACAAGTAAGCAGTTCCTTCTACAAACAAAATAGTATGCATAGTGCCTAATTGGCCCTATAGATAGCCAACAACAAGTAACACAAGCAAAGATAATTTCACCTCTACATAGCCTCAAACTCAAAGACACTAAGTGCCACACGGTATCTAATCTCATAGGTCACAAATGATCCTTCCTTTACAAGTCCCAATAACTTGAGAGAAGTGCTATTTCAGATACTTTTATGCCTAGCTATATATTCTGCAGCTGATACCCCTCATTAGACTTTTAAGATCATATCTTCATATTTATATTTTTTCATATTGGAGGCTAAGAAAGTTTGTGTCCAAATCCAAGAAATTCACACCATAAACTGTGAAATCTTCACTTTAATTAGTCTCCCACTAGTACTTATATGATGGAAGGAGATGAGTATATTCAAGCATCAAAAGGGAAAAATGTTGAAAGCTTCAGCTGCTCAGACCCACCACAAGCAGAAGCAGAAGCACCTAAAAATACAAAGAAGAAAAAGAGCAAGATAGAGAACAAGAGAAGGTTCAGTGATGAGCAAATAAGATCACTAGAATGCATATTCGAGTCAGAGTCCAAGCTTGAGCCAAGGAAGAAGATTCAGCTAGCAAGAGATCTTGGCCTTCAGCCTCGACAAGTTGCCATATGGTTCCAGAACAGAAGAGCAAGATGGAAATCAAAGAGGATAGAGCAAGAGTACAGGAAGCTCAGAGTTGAATATGACAGTTTAGCAACTCGGTTTGAGTCCCTTAAGAAAGAGAAGGAGTCTCTGCAATTAGAGGTACACTTACTAGTCTATCTAGAGATATATCATAAATCAAAGAAAATTATGTAATATATAAGTAGAAATATCTACAAATATCAATGAAGTATGTGATACTATATGTATCTATCTGATACTGATACTGGTATGTTGACTATTTTGAAGTATACGCGAGATTATGCTAATTGAATGTGTTGTTTGTTGTTTACAACAGTTACAGAAGCTAAGTGAGTTGGTGGTGACATCTCAATCTCATGATGGTAGAAGAGAAGGGAAGGTTACAAAGGGAAACAGCACAGATGATGGTGGTTCAGGAAGTGCATACAGCAATTGGAGGGGTGAAGAAGCAAAGCCAAGTTTCTCAAATGAGGGTGTTGAGGATACTACAGCCTTGCATTACTCAGATGATCAAAAGAGCATAAAGGGTGAGAAATCTCATCATGAAGATAGAGGACACCAACTTCTGAGAATGGTTGATGATGATGATGAGAATTTAGAGATTCCTATGGCATCACTTGACAAATGGTACAGTGAAGATCCAAGTGGTATCTTGGATCACTCATGTAGCAGTTCACAATGGTTAGATTTCTGGACCTGAAGTCAAAAAACAATAAAAGAGTGCACACCACAGAATATATTTTGCAGCATGTTTGGTTTTCCTTGAAGAAGGAACAAAGGGCAATGCATGTTAGAATGTGCTAGCCAAAGCAGGATGTTGGGACTTAACTTGTTGGATTGAACAAATTGCATCAGAGTTGAAGTTTTGTAGGCTTGATTTGATAGGGACAGAACTAAGATAGCCTCACTCAATTCAATTTTTTTTAGGAGATTTGGAAGATAAATAATGTGCCTTGTCTCTGTTTGTTCATGCTTCATGCTTGCATGACTTCAAATCCTTTTGTGTATGTGTGTGTGTGTTTTTTTCTTTCTTTCTTTTTTCTTTTTCACATTTGGTTTTACAGGGTATTATTAAATCTAAAACCTCTGTATTATTCTTAATTTGGAATCTCTTTAATCTCTTTAGGCTTTAGCTATATGCTCATATTAACATGTGTGACCTTTAAGACATGACTAGTAGAATTAAGTGTAACATGGACAGGGTGAATGATATTGATTGACTTAATGAAGAAGTGAATTTGTTAATTTCCAAGTTTGAGTTACATCCAACTTCCATCTTGACAGAGTATCAATAAGCAGCGGACCAATAGAAAAACTTAGAAGCTTCAGATTGAGAAATTGCGCAACATATTGATTTTTGTTACCTAGAAGGACACTCCTTTGAGACGATCCGTAACTTCAGAGGATTCACCCCCAAGTGGATTCTCATCACATCTAAAACTGTCTGTGTATAAATTATGGAATAATTGCTTGCAGCATGTAGTCTTTGATCAACTTTTTTAGTAGTATTTCAGTATATGGTTTCAATTCACTTGATTTTCATTAGTTTTTCTCTTAGGAGTATGAAGTATGAACCAGTTTTCAAGAGATAATATAAACTATAAAATTATGCCAAAACCCACACCTGAAAAGTTGATCAATGCTGCAGACAAACTTTTAGTGAAAGTTGGACTTTGATGTTCGAACTACAACCTCTGCAATTATGACACTACTTGCAGATTGCAATGTATATAACTATCTTTTTCTTTAGTAAGCTTAATGTTGTTGAAAATATTATTTTAAAAAACAGTTGTAACTGAAACATTGAATAATTTTCCTTTTAACTATTTAAAATATCGAAAATAATATTTCTCATGTTGATACACATGCTCTCTCTCTATATATATTTTGTCTGGTCTGACCTCAACCACACATTTATCACTTCTCCTACTCCTACCCTATATTATTAATAAAGGTGATCTTAATTAAGAACATGGTAGATGCACATCAATTGTGAAGTGATGAATTGGTGAGTTTGTAATTGTTTGGCATAATAAAATCAGTGATGGAGAAAATGCATTTATTAGTTCACTTTGAAGATAAGGGACAAATTTCAGGCTCAATATCCTACTCTCCTATTCATCTCCACCAATACTTCAAATAATATCTTATTCATCCTTATCTGTCATAAAATCTCTACAATATAAAATTAATTTCAATATAATTTAAATATAGTTATAGATTCTAGTATTCTGCTAGTCCTTCTCAACAAGACAGTTTGGCCGAGTGGTCTAAGGCGCCAGATTTAGGCTCTGGTCCGAAAGGGCGTGGGTTCAAATCCCACAGCTGTCATTTTTTTTTTCCAAATTTTAATTTACTTTATTATTTTTCTCGACACAAAGCAAAACTGATCCATAACGAGGTCGAGGGTTCAATGGTTACCACACAAACACAATAAGACAGAACAGAACAGAACATTGAACAACATCAAAATAACTAACAACAACTGAACTTGTTGAGTTAAGCTGTTTTGATGAGTCTACACAAAACTGGTGTCACCTGCTGCTTCTAACATCACTCATCAATGGCGCTATCAGCATACAGCACTCTTGGCCCTTCAAATGTTAACCCTTTACAGTTACCAACACCCTCTTCCGTTTTCAACTCTATCAAATTCCCTTCTTTCTGGCAACCGCAAAAGGTTGAACTATCCCTTTTGAGTGTTTAGCTGCTGTGATGATATGTGTTAAGATATACAGTAGCAAAAGATTCAATGGTTATTTATTTATGGCAGGTGAAAATGGGTCCTCTGAGTGTATCTCCAATGGGGTTTGGAACATGGGCATGGGGCAATCAGTTTCTTTGGGGGTACCAGCAATCCATGGACAACGAGCTTCAACAAGTCTTCAATTTGGCTGTGGAGAATGGTATCAATCTCTTTGACACTGCTGATTCTTATGGGACTGGAAGGTTGAATGGACAGAGTGAGAAGCTTCTGGGGAGGTTCATTCGAGAATTCCAAGGTTCATCACACATTCCTTTTTTCAGTTTCATTTGATTTGGTTTACATTATTCTACTGCCTTTTATTAGAGTTTTTCTGATGCCCATCTTGTGTGATTCAGCAAAAGTAGTCCTCATATTGATTTTTTTTTATTTTTTATCATATTGTAAATTTTTAAGGGATTCTTACTTCTTAGATTCCCACTTGTTATTGAGTATTCAATTCCTCAGAGCAAAAGGGGAGGCAGCGTGATATAGTTATTGCCACGAAATTTGCAGCATATCCATGGCGCCTTACACCAGGGCAGTTTGTGAATGCTTGCAGGTATTCACTTTTGTGTTGGTTATTCCATAACATGTTTTCTTGATTTGATTGAACTTCAATGAAATGAATTTTCAGGGCTTCACTAGATAGGATGCAGATTGAACAAATTGGGATAGGACAACTACACTGGTCAACTGCAAATTATGCTCCTTTGCAAGAATTAGCTCTTTGGGATGGTTTAGTGGCAATGTATGAGAAGGTTACAATTGTTCATGTTTAATTGTAGGAACATCAACATATAAGTAGGAGGAGTATATTATACACACTAATAGTAATAAGATCTAGAGTGGACCATTCTTTGAGAACCTGGCTCAAGGTTGATAAACAAGTTTAACTAAACTAACTCTAAACATGTGAAGGAAGGAAGGAAGAATCTACTGAATATGGACAATTTCTTTACTTTCATAGATTTTGCTTTTCTCACATATTCCTTATCAATTTCAAATGTGCATATTTAGACATTGAGCCCAATGACAAAAATTTCTGCTCACATACTTATGCTGCAATTTAGGGCTTAGTTCAAGCTGTTGGAGTGAGCAATTATGGACCAAAGCAGCTTTTGAAAATACATGATTATCTGAAAGAGCGTGGAGTCCCCTTGTGCTCAGCCCAGGTATCAAGTTATGCATAATTAATTGTACAGTTTGCTAGACATATGAGAGAAATAAATTCCTTTTAGTGCTGATAGTGACTAATGAATGTGAGCATGGCCTGATTTTCAAACCAATCAAAAATATCTTTGAGAGGTTAAAAGACAAAAGCAGATGAAAGGTACTTATAACAGAACTAATAAGTTTCTGAAAGAGATATCATATTAATGGACATTAGTTGACTAAATGACTCCTACAAGTTAAGATCAACTGTCATGTTCTGCATATTAATCTCATTATTAATTTCAACATTTTCAGGTGCAATTTTCTTTGCTAAGCATGGGAGAAGATCAATTGGAGATCAAGAGTATATGTGATTCTCTGGGAATTCGCTTGATTGCTTATAGTCCACTAGGACTTGGAATGCTTACTGGAAAATACTCACCATCCAAAGTTCCAACTGGGCCAAGGTGCATTCATATAATTTAAGCAAATATTTTTTTCCCAAAATCACAGAGAGATGAATGCATTATTAGCTTTTTTTCACAGTACTTTTGTAATTGATGAAATTTAACAGGGGATTGCTATTCAAGCAAATACTTCCAGGACTAGATCCTTTATTGAGTTCCCTGAGAGGCATTGCAAACAAAAGGCGCAAAACCATGTCACAAGTAATTTGATCCAATTTTGCATTTCTTCTTCTGTTCATTTCTATCACTCACTCTATCAGCATCTTTCTTTCTGTCTCTCTTACTTGTACACTGCGATAAACTCTGCATAAAAGTAGATTTTGCATAACAGATTATTCAATTTAAAGGATGATTATATGAAGTCACTTGCTGTATCTTATCCAAATTAAATTAGAAAACAGCAATTGCTTCATTATTAGGATCAACAACCAGGCCAAGCAACTTTTAATGCCGTGTTCAACCACTCAACTAGTCCCTTTGAAAAACCACCGACCAACCCCTTTAATTGTCCTTGTCGTCTTAAGGGAACGTGAAAAATGACAATGATATCATGTCTTTACTCTTTGATCAATAATATCTAATAATAATATGATTATGATGTCAGGTTGCTATAAATTGGTGCATATGCAAAGGAACGGTGCCAATACCGGGAGTGAAGTCAGTGAAACAAGCGGAGGAAAATTTGGGTGCTGTTGGTTGGCGACTCTCCTCAGATGAGATGCTTCAGTTGGAGTATGCAGCACAGGAATCACCGACCAAGATGATCCAGAACGTTTTCCAAACCAGGTAGGTAGGTACCTACCTATACCATATTATTCATATTCCATTAAGAAGAAAAAATAAAACACACAGAACAAGTGTTTAACATTGGTTGGATTTCATAACAGATAGAGTATATCTGCAAGAGAGGGCTCATCAGACTGACTGAAGAATCAGAGTTATATGCATCAAACGTGAATGGAATGATTGAACCATTTCATCTAATTCGTCTCTGAAAAGCGATAGCAATGGTCATCCTTAAACTTCTTGATTAGACGCCCCAACATAATTTTGTACAATCATATTGTCACGATATTAAGTCACTTTCTTAAATTACTAGTAATATTGAATTTAGTTTAGATGCATTAATACACTTATTTTAGCATAATCAATCAATTAACAAGTGGACTTTCAACGAGTTGAAATGAAATGTAAAATATGAATCCGATCATACAAAAAATAGGGTGAAACACTGAAAATACGACAGGAGATAGGCAACACGAGCATTATTATCAAAAAACACAAAACTATGTCATCACATGGAATTGAAGCATATTTGATACAATTCGTCTCAAACTGAATACCAAAATCATAAAAAAGTTTAACTCTGCAACTTCCAACACATTTCCTATAACACTAATACGCCAATGAAGTCATCAGAATTACAAGGCTTCCAGCAATCCCATGACTAACAAAATTCCATCTTGCAATCAGAACAGCTTACTTGATCTTCTTCTTTGGCCTCAACTGCATTAGAATAAATAAACACCAAATGAGTAAACAATAATAATAATAATAATAATAAAAAGCAAATTCAACTCTTAAGAATCAGAAGAAAAGACAACAGAAATGAAGATTGATGAAAATATTGAACCTGGTTGCTGTGGCCACACTTCTTTTTCCTGCAGTTGACAGCACGGGGATGCAAACGTGCATAACATCTGCAAAGCACAACACATGAGTACAGAGCACATGCAGTATAAGTTGCAAATAAACATTATACAAACCAATATAGAGTAGTCTAGGCTTCAATAACAGTGGCAATTATTTCCCTACTAGTTACCGTACATGAATAGTACAGAGTTATGGTATCACGCAAACATGTAGCTATCCTATAATAGATTATTTAGCTTCCTACATGCACATCCTCATAGGCCCTTGGTCCTCGTAAAAAAGAACATTACTTACGAATATTACCATTCTTTTTTGTCAAGTAAAGAAGATATAGTTGCATGATTACTTCTGAACCATACGTTTATATTAGAATCTAACACTAACTTTATTCACCCATACAAGTTCACAGCCAGAAGCAAATAAACATTATGCACTGTCAGTATGTGACTGATATTGTAAATAAGATCAGAAGTTATACAGTCTACACATGAAATATCAAATGCATTATGATTGGTAAAAGAATTGAAGTCATGTATTCTTACTCCAATAAATTACATACTATACAAGAACCCATTCATAAATAATATAGCTTCCTTTATTTCATCGGTTCCACACAAAGACAACTAAGTTAATGCTTATGCTATAATATAAATTTGATATCATCTGTGTGACCAATTCCGGCACAATATCTAACTTCTTAGTACATACAGTTCAGGCTCTAATTCAAAAAGCATAAAGACTCAGTGTAAACTTACTTGCGACAGATCATCTTATCCTGATTATATTTCCTGGCCAATGCCATCAGAGATGGCTCAATAATGCCACCACGAAGCCTCAAAACAAGATGCAATGTTGACTCTGCAAAATGAAGTAACTAATCCAATAAGGCTCCCAATCTAAACCAGTGTTATAGAGCACAGTTCATGGGAACAATAAATTGAAGCAGAAAAATGATAATCAAGTTGGAGAACATATCCAGAGATAACTATTTTGATCATCGATTTACCACCATCGCACTATCTCACTCAAAATCTTAAATTTCATACAAAATTAGTCCAAAACGCAGTTTTGACAAATCATAAAAAGCAAAAAATAATTAGGGCTTGGAATTGCTTAGCAAACCTTTCTGGATGTTGTAGTCGGCGAGGGTCCGGCCATCCTCGAGCTGTTTCCCGGCGAAGATCAACCTCTGCTGGTCCGGTGGGATCCCTATACAAAAACAACAGCGATGAAAAAGAGAGAATCAGAATCAGAATCAGAATCAATCTCCATAATCTTCAGTCACAATTCAGCTATACGAAAAGGAAGAAGGAACAGTAAAGAGAGACACCTTCTTTGTCCTGAATCTTAGCCTTGACGTTATCGATGGTGTCGCTTGACTCCACCTCAAGGGTGATGGTCTTGCCCGTAAGGGTTTTCACGAAGATCTGCATTTTTCTCTCTTCAGAATTCCCTCTGCACTACACTTTCAGGGTTTCTTCTGCGTTCTTTTCAATATATACGGAGACACAGTTTTTCGATTAGGGTTTTTCAGGTTTTACGCTGTGTTTGGGAACCCGAGTTATCTTACTCCCACACTAATACCGTTTTTTGTTTTGTCTCAGTTTTTAAATATTTTTAAAGAATATGTATAAACCGATTTAATTTAAATAAATAATGCTTTAAAAACATTTTATTAACTTAAAAAATAAAACACTGTGAATAAATTTTTTTAAAATATATTATTTAATTTTCTTATGCACTAATAATCTAAAATTGGGTTATAACATTATTTTTCTAATCATACATCTATTGTTATATAAATTAAAGTAATTACCTATGCCGATCAAGTCTAAAATATAACAACACTTGATTGAATAATGATATAAAATATTTCTATAATAATGATGTAATAAAACTATATTGTATTTCATTTTTTTTATAAGATATTGTATTTCATTTGCTTATATTTTTTTAGAACTATAAGTATAAAAATAAAAAAAATGTTAAATATATATAACATAGTATCCCTTCACCCATTTTTTACCACATTTAAATGCTGCCAACTTTGATGAATAAATTTATAACTTGCTAACGTATTCATCAAAATTATCAACATTTAAATGAGTGAAAAATGTGTGGAGGATACTATACTATATACCAATATCACTTCCCATTCAAAATTGATGGTGTGGCCTACAACTATGTCAAATGCAAATCTATCATGGGTCAAAGTTAGAAGATATCGCTTCTAGTAGTAACATTAGGATCCATACCTTGCTTCAAGTAGTAACATAAGTATCAAATCATTTTAACATAAATAAGTGTGGCTAGTAGCAATGTAAAAATGCAAGCCAAGTCAAAACCTTGTTTCCAATAGTTACTTACCACATATGGCAGCTACTTCTACACCTTTCTCCCTCTCATGCATTTCACAGACTAGATTGCTCTCCAAACAGAGATCACACTCTCCATCCCCTACAACATCATTGTTGTTGCCACCCCAATTTGGACACAAATCCTATTCGTCCCATCCTCTAAGATACAATGGAGTTTATGCTCCTATTGTCATGAACCCCAAGAGGACTACTAATGTTGGAGTAACAGTCAAGGCATCATTGGACAACAAGAATGTGGAGGTGCTCAGCAAGGAGTACATTTCTGTGTCTTTGGCCAAATATGTCTCTGATCTCTCTGATAAATTCATCAAAGATAGAGGGTTCTTCACCATTGTTTTATCTGGCGAGTCTGTGAAACACTTGAAGTAAGTATCTAACTAAATATACTACTACATGATCCCTATATATATATATATGATCATATTATATACATCTTGATTCTTGAATATTGGTGATTGTCAGGAAATTGGTGGAGCCTCCATATCTTAACTCTATTGACTGGTCCAAGTGGCATGTGTTTTGGGCAGATGAAAAAGTAGTGCCTAAAACTCACCTAGACAGCAACTACAAGCTTGCTTATGACAGATTCATCTCCAAGGTATACTATACTTTAGATAAAAATCATCTAGATAAATTTGATGTGTTATTTTGCACATAGAGCTCAAACATACAATTTTTACCTCCATTTTTATCACTCAATCATACATTACACACCCTTTAATTAGGATATATGCAATTTTTGGCCAGCATGAATATTATTATTGAAGCATGTTCTGTTTGGCAGGTGCCAATTCCTGTTCCTAGGAATGTGAATACAATTGATGATGCTTTATCAGCTGATGGTGCAGCTGATGTCTATGAGACAGCTATAAGACTGAAGGTGAAAAGCAATGTGGTGGCTTCATCATTTAACATTCCAAGATTTGATCTCATTTTGTTGGAAATGGGAGCAGATGGACATGTAGCTTCTCTGTTCCCTGGGAATCCTGCCCTGAATGAGACTAAGAAATGGGTTACATTCACCAAGGATGCACCACAGCCTCCAAAAGACAGAATTACCCTTGCCTTGCCTGTGATTAACAACTCTTCAAACATAGCAATAGTGGTGACTGGTGCTGGAAAAGCTGATGCAGTCAACTCTGCACTGAAGGAAGTTGATAGGGATGAGAAGCTCCCTGTTCAATTGGTTTCTCCAAAAGGAGACTTGAAATGGTTCTTGGACAAGGGTGCAGCTTCCAAGCTATATAACAACTATGAATAAGTAGATCTTGATTATGTTATGCTATCTTAGTTATTTAACTAATTCATCAACTATTACTTGGTGAAAGAATAAGGTGTATGATGCTGTTGTTTTTGCTGGCCATGGTTGAAATTATTGTATGTTTTAGCTCTACTAAGTTTCGATTTATATTATGTAAACAGGGCACTTTTTTACTGGTGCTCCTGCAAATGAAGAATACTACTTAATAACTTAATTATATTACATTACTGCCATATACATTTGGATTTGGTTGTTTGATCCAATTATAAAATGAGAGATTGATGTGCTTCATAGGGAATTTCAAGTCCTTCTCATTCTATTATTCATAACTACAAAAAAGAAGTGTCATCAAACCCTTCAAAACTCAAAGTTCACATTAATTTAACTGTGCATAAAGAAAACTAAAGGTAAAACATAAAATTTATTAATTAGATTGAAATTAGTTTTAATCACTAATCTATCAATACACTACAAAAAGAAAAATTAAGAAATGGTTATTGAGAAAAATAATATTTTTTGGGGGGTGCTATTATTTTCAAAGTGACCCTTCATTGTTGGTATCGCCAAGTCAATGAAACTATGAAAGTGTTACTGCTAAAATGTTGAACTTTCAAGTTGGTGAGTGAAGTGACCCCAAATTTCTAATTCACTGCCACTGTGATAGTGTTTAGTGTTACACTTTTGTGTGTGTGATCTTATAAGAATCGAGCACAGTGCTTATGGCCTACGCCTCTGCATCGTCTACTTTCCTCTCCAATTGCATTTCTAGAACCCCATTCCGTTCCCAATCGCTCCCACCTTTCAATTCCACTCTCAGATTCTCGTGCACCTCATTTTCCTCTTTCAGAGGGCTCTCTCTGGTCAGTGCAAACCCCAGTACACTAGTCTGCGCCGTTAAAAATTCGTCGATGGCGGAGACCCAGAAGAGCAACGTGGTGGTTGAGGTCTTCGAAAAGGAGGAGCTTCTTGTTTCTTTGGCCAAATATGTTGCCGATCTCTCCAACAAGTTCACATCTGAAAGAGGGGCTTTCACCGTTTGCTTGTCTGGTGGCTCTTTAATCAGTTACCTCGGGTAATTTCAATCTCTTCGATTCTTGAAAAAGTTCCCATTTTGATATGAACCCAGCAGAAAAGGGAAGGGATTTCATTGATTTGCATTGTCGTTGTTGTTTTTCTTTTTGGTGGGATTAGAAGTTTTTTTATGTTGGGATTTCAGGAAGCTGCTGGAAGCTCCTTATGTTGATACTCTTGAATGGTCGAAGTGGCATGTATTTTGGGTGGATGAAAGGGTCGTGCCCAAGACTCATGAAGATAGTAACTACAAGCTTGCTTATGATGGGTTTCTCTCCAAGGTATGGCTTGTCTCGTTCAGTACTTTTCAGGTTTCATATTTTAAATCGTTTATCTAGCTTCAACATGTTGGAAAACAAAAAAGAGGGGAAAAATAAAAAGAGGTTAGTTCAAAGTATATGTCTGACTCTGTTCAAGCTGAAACCACTATAAAAGCAGTCCATGTGTGAGGATAAGATCACCAAATTGAAATAGGGTCGAACATAGTTTATGGATGAAGAGACTACATAAATGTAGAAAGATTAGGCGAATGGAATCACTGTTGGCTAGGATACTATTATAGTGACAAGTTTTTTGAGTATATTTGTCAAAAGTTGCTGTCATTTTCAATTTCAGCTTGTATGCTAGATTTCATTTATGTAATTGAAAATGACAGCAATTTGCTTCCCTCTTGCATATTCTTCTTTATGTACACTTTAAAATAAGGGTGAACCTTAGTACAATGGTATGGTTGCTACTTGCTTCTCTGTGATTGATATGGAAGTTAAAGATTCAAATCCTTGAAACAACGTCTTTGCCTATTCTGAATGGGTATCTACCATCCTTAGACCCCTCAGGTGGGACTCTTGTATATTTGGCCACCCTTTATTGTCTTCTACTCTTCTTTTTAAACGACTGCATGACTAAAGTACACTGTCTTCCGCCCAAAGCTTTTGTTTGGGATAATTTTCTATAAATCTGACTTATTGGTACTTAAATCACGGTTCTCTTAGCAGGTTCCCATTCCACCAGGCAATGTTTATGCCATCAATGATGCCCTTTCAGCCGAGGGTGCGGCTGATGATTATGAGACATGTCTCCGCCACTTGGTCAAGAGCAATGTGATAACTTCATCTTCAGTCTCAGGATTCCCAAAATTTGACCTCATGCTCCTTGGTATGGGCCCTGATGGGCATGTAGCTTCTTTGTTCCCGGGGCATCCTCTTTTGCAGGAGAATAAAAAATGGGTTGCCTTCATTAAGGACTCACCAAAACCGCCCCCAGAGCGAATAACTTTTACCTTCCCGGTGATTAATTCTTCGGCTTCCACAGCACTTGTGGTTACTGGTGCTGGTAAAGCAGATGCAGTTCACTCTGCACTGGGTGGATCTCAAAATTCCGAGAAGCTTCCTGCTGCAATGGTTTCAGCTGAAGGGGAGGTGAAATGGTTCTTAGACAAAGGTGCAGCCTCAAAGCTGTAGATCCTGCAGCTAAGTAGTTGATCTTTGCGTAATGCTCATGTACTTGCCTATGCAGTTATTCGGTGGTTTCACCTGATCACATATTTAGTATTGTATTTCTTTATCTCAGTGATAGTGTTAGCACTGGTAAAGGGTTTTCATTTTTTTTTTTTTTTTCTGTTGCAATAAAAGGACTAAACTGAAGAGCAAAATGCAATATGGAGTTCTTTTGCTTCAAATTTTATTGATTCTTTCTCTCCCAAATTTTCGTACTGGAACTAATGAAATTCGACCTCATTCTTCCATCTTCATCAAATTGGGATGCTTTCTTTTACAGTAGAAAAAAGAGAAAGCTAAATATAAAATCATAAAACGATTGTCAGATAGTTGAGTTCATTAGATATATAGCCACAAGTTTGTACTATAATATTAGAACATGCATCATCATCCAAACAAAATATAGTACACTACATTAAAGTCATATTTTATACATCCAAACATAATACACAAAAATTAATACATTGTGTCTATATCCATTGGTGTTCATGTTTCAGTACCCAATCCAACTTTATCTATAGATCCAAAGGCTACCTTAATATCTAGAAGAGAAGGCACTAATTTAATTGGTGCATGGAAAATAAGACCAATTTAATATTTCATTCATTAAATATTATAGATTCGACTCCGGGATGAAACTATCTACAACTACAGGTTGGCAAGAAATTAGTCGGTGATATCCGGTCGTGAAAAAAAAAAATACATCATTTTCTCACGTGGCCCGCCTTTCATCGTCGGAATCGTGCAGACTAATGTTGAACTGCCACTGTGTTCCGACACCTAACCTTGGACGATTCCCTATATAACAATCAAGCACTGTGAGAGCAATGAAGGCCAACATCACCGCATCCACTTTCTTCTCCAACTACACTACGCGAGTCCTATTCATTCCACTCCCTCGCTAACCCAATCCCAATACAGACTTGTCTCCCCAGTAACATCTTCGATCACCGATGGCGGAGACCCAGAAGAACAAGAGCAATGTGGTGGTTGAGATCTTCCAAGAAGACGAGGAGCTTGCTGCGTCTTTGGCCCAATACGTTGCCGATCTTTCCAACAAGTACACCTCTCACAGAGGGGCTTTCACCGTTTGCTTGTCTGGTGGTACTATGATCAATGATATCAGGTATTATCACACCCCTTTTCTATTCTTTAAAAAAGTTCCCATTTTTATGTATGCCCAACAATCAAAGAATCGGAATTTCGTTCAATTTGCTTTGGTTTTGCGGTTTTCTTGAGACTAGATATTTTCCCCCTATTTTATAATATTGGGATTTCAGGAAACTGGTGGAAGCTCCTTATGTTGATACTCTTGAATGGTCAAAGTGGCATGTGTTTTGGTTGGATGAGAGGGTCGTGCCCAAGGATCATGAAGATAGTAACTACAAGCTTGCTTATGATGGGTTTCTTTCCAAGGTATGGTTTGTTCTTCTTCAGCATCTCTAAGGTTTCATAACCTAAATCTTTTATCTAGCCTCATCATGTTTTCCAAATTTTGAATGTTATAAAAGAGAGTTAGTTCAAACTTCAAAGTCTCTGTCAGTTCAAGTTGAAACCACTGTAAAAACAAGTCCGTGTGAGATGATCGGATAATAGGGGCAAATTGGAGTAGGATAGAACATTGTGTATAGACATGCTTTCCTCCAAATGGTTGCTTGAGAGTATCTATTAAGTGAGCAAGTGAATAGACGAGTACAAACATTTTAGGGAGAGACTACTTCATTGTAGAAGATCAGGCCAATGGATCCCCTTTTTGGATAGGATAGGATGGAGGTTTGTTGAGAATATTTCTCATTTCTTTATACCAATGCAAGAGAGGAGCAAATTGGTGTCCATTACATTTTCAGCTTATATGCTTCAATGCTACATTCATTTAGTCTTCCTTATGTAAACTTTAAAATAAGGGTGAGAGCCATGGTGGATGGTGCAATGGTGTGGTTATGTCTTTGTGACATAGAGGTAAGAGACTCAAATCCTAGAAAACAAGGGGCAAGTCTGTGTATATCTACGCTCTCTGGATTCCTAGCGCTGAATGGGAACCGAGTGCATTTGGCCACTCTCTATAATCTTCTTTTAAATGAGTGCATGACCAAAGTATACTGTTTCCCTCCATTGATTTCTGTTAGGAGTAGTTTCTACAAATATGATCTGTTGGTACTTGAATCATGGTTCTCTTTACAGGTGCCAATTCCACCAGGCAATGTTTATGCAATCAATGATACCCTGTCTGCTGAGGGAGCAGCTGAAGATTATGAGGCACGTCTCAGAGACTTGGTCAAGAGCAATGTGATTGCTTTATCTTCAGTCACTGGTTTCCCAAAGTTTGATCTCATCCTCCTTGGTATGGGCCCTGATGGGCATGTAGCTTCTTTGTTCCCAAGGCATCCTCTTTTGCAGGAGAATAAAAAATGGGTCGCCTGCATCAAGGACTCTCCAAAACCGCCCCCAGAGCGAATCACTCTTACCTTCCCGGTGATTAATTCTTCGGATTACACACCACTCGTCGTGACCGGTGCTGATGCAGCAGATGCAGTCCTCTCTGCACTATTTGGATCTCAAAACTCCGAGAAGCTTCCTGTTGCAATGGTTTCACCCGAAGGGGAGCTGAAATGGTTCTTAGACAAAGATGCAGCCTCAAAGCTGCCGCAGGCGCCGCCGAGTAGTTAGTTCATCTGTTTGTAATGCTTATGTACTTGCCTATGAAGTTGAACAATGGTTTCACTTGATCACATAATTTAGTACTGTATCCCTTTATCTCAGTGATAGTTTAGCACTGGAAAAGGGCTTTTCATTGTTCTTTCTGTACCAACAAAAGAACTAAGCTTCAGATCAGAGTACAATAATAACAAATGTTCTTTTGCTTCAAATTTTCTTAATTCTTACCTTCTCAGTTTTTCGAGTGTCACTAACTAATGTTAGGTTAGGGGACAGAATAACATGATAAGTGGACTTGCATTGACTTTCTTTCAACTCATACTTTAAGTTGTGTTCGATCCCTGTCATTTAAGTTGATCAAAAACTGATCATCATATCTCAACTTTGTTATTGTCCTTTCCGCAATCAGTGCCCCATGTATTCACTAAAATCTACCCCACATGTTTCCTTTCACGTGGAGATTTTTATGGGTGGTTGCCTGTTTTTGTGCCACAGTAATTGGAGGCTTGGCTTTCTGCAACTAGCACAAGGTTACATAAACTATTATACTACATGAAGAAAAGAAAAGAATTGCTGAGCTGAAATGACAAGTTGAGAATGAGAAGAAGCTGAATACTCTATATGAGACTCAGAAGTCAGAACTAACACAACGATGAGAATTATTTATCCACATTTTTTAAACATCCATACATCCTATTCACAATAAATAAAGTGTAGATCTCACTAGTTTTATCATTTTTTTCCTTCTCTTTTCAACCATTTTCTCTCCATTATCTTTATCTTTTTGGATGTGTACATTCAAAATAAACGGTCAAAATATCTATATCCATTATTTTAGCAGATAGATAACTGTTTCACTCCTGTTATGTAAAAACAATTATATTTTTCATCATTTATTTTGATGTTAAGAGTATTTTAAGATTTATGAATTAGATGATGTTGGGCCCATGCCACATCCAAATCCGTTCAGCATCTTGTTTGGTTGTTTGGTTGCTTAATTTCTCTGACAAGTTACCCTGCAGTGATTGGAGAATGCCTGTGAAGTGAAGAGTACTACTCTGAACTCTCACATTAGTAGTAGTGTCTCTCCACTTCTATCTACCCATTTTTGTCAGATTTTTTAATTGCTGGGATTTCCTTTCCTCATTATTAATATCTTGTCCTTTTCACTGGGAATCATTTAACCATACACTCCTTCATGCTGATCTATTTTAGGGGACATTTTCTTTCTAAAAAAACTTTTAATTATTAAGTCTAAATTAAATTGGATAGCATACACAAGAAGAACATCCACAAGCAACAAGTTGTGCCCTGTTAAATTTTCATATATATAAAAGCAATAAACCTATTCTGAGCACATGGGTAGTGCAAGTTTTGGGGATACTTAAGTTTTCTTTTTTCTTTTTTTAATTAACACAACGTTTAATGTGTCTTTTGTGGTTTTACATGGCATTGGTTTTTGCACACTTATCTTTTTCCATGTAAAGTATACTTTGATTTCTAATCCTGCATCCATTTTTCCTCTTGTGAGAGTATCTTTCCTTTTGTCATTTGCAAGCAAGTTGGATTCTTGCTCCAACAACAACAAAATGTTTTGTTAGGTGTAGTGGTTTATCTTTTTGCTCTCTTCTTCCCTCCCTACCCCCCAAAAAAACCCCACTTTCTGTTATTAGATGACACTTTTGAGTGCATGGCTAGGAAAGGAGTCTCTGCACAAATAGCACATTCTGTTCTTACTTGACACAGTTATCTACCATGCATGCCAGCTTTACTCATCCTTCATATAATAATAAAACCACCACATTTACAAAAATGCTAAAGATAGAGCATCAATTTTGTTAGAGTTTATTTATTAACATAGCATGATATGTTTAGTAACTCTTAGATTGATAAGCAATTATAACATGAACTTCATTTCATTCAATAATAATTATCACAGACTATATAAAATTTCTATCTTATTCCAATCACTAGACATCGTTCTTTTGTATTTCTGTCTCTATATTTCTGTCATGTACACCTCGTCAAAAGTTAAAAAAGAAAAAAAGGATGAAGAAGACCAAAGGGAGGGAAGAAAAGCAAAGAAAATTCTCATGTCACTAAAATCCATTAGTTGATGATGTATTTATGTTTTTACCACATTATTTGTTTAATTTCTGTCATGTAGCTAGCTAGGTGGTTAGTAAAAGATATAGAAATTGGAATTACTATCCCCTCCGCGTGCATGCCACAATGAAAATGTCTCAATCAAGGGTAAGAAGATAGAGTTGCTTAAAAACCAAAACAAGTGATTCATGATTAGTGTATTTGACTGCAATCAATTAACATAATTAAGGCCACTCCACTTTAGGTTAACAGAGAGTGCTGTGTATGTTGTGATTAAGGGCCAAAAATTACTTAATTACTTACAGCATACCCTTGGCATGGTGGTGGTGTCATTATCCTAGGGGAAGACAAGCCTCACTTTAGGACTCACTGTTCATTCATTCTTTAGAATCTCTTTCATCATTGTGGTGGATGATGAAAAGGACCCATATACATACATGAAAATATGCAAAAGCTAAAACACATGGGCCTCAGCAAAATCATTTCTTTCTATTATTTTACTTCTTTACTTCTCATTTAAATAAATAAATAAAGATGGGTCTACATTTGCATGTCAATAAGCCGATTAATGTGCTTTATGGTTCCCCTGGTTGTTTTAGGCATGACCACTGTTGCTGTTATTGGAGAAAACAAGTGGTTGTAGCCACAAAGATTTGTGTATATAAAGGGATGTACATCGTATTTTCAAAGCTGCCCCTTCATCTTTACCATGTTTATTTTTCTAGTACTCATTGTCAAAAAGAAGTAACTAATTTATTCATGTTCTATCACTAGGTCATTAAAAGTAACAAAAATATTAAATGTCATAGTACAATATCTTTTCACATACAATGAATATGTTTGCAACATGTCAGCATATTCATCAAAATTGTCAATATTTAAATAAGTGAAAAATAGGTAGCAGATAATATGATATGTACAAACATCACTCCGCAACTCACAAATTTTATTGATGAAAGATCTCTAAATATTTTTGTAATTGTTCATTGATTCATTGTTGGATGGCTGAGGCTTACAAAGTACAGCAGAGGAAAGGCCTGAATTGCAGCAATGGAATTGCAGATAATAAATAATAATAATATTATTATTAATATATATATATATATATAATGTAGGATAAATTATGGAAGGAAATACAAATAATTTTGGGAAACTTTATTTATAGTCCAGTGTCGGATCTCAAAGTGGCAATTGATGGGATAGCAATAAACTTAGAGGAGAACTGTGGAGCCCACAAGAATACGAAATATCATATCATCTCAAGTGCCCCACTCTCTAGGACTCCAAGGAACAAAACTAATAATATCAAAATAAATAAATCCATTTCAACTTTTTTTACTTTTGGAAATTTATATTAAAAAATAAAATCCAAACTTACCATGTTTAAAATTGATGTTTGGTTATTAAAACAAGTCACTTAACTATCATATTACAAAGTTTACCAATGTTTAAAAATTGCTTGACTTCTATATTAAAATCTTGCTTCTTGAAAAGAAAATATTTTAAATTGAATTCAATTTTTTTTAATTAGAATATTTAGTATTTACCATAGACAACAATCTTTAATTTTCTCATAACAATGACTCTTAAACAGATAAACATCTTTAAATATAAACGTAATACTAATTAAATATTAAGATTTTCTTAATTAAATAATAAATTTGATTAAATGCAGTTATTTTTTTATTTTACTTTGCTCACTTTTTCTTTGTTTTTTAATTTCAAAAAACACTGCGCCTGCTTTTGTTGACTAAATATTTGTTTTTCTGATTTTGGCATACAAAATGAGAGGTTAGTTGTTAGTTACTACTTAGTTGACAATCACCACTTTAATGAAATAGTATCATATATCCTTGGTAGTTCAAAGATCCCCCACCTAATAAGTTTTGGCTTGGTCTTCAAATTAAGCTTGGTTATTAATGTATTCTAGAAAGTAAATCTCTTCAAGTAAGTACTATTTAATTTATGCTAATCAAGTGCTACCATTTCTTACATCTTTTTCAAAATTGGTCTCCACTTCAGTTAAGACAAGTCGGTGGCTACAAATTAAATCTCCTCTTGACTCCATATGAAACGTTAGCCAAAGCTTACCATTATTGTTCTATTTTCTTATTCAAATCCATTTTCACATTATTTTATCTTTTATCATATATGAGGGTTTCATAACTAATTGGAAAAGTATATTTGTTGCATTGCTTCTATTATACTTCTATACAACAAGCTGAAACACATCTTCTTGATTTTCAATATTTTTCTAATCAAAACAGTTTAAAAAATGTATTTTAATATTTTTTATTTAATTATCATTTTTAATCATATTTATTTTTTTAATAAATAAAATAATTTAAATTTAAACTTTTATTTTTAACTATTTTGACTGATATAATTTTATATTTGTAGCAAAACTCAAATAAAAAACATATACTGGCGGTAAATAATGGTTTACATAACTCACGAAATAACTAGCACAATAGTTTGTGATTTTAGTAAAATCGAATTTAATTATAGATGGATTTCGCTTTATATTTATACGATTTGATGAAATATAATTAATTTAACATTTACTTTTTCAAGTCAATTGTAAAATTTGTAAAAATCCAATCTATATATATAAAAAAAAGTCAGTAGCACATGCGATGGTAATATTTAAAGCTTGTTTTGCTAATAGTAATGCAATTTTAAAATCAACAACATGTGACTCGAGGCAGAAACCTGGATAGCTACGACTAATCTTAATTTGATTATTGTTTATCAGATTCTGTCCGTATTACAAATTGTAGTAGCTAGTTCTCTGTATTTAATTATAATAATATTAAAAGTTAATTTTATACATAAGGCTTCATTTTTTTAAATACATATAGACACCCACTTTTGTTTGTTGGGGAAGGGGGCATAGATGATAAATGTAATGGGCAAGATTTTGAAATATCATAAATTATTGATTTTTTTAATGTGTGATGTACATTAAAAATATAACACCTCAAATTTAAAGGATTTATATAATTTCTTATAAAATTTGAGTATATCAGTGCTTTTAGTAATTTATAACTAATTGACTACAAATAAATTATATGTTCTATTTAACTCTACGTTTTCTAAATTAATTTAATACAAGTAGGTAGAAATCAAAATTTCAAATATAAAACTTATCATATTTGATTTGGGAACGAATGTCCTAAAAAAATTAAAAACCCTTCACAACCAGAGGCCTGCTATTTTTTTTAATATTTAATTTTAATTCATTTAATCATGTATTTTCATCTTAATTATGAATATATTTTCAGAATATTTTGATTAGATAACAATAATTAAAATTATTATTTTTTAATACACAGAGCAGAATATACATAAGTATGGGTGATGTACAGTATTTTCACAGCATACCCTATTAAAGTGTGTTTTGACTTTTGACCCCATGATTAGAGGGGCAACTGTTAATATTAAGGAATAGGGCAAGGGGCGGGGCGAGGGAGGAAGGAGCTAATATAAGGTTGTTAACATAATTAATTATGAATTAACTAAGGCCTCAATCTCTCAATAATAAATAAAAAAGGGTTGAAAGAGGCAAAGAGGTTAGTTAGTTCGAAGCCTTGAATGATGTGATCTATACACACACTTAAGACGCAATTGAAAACGTCGTCGTTTAGAGCATATTAATGGGGGAAGAAGAAGAAGAAGATAGTAGTAAGTAGCAATGGTTGCCCTATCTATGAGTCTGACCATACCTATGATATGATTGTGATTATGAAAGTAAAAAGCCCACAAAGCTCTTTTCACTAACCATATTACAATTATTATTATTATTATTATTAATATTAATATTAATATTATCATTCACACAAACACAAGATAGATAGATTCTTCTTCTCCCTTCCCTTCCATTCCACTTCCATTTCTTATTTCTCTCTCTATCTCTCTCTCTTCACGCGTCGAAGAAGAGAGACACACCAAAAAGAAAAAGATTAAAGCCCCTTCGCTCGTTCTTTCTTCCCCCAGAGAGGAATTGCGGAATCGTCGTCAGAAGAAGAGGAACATCGAAAGAAAGAGGATCGCAGCGAGGGGCATTCCAGTAATTTCAGCTCCCCCCTCTCTCCATGTTCGTATCCACTCTCTTGAACACCATCAACGACACTCCTTTCATCTCCGGCGGCGGCGGAAGCGGCAGATTCACCTTGATGGCCGCGGCGGCCGCCCCCTCCACTCAGGTGGTGGTCCTCACGGCCCTTGCTGGCCTCGCCCTTGTTGCCGTCGTCTTTTACGGTGCCAGTAGGTAAAGACCAAAGCCCCCCCTTCCAATGAACCAAAAAAGGAAAAATTAGAGAGAGAGAGAGCAGAGAGAAAGTGAGCATCGTGAAAACCCTAGCTCACTCCCTCCTCTGACATATGTGATGTTGTTGTTGTTGTTGCGTTCGATTTTGATTTTGTTCTTCTAAAAGAGGAAAAAACAGAAGAAAAATTAAGTGTAAATAGGAGGGAATTTGTTATAGATGAATCCTCTTAGACGAAGTAGCAATAATTCGAATCCTTCGTCTTCGAATTCCTCTCCTTCTTCATCGTCATCGTCAACAGCGTCTTCCTCGTGGATCCATTTGCGTTCGGTCCTATTCGTTGTCACTTCTTCCTCACCAGCGTCTTGTTCCTCTTCCGATCGGTGAGTTCCTCTTCTCCTTCTCTCTCCTCTCACTTTTTTTTTTCAATTTTTTCTCTGAACCCTAAGATTTGTATAAACTCAGATTTGTATTACTCTGTTTTATTTTATTTTTTTTCTGATTTTGTTGCCAGATCTCCACTTTTGGGCATCCCGAATGTTGCTGTCAGTGTCAGCTTAGGTTGATCAGCTTGTGTGTTTGAGTGCTTCCGCACTTCTCATATTTCTGTTTTTGGGGTCACTTTGTCCGGCAGCATTTCGGTGTCTGATTGTTGTGGTTCTGGTTGAAATTGGCTGGAATCACAATGCTTTTTTGTCTTCTTTTTTTGATTTGTCCGTGAAGGTAGAGAGAGTGTGTGTGTGAGGGGTTGAGGAGGACGAGATAGTGAGAGTGACACAGATCTTTCTTTTGGCTTTGGTGGGGGTATTATTGGTTTTTTCCTTAATGGGCTCAATCTCAAGTTCCTCTTCTTTTGCCTTGAATTTTTCATCCTCGGATTTCTGTTCCTTATGTCTAATCAGTTGGCCAGTGTTCGAAGAAAATGTAATTTTGTGTCATCTTGATCGATTTCCAAACCCTTGTACTTTCAGTGTGTCCTGCTTGTGTATCCACCTGAGCTGTAAAGGAAGATCTTTGTTAGGGTTTATTTAGTGAGCAATTGATCATGTTCATCTGGAGGCTGGATGAATGTATTTTTGGGACCTAATTAAACTTTTGGAGTCTAAGTTAATTTAAGAAAATATGTTATAATCAGTCTATGAATCTGCTACATCGAGGATATAGTCTTGGTTTTCAGCATCCTGGATGGATATATATCTGAAGGATTTTGATGTGTTCAAGTCTTCAAGGACAATCTTTTCTAATTTGTGCCCTTTTCTTCCTTTTTTTTAATAAATAATCTCACTCTTATGTGCCCATAAATATTTTTTGGTATAGTTTTGTTCGTTTCTCACTCAGTAAATTGATTTTCTAAGGCTTTTTTGGTAGTTTTAGCATTACACGGATTGGGTTACATGTATTATTGAAGTGGATGCTGAAGTGCACATTGAACAGGAACTCTGATGATGAATTAAGATGTGGACTGATACTTGTTAAACTTTTTGTTGTTGGTTTTCAATCGTATGTAGAAGTAGGAAGCACTGACTGTGTTTAATTGTTTTGTGGTTAAGGCAGTAAGATAGTTCTTTATTTATTTTTTTAAAAAAAAGATTCATTCCAAAATCCACAAATACTAACAAAATGAAATTTGTAGTATCTATGAGAAAATTGCAATCCAAAATCGACTTGAAAAGGCTCATTTATTATATTGGAGCACTTTGATGTGCTCTTTATCTTGAATATCTTTTTCTGTGTACTTCCTCATTACTCTAAATATCTTATTCTAGTGTTTGCTGCTTATACTCTTTCCTGAAATTCACTCACATACACACAGTAGTAACAAGTAATTCTTTTTTGACAAAATTGCAGTGGCCGTCTTAAATCACCATGGTCACGAAGGAAAAGAAAACATGCTCTTACTCCTCAGCAATGGAAAAATTTGTTCACTCCAGATGGGAGACTTCGTGATGGTGGCATTAAGTTCCTGAAAAGAGTTCGCAGTGGAGTGAGTTTAATCACCTGTTCTCAATGACTATAAATTGGGTTCCATGCTTCTTTTTGGAATTAATTGCATTATTACTATCTGTGCAGGGTGTTGATCCTAGTATTAGGACTGAAGTTTGGCCATTCCTACTTGGAGTGTAAGCATGCTGTCTTCCATGTTTCATTTCTAAATTATCTTCACCACTAGTTTTCTTTGCATACTTGGGATATGGGAAGTATGTATTGAGTTGGATGCAGATATAAAGACGTACAGGTGCAGCAAAGTTTGAAGTTCCCCATTAATCTTTAGTATCACAAATTCATTTTGCCATTTTTTTCTCTTGAAAAATTGAAGCCTGCTTCTTAACTTGGCTCCAATGTACCTTAAATACCTTCCATTTTGTAAATTGTAATAGCCCAAACTTGGTACTTTGCTTTTTGCTATGCATTTGGGAGGATATTGATTTTTCTTCTCTTATCTTTGTTTTAGGCTGTTAAATTTTTTTCCCATTCTTTTCTACTTGTATTCATTTCTCTAGACAAATTTCTATATGGGTACTGATTGCATATTGATTTAAACAGGTATGAGTTGGACAGTACGAAAGAAGAAAGAGATGTTATAAGAACTCGAAATAGGTAGGCATACAAGCTTCATCCCCTATTCAATGCTCAATCCATTCTGATTGTTCACTCTTTATTTTTTTTGTTTGTATGTACTTCTCTCTTCTGTTTGTTCGGCTTAAATAATATTTGCTTTTGTCCAAAATCTTTAAATGCAGAAAGGATTATGAGAGACTCCGCAGACAGTGCCGGCAACTACTAAAGCTAAGTAGTGAGAGCTTTAAGTTAAATGAAACCAGTGAAATTAGCTATGAAGGAGACGGTGGAAGTATTATTCAAGATTCTGGTTCTCCTAGTTCGGAAGAAGCAACCAGTGCCAGGGAATCCCTTTCCAGTGAGGAAAGGAGCCCAGATGTTGAATATTCTGATGATCCATCTAGTGCCCTGTTGGAAGGGGATGATGTGCCTAATGTCAGTAATGCTGATGCTGCACTGGATACTGATTCCACCGATTCAGATTCCTCGGATGGTCCTGAGGTCATTCAGACATCTCCATCTAATGAGTTTCATGAAGCGAACACTTCCAATACAGCTTCCACAGGAAATTCTTCTCCGTCCCGAATTATAGGCCCATCAACAAAACCACTTAACAATGAAGATTTTGCCACATGGCAACGGATCATCCGACTTGATGCAGTACGTGCTAATGCTGAATGGATACCATACTCGCCCTCTCAAGCTGTTATACCAGAGAGTAGGGCATTTAGATCTGCTCAGGCTGTTGGCTTGAAGGACTATGGTCACCTGGAGCCTAACAGAATCTTTCATGCTGCTCGGTTGGTTGCTATCCTTGAAGCATATGCAGTGTACGACCCTGAAATTGGTTACTGCCAGGGTATGAGTGATCTGCTATCTCCTATAGTTTCTGTTATATCAGAAGATCATGAGGCATTTTGGTGTTTTGTTGGATTCATGAAGAAGGCACGTCAGAATTTTAGGCTTGACGAGGTGGGTATTAGAAGGCAACTTGACATAGTTGCAAAGATAATCAAGTTTAAGGACGGCCACTTGTTCAGACACCTGCAGAAGCTCCAGGCTGAGGATTGCTTTTTTGTGTATAGGATGGTGGTGGTGTTGTTTAGAAGGGAATTGACATTTGAACAGACTCTTTGCCTTTGGGAAGTAATGTGGGCAGATCAAGCAGCAATCAGAGCGGGTATTGGGAAATCTGCATGGAGCAGAATCAGGCAGCGCGCCCCACCAACGGATGACTTATTGCTGTTTGCAATAGCGGCGTCGGTGTTGCAGAGGAGGAAACTGATCATTGAGAGGTATAGCAGCATGGATGAGATCATCAAGGAATGCAACGGCATGGCAGGACACCTCGATGTTTGGAAGCTGCTGGATGATGCGCATAACTTGGTGGTTACCCTTCATGACAAAATGAAATTGGAGACATCATTCCGATGACTGCGTTCAATACTCAAAGAAAACAATACTACTAGTTATAATGTTGTCAAAAAGATCTTCACTTTTCAGGCTGCCAGATTTCTCTTCTGCATCTAAGAATAATAAGAACTGCAATTGCTGCTGAGTTTAAGTACCACGAGGTCTGCTGCTTGTTTAAAACTTGCCACTGCTTATTTACAAGGCTTTGGTTTGCTTAATTTGGGGACGGAAGTTAGCTAGATTTACATGTCATCTTTTCTTTTCTTTTTTTTGAGCCACTTTTCTTTGTTTTCTTTCTGTTAATTCTGATTGAGACACATCTGGGAGCACCTTTGCGAAAAGCAGGTGGGTAGGTGCATGTAACCGGTTAGATGAGGCTGAGATATTATCGACAAATTATCAAGAATCATTTGTCTTTTTTGACTCAACTCATCATCAATTCTTTGACTCTCTTACAGTTGTTGTTGACCAAGTTCTGCCTCAAGATTTACTCCCTCCATCTTAATGGGTTGGGCTTCAGCTGTATTAGCAATGAACAATGAATCGCTTGCGTTTCTGACTCATCGGTTTGATTCTCTGTCTCTGATCTCACAGGATTGTGTCTACAAAAACTCTTAAATTAGTAATAAATTGACAATTAATATTTCTGAAGATTAACCAGTAGCCCTATATAAATTATTTATGGCTACCTACTAGTCTAGCCGCGGAGCTCGCATGCCGTTGCAAGAATTGATTGTGGATTGCTTTTCTTCCTACTTTATGAAGGTGTTCTCATATAATGCATTGCTGGAGGTTACTTTTATCCTCCAGGAGGAAAATGATCTCTTACTGTACGAGATAATTTAGTATTAGTGGAACTCAATAGGTGCTTACATAATACTACTGATGGATGACAATAAGAGACCAAAAAAAGGAACTAGTGAGATTATAACAACACAAAGTGAGACGATGACCATCTCGCCGCCCTTTGGCTTCTCTTCAAATGTATTCTCTTTTCCCTCTTCAATTTGTTTTCTTTTGAAATCTCCCTTTATGGAGTTCCGCTGATAGCCAAACCTTTCATTTTCTGCTTTATCACTATTTCTATTCTCCACCATCGTTGGACTGTAAGGATATACCAATCACAATTGACATCAGCTTGCAAGTCCCCACCAACGTTAGGTGGTTTTTGGAGCAAAATTGCTTGTCCTTTGTGATTCAATCAAAATTGGGCTGCTTTCAAATTATAATTTGTTACTGCTCAGTCCATCATATTTTAAGCACATAATAATGTTACCATAAAATGTCTCCGTCACCTGAGACAGACAAGAATCGTCGTATAATCAATCTTAAGCTATTGGAACATGCTTCCCTATAAAATTAATAAGGAAAGAAGCCCCTAAACAGATGATGGATGTTCAAGTTGCGGCTTTTGGTAAAATCCCAAGGTAGATAGATATGCTATGCTCTGTGAATACCTCAAGGTTGAGATGTTTTCATTTTTGTTTTTATTTATTTACTTTTTGTTACTACTCAAACATATTTTAAGCACAATATGTTCTAAACTGATGATGAAAAACAACGAGTTGCAGCCTAAGAACACCAGAAGATTTCTCCCTCCGATGGCCTCCTCAACTGAGGAAGACAACAACACAAGAACCTTTGTTGTGAATGAAAACAACTAGATATGATACGACACATGCTTGTTCACAAGAAGAAGAACCCTCACAAAGGACACATATTGAGCAAGGGGGTTAAAGAAGATGAAAGAAGTAATAATGAAGCACAGATGAAAAATGAAAAGAAACGAAACAAATCATCCAAACATCAGGTTATTCAATCATAATGACACTAGAACTGTAGCCAGAGGGTTGGTAAACATTGGCTCGCTGAACTTAATAGTTCTATAAATCCAGTTTCAATGCTCAAACACCAACAAAGAAGCTAAAAAAGAAAAACACTGTCCTCTTAAATGACACCGTATAGAAGAAAGCTAACAGACCCTTAACAAGGGGTCCAATTTTAATTGAAAAAGAAGGGATTACTCTTTCTTGGTGTAGTGCCGAACTGCAAAGGCTAAGCCCAATATCAGGAGAGGGACCAGGAACTGCAAGATCTTGATCACAAACTCCGGGGTCTTGTCGGGATTGTACTGAGCTTGCTGCGGTGGAATGTAGGTACGCTTTAGCGGCACGGTTGAGACATCGATCTCGCCAATGTAGTATTTGTCCATCATTTCTCTAGCAGAGTCACTGTGTCCCACATCCTCGAAATCGTTGGTTGCATCTTTCCCTGTAATGCATAAGTAGAGAATGATCAAAATATGGTTACTCTTTAGGGCATTTAGTATTACTCTTCAGATGATATAAGTTTAACATACCTGTTGCAGATAACAAGACTTCATCACCTCCGGGATGGTCCTCCATAAAAGGTGTCACATCATACACCTGGCAGGAGTTGAAGCACATAAATATGGTAAAGCATCTATACTAACATCATAAGTTCATAGCATAGTATAACTGAAGTTCTTTTTGTTTCTTTAGGGAAGTCTTAAAACATAACAACAAATTAAGAAAGAAACTTTCAAATTATCAGATAAATCTCTATGCATCAGTAGATATTCAATTGAGAAAGCCCCCACAAAATGCAGATATATATATATTGTGACACATCATGTGTGCTAGAATTCATATCAGTTTGAGAGATACTCAAGTATCAAAGGTATGGAATTTAAATCACCGTGAATGACTATCTAAGTAGTAATACACACGATTAACGCTGCTGCCAAAGTAGTAATGCACATGCAGGATGAGTAGCTTCTTAGACAGCGAAATTAAATATTTTAACAAAATGGGAAACTCAAACCAGCAAAGCATCAGAAGAAGTCACTGAAAACAGTAGGACGCATATGAAATTGCTAAAGGGAACTCTCAAGGTAGTGAGTTTTTCATTTAAGAGTTTTAATTACGCTATCAACTTGATATGCACACAATACAGAAACAACATACACAAAACCCAAATAAGCTTCACCCTTAAAAACAGGAAAGTAAAGAATCTATTGGAGCAAGTAATACTCCGCAAGTATACAAATGCACAAGCCCAGGCAGATAAAGAAAACACAAAACGCACACAAACAGAGAGGGGGAACAACACCCAAAATGAAGCAGGACAAAAAGACATATATGAGGCTTCAAAAAACCATGACCTATCAATTATAATCAAAACAAAATATGAATCAAATGAGAAGTATCTAAATTTCATAAGTTAGCAACCACAAACAGAGAACATGCTGAGGCTCCCTTTTTTTCATCTGTGAATATCACTTCAGATAATCACCAACCATTCACATCAAATCAGAATTCCTTCACCGCAGAAAACAAAACAATAAATTACCTTCCCACTAATGATAAGCCAGCAATCTTTGGTCTGATTGTGCTTTGCAACCTCTTCGAACTTGTGAACTTTTGGATCTGAAGCCATTTTATTTTTATCACTGCCACAAAATCCCAAAAGAACAAATAATAAGACCCAGGAAAATTCAAGTCAAGCCCACAATTTTTATCAGCGTAGCAAAAGAGTAAAAGATCTAAAGGAACAAACTTTAAGCTTACAGAATAAATCAAAAAGTAAAGCTTTAGACTTTAGAAATGAATTGGATTCAAAGAGATTCGTGTTAGTCAAAAAAACTTACCAGAACAGCAAGAAGTATCCCTCTTTGTGACGCTAAATCCGAGATATATATAGAGAGAGAGAGAGACCACTTTCTCTCTCAGTGATTGATTGTGTTGATCGATGACAATTGCCGAATGCTTGTGAAATCTCACACTCTGTGGTCTCAGCTCAAGCTGTGTGCTCTCTTTATATATCAAAATCAACCACAAAAATAACCTCCTTATTTCTTCTAATTACCAAATTGGCATTTCCATCACAAACCAAATTATAAATTAAATTAAAATATTATTTAATCAACGTAAATTGAGTTTTAATTTTTTTTTAATTGAGAATCTAAATGTATTTAGATTTTAAACCGTTTCTTCATTTAATTTTTCTATTTGGTAAAATTTGGTATTTTGCTTAAATAAATAAAGTGCAACCAACAAAAACAAAGTAAATAAAAAAATAAGATACAATTTTATTGATTTTTACGTAAATAAGCGCTTCTTAGTAACATACAAGTTTATAATGTAGTGACTAAAATCATTTTCAATAAAAGTGAGAAAGTCTAATTTACTTTTCCTAGATGTGTATCCTGCAAACAATATCAAAATATATCCATTTGTCTCATTAATTATGTAGTTATTATTTATTATTTTAAATAAGAAAATATTCTTTATTGTAATTATACTTTTTGAAACTTAACTCCTTAAAATTATTATCAAATACAAATTAATTCTTTCAAAATTACTTTTTTAAAATCAATTCTCTTAAAATTAATTATTTTAAAAGTAATTTTATCAAAATTTTAATTAAACAAACCTTTAAAAGGAAGAGAGAAAAAACAATAATAAATAATAAAATATGTGATTGAGAGACTCTATGAAAGTATGCAGGAAACACTCAAGAGATTAAATATTTATTCTAAAATAAATAATCAAAAGTTAAATATTTGTGTCAAACTTGTTTGTTTTGCCTAATTTTCCTGTTATTTCTACTGTAATTTTTTTCCCAAACTCTAGAAGATTCTAAGCATCCTTATTACATTAATGTTACCTACCAACTACCAATTGCGTCATTTTATATTTATCAGTGAATAGTTGATGTTTCTTTTTATTTTTGTTGTCACCAATAAAGATAAAGTTTATTTAAATAATTTGAGAGTTGTACGGCATTTGTATAAGATAGTATACAATTGACTTGAGACATATTTGTTATGCAAGAATATGTTGTTTTGTCTAAGGACTGAGATTAATATTTTTAATTTTAATCCTTGATCATGTCTGTAAATATAATTTTCTCAATTAACAATATTTAATAAAACAGCAGATGAGACTGATAATCTGAGTCATATCGAAACCAAATTCTAAAACAAAATTTTCATACATTATGTTAACGTCAGAATTTGGCTTTAAGAACAAAGAAAACTCAACTTTAAGAAAAAATAAATAAAATAAAAGGAAAAGAGTTGACCAGTCAACTAAAAAACCATGGGCTGTTCATGGGTGGTTGAATTATATGGAAATTAAAGCAAAGATAATTAGCTGATACCATTACTTATGCGAAATTAAAATAATTCTCACATTAAGATTGTGTAATGTTTTCTCTTGCAATTAACAAGTACAAAAAAACAAAAGGGGAAAAAATGGCCACGTGCACACCTAACACAAAAATAGGCTAGCACACCATATGAAAAAACTTAAAATGGCCATGGTTTTAGTAATTACCTTTTTAATTAAAATTTAACAACAATGCCTTATCAATTGGAAGAGTGAATTTGCTTGCTCTCATAAAATTACTATTTTGTCTATGTACTATTCTTGAAATTTCATAAAATTGAAATAAATAATAGATGATTATCTACACTAATACCTTGTAGCATCTTTAACTATACATTTATTATTCTGAACCTTTTGCTATTGAGGAGAGATGAAAAAGTTATTAGCATACACTAAACTTTTTATTCCTTTTATAGTTTTGATTTAATCGAATAGTTTGAGAGTAGCCAACCAAAATTGAATCACATGATCAAATATTCTCTTATATTTTGTCATAGCTTTGATTTAATGTTTTTTTGTTGTTGTTGATAGATAATTTTCTAGCATCTCCAGTTCTCCACAAATACTGGATTAGTTTTAAAGTATGTTGACTAGAGCAAATATTTCTCTCAACTTAAAATTTTGAGCACCAAAACAAATAACATAAAATATACAATAGTACTGTATTATTTATTTCTTCTAGAAAAATCTGTTTAAAGATAGCTGTCATCTGCCTAACCCTCGTGATGCTCATGCAATGTTTAGTCCAAAACCAAAACGCACAACCTTAATTACCATGAATTAAAAGTAAGTACTAATTACTATTAATTCACTGCAAAATGCGATTGTTTTCGAGGCCCATCCCATCAATGCAGGAATGAAGTTAGTGAATGAAATGAATTAATTGGTCCACACTCGCATCTAATTTAGTAGACTCATAAATAACATAGCAACACCTTGCCTCTCCATCCAAATATTCATCCAAATAATCAAAAGTTAATGAAATAACAACACCGGATGTTTTATGGCAGTCGTTCTTTACTTTATATTGATTTCAGTCACTACCTTTGCTTGTTGGATTAATATTTTTTCTTCTTAATAGATTGATTTTTTTTATTGGGAGATTTTTTAATAGATTGGTTCTGATAAGTGTAGTTACTTTATCTGTATAATATTATCGCACTTTGGAGGCTTGTGTTGATATTTATCGGAAAAAAATTCAACTTCATATTTTTTTTCTTTTAATATAAAAACTTAAGGGAGATATTGCTCTTACAATTTTAAAAATAGATCATTCATTGGTAGTCCCCTCTTAATAAGTGTGTTTTTCAGGTTCGACATTTGTTTTTTGTTTTTTTAATAAGATGAGACTTGAAAAGTATGATTTCTTATGGATCCATGGCTTATTAACAAAGCAACGACGAACAAGGCCAACTTGCATTTGATATTTCTACCTATATTTCTACTCAAACATGTCAAAATCTGTTGTGATATTTAATTTCTACCTATATTTTCATACTCCAAGTTGAAGCTCAATTTACATATAATTCTAGACTCTAGACTTGCATTTGATTTGACTGAGCGTTGCATCTAAACTGTGTTATATGAACTATTTCATTTTTTCATGTCACCTTGTCGGTTCACACATGTGAACTCTCTAGTTGGGGTCTAAGATGTCATGAAAATTGAGAAAAATAGCTCAACTTCTAATTACCTTAGGTAGTATAATTTGGCTACATTGATGTATTGTGAAAAATCTACTTGGATGGGAAGAAACTCATGCAAATTGGTGGACGGATCTTGAACAAAGCAAGAAGAGATGAAGGAAGAATCCATAATCCATCTCCACAAATCAAACCAGAAGCAACTGCAGGAACCATCAAACTTGCCTCCTCACTTCTCAGTGTGTGCCAAGCAAACACAATCAAGCTTCCAACACACATGTCAATTGCAAAGTATCCACCAACCAAGAAAGGAACAGCCATTGCCATTGGAAGAGGAACCCATTTTCCAACACTCTTGGGGGAAAGGTCTCTTACAAAGTTTGCTGCTATGGCAAATGCAAAGAAACCATAGCAGAGCTGCAAGCAATGATGGGGCAGGGCCGAGACGCCCTCGACGCCAAGTATCGCCATGTTTCTGTATATGATGGCATATGGAGCCTTGTAATCACCATCAGGGTTCCCTACATCAAAGGCCTTGTAGAAAAGGAAGAATGTGAGAGGAGCAACAATGCAGCCTATTGCTGTGCCGATGGCTTGGCTTACAAGCATCGAACGAGGCGATGTGAAAGTGAGATGGCCTGTCTTGAAGTCATGCATCAGATCAGAGGAAATGGAAACAATTGATTTAATCAAGCCGCACCCCACGAGTCCGGCCACCACCCCATCATTTTTTCCTGCCAAGGCTGCAAGGACAAAGAGAGCCACTTTGCCGTAGTTATAGGCCATGTTCATGTCTGTGAGGCCGGCCCCATATGCATTGCAGAAACCGAGTGAGGGCGCAAGAACATAGGCGACCACCACAAAGTACCACTTCAACTGAGGGAACATCAGCGGAATTACAATGATAGAAATGATGGAGAACAATATGTACCCTACACATGCCAGCCATATAGGAATGCTTTCTCTTACAAACACTTCGTTACGTCTAAGATCATCAAGAGGCGCCGGCTTCTGATTATTATCTAAAGCTGCAGTTACAAAGAAATATTAGATTTCACAAACAGATATCATAAATAACCATCAAGATTAGGAAGCTTCTGATTTGCCTAAACAGCAAAATCAAACTTTAGTAAGCATACCGTATCTAATACTGTCTATTTCTAATGCTTACATGTATTACGATTCTTCCTTTTCATGTTATGCATATTTGCAGCTGTGCAATAGATAATTTTGACAAAGTTATAGAGCCCATCACCAAGGATCAAGGCGATTGAAATAAAGACCTGTGGCAAGGAGAAAAGAAAGAGAATTTAAGCATTGAAATTGGAAGAACTTGAGTCAAATAATATAGTTCAGATGAAGTCCTTCGATTGTAGCTCAATTTGTATACCTTATATCCATTAAGACTCTTCATGCTACTTTCTGGTAGATTTGCAGGGAACCATTCTCCTTTTAGTTCCCTGATTAGTGGCCACATAATCCCCCATGAAAGCACAGCACCGAGGAGCAACGATAAATTTACAAGATGGGAACAAATCATTCCTGCTCCGACGTAAGTCATGCTGAAATCGAAGTAGAATCTGCCAAATTCAAGTGCTTTTTTAATCAATGTCAAATGGAAGATTATTCCATGGTTGAGACTTTTAGTAATGGAAGAATGATGAAGGAACTCACGTGTTTTTCCAGGCCTGCAATCCAAAAGTAGGAAACTGAACAAATCCACATTGATCACCGCCCGTGTAGAACCATTGAAAGAAGGCCCAAATGAAACTGAATGAGAAGAATTTCATGAAACCATGAACCTGCTTCCTGCAAAAGAAGTTGAACTAGTATTAGCTTTCTTACAGATTCTCCTCGATTTAACTTGAAAAGCCCTCAAAGCAAAAGAGATTCTTCTTACTTGGCCATGGCATCTCCTTTAGGAGTATGGAAACCATTAATAAGAACAGCAGTAGCAGTTCCACTAGGATAAGTCAATTTGTAGTCTATTATCATAATCTGTCAAAATAACAAAAGGTTCATATCAGTAACACTACTTCAAGTCATGAAGAACCAAATTCTTCTGAAATTGAGATTATCATGACCAATTCTACAGCAATGAATCTTAACGAGAAAAACTATACCTTCCTTATTGGGACCAAAGCCAATAGGCCAACAAAGCTGGTAACAAAGAGAAACGAAGTCATCCAGCCGATTCCGGGCTCCTTCGTGCTACCAGGAGTGTTCCCCTCAGTATCAACCCCTGCTTGCTCATATGTCCTCTTATTCAAGCCTAATAGATAAGACCCAAAACCACCTACAACCACACAAGTCCAATAAGTCAGACATGCAAAGACCATAATCATTTACACAAAGCCACAAATTCAAAGGCTTAAGCTAAATTCAAACAGCAAAAATCTATGAGAATGAAAGAATTTGCAGAAAAAAGGACTGACCTCCTACCGCGATGCTGTAGCAGGCCACTGCACATGTCTGGATTATGGTGTTCTCCTGTCTAGTGAAAGGTGCTGAGACAATATTGGCCTTGGAAAGGAGCTTAGTCCAAGTCCTGATGAACACAAAACCGAGGAGTGCTGCTGAGACATTGAGATTGGGGACTAAACCAGTTGTGAGGTTCAGCTTCATCACAATCACACTGTAAATGATTCCAATCAAGAAGCTAGCTATTAGTCCTCGGATTGTGATCTGTCTCTTCCATGGTGCTATTCTAGAAACTTCCTCAGGCTCCACCACTGGACCCTCTTCAACATCCTCTCTGTTGGAATTCCCAATCTCTTTGAGTTCTTCACTGCTTAGACTTCCCATTGGATTGTTCATTCAACAAAATCTCTCAGCTCCTGAGTGAATCAAGAATCACAGAAAAGAAAAATAAGGAAACATAATAATACTATTCAATGAGTTTCTGAACATTCAGCTCCCTAGCTTCACTTGGCCTCTCTAATTTAAAAACCCATAAAAAAAAAATCAAAGCCGCAAAGAGACAACTAATGAACCAATCCGAAAACATGATTGTAATTATAGAAGTGATAGAATACAGTCAAGAAACTAATATTTAAATGAAAAATAATAATAAAAAAATCCTGAAAAGATATGTGGTGGGCTGGAGCAGAGATAGATGGAACAAAAAGGAATTAGAATCCGATCCTGGAATGTGAAAAAATAAAAAGTAAATCAGATAGTTGATTTTATCCCAACAAATATTTAATTATTACCTGAATTTCAGCTTCAAAAAAATGGAATCTTTGAGAGGAGGAGGAGGAGGAAGGGTTCAATTCTTGACTGTGATGGCGAGAATTGTATTCTCCACTGGGTTTAGAGAACATGAAGGAGGTGGTGGTGGTAATAGTGTGTGCCACCTCGTCCTCCAACCCAAAACGTGATGGTGATGGAAAGTGAAACAGAGCAACCTCAATTCAGTGTGGAATGAACGCAAAAAACAGAGCAGAGAGCAGAACAGAGACGCACCAAGAAATTGGGGATGCAGAAGCGTGAGAATCCCAAAAACTTATGTACGGTTGGATATGAAACCTAATACTATATAAAAACAGACAGAATCGAGAGGGCTTATGAGAAATACCGCATCAAAATCCGGTTTTTATAGTTGCCCATTGCAACTGAATCAATGCTATACCAATACAAAACAAATCAACCTCTGTTTCACACACACCCCACCCTGTCCCTGCATGTAGTACAACGTAAGAGGTGTAGTACTAGAAGGAAGAAAAAAAACACGTATTTCTTAGGAAAAAAGAAAGAACAAAAAGGTATGGTTTTTGTACTACACTTGTGAAAAAGTGTTGAACTACCCACTTTTGTTTTTTGCATATATAGTTGGTTGAGGTGTGATCGAAAAATGAGGAATTTCTTGGCGTTGACTCTAGGGGGTGGGTTCAGTGAAAGTGGTAGGAGAAATTAAATAAGGGCCTTCAAATTTGGCTTATGAGGTTTTTTTGTTATAGTTTGCCTTCAAAGTTAAATCAATGAATGAATGAATGTGGTGTTATTGTGCCTATGATGGAGAGAGTGGCGTGTGGCAGAAACGCAAGCACATGAGATTTATGCGAAGATGAGGGAAGAAGACACACACACACACACACACACTATCGGTATCTCTCATTGGAAACAGAGAAAGTCAACGATTCCATAATAACTCTCTCTTTAAATGCAACATAAATTCTAGTCTTAGATACATTTACATAGGCATGATGCCTTGTAGAGATAAGGCTAGAATTGGAACACCAATTGGATGATGACGCGTTCTGATTCTTCTGTCACTACCGAACAAGGAAAAATAGAATAATTTATTCGCTAATTATTATGGACCAGGTTGCACTACCTCTATGCTAGTCATATAATTTATCATGATTTATACATTTATTATTTTTATTTATTTTAATTTTATGATAATAACATAAATATAGTTTTACTATTAATAACACTACACTCAATAATTGATTAATTAATTAATAATTTATAACCAGAAAATAAATAAAGGGTCGAGCAAAGTCATTAAAAAATGATGAGTCTGTGGGTATCACTCACAGGACAGAAAGATTAGGATTGAGGTAGAAGGAACAAAAGAAGACAAAGCCTAAAGTATTCCAATTGGGGTAATATGATCCAACTTCTTGCTATTTAGTTGCTTCTTTGAGCACGCTTCACGAAATTGTGTGTATCTCCAGTTTCAGAATCTGTGTTTGTCTCTTCTTCCATTTTTTTTTACTGGACTAACGGTTAAATTTAATCACTGATCAACGGGTTGCTGCATGCACAAGGCGGAGTATCAAACCCTCGACCCTTGTTTAGGCGGACAAGTGAGCTAATTACTTGACCAACCCAACCCAACCCAACTACAAGTTGCAAGCCATTGCCACGCGCACCTGAGGATCCGACCCGATTGTAAACATATCCGGCTAATACCCGATCCAACCAAGAAATCCACAAAACAAAAAGAAAAGAATAATAAAATAGTGAAGGGTTGGCGTAGTTGGATGGGAAATGAATGAGATTATATAACGATAATGATTGACGTATAACAAAAATACGTCTAATGAGCATCCAACGTGTGCTATATATAAGACGTAATGTGTGTTATATGTATAACACATGTACGTATAACACACATTACGTCTTATATATAACACACGTTATATGTTTATTAAACGTATTTCTATTGTACGACAAATATTATTGGATATATACTATTAGTATTATGGATTGCATCGCACGACACGACACAACATCTTCCAATTTCAACGATCATTATTGATTGTATAAGAGAAGATTAAAAAAAGAAAATTGAAGAAGAATTGTAGTACAAGTGTAGCTTCCTATACATTGAATGATTCGGATGAGTACTAGCTAGCTACCATCAGAATACTATTGAATGCGTAATGAACAGCTCCATCGGGATTTCTTATCAGCCTATAAAATTATAGTAAGTAAAGAATAATAATAATAACAAATTAGTGGGAATTCGATTGTCCGTGAAAGAAAATGTATGTTCCATCACATACATGTTAATTATTGGAGAAGTAGTCTTATGCTATATATGATTCACTTTGCTAGCTCCCACTACCACACAATTAAAGGTAGTATTTGTTTATTTCTGCATCAAAGATCGCATGCTACACTAGTTCGGCAAACAATTTGTTCCACCTTAAAAATAAAATCACTGAAAAAACGGTGTATGAAAATTGCAACCTCTTTTCTAACTATATATAGTAAAATTTCGATTTTACTTTTGAATGATGAGTATATATATCGCTATCTTAGTTTAATCAGCAACGGAAGGTTCTTGGATGAAAAGATTGGTAGATAGACTTTGTGCAACAAGTTGCTCCACTATAAAAAATAATGCAGTAAAGCGTAAAACAGTGTTTGGAAAAGTGGTATTTATAGAATCTTAAACAATTATAATATGTATGAATATATGATTGCGGCATGGTTCGCACCTTCGTAATTTTGTTTTTACCTTTGCAGAATAGAGAAGACACATAACATTGCACACATTTATTTGCTATTATTTATTACAGTATCATTGTTTTTTTATTAGCTCCTATTTGCATTATTGATTGTAGCAGTATTTTCTTAGTTGTGAATAGTAACTGATTTAGTCTATATTCCAAGCTTCTCCCATCACATCTGCCCTTCTTTAGAAATTTAGATTATCTTTGGATGGATGGAAGTAAATGTATTAATGCAAAACATAATATATACTATATTCAAAAAATTATTTTTACTCTGTGACGGCATGAATGTCATTAATATAAAAATATTTTATACCAAAAATGTACAATAATAAAAGAAATTTTTGCGGATCCTGAAACTATTGTATAGTTAATATATTAAAAATAATATTTTCTATACTTTTTTAGTTTAATTTCAATCTACTTGTCATTAACTTAACTACTACTAATTAAAAGGTCACATAAATTAATAAATATAATTGATTGAGTTAGTACATAGTAATTAAACTCATTTATGTTTAGGTGAGGATATATATCGAAAGCCTAAATACCCAATTTTGGTCTCTACATCGTCCTGTTTTTGGATCTTTTTCTTTTCTATTTTTTTTTTGTTGCCCACGGTCACGTACATGGGAATGACAGGTGAGACTCCCAGCAAGGATTTTTTCTATCCACAAGGCTCGAACCCGAGACCTTGTTTAAGGAGGCAACAAGCCGCTCACCACTTGTGTCAATCATTGTTGGTATCGGTCTTTTTCTGCTTGAAGATAAAACTGCGTCTTTTCGGGTTTACAAAAGTATGATGGGGTCAATAATTTTAACGAAATGGGCTTATTTTCACGATAGAAAGCCCATATGAAGAAACATGTGGGCCCTATAAGAAAAGCCCAAGGATCTCAACCTTTCGTCATCCTCAACCTCGTCAAGCAATCCGGTTAGGATTCTTTCACCTTCCAGACCCTCCCTTCATTCGAGACACACACACATACACACACAGAGAAAGAAGGAAGAATAAGAAGAAGGGATTTTGATTGGTACCCAAGTCTATCAATCAATCAATCAATCAATCAATCGTAATAATATATTAATATAAGTGTTGGTTTTGATTGGTTGAATAAAAGAGCGAGGGAGTGGAAAGAAGAAGAAGAAGAAGAAGAAGAAGAAGAATGGAGGGTTCAGATACGAAGTTCCTGAAAGACTTAATATTGTACGCGGCCAGCGCTGCCATGAGTTGCCTTGTCTTGTTCGTGGGGCTCCGACAACTCGACCCGACCCGAGAGGCTTCAAAGAAGGCCCTCGAGCACAAGAAAGAGATTGCCAAGCGTCTTGGTCGCCCCCTCATTCAGACTAACCCTTACGAGGTTCCTCTCCTTTTTCCTTTTCATCATTTTTCATTTATTTTGCATTGGATTTGTTGTTATTATTTTTGGGTCTTTTGGTTTCTTTATTGCTTCAATTTCGTAGAGTTGAGGTGAATTGTAAAATAGTTTCCAATTTTTTTGGGTTATAACTTCAGAGATATATGTGTTTACGAGGAATTAACCTAGGCACTTTTATTTGTCTATTAGGATTTCCTAGTATTGAGTACTGACCAAATTCTCTTTGTTGTATAAATTTATTTAAGCATAGAATTTTACCCCAATTAAACAAATAAAGTATGGAATTTGAACATAATTACCAGTTAAAGTTCCTAACATATACCCTCTATGGATACATGCCACTCTTGATTTTATCAGAAGTGTTTGTAGATTTATCTGTAACGTACAATGATCTGGAATTGAACTAAGTCTTACATTTTATTTTTGTTTTTGTGCAGGATGTCATAGCATGTGATGTTATAAATCCTGACCACATTGATGTGGAGTTCGACTCTATTGGGGGGCTGGAAGCAATCAAGCAAGCTCTTTTCGAGCTTGTTATTCTGCCTCTGAAAAGGCCCGATTTGTTCTCTTACGGTAAGCTTCTTGGGCCGCAAAAGGGGGTTCTGTTGTACGGTCCGCCTGGCACTGGAAAAACCATGCTTGCCAAAGCTATTGCTAAGGAGTCGGGAGCTGTTTTTATTAATGTGAGAATATCAAACTTGATGAGCAAGTGGTTTGGAGATGCCCAAAAGCTTGGTAAGTGGACTGTATCTTTATGTATACTTGTATTATACAATATAAAACTACAGTCTATTATACACTATAGTATCTTCACTATTGAATTTTGTGTGTTCATGTGGATGGTTATTATTGTTTTTCGATTAATATATTTTAACTCCTCTATATCCATTGTATGATATCTTATGCTAAAATTACTGTTGACAGTTTGATAAGTTGAAACAAAACAGACTCTCTAGTGTATCATACTATCATTGACTATTGTTTTAAGTGTATTATATAATTGGCCTGTGTTTAAAATCTTCCATGATGAAATCCCAGATGAGTACTCTGAGAGTGTAGAAGTTTGACATGCAGACTGGTTGAAACTTTGTGCTATTGTCTTTTCCTTATGTGTATTTAATGTGATGAAATCTGAACACTTTCTGACTGTAGTGTTATATCACCTAGTTGCAAGGTTAATCATGTCTATTATGATCAGATAGGATTCAAGCAGTTCTAGTGCAGTTACTTTTATTTCAAAAGGATATATGATAGCAAACTGGGCACAACACTATTATTTTTTGAAGATAACTAAGAGCTTAAACGAAGAGAAACATCTTATTTTATTATCATCCTATTATTTGAAGATAATGAGGATATCAGAAGAAGAAATAGATTAAAAATATTTAGACTTTTGAGTATTAAGTGTTAAACAAAGTAAAATTAGTTGTACAATATGGAAACCAAAGAGGCATCCAGTAATGCCAACACTTTCCTTCTTTTGGTTCCCACTTGAACTATTTTTTTTAGGAAAGTCTTGGTTTTTGTGATTAATGATTATGCTTGCTCAATTTGTAATGTATTTACTTATGCTTTATGTTCTTCTTCTTCATTTGTAGTGTGATTTTTCTTTTAACTTAATATAATATTCTGCTATTCTTCTGCAGTGACTGCTGTGTTCAGCCTGGCTCATAAGCTCCAGCCTGCTATCATATTTATTGATGAAGTTGACAGTTTTTTGGGTCAACGTCGTACAACAGATCATGAGGCTTTGTTAAACATGAAAACTGAATTCATGGCTCTTTGGGATGGATTTACCACTGATCGTAAGTTTTAAACTCGTTATCATATAATTTTTTACTCATCAATATTCTAGGATAACAATTTTTTTTTTATAGAAGTTTAGTTTATATTATCGGTTTATCTATATTTGAGTGGAGACAATGTTGTTAACTATGATGATTTTTGTGTTTCTGGTTGTGTAGAAAATGCTCGAGTTATGGTTCTTGGAGCTACCAACCGTCCTTCGGAGCTTGATGAGGCAATACTCAGACGTTTTCCACAAGCTTTTGAAATTGGAGTTCCTGACCAGAGGGAGAGGGCTGAGATATTGAAGGTTATCTTGAAGGGAGAGAGTATTGACGATAAGATAGACTTCTCTTATGTAGCTGGCTTATGTGAAGGTTTCACTGGGTCAGATCTATTTGACCTCTGCAAGAAGGCTGCCTATTTTCCTATTAGAGAACTACTAGATGAGGAGAAGAAAGGGAAACGAGCTTCTGTAAGTGTATTTTTAATTCTCTTCTACTTTCTCCTCCACTTTGATCATTCCATTTCCCAATATTTGATCGATACCCACAGCTTTGACCAGAATAATATCCATCTCATTTCCAAGTTCTGTTAACTAGAGAACAAATGAATTTTCAAATTCATTGAAAATGATTGGATGTGCCTGGAGCTGTATTTGTATTTTTAGGGTTTAAGGCTAGGGTTTAGTCAATTAAAACAACATAATGTGCAAGATCAGTTTGTGTTTTTCCAAGTTCCAACCATAGGGTCGATTGATAATACTTCGTCTCTTTGCTGTTATTTTGTTACTCATGGATGGTAAGTGGCAGAAAAGGCTTAGGTATTGTTCTTGGTCTTGTGCTGGAGATGTTGACAATCACTAAGCTTTTGATATATTTTTCACCTTTCAGTTGCCGAGGCCTTTGACTCAGTTAGATTTGGAGAAGGCTCTTGCCACTTCACAGAAGACGAAGGTTGCTGCAACTGCATACGGAGGATTACAATCATCATCACCAAGATGGCAAAGTGAGTCAGGTGATTATCAGATTCAAGCTGCAATCAATGAAATTTCTAAGCTTGTGGTTTCTCACATGATTAACCTCCAACCAGATGCTCAGGATCCATAAAATGTTTTGACTTTATTTAGAGCATTATTCTTCTATCATTTAGCCCAGTCCAGATTGTACCAGCAACAACTCCCTTAGCTATACTAATTCTAGAACATATTATATATAATTTTTAATAGAATTGCCGTGGCTGGCTTTTGCATTTTTGTTCAATCTTTGTTGCATCAATTCTTGTTGTCCAGCCACTTTTTAGAATTCCATTTATATAACATTTTCTATGTAAACTATTTTGGCAAAGCAGAGATGTTTGTATTCAGTCCTCCTCTGTGTAATATGATGCATTAAAATGAAATGAAACGGTTTATTCAAATGATCAAGGGTCTGAAAAACCCATTGTATTATGTTTTGATTAACTTATGGGAAAGTGGAGAATCATACTATTTGATGCTAATATAACCCCACATGTTAATCTGCATTGCTATGTTGTATGATCAAATCACAGTTGGGATCTAACACTGACCTGCACAATAACTTTAACAGAATAAGCATAAGATTGATCAAGATGTTGCAGTTAGCAAGTTGGCAACAACAAGCATCAATGATTGAGACCTCGGGGGAGATAACTGGCATTGGAGTGGGTTCAGCATGGTTATACTTTTAAGCATTGTGGGTCAGTGATCATCCTTGTGTTTTTGTTGTCATTCTGGTCCACCCGCATAAGATCATGATTAACTCAAACCCTAGAAAGTTGCAACTGCAAGCTCTTCCCATCTCACTCATTCATTCATTCATTCATTATCGTGGTTAGGACCACAAATTTGTACTTCTTTCCGTTGTTCTCAAGACATATTTCTACAGTGAAAACTGGACCACTACTTTGGGTCGTACCATGTGTGATGCCCCCTCCTCCCTCGTGGTTCCATCATTGCTAAACCACACTCTTTTAAGGTTAAAGAGATTTAAACAAAAAAGGCTGAATATCGAACACATTAATGAAACTGGAGTAAGAAAACATACATGGTTGGTCGTAGTGAGATTGATCACAATCCATTCACCAAGGAAAATTGTCTCTTCTTCAGAATTAGGGTTTTGCAAGTGACTGTTTGGGTTAGAAATATCCCTGTCACGATCGAAGACTTGGAAGTCTTGTGGAGATAATACCCTTCATGCAATCTGACACAGATTAAATTAAAAATAAAATGTGGTAATAGTGGCATGACAACTCTTGTATCTTTGACGAACATGACAATCTAGGCTTCTTGTGGATTGTGGCCACAATCATTTTATAATGAGTTATATGATTATTCAGGCTGTGAAACTTTTGATGTCGACTCCTCAAATCTTAAGCTCTGATTGGTACAAAACGAGGAACCGTCACTATTGATTCATATCATTTTATTTTCTTTTTCTAGCACCATAGACTATCTTCATACATTTAACTCATTTACATGGATTATACTCATCAGTCTATTTCTCTTCCGGTTACAAGATTACATGAATTTACTGGTATCTTTATTAAAACTATGTTCGAAAATTTTGAATTTACATCTTTATCTCATGCAATGCTAGGAAGTGGCTGTCTTCCACAAGAATGCAATTTAGTCATAAGTGAAACTCTTGGCTGATTCGAGCGGTTGCATTCATTTTTTTGTTTAAAGTGTCCTGCAATATATAAAATTCATTACAAGGACAGCTGTTATAAAACACCTTCCCCCCCAAAAATGCTGATATTCTTGGCCATTTTAATTGAACTAGCTCAACTGTTATAAAACAAGATTGGTCATGTAAGTGATTAGTATTTTTTGTTTAAACTCAATAATGCACTTTGAGATCACAAATTCAGAGTAAAATCCTTTAAATTTTATAGCGGCCACTTTATTTTAATAAAGAAATTGGCGAATGAAGTAGTTTTACTAATCGCGTAGCGACCAATTAATTATATGCCACCAGAAGAATTGGGCTAAATTAAGTAATAAAACAAGTACATTTGTAGGCAATTGAAAATTGAAACAATGTTTACGAGTTCAAAACTAGCAACCTGTCAAGTCCCAACCTTCAAAATCAAAGGAGACAATCAAACTTACCTTTGAATGCAAAACTAACTTATATAATTCCTTCATTTTTCTTTAGCAAAATTCTCTGCTTAGGTTCCCTTTGATTCCACCATAAGCCGTGACCCAAAATTAAAAATAAAAATTTTAAATACTTTTCTTTCTCTAGGCACCGTGTTGTGTTGTATTGTATTTGTTTGAAAAGTATCTTTATGGCTCAGTTGTTTAAGGAATAGGCATATATCGTTTGGAATATATGATAGTAGCTAATCATTATTGACCAACAATTTTCCTTCAACTACATAAATTCTATTACTACGGGTAATTTACTTTTCAATTAATGTCTATTCAAACTGAATTATCCGACATACTGGTTTTCACTAAGCTAAGAATAAAACAGTGAATGACTTTCGTCCAAGATATTAATTAATTAACATTCGAGGTTTGATTATTCTTAATGAATCTTAACACACGCTATCCCTTTTCTTGTGTTTTTACGTAATCCGAAATTCATTTTCTTTTTTCCAAAAAATGTTAGTAGATGACTGTAAGGTTATAATTGCAGAGTACAATACTAATATATATATATATATATAATAGTGTCTGTATCTCTACATATATACCAAGCATTGAGAGACTCTTTATAAACTACAACAGACGAAATTAATAGACGGTTCATGGAATGGTTGCATAGTTAGATGATTAAGACAACTTACCTATAGTCTGTCATTTTCTGTGAAGCAGTATTCATGGATTCACACCAGCAACCTATCATTTTGCATCATTCATTGGTTATTTAAACCGGTTAATCAATGTATACTTGTATATATGTATATATGCTATGCACATATATAAAGTCATTCTCAAATAAATTTGAAAAAACTATTAAAAAAGAAAAGAAAAGAAAAGAGAGAAAGATTATTGTAATTAAATGAAGAGGAGTTTAATAATAATATTTGGGAAATTTCGGAGCTGCGAAAGTAGGAGTCAAAAACATTGAAAAAGGAAGAAAGAACACATGTTTATGAATCATTTCATCTACTTTGAAACATATATATAAAAGTTGCCGGCACTGACCTGCTTCGACGACCTCTTCAAAGTTCAGACCAAAAAATTCCATATTGACATTTACATTTGATCATCATCATCATATTCATTACCCATTATCAATTCATTGTTTATCGTCACTCTCCATTAATAGATTCAATACAATTCTCCAATCTTCGATATCTTCTCCCACACACTAACCTTGCAAAACATGAAGCCTTGGCTTTGGCCTTGGGCCACCACCATAGCCACCCTGTTCTTCATCTTCCTGATTCTTCGTTTCTTCCGCAAAACCTCAGCGCTCCAAATCCTCAAGAAATGGTGGTTCTCCTTCGAGGACCGCCTCCACGTCCACCAATCCTTCAAAGTCCCACTCTACAACCACCACTTCCAGGAGAATCAGCTCTACCGGAAAATCCTCACATACCTCGATTCCCTCCCTTCCGTTCAAGACTCTGATTTCACTAACCTGTTCTCCGGCCCCAAACCTTCCGATATCTACCTCCACCTCGATGCAAACCAAACCGTCGACGACACCTTCCTCGGCGCGAAGCTCTCCTGGACCAAAGACGCCGCCGTGAACGGAGACTCCAATTCCGCAGCGCTCGTGCTCCGAATCAAGAAGAAGGACAAGCGCAGGGTTTTCCTCCAGTACTTCCAGCACATTCTCTCCGTCGCCGATGAGATCGAGCAGCGGAAGAAGGAGATCAGGCTGTACACAAACTCCGGCGCCGGCGAATCCTCGCGGTGGCGATCGGTGGCGTTCACGCATCCGGCGAGCTTCGACACGGTGGCGATGGACGCTGAGCTGAAGAACAAGGTGAAATCGGATCTGGACCAGTTCCTCAAGTCGAAGCAGTACTACCACAGGTTAGGGCGCGTTTGGAAGCGGAGCTACCTCCTCTACGGTGCTTCCGGTACTGGAAAATCGAGCTTCATCGCCGCGATGGCTAAGTTCCTCTGCTACGACGTCTACGACATCGATGTGTCCAAGTTAACCGACGGTTCCGATTGGAAGACGCTGCTGATGCAGACGACGAGCAAGTCGATGATCGTAATCGAGGATCTCGACCGTTTGCTGCAATCGGCGGGGAAATCAACGGGTGTGAGCATTTCGAGCGTTCTGAACTTCATGGACGGAATCGTTTCGTGCTGCGGCGAGGAGCGCGTGATGGTGTTCACGATGAACGGCACGAAGGACGAGGTGGATCAAGCGGTGCTGAGGCCAGGGAGGATTGATGTTCACATACACTTCCCCTTGTGCGATTTCTCCACCTTCAAGATTCTGGCGAGCAGTTACTTAGGGCTTAAGGAGCACAAGCTTTTCCCTCAGGTGGAAGAGGTCTTTCAGACAGGGGCCCGGCTCAGCCCGGCCGAAATCGGCGAGATCATGATATCGAACCGGAGCTCACCCACCCGGGCCTTGAAAACCGTTATAACGGCCTTGCAGGTTCAATCCAACAGTGGTGATTCGCGAAGAGGTGGGGGACAGAACAGGCTGAGCGAGAGCGGGTCGGGCCGGAGCAGCGATGATAATGAGCCCGGTGCTGTGATATGTAGGGAGAGTGTTCACACGGTGAGGGAGTTCCGGAAGTTGTATGGGCTTTTGCGCCTGGGGAGTAGGAGGAAGGAGGAGAACCATAATTCGGGGCCCATTGAGAAAGAACCTCCACGGATCGAGGGCCGGGCCGGATAATTAGGCCGGATGGGATATTTGTTTTCTCTTTTTGCTTCAACAAACAAAAAATGTAAAGTTAGTTGTTGGGAGTTGGGAGTTGGGACTAACAATTGTATTGCATTTTTTAATTTTTGGTGTTTAGTCATCAATTATTCTTATTTTTATTTTTTTGTACCACAGAAGAATATGATGAATGATGTAGCAGTAAGTAGAAAGGAGCAAACAATTCATACTGTAATTTTCCTCATCCAGAATATATGGCAGCGTAGTGTTTACTACAGGTCCAAAAATAAATGGTAAGGTAGCAAAGGCAAAGTAAAGGGTTGATTAGAGTCCATATTCAATGCCTCACATTATTCTTTCTTTAAATTCCTTATTGTTTTGTCAACGTTCTTTAGATTCCTTTGAGCAGGTCAATATTCCTCTTTTCCAATTTGGGGCCAACATGCGTTTTGATAAGGGAGGGGAATTTCGGATTAGGAGCAGACAGGCTAACATAAGTACAAAACAAGACCTATGGCCTTGAGATTTGTCTATTTAATCACAAAACCACATAAGATTAAGAATAGATTATGTAACACTTTGCACAAATTGTCTACATCATTGAAAATAACTTGGAGCTGCTTTGAGTAGCCTCAGTAGTGAAGTATGCTTGAACCTTGATGACACGATTACTACAAGTATATATGAGAAAAATTCCTAACTCTCTAGAGGTAAAGAGAACATGAAAACCCAAGAGGAGTGCCCAAACAAGGTAGCCAGCTTGGCATAGCTTGGATGTTCATTCCATTAGTTGGCTTGCATCGCATCGCATCGCATGTATTCTTATCTTATTCATTAGTTGCAGTTGCAGCCTCACCACGCTTTGACCTGAACAGGAACATCCTAATCCAACTTGTGAAAATGAGCATGGTGGCTAGAGGTACAATAAAAAATCAGTAATAAAACAGTCAATGAGTAGGATTTTGAGTCACAATCACCAGATTCATTAAAAATATACTCATAACTAAAATGTTATTTCAACCATAAAATGTTAAAGGAACTTTGTTAACTGTTTGGATTGATTTTTTATTATTCTCCGAACATTTGTGTGTGAAAATTATGCAAATCTCAAATCAAACAAAGGCGTCAATTGGACCCTTTTCACCGCTCATCCGTCTTCTTCTTTTGTTATTTTTTTTTTATTATTCTTATCTCAAATTTCCGCGTTAAGTATGTTCTTGATCCATCTCTCACATTAAAGGGCAATAGTCAATAACAATGCTCCCGAACTATAAATTAAAGTTTTTGAATGTAGATTGAGTTTAAACTTGAGAGCTACATTTCCTTGACCATTTAGTCACTCTTTTAAATGTAGAATTTATTATTGTTTAATGCAAGCATCTAAAACATACCATCTTTTCTCTGTAGACAAGCACAATTAAATAAAGGTTTTTATTTACATGACACAAATTCAGAGAACATTATTAATTAGGGTTGAAGCAATTAGTGAGAAAGTGACTCTTATAATTATTGCCTAATCATTTCAATTAAGTAACAGAATTAAAAGTACTTCAATCATATACATTAGAATAAAAATTATTGTAGAATATCGATTAATCAGGACAAATTTTATTATGTAACTGAATACAAACGAACTAATTAAAATGAGTAGTAAAAAATAAAAACATATTTCATATACGTAAGCGAATACAGATCATGTGAATTATACTTTATCTTGATCTATTTTCAAATTATGATTGTTCTATCCATTAATAAAGAACCTATATGACTTGCCTTAATAAAAAAGCGAGTAATCTCTTCTCATTATTATCTCCTAGTCGGCATAACCCCAATTTGACTTGTCGTGCTATCTTGCTAAGTTTGTGTACCTTAGCATTTGTAGGATGATCTGAACAACCTGTAAATTTTTTAAAAAAAATTATGTGTCACTAAATTTGTTGTTCTTTGTTTTATTCTTTTGATGAACGGCTCATATGTATGTATGAATTTGATGGAAAATAAATTCTATATAAAAATAAAAAATGCTGCTAAAGAAATAAAATAATTGAAAGCATTGGAATATTGAGAATCGAGGTTCTAATTAAAGAGAGTGGACATTAAATCCAAAACCGTGTGCTTTGTTTGACATTTTGGAAGCTATTAAATTACAAAATTATGGACATTTGCCACAATAATTCACATTTGCATATGCATATAAAAGAATCATATAGGTCGTTTGCATCATTCGTCAGATCCCAGCAAGAATTTTACAATCTATAATAATAATTAAAAGCTTCAAATAGGAACTATCGGTCAAAGTCAAACTAATAATATTTTTTGGTCAACTCGCTATTACTTCATTCAAATATTAAGCAGAAACCTCAAAAAATAATCACATTGAAAATGAATTGGGCCTGTCTGACCCATAAAAAACGAATAGGCATCAACACGGCCCAAACGGCACCTATCTCAAGAAGGCAAGAGATACGACGTCGTTTGAAGCGGCCCCAGGTTATTTTCTCTTCCTCTGTTTTTGCTTCATTGGCCAGCCATTTCATTGCAATTGCAGAGGAAAAGAAAGGTCGAAAAAATGGTGAAGTTGGCGGGAGTGTGGAACAATGTCTTAACATTCCGCAATCCTATTCAGCTGTCTCACGGTGTTGTTCTTGCTGCTTCGCGTTTCTCCACGCTCGGTGCTAAGCGCGTGGGTACTCACAGTGGAACCTTTCACTGCGACGAAGCACTCGCCTGCTTCATGCTTCGCCTTTCCCAACACTTCTCCAATGCTCACATTGTCAGAACAAGAGACCCAAAGGCACGAAATTCACATTTTCTTTCACTTATTAGTATTTCTTGGGTAAATCTTTGTTTTGGTTCTAAAAAGATTTTTTTTTTTTTTTTGTGGGTGGATTGTGACAGGTTTTGGAAACTCTGGATGCAGTGGTGGATGTTGGAGGCGTGTATGACCCGAAACGACACCGTTACGATCATCATCAAAGGGGTTTCGAGGAAGTGTTTGGTCATGGATTTGCCACTAAGCTTAGTAGCGCTGGCCTTGTCTACAAGGTGTTTGTCTCATTGTGTCACTCACTGTTTTTTTTTTCCTTATTATTATTTTGCTGATGTGATGACCGAATTCCTATAGCATTATGGGTTGGAGATAATCGCAAAGGTGCTTCAGCTTGATAAAGGGCATCCTCATGTACATCAGTTATATAAAGCTGTATACAGAAACTTTCTGGAGGTAGCTGTTTCTAATGTGCTTCTGTGATCAAATATAGTCTTTTTTTTAATCAATTTCAGATTAACTTTTCAAATAATAAAATACTGTATTCATTCTTTTTTCTTGAAAAAAAGGTTGGTTCGCTTAATTATCTTCATATGCTTACTTTCTAACTCTGAGCTTATATACGTACATCTAACTTCTTATTACACATGCTTCTTCTGACGGTTGCAATGCTGTTCTCTTTACAGGCAATTGATGCTACGGATAATGGAGTGAATCAATATGACCTAAACGAACCTCCAAAATATGTAATTAATACTAGCCTGCCCTCTAGAATTAAACGGTTGAATTTGGACTGGATGGACACTGATCAGTCATCTGATAGAGAAAATGAGGCCTTTCATCGAGCAATGACATTGGCTGGTGGTGAATTTTTGGAGGTGAGACTTCTTTGGAAGGACCATAATTGATTTTTGCTCTCTATATTCATACTCTTTCTCACATGCCTGTTGCAATGTTTTAGTTTTTGACAGAAAACCAGCACGAAGCTGGTCACGAAAAGTGAATGATATTTTCCTTTTTTTTTCTGGGTATTACAGAATGTGAACTATTATGCAAAATCATGGTTACCAGCACGATCAATTGTTATGGAGTGTCTTGCAGCAAGAGAAACGATTGATTCTAGTGGAGAAATTATAAAGCTAAACCGTTCTTGTCCAGTAAGCATGCTTAGCATTTTATTAACCTTGCACCGGTTTTTAGTACTTATTATGAGTTTTTTTCTTTAGACCAATGAATCTATTTTGGGATAATGTTACTTGGTTTTGCATATCAATATATCATTGACTGTGACTGGTGCCTTTTCTCACTTGTTCTGCAGTGGAAATCTCACATACATGAGCTTGAGGAGGAAATGGAAATCAATCCTTCCATCAAATATGTTCTTTACCCGGTATGCATGTTAAAGTGAATTTGTCAGTGAATCTTTAAGATTGAATATAAGTGACTAGGTCATCATATCTAGATTCTAGGGTGACTTGTAAATTTTCCGTGTAGTGATGTACTAATGTCTATCCTCTTCTTAACAATTTATTCTTTATTTTCCTGTTCATTTATAAATTACTATTTGCTCTGTAATCTATATAGTAGGTACATCCTTCCCCTCCTTTGTCTAATGACTTCTCCTCTTCTATCTGTAGGATGACAGGAGTGAGAATTGGAGACTGCAGGCAGTTGCAATTTCACCTGCTAGATTTGAGAGCAGAAAACCATTACCATACCTTTGGAGGGGTTTGGAAAATGACAAGCTCTCCGAGGTTGCTGGCATCCCAGGCTGTACCTTTGTGCACATGAGTGGTTTTATTGGAGGAAATCGAAGTTATGACGGTGTTCTAGCTATGGCGAGAGCATCCTTAGAGGGTTAAGCAGTCATAGGTATACCCAAATCCCCCTTTCCCTTAACATTTTGGGGTGAAAATATTTTTTCTTTCCTATGTATTGGATTGGGCATATACAGAAATAAAAAACAATAGAACCAGAAATGCTTGAACACTGAAAATGTTTCAACCGAAGCAGTATGCTTCAGACTTCAGAGGTTCAGAATCTTAGTGTATTTTATTATGTACGGAATGTCAAAATGCTGATAACACATTACTGATAGGTGTACCCTTTCCAATGTAAGCAAGGGAAGCAATCTATACAGAATGTACCTTCACATCTTCTTGTCAGATCTAGCATACTAATTTTCCTCACTAGTTCAATGGCGACATCTCATTTCATTCATTGGCACCCTCATATGATCAAAACTAGGTGTCTAGGTCTAGACTTCGCTGCAAGCACATTCTTTGTACCAGCTTCATTCCTCTGAAACAGTAGGCAAACCCTCTTTAAACCATGCGTAGAGACCACCCTCTAGATGGAAGACATTGGTGTAACCGTTAAGGACCAGCACATAAGCTGCTATAAGAGACCTGTTTTAAGAATCAAAATGTAACCAATAGTAAGTAGTCATAATCACGCAAAAAAAGTCTAAACACAGAAAATTTAACTTGATACCTTGATTGTTGACCTTCTGGGAGATTTTGTGATGGTTTCATTGTACCCCCTGATGAGCAAGCTACTATTATCTTTGCATTTTTCTGTATTTTTGCTTCAACAGCTGCCACCAACCAGCATGAGTCCGATATTTTAGTTTCAGAAAAACAAGAAATGCATGAATTGAAGAAAGGGCATGATGAGGTGAAGATAGCATACACTGTATGAACTCAGGGTTCTCTTCTGTACCAGCAAAGATACCAAAGAATGCAAATGCAGCACGCCTTGCAATGTCCCATGCTGTCCACTCTTTTATAAGCCTATATATTTGCACATTGATGGCATCTGGAGGATGAGCCTGCACTAATTATGTCCAAACCCATGCATCAGGTTGAAATTACTTTAGAAGTATATATATATGTGAAACCCATCAATCAGTTTTACCTCTTTGAACTCTGCTTCAGGCCTTACGTCTAGAATCACAAAGTTGTTTTCTTTCTGAAGCCGCAGGGCTTCCTTTGCATCCACACTTCTTACCTGCATTATTCATATCATACACCTAAGGTTGACATGCTATATTGTTGATAAAACTGCTAGGTATGTAATTAGAGAGGCTTTATTTTCAGGATTATGTGGCAAGATTATTCATTTTCAGATGAATAAAAGTGGTTATCGATTCATTTCATTCAATAGCTGCCATTATATATTTCTTTAGAAGATTCTTATTATATTTTTCTGGCTTTATCATTCTGTTGTCTTTGGTGTTCACCATCCTCTCTGATCAGATCATAGTTCTTCGGGTACTAGAGAATTTATCCTATGTTTCTAACTAAGGCATAGGATTTCATATGCCTCAAAAGACATTTCAAGCTTGTGAAACCAGAATGTTCTTAACAGTTAACAGTTTCCACTATGCTGAAATTCCTTAATCTGATAGGGAAATGGATATGTACCTTTTTCTCCAGCAGAACTTCTCGCTTAACCTTCCAATCTTCTTCAGCTAATATCTCCAAGAAAAGTGAAATGGAGCAGATTAAGGTTCTATGCAAATGCTAAGACAAATTCAATTCAATTCAGCAACATGCAGAGTAACACTTGTACCTGGTGATTTTGCAGGTTTTGTAGCTGCACACTGAATTGTTAACCCCCTTGCAGCACTCAGCTGATGTAATCTCTGGCCTGTGGATTTGTGTGATCTCACTCTCACCAGCCACGAGTTCTGATCACAGGTTCTTTCCAAGGAAGGTGCCAGGGGTTGCAGATATGATGCTGATGAGTGTTGCAGAGCAACTGAGGTAAAAGCAGCCATTCTTTTATTTTTGTTTGAATGTTTCAACAGATATGAAAACTCAGAAATTTCTAGTTAATGGTTGATTAATAGTTGGAAGTAGTTTTGGGATGGGGTGTGATGGTTGTGTTATCTAATTATGAGAAGTTAATTGAGGAGTAGTTTGTGGGACATAAATATCTGGGTGTTGTGGATATTGAGGACTCAGAATCTGAGTTTGTGGTCGAGGTTTAACCACTCCATTTTATTAGGATATATCCTTCCTTGTCATCCTTACCTTTTGTCTTCTTTCATTTCATTTCCAATTCAGAACAAGATTTTAATGTTGTGTCTGCTTATTGTTCTTATTTTGGCACACTAATGTTCCCTATTTTTATGATCATTGAAATTTCACCTGGAAAATTATATCTGATGTACAGACATTCTTATGGATATTTAGACATCATACTCTTGTGTATCCAAAACTAATTATTATTGTGTATCTTTACGAAATTGCTTGATTTACTTAGATAAGAGGTATATATTAGATTGTGAAATACTTCATACACTAAATTTTGACGTTAAGTATATAGTATTTAATTTCTAATATACGTAAAAGAACATCTAATTCTATTTTTCAAAGTCTTTGATTTTATAATATATGTAAAAAATAGTGAAATATCATATTTTAAAGTATATATCTTCAAGTTCTACAATATGTAAAAAATCTTCTTATTCCATTTTTAAAAAACTATAGTCTTTTATTTTGTCGTGTTTCTAAAATATAGTTAAATTTCATATTTTAAAGTATATAGTCTTCAATTTCTACAATTTGTAAAAAAAAATCATCTAATTCTATTTTTCAAAGTCTATACTCTTTAGTTTTATAATATATCTAAAAATAGTGAAATCTCAAATTTTAAAGTATATTGTCTTCAATTTACTATATGTTAAAAAATCATCTAATTCAATTTTTCAAAACCTATAGTCTTTGGTTTTATAATATATCTAAAAAACAGTGAAATTTCATATTTTAAAGTATATAGTCTTCAATTTCTACTATATGTAAAAAAATCATCTAATTCCATTTTTCAAAGACTATAGTCTTTTAGTCTATAGTGTTTCTAGAATATAGTGAATTTCACATTTTAAAGTATATAACTTTCAATTTCTAATATATGTTAAAAAACATCTAATTCATTTTTCAAAGCCTATAGTCTTTGATTTTATAATATATCTAAAAAATAGTGAAATTTCATATTTTAAAGTATATAACCTTCAATTTCTACTATATGTAAAAAAATCATTTAATTCAATTTTTCAAAGCCTATAGTCTTTGGTTTTATAATATATCTAAAAACTAGTGAAATCTCACATTTTAAAGTATTAATCTTCAATTTCTACTATATTCAAAAAAATCTTCTAATTCCATTTTTCAAAGAGTATAGTCTTTTGTTTTATAGTGTTTTTAAAATATAATAAAATCTCACATTTTAAAGTATATACCCTATAATTTCTACTATATGTAAAAACAAATCATCTAATTCTATTTTTAAAAACCTATAGTCTTTGGTTTTATAATATATCTAAAAAATAGTGAAATCTCATATTTTAAAGTATATAGTATTTGATTTCTACTATATATATAAAAAATTCTAATTCAATTTTTCAAAGCCTATAGTCTTTGAATTTATAATATATCTAAAAAAAGTGAACTCACATTTTAAATTATATAGTCTTCAATTTTTACTATATGTAAAAAAATAATCTAATTCCTTTTTTTCAAAGCCTATATAGTCTTTGATTTTAAAATATATCTAAAAATAGTGAAATATGATATTTTGAAGTATATAGTCTTCAATTTATACTATATGAAAAAAAAATATAATTCCAATTTTCAAAGCCTATAGTCTTTGATTTTATAATAATATATCTAAAAAAAAGTGAAATCTCATATTTTAAAGTATATAGCCTTTAATTTATACTATATGTAAAAAAAATCATCTAATTCCTTTTTTCAAAGCCTATAGTATTTGATTTTATAATATATCTAAAAAAAAGTGAAATCTCATATTTTAAAGTATATAGTCTTTAATTTATACTATATGTAAAAAAAATCATCTAATTCCATTTTTTCAAAGCCTATAGTCTTTGATTTTATAATTTATCTAAAAAATACTGTAATCTCACATTTCAAAGTATATAGTCTTCAATTTTTACTATATATAAAAAAAATCATCAAATTCCATTTTTCAAAGCCTATAGTCTTTGATTTTTTAATATATCTACAAAAAGTGAAATCTCATATTTTAAAGTATATAGCCTTTAATTTATACTATATGTAAAAAAAATCATCTAATTCCACTTTTTCAAAGCCTATAGTCTTTGGTTTTATAATTTATCTAAAAAATACTGAAATCTCACGTTTCAAAGTATATAGTCTTCAATTTTTACTATATGTAAAAACAAATCATCTAATTCTATTTTTAAAAACCTATAGTCTTTGGTTTTATAATATATCTAAAAAATAGTGAAATCTCATATTTTAAAGTATATAGTATTTGATTTCTACTATATATATAAAAAATTCTAATTCAATTTTTCAAAGCCTATAGTCTTTGGTTTTATGATTTATCTAAAAAAAGTGAACTCACATTTTAAATTATATAGTCTTCAATTTTTACTATATGTAAAAAAATAATCTAATTCCTTTTTTTCAAAGCCTATATAGTCTTTGATTTTAAAATATATCTAAAAATAGTGAAATATGATATTTTGAAGTATATAGTCTTCAATTTATACTATATGAAAAAATATATATAATTCCAATTTTCAAAGCCTATAGTCTTTGATTTTATAATAATATATCTAAAAAAAGTGAAATCTCATATTTTAAAGTATATAGCCTTTAATTTATACTATATGTAAAAAAAATTATCTAATTCCTTTTTTCAAAGCCTATAGTCTTTGATTTTATAATATATCTAAAAAAAGTGAAATCTCATATTTTAAAGTATATAACCTTTAATTTATACTATATGTAAAAAAAATCATCTAATTCCATTTTTTCAAAGCCTATAGTCTTTGGTTTTATAATTTATCTAAAAAATACTGTAATCTCACATTTCAAAGTATATAGTCTTCAATTTTTACTATATATAAAAAAAAATCATCTAATTCCATTTTTCAAAGCCTATAGTCTTTGATTTTTTAATATATCTACAAAAAGTGAAATCTCATATTTTAAAGTATATAGCCTTTAATTTATACTATATGTAAAAAAAATCATCTAATTCCACTTTTTCAAAGCCTATAGTCTTTGGTTTTATAATTTATCTAAAAAATACTGAAATCTCACGTTTCAAAGTATATAGTCTTCAATTTTTACTACATGTAAAAAAAATCATCTAATTCCATTTTTTAAAGCCTATAGATTTTGATTTTATAATATATCTAAAAAAAGTGAAATCTCATATTTTAAAGTATATAACCTTTAATTTATACTATATGTAAAAAAAATCATCTAATTTCTTTTTTTTAAAGCCTATAGTCTTTGGTTTTATGATTTATAAAAAATACTGAAATCTCGCATTTCAAAGTATATAGTCTTCAATTTTTACTATATGTTAAAAAATCATTTAATTCCATTTTTTAAAGCCTATAGTCACTTATTTTAAAGTACTTGAGTTATTTTTTTTATTAAAACAAATAAAAATACTTGAGTAATTAAACTATTAATCAAGAGAATCGATTTTACATAGTTGAAGAAGGTGCAATCCAGTTAATTATTTAAAAATGTACTACTAGTATAATGCATATGAGCCAAACCGCTTAATTACAAAGTGTTGATCATTGAATGCTTTTTTCTGTATATATAATTAGGTACACATTTACTCAACATGTCACTTTCATTACCAAATTTTCACACTCAATTTCCACGCTGAAATCAATTCCATCAGGAGATTTCGCATCATCCTGACGGAAATCTTCTGTTTATTTCTTTATTTATTTTCTTCCTACCTGTTACAATTTTATCATGAAAATTATATACTATACATATCTATTATCAGTTAATCATTCTTCTACCCGCTTCTAAGGTATATTAATTCCTTTCCTGAAATTTTGATCCAACATCTTATAAGCTTTTTGATGAGGAATTACCACTACTTCACAGTTAGACATGACATGATCTATACATTTCCATTTTTTCTATCTTCTTTAATTTCCGGACTTCTATCCTAGGATCCCTAAGCCTTAATTATATATCCCAAAGTAGTTGAGCCTCCTTTAGGCCCTAGCTATAGTAGGGTCCCTAATTTCTAATTCCTTCTTGTATATGTATGTGTGTGTATAAATCATGATTTAGGCGGGTTTAGGGGAGTATTTGTGCATACCAAAATAAATTTAAGGTTCTTGTTTCGCATATATATATTGGTTTGGTAGTTTGATGTATTCAAAGTGGTAAACGAAAACGTGGTCTTTATGCTGGTTTTTTGGGTACTTATGGGCCGGCTTTTATCTCATTGGGATATTCCTGGCATCTACCTACTTCCTTTGTTTTGTTTGTTTATAATGTTTTTGTAACAAGAGCATCTTAATTATTGTCTAGCCAGGCCAATTATATTGAATATTCACAGTTCAGGTGGGTGGTAGGTGGTTTGATGTTTCTTAAGCAACGACTCGTATTCGAGTTTTGTGGATTAAAAAAATTTTTGCTGGGACTTTCGTCTGTCATTCCAAGACCCGAGATGACGGATTAATCGAGACGAAGCTCCGGACACCGTGGACAATAAAAAAATTATATAGAATATTTATTTATTTATTACACTTTACTTTCTCCCAACACAATCGATTGCAAGTATTCCGATGCATGATTGCAGCTAGGTAGCAGGGAAGTAGTAAACCATTTGTCTAGTAGCTAGTATGCTGCCTGGTTTATGTTTCTCACCAAGTATAATCAAATAAAAAAGAGAAGAAATATGTATGTTATTTTTTCTTGTCTTTTGATTTTAATTTCCTGATCCCAGTATAATAAAACAGTTTAGGGAATACTAGGAGAGGTTGGCACGAACAAGATTATATATAAAATGTTGGTCAATGTCAATGCTGAATAAACGTGAGTGTGTAAGTCCACTTTGTGGGCAACCTAGCAATTCAATTCCATAGTTAGGAAGAAAACAAATGAGAGCATATATATATATATATATATACATAATGCGCGCTAATGTCAATGTCTGCCATGAATCATGAACATGACTTGCTTCTTATACCACTCATCAGAAATAACGTACTTAATTACTGCTCCAACAAGGTACTAATTATTCACCATATAGCTTGACGAACCCTATGGATAGATGGGTGGATGTATGTATTGCTTTCTTTCCTTTACTCTTTGACCTCATTCAACCAATTATAGGAATTAGGAAATATTCCATCTAAGCTTAATGCTAATCAACCATGTTGGACATTAGTCAATTAAGGTGCTTCAGTTAAGAAACCATATATACATGACTTTAATTTGATTTTATAATTTTCTTTTGCTGAAAAGCATTGCCAACATCTTTCTACTGGATCTACCATATGTATGCACCGCAGTAACATTTTCAATTATATATATAATATATATTGTTGGGAAAAAGAGTGTAGAGTACTTTAATTAAAAATATCAAGATAAGTGTAAAGTAACTTGCTCTTCAATCTTTAACTTAAAGCACTGCCATCCATACAATAATAATTAGAAGCATCTATCATATTCATTGGTATATATGAAGAAATTAAAATTATTTTAATCGGCAGATTAAGGATTTTCTTATCCAATTTAGAATCGAAGATAGTTTTTGTAACTTCAAACAAACAAATGCCTTTTAATTATCAATGGGAAAGATTATAGTGTAAGGAATTAAGGTAAAATAAAAAAGGGAAGGTGGGGTCCATATATGCAATTGCAGTGAGTAGCTAGCTAGATCCGAGAGCTCGCCGCTAACAGCATCTCTGTGCCCGCGGCAAAGCCAATTACCACCGACACCACAGGACCACCAACCCCCCCTTTTCTCTTTCTCAATCACACCTTCCATATCTCGCCACGTGTCATCCTTCATCTCTTAAACCGCGTCGTCGGATCGTATCACCTCATTATCCTCTAATGCGCACCCATTTTCACGCTTCATCTTGTTCTTTTCTTTGTCGGTGATGTTATGAAATTCCTGCTATCACTGAAACTAGTTTATAAACATCCATCCCCTATGAATCAAAATACAATTGCAACTGCAAGATATATATCTATTATTAAATGACGTCGTTAGTTAATGGTTACCATGTATCCATGTTCGGAATTAGAGTAATTAATGAAATATTAGTATACTCTAACTAAGTTAAAACCATTAAACAATGGACTTATCAATGATGGAGATGACCATATTTAAACATGAATCAGAACTTTCAAGGCTGAGTCATTTTTCAAAACGTGTATTTGCTATTTTCTAACATGTACCCTTTGGAAATAGTATTTGAGATATTATTATTATTTCATAGAAAATAATATGCTGAATAAGAAAGATTTTTATGTCAGGATATACAATAATGCCGTGACATTAATATATATCGTAACATACATACTAGCATCAATTAAAATATTTTCATTTGTAAATGGTAGTACCAAACAAGTAAAAATTTTTATGTCATAATCTTGACATAATGGTATGACATTAATAAATGAATGGTCTAAACGGTTTTATTTTATCTAACAACTGATTAAATTTTATTTCTAACACTAGCTATTATTTTGATCAAAGGTTAATCACTATGTTAGTGTAAACCCAAAAAGGAAAAAAAAAAAAACCAGCAAGTTGAATTTTTCAAAAAGCATAAATAGTTAGAATGAGAATTCAGAATGATTTTGATAGACAGATGAGTCAAACTGATATATAATCTGACCATGCTACAACTCATAATTCTTCTTTTTCTTTATTTTGTTATCATCGTTCATGTGAATGATGATGGGTGAAACTTAAGGAGTGAGATGGGAACATTGGTATCGCCCATCCCATATTGGCCATTTGCCATTAGCTAAGCAGAACACCCGGAGTCAAACCAAAAATAAAAATTAAATTAAATCCAATAAATAAATACTAAGTAAGAAAGTGTTAATTAAGAAGTTACAAATATAGTACAGAATACTCGTAATTAATACTAGAAGCATGTGATGGGAGTACCAGGATTAGTAGTGTTGCAGCGTCGCACCCGATCACAGCACCTTTACAGAGAGAGAGGCCACTATATATAACTCAATCCACTCTGAGAAATAGAAATCGTTCGTTCGTTCGTTCGTTACTCTCTCTGCTCAGTGCTCTGTGTGTCTGGGCACTCTTCTCATCTCATTCTCAATTGTTTGTTTGTTTGTTTGTTTGATTATTCATTCTTGAATCTCGGCCAAAAATGGAGGTGTTCTACTACATGGTGTTCGGTGGATTAGCGGCACTGGTGGCAGCACTGGAGCTGAGCAAGAGCAACAAGGACAGAATCAACACATCCTCCGCCTTCAATTCCTTCAAGAACAATTACCTCCTTGTCTATTCCCTCATGATGGGTACGCCACTCTCAGATCTATATTCTCTCTTCCTCCCTCTCTCAGATCTCGCGCCATTCTCCCTCGAGATCTCCTTCTTTTCCATTTTCCCTCCTTGATCTGCTCTTTTTTCTGGTTTTCGCGCTCGATCTGGACGTGCTTTTCATAACTTTTTTTAATTAGCTTTGATTTCCGAAACTCAATCGCACGGAAAGTTCGGTAGTGTAATGGCTTGTTTTTTTCTACCTGACTTACCTGCACTTGTATTGTATAATCGAAAATTAGTGAGAAATCTAACATTTTGAGATGGATCTTAATTAAATCCAGGCGAGTTTGTTGCCTCTGATAGTAGTGATGTGTCTTGTGGTTCTGGAAATTGTGATTTGTATTTTGTTTATTATTTGTGTTGGGACATGGATGTGTGATTGTAGTTGTGGATAATACTGCACTTTGATTGTTAATGGTATCGTGAAATCGTTATGGATCCATACAAGCTTGGTCTAGCTGAGTTACTAGAGTAAATCTATTTTGTTGGTGATCTAATAGGGTGCTGTTTCTATTGCTATAGCTGGAGATTGGTTGCAAGGTCCATATGTGTACTACCTCTATAGCACATATGGGTACGGGAAAGGAGAGATAGGACAATTGTTCATTGCTGGTTTCGGATCTTCCATGCTCTTCGGAACAATTGTCGGATCTCTAGCTGACAAACAGTGAGATTCCTTTTCTGTTTTCTGACTTCGTCTTGCCATGAAGTTGTCGTTATAGCATTTTTGTTGTTTTGTTTTTTCAGTAGTATCTGACTATCTGATGCCTCTTACTTTGAAACCAGGGGGCGGAAAAGGGCTTGTGTGACTTATTGTATAACCTACATTCTGAGCTGTATCACCAAGCATTCTCCTCAATACAAAGTCCTCATGTTGGGTCGTGTCTTGGGAGGCATTGCCACTTCACTCCTGTTTTCAGCATTCGAATCTTGGCTTGTTGCTGAGCACAACAAGGTGAGGAGTTGTTTTTTGAAAAGATTACCTGATGGGATTATTAAAGGATATGTTTATTGTTGACACAAAGAATAATCTGAAGGCAGCCATAACCTTGTATATATGTTAATAAGGTTGTCCTTTTTGTATGGGGGCAAGATTGGATTTATGCATTGATAAAAATACATGTTTACTCTCAAAATCTGTGAAAAATCGTTTATGATGTTCTTAACTATTATCATGATATCCTTCTTCCATGATTTGTATTGTATACGTGAATCTTAATTCTCCTTATTTCTTAACTTTATCTGTCAGAGGGGCTTTGATCAACAATGGCTATCGTTGACATTCTCAAAAGCTATATTTCTTGGAAATGGTCTTGTTGCTATTGTGTCTGGGCTGTTTGGAAATGTCCTTGTCGATACATTGTCTCTTGGACCTGTGGCCCCCTTTGATGCTGCTTCATGTTTTCTTGCAATTGGTATGGCCATCATATTATCTTCATGGACAGAAAATTTTGGCGATCCTTCTGAGAACAAAGACCTCCTTACTCAGTTCAGGGGTGCTGCTGTGGCCATTGCATCTGGTACATTTCTTACTTCTAATAATGTTTTTCTTGCTGCCTTTATACAACAATTATTTTATTTAAATACTGCAAGGTTGAACTTTTGAAACTATGTGTTACATTAATCTGCATAAGGAGAGCACATTCTCTGTATGGATATGGAAGAGAAATGTTAACTTCTCTAACCAAGAGCAGTTGTTATTAAAGCTACCCTACATGGAATTGGGCAAGCAGCTATTATCTGGTTTTACTTAATCTGTTGTTATCAGTTTATTTTATTTTATTGATCTCTGGTCTTGTATTCATTGTTTACTTCCCATGTTCATATTATTATATTTCATGTTTCAGATGAGAAAATTGCCTTGTTGGGTGCCATACAGTCTCTCTTTGAAGGTTCGATGTATACTTTTGTATTCCTGTGGACTCCCGCATTGAGTCCAAATGATGAAGACATCCCCCACGGTTTTATTTTTGCAACATTCATGTTATCTTCAATGTTGGGAAGCTCATTGGCATCTAGGTTGATGGCCCGTGCATCACTCCGAGTAGAGGGCTACATGCAGATTGTTTTTGCAGTTTCTGCTGCTGCTCTAATGCTTCCCATTTTGACCACTGTATGCTACTCTTCCCCCTGCCCTCTCCCTAGTATTTGTTACTTGTTATTTTGGCATCTCATACTATTCTAGTATTCTGATCTGAACTGACTGGGTAATTGTGCAACAGTTCTTGGTAGCTCCTTCCAAAGTGAAAGGTGGAGGCATCTCATTCTCAGGTTGCTTGCAGCTTCTTGGCTTCTGTACTTTTGAGGGTTGTGTTGGCATATTCTGGCCATCTATTATGAAGATGAGATCTCAGTACATTCCAGAGGAGGCTAGGAGCACCATCATGAACTTTTTCCGTATTCCCCTGAACATTTTTGTGTGTGTTGTGCTGTACAACGTAAGTTGCCAATCTTCCACTTAGATACCATTTCTATGGAAGTAGATTGCACAGGTTGCTAGAGCCCAACAGTCTAACCTACTTTTATTTTGCACTAATTTGATCATGGAATTATTAACCGTTCCCAATAGTGTCTGGTTGGGCTAGGTGTCATTCCATGGAATATTCGAATGCTACACCGACATCCATTTTCTTGGATATTTGTTCACCCCACCCCACTGTACCTGTGTACTTGTATTGTATGCATTTTGACTATTGTATATTTTCTCCGTGCAGGTTGACGCATTCCCGATCACTGTTATGTTTGGAATGTGCTCAATTTTCCTTTTGGTGGCCTCTATCTTACAAAGGCGACTGATGGTCATTGCAGATAAGCCAAGTAAGACCCCTCGCACCATGATCTGTTCCTTATGACTGAGTTGATTGTAGAAAATAGAATTGCAATGTTAACCAATGAAAAATGTCTTTTCAAAATGTTATATCCTTTTTTTTGATGTGGAAGAGAAATGTTCTTACTTGGTGGAGCCGGGATTATTTGTGTTTGAAACAGAAGCAGGAGAGTGGCAAATGAAAGAAAGGGACAATGAATCAGAGCCATTGAACATCTAACTTGGCGCCTAAAGAGTAAGTTTTGCGGAGGCACTTCAGTTGCTTCAACCCTACATAATGCAGTTTACGTCTAAACTGCGTACGATGCGATCACCTAAGTGTGAAGATAAACCTAATGCCCAACAAGGAAAGGGATTCATGCAGAAGAAATATTAGTGGAGCTATTTTCTTTTTATTAAGTGCTTTTGATATCATCAATACCGTAGTGCATTAGATTTCTATTGGCTATTACCTGAGGAGAAATCTCCGTTTTGGTAGTTTTCTGATGTTATATTCTTTTGAGGGCGGGTTCTATAGTTTGCCCCGTTGGGAATAGTATATGTTACTATGTGCCATACTATACTATTTCTTTCCTTCTTTCTTTGTTACTGTTTTCGTAATGAAAATTGCACTCCATTCAATTAGTGCATCCTTTAAATCTTCATTTATTTTTCCCCTCAAAAGAATAGGTTAGTGCTGATGTTCACATCTTCGTCGAATGAAAAAGTTGCTAGAATTTGTTCACTTGCCATATCTTCATTCTTTACCCAATTTGCCTCTCGATCATGGATGTGCCTATATTGGGGCCTCTTGCCTTTGTCACATTAAAAGATATATTCTAAAAAAATGCATATAGCAGGCATTCCTAAAAGTTAAAAATGAAAATCCTTACATTGGAAAGAGTAGCCATTGTATTCCTAAAATATAAGACCCATTAAAAAATTTTAGAAGTTCCTCTATTTGATATTCTTGATCTGTGTTCTTAGAATACAGATTAGTAAAACTCTTACCAAAGAAATCAAGTGATGATGCCCTGAAGTGGATAAATGATCCCCAAACTAGATCGAATTTGACTTGTTTTGAAATTATTCAATCACATTGGTTGTCTTTACTAAATAATATTTGTCCAAAGTGGATAGATAAACTAACACTAGTCACTTCTGCTATTCACATCAGAAAGGGCTACAAATCAAAGTGCTGCAAGAATAACACAATACATACAAAAAAATAGCATACACATAAATTTAATTTACGCTTACATACAGAGAAGTTTTATAGTGAACTGCTGAAAGTTCACATGATTGAATTGATGATGATCACAACACACGGCTACGTTTTGCATCTGCTGAAGCAACTTCCAAATCCCCAAGGAAGAAAAGGATCTTGTCCAAAATTCCCCGGCACGATCTCTCTTGAGTCGCAGAACTTTCTCCATTCAAGTCCCTTTCTGAACCAACAATAGTATTATTGCAGCTGTCACCAGTTACCTTTTCCTGGTTTTTTCTAGAGCCGAGATGTCGCCGGATCTGACCTTGGTGAACGAGGTAGTAGTCGCTGCCTTCTCTAATAATCTTCAGACCCCTGTTTTGTAAACAATTCAGCAAAGTCATAGAAAAGATTATCAGTTCAGTGGTGTCTCTATGAATGTGCATTTGCTGATTGTGTTCTCTCTCTCACACACGATAAAATAAATTGAGACACTTACAATCCAACTCGATCGCAACGATCTTGCACCTCGTATACATCTTTCCATGATTTCGAACCAATAGGAGCATAGAAAGCAGCATGATCTCCTCCCCATCTCTCCTTGAAAAGGTTACACCATAGATCATTGTCTGATGACATGAGCTTCCACTTCCTGCATACTGCAGAACAAATTGCCAAATTCCTGGCTCATCAAAATAATGATAAAGAAACTTTTCAGAATACCCTATTTTCTTAGTTTCGATCTTCATTATTCAAGGTTATCTATCTCTGTTAATAACCAAAATCACCGAATCTATTATTCAATACCATGATGATTAATAACGTGGACACAGGAATAACCGCTGTATTTCATTGTTCCAAACAGAATTGATAATAAGAGAATAATGATTGTTAGAATCTGTTAATAAAATTTTCCATCATGTACAGAACAGAACCCATCAGGCATCAGCAAATGGATGATCCAATTCCAATACATAATAAACAGAAACAATAATTCAACCCCATACATATAATCGAATCGAATTGAAGAAACCCAATTCAGATCTGACATCACTATTTCAAACTAACACAACCACGCAGCCAAAATGCGAAATTCAGAAATGAATCACAATGCTTAATAGGATTAAGAAAAATAACATTTTTCAGACACAAAATGATCTCAAATCCGAGAGGGCATCGCATTCACTGACCTTGTTGAGCAGTTGCTAGATGCTGGTAGTCCAAGAAGCAGAATATCTTGAGACAGATTTCGATGGGCAAATTCTCCATTTTGATCTGAGGAATTGAGCAATTCATGCATTCATCAACATCAGAAACAGCCTTTGCTTTCCACTTTTCACCCTCACAAGATGAAAGGTAGATTTTGTTGGGGGGATTAAGTTAACTTGTTCTTATTACTGTAATCCACAGATTCTGTCCAAGGTTACTGTTTCTGATGATGTCTTTCGGTTGAAAGATTACTCCCAACAAGTATAGAACCTTCAACCGCTAAATAATAATGTCATAATCCGCGCGTGCTGGCTACTCGCTCTGCCAGCAGTTTATGTGGAATCCCCTGCCACGTGCTCTATCGCCAAGATTAAAGAAAAAATAATCTCATTTACTATGAACAAGTAGTATCTATTATTTTTATTTATACCAGCTACTCGATAGTGCCACGGTATGGTGTGTGAAGTCATTTTTCTATTACTTTAGCAATGGAATAATACTATACAGAAAGAGTGTTACGTGTATAAAAATTAATTATTTTTTTGTAATATTTCTTTTCGTAACACTCTTTTTCTTTTTGTAACATTTCTTTTCGTAACATTACTTTATTGTAAAGAAGTTAGAGAAGAGAAATTATAACTTTTTTATTTTATTTTTAAATATTTTTTTTAGAGACCACAAAGTAATTAACTTTTTAACAATTATCTTTATAAGTTGTAATAGATACAAAGTCTATAGATTTTAAATTATGAAATTACATGATTTTTTATATATAGTAGAAATTGAAGGTTATATACTTTAAAATGTGAGATTTCTCTATTTTTCTAGAAATACTATAAAACAAAGACTATAGACTTTAAATTATGAAATTACATGATTTTTTTTACATATACTGCAAATTGAAGGTTATAGACTTTAAACTATGAGATTTCTCTATTTTTCTAGAAACAATATAAAACAAAAACTATAGATTTTAAAATATGAAATTACATGATTATTTTACATATAGTAAAAATTGAAGGCTATTTACTTTAAAATGTGAGATCTGTCTATTTTATCTAGAAACACTATAAAACAAAAACTATAGATTTTAAATTATGAAAATACATGATTTTCTTAAATATAGTAGAAATTGAAGTCTATATACTTTAAAATGCCAGATTTCTATATTTTTCTAGAAACACTACAAAACAAAGAGTATAGACTTTAAATTATAAAATTACATGATTTTTTTACATATAGTAGACGTTGAAGGCTATTTAGTTCAAAATGTGAGATTTTTCTATTTTTCGAGACACAATATAAAACAAAGACTATAGCTTTAAATTATGAAATTACATGATTTTTATACATATTGTAGAAATTGAAGGCTATATACTTTAAAATGTAAGAATTTTCTATTTTTCTAGAAACACTATAAAACAAAGGCTGTGAACTTTAAACTAGGAAATTAAATGATTTTTTTACATTTACTATAAATTGAAGACTATAGACTTTAAAATATGAGATTTTCCTATTTTTTTATAGAAATACTATAAAACAAAAACTATAAATTTTAAAATATGAAATTACATGATATTTTTACATATAGTAAAAATTGAAGACTATAAATTTTAAAATATGAGATTTCTCTATTTTTCTAGAAACTCTATAAAACAAAGACTATAGACTTTAAATTCTGAAATTACATGATTTTTTAACAAATATTATAAATTGAAGGCTATAGAGTTTAAAAAGTGAGATTTCTCTATGTTTCTATAAACACTATAAAACAAAGACTATAAAGTTTAAAATATAAAATTACATTATTTTTTTTATAGAAATTGAAGACTATATACTTTAAAGTGTGAGATTTCTCTATTTTTCTAAAAACACTATAAAACAAATATTATAGATTTTAAATTATGAAATTACATCACTTTTTTTTATTACATGAAGGTTATATACTTTAAAATGTGAGATTTCTCTATTTTTCTAGAAACACTATAAAACAAATACTATAATTATTACCATCCTACGTATTTTTATGTTGATATAGAATCTTAAAATGATAAAAGTGAGACAAGTCTAACGTGTTAGTTGGTTATTACAATTGGTTTTTGCTCTCAGTAGATGACAATCACGATGAATGCAAAAAGAAATCCATTTTCCTTTCCAACCAAATAACATTATTTCTTACAAAAATGAGGTAGGTTTCATTTGCCGATTTCATGAAATCTTTAGCAAGTTTTTATAGCAATGTTTTGAAAAGATAGTAAAATAAATTCAATTGCTGTGAGTAGACGAGTACACAAGTAACCAAAGCAGCTAGGAGAGATTTTTAAGTTATTAAGCGGAGATATTGAAACGATTAACAAAAACGGTGCAACAACAGATGGAGATGGTCAAATGATTCTAGAACACATATACATGTATTTATTATGTATGAATGACAATATTTGGATCTCTTGTTATGACCAGGCAATCCCACCCCTCCAAAAGATAGTCTCTATATAAACAAACAGTAATCAATAAAATCTCTGCACCCTAATTTGGCTACTCTAAAACAAATGTGTTGGAACCGGGGGTGATAATTGAAACATTGATCATCTAACTCTAGTTGTAGAAAGCAATGGCAATGTGGATTGAATTAAACTGCTCACCTTGCCTCTCAAGCTGGTTACAGTATTCTTCAATGTTTTACATGTCCTCTCAACAGGGAACTCGTTGACCTGTTGTACCGAGTGCAGCTGCCTTTCCAGATACTTAACAAGACTCACCTCGGCGATGTTGATGAGACTGAGCGATTCATGAGTGTGCATTAATTTCGTGACAAGAAATCCGGCTAGAACATGCTGATCAGCCTTCACGAGCTCTGATATGAAGATAGGGAAAAGGGTCGTTCTGAAAAGAAGCAACTGGTTCTGACGATCTTCACTGCTGCTGATTCCTTTACCCGACACCAGAGCTTGTTGACATTGATTGGACAAGTTTCCGATCAAATAGCAGACGTAAGAGAAAGTATTGCCATAGGTGGAGTCAGTGATGATAGAAGTGAGAATCCCGGATGATAAAATGAGAATCAGTAACTCATAGTCCTTGCTCTTCGCTGCAGGGATGCCTTGTTTTAAGTTATCCTCAACTACACCCAAGCACTGCAACTGTAATGCTTTGTAAGGCAGCAATAGTAAAATCTTCAAAGCCAGGAAGCAATCCGCGCCAAGTGCTATCTGGCTTAAGCTCTTGGCGTCGTCTTCATCAAGCAACATACTACAATTTGGTTTTGATGATGATTGATCAATCAGTCTCAGGACATCACTAAATCTTGACAGGCTTATGAGTTTTCTGAAAATCTCGGCCCAACACACATGTAAGGGGTGAACAGAAGCAGGGTCCCCTTTCTTTTCTTTCTCAGGTTTTTCTACTTCCTCAAGACTTTCCCATCCCTCGTCCCAATCATCATTGTTCCAGTCATTCCCTCCTCCAGATATTTCATCTGCAGTGGTTTCTGCTTCTTTTCCTGTCGTGAAAAGTCCGTCCCACTCTTCTAAAATGGCCAGAAGAGCATCAAAGTGGAAATTCGTACTAGCTTCTCCACACAACCTCAAAAAGCAAGAAACAGCAGTGTCTGCATTCAAAAGATCATCTGGGGTAATTTCTATGCCAGGAGAGATTGATGCCACAAGCTGAGATGATTTGAGTGCAACCAAAGTATTTGTAAACCTACTGGAAGAATCTTTCGGATCCGGCAACTGCTTGTCAACATCAGTCTCACTCTTTCTACTAGCATAAAGTATCTCATTCCATTCTTCCCATGGTTGGACATTGGCTTGAATTTCTGCCAAGGAACCCTTGATACTTTTACCGGAGATGAATTGCATAAGCTCCAACACATAAACTCTGACAGAACTTGGCAGCTGTAAATTGTCAGAGAACTGCACCATTCTCTCCCAAACTACACGCCTGACACATTGCAAAACTTTTAAATCACCTTCAAGCTTGCTCAAAGAAGACAATATATGAAACAGGTTCCCATTCTCATGGGATCCATTCACCAATTCCTGCAGAACGGCTTCCAGAATATGTAAATAAAAATGAGGAAGATCCTGGGAACCTATGCCACACTCAGAAGCTAAACCAGATTCTGATGATGCCACAGAAAAAATCTCCGCAACAGCACCAAATCCGCAGCCAGAAAAAATCATAGCTTTGCAGAAATTATGAATTTCTACAGCAGAATCACCACTCAAGCCACACTTGACATAGCCATATATGCTGCCCCATCCCTGACTTGGGGAGATGATATCCTCCATCACCAATTTCATAAAAATTTTCAGACAACTCATTAAACACTCTGGATTGAAGCTAATAGTTTCTCCTGAGTTTTCCTCCAATGTAATTTCTCTAATATCATCTGTCAATCTCATCCAAAAGTCTAGAAGAACAATAAGACAGTCTTGCCATGTTGAATTGTCAGGTAGGGATCCATAGGAACTGTACAGAGGCATGATTACAGTGAAGTACCGCTTCATGATCCCCAAAGCATCTGACTGGCTCAAAAGTCTAATATATGTTCGACTTGAACCATAGCTGCGCTCAAGCTTGCTTATAAAGCTTTGAAGGTATTCAGGAGTTCTATTACTAGAATCAGTTGTAACTCTGGTCTCCAAAGAATTAAGCAAACTCAAGATGTAATACTTGTAGACATCCTGCCATGACATGAAACCCTCTGGCAACGAATCACCGTAAATATTCAAAAAAGCCTGTACCATTTTTGACAAGGCTGACAAGCTGCTTTCCTCAATACATGTATAAACTTCATCACTAAAACACTCAAAATTCAGACCATGTAATCCAGCTATATTTTTGAAGTTCAGTTTAGTAATAAATGATACATTTCTGCACTCTTGTTCAATGACTTTATAATAATGAGCAAACCTTAAATTGGCATTTTCATGATCACGCTGTACCATTGGTGACAAATCTTTGGTACTTTCCAGCTGCAAGTAGCACTCTGACAGCAAGCCATACACATAAGCAAGGCGAAGTTTGTTGCAGCCATCAATTGCCGGGTATACAATTGTTGAAATGGTTTCAACAGTTTTGGCCCCATTGCCAATTATCTGTCTTTTATAATCAGCAATTTCGGCTGTAATATCATCATTTGTCCAAACATCAGAAACAAGGACAGCACTTAGGTACTGCAATAGCACCTGCAAAGAACAAAGAAATAATGAGATCTCATCAAGCAATATGCAAACATTTTTTTCTCCCAACAAACTAGTTGATCTAAAGACCCAAACAGCTAATCATGGGCGGAAACAATGTTCAAAACTTGGCACCCCTCTGTTGAGAATGAAAGATAGATTCAAAGAACATGTTTATAACCACATCCTATGAAAAAGTAATGTCGAATTACACTGAAATTCTAACTAAGAAACTAGGGTGGCCAAAAAAAGAATTACTGACAAAATGACTCTTAAAGAACTACATGAATGGGTCCAACGTAACAAATACATATTTCTTCATGACATATATTTAAAAACATTCTAGCAAATCCTCATACCTCAGTACTGTTCAAATCATAAGTATCAGCCAATTTTAAAACATCCTTCAGAATGTGTTTTTTCTCGGTCTTTACTGACTCAATGAGAGAGAGAACAACATTTTCAATATAGATGGAATCCCCAGATAAAAAGCGCTCTGTTTCCACCCCAGGGATTATTTTTTCTAGTGCTCTGGAATGATCAGTCAGACGCTTTTGCTCTTCTAACTTCATTTTCCACTCTCTCCAAAATGAGGACTGTACCTTGCCAAGTTTATCTATTTCATCTGAAAATAAAATAAATATGAAAGGTCTTAGTTATGGATGCCAAAAAGAAATGAAGACACAAGAAAGAAATCCACAACCAATACAAGCATGATAAACAAGCATCATTTTAAAAAGTAACAGCATTTGTGAAGTAAAAATATGCAATCTACAAATCCCCAACTAAATATCTATACAAGGAAAAGGAAATAACATAGATAAGTTACCAGAACTGGGTGAAGCATGTTTTTCCTTAAACCTTCTCTTCAATAGCTCCTTCCTCTGAATAGGGTTGGTACCTATTCCAGAGTTGTGTAGTAAGCTATATGCCATCCCAACATTCATGATGCTACCAATTTCCTGGTAGTCTTTTCTTAATTTGAGTTGTTCTTCTATAATTTCTACTCCACTAAAGGCATCAACAAGATTCAGAAGATAGGAGCACCCTATTATATCTTCTTCCTCAGTTACTGGATGTTCCATAACTAATTTTGCTAGAGAGGCAATTAGATCATCTCTAGGAGCAAATTCATTTCTAGCCAACCAACACAAGATGGTCAGCACAGCCTGTGTTCTGATGTTCAAATACTGCTTTCCAGTGCTAAATTTTTTATCATGTTCTCCTTTAGTACTCAATTCAAGCAGCCAAGGGAGTTGTAAAGCAGCAAAAGACAGAACTTTCCCATTTTCAGTCAAGCATGATGCCCAGTCTGCTTGATCCCCAACAGCTAAGGTTTTAGCAACAATGGAAAGTGTGTCTCTAACTTTCTCAACACGAATATCCAGATTGTTATTGCTAATACCATCAGAGACTTCAAAGCAAATATTTTGAACACTTTGTTCTGGAAGTGAGTTTATGGATGAACCTTGTACTGAAGATTTTGAAGTTGTACCTGCTGACATCATTAATGTTTCACACTGGCCTTGCATATCCAAGTCTTTCCATGCATGGAGAAGCTCACCAATGGATTCCTCATCACAGTGGCTCAAAGCAAATCCCAATAGCTGCTTTCGAGAGTCCACATCCATATTTTCAAGGGCAGGACCTCTTGCAATTGCAGAACATAAATCCCATATGTGACCATGTCCTTTTCGGGCCAAAACAACACAAAGATCAAATGCCAATTGTAAATCACCAGAAACTGCAGCCTCTCTAGCAATAGCTTCCTCAACAGCTGATATTTCATCTGATGACCTCAAGCCAAGAAGTCTAGCAACCTCAATAAGTTCATCAACATGAAAATATGCTCCAGTTTGATTTGTGATTGCCATTTTTACAATCTCCATAGGATCTTTTATCTGTCTAAACTGCATGGGCAGAATATTCACCCCAAGGTTTGGAAGCTTAACTATAAGTGCATCAATAAAATCTGCCTCTGCCTTGACATTTCCACTACTTGGATATAGATTAAGACACTCTTTAGCCTTCCAGATCTGAAGCAAATAGTAGAAATGTAATAAATCAATTCATGTAGTTGAGATTAGGTTAGAATAAAATACCATAGGTCCATATGGTATTGCAGGGTGATTTAGAAGGCAATTGACAATAAAGATATATATTACCCTCTTTACAGTTCCAGTTACAACTTACAAGCTTTAACTTGAGAAAAAGTCTCAACCAAAAATAGAGTATTAAGGGAAGATGTTTAACAATAGATATAACAGCTGAATTCATGTATGTGTTAACATGATGAATGATGCATTTGTCAAAATAAAGGGTAATAAAGATTTCAGGTACTAGATTTTAGTTATTATGTTGTATCTTACTTCAGAACAAGAAAGACTTGAAGCTGAGAAAAAGTATTCCCTAGCTGCTTGAATGACAAGGTTTTCTGCCTTCTCTGATGCCAAAGCAACTGAACTTGTACCCTTCAAGTAATTTCTTGCAAGAGAAAACTTCCCAGCTTTAAGCAGCCCTCTGCAATATTCAACCAAAATATATTCCAGGTCCAGAAAAGGAAATGCCTTTTCCCTCAAGTGTTGCATATCACGCCACATAGTGGCCCATTCACTATCTGATCGACTAGCTTGACGGCGAATAAATTTAGAAAGAATAAGGCGGATGATCTGTTTTACCCCCTTCTCATCTGATTCAGCTCCAACAAAAAAGTTTAATGACTTTGGGACCTGCATTGATCCATAAGACAACACATTAAACATAACCTAGCTAAAAATTTGGAATCATATTGCCGAATAGTTTAAGCCGAGAAAACAATACTAAACAATAATTGTGTAATCCAAATGATGGCGACATACAAATACTCACGCTTCATCTGTAGCCAATCAAATTGGAGATTACCTTCATGAAATCTCAAGCTGTAACAGTTCCATTGCTAAAGAAAGGTGAAAGTACTAACCTGGTAAAATGCCAAAAGCCTCCCAGCTTCAATATGACCTTCAGCAACTCTAAGTCTTCTCTTAAGGTTTTCAACTTGAATTGCACCATCTGTAAAATAATACATGTTTAACGTACTCATAATAATTAATACTAAATACCACTGAACGAATCCTATCTGCAAGAATTCACTGAACACATGCAAGCACACAGAGATATGCATAGCAATGTGTTGACAAGTTCTGGATCCAAACAATATATACTAACAAATTCAACAATACAGCTCATTGACATTATGATATTAAAACCCGCATGAAGTTGGACTCACCATGTAGTTGAGGAAGTTTAGATAGAATGGATGCCATGATACTCCACCTATCTGTAGCTGAGGACAAATATATACATTGCAAAGCACAATCAACAGCTTCAACCTCAGTTTTGAAATAGGCATTACTTTGGAGGTTTCTGCACCCTTCCTCAATTACCACCAAGCATATGTCCAATTTATTCTCCAAAGCAGTTTCCTTCAACCATCTGACTAGAAATGATTCCTCTCTATTTTGATTCGTAGAATCAGAAAGAATGACACCTTCACTTAAGGACACCTTCTGAAACTTCTCATGCATAAATGGAATGGCTCTATTGCGTAATCTTTCAGTTACATTCTCCTCTTTGACTTCCTTAAGCATAAATTTAAACTTATCATAGTCTGACAGTTCTCCCCACGTGGCAACACTCATATAAAAGCTTGTTTCACCATCATTGTAATCTGAATAAATAATTTGATATAAGTATAAGACGTCCTGATGGAACTGTTGCAACTCAGATATACCTTTACGAAGAGCAAACTCAAGAAAGCTGAGGCAATTATCCAGCTGCCCACTGAAGTCATCCATAACTTTGGTTCTAAGTTTATACCAATTTGTGAGCTCATCGATTGATGGCCAAAAAAATCCAGTGAAATGTTTAACAAGAGGTTCCGTTTTGACTTGGATTTGAATGTCATGGTTATTAACTGACGCATTAATGAAGTGAACCATCTTCTCACATTCAACCCAGTCATCTTGCCTCACTGCAACACCAGAAGGAGGAGATCTTCCAGGAAGAAGCTGCACATACGTTTGGACAGGAACTGTTTCTGGGATGGCAGCCAAAATTTCCAACATAAAGGGAGACAATGAATATGGGTGACGCTTAAAGAGCAAGTTTAAGGCACCAATTTTTCCACTTTCAGCAAGTGCTACAGCAGCATCGTTAACAGCCATAACACGGAATTTGCTGTAATCCTGCACAGAAAACCTGCAGAAAACTGTGTCAATGAACTTCGAGTCAGTGGAAACCATCAGAACTATACAAAATTCACAAAATTTGGATCCTAACATTTGTGGCCATTAGATAGTGAAATACTGTCATGTGTTGATATATATATGTGTGTGTGTGTGTGAGTGTGTGGGTGTGTGTGTGTGTGTGTGTGTGTGTGTGGGTGCATATAGGTTTTGTACTTTTATTAATGGTTATGATTGATCATAATCAGCAAAAAAATAAATAGGCAAAGACAACTTAATGATTCAGTTGTTACAGCCACAACACTTGAAATGTAGGGATATACCAATATTTCTTGGAGTTTTATTGGTTAGTTTTTTCCCTCTTATTTATTTTGGTTTTTTTCTTTTTGGTGTGGGTAGATGGGGAGATATAGTCTATTTTTATCAAAATTGATCTCTACGACTCAGGATACCTGCCCATGTTTATTCCGAGATATGTTTCCAGCCTGTCTATAAATTGCAAAATTTGAAGTCTGGCTAAACGAGCATTCCATACTTGGCTGGAATTTTGATCATCCACTTCTGAGAATCTATAATGGTCAGTGATTTTGAGACCATAATCAAGCAAAGCCTTCACACTATCTTCGGTAGGTCCGACTCTATCAACACATTCAGAAAGTACAAAATCTCTATCCTTAATATTTGACAAAAATATCTTTATTTCATTTAATCCTTGGCAAGAATTCAACCACTGTGACTTCAGAACTTCATCTTTATCCAGTCCATGACTAGCAGCAAAATCCAGAGCAGCCTGATATATTTTCTTGCTAATTAATATACCATACATTTCATGGACAGATTTCTCAGCAAAAGAAACAAGACACCAGAGCAGCCTAGAAAAATGAAATTGATCAAGCCTATCTTCAGTGATCCACTCTATCTGATCAGTTGATCCAAAATCAGAAGGATTATATCTTTCTTGAGACGATGGAGTCGCTAAAAGAAAAAGATAATAGCCCTTATATTTTTGTGCTCTTTCCAGAACAGGCAGAAAATATGCAGGATCCTCTTCCTGAACTGCTGAACCCTTTAGGATGTCAATCATTGTAACAACACCATTCCTTTCTACAACAGCAAGGATATGGTCACTCCACCATGTAAAATCCATAAATCCCTTGGAAGATTTACCGCCTCCATTCAATAAATTGTTAGACATTGAGGAAACATCTCCCTCCCCAAAGAAAAACCTAGACAGTGTGAATCCTTCTTTGTCCAACTTAAAACTATGCAAGCAACCTGTCAAATCCAGTGTAGCAACATGTGTACCTTTTGGTGAGATTAGCACCTTTGGATATGTTAGATGACCTTTGTAACCTTTTGGTTTTAAATATAATCCTTCAAATGGTAAAGAAGATAACTGCTCCAGCTCTGCACTTGAATTTTTATGCCAAAGAGAAAGATGGCAAGACCCTAAAGATATATTCATAACTAGTTAGTGAAGAACTTGTATAGACAATGTTTAATAGATAAAAGACTTGTAAAGACTCAATAGCCTGTTTCTGAATTCTGAAAGAACTTAAGTCATTAAAGAAGTAGTATTAGGGAAAACAATGTAAGAAATTATAGAGCAGATGATAAGATATATGATTTGGAAAGAAAGTAAAGATCAAGCAATGCAAATCAGTAATGAACAATTATATATATTATATCACTGAAACAAGACTCACGTGGCCAAGTCACTTATCAAATAAAACAAAATAAAGAAATACATTTAGTCAAAACTTGAAAGATCAAAATAAGAACAAATATCTTTCTCAGAAAATAAAACAAAGGATACCATATATCATGCATACAAAGAGAAGACAAACACAATAGATAGTTTAATCATAAAAAAAGTTCTTGAAACAATAAGCAGAGCTTGGAGGTCAGTTTAATGCACCCTATAAACAATTCAGCCTAATTTTTACCACCTTCAATGGCAGAAGAACTTTAGTCTGGTTTAAAAAAAAAAGTCATTACAATGTCCTGTTTTTAGCTTTGTTTGCCTTGTTAAAATTGATAGACTGAAACTGATCAAATGAGAAGCTAGCTTGTGGCATCAAAAGAAGCAAATTTTTCTACACAAATTTAATCTCTTGCCAAGTAAAAGGGGAAGTTTCTTTCATTGCAAGCCTAGTAGTCGGAAGTACAAGAGAGCGTAAATTTATTAGTCTATCAAATAACGTGCTGCATAAAATAAGAACCGATAGAATATAACAGAAAATCATTGCAACAAATAACCAAAATCATACCCGAGTTCTTGTGAACAGCCGCAAAAAGGTTAAGTTCGTGATGGCGGTCAAAGCAGAAAATATCGTTGCATAGATGACCCTTGTGATTAGAAATGTACTTGGGAAAAGTAGAGCCACTTTGTCCATAGCTGATCTCAATTTGTTGAAGTGAACCATCTAATGTAACAACAGTGAATCTACATCTAAAAGAATACCAACTTTTAAAATTGACATTTCTTCTGCCTTTAACAGGTAGTTTTGGACATTGTATTGACGTTTGAAAGTTGTCCAAAACAGTGATAGCATGACCAAATTTACAAGATCAGTGACAAAGTAATCATGTTTCAATTTTTGTAATGCATATTAAAAGCAAGGAACACATGAAGGTAAGAACTTACAAGTAAGACTTCTGCATGTCTAAATCATTCTCAGAAAGTAGGCCAACAATTGGTGAAGAGACTTTCAAATGCTTCTTCATAATTTCTTCTATAACTTCACCATTGAATTTGATGAAATACAGTGTATCAGTGTCATCAGCAACTCCAAGAATGTCATCATCTTCAGACCAAGCTCCTACACTAAATGTACTGAGGCTGCGACCTAATAAACAAATTTTACATCAGAAATAAATTGAACGAGAACCTTTTTTTTCAGATGAAAGGAATTCATACACTATCCACCAATTTCTACGTAGATTTCATATACATGCTGGAAAATTACACAAGGATCCAAATAACACCATATTTCAGAGAAAGCAAATCATTACTGGTGAAAACGCCGCAAGGCACTTGATAATCATCTTCTTTACTGAGAATCGTTATCCGGTTCCCGGCGGCAATGGCGACGTGTTTGGCCGTAGGGGAAACAAAGAGCGACACCAATCTCCTGAGCCTCTTCGGCTGATTATACCCCGTCCATTTCTCCTTCAGCTGACTCACACCTTCACAAACACCACATAACATAAACCGTTGATTAGCATCAATCAAGATTCAACAATACCGAGCTAACGAGAAACTGAACTCGTTTAGCAATTCGAACAAAAGAAAAATCGAGATGCAGGAAAGTACCTCGTGCTGAAAACCGAGAAAGGAAGCTCCCTGAAGCGCCGTCATTTGTCTGAAAGAAAGAACATGGAGAGAGAAATCGAGTGAATTGTGAGGATCAAAAAGCGGAATCAGAAGAAAAGAAAAGAGATCTCGGTGGAACCTGGTTTTGTGGAGGGTAATTAGGAATGTTCAATGTAGAAGAAGAAGAAGACGAAGAAGAAGAAGAAGAAGAAGCGTGACGTCGAGTCTCGTAGAGCGGAACCTCCATGTGGAAGCGTTGATGCAGTCACTGTGGCTTTCTCAAAACCCCACGCCTCAGAAACTGCACCGCATTCTTGTAGATTGTATAGATGCGTGTGATATGTGAGTGAGAGACAGAGAGATCGCTTCGTCTTCTGTTCTTTCTCGTTTCTCGGCGATGCTTTTTCTTTTCTTTTCTTTTCTGTTCTGTTTCTATTTTCTTGATTTCTTTTTTGTGTTTCTCGGTGGCCCATTTAGTTTTTCTTTTATATTGGGCCTTTATCTAACTGCTTCAAAAATATTTGTGATTGGTATTATTCGAGACTTGGGCCCATTACTGACAATAAATTTCACATTTTTTTAGTGTTAAAAGACTAATACCTTTGACCAACAAGAATTGACACAAGTGGTAAGCGGTTTGTTGTCCCTTAAGCAAGGTCTCGGGTTCGAGCCTTGTGGATGGAAAAAATCCTTGCTGGGAGTCTCACCTGCCATTCCCAGGTACGCAACCCGGGACGACGGATTAGTCGGTCCGAAGCTCCGGACACCGTGGGCAACAAAAAAAAAAAAAAAAAGACTAATACCTTTGTACCCAAAAAAAAAGACTAATGCCTTTGTACCAAAAAAGAAAGACTAATGCCTTTGACCCAAAAAAAGGGGCTAACTCCGTTGACAAAATAAGGAGGGTAATTATTAATTTTAAGGATTTTATTAATCCGTGTACACTTGTAATGATACTTTAAGGAAATATTCATTTTAAAAATACATATTTTTATCAATAATGCTAGGTGGACCATGAAAAACTAGCTCATACAGTTAATGAGCCTATTTTGGCTTTAGTTTTGGCCCAAATAATTATTGAGATTGTAATAAATTGAGTAATTATGGTCCAAAATCTCATTTATTGGCTGGTTGGGCTGGTTTTGTATTGTTCATTTAGCACCACTCATTATATTTTATATAAGGGATTCATCATATTATTTTAAATTTCTTCTAAATTTGTCATTTTAAGTATTTTTAACAAATATCCTAAAAATAGTTATTAGCAAAATCCTAATTTTAAAATGAATGGAGTAATTAATTAGGGATACACGTACAAAGATGTTTGTTGCACTCCCTAACATAGCTCATAAGAATCTATTATAAATCGCGCTGCTGAGCTAACTACTGTTACAGAAAATTGATAGAGTGTTTAGTTTAATTAATTTGAAAAAAAAAATATAAATGAACAAATGAAATTTTAGTTTTTATGGTCTTTTCAGGATATTTAATGATTAATCTCTTTGCATTCTGTGTGCGCACGAATTGAGCAATTCAATTCTAGTTTCAACAACGCTTTGCTTTTTGAAATACAGCTTAATTGAAAAGATAGGGTGGCATAGGAAGGAGTATCTCTAAACAAATTGCTAAATTATTAGCTGAGAATATTATTATTACCATATAAGGAATTTTCACATGATTAATAACTTAATTATACATATTTATATTGCGAGAACCTATCTAGAGCCCTTTTAATCTTTGATTTAAGAAATAGGAGTAGTCATTATGATTTGCTGCATCTTTTCATAATGTTCAAGGGGCTATGAATCCCCTTTCTGCTCGAGGAAAAGAGATTCTATTGTATTTTATATGTTGTGGCTTATATTCTCCGCTTCTTTTTATTTGTTTTCTTACTATGCACCAACAAAAAGAAAACATCTCATCTAGATTTTACATATAATATTTAATTTAATTAATTTATTTTTCTATTTTATTCACAATCAATAACTACAATTATCTAAACCAACAAAAATTATTTAATCAAAGATCACTCAAAAATCTTTGTTTATTCAATGATTACTCAAACATGCTCCGAAAGCAAAAAAAAAAAATATTTTTAAACATTTTTAAATTTTAATATGACTTCTATTTCAACATCTGAATTTCTTGTCTCTATCATTAATCAATGATTGATATTTAATATACATTTAATTTTAAATATTTATATAACAATACTCTAAAAGTAACCTAAGTCATATCATAAATAATGATACTGTGTCAAACTAAGAATTCCTTCTGTTTTATCGAACAATAATGCTTCTTGTACACTAAAATGCTGCTACCATCGGTCACCATAATAAATGCATATGGTTTATCACTAATATTTTTGTGGGTCCCACCTTAAAAAATTGTTGGTGGCTGAAAGTGGCTGAAAAATTGTGTACATATAGCATTATTATTTATCAAAAGGACAGGGGAAAAATAAAATCACTATCAATAAATAGGTTGAAAAGAAGACACATAATCTACCTACTATACTTGCTTAAAAAGAGTATAATGGAATAAAAGAATAGCTATAATTTTTTCAATTTCATCTTTTAACCGTAAGAGTAAATAATATGGTTTGATATACAACATAAATCAATCTAATTAATATGAGTATGGTTAAAGACACAACAAAAAACCAGTTAAAATAGCCAATAAATAGGAATTTGGGTTACAATCACTCAGCCCATTAAAAATATACTCATGATTGAAATGCTATTTGGGTCATAAAATATTAAATGGGTTTTGTTGGCTGTTTTGGCTAAAATATATTCCCCAAACATTTGTGAATTAATATTTAACGTGTAATATATATCATATATAAGGTGTGTTATACATAACATATTATATATATAGTACATATTACATATAATATATAACACATATTAGATATTAGTTAGATGTAGCTGTTAGGAAGAGGGAATGGCCAAGACGACATTTGCCCATTGGTGACATGACCTTCCTAGTAGTTTCACGTGTCATGACATTAAAAGAATATTAATTAATTAATTATTATTAGTCCTTCATTATATTATAAACAGTATAGTGAGATGAATTTGATTAACAATTATATATGAGGGGATTGATACTGAAATTTAGTGAATCTTCATCATGATAAAAGTTCTAGATGCTTAAGCACTACTAGCATATTTTTTATTTTCTCTTATCCAAGAAATCCGATCCATCCTATGGCAAATCATATATACGGAATTGATTATGCATTATCGTATCACAGTGCATTGGTTATTAGTCCTATTTATAGGGATGAGAGGTTCCCATTTTTTCCTCATCTTAGCTTAGCCTCTCATCAGCTAAACTACATGCATTTTCTTTCATTCTGCAAGAGTAGACAAGGGGTGGTATTGGTCCGGCTCATCTTCAAATATACATCTATACATCTAAGATGAGCCGAATCAATATCACTCTTGTTTGCTTCATTGCATATATATTTTATCGTATACCTTTGATTTTTCTCTTATTCAAACCAGACCACCTCTTGTTTGTACCCTTTTTTTCTATCAATTGTGAATAAAATAAAAGAAAAGGTTTAGCTTATATGACATTTGGTAGAAAGTACGTGGATGATGATTTGCAGGAGTAAACTAGGGTGATATTGCTTTTGTTCGTCTTTGTTAATCCAAGAATAGTTACTCTTACAACGAGCCAAATCAATATCACTCTTGTATACTTCACTGCATTAGTGCGGCGTGTTATGTAGTTGTTCTTATAAGTATTGAAACTTCTTAATACACATATCTTTCATTAGTGGCATACATTGCTTATTTTGATAAGTTGTTGTATAATTACTGCATACATCTCTTTACATGTATGTGTGTCTGGCCAAGATAAAGATTTCAAGAGAAAATTTGTTTAATTAATTACCAGATTAATTGCAGTCTAATATCTATATTTATCTGGACATAAATTAGTTGTTTGATCTTTGATTCGTTTTGAATAGCTACTAATGTATGTTTTCATTTGTCATTCTATATAGCACATGTTTATGATCATTAGATTGGATGGCAATATATAAATATCAGCTCTTAGATGTTCAAATATAATTACTTTTAAAATTGTCAATAAGGGAAGGAGACCACCTCAATATCAATGATAAGGATCCACTACTCCAGATCGGAGATCCAACCGGTTATAGGAACTATAGGGAGTAGGGATGATAATGAGGATGGAGAGACCAAGATTCTTGAGGAGTCCTCAATTTGAGGATTTTTTTCGCGCGAGGATGGGGTGGGGAGGAAAATCTCCCTGAGGGGTAGATCGGGGACGGGGACTATGCTCACCTTTCCGAGGGTAAATTTATAATTTTAGCATATAATTTTATTTTTGGAGAATTGAGAAATCCTAAAATAACTTAATGTCTTAAACAATTTTTTTTCCCAGCGCCCCTTCCTCATTCACTGTCAAAGACATATTTTACTATTTTTGTGACTTATATTTTGTTGTCTAAGACTTATTTTACTTGACCTTTAGAACTTATTTATTAACAATGTATTTAGGATTGATGATTATTGTATTAGTTTTCCGAAAATTAGATATTTTTAATTTTATGTAAAAACAAGTTTTTTCTTTTTTAATTTTTTTCATTCCTCATTTGGGACTCCGTGAGGAGCGAGATGAGGAGAAATTTCCCCTAAGACAAAGAAGGTGATCACAAGAATTTTTCATAGAGCAGAGATGGGGACAAAGATTATAATCCTCGTCCCTACCTTGTCCTGTTGCTATTCCTAGTAACAACACATGATTAAATGATTGTCTATTTATATATATTAAAAATTAAATAATAACTTTAATTAGTACTTTTAGTAGCTAGTGCAACTCAAATTTACTCTTTTTGTGGATTTTCCCTCATTTTAGAAGTTAAATGCACCTTCAGAATCTAATTCTACTAACGAAAATAAAGATTAAGATGTTGGAAGTACCACAATCCTAAGATAATATATGGAGTATCATTATTATATGGGGATTTCTCATATGAAGACATCATTCATGTGTTTATCTAGGGCAAGCCAATTAGAAATAAACATGTGTCCAAGTATAAACTTGATTTTGATTAAAAGTGAGTTGATATGAACGTGATTTATGTTTGGAAACTTTTATATTAAAAGTGAGTTTGATCAAATGAACGTTGTTTGGATAACATGAATTAAAACCACTTGACTTTAAAATTACTAAAAAGGGTACATATTAAAATATTAGTATTACCAGTATAAATTCTTTTTATTTCATTTGACTATTATTATTTTAATACTTTAATAATTTATGTTATTATACTTTTAAATTAATCTTAAAAATAAAAAATATTTTGAAAGTGTTATTTAAATTGATTTAATTTTTATCCACTGATTTTGTATAATTTTTTACACAATCATCCAATCATGTATGTATTGTCACATCATCTATAATTATGGTTTCTCTCTCTCATTACCTGAAAAGTCATACAAACATAATGTTTTGATTGGATCATAATGTAAAATATTTTTATATTGTCAGTGTATCAAAATTAAACTCTATTTAAATATTTTTTTAAATAAGTTAAATTTATTTTTATATCATATTTTAATAATTAAATAAATATACAAAGTATAAAAAAAATAACGTGATAAAAAATAAACACCTTAAATCACTATAATACAATCTTATATAGCACAATGGTACAAGAATAATAAAGTTTTTTCAGTGATAAAATTTATCATAAAATTCAAAGCAACCTAAACGCAATGGAAAAGCAATAAAAAACTGCTTCTAAGCAAACCTCAGTTAGAGAGTAAACACCCGTTTGTGAACATGAAAATAAAAGTTGCCCAAACAATTTTTTACGCCGTTCAATGCTTGTTAACTTGCGTTTCAAAGTTGAAACGTGGAAACAAACATGCACTCAAAATGTGGCTAAATTTGTCTTTACCTACATACAAGATAGCTTGTATGCATGTGAGCAAGCACCTTATTATATATAGCTAGGGTATCAATGGCGGCCTACTAAATACACAGTTATACCTAAGACACATAAAGCAATTAGCTCCGGTAGCGAGGGAGATGCTTCATAAATGAGAAATGTTGTTTGAAGTAAGACATTTTTTCTTCTTTTTTGAATATTTAATTTGTTATTAAATGAAGTGTGAGGTTAGAATAAGATTTATTCTTCATATAGATAAAGTGTTCATCAACATCAACAAATAAGAAAAGATAATATCTATAAATGGCGTAATTCTTTAGCAATTTTGTTGATACTTAGAAGAAAATTTTCAAACAGGAATCTTATTCGAGTTTAAATAAGATATTTCACTAGCTAGCCATCTTATTCAAATAATTGAATTGATGTGCATGGAATTTCTTACTTGAAAGGGATCCAAAGGCATCCTTAAATTTCTTAATTTGTTCTACTCGCTCCATTATATCCGTTGGTTTTAAAAGTAAATTGTTCTTATGTTTTTTACGACAAATGACGTGCCACTACTCTCAACCATTAAATGGTTGATTGCTACTTTGTTAATTATATCACAAATGCTTAGGGAACAACAAAAAACCAGTCAAAATAGCCAATAAAGTCCATTTAGCATTTTATGACCCAAATAGCATTTTAATCATGAGTATATTTTTAATGGGCTGGGTGATTGTGGCCTAAATTCTTATTTGTTGGCTGTTTTGACTGGTTTTTTGTTGTACCCCTAGTCATGCTTATTTATATTTGATTTATCCAACTGGCTAATTAATTATTAAATTTTGACGAATCCAATTTATTACTCTCCAATGTTAACATACTACTAACATGTTTAATAATGAAAAACAACTAAGTTAGTTAATGAATTTGTTTGATATTCTTTTAACTTAGTCTTTTTAATAAGTTTTTTTTAGTAAGCTGAATAATTGTAGTTTTAAATTTTTTTATTAACTAATTTTTTCTTATTTTTTATTATACAAATAATAGCATTCATTTAATTTATCGTTTGACAACTTTAATTTATGATCATTAACACCACATTCATTCTATAGTACCACAATAATTTAAATATTTAGTCATGATTTGACTCTAAATGGTATGGCGATATTATTGTTACTACTCTTTTGTAATTATATGGATTAATGTCTTGAAAATATTAATATATATTTTTGACGGAAATATCCTGATTTAGAAAAAAAAAATATAATTTAGACCAGCTAATGAAATTTTCATTTAGAAACTCCAAAAACAATATTTGAGATCGATTTATATGTTTTAAGTGTAGTAAAACCTTTATATAATAAATTAATAATCTAATAATATATTGTGACATCAGTAATATTATTAAATTTTTCTTCTACCACTTAATAAGTCACACAAAAATAAAATGTTTTAATTGAACAATTTTATAAAATAATACTGTTATATTACCACCTTCTCAAAATTAAACTCAAACTAGATTCTGTCTTAAAAAAACACTATTGGGCATATATCTCATGAATTGTGATTCGGAGAGTCCTGGTCAACCGAATGAGAATCCAAGGCAGGCACCACTTTATATATTGTCTCAAGTCCTAACTAACCATCCATATAATAATAAAAACATAACAACATATTTTTTAGTTTAATTTAAATTTATTTTCAGTGTAAAATAATTTTAAACAGACACTTAATCATAAATTGACACATCAATAAAATTTTTTAATTCAATCACCCACTCATTAAAATGTCACAAAATCAATGAATATGATTAATTGGCAGTGTAAAATTTTTATACTGTCAGTGTATCATAATTAAACTCATATTCTTTCATTTTAAAATAATTTTTTTAATATATTAAAAATAAATGTATTTAAACATAAGATACATCTAGATATATTAAATTTTTAATATACTGAAAAAAATAAAGTAATTATTATTTTAAAAGGGAAGAAGGAATGTATTTAAACATAAATGTATTTTTAATATATTAAAAAAAATTGTATTTAAACATAAGATACATCTAGATATATATCTAACAGATTGCTCAGGATTCAGGAATTTCTACATGATCATTTTCATGAAAAGGAAGGCTAATAATAACACAGGACAGAGCTACTAGTATATGACCGGTGGAAATGGGTTTCACTGAATGTCTCTGTCGGTCAAACTGGCTAGTTACGAATCATATATGGAGTTTGATTAATTTTAGATTATGATCAGATTATATATAATAATATATGTTTGTGGATGATGATCTCGTCATCAATTGTTTATATAAAACTATTACTAATATTACCAAGTGATTCATGGACCTGATTTTACACGCTAGATGCCTCTCTATATTTTTTTCCCTTACTCGATCATTGTGCTAGTTTCACAGTTTTTCTTCTTTTATTATCATATGATATATATCAATATCAATGAGTTGTTACTCAACCACTTTAACCATCACCAATTAACACCTCACGTTTATTATCTCTATTATCTTATTATTTTCTTTCAGAAAAATTAGCGACTTGATCTAATTCACATTTTCTTAATTTTTTTAAGTAATTAATATAATTAGTAATATTATTTGTTTAAATTATATTGGTAAAATTAATAATATTTTATAATTAAATTAAATGTATTTAGATAGATGGAGTAATTAATTATAATGAAGAATTTCCTTCATGCACAGTTAAAAGGTAGTCGGATGATGGTTGGTGATTCCAATAGAAATAATTTTAAATTTTGGCCTAACCCACTATAGTAGTAACAAAGAAGCTAGCTAGGTAGTATTCCTTTTTCTTGATATAGAATTATAGATTAATCATAGCCGCGTATCTTTCCGTAAATCGGCTTCAACTGTTGTTGAACATGCATCCCTCATGCCTCTTCTGTTTAACCTTGAGATTCAATTTAAACCCGTTAAAGTATTTAGAGCACAAATTAAAGTTTCTAAAATATTATACAAAATTTTCCTATCATAAAGTGGCATTTCTTTTCGACCCACTTTAGTTTATACAATTTTTTATTGCAAATTTAATATAAAATTAAATTTAATAAATATCAATATAAAAAAATTATCTTCATAAATTATATTTTATTGTAAATTTAATTTTAAAAAGTGTAAAAGATTTTCATCTAATCATTTTGGTCATAATTTGCAATCCAACAATATTAGGTGAGAAGAGGGGTAATGTGCTATTGATTCTTTTTTTTTTTTTTTAAACGATCGGGGTATTCACTGTCGACCACATTGACTAATCTCTCGTTGGCTTGTAGGCACCTCGAAGGGTGGGACAACTGGCCCGAAGTTTTAAAGTTTTTCCATACCCAAGACGAGGATCGAACCCTCGACACTTGGTTAAGGGAGGATGAACCCCTACCGCTCAACCACACTCCCCGGGTCTGTGCTATTGATTCTTTGAGTCTTGGCTGAGACCTTTCAATTATTGTTGGGCCTCATGCGTTAAAGTATATAGTTTGTTTTCTCTTACCTGGGCCGAAACATGTGCCCAAAGAAAAGGAAGTGAGTTTTCATGTAGGCCGCTCAACGGTAGATATGAATGGTCAAAATGAAATATTGGACTTTACCAAAAATAAATAAATAAATAAATAAAATATTGGACCAATGTTAAGCTGTGAAAGTACAAGTACTATATTAATCAAATCAATAATGCACAATGAAAAACTAGCTCATACAGTCAATGAGTCTATTTTAACTTTAGTTTTGACCCAAATAATTATTGAGATTGTAATGAGCTAAGTAATTATGGCCCAAAATCTTATTTATGGGCTAATTGGGCTGGTTTTATATCCCTAATCAAAATATCGAATAGTCTATGATAATGACGTGGCAGAATGTGATAGGTCTGTCGCATTCTTTCCTTCCTAAATATTGGACCCAATTGTGTTTGGTTGCTGACTTGCTGTTGTAACTTGTAACTCGTTACTGAGTCTCAGTCAACGAAACCGAGTGATGAACCAAAGTCAAGTCAAGGACCAAAAAGACAACGGCTTCAAGGCTTCTTCATAACCATAATCAGATTAATCTAATCATAAATAATAAACTCTATTTGCCTTTCCCATTTTAGCTTCTTCCTCTTCTGACAACAAGCTTTATCAGATGATTGATATATACATACATGATCACACCCTCACTATTGTTTAATTTTTCTTTTTACTAACTTTTTTCTCTTGTTTGTTTTCCCGGGAATTTGTTTTTCTCAGCGTGTTTTTGGGGTTATGCGTCCAAAACTGGAAGACTCAGGTTTGTTCTTCCTGCATCTCTCTTGGTTTTTGAAGCAATGCTTTGTAGTTTGTAGCATGTAGCTTGAAGATATAATAACATCGAGTAATTTTATTTTGTTAATGTTTCTTATTTTAGAATAGCGGAAGTTTTTGTTTGATCCAAAAAAGGGTCTTACAGGTAGTGGTGAACTTGAGCATTAGGTCTGAATCATTTGATCTGATGATACCTTTAGTTGTGTGTGATAGATACATAAGAAGGATTAATTTGATTTCACTACTGTTCTGGTCAGGCTTCTAATTCTTTGATTCTAGATTGGGAAAATGAGTTTTGAACAAAGCTGAAGTTCAATTTTAACTACATAATATTATCAGTAATGCAATGGCGAGTGAATTGTTGGTTCGCGCTTCACTCCTCCCTGCATCTGAGTTGCTCTCACGGACAGTGTACGATATATTTGATACTGTCAAAGCAGTGAATGAGGTTCTCATCCACAAGGATAATTTCAAGAAATTCTCAGTTCAATTGGAGAAGATCTCATCTATATTGAAGTCTTTATCAATTGAAGATATAAACAATAGTCCTGAGAGCTTGAAAAATGCTATGGATGTTCTCAACCAAGCTATTGCAGTTGCTAAGCACCTTGTTCTTGAGTGCATCAGTAGAAGTAAGGTTTATCTTCTAATCAATTCCAGAAGGATTTTGGCGCGCTTGAAGTGTTGTGCAGAAGATATTAGTCGAGCGCTGAATTTAATCCCTCTGGCCTCTCTGGACATTAACTCTGGTTTGAATAAAAAAATAAGTGAGTTATGTCAGAACATGTTGGATTGTGAGTATCAAGCAGATGAGGAAATCTTGGAGAAGATTGAGAAGGCAATACAAGATGGGAACGCTGATCGGTCGTATGCAAATCAGTTGCTATATTGTATTGCTGATGCTGTTGGGGTCTCCAATGAGCAAGATGCTTTGAAGAGAGAATTCCAAGAGCTGAAGCGTGAAATGGAAAGTGCCAAGTCAAGGAAAGATGTGGCTGAAGCTCTGCATATGGAGCAGCTTATTGCAGTACTTGAGAAGGCTGATTCCATAACTTCGGCGCAGGAGAAGGAAGTTAAGTATTTCCAGAAGAGAAACTCTCTGGGAAGGAGACCCTTGGATGCTCTACAATCATTTTACTGCTCAATCACTCATGATATTATGGTGGATCCTGTGGAGACTTCTTCTGGCAAGACGTTTGAGAGAAGTGCGATAGAGAGGTGGTTTGCTGAAGGGAAAACTCACTGTCCCTTGACCATGTTGCCTCTGGATACTTCAGTCTTAAGGCCGAATAAGACTCTCCGGCAGTCTATTCAGGAATGGAAAGACCGGAATACGATTATTACCATCTCTACTATCAAATCCCAGCTTCAAACAAATGAAGAGGAGGAAGTTCTTCAATCATTGGAAAAATTGCAGGACTTATGCTTGGAAAGAGAGATACATAGAGAATGGTTGAAGATGGAGAATTACATTGCTGTTCTTGTTGGACTCCTTGGTTCTAAAAATCGAGAAATAAGGAAGCGTGTTCTGCTCATCCTGTCTTTGCTTGCAAAGGATAATGCCGAGAACAAGGTGCCTAATATATCATATTTATGTTAACTCTAAACTTTTTCTGGATGGTTCAGAGTAAGACTGAAGAGAACAACATTGATTTTGTACAAAGAAGATACTAATGCTTCTTTCTGGCAGGAGGATATTGCTAAAGTGGATAGTGCACTTGAATCAATTGTTCACTCACTCGCGCGTCAAATTGAGGAAAGAAAGTTAGCACTGGAGTTGCTGTTGGAGTTATCCAGAAGTAACGAGGTGCGTGATCTCATAGGAAACATTCAAGGAAGCATACTTCTAATGGTGACAATGTTAAACTGTGATGATATTGAAGCGGCCAAAAATGCACATGAACTGCTGGAGAATCTCTCTTTCCTTGACCAGAATGTTGTAGAGATGGCAAAGGCAAATTATCTTAAACCTTTGCTGCTGAACCTTTCCACAGGTATTCCATGAATGAGATAGTATTTGAACTTCCGTTTTATAATTTGTACATAACTACAAATTATAAATACTGGTTTGTTTTAAGTTAAAACAAATTGTGTCTCTGATAGCAGACATTTGCATATATCTATGTTACACAGTGCACATATATGTAAAAAACAATGTAGAAATCGAATGAAATAGAGAAAATGAATGAAGCAAAAACCAAATTTGAGACATGAAGGTGGAAGAATATGGTGACTGTTTTTCTTATTTCTTTTGATAAAACTTAAAATAACTGGAAGATCGAACTATAAAACAAGGAAATCCTGCTATATGAATCTGACATGCAGCAATGTACTCACTGATTTCAATTCTTGCTTCCTTTGATGCAGGACCAGAAAATATGAAGATAGTCATGACAGAAACTTTGACCGAAATTGCAGTGACTGATCAGATTAAATTGTCATTAGTAAGAGATGGAGCATTGCCACCTCTTGTTCAGATGCTCTTAAAAAATGAAGTGGAAATCAAGAAAGTGGTCGTCGGAGCTTTACTACAGCTCTCAAGCGTGCCAGAGAATGGCCTGCAGATGATTAGGGAAGGTATTGCTCAACCGCTATTAGAACTGCTGTACCATCACAGTTTGCCGTCGCCTACTCTATGTGAACAAGTTGTTGCCACAATAATGCATCTTGCCATTTCAACTACTCACCAACAAACCGAAGCAGAACAGGTTTCATTGTTAGATCCTGAGGATGATGTTTTGAAATTCTTCTCTTTAATTTCGTTAACGGAGCCTGATGTACAAAACAAGATTCTTAAAGCTTTCCAAGCACTGTGCCAATCTTTCTCTGGCTTAACCATCAGAACGAGGTTGAGACAGGTCTGCATTACTTTCATTCAAGTTCCAAAGTTTTAAGAAAAAAACATATGGAGGCAACAAAGAGTGTTTGGTGCTTAGCTATATTTTTCTTGTCCTTGTTGGATATATTCAATTGTTAGTTTCATAAAAAAATCATCAATTACAAGTTTGATTCTTATAATTAATGCAGATCTCGGCTGCTAAAGTATTGGTTCACTTGTTAGAGCTTGGAACCCAAACAGTGCGGGCAAATGCCGTGAAGCTCTTCTATTGCTTGACAGAAGACGGTGATAGCAGCAACCTATCATCACATGTAACTCAAAGATTCATCAAAGTTTTGCTTACCATCATTGAATCTTCTGTTGATGCCGAAGAGATGGTTGCTGCTATGGGTATCATCTCTAAACTACCACAAGAGTCTTACATAACCCAGTGGCTTCTAGATTTTGGAGCACTTCAAACTATTTCGGCTTGTCTCAAAGATCAACATAAACATGCCTTGCACAGGAAGCAAGTAATGGAGAACTCTGTCCAAGCTCTTTGTCGTTTTACCGTCTCGACAAACCTGGAGTGGCAGCAGAGGGTAGCTGAAGCAGGCATGATCCCAATGCTGGTGCAAGTGCTGGTTTCAGGAACACCTATGTCAAAGCAAAGTGCAGCCATTTCTATCAAGCAGCTTTCAGAAAGTTCTTACAGCCTGAGCATGCCGATAAAGAAGCCGCCGAGTTTATTCAAATGCTGCTTCACACCCCGTGAAATCGGTTGCCCTGCACATATAGGCACATGTAGAGTTGAATCTTCATTCTGCATATTAGAAGCAAATGCATTAGAGCCGCTTGTGCGGATGCTATCACAGCAAGATGTTGGAACATGTGAAGCTTCTTTAGATGCATTGATGACATTGCTTGATGGCCAAGCATCACATGGTGGAAGCAAGGTACTTGCGGATGCAAATGCCGTCGAGCCGATGCTACAAATGTTGAGTCTTCCAGCTCCGGGATTGCAGGAAAAGACTCTAATAGCTTTAGGACAAATCTTTCAACTTGAAGAAGTGAAGAACAAGTACAAGGCTAAGGCCACAATGCCATTGGTAGCAGTAACTCAGAGCAAAGACAACCGTTTGAAAAGTCTTGCAGCAAAAGGCCTTTCTCAATTGGGTGTACTTGACAAACAATCTTCTTATTTTTAGGAAACCACTCTTGAATTCTTACTTGCTTATTTATTTGTTAGCTTGTATATTCCGTGCTACAAGGAAAATAACAGATAAACATTAATTAAACACAACATTTGTGTTCAAGGTTGAACTTTTCACTTTCTCTATACATAGTTTTTGTGTATATGGTGTCAATCTCTATTCAAGATTGCATCCTATTTACCTTCTTTCTGTGCATGAATATGCGATTATGTTGTGGGGCTCCAAATCTTGGTTCTTTTGTTTTGGTTTCTAGGGTGGTCTTTCTCAGCAACAAGAAGACAACAAGAAGTCATCAAAACTAACTCTTTCTTTTTCTTTTGTTTTTTTATTGACATGATCAATAGTTTTCTGGGTTGTGAAGTAACATTTTTGTCAAGATGAAAATAAAAGAAAGAAAAGAAATTGGGCCTGGCCCAATACGTTATATTGGGTCTGGCCCAAATGGAGAAACGCTTGTGAGGGATGCGCGGTTGCGTTTGCATCTTTCTTGTGTCGTTTTGTTGAGTGTGTGTGTCTCTGTGAGATAGTGCGACATTCGCATTCGGATCAATCGAACTGTGTTTCACTCCAAAACCTCGTTCCTTAGTTCTCTGTGTCATCTGAAGATCGCCGCAAAAGATGTTCAAAAAGTGCGCTCCACTTGCATACACACATATCTTCTAACTCATACTTTCTAGATTCTCATGTCCTTCACGACTTTATTCTTCTTCTTCTTCTTATTTTTTAATCTGAATTTTCAATTTTTTGTCCTATTAATTGCTTTTTTCTTAGTGGGGTTTGGTTAGAAATTGCACCAATGGATGGTAGTAGTGGTGCCCTAATCGGAACCGCACGAAACCCTCCAATGCTCAATAATTCCATGCATACATGTGTTGCATACTCAATATATATTTTTTGTATATTCAGATTTAAATGTCCATAAAAATAATAATAATAAAATAAAAATCTTATTTTTGTTTTGATTTTTTCTTTTTCAGATTTTCATCTGAAGATGTGTCTGCACAGAACCAAGTGAAGGCTTCTGTTCAACGAAAAATTCGGCAAAGCATAGCTGAAGAGGTGATGCCACTTTTGGTGGTTGGCTTTTTTGTTGCAAATTTTTAAGCTTGAGATTTGAGAATACAAATCCAGCAAAACTTGCATTTACTTTTTATTGTTGCACATCGATTTTGAGTTACTTATGGCACTAACTTTACTCACCTTAATGATGCAGTACCCTGGCTTGGAACCTGTGTTGGATGATATACTCCCCAAAAAGTCCCCTCTTATAGTTGCTAAATGGTTTGTGATTATTTTACCCTTTTGCTTTTTATTGTTCTGTCATGATTTTTTGTGGTTGCTAACTGGTGGCTTTTTTCCTTGTACTTGTTCTTGTAGTCAGAACCATCTGAATCTGGTCCTTGTGAACAATGTGCCTTTGTTTTTCAGTGTCCGCGATGGACCATACATGCCCACGTTGCGACTTCTCCATCAATGTAAAGTTTATATTTCTTGCTGTTTTTGACTTGTTTAAATTGTCTTTGATTAGGGAAGATGTGCAGGTTATTGAATCATAAGTATTTCACTGGTATTCCAGCTGTAATATGATTGGCTACCTTGTATATAGTCCAATTATGCATATATAAATGCATCATTATAGGGAAACCATACCTTGGAGATGCTTGTTTTACTTGGTGCAACCAATGATTGGATGTCATTATATGTTGCCTTTTCTAGAAACTGGTACACAGACTGCTTGGATTTACGTCTATTAGTTTTGCTAGTTATCCGCACCTAGAAGGAGCGTTAAAATCATATGGAAACTTCCACTTGCAATCTGCTATTTACATAGACTCCTCTGATCCCTTGAGCATTGAGAAAGCTTTTGTCTTTATTGAATCCTCAAGCCGTTTAAACTAGAGGTTAGATATGGTTGTGTGGGTAAGCTTGAAATATTTGCTATCTACAATGTAGATAACCTTGATATGGTTTAGGGTAGAAGTTAAAAATGTCATTAGGGGAGAGTGAGAGAGATGTGGAGGGATAGGGAACAAACCATCATTGTTCCCTTATTGGTTCCAGTTTTCACTCCAGTTATGACGATCACGTTGAATGCTGCAAGTGATTGTGCATAGACATTATGCAGTGTGCAGTTGATTGTTTCTTATATTTTGTGTGAAATGTAAAATTATTTTATTGTTTTATCTTTTACAGATCCAAATATTATGAAGAAATTACAAGTTGATCGCGGTGCAATAAAATTTGTCTTGGCGGGTGCAAACATAATGTGCCCTGGTCTTACATCTCCTGGGGGTGTTTTGGATGAGGAAGTTGAGGCAGAAAGTCCTGTGGTACTGCCATGATTTTAGATTGATTATTGTGCATAAAGTAAGCATTTTCTGGTGAATTTATATTAACTTAGGTTGCCACACATTTATCTGATCTCAGGCTATCATGGCTGAAGGAAAACAACATGCCCTTGCTATTGGCTTTACGAAAATGTCAGCAAAAGACATGTAAGAAGCTCGTCTTAACTCTTCTTTACGCTGAACAGGATTGTTGAATGAATTATTCTCTGCTTGATGTTTATGAACATTCAAGAGAAGAAATTGATATGAATGATTTATTCTGCCTTTTCTTTATCAGCACACAATCTCTTATGCGAATTGGTTGAAACTGCATTAACAGAGTGAATGACTTACTATTTAATGTGATAAATATATTATCTGTTAGCATGTCGCTCAACACTGTCAATAATGGTCTTCAGGGGGGAAAAACCAGACATGAAGGGATCGAGGGAAACATGTATTGTGGTTCATAGTTTGTAACTAGAACTAGCTTAACTGAAAATTCAACATTTTTTGCTTTTGATTAAAGAATAAACCTTAAAAGGGGTTAATGCAGAAACAAAGGGAATTTATGACTCGCCTTGTTTCAGATCTTCCTTAGTAATTGTTGCACTAAAGCAGTTAAAATTGCTTTCTTGGTTTCATCAGAAAAGCAATCAACAAGGGAATTGGGGTTGACAACTTGCATTATCTCAATGATGGTCTTTGGAAGGTACTGAAAGATATATGCTTCCCACCACCTTTTTATTCATATTCATTATCTCAGTGTTTGATGATATATATATTCCACTTGTTTTCAATATATTGTCATTATTATTTATTATATCTTTTTTCTATTCTTGTACATTGTAGATGGAGCGACTTGATTGAAGATGCTGCATGACAACTAATGATGGATGAATTCATGTTTTCTTGATCTTGAGGATCATATACGTACTTGGTTACTATTAATTTTCTTATACCGTGTAAACAGGGAAAGAAAAGGAATGAATTTTGCTGCACAGATTGCTCTAGTTTTATGTAGATTTCATGTAACTTGTGGAATACACTGTTGTGACTTGTGAGTGTTGACAAAATGCAAAGTTTTGTTCATTTTCGTAATCCAAAGGGTTGTTTGAGGCCGCGTTCTGCTCGAATCGGATAGACTGAACAATAGTTTAAAAAAAAATTAAAATTAAATTAAGAATGACGTTTTGTTTTTTGAGAGGATATAAATTGGCATAATAAGCATCTTCTTTAAAAAGCTGAATTTATGAACTATATATGATTCGATGACTGATTATCCGTTTACGATCCTCTGTCACTTTTCGTTTAAGTTTTCAAATTAATATATGAGAAAAAGGATTGATTATGAAGTCTTTGACAATAGTAAAAATTATATTAATGGTTGAAAGTTAAGTGTGCAGATTTTACAACCTCAACGCCAATTTTCTTCTGTTAAAAACTTATGTGTCAATGGATTATATTGTCAAGAACTAATCTAAAGTTTACTTAATTTTTTTTAGCTAATCATTGTTGAATACTTAGTACGTATTTAATAAAAAAGCACTTTAGCTCCCGAATAAAATGAAAAAGAAAACTTAAAATAAATGTCTTCAAACTTAGTACTCTTGAGTAGATTTATTTGTCAGACTCATTCCAATATGGGTAGAGGGTAAATTTTCAGCAAAGATTCAGATTGTTTACCCCTTGAAATAGAATTGCGCAGGAATCCAACTCAAGTGAGTTATGAACATTGATTACCCCAAAATGAATAAGCACATCTCCTACAATCAAGATTAGATGGGAAAACTGCTTCAATTACAGAGAGGAAAAACTATATTAATGTGAGGTGATGTTTGTATGCAGCATTGTCTATGAAGCATTATAGTGACATATCTTGTAGGATATGTCTATGAAGCACCAATACAACAGAAAAGGAAAAATATATAGAATGAAATTTATAGAATGAAATTTAAAATTTTTGTAATATGTCACTAGAGGCTCAACTTCTCAGAGCTGCTGTAATGGATTTAACACCTTGCATTGACAGTATACAGCAGCAATGCATTGAAGAAAAAACAAAAGGGGAAAAACAATAACTAGACCAATTGATTTGATTGTCTTAGAACTTTATTTACATAATTCAGTGCAGCTAAAGAAAGAATCTTGATTCATTATGTGATCAATGAACTGGACAACCTTTGACTACAATGCCCTTAGCTGTAGGGCATGCAGCCAAAGGGCACCCTTCTAGATTATTTCCCCACCAATCAATATTAACGTTGTAGGATCCCAATGCAAGGAACAAGAAGATTGTCATGAACGCAGTTCCAGCATCAAGTCCACCAGACAGAACATAGTTGTATCGTTTCCACCATTCTGGCCTATACCTGTATGCTACAAAGCCTGAGAGAAACCCAACAATGATCCAACTGGTGAAGTTCACTGCTGTAGCAGGAGGCATCATTGATGTCGATCCTATCAACACAGGCATGTGGATCAGAGCTATCCATTTCTGTTTTGGGAATGCCTTGTGTGCAAGCCACACTAGAAGTGGTGCAATGGCTCCACCAAGGAAGAACCAATTCACATTGCTGTATTCACCAAGGTTTCCAAAGATCCTGCGTGGTCCTAGAAGGCCCCATATAACAGATGCATCGTAGAACACATTATCCATTGGACAAGTCCAAGGGCTATCAGGTGGCAATGCAGAGGTGTCACAGAGATTAGGGATTGTCCCCATCAACCACCATGCAGTTCCTGTGTATACAATCACAGATAGGACTGTTCCGACCACCTACACAAAACGTAGCCTGGTTTAGCATCTTAACCAAGAACTCCAACCAAGTATTTTACTCTTTAATAGTTCAGTTTTAGAGCATGAGTCTCGGCACAATATAAAGTTGCTTCCACCCAGTGAAGTTTGGGAAAGGTGGAGGGTTTGAATGTGACTTCCCCATCATAAGGTGGCAACCTTGCCGTTGAGGCGAGGTTTACCATCAAATTTAAAATGACAGAGAAATCATGACTGACCTGTGCCATGAACATTGATCTTGGTGGAATCTTCATATAGTGACCGAGTTTGAAGTCCTGCACAAAGGTTAGTGCTTGAGTCATGCTAATGTACCCGTACACCTTAAAGCACATGTTAGCCACAGGGCGCTCTGGATACAAGTAGCCAATGATGTATTCTGTTATGATGTTTAAACCTGGTGCCTGTTAAGAAGAAACATATGAGCTCTTAGAAAATTCTTCTTAGCATAGAACCACTGCAAAGTTAGTGACAAGTTTGTAAGCAAAAATGTTAAGGAATATAAGATACCTGATTTGTAGTGGCTGCAATTATACCTATTGGAAGAGTGAAAGCAATTGCGATTGAACAGGCTAGAAGAACACCCCACCAAGGCAACTGAAGTGATTCATTGTAGTACTCACAAGTAAAAATAATAAGAGCAACGTTCACAACTAGAATGACCAGAAACCACCACATGGGGACTGATCTGTATCTCCTCATGAGTCTTGTGTGTATGTCAATCTTTTTGTTGTCCCCAAAGGCCCTTCTACTTTGCATCCATATTTCACTGCATAGAGCACGTAATAAATGTGAATTGTTTAGTATAAGAAGTTCAGAATGAGATCCATTCAGAAGATACATAAATCTTAAGATTCTAATGTCAAAAGCATGTCATATTGGTAGCATAATTAGATGATTTATGCGGTGACAACCTTCCATGAAAAAGCAGAACATGCATAACAGTGGCAGAAAGCGCTGCAAACCCAAGGCCATAAGTCATTGCAAAGAACGTGCTGAGATGTACTGGCCCGTTTTCCGCATAAGCATTCCGATCAAGATGGAACTTGGAGTCAACAATGGATGAAATGTCATACACTGAGCCATTCCCCATGAAAAGCCTACTAGAAAATATGGGAAATATCTTGGCTCCATAGACATTTGACCAGTAACAAAGTGGTGTCATAAAGTACATAATGAAAATGAACCCAACAGCAACGTTAGCAGTAGCAAACCATGGACTAGCTAATGGACTACCAAGGTAAGAGGAAATTGTTGACCAATCAAATCCTAATGAAGCAATACCAAGACCCTTCATACCAGAACCAAGTTGTTGTAATAGAATAGATTTTGGGGCAAGCCAACAAATCCAAGAGAAAGATGTCAACATTTGAAACATATAGCCTGGAAACACATAGTAAGCCAAGCCAGTGACCAGAGCCAGTAGGAAAAATTGAGTTCTGGTTGTGCTGCCTTTTGTTCTTTTAGTTTTCTCATGCAGAGCACTGCATTGATAACAATGTAATGAATTAGAATCAGGATAGTTATGTGATTGAAGAAGATACTGAAAAACACAATAATTGACTGGAATTTGACCTGAATAATGAGACCTGGACCAGATTAGAAGGCCACCACATTTCAGCTGGCTCAACCAGAAATTTCCTGAACAGTCCAGCCCAACCGAACCCCAGCACCTAAAAATTGAATGAGAAAACATGAATCAAACATTCATTCAGTGATTTTTGAGAATAGCATGTTTGGAAACACATTGAGATGCTTCAGAATCGATTTTGAATCTGTAAAATCGACTTATGTATTTTTCAACTTGTTCTGTTTCTAGTTTGAGTCCTAGGTCAAAATCAATTAGGGCTTCAAAATTGATTCTACTAGAACTGGTAAATTGTTACTTCTAGATTTTTTACACTGGTAATTTTTGTCAAAATCATTTCTTCGATCAAACTACAAAACATAAATCATTTTACTAGAAATCAATTTAAACAAAACCAATTCTACGAATGCAAAACCAAAGGCGATACTATTCATCCAATATACGTATTGTTGATTGAATATTGCTGGAATACTAATAAGCAGTTAAATCAGAATATTGAATAAGCCAAAGCTACAAAAAAATAAATGGATAGAAAAGAACCTGAGTAGTGAGCATAACAATAAAAGCAGGAAGCAAACCAAGTTGTCTTTTATAGATGAGCTTGACAGCACTCAAAATGTGAGTAGCATATACAGTTCCAGCACCAGAATTAGCAAATATGGTAATCAGAACATGCTCCTTCACATTGAAAGGACCCCTGTTGAGCGAGAATTCAAACCTTGAGCCCTTGAAGAACACTCGAGTTGGCAATGTCCTCGCCATGAAATGCCCAATTGGAACCACAGCAATCTGTGCAGAAATCGATGTCACACTCAGAGGCTGTGTCCTGTACCAGAAGAACTGGTTCACAAATGACAAAAGCACGCACGAAACAACACCAAGAACCCACATTCTGAATGTGAGAATCGGCATGTTGGGGTCATCGGTTTTTGGGACTGTGAGTTCAACTTGCTTAATAGGGCACTCTTCATCCTCAATCACCTTCTCCTCTCTACCACGCTCAATCTCAAACCCCGAATCCATGCGAGAAAAAGAAAAAAAAAAGGTTTTTTTTACAATGAAACCAAAACCAAAAACCAAAAAAACTAAATGGGTGCACTTAACTATATATTCCTATTTATAATTCCACAATGAGAAGATAAGAAGGAGCATGCGTGATTAGAGGGTTGCAGTTAAAAAAGGTGGATTAGCATGAGAGGTTGATATGAATTTTCAACTCGTAATCCAAGTTATGATATCTTATCATATCATATCATTGATAGACAGTAGAATAGAACAGAGTGTGGAAAGAAAATTGAAGCGAGTGGTGTTGGCGGTGTTTCGAAATTCAAAGCGACGAATCAGTAGTATTATGAATTATGAGAGTCAACACTCGGGAGTTCTATTCAATCATGCATAACGTGCGTTTGGGAGACTTTTATATCCAAGTCATTTATTGCTACAAAATCTCTATTTCACCCTAAATATCATTTTTTCCCTTTTTTTCTATATTAATAATTTATTGTATATGGACTTAATTTGTGTTCATATTCATTGATTTATTATGCAATAATAGAGAGAGTGAAATGAAATGTCAAAATAATACCCTTTTCGATCATTTTGAATGTAATGCATTAAAAAATAAATGTACCTGATTACAATTGAATCTAAATACATTAATCTTCTAATCTATATGGATGTAATTGAATCTAAATTCGTAATTGAATTTGAATTTCTTAATGTAAAAGGAAAACTCAAAATGACTATTAATATAAAATAGAGAAATTAAGTTTTAGCCATTTGAATTTAGAATCTTTGATTATTTGCCGTTAAGTATTTTCCTATATTTTTGGCATTTTCAAATTCTAATTCTAATTCCCTTCCTTTTTTTCTTATTTAAATTTGAGAACAGCTGAAATAAAACTGTCAAAACTAGATTAATGTGGAGGAAGTGAAAAGTTTGTACGTAGCATGCTCTGAATAGCTATGAAAGTTAGCCCCGTAGTTATTAATTAATGGTAAAAATAAAATAGGTAAATAAAAATTGTGTGAATCGCTTTCAACAATTAAACTCCTAACCAATTACAGCGCCGTACCAGGTTTACAGCTGGCATATAGTAATATCTTGCTCTAAAACCTATGATTATTGAGATTAATAAATGCGAGGAATACTGGAATCTTCGGAATTCACGTAACGAAGAAGCAGGAATCTCCAAAACTAGAAGTCTAGAACTAGAAATGAACCTTCTTTCTTATAAGATTTTATTTTTTATTTTTTAAGTGTTTCCGTTAACGTGCCTAAAATAAAGTAATATTAATCGTATGAATTAGATTCCATTTATTATGATTGGACATTATAGTCGACGCCATATCATCCCGCATTCACTTTAGGACCAATCCCTCCATTTTCATTCTTTATTATTCCCTCCATTCCATTATTATTTGATTTTTTTAATACATAAAATATTAAGTAATAACATTTTTTCAGTAAAAAAAAATCTATTTTAACAATTTAGACCCAAATAACATTTTCAATCACCTGTATTTTTTTAATTGACTGAGTGATTTAGACTCATAATTTTAGGTATGCACCTCTAGCAAAGCTCTTTTTAATACATTAGTCTAGAGATTACCTAACTACTACGCTTTTTGTTTTAAATATGATCTTGAATTGAAATAATAATGGAAAAAATTATCAATTTTATGGAAATAAAACATTTTACAATAATATCTCTAACATTAATTATCTCTCATCTTAATCATTTTATTATATTTATTCTCTTTCTTCCATTGCACATAGTTAAGAAATTAATAAATATTATCTAAATCTTGAAACAGACAATTGTATATTCAAAAAGTTAATGATTTAAAAAATGGGGTAATGAAATGACGCATGATTTACAACTTATTTTAAATGAACTGCTCTCTTATTATTTTGGGACAAAAAGCAACCGTAAGAAAATGGATATGGAATAGAAAGACACAAGCCGGATATTTATTTTCTTATAATCTGTATGCCATACATGCATGATGAGCATCGTACATGTAAGAAACTGAAAAAAAAAAAAAAGCATTAATGATTACAAACACCAAGTAACACTACATCAAGAGAGCATCCAAGAAATAATAATTAGCACCGATCCTAATAAATGATGAGTAAGACTGTTCCTAGAAGATACTATACTCTTACAACTTACAGAAGTTTTATAGAACGGTGGTTCAAAAGATAAAGAGCACAGTGACCGCAAAAACACAGGAAAAAATGAATGAACTATGCTCTGAAAAATGGCAGCACCTCCTTCCTATCGGTGATTTCCCGAGCAGCATGCAAGCAAGCAGACAAACAAACATAGAACTCCCTCTCTGCCCTTGACAAGTAAACCATTCTGCATGCCTCCTATCCTAAGGCGTTTGTTTTGGCAAAACAAGGCTACCTTCCAAAGCTAAAAGTTTCCATTTTCTCATGGCCAAATGTTAGGATCATATGTGAGAAGTTCAGGACTAGTACCACTTAAACATTAGAAATGGTACTACAAACTCTGTTGTGATGTGAGAATTTCTTGAGGGAAAGTGTTATAAATAATACGGAAGCCATGTATAGTTTAATCGAACTTGCAAGATTCTTATCCAACAGAACTTTAATAATTAAAGCTTAATCTCACTTCTATAGTTAACTTTCGCATCCATTTTAGTTTTAGTTAAAGCAACCCTAAGAGGGGTACACCCATTGCACCACCAAGTCTGTCCTAAGTCCTAAATACACACACGACTATTTTTTCTAAAGGTTTCGTGGAAAAAAATGAAATCTATGCCCCCCACAAGTGGGGAACCATGTCTAGTTGTTCAGGAAGCTGATATGCCTTAACAACATAGAGACTGCATACATTACATTACTTTGATGCAGGCTGATAGATAAGTCTAATATCACCCTTTAGCATCGCGCGAACACTAAAATAACAACATCACATAAATCAGAGTCAAAAGTGATTTCAAGTATGGTTAGTATGGGAAAACATTGTAAGAGACATTTAATATTAAAATCAGAAGTCAAATCATAGTGAGCAAAAAATTATATGCACGTATAAACCGAAACCAGAATTCGATTGAAAAACCAAACTATGATTTCCTCACGTGAGTGCTCCAATGACAAAACTAGATAGGGAAGTATGCAGATAAGTTGGATTAGGGGGAAAGCAAGGAGGTGTGCACCAAGATTTGCTGCGGAAATAACCCTTCATACTGCAACAATCAATTTTTTATAATTGCTGCTCCTTTGCCTCATTCGACGTTAAGTAATTAATTTCTTTATAATAATTATATCAATTATACTAACAAAATCAAACGGTAATATAGTTTCACACACAAAAAATACAATAACAGTAATCTAACGGAATAAACAATTGAAAAGCAAGATTAGATATCTAAAAAGGCTCAGAAGAAGAAGATGCATGAAAAGCATGCTTAATAGCGGCAGACATTATTCGCAGGGGCAGTGAAAACAACCTCGAAATGAAAAGTTGCACTAATATTAGTATTTGATAAATTAGACAATTTTCACAAACAAATGCACACTGAATCTATAGTGAGCGCCACCTAAGAATAGCGCAAGGTTCGACTTGATCCTAACGAAGGAAACTGTAGTTCTCGACTGCAATTCTGGTCTCATGCGTCTCGTATTCGTAAGTTCGTAACCTCCCAAATATGAGCGAATCCTACATAGAATTGTTGTTTCACGATTCAGAACGATTAAACGTTCAGATTGAAGCTATTAGTCAGCACCCAATGACCATTAATAAAAGAGCGTCAACTGATCGAAGTAACAGCATTCATCACCTCACCTGTAAGTTGCGTAATTCAGCGCCTGCCACGAGGCCCGGCACCAGACCTCGCACCAGGATAGCGAGCGAATTGAAACCTTAAATTGACCGAGTTGCGGTCAAGCTCATCAAATTTGTAACCTGCAAAATTAAGGTTCACTGTTTTACGCTGAACAACTAGGCTCGCTCTGAACGGCGAATTACGGTGTCAGTAGGCAGAAGATAAAGGCGTTTGCTCTATCTTACCTCAGCTAAAGAATAGTAAACCTGAAATATATCTGAAAACATTAAAACGCAATGTCCAAAATAGGTGAAAATGTGAGTCCCTCAGGGTTCAAACCCAATATCCAAGATAGGCGTATATGTTAGTCCTCACCCGATACCATAGAAGTCAAGCGTGCAACTTGGGAGAATGACAAGGAAGAAGGGTAACCTTCATTAAGTGACTCCATTCAGCGAAATGTAGATCATTCAAAGAATATATCGTACGCTAGTTTAGGCATCTATGGCTCTATGAAGCAGGAATAACCAAAAAAATAAAGCATATATGACATGAAAGGATGCAGCCGAGGAACTAGTCCTTACACCCACCAATAATTGATTAATTGGAAGGATAGATGCATAGGACATTCTCCTAAACCAACAGAGCATATTTGGTCGTAGCCAAAGAACCTTCAAGCAATCCACACCAGCTAAACTTTGATTGCTTAAAACCAGAAGGGCAACTGCATCCGTATTTTGGTAACGTCAAGATGGACGATATAAATATGGGTGTTAGTGTTAGCTTTATCATTGGGCTGAGCAGGACAAAGACGGCAGACTAACGTCAATTTTACATAAAGCACACCGCGATTCTGCAATCTTCCAACCTCGAACAACATTTTCATCCCCTTACATCTCAAATCTGTGCGAGACTGAACTGTTGAACAAATATTAATCTCTAATGCAGCTTTTTCTAATTTATCCTTAAAACGACCACGTAGTACTCCTCAGTCTAATCCACAGATACCTTCCTTAATGTCCTTCAACTGAGCATGTTTCAGGTGGCAGTCACATCCTAGATCCAGCCCCATGAAACATCTAGTTTTATCTACTAACAAAATCCGATCCTGCATATATTATCCAGGAGAAGTCCCACACTCCAGAGGCACAGGCACGAGAGGAAGCGAATTGTATAGAAGTTGCGAAATATAGAGATGTTTATTCACACTCTATGTTGGAGACATCCGGAAAATGTAAAAACGAATTGTGCTAGTTCTGTATATTCAGCACAGCGATGGGAACAAAGAAATAGAATACATTGGATTGGCCAAGAAATGCACGATGCTGTCATTCCAATAATAAAAGAAAAATAAATCTTACCCTGCAATGCTTCCATGGCTGTTGCTGCATGAGCTGGACTCACAAAATCGACAAAACAAAGTACCAACGGATCACCCCCAGGCTGCACAAAATCCCAGTCAGAAATCCACCAAAGCAAATAACATCATTTTTCTACTTTTTTTAATTAAACTTACTTGTCTTGATTCCTTGCTAACAAGTCTAACTTCTTTGTAGCCAACAAAAGGACGAAAAATATCTGTACCTCTCAGTCAAGGCAGACAAATCCACAGTGAAAAGCATGTAAATAAGAAGAAACAGAAGAAAGGATACGAGCTACTTCGCGTCTTGTACAGTTGGGAGGTAAGCCCTCCACAAATAGTGTATTGGTAGCATCAGGTGGAAGAGAATGGTCACCCCTTCCACCGCTAAATCCTAGTACCTTGTCTTTTCCTGGATCTACTCCCCCAATACTTGCGCCGTGTGAATCATCGACCGAGCGACCGGGAATACGGCCACCCATGGTTCTTGCAGACTGTCCCGCACCATAAGATGGAGCATGCTAGAACATTTACAATACGTCAGCCTCAAACACAAAGCCATTTTGTACACCCAACTTGTCTTGAGGTAAAACAGGATTAAACATGAATGATCGCCAATCCAGTGAAAAACAGTTATCCATCACAGGCTCGGCAGGATTCTAGAATAAGGTATATTTTACAATCTTATGTTTACTACAGAGTAATCCAAAAAAAAAATCTCTAAAGGAAATTAGAGCCTTACAATTCTTCTCCCGATCCTTCCGAATTTGGAGCAAAATCACAATCAATTCGGAACATTTTTTGAAGTAATTAGAGTAAATTAAAGATCTAAAACCCAGGTGAACAAACAGAAGATGAAGTAAATAGGCTGTAAAATGAACAGGGAAAATATAATTAGGCATTGAATTAAGCAATAGTACCTACCGCACCACGGAGGTAACGTTCGTAGGATGCTTCAAGGGATTCAGTATCTCTAATTCCTCGGAGACCTCCTGCTCCTGCTCTATCATCTTCATGAGGATAGTAACCGGCAAAATCATGAACGCCAGACACATCTTCAAAACCAAAAAGGAATTTGTTAATTTGATGCGAACGTAATTGAGAAATTTAGCATCGACAAAAAAAGAGGAGCTAGGGCTAGGGGGAAGAGTTGAAGAAAGAGAGCGAGGTAAGCAGTAAATTGAAGAGAAGAGGATACCGTAGTCGGAACGGGAGCGCTTGTTGCCGGCGGCGATGGAAGAGGGGGCGTGGGCGTGGCCTCGCGATTCCGCGTATCTCCAATAACCGTCCGACATGGGGGAATTCAAGATGAACGAACACAACAGAGAGAGAGAAACAAAGAATGACGGAATGAATTAAAAGTAGAAAGGAATGAGAATCAGTATCAGGAGTGAGTTTCAGATCGGGATAGATTGATTGATATATAGAGAGAGAGATCAGAAAAGAACAAGTTAGGTGTAGTGTACAAGAGCAGTTACTTCCCACTTCCCACACACCGTCCGCCACTCTACTACTCTACCTTCTTTTCCAATTTATTCTGTTTACCTTTCAATCTTAAATCTTCACTTTCTTCTTTTTTTTTTTTATGAAGAAAAGCATAAAAAATCCTTTTATGAAAATAATAAGACATAAATAACGAATATATTTTTTCAAAGTTCACTACAAAAAAATTAGTATAAATAAATATTAAATTTGTTCCAAGTTTCTATATCGAGTGCAGACATAAATTGACTCTATATACTTCATCACCAGACCAACTTCTTTTGCCTCTATATTCCCACAGCTTATCCCAATGCTATTTTGGGCCCAAAACAAAAATCTACGCTCAATTATCCATACCCAAAAAAACTGAGATCAATTTTTTAAAAAAGTACTGTAAATATTTTGTGTTTGTTTTGTGAAGACAAAATCAAGAGAAAGACACCGGCGGTGCGTTGAGAGTTGAGAGTGTTCGCGAATCAGCTGAGTTGTAGGTGACCATGTTTCCGCCGCCTCTACCACCGTTTCGAGTTCATCTAAGTTTAGTTTAGTTTAGTTTAGTTTTGTTCTGTAAAATTTTGCCTTCGCCCATAGGAAAGAAAAACGCGCGCGTGGAATTGCCCCTTACCACCTAACTCAACTCACTCATAAATAAATTAAATAAAAAGGAAAAATGTAAAAAAAATAGATGAGTGTCTCAACATCAAAGTCTAATTAATTATTATTAATTAATTAATTAATTTACATGTGAGCTGTAAGCATAGAACAGACCCCACACTCTCTCACTTTGAAGGTGAGTGATTCACCGATGGAGGCACAACACAACTTTGCTTCTCATCTTTTCTGAGTTTCTCTCTTTTTTAATTTTATTAATTCTACGTTTGACGGTTTCTCATGCTTATCATTGGCTGAAGTAATTCCGATTTCGTTCTCAAGCAACGAATAAACACCTTCCCTCCTTCCTTTTTCGGTTTTAACTTTTTTTACGCCTCAGATCCTAATCAAGCCCCATTCTTTTTCTTCTCTTCAGGTACTCTACATTTTTAACACCTGAAATCAAATATCAAACCCGGGTTTTATTTTAATTTTTAATTATTATGATGATGCTATTATATTTATATATAAGCGGCCCTGTCTTTATCTGATGACAACATATCTTTTCCTTTCAAACTCTTCAAATTGGGAATCTTCACTCTGCCTTGTGATCAATTTCAATTCGAGCCTACTCTTGTACGCTAACCCCTTTTTTATTATCCTTCTCCTTATCTTGTTTTCGCAGGGTTTTGGCTCATCATCTAGTTTGTTTCAGGTAAACAAATTTCATCACTTCCTTTTTTTCCTTCCTTCACCAGCTATACTACTATTTCTGTATCTGACCCCTGTTTCTGTATCTGATTCATTTTATAGTTTAAATCTTTGTCTTGAAATTCCTTGTACCAATTCATGGCGGAACTGATAGGGCCTCGCTTGTATAGCTGCTGTAATTGTAGAAACCATGTCTCTCTCCATGATGATATCATTTCTAAGGCTTTTCAGGTCAGCCGAGCATCCTTTTTTCTCTTTTTCACCCTTTTTTCTCTTTTTGCTTTTCTCGGTGGTTATGAGGATGTTTCTTATTCTTATAATCCTATAACTAAATTATGTGAATTTTACTGCTTGCCACTTGAAATTCTCCATCTGCAACAGCCTATTCCTCTTTCTGGCTTTTTACTTTTTTAACTTCTCATCTTTCCAACAAGGTTTTTAGAAGGTAAAGTGGTAGCAGAATTTCATGATTTGTAGTTGTAGGTGCTATTACTACTAGAATGTTTTGTGATTCTAGAGTAATTTCATCAAAGTTCTGAAAATGTGGTGAAGCACTGCAATTCTGTGGTTCAGTAATGTGACAAGCAAGAATCACTAGAGCCCACTTCTGAAGCCTAAGATGTACTGTACATTTCTTAATGCTATTATGGACTACTATGAATTCATGCCACATGGTCAAATTTAGAAGGAGAAAAGATTAAGTTTAATTAATTATAGGAAACAAGAGAATCTATCCATATCATGTATAATTAGTATCAGCAGCACTGATGAATTTGTTGATGATTACAAGCTTGGTAGTATTAGTGGAACACCTAGTGAGTAGTGATGAGTTTAATGGATACTAGAAACTTTGTGGTGGTGTGAGTAGAGTCAGGTTGATGATGGTAGTGGTAACTCTGGTTTTCAAAGCTTAAGACTGTTTACCATCAATTATTTGCTGCACAGAAAGTGACTGTCATTTTCCTTTTCGAGGAATGCTATTTATACATATAATAGTGATATCCACCCATTTTCCACCCATTCAAAAGTTGGCAACTTTCATAAAATTGTTAGCAAGTTGTCAACATATTCATAAAAGTTGCCAACTTTTTAAATAGGTGGAAAATGGGTGGATGTGTATTAGTGTATGTACAAGTAGCATTTTCCTTTTCATATACATGGTTTTATTACATTGATCACAGCCAAATCTCACGAGGATTGACCACAATATTTTGTTTTGTTTGTTATGTTTCGTTTTTTCTGAGATGATATCATTCCCCAAGGGATCTTTAATTTGTTTTCTCATTTGGACTTCACTCATATTTTTCCAAGTACACTTCTCTTGAAAGCTTTCCCAAGTCATGTTTTGATGATCTTTTTCCATAATTCTTATGAGTAGGGAAGAAACGGCCGGGCTTTTCTGTTTTCCCACGCCATGAATGTCGTGACGGGGCCAAAAGAAGACAGGCATCTCTTGACTGGCCTCCACACGGTTGCTGATGTTTACTGTGGCGATTGCCGCGAAGTGCTGGGTTGGAAGTATGAAAGGGCTTATGAAGCATCCCAGAAGTACAAGGAAGGAAAATTCATACTTGAGAAGTCCAAAATTGTTAAGGAGAATTGGTAGCATTCCCTTATCTGCTCTGCTTCGCTCTACAATCTCCTCTTGATTTAGGTTCATTCATGGTTTGTGGTGCTCATATATCTTGTACAGAAGGTCCTTTACCTTACCCCAATTAAAAATTTGTCATTGTTTCTCCAACTACATTTATTCCCTTGTGCTGTGACTCACTAGAATTGAAGTTGTAAGATAAATTGTCTATTCAATTCCTGGTTATTAAAATTATGCATTCATTCTCTAGTCTCTGCATATATCATCAACTCAAGGTTGAATGAAACCTCTGAACAACAGTATCTGGTCCAAACTATATACTAATAATAATATCTTCTATATGGAAATAATTATATAAGCACTTTGCTCACATGAAAAGAATTTCAGTGGAAATTCAATATTTGGTATAGCAGAGTTCCAATTAATTGTAATGACACTAGATTACGTTATCCTAGATTTTTGTAGCACAGAAAGAAGAACAAAGTGATGTACCACCAACTACTCTGCACTTCACTTATATGAGAGACTTTTTTTTTATTCCTCAAGGATAATTACCGGGGCGATTTCGGTGGCTAATTCCCTGCTGGTTTGTGCGTGCACCTCAAGGGTGAGAGGGCTGGCCAAGATCCTCTTTGCATATACACCGCCCGGAATCGAACCCAGAATTAAATGCTTAAGCAATCTAAGTCACTACCACTTGTGCTAAGGTCCTTGGTTTGATACGAGAAACTTTTTTTTTTTTGTTTCTCAAGATATCCACCGGAGCGGTTCCGATAACTAATCCTCCGCCGGTTTGTGCGTGCATCTCAAGGGTGGAACGGCTAGCCAAGGTCCTCTCTGCATACACACCGTCCCGGGATCGAATCTGGGACTAGATGCTTAAGCAATCCAAGCCACTACCACTTGTGCTAGGGCCCTTGGTTTGATATGAGAAACTTTACTTCCAAGCATTGTAATGTAACCTTTTCCTTGCTGGACTCTACAATGGGCTTTGGCCCATTGGGCCAATGTAACTCGTTACTGTGAGCCTAGGCCAGCTTGAGGAATGAACACCTCCCCAACAAAAAAGAAAGAACATGGTTAATTTTAAGCCGTACGTTCACGGAAAGTTTTCTTTCTTTCTTTTTTATGATGAAAGTTTTCTTTTTGCAAAGTGGGTAAACTATATTTATTTATACTAGCAATTTGATCAAATCACATTTTTTAAAAATGATTATAGTTAATAATATTATTTATTTTAATAATTATGTTAGTAAAATCAATAATTTTTAATATTTAAGTTAATTCTAATATCTAATATAGATTAAAAAGAGAGAACAAATGAAATAATGAATGTAATTATTTGAAAAAAATTAAAGAAGAGAAGTTACAATTTTTTATTTTAATTTTTATTTTCTTTAATATTATTTTGAGAGACCAAAAAGTAATTAATTTTTTGGAAATTCTTATTGAGTCTTGCTAGGTGTACAACATAAAGCACACACAACGTATAAAACAACGTACAGTACGGAAATTAGGCAATAAGATTGAAAAGCGCGTGTTTTGTATACCTACTCTCACGGACGCGCGCGTGTACAGTACGCGCGTAAGTGAACACATTCCAACATATAAAATGAACACATATTTCAATGGCAAATGAAAACATTTGATTATCATAAATTAAAACATTTATTCATTATGATGAACACATTTAAGTAGAAAAAAATGAACATGTTTACTTAAAAAAACATCCCAAGCTCAATAATCTCATCTACTTGCGTTATATTATGTGTGTAATTAGTTAAGATGTATACATGTGTTCATTTTGCATTGTATTATGTGTTCAGTCACAGTATAAAAATGTGTTCACTTTGCATTGTACTATGTGTTCAGTTGCAGTATATTTATGTATGTGTTCACTTTGCATTATATTATGTGTTCACATTACATTGTATTATGTGTTCAATTGCAGTATATATGAATATGTGTGTGTTCATTGTTTCACATATTATGTGTTTGTTGTGACTTAACTTTAATATATATGTATTTATTTACTAATAAATAATTTTATGATCGAAGTATTACCTGATGTGTTCATTTTAGGTTGTCATATGTGTTCATTTAATCTTATACGATGTGTTTGTCGTGCAGAATTAGTTCTAATCTGAGAAGAAAAATAATGTTCTTGTTTGAAACTAAAATAACATGATATAAACAAAGATTGAGTTGTATGATAAAAATAAATCTAGAATCTCATTAGATATCACAAGAATCATTGTTAAAAATGAATTTAATTGATGAATATATGAAATCCAATTCTTCATCATCATCAATTATGTCATAGAGCAAGTTGCAGAGAAGAATTACAAAAAAAAAATTCTAAAAATAAAATGAAATAAAAAATAAGAATCATACAAGAAAAAAAGAGTGGGTATTGATTGAAAAGAGGAAAAGAAGAAGAAGAAGAAAAAGAAAAAGAAGTATGAAGAAGAAGAAGAAGAAAAAAAAGAAGAAGAAGGAGGAAGGAGAAGAAGAATGTAGGACCAAAAACAGAAAGAAAACCAAGAAGAAAAGAAAAAAAACGGGATGTGAACAGTAGCGCATTGGTGTTATTTGCATTGATTATGTATATGTGCATCACTTCTACGTTGTACAGTATGTTGTTAGTACATAGCATTGTACAACTAGAATTTCCGATTCTTATTATAGTAGTAATAGATAATAATACATAATTCGATGAATTTTTAAATTGTGAATATATATTAAAATTAAATTCATGTGCATTATGAACGAAAAACTGGAACAATATGGTGAGGTGAATATGAGGAATAGGGTTACGCTATTGCTCACAAGGCAAGTATATATAAGAAGGATTTCATTCTTGAGAAGAGGACAATAATAAAGCATGGGAATGAAAAGCCAATCACAGCAACTTGCGACGTACTATTAGTTTGTCAGTCACTTAGTACGGTAGAATAAGTCCAATATCTAGACTGCGAAATTTCATACTAGTACTCTTGGGCCAAAATCGAACTAGGTTGAAATTTAATAATGCTCCTACTAATTCCTATGCTCAAAGGTCCATGTTATCATTCCGATTCCACTTTTAAATGAACCTGACGTGACTTTTTGTGATGACTTCACCCAATTTTAAATTTCTATTCGCACCGCCATGGCCATTCCCTATCGTCAATTTTGGCAATTAATGAACGCAAGCCCTAATCACACAGGTCACAAACTCGATTATTATGCCTATCTATAAGCTAAGTCTATATATATTTACGTATAGATATAGTACCTACAATTCTTGATATATATATGAAGTAGCATCGTGAATCGGCCCAACCTTAATTATGTATGACTTCACAAAGCATCTTTCATATAGTTAATTCGGGAAGCTAGGTTATATGATACTAATCTTTTTCATTCGGTGGGTGAAAATTCTCAGATGAAATTTACAGCAATAATTTGCTTAAAAAGTCAGTGTCTTAAATAAAATCTATTTGACAAAATAGTATGTGATGATGAATGAAAAAATAATGACAAGCATATTAATTCTCATCAGATAAATAATTAAATTTTACAATTTTATCTTTTTTATTTAAGAATAAAATTTACTTTTCAATTTGTTGTGTATATCATTTTTAAACCTGGAATACTCAATATGAAAAACAGTGATTGATAATCCTCTTAAATCATAAAGCCAATGTATATGTAAAAGAAAAAATCTTGATAGATAATTAAAAATCAGCTAAAATAATTAACTAATATATTGTACATAATATGTATATATAATGTATATTATATATTATGAACATCACATATATATGACATGTTGTGTGAAATATGTTGTAATATTATATTTTTTTATAACATGTGATACATGTTGTGCATAATATGGTATATGTTGTGTGCATTGTATAATATTATACACAATTAACTGTTTTAGCTGTCTTTTCATTATACATGTAGCAATTAAATATATAAATGTGAGTTTTGGTCTTGACTTTGTTTAAAAATTAAGTAAAGGAACCAACTAGTTATGAAATTGTGGTGCAAGTCGAGGTTTGTTAGAAAAAATTTAAAAAGCAGATATGTAGCCCATACCCTTTCCTGTGACTTGACTTAAAATGAGTTTCCAAATGTAACCAAACAAATTGCTAAGAGGCAATCCCAATGGTGTACATTTCTTAACATGATTCCGTTAGAAAAATGAATGATCACCTGCTTCCACATATATGGTCCCGCACCTATATGAATAATTACCCTTTCTGTCCTTTTTGTTAGGGCCTCTCTATACTTACGTAGAAAAACCCTAACGCACCAAAAAAAAAAAAAGTCATGATTGGAGAGAAGCCAAGCCATACTCTAGAGGGGATCAATATATATATCGTCCTCTAGGGTTTGATATCCAATGCCTATATACATGTATGTATATTATCATTATGATTTGGTCATAAGGAATGAGAAGAATTCCCTTGCTTTAATTTCTAGCTGAAATGATGAATCATGCTTTTCCCAGCAAAGCCCTAAAAATAGGAGACTCGTTCTTCTAGGATCTCAAGATAATAATAATAATAATAATAATAATATAGTACTATATATACTAGCGACGCAAATCCAAATGAATACCATATAGTACATTCTCCTTATACTGATCTACTTTATATTATTATTCATATCCCAAAAAATAATTGAATGTTGTATGTGATCAATTGTACGTCCTGATCAGAATTCTCAGAAATATATATACAGACAGATATGCTTAACACGTTAGACCCAAATTATAGAGGGCACCATAGATGAATTAAAATATAGCAAGTGTAATGTGTGTGTAGATTATTATTATATAATTGTTGGGATAAAGTGTAAGTGCATATAGATGGAGGAGGGAATTGTTATTGCAGTGAGGGGATATGATATTATTCTTGCACGGTTACCAAGAGGAATGTTTGTAGGACCCTCACTCCACTGGTGAGTGAGTGAATGAATAAATAAAGGAGAGAAGACTTGAAGTCAATTAAGCTCCAGCTTCTTTGGCTTTCAATATAAGAAAAGTGAGAAGAAAGTTAATATATAAAGCCTATGTGGGGATTGAAATGAAACAATAATAATAATATAACACAAGATGGAGTGGAGCAAGGCGATGGTTTTGATTAAGGCTTTAGAAAAAGAAAGACATGGGAATATATATATGGAACCCACTTTGAACAAGAATGGCAATTAATAGCGTTTGCATTCAACCAAACCAAGCATGACTGATGGGTGAGAAAGATCATGCGTTCCCTTCTAACAAAGCTTTTGATTAATTAATTAATTGAGTCTCTAATGCAATCAATACTAGCTGTGCAAACACACTTTTTATTGTATTATATAAATAATTCTTTTATGTCTCTCTATTATTATTATTATGATAATTAAGAAATGGGTATGGAGGTGGATGGTACGAAGCAAGTGAAAGATTACTGTGACGTTAGATCCTTGCTAGCTATTTCTAATAATGATATTCGTACTACATTTTCTTTTACATATCTTTCTCCATCCACTTTATTATCATTGAATTTTAATGTGACATCACTCCAATACTTCATCCACTTTATTATCATTGAATTTTGATATGACATCACTCCAATACTTTTAACTTTTATTCTCTACTCTTATATTTGTATGTATATTTATCTTACATTAAAAAAAAAAAGACTGCCTATTCCTCCTATAAGGGTTGCATTGCTGCTTCTTCAGTAACACTTAAATAAATGGTGTTGTGGTTTGAATGGGATATTGGAAGAATCTGAAGAGCAAGACGGCACTGTGAAGATCTGACACTTCTCATCGGTTGCCAAACAAAAAAGAAAAGAAAAGAAAAGATAGATGGGTGAGGAAGGGAGACCACTTTTGCTGTAAAGGATTTGACACCCATCATTCCAACTCGAGCACTTTATGTCCCACCTCTCTAATTAACCATCATTCACTCCTATATAAATAAATAAATAAATATACCCTTAATTATAATTATAATAATAATATTAATATCACCATATAGATAGAAGATAGATCCCAACTTCACAATTTAATTAATTAATAAATTTTACGAATGAAAAGACTGAAACTATAGTCATTAGGTGTACTAACCCCAGATAGATAGATATTAGACAGTTAACTGGTAGTATATATTAATCTAAATAATTAACTTAAAACTGTTCATCAGGCCTTGACTGACTCAGTTAACTTAATAGTAATACTCCTATTAATTAATTAAATCTTATCATTATATGTTAGGTTTTGTGTTGTATGAGGACCGACGATGGAATCTCTGTCTCTGGGAACCTAACTGACAATACATGCATAAGGAATAATAATAAACAATAACAAGAATGAATGATAATGGGAATTGGCGGTAATCCCATCCCATCCCTTGAGTGGTAGGTGCTGTTGCAGGGGGCAAACCGTGAGCGAAAATCCTGGTAACACAATAGTTGATGTAACACGCCACACCCCAAAACCACATCCATTATTTATTTCTACTATGCTACTACTACCCATCTTCCTAGGTTAATATCAACTCCTGATTGAAATGGATAAGAAGACTAGAAGAAGCTAGCAAGAATCAAAGTGAGTGGGTACTAGAGACAAGCAAGAGCAAAAAAATTGAAATGGATTTAAACAAGAGCCAAAACAGAAAGCCATACCCTATTTTTTTTGTTAGTGCTTCTGATCACACTCCAAACAGCCACCCACTCACCAAATCAAGAAAGAAAAATTGAAAAAAAAAAAAAGAAATAGCAAAAAACAAAGACCAACCCCATGTTCGATCACCTTTTTATCTTTTTTCTTTTCTGCATTTTGAGCTTATCTAATATATATAAATATTACTATATATCCTAGATAGATAGCATAGAATTACCATGATCCTCCACCTAACATACCATTCCAGCAATACCCAGTTGAATCCCCTTGATGATGATTGCTGCTTTGAACCTGATGCTGCTTCAAATCCTCCACAGGAAACAACACTCTTGCACCTGCAGAGTCCTCTTCATGATGATGATGATGATGATGAATCCCTTCAAGAGCAGCACCGTATCCATTCTCAAAACCTTCTAAACTGAAGTTAAGCCCTGCAGCAGTACTAGGCTTAAACTCTTGCATAGGAATCAACCCTGCTGAACTGTACATTGTATTACTCGAATCTGATAGCGACATGGGCATGAATGAATTCAACCCCCTCGATGATGCAATCCCACTTTTCAGAAGCTCCATCGCAGCAGAGCAATTATTAGAACTAGATATGCTGTTTATGTTGTTGTTGCTGTAGTCATCATGATGAGAATTATTATTATTATTATTATTAGGTGGTGGGTATGCTAAGTTAAGATCTTGGGCTTGATGGATCTTTGGGTTCTGAGATGCAGATTGATGATGAGGGAAGCTCTGTTGTGGTGGTGGTGGTGTCATCAGATCAGGGAGAAGCTTCTTAGATGATGGTAGTGTGGATGTTGAAGATGTTGTTGTGGTTGATGAAGAAGGGGTGGATCTCTTGTTCTTCCTTGATCCACCACCAACAGGAACATTCCTCAAGGAGCCACCCTCAGTCCAATACCTTCTACAGGTCTTGCAGAAGTACCTTGGCTGTGACAGGCTGTAGTTGTTGTAGTAACAGAATTTTGTGTTGGTTGAGTTGCACCTTGGACAGTTCAGAGCTTGATCCTTCACTGGCCTTGCCCTTCTCTCCAAAATACCACCAGAAGAACCCTTTGGACCACTTTCCATAGGTTTAACCACTCCAATACCCTGAAACAATTTTCATAATAATAAAAACAAAAGGACAGCAAAAGGCCATAACTAATAACTCAAAAAGTTAGTATATATGGTAGGAAGAAGGGGAAGAGGAGGAAGAAAACAAAGGAAGAATAATAAAGAAGGTGCTTTTTTTACACTTTCAACAGCAGCAATATACAAACAAATTGGCTAACTTTATTTTTTCTTCTTTTCTATCCTTTCTCTCGGGGTCCTTTACTTACTCCTTTATCTGATGGCTGAAAAGAGAAAAAAAATGAGAAAAGGAAAGGTGCAGTACTTTGGGGAAAAAAATAAGAGGGGAAAGAAAGATCTTCTTAAAGGCAGCAACAAAAATTGAATTTTTAGTGGGGGGGAGCTGTGACCTGAACATATCAGAAAAAGTTCTGCGGGGAAAGAAAAGAAAAGAAAAAAAAAAAAAGTGAAACTTGACAGAGTAATTTTCACAAACACTAGATAATCTAAAATTATGGTTTGAAAAACCACAGCCTCAAGAAGAAGAAGAAGAAAGCCATGATTATATGATGGAAAGAAAAGAAAGAGAAAAAGCTAAGTGTGTGTGTGTGAATACCTGTGCCCACTGAGGTGTGTCCATGGATGGATGGAAAAGGGGAAAAGCTATGGAGTGAGTCGTGGGAGAAAGAAAAGGAAAAGATTAAAGAGAAAAAGGGGCGTCACTTTAATTTTCTTGTTCTAGAGGAGAGTCGTAAAAGCAGGCAAGCAGTGAGAGTGAGTTGTGGGATATAGTAGCAGTAGCAGTAGTAGTGGGTGGTGGTTCCATGTGTTGGCCACAACTCAACTAGCCTGCTAGCTACCTATACCCTATAACAACAGTAATAATATTGAAAACAAACATAAGGGTATCCTAGTCATTTCAATCTATATATATACTAGTACATTACACGATGATGAGTATGAATTGAATATGATGAGAGCATATGGGAGGGGGAATTGGTGTAGATCAGATGTTGGTAAGGGTAATAATATCATATATCAACATTCAACAGTAGTGACAGGGAAAGTAGTAGTAGTAGTAGTATTTTACGGAAGGAAGTCAACAATATTCTTGGTTCATGTCTTTTAGTACACCCTCAGAGTCTCAGTCTCTGTGGGATTATTATTATTATTATTAGAGTGATGCTATTGGTACATACCAAATGGTATGTATAGCATACATATATTTTTATTCAAGAGTGGAGAAAAGAAGTGTAAGTGGTGGAGTGATATCACAGGTGGAGAATATATGTAAGAGAAGAAAGTACATGTACAAATAGTATTATTGTTATTATTAATCGCCTTGATTCTCTTATGACTACATATAAGAAGAACGAACCTACTCCAACGCCCTCTATCTTTATTCTCTATCCTCTTCTTTCACATCAACTCTCTCTCTCTCTTCTCTTTGTATTTCCTATTATAATACGTATTGTCGTATACTGTTATGTTGAAGGATATTATTTAATTCAATTTTAGTTAATTGAAATTAATTGTTATTAATTTTGATATATTTACACAAGATTATACTTCTTTATATTTTCAATGACTTTTCAACATTTTAATCAATTTCATATCTATCATTTTCTTTTATTCTCCTTCATTTTAGGTTAGACACCATAAATTTCAAGGTATATCATTGTATTATTAAAAGTTATTAGTATGAGAGACACTATGCATCTATTATTTGTGTTGCAAGTTTGAGGGTTAAGCACCTTAAATATTAAGGATGATATTTATCAAAAAAATATTTTTTTATAAAAGCCTCGGTCTAGGATTAAAACAAGCTCCTCTAAATTAAATATTATCTAAAACTTGATAATTAAACTCAAATTATATGAATAAAAGTATTGATTTAATTTTAATGAATTGACAATGTATAATTTTTTTTACACAATCGTTCAATCATGCATGTGCTGCCACATCAGTCATAATTATGTTTTCTCTCTCCTACTACTGATTAAGTTATACAAACGGAGTGTTTTGATTAGATGATAATATAAAATATTTTTACACTGTCAGTGCATCAAAATTAAACTCGTATTGACATATATATATATATATATATATATATAATTATGGAGTATTTTTTTAGGAAGAAATACTTTTTCTAACATCTATTAATTAGATGTCATATGTTCTTTGATGGACGTACTTGCTTGCATGATTTTAGTGAATGATATTGACATACAAATATTTTGTATTTTTATTTAATTATACCTTTTTTACGTTATATTGATACATCATAAAAAATTAAATTTCTAATAGCTATATATGTTAAAGTTATAATATTTTGAAAATACTGATATTATATAGATTAGTGATAATTAGAAAATACTATTAATAATATATTTTACAATGAGAATACATTTAATACTAACTGACTAATAACTCTACGTACATATGCTACTAGCTACTTTTGTTTACTGTTGTTGTTGGTCAAAGTCTAGATCAATAACAATAAGTCACATTCATCCAAAGCACAAATTAAAGTTTAGGATACTATTTGTTATGACTTAAATCTGAATAATTCACATATACTATGGGTTATAATTGTGTGTCTACTATTTGGAGTTACTATATATATTATTACAACTACTTTTATATGTTAACGAAACAATCGCATTAATATGCTTTAATGAGAAAAGTGAAAGCCAAAATATGGCGTAGCGAAATTAATATCTAACTATTATTATTCCCTTTTTTTAATCTTAGACTGAAAAAAAGAATAACTAAAATTTATTGTGATTGGTGAAACCATTTGTCTTAAATTATGTTAATCATCATCTTTTGGGGGTTAGGAGAATTGTGTCCCGAAAAAAGTGGGGTCTCACCTGAATTAATTTTGTCAAAGGTTTTGCTCCAAACATGTTTAACATGTTAGCATGTTAAAGTTAAGTTCACTGATAAAAACTCTAACTCTTACTACCTATCTCATGAGTTATAAAAAGTTACTATTATATACCAGGATTCCTATAATTAAACTAAAATTAAATAAATAACAGAAATATGAAACTAAAATCATCGTCTCGACAAGAAGCTTAGTCTTTTTTTTTTTTTCATTATAAAAGAAATACTTGATTAACCTGTTAATTCATATGAAATGGGTCATGTTAGCATTTTCTCCCCGGCCCATTTTTCTATTGATGTACCTTGGGCCCTAAGCCTAATTTTCGGGCTGTAGCTGATTGTTTATTTGTTGCCTTCAAATTTTAATTAGCTTATAATTAATTTTCGGGTGGTACACAATTTATTATATTTTAAACTTCAAAAGTTATTTACAAATAATTCCAATTCATTTTTTTATTTGTTCATTTCAAACACTAAATTTAATTTACAGATGATCAAATTAATTCATTTTAAAATTTTAATGATTCTAATTCCTATTAGACACAATGCAACCTAATTTCTAACGATTCTTAATCACAAGGGCATCCCACTTATGGATCCTTAATTACCAGCAACTCTACAATAAATTAATCACTAATGTTATTGCTATGTGTACACTGAAAATTGTACAATAATCATATTTACCGTTGAATTATAATATAAATTTATAAATGAATGTAATTCAATGGTAGATATGATTGTTGTACAAGTATTGTACAATTTTCATTGTACACATAACATTCCTTTGAATTAAAAGAGTGATTGATTAGCACTCTGGTCCATTTTAGGTTGAACGCACTAAGCAAAGTAGTAGTTAACATACCATGCTGCTTAAATCATAATAAAATGACACATTAGGAGTAGAGAATCTACATTATTGTCCTCTATACCAAAGTTGAGATATTTTGGTTTTTTACTAGCTAGCGGTTGAGTCTTGCTTAATTTGATACTATCTTCCATTTGTTATTTTTGCTTTTCCCAACAACCAATAATCCTTCACTTATTATTATTATAATTTCAATGCCAATTATATCAAATCTTTGTGCTTTAGGATGGCCCATCCCAATTTCAATAATTTTATATTATACAAATAAAAGCTAGTAGGAAGGAAGCACCTAAAAGCCTAAAGTTTAGAAACTCTAAAATCATGACAAGTTATTAGCGTAAGCAATTATTAGTAGATCTCAAATTAACTCAATGTAAAGGTGAATGAGATCATAAATGAAAGTTTAAGGTATGCTTGCAATTGCGTGACAAATTCTCAGCATTCAGCAACCTCTATTCTGAAGTCGATCAAACGCATCATCAATTTTAAGCATAGCATAGAACTCCACAATCAACGGTTATTTTGTCTCCCTATTATATTCCTCACATTATATTGTTCATGTTGGTTCAAAAGTCTAAAACATGCACTCCCTTCTTTATTATACTTTATTGATTAATATATTTTATTGCTATTGCATTTTGGGGGAAGGAGTGGTGGATAGATGAAGCTAGCTACTTGGCATTTTTGCACCACACTTGGAGAGACAGAGGCATATTCAAAAGAAGAAAAAGTAGAGAGTAAAAAAAAACAATAATATTTGTTGTACAATATAAATACATCCAACTAGTATCAAGTATCCAATGTGTGATATGTGTTATAATGTGTGTTATACGTAAGAAACATTATGCATGACACATATTACGTATAACACATGACACACATTGAATAATAGTTGTATGTATTTTTGTTGTACTATAAACATACTTGTAAAAAAATGAGCACAATACTTGAACGAGTCACAAGTAGTAGACATTTTATATGGATGAGTGGCGTTGGTTTATCTTCCATCAAGTGAGCTTTCTAAGAACCAATTCATGAATAGTTTATAAGACCCATTTTTGGGACAAGTCAGCGCAACATCGCACCAACATTGTCATTTTTTATTTTTTGGTGATTCAGATACAAATTTTTCTACATACATACATGAGAGAAAAAGCATGCAATTAATGGCTCACATTTTTTAAAGTTCTATAACTTTGGCATACAGCTTTAACACCCATTGAAACCGAAATTAATGGGTCCATTTAATAAAATACATAGCAACAGTAGTGAGGACTAACTTTTATGCATAGAATATATGTAGCTAGAGAGATACATTAGATGAACAAATTAAAGAGTGCATGTTGATGTAAAATATTTATTAATTGAAGCGAAAATGACATTCTTATTCAATGGAATGGGAAACTATGATATGTCTCCATCACTGGAATGCACACCCATTAAATGTGAAGTTTCAACTTTCAACAACTTAAAAGCGTCAATGAACCTTGGTACTGTATTTTGCAATGGGAATCCCTAATTATCAGAGTATAACAGAGAGGAACAGAGAACTTGCATACATGATACAATGGAATTTCGTTTACAGTTTCATATTTTGCAGTTACATAAATGGTATTGACTCTCTATTTGTAATTACATAAATGGTAAAACAGCAAAAGTCATCATATTTTTTTCCTTTTTTTTAATACTAAAGTTTTAAGTTGAAGAAATAATTATATTTTGTCCCGATCAATGATGGGACGTATCTCTAGGAAGATCAAAATCAAATCTAGGTCATGTTGCTATATTAGCAAACAGTTGATTAGATGAATTAATCTCCTTGACAGTTATAATATTTTTTTTTTTATCATGATAGAATTTGCCTAATCTAGTTTGACTGATTAATTTTTCAGACTTATGATGAATTACCAATAAATATGGCAATGGGCCAAATTTGAGTTAGGGTTTATGAAACACTTGACCAAAAACGTCACTATGCCAACAAAATATTGTCTCCCTGAATTGTAGCCCAACCTATTCAAACATTCAAGACCAGAGATGCCAAAAAAGAGAATTACTTGATCAAGCATCAACCAAATAAACATTTATGATTGTTTACCAAAAAAAAAAAAACATTTATGATTTATCAATCTTTTGTTTTGAGATTCAATACCTATATAATATTGCATAACCTTGGGAAAAATAATGTTCAAAAGTTTCTATACGAAAAAAAATGTTCAGATGTTAAACCTACTAAAAGAGATTAACTTCTATGCGTTAAAAAGATTATCAAACTCAATAGTCTAACTAAACTTATGGAGTAGATATATTCGACTCATAAACTTATAAGAGTTTACTGTCTTTAGAAATATATTAAAAATATTTATATCATAGAAATAAACAAAATAAGTTTATGTCAAAAAACACGAGTAAAATCGGATAAGTGATTTCAGATAATTCCTAAAAAGAATAGATTTGTTTTTTGGGTCAATTGTGCAAAGACAATGTGTCAAAAGCCCACACAATTTTCATCCGTGCAGCATGCAGAATGAGCTAAATAACGGCCCAATTTGCAATTAAACGCAGGATATATTATTTCATACGGCACATGATCAACATCGGATCCGTGGCGCAATGGTAGCGCGTCTGACTCCAGATCAGAAGGTTGCGTGTTCGATTCACGTCGGGTTCAATTTCCCGATCCAGAGCTCCCAATGGATCACCCTTTTTGGCCACCGGCGAATTCAGTTTTCACCGCATGTGAGTGGGAAGAACTTAAAACAATAAGAGAAATAGAAAATAGGAGAGTACTGAATTTTCAAATCAAGTAATGTCATTTTTCCAATTAAACAAACAATGAGAAAAGGTGCGAGCTAACATACATGTATAAATTACATGCATCCATCCCTGATGGTTAATATGAAATAAAAATTGTATCCACCTTATCTTCTTCTTTAGATTAGATTGTACCTTCCAATGAGTACAGCTGGAGTATAACTGGGTACAAATTGTCATTTTCCTGTTTATTATTAAACACATATCCAAATAGTAGAAAGAAATCTGGCTTCTTCTTCTTTTCATTTTATTTTATTACTTATATACGTACGTCAATTCCAAGCTGTTGAAAATAAAATCTAACCCATCCTATCAACTTTTTAAACTCATTCCTTTTGCCCTTTACTGGTTGGATTATACGTAAGAGAGGCTAAATTTTCAGATACATAAAGGAAATGACGGAAAATAAATGAAGAAGCAAAAAACTAATAATAATAATAATAATAATAATAAAATGGTATACAGTTCAAAATATTTGTCAGAAACAGTGATATATATGTGACAAGTCAGAAGTGAATAAAAAAATGAGATGAATCTTATGTATCGTATACAGCTATACGGTTGGTAGAATTGTTCTAGAAATAATGCTTTTGGATAATATATATATATATATAGTAGTGGTAGTTAGTAGTATTTGTGATTGAATCAAAAATGGAAAGACCATGCTCCTGAATTAAAATTGAATAGGTCACAGGGGCGGTGGGCAGCCATTATTATGTTATAATAATTAATTTGATTCTATAAATGAATGAATATAATGCATAGATAGATAGATAGATAGAATGGAAATGCAACTGGGAGCCAAGCCAAGGTAACAAGAAGTGCCCCCACACTTAGCACCATACTCGCCTGTTTGGCGGAGACTTGTCTACCCAAACACAGCACAACCCTTTCCTCTCTCATCTCTCATCTCTCACACTCACTTTTCACCATCCTCAACCCCGTCGTACTTTATTTGGACTTCTCTATGTGAGCCCCATTAACGCATATATATATATATATATATATATATATATATAATAATGTTTGTTGTACAACACAAATACGTCCAATTAGCATCCAACGTGTGTTATACATTATACATAATATGTGTGTTATACGTACGTGTGCTATACATATAGTACACATTACGTATTATGTAATAGCACACGTTGGATGTTAGTTGAACGTAATTCTGTTGTACTATAAGCATTGTTATATATATATATATATATATATATATATATTCTTCATATATATGCATGCCAATGTTTCAATAGCCTAATTATTATGTTAGTTCCATCTCCATATATGATGATGAAAACTGAGAAAATAACATTAATTAATTATACATATATATCCAACTTTTGTATCTAGTTTCTATGCATCTAGACCTCTACGGCTCTAGCTACCAATTTGTTAATGGGAAATAGTTGGGTCACAAAAAAAAATCAGTCAAAACAGTTAACAAATTGTGCACAACATATATAATATAAAATGCACAACATATATCATATGTTGCAGCATATTCTTTCATTGCAACATGTTATATATGTTGTGCATATCATATGCTATATGTTGTGCACAACATGTAATATTTATCGTGCAATTTATATTATATATGTTGTGCATAATTTGTTGGCTGGTTTTTTGTTGTGCCTCTAGCACAACATGTAATATTTGTTGTGCAATTTATATTATATATGTTGTGCATAATTTGTTGGCTGGTTTTTTGTTGTGCCTCTAGTCATGCTCTTTGTTAATTAATTTAGTAAATAGCTTGACGGATGAGACAATTTAGGCTCTTTTTGGCAATGGTGCCATGCATTTGTATGTGTACAGGACTTTCTTTTCTTCTCTTCTATTCTCTTCTCACAATTATATATATATAGCACGCTGTGCTTTTGAGGAGCTGGAATATTTATAATGGCCTTACATACACTTCTATCGATATAGATATCAATGGATTTTGAAGCACTTAGTTCTTTTCTTTTTCTTTCTCTTTTGTTTCAATCTCAATTTAATTAGTCAACTCTGTTATGGGTCAACCAAGCCTGTCTCACCAAGTGACCATCCAAAGTATGTATTCCTAGCTACCTATACCATCCATCCATATTTGATGTTCAATGTATCCTGCTGTTATGTCAAGGATAAAACGCATTAACCAGTCATTGCACTTTCAACAATGATCGATCACATTTCCATGGCAATTGAATATATTAGTATATATATGTCCACACACTTCCCGCAAGTTTACTACTCCTAATTAATTAAATCACAAATTGATTAATTAATTAATGAAAAAATATTGATGCACAAAAAAAAATCAGTCAAAACAGTCAATCAAACGTGCATAACATATAATATGTAATATGCACAATGTATATTACATATTATGCACATATTATAACATCATATTTCTTTACAACATCTGATACATGATGTGCATAATATGTAATACATGTTGTGTACAACATACAACATGTAATATATATTGTGAACATTACTACATAATATTTGTTATATTGTTTTGTCTGATTTTTCCATTATACATGTAACAATGTTTTTAATTAATTAATGGTTGAGCACATTAATAAGCTAGTATATATGTGCATGATCTAGTCTTTGAAGTTTGAATTATTCAAACCTAGGTTAATTTCTTCTCAAGATATATACTTAAAGTAGTAGTAAACAAAATAATTATTGTAACATAAAATGATTATCAACAAAATGATATATCATCATGCATTCATTCCAAATTTGAGTATCAGATTCTGTCTCCAATGTATTTCTAAGGTTCCAAGCATTCTTGAAATTTACGTCATTATGTAATTGAAAATAGTGTTAGTTCTTAAAATAATTGTGTATCATACTAATTATATATTAGTTTTTATTTGTATAACACAATTTAAAAAAAAACATAATTCAAACAAATAAATATAAATATAAAAAAAGTTTAATTTCAATTTACTGTTAGTGTAAAGTATTTTACACAGACATTTAATTACGGATTGATACATCAGCAAAAGTTTTTAATTCAACTACCAACTAACTAAGAAGTCACATAAATCAATAGATATAATTGACTGAAAATATAAAATTTTTTACACTATTAGTGTATATATTTAAACTTATAAAAAAATCCAAATTATTAGATAGAAATATCTTTGGTTTATCCAATGCAAACGCTATACATATTCAATTTGATGATGAAATAGTAGATATATATCCATTAGATAGATACGTCGATCATTGTAAGTGTTCATTGGTTTTATATGCATCAATTGAAGTTGAGAAGAGTACAACAGCATCCATAAAAAAGGTGTGACACATTGATAATACTTTGTAAGATAAGGAGGCATATGCTTGTCCTATCGGTCGAAAAGAATTTTAATGATCTGCGTCAAGATTTGAAACCCCACAATGTGATAAATACGAGTGTATGAATGTCGCACTAAAAAGTTCCTTGCCCCACAAATTTAATCGTATTATTATGAGATAATATTATGAATATCTGTATCTTTAACAGATTTAGATAAGATTGGATAAAAGTTGATTTGATTTTATCTCTTCCTTAGTTTGGCTATAAGTAGCACTATAAATCCTAATCGAAGAGCACACTTTGGAGACTATCAATAATATTGTTTTCTCTTCTCCTTTATTTTCTCTCTGGTATTGTTATTAGTTTCACAACACGTTATCAGCACGAAAAGCTCTCAAGGTAACATTTGTTTGTTTCAATTATATTAGTATTTCAATTATGTCCAATCTCTTTAATCTTGAATTTGTTACCCTTGAAATTTCGGGAAAGAACTACATGACTTGGATTCTCGATGCTAGAATCAATATGTAATCATTGGGTCTTGAGGACACCATTGTTCAAGAAAATGCTGCATCCCAGAAGGATTGCACTAAAGCATTAATATTCCTTCGCCGTCATCTCCATGAGGCTTTAAAATATGAATACCTTACTCTGGAAGATCCTGCAAATCTCTAGAATAACCTAGAAGAAAGATATGATCACCAAAAGTTGGTGATTCTTCTAAAGGCTCATTAATTTGACTGAAAGCTCTGAAAGAGCTATAATTTTGTTGCCTGAAGGAACAAAATTCTGATGCATTACTGTCTACTAAATTGCAAAGAAACTTATTGAGTTTCTAAGATATTCGCCGAAATGGATATCATGAGACAGTAAATGAGGGGAATAATGAGTACCTTCATATCACAAATTGTGATTCCAACAAGAAAGTTGTACTAGAAAAAATTACCTTCGTTTTCATCTGGTCTTTGTAACACTAAAATTAGTGTAATTGAATCACATGCTATTGTAAACCAAAAGTTTACTAATTCAAATGACTTCATCATTTGGCATGATCGATTAGGACATCCAGAGAAATAATGATGCGAAGGATCATTGAAAACTCGTATGGACATTCATTGAAGAACCAGAAGTTTTTTCAATGTAATGAGTTTTCATTTGTTACATGTTCTCAATTTAATATATATTTATATATTATATGGCATTCACCAACAAAGATTGAATTTGAACCTCTTGTATTTACAGAAGGAATTCAATAAGATATATGTGGATTAATTAATCCAATATATGAAATTGATGGCATTCACCTTTCAAATAATTATGATTGATGCATCTATGAAATTGTCACATATGTGCTCATTATTATCTCGCAACCTGAAGTTCGTGATATACTTGCGCAAGTTGTTAAGAGCACTAATTTTAATAAATAATCAAAATGTTGATATGGTGAATTTATTTTTCAAGCTTTTGATGCTTGTAAGTCAATATTGTATAGATTGAACATCCAATTATGTATGTTCATAGAAAGAATTAGCTAACATAATAAACTTATGAAAGACCTCTAGTTGATTGCTAGACCACTTATTTATGAGAACAATTCTCCATATTCTAGTTTGGAGCAAATTATTTTACAAATGCTTATTTGTATAAGATAAATTGTCGTTGTTTCTCTCACCCAGTAATTGTTTTGGCCTGGAACCAAACAATTCTCATTTAAAATGTTGGAAGTGACTCTCGCTTTACAGTCAAGTATTTTGATATACAAATAGGAGATATCTTTAAGCTCAATTTGTTGATTGCCAATTTAATGAAGTAATGTTCCCAACATTAGGGGGAGAATGATAGCTGGAATAAATTGCAATTCATCATTTTTACTCTATTTAGATCCTCATAAAAAGGCAATTTGAACCGAAAGTTCATAATTTTATTGCAAAGAGTAGTAAATGCATTATCAGATGCATTTTAATGTTGAAATAGAATGACTAAAATATACATATAAGCTAAATGAGATACCCTTTTCGAAATTGATGCCCATTGTTAGGCAATTGACTAGTGAATAGATCCGCCAGAAGCGTGATATGGCAGTCAGTTCCAAAAATGGAAATTTTCGAAATAAGGGGCAAATAGACAAAAAATATTGTCATGGAGACAAATGATATTCTTCCTGTTGAAGAGGATATAGACATGCTAAGGACACATATTATGGTCCAATGTTTGACATAATTGAAACGTTAAAAGACGTTCAAGTACCTGAAAAATTGTCAAGATATTGAAAATGATGAGATCTCAATAAACCATGTCTACATAAGAAACTATGGAACCGACAAGTAATTGTTATCGCGACAATATATTTGCAAATAGTGTAGCGCTACACTTATGCAAGAAAATGAGGATCTTGAGTCAAGAATCAATAACAAATATATCGATATATAAATGATTGATCAAATTAGAAATAAGCCATGTAGGCTAAACTTAACTCATTTGTTTATTGGAGTTGTAATCCAAACATCTGAAAAGTGTGAAATCCATGAGATACAGATGGGTATGTTTGCAAAAGCAAAAATGAAAAAAATGAATTTTTACACTATAAGGCTCAATTTGGAGCACAAGGTTTTTTCACAAAAGACCTGATATAGATAATGGTGAAACATATCTCCTGTAATTGATGCAATAATGTTACGATATTTGATTAGCTTATCTATATATAATAAGCTAAATATGCATCTAATTGATGTTATCAAGCATATCTATATGGTTAATTAGACAATGATGTTTATATGAAAGTCTTTGAAGGATTAAAGATATCGACATTGTCTAACAAACATTTTTGTGAAATTTATTCAATCAAACTGTGAAGATTTATTTATGGTCTAAAGCAATCTGGGCACATACGGTACAACCGTTTTAATGAGTATTTGATTGAGAATATGGATTTCAGGATGATTCTATTTGCCCATGTGTAAATGGATTCATTATATTTGTGTATGTTGATGATTTAAATATCATTGGAACTCCTGAAGAGATTCTTATAGTCATAATAGTCATAAAAGATTTAAAAGATGAATTTGAGATGAAAGATCTTTAAAAGACTAAATTTTGTCTCGGCCTACAGTTCGAACATTTAACTAATGAAATATTCCGGTTCGTTAGTCAACTTACATTGAGAAAATCTTGAAGAGATTTTATATGGATAAACCACATCCCTTAAGTATCCCAATGGTGGTAAAGTCGTTGGATGTAAAAAGAGGTCCATCCCTTTCTCAAGAAAATGGGGAAGAAGTTTACTTGGTCCTGAAGTACCACATCTTACTGTCATTGAAGGTAGAAGTATATTAAGTGATGTCTTTAAGAGGGGGAGAAAATGTCGTATATTTTTTCCGTGATTATGGTTTTTATCCCACTGGGTTTTTCCTTAACAAGGTTTTTAATGAGACAATCAAAAGTCTTACATGATGAGGATATTGTACTCTTTTTCCTTCACTAAGATTTTTTCCCAATGGATTTTTTCTTAGTAAGGTTTTAATGAGGCATATTCCAGCAACATACATTCAAGGGGGAGTGTTATGAGATAATATTGTGAATATCTGTATCTTTAACAGATTTAGATAAGATTGAATAAGAGTTCATTTGATCTTATCTCTTCCTTAGTTTGGCTATAAATAGCACTATGAATCCTAATGGAAGAGCACATTTTGAAGACTATCAATAATATTGTTTTCTCTTCTCCTCTATTTTCTCTCTTGTATTGGTATTAGTTTCACAACAAATCGGACTTTTCTTCTTCATTCATAATTCAAATCCCTAATAAACCGCTTTCGACTGAATTGAACTTGTCTCTCTCTCTATATTGTTGAGATTAAGTAAATGTATGTGTTGATTTTAAAAGTTTCTTGTTTAGAAGGTAACTAGATATTTAATGCATTGCAATGAGTCAAATCGATGCATAACTTTTATTACAAAAATATTAATGTGAATAAAATATTTATATTAAGAGTTTAATTGTTATGAATAATTAATGTAAAATAGTATTATAATAAATTCATCGCACACGTAAAAATAGTCTTTTTAGATGTTATGATTTCAAAAGTCAACAATAAAATTTATATGTCACCGATTATTACAATAGTCGAATTTCAATCATAAAATTATTTTTATATATAAAAATTAAACTCTTATTTTAATTTTATAAATATAGTTTTAACATGTTATAAGTATAAAAAATTGTATATGACCATCTAATTATAAATTATTGTATGGTAAAAATAATATTGTACTTTTCAATTGATACCTCAAAATTATTTACGATATATATAGAAATAAAATAAGATTTAATTTTCATCTACTGACAGTGTATAATTTTTGTATCTAGTCATTCAATTATGTGTTATCACGTCAATTATAATTGTGTTTTTTTCTTTCACTATCGAAAAGTCATATAAACAAAGTGTTTTGATTTGATGATAGTGTCATAATATATACATCAAAATTAAACTCAACAAGATATTAAATAACAACCTAAAAGTAATGTGTTAAAATTAGCATCATTTTTTTTTCGTTGTACATTTTGTCAAATTGCTGGTCTATAATTGAAGACCCTAATTTCTTATCTATTATATTCCACTACCAACCCTCATAGGTTAGCTTTGTGCTTTGAAGACACTCATCATCAAGATTCAACAATAACCGTTTGAACAAAAGCTTAATTAAATAGTATATAATCATAAATGCTTGAGGCACAAAAAAAAAACAGCCAATAAAGTTCATTTAACACTTTATGACCTAAATAACACTTTTAATCATGAGTATATTTTTAATGGGCTGGATAATTGTGGCTCAAATTCCTATTTATTGACTGTGTTGACTGATTTTTTGTTGTGCCTCTCTAGCAATAGCAATGCTCGTATATAATTAATTTTGTATGTTGTGTGTCTATGTTCAGGACTCCAAAGGCTGTCGGCCAGAAACACATCAACGGATTGAAGACACTGAATAGTGATTATTTACGTGATGACTTCACACTTAACTGCCAATAAATTATTCAGATTATATCTATTATTAATCATGTCGGCATCCAGTTTATAGACTACTTAATTTATTATGCAGCTACTCAGTCAAACAATTAGTAATCTATAGGGCCCTCTCGTGACTTCGCACAATAATAACTCCTATTTATAATTAAGAATTTGACAAACTTAAGTTATATTTCTCTTATGAGTAATGCTACGTATACATATAAAAATCAGTCACCATCCGTCACTATTTGTAATAATCCAATATTTTAAAATTAATAATCCAACTTTTATTATTATACATTAATCTAACATCTTTAACAGTTGGATTACTTATTTTAAAATATTAAATTATTAAACATGGTGGCTAATGACTAATTTATAATGTACACAAATAATTTCTTTTCACTTATTACTCAACACTGTGCGAAAAGTGCTGATCAAAATTTTTAAAAATAGAATTTTTTTTTAATACTCCCAATATGTTATACGTATAGATATTTTTTATTTTATTTTTTATGAAAATTTTTTACATTAAAAACTTTAACTAGTGCCAAAAACTACATATTAGTTAACAAAATCCTATTAATATTATGAGTTTTGTTAGGACAATTGTTAAGGATACTAAAAAAAGTAAATTTTTTAAAAATTAAAGAAATTATGATGAGTTCATTACATAGATTATATCAAAATACATGTTTTCAACGTAAATCTTTCCTCTTTTACTATCTTAACAAGTGTCTTTAGAGCACTTGTTAGTAAAACCCTAATATTATTAATTGTTTGAAATAATAAAACTTAGTAAGAAATTTGCAACAATATTAGGGTTGGGAGACCTATATATATACTCGAATAAAATCATCTTCAAAGAAGGAATAGTTGTAGAAAAAACAAAAAAATAAATAGTGATGCCTATATATATATATATATATATATATCAATTGAAAAAAGTAGATTATAATCTAATTAAACAAATTCTAGCTAGCTATATATAATTAAAATTTGAGGATGTTGCAGAAGCCAGGTTCCTTGAAACATCTTCATCATATCGGTGATTAAAGCAGGAAGCCATCACGCTAGCCAAGCCTACTCACGCATGTATATTAGTAATTTGCTTAGTTGTTTAATTCCAACTACATCCTAATAATATCGTTCAACGTTACCAAAGAAGATCCTGTTCCTACTTAATTTGCCAATTTGACTACCTATAACAAAGAACATAGACACCCTAATCTTTTTTTCAAAGCCAATAAAAGGTGCACTCAACCAAGACCAAAAGAAATTACCAAAAAAGAAGAAAAAAATTTGAGAGAGAGAGGAAAATTAAAAGAATGAATATGAATATGTATTTTTTATCGATAATGTTTATTATATAACAAAAATATATCCAACTAGTATTCAACGTACGTGTGTTATATACTATACATAATTTGTGTTATATGTATAACACATTATATATAACATACATTATTTATAATAAATATCACACGTTGAATACTAGTATGAGTAGAAAGTATTCTTGGTTTTTTAAGGTAATTTTATTGTTATCGTGAGAACCAAAACCAAACAATTAATAACAGCGTGGACTAATTAAGCTATATAGAAGCAGAATCTTTGGGTGGCCGTGCGGTTCCGATCCATAGAATGATTTCTTGCTTAATTATTAAGAAGCAGTAGGCACACCTAATAACCATATATGCTGATGAATACCCCTAACTCCCAACAAAATTCGGTCATTTCCAACTCACATTGTAACATAGCCTATACTATAGTTATATGTTTATAAACTCAACTTGTCATTTTTAATGGAAGCAATCATTAATTAGCCCAAGTAGCTGACTATGTTATTATTATACGTACATACTAAGAAAGTGTTATACGTTAAAAACATTGTTATATTTATAATGAAAAAACAGTCAAATGAGCTAATATGTCATTTACAACAAGTAATATGTAATATATAAAATATATATTATATATTATGCATAACATGTATCACATGTTGTAATTGAAGATAATATTGTAACAAGTGATATATGTTGTGCATAATATATCATATATGGTATGCATAATATGTAATATATATAATGCATATTACATATTATATGTCATTCACTATCTATCGGTTGTTTTAGTTGATTTTTTATTGGGCACCATGATTCTTCCTATATTAATTACGTATCGCAAAACTTACTACATGTTACGTTTAATAGGGAACGATAGTAGTATACTAAGATTTTCTTTTTGGTTAATAATGTTTTATCATTGATTTGTAGCTGATGATGATTTTCAACAATGTATTAAATTTCAAATGATTAATTATATCATTCTCTGTAAACCCACTGTTATCGTTTTTTTTTTCTTTCTTGACTTGTAAATATATATTTTGATTAATGAGATAAATAATTCAGAATTTAAAATTTTTACTCAAAGTGAGGATCAGACCCTTACTATTTGATTAAGGGATGATGAATCGAGCCTTTAGTAGTATTTTTGTGATAAGACAAAAAGAGGGGGTGAGATATGATTTAAGAACATGGAAAGAATATATACACATAATGAAGAGTATTCTTCTTGTTTCCCTTGACTTTTATCATGAGAGATAATATATAAAGAGAAATATTGATTTTTTTTAAAAAAAAGAGAGAATTATTAATAATTTGTTGTTTGTTGGTGTGAACCACGTGGCATTCACATGTTTCCAACTGTATAATGGGTATGGAAGGCATCAACTTTTCTTAAAAGTCACAAACCCCCCTACCTAGCTAGTTTCTCAACCACACATAATGCAATATAATGATTCCAACATCATGGAATGTTTGCTCAACGACTTATTTCTTCATCTTTTTTATTTTTGTTTTCAATACTGCACTTCTTCATGTAATGGGAGGAGAGGGATAGGCCCAATCCAATCAACCACATCATCTTACCCTATAACATTTAAAATTTGTCTGTTACATTATCAATATATACATTTTGTAATACTATTGTTATAGAGTAAGTTCTTTATTTAATCTCACAAGGTTTCACTTTAATTTGCATGGTGCCCCAATTAATTACTCTACCGAATAATACTGCTAATAATATAATGCATGTTTTGTTGCTTTCTTCATCATTTAATTTCACAACGAAGCTAATGTATGTACTACATGACTAATTATGTTTGTCGTACAACATAAATATGTCCAACTAGTATTGAACGTGTGTTATATATAAGGCGTAATGTTTGCTATACATATAACACACATTATATTTTATATATAACATACATTGGATACTAGTTGAATATATTTATGTTGTACGATAAATATTATTGAATGCAAATGAATATGCAAGTGTAGATCGCAGGCACAAACAATAGTAGTCCTTATTGATGCCGTACAATTTCTTACCTCATAGTTAGGTATCTTAGTTAGTTTTATGCCTTGGCCAAGGAAAGGTCACATGCATCATGACTGTGATTCTCTCTGCTACACCAAAAGAAAGGTACACCAATTTTGGTATTTAGTTCAACAAGGCTACATCTATCATACTCTCATTCTTAGCTACTTCCTCACTTGGCACGCTCTTAATTTGCCACAATCCCTAAATAAGTTCTCAACTATATGCAATTTCGGGTATCTGTCTTCATATATGAAAATCACTCATTCGTCTTCATATATGACCTTAATTTTTTTTTTAGAAAAATAATTTATAATATAATAACTCATCATGCCAAACGAAGAAACGTTTCTAAAATGTTATGAATTTTGTTTAATTTGATAACATTTGAATTGTGTCTATAAGATATAAATATTGAGACACGATTTTTTATTTTTAAAATTAATTTTTTTGAGTTTTTTTAGAAGAATTTGTATAAATATTACATTCTTACATTTATGTTTTCACATTTCAAAGACAAGTTCAACACTGAAAGTTAATAATGTTTAGAATTTAATTATAATTCACTGTCAACCAATTATATCCATTAATTTGTGAGACTTTTTAGTTAGTGGATGATATAGTTAATTTTTTTTGTTAATGTGTCAATCCATAAATGAGTATCGATGTAAAATTACTTTTATACTGATAGTGTATTAAAATTAAACTTTAATGTTTATATATATAGATTTTTCTTTTGTGGTCTTTATATTAATTCTCACAATAATCTTTCTATTTATATATATTTGTTCCGATGCAAAGTCAGAATCCAAACTGATCGTATATATGTGACGATCACATTGCAAGGTGCCCTTCATGCCAAGAACATTGCGAATGATATCAAAGTGCTAATTTTGCACGAAAGGTCTTACGACATCAAAAGAAATTTCTGAGTCAATCTTAGTACCAAAACCAAGTACAGATTGAGCGGTGATCAAAGCATGAGCTCATACTGTCATGTTTTTGTCTTATCTACATGTATGTAAATATTTGTATTCATTAACAGGTTAAATTTTTTTTCTTTTGATCCGCCTAGCTTTTACATAATAATATAATTAAATAGATTGTAATTTATTTGTAACATATCAATCTTTGTACTGTACTCTATACATTCACGTTCCATCAACGAATCGCACTGTCATTTTGCAACTGATTATACGTTTTGGAATTTAATCCAATTCAAAAGAAACTTCCTTGTCTTTAAGCATTTATGTATGATATGACTAGAATATGTTGCTACGGCTTCTTCGTTCACATTTTTTTTCAATTATAAATTAATGCAATGTGATCCGAATAAAACATTATATTATCACCACAACATTATCAATTAATTTGAAATCTGTGAAGTTTGAAGACGCGACACAGAAATATCATGAATCACATCACCTATAATTTTATATATCATGATTGACATAAATCCAATTAAACTGCGTTTTAACATTAACATAAAATTATATTTTCAAGTACTACTTCTTTTTAATATATAAGAGTAATCATATATAATTATAACTAATATATAACCATTGGGTAAAGCCAAATTTTGAGATACATATTTCTTCCTAGCTTTGCATGAGTTGTCGGTGTGTCGATTATGCTTCGTACAATTCACTATGCCACCTAAAGACTAAGAGCAAAAAGTTGAAACATTGAATCATTAGTGTTTTCTTTATTGGTTTTGCAATTAATCTCCATATTGTTAAAAAATAAATTTTTCTCCCTCTACCGTGGTTATTATTATCTTAATATTATATTGACATTCATAAAGTAGATATTTGTAAATATTCATTTAAATTTAAAAGTGGAGAGTAAAATAAATAATATGTAAGTGATGATCCTATAAAAATTAAAGATGATAGATTAGATATATATACTATGTACGAGTTAATATAGTTTTATTGCTCTCTTTTTGAGTACTCTTTCTCAAGTTTTGTCATAATTAAACTCGTTCTTACACTTTAATCAAGCATAATAAGACAGATACCGAACACTTTGAAATTAGATTTAATTTGTGGGTGGCTATCTACGACTACATAACCGCTTGGTGTAGGCTTGATGATAAAAAGTGTTAATAGAGAAATTTAAAGTAACATATGTTGGATCAATTGGAAGCAATTGAAGCCATCATTTTTTGACTTTTATAGGGTTTTGTATGGTCCTGAAGGAGACATAAACCCCCATAATCTGTATTCGATTAGTGGCAATATATCATATTTAATTAGTAACCGAAAACATTGCACCGACTATAACAAAATTAAGCATTTTATATATATATATATATATATTTTAGTTTCATATCTTATCACGTATATCAAATTGTGTGTAAATAAAATGAACCCTTGACTATTTTCAATATGGTTTATAATAGTTTAAACGTTGGTGATGTGAACTTAAAAATGGCACAAAATTAAAATGATTACATATATATGCAATTATTTAACTTTTGAACGCACGAGCAAATTAAAAGTTTCAAGGTAAGAGCATTGCTCAAGCTAAATTCATTCATCATTATGTCACCCCAGATATGTCCAAGTAAATACAAACATACTTTCTTTTCCATTTGGGGCCAGCTAGCGAATTAAAAGTAACACTTGCTCATCTATTATTAATTATCTTATACATAGAGACATTTATATAAATTAATTAATTAGTTAAGTAATTGTTGCATTTTTAAAGTCAGGTCCCAGCAATGGTGAACATAACATGATTGAGATGTACACCTCAACAACCATTAAAATGATTGAAACATATAAAGAAATCCAAGAAAATATAGCAAGATACATGTAATGCGAATATATTTATTATAGGTAATACATATGTTTGTTTTTTTCGATTCATCATTAATAAGTAATACTAGTTAAGCATAATAATACAATAATATATAATATAATGTAGTGTTTGTTTTTAGTGACTCTGGAGTAATTAAGAGGAAATTATGGAGTCAGTATTACAGGAGTCAGAGTCAGAGTCAGAGTCACAATGATTTTAAAATTGGTTCCGAATACACTTTCACATATTTGTATTCCAATACACAGTGACTCTAGAATTGGAGTAAAAAATTTGACAATTTTATTTACTGAGTTACTTTGACTATGTTCACTAAGTCACTACAACTCTTACACCAAGTACTTGATAGTCAATTTTTCTCGAGTTAGAAAAAATAAATATGCAAAGGGTAGTGTTTTAAGGTAGAAAAAGAATATTAACTTATGCAAGAAATTCTATATATGTGTGGTGGTAAAAGATGTGACGATGATGAGTGGATTATTATGACTTGAACAGTTTTACTCAATTATTATGAGAGAATGAAACAATATATGGGTCGTATGTATGTATCTGGTGGTTGACGAATTGGATCCTCATCCATGGTCATACGTTATTCTTTCCATAAATAATTCTTAGTGATGAACTTTTTAGGAAACCATTCAACTTTCAACTCTAGAAACATCCCTGTTTAGTGGAGTAGGTACCTTTCAAGATGATTTAAGGTCAAAAAAAAAAAAAAAGTAACTAAGACTGATTCCAATTCAAAGTTAGGTCTATTATAATTTATATTTGTAACAAAATATTATACTACTGTATTATCATATGTAATTCTTAATTGCTTAGCATAAACATATGTACATGTAATTATTTCTTTTGAAAAATGCAAACTTCTTTATGGTCTAAACTGACGAAATTTAATTAGCGCAATAAAATAACAACTGACACTATTTTTACAATTTGTACTAATAAGTTTAAGCTAAGTAGGAGATTAGGATTGTTTTTCATTTGATCAGTTTCTGACCCACTTTTAATATTATGATCAGTCAACGTCCGTATTTTAAGACTCTATATTGAATGCTGTTTTAAGACTATATTCAATGCTATTGATTCTATATTCAAGCTACAAACTTGAAAAATTATGACCACTAAAACAACTCTCTATACTCAATGTGATGAAAAAAAATAAAATTGTATAATGTTCATCAATATGAATTAGCTCGTCTCGTGTATTGACATTCCGTTCATATTACTTGAGTTCAATTACGAAATCACCATCATTATTAACAAATTACTAACAGTAGTTACCGTTTTGTATTATTTTTTTTGTTATGTAACATTTTTATGTTTAGTATAGTTATTACTAATTAACAATTTATCCTAATTAGCTTTCATACATGTAAACTTTTTAGTTTTCCTTGCTCACCAGAAAAAAAAAACTTTTTAGTTTTCCAAATATGTATGTAAACTTTTCGTGTTTAATATAGTTTTTAACTAATTAGTAGTTTATCAACCAATCAACTGGTACCTACAATATATATGAAAGGTAGTATATGTTTTATTTAGGAGTTATATTATTTATATAAATTTTTTAAAGCTTAATATACTGATAATCTCTTTTTAAAAAGAACTCAATGAACGAAGAGTTAAAAAATAGTGTATGTCCTAGTCTTTATTCAGTAGCCTATTCAATTGAATACTACTAGTAGTATAAGTATTACATTGAGCCTAACAGGATGAGAAAGAGAGATTATAGAATGTTGTTATTTGTACATAAAAATTATTTAGGAGAACATTTCTCCTTCAACAATACAATTGTCTCAAAATTTAGTTACTTACATTAGCATACGGAGTACACAGGAAATAAATATTCTTAGTGTAAGAATTATTAATACCTGTTTTATTTGTCCATTTTAGGACTGTATATATATTTTTTATTTGCCTATGTAGGAATTCTAAATAATTATTATTAACTTTTTTAATTAATATAAGAAAGAGAATAAATTTAATAAATAATTAAGAAATAAGATAATAAATAATAAAAATAATATTATAAAATATTTAATTAATTTGTATGCATAATTAAAATTGGACCGATAAAAAAAAAAAAAGAGGAGTATTAAATAAGGCATGGCGCACACAAACACAGTGAGTGAGTAAACACCAACACCAACAAGACTGGGGGATCAGAACGCAGTGCCCTCTCCAGATTGATACATACATACCCTTTGCAAATATCGATGTTTGTGTCCCCTCTTTTTACTGTTTTACCCTTTTACCTCGTTCTTCCCAACCCATCCATCCATCTTCTTTCACTTCAAAACGGACTTGCTTTCCCTATTCATTTCCACTCTAAGCACATGGATTCCATTCAATTATTCAAACTTCAAACCATTGGTTAATCTTCAATTCGATTGATTCCAATTATTTTTTCATTTCAAAATGATTTCGGCCTCAACTATTTAATTATAAAATAGTACTAGCTATTACAGTACTATAAGAGAAAAACATATTGGTTAAAGAAATTAATTATAATAATACATTGATTATGTAAATATTTTTACACTTATAGTCAATTATAAATTGACAAGTGTGCTAATTTTATTTCTGCTAAGATAAATGACGTTTTAAATTGTTATTAGTCAACAATGTAAAATATATTTAGGTTGTGTTGACGTAAGTATTAGAAAATTAACTTAATCATGTTTCATATATATTAGAAAATTTCTTTGGTGCTCAAGAGTATTGACAACTTATTGAATTGAAATTATTGATCATGAATTGTTGGATATTAACGTTTTAAAATAGTAAGACATATGAGTAATTAGAATATATGTCATGAACTTTAATAAAACTGTAGAAATCTTTAATATATTAATTATAAAATAGTAATGTGAGACAAAAAAAATATGTTTATTACATATAATTTAATTACAATGTAAATTTCTTCATACTTTTAATGTTAGTGTTTTTTGTTTTGTTATCAAGACGGTCAATTACCCTTAAATCATCAATTTCTAACGTGCGTAGATTTAATTCAAGAATATTAATTTGATCTCATATTCCATAAATCTCCTTACCTTAAAATAGCTTTGTTCTAATGGAAGAAAAAAATCTGTTTATTATTATTGTTTTCTGGACGAAAATCTTTAATTATTATGTGTACTAATATATGTATACTAATACTAAATTTTATTTTTATATATATATAGATTCAGTGGTTATTTTCAATTTTGCTCATAGTGCTCTCTCTCTCTCTCGCTCGCTCGCTCGCTCCTCTCCTTCCAATTTGGTTCCTCGTCGGACACTCCAATATTCCATCGACGCTGCTTCGATCTTCGCCCTCCTCACTCCCAATATATCATCTTTTTCTGATCATCAACAATCCCATGTAAGCCTTTTTTTTCGCACCCTAAGTTCCTTCTTGCTCCAACACTTCTCCTCATTTCCCTCTTCCAGTGTTTTTTCCATTTCTGCCATCTGCGCCTATATCTAATGATTTTTATTTTTAATTTTTTTTGTGCTTTCTGTTCACCCTTCCGCGTGAGTTCATTCTGAATTTCACTCTGTGTGTTGTTTATTATATATTTTCATTTCTATATGTGGGTGGTGGCTTTCTATTGTAATTGTCAAATGCTGTTAGTATTCCTTTGTAGACCAGTTCAATGCGTGTGGATTGGGATCTAAGTTGGATCTCTCGTTTTCTGTTTTTTCCTTATTATATTGTTTATCATCTTTGCGTGGTTTAGCAAAAATGTTTTTGTTGGCTGATATTGGTTTCTGTGCTTTCCTTTTTTTGTTTATATATATAGATTGTGATCTGAGTGGCTCCTTTGTCTGGACAGAGAGAGAAGAAAAAAAAAATTGAATTTTGACACATTCCCAGAACACAAAATGTTGCTTTTTTGAGGGGGATTTCATGGGTTGGAACTTTAAGAACCATGGCAAGCTTCAGTGAAGACGAGGAATGTCGGTTTTTCGATGCTCAAGAGGATACTGTGTCCTTAGCCGATTCAGAATTTGATGGCACTGACACCCTTGACACCACTTCTACTTCTAAAGAAGCAGTGTTCAGTGGTTTTGACTATGATGTGTGGATTCGGAGCCCAAGGAGTGTCCGAGAGCGTAGGAGAGGGTTTATGAAGATGATGGGGCTGGGTTTGGATGGGGTTGGTCTTGAAAATTCAGTAGATGCGTTTAGTGTTGAGCAGGAAGAGGTGATGGATAGAGTGGGAGATAGTTGTGGGGCCGTGACCAGAACTTGTGATTTTGAAGATGAGTTCTGTTCAACTCGGTCGATGTCTTGTTGGTCCACTGTGAATTCTTTTGGTTCGGTGGAGAACATGGCATGTCAAGATGAGGATTTGGAGAGGGAAGTAGAGTGTGATTTGGATAAGGAAGGGCAGCATAGGAGGATGAGTGATGGAAGAGATTTGGGTCCGAATCAGTTGGTGAATGCAGGGGAACCTGAGGACTCGGAAAACACCTCTCCTTCTTACCACCATTTGGAGAGAAGGGAGAATGAGGAGACGAAGGCTTTTGCGCAGCAGATGAGCAAAGCTAGAATGAGTTGGCTCAGAAGATTGAAAACAATAACGCGCATGATTAATGGGCAAGGTCAAGGTGATGATGGTAAGCAGGAAGGCAGGTGCACATTCTCTGGGGGCAGGCTTCAGAAAGTTAAGGTCCGGCAATGCAAGAAGCAAATGAAAGAACTTTCAGCTCTTTACATGAGGCAAGATATCCAAGCACATGAAGGCTCAATTACAACCATGAAATTCAGTCCTGATGGCCAGTATCTGGCAAGTGGTGGTGAAGATGGAGTTGTGCGCTTGTGGCAAGTGGTTGAGGAGGATAGATCTAATGAAATTGACATTTCAGAGATGGATCCATCCTCCATTTACTTTACAGTGAATAATCTTTCTGAATTGACACCACTGTTTATGGATAAGGAAAAAATCAGCAAACTGAAGAGCATGAGAAAAACATCAGATTCAGCTTGTGTCATTTTCCCTCCTAAGATTTTCCGGTTGTTGGAGAAACCATTGCACGAGTTCCGTGGGCACTCAGGCGAAGTTTTGGATCTCTCATGGTCAAAGAATAATGTGAGTGACTCATACATTTCAGTTCTTTAGGAAAGAAAGCATTGACTTATGTGTAGATGAAATTTTGGTGAAACTGATTTAGTTTTCCATCTTGTTTTTGAATTCAGTATCTTCTGTCGTCTTCTATTGACAAAACTGTCCGGCTATGGCAAGTCGAATCTGATCATTGCTTGAAAGTTTTTCCACACAGTAATTATGGTAAGCCTTGCTGCATTTAAGTTCTGATTTTCAGGATTGTGAACCGCTATTGCAACTTGTTTTACCATTTCAAACTCTCTTACAATCTGTTTGTTATTTGATGATGTTGTACAGTGACAAGCATACAATTCAATCCTGTGGATGATAATTATTTCATTAGCGGATCTATAGATGGAAAAGTGCGCATCTGGACAATTTCTGATTGTCGTGTTGTTGATTGGACTGATATCAGAGATATAGTAACTGCAGTATGTTATCGACCTGATGGGCAGGTATAGTGCCATTTCAATTTTAATAACTTCATTCTATAGAAGGAAATACTATATTGGAGATGATCTGAGATGAATGATCTACTTTTTACAGGGGGGAATTATCGGCTCCATGGCAGGCAATTGCCGGTTTTATAATGTATCAGATAATCAATTGCAGTTGGATTCCCAGCTTTGCCTACTTGGTAAAAAGAAACTTCCTGGAAGAGGGATAACTAGCTTTCAGGTATCTTACACCTTCTTGGCTTCTGGGCAAATGAGTCGTTTGGCTTCTTTCACAATGTTTGTATTTTGTGATTTTCTACATAAGCTCCCTTTCCTGCAGTCAACTGATTACATTTTATCTATTTCAGTTTCTTCCACAAGATATTAACAAAGTTATGGTTACCTGTGCTGATTCACAAGTCAGAATTCTTGACGGGCTTAATGTAATTGGCAAATACAAAGGTATATCCGTTGTCTGATTCTTACATTTATTCAGAATTTTCCTTGGTTCCCACCTGATCTGTACAGCTATGCATTTTTTGTGAGGCTTAGTTGTTATTTTTATTGTTGGTTCAACGATCTAATTTGCATTTTATTTCCTTATAGATGCTGTTACTAAGATTCGTAACATTTTGTTTTTAGGCATAAGCGCAGGGAGCCCTATGTCTGCATCTTTCACTTCTGATGGGAAACATATTTTATCAGCCTGTGAGGACTCTAATGTATATCTGTGGAACGTTAGTCAGGAAGAGTCGGATCCCATGAAAGCCAAGAAGATTAGGTCTTGTGAGCGGTTTTTCTCAAATGCTTCTGTTGCAGTACCTTGGCATGGTTTGAAATCTCATTCTACTGAAAATGAACATCAATTGAAAGACCTGGATAAAAGGTCACCACAAGCCCCTCATCTCAGTCCACCTGCCTCTTTCTCCCTCAGTCAAGAGTTTTACTTGGAGCCTTTTTCCCAAGGATCGCAACTTGGCCTGAGGAGAACTCCTGTTCAGTTCCAAGGCGAAAACGTCTTCGGTGAATAAATCTGAATACAAGTTCTTGAAATCTTCTTGCAAGAGTACCTCGCGTTCTCATGCATGGGGTATGGTCATTGTGACTGCAAGCTGGGATGGCCGGATAAAAGCGTACCACAATTACGGTTTACCGGCACCCATTTGAAGAGAAGTGATTTTCCTAGTTGGGTGTAATGCAATGAAGACTCTTTGCTGTGATTGGGGAAGTCGTCCTCGGAAAATTACATGCTGCCGATGTTTTTTGGAGGCTTCAGCATGATGCTGACTTTGGCAGCAACAGTAACAGCAGGTTGAGGTCAAATCCCAATCATGAATTGAAGTCTAGATGATTGAGGAAGTTTGGCTTGTGGAGGGGCCCCCCTTCATGTTTCAGGGGGTTAGTATTGCCTATTGATTCATGACAAGTGGTTGCAATACTGTGGTTCTTATGTAATCCTCCTGGTATTTAGCGAGTGGCCGAGTTTTAGCCTGTCCTGGTACCCGGTCTAAATTGCCTTTTGTTGCTCAAGAATCTGCTGGCCCCTAAAGGAGATGCATAGTCATGTGTAAGAGCTTGGAAAGGGGGCCTATGAGATATTATTTTGATATGCTTGAGGAGCTGTGGGACCTTATAGGCAAGAACTTGATGTTTGTTGAGATGAGTGGGGGAGATTCAAGCACTGGTGGCAAAACTCCATGCTTTGTTAAGATGATTTTCATTATTGGCAGGGCTAACTAATTGGATCTCTTTGTCTGCCAATCTCTCGGTCCTTCTCATGGTAGGGCCTGGTTTTGGAACTTTGGAAGTGTGGTGAGAATGTATGGTGGTCATTTGCTTGAATAGGTACATCTTTTAGCTGCCTGTTGCACCAATGATACAAACAACACATTCATCCAACCAACCCTGATTTACTACATATTCAGTGGCTCCAAGTCTTGTGAATCTATAGCCTTTGGCAGCTGCTGCATTGCTGACAAAAAATCATTGCTAACAAAAATCTTGTATATCATCTAAATTTAGGCTGAGATGACCTTTGATTGGTTCAATTACTAGGATCTTATCCATTCCAATTTTTAGTGTTTTTGGCTAATATGTATATTTGTAACATAATATGCTTATGTAAGTAAAATTTTGTTTCCATGGCCTCTGGTTGATGGATAGTAACAGAAGTAAACACAAAGTTATTGAAATTGCTGTTCGTTTTGGTTCATCATGAAAAGAAGTTAAATTGGAATCTTAAGAGAATACTCGCCCCTTCAACAAGTGAAAAGCTGCAATATGCAGAATTGTTGTCTATGACTGTGTCATGTACTTTTTTTTTGTAAAGAAGCAAAAAGGGTCAAGGCAGAAATTAATTGCAACTAACTAGTAGTAGCCAATTAGGGTTCTAAATCAGCACCTATGTGAACTGTCCCTGCACTCAAAATAAGAGAAGCCTATTAACTTTAACCATTCTGTTTGGAAACTAATTTGGGACCTATCTTTGTTCCATTAGGTACTTGTTTTGTGGCTGTAGAGTCAGAGGTAGTCCAATTTTTTAAGTAATTGTATCTTTCAGGTTACTATTTTGTTACAGTGAGGGACTAATCACTGTGGATTAAGAAGTGCTTAAATTATATAATGACATTAACGTTTGATTAGCATTAATTTGATTTATGCTACTTAACCTATCCCAAGTAACCAGATTGTGACTTGTGACTAGTATCCAAATCCGTCATTTCAATCATGAACTCTGCAATTTGAAAAAAGCAGAGTGGTTTTATTATTGGAAAAAGGAACGTGTGGTACTCACATGGAGTGTAGTTATCATTACTCATTAGTTTAATCTTTTTCGAGATGATTACTAGATTTTATTCTCTGCTTCCCACGTATGTCAAGTTGAAATGGTGAATTGTTATACCACTAGTACTATTTTTCACGTGCAGATAAATTTTGTGATTATAAGTTAAGACATATTACTAATCATCAAAATTTCAAGTGATAAAAACCAACCTACACGGCTTCAATTAGATTTAAAATTAAGATTAAGGCTTGTCACAGTTCAAAATAGCAATTTGCAAGTGGGAAAAAGCTAATTAGAGAAAGAGAGAGAGAGAGTGGGGTTTATTAAATAGGAGTATTATTTGGAAGAATATTTATGTTGTGTCTTGATATTTTGGTGCTAATGTTCTGTCTTGATTTAACATTTAATATGGCATTTTAATCATTGATTGAATCAATTTGCAACAGAAATATCTTTTGTGGTGTTGGAACACTCTGTATTTGTCGATAATTGTGGCGAATAATAACTTGAAAATAATTTAAGAGAAGCACCTAAAACATGATATGCTATGCTCATTGAAGGAAAAAGCATCTAATCTTAAAGCAGTTTGAAGCCAAAACCTTTTCAGAAGAAACAAAACATGATCATATATCAATGGACCTTCTTCAGAGAAACTATTCAAGCTCGTACAAGGCAAACCAAATCACAAGCACATGCCAATCATTAATAATTAAAAAGACATATTATTTTATATGAGCACAATATATATTATATATATATAGACTCAAAAGGAATCGAATCAAAGGACAAAAAGAGGAAACCAAAGAAAATAAATGAAATGATTAGTTTTTTGAATGAGTGTTGTTTTAGGCTTAGCTATAATATTACTCAACCTCCTATGTGGTGGATATGTTCATTATTTTATTTTCACCTACTTTATTTATTAGATTAATTTATGTATGGCAATTATTTATTTATTTACTAATTATTTTGCCTGTTTTGAGCATAGGCCAACCAAGCTACTGCAAAGTGTTACCCACCTATAAACATTGGTGCAGAGAACCAAAAGCTAAAAGCTGTGCTAATCGATGAGCAAAGGACAAAAAGCATAACTTTGGATTAATTTCAGAGAGAGATATGTTTTGATGGAAATATACACACACCCGACAAACAAACATGTAACAATTGTCTTGGATCTCCTTGTGCTCTACATCATCATTATAGTTAACTAATTCTTTTAATTACTTTAATCAAAAAGCTTTGGATTAACAATTACTAGAGTAGTAATTCTTTTGATCTCCATCAAGTGCTTCTCTCTTTATGGTTTGTTTACCAAAATAATGATATCTATCAAGTTATGAGTAGATCAAGAACAGTGAATCGATTTGATAGGAGAAATAATTAATCTAAATGTGGATTCATCACTACTAACATTTATAATTTTTTTACATCTACATTTCATGAAAATTGATTCATCTTAAAAATCACGTCGTAATAAGTGAAAACGATGAGTTTAGAGCATTTTCACCTTCTTTATCATTGATTTGGATGATTAGTTTGTTCTGTGTTTGAGGATTAGTGAATCAATTAAAAAATAATTAGTCATTAATTTGCCAAACCAATGTTTTTTGTGTAATGAAGCTTTAGTTGTTCTTTATAATTCTTACATTGAATAGTATGAGATATTTGATGTTATATATAAGGAAAATGGTTCTCCCACCTTAATAGTTAGTTTTTAAGGTATGACTTCTCACTATTCTTAAGTGCTTAACATGTTACCTTATTGAGAATATACATGTCAATATGGCTGCTATAATTTTTCAATATAGATAATGCTAGTGTTTAGGTTATTGGGGGTGGTTAAAGATAGATATGCAATAACTTCCCTTTTAGAGATTGAGAGCTGAAAAGAAATTAGCTTAGTCCATGTTTGGTTTAGCGTTGGAAGCTTTCCAAACTTCCCTTTTAGAGATTGAGAACTGAAAAGGAATTAGCTTAGTGCATGTTTGGTTTAGCGTTGAAAGCCTTCCAAATGCACTTTCATCACTTTAAAAGTTGTATCTAGATGTTTGGATACTTTTTTTTTTTACCCAACTGCAATATAATTAATTCTCAGTTGAATAGAAGCTAGAAATTGTAGTTTTTCTATTCAGATTTTTCACATTCAAGTCACTCTAACAATATTTATTATATCATAATCACATTTGACATTAATTTACCAAACATAAATTCTATTGATATTAACTCAATTCTAATCAAAATCAATTCTGCAAACACAACCTCAGTAACTTCTTAATAAGCTCTTTTGCTGTGTGAGAACTGTTGCTTGCATGCTTCAACCTTCAACTTTATGATATTGTGTAGTGTGTGTTTGTGCTCTTACTTAGACCTCTTTGTTCAACACAGAATTTCTTCTGAGGTATATTATATACAACCACACCCTTGTTGTTGAGGAGAGCTTGGAATCAATATAATTGATGAACAGAAGGTGCAGCTGTCAAAGGTAATGCAACCTGCAAGATACTATATTTAAGGGCCTGGCTGGTAGTCTTAAATTCTTAATATGTGAGGTAATTATGTAATTTACCTTGACAAGACAACACAAAATGTGGCCATGATGAAGCATAACTTTTTATACCCGACAGGTATTAGAATTCATCATTTCAGATTTTTCACTAATTTTACATGAAGCTTATATATATATAGTGTGTAAATTCATATTTGATTCTCTACTTTCAGATGCAATGAGTATGCGAAAATCACTTACCCTTAAGAATCAAGTCTTGTTCAAGCTTGTTTGTGCACTTCACTGCACATACGTTTCAGTCCTTTGATCTTTATAATTTTACTCAGGCACCAGGCTCAAATGTTATTTATCCAATAAGTGATGAGTGATATTCGTAAATAATGACCAAGATTACTGTGAATGTTAACATCTGCAAGATGCAATGTTAAAGAGAGTTTGATCGATGGACAATCATTGCCCAATTTTCCTAACAGGATTGGAGTTAGTTCCTCACCATGAATGAAATCTCAAAGTTGATAACTTCATAATATAGTAATAATTATTTTCTTGCCTTCTTGTTATTTTCAAGGGACAATCTTGATTATTATTATTATTATTAAAATAAAAATTACTGCGACCCATCATAGTGGCAAAACACCAGCAATATAAAAAAGTCGGATTCCATCGCGCATTAAATTAATGAATCAAAGAATCTTAATAGGTACTAGTATGTCTTAGGAAGAGCTCTTTCGAAGTAGAATGCAAATTAAATTTCACGTTTACACCATTTTTCAATTTTCATCATCATTTTTTCTTGGGGTTTCCGTCCCCACATCAAATCAAGCAAAATTCAACTTAGATGTTATATATTTTATTATCCCCCGATTTTTCAAGACCACAGCAATCCATCCAAAACAAGAGCAAAAAAGAGGAAATAATTGAAAAGAAATCTAGAGAGGAAATAAGACACAAGATGAAGAAGTTTATATAATTACAGATTGTCTGTCAGTCATGGGGGAAATTAGCATTCTTCCATGAATTGCTCGTTCCTGACTAAAAAACAAACAAACAAACAAACCCCCTATAAAAGAAGAAAGAAAGAAAAGGGAAAAGAAACAAGAGCAGATTAAATTAATAGGAAATGGTAGATGAATTAGACAGGGAGGTTAGCGAGGGGGTCAGGGTGGGGAGGATTGGGAGGAGAGGGATCGGGTGGGAGGTGGAATGAAGCGAAGGAATTACAGGAGAGGACGAGAGGCGCGTCGTCGTTCTCCTCGGTGGTGGAGAGATTGATGCAGGAACACCGCTCCAACGACGCGAAGAACGCTGATGCTAAGCTCGTCCCGATCCAGCTCGCCATGCCGTTCCAGCAAGCTCCTTCTTCTCCTCCCTCGCTCGCCATCTCCGATTGATTGATTCAAATTCAATTTCTTGCTTCTCTTCTCTTCTCTCTCTTCTTCTTCTTGGATCGCAGCCAGAGATACGTGACAGACACGGAGACAAGCTCTCTCTGTCTCGCGGAGAATAGCTTCTCAAAAATATCTCTATCTATCCTAACTGACCGCTACAATGTTGTTGACTTCACGCGTAAATTTTTTTATTTTGTTACCATGCGTCAGATCTTATGGGCCGGCCCATTTACTTCCATTTTTCTGTTCTTCGAAGGCCCATCTACTCCCACTTTGATTAATTTAAGTAGTACTTACTGTAATTAACAACTATCTCACTCGTTTTAGATTTCAGTAGGCTTTTTTTGGGAGTTCTCCAAATAATTATTTTACCTTATAGTGTGCATTTGTATGTATGCACGCCTTGTTTAATTAAAGAGTTTTGAATTTTGATGCTTCATTTGAATTAAGCTTATGTATTTAACAAATAAATTGAAGAAAAAGTCCTTTAATTATTTAATTTAATTAATGAGAAAGGAAGAATTGAAGGGAGCAGTGATGTGAGGCCACGTGTCCTGGCATGTAAGAAATCTATCTATCCAGAGATAAGCAAAAAAGAGTGATGAAGTGAAGGGGCAGAGAAGAAGAATGGCGAACGTTTCAATCCCAGTCCCACGATACGCTTTGTCCTTTCCCAATTCCTCAGCCAGACCACCGTGTTCTCTCTCCATTTCTTCACCTTCAGCTCTCAAAGTTTCTTGCTCCGGTCCGACTCCTATCCGATATTCTCTCTGTCTTTCCTTTCCTATCAAAGTTAAGTTTCATAGATACTGAAATTTGTGTTGTTCTGTTTTGTCATTATGGTATTTTCTTGGATGCATTATCTTTTGTAGGAGCATCTGAGTTGGACAGAGCTGAGAATAATAATAATAAGGGAGGGTTACTTAATCTCAAGGGCCTGGCATGTGGCTTTCTTGCAGCTTGTACAGTTACTTCTGCTTCATTCCCCGTTACTGCTGCTAACCAGGTTCAGTTCAGGCCGACCTTCAATTTTGACATTATCAAAATATTACTCATTGTCTAGCAATTCTATTATTCTCTCACTTTCTGATCTAAATTTGTTGATGGATTTATATATCAATACTGCAAGCTTGTTACTATCTATGTCATGGATATGCCTTAAATTCCTCTCTTCATCTGTTAAGCTGCTATTTTTCCTCTGTGGCCAATATCCATAGTCTTTAGGTAGGTTAGGTCTATATTCAACTCAAGGTGACACCATGACTTGGTTGGTTACTTACATTAATTGTCCATTTGACTTATTAGGTTCTTAAGGAGTGAGTAGCAATTTAGCAGTAGAAATAGGTTTTACGCTGAAGATACTGAACAAGGTTTGAAAATGGAGATTAAGTGACTTCTCCCTCATTCTGTCTTTTGATTCTTTTCAAGCCAACATGATTTTTGACATGTGTTGTTACAACTATTATGGGGAATTTTTCATTGGTTACCATAGGGTGGATAGATTGTGGTTTTGGGGGAGAGAGACATATGGGATAATGGTCAGCGTTCAATTGGAACCAACAAGTATGTTCAGTGTTCACATACATGATACAACTACTAGGTTTGAGGAGTGCGGGTATTACTAGGTTTATTGAAAATTCATCTGTCTTCTGAAACATTTCTTTCACCATTCCGTTTAATTTGTCATTTGGATAAATTCTAAGAGCCTAAGATTGATGTCAGTCAACCACGGATCAGGGATTTTAGTAGTGCAAATTTAATACTACATTATTCTATTCTACTGATCAAATGTGCAATTTTGTTCAGTTTATGTAATTTATCATGTCATATATAAAGGGTTTTCAGTTAAAAATGCAATTTGAAGTTAGAATTTGTGAAAGACACTTCTCTTGAAAAGAAGCTTATGAAGGAGTGAATACAATGTACAATATGCTTTCTTTGCAGAGGCTTCCCCCATTGTCAACTGAGCCCAATCGCTGTGAGCGTGCATATGTTGGCAACACAATTGGTCAGGCAAACGGTGTATATGATAAACCATTAGATCTCCGGCTCTGCGATTACACAAATGATAAGTCCAACTTGAAGGGGAAATCCCTGTCTGCAGCCCTCATGTCCGATGCTAAGTTTGATGGTGCTGATATGACAGAAGTTGTTATGTCAAAGGCTTATGCCGTTGGTGCCAGCTTCAAAGGTAAACCTTTTTCCGTGCTTAATGATGATCCAAAAGTTAGCTTGAAATTCTTAGATATGATCAATTACATATATACTTTTCAGTTTTCTCTACAACCTTATTTTCTTCAATCTCACTTGATGAAGGGATAAGCTTGTGTAATATTTTTAGAGTTCAGAAACTACATGTCAATATGCTGCAAGCTGTGATTCATAATGATACTATTTGTGATTTGGATAAGAGAAATGATCACAAGATTTCTATCTGCAGGTGTGGATTTCTCGAACGCAGTGTTGGACCGTGTTAACTTTGGGAAAGCTGATCTTCAAGGAGCTGTGTTCAAGAACACAGTATTGTCAGGGTCTACATTTGATGAAGCTAAGCTGGAAGATGCAGTTTTTGAGGACACTATCATAGGTTACATTGATCTTCAGAAGCTATGTACAAATAAGACCATAAGTGATGATGGCAGAGCTGAACTTGGATGTCGATGATGAGTACAAATTTTTCATCAGTTTTATTGTATTTCTTGTGAGCATGCTTTTTACCATGACAGCTGTTTTGGTGAGAGTATAGATAGTAGATGATGAATGCTACATCCAGAAAGCAAATTGAATTGTTTGCTTTCCTTGCATAATGTTGTATTTAATCGCTTTTTATTTATATACAAGAGAAATTGAAGACATTCTGATAGAGAAATTGTTTGTGTTTGCTATCCTAAAATTCTAATGTCTATTCTAGCACCACTAATTACTCTCCAATCTAAGTCATCATCACTGAAAATGAATTGATTATAATTACACACTCTGAGAGCTTACATCACGGCGCATCTGGTGTAGTGGTATCATAGTACCCTCCCACGGTACTGACCGGGGTTCGATTCCCCGGATGCGCAGCTTTTTTTTCTTTTCTTTTCTTATTTATATGTATATATTAACTTTATTTCAGATGTGGAGTGCTAGTTAATATTTCTGTTAAACTGTGTAAAATTAGATTAAAATTAAACTCTTCTTATATTGTCAATTGCAGTGAGAATATGTTTGAGGATTTATTAACTTGAGTCAACAGTTCCAATGAGTGCAATTGGATTCATTTTTGGTTGTTAGGTTATTGAACCATTATTTTTAAAGCTGACATGCATTCCACATGTATGTCCTTCTCGTTTTCATTTAAACAGTGATATCCTGAATTCCTGATACAGTAAAGTAGTATTTACATAATCGAGTCGAGATAGATTAATAATTAATTGAATTTATAATAAATGGATCTGCATAAATGATATTATTTTAAAAACAAGGTTATATTATTTGAGGGGCCCGAAAAGGTGAAAGTGGAAGGAGGGCCGTCCATGTCCATGTGTGGTCCTGGATCAAGTGTCACAAGAAGGTAACTTTTGGATGAATGATGACCCAATTATTCAAATGGGAATTAGGCTACTGATATATATTACTATAGTATTGATACACTCTGACCTACCTACCACCAAGGATATGGTGAATGACTAGTGACCAACCACGTATACTTACTTACCTTCTAGATGCTTGCTAGTTGCTACCTACTTTTATATACACTACTTTACTTTATATATTTTATGGACTTCATTATTTTCAGATACTAGACTGAATCACATTCATACATACATTTATACACTATCCTTAGTGTTTGTGTGCTATAAAGCTAAGATAGCAGAGAGCGGTAGATGGATGGATGGATGGATTGATTAATTAATCAATTAATATTCCCACTTCCTAATGTTTCTTGCTCAAGTGAGTATTCCAACCACTGCTGCATGCAGAGTGAGTGAGTGAGTGTGTGTTAGTGCACTCATGACTGCTGCTGCTGCTGTGATGCTCACTTGACCAAGCAGTGTTAGCAATCTGGGATAGATAGATACATACATAGATATATAGCCTTCTCTTCTCTTCTCTTTTTCATTCCACTATATATATATGGGTGCAGCTGCTACTTTAATTTCCACTTTTATCAGTTAAGTTCCTCCCCTTTTGCTAACAACATCAATAAATATTATCTGTGCAGCTTTTAATTCCTTCTTGATACTCACTCTCAGACATCATCCTTTACCTCTTGTCTCAGATCTCAACTTTCTATCTTTTATTTGCTGTCATCCAGTAAATTGCATTCTTTCTATATATAATAATTAAATAATGCATGATGGCTTGGCTCCAAGTAAAAACATTGAGCAAATAGTGTATATAAACAATTAAATCTTATGCACTGCAAACAAGGTATTCTATTCATGGATGAAATTATGTCTTCTTGTGACTGCTTTTTTTTGTAGGAAACAACTAACCTTCAATGAATCAATGGCTGCTGATGATGCACCTCATGTACTTGTCCTCTCTAAGGAGTACTATGATACCAACATTTTCTTTTGGGCTGTCTCTGATTAATATTTTATGCCAGCATAGTACTGGGCTTTACAGGCCCAATAAGTATTTTACTATGTCTTGTTTTTTACTTTTTATTATTATAAACACAAAAGTCTTAATTGGGAAACTACAAAACTCATCAAGGCTAGGTAGTTTGATCCTTTTCATATCAGAATTACTGTTGGCATATTAATTTCTATGTGGCTCGTGTCAACATTCAATTTATCATTTATCATTTTGATTCGATTTTCACTTTGATATCAATTTTTTTTCATCTATTATTAATCATAATAAATATTTCAATAATATTCATTTTTAAATATCTATATAAAATAATTCTTTATCTTAATACGGTTAATTGTAAAGGGGACAAAAAGAAAGTAAGAAAAAAAACAGCTTTTAGAAATTAGAATGTGAATCAGAATATCTACCGCAACACTGAGAGTTTATAATCTTAACAAAGGAATAGGAATAAAGGAAGCAGAATGCAGAAAAGAGGAGGAAGTATCTTCTTCCTTAGTGACTTTTATTAAGTTCTCCTTTTTGTGGGTCATATCCACTGCAGTTCCATTCCATCATCAAAAATCTATTATTACAGACAACCTCCCCAATCTCATATAATATTAAAAAAATAATAATAATGAAATATTTTATAATTAGTTATATTATGACTAATATTTTATTCCGCAATTGCAGAAAACAACGATAAATCCTAGAGTAACACATGAGATTGAAATTGATACTACCAACAAAGTAAATTGAAATTGTTTTAAATCCGGCCATTGCAACAACATGACTTTGGAGGAGATTGAAGTTAAACTTATGTTTTTTCTTCTAGATGTTTGGGGCCTAACATTACATAAAGTTATTTGACACCTACACAGAAAAACATTAATTAAACAATACAAATAAAACCCAAAAAGTGTACTGTGCAGGGATTCACATAGGATTTCGTTTTTATCAATTTATTAACATCTTCTTTCCCTTAGGCCTTAGCTTATAGTTATGATTACATTGGTAATTATGGTTCATGACATCGTCAATTTAAATCTATATTAAATAAACTCACATTTCCTTTCCACAATATCCATTTCCACGTCGTCCATCTCATTCACCATAATTGAAAAAGTAAAAATTAAAAGAGTAAATACGTCCCAGAACTTTTTTTCAGTGCCCACTTTCGTCCCTGATAAAATTTTATTAGGCCCGCAGTCCCTGAACTTGAATTTCGTGAGACATATCCGTCCCTCCGTCAACTCTCCCGTTAATAAGTGACGGAGTAGTCCTACGTGGACCGTTAACTTTGTCCTACGTGGACTTTAAGTGACACATGTGCAATGAAGTTTCTAACAGGGGACAAATCACTCCCCGAAGTTTCTAATAGGGGACAAATCAGTCTCTACTCTTGAACCAAAACGATGTCATTTTGCAAATCTTCTATTACCTCCTTCTTTCTTTCTCATTTGAAACCCTAAAGTCCCATTGTAGACCCCACAACCGCCCCTCCATCCTCTTCTTTGTCCTTGGTTCTTCTCCTTCAACCTCCATTGAAACACCTCTTTAAACCTTCATCATCACACTAGCACCGCCACTTCCTCTTTTCTGTCTTCTATTTTCTTGTCTCCCTCTTGAAACCTCCATTGAAACACCTCTTTCAACCTCAAGATTCCATTGTTACACCATCATAGCAACTATCCAACCTCAAGATTCTATTTTAAGGAGGTATTTCAATAGAGGTTGAAAGAGAAGATCCAAGGAGGAAAAAGAGGATTGAGGCACGACTGTGGGGGTCTTTAATGGGGGTTTAGGGTTTCAAATGGGGAAGAAAGAAGAAGGTAATTGAAGATTTGCAAAACGATATCGTTTTGGTTCAAGGGTTAGGGACTGATTTGTCCCTATTAGAAACTCCGGGGATTGATTTGTCCCCTATTATAAACTCCGGGACTGATTTGTCCCCTATTAGAAATTTCATTGCACACGTGTCACTTAACGTCCACATAGGACTACTCTGTCACTCATTAACGGGGGAGTTAACGGAAGGACGAATATATCTCACGGAATTCAAGTTCAGGGACTGCAAGACTAATAAAATTTGATCAGGGACGGGGACGAAAGTGGGCACCGAAAAAAATTCAGGGACGGATTTGGGTATTTACTCAAATTAAAAACAACATTGTTTACATACATAGATTCTAAAAGAATAGTAGTATTTAGATGTTTTTAGAGTAATAAATACTTTTATTTACTTTAAGAGGTTTTCGATTTTTAAATAAAAAATATTAATCCCTAGATAAAATATTAGTAATATCCTCTCCCTATTTTTATGCGATGATTAATGATCAAATCATAAAAAACTATCAGCGATAGTCGGTGGTTATACCTCAAACACTTTAACCTGCTGATACACGTGTCGAGGTTCCAACGACCCTTCCGTAAGATCACATGATCTCCGCGAAGCAGCAGATAATAGCTCCTCCACCCTCACCCTCACCCCCTCTCTCTCTCTTGTTGGCGTGCATGGAGGTTCCCTCTTTCTCTGAAAATTCCTTCACAATCTTCCTCAATTTCGTCAACTCCATAGCTCCAGTACTTCACCTCTCTCCCCATAACAACACCAATACTTGCTAGGGTTTTGAGATTCCACACAGACACCCTCGCAATCTCGCTCAGAAAGGAAACCCTAAATCAAACTTCTATTCTTTTTCTAGGGTTTCACTTTCAATTCCATGACCATGGGAGAGTGGCAGCCCCTCCTTCAATCCATCTTCATCGGCCTCATTTTCTCCTACCTCCTCGCCAAGCTCATTTCCATCGTCGTCTCCTTCAACCACGAAAACCTCACTGTAACTCGCGCCTCCTCCGCCACCGTCACCGCCACCGCCACCGCCGCCGATGTTGACCGGCAACCCAATCAAACCTTAGCTGAACCCGATGCGAGGCACGACGACGCTAACAACAGCCGCTTCGAGGCGGAGTCCGTGTTGGCGGAGCAAGGGAGCGTGAGGAACGAGAGCGTGGACGGCGGCGACGACGACTACGATGACGATTGGGAGGGAGTGGAGAGCACCGAGCTGGACGAGGCGTTCAGCGCCGCCACTGCGTTTGTGGCCGCCGCCGCTGCCGATCGGTTATCGCAGAAGGTGTCGAACGACGTGCAGCTCCAGCTTTATGGGCTTTACAAGATTGCCACCGAAGGTCCCTGTAGCACGCCACAACCATCGGCGTTGAAGATGACGGCACGAGCCAAATGGTATGTTTTGGTGTTCTTATATATCGTTGCCTTTGCTTTATTTGAAACTGTTGAGAAAAGAAAAGAAAAAAAAAAAACAAAAGGAACGAGCTTTAAAAGTTAGGTATTTTTTGTTGCCTCTATACATAATTGGAGTCCTTTGTGTTGTTCCATGTGTGTGTCAGTATGTGGCATTGGTGATTATTGAACTTATTGGGGAGTTTAACTTCAATGAATTGGAGTTTTCTGCACTTTGCACTGTTGATCCTGACACTGATATTACAGTAAAATAGTGAAATCTTTTGTGCTCCTCTTCCCCATTCGATTTTTAGGTATTAGTTACAATAATTAAATTGTTTAGCTTGCGAACTTAATGATGTGGGGAATTTCTTGTGTGTTAATTGCTGACTATTTTATGCTGTTACTTTTGGTGTCTGGCAAATAAGGTACTATACTTAGGTTATGTTTGGATTGATGGAAATGGAGGGAGTGGAGTGGAATTGTCTGCTTTGGTGCTAAATTGTTTTTATTTTCCATTGTTTGAAGGCAAGCATGGCAGAAATTGGGAGCTATGCCGCCTGAAGATGCAATGCAGAAGTACATTGATATTGTGACTGAGCTTTATCCTTCTTGGTTGGATGGTGCATCTTTGGTGAGCTAATAAGCTGTTTCTTGTGTTCTGGTTGGATCAATCACTACTTGTTTCATCAAATTGAAGAAAATTATAACTAAAATCGAAGTAGTGTGCTGGCTCACATTCTTTTCATCTTTTGTGTGGGAGTTTACGTTTTGTCTATACCTGATTCCTTTTGTGCAACAGAAGAGCAAAAGTGGCGATACGGGTGGCTCTAGTTCAGAGGCTAAGGGGCCGATGGGGCCAGTATTCAGCACCTTTGTTTATGAAGAGGAATATGACAGTGACTTGTAAGATTCCTAAAACTTCAAATGGCGTGTGTTTTGATGCAGATTTCTTGATGGCAGTGCACGAATAATTTACTATATGTGCAATGTAATTACATGAATATTGCCTTGGCATCTGTGGAATAATTAGATTGATGGGATATCTTAGTATAATTCTTATGACTTTGTTTTTTGTTTCTTTGTTCTTCCCCCTATAAAAAGATAAGTTTTGCTCACACTATTTGGGTGTATGATTAATCCTCGTCCAGGACACTTTGGGATAGTAGTCATGTTTATTTTGACACTGACAGGGTCATCCTTGGTAGTTTGCACCTCTTATAATTCATTTTATCTGTCCTTTTCAATATGTAAAAGAGACTGCATTTTGGTAATACTGATGTTCATTTAGCTGCATTTCCTGAGACAGTTGGTTCATAGGTTGACCCATCTTCATTTTCTTCAACCAAAAGTTCTGTTGATTACTTTTACTTGTTTACCATAGCTCATTGTTAAAAGGGAGTCACTGCATAAGATTGGTTCTCTTCCTAAGTTTACTGTCTGGTGGTTGGATAAATTCTAAGTTTTATCATGTGGTTGTAGGATGCATTCTATGCAATGAGAGGCATTGTCGATTTAAATGTAACAAATTGAATTGGTTATTTTTTATTTAAAAAAAGGAGTGTCGTTGTTCTGTGGATTAACAGTGTTGGGAATGACCGTATTAGATCAGGTTCAAACAGCCTTCTGTGTCTTTGATGTTTCCTTATCTCCCTTTTCAGGAAAATGGATGCCATTCATGGATTTGCCAGAGAAGGAGACATGGCCAATCTGCTCAAGTGTATTGAAAGTGGTGTATCAGTGAATTTGAAGGGTGAGTTATTCATAGATATTTGCTTTTCGAAAGTATATAATCATTATTATCAGGGGTGCCGTGTGTTGTGAATATTTTTTCTTTGTTTGGTTTTAAAAATGGACCAAGTTCCTCACAAACAACTTACTCTCAGCGGTTAGAATTGTTAGGAAACTTAGGTAGGTGCCATGCTTTTGCGAGGGATCCCCAAGTAAAAGGCCTATTTGAAGATTGAAAGTTGACTGCTAACTAATGTGACAGGCAAACGAATAAATCTAGTAGGACTTGCTTTAGTCAAAGTCACTGAAAGTAGCTGAATGAATAAATGTTGTCACATGTTGGATAATCATTGTAGTTTCTCAACCTATGTTCTTATTGAGGACTTAAGGAGTAATACTAATGTAATGATTCACTTGTTTTTTCAAGAAGGGAAAGTTCAATGCATATTAAGAAAGAAGCTATAATCAAACTACAATTGTTCTCACCTTTTAGGTTACAAATTATTTATTTCGTGAGGCACTGTTTGTGAATCAAGTTCACATGTGAAGACAGAAGTTGAATGGCGTCCTTGGAAGATTCTCAGTGATCGAGTTGCTTAAGAAATAATAATTATTTTTGTGATTGTTTTTGCTTAGACTAGTGCTGTTATTTTGGATTTTTCTTTATCAACGTGCATTTGTGAAATGGATGCAGACAGCGAGGACCGAACACCATTACACTGGGCTGTGGACCGTGGCCACCTTAACGTCACAGAGCTGCTTGTTGAGAGGAATGCAGATGTAAATGCCAAGGTAGTATTCACTTATAATACATGAGGGATCTCCTCCCTCACCTCATGTTTTTCATGGCATCTTCCTTTATTGGGATTTTTAACAAGGCATAATTCCTCACCGCATGTTTTAATTTTACTGACACTAGTGTCTACTTTTTGTTGATACGATATTATGTTGTGTTTTGGAAGGATAATGAGGGACAAACTCCATTGCATTATGCGGTAATGTGTGATAGAGAAGGGCTAGCTGAGTATTTAGTGAAGCATAATGCTGACATATATTCAAAGGATAATGATGGCAGTTCTGCGCGTGACTTGTGTGAGTCTAACTGGCCGTGTATGCAGCATGACCATGTGGAGGAAGTAAATTAATTCTTTGTTTGCTCTGTTAGGCTGGCTAATATCTCTCACTCACCCTTGGGGATGTACGTGTTTATATTAACTCTTCATTTTTTTTTCTTTATCGGTATATACATACACCCTCCCTTTTCAATGTAGACCAGACAGACAGACAGTCTATGCTTATGCACCGCGCTGGTGCCCCGCTTAGGTATTGGTTAATCATAGCATTATTCTATTTTATTCCCTCTTTTTAACTCCCTAGCTTCTTTATATTTGATGGAGAAAAAGAATAACAGGAAAGGAATCATTAGGTCATTTCCTGATATGATATCCCTTCCTGTCCCCCACCCTCCCCTTTATCCCTATTCTGTTGAAAGATTATGCAAAATCTGCAGATTTATTTTCTAGCCACAAATGACTTAAAAGTAGGAATCTACACTGCTGTTATATCTGTGATCGATCAAGAATATTAAGGGCCTTCATGTTTCTCACTCTAATCGCCAATTGCGCATGCTCAATGCATGTATATATTAGACATGCATGGGTAAGAAAATGTAATACCTGATTTTGTTCAGTGAGTTTAATTACTAGTATTACATTTAAGTATAGATAATTTTATACTAATATCTATTTAGGTGTCAATATGTAAGTTTTCATTGATTTTTAGATCTCATTGTCTAAAAACAAACAATGTTTTTTCTCTAGTTATTGCATAGTAATTAAAAATTTTTACTCAACAATTTTTAATGTTTTGTCCGATAGAACTACAATTATTACAGGCTTATAATCATGTACTGAGTAGAATTGACGCATGTGAAACCATTGGCCCATTGGTGGTAGAGAGTCATTGAAGGTCAATGAAGCCCGTTGATACATAGTAGTTCATTCAGTTGACTACATTCCCCCAATAATAATAATTCAAAATATTAAAATTGGTTTGTTGTGGTTAACACCACAAGATGGCTTGCTTCGTCCAATAATGAATGTTTATTAATTAAAATAAAATAAGAGAGAATAATAATTGATTCAATTCAAACGCGGGCCCGTCGCCCGGGCAAAAGACACCGCCTTTACGCGCTGTACACAGCACATCCTCAAGTCTAATCAATTCATTTATTTATTTATCTCAATAATAATTTTTAATTGCTATGATTATTTTTCTTTCTTCTTATTTTCATTTTTTCCACATACTCCATATATTATAAGATTTTCTAAATCGTAAAAGAAATCACTTCTACTATTATTATTATTCTTAAAACTAAAATGTTAAGTACGTCAATTATTTATTTATTTAATATTATTTATAATAAGTTATACTATTTTTAACTCGTAAGTGAATTTTTTAATTCGAAACCATCCATCCATCGGCATCGCTTTGTGATTGTGATTGTAATTTGTAACCGCTGTTGCAAGGGAGAGAAAGAAAGCAGAGCTATTTGGTTGTTGTTTGGTGCTCACTGCTCTCTGTCACTCTCTCTCTCTTTCTTCTTAGTTCCTTCTCTTCCCTTTCAGATCTCTTCCTCCCTCCAAGTTCTCCGATTCCAGGTAGATTGAATTCACTTCACTCGATTTCTCCTATTTATTTATTTATTTTATTTTCGATTTGAATTTTATTCTGCTCATTATATTGTATATATGTTCGATCGGAATCGACTTTTTTTTTAATTATTTATATCTTGATTTTTGAATTTCTGTTTGGGCGTTTTGATTGAGATTTGGTTTGCGTATTGTGGTAATCGTGCTAGGGTGTTTCGATGCACGTTGGTTTTGTTGTTTGTTTGGATTAGGAACGATTTGAATGAGTTGTTGTATCGATTCGGAATTCGATCTGTGGTTTTCTCTCTGGTCGATGTGTGAATTCGTGACCGGCTTTGATGCTCAATTGAGCTCCATTCGGAGTTGGAGCTTGGTTGTTTGGGTGAGACGATAGGGCACAAGCGGTTGGTTAAGTCAACTGGGCTGTGTATTTTCCGTGAGCAGTTGATTATTGATTGAGTTGATTTTTTGTTTTCATGTTAACGTGTTATAAGAACAAAGAAGAAAACGAATTGATCTTTCAACACATGTGAACTAGGAGTATAACGAAACGTGGACGAAGTTTGAGTTTTCAATTAAAAAAGCATTTTCTTAATCCAAATACATATGGGTGCGTACTATTTCTTTGGGAATTTCAATTTAAATATTGTTTCTGCTGGCCGTCTTTTTCCAGCTTTGTTCCAGCGACATGGTTCTTGAAAATATTGCTGCAGTATAAATTCTTAGTTTGGCTTGGTCGGTCATTAGTAACGTCTGTAAATGGAATTGGGAAATTGGGATAAATTATAAAAATGTTCTTCCTTAATGGACTCTGTGCCCTTTTTTTATATATTTATTATTATTATTATTATTTTGTGTTTTTTCGGTTAAAGCCCATGAGCTAATTGTTTTTGTGCCATTAGGTATAGCATGGCAATGGAAGTTACCCAGGTGCTTTTGAATGCTCAATCCATTGATGGGACTGTACGGAAGCATGCTGAAGAGAGTCTGAGACAATTTCAGGAACAAAACCTTCCTGGTTTCTTGGTCTCACTCTCTGGAGAGTTAGCGAGTGATGATAAACCAGTTGATAGCAGAAAGTTAGCAGGTTTGATACTTAAAAATGCATTGGATGCCAAGGATGAGAACAGAAAGCGGGAACTGGTTCATAGATGGTTGTCATTGGATCCTGCGGTGAAGGCCCAGGTTAAGTCATGCTTGCTGCAAACACTCTCATCTCTTGTAGCTGATGCTCGGTCTACTGCAACTCAAGTTATTGCTAAGATTGCAGGAATTGAGCTTCCTCAGAAACAGTGGCCGGAGCTGATAGGTTCACTCCTGTCAAATATCCATCAAGTACCTGCTCATGTCAAGCAAGCAACATTGGAGACTCTTGGGTATCTATGTGAGGAAGTCTCTCCGCAGGTTGTCGATCAAGATCAAGTAAATAAAATCCTCACTGCTGTGGTTCAAGGCATGAATGCATCTGAAGGGAACAATGATGTTAGGCTTGCTTCTACTAGGGCATTATATAATGCTCTTGGATTTGCTCAAGCTAATTTTAGCAATGATATGGAGCGTGATTATATCATGAGAGTTGTATGTGAGGCAACTATGTCCCCTGAACTGAAAATACGACAGGCTGCCTTTGAGTGTTTGGTGTCAATTGCGGCCATGTATTATGAGAAATTGGCTCCTTACATTCAGGATATATATAACATCACAGCGAAAGCTATTAGGGGTGATGAGGAACCTGTTGCTCTTCAAGCCATTGAATTTTGGAGTACAATTTGTGATGAGGAGACTGATATCTTGGAAGAATATATGGGTGATTCCAGCGGGGACTCTGATATACCTTGCTTTTATTTTATTAAGCAAGCTCTTCCTGCACTTATCCCTCTGCTGCTGGAAACATTACTCAAACAAGAAGAGGATCAGGATTTGGATGAAGGTGCCTGGAATATTGCAATGGCTGGTGGTACATGCCTTGGTTTAGTTGCCCGTACTGTAGGAGATGATATCGTGCCGCTGGTAATGCCTTTCATTGAGGAGAATATCACAAAACCAGATTGGAGACAGAGAGAGGCGGCCTCTTATGCATTTGGCTCTATCTTGGAGGGGCCTTCCCCAGACAAATTAGCACCTCTTGTTAATCATGCTTTACCGTTCATGCTTAGCGCTTTAGTGAAGGACGTAAACAACCATGTGAAGGACACCACTGCCTGGACCTTGGGACGAATGTTTGAATTTCTTCACAGTTCAATTGTTGGTACACCAATTATTAATGAGGGGAATTGTCAACAAATTATTACAGTTCTCCTTCAAAGCATGAAAGATGTTCCCAATGTTGCTGAGAAAGCCTGTGGCGCTCTGTATTTTCTTGCCCAGGGTTATGAAGACGTAGGACCAACATCTCCTATAACTCCCTTCTTTCAGGAGATTGTTCAATCCCTTCTAACTGTTACCCACAGAGAGGATGCTACAGAATCACGATTGAGAACTGCTGCATATGAAACGTTGAATGAACTAGTAAGATGTTCAACTGATGAAACAGCTCCGTTGGTGTTACAACTAGTTACTGTGATCATGATGGAGCTGCACAAATGTCTTGAGGCACAGAATCTTTCGTCTGAGGAAAGAGAAAAACAGAGTGAACTGATTGGCCTACTTTGTGGGTGCTTGCAAGTAATTATTCAGAAGCTAGGGTCTTCAGAGCCTACCAAATATGCCTTCTTGCAATATGCTGATCAGATAATGGGGCTATTCTTCAGGGTTTTTGCTTGCAGAAATGCCACTGCACATGAAGAGGCCATGCTAGCCATTGGAGCCCTTGCCTATGCTATCGGCCCTGATTTTGCTAAATACATGCCTGAGTTTTATCAGTTTCTGGAGATGGACCTACAGAATTTTGAGGAGTACCAAGTCTGTGCTGTCACTGTTGGGGTAGTAGGGGACATATGCAGGGCATTGGAGGATAAAATACTGCCTTACTGTGATGGTATTATGACACAACTTCTTAAGAATTTGTCAAGTGACAATTTACACCGATCTGTGAAGCCTGCATTGTTCTCATGCATTGGGGATATAGCTCTTGCAATAGGAGATAACTTTAATAAATACTTAATGTATGCAATGAACACACTACAACTTGCTGCAGAGATCTATGCCCATACATCAGGTTTGGATGATGAAATGACAGAGTACGTCAATTCTTTGAGAAATGGGATATTGGAAGCATATTCTGGGATTTTTCAAGGGTTCAAGAATTCATCAAAAACCCAGCTCTTGATTCCTTATGCACCTCACATCCTCCAGTTCTTGGATAGCATATACATGGAAAAAGACATGTGAGAAAGGACAAAATTTTTTCTTTCTTTTGTGTTTTCTTTGTAACACATTCATCATTTTTAGTAACTTCCTTTCCCTCTTTTTATGTGCAGGGATGAAGTGGTTATGAAGACAGCAATTGGAGTCCTTGGAGATCTGGCTGATACGCTTGGAAGCAACGCAGGGTCTTTAATACAACAGTCTTTGTCAAGCAAAGAATTTTTAAATGAATGTTTGACCTCAGAAGATCATTTGATTAAGGAATCTGCTGAGTGGGCCAAGTTGGCTATCACTCGTGCTATATCTGTTTGAGGTTCATCTGAGTTGCATATCCTTTGTCATAAACTACCTGCATGCATTTGGGTGTGTCAAGATGGGTCTTGGGATTGCATGTGTCAAATTGTCACCATGGTCAGACAACAGAAGCTATCAGTCTGAAAGTCTTCAAGTTGTCACTAACTCTTGCATCATCACCAATGCATCACTGACTTTTGCATGAGCACCATCGAGTCAAGTTCTGTCGAGAGGAAGAAGGTAGCAATGAGTTTTCAAATCCGGGTGTTGAGTCTTGATGAGACATATAATTGGTTGCATGGATGAGGGAAGGATAACTAATTCATGATTGAGAAACTAAGCTGCCCTTTGATGCTGAGTTTGAAGGTTGAACTTACACCAGAAGATAAACCCATTATAGCCTGATAATGGGTTTTCCCCTAAACTAGTCATGGGTTGTTGGAATGGATGAATTCACAGGGTTAAACTGGTTTTCATCAAAACCACCCAATTAGTGCTTTCTTTCCAGAAAATCTCTTCCTTTTTCTGACTTTTATTAACCTGCATCTAGTTTTTATTTTACTTTTCCTTTTTCATCATTAAAACATCATATACCATTGTGTATAATTGTCCCTAGGCTGTCTGTCATTCATATTAATTTTCTCTCCATACATGTTTTTTTCTAGTGTTGGGGTGGTTTGTGATTGTTGACAGGATGAGACAGATTACATCCTGCTCGCATTGTGCATTTTTTTTATAATGTCAGTTGGTTTTATTAGGTCATAATTCATCATGCATTCATGAAATTACCAAACTATGAATTTCTTTGTCATTGTGTTGCTTTTGAAATGCGTGTGTAAATCGTATATTGGCTATACCTATGCTATGATTGATACAAACGATCGTCATGTTTTCTGAAGATGACCAACAGAGTGGTGGATTCCTGTTTTTTCTTGTTGGAGGATAAGACAGTTGTTAGGGATTAGCCTGTGTAGTCTTTGTTACATAAAATGTTTTGGAATTTCCTTGCAACTGGGCAATTTGCCATGTTTCATGTACATCTTATTATGGTTTCGTCATAAAGAATATTTTTGTTACTAAGATACAATTGTGAATCTTATTTGGTTGCTTTCTTAGATAGTATTCAAAATACAAGTCATAGCTATTAGTAATATTATTGCTTCGCTATCGAATTTGACTTGCACAAATCGGATAATGAATTAGAGAAATTAAAAATTTGGAAAAAGTATATAATATGTATATAATATAAATTCCAAAAAATGTCGTACCTCTTTAATCAACTATGACCTATTCTATTTCTATGTGAAGTGCAAATCATATTACAAGTTACTTTTAACACCTTTACTCAATTATTTCCGAGAAAATGAAGATTAAATCCAAACAAGGACAATCCAAAGTGCTTGCTTTTCCATGATACAGTTTAAATTCCGAATCTCCTAAAAGTTTAGCAACTAATCAAGTAATCAAAATACGATAGAAGAAAATGTCGAGTACCGAACAAGTGTACTTAATTTCTGTCCCATGAGACCCCCGAAAAGCCATATATCTTACTAGTACCACCAAGTTGGAATATTAAAGTCAGTTCAAAGAAGAAAATGATAAGTTCAGCAATTCGAGGTTTTAATGGAGAAGGGATCAAAATGTTGGTAACTTTTTAACTTTTAAATTAGTTCAGAGAAAGTGCTGCTAGCTTAGATTGTGATCTTTTATATGCTATTGATCTGACTCCCACCAATGTATATATATCTCATAAAGCAGTGGTTTTTATGTGAATGAGATTCTCCATTCTCATTTTTTGCCTCTTCCTTCTATTCCAAATTCTCTTTAGATTTTATAACCAATATTTATGTGGCAATCAATCTTCTACGTGAAAATTACTAATTAGAATTTGTAGTCTTTTGACTTATATATGTCATTTCTCATATGATATACCACTCATTGCTCATTGTAAGGAACACACATTTGCACATACATTACACGTTGAATGTCTCCAAAATCATTTATATAGCCTTGAAAAAAGTTGTTTATTTATATTTGGGTGGTTTAATCTTGGGGCTTAAACGTGAAACCAATATTTTATTGATTAAAATCAATTATATATATATATATATATATATATATATCTATATATGAGATAAAATAGTTTGGGAAAAATGCATAAACGAAATCATCCAAAATGAACAGGATGTCCACTTTGATGTATGTAGTGAGCAAATGGCGTGCTCACTCACTGCTTGGCTCTTCAATTTCCAAGCTTTCATAAAAAAACAGTGTCACACACAAAAAATGATGTACTTGTATTGTATGTGTGGATAAGAGTTGCTTATCATATGCAATAGTACACATAAATACAATTGCATCCTTCTCTGTTTACTCCAACCATAGCACATGCCGACACTTCATGCTCACTATATAAAATTGTAAACCCATTAAGAAAAAAGACTCCTTTATTTATTTATTTATTGTTTTTGGATTTTGCTATTCTAACAGAATATAATTTATTCCCAATGTTGGCATGAGAATATAGCTATGCCACACATAATAATTGAGTGCTATAGGCATTAGTATAAGGAGTTATATATTGAGAACAAAAGTTGCATATAAGGGAAAATATGAATATAGATATGCACGTAAAGTTATAGGCAAAAATTTATATCTATCTATCTATCTATAATCTATGCAATAAATAGTAATGTTTGTTGTATAATAGAAATACATTAAATTAGTATCCAACGTGTATTATATATCATATCTAATGTGTGCTATACGTAACGTACTATACATATGACACACATTACGTATGGTATATGACATACGTTAAATACTAATTGAATGTATTTCTGTTTACAACAAGCTGGCATAAGCATCTAAGCATCTTTATACATTGACAAAGAATATTTGCAATTGTGCATACTGATATGATATGGGGTGATGGTACTTAAGGAACTTTAAAGTTTTAACTTTTTGTGGGAGATTTTATGTATAGTACTTGTAAGGATGATACAATACATACATACTTCGGAACATGTGTTAGCTGAAATATGGTTACTTATAATTAGGCCTAAATATGAATACCATGCCAAAAACAGATAATAAAGTTTAATTAGTCCCTTACCACCATCATTACCAACACATATTATTGCTTGTCTCCTAATGGATGATTAAGCTAACATTTATTTTGCTTTAATGAAGGATTAATTTATTAATGCTGTTTCCCCTTCTCCTCCTTCTTTTGTTAGTGCACGCACTAAGGGAAATTAAATTCCACATTCAATTCAACTCTCTTTGTTTTGCTTTCTATTTGAATTCCTCTGTAGCCCACTCTGTGTGTGTGTGTCTATGTCTGTCTCATTCCATTGACTAAAGAAAGTGACCAAAGCCGAAATATGGGGATCAAAAGCACCATTCCACTCAAGTGGTGATTGGAATGGTACCACGGAAAATAAATAAATAAAAATCAATTCAAATCTCCGAGAAGGTTTTAGCAGCTTTCACTACCTAATTCCCATGTGAACATAGGGCTAAGACTTTTAGTGTTGAAGCTCATTAAGATGGTCCTTAAAATATGAGCCATATGTCATGGCGTTGTATAGTGCATGAGACTCCCACCGGTGCGTTCTGTAGAGGGTAGTTGTATACAATCTAACTCTATTTTGCGGGGATATTATTTTCAAAATATGAACTTGTAATCTCTAGGATAGATGATAACATACGCACAAAGCTCCCATGGTGCGGTCCGGAGAGGATAGTTGTACATAGTGTTACTCTTTGTGAATAAGTTATTTCTGAAATATGAACTTGTAATCTCTAGGTTAGAAGACAACATGTGCACGAAGCTCTTATTAGTGCAATCTTAAAAGAGTATATGTATGCAATCTTATCCCTACCTTTTAAGAAGTTTCTTGAACATGGACATGAACATGAACTCATAATCTCTAGATTACAAGATGACATATTATAAGACCCTCTTAACCATACAGATCAATATGGAATTAAAAAGAAAATGGACAAGCACATACGATAAATTATGTACCAATGGTGCAACATTACTTGATCATGAAAGATTAGAATTAAAGTTGGTTGACTTAAGAAAAGGTGGACAAAGGCATAAGTGGTTAGCTGATTTTGAGCCATGCAGGGGGAAATGTAAGTATTGTCCACATGCAAACAATTTCCCCTGTTTCTTTCTTTTGTTGATAGAATTATATAGTCACATTCAATAGTGCAGTTGACTTAATTGTTGTGGGCTAAAGCCTAAAAGTTATTGCACATTTCATCATCACTATGTTGCTATTGGGTGGGGTACACCATGAGAACACCTCTCTCTCCAATGCCACATTTAAAAAGGGGTGCCCCTACCTGCATTTCCCTGCCAAGGCACGTATATGTCATGTTTTTTGTTCCTTTCTTTAGATAGATACTGATAAGTACTGAGACTCTGAGAGGAATTAACCAATAGATTAAATTCCACTGCATATACTTGCTGCCTCTAGCCATGCCTCTTACCAAGATCAACACTACTTGTTTTCTAGTTCTTCTCTTGCTCCTCATTCCCTTATCTTCAGGTCAGCAAGAGAATCTTTTTATATATAAGGCAATGTAATTTTGCAGAGTTTTGATTAAATTGGTGCAGAAATGTGACGCAACAAATTTTCCTTTTTCAGGCTTGGATGAAGGTTTCAGGGAAAAGATGCATATTCCTAATCAACAATTACTTAACAAGGTACTCTTTTATATCTATCTGTCTTATTTTGAAAGGCATGAGAATACATAAATATCCATAAAGCTAGCTACATTGAGACAAATATAGATGCTTTATTGATTTACTAATGTAACTTATGGTTTCCTTAAAATTTGCAATAACCAACAACTCAATACTATTTGATGTCTTCTACATGTTGCTCTTTTAACTGACAAGTGCTTTTATTTTTCCATTTTGATTTGAATGAATTAGGATGGTGGCATCAAGATGAACTCAAGGAAGCTATTTGCCCATGATTTTGTGTTGGATTATGATGAAGCAGGACCAAACCCAAAACACTCAAAGAAACCTGGCAAGGGACCTTGAATGCAGAACCACTAAATGACACTTATATATATATAATTATAACAATAATGAACCTATATATATATATATATATATAACTTGTCTTTGTCCCCATCTCAAAATGTTTTGTTCATGTATGAGGAGACATGATATAATTATTATAGACGGCAAGAGCTACTACTACTTCCTGTGCGTGTTGTTGTAATGACTTGTTATGAGGCAATAAATAAAGTATATATGATATAGTTTATTATATATGTACACCAGATGTTGCTTATTTATGGAACATTATATTAAGTGGGGTAATTATAATTGAGAATAAAGTCTTACCATTAATTTTGTTCTCCAACTTGTAACAATCTTGCATTGTTAATGGCATTAATAATAATAATAATGAATGTGACTATTATTGAAACAGAAGATGAAATTTGTTCCTATCTCATATAATCAGATAGATAACTAGCTAGCACACAAGGGAAAGAAAAAACATACAGAAATAGCAGCAAAAATTTGTGCCTAAGTAAAATATTCATCAACTGCACTATCCAACACGGCTAAATGGTGCAACAATGGTTTGCTCTTCCCTTCTCATCACTGAAAATCTTTTATGTCATGAAATCATTTCTTTCAAAAGCTTAAGTTATTGTGTTAAAGCTCATTCATAATTTTATACTCTAATATGCTATCTTATACAAATGTCATGTCTTGTGTTAAATTTTTAATTGTTTTTATTTTTATCAGAATATAGGCTTAAATCTTTAATTAACCACTTGATTAAGAAGACTCTAATATCTTCATATATCATTCTCTCCAAAATGTTTTAAGTTATTGGATTAACAATATATTATTTTCCTTTTGCAAGAAAAATCTACTCTTGATGGATATTTTTGCTTAAACAATTCTAATGTTAAAGTTAATTGAAGGCACATACACTTCCATGCATGATTTTAGAAAACAAGGGGCTAAACTGGCTAAGTAGTTTAGGTTTTCTATGGGCAAAACAAGGCCACTGGACTTAACACCATATATTGGCACATAATTTTAAGGTCTTAAGGTATTTTTCAATTATTATATTATGCTTACCAACAAGGGTTGACACAAGAGATAAACGACTTGTTGTCCCTTACACAAAGTCTCGAGTTCGAGCCTTGTGGATGAAAAAATCCTTGTTGGGAGCCTCACCTGCTATTCCTAGGTACGCGACCCGGGACGACGGATTAATCGGGACGAAACTCCGAACATCGTGGGAAACAAAAAAAATTTATTATATTATGCCTTAATCATACACACTCATTACTTGGATTCCTAATACATTCCACTTGTAAGTTTCCCTATATATATGCAGGTGGTTATGATAAGGCAATCTCAAACAGAATGTTCACTTTTATATCTGTGACTCACTAAAACTCAATGTATGTCAATGAATAAAAGAAGATAATAATAATTCTAGTCTACTTTACTTACCATATAACATAATTGTTTAGTACTATATTAAGTTGACACATATCAATGTCAAAAAAAGTTGAATGCGGCTTTCCAATTTCCTGTGGCTGACACTTGCATACTGCTTCCAATTACTGATGTGCCTAATAATTCAGGTCTTCAGCAGCAAAGGCATTTTTTGTGGTAAAGATTGAAAGTGACATCTGACTTAACTTACCTTCCTTAATGTTGGCTTCAAATGGAAGAGTGCTTTTTTAAAAGTTGAAGTCAAATTATAAATCCAGTTTTCTGGTATATATATGTGCCCTGTTGTTATAGCTAAGATTTGTTAGTAGTTTTGGTCATATACCATTTGAGTGGCATAGCAGAGATATTAGATGTGGTAGCTGGTAGAGAACTTTAGAAGTCAAAGCAGGTATACACATATATCTTTTGACCTTTCAACTTTCAAGTGTTCAAATGCCTCATCATGATAACTAATCCAGTGCCAAACTATTCATTAATATGTTTGAAATACTGTTATAGTAACAATTTTTTTCTCTTCTATTTTATAGTTATGAATTACTGTTCAATTAAACTATATTCTAGTAAATATTCTGACCAGGCTACATTATTGATAATCAAAATAGTGTAAAGAAACATTTCCCTCAAAAGTCATTTTCTAATGCACTTCTGTACTTAATTGAAATCCAACTTATTTTTTTTAAAAAAAAGTTAATATCATTTTCCTTAGTTAACTAAATGTTTAGTTAGTTCAAGTAGTTCTATACTTGTTTTCTTTAAATAAGGTCTTAAGATTCGATTCTCCAAGATGGAATAAAAAAAGACATGCAATTCCTAAACATATGTATGTATTAATGAATCATTTTTTACCCAAAAAAAAAAAAATACAAAAAAATAACTGAATTTTAAGATCAGGATATAAGTTGAATTCCTATTAAAATTTAAAAATAAAATACAATTCCTTACTGTCCTAAACAGAGTAGATTCTAAGATGTGAAAGGAAGTTTTGAAGTATATGTCACTTTATATACAAGACTGGTACTTTATCAGTCTACAAAGAAAGGAAGTTTTGAAGTATATGTCACTTTATATACAAGACTGGTACTTTATCAGTCTACAAAGAAAGCTGTGAAGAAAACCAAATTCCAATAGACACAATGCCTATGGTAGCAAGGGCTTGCACCAGCTCAAATATAACATTTTGTTGCTGCAGTTGCACATTCTCCCAATCTGTTCTCCTGCAAGCACTCAATAATAAGACACACTGTAATTAATGAAAAAGTGTTCAAATAATTTGATTAACAATATCTGATATGAAATAGCACAGAGCACTTCTGCACTAGATTCAAATCATTTAGTTTTCTAAATGCTTTAAACCAATTTGTACTACAACACTTTCTTGTATAAACTCTGATGATTGGAAATTTAGAATTTAACAATCCATGCTTCTTATTTTTTTTTTGGTATAACCAGGAGGTGTTCATTGCCGACAGCAATGCCTAGTCCCCCTCGTCCCGGGAGCTCGCACTAAACGGTAAAGGGCTGACCACAAGAAGTTTTCCATTCCCATGAGTTGGGGATCGAACCCCCAACCACATGGTTAAGGGACAAGGTGAGCTACCATCATACCATCCCTTTTGGTTTACAGTCCAGGCTTCTATTTGACCACAATTTCTATCCTAAGTTATGAGTTTTACTATGTGCTATCTTGCTTGCTCCAGTTTTACTTTCACATAGGGGCCAAATAATCAGAACTTAATAAGTCTTACATAAATGAGAAAACACATACCCTAAATCAGCAATCACAATGCTGACATTATCCTGTGTACGTCGGTCCTGCAGTGCAGAGTATATAGTTATATGTTAATTAACTGCCAATGTAATAATCTCGCGACCAAAACTGCAACATAATCTGTTAACACTTACAAGAGCTGCTTGTGCGAGCGCTTCGCAGGCCAGCTGAAACAACAAAAGGCAAAAATTTGTTGCTGCAACTTTGATGACTTTGTGAGAGCACACACACATGCTGTATGAATGCAATAGGCTCAAGTGAAAATGTGAAATGCATTATGCATACCTGAATGTTTCCATGTTGCCGTAGTTGATCCCGCACGAAGGAAACTGCATCTGAGCTGCAATGGTAGCAAGAATGTGAAGGTAAATTTCTGAATAAGCAAGAAAAAGTAAAATAGAAAGGTAGCAGAAATGAATCAGGATTGTGCAACAGACCTGCTCATGTAATCCCATAAGCCATCAGAAGCTAATATTATGAACTCTGTATCTGAGCCAAGATCTAATTGATAAATATCAGGGTATGCAACAACCAAGTCATTGTTGAGCCGCACACTGGGTCGCAAGAAAGCATCATTATAGTAAAATTTAGTCATTTGAAATTTTATGAAAGTCAATTTGAATGTTAATGGTGAAACACCTTTGCTAATTTAGTAACCATTTTGAGGAGAGAGTGTAAAGGGAAAAAGATTGAGTTAAACATAAGATTGCATACCGAGAAATAAATTTTTCTGACCATCTCCCTTCCTGAACTCCTTTTTGCAGCATCCTTTTCACAGAAAAATGTAAGATAACCCTTAAGAAACACTTAACAGGAGTAAACTGTAAACCATATTGAAAAGAATGGATAAATCCTTTATACTAGAAAGGAATAGTGAAGAGATTAGGGTGGTACTCATTCTTCTTTGTTTTGAATCGCAGGTCCCCAAATGCACGAGATACAGCAATATCTCCGCAGATTCTACCATTGACAATCTATAGAAAACATACAATTGAATTATCATCAGTAGCCATGATATGGACTTTTATTTACGAAGAACGGTGAGATTGCGTGAAGGAAGCCGATTGCATGAAGCTCCCACCATCGAACTAGACCGTTCATACTTCATAACTTAAACGAAAATAAACTTTGCCACCTTAATTGAAACAATTATCTTCAATCAATTTATAGTTTAAACCAGAAGGTAAGCTTGAAAAAGAAACCTAAGTATCAATAAAATCCAAACAGTTTCCTTTCACATGACATGCTATAGTGGGAAGAAGCTGCATTGATGTTAGTGTAATAGTATTTTATGATGGTTCATAATGGAAAATTCAAATTACACAACATTGATGAAACTAGGAAAGAACAAATTTTATATGCTCTGCAAGACATCAAGTTAGATCTCACCCTAATTTGTCACAACTTTCAAATAAGATTTTTAATTTCATGATATTGCTTCTATATATTTATATATTGACTAGCAAAGAGATTATCAAAGTGCATGTAAACATAATTAAGGAACAAGGAAAACACACCCATCCACCTGCTTCTCTGATTCTCTTGATTTCTTGAAGAGAAACCTTGTTGTTCCCATATGGTCTGTGAGGACTAGTCAGCACTTCTGCTTTTCCATCTCTAGATATAACCTGTCAAAAACAAATGACCTTAAATAAAAGCCACTCACTTAAGAAGACACTTTCTTAAAGAAGTGGATATTTTCCAGCAAAGGATTGGAATTACATACCACAGACGAGTCGCCGATATGTGAAATGAGCAACTTATCATCTCCTATGAACACTGCAGTTGCTGTAGCACCTGATTCGTCCTCGTCTCCTTTCGTTTCAAGCCTTTAAAAATGAAATACTGTCTAAACCTTCAATGCAATCATACAAAATCTAAAATCATATGGAAACCATGTATTCAATCAGATGCATTTTGGGGAGGAGACTATCCATGGTAGACCAGCATACCGGCTTACCATTTTAACAGCTTCGAGTCGGCTCTGAGAAATGCGTCCTCCAATGCTTCTTTAACGGCTTTGAAGTCTTTCTCAACTAATAGCAACCCACCTTGTAAAGCTTCAAGACACTCCTTGTACAGCTCATCCCTGTAGTTTGCACTTGTGGCACATCAAATCAACAACTCAGAATCACACAGAGAATACCAATTCAATTGATACAATCACAATCAATGCAGAACCAAAATTAATCTCATATCCTCACAGCACAAGGAAGAATGAGTGCATAATTGGATAAATTCTCCTACTTATAAATAAGGTTTTGATGGGAAGAGTTAAATTTTGCTGAAAATATTACAGAGAGGACAATCTACAAACTGCAAATTCATCAACTATAAGTCTCAAAAACATAATCAATTAATATGTTCAATCCTATGCAATAATAATATATTGGGAATTAAGCTTTTCACTTCTTTTCAAAATTCATGCAATAATCATATATGCCAACCTAATTTAGCATCAAATAGATGCAGAACAAGGAACCAAAGAAGGTGCTAAAAGACCTGAGGAACTGGACAGAAGAAAAGCCTCCATGGCCATCAAAAACAGCCGCAAAAGAGAACCCATTAAGGCCATCAGGGCGAACAATGATATCATCCTCCATCTCCTCCCTCAGGCCTTGCAGAGCTATGGAACCCCATCTGACACCAGGCACCTCAGCCAGAGATGATGGGGCATCTATTGCTATGGCAGAAGCAGAGTAGCATCTGCTACTGCATGTCATAGAAAAACTGTTTCTTTGATTGTTGTTCTTGTAGGTGGAAGAACTATGGAGCTTGGATAGGATGAATCTTTGTATCTGTGGGCTTGACAAGGCCATTGAAGCCTTGATAGGAAGAGAATCTGAATCTGAAGCTGAAGAGTGAAGCTGAGAGGGTTATTTTGGTTTTTGTGGAGATAAGTGAGTTAATAGAAGCCTCTAACTGCTTTAACGGATTGGATTCTCTGATGAAATGAGATGAGATGAGATTCTCCACAAGCTTAGCTTTTAGAAATTAAACCAAACTTAATACTGGATGTTTGTCATTGTGATGACCCCACCTAGGAACTGATGTGGCAAAATAAGAGGACGTGGTCACTAGAAGCATGTAATGTAATGTAATGTTGTTTATAGTATTGTTTAGTGTTAGGCACCGAAATGGGGTTTGAGAGGTCAAACTTGAATACCTGGTTTTTTTCTGCAGAATGCATGGCTGTAATTCAGTTCAGTTCAGAACAGATAATGTTTGGTTTGTAGTGGAATGGAGTGTCAACACTCAACACGCTAGCTGGCACTTTAATCCAAGAGACTAACCTACAAAAACTACTGTTATATGGAGCACAAAGATTACAAGTACAAAAAAAGACTCCTAGTACCAATTTAGTACAAAAATATTTAATGGGAGTAGTACAAGATGATAAACGTATAACCTTATAAGCAATCAAGAATGTTCAGTTTAACATTTATGAAGTACCAAACCTAAAAATAAGTAAAATCTTATCTCTTGTAATTTTTATTATGTAAATAAACCATGGTTTTCAAGTTTTAAACCCATTGAAAGTACTGAGAATAAGACATCAAACTATGCCGATTCCGAGCGAGACCCCATTTTTAGGGTGTGAGTAGAGTGCCCGTGATCATCGTACCCTAAAAAAATATAAAAAGTAAAATGGTTTATTTGCAGCTTCTTTGCAGTTCCATAATTTCAGTTCCCGTTTCAAGATAACTTTAATTTGCATACATAATTACATACAAACAACGGTAGCTATAATAACATAGACAAACATCAATACTTCTAGGTGAGATTGAGAGAACTATGTAAACTTTCATCCCTAGTTTAAGATCTCAGCAACATAACATCTGATCTGAATTTTATGTAGATTCTTCTTTCAAATAATCAGGCCCGGGCTTGAAGGGGTCAGACTCAGCATATGCCTCTGGCCTGGAGAATCCCAGATCATTCATTCGGTTGCTCAGCACATGAAGAATGGCCTTCTTCTCACCTCCATACTCATCCATGTTGCTCTCCACATAAGAATTGGCCTCAGCTGCTATCTCATTCACAAAGTCAAACTGGTTATCTTCTGATAACAACAGCTTGTATATGTCCATATTCAAGAGCTTCCCCTGCTCCTTAACAATCCTCACCTGCTCCTCCAGAAAAGGAAGGCGCTCCATTTTGTAAGGCAAATATTCATCTTTTTTAGTCTGCAGTAAAATGAATTTTTCATTCAGCATTCAGGTTAATCACATATATATGACATGTAGAGGAGGTCGTGTCAATAGCATGAACCATGAATACTATATAATTCATCATCACATCAATAGCTATTCATTCTATAATCAGAAAGGAATAATGAAAATCATTGCAGTTGCAGGATCTTAATGTGCTCAGTGGTCCTCTTTACTGAATGATGAATGCATCAAGACTAAGCAGACTAGAGTATCTATTAAGGTTTTAAACCAATGTGGGGAGAAGTGAACCCAAGATTTCTATTTAAGTTTTACTTTCCCAGCTTATTTTCAAATTCCAAAATCCTATAAATAATAAATATGTAAATATGATAGTAGCATTAAGTTCTTAAACCTCCATTCCCCTTCAAGCTAATAAAGTTTAGAATGCTCAACAGTGGGTAAATGTTTTGTGAGGAAATAAAATTTCCAGATTTGTGATGTCCTCCCTAAAGCAAAACCTCTTCCAATTAAGGCTGATGCACAAGATAACTTAACCACCAATCAACATACCCCAACTTACAATCCTAACCCTTGAATCAACCACCAATACAACAACAGTCCCACAATTAGCACTTTCATCTTGAAGAGAAAAAAAATCTTTACACCATAAACATAATGTGATAATCCCAGCAAACTTTCTAATCTAGGCAACAAGCACCACAAAGCAACCCACTCCTGTTTCTGATGGGGTGATGCTGACCCACATACACACAGCAAAAGTGGCAAAACCATATTCTTTTTCGTTTTTTTTTTTTTTTTGGTTATTTGGGAATTTACACAAACAGTTAAGATGCAATAATTTAAAAAAAAAATACATAAAACCCAGAAGCCAAAGTTGCAAGAAAGAACAATACCATTTTCCTTCGCCTCCAGATTCGGCGTCCATGATCACCCTTTCGCATTTGGGGCATCATCTTGCAAAACAGAACGCATAAACAAGTTCACTTTACGTTGCCGAAAATAGCGCAATATTGAAAATTTTCAATTTCTCTGTACCTGTGAGCTAACCGAGAAGCTCGGGCTCCATGAATTTCTAGCTCTAAACTCTATCCTCTGCAGATAAGAAAAAAAATACAGTAATGATTTGGTTATGGAAGTAAGTAACTGTTTCAGAAAACAAAAACAAAAATTAAAGGAACTTCGCGATTCGGTGCATTGTCTGGGAAAACGTACAGAGATGAAAAGGATAAAGAAAAAATTACTGGTAAAGCGGAAGGTAGAGTTAGAGGGTTGATGCGTATAGCCATGGCCGTTGAGTTCAGTGCCTTCTCCCTCCACTGTGTCTGTGTGAGTTCTTCGCGTTATCTGAAAGAAAGAAAAATGGGTTATTTTTCCTTAAATTCTAAATTCACCCCAAATATATTTGCATTTAAGGGAAAAGAAAACTGAATATTACATTTTAATGTTTTTATAAGATTGGAATGAATTGTATTGATTAAATTAATTAACTTTCGATTACTTTGGTCTTATTATTTTCCCTCATAATAATTGGCTTCATGTTACAACAAAGACCCGAGTGATTTTTATTAAATTTAACTTAACTTGTATAATCAATGTCAATGACAATGATGCTACTGATATAGGTCCCTAATCCAATCGAATTAATAAAATATGAACTGCCCTATTCACTTTTAGTTTGTTTAATCATAAATAACTATTAAACTCGAATTTAAAAATCTCATTCAGTTGTCTTCTAATCCGTTCAGCTTGCACGGAAGGAAGCTGTACTAATCACTTCAAGTTTGGAAATATACCGATTATGTTTAAAAAAAGTAAGTTAATATTTTATTAATGAATTATTACTTTTGAATTAAGGAAACATTGTTCTCAGGTTGGTAAAGATCAATTTTGATTCTCTCCTATTTCAGGTAACAATAATTTTTTGTAAATATACTATTTAAATGTGATAAATATAATTTTTATGAGAAGTTAATATGATTTTGAGGAATTTATGTGATAATTTTATAAATTTATGGACATCTTAAAATAATTTTATAAATCCAATGACAACGAACAAATTTGATAAATAGACAAAAGATTCAATGTATTTGACCAAATCCGAAAGAAAATGTAAATTACCTTTAATTTAATCATATTATACCATTTTAAAAGAAATTTATTATAAAAGTTTATAAGATAAGATTCATTTTAATATACTGAATTTTACAATTTTATCTAGTAATATGATTTATTTGAAATACTTTAGCTAGTGATTAGTTCAATTAAAAAAATTACTCATGGATATCACCAAAAAAAAAATTACTCATGGGACAATAAATAGTTAGATGCCTATCTATCTTTTTTATTTTGACTGATAATTTATGTGGATTAAATACTTAATTGATAAGAATATATTAAAAGCAAAAGCTCCCATTTGTAGTAAAATATTTGTAATACATTTACAAAAATATTTGTGATATTAGGTTGGTATGAAAATTCATTTTCATCCAAAAATATTGTGTTTACCTATATGAATTAAGTGTTGTATAGGAGTTGTGTTGTTTTGAATACTATCCTACATGAAGGAAATTACAATTGGTGGCTATACATCAATAATGATATATCATGTAATCTATCTAGATGAAGCTCAAATTGACACTCAAAATAATTATATATAGAACATTTAGTTGTCTGAATGATTAATTTTTATGGGATTAAATTGATATTTCATATTATGTTTTATGAATCAATTTGAGGTTAATTCTTATAGATAACGTGCCAAATTATTATCATCATAATGCCACACATAAATAACCATCCAGTGATCTCCTCAATGACTATAATGCTTAGACTAAGTTGAGATGAAAAATAGAGAAAGTGTTGTATACAATAATATAAAGAGTTAAATTTTTATACATGGTAAATGTAAAATACACTAATATATAATCATGCACTAATACATAGATTTTATGGTTAATTAAAAAAAATGATGATAAGTAAAATATATCTACCAAATCATTCTCCGTATATTTATATATAGGGACTACAATGACATTCTAAACATATCAATTTATGACACAATGATATTCACGAAAAAATACGCAACATACTCATTACAAAACACATTTGTTTAATAAAGAACACTCACAAATATATACATACTACATAAATAATGGTGGATGACTTAATCAATATATTTTTATTATACGTACAGTTTTACTTATTTTTAAATCTTGCTGTCTCAGACATAATTTACTTTTAGTGATAACATTTGATTAGATGTTAGAAAAAATCAATTTTACACTAACTATTATAAAATTTGACTATGCATTTAAAATTAATTTGCTTAATGATAAAAATGATTATGAGTTAATAAAAAAACACGGATGAAATGCTCACAGCCACCCTGTTTTGAGTCCCAAATTTAAAGAATTTGAAATATCTTATGGCTTCAACGTCTAATCTAATCTATGAATGAACAAGTTAGTGTAATTTTATGTTTGGCAGCTGAAGTTGGACCTTGACTGCATAGTATAGTGGAGTCACACACAAAACAACACAAGTGGCGCAACCCATCATCACATCACACTGCTCTATACTCTATACTCTATACTTTGCTAGTCTACTACACCACACCCCAACCCATTTATCACTCCATATTTACCCAACAAATATTTATTCATATATATATATATATTTATATTTATTGAACCAACACACAATCCCACACGCATACTTGGTTGGTTCATCTTTCTGCTCTTAGCTCTGCTAACACACACAATAGAGCGAGACACAGAAGAGACTCACTCCGAACTTCTCTAGGGTTTCTTCTCCCATCCATCATCGAACTCTTCAACTCACTCAAACAGCGATAATTCACTCACTCCCTCACTCTCTGCAAAAGGATCGCTTCCATTTCTCATCAAAAACATAAACTGCAATGTCTGGACTCTACGCGTAAAATCCCCAAAAAACCCCTTGACACTCTTCGGATTTCTACACTTGGAACTCCAATCCCAAGCTCTCATGGACAGGTCTAGATCTAAGAGGAACTACTATTACGACCAGGACTATGATTCCGATACCCTTGCTAGGACCAGGCCCAGATATAACCATCACTATGCTAACGCCCCTACGCACCGCCACCGTGGCGGAGGTGGCGGCGGGGGACGGCACCCTAAGGCGGCGCAGGACTCGCCGCCGTTGACTGTCACCACTAGCTACCGCATTCTCTGCCACGACATGAAGGCCGGTGGCGTGATCGGGAAGTCAGGCAGCATCATAAAGACCATACGTCAGCGCACCGGCGCTTGGATCAACGTGCACGAGCTGATGCCTGGAGACGAGGAGCGGATCATCGAGATTTCCGACACGCGCCGCCGTGACTCCGAGGGGAGAATGCCGTCGTTCTCGCCGGCGCAGGAGGCGCTGCTCATGATCCACGACAGGATCCTCGAGAGCGATTCGGCGTTTGGGGTAGGGGAGGAGGATGACGAGTACGGCGGTGGTGGAAGAGGTGGCGGTGGTGGGAACAACCGCGTGGCGACGAGGTTGGTGGTGTCGAGAATGCATGTAGGGTGTTTGTTGGGGAAAGGAGGGAAGATTATTGAACAAATGAGGATGGAAACAAAGACACAAATTAGGATACTTCCCAGGGATCACAATCTACCCCGTTGTGTTACCATGTCCGAAGAGATTGTTCAGGTGCAAATACAGAGGAAGAAACATAAAAAACTTGGAACTTTTTTTATTTTTGACATTTTGGTGCTTTATTGAATTGCATGCATGATCAGAAAATACCCTGGACCTTTTTCTGAGTTTCGAAATGGTGGTGTTATTGAAAAATGAAAATGTGAAAACCATTGTGGAGTATGGACTATGGGGAAAGCTCAAAATTGCAGAACCGAAGATAATGAATGTGGCTTTCTTAACTGTTCACTCTTATGTTTACTTAGTTCTCTTTTAAACAGTTAGGGTTTTATAAACTAATGAAATAAAACTTGGGGTAGTAATCATTGGTTGATATTAGCTATTGGTATGATTAGCATTTGAGATGGGAAGGAGGAATGATTTTCAGCTTCAAAGCATAGTGGATTTCAGTAGTTGGTTTAGAGTACATTTTTTCCATAGCCGATTGATTTTGTGCTGCATGTTTGAAGTTATTAGTAACTGCATTTGATTCATTGGAGGATCTTGTGCGTCGATATTGATCTGGTTGAACTTGATTACCTGAAGTGTGTAACTATTTAACGACTTTTTCATATGATTTAATCCTTCAATTTTGAAAGAGAGCAGGCAGTACCAACTGAAGTCTAATATTTTTTTTTAGGGTTCTCCATTTTGTTGGTTTTTTATGGTACCTGCTGATCTACTATATTGATATTATGGAGATGCTTAGAGATGCATGGCCGATCTAAAGAGAGACGTGATTTACCTGCAATTTTAACTCATTTAATAAAGTATTTAAACTGAAAGCTGTTAATTATATAATATTCTGTGCAGGTTGTAGGTGACGTCAACGCTGTAAAAAGTGCTATAGTAATTATATCATCGCGGTTACGGGAGAGCCAGCATCGTGACCGCAGTCATTTCCATGGACGTGGACATTCACCAGAGCGTTTTTTGCCACCTGATGACGATTATATTCCTAACGCGACTGGTGGGTCCCGAAGATCTTCTGTGGATGGGCCTAATTTTGGATCACGAGGATCTGTCGCTAACGCCAGACCCAATAACCACCCCTCATTAGGTTATGGAATGGAGCCAGGGGCTGCTCCTTTGGGTGACGAAGCACAGCCTCTCTACGGAGAGGAACTTGTTTTCCGCATGCTTTGTCCAGTTGAGAAAGTTGATCGAATTATTGGGCAATCAGATGGAATTGTAGAGTTCCTTCAGAATGAAGTTGGGGTAGATGTAAAGGTCACTGATCCAATTGGTGGTTCAGATGAGCAAATAATTATCATTACTTCTGAGGAGGTATTTTCCTTATCTTGTTCTCTCTGTCTCTGTCCGTGGTGTGTATAACTAGTGCAAAATCTTTCAGGTAACTAGGTCAGGTTATAAGTGTTTTAGGGACAGTACTCTTCCTGCTTAAGTAGTTGTAACTTAACTCTTTTTTAATACAGTTCAACATGTTTTTGACATGGATATAATGAATGTTACGATGTTAAAATTCTGACTGTTCTTATCATGTATTTAAGGGTCCTGATGATGAGCTGTTTCCAGCTCAGGAAGCTTTGTTGCACATACAAACTCGAATTGTCGATCTTCTTCTAGATAACGACAATACCATAACCACCAGGCTTCTTGTCCCATCTAGCGATATTGAATGCTTAGTCGGAAAAGATGCATCACTATCAGAAATAAGGAGGTTGACTGGTGCTAATATTCAAATTCTGCCTAGGGAAGAACTACCTCTCTGTGTTGCAAAATCTGATGAGCTGGTACAGGTTTGTCATTTGACCTACTCCTTGCCCAAATATAAATATTCTAGTTGGGTTCCTTATGGTAAATGTAGTCTGAGTGAGCAAATGATAAATGTTGAACTTTATAATGATGGTTGATCTTATTTCTCAAAGCATTGTACTCAGTATATGTGTACCACATTTGTGCCAACTAATTCTACGAACCAGAGAGTGTAAAGTTTTCATTGGCTTTTATATTTCAAAATTTCCAATAAATGGTACAGGCTAAACTATAACTTGGTCAGCATTCAAATTATGCTCTGTACATTTCTTATTTGCTCCTCCATTGTCTGTACAGATTGTGGGAGAGATAAAAGCAGCCCGTGATGCTGTTATTGAGGTGACATCAAGATTAAGAAGTTACTTGTATAGGGACTTCTTTCAAAGAGATACATTACCACCATCAGGCCCCTTACCTGGTGTGGAGGCTTCGTCTTCTAATAATATAGCTCCAGTTCCCGAAAGTCCTGCATCTTATCAGAATATGCAAACTGTGCCTGGATCCATTCCATCGAAGGTGTTCTTTGACCCAGTAAGAATTGCCTTTTTTTTTCCTTTAATACTACCCCATCTTTGTTTATCTCTGATTTCATTGATTGGTGTCTGAGAGATTTGTTAGCCATCTTAAGTATATTTTTCTTGTTTACACTTTAAACCTCCTTTTCACTGTAATATGCAATAGAAACTTTCATCTTAGCATTTTTGTTGTTGGGTTATATTCCCATTCTGGCTCTGTATTGAGTTATGGACTTATGGTGTGTCAAAAAAGAAGGGATTTGTCTGTAACTGTTGATAGACCAAGTGATCATGTGAATCCATTCCAATGAATAAGGACTAAGTAGTTTCTCACTAAAAAAACAAAAAAGGAATGTTGTTTTGCAATGGCTATTTAGGTGCAGGTTACCATTTCAGTTTAATAAAAGTACTGATAGGTTGTGCCAAATTATAAACACTGTAGGTTTTTTATTCGAAGAAGAAATATGCCTTAATTGTCTATCTTTTTTGTAGGAATTTGGAGGATCTAGCACTGCGACTGGAAAGCAGAAAGAAAGCGACCGTCGTGATGATGTGCCTAGTGGTTTAAATAGGTTAGTGGTATTCCATGATATAATGCTGTATCTTTATGTTGAGTGATTTGCTATATGTCATACTCCTCTTCAGGATGTTGATGTGGCAGCTTCGGTAAGCTGGTTTCTTTCTCCTCTACTTTACCCCTTTCTAATGTTTATTTGATTTTCCTCATTTGGTATTTATTTTAGAATTTCCGTGCCTCTTGTCACGAGAAGTACACTTGAAGTTGTTATACCGGACTATGCAGCTCCAAAGCTTATAGCAAAATCCAAAAGCAAGCTTGCACAGATAAGTGAGGTATATATGATTACATCTTTCAGCCTCTCACTTAAATATTTGAAATGGAAAGAGCAACAACAGGCATTCCTATACCAAGTTGTTGGTAAAAAGGTTCATACTGATACATTAGGATCTCCCTCCATACATCGTTGCAGATTAAACTCCTATTCTATAAGCAGTTTAATTTAGAACAAGAATGGCAGAACATTTCTAAGGATTCATGAGTTTTTGGGGTTGTTCCACATCCAGATTGTTTGTGGACTATACCAGATGTATTTTTATTTCATGTTTTATCTTCAAGAATGAGAAGCGAAATCCTTAATAACCGTCATAATTGTTTATTAAGTCTCGGATTAGATTATGCCATTATGGATATTAATATCTTAATTTGGATAGAAAGTCATGTGTTTTGATTGATGCAGTTGTCAGGAGCGAACGTAACGCTTGTAGAGGATATACCAGATGTGACACAGAAGATCATTCAGATATCTGGTACACCGGAGCAGGCAGAGAGAGCACAAAGCTTACTCCAGGGATTTATTTTGAGCAGTAAGTCTTTTCTTCAACATGTTGGGTGTGGCTCTGTTTATTCCCACCCATGCATTTTTGTTCTTGTTCTTGATGCCCCATGTCTTGGTGTAAACTTTAACTGACATTTATTTATTTTGTTTTGTTTTCACCCTTTTACAGCACAAGAAGATGGCCCTTAAGTGATGGGAGATACTGAAGTTGGTTGGACAAAGTGGTGTTAATACATACACCATTGATTTGTTGGTGCCTGGGGCATTTTGTTCCATGCACTGATTGGATTTTCCATATGTTTACATGATTGGTGTAAGCCAGGAGTTGGAATTTTCACCCTCTGTAAATGGTTGTACTAAGGGAGCTTCTTCGGTAGTCGTTTTGTTAGTATTTTCAGGAATTTCAAAATTGTAGGCTACTTGGATTGTGTTTTCCTGGTTGAAAATCTTTTATTTTGCAATCAGAGTTTTCCTTGAAAAATCAAGTCCTTGTTTGTTTGTTTGTTTTTTCTTTTCTTTTTTATTTAACCCTCGTTATATTCTCTTTTATTTTTTTTGGTGAATAAACGGGGCTAGGCCCAAACAGAACAAAAGAAATTACAGATCTGGGCCAAGAGGCGAGGCCCCTATAACATCAGCAAAAAGGATTTCCTGGAAAGCATTCAGGAGCTGCCGAGCTGGTTCCAGACATGCATTCCATGAATGAGTGCTTAATACTGACCCTCCAATCCGCTCGCAATAGCTTTTGAATTCTTCCTAAAAGCACATTGAGCTTCTGCTTTTTTGTGTTGTTGATCAAATCCACCACCGAGCGAGTATCACATTCAAGAATGATGTTCCTCAAACCAATTTTTAACGGTTTAAATAAATAAAAGATGGGAAAAGAAATGGTTAGCAAATAGCAAAACACTGAAAAATTTTAAATATCCGTACAAAAAACGTATACAAATTAGGGGTCATGGATAATATTGGGTTGTTAAAATTAATCATAGTACCTAAATTGGGCTTCTAACCTTGTCTGGTTTAGAAAGTGGGCTTCTGATCAAGATGTGTACCATGTAAGCCCAAAAGAGAAAAACAATGGCGGTAACAAGTGCAAAGGTGCGCATTATCCGTTTCGGTATGTTGTTGTTGTTGTTGTTATTGGAATATGTTTGTTTCAGTTCAGAAACTGCCGCTGTTTTTGATGTTACTATTATTCTGAGACTGAGACGAGACGAGGTTTCTTTGTAAAATGGAAGCTTCGTTTCTAGCTCCCTCGCCCTCCTTCACTGCGTTCAGGTTCACTCTTCGCTCTTTCTCACTTCTCTCTTTGTGGGTTTATTCTTATTCTGATGATTTTTAGAGAATTAGTTCATGGACGACCCAAACAATTTTATGATTACATCACTATTTGCAATAATTTGTGACGCCTTTGTCTATCTACTATTATTAGGACAAGCAAGGAGCTTCCGCATATGTTGTCACTCTCTGACTTGAAATCCACAACGTGCTTCTCAGTTTGTAATCAAAAGCAGAACTCCAATCAAAGGCTTTACATTATACCGGTTAGGAATGTTGCTCGGTTCTGCACTTCAAGATCTTCAGTTGAGTCATTGGGATTTGGTGAGACAGGTTCACATGCTAATTCAGGTTGCTCATCTCCAAATGACTATCAGAGGTTAGACTTGGTTTCAATTCAAGTGATACTGAATTCTTGATTCTTTCTTTCTTGTACTAGTTATGGCTGTTGCATTTATTTCTGAATCTCCTATTGGAGCTTTACCCTGTTAACATTAAAGCATCTTAATTGTGTTACTGTGTTTCTAGAACTGTTAATTATCTGATTGATAATGTCTGTGGACTCTGAAAGTTATTTGTTCCACAGAATAAACAATTTAGAGAGGGAGTTGGAAGAGTTGTTTGGTGAAGTGAAAAGAATGATTAGGATGGGAAACAAAAAAGGTGCTATTGACCTGCTTAATGCAAATTATGAGGTGGTGAAAGATCGGCTCAATTCTGGCACTAAAGGCATAGAAGAAGCTGCAATTCTGGACATCTTAGCATTGGGTTATGTAGCTGTAGGAGACTTAAAGTTTGTTGGTTCTCTGTTAAATTTGGTATGTTCTCTTTTCAGTTCCTCCCCTTTACGAGTCTAATTTCTGTACACTGACAGTGTAAAACTTTTCTTTTTACATTGTTATCCAATCAAATCATTCCATTTGGTTGATTATTGATAAAGGCATACAGTTGTTATTCCGTCTGGAACTTCTCAGTGTCTTACTCCTTTTTCTCTATGGTGTCCATTCATATATTTCAATAATGGCTAGATGCAAGGAGTGGTTGACAATTTGAAGGATGATGTGCCGCATCTAGCTTCAATGCTTATGCATATGGGAAGTATGTATGCAACATTGAGCAACTTTGAAAAATCATTGGACACATATCAAAGGGCTTTCTACATCATGGAGAAGACCTACGGTGAGTGCATTTTTGCAGCCCGTAATGTTAGTTTTATTTACTAATTTATTACTCAGCCAGTTGGATGGTCGTGTTTGTGTCAAGCTTCTAATTCTGGTTTTCTCAATATAATTTCCTCTTTTAGGTAGGGATAGCACTTTTCTTGTCACACCCATTTTGGCCATGGCAAAAGCTCTTGGTTCTATTGGAAAAGCAACAAAAGCCATAGAGAAATACCACCATGCAATTACTCTTTTGGAGTCAAATAGAGGTGCTGAAAGTAAGGATTTGGTTGTACCTTTACTTGGTCTTGGTAATCTATTACTGAAAGAAAGAAAAGTCAATGATGCAGAACCTCATTTTACTAGGTTAGGATTCCTACTTTTTATTTTCCCCCCTTTTTGATTCAGTGCATTGGTGTATCTCCTTTCTTGTTTGTTTAGTGTTAAGTTCTATTTGTGTTGTTTTCTAGGGTTTTAAACATATACACAAAGTTATATGGACAAAATGATGGAAGAATTGGAATGGCCATGAGTTCCTTAGCCCAAGTGAAGTGTGCTCAAGGTAAGTCTGCATTTCTACTTATCCGTCTTCAATTCTGTTTACATATTCCTCTTTGCTCTGGATACAATATTTTGGCTCTGATTGATGTACAATATAATCCACAGGGAAGTCAGATGAAGCAATTGATTTATATAAACGTGCTCTTCAGGTCATGAAAGATTCCAATTACCTTCCCCTGGATGACAGCATCATGGAGAAAATGAGGGTAGATCTAGCTGAATTACTTCATGCTGTTGGAAGGTAGGCATCATGGAATGAAAGGTTTAACTTTATTTTTTCAGTATCTATGAATAAATCCAGACAACTTAAAGTAGTACCTTACGGCTTGCTCATATGTTTAAAGAAAGAAAACTTGAAGCAAAAACAATGACTAAGAATCGATGCATTGTGCCAATGATAACTTTACACTCATTGTGGTTTCTATTGCTCAACTGTTAAGAGGACAAGAAGGAAGAGAATTGTTAGAAGAGTGCTTATTGATCACTGAGAAGTACAAAGGAAAGGACCATCCAAGTTTAGTGACACACATGATAAATCTTGCAACTTCATATTCAAGGTCAAAGAGCTATCCCGAGGCTGAGCACTTGCTGAGAAGAGGGTTGGAACTCATGATAAAGCAGAAAGGAACCGATGATCAATCCATCAGCTTCCCTATGTTGCACCTTGCAGTCACACTCTACCACTTGAAACAAGATGAAGAAGCAGAGAAATTCGCCCTGCAGGCCTTGCGCATCCGCGAGAAGGCATTCGGAGAAGACTCTCTTCCTGTTGGTAAGGTTTTTCCTTTCCTTCCATACAAAAAAGTTCAGGGGTGTTGTTGCACTTTGCTGATGATTGTTATGTATCAATCAGAATTTTACACAAAAGAAAGTAAAAACTTCTTTTATTGTCTGAAACTGATTTCCATCATATATATATATATTATGTATGGCAGGGGAGGCTTTGGACTGTTTGGTGTCTATTCAAACCAGACTTGGTAAAGATGACAGTGAGTTGCTCAAGCTACTTAGAAGGATTCTTGACATCCAAGAGACAGAATTTGGATATGAGAGTGAGGAGGTTTTAACCACCCTCAAAAAAATTGTATTCTATTTAGATAGACTAGGCAGAAGAGATGAAATGCTTCCCTTGCAGAGAAGGTTGTCCTTGCTTAGGAAGAAGTATAAGCAGATGATCCATCACTAAAAGGGTATAGTTATATATATTATGTATGATGATGTTTTCTTCATCTTTTTCCTTCATTATTGAAACATTTCTCCTCATTTTTCCATGTGGAATCATGCATTTCACACCACAACTTGACAGACAGAATTACCTGAGAACATGAAAGAAAAAGAGTATTGGGAGATGTATTTGAAATAATTAATTAATTAATGCGTACAATCAAGTCTAGTCTTAAGCAGAAGTTAATTATTGCCTATAGTGACGGGAAACTAATAAAATTAAATAGTTTGGATGCAAAATTAAGCGTCCTTTTCTTTTCCTATCTTGTAAGGAAGAAAAGCGTAACTAATTGAACAAGTTGATGAGTGACAGCATTTTTATCTATTTCTTCTCCCACCCAAAAAAAAAAAGGAAAATAAGAGAAGGGTTAGAAACAAAGGTGTCACCATTAGTCCCCCACCTTCCAAAAGCTTCATTGAGAGTGATGATAAACACAAACAATCTTTCTCTGCACTGGGTTTATTAAATACATAATACTGATAATAATAGAGAGAATAAGTAGATAACAGATATTTTTCTTTTTTCTGATTTGAGAGGCAACAAATAGTCAGAATAGAATAGAATAGAATGGCACGGAACAAAGACTCAAGAAAGCATAGGACAAGGACATGGGAACCAAAGGAGATAGATTTTTAGGTACATGAGTAACACAACAAGGCATGGGGTGTTTGTTCTGTTGTATTAACAAGTGGAATCTCTTGTACACGTGTACACACCATTCTCTGACATGTTTTTCGGTTTAAGAAGGAACAAACGGAAATACTCTCTCTTTCTCTTTCTTTCTCTCAGTTATAGTCTCATCCAGTTTCAGATCTTAAGGCAAGGCAAGTTTTCTCTCTCTCTCTCTCCTTTGGTAGCCTTTCCTGTAGTAGTAGAATGATTAATGAATGAATATCTGTGTTGTGCTTGCTTCTTCTGTGATCTCATGTCTCTTTCTTGTTAACTTCTTGAAGAAACATGAACCTTTGTGTTTTCAAGTTCCTCTGTAACTCCTTCTTGGAATTTCGTCCAACCGCTGCTCTTCTTTGCGTTCTTTTTGTTGGGCTTGGCAGTTTCATGAATCAAGAGAAACCGTGAGAGTTGACTTCTGGGGATGTTTGCTCTGATCCCACTCACCTTCTTCCAAACAACAATGTCAATTTTCTAATCTGAATTTTGCACATCCAAAACTGGACATGATCCGTCTGTTGAAGTACCCACCCAAAGACTTCTCTCTTTTTTTCTTTTTCTTTTGACTGCTAAAAATAGTATATTTATTTTGGTTTTGGGCTTCTATGGTTCGAGTCGATGATGATGTGTTGACTTCTATAGTTATGATCATGTGCTTGCAATTTAATTCTTGCTATGCAAAAAAGGCAAAGAAGGGTTTGCCTTTGCTGAATTCCAGCTCTAAAGATAAGTAGTATTAGTTAGGTAGGGTCTAGCTCTGTTTTTATAAGGCTTTTGATCTTTTGGACTGCTTTTCCTGCTTGACCAAATGCTTGATGATGATCTAATGTTCCTTGTGTTAGTATTGGCCTAGAGGGATTTAGGGGGGGGTGGGGGGGGGGTTGCCTATTTGGTAGGGGAAAAGAAAAATGATCACCAATTAACAATTCATATGTCTTTTTAGGTAAATTTGAAGATTGGTAATTTGTTGGTCTTGAAATAGTTGCCTTTTGCTTATTAATCTGCTTATTATGTGTTTGAGATTTGGGATTACCAGAGATTTTGACTTGCAATCTCTGAGAATGTGTCTAATGTTTTGAGCTTTTATGTCACACTCTCACTGATTCAGCAGAAGCTGGCCCCATCGAATGCTGCTTCTTAAAATAGGTGATTGAGAGTAGAGAACAAGACAAAATGGCATCAGCAGAAGGGAGGGCTACTTATGCAGCTAGTTCTTTAGGCCAAGATTTCAGGATACCCCCAAATTCTTCTGATCATGTATCATCAGTTTCAGAAAAATTAGAATCTAGTTTGGCACCTAACAATTCTATTGATGATCATATTCATGCCAACTCTGGTTCCACACCACATGATCCAAATTTTGCCCGGTTATCACACATGAAATGGTGGCAGCCACATGCGAAAAACAACCTAGGGGGAAAGACAAATTATGCATGCCAGCATCTGAATTCCTGGGATCCTGAGCTTAGTGCTGTCTACGCAGGATACATAGGTGACAATGTCAAAGTTGGGAGAGATCAAACTATCAGTGAGTTCGATGTTCTTTCTTATATTGGAAGTGATAACACATCTGTAGAGCAGCCATGGTATGCCCCTCCTACATGTTTGAAAAACAACAACAATACCAGAATGCCAAAAACTGAGGCTTCACTGAATTGTGATTTGCATATAACTACTAAGAAGAAAGATCATGAGGAATTATGTTTTTCAGATGCTCATTTATTGGACTGTGATATTGCCAGTTTTTCCGTCTCGGAAGAACGTAAAATGACATCATCTGATTTGGAATCACATTTGATGGGAGCAGAGAAAACTGGGCCTTGGTGGCGCAATGCCGGAAAAGATGAGTTGGCTTCCTTGGTTGCTCAGAAGTCACTTGAGAATATTGAAAATTGTGATCTACCTCAGCCCCTGACTAAGAAGCATATTAAGCCAAAACCACTCTACACAAAAAGTGTTGACCATGGCAAGACTCCATCATCACCTTTAAACCAGAAAGCCAAGATCGGCTCTTTAATCGTCGATAGTTGTACATCTGAAACGCCCATATCTGGTTGTTCATTTCAGGATTCAAACACGCATTTCAGGTAATGCTGTGCATATCATACTCAAAGTTGTTATGCTGAAGCCATAAATTGCAATGTAGTTGCACAGATGCTACAGATTCTTTGGAATTTAAGTTACATTTACTTTTGTACTAGATAGATATGTAGGATATATTGCATATCAAGACACTTCCTTAAGTCTTTTATTTGATCATGATTATTCTAATTGCTAAGCTCAATTTGTCATCAAACCGTGCTTCACATATTCAGTTCCAGCCAGAGCAAAGATTCTAGTTCAAGCAACGACGATGATCGCCAAATAAATTCTGGCAGCGGTAACATGTCTGAGCTGTTGGAAGCATTGTGTCACTCTCAAACAAGAGCAAGAGAGGCAGAAAAGGCAGCACAGGAAGCGTACAAGGAGAAGGAGCATGTTCTGAGTCTCTTCTTCAGACAGGCTTCGCAGCTCTTTGCTTACAAGCAATGGTTTCACATGCTGCAACTGGAGAACCTTTGCCTTCAACTGCGGAACAAGAACCAGCCATTGCTGAATCTGATTCCAGCAGCCATACCCTTGCAGCAGCTAAAGAGGAAGAAGAGGAAGAGGAAAAGTAGTACCAACAAAAAGTGTGGGATTGGAAAATGTGCTGTTGCTTTTGCTATTGGACTAGGACTTGCTGGTGCTGGCTTGATTCTTGGTTGGACTATGGGTTGGATGTTTCCTTCATTGTAAAATATGATATGATATCTTGTTTTGTTTGACACATTGACTAACACTGCTCATCTGCTTCTCCATGGAATCATTGGTGATCAGGCTCTTGTTTGGAGATTTCTTCTCAGTTATGTTCTGCCGGTAAGATTCAAAAGAAGTGTATATAATATAATATAATGATGTTATCTATAATAGTTTCTGTTTCCATCATTTGTACTTTCTGACTCCAAAAGTTGTATATATTAAGGATAGCACTGCTGTGTATAAAGAATGTGACTATATACTATTAGATATGTATAAAATCTATGTTTCAAGTCTCAATTGTTGTATTCTATGATAAGATTTTTTTTATCACCTAATCCAAGGGAAAGTCTTAAGTTATTATTGTCTAGCCTAATTTATTGATATAAGTAACTTCAGGTAAAACAGTAAAATCAATTACCTATCATTCACTCCTAAAAAAAAAATTCTGTATTTACATATTTCTATACTTAACAAACCTAAAAAGCCATTACCAAAAATATTAAAAAAATATTTTTTTTTGTACTTGACCCACGGTATTCCCCAGCCTAAAGACTAATCTGTCGCAATGTGGAGCTTCATGACCAACGGATTGCTGCATACACATTAGACAGAAAGATAAACACCAAACGATACACATTAGACCGAAAGATAAACACCAAACGAAAGAAAGCTTCAGATTCAGCACAACTGAAAGACCATATCTTGGGTAACATACATAATTTTTGTTTCGAAGAAGTGGGCTAAACAAGTGGAATAAGTCTAAACCCAAAACAAATAATAAAGCCCAATATGTGGTGTTCGTATGTTACTCAAAACCCTTCTCCGCTGTTTTGGGAGCTATCTATCTATCTTTCTTTCATATCAGAAAATGGCTGCCATTGCAGAAGACGCTCAATCCCAGTGGCAATTCACCTGGTAACTCTCTTTCCCGTTTTCTTATATAATTATTATCATTTTTATATTATATTATGTTATGGGTCTTCATTCCCAAGTTATGTTGTTTGTAAAACAAAAAAAATATTGATTTTTTGTAGTTTATATTGTATTGTTTTATGCTATTTCTGCGCATCAAATCATGGTGTGTAGTTCTTTTCTGTCCCTGATGGTTTACTTGTATCCGTGTTGTCACTCCAAGTTTTTATTTTTGTCTAAGTTTCTTTACTTTATGCTATTTCTTTTCTGGGTTCTTAGTTTGCACCTTTCTTTGGTGTTTGAGCTTTTCAAGTTGTTTCCGTAACTATTCCCTGCGTTCAATATATCTCTGTCATATAATGTTGTATCGTGTACAAGTTACTAGCTTGTTATTTGAATAAAGCATTAACCAACATTATGATAAACAATGGTGGCCTTTTGAAGTGATAATTATGCTGTTTAAAATGAATGCGTTTGTATATGAATACACTTATACACTTCAAACAAAAAGATGATCATGATAATCAGGTTCTTGCAATGTAAGTCTCTTGTCTCTGATATGATCAAACACTACCTTGAGAAAGCTTGGCTATGAAAAGTTTCCTGTTTTCTTTTTTGTGCTGAAATTGGTATGAGTAAATATGAATTATACTATGAAATGACAATTACAGTGACCTGGAAGTGGATTTTGGACATGAAGAGAAGGCTTCCATTGTATACGCAGCCTTAGCTGTTGATAAGGAGGTGATTGCCCCAAGATTTGAAATTTCCATTGCTTAGCCAATAATTTCTCAGCATGTTTCTGATTCGATTTCGTGTCTGCTGCAGCTGCAACCAGACAAAGTGAAACGACTCATGACAGTGTCTAATGGAAAGCTCTCTGTGTGAGTATCTTATGTAGTCTCTATGCTATTATTCAGAGTGTCCTCTTTTGAATGATTGTGTATATGATCTCATGAGTGGTGCATCCTTTCGTGCTTAAGCGGAATAATTGTCCTTGAAAAGTCATGTTCTTAGAGGAAGTGAGACTTCAAATTATTATCACCTGTAGTTAGTTAATGATTAGTTTGGATTAGTTAATGATTAGATGAGTTGTTATTGATTTGTTGGATAGATTATGTGATTAGCTAATGCTTTGCTAATATCAAATACTCTTTGACAGACTTTCAGTAAAATCCCAATTTCTCAATTGTATCATACAATCATTTATAGCATATCTGCCATGTTTTCCATCACAAATAAATTGTTTTGGAAACACAGTTGAAACACATCTCTGTAATCAATCTTACTTTCTCTTGTATGCTTTTCAATCTGTGTCCCATTCAGGCACTTTGAGGCAACAGAAGCCAGATTCCTTCGAGCATCATTTAGTGCTTTTGTAGATGTGCTAACACTAGCCACAAAAACAATTGAAGAATTTGGACCAGCACTGGAGTTGTGACATTCACTCACTTATCTTTTTTTACATGTTTATTCTTAGTTAAATGTGTACTATTACTTCAACCATTTATATATCTCCCTCCTATTAGGCTTTTCAACAGTTTATTTGTACTTCTCACTTTCATGGATTTTAAGAATCCTCATGGACCTCTTCTATTGGTGTACAATCTAGACAACTGTGTTAAGATTGTGTAATATAGTTTTACTGATTGATATGGCAAAATTGATAGTGAAATTTAGACTGGACGTTTACCAGAGATGCAATTCCAAAAGTCAAAATGCATTAATGCATTATCATATATATATATTTAAGGTCGAAATAGTGCAATAGTAGAATATCCATACTTTTATTTGATTAATTTCTGTAGTAGTAGGTGGCGTGTCTATTTCATCTTCTCAGACAAGTTGAAAATATTATTAATAGTTTGGTTTTTTAGGGTTTTGTTTGTTATTAGATTAAATTGAGAGATTTCACAATTTTAAATTTTTAATGGTTTTGTTATAAAATGAAGACTATAGTCTTTAAATTGTTGAATCACATGAATTTTTTTCACAAAACTAGGAAATTGAAGGTTATATATTTTAAATTGCGAGATTTTACAATTTTTTTTGGTTTTGTTATAAAATGAAGACTATAGTCTTTAAATTGTTGAATCACATGAATTTTTCACATATACTAGAAATTGAAGGCTATACACTTTAAATTGTGAGATTTCACAATTTTATTGGTTTTGTTATAGAATGAAGGCTATAGCCTTTAAAATGTTGAATCTCATGAATTTTTCACGTATACTAGGAATTGAAGGTTATATACTTTAAATTGCGAGATTTCACAATTTATTAGTTTTTTTTATAAAATGAAGACTATAGCCTTTAAATTGTTGAATCACATAATTTTTTTCACAAAACTAGAAATTGAAGTCTATGTACTTTAAATTGCGAGATTTCACATTTTTATTGGTTTTCTTATAAAAGGAAGACTACAACCTTTAAAATGTTGAATCGCATGAATTTTTCACATATACTAAGAATTGAAGGCTATATACTTTAAATTGCGAGATTTCACAATTTTATTTGTTTTTTTATAAAATGAAGACTATAGCCTTTAAATTGTTGAATCACATGAATTTTTTCACAAAACTAGGAAATTGAAGGCTATATACTTTAAATTGCGAGATTTCACATTTTTTTGGTTTTGTTATAAAATGAAGACTATAGTCTTTAAATTGTTGAGTCACATGTATTTTTCACATATACTAAAAATTGAAGGCTATATACTTTAAATTGCGAGATTTCACTCCGATTTGGAATCTGAATTGATTGGCATTTCATTAGGTGCAAGAAATTATTAGAATTGACAATGATATAGTGACTTATTTTTTATATTCCAACTATGCTAGTTGACAAAGTTTAATTGTGATGCAGGCACCTACAATCTCAACTCTTTTCCCCCCTAATTATAACACAATGTAGGATGAATGAGGCCAAATTCACTTAAATTTATAATCTCTCAAGAATTGAACTCAACTAGAATTAACACTGTGATGTATAGGATTGAACTTTATATTTAATTCTTCCAAAAAAAAAGTTAGTTGCTAAAGCATTTAGGAAGAAAATGACAGTAGCTTTAAGTAGTTGGGTATAGGTTTCTGATTTGGAATCTGAATTGATTGGCATTTCATTAGGTGCAAGAAATTATGAGAATTGACAATGATATAGTGACTTATCTTTTATATTCCAAATATGTTAGTTGACAAAGTTTAATTGTGATGCAGGCACCTACAATCTCAAATCTTTTCCCCACTAATTATTACACAATGCAGGAGAAATGCGGCCAAATTTACTTGAATATATATATATGTATATAACATGATCCATCGTTAAAAATAAAGGTTCAACAATTACATTATCACACAAGATAATTTTGATAGCTTACATTAATTAAAATATTGAAGAACAATAACTGTATAAATCTTCATCCTCATCTGAAGTGACAGAAGTGCAACCTATCAAACCAAATTGGTAAAACTGGCTTGCAAAATTGAGTTGTCTCCAAGCTTGTATAACATCTTTCTTCCCTTACCTTTCTATAGAATCATAAGGCATTTAGTACTCATCCAAGTATGTATATAGCATGTCATCCTTCTTAGACTTGCGCCTGCTTAGTAATGCCTTCAGAAGACGTTTACTTTTACTCGGGTGCTGATCTATGTCTTTGCCGTTGTCTCTTTCGGCAGATAATCGCATTGAAGCTGATTTGCGCGGCTCAGAAGGATACTGGTAGAAACATAAATGAAGAAACAGTTAAAGAAGCTAGAGAGTAGAGAATTTATTGGTATTGAACTGAGCAAGTGAGCATACAACTATCCTTCCACTTACCCTTTGTCTTGAATTAGAAGGATTTGGTGTGGTTGGTCTGATTGGGTTTGGAGTGGTTGGTCTGCTCGTCTTTGGTGTTGTAGGCCTACTTGATCGAGTTCGTAAAAGTGGGAATCTATGCGGTGAAACCGAACGCTTATCTGCATTGCATGTAAAACAATTGTAAATATACATGATAATGAGAATTAAATCTTCAGCCATTATGTGAAAGTGACAGAGAAATATGAGTAACGAATAAGAGAGACAACAATAACATGTACTCTAGGATATTTTATAATACTATCAATGAGTATACAACCTAAATCTTTTCTTGGCATGGTTGAGGTGAACAAAAAAGCTCCGGGTCTCTGAGTTCGTATAGAAGGTGATTGGGAACGACCTCTGTTGCATCACAATAGGAAACTTAGATGAGGTCCACCACCTTAATCCTATAATAATTTGCAGAGTTTATAGCTACCTTGTTGTAGATGTTGGCGTTTCTCTGATTGTGGTTGGTGTTTCTCTAATTGTAGCGCGTACAGCTTTAGGGCACAATCAGAAAGAAAAGGATGAGTTTATATCAAATATTAGTCCCTAGATAAGTGGATTTAAAATAATGGACAGTAGAAAGTGATACCACTCTTGAAGTGATGCCAGTCATCTTCATCATCAAGGTTGCACCCAACATATCTTGATTTTGCGCGATTGCCACCATGCATGGTCTCCCCAACTGAGCATATGAATAAAAGGAATGTGATCATTTAACACCATAGACATGCTTTCTAACAACTAATACAGTAAAAATATTATGGAAATGGAAAAGGAAAGCAAACAACATATGAAGATAGTTTTGAGGAGGATGTTATTTATACTTGCCTGGCAAGACATAACGCTTATGATATTTTGGAGTACTAATCACCAATGACTGTTGGGTACGCCCCTCATGATCCATATAATCTTGGCACGTCTTTATTCTCTAATGTATCAAGTTATGTGAAAACAGAAAATGTTAATCGTCTTCTCAAATTTACACTTCCCTAATACGATAAAGAATTCAACTTCAATAATATCAAGAAGAGGACAGTCGTCAAAGCCACAGCTGTAGATGCAAATTTATGCTTTGAATTAAATGTGATCAGTATCTTTACCATGGTATTGTCCAATCAAGCCTTTGACTCAATTCGTACGTAAGAGAAGATGACTCTCAGTCAAGCATAGATACAGTATGGACATCAGTATCAGTTATTACTTACTAGTCTAAAGAAGAGAGTACCATTGTTTTTTACATTGCTACAATTCAAGTTAGAGAATCATTTGATGATGTACAACAGCAAGCAGTAGTAACATCAGGATAACTAGACTAGAAATCATGGATATGACACAACACCAAGAAGAGGATATACGATAGTGATGATAGATGAATAAATTTTTCATTCTTGGCAATCCCTTTGAGCATTCCTTTAAGCTGAATGAGATGATAATGCATACCTGCTCGATACATGATACACGTAGCTCTGTTCCAGAAACTTCAACAACCTTCTCATCCAACAAGTCATTCACTTTATAGGTCACAGACCCTAAATGGTCCACTGTATTCACAAGTGCTTTTATGGCATAATCCTTCAACGTTTCTACCACTCTGCAAACATAGCATAGAAAGAGAAAACAAAATAAAGATGGGAATAAAGGATATAATAACACCAGCATAAAATTGGACCAGCACTCAGAAAGTAACTCACATTTGTTTTTGGTCATCATTGCTGTATGAAAGTTCAAAATACTCAGCTGCTGAGTATAACTGTGATCTCAGATTTTTCAAATCCTAAGAGCATATACGGAAAAAAATTACAAATAATTAGCATAACACTTATATTCTAGAGTCCACTTAATTATTGATTCGATCTTAGCAGTGAAAACAACGGCTTGAGTCATCAGAGTTTTGGTCTAAGAAACATATTCCCCCAAATAAAAACAAAGCTCAGAATCAGAAATACCTTCAGACTATCATCAAAGAGCAAGCTCTGCTGCATAAAAACCTCATCATAAGTGGAAGCCTCTTGAGATACAGGCTGTGTTGCAGAAGTTGTAACCTTCCCCATGAATGAAGATAGTGCAAGAACGACAACCTTACCAATAAGTAAAATTAAATAAATAAATAAGACCCTAAATTCAAATTCAAGTTGGAGGATTAAAGAAAAGATAAAAAAAGAAGAACTACCAAAGAAAAAGGAAGTAGATTAAAACCAAGATCAGTAACCTTTTAGAACAAGGTTGCTAGAACCAAAAGCCCTTGACAGAATATACACTGACAAAAACCGTAGTTAGAAGAGGGGTAAAGTAGGAGACAACCTCTTCTCTAACAACTAATAAGATACCAAAAGCTGATTATCTCACATAATAGCTGTCTGAAAAAGCATATATCAGCATTCATTATAGTGCTTTAAGAAAATCAGCAGCATATAACATATACTATTGAGACAATTCTGCAACTATACTAGACAAGAAAATTGAACTGAACAGCAGAATCCCATCGCTTTATCTGAATCTTCACCAATACTCAAATTGCATTAAATTTCAAATCAACCCTGAAAAGTAAACCCGACCCAAATCCTTAAAAGCATCCGAAATTGAATTGGGCAAGTGCAGGTGGTTACTTTCCCATGTTTCATCAATTTAACTCTTCTCCTAACAGCTCCAAAAGGCCAATAACAGATCACAAGCCATCAAGTTGTCTACTTTTAGCAGCAAAGATAACAAATTGGCCAAAGGGTATTCAAGGAAAATTGAAAAAACCAACCTTTGTAGTCCTTTTCTCAGTTTCCAGTGAGTTTGTTGGCCTTGTTGTGGTCTCAACTGGGACAAGTTTGGAAGATGAAAATGCGAAACCCACTTCCCATTTGGAACCAAATGTCAAAGCTCAAACAAATACCAACCAAAAACGATTTGGTGTTTGGTTTTAGACCAAAGCAGTGTGAAAAATTGACAGCTCAAAATTTCTCCAACAGCAACAGTTTGGAGAGTAGAGAGAGACACACACAGTGCTCAAAGCCAAAGGAGAGAGGAACACACGTCTGAAAATTTGGCAGTGGAATCCGGAGGAATTTTGATTTGGTTTTTCAAATATCACATTCTCAAATAAATTAATAAAAGTATTTTATTAATATTATTATTAAATTATTAATTAATGGTAATAAAATAGGGAAGAAAATGAGTCCACCTGCTTTGGGAAACAGAAAAAATGGTCAGTGGTGGTGGCCAGGCCAACCCCACCTCTTCTCATCATTCTTTTCTTTTCTAATCTCATGGTCCCATTGGTTTTTATTTCTTCAATTTTTTTATATATATTTTCAATTTTGGATTGGCATGTTTGATTTTTCATAAAGGAGTAACTAGTACACCAAGGTCTTACTTTTTTTACCTTTATGGGATTTTCTGACTCCTGTTTGTCCAAAGTGGATGAGGTTGACAGCGATAATGCAAAATTAATACATTTGTTAATTAAACAAATCAATCATTCCACATGCAATAAGCCAACAACTAGTATGATAGCAAATGATGTAAAATTTTGTTATTATTATTTTTCTCTTAACTCGGGACAAGACATGTAGAAGAGTGCTCACATTCTACATTTGAAATTTGACCCTAAACATAAAAAATTAGATGTTTCCTCTATTATGCAATTTGACTAAAGATTTATAATAAACAAAAAGCGCACGTTACCCATTACTAAAAAATTGCAAAACTAGATTGCTAAATTTATCTCAAGTTTCCAAGACAAGGGTATGCGAGGCCGAGACAAAATAATTGTAATACTACAAATGAATCTCAGAAGTTTAGGAATACAATTCGAATACATAAATTAGTTTTACCAATTACCAGTGTTGTTAGTTTCGAAAAAGAATTCATATATGAATATAAAAGTATTAATGACCATAATACGTAGCTCCAAATTGAGTACAGTAATAAATTAGACAATTAGTTAATTCAGTCATTATATATTTCTATCTATCAGAAATGTTTAGGGAGATTCAAAAAGGAGGAATGAAGTAGTGAAAGAAAACAATTTTGTTGTGGGGACCGACCACGTGTAAACGGCGCAAATACATACGGTGGCTCGTACGGTTCCACCACCGCAGGCTCTTATACGGCCTCGCCGTTTAGAAGCACGCGACTCGGTTCTGTTCTGCTCTGCCTCTGCCTCCTGAGTTTCTCTTGTAAGCTACGCAATATTATTAACTTTTCAAACATTAGAGAAAGATTAATCTTTGGATATTCCTTTTTCTTTTTTGGTTTTAAGCCAATGCCTCAACTCAACTGCAGGGATATTCCTATATTTAATTTTGGGCCTGAGAAAGAAAGTAGGCAAAGGCCCAAATGGTCCAGGAAGACAAATTTTTCGGCCCTAGAGTTATGAAGGAATATATTGGGCTTTGAAAAAAATTTAAAATTAAGCCGGTACCTATATTGTAGTACAGTACTAGTATAAGCCTGCCAGTACTGTGGGATATTATATTATCTATCAGCACTGCTAATAATATTGAGAATATCTTTCAGTAATGCCTTACTCTCTCCATTTCAATAAGCTTTATATATAAAAGGCTTTTATATGTATATAGTTTATTAAGAACGGAACTAGCAAGATAGAAGCTAGCAATAGCATAGCATGTAGATTCTACTCTAGTGTTAATGGATGAATAATTTTTGGTAGCTTAATCCACAACCAAAAGAAAAGTGGAAGGAAGCTAAACTTAAATAGATGAAGGTGTATGTTTTGAACAATAGAATAATATAAAATGTTACGAAAAAGGACAAAAGTGTGGTGCATTGGCAACTCTGGAAAAGACAATGTAGTCGTGGTGGTCGTATGTGTGTAGTGTAGGGTGATGAACAGCACAGCACAAAAAGGCATTAGCAGGCAGCGTTGTGCCAACAGCAGAGCAGTACAGTGCAGTGGCCAGCAACAACGTAATACTTTCCCAGCGCTGCATGCAATGTATGTTAATGTCTCAAGTCTCAACTCCCATTTCTCTCTTCTGTCCCTCCAAAACAAGAAACGCAACCCCTCTCTCTACACTCCATCATCATATATGCATTCTTTCATTTTTATATTCAATTAATTTTTGGGTGATGTTAAATGTATAATGAAAAACCAGTCAAACTAACTAATAAATGAGATTTTTGGTCATAATTACTCAACCCATCACAATTCATTATTTGGACCAAAATCAAAGTCAAAATAGGCTCTTTGGTTGTAATGACTGATTTTTCGTTGTACACTTAACATTATTGTTAATTTTTACTTGCAGTGCAACAAATATCGTATCTTTTTTGAAAATGAAAAACCTCAGACGACATACACCGACCAAGACAAGAAGAGAATGACACTAGTGTACTATATATATGCACCTTCTTCAACAAAAGGACAAAGAAATTAAAGAGAGAAAAAATAGAAGCAAAGATGAAGTGGTGATGATCCAGGCCTTCTTCGCTTCGCACACCAGCAGCAGCAGTGAGGACACTGAATCAAGCGAGCGAGGTAGCTAGTAAAAGCCTGTTTGTTATGTTTGCTTTAATTTTTGCTCATCTGATCCAATAAAAAGTAAAAATGTGTCTAATGCACTTTTTCTTTTTGTCCCTTGCCAAAATTATACCAACACCCTCATGCTTTTCCCTCTTGCAGTCTTGCTTTTCCATATGTACTATTACAGGTCATGTAAACTTAAAATCAAATGGGGTAGCCGGTTATATATCATGTGTAATATAAGAGTAGTATGTATGAGTATGACTATGATGTTATCATCAAGATTCAATTTCGTATGCTGGCATTTCCAAGATGATCCTATCAAGATGAACTTGTTGGGTTTCAACTCTGTTCATTCCCTATTTTATTATTTCTGATATTGGATTAATAAGTATGTATGTTTAGTGGAATATACAATGAACATGGACATGTATGGATGGATATGTATGTATGTATGTATGACATGTAATAACCCACCTAATTAACGAGTTAATTACTGCTACTAATTACTAACCCGTCGGTTAATGCAAAAATCGAAATGGCATATGATTATGATTATGATGCAGCTAGCCAGCCCCCTTTCTATAATTGCCATTGAATAGCTCCCCGCCCAATTCAAGGCCGCATTGATCAAAACAACAACACTTAAATTCCCTCTCAAAAATCGTAACCCCCCATTCTCATTTCCTTATCTTTTTTCCTCAACTTCCTCGGACCTTCATCTGTCACTTTCACCAATCACCACTCCTCCTCCTCCTCCTCCTCATCATCATCATATAAATAGTATCGCATTGTTCTTCCCCCTGAGACTAACAGAAACGGTATCAGGCTATCACATCAGTTCCATTACCCTCCCACACAAAATTCTCTCTCTGTCTTTCCCTCATGGACTTCGTCAACGATTTCCCCACCATTGACGACGACATCTTTGTTTCTCATGGAATCAACTGGTTCTCCTTTCCTCAACAACAAACCTATCACGAGTGAGTGAATAAACGCGCGCATTAACTGTTTCCATGTCGTTACGTTTGTTCGTTTTGTTTTCTGTTACAGTTATCAAAAAAGAAAAAAATAATCATGCTTTCTTAACAACCTAGAAATCGTTCTCCTATAATATGACTTGAAGGAACATTTTCTCGCAACTTTTGAGGTCGCGTTCGGACTCTGTTTTCCTTATTCGTCTGTGTTATGTTTTTATGGCGCGCAGAATCATGGGCATTTCGCTGTTGGAGGAAGATTTCATTGAGTTCAATTGGGCGCCAGAGTTTTCTTACTACCAAAGCAATCAACTTTGCTTCAATGCATTCCCAGAACTCGAGAACATCAGCTTCAACGACTTCGATCTTCCACCACTTGACTATGATTCTGTGGTGGACCAAAAGCCCCTCAGCATTGTTGTTCCCAAAAGCCCGCAGGGGCAATATTGCAACAGAGAGGGTTCCACTTCCACCAATGGCGTTGGCTTCGTTTCTGTGAAGATTGAGAGGAGCATGTCTTCAACAACTTGTATGGAGCAAGAGGAGAAGCAGATTCAAGAAACTGCATCAAGCATAAGGAAGCAGAGAAGGAGTAGTGCATTGGATTTCCATGAGATAAAGAAGCATTTCGGTGTTCCAATAACAGAAGCAGCCAAGGAAATGGACGTGGGGTTGACCCTGTTGAAGAGAAGGTGCAGAGAGCTCAACATCATGCGCTGGCCACACCGAAAACTCAAGAGCTTGAAGTTACTCATCGACAATGTCAAGGTTTCATGAATCATAGAGTACTCTGTTTTTGTTCTGTTCTGACTTGCGATTTTTTATTCTCTGCCCGCCTCATTCACCCCCACACACTTTCCAACAACCTTAGAATTGATTGTTTGTGGTTAATTATTATTAAGTCAAATGATTCAACAACCTTGAACACTTGTAGGACTAGGACCCCACACGGGGAATATAAGACTCCTACTAGTATAGTAATATGCATGGTATGGTTCTCTACAGTAGTTAATTAAATTCTGTACCTTTTTGGATGACATTGAATTTCAGAAGACAAAATTATCCTGATTACTCCTTTGTATATATATTTTGTGTGACATCTAATCGTTAATTTGGTGTATGTATGTTGGTCAATGGTTTTGAAAGGCGCGTTTGTTACTGATTTGTATGTATGTATGAATGTATAGGAGATGGGTTTGGCGAAGGAAGCTGCTATGTTGGAACAGCAGCAGAAGATGTTGGAGAAACTACCTGGGATGGAACTCACGGAAAAAGCCAAGAGGCTGAGGCAGGCTTGTTTCAAAGCCAATTACAAGAGGAGAAGAAACTTGGCAAAACTACAACCTTGACCCTCTCTTAATGGCCATTTGAATTTTGCAGCTAACAGCAATACGTGTTGATCTGATCTGATAGATAGAGAGAGATATATTAGTCTCCTTCTGTTTCTTTACAGAATAGTTTAGGAAACTACATTACATTGTATTGGCCACAATATTTGCTTTTTTTAGAGTACAAAGAGGGTGTTTTCCATATTAACTACCTACCTCAGATCAATCAATTGCTTTCTTGCTAGTTTTTGAGTTATATCTCTGTTGGTAATATTGCAGATCCATCGGAACCTGCGAGGGTATTTCCTTCTCCTTGCTATTTTCAGTTACCTGATTATATATCTCCTACTTTAACACGTTTTGCCTTGATCAAGCAAGATTGATTATTCATTCCTTGGTACTTCGGTACTAACCAGGTCATTCTTAAATTTAACTTTCTGTTTTAATTATAGTAAATCTCTTTCGGTTCAATGCAATACTACATAATTTCCATGTGTTTTATCGTACACAATTAATGATTAGTACTAGTTTTAGTATGGAATCAAAAATAGTTTTTTTTTTGGTAACATGGAATCAAAAATAGTTGCTTAAGACTTGTTAAACTATTGCTTGCCTTGTGGGCTGTGGTTGCAAAAATAATGTGAGTTGATGGTTAGCTGATATTGGACTTCGTCTTGATTGGGCATACTATTTTTTTTGTTCTTGGGCTTCCTTTTTTGATTGAAAAATGTTTCTGGGCTCAGCATGAGGCCTAAGCGTACTTGGATTGAGTTTGATCCATGTACGGCCCACATTTGATTTGATTTGATTAATTAATTGATTAATAATTATGTCTACATTTGGTTGATACGTTAGTTGTAATGTTCTATACGTGTAATAAGAGCTTGAGGTTAGACATCTAGCTTGTTTGACGTATCAAACACAAGCATCAAAGGAATGGTGATATGTAAACTATTAAAATACACCATAAAGTCAGAAGTTTATACCATAGATTTTGATTATTTAGAGCTGCAGTGTAGACAAAATATTCTTAGTCTTATTATTAATTAATTATTTAGCGAGCATCAGATGTTTCTTGGATACAATGAAACGAAATCACCATATTCCCAGATGGGGAATTCAACAAGAGATAATGACAGACAGGGGAGGTAGCCCCACCACACCACAGTAGTAGTATTATATATTTTTTTCTCTGTATATCAGCAGTAGCGGTGCAATGGGTGGACTACTTTCAAGTCATAGTTAATTACTGTGATATGAACAAGTTTCTTACATTTGGAAACCAGCTAATATACAATACAATTATTATTGACCTATATACATATACATACATGCGATGTAACTCCATATTTTTTATTTATTAAAAATGGCGAATTGAAAGCTATATATGTTTTTTCAACAAGCTAAGTTAGTAAGCATGTATAGATAGATAGATAGATATATGTGTTCTTTTGTCAAAGAGAGCGCGCAACTGCCCTAAGAAAGGGAAAGAGAGAATTGGTATTGCTTGCATAGGCACAATATATAATTCGGTCACAATGGCGAATGGCGAACGGCGTAGAAATCATTTCAGTTGTGGGTCTTATTGGCTTGTGACACTAAAACATGCATTTCAAATGCGCAATCAGTGACAGAAGAATTTCTGCGATAATTTTACGGGTCAACCAAGTACTGTCTCTTATGATTCTATTCACTCTCAACAATCTTGAATTGGTTTCTTCTACTAGGTCGTTACCTTTGACATTTGTATTCATATCATGCTTTGCTTCTTTCCGTTTATAATACTCTGAGTCTTGTCTTTAGTCTTTTATCCAACATTAAATATCCAAAATTACTTTTACCAAAGGAATTTCCATCCCAGAAACACTTATGCATAGAAAATATATGAGTGATCTAGTAGAGAACTCAATAGCAGAGAATATGAAGTAATGCATAATGAAATTACTCTAATTAATTAATAGATTCCTCCTGTACAAAATCCTGAATAATAAGGATTACCTGCACCGCATCTAATCAACTGACTAACTAATAAATATTTGCATTTGTTCACATTTAATTTATATAGTATATATTGTGCCAGGCTATAAAGTGAACAAGTAAATACTTTATAGCTTATAAAATCATATACACAATACAAGTCGCGAGCAATGATGTGATGATATCAAACGGTGGAATTAAGCCTAAGCCCATTTTCTGTGCTTTTCTTGCTGCCTGCGTCTCCATGGGACCATTTGCTTAAAGCTTTCATAAATGTTTGCCTGCACTTACCAAAATTATTAACAATACACACATTATTCTAGCTACTACATCATATAACTGATAAGATATCAAAACCTAACCGAATCAATAAATCCATCAAATTATTATTGCAGTACATTATTCTAGCTACTACATCATATAACTGATAAGATATCAAAACCTAACCGAATCAATAAATCCATCAAATTATTATTGCAGTAGTCGGTGCTTTATTTTTTCTGTAGCCATGAAGTGAAATTAAAGTCAAGCTTTTCGGTACCCAAACGTGGCTTGCGTTTCAGACTCATTTTCTTTTAAGTATTTTCCTTATGCTCAAAAAGTAAGGAAATAAAAAATGTCTCATCATAAGCGCAAGTGTAATTGAAAGAAAATGAAAAAGGGAAGAACGTACAAATAAGATGGTTAGTTGTAGCCAGGATAGTGCAAAGTTTATATTATTTTTGGTCAAACATTAACTTTACGGCTTTACCTATTCACCCCATATATATGGCCCTTTTATAATGCATACCTAATACCGCTATGCATTATGCATGATTCACACATTATAATATCTATGGCTATAAGGAAAGATAAACATGTTCATACGAGTAAGAAAAACATGAGATATGGTCTTTTCTAATCATCCATTTGATCAGGAATTAATATTAATTCACCTACCTTCTTAGACTCCTAGTAATGTCCATGAAACATATAGAGGAGAAAACAAACACACAAATAACAACTCTTGTCAACAATAATACTTAATATTTTCATGACACATAGTCTTTAGTTTTAAATTTAATTTGTTCATGCACCAATAGTTGATTCTTCTTGAAGTGCGAGAATCTGAGACTAATTAAATTAACAATATACATAGGGTCAAATAAATTAGGCACTTACCCAAAAATGTGAGCTTCCCTTTGAGTGGTGTGAGAGGCTCAAGGAGCTCTGTCTTCTGGGATTCCTTCCAATCTTCACATTATTAGCCATAGGAGTGCCAAGGCTACTACCACCTAAAAAGTCGAAACTACCCTCAGGGTCCTCTTCGGAGATCTTCCTGGAACTGCTCCACCTGGCAGACCCAAAATTGGAAACCCGGAAATCCCTGGGAGTCCTGTAAGAAGACGTGAACGACATGGCCCGGCCCACGTAAGGCCCAGCCAACACCGTCGTAGGGGAAGCCCCCTCCAAAAACAACAACCTCGGAGGCAGCTCCAAGGTTCGATTATTATCAGGCTCCGATTGGGTGTGGCACTTCCTAGGCTTCCCCGGTGCTTCCTCCCACTTGAAAGGCACCGACACCGCCGTATGCGGCGGCGGAAGTGGATCCTCCTCCGCCGGCGGCGTGCTAGGCCGCGAGATCAATAGGGAGAGCCTTGCGGTTGAGTGTGATTGTGACTCCATTATCAAGCAAGCACGCACACAGTGAAAAGATGGAACTTTTATGATGAGCAAGTGTAGTGGGTATGTGTGTGTGTGGATTTTATAGAGAGGGGAAAATAATGTGTCAATAAGTCTAGAGAGAGAAAAAGAGAAATAGTGGTCTATGAATGTGAAATTGTGGTTTTATAGATGAACACTATTATAACTGGGGGAGAAAATTGCAATTGGGGATTTTGAAAAGTCCTAGTGATGGAAAAAGGTGAGAGGAGATGAAATTGTTGGGGCCTATGGTAGTTGCGGGAAGAGATGAAAAAACTATGCATAAAGGTAATGAGTGATGGAATTTGACTCCTACATTACCCCAATTATAGGGGAACCTTATATAATAATAATTCATATAGGACCAAAAATCAGTCCTCAATCAAATTTTTGGTGTTCTTGGTTGTAACAACCAAGTGGTAAAATCTTAGGCGACATAATCATTTTTTTTCTTCCTTAGTGCGGTTATATATTTCCACAATTACTACTTAACCTAATAGTTTTTCTAGTACAGCTTGGATATGCAAGTGGCCGAAAATAAAATAAGAAATGATTATTCATTCTGCTATTTGAGTTAGTGATTATATTCTCTGAATTATATTTCCATCCCTTTCAATAAGTTAATGTTCATAAATTTAGAAAAAAAGAGAAAAGTACTTGCCTTGTCACACACCACATTTATATGTTTTCATGATACACTACATTTTCATGTTGACATGTCGAAATGATGAAAATGAAACGGAATTGATAAATTTTCTAAAGATGGATCGTCATGAGATTACACATGTCTTCCCATTAGAAGGTGCTAATATCAATTTTAAAGTCACATAATTGATTTTAATCAGGTTCTGATATGTATTTTTCAAATATTAAAACCAATTATAGCATATAGAATTGAATTTGATAACAATAAATCTTTTGTATTTTTTATCAAAATTAATTCTAGATCAATTACTAAATATATATTATTTTATTTTAAAACCAATCACAACTAAATTAATTATTAAAAAATCAAATTTATCAATAATTTATTTTATAAAAACAAATTCAAGCATGTTATATATTTTGTTTATAATAACACACGCTGGCAGAAAGGAAGTTACAATTTGATGATAGTGCAGGGGTCAGAGTCAAAGAAAAAGCATATGCCTAGCTTTATGATGCTTAAATTAAAAACTAAACAAAGAAATGATTGAAAGAAATAATTAGAATAATTGATTAATTAATTAAATAATCATATGCAAATTATATATCTACTCGCTCGCTTGGTTGTAAAGCAGTTTCAAAATTGTTATAGTTGTCCTTTGATATTCTTTTCAGGTCATTATCATTTTTCTCAATAATTTACATGCGTCATGAATAAACTTCTTCTAATTAAATTCAGAGAATAATGATAAAAGAAAAAACAATAAAGCACATGAAAAGATTTGTTCTGTACCTAAACGTAAAAAAGGATTAGATAGAGTCGTAGACAAAACTCTAGTCAACAAATAAAAAAAGGTTCCAACTCATGAAACCAAAAAAGAGAACTAAAGGGGAAAAAATAAAAGGATAAAAAATAATTTATGTATGTCACAAAGTTAGATACTATTAATTATTATGTGTAATAATTTAATATTTTGAAACTAGTAATCCAACTTAAAAAAAATTAGATTAATGTATAATAATAAAAGTTGAATTACTAGTTTTGAAATATTGAATTATTATATATAATGACAGATAATAATTGATTTTATATTATACATTTAACATTATTATTATAAGGATAATAGAAGAATTCTGACGCATTTAACACTTAGGCCCTTTTTTGTTTAGTAGTATTATTTTCTGCTTTTTTACAACGTGGTGGAAGATATATGTATATCTTAAATGCAACACGACACTAAAAAAGATTAATGAAACTTATCGTGCTCGCATCATGGTATACTTTTTCATGCAATTCTAACACTAACATGTTTTATTTGTTCCTAGCTTTTGTATCCACTTGCATGTGAATGTGATGAATGCAATCTTTAATTTGCCTAAATTACTATTATTGTTTTGTTCACTTTAAATAATAATGTGTCTACTATATGAGATTAAGAAATTAGTTCATTACGCATAATTTGGAAGCTGATGTGTACTTGGAATTCAATACGATGACAATATTTGCACGTTATCCCGTCAACCAAGTAACACAGCATGTCAATATCTTGAAAGATAAGAACAGATATTAAAATATATTAATATATATTGACAATATTTGAAATTGTATTTTAAAAGAATTGTGATATTTAAAAATGAGTTTAGTTATAATGCATAAGTCCATAACACAATGCATAGCTCCATCGCTAATCACAAGTACGTATAGCACACATTCCATATCATTAATAACACACGTTAGATATTAGTTGGACGTATTTCCGTTGCGTGACAAACATTATTGAAATTATATATACATTGAATATATATAAGCATTTAATTGTACATGGGACATGGCAGTTGGAGGCAAAATTGAAAGCTTTCTGAATTCAGAGAGGTAAAACTGAAACCTCAATATGTTATATGTATATATCTTGCGATCCAACTTAATTGCAAGAAGCCCATCCACAACTACTCATTTTCTTGTTGCAGAGAGAGGGAACACTCTTAGCCTTGTTTATTCACTGCTGACTATGACAAGCCCTTCATCATCATCACTCTCCATCTCTATATTGAATTGGTCATGTCCGTTTTATAATGATATATATATTCATTCTTATACCACCACATGTTCATTTCTTTGAGGATATATATATAACTTCCAATAATTCTAATTTGAAAAGTAAATTCTTCCATGCATGTTTATTAAGGATTCTCCTCCATCACATATATATATATATATATATATATATATATATATATATGTTCTAAGAAATTCAGAATCCTCACCTTGATTTCTTTATCATCAAGTGGTATAATAATATATGCCTTCATTTTAATTAGTGCTTCATAATTAAGTGTGATTATGTAAAGCTAGTTAGTGGAAATGATTATATATATATGAACCAGTGGAAAAAGCATCTACCATCACCTTAATTTTATTAATTAAATAAAATGTATGTGCAAATTTCTTTTCTTTTCTTCTCTGCTTTTCCTTTTCTTTTGTCATACAATAATAAATACTCCTACTTTCCTGTCTAGTACGTTGATAAAACAGAGACCTATATGCACATAAATGGTACCCAAAAATTTAAGAAAAAAAAATACAAACAAAAGTATAGAGTATAATATGCATATTGTCAATGAGCTCTAGCTCAAATGGCCTTGAGGAATTGCTTTGGATTTTTTGAAAGGTCTTAACTTAACTGTTAAAGCCCACTGTGACGATTTAATGGTTTCATCCAACAGATAGTATTTAGACCCAAAGAAAATTCAACCAATACTGGCCCAATAAGTAGAAAAGGAAAAGAATAGCATATATATATATATATATATATATATATATTGTATTATTCACCGCATAACAATTATTATAGACTCTAAATTATTAAATTACATGATTTGTTTACATATAGTAAAAATTGAAGGCTATATACTTTAAAATATGAGATTTCTCTATTTTTTATAGATACACTACAAAACAAAGAATACAAACTTTAAATTATGAAATTACTAAATTTTTTCATGAAAAGTAGAAATTGGAGGCTATATACTTTAAAATGTGAGATTTTCTCGAATTTTTTAGATATACTAAATCACAAAGATTATAGATTTTAAAATATGAAATTACATGATTTTTTTTCAAGAAAAGTAAAAATTGAAGGCTATATATTTTAAAATGCGAGATTTCTCTATTTTTTTAGATACACTACGTAACAAAGACTATAGATTTTAAATTATTAAATTATATGATTTTTTCACGAAAAGTAGAAATTGAAGGCTATATACTTTAAAATGTGAAATTTCTCTATTTTTTAGATACACTATAAAACAAAGACTATAAACTTTAAATTATGAAATTAGATGATTTTTTTCATAAAAAGTAGAAATTGAAGGCTATATACTTTAAAATGTGAGATTTTTCTATTTTTTTAGATACACTACAAAACAAAGACTATAGACAAATTATGAAATTAGATGATTTTTTTCATAAAAAAGTAAAAATTGAAGACTATATACTTTAAAATGTGATATTTTTCTATTTTTTTAAATACACTATAAAACAAAGACTATAGACTTTAAATTATGAAATTACATGATTTTTTCATAAATAATAGAAATTGAAATCTATATACTTTAAGATGTTAGATTTCTTGTTTTTTTTTTTTATATTCCCTCATAATTGCCATTCACATAGAATACTCTAATGACTTTTACAAAAAATGCCATAAAAAAAATGATACATTACTGTGTCACCTCACCTTGATAGTATGGTGGGTCCTTGAGTTACTTCAAGTCAATGAAGGAGACATGAAAAATCTTACAAATCTAATTTCCATTAGAAATTTTCTGATTTCCATATACACATCACATATTGATGTTATTTAACTACATTAATCAGTATGGTATAGACAAAGTAAAAGGCCATTTTGACCTCAGAAAAATCAAAGTTCCAATAATCTACCTCCTCAAACATATCATTCCTTCACGAGCTAGTGTTCCTTCAAGGTCTCCAATAATTCTTGCTGTTCTAACTTCTAAGCCTCTCTGAACTTCTTGGAACAGATTCTTTATACTGTCAGCAAATCGCTTTATGTCAATGCCTGCACTTCTCTCCATCTCCTCTGCTACCCCAACAAATCCTGACACAATCTTGGACTGAATCTCCATCAGTTTCTGTCCTGTTGCAACTATGTATCTCTGTAACTGAAATGTCTCCTCTAGAAAGTGCTCCAATGTTGATGTTTTCTCCTTTGCTCTTGAAGCATTCATGTCTCCCCGGTTTGCATAAAGGTCATTCTCATGCTGATACAATGTGCAAGCAATAAATGATTGATATCAATTTTAAAGAGTAACAAGACACTAAATCAATCAATAATGTTTGTAATGCAATACTTGGTAGCTATAATAATGTCAAAGGACTAATGAAACTGCATAGAATTAGAAATGATGCATACCATCCTTTTGCAAAGATCATCGGTTCTTTCTTGGAGGGATTGGTATCTTCCAACTTGTTTATTCAGCAAAGCAATTAATGACAGATATGCCTTCATGCCAACTCTGTTATCATCACTGATTTCTCTGTGTTCATCACTGCCTTCGCTTCCTGTCAATCGTTCGACAAGAACGAGTTGCTGCTTCAGCCTCTTGATCTTGTAAGAAACTCCAAGAGCATGAAGATCCATCTTCCATAGGGACTGTTTATTCTTAGTACTAGAGGATTGGCTGGTAGATGCTGCTATCTTTTCAGCAGCAGCATCAACTTCTACTTTATTTGGACTTTGATTTTGCATAGGACTTTCCTCCCTTGGAACACTCTTTTCTTCTTCAATTTCATTTTCTGCAGATTGAACTGCTGAATTAGCATTATCAAACCGACTTCGGAGCACAGGTTGTACTTCCTTTTTGCAATCCACCTCTATCAAAGTTTCCATCATTTCTTGCTCTTTTTCACCTGGTTTTCTCTTGACAACCTTGACTCTGGACCACACAGCATCTTGGGCTAGTTCTGAAGACTGTGGAGGCAAATTGGAGTTATTTCTAGACAAGTTAAACGACTTCATTTGCAACGAAAACTTCTCTTTCAAGGAACTAAGTTCTTCATCTTTCTCCAACAATAAGGTCTCCAATCTCATCTTATCATGCCTCAGCTGTGTAACATCCTTGACCAGCCCCTCCACATGTGAATGCAGCTGCTTTGTTTCTAACTCCATTCTCAGCAGTTGCCATCGAAACGCCTCTAATTTCTCATCTTTTACCCTCAGCTGTTCTGCAAAAGCATCTAGCTCCAAATGGTGCCTCTGTTCAATCAGAGCTGCATATCTTTCTGCCTCAGCTCTCATCCAATCATCCATACGCTTAGCATTTGAAGGAATGGCTATAGAACAAATATGCAAAAAAATGGTCAAGAAAAATAGAAGCTCTAGCAATAATCTCAGATACATTAGAAACTTTATAGAATGCAATTATCTTACACAAGTCTTCATTTCTTAGTGGCAAGTATTGATCAGAAAAGGGTGAGTAATGATCTGGTTCTTTTGCAATGTGTGATGAACCTATTGAACTAGATTGCACACCTTTATTAGCACCAGGGAAAACATCCATCCTTGAACTCAAATTCACCAACATGCTTTTTAGGGAATGCCTATCATGTTTTCCGTCGGAAACTGCTGCCCTCAGCCTCTCTGATTCTTGCTCAGCTTGCTTCCTCTTGGCCTTTGACAATTTAACCTCCTTTAACAGCATCTGCTTTTCCGCGGTATCAAGCTTAGACTTCCTCAACATTGCTGACAAAATCTTCTCCTTCTGTTCCAAATCCTTGTGCAACCTTGCAACCTCAATGGACAGATTGTGGGCAACCAATTCTGACTCCTCCTTCTTCTCCAAGACCGAATCGATCTCCTGCTTTGTAGCTTCAACTTGCTTGAGTGCACGGCCGAGTTCGGCCTCAAGCTGCCTTTGGTTTGACACCAGCTCAATGAATGCAGTTTTGTGCTTCCTGAGATCAGAAGAGTGCTCTTGAGCTTCAATCCTAACAGATTCTCTCAACTCTTCTGCTTCCTTTTCAGCTTTTGCCAATTTCTCTTCTAGATCCTTCCTCTTTTGTTCCTCTTCTTGAATCACTTTATCCTTAGAATCCACCATACCCTCCATTTCATTCAATTTCTGGTTCAATTCAGAAACAGCAGCATCCTTGTTCTTCTCAAAGACTCTGAGCTCATTCATCAGAGCACCAATCTGCTGCCGCAACCTCCTCCTTTCATTCAACCAGCTTTGCTCTTGTGCAGCAAAGATCCCCACAACTTTCTCATTGGCCTTGGCATCCTCATGCCTCATCTTCTTCAGATTCTCAATTTCCCTCTCAGCGCTTCTTAGCTTGCAGAGGAGTTTGCAGTCCTCCTCATCATCATTTGGCACCCCCTTCTGAACCTTCCACACAATCAACCCCAAAAGCTGTGCACTTCCTTGGAGTATGCTGTCACGAATCTCATGCCATCTTTCAACTTCAACTTGTGGTTTTGTGAGTGCTTGGAGTGCAAATAATGCACAAGAAACACCAAAATACATGGGATACATGCTATCACTGTCACTCTTCTCTCCCATTACTCTGAAAATGGTTTTTCTCTTGCCTCTCTCTCTGCAACTGAAAACCAAAAGAGAAATAAACTCTAATAAACCATCAAGTCCCACATTACATTACAACTCACATGATTCAGATTCAGACCACACAAGTGGAGGGGGAAAACACAGACCCACTTTTGACAAATTAGATCATTTATGATTCAATAATGATGGACATTTTTTGACAGTACAATAATTGAGTAGCAGCAAACACCCCCAAGTGAAAAAGATGGATGCACTGTGTGATTAAAGCAATAGTTTCCTTAAAACAACATTCAAGAACTTACACTTTTTTTTCCTGATGCAACTCACATCCAAGAGATAAAAGCCAGAGGGAGAGGAACTGCAAGTTGAATTAGAGAAATTGCTCCAATGGTCAAGTTAACTCCACCAATCACACCAAACAGCAAAACTCATGTAACTGATGTGAAAGGTATCATCTATAAATGTCCACAAGATGCAGAAAAGATGGTTGGCTACACGTGTAGGACTGCACAATGCACATTTGATTGAAAAGGGGGTGTACTCTACACAGAATAGAGAGAAGAAAAAGCTGTGAAGTTTGTTCCCTGATTTTCAGTGAAGCGACTGGCCTATTTAGCCCCACATGATCCTTCCTTTCTTTTTTTTTTTTAAATAAAATTATTTTTTCCACTCTTCTCTTCTGCTCCTACCACACCACCAACCCCTGCATTTCCTTTCTCTGGGGCTTTCTATCAAACATTTTATTAGCAAGCAATAGCACTGGATTCCTGGGAACTTGTCACCATTACTGACAAGAGAGAGAAGCTGCACAAACAAAAAGAATAAATATCTTGAGTCAATTTGGGTATAGAATATTGTACATAATTTGAGCTGCTTACCTGTATGACGATTACTCTATTAACACCAAGGACAATGTTTTTGCAATAAATTATATCTGAACAAAATTTAATAATGATGGTAATAAAATACATTATAAGACTAGCCTTTCAGCATAAAAAATTACTGAGAGAGTACATATTTGAAAGTGCATGAAAGCAGTTACACATAAAAGTATATTTTTCTGTTATCTTTTCTTTTGTATACGTATACAGATTAGGAACAAGAACTGGTTGCTTTAAAATATGGTATACCAATTTTGACAAAATGGTCACTTTCATGATTGATATATTAGTATAACAAAATCAATAGCAAAAAACCAAATTCAATGACTTCTTTTCATCCTGGACCACGTTATCCTGTCCATAAATTGATATCTACTGATAACAAGGAATAATATTGTTTTCATCCACATATACATAAATAATACCTTTCACAAGTTCACATAATTAAGAAAGACCCAATTTTGAATAATTATGAACTTACAATGTCTTGTGGTATGCACCAATACCAGCATCTTAGCTTCTTGCTATTGGCACTCATGGAAATCACAAAACAGAACACAATTTCTTTGTGAGACAAAAAGAAAATAATAATGTCTTGCATTCATTCATTCATTGATTCAGTACAAATATTAAGGTGTTAAAAGTGATGATACATCCCCCATCTATAAAAGGTATAAACTCATTTTCAAATAGTTTCCTTTTTTTGAGAGATGAGAAATGCAAAAGGTGGAACCTGTTGAGGAAAAGCTACACATCACCAAACTACAAATTATGAATGCCAGAGTAGAAGAAAGAAAAAACATTATAAGATATGTTCTAGTCTCATGAGTGTAATTCACTTGATTAAGACATAATTTCTCTAGTTCTAGGTTTCCTCATGGAACACGGAACATATTTTGCTCAGCTTTTTATTCTTTTTCTTCTTCTTTGGTCCTACCTAGTAATGGGGCCTTCTAATACAGTACTCCGACCATAGTTAATTAGCAAAGACTCTAGTTTTTAATCAATTATTAATATAGAAAATTATATTATCAATGAAGATTTTGAAATATCCAAAATGAAAGATCTATCATAGCAATGCGAGCTCACAAAAGGTGGCTTCAAATTCTGATGACATTCCGTGTGATCTCCCATAAATTGTACCTGTACTAGATACTAATATTATGGAGTATGTTCTTAAAATTCGAAGGATATTTATTATGCAGCTAATTGAGGGTGAGAGTGTGACAACCAAGTGTGAGAAACTTGTAACCTCAAAACGAAGAAAGTCGTAGTTTGTGTTTCCATCACGGATCTCGAATTTTCGATTATGTTTACCTTTTGGGTCCCTTCACATCCATATATATCAACTGTCACAGCTTGCAATTTTGCATCTATTATGAATGAGTGTAAGTACAAATTACTTGTATCTTTCACTATGGCTTCCTTCAAAAATGGATCTACAGATGATATTCATACATACTTCTAAGCTTGATGCTTGGGGATATATATAATATATATAATAAAGAATAATTATAAAAATGTATGATTAGCGTAAACAGTATATAAAAATTATACATCAGATGATTGCTTTGGAAAATGAAAAGATATTTACAGCTAAAAGTTGATACACAAAGCCTACGTCACATCTTCCGTCGGCACATTACATTTGAATTTGATTTTATCCAATGATTAAGTTCTCAATGATTCAAGCACTAGTTATAAGATGCAAATGGTCACACCATTGGACCAAAGCATAACATCTGAATTTCGGTGGTGATCATTGATAATGGTCCTTCAATCAATGTATTGAGTGAGAACAATTATGAAAAAGTTTTACGTGATTCGGAAAAAAAGATGAAATTAAAGGTCAAATTGAATGGAACCAAGAATTTGTACATGACATGCAATCAAATGAAGAACCTACCTTGTATACATAAATAATCTTAATACAGGCTACAAGCAAAGTAACTATAAGTTATAGAATTTCATTACAATGACTCAATCACAGAATTATCATAGCCCCACTATTCTTTAGCCATGGAAAGAAGAATGGAAGACACAGATAAACCTTGTCTTACTCACCCTACCCAGTAGGGGTAAGTTTCTTATTTCCTGCACCCCGTGGATTCTCATCCTTCCAGTCATCCCATGCTCGTGCTTTCTCCTGTGCAGCATCATCATATTCATCCTCGTCTTCGTCTCCCGGCCGCCTTAACTTATTATCCTTGTACCAAGATGAATTGGCTTCTTCCATGAGTTTGGCATTTCTCTCTTGCCATTTGTTCATTATTTCCATTTCCTTGAGCCCAGCTTCCTCAATGCTCATGGTTGGCAACCTTCCACAAAATATTCGAGTTAGAATCTCAAGCTAACAAGACAATTTTAACCACGATGTAGATAAAGCTTCATCCTTAGCTTAAACTAGGTTCTCGTAAGACTTGTTTATAAGCAAAAATCTCACCAGCCAATTTTCCAGGATTTCAACCATAGGCAACAGAATAAAACTGCAAAGAAATGTTTGAATCTTCGTTTCCTTTCAGCCATTGTCTGTTTTAAATATTTTTCATGTTTCTTTATTCTTGAACTTTTCATTAGCCAGGCTAAATATGCAATTTACTGGTAGAGAAAGGGATAAATATGTACCTATGACTAGGTTGGAAGACCTGAGCAGCCATTCTTTCCCGCTCAGTTGTTAAGCTTCCATTTATAAGGCTGGCTGGTCCAAATATCAGTGGTTGGTGTTTGTGATCATGTGCCTGTGAAGCCTTAGCTCTTCCTTCTAGAACATCTTGAGCAAATGTGGCACATGTGATTGGCGGTGATGGTTTGGTATACTGTGCACGAACTGCAGCATCGCGATGCCAAGCTTCTGCTTTCTTGGCACGTTCATCAAGAACATCCCTAGAGAACTCCTTGTCTCCATCCTAAAACATGAAGAAATAACAAATAAAACCAAACAACATTATGCCATGATGTCTTGACACAGTTAAGTTTTGATTTCATTTACTTTTGAACAGTTCAAGTTTTTATTTTTAACTCAGCAGCACTTCTTAAAGTGATAAGATTTTCCAATTTAACACCATCAAGGTGTACAAGGTATAAATATATCTTTACTAACTAGCACACATGAAGCATTTTATTACCTTGGATTGTCTTTCCTTTACAGCAGACAACATCTCTTCCTCTTTCTTTAACATTTCTAGTAGATCTAATGCCTGAACATGGCAAGATAAGTATAAGATGAGAACAATGGAAATAGAAGTTTCAACAAATAAAACTACTGTAGAAGTATGAAGCCAACCTTACAGATCGCCAAAGATATGGTAGTATTCCAGGCCTGCCCCAAAATGTAAAAGAGAGAAAAAAAATCAATTTAACAGTGAGGAGATAAGCGCAAAGAAATCAGAACCATGCAGTATATACAAGAGATCTAATTGCCTAAATAACTGCACTTTACATGAATGCTTTTTTGCATTATGCATTATGCATTTGGAAAAGCCAGAGTTCATTGTAGGAAGCAAAAGCTAATCAGATAATATGTATGGCCAGTATGGGACCCAAAATCAAATGCAAGAGTTTATCCCAATGTGCTAATATCACAAGTGAATATTAATGCTTCGAGAATGAGCAAGTTGAATTTTGGCCAATCTAAAGGAACTTAAACCAATCACATAAAAACAGACACTAAGGGATTCAGACATGCCATGAGTTCGCAAAATAAAGCAGAAGTAAAAGAACAATAGCAGCAATGCCCCAAAAAATGACACATCAAGATACATACCTCTCTTTCTTCTTCCCCATCGTCATCTAATACTTCTTCCTCTCCTGCCTCGACAGGGGTTGACAACGCAGCTGCTCTAGTAGAACGCCCTCGCCGTTCCTTTCGCTCTTCTATTTCTGACAACTTTGATTCTGCAGCTCTCTGGCGTTTGAATCTAGCAATCTTTACAAAAGGATACCAATTATTCACAAAATTAATTTTGAGCAATTTCTATTTCTATGGTAATGTAGGAAAAGGGGCTAAAAGTACAAGGTTACAGCACCTGAGTTCTATAGAAAATCATTTCTTATAATTAGAAAACAGAAGGAAGAAAGAAAGAAAGAAAACCATACCTTCATGGCCCTCTGATCAGCAACAGATTTTGGTGCACCTTGTGTATAAAATTCCAACTCCTCTTTTGGCACCAGCTCCATTGCCTCACAAAATGAGATAAATTCCTACAAAAAGATTATTCTGCTATTAAGCTTCAACTAAGCGGGAATTAATCAAGACAAATACAATTTAAGTTTCAACGAGAATCATGCCAAGTTAAATTGGCTGAATATTATACTTTTACTATTACTATTATTTTGGAAGTGGATAACCGTAAGCAAGGTTCCTTCATCATAGAACAGCATCTGTTAATTACCTTAAGTTTTGCCTGGGAAGCCTTTAGAATCTGTAACCTGTCATCTTGTACTATTCTTTCGGTCAACTCAGCAAGATAAAATGGCACCTGAGGAAATTACCACAACAAAAATTAATGAAATAGTGAAAAAATAAAAATAAAAAAGAGGAAGGACAATTTACTCTACTCTACTCCAGAATTGTAGATACAAGAAGTAAAAAGCTAAAATAGATGAAACAAACAAACATTTTCATAGAAGAGTAATGGTACATGTCATCAATCATGTGTTGTGTATCCTCATAAGAATAATAATTTAGGGTTGTTGGGTGGGTGACTGACCAGAATATACTTGAGATTGGAGGTGGAGATATCGTCTTTGGTCTCGTTGGAGGAGAACAAGCCGAGCTTATTCACCATCTCCTCGCACTTTTGCAGCGCCTCGCATCCCTTCCTCACCACCTCCTGCAACATAATCATCAGAAAGAAGGAAACCCTAACGGAGAAGGGAAGGCGTGAATGGGAATAGGGTAGAGTGGTAGTACCTGATCAGCGGCCCCAGAATCAGTTACGGAGGCGTGGATCTTGCGGGCCTGCTCGAACAGCCCCGGCAACGTCATCTCCTCCATTTTGTTGTGCTCACCCATCCAATCACACAACACCTTCTTCTTTCTCAGACTCAGTTCCAAATTCAATTCAATCCAATTTGATTGTGGAGAGATGACGAAGGGTCGAGAGACAGAAAGATCCAGAATGATTTTCACTCGAACATCGCCATTTCCATTTTGCCACTTCACACATATACAATAGTCGAAGCTTGGTCGTAAGGTTCTACAAATTTTGCTGTACGGGCTTTTTTGGGATCAATATGGTATACGGGCTTTTGTCTATCAATAAAACGGTTAAGGCCCAAAATCAATTACATCAGTCTGATTCTTTAAATGTGTCTGTCCCGAAGCCCTATAAAGGGAGGACTCTTCTTTTTTTTTTTTTTGGTTACATGACTCTTCTTTCTATTCTCGTTATTTTTCTCATGTCTTATTAGTAAAGGAAGAGTGATAAAATGACCAAAAATATAAGGAGGAGTAATAAACCAACCAAAAAAAAAAGGAGTTATTTTTTTTTATGAAAAAAAAAGGAGTTATAACTTATAACCAACTATTTCAGCTAATCTTTTTGTGCATATGGATGGATAAGATTGAAGTTGATCAAAGGTTAATTAAAAGATTTGACTTCAAATCATTTTCTGGGTCAAGTATAAATTTGACATAGGTAGATGATACATGTCAAAAAGTAACATGATGAAAGAAGCAAATAGCATGTGCCACTGTCGGAAACATTAGGCAGATATTTCGAGCTTTTCTTACTGTACAATGCAAATATCTGGTGCTACTACTCATTCAATATTAGGCCAGCTTGTTTGCCGATTCATCACAATGATTGGGGGTTCCTTTTTATTTATTTATTATTATTAGATGATATTTTAGCTTTATTTTACAATTTTCAACATTAAAGTTGATCTGGTTCATCTTATCTATCTACCAAGTTCTGGTGCCTTCAACGTGTTCACTGCGCCATGTGCTGGCTCCCTGAACCTGAACCTAAACTTTTTTGTCTATAGACAACAAACCAAACTACACAAAAAAAATGTCATAAAATAAAAGAGGGTACCTGTTCGTATAGTTGGCCACATCAACATCAATATGCCAGGCCAGCACAATTAAAAGCACAAGAATTGCCATTCCAAATTGCCCCCACCACAACGACCTTAAAGACCAACCATAAGTGACTTGTTACTTTTCTTTCCCTTATCTACAAGAGAGGGGAACCCCACTTTCACATTCCCTCAAGATTTCTCCTTCATTCTGAGATTCAGCATCAAAGTTATATATTCTTTTCTGCCAAACCCAATATCAGTGACCAATAGAACATCATGCCTTTAGATTTTTACTACAACTCGAAATTGAACCAATAAGATACATTCAAAATGTAACCTTTTCCAGAGGTCATAGAATTTTGAGCCTGCAAACATGCATTTCCCTTATTCCAAAGACAGCTCATCATTTCACCGGAAGAAGTGGTAACTGAGCCTTTTTATGTGGTTTTTATATGATAAAGTCATATATAATTACTTAAAAAATAATAATAAAGGCTATGATTATAAATAAACTCCATATAGCTAATAAACTCTTATTCAAAATATTTGTAAGTTGTAACTATGTTACTGTATAATCTCATCAAAGCAAACAAGAAAATACCAAAAGGATCCATCCATTCTAGTACTGTTTTATGCACATCAAACTGCAGAAAAAGTTTAAGCATTGATTCCTAAGCTGGACGGGCATGAATTTCACTCACTCAGCATTATTCTCTCTCAAACAAGAGTTGAAGTTAAATGTTATCATTATTACTTGGAGCAAATCAATTGCTATCAATCTAAGACAGTCAAATAGTCATTGACCAAAAGAGAGAACAAGTACCATTTGTCAACAATCCGCAGAGAATCACAACCAAATTCTATGGACTAAGAACATGAAGTTAATCACTTTAAGGAGAGGTATAAAAAGAATAAAAGAAGTAACAACAATATTTAATATCAGTAGAAAAATATAATATTATAATTAACATCTTGAATCTGTAACTTTGCACAATTGAGAGACCAAATCTCACACATGATTTTTAGTGAGACCAGAACAACAAACACCTTCAATGGATCATCTTCTTCATACGCAATAATTCCCAGAAAGAAGAAAAGGAGGGAAATTTCCACAACGGAAATCAAAAAAGAAAGCTGAAGAATCAAACCGAACCCCCAATTACCAATATACATACCCGGGTTTGTTTTTCCCCCAATTTACAACAGAAACATGAACTTGTCCCCTCTCTGCTTCTGCACTTTCACGGTTGATTCGTCAAACTGCAGCCAAAAACAAAGAACGCTAATAATCCCTCGTCAGAAGAGAAGGGACAAAAACCAAAAGAAGAAAAAAAGAAACCCCAAAAAAAAGAGGTTCCTTTTTTTTTTATCTGCGTTTTCGTTTTTTTTTCCTGTTTCCTAGATCTTCAATTTCAATAGGCCATGCACTTGAAGCCGCTGCAAATCCACAACCAAATCACGAACAAAACCGCGCAAACGAACAAATCCAATAGCAGCACCACCCACACATGCTTCTTCCATGTATGCTTCGCCTTCTGGTGCCGATCGTTGACCAAGGCACCCTTCGCCACCGCTACCGAGAAATCCCTTCCGCCGCAACCATTCGGCTCATCACCTCCTCCGCCGCCGCACACGTCCACCTTGTTCTCCGGCGTTCCGCAGCCGTCGACGAGTCCTCCGTTTGGCTCCACCACCCTCTTCTTCTTCTTCAACAACATCCCCTCCGTGGTGGGCTTCGCGAGCAGTGGCAACGTCGACACGGACCTCATCCCCTTGGAATCCGTGCTAGGGTTCCTTGAAACGGAGTCGTTTGCTCCCGATTCGAAATCAATGGCGTCGTTGAAGATGGAGTCGAATTGGGACTGGAAGCAGAACGGGGCGAAGTCAGAGTCATCACCGGATTTGGACTGGAGGAAGGAGCGAGAATTGGAGCGGAGGTGGTGGAGGAAGCGGAGCTGGAGGGGCTTGAGGAGTTTGCGGTCGAAGATGGCAAAGAAGACGAAGGGAGGGTCGATGAGGAAGGTGTAGGTGCGGTGGTTGAGGGTGTGGGAGAAGATGGAGTGGTTGGGAGGTGCCTCCGCGATGCATTGGGAGGCGATCGTTTCGATGTTTGGGTCTGCGGAGGAGGCGCGGTGGTGGCCTAAGATGGTTGTTGATCTTGCAATGCACGCATACTGGATCAGCTCAGGATTCGGAACCATTGGAATTGAGATTAGGGTTCGATTATGAATTCGATTTCGATTTCAGAGGTGGTGGTGGCTGATGGTGGAATTGAATGGTGGTGGTGTAGGAGGAGGAGGAGGAGGAGGAGGAGGAGAGGGAGCTGGCATTGGAATTGGTTGTTGCGTTGCCAGCGTACAGATAATGAATGATGGATCAGGAAGTGTGGATGGGATTCAGTTGTGGTTCTCTTCTTCTTGTTGTTCCTCTGGAATCCCCGATCATTGTGAATTTAGGGTTTTTGGAAAGACAGAGTGGAATTTGATTTGATTGGGAATTGGAAAATGGAAAATTGGAATTGGGGAAGAAAAGGGAATTTTGACAAGAGAATGCTATTCGTACATATCAAATTATATGTATAGCATACATATATTTTGATCCAAGGTGGAGAAAATAAGTATAAATTGTGGAGTGATATCACATCAAAATTTAAAGATGATGAAGTAGGTGAAGAATATATGTAAGAGAAAATGTACGTACAAGTATCTTTATTGTTTGGAGAAAGGAAAGAGATAATAGAATAGAAATGAGTTGCTTAAGCATCTAGTCCTGGGTTCGATCCCTGGACGGTGTGTATGCAGAAAGGACCTTGGTCAGCCGTCCCACCCTTGGGGTGCACGCACAAACCGGTGAGGAATTAGTCATCGAAATCGCTCCGGTGGATACCCTGGAAAAAAAAAAAAAAAATAGAAGTGGGTTGGGTTGGGGGCATTGGCTGCGGAGCGTGCAGCCAACTATCCTTGTCCTTTACTTGTATTTTACGATCTCTCTCTCTCTCTCATCATCTCATTGCTATTCAGTATTCACTACTAATACTCCTACTACTACTCAATTTAATTTTCTTGCTTACCTTTAATTCTCTTTTACTTCATGATTTATTGCTATTCCTAATCAATTCATTCTCTCTTCTTATCTGCTATGTTTAATATTTTTATAATTTAAATTATTCAATGGAAGTTTAATTCTTGTGTAAAATCAACTTAAAAATATGTTCGGTTAATCTTAACGGAATCAGTTATTCTAACTAATATTGTTTCTGATGCACCAATAAGAATAATGTAGTATTATTATTCTTATTGTTATTCAAATAGCTCAATTGAATAAACCTTAACTTAAATTAAGTCAACAACACGAGTCTTTAAGATTTAAAATCAATAAATATTATTATATCATATAGTACAAGTCTATGAAGCATAAGAATAGTACTATATATACTTTTTAATTTAATTCAATAGAGAGACGCATCAAGATTAATTTGCATCATAAAAACTTAGAAGAACATGCCTTGTGCAGTAGCACGAGTTAACCTAATATAGACCAGGCCAAACCTAACGTGGCTCTTATTTTCATGTCATGTGATATGTGTACAAATTTGATTAATTATATCTACATTATACATATATTTTTTACATTTAAAAACAAAAATATTAAAAGTTTTGATCAACCCTCTTTTTGGTGATTTTTTATCAATTTAAAACCCGAATTGTAAACACGACATTGATCAATGAGCACCGCTATTTGGTTAATTAATTACTAAAAGAAAAAAGAAAAAACAATGATAAGGGCTCGTTAAGATATTTATACAGTAGCGACAAAGTCTTTGCTGACTTTTCGGAGTGAAAGTAACGAGCAATGCGATGCACAAGCCCCATGAAAACAAGTTGTATCAGAATATTTTTTTAATGAATGAAACATCACAATACAAGTCAATCATGTATGTATATTTTCTTGCTTATACTAAACACTCAATTTCTTAGAGCATCAAAATAAAAGTTCAATAGTTAGAATTAAATTTATTTGACATCTGAAGATATTATATAGACATATATTTATAAAACCATATGACATTCTTACATTTTCGAATTATTTATATCATTTAGGATAAGAGATACAAAATTATTTATTTATTCCAATTGTTTATTACAGAAATGCATCGAAGAAATTTATCATCCATCCTTTCCCTATGAACAAGATTAAATAGTACAGCATATATATATACTTGCATACAATTAAGAGTTTCAATCATCATTATATAAAAACGTTTTGGGTGTATATAATATTATATACCGACGACATCAATCATCAAAGGCAACAAAATTTTGGGTGTTTAACAGTAAAATTACACCAAATACGTGTAGTCCAAGGATTTAACACTAAAAAAAAGAAAAGAAAGAAAGCGTTTTGGGGTATGAAATATGAACATGAAGATGAAAAAATTGAATAGATGATGTGATGTTAGCAATAGGGTGGATCCATGAATGCCCACTTAATGATTTGCTCGTATTGGATTGCAGCATTTACCCAAGTGTAGTCTCTAGTCATGCCCCTCTTCATTATTCCCTCCCATGAACTCTTGTATTCTTTGTATGTTTCAATCGCATATCTCAGAGCCTGTATGTCACCTAAATTTTAATTCTTTCTTCAAATCTTAAGATCATAGATACAAATCCTTATATTATATATACCATATCATATCATGGCTTACCGATAACATGCTCTCCTTTGTTAGTGGAGAAAACGTCCACCTGTTAGTAACATTCAAAACATTCTCAAACTAATTCAATTTAATTTATATATATATATCAGGAATCTATTGAAGCTCATGAACAACATACCCTGTGCCTTCATGACTGTTTTCTTCAGCAAATGGATTGAAATTTTGGACAGTATCCTGTAAAAGAACAGTGATAAATGCATCACCAAGACAGTAATAATCATGTTAAACCAACTAATTACTAATGAATCACTATAATGTAATTTTTGGACTTACTCTGAGGCCCCCAGTTTGATGAACCACTGGTATGGTTCCATATCTCATTGCATACAACTGATTTAGTCCACAAGGCTCGAATGTTGACGGCATTAACAGTATATCACAGCTGATCATAACAAGAATGCAGTAAGAAGCATGATCGATGCAGAAATATCAAAGCATAATAACTATTAAAGTTTTAAATGATCCAACAATTGTGATGTAGAAAGGGTTTATGAACTCTGGATGGATTACCCTGCAGTTATTCTATGAGATATTGGAACACTAAATCCAACCCAACCCCGAAATTTATCTCTATAAGTTGCCTCTGTTGCTCTCATCCAATCTTCGTACATAGGGTTTCCTGATCCAAGCATCACCTGAAATGTGGAAATATAACTAGGGTTTCCTGAACCAAGCATTACCTGAAATATGGCAAAATAACTAGAGACTGTCGACCACATACGTGTGCCGCAAATAAAATACAACACAACACGACACGGCACAACACATTCATCAGTTGTATTCTCAAATGTAAGAAGTTGCATTTGCTAAGATGAAGATCAATCAAATGGATTTCTTTTGTTCCTTTTGAGTACCAACTATCAATACATTTAAAATTATATTTAGCAGCTTCCACAATTTCTCTATTTGACATAGCAGATGGTTGTTGAGAACTAATTTACAAAATCACTTACAAACTGAACATCATCTTCCATGAGCTGCGGAATCGCCATGCGAATCAGGTCAATGCCTTTTTGGTAGTCTAGTCTTCCAATGAATCCAATCTACAAGTTTCGGCTATCGTCAAATATCGAAACAGCAAATAAGGGTTTTGCATAGCAGAAAACATAAACTTACCATCGGACAATCAGGCCGCTCTGGAAGACCCAATTCCTTCTGCAAAGCAATCTTGCATTCGACCTTCACACAAAATTTGAGGTGAGATAAGTTCAGCTAAAGAGAATTTTGGGGGAAGGGGTGGGCGTTGATAAAGCGAAAGACTAAAACTACCTTCCCAGAGAGATCATCAGCAGAGTAATTGCAAGCAATATGTTCATCAGAAGAAGGGTTCCATTCCATAACATCAATTCCATTTATGATCCCTAGTCAATAACAAAACCTGTTACATGTTTGATAAATCTTGCAGTATAAATAAACATTTCCTACTATGTGCTTGAAAGTGTACACAACAAGAAAAATATGTTTAAAAAACATACCACTGAGAACACTTCTTCGGCTGGTCAATAGCTCATGTAGACCATATCCACCTTCTCTAGTTGTAATCTCCCAGGAATAGCCCTGAAAAAGGCGAGGTAGAATTTCACGTATCATTACAGAATCAAATACAAGACACTTATCTTTTACCACTTATCTTGTACAAATGTTGCTATCATACCATAGTTATTTCATACAAGCCTCAACCTCAGGGGAAACGATGATAGTTATAAAATAAATGTTGAACATGAAGAACAGAGATTATTGAGCAACAAACAACTACCCAATGTTTGACTCAATAAAATAGAAAGGAAGCAAAATACATGATTTGCAGTATGCTCACCTTGCTTACTGTTACTATCCGATCAGATGTGACAATGGCACCTTTTAAAAAATTGACAGCTTCACCCGTGTCAAGAGCATGCATCCTCGCCCAAGTAGGGAACACCCATTCCAGTGCTCCACGCCATTCTAGAGGTAGCCCCAAATTACCATAAGTAATCGCAGGTTCCACTCCCTAGCATATAGATTCATCAGCTTGTTTGCTGATATAAAAAGACTAAATGACTTAAAGACGAGAGAGATATATAAACCATCTAAGAATTTATTATAATTAGCTTTGCAGGTTATTACTACTCAATACTCGCACACAGTTTCACCCGAAATCCTCATGTTACAAACCTCTTGAATTAGCTTGAAGCAGTAAATTACATTTAGCATCATGCACCCTATTTTCGGCATCACAGATTTCATTTTCCAAGACTATCAATCAAGTCATCAACACAAAAGAGCCTCCTTGATATGCATGCACAGCACAGCTCAGCCTATCATGTTCAAATCATGCCTTTTATGTGACCGGGCATAGTGTTTGATTGCTTGGTTGTTGGTATAAACTTTGAAATATAAGTATAAAATTTTCTGTTTTCAAAAAATGCATTCCCCGTCATTAGAGCCTTTCAAGATAAGATCTCTCTGTCTGATTTCTAGAATGTATCCGACTTAGCAATTGTCGATTAAAAATAGAAGGCATGTGAGTGAAAAGCATAAAAAAATGCATATAGGTCAAAGCATTATGTTATTTCTTGTTCTGCTGTGGAAGCTTGAAAGTTCATGCTAAGAATGCATATAGATCAAAGCATAATGTTATTCCTTCTGTTCTTAGTAAACACTTCAAACAAAACAAAAAATGTCCACTAAAAAACTGAAACAATCTACCTGATGTGCAATGTTATGTATGACTAATATACTTCGTGCATCCTTAAATATCCCATGTGGACGATACTTTGAAGCCAAAAGTCTGCACCAAAGTTGAAGTAGCAGTTCTCATCCTCAGTAAGACAGTACTACCACCTCAGATAAATCACAAGAAGCTTCAAACATGTAAAACAAAACAACATGCCGCAAAAGAAGCATAATAATCACTAAAAGAAAAAGGTAAATTTTCCATCATAATTGGAAGAAAGATAGTCGCTACAAAAGTAAAAGTATATGCTTAATATTTCATTAAGAAAAACTTCAGCAGAAATAGTATGTTTGGGGAAAGAAACACACATTATATCTCTTCATTGGAAAAGAAAGAGTGTGGATGAAGATAGATATGCATACACTGAAACTAAGCTGGCATGCCAATCATTAACAAGGAACAAACAATTTTCTCCATAAGTGAAACCTCCCAATGGAAGCACCAATGGGGCTTCACATGCTGCATGGGAAAGTAAAGTGAACCGAAACTGTAAAACCAAATGAGAAGGAAATTTATCATTATTCATGAACAAAACATGGAAGCAAGATACTAATTTAGCACCAAAACTAGAATTATCAAGATTTTTACCTGATTATCCCCAAAAGTCCCATACTTGTCCCCATATGGATTCCCTGGTCTTTGATATGAAGGGTGATCCACAAATACCTAAGCAATGAGTACCATCAAAACCGAGTCGAAGTAAATAACTGTGAAAAATCTCAGATGTTCTTACCCAATCAACACCTTGCCTATACTCATGGAAAAATCCAACTTCTTGAACACCTCCAAAACAGTATATTTTGGTGGAGCAATCCATATCAACTGCACCAGAGAACTTAAGATCCTCAGAGGTACCGTGAATGTATCTTGGGGACACAACCATAACACGGTGCCCTCGAGCCGCTAGTGCTATTGGCAGAGAACCACAGACATCTCCAAGACCACCGGTCTTTGAATAAGGGGCAGCTTCAGCAGTAACAAAAACAATATTATAGGACACTCTAGTCTCAGGTTCCTCTCCTTCTACACCCTCAACCACCGGTTTCTCTACTTCATCACCACTTCTAATTACACCTTCTGTCATTGTCCCTGCAATTTGTTGTATGCATGATCATTGCAAGCCACAGTAACACAGTTTTCAGAATTCAACACATACGTGTATACAAGATTTGAGATTTCTAATTCAATGAATTGAGGGGATTCAATGAAAACAAAATCAGAGGAAGCCTAGCAAAATTTTCAAATACCATGCATAGAGTAATTCATGTGCAAAAAGTGAAGCTAGAACATCAATTGAAAACAGAGGAATGCAAGGGACATAAGAAAGAGAGAAGTGGCGTACCACCAGACTCGGGAATCAAGCGAAACCCAACAAGGAGGCCAGAATCATCTACCTCTCTGGATAGCACAAGATTCCCTTCGTCCTTATGGGGATTGGGATTATGGGCTTGTTCTTCTTCGTAAGGAAAGGGCCCTGCAGCCCCAACCCCATTTTCAGGGTGGCTGGAAAATGATCTGGTGAGACGCAAGTTTCCATTTTTAGGAACCCTTTTCAGCAGAGAAGAAGGACAACGAGGTTGCACTTGTCTTATGAATGCTAAATTATTGGATTGAGCTAAGGGTGATGGAGAATATGTGCGGAGAAGAAGAAGAGGAGCGAGTTCGAGAGACTCCATCATGGGCGTTTTGGGAAGGGGCAGAGAGAACAGAGAGAGAGAGAGAGAGGGAAGGACACGTCACACGTAGCCCAATGTATGAGGAAAAGGATCGTGAACAGAGGAGAGGAGAGCAAAAATAGGAAAAGGAAAAAGAAGAAGAGAGTGTGACCAAAAAGAAGCAGGGGAGAGAACACACAACACAACACAATTCACATGAGTGATGTTAATGTGAGAGTGAGTTGAGCTAGTTTTGGAAGCAGAACCAAAAATAAAAAAATGAAAAGAAGAAAAAGCGGTGGAGAGGGTTGGGTATACGTTGTGTCAGATCCACGAAAACTGCCATATGAGTTTAGTTTAGTTAAGGTACATAATGGAATATTGGGACCCATATCCCTATCCCTATCCCATATATTACTATTACGATGTTTCTAGTTTGTGTTTAACCCAATCATGTCCTGACCACTCAGCTTGTAATCAACCACTATTTTCAGATTCTTATCATTCTACTTTTCTTCACTTTTGCTTCTTCTATCATAAGTTAATGTTAATTTAATGATGACAAATAATATTATTAATATCACAAAATGATCAACTCATATGTGCATACATTTTATACGCCGTTAGCACTAACATAGTACACAATATAGTTTCATAGTTTTTTATTTTAAAACAAACAAACAAACAAAATTCTTGCATGCAAAAACATAACATAAAGTGTGCTTCCTACATATTACATCACTTTCTTTTGCTTTTTTTTTTCCCTTTCTCTTTTAAGTCATACAATCTCAAGTTTTGTTGTTTATGACATCAAAGTACATTATTAAACTGACATAAATAACAATGCATGCCTAGGACCAGAGTTCAGACCACACAAAACATGCTATTTAAAATCGCTAATTAAAATATAAAAAAATTAATTAATCAAGTCATGAATCATTCATGAGGCCCAACCATGGGCTCCAAGGGGAAAAGCCCAGTCCTCAACTCCAACATTATCTGGGCTTCCACCAGAAATCCGTCTAGATTGGAGGCGAATCCCATTTATCTTTGGGCTTGGGCTCTTTGGAAACTGGTAACTTGTAGTGACCCCACCAGAGCTAGATGAGTCACAGCCCAGCCCAATCCCAGAACCTCTCCTAGTTGAATGGTTCCAATTAGGCCCATATAAAGCCCGTTGCTGCTTAAACTGGCCCCCCTGACTCCGAACCTTGGCCTTTGCAGACTGTGTTGGTGCCATATAGCTAGGTACACTTCCAGCTCCACTGTCCTGCCTCATGTGGTGTTTGGAGATTGGGCTTGAATCAAGGAAGTTTTGGCCCATTAGGCCCATGTTAGGGTCAGGAGGCCCAACCATGTCCATTTCAACAGTCTTTTCTTCAGACATGTCATCGGTAGTAGTAGTGGCTGTGGTAGCAGTAGCAAGGGACATGTATGTAGCAACTTCACGAGGCCTATTGTTAACATTTTGTGACTGTGATGACATCCAACGCTCCAACCAGTTCCATTCCAATTGTGCTCTCTCATGCTCATTTGCATAACCATACATTCCAATTTCACCATCAACATTTGGAATTGGATCCATATGCAAGTATTGGTTCTGCTGTTGTTGTTGCTGCTGCAAAAAACAAAATGTACAACATGATAATACATCATGCTTAATAATGAAAAAATGTTCTCTTTATGTTTTTTGGGTAATGATTCTTGTCTTGCTTTTACATCACTCATATGCGGTTGGCTAGTGGTTACTCATGTGCATAGTTAACATGAGGGAAATAGTTGGCATACAACATAAATAAATCCAACTAGTATCTAATGTGTACTGTGTGTTGTATGTAACAAACATTATGTATGACACACATTACATAGCACACGTTGGATACCAGTTGGATGTATAATTGTTATACATGTATTATTACCGGTTAACATGACTCTGTGTAATTACTTGGAAGAAAAGAGTGAATGAATATATAACCTGGCAGTTGAAAGCGTAAGCAAGAGCTCTTTCTCTTTTCATTGAAGCTTCATGCTTCCTCAGATCATTTTCCTTAATTCTCTGGCTACTCTGGCGCCTGTTGTCCCAACCATCAGTGTCTAACTTTGCGATGGGGCTTATAGGCTTAGGCTGTTGTTTTCTTTGTTCTTGCTTCTCCTCCACTACTGTCCTCTGAAGCTTGTCATGAGTCAATTGGATTCTGCGAGCTCTTACTCTTGCCTGAACTCGCACCAATGCTTGCATGCACCGCATCGTCATCTGCGCTTGCTTGCGAACATTGTGTCCCCTCACAAGTGCTTGCAGCCTCACTAATCCCTTCAATGCACGCAGTGCACGTCGAGCCTACACATGTTCAATCCAATTATCTCATATCAGATTTTGGCCTTAATTGGCCAGAAACCAGTTAGACTTTAATGTTCTAAGTAACTGCTACATAATTACTCTTTCCGTCAAAAAATAATTGTCTGATCAACAATAATGTATCTGGTCAGTTATCTTTGGATGGAGCTAGTATTATTGGAATGGATAGTCACAAAGCATTCAAATTAAGGATACTACTGATCTGCAACACAAAAATAACATGCTCACAATGTGCTGTAAAGGCAATAAAAACAAGCAGGGCTAGAACCTATTAGCAAAGACATTAATATCAGTTTACTTACTAATTATGTAACAATTTTTTTTATGATAAGATTTACTTATGCAACAATAAATGTAACAACTAATAGACTAATATAAAGGCGATCAAATAGTACTGCTGCAAGTGCCATTCATACATATTGAACACATGTAACGGTAAAACTTTTTGAGAGTAGGTGTGGCATATTTAAGGACCATACCCAACCAATAATGAATTATAATGTGTTAAATAAATAATTTCACCAAAAAAGATTAGACTAATTATGACTCAAGTTTGTATGAGAAAGACAAAAAGGGTCAAAATTAAAGGCCTTACAAGGTAGCCTCTGTAGTATGATTGAATTAGTATTGCAGCCCTTTCCTCCTTAGAGTGGCGTCCATAGCCTGCCAATCTCACAACTCTAGCTGCTGCTTGAGCAGCCGCTACTGCAGCTTCGGCAGCCGCGGCCGTCGCGGCTGCAAAGGCAACAGCATGGTTTCTGTCTTCAGCCAATGGTGTTGATGTGGTGCTAGCCTCATTGGTTACATCAGGAGAACTCTCAGCAGGAAAATGCTCAAAAGACACCACCTCTGGTGTTTCATGCTGATGCCACTTTTCATCATTCTCCTTCTAATTAGAAATCATTAGGGAAAACCAAAGAGTTAATTAAAATTATGTGTGACTGATTTGTGTAAAAGATATGATGGGGATCTAACATAAGAAGCACATGATGATCCAAGATGAATGATGTGATGGGTTAGGTGGAATGATAACTATGTGACAGAAATAGTAGCAAAATAATTTGGTACATGGTCACATGATATAGGGGACCATACAGACACACAATTACATATACTCTCTCTGTATTGTTGTTGATGTATGGTCCTAATGTGCCAGGCAACACATCATCCTTTATGGGGTTGCAGAAAAGACAATAACAACAACTAAGAATGTCACTTGCTGTAGTAGTTATGACTTATGAATGGAGATATAAATTAGCCTTTAATGTGTAAGGTAGAATAAGATAGTGGGATTGCTTATACTGCAGGTATATACATTCTTAATTATCTGTTTTTGGTTGTTAGGGTTTGATCAAAGGAACCTAACTAATTCAAGAACTTCAATTTGTTTTATCAGAGATTAATGACATGTTGCATTGTTAAAGGTGAAAAAAAAAAGATTATTAGACCTAATCATTTTTTTAGCTTTCAAAAGATAAATGATTATTAGACCTCAAACTGATAATTTTAATTTTTTTTAATACGATCAACATTGTACAAATAGTATTATTCACTGATCTCATAATTTTTTTTTTTTCATAACTAAATCCTCTGTAAATCATGGAAGAACCAAGTAGAAGAAGCTTATGTCCCAAAATACAAAAAGAAAAGACAAGATATCCATGCATGAGTTGTTATGGTAGCAGATCAAAAAGAAAAGAAAAAAAAGAATTCTAATTCAGGAAAAGGAATTTAGCAGAAGGGGAATAAAACAAAAGGTAATTAATTGGTCCAGCCAAATTGATGACAATCAAGAAAAACAAGAATCAGAGACAGAAAAAGTGAATTGTAAGACAGCACCCAAACAATAATAATAATTTAGAAAGACAATGAAGAAACAGAGGAATGGAATGGAATGATCATGCACCTTCTTCTCAGGAATCTGAGAGTCCTTATTGGAAGATGATGATGATGATGACTTGAAAACTTTCTTCACCGATGAGAACCAGCTTCCTCCTTTCTTCCCCATCTACCATCAACCGAAGCAATGATCTGCTTCTTACACAATCAAAAACTCAATATCATTCATCACTATACATTTGTGTGCATTACTTACATACCAATTCATATTTGATCAGACATAGATGTCAGAACAACATTAAAACAAACTAACAAATTACCTGTAGCAGAAAGCAATGTTGTTGTTGGTGTTTGGGATGTATGAGTGTTAGGTGTTGTGTGTGGCATATTTGAGATTCATAGTGTTGTTGGTGATTTAGCAGAGTGAAGAGAGAGAGAGAGAGCAGAGAGTAGAATAGTAGTAACTGTAATCTCGCTCTGCTCTAACGCGGTTGCTATTTATCAGCTTCACGGATGTTCCTGGATACGTAGCATCATATGCTCCTCTTTACTTACACAAATACCAATACAAAGTATATGATACGGTATTAAATACGGTGCAGATTAAATCGGTAATAATATAAGTACAACAATTATATATATAATATATATCTAACGTGTGTTATGTATCATATATAATATGTGTTATACGTAATATTTGTTATGTATTGCACATATTACGTATGACATATAGCACATGTTGGATATTAGTTTGATGTATTTTTTGTTGTATAATTATCATTTCCCATATTAAATTATGTGAGCATTGCTACGTGTATACATAATTGAAAAACAACAGTGAAAATAGCTAATATATTATGCACAATATATATTATATTATATGTTGTAAACAAATACGATGTTACAATATGATATATATGTTTTATTATCTGTTTTGATTGATATTTTATCGTGCACAAAAATTTATGAAATTATCAACATCTAAAATATAATTAAGAGTGACTAGAAATATTTTATATGATAAGAATATAATATGATTATCTTGATTTTTTTTGTCTGCGTGCATCATATATGAGCTCACCTCATTCCTAGTGCAGTACTAATCACAAACTCATTTTGGAGAGGTTTGTCATGTATATTAAAATGGATAATAGATTTATTTATTTATATGGTTTTGTTAGTATAAAGGTAAAATTAATATATATGTACTTTTTATAATAAGGCGAGTGTGTAGGCCAAACAGCTAATTGGATTTTGTTTGTTTCAAAGATAGCTTGAACACAATCTCTATCATAGCTTGTATTTATCTGACTCTTTGGAGTTAAGGTTAGAGATGGTGGGGGCAATTAGTCCCTAGTCTCATAAGAAAGTATATGTTTCAAGCTTAATTTTTATACAAAATTGGAACTCTAGAGTACCTTTCCCATATCAACCTCTTCTCCTGATTTCAATACCTCAAAATAGAATTACCTAGAAGTTCCCATATAGGCATGTTACTTCAATTTTAGGAAGCTACTTTAACCAATATATTTAAATCCAATATATTATTGGTCATTGCCAACCTCTAACCTTAATTAAGATTAATGCAATAGAACAACATTTAATTAGCATGTAAGTATAAAATAATTTTATATTAACATTCAATTAGGTATTATTATCACATAAGAATTTCTTATTAACTTTCAAAATTCACTATTAAAAAAAAGCTATTTTTTCATACAGAACATTATTACATGTACAACAGAAAATCAGTCAATTTGATTGAAGGTCAATAAAATTATTTCACACTTATATATATATATATATATATACATATTTTGCAGAGTTCTTGTGCATGTGATAACTCACGAGCTTGAGTCCTAAGTCACACGCCAAGTGTGCTAGCATGTCTATTCTTTTGCATCTTCAATTGACTGGTCCCACTTCCTTTAACATAGAATGAATCTGCCAAACCACCACACCAAGTGACTATGACTTTTGTCATATATATATATACTTACTAATACTAATATGGTATTAAGGGGCAAATCACATTCAGTTTTACCCAATTGATATTAGGCAGAGAAGAGACAGGTACTACTATTAGCTGATTTTGATCATGTGATTATAGATAATGGATCAAATCAAATCAAATCAAATGTAACAATAAATTGTTGCTCTAGGCTTCCATACCCGAAAGTGTATGTTCCATTAGGCTTTATTTAACTTAACTTTCACTTATGATGATTGATTCAAATTGGTCCAACTTATTATCATTCAACAATGTTACGACTTTGAATTCTAGGAATGAAAAAGTGCCCAATTACTTAAACCGATTAAATGTTAATTATTTACCATCAACTCATTAAGTATTTTGGAGAAATATCTAAATGTAGAGATATTTAAGTTAAAGCCTTGCTACCTTTAAGTTAACACTCATGTGATTTCCTCTTCTACTTTATCAGAAAAAACCAAAGGGCCAAACTCATTCTTGCAAACTTAAGAAGACAACTTCCCTCTTATCACTAACCAAATAATTCTGTGACGTGGCATGCAGATAGAGCTTTCATATACACACACTTGTGTTTTTTTGTTTTTTGTTTTTTTCCTCTTTAGTTTGTGGGGTATTGGGGCTGAAATATATAGGGAGAGAATGATTCTAATGAATTTATATCATACAGGCAAATTGTTCATCACATTGTTGTTATCAATTTTCACACTACTATGAATTCATAAGTAAAATTTAAAGTTTTCAACAAAAGAAATCTACCTCCCTCCCTCCCTCTTGTTGATGTGAATGTTTCTTCATACCTATATTTGCACTTTTTTGAGAGTTGTATGTGGTTGTGGGTATACAGAAAAAGACCATGAAATAAACAGAAGAAAAAGGCTTTGGCTTGAAATATAGCTTATTTTGCTTTGCTTGCATTGAAAGGGAGCTAAACTAAGGTGAGCAAGGTAAAAAGGGTGCATTAGGTAAGGAGAGTAGTCTTTATTTATGTGCCCTCTTTTCTCATGCATTTGAACAGATATAATTAAGTTTGGTGAGATGCAACTTTCATCATTTTTTCTTTCTTTTATGTCATTTTGCATTGCTTTATTAATTACAGATGGATTGGAGCCTATTGCTCAATGACCCATTACAAAGGGAACACCGACTTATGGGTTGACTTTACATGATAGAATTTATAAAGCCAACCAGCTCCAAAACCTCTGATTCAGTTATATCTTGTCCTGTTTTGTACTAATTATATGGTCATAAATTTGCGTTTTTTGTGTACATATTTTTTCTTTTCAGAAAAATTACTGCATCAGTAAATAAATGTTAAGCAGGAGGGCCCAAGCCCAAAACACAAAAAAAAAAAGCAAACTACAAAACATGGAGAACGGGAGCCCCTATAATGGTATTATATTTTTGTGTTTTGAAAGATTTTGGTTTCTTGGTGAGTCAAGAAGCCCAGCCCACGTAGAAAGATTATATTGAATTTGAAGGTATATATTTCCGTTTTCATTCTATACAAATGCTTGGACACAACAAAAAAGCCAAAACAATCAACAAAGTTCATTTAACAGTTTATGACCTAAATAACACTTTTAATAATAAGTATATTTTTAATAAAATGGATGATTGTGGCTCAAATTCTTAATTGTTGACTATTTTGACTGATTTTTTTTATTGTGTCTATACCAATTTTCTTCATTCTATGTGTTCGGTATTTTTTTAAAAAAATTAAAATTTTGAAAAGAGAGAAGAAATGAAAGCAGAAAATTGAAAACGAAAACCAAACCGTCTGAACCAAAATTAATAGTATAAGACTCGGTTCGCAGCTCTCCCCCTCAAAGTGCACACTCACTCACTCACTCACTCCAGCTCGGCCGAGTCAACTCCGGAATCATGTTTCCACCAGCCGCTCCCAATCAGGTTTCTTCTCTCTCTACACTCTCTAACATGCGTTGCTCTTCCAAGTTTGTTCACTGTGATTTTCTTTTTCATTTTTTCACTTCAATTTCTTAGGTTACTCGTAGAGTAATCAATCTCGTTGTTTAAATTTGTTTCCTTTTACTTTTTGGAAGGGATTAGAAATTTGTTTCTCGAAGAATTTCGTCCAGAAATGACTCTTTTAATATTAGGGTCTAGTAACTATTCTTCGTTTATGGTGACAAAACGAAGAAAAATCAAGCTCTATGATCCAAATAACATGCATTCTTTCCATGCACACTCACATTTGGAGTTTATATGTCATATGATTTTTTCTTTTTTAATTTGGGTATGTGCAAGAGTTATCTATGTAATTCTATTTGTGCAGAATTCAGCTCATGGAAATGCGGTATTCGTCCAAGGGTCTTCGGCATTGGTGCCAGTGGATTTGAATGCAAACCGTGACGGTTCTCATAATGATGCACAAAATGTAGGATTTCAACAAGCAGAATCCATCTTCCAGAACTCCCAGGTGGTGTACATTTTATATGAACTGTGCTATTTAGGACAAAAGATAGAACCTTTTACAATCTTTTGTATGCCTTTTTGTGGATTTACAGTTGTTAACATAAAATATTCCTCAATTTATATTGTTTTACTTTTATTATGAATTGTTTGTTCATCAAAATAATTTCATCTTCTATGGTAAAAATTCATCTTATTTTATGGCCAACATGCTGTTCTGTTTCCTTTAGGGATTTCAATTGAGTGATGATGGTTTCTACAAACCTACCTCTTACCTCTGAAATACTTGCAGAAACTACAAGATGAACTGCAGTCTTTAGGGATAAAAATAAAGAAGCACGAGGACAACCTTAATCGTTTGAATATTGAAAGAAGCAAATTGGATGATGCAATTGTTCAGTTGCAAGGTACATTTGTTTTTTGCTTTTTAAAAGCATTGTTTTTATCGTTGTTTGGGAAGTGGATGAGTTATTCTTGAATCATGATCCTGTTTGTAAGGTGTATAACTGAATCAATGTTGTAAGCTTTCGTATTCTTATTACAAGGCATTTATTCCAAAGACAACAGAGTAAGATGTCAGTGATGTTGTTTCTGATCATGGAGGATTTTGAAGGTTGCTCTAGTTTTTATCTGTTTATTTTTTTCATCAAAGATTTTAGTTTTAATGCCCTTGAAGTGTCGTGTTGATATCAACTAACGCTATGTAAAGATGGAAAGTTGTGTGGTGCATGTGTCTAGTGCATGGTTATCAAATCGGGATATTGTATCATGAATCGAAAATGTTATTTCTCGAATCGTGAATCGAATCAAATTGTGACTTGTAAGATTTATGATCACTAATAAAAATGAGCATAATTATATCTTTCATGTAAAGTATCATAAAAAACCATATCCTCATATAAAATACTTCTTTCTTTTCTAAATCTTAGAAGCAATATAACGTAACAACAAGAAATTTGAAACTTTAATTTCAGAATAATAGAAATAGAACAACTGAATAACCAAATAGAACATATATTGAATCGTATGAATCGTTTCCGGATCATACATGTATCGTAAGATACATGCTCATTTTAGATAACTGCATGATTCATATCGTTGACCTGATAAATTGTTTCGAATCGTAAGATTCGAGTTGTGAATTGTAAGATACTAACTACAATGGTATAGTGTATTTGTTTGCTAATAGTTAAATGCCGTTTCTTTCCTGTTCAAATGCTTGCATATTCCCTTTTCTGTATTAAGTCTCTATGAATCAAGAATAAATGTCACTTATATATACTTTTTGTCTGTTCATAGTTACTCTTGGGAAATCAGAGTCTTCAAGTATGCCCAAGATTGATAATGGGATTGGGGACAACCCCCTGAGTGTGGAAGATGTAAATAAACAGATATTGAAGCATGAAAGGTCTGCTGCGGGTGTTTGGTGCCAGATCAAAACTCGTCATGAAGCTCTGGTTTCTCAGCTCCCATGGACAAAGGATGCTGTGGGTATTGTTGCCTTGCTAGGCCAAGTTGAGGATGAAAACCTGAGCAGGTACAGTTGGCATATATATTTACTTTTTGTATCTGGTAATATAGTGCAGCTATCCAACCTTGTGATAGTTACTTTAGTCTCAATTGCATCATATCCCCAAATGAGATGGAAAACTATCTTATTTCTCTTTGTTGCTAGTTTCTGTTAACATTTAATCATACGTGTAGGTAGCTTAACTGTACTTATTTGGAATGCAGACTTTTCTCGGAGTATCTAGGAGTGGAGAATATGCTGGCCATTGTTTGTAGAACGTATGAAGGAGTCAAAGCTCTTGAATTGTATGGTCAAGATGGCTCGATAAATAAGAGTAGTGGTCTTCATGGACTCGGTGCTTCTATTGGAAGGGTTTTCGATGGTCGATTTCAAGTGATATGTCTTGAATCTCTAAGGCATGACTACAAAGTCTTGTTTTTCTGTCTTTCATATGTAGCTATGGATAAATTATTGTTTTTATAATCTTTTTCTTCTCTTCCATTAGGCCTTATCCTGGTAAACATGTGGTTGATGACCCTCAGCGGAAACTGGACATTTTGAACCCAAGATTACCCAATGGGCAGTGTCCTGCTGGATTTCTTGGATTTGCAGTGAATATGATCAAGATAGACATCTCACACCTATTTTGTGTAACTCCCAATGGTTATGGTCTCAGAGAAACTCTATTTTATAATCTCTTCTCTCGTATACAAGTATATAAGACTAGAGCAGAAATGATACAAGCACTTCCATGTATAAGTGATGGAGCTCTCTCTTTAGATGGAGGAATTGTTAGGAGTCGTGGTGTATTTTACTTGGGCAATAGGTATGGTGTTGAATGACAGATTTATTGAGTTATGCATTATGCATAATTCCTTCTTGGAATAGTCTGTACCGTTCTCTTCTCTCTAGGAAGCTGTTACCTGTTAAGTGCCATAACTAATTATTTCCTTTTGGGCGGTTGATGCAGGGAAGATGTGGATGTGAGATTCCCAAGACCAGAAAGATTGATGGGGCTTGATAAACACCTCGAAATGGAGATGCAAATTAAGGATCTGAAATGGAAGAAGGAAAAAATCATGGATGACTCTAAAAGGGAACAGACCACGTTGGATGTGGTCAAGTTCAATTTTGCGAAAAAGAAGAATGAGTTTATTGCGTTTTTGGCACAAAGCTCATCACATCCACCTCAGGTGACCTTCTGCCAGAAGCTATAATTCAAATCTTCAGTTATTCTCTGGTCCTTGAAATGTAGTTTGAAAGTATGGAATGTGTGATATTTTATTGATTAAGTTATTTGTTTAAACCCTTATCAAAGTTGCTTTCTCTCCGAGGTTATTTTGTTTTGTGGACAATATTTGACTGTGTTCTGACTTCTGAAATACATGAATGATCAAACTCTGAAATGTGGTATTGACTGTTAATCAACAAAAAGAGTCTCTTATTGATGCATGCTTATCTCACATTTCTTGCAAGCTTATGCCAATATCTGGGTTGCATAGTTGTTGAAATGATGGGAGCTGACGGCTTTTAAGCTTTAGTTTTGAATTGTGATATAATTCACCATTTTTATATGTTTCTTTAATCTCGTGATGCTTTCAGGTTCAGATGACTCCTGACCGATATACACCAAGATGATGGAATCTGGGCTGTGGCAATAGCAATTGTACTTGAGGTTGTAGCTGATCATTTAGTAATCTGGCTCTGGAAGAGAATGTTCTCATGCTGATTTGTTAAATTGGTAGATGAATTTTGGATAGAAAAAACAGGCTAATTGTTTTTGAAACTAGGGCTTCATATTTCTTCAAGTTTCTGCTGTGTAGAAAAATCAGATCTGATATTCAGTGGCCTCAAATTTCCTTTACAAGACAAGTAACCATTTTCTTGATTCCTTGTATATCAATCAATTAGCTCAGAATAGTCATCTGTACTGATTGTGATTTGAGTCTGAATTTTGTATATCTCAAGGTTTTTTTTATAATTTTGCATTTAATCGGAGTTAACCTTAGTTCTTCGTAGAAAACTCCATTATTTTTTCTACAATATGGGTGAAGAGCTCAATGACAAATGTTCAAGAGGATGTTACAGCCTATAGAAGAGAGCGCCAAAACTAAATGAAATAGGGTCTGTGTCAGATAAATCCACCATGCTTCAATGTTTTGTTTATGCCAATCTCATTACCAAGAAATTTTGATGATGTATCATATCAAATTTTGATTGGTAGAAGTTTACATTGATAATAAATAGATGATGATAATTAAAACTTAGAAGACCACCCCTTTAGACGCAAATTAAATTAAACAAATCTTCTTAGTAAAGTTTTGTTGGTTTAAACCTAACTAAATTGTGAAACCAAAATAACAAGGAAAACAAGAACAATATCAATGTGTTATGTGTTCCCGCAATCCCTAAAATAAGCAAAACAAAACAAAATACACACACACTCTCTCCTTAATCCACACACACACAAAATATTAGATATTCTTTTCCTGTGTTCTCTTCCCAATTTACTTCACTCACAGATACAACATATATGTATATATATATATATATATACAACCATCGACGTCTTCATATTCTTGTTTGTTCCACAAATAAATAAGAATAATAGAAATATCTGTTACCACCTTTCTTGAGCATCACTGATTCCATGGCTGCCGCAGCAGCGTTTCGATCGAAGGCATACAGTTACAGAGAAGCTGCGACCTTCACTTTCTGGCAGTTCAGGAGCTTTCTCTTCAACCACATGCACGCGGGTCGCACCATCCCTATCTCTCCCTCCTCTCCTTCAACACCCACCACCAACTTCTCCAACACGCCCTACCACTTCACCTCCTTCAAGCCTCTCTCCCTCTGCGGCAATTTCCTCCAAAACGCTGCCGTTTTGCCCCACCCTCCTCCCCCGACCACCTACGACCTCGTTGGGTCCTCCTATGGGGACCCCCCGGAGCTGTGGTCTGGCGGTGGGATTGTTGTCCGGACAGGGAATTCCAATTTCGATGCTGGTGGCGGCGGTGGTGGCGGTGGTGCGCCGAGCTCTGGCGATTCGGGGTCTTCGGATTCGAAAGATGGGTGCTGGGATGGGTCTAATTTGGGGAGTAATTTCCCAACGCCAAAGGAGATTTGCAAGGGGCTTGACAAGTTTGTGATTGGCCAAGAGAGAGCCAAAAAGGTGATTTTTTTTTTCTTTTTGGCTCTTGATTTGTGTTTAGATACGCTTGTTTTGGCGTTCTAAACAGCTTAGAATAGATAGCTTCCTATTGAAAATGAAAAAATAAAGTAATTATTGATTGAGTGGACTGAGATTGATGTGGAGTTTTGATGGTTTGGTTGCATTTTTCAGGTGCTTTCTGTGGCAGTTTATAATCACTATAAGAGGATATTTCATGAAGCTTCACCCAAGTGGTTGGTATATTATTACTTCAGTGTGGAGTACTAGTATTTCACATTTTTGCTTCTGTGTAACTCTGTTAGTTGTTTGTTGATGCTGCTTTTCACATGTTCTTACTATTGGGAATGTTAGGCCTGCAGGAGGTTACATTAATGGTGAAGCTGATGCTGTTGATGATGATAAAGTTGAGATTGAGAAGAGCAATATCCTTCTGATGGGACCAACAGGATCAGGTAAACCAGTTTTTGCATTTACCTTCTGTTATAGTTGTTTATATTCTTATGATTCTGTATTATTATTTCTGAGTTGGTCCAGTTTTATGTAGTTGTGCTAGTGTACTACAATTTTGTGCTGGGTTCATTGGTTACAAATTATACTCTGAAATACTCTGTTAATGATATAAATGGGATCGACAACTAAGTTTAGGGCCTTTGCCTTTTTCATCTTCATTTTATTTGAAAAATCTTTAATGTAATGTTACTCTTGGTTACTAGTCTAACTTGTTATTGTTTGATGCCATCTCAAGGACAGGGAAGACACTACTTGCCAAAACCTTGGCACGGTTTGTAAATGTACCCTTTGTTATTGCAGATGCAACTACGCTCACTCAGGCAAGTTATTAGGCTTTATTCTTGTTTTTGTTATTCATTTTGATCTTTGTTCCGTGGCCTCTTGTTAATTTTTTTAAGTGTTTGTGTTTCAAGTCTAACTAATCGCACCACCACCTTTGTGCAGGCAGGTTATGTTGGAGAAGATGTAGAGTCCATATTATACAAGCTCCTCGTGGTAAGAACTCTCACAAGCAGCAACTATGTTATTCATACATTGTAGTAATTTGGGGCTTTGTAAAACATGAACTATTGTTTTCTTCATGATTTATGACTGTTGAGAACTTTTAGTGTTACTTTTTAAGTTTCATGAAGTCGTGAGACTTGCTGGAACTTGATGAAGGAGACATAAGATAATGAACATAGCATCTGAATACATTTATATTCAGGTTGCGGATTATAATGTGGAAGCTGCACAGCGAGGCATTGTTTACATTGATGAAGTTGACAAGATTACCAAAAAGGTCCCCCCTTCTATTACGTCTTTGTTTTCCTTTCAGTCTTCAAATTCCAAAACCAAATATTTTTCCACAGCTTTCTGCATCTACTCTTTATATTTCAGGCTGAGAGCCTTAATATCAGTAGAGATGTCTCGGGTGAAGGTGTTCAGCAGGCATTATTGAAGATGCTTGAGGGAACGGTTAGTTCTATTCTTATTGTGACCAACTCTTAATGCTAGTGGATTTTTTTGGTTACATGAAACTGTGGCTAACGTGATGTTTAAACAGCAAAGGCAAAGATAGTTGAAGCCCCTGGTTATTTTTTGTTTATGCAATTTTTATCAATTCATGTATATTGAACCACAGCATTCTTTCCTATCAAGGTTGTCAATCTTCCTGAGAAAGGGGCTCGAAAGCATCCTAGAGGTGACAGTATTCAGGTATGCTTACGTTAATCTATATGTGTTGCAAACTTGCAATATTTATATACTTGTAAGGATTATTGCATATGATCATGACACTGATGCATGGGTGCAGTCTCTTTTCAATATTGAAGTATTTATTAGTTTCAAATCTTCAAGAAAACTAGACTGGTTTTTCTAGTTCCTTTTTCCATTTCATAGCTTTATTTTTATTTTATTTATTTTTGTTTATGTATCTCTGCATTTTAAATGTTGAATTTCATTTATATTGCAAAGATGTGTCTGCAGTTTTCAATTTATTTATAACTGCTGTGCCATCTGTGTCTCTTCACAGATTGACACAAAGAACATACTTTTCATTTGTGGAGGAGCCTTTATTGACTTGGAGAAAACAATCTCGGAAAGGTTACACAAATCCTGAAAATTCAATATTAATGATATTAAGAATATTGAGTGTGCAGTGTTTGTGTAACAGGTAATTCTTTTAATTTCCTTTCAGGCGTCAAGATTCTTCTATTGGATTTGGGGCACCTGTGCGTGCAAGCATGAGGACTAGCCGTGTAACAGATGCCAATGTTACATCATCATTATTAGGAACTGTAAGCTACATTTGTAGGCTCTTGTGAAGATGCTGGCTTTTACCAACAAACTAGATTCAAGTTGGAACTCACCTCACTCAAATTGTTATTTTTGGCAGGTTGAAAGTGGTGATCTCATTGCATATGGTTTAATACCTGAGTTTGTTGGGCGATTTCCTATCCTTGTCAGTTTGTCAGCTTTAACTGAAAATCAACTCATTCAGGTAGGCTATATTTATGTAACCTTGATCTTGGTCACCCAAAAGAGAAGTTGTACCTGTAATGCTTTTCTCATTTGATTGTGTTCACTAGGGAATGATGTAGTGGATTGATTATCTATTGATTGATTAAATAATTGCTTGAATGCTGGTGTGAGAGAGTGATGATGGTGAGAAAGTCATAATGATTGACATTTTCATGAGCAGAAGTATTGACTGATCTAGTATTGTTTCAAATTTCTTATTACCCTTTCAGCCTGTTAAATTGTGCTGTTTACTTGAATTATGTCTTTGAATGTGCTTTGTTTTTAAACTTTACAGTTTACTTTGTGGACTACCTAGTCCCGTCAGTGCTTCTATAACATCTTTTGCTATTTATCAATATGTTCTATAGGTCCTCACAGAGCCAAAGAATGCTCTAGGGAAGCAATACAAGAAGATGTTCCAAATGAATGAGGTGAGTTTCTATCCAGTGGTATAAGCATGAGAAACTGCAAATACAATAGTGAGCCTGACACTACTTGTTGATCCAAAACCTCAAGGCATATGGACTTAGACAAACTTATTTCTAGTTTGCTTATTGTAGATTTAAGGAATGAGGGAACGGGTTGCTAATTTACATTTTCATCGTTTAGTATCGACTTTTTTGGGCTGGTTGTTCTGAACAAATTGACATTTATTTTTCAGGTAAAGCTGCATTTTACGGAAAACGCCCTAAGATCAATTGCTAGAAAGCAATCTAAAATACAGGTGCTCGAGGCTTACGGTCAATATTAGAGAGTGTGTTGGTAGATGCCATGTATGAGGTATGCTATCTTTTCATCAAATGAATAATTTGCTCCTAGTGTATTATATGGAGTGCAGGTGTTGCCTTGGGATCAAAGGGGGTTTATGTCATTGAAGACAGTTAATAACACTGCACGTCACGACCTCTGAGCACTCGTCTTGATTGTTCCAGACTATATCCTCCATTTCCGTTTTTGTTCTTGTGGTTATAAGGAGGGTTCCATGATGAGCCACGAGTGATGATTGCAGCATCATTACTTCCGTTTATTAGGAATTTGGCAAGTTGAATTGTACGTTGTCATAAACTGTACATAGATTATATATTGCTTACTTTGTTGAAATGCTTATGCAGATTCCTGATACAAGAACAGGCGATGATATTATAGATGCAGTTGTTGTTGATGAAGAAGCTGTTGGTGGTGAGGGGCATGGGCAAGGGGCAAAGATCCTTTATGGTAAGGATGCATTGGATCGTTATCTTTCGGCGCAAAAGAATGATTCAGAGGTATGCATTGTTTCTGATGGTAAAAATTTCTGTCTTTACTTCTCTTGATCAAATCATTAATCCCTATTCATGCTTTGTTCTGCACATAGTCCATGGAGGGATCAGGCGGAGATCATGAAGCAGAGACAGAACTCCCTTCCATTGTTGCGAGCATGTAATCCATCACCAATGGTTATTGTATCTATCTATGTACATAACAAGTTGATACATTTGTTGAATAATATAAAAGGGTTAGATTCAGATTGCCCCATATGGTTTGTGTCCAACTCAATGTAATATGCTAAGAAGCTAAATGTCCCATACATCTTTTAACTGTACAAATACATGATTCATGTACTCAAGTTTTGGGCACCATTGATGGAGAGCAAAAAAATGTGCTGGTTTTGGCCTACTTCTACTTGCTTTTTTCTATTAATGTGTTTTTGGAAAGTTCACTATTGCTTCCTGCTGCATATTAATCAGTGGGCGTAGACTATATAGCCAGCAATTATGACCAAAATTTGGTGGCTTGATGGATGAAATATTTTGACTAGATTTATCAAAACAATATAGTACATGCTCCTAATTTTTAATACTGCCGGCAAGTTATATGACTCTTCCTGTTTGAACAATTGTCCAACATTTGATTTATCTCCAAGAGGATTTGCTCAACATTAGCTTCTTTTTTTTTTTTAGTTTAATTTGGATGCACTATCAGTGTAGAAGTATTTTACATTGTCGTCCAATCAAAATGTTTCGTTGGTATGACTTTTCAAATGGTGGAGAGAGAAAACACAATTGTAACTAACGTGTCAATACATGATTAGATTATTATGTAAAAAATTGTACAATTGATGAAAATTAAATCTTTTTTATAGCAATTGAATTTTTTAAAAAATAAAAATATTATTAATTCATGGAAATTTCTCCTATACATCCTAAAATCAATTGTAACGAAGTAAAAATTTTAATTTATTCTTACTTTAAGTCGCCATGATGGAGGACACTCTTGAATCTTGATACTTCTTTTCTAATTATTAAATACATCAACTAGCTGGCCAACCCACATGTGTCCAAAAGAAAGTTGTGAAAATTGAACCAAAACCAATAACAACTATTATTTGTGCCCTAGTCTTTCTCTGATGATGTTAATGCTTAATAGTGTAGAATAGAAGAGTTAAAAAAAAAAAAAGACTTGCTTCATTTTCTTCATGTCAGTTTCTATGTGGTGGATTATTAAGTTGGAGTTTCTTGCTGTGATTATGGCCTTGCATCTACACGAATAAGATATCTCGTCTGGCTCTTCCATATTAAGAAGATCCATTGCAAGATTTGTTACATATCAAAGTTATTAACAACGCTATTATTCTATTATTAAATTAATCTGAAACTTAGAACAACTTTAATTAGGTGTAACTCATTGGCAAATTTTTTTTTTTCATTTTGCTTCCTAACCTTATTTTGGAACAGAACTTAAAAGTGAATTACTAGATTCTATGATGAGACTTTTGTGCTGTCATCAAAACATGAAAAACAAAACTTTTTTTTTTATATAGGATGAAAATAGACATAACTTATAAGTTACCTAAATACTATTTTCTAGGGGAGATTATTAAGTAAGAATGCATAAAAATCAAGTAGACTCTACCAACACAATGATCGTTGCTTCTAATAATAACAATTAAAAAGAAAAAGACAAAGTATCAAAATCAAATAGCTTTTACTTCTCAATAATATTGTTACTTTTAGTCTAACTTAAAAATTCAATTTTTATATACTGTTAATGGTAAAAATAAATAAAATACATGATTATTAAATCATGTGTTGTCTTAACAGCTTTTTTTTTTTGGTAGATATTGTCTTAACAGCTTATACAGTAAAATTAAACTCTTAAAAGTTGAAACAAACAACAACAAAAAATGAGATGAATTTGTTTGGTGAAAAAAAAGCAGATTAAAGTTAGTTACCGTTGGATCGTTCCCCGCATTGAAATTTAACGGTTCTCATTTCTCTCTGGCCCTCTCTCTCTCCACACACGTTCAACCTAGAGAGAGAAAGAGATAGACACCGAAGAAAAGAACCTGTTCTTCACCAGAAAGGTGTTTGGTTTGTCGGAATCCACCCATTCACACATTTATTCTTCCATACCTATCCCCCTTTCTTCCTTCTCTTAATTCTCTTCCTCTTTTCCTTTTTTTTTTCCGTGAAATTTCCCGGCAGAGAAAATAAAAAATAAAGGAGAGAAGAGCAAAGAGGATTGAGAGGAAATAGAAGGTTGAAAAGATAAAAAGGGGAATACCCAGGTAATTAATTTGGCTAAAAGCCCGATTTTGATTACTGGGTGTTTCTCCTTTTTTTTCCAATTTTTTTCTTATCCTTGTGTGGTGGGAAGGTTTGGGCGTTTTGATGGACATAGATAGTATTGAGTGTGTCTCATCCTCGGATGGCATGGATGAAGATGAGATCCACCCTCATCATCACTCTGAGTTTTCTTCAACGAAGCCTCGCAATGGAGGAGCCAATAACAACAATAATTCAGTGGGTCCCGCTGCCATTGCTCCTGCAACCAGCGTCCATGAGTTGCTGGAATGCCCTGTTTGTACCAATTCAATGTATCCCCCAATTCATCAGGTCTCTTCTTTCACCATTTTTCCCCCTTTTTTTTAAATCTCATTTGCTTTGTGTCATGTATGATTTGTTTTTGTGAATTTTATGGCTATGGGGTGGAATTGAGCCGTTTGCTTAAGCAAATTTTGAGTTTTTTGTTGGCTTTCTCTTGGGGGGTGAGAACGCCTTAGATTTGGTTTTGGATTTTGGTTACATGAGGAAATAAACACTGTAATTGTAAATCTAGGCTTATGTCTTGTTTTGATTGGAATTTGGAATTGGATGGTGAGGTTGTGGAATTATGGCAATACCTTGCAATTCCTGAGAGGGGTTCTGGTTTTAGGATTATTTGCATATTCTCTGCTTTGGAGCAAGTGCGGATATTTTATCAAATCTTTGTAATTCATACATCATGTGAAAAATGCTCCAGGTTGAATATGTCTAAGAGTCGCAGGATTCCTGAATTACTGTTATATGTTCAGAACAAAACCATGTTAGTTTCATCTCTACATGCGTTGTCTTGATTGGAATTTGTTGATAATGTTGAAAGTGATTACTTCAATGTAATTCCTCATATCTTTAAAACTTCAGCTATTTTTTTATTCTCCATTACATGGGTTAATTTCTTCATGTTAAGGTCTGCAAAAGTTGATCTTCTCATGATTCAATCTGCAAAATGTCTGTACTTTCCTAATGCAACAATTACTTCCTTACAGTGCCACAACGGCCACACGCTATGCTCCACATGCAAAACAAGGGTGCACAACCGGTGTCCGACGTGTAGACAAGAGCTCGGAGATATTAGGTGTTTAGCACTGGAGAAGGTGGCTGAATCGCTCGAGTTACCTTGCAAGTTCTGTACCCTTGGATGTCCGGAAATATTTCCATACTACAGCAAGCTTAAGCATGAGACAGTATGCAATTTTAGGCCATATAGCTGTCCTTATGCTGGTTCAGAGTGTTCTGTTGTTGGGGATATTCCCTTCCTTGTTGCTCATTTGAGGGACGATCATAAGGTCGATATGCACACAGGATGCACATTCAATCATAGATATGTGAAATCTAATCCTCGTGAAGTAGAGAATGCAACTTGGATGCTCACAGTAAGTATATCACATCTATGGCATCATTTTATCTTTTTATCTGAATGCCAAATTTCATTTTCTTTTCTTTTTTCGTGATGTTGATGAATTAATGGCAAAGCACTCACTGCCTCTAATACTTTTGCTTGCTAACTTCAATTTTCCGTGATAGGTATTTCATTGTTTTGGCCAATACTTCTGCCTCCACTTTGAAGCTTTCCAGCTAGGCATGGCTCCGGTTTACATGGCGTTCCTTCGTTTTATGGGTGATGAGAATGAGGCTCGGAATTATAGCTATAGCTTAGAGGTTGGTGCGAATGGCAGGAAACTCATCTGGGAGGGTACCCCACGAAGTGTTCGGGATAGCCACCGGAAAGTCAGGGATAGTCATGACGGTCTCATTATTCAACGGAATATGGCCCTATTTTTCTCCGGTGGGGATAGGAAGGAGCTGAAGCTCAGAGTCACCGGAAGAATATGGAAGGAACAGCAGAATCCAGAAGCTGGAGTGTGCATACCAAATCTATCTAGCTGACATGTTACTTGTGTTTTGGACTTCTGAGATCTGTGTTTTTAAACCAACTTTCTCCATGTTGTAATAGATTAAGGCAACTAAGTTGGCTTTGAAATTTTCAGTTTTCTTAAGCTGTGTAATGAACAAGTTTTTTTTCCCCTTTTAAAATTCTCTTGATCAGAATGACTCTGGAAACTGGAACTTAAGTTACTTGGTCTGGGCTCTGAAGTTAACTTTGCTGCACACTTGACATCAACTCTACTGCATTACTTCAAAATTCAAATTAAATTAGAAGAAAATCCCATAAGAACTATGATTCATTGGTTCCTGTATCTCTATATTTTGTAATTATGTAAATGCCACTTGTAAGATATATATTGAATTGTAAGATTTATGAAGCACCGTGATATTCACAACATTCTTAGGTTGAGGCCGAAACTTTTCATGTACTGAAAAGAACAAAAATGTTCACTACCCACCTAAGGGTAACTTACTTAAGTTGCTTCATCTTTCTTCTGAGCTGGTGTCATAATCTCACGCTTGTCTACACCAAAGTCAACGTTGCTTCACTTGCAATTTAAGAAAACCCATATCATAATTTCCAGAGAAACATTATTGGTTTCTAGGCAAAAAATGCATGTCACAAATCCAAAGGTTCCACAGTAAAAGTGAAGAGATAAATGGGAAGTTTCAGCAGGGTTTGAACCTATACCCCCAAAATACGAAACTGTAAAATGGGAAATTCAATAATTGCATGATCCTTTCCAATAAGTTAATTACATGTAGAATTGATTCCAAAAGTTGGTAAGACAAGTTTATGATTCAAAACTATTCTGACAAAGAAACACAAGCATTACACCTCCTCATCTAAGCCTCATGAAGTTGAAACTTCAAGCTGTTACCTGTTCACCTGCACTCTCCCTTTTACCCTCTCCATCACCTGAACCCTCAGCTCCCAACTCTGATTCAGAAGCATTTGCATCAGTGCTCTCTTGTGTTTCACCTTCTGCATCCTTAGTCCCAAACAACTTGGATGGAAGCAAAGAAGCAACTGCAGCTCTAGCACTTCTTTTGGCAGCTTCAGCCGCCTCGGCCTCCTTTGCCTTAGCTTCAGCCTTCTGCCTTTCCTTCTCCTCCATCAGCTTGGTCAGGTCCTCTTCTCGCCCTTCCTTCCTCAACTCCACCTTAACAAACTCCTGGAACTCCTCGTCAAAATCGACCCCATTGTCATCCAACAACGAATCAACAATCTGAAGCACCTCATCCAACCTTCCCGCGTCGCTCAGAACCTTCATCATGAACTGATAGCTAGCAACATCCATCTTAAGCTTCTTCACCATCAAGTCAAAGAATGACTTTGCATCATCGATCTTCCCAACTTTCACCAATCCATCAACCAATCTATTGTAAACCGCCAAATTCGGCCTAAGCCCCGAATCCACCATCTTCCTAAAGTATGCGGCTGCATCATCAGGTCTATTCTCCTTGAAGCAGGTATCCATCAACAAGCCATAAGTGAACTCGTCAGGGCTAACCCCCCTCCCTTCCATCTCTCCATAAACCTCCTCAGCCTCCACAAGCATGCCATTCTCACACAACTGCTCTATCAAATTGTTAAACGACAGAGTATCAGGGCTGCACCTATACTCCCCCATCTTCCTGAAAACCTCAATCGCCTCCTTAAACCTTCCATGAGCACAATACCCATCCACCATCACATTAAAGCTCCCCAAATTCACTGCGAGCCTCCGTGGCGGATTGTGCTCCCTCCTCATCCTATCAAACAGCCTCTCCGCCTCATCGAACTTCCCATTCTTGCTCAACGCATCCAGCACCGAATTATATGCCACTGCACTCATCTTCACCTTGGAACCCTCCCCAACAGCCTCATCATAACACTCCATTGCCTCCTTCTCCATCCCCTTCAAGAAATACCCTTTCATCAAGCACCCAAACACAACACCATCCTCCACAACCCCACCCAACTTCCCCTTCAAATCCTCATAGAGCCCAATCACACCCTCCGAATCGGAATTCCTAGCATGCCCCAGCATCAAATAGTGATACACAAGAGGATCAGGGGCAAAACCCCTAGAATCCATCTCCTCCTTGATCTCCAAGGCACGCTCGAGCTTCCCATTATCAACCAAGCCCTTGATCAAGATTCTGTAGGTGGTAGGGGAAGGGTTCATGGGGGCATCGTTGAGGAACTGCTTGTAGTGTTCCAATGCCGTATCGGGCTTGCGGCAATCGAGGTAGGTCTGGAAGACAAGGTTGTGGGTGATAATGTTGGGAACGACGCCAGCCTGGGTGATGAAGCGATGGAGGGAGAGGAGGTCGGAGTATCGGGACTGGCGGAGGAGGGCGGCGAGGACGGCGTTGATGGTGAAGATTGTTGGGCGGCAGTTGGAGTAGATTGAGTGGCGCGTGTACAACGCCGCCTCGTCGAGGTCATTCTCGCGGATGAGGGTTAAGATTTTGTTGTGTAGATTGAGGCGGTTACCGGAAAGTGCGGACACGTGTTCCGGGAGCTTGGGGTTGTTAGGGTTCAGGTAGTAGGGAGTAGACTGGGGTTTGGGGGTTTGTTGTTGCTGATTTTGTTGAGTGCGGTTGAGGGCGGAGAGAGGGGGCTCGATACGGAGCTGGCGCTTGCGGCGGCGGCGTTCGGCGGCGGCTTCTTCCGGAGAAGAGAAGGAGAGGAGGCGGAGGGACACCGTGCAGGGTGGCGGGCGGCGGTACCTGTTGGAGTTGGCGGCGGTTCTGAGGTGGGTTAAGAAGGTGGCTTTGGAGAGAGCCATGGTTTTGCGTCGAAATGTGAGAGACTCTGAATCTGAGAGGGATAAAAGAGAGAGAGAGAGAGATAGGGTTCAGAGAGGGTTTAGAAAGAAAGAAGAATAAAGGATGATGAAGGAGTATGTTTGGTTTGCTGGATTCGCTTGTTCTATAATGGGGTTAGATTACACTCATCCCTGGTGAGGGATAAAGAGTGTGCTTTTCCCTAAGCATTAGTATTCGGATAGAAGTATAGAATTGTTCTATGCTGCCCTTTTGGGTTCAATCTGGCTTGGTGCTTCAAAATCATATGTTTGTCTGCAAGGCCCGTTGTTAACGAGGTTTCAAATTGGGCTCTCAGAACCCCAAACAATATCCAACAAAAATATCCCAAATAAAAAAAGAGTGTTAAGTTCTCAAAATAGTTATTTTATAAGGTTCATATCTAAATTTTTCAAACCACAATGTCCATGGTGGATATCCTGCATAATAAAAAAATATTTAAATTTTTCAATAAAAATTATAAATGCCAATATTCAGAATAACAAGTATTAAAAAAAATTCCAACAAATTTGGATTAAAATTTTATAAAAGATACAATTAATTAAATATACACAAACGTTTGGGGCACAACAAAAAATCACCCAAAACAGCCAACAAAGTCCATTTAACATTTTATGACCCAATTAGCACTTTTAATCATGAGTATATTTTTAATGGGCTGAGTAATTATGGCCCAAATTGCTATTTGTTGGCTGTTTTGGCTGGATTTTTGTTGTGCCTCTAACAATGCTCTTAAATAAAATCTCATGCCAATATAATGGGTGAAATTAATAGCATTTTTCTGCTTATTATACTAAATATGCATAAATATTTAATTTTAATATATTGACGATGTAAAATATATTGCACAATCATTCAATTAAAATTATTCATATGTAGCTTTTTGAGTATTGGATGATTCAATTAAGTATTAATATTGACGTGATAATATACAATTAGACGATAGTATAAAAATCTTTTAAATTATTAATGTATAAAGTCAAGTTGAATCTATATATATATATGTCAAATGTCATATTTGTCTTGGTATAAGATGGTCTGAAGGTCAGTGTGCAAGTTGATCACATATCTTTCAACGCAATATAAATAAAAATGAATGTGACATTTGTGAAAGAGATGGAATGGACAAATGCCTCGTTCGAAATAAACAAGTAGAGAAGCTGACTTATATATGAATCGCTAGAACTTATCACCAAACTAAACTCCAAAACGAAACCCAAATTAAACAATTATAATGCATAACGTGTTCTTTTCCTTTTCCTTTTATATTTCATAACGTATAATTAAGTCAATTTGGACTATAGAAAAATAAAGGATTAAAAATCTCAACTTGTAGATTATGTATTTGTGTAGCCACCTAACTCCTAGCTTATGTCCAGCTAATTAACGTGTACTCAATTGTATTTATTATCGTAACCACAAATTTCTTTAGATATATCTCAAGCATCGAGCATTTATCCTGTAAAATGGCATCACCAAATCAATTCTAATATAACTTTTATTTTTGTATTTTCACTATATATTATTCCGTAAGAAAATGCTACTTGTACATACACTATTATACATCCATCTATTTTTCATTCATTTAAAAAGTTGGTAATTTTTATGAATATATTGGCAACTTGCCAATATTTTTATAAAAGTTGTCAACTTTTGAATTGATGAAAAATGGGTGGATGACACTTTTATATGTACAAATAGCATTCCTCTATTCCGTAGCTTTCATACGTTACTTCACATCGTAGTGTATTGATATATAAAATTGACTATATTAATCTAATTATAGTGTTAATTAAATAAAGAGTAGCGGTGATAATTGACTGCAAACCAACTCCTTCCATAATGAGGTGGATTCCAAACCTTTCCCATGCCAAAAATGTCTTTATTATTAGTAATACTGATTATCATTATTTTTTTAATTACTGATTATCATTATTCATCATATTATTTTCTCATCTAGTATACCAAGAAAATAAGATAGCCTTCCAATACCTTATATCCCAAAATAAAAAGGAAACTCTTTTTTTTTTTGTGTTTTGCTTTCCTCTTTATTTATGTAATCGTTGTTGATTGATACAAGCCAGACAAAAGATAAAAAATGGTTAAAGAAAAAAGTGTAAATGACTGTGCATTGTTATTCAAGATTGATTGATTGATACAAGACATAAAAAGTAAAATAAAATGACAGCATATTAATGAAGATTTTATTGATAAATGCTCTAATGTCATTTTTCTATTAAAATACTTAAGTTCCTATAAATTTTAATTTAGAGTGAATTATACAATTCAATACACAATTAAAAGTATGTTGATTACTGCCATCACGTGATATTGCAACAGACGAAGGGAAGGTATTTTAAAAAACAAATAACTACAATTCCATATATTTTGATCATTTTTTTATTTACATGGCAAACTAGTACATGAATTTTCGGAAATAATAAATTCATTTCGATGAATTCAAAAAAAATAATTATTTAATAACTGAAAGTAAACTTAATTTATATTTAATCAACGGGTTAATGAGCAGTAAAAACAAAGTTGTACAAAGAAATCACAATTTTAAGTACATTGAGTGTGATCAGTGTCCTCTGCTTTAAAGATGATTAAGGATGCATGGCATGGATCATCTACTATAAAGTAAGACCAAACACCACGTGTCCATCCGATTATATGTTTTTTTTTTATTTTTTATTCTTAGAAGCTCCTAGTAGTCTAGTAGAGTTAAGAGAAAATAGAAAATAGAATAAGCATGTGGAGATTGAACTCCTATCCTGCACTCAAATTTCTAGTCACTTGGACAAAGAAAAATGTCACTTGAGCTACACTTTATTGACATCATAGAATATAAAATCCCATTATTCTTTGAGTTTTGATATATACGAGTCTCAGCCCATCATAGAATATTACTATAAGTGTGTTATTAATATCAAGAATTCAATGTTAAATAAAATATGTCCTTCCTTTTCAACAATAATTTGTGAATTGCCCTTATAGGTGGATCATGTGGTTTACTCTCGAATATATTCCTTCTGAATAATTGTCTTTTCTAAAAAAATTCTCTTATCCAATATTATTTATTACTTTAGAATTTTAAAAAAGTATTTATTATTTTTTTTCAATTTTATCCTTACATGCATTCTCTCATATCTCTTATAATAATTATTACACAAAAAATTAAAAGGACAATTTAGTCATTATATATCATTTTTACATATAAAATTATGTAATTTAATTATATTCTTAATAATGATAAAAAGTCTAAAACGTCATAAGGGAGTATATATATATTCAACAGGTGAAGGGTCCAAATTAAAATTTAAAAATAATAAACAGAAAAAAGATCGCAAGTTTTTAAATATCAAGTTCTAAACAAATTTGAGGACGTGTGCCGAGGCCCCTTCAATCTTCAAGGTGCCGCCCCTGCTCTGTTAGCTATGATGTATACATGTAAAACTATAAATATATATAATAAAAAAGTATTATTACATATACAATAAAAAAATAGTCCGGATAACTGATATATGGTGTAAAATATATATTATATAATCTAGTATCATATATTATATTATATTAGTACATACAATAATGCTAAGTGGATAATGAAAAATCAGTTCATACAGTCAATGAGCTTATTTTAGCTTTGATTTTGGCCCAAATAATCATTGAGATTGTAATGGACTGAGTGATTATAGCCCAAAATCTCATTTATTGGCTGGTTGGACTGGTTTTGTATTGTTTATTTAGCATTATCCTAGTACATATTATATATTATATTTTAATTTTAATTTTAATTTATTGTCCGTGTAAAATAATTTTATACAGACATTCAATTATGTATTGAGTATTGACATATCAATAAAAAAATTTAACTCAATCACCTACTAACTATATATAATATATGTTATGCATATTATATATTATGTATAATTCATTGATTATTTTAGTTTTTTTTATTGTGCATAAAAATTTTTATAATAAAAACTGAAAAATACTTTTGGTCGCTCATAAATTTAAACAACATCTCATTGTCTCTGTGCACTACTATAATGATCAAATATCTTCATTCAAGTTTTCGTTATTTTTGTCTTTTTCTTTCATCCTAAAATATAAATCATTTTTTAATTTTTAATATATTTTATTTAATTTTTATTTTATTGTTCATAAATTTAAATTACTGTTTTTAAAATTGTGTAAGATATATTTTTTTGGTACACGACCGGGGTATCCACTGTCGACCACAGTAACAAAATTGTGTAAGATATATACATTAATAGAGACATTCTCATTATTCACTTATAATTTTTAAAATATTAATACAAATCAATCATTATTTTGATATATATGAAAAAATAAAAAATAACTCACATTTTGTAATAGAAGGAGTATAATCTATAACTCTATAAAGAAGATATTTAAAAAAAAAAAAGAAGTAGATTTTAATGATTAAGATATCCAGGAAATCTAAATGAACTGCAGATCCTGAAACACGTGAAAAGTGCAGAGGATCAATTTTCTTTTAATTAAATGCAACAACTTTCATCATATTACTAGATTAATTAATTAAAACATAGCAAGAAGATGACACACGGAGAAGCAGCAGAACTAAAAATGGAATACACGATGTGATAAAAAAATTATACAATATTTTATTTATATTATTAGATTTTATCATGAATAAATTTTTGTATTTAAAATCTTAAAATCAAATAATAAAAATGAATATTTACTTTATATCGTACACCAATTGTTTTTTTTTTTTGATAAGTCGTACACCAATTGTTTTACATTTTATCCCCTATTGTTTTTACCTCTACAATTTTGTCTTTTCACTTTTGTACTATTATCAAATAACTTGTATGGTTTTGAGTAAAAAAATATCCTTTAGCAAGCATACACTTGAGGATCCAAAGTTATGCAACAACATTTATATATTGAGAGATTATTCATTGACGGTGGAAGTTGTTCTTCCTAGTATACCATTTTGAAATAGTGCTACTTTCACACTAACTGTACTTATCAGATCGTTTAATTAACCCTACTGATCTCTTATCTCTCTCTCTCTCCCTCTCTTTTATTTTTTATTTTGTTATTTTGTTATTTATGAAAAATTGTAGATAATCGTGAAAGTTTTTTTTAAAAAAAAGCTGATTTGATATATTTGATAATAAAAAAGAAGGGAAGGTGTAGGACATGACTTAAACTTACAAATTGCTTTACTAGTAAAGGGAAAATATTACTAGTTTATATATACAACAGGAATATGGAGTTTTGAATATAGGAAGCGTAGTTCTTGGATACTTGCTAAAATTAACTTTATTAGGGTGTATTATTTAAGCATATGTGTTATAATATATAAATAAATAAAATATAAAACAATATAGAAATAGTTAAAGCGTGAGGAGGAATGTGTGGGGACAGCTGGAATTGATGCAAGAAAGTTTCAAAAGTTTCCGCCACCATTGCCCTTCCTATGTCAATTAATTAGCAATCCTGAATGTTATAAATACACCTAATTAATATTTAATATGTATTATATATCATATATAATATATAATATGTATAATATATAATATATATTACGTACATAATAAGTAATATATATTTTACATATTATATTATATATATAATTTATTAACTATGTTAATTAATTTTTGTTATTGTTTACAAACATTTTCCCATAAATTAATATTCAACACAACACAAACTGCGAAATGCAAGTCTGCAAGCACGAGCCGAAAATGTTGGAAGCTAGTATATAGTAGCTATCTATATGATATATATGTCCGTTGCATAAATAAATAAATAAATAAAATAATCACTTCATACCTACGCTGCCTATATATCCCCATCCCAATTCACTCAAGTTCTACCCCTCAGAAGCTCTGAGGTTTAGTTTGGTGCTAAGGTTTAATCAGCATACATATCATCGATCACCAGTAATCCAAATCAGGTGCGTCTCTTTTTTCCCTCTGTATTTTGTCGCAAACCGCCATGCCTATTATATTCCCTCTGTTTGATCATCATATATGTTTTCCATCTCCTTCGGAAGCTAATTAAGAGACACAGATTCTGTTTAATTTTTGTTTCACTTCTGCAGAATAACACACTCTGATCTCTCTCTCGCTCTCTCTGTTTAACTTGGTGCTCTGTATCGATATATATGTATATATGTGTGGCTGCGCGCTTTTCATCTCTTAAATCTAGCACATTCATTTCAGATTTCATCATCTCTCTCTGTTCGGTTTAATCAACAAGCAATTCAAAGACTTCACAATGAAGCACGATTGTGTCTTCTTGTGTTAGGGAAAAGCACGAGAGAAATGACGAAATCGAATGCAGGTTCCTCTGAAGCCATACATAGAATAGAAATAGCCGTATATTCCGCAATCTAGCTATGCAATTTTCCCTTTTCGCACAAAAGGTTGAAAAATTTGAACAGAACTTTGCTACTGCTAGTGAATAAATGATGATGATGATAAAGTCATCATTTAATAGTCCTCGAGTTGTGTGAATTTTAATTTTCCATAGAAAGGGACCAGATTCACGTACACGGGAATTCAATGACCTAAATTAATGCCTCACACTGACTTTTCAATTACTCCTATCTGTCTACCAGCCAGCAGCGTCTCCAATTTTATCGTCAAATAATTTACAAAAATATATATATTTTAACATTATTATTTCGTAATTTGTGTAGATATTTAATACTAGTATTTGCAGAACTTGTTTCTATCATCAACAGCTTGATGTCCATAAAATAAAGGTCTTTGATGCCTTTTTTTTTTTCTTTTACAAAGCAAGCAGGGGGAGGCAGGATCTGCTCACCTAAGCGTTTTAGCAGTTTTTTTTTAGTAGTGGCATATTCATTTTCTCTTCTTCTTTCAATGTTTTTATTTATTTTTTGGATCCCCCGTGAGGCCGTGAATTATATATATATATATAGATATATATAATAATTACTAGTATATTTTTTTAATATCAAATGTTGGTTAATCTACTATTGTTTACTAGGCGTGTTCATAAATGGTTGGTTGATGATAACGTGGCCATACTGTTTGAGCATGTACTAACTAACTGCTGTGTCGACATTAGCCCATTGTAGTAGCTTCATCCTTGCTTATTTTAATTTTTAGTATGTCTCAATAATTTTTTAATAAATTTGTACAGTTATATACTGTTTATGTTTAGTGTTTATATTATTCTGTAGTTATATATTGTGATATTGAGTAGCCGAGAGTATATATTTAGAGGCCTATGATTTTTTCTTTAAAAAAAAGATGTGACGGTCCATAAAATATGTGAGAGCATGTTTGAGTCATCAAAATTGTTTTGCCTTATGGAATCTTCCAACGCAGACAGGGAGATACTCCTTTTTTTCTTACTTGATCTTCTTTGACTTATATGAAATTTGAAAACTGCTGAAAGTAAAAATATTCTGAGCCTTATGGTCCCAATGGATTTATGAGAACATGCATTTATGTTTCTTTTTTTCATATATGTGTGAATGAATTGTTTATTTACTTTTGATAGTAGTAAATTTGAGATAATTCTACTCATCAGCTATTTTTCCAATTCTTCAATCATCAAGTGAATTTGCAATAATGGAATTGTGATTGAAACAAGTCAGTTTTTATTTTTGTTTTGTAGATATTCAAGCACCAATTAAGTTTGTCCCAGTGGATTCATTGGGATGAACCAATAGGTTTTCTCCAAGAAATAATTTGGAAAGTGAACTAACTTTGTGGTTCTTCTAATTAATGGGGTGCCATCATTCAAAGAGAGCCATCAAAGTACCTGCTGGTTATGAGGATCCCACTGTTCTTGCTTCTGTGACACCTTGTGAGTATCCATCACTACTAAACTGGTAAAAAACTCTTGCAGCTATAGTATTTTGTGCTGTTAAGAATGTTTGTTTGCTTAATTTATGGTCCTTTTACAATACATGCATGATTCACACTTCACAGTTGCCTTTGTTGGCTTTTACTTTTTCTAAGCCATTATTTTTTGACATTAACATCATGAGCTCAATTTTAACCTATGGTTAAAAAGTGATTTCATTTATCTCTCCTGTCTTTTCAGTTTCTGTGAGTGAAGTGGAGGCCTTATATGAGCTTTTCAAGAAGTTGAGCAATTCAATTTTTGAGGATGGTCTTATTCACAAGGTGACTTATTAACTAATACTATTACTACTTTCTTTTCATGACTTTTTTTGTTTTTGTTTTGGTACTTTAATATTAGATTAGATTAGTTAACTTCTTAATCCTTTTTACCCCCAGGAAGAATTCCAGCTGGCACTATTCAGGAATAAAAACAAGAGAAATCTGTTTGCAGACAGGGTTTGTAAATCTGATCCATGTTCTATGGTTTAGAATTCTTTAAATCTTGTTCATGTTCTTGGAGACATTTCATTAATTATTAATAGCAATATAAGCATATCACATCAGAAGTTGTTGAGGGTGTTCACTTTACTTTCCATTGAATTCTTTTTAGCTGATGTGACTTCTTGTTTTCTTTCTTTTGACATGTCTTTGCACTGTTACTCCCTTATTCTAATTCATTCTCACTTTTGTTTCTCCTTCTTATAGATTTTTGATTTGTTTGACCTTAAGAGAAATGGGGTCATTGAGTTCGGGGAATTTGTTCGATCATTGGGTGTTTTTCACCCAAATGCACCTTTAGAAGACAAGATTGCATGTAAGATTAACTCTTCTACATTAAGATTTCATATTGATTTTTCCCCCTCAACATCCTTTACTATATGCAAGAATTATTATACATATTGGCTATTTATTCCATTGCATATGTGGTTTTGTTTAGTCCTCTATTAAGTTGCGGATAATGATTTTGCAGTTGCTTTTAGGTTATATGATCTGAGGCAGACAGGGTATATTGAACGGGAAGAGGTATTATTTGATTATTTTCTTCCATTTCCTTGATCAAATTACTATTAACTGCTGATTATATTTTAAGTTTTCTGAACTCTGTTCTTGTGGACTTTTATGCAATATATATCAATATTTTGGTTTACTTTTTGCCTGCATTGCTTAATAAAGTAATTGTTTAATTATGATATGCAGTTGAAGGTGATGGTATTGGCACTTCTACACGAGTCAGATCTTGTTCTTTCAGATGATATTGTTGAAACCATAGTGGACAAGGTTCATAAAATTTTATACCTTACTATAAGTTTCAATTCAAGAGTTACTTGAAATAATTAGTGTTCCTAAAGTTATATATAAACCTTGTTCTTCCACAGACTTTTAGTGATGCTGATGCAAAAGGTGATGGGAAGATTGATCCAGAGGAGTGGAAATCATTTGTGTCTAAACATCCATCCTTAATAAAGAACATGACTCTACCATATCTAAAGTCAGTACTATAAGCTCCTCATCAACCTTACCATATCTAGAGTCATGATATTACTACACAAGTATTGTTTTGATGACTGAGTTTTCTTTTTCCTTCCATTATGCAGGGATATAACCTTAGCATTTCCCAGTTTTATTGTAAGAGCAGAAGCTGATGACTCAGAAATGTGAGGTTATTTTCTTCATCGAGGATCCCATTCCCATCTTTGGTTGAGACAGCAAAACTTGTAAGACTCGGTTTTGTTGTGAAAACCCAGCTATCAAGTGAACCATTTTCTCCAATGTGGAGTGGCCAAACCTGTGGTTATAGTGATTGATATCTTTAGGCTACAAAATTGCTCACTTGAATTGAATTGCCATGTATTCTAGTGCAAGGCTAGCTTGTACATTTGTGTATATATGAGATGAGATGAGATCAGGTGCAAGTAAAGTAGATATATATAGACTCTGTGATTCAACCATTTTGCAATGTTGTGAACAGTTTTGAATAGCAGTAAATTAAATTCTATCACTATGTCCAAGTCTAAGCATATTTTCTCTCCATTTATATGGTCCAGCCCAATATATAAAAGCCCAAACTTCATTCTTGAATCAAATCATTAATCTGTTGACCAAAAATATAATCATAGGGCCAATTTGGATTGAATCAAACCAAACTCTTTTTTACTAAAAGAACATCAAAATTTTGCCGTTAAGCTATTGAGTGGATGAGTGCTGAGTTTGCAGACGATGATAACTAGAATTTAATGGATGATAGTAACATTATATTAGTCAAACAATAATTTATGATAGAGCAATTGTACGTTACTATGCTCTGAGAGGATGCAGGAATTTCGATGTGTATAACATTAAAACTTTGCAAAAGGTTAAACTCTCTTTATTTCCGACACATGGCATGATGAGACGATCATCATATATGATTGTGTTTTATTTCTTACATTATTATATTGTCCTTTTCTTACACCTATAATAATTCTCTTTTCTTCAATTTTGATTTAGGTCAAATCTATTCGCCAATAACTACGCATGATTTTTTTAGGATCCGATTTAAATTTATATCCATGGGAAGTAATTATTTTCTCATAATATTATGTAGTAAAGTAGTGGTGTGTTCTTTTTCACTATCATGAAAAATCAAATTGAAATTCTCACTACAATTATATGATATTATTGGTTTTCTAACAATGTGAAGAAAAATCATGTACAATAGAATACACGTTTTGAGCAATAGAGTATTGAGAATATTTTTAATCTGACATTTTTTATGAGAAGTTAGTGAATTGCTACTTTGATAAATAAGATCCAATGTTTCTCTATTTTTTATTTTATTTTTCTTCCCCTTACATTCATTTTGGATAAAATCAAAAACTTTAATGTTATCGCATAATAATTAATAAATAAATGAATAAAGTAAAATAAAATGAATTCAACAAGTTTCCATTGTTTCCCTAACTTTCTACGAAATCATCAGATTCATAGTCCAAAGCCACCAAACTGAACGTAACTTTGATTCACGCTCTCTCTTTCTTTTTCTTCTTGTTTTTCTCTCTATCTTTCTCCATTTCTTCTTCTAAGTTCACACTTTCTGTGAGTCCAATCTATGTGTATAAATTCTGATTCTCTATCAAGTTCTCTTTCTCTCACTGTATCTTAAGAATCCAATTCCAATCAACCATTTGTTTCTTCATTTTAATGGCAGATCCTGTTCATCTTCTACCCAGGTTAGATTCTAATTATCATAATTCTTGATTACGAAACTGGGTTAGCTTTAATTGCCTTTAATCAATTCAAGAATCGATGCTTTTTGTTCTTTAGTGGCTCCAGCTCCATTAATAGTTTGGGATCGGATCCAGTTGAACTGGTTAGATTGACTCTCAGTGTTTTTTTTTCTCCTTAATGCTTTTTTTCAGTGAGCACATCCTTGCTGAGTTGTTAGTACTAAAATCCTAAGAGATCATGAAATGGGGTTTTGTGTATTTAATCGTATTATTATTATTATTATTTATTGGTGAGGTGAAAGTGGAAACCAAATAAGCCAAAAACTTGTGCTCTTTCGGTTTAATTTGTTGATTGCTTCATTTTGTAGAGCTTGCTTGGACCAGTTGGTTGTTCCTTTCCTTTTAGTTATGCTGCATTAAGTTAATCATATACCTAGAACCTCAAGCTTAAGGTTCTTTAAATTCTTAGTGCTAGTCTCTATCATGGGAAACCTTTTACTTTCTGTGGTTTTTTTTTGGGGGGCTTTTTTTCCTCCTTTTGAATAAAATTTTCAAGTCTTTTCGGGTTTACTATATAGACACAATTTCTGATAAAGATTGGAGACAAGATGATATCAAAATCCTGTATTTTTTGTTTTACAGATTCATATAGTCAACTTCATTTGTAAAAGTTATTCATAATTTAACATTGAAAACTCCTTTAATTCGTTTCTATCAAGTTTGGATGTAATTGAACCTTGGTGCAAATGTTAATAGTTTGCATATTGTTGTTTCTGTTATGAAAGTTATATATGTCCTTTTTTTTCTCTCCCGGGGAATGCTCTAATATTCATGCTTCATTGCAGTTCAATCCTATAGCCATTGGTGTATATGTAATGCAATCAGTTGATGAATGAGAAGAGGAATCCAAAGCGTCCAAGAACACTGTTTTCCAAAATGCCTGTGACAGACTCTAATGATGTGCATAGTTTTGATGATAGCATTGTTTTCCCCGTTGAAGAGATTGTACAATACCCACTGCCTGGATATGTATCACCAACTTCAATAAGTTTCAGTCCTGACGATAGTTTAATCTCCTATTTGTTTAGTCCTGATCACACATTAAATAGGAAGATTTTTGCTTATGACTTGAACATCGACAAACAAGAATTGTTATTCAGTCCCCCTGATGGCGGACTCGATGAGAGTAATATTTCTCCAGAAGAAAAATTGAGGAGGGAGAGGTTGAGGGAGCGTGGATTAGGAGTGACGCGGTATGAATGGGTAAAGACTAGTTCCAAAAGAAAAGCAGTCATGGTGCCGTTGCCTGCTGGGGTTTGTTCCTCTGTCCTTCAAAGAGTTATTGTTTTATTTTCTCATGATGTTTTCATAGGAATTGCTTTAAATATTTTATGTCTCTATTCAGAAGAGAAGAGGTAATAGGTTTTTATTTTCTAGAATATTTGTTGCACCTTAATACTGAAAGCTGATGGGAAAACTATGGAACCACATGCACACATCGGTACATATTACTCTGACAGTATCACCATACTGCCACCGGAATGTCATCACTGTCTACTAAGTGCCATGTCTGTCCTTTTAGTTTTGTTATCCCACTACTTAGCACAAACTGCCAATATTAAGATGTTCTGTATGAATACATTATTTGAAGCTTCAAGTGTTGGTTCTTTATTTTTCAGTAGATTGCGAGCCATGTTTCAAGTTTCTTATTGTCGTTTCCTTTTCCCTATGAACAGATTTATATCCATGATATTTCCCATTCAAAAGCAGAGCTCAAGCTTCCAAATAAACCAGGTTTACCCATTATTGACCCACATCTGTCCCCAGATGGATCAATGCTTGCTTACGTGAGGAGCTCTGAGTTGCATGTTCTGAATCTCTTGTCTAATGAGGCAAAGCAGCTGACCTATGGTGCAGATGGAAATGGTTCGGTAAGTTTAGTAGTTGGTTGGTGTTACCATACTAGACTAACAATGCATTTGAATTCTATGGGAAACAGTTTATCACCCTATTAGTTATCTGACTGAATCATGTAACCTTTCTAGCTAAAATCTCTTAAAATATGTATAGTTTTTAACCATTAAAAGATTAGATAATATGTAATATATATCTATTCAAAATATGCTGAGGTCCATTTAATACAAACCAGCTGGAGATATCCTATATTTTCCCCCTATTGTGAAGCATTCTACTTGTCAATTTGGCAAACTACTCATGGTCATCCAATAGGATTTTGGCTTCTACTTGTTTATTTGATTGGATACAGTTTTTAGTTTGGATTTTGCTCATAGAAACAACTTTTTTGTGCTTTTTGATAGTCTCAGTCTTTGAAATCTGACACATAGTTCGTATGTTGCAGACTCATGGGCTTGCTGAATATATAGCTCAGGTGAGATTTCTTCAAAATTATAGCTTCTTTGTTTACTTCTTTAAACTAAACTGGTTGGTGGATTGTATTCTTTGTACCAAGTAGACCTTGACTGGGCAAGTTGGGAATTAATTAAGTTCTAAAATGATGCAATTATTTACTGTATCATTGGTATTTTGGAATTTGGATGATGTTCACCTCAGATTTTATAGTGTCAAGAAGTAAGAACTAGCTATCATAAAAGTTAAGCTGTTCTGTGGTGGCCATAAATGGTTTATATCTTTAAGAATAACAACATGTAGTTTTCTCATTTCAGGAAGAGATGGATAGGAAAACGGGATATTGGTGGTCACTGGATAGTAAATATATAGCTTTCACTGAAGTAGATTCTTCTGAAATACCACTTTTTAGAATCATGCACCAAGGTAAGAGCTCAGTTGGTTTAGATGCACAGGAAGACCATCCTTATCCTTTTGCGGGAGCTTCAAATGTTAAAGTGCGCCTAGGGGTTGTTTCGGTATCGGGAGGCTCTATCACTTGGATGGACCTTGTCTGTGGGGGCGTGGGACAACAAAACAACGAAGAGGAATATTTGGCCAGAGTCAATTGGATGCATGGGAACATTCTGACTGCTCAGGTGTTGAACAGGCAACACACCAAAATGAAGATCCTCAAGTTTGATATTAGGACAGGCCAAAGGAAAACTATGTTGGTGGAAGAAAACAACACTTGGATCAATATTCATGACTGTTTCACACCCCTTGATAAAGGAGTTACCAAGTTTTCAGGTGGGTTTATCTGGGCTAGTGAGAAAACAGGATTTAGACATCTTTATCTTCACGATGCAAACGGGACTTGTTTAGGACCCATCACTGAAGGTGAATGGATGGTTGAGCAAATAGCTGGTGTTAATGAGGCTACAGGTCTAGTATACTTCACTGGAACCTTGGATGGTCCTTTGGAGTCCAACTTATACTGTGCTAAACTTTTTGTTGACGGAAGTCAACCACTTCAGGTCCCTGTCAGGCTTACACATAGCAAGGGGAAGCACATTGTTGTCCTTGATCATCACATGCGAAGGTTTGTTGATATCCATGACTCCCTTGGTTCACCTCCTAAGGTGTTACTTTGTTCCCTGGAGGATGGAAGCATAATCATGCCTTTATACGAACAGTCATTTACAGTTCCGAACTTCAAAAGGCTTCAACTTGAGCCACCAGAGATTGTTGAATTACAGGCTAATGATGGCACGCCATTGTATGGAGCTCTGTATAAGCCTGATGCCTCAAGATTTGGACCTCCACCTTACAGAACTATGATCAATGTTTATGGTGGTCCTAGTGTACAGCTTGTTTGTAACTCTTGGCTTAGTACAGTTGACCTGAGAGCACAATATTTGAGAAACCAAGGCATCTTAGTTTGGAAGGTCAGTTCCATGAACTTTACATGATTGCCCCCCTTCTGTTTTTTGGCTTGCTTTTAAATTTTAACGCATCTTGATCTTTAGTTTTCATCACTTAGTCAAATGGTGGAACTCTTATAGGGTGGACATGGGTAAACTGTGTTGGATTTGTCTAATCTATAAAACCTTGGCATATTAGACATAATTAAGTTACAAGCACTAAAACCTTTGCCTATTTTTTGTGACATTTAGCATCTAGCTTTTGCCTCTTTTATGAGTTTTCTAGTATATGACCTTATGTTGAGTTCATCCTTCCAAGTCAATTATTTTTTTCCTTGTTCACAGTTGGACAATAGAGGAACTGCTAGACGAGGGTTGAAGTTCGAAAGCTATTTAAAGGGCAAACTTGGTCAAATTGATGCCGATGATCAGCAAACCGGAGCGGAATGGCTTGTCAAAAATGGGCTTGCAAAAGCTGGCCACATTGGGTTATACGGTTGGAGCTATGGCGGGTACCTCTCGGCTATGACCCTGTCAAGATTTCCGGATTTCTTCAAGTGTGCTGTGGCTGGTGCCCCGGTCACATCGTGGGATGGATACGACACATTCTACACGGAGAAGTACATGGGATTGCCATCTGAAAATCAGTCAGGATACGAAAGTGGCTCCGTTATGAAACATGTGCACAAGCTGAAAGGACGGTTGTTGCTTGTGCATGGCATGATCGATGAGAATGTTCATTTTAGACACACTGCAAGACTTGTCAATGGTCTTGTGGCAGCTGGAAAACCGTACGAGCTAATAATTTTCCCTGATGAACGTCACATGCCGCGGCACCACAGAGATCGAGTTTATATGGAAGAGAGGATATGGGACTTCATAGAAAGGAACCTGTAAGATAATAGCTTGTTCATGCATCTTTCATTGAATCATTGTTGATTGTTGTGCTCTATTGAATTGGCAGAGTAGTTTCTGAAGTTCTTTTAAACCCCAAGAATTGGTTTCTATTTCTTCTAGCCCCCGCTAATTGGTTAGCTACTTTGCTTCTTGGGCCTTGGGCCATTTGGGCTTTGACCCATTTCATAACCTAGAAAAAACCAAAATCTTCTGGCCCCTTATTTACTGTTTGAACGAACTTACACTTTTTGAGAATCATGACAAAATGAATGAATGCATGGAAGGAAGAATGGAATGGACCCTAAAGCTTTATATATAGAGAGCAACTAGGATGAGTAAAATTGAAAACCAATAACCACCAAGCTATACTTTATTAGATACCAAGCTCTGTTTTAGTCTTTTAAGAGATTCATTCCCCCAAATTGGAGACAAGTATTATTAGGCATATAGCATTGACATGAATGAAATGGAATGGAATGCATGGATTGTATAAGAGTTTAGTGATCCAAGAATTATAACCCCCCTTTGCTGAAAATTGAGATCTTCTATGACTATGAGGCTTATCTGACCCAATATTTTTGTAAACAAAGGATTAACCATGTTGCGTATACCTGAACAAGCTTGGGACCACTTTGGCACTTTAATGGGAACCTTTGTTCTGCTTTAAAGGAGCAATTAACATACGTACATGGACTAAATTATTGAAAGTGGTATATTCTGAAAGATACATTATCAGTACTTTTTTTTTTATTTTTGGACCGAAGTATGAGAATGCTTGATTTAGTACTTTAGCTCAGTAAATTTGTGGAAGAAATTGAAATTGGAGAAAATGAAGGAAAAGTATAGTAGCATTATGACACGACACTAATGAGTAATGCGAATTTTCAGAAGTGTTTAGTCCAATTTTATGAGACGACATGGCAAACAGTATCGGTACATTCTACGTGTAATCGCGTACAATAAACCTTGTCGGCCAAGTTCCCTTCTCGTATTTCTCTTTTCTCAGAATCAAGTTCCCTTTTCAGAATTGATGGACGAAAAAGAAGCACAATTCAAATATCAAATAAAAAGTGCACATAAACAGAAAGTATCTAATTCTTCCGGTTTTTAATTTTAATTTTTTGTATTAACTGTTCATCCATACAAGAACCATAATATGTAAATTGAAAATTGTAATATAATAAAGGGGGAAAACACAATGGATAGATGCTCTCGTCAAGAACAAGAACAAGAACGCTCGTACGTTATTTTGCTCACTCAACGCTTGTTTAATGTTAATGCACGTATGAATATAGGATATCCATACGTATAGGTACCGTATATTGATACCTTCGATTGGAATTACCATATTGGGCTTCTCAGACTGGACGCTACTACTAATATTCACCGACATTGAACTTATCAACTATTGAATTTAATAATCACCAGTTATAATACCAAACACATTATCATATATCTTACCTACGTTCTCTCCACAAATAATAACCAATCTTATTTATATGATTTTGTTTCGATTTTTTATTGACCAACATTTCATTCATCCATCCAACAACCAAATAAAATGTAAACCTCATTAGAAGAGTAGTATTACTGTTTAATTAATAAAATATTGAAGAAATAGAAGATTTAATAAAGTAGGAGTGTACGACATAGGCGATAAATTTGTAAAATTACCGAGCTTCGTGCATATATAATATATTTTATTTTACAGTGTAAATATTAAAATTGGCTTGACAACCATATTCTAGAAAATTCGTCTATTAAGTAATCAATAATTAAAAGACAGAGAACGGAAAAGGTTAACGAAGTAATTGAAGGTTTTTATTTGATTTTATTATTATTATTTTGAAAATGAAAAAGGCGAGTGGCCCGCAATTTTCTATTACGTGGAGAAGAGGTTAATGAATTGAATTGAATTGAAAAGAGTAATAATATGATAAAAATGGTAACGTGGTTCAAGCTTAGGAGACAAGAGATTACAAATGGAGTCTATAAATAGCACGATCATCTCTTTCCTTTCAGTTCCATTTTCATTCTTCCAAACCAAACCGTGATTCTCACTCTCTTTCTTCCTCTCTCAACCCAACGCAACGCGACACTGACTCACTGAGTCTAGTCTTTCGCCGAATAGTGGGAAGCTCAGCAAAATTTCTCCGATTATGGGAAGAACAAGAATGATTCACGTCGATTTCCAGAATGGCGCTTAGTTTCTCCACTTTCTCCTATCATCGTCACCCTACCTGAGCTCCTTCTTCTTCGGTTTCTGTAATCTGTAAGCTTATTATCCTTCAATTTTTATTCCATCGTTTCTAATTTTTCTTTTATTCTTATTTTCTTTACTTGTAAGATTCGCCTTGTGGATTTTTTTATCTGTCAGTGTAGTTTTGTTATTGTCAGAATGTCGTAGGAGGGAAATCATCGAAAATATCTCTCAATTTTTTATTATTATTTTCTGGTTTGCTTTAATTGAAATTATATTTTCTTTTCACTTGTCGTCGGAAATCAAATTAGTTTTCTTTTCTTTTCTTTTTTTAATGTTTGGATTTCGATTTCGGAGGCTGTGATTTTTCGTTTTTTGATTCTATGAAACATGCATGGAAATTTTTGAATCTGTGTTTAGCTCTTCCAGCTTTAATCGGTTGCTTTGTTAATCTGAGTCTGAGAAGAATGAAATTAGTCACGTGAGGCACTCTCTTTTGCTTAATTTCGTGTGAAATTACAAAACACATTTTCGATCACACTGATGATGATGATCATATTTATGACTGGATTAAGATTTTTTGAAGAAACAAAGTACAATTTTCCTTTCCCCTTATTCCAGGTTATTGACTGAAAGAATTTCTTCCTTTTTTGTAGGGTAGTTGGACTCTAGTTTGCAGGACTCATAACGAGGATTAAACATTACAGAGATGTAAAAACCATATTATCAGTTCAAGGAGATATCTGATCAGCTGATCTCCATTTCTCCTTAGTTTCACTTTCTGAAAGTCTTGATTTGGCTTCTTTTTCTTCTTTAGCTGCTTAGCTACAGGCATGGACTGCTTTTGCAGTAACAGTGAAGACCAATCAAAGTTAAAGTAGAGAAGGAAGGGGAAAAAGAGTTGAGGTTCCCCTTTTTTGTGTTTCCCTGTTCAATCTCTGATGGGAGCATTGAATTTTACTGTTTATTGTGAGGTTCATAGCTTGTTTATTTTTTATCCAGCAAGGTTTTGAACCTGTAAATTGACAATGGCTTGTGTGGCACTTCGTCCGGTGCATGAAAAACCCTTCAACTCCTGTGGTGAATTTGCCAGCCCTTTGAGTCCTCATCTGCAGGACTCAATTTTGATTTACCTAACTGTTGGTGGATCTGTGATTCCCATGCATATCATGGAGACGGATTCGATTGCCTCAGTGAAGCTGAGAATTCAAACCTTCAAAGGATTTTTTGTGAAGAAACAGAAACTGGTTTTTGAAGGGAAGGAGTTGGCTCGCAACAAATCTTGTATCCGTGATTATGGTGTTGCTGATGGGAATGTGCTGCATTTGGTGCTTAGGCTTTCTGATCTTCAAGCTATTACTGTTAGGACAATGTGTGGAAAGGAGTTTGGCTTATATGTTGAGAAGAATAGGAATGTGGGCTATGTGAAGAAGCAGATTGCAAGGAAAGGCCAAGGGTTAGTGGATCTCAAGGATCAAGAATTGACATGTGATGGCGAGGCACTTGAAGATCAGAGACTCATTCAGGATATCTGTAAGGACAACGATGCTGTGATTCATTTTTTGGTTAGGATATCGGATGCCAAGGTGAGGACTAAACCGGTTGAGAAGGATTTTGAGTTATCAATTGAGGCATCATACACTTGCAATGTGGTGCCTGATACAGGTGCAGACCAGTCAAGGTCAGTGTTTGTAACAAATGACGTGCTGAAGAGGGACCAATTGACTAGAGATTTTCTCCTGCAACCAATTCTTGTGAATCCTAATATCAGAATTCTACCAGTGATCCAGGAACTTCTTAAAATGACTTCTGATGGATTAGAAAAAGGCTATAAACCAATTCGATCTTCAGAGGGATCAGGAGGAGCTTATCTCATGCAAGATTCAGCTGGCTCAAAGTATGTTTCTGTTTTCAAGCCTATAGATGAGGAGCCAATGGCAATTAACAATCCTCGAGGCCTACCTGTCTCTGTGGATGGTGAAGGGTTAAAGAAAGGCACGAGAGTTGGACAAGGTGCACTGAGAGAAGTTGCAGCATACATTCTGGATCATCCTAGGAAAGGACAGGAGCAGGGATTTGCTGGAGTTCCTCCTACAGTCATGGTGAAATGCTTGCATAGTGGTTTCTATCATCCTGAAGGTTACACAAATGTCTCTGGTAATGTTAAAATAGGATCACTTCAGATGTTCATGAGGAATATTGGAAGCTGTGAAGACATGGGCCCTAGTTCATTTCCAGTGGAAGAGGTGCACAAGATCTCTGTGCTGGATATCAGGTTGGCAAATGCAGATAGGCATGCTGGGAACATTTTGGTTTCCAAGGATGGTGAAGATGGTCGAACTGTCCTTATTCCAATCGATCATGGTTATTGCTTGCCTGAGAGCGTAAGTCCTCCTCTAGCAGACTAGCACTATGACCCATGCTTGTTTGTTTCGGAATAGCTGCTAAAAGTGAAGTAAAATTCTTGGTGCATCTGTTATATATTTGTCACTGTTCTTGGCATGATTTATTTGACCGATTCATGTTTTGTTCATTACATATCCTTTCGAACTGTACTGAGATGCTGATTTCTTGCTCATATTGCCATAGGCTTATACTGGTGTAGTGTGTTGAATCTTCTTGATTAACTGCACTTCTACATATCTTCTGATTTTGATTTTAATCATTTGTTATCATCCCATGGTTTTCTTCATGCGGATCATAAGCTAATTACTTCACTTGCCTTGTTGTAATAGTGTAACTAAGTAATACTCTATATTGCAAGAACACTACTATCATTGTTATCATACCTATCATTCAGACTTCAAAACCTTTTCAATAAGCCCAAACTGATTTCTGTGTTGTAAATTTTCCCTTTGTTGAATTTTGTTGCAACAATTGATGTTTGCTGATGATAAAGTTGTAAAACATCTGCTTATGAATTTGTTGTTGTTACCCGCATTTGCAGTTTGAAGATTGCACTTTTGACTGGTTGTACTGGCCACAAGCTCAGGAGCCTTACTCCCCAGACACAATTGACTACATAAAATCTCTGGATGCTGAAGAAGATATTAACCTTCTCAAGTTTCATGGATGGGACCTTCCTCCCGAATGTGCCCGCATCTTCCGCATCTCAACCATGCTTCTTAAGAAGGGTGCAGAGAGAGGACTCGCTCCTTTCGCCATCGGAAGCATCATGTGCAGAGAAACACTGAAGAAAAGATCCGTCATCGAGCAGATTGTTCAGGAAGCGCAGGAATCTGCACTTCCAGGTACGAGTGAAGCTGCATTTATTGACCTTGTTTCAGTTATCATGGATGCTCATTTACAAGAGCTGTTCCCATAACTGAATGGACATAGTTTGCTTACTTATTACTACTATACTATCGATAAGATCGTGCTAAGTGATGGTGCATTGGATCAAGCATTTGTTGCTTCTGCTGCAAACATAAACTTACTTCCTTTGCTTTTTTTTTTTTATGTCTTAACCAAAAGAAAATATATAATCGTATATTGACCAGGGATGTTTATGGATTGTCCTGTTCAATATCATCTATCTGTTCTGTGTTTCTTCGAGTGAATAAAACCCTACAGATAATACTTACCTTACATATTCCTTTATGTTCTGTCCGTGCTGTGTTCTTCTTTCTTCATTAAAATTGCAATTTAGTAACCTTAAAATTTATATGTGCGATTCTGGAACTACACAGAAATTTTATCTCTGTGATCTTAAATTTGAGCATAATGTTGTGGTCTTTTGTAAACACCAAGATTACACAAATAATTTTGATCACTTTTAAAATGCACTGAATAACAGTATATCATAGATATTTAGTAGATTTTTAATACACCTTAAAAATCTCAGTATCTCACCCATGAAATTTGAAGGTGCAAAATACACCTTACTTTTCAAGGTGCATGGTAGCATGGCCACATTGGATACTAATATGTATAGTGTACAATTTTATTTCACTATGATTCATATCCCTACCATTTTTCTCGCCCAATGATTCATATATAGACTGCAAATGTTGTGTTATATTATTAATAAACAGCCGAGGTCCAAAGAGTTACAATAATTGATGATTGGTCGCTTGTCCCTTCCTTTTACCCCCAACATTTCCAACAGATAAGAATTGAGATTGCTTAACAATCTCATAATGCATATCCTGTTTAAGACAATTATACTTATCATTATATATATCCCACACAAACTAGAGAAGTTCATGAGTGTTAAATTATAAGGTCGATGGTTGAACATAACTACCAATAATAGATCAGGATGATGGACACACCCATGTGAGATGTCCTATCTGGTGCCCCAATTCATAAATGGCTTCCCATGCATTGCTCCACGGAAGTTTCCAGGTAGTTTGCGTTAATAATAATAAACCAAAGTCCGAGTAGAGAAGAAAACAAAATAAAGGCCCTTGTGTTTGTAATAATAAGAGCTAAAGTTTCTTAACCAAGTATGAGAAAGAAACACATTCCATGTTAATTTATCTTAGTTTTCCCTTCACCCAATTAGTAAACTATAATTAGAGGCTAAGTGCTAGTTATAATTAGAGGCATGTTGGTTGGGCTTCAGGGTAATAGGTTCCATGAAACAGTATGCTAGTTAGTACCCACAGTCAACAAGTTACATGTGGCACGACCACTGTTCCAGTGATCAAGTGGCCTCAAAAGTCAAAATCAGAATGCTGAAAAGAAAATGCTGAGTAGTGCAGTTTCTCTTTTCTTTATGACTTCTTATTATTATAATAAGTTTATCATTGAGTTGAGGACAACAAACAAAAAAAATAAGATCTATATTATAAATTAATAAACACTGTTTACAACTTATATTTCTTATTAGCATCATTTTTTAAAAAATAAAATTAAAAATAAAGAACTAACTTCCTATTATTACAATGAAAATTAAATATAAAAATACAATGGCGAATTGGGTTGGTCTTGCAATGCATTATATGGTTATGGAATGAATCAATCAGGTTGATAAGCCAGCCAAAAATGCCACTCCGGTGGACGGTAACCACGACGACCCCGATATGAACTGCCCCACCGTGAACCTGCTTGCTTCCACGGTGGACGTTATGACCCGATACCCGGACCACTTGACCCGTTGCCCGACGGCTGCACCCGGCCCATAATTCATGTATTCACCATAGTAACACGTGTCCAAAGCAAAGGAACTGGTGTTCCACTCCAACCACCCACGTGGATGCACGTGATCCCCAATGTACGACATCATGTACACCGTTCTAGCGTACATCTTCCATGGACGGCCCAGATACGTCGGGAAGCTTCCCTTGGATGCTTCAAGATCCGAAGTGGCTAGGATCCGAGAGTTATGGATCGAGATGCCCGTGTTCTGGTTCGGGTCTTTTCTGTTTTGGGCCGTGACCGTGACCTTCTGTTGATCCATGGGCTTCCGGGCGTAGAGGCTGCAGTTCTGGAAAACCACCGCTGCGTTGCCGAATATGAAATCGACGGTTCCGTAGATGTCACATTCTCTGTAGAATTGACGGTTTGAGTGCACGTAGCATGTGTCTTGGTACCCTATGATGTTGCACCGGTAAACCACCGCATGGTCTGCTCCGACACGGAGGGCCACCGCTTGGTGCTTCCCCGGCCCGGCGTAGTTCTCGAATGTCATGTCTCTTGCAATGAACCCAGCACCGGTAGCAGCTGCAAGGACGCACAGAATCAGGGTAATGTACAATAAATTAAGTTGGTAAATATTATAATTATTGTTAATTAATGATATTGTCTTTGTACGTGGGGTTAATGATGGCAGAGAATATATCCTAAAAGGCATATGCTACTGTTTATTAATTTGGCAAGCACTATGGACCCACCAACAATGTTTCAATAATTTGATTTTGATACTTTGATTTGGTTGAATTTATTAGGGCGTTAGGCTCACCGGCCTTGTCAATTTAATTTAGAGGATAAGATGAATATTGTGTGATTGATAGGAACAAAATTAGTAACTACATTACCTATTTAAGAATTCTAAGAAATTACTCTAAATGGCTAAGAACTAAATATTTTCTTCATTGCATTCTATAAAATGCTCAAAAGAGCTACATATATAGTAATATCCTAGTCATTCTAGAACATTTCTAATACCTATCCACTACTTAGAATATTCTTAGTAAATATTCTTTCTTATCCATATTAAATACTACCCCTCTAATTTAACTAATTCTAATATCTATCATTCCATTCCCCTTCACATTAACCTTGTCCTCAAGGTTGTAACAAAAAGAAAATTACACTTGAAATTTAAATCCTAATTACAAATGTAAAAAAAATCCTAAGAGAGTTTTTTTTTTCCTATTCCACCAAAATTTATTCCTCCTGGATCTCATTGTGTGAAATAATATTCACCAATCAAAACATAACCAACTTGCAGCATTCTATTTTCAACATAAATTACAATTGAGCTTTGGTCTACCAATGATAAATTTTCAATGCCTTCAGAATGGTGGAACTGGGCTTGCACTTGGCCCATTAGGACAAAGAAGAGTATTGCCCCATCAGTGTGGGCTGAGAATTTCTCCATTAGAGTTAGGGTTGTAACCCCCAACTCTACCCTCTTCTCTGGTGCAGCAGTCACAACTGCTTCCAGACCGTCTCCGGTCATCGGTGCCGCAACCTTGGCCGAAGCATCAATGTCGACCATTTTCCAAGCGCGCTCACGATGATCCGCAGTCCATTGCTCGCACAATCCTTCCGTGTCGGCATCAATCGCCGCCACTATTTCTTCCCCACTGTAGCCTTCGACAACGCTAATGGAGACCAGAGATTGTGGTGGTTCGAGCTCCTTTTCTTCTTCTTTCTGTCCGTCTCCACTAAGCTCCGTCGCGCCCCACTCTTTGCTCGACGTCGGAGCTCCGATTGCAGCAGGCCAGCAGGCCAGCAGCCCTCCTCGTCCTCCTTGTTGGCATCGTTTCTCTGTCTACCACCGCTTGGAGATGTGGCGTACTCGCCACCGAGACTGGCTATTGGGGCGGTGACCGTGGATGGTTGTTGCTCTTGGTCTTGTGCCGCTTCCTTAGGTGTTGGTGAAATTTGGGGTTGACTTATTTTGTTTTCTTTTTCTGGTGTTGGAGTTGTTTTTATTTCTGGTTTTGTTGGTGTTGGTAGTGGCGGCGGCGGCGATAATGGAGGTGGTGGTGGTGGTGATGATGATGGTGACAGATGTGGTGTTGGTGTTGTTGGGGTTGGTGGTGATAATGGTGGTGTTGGTGACGATGTTGGTAGTGGTGCGTGGTGGGTTAGGGAGTATTGGTGGTGTTGGTGTGGTTGTTGGTGGTGGCCATTTGAAGTCCAACAAATTCAACCTTGCATTTATGTGATCAAGAAGGTGATGCATTGATTCAATAGTTATTTCAATGTCTTTGTTGTTGTTTGGAAGGGCTTCTGGAGGTGGTGGGGGTGGCTGTGGTGGTGGTGGTGGATACGATGGCAGTGGCGGTGGGTTATATGGTGGTGGGTAAGGATATGATGAATATGGTGGTGGTGGGTCTGGAGGTCTCCATAGTTGATGGGAGGGTAGTGTTCCATTGTTGAAGTCATAAGCATAGAATGGGTAGGGGTCTAGTGATGGTTTTGGTGGTTGAAAATGGTGGAAGATTGGTTGAAGGGTGGATATGGTGATGTAATAATTGATTGGGTGAAGGAATGAACATGATGATGGGAGGGTGAGATCAAGATGAAAGCACCAAATTGATAGGAACCAAAATTAGTAACTACATTACCTATCTAAGAATTCTAAGAAATTACCTTAAATGACTAAGAACTAAATATTTTCTTCACTGCATTCCATAAAATGCTCAAAAGAGCTACATATATAGTAATATCCTAATCATTCTAGAACATTTCTAATATCTATCCACTACTTAAAATATTCTTAGTAAATATTTTTTCTTATCCATATTAAATACTACCCCTCTAATTTAACTAATTTTAATATCTATCAGTGATGTGATGGTATAAAGTTGAAGGTCAAGATGTGGATTATTTGATTTGGTGGCAGATACTGGGTAAGAATGCTGCAGTTACTAACTTGGATTAAACGTTAAAATTACACACACTATATATGTATGTCGAGCCATGTTACTTTAAACTCCACAAACAGCTATCCGCACCTACCTACCCTCAATCACATGCGATGGAACTTCAGATATCAGAAAATAGCTCCTAATTTTACCTAGCTAGTAACTTTAACTTGTACTATTTTATTATTACACATGATTACAAACTTAATCAAGTGGTTTTGTTTTCACTTTTGTGTTTAATTGGAAAAGTCTGGAGTTTTTAAAAGATCAGGATCAATTATACACGTAAGCAAAATTTGTATAAATGTATACTGATCTTGATGAAAATGCAATTTTTCGTTTCTGGTCGTGAAATAAAAGTGGTAGGGGATAGTGATGTAGTCCAAATGAATACTCACTTGGACTAGACAGCAAGGAATCTTAAAATATGACAGCCTAAAATAGCAGGAGGCCACGTGCCGCTCGCACTGTTCTACGTCTACCTCGTGTCATTCATGGTTTTGGACCTTCCCATTCGTGGTTTTCACACAATTTTATTTAATCAAGTAGAAATAAAAAGGCATATACAGTTGTGGCAAAATGATTCATAATTAGATAAAAGCGCCATAATGAGCAAAAAAGTATGAATGATAGGGAATTTACCGAAGGATGCGCTGTGGAATGTGGTCATTCCATCCTCCCCAACATTTTTGCCGCCTGTGATGACAGTTTTGCCCTTCCCGTCTCCTATGAACATGACATTAGTTTTCTTCCTGCCTACCTTTATATTGTCCTCTTCGTACCTGAAATTAATGAATTTTGCATCAGAAAGTTGTTGCTACTCTGTTTGTCTATGTCAGTAAGCTTCACATTCTTTATATAATCGGTTAATGAAACCAAATCATCATACTATAGATTTGGCGTTTTTCACATCCCAAAGCTTAATTAGTTTATACTAGTATAAGTAAGGATTAAGATAATTTTATTAAATGTCAAAGTCCATTAATGAAGGTAGATGCATTAATTAATCAATTCCGTATTGCAGAAAAAATAAATAAAAGCATGAGTACTGTCATTCAATATTGCAATCACATGATTACAGTTGCGAGTAAGTGCATGCATGATTATTAAACGCAACAAGTCAAAGAAGCCATCACGCCACAATTCACAGTTACATAAAAAAAGGTAGCAATCAGGAAAGTCTTTTTCACAAGCTATAATGCATATTAAGTAATGAACTGGTCACCGTCACTCAAATTGTTCACTCAGTTAATACTTCTATAAAATTATTATACATAAACGATTGACAAAATAGTGGTAACACAGATTAACAAAAAAACAAGCAGCTGGAACAAACATATAAAGATACAAAAACACTGTAAATTAGTGATATTTTATCTATATTTTGTAAAAACAATGAGACATATTTTTATTTGTTAGGCTAATAAATTAGCTAGTTAATTATGTAACGACACACAACGAATATATGCATAAATTTTTCTATCCACATTTTATTATTAAATTAAATTATGAAAATAAAAAATTAAGTGACTATATTTATTTAATTTACACATTAACATAAGTAAAGAAACCACAAAAAAAGAAATGGGTGGATTTACCTTCCTGCCCTGACGTAGATAATGAAACGTCGGGAACCATACTCCGGCGCCTTCTTAATGGCCTCGGAGATCGTCTTGACGGTGCCGTTGCCGTCCTTTGAGACGATAACATCCGCCTGTATCGCCGACACAGGCAAGCTCAACAGCCTCCTATCTCGCCTATTCAACCACTGCGGGAACTTCTCCTCCTCCCGCATTGCCATCAACCTTCTCCGGTTCTGTATCGGAACGCCGGAAAAGTCACCGCTGCCGCCGGAAGCCGAGAATATCGCCAAACAGTTGCTCACAAGCTCCGACAAGTCCTTCAGATTGTTCGCCATATGGTCCTTCACTGTGCCTGACGCGCCTTCGAATCCCTCAGCGCAAGTGTCCTGATTAGTCAGCGCGGCGCTAAGCCACGTCATCACATCATCGGAGGACGATCCAAGCTGCCTGACGGCACCGCCTGCGGAGGATGGATTGGGAGCGACAGTAGTGAGGGATCGAGCGAGCGCGTCGACGGAATCGTCTAGAAGCTCGAGGCAGTCCTCATAGGCGGCGCGTGATCTGGAATCCATGACAGTGGAGGAGATCGCGGTGGAGGAGTATAGCGCCTTGGTGAGATGCTGCAGAGTCATATTGAAGGAAATGTGGACGAGATCCTGCTCCGACGCCACCGTGGATCCAGGGAAATCGAGTAGCGAGTTCACGCAGAGCTCCGGGAAGCGCGTCCTGCTGCAGGTGCGTGAGATCGCCTGTGTAGGCTTCCCCCTCAGCATCGGTCCATTTTTTATGCTGTCTGCGGAGGCACGGGAGCGGAGGACGGTGATGAGGACGGCGGAGACGCCGGAAGCAACAATGAGCAGTAAAGCCAAAAGCGAGAGCAGGATAATTTTCTTGTTGGTGCCCGTAGAGGATCTTGGCCTATTATCAACAGGAGTAATGTCAGAGCGAGATGATTCAGAAGGACCAAGCCTTCCATACTCCATTGTGCGTGTGAGAGAGAGAGAGAGAGAGATAAGGAAAAAAGTTAGTTATGGTTTTATTGTGTAGTTTGTTAAATGATCAGGAATGCGATTTATATAAATGACGGTAGTTATGGGTTGAAGATGAGAGAGAGAGAGCGAGAGAGTGAGTGAGTGTGTGTGTTTTGATTGTGGTGTTATGTTGTGTGAGTGTGAGTGTGAGTGAGGAAGGGGTTGGTTGGTGTGAAGTCGATGTCGCGAGAATTAGCTGGCTGCTACTTCCACCACTGCCCACTGGATGGATCATCCAGTACACACCAACGGGGGCTACTTCTACTTTCTATTCTATTCTCTCTCTCTTACCCGTTTTGATTCTGTTCATCCTTCTCTATTATTGCATTAATCATTATCAATTTATTAAATAATCACCCAATATGCATGAAGCAAATTCTTGCATTACGTTTTGACTTTATTCAACCAAAAAGGGGACCTCCATATGATCATCTTCATCTTAACAATTAAGATAATTAACTCCAAGTCTCCAACTCTCCATGTGTCCAATCCAGTCCTTGTCATCTTTATTTTCTCTTCCTTTCTTTTAATAAAAATTATAAATTTGAATAATTTATGTCATCCACAGAATAATTACCAGCATCCAATGTATAAAAGTTATATACGTATTTAATTTTTTTTTTAGGCTTTATTATTTATATTATATCACGCCTCTTCATCTAATTAGAACTCTAAATTTCTACATACCATCAAAAATTAAACAGCCTCTCGTAGTTTGGTCATTTCTTTTAGCTAGTTACCTCACTTCTCTGCTATTTTTTTTTTCCCAACATATTATTAGAATAGGGACCAAAAAGAAATATAGCCAGCCGTAGATCATAAATAACGCGACAAATATTGAAGTCAACCGCTTGCGAATATTAAGAAGGAAAGCAGGCATACTATTTTTGATTTAATTTTGATGTAGGAAAGAAAAAAGAAAAGCAAAACCAGAAGAAAACACACATACACACAGATATACATAGAAGCTAAGTGCTGTTATCCCGTTGAAGAAGGTCCATGAACTCTCTAGTTGGCGCATATATCCCAAACTAACAGCCATGTTGCTGCCAGCCTTTGCCATACAGTCAGCACATGTATTCGCGTCTCCCACCACCAGGGCTAAGCTAACACACACCATTGTCACTCTAAACCAGGCATATATACTATACAGAACGTACAATGAAAAATCAATCAATGCATTTAATTAGTTCATTTTGGCTTTAATTTGGACCCAAATAGTCATTGAAATTGTAATAGGCTAATAATTATGACCCAAAATCTCATTTATTGACTGGTTTGACTGATTTTTTATTGTGCATTTATCATCACTCCGGAACATATATACATAATCAATAATATTTGTCGTACAACAGAAATACGTTCAACTAGTATACAACAATTAGTATACAACATATACTATATATATACGGTATGAAATGTGTGCTATACGTACATGTTAGATACATACATCACACATTCTATATAGTGTATAACACACGTTGAATACTAGTTGTGGGTATTTATGTTGTACAGTATTATTATATATATAATATATATCATCTTGCAAATTTATGAATCACTCCATTTTTTAATATAAAATATTTGTTCATTCAGAAAATTTATTAAAAAAAACTTTAATTTTATAAGAAAAAAAGAAAGAGAGAAAAACGATGAATTATTTCTTCCTACATCATTTCTTCAACGAGAAGAAAACATAGTGAGAAAAGATTGAGTGCCAAATAAAAAAAAAAGGTGTTTGTGGTGTGTGATTTGGTGTTGCCTCCTAGTAATTCCAAAATTGATGCACAAACAATATGTCCTACAACCCAGCGTGGCAGCCTTATAAAAGTATGTTATCATAAAATGATGTTCTTAAAGTGGTCCTTTTTGTGCACAGGGAGAACCTAAGTGGCGCCTCACCTCAGCATATGGTAAGCACAAATCCATTTCATTACTCGTCGCAACCACAACAGCGATATCTATATACTATTATGAGCATCAGAAATATATACTTTGATCAACACAACTTACATTTAAAACACACACTCAATAAAGATAACAGGTCTCCTAAATAAATGAAGATGTCAATTATAAAAGATTAGATCTGTTACCTTTATTGTTGGTGCGCTAAAAAAAAAGGCATTATTTAAACTTACAATATTATTACATGTACAATCTAATATATCATCCAACTTCTAATATATATTTGTCGGGCTCACTAATACACAATAATGTGGGAGTGTAATTACTTTGATTGGATATACATTGTAAAATATACTTGTTGTATGAGTAACTTTTTTTTTTTTTGTTAAATTTATCCCATCTAAGAAATATTCTATGTACATACCATACAGATTTAAGTAAAACTGGCTAATTATATATATTCATATAACACTATTTGGTCCCACAATTTTTTGCTTTATATCCTCATTCTATATTTCTATACCATTACTCTTATCCAAATGTTAAGCATACATGATCTTTTGACATCGAAATGCCACGTGACATATACGATAGAAGTATGTATGTATGTATTGAATGTAGAGCGAAAAAGTGAAAGATCGAAGTGAAGCTAGAGCATATTGTGAAATTTTATTTATGCATAAAATAATTAGCTAGGTTCATCATGGAAATGAAATGATCACTGAAGTCAAGAACATCATGCATGAAGGAATTCAATTATTTTGACTTTGTTTAATTTTGATGAAGTCGTGGTCTTAATTAATTACTTAGTTATATAAATTAACAGACAATTAAGAGGATAGAATAGTACCAAATGTTGAAGGAATATAACATTATTGATTATATAATGGCCCCAATTTGTAATAGTACAATCACTACTACCGACTATTACTCTATTTTACGCTTATTATCACGATTTGTATAGTCATCACCCTTGTCATTGACCCGCCAATTATGGAATAATGGATTTAATTTGTGAGATTGGGCCAACTTGTATGCTAATGTTAATATATGAATTTATAATTAATAGAAAATATAAGTATATGTAATTTATATAGCTTGTCATTGCTACTTAATCTCCCTATGCATAGGCATTATTGGATCGGAGCCAGAGGCGGATCTATTAACAATGGGGTGGGGCTTATGCCCACTAAATTTTTTATTTTTTCATCAAAGTATATATAGGTGTATAAATTTTGCCCCCATTATATTATTAAATTTGTCTCCACTCTATAAAACATTCAAAATATATCAACTTATATTTATATATATTAGCAATCCAATATTTTCGCCCCCATTACTAAAATTTTCTAGATCCACCACTAATCGGAGCATATGTACTCACAGAATTTAATGAGGATGGATCGTGATGTCAAACAAGATATGATTAGATTGATAACGAATAAGATAATCGATCATGCCCTCTATACTTAAATAATAATATTTTTCGTACAATATAAATATGTCAAACTAATATTCAATATGTGTTATATATAAGATACAATATGTGTTATGTATAACACATTAAATTTTAATTGAACGTATTTCGGCTGGACGATAAATATTATTGCTACTTAAATTACATAATTATTAAAGATACAAATAAATGTACGTGTTCACACCGTCTTAGCCAGTGCTTCTTGACGTTAACATACATACATGTCCATTATTATTTGCCCTTTTAACCTAATATTACAGTTTGTTTTTTCAAATATTCCTTAATACTTTTCATCGGTTGTTCATTCCTTAATTAATAGGTTGTGGTAAGGTACTTATCCTTTGCGAACTAACATGATCTTTGGGTGTTCATCATTTCTTTTCCCACTTTCTCTATATAGGTCCCCCAGTGTACTGTTTGAAGTTTAAATTACATACAGCTAGCTACTACTGGCTCAGTCAAATCTGGCAGCCATCTTTTCCAGGAAAAAGAAACCAAACAAAACACAGCAATTTCTCAAGTGTCCTTTAAAATACAAGGCTATTAATATATTTTAGGTAATTTGTTAATTAAAATTATATACCTATATATCCCACAAAATTAAAAGATCATGTTACATGTACATCAAACTCATAATTATTATTTTTTAAATCATTGTATATATGTAAGATAAAGGGTACTACCTTTAGTTCTTTTGAATTATCTTTTCAATTACTAATAATGAAGATCAAGTATACATAATTTTTCAACGCTTTGAAAACTAGGATGCTTCTTATGGAAAAAGGATTTTACGCTTTTGAAACTTAAAAAATAAGCACCTATTTTTTAATTGAAAATGGTAGCAATTACTATAGAAGTGCTGGGATCGGACACTGTACATTGATATGGAAAAGTGCATTGAAAATTCATTTGATATCCTAGGGTTCCATTACCTTTACTGAACTCAATAAATATAATCAAAAGCTAATGTTAAAAGTAATAAATATTGAAAAGATTGTAATTATATATATATATATATATATTAAACTAGTACTCTTGTATGTAGTCTTGTGAACAAAATTAGTAATGTTTTTAATGATGAACAAGATAAAATATGTTGAAAAAATAACTAATTTGTAATAGTTAAATAATAAATAAGCCAAGCGAAGAAAAATTATTGAAGTGACAAATTATTTTTAAAACTAGTGTTATTTGAGAATATCTCTATGGTAGCTTATTTAGACTATAAAATATGTAAATGCTAAGGTAATATTTATTTATTTATTTTTGGATAATATCATACTCAGAAGCACTTAATTAGTCCTGTCCGTCCAAAGAAAGGATGCCTAACATTAACCCATTATTTAATTTGATGCATAACGTACCTGGCAAATTAAAGTTATTAAAGATATAAAAAAAGCCTGTTTTTTAAAAGTGCGCTTTGTGATTAAGTAATTTTATATAGTTAGTGATTAAGTTATTTCTAAGTAATATCTATGTTTAGTGGGAAATTTTATATTTGTATAAAACATGGGAGAAAATAAAGAATAAATAAAATAAAAAAGGCTATATATGTGGATATGGATGGGGTTACAGAGAAAGTAGAATCCACCGACAATGCTGTGTGGGCCAATGGAAATATGGTAATAGTTTAATGGTTCAACAATAAATGGCGAAAACAACGTAAGACCTTCTCCACTCGACGCTGTTGCAACTTTTAACTTTGGTCTTTGAAAATAATAAACACTTTTTGTGGGTTCAATTAATTGTGATGTACTAACTATATTTAAAAATATTTTATATTATTATTTAATTAAAAATTTTTACTTGTATAAATTTTAAATTAATGAATAAAAAAATATTATTATAACTAATATGTCAGTAAATAATTTGATAATTATGTAAAAAATTTATACATAATTAGAGAATAAAAATTATCAATATACTTAATTTCATAAAATAAATCTATATAGTTAATTTTTGCTAAACATGCATCGAAAAAATTAAAGCCTCTCACATGGGTGTGTCCCATGTAGTCATAACGTAGCAGTTCCCGCATTCCATCCGGAGGAGCATGAAACACCCTCATATCATTATCCTCTGATTGCCCTTCAAGGATTCTGATTTTCATTAATTTTAGATGATTATTTTTTTATGAATTTAATTTTGATACATTGATATTGTAATAACATTTTATATTATCATCTAATTAAAATATTTTAATTGTATGTAATTTTCTGATAAAGAGAAAAAATATAATTATAATTGACGTGAGAGTAATTGAATAACAGTATAAAAAATGACTTGATAAAAATTATTATTTTTTATTTATCATTTATATATATATAAATTCAATTTTACGCATTGAAAATTTGAAACATAGATCGAGAGAGCATTTTGTGTACTTGGTAGTTTATACTTTAGATCACGACAAAGCAAGTCGTGTCTGGCCCTTGTATTTCTCACAGTTGCACTCAATGCCGTATAAATACGTACACAGCGCTTTACTGTACTCTATTTATTGTAGGACTTGCTTCATATACGTGATATTAAGAGATTTTTTTTTTATTCTGTTTCATTTATTACGTGACACATAATTTTAAAATTATTAATTATAATAAGAAGAAAAGGAAGTAAATTTTAAATAGAATAATTAATATGCTAAAATAATTGGTGAATTTTGCAAAAACATTATGTCCCATTGTAATTTAAATCTATGAGATCGTTTTCATCAAATAAAGAAAAAGTTTCCTTTTTGGATTTAGAAGCCTGCATAAACAATCATACATACATACATGTGCAGGGAATGCAACTTGCTACCACAATTTATGACCGAAGAATTCCATCCCTCCACCTGTATGCTGTGCTGGTCTTCTTCGGACCCACATAGTTCATCTCTACAAACATTTGACATCACGTTAGATACCAGGTAGATATAATTGTCTTAATTAAATTAAATTGATCGATACATACTAGTATATACATACATATTGCTTTAACAAACTTAAACCATACAAAATATTAGTATTACACGAATGACTATTGATATAAAATAATATTACACAAATTATGGAAATACATTATTATTTTCTCTAATTAATGAACAGCTCATAAAATCTCAATTATCGATTTATATTAATTACACACAAAGTAGTGATCAGGAATGGGAAATTAAACAAAAGAATGTGCAATCAGGTGCCAAGTTTCATGGTAGTAGGAGACATGCATGGTACTGCTCCTTGGCCCAAATCACATGATTTGTTGCATAACTTATGCTTCTATGTAATGAGATGCAGTGTTGCACTATTCACTCAATTTGATACCTACATATATCACTGTCATTTTGTTGAATATAATCTTAACTTTAGAAAAAAGAAGGAAAAACAAATTAGCCCAAGATAGTAAAGTCTATCTGAAAATGTATATAAACTCTATAATTAATAGAATTATATAATTGCGTTCGTTTTATTGTTTGAGGAGAGAGCAAACTTAAAAAAGGAGGGGAAAAATTAACAATTCAGTCAGCAGGTTATGCTAAAAAATTGGAGAAAATAAGAAGACTGGTAAAAAACAAGTAAAATTTGCTTTGAATTGAACCTTTTTCCTTTCTTTGTTTATAAAGAAATAAAATTTGACATGGATTCAAGAAATACCGTGTGCTATATATTATTTATGTTATTGCTGATAGAGTCATGTTACTGGATTTCGTTTGTCCAAAATATCATTATTATTACGTTATGAAATTCAGTTGGTAGCTTACATAAAAAATAAATAATGACGGCAAATAAAGTGGTGTTGGGTGAGGCGCGTTATATAGTCTTTGCAATTTTGGTGAATGCAAAAAGACGAAATTATATTGTAAATGAAAGTCATCTCGAAGAACAAGAGAAAATGACAAACAAAAAAGCTAACCTTATACAAATTACAATTATTTGGCGGTTTAGTGGTCACTACCACTATCAATACAACGTCTTGTATATATGGACTAATCACTAGTTCATGATTCCCTCTTATGTCTTCTACTTTTCTTCTTCAATACCTTGTTTTTTTAATCAACGTAGATAAATCCATCCAAATTTTCTTATATATATGTATATATATATATGTATGTATTTAGTGTTGTACTATATGCATATCTAAATTCTGAAATTAAAGTCGCTATAAAATTGAAACAATGTTTTGTTTCCATATATGGTATAGATAAGATAATATTAACTGAGTATTGCTAGGGGTACAACAAAAAATAAGTCTTTTGGGCCACAATCACCCAGCCCATTAAAAATATACTCATAATTAAAATATTATTTGGGTCATAAAATGTTAAATGAGCTTTGTTGCCTGTTTTGGCTGGTTTTTTGTTGTTCCCCAAACATTTATGATATTAACTAACATTTTCTGTTGTATTCAAAAAAAGCAAGAGAAAAAAAAAATAAAGAGAGAAAAATTAAATAATTGACTTTATCAAAATAAAATCTTTTTTTGAACGCAACATACGACCTGCCAGTTAAATCTTCAAAAGTTTGCCAAACTTGTTTGTTGTAAACAGTAAATAGCATTGTTCTTGCAACTATTAGCAGAGATTAAACATATGGAAAATAGCATTAGTTTATTTTACAGTATGATTAGATTAAATGTACATAATTTATTATTATTGGATGTCTTTATCCTTTTGCTTTCCTTTTCCAAAACATGGACTAACTTGAAATCCTTTTCATGTTACTAGAATAATAAAATGAAAGAAGGAAAAATTTGACAGTGACTCAGGAAGGGAACAAAATTCTATGCTAGCTCGAGACATGAATGGAATTAGTTAGGTGGGAGGATGAATATTGAATAATATATATATACCCTTAAATTAAACTTTAATTTGATTTGTGCCTATAGTCTTATCAAAATCCATTATGATATATATACCGAGAAGTCTCAATATGTTAAGAAAACACAAAAGTATGTATATGTAAGAAAAAGAGATCATGGAATAAAAAGCGATTCAAAATAACTTTCTAGGATGATTCAGCAACATGCTGCACGAGACAAAAGTCAAGAAAACAACCTCCAATCACTATTATATTTACCCAAAGTTACTAATAAACTCGAATTATAAACTCGTAAGAGTTAATATCTTTAACAATACAGTAAAAATTAGTTATAAAATTTATATATAATAAAATAAGTTTTGATAAAATAAAAATTTCAGTAATTACAATACAATAAAATAAAGTAAATCATTAAATATGAAAAACTAATTTAAATCATACTAAATTTAATAGATAACAACTTAAGAAAGTGAAAAATTTAACTAATTTATGTTAATAATTATAACATCAATTTAGAAGGTCTAGCTACTTATGAATTTATATTATTGTGAAATTTTATATTTTGTTACTTAAGTGTCCAAAATATAAACAAAGAGTAAATTTGAGAGTTTATCTGAATTTGCCTAAATTTATGTGAGTTTACTCATACTAGAGTTTGTGAGCGAGTTAACTCGATTTAGAGGCCTAAACTCGTAAAAATTTAAGATTTATTTCGAGAGTTTGATAATCATTTCATTTAATCTTTGTAAGAGCAGTGAGGTGTATAAATTTTCATAGATCGATCGGAGTGCATTAAAAAAGTTTAGAAATCTTACAATACTATAGAATAATTCAAATAATTGGCTGATCAAGACTAGTTAATTTATGATGGAGGTCATGTATATATGGTACTGAAAATGATGCATGTACGTACGTACGCCTTGTGTGTTGCTCGTGGAATAATACTTTATGGTAACTTCTAATTTTGATTTTTGGTTATTGCCAAATTAAAGGCGTGACTTATAGAATAAGGAAAGTTAAGAAAGGAAAAGACTAATTAAGAAAAGAATATGACCCCACTAGATATATTTTAGTGAGTGGTGCTTATTGAAGATGATTAAGGACCACATACACACCCCAAATTTCTTTCTTTTAGTTTGACTTGTAAACTAGGCAAAGTTATTACATTGGTGTGTTATGAATCACATAGATCATGTGTATGCATGTTTGTTGTTATAGCTAGTGCGTATAGTACGTGCATGATTCAAGCTACAGACAAAAACTCTTTTTAGTAGTAGTAGTGGGTGTATATGTAGGGAAGAGGGACCATAGAATGAGAAAGTAAAATAGCAATCACAAGATTGAGATAAGCTTTTGCTTCTGAATGCCCACCTCTTTAATTTCTTAACCATCCATCACAATTCACATACATACACTTCACTACACTTGCGTCAAAAAATGATAAAACGGGAGACATTGATAAGGTAGGTAGTAGCCAATTTGTCAATAAAGAGAACTTTCGCTTTCAGGAGTGTTTTCTTCCAACCTGGCCTTTAACTAGTAAATGTAAGGTTGGGCCTATATGATTTTTGGGCCAAGCCTATTAGTCATCATTTAAGATTTCAGTGAGTGACAAAATGTAGCACCACCAATCAAATCCAAGACCACTCCCTCTCCTAATGCTCACAAAATACTCCAATATTTTTGCTTGCATAATGTGATACCAACCATATAAGCACAAAATCGTGAGTGTGTGTTTGTTAAGCCTAAATAAATAAATTAAAAGCCTTAAGAGCCCAACTTGCAGCTGTTATCATGAAGCATAAAACTTAAATGTCCACTGGATAGGGTCCTCTTATATTTGGGTTGGGCTGCCCTTGTAGTTTAAGCTTTATTAATCATAGAATGAGGAATGGGCAAGACCCAATAATTAAGGTCCAAAATCTCGAATGGGAAAAAATGGTGGAGCTGCGGGGAATCGAACCCCGTGCCTCTCGCATGCGAAGCGAGCGCTCTACCATATGAGCTACAACCCCATTTTATCTGTCTTGAAGATTTATGTAATAAAACTTTTGGAATCAAATGTCAATCTTCATGATTACACTGATTTATATACTTCAGTGAAAAGTGAACTACTAGAAAATAATACTAGTATGATATTCAATCTTTTTTTTGGTAAGTATGTTATTCAATCTAATAAAATAAAATCAGTTTCTATTTTAATTAATTCAAACACAATCTACTCTATTTGATCTATTTTCCTTTTGTATATAAGATTTACTTTATATGTACTTTTTTAATATCTTTTGATATACTACTTATTAATATAGTCATAGTCAACTTAAAAGATTCAAGAACAAGATGATCCCAAATATATGACGGAATATCATAAGTTCAAAATTTATTTTGTGCAAATCAAAAACTTCATACAAGAAGCTTTCCAAGAAACAGTTGTAACAAGATTACTAGAACAAAAGATACTAACAGGACAAACAAAAAAATATAACATGAAAAATAAGATTAGATAACAAAAAGTTGGGTTTAATTTGATATCACGTAAAAATCTTTTAAATTATTACAAGATAAAAAAAATACTCCATATCTTTTCCATCATTGTTCAGTTAATACATCGATGGAAGTAAATCCCACAAAGATTTGCGTGTATTGCTTCATATCCACACAAACGACAGCGTTTAAGCTAGTAGTATCTGGAACTTACGATGGATAGCCTATAAATAGAGATTGTAAGGTTCAGTTCGTAAACCCTGCAACCCAAACCCTACTCTTGCTCGCTCGAGCACAACTCTAGAACTCGCGAGTCAGAACCGAGTCAACTCAGCCATGGCCATCATCTCTGATTTCAACGACGACGATCACAAAGAAACTCAATCCAAGCCCTCCTCTTCGCCCTCCTCATCGCAACCCTCTTCCTCTTCCTCTTTCAGTGCCACATTCGATCCCTCGAATCCCCTGGGGTTTCTGGAGAGGGCCTTCGATTTCGTCTCCCAAGAGAGCGACTTTTTCGGGAGCGACGCCGCGGACAAGGAGATCGCGTCGCTGGTACGCGCCGCCAAGGAGAAGCGGAAGAAGAAGATGGACGATCTGAAGGCCGCGGAGGAGAAGCAAAAGGCAGAGAAGAGGTTGAAGGAAGAGAAAGAAAACAAGAAAGAGGAATCGGGTTCCGCCAGAGGTAAATAACACCATAATTATATTGTTTATACGAATTTTCAATTGTGTTTGTGATAGGTGATTCTTTTGAGGCGATTTCATTGTATTGTTGATTGCTGAATGCTGATTGTATTGGGCATTGTTTGAGCAATGTATTCTTTTTGCCTCACCGAATTAGTTCTCTAAACATTCATTGTTCTTTACCAAATGCCTATCGAGCTAGGAATCTGAAATTCTGAATCTTTATTTTATCTGTTTCTTTTCGTCGTATTACTTGGACAGTTCCGAACAAAGGTAATGGCCTGGATCTGGAGAAATATTCTTGGACTCAGACTCTGCAGGAGGTTACTGTGAATGTTCCTGTGCCAACTGGAACCAAATCAAGGTTTGTCACCTGCGAGATTAAGAAGAACCATATCAAGGTTGGGCTCAAAGGCCAGCCTTCAATTATTGAGGTATGTTCTTCCTCCAAGTAATGTAATTTGTTATCACAACATTAGTTACTTTTCTCATCGATGATATGCAATTGATCATATATATATTTTTTAATGTTATATCTTTCAAGATTGCTGATATGTGGTTTTTCAAAAAAATTGCAGGGTGAGTTATATCGACCCGTCAAGCCTGACGACTGCTATTGGAGCATAGGTACTGGACTAATTGAAATTATGAGTACTGCTTTGAAGTGCAATAACCCTTTACCATGTTTATTTAGTCATATTATCTCATTTCCATCCATCACATCAAAACCTATTTTGCAGAGGATCAGAGTTCACTCTCTATTCTTTTGACCAAGCATGATCAAATGGAGTGGTGGAAATCTCTGGTGAAAGGTGATCCTGAAATTGATACCCAGAAAGTTGAACCTGAGAACAGCAAACTTTCAGACCTCGATCCAGAGACTCGCCAGACTGTCGAAAAAATGATGGTAGTTCATTGATGATTCTTATGTATTGGTTTATCAGTATGGTTGATTTATATTGTTACCTGTCTTATAATGATTCAATGAAGACACCTTAGCTTATCAAATCTGTTTAAACTGATGACATATTAGTTTTAGCCTTGTTGATTTTGTGAAACCTTAATCCCTACAATATATCGAAGGATATATAGGCTAATAGCCCTTTTCAGTGTGGTTGCTTAGGAATTTAGGATGTTGCTTTGCTAATTGGTTTACAATCTTGTGCTGTCGTGCAGTTTGATCAGAGGCAGAAGTCTATGGGCCTCCCTACCAGTGATGAGCTCCAGAAACAGGAAATTCTGAAGAAATTCATGGCTGAGGTAAGCACTAAAATTTCTTAAATACTTTGCCCTCTTAATTAGTTGCTTGACTGATACATAATATGGTAACGGTTGTTGTTGGGCATGTTTTGCAGCATCCAGAGATGGACTTTTCAAGGGCAAAATTATCATAGGCGGAATGTAGCTTTTGGAACTCATGTTTCTGCTTTTGTAGTGGTGGTTTCTGTTGTTGCTGTCTAGAACTACCTTGCTATATCTTATTTGGGTTGTGAACACTGAACTTTGTGTATAGCAGTTGATTTTAGTTTTAGGTAAAGAGATATTTATTCAACATTTTCGTAAAAATGATTTCTTAGCTTAAATGTTGGATGGACTGTTTATTTCTTTCTGTGACCGTATGGACATACATGATACATGCAGGTTATGGCACTCTATCGTATCGGTAAACAAGAAGTGATTAATGTGACGGATGGGTTGGGCTTGTGTTATTGTGTATACTGCACATTAGAGTTTAAAATCATCATATGTGCGGCCCAAAAAATAAAAAAGAATCAATATGATCAATGCATATTATCAAAAAATTATATTATATTATATTTAAAGTATATTATCTTAAATTTTAAATTGCATAAAAATAAGTAATTTCTAGTTGTAAAGTGTTTATTCTTTTCATATTGTATAAAAATTACAATTTTTACTTTTATATTATTTTTATAAAAATAGTGAAATTTTACTTTTTAAAGTCTACAACCTTCAATTTCTACTAAGTTTAAAAAATTATGAAATTTAATATTTTAAAGACTATATTCTTTACTTTTATAGTGTTTTATAAAAATAGTGAAATCTTATTTTTTAAAGCCTATAACCTTTAATTTCTACCGACTTTCAAAAAGTATGAAATTTAATATTTTAAAAACTATAGTCTCTACTTTTATAGTGTTTATATAAAGATAGTGAAATCTCGATTTTTAAAGTCTAAAGTCTTCAATTTCTACCAAGTTTTATAAAGTATGAAATTCAATATTTAGAGACTATATAGTCTTTACTTTTATAGTGTTTCTAGAAAAATAATGAAATCTCACTTTTTAAAGCCTATAACCTTCAATTTCTAAAAGTTAAAAAAATTATGAAATTCAATATATTAAAGATTATAGTTTTTACTTTTTTTAGTGTTTTATAAAAATAGTGAAATCTCAATTTTAAAAGCCTATATAGCTTTCAATTTTTACAAAGTTTCAAAAAGTATGAAATTCAATAATTTAACTTTTATAGTGTTTATATAAAAATAGTGAAATCTCATTTTATAAAGACTATAACATTCAATTTCTACCAAGATTTAAAAATTATGAAATTTAATTTTTTATAGTGTTTCTAGATAAATAGTGAAATCTCATTTTTTAAAACCTATAACTTTTAATTTCAACTAAGTTTTAAAATTTATGAAATTCAATATTTTATAGTGTTTCTATAAAAATATTAAAATCTCACTTTTTAAAACCTATAGCCTTCAATATCTACCAAGTTTTAAAAATTATGAGATTCAATATTTTAAAGACTATAGCCTTCAATATTCAACTATTTGTAGTGTTTCTAGAAAAATAGTAAAATCGCATTTTTTCAAGTCTGTAGCCTTCAATTTCTAATTAGTCCTAAAATTATGAAATTCAATTTTTTATATACTATAGTCTTTTCTTTTATAGTGTGTCTATAAAAAAAAGTGAAATCTTACTTTTTAAATCCTATAGCCTTCAATTTCTACTAAGTTTTAAAAGTTATGAAATTCAATATTTTAAACACTATAGTCTTTACTTTTATAGTGTTTATATAAAAATAGTGAAATCTCACTTTTTAAAGCAAATAACCTTCAATTTCTATCAAGTTTCAAAAGTTATGAAATACAATATTTTAAAGACTATAGTCTTCACTTGTATAGTGTTTTCTAGAAAAATAGTGAAATCTCACTTTTTAAAGCCTATAACCTTCAATTTTTATAGAATTAAAAAAATTATGAAATTCAATATTTTAAAGATTATAGACTTTACTTTCTTAGTGTTTTATAAAAATAGTAAAATCTCACTTTTTACAGCTTATAGCATTCAATTTTTACCAAGTTTCAAAAAGTATGAAATTCAATAATTTAAATACTATAGTCTTTACTTTTATAGTATTTCTAGAGAAATCTCACTTTTTAAATCCTATAGCCTTCAATTTCTACCAAGTTTCAAAAATTATAAAATTCAATATTTTAAAGACCACATAGTCTTTACTTTTATAGTATTTCTATAAAAAATAGTGAAATCTCACTTTTTAAAGGCTATAGCCTTCAATTTCTACCAAGTTTCAAAAGTTATGAAATCCAATATTTTAAAGACTTATAGTCTTTACTTTTATAGTGTTTCTAGAAAAATAGTTAAATTTCACTTTTTAAAGCCTATAACTTCAATTTCTACAAAGTTTAAAAAATTATGAAATTCAATATTTTAAAGACTATATAGTCTTTACTTTGATAGTATTTCTGTAAAAATAGTGAAATCTCACTTTTTATCTTTACTTTGATAGTATTTCTGTAAAAATAGTGAAATCTCACTTTTTAAAGCCTATATAGCCTTCAATTTCTACCAAGTTTCAGAAGTTATGAAATCTAATACTTTAAAGACTATAAGCTTTAATTTTATAGTGTTTCTAGAAAAATAGTGAAATTTTACTTTTTAAATCCTATAGCATTCAATTTGTACAAAGTTTAAAAGATTATGAAATTCAATATTTTAAAGACTATAGTCTTTACTTTTATAGTGTTTCTATAAAAATAGTGAAATCTCACTTTTTAAAACCTATAACCTTCAATTTCTACCAATTTTCAAAAATTATGAAATTCAATATTTTAAAGACTATAGTCTTTACTTTTATAGTGTTTCTATAAAACTTATAGCCTTCAATTTCTACCAAGTTTCAAAGAGTATGAAATTCAATATTTTAAAGACTATAGTTTTTACTTTAATAGTGTTTCTATAAAAATAGAGAAATCTCACATTTTAAAGCCTATAACCTTCAATTTCTACCAAGTTTCAAAAATTATGAAATTCAATATTTTAAAGACTATAGTCTTTACTTTTATAGTGTTTCTATAAAAATAGTGAAATCTCACTTTTTAAAGCCTATAGCCTTCAATTTCTAATTAGTCTTAAAATTATGAAATTCAATTTTTTATAGACTATAGTCTTTTCTTTTATAGTGTGTCTATAAAAAAAAAGTGAATCTTACTTTTTAAATCCTATAGTCTTCAATTTCTACTATGTTTTAAAAATTATGAAATTCAATATTTTAAAGACTATAGTCTTTACTTTTATAGTGTTTCTATAAAAATAGTGAAATCGCTCCTTTTAAAGTCTATAGCCTTCAATTTCTATCAAGTTTCAAAAGTTATGAAATACAATATTTTAAAGACTATAGTCTTTACTTGTATAGTGTTTTCTAGAAAAATATTAAAATCTCACTTTTTAAAGCCTATAACCTTCAATATCAACCAAGTTTTAAAAAATTATGAGATTCAATATTTTGAAGATTATAGTCTTTACTTTTAAAGTGTTTCTAGAAAAGTAGTGAAATCTCACTCTTTAAAGTCTATAGCCTTCAATTTCTAATTAGCCCTAAAATTATGAAATTCAATTTTTTATAGACTATAGTCTTTTCTTTTATAGTGTGTCTATAAAAAAAGTGAAATCTTACTTTCTAAATCCTATAGCCTTCAATTTATACTAAGTTTTAAAAATTATGAAATTCAATATTTTAAAAACTATAGTCTTTACTTTTATAGTGTTTCTACAAAAATAGTGAAATCTCACTTTTTAAATACTATAGCCTTCAATTTCTACCAAGTTTCAAAAATTATGAAATTAAATAATTTTAAGGAGTAGTCTTTACTTTTATAGTGTTTCTATAAATATAGCGTAATCTCACTTTTTAAAATCTATAGCATTCAATTTCTACCAACTTTCAAAAAGTATGAAAGTCAATATTTTAAAGACTATATTCTTTACTTTTATAGTGTTTCTATAAAAATAGAAAAATCTCACTTTTTAAAGCCTATAACCTTCAATTTCTACCAAGTTTAAAAAAATTAAGAAATTCAATATTTTATAGACTATAGTATTTAATTTTATAGTGTTTTTATAACAATAGTGAAATCTCACTTTTTAAAGTCTATAACTTTCAATTTCTAATAAGTTTTAAATTTATGAAATTCAATATTTTAAAGACAATAGTCTTTACTTTTATAGTTTTTCTATTAAAATAGTGAAATCTCACTTTTTAAAGCCTATTGCCTTCAATTTCTACCAAGTTTAAAAAATTATAAAATTCAATATTTTAAAAACTACAGTATTTACTTCTATTGTGTTTCTATAAAAATAGGGAAATCTCACTTTTTAAAGCCTATATACTTCAATTTCTATCAAGTCTAAAAAATTATGAATTTCAATATTTTAAAGCCTATAAATCTTTACTTTTATAGTGTTTCTATAAAAAAGTGAAATCTCACCTTTTAAAGTCTATCACCTTCAATTTCTACAAAGTTTTAAAATTTATGAAATTTAATATTTTAAAACCTATAGTCTTTTCTTTTATAGTGTTTCTATAAAAATAAATAAATCTTACTTTTTAAACCCTATAGTCTTCAATTTCTACCAAGTTTTAAAAATTATGAAATTCAATATTTTAAAGACTATAGTCTTTACTTTTATAGTGTTTCTATAAAAATAGTGAAATCTCATTTTTTAAATCCTACAGCTTTCAATTTCTATCATGTTTAAAAAACTATGAAATTCAATATTTTAAAGACTATATAGTCTTTACTTTTATAGTGTTTCTATAAAAATAGTGAAATCTCACTTTTTAAAGACTATAGCCTTCAATTTTTACCAAGTTTCAAAAATTATGAAATTCAATATTTTAAAGACTTATAGTCTTTACTTTTATAGTGTTTCTATAAAAAATAGTGAAATCTCACTTTTTAAAGCCTATAGCCTTCAATTTCTACCAAGTTTCAAAAGTTATGAAATCCAATATTTTAAGGACTATTGTCTTTACTATTATAGTGTTTATAGAAAAATAGTGAAATTTCACTTTTTAAAGCCTATAGCATTCAATTTCTACAAGGTTTAAAAAATTATTAAATTCAATATTTTAAAGACTATTATAGTCTTTACTTGTATAATATTTCTTTAAAAATGATAAAATCTCACTTTTTAAAGACTATATAGCCTTCAATTTCTACGAAATTTCAAAAATTATGAAATTCAATATTTTAAAGACTATAGTCTTTACTTTTATAGTGTTTCTATAAATATAGTGTAATATCACTTTTTAAAGCCTATATAGCCTTCAATTTCAACCAAGTTTAAAAAACTATGAAATTCAATATTTTAAAGACTATATTCTTTACTTTTATAGTGTTTCTATAAAAATAGAGAAATCTTACTTTTTAAAGACTATAGCATTCAATTTCTACCAAGTTTTAAAAATTATGAAATTCAATTTTTTAAAAACTATAGTCTTTACTTTTATAGTGTTTCTATAAAAATAGTGAAATCTCACTTTTTAAAGTCTATAGGCTTCAATTTCTATCAAGTTTCAAAAGTTATGAAATCAAATATTTTAAAAACTATAGTCTTTACTTTCAAAAGTATATAACTTTAAATTTTATATTGTATAAAAAATGAGTAATTTGTAATAAAAGAAAATCTTCATTATGATATCTATATCAAATACTTGATAAAGTAATTTTTTATTGACTCCATGACAGTATGTAAAAATAAACACAGCCAAACAACTCAATTATTAGCATGTTATACAACATTAATATTCAAAAGCTTGACCCAGATGGAGGTTCAGGTTGCTCCTCATGGGCTTAGCAAGATTAGCAAATAAAATGGGATTTTGGGCCCAGGCCCAGATGATTTAAATTTTCCAGAGGTACTGATCTAATTTCCACAAACCCCTGGGGTTTTATTTTACCTAACTTGGCTGTTTCTGATATAATATATTGCCTTAAAGTAGAAATTGCAGTTACTTTTTTCTTTCTTTGAATTTGTCTACTTTCACATGTAATCATCATGTAAGGATTAGTTTATCCTAGAGAAACATATTGCTCATTTAAAAAAAAAACAAACTTGAATACAAACAAGTTGAAGTTTAACTTTTTATTAAAGATATCTCATTAGTTTGTTTGATTTAAAATTTGTTGTAATGTATGTCATGCAGTGCATAGTTGTTAATTTAATAAAAAAGAGGAAAAGAGTTTTGAAAGCAAATGCTAAGAAGAGTGCTTTATTTAACAACCCACCTAAATTAGTCAAAGCTAATCAAGCATTAGCAACCGCACAGCTGTAGGCTAATCATGGCAATTGCCAAACACTCATATATAACTCATTTAAATTATTAATAATAATAAAAATAAAAAAAATGGATTAAGAAATGTTTATGTAAAAAAAAAAGTATCTTATACAGTAAGGCATAAAAAGAGGTGAGAAACATCCATCACCCTATAAAAGACTCCAAGTTGATTATGAGTCAAAAACATAATAACAATGATAGAAAGGGTTACCCAACCCAAATTATATTTTAGTCAAAAAGACACAAAAAAGGGTTTTATTTATCTCAATCAGTCAAATCATCTTATAGCATTATTTTTCCTTCTTTCCAAGCCAGTGTTACGGGTCGTGGGGTACCATTGTTTTTCATTTTTGGAGGCTTATGTATGTAAATTTTCGGATCTGGGTTAATAATAATTGATTATTATTATTATAATAATGTGGATTGTAGAGCAAAGTAGGAGGGGTATATTGGTAAAATCAGGCAAAACCGCGTGGTAGCCATTAATGATTGTGATGGGACTTTCTTCATTGTTGGGGAGCCGAATTGAAAGGAAGGTCCTTCAAAAATTTGTGTCATTTGCTTTGTGACATTCTTTAATACTTCTTGTGAACGTGTCCTTAAATTGAAGATAATCTTTCAACCACATCCTTGTCCTTTTTTTTTACTATTCAAATGACATTTTCATTATATTTTTAAAAGTGTTTTTAGTAATTTGAATATATATATATATATATATATAATATTTGGGTTATTACTGTGTTTTTCTTTTTTAAATGATGAAGACATACGTAATACATAAGAGGAAGGGGAAATGAGCGACCAATGTGAAACCGAAACTCTGATTTTCATAGTTGCATTAAAATAAGTTCAGTACCAATTGAGGACATATTAATGACTTGCTCATAATTCCTTGAGGAAAAAAAAAACTTGAACATTAAGAAATGCAAATTTACTCAATAAGTAAGGTCTATGATAAGAAGCAGATATATTCAAATTCAATCTAAATAGATTAATAAATGTCAATATGACATAAACTTCTAATGTTAAATTTGACTTTTCACTTATAAAAACTTTAATATACTGCCTACGTTTTATTTGTATTATCTTCAATCAAGTATTATTTTATACATATTAAATCCTTTATTTATTTACTAGGGTTATTTGTTTATAATATTCTTAACTTTTTATTGTTTTTTCAAAACTGAAGATTTTATTCAAAATTTAATGTATCTATCTAATGCAAACATATGTATTACATTATTTGTAAGGGTTGGCTTTTTAAAATCAGTTCAAATCGAACCGTGAATATTTTTAATAAAAAAATAAACTTTTAGGACTATGTAATAATGTAAGGTTGATATTTGCGTAATATGAAATGATTCCTGAATTATAAAAGAAGTTAATAATGTTGAATTAATGATACAAAACAATCAAAGCAATTACAAAATCACACACTGCTAATTCATTTCAAGTACTCTACTATTTCATTTTCATTGATAATAAATGAAACCTATCTATTTTCTAACATTGTTGAATTGAACTTCAACAAAATTTGACCATTTTCACTGACTCAAGAAAATCTTTTGAAAATCCAACCAACCATGGTAGGATTTAAAGTTTTCCACATATAGCAACAACAAAATAAATGTTACTACTACATATATTATATACTAGTACTATTTAGAAAATAGAATGAATCAATGAATTATGAAATATGTATATTGTTAAAAATATAGTCTTTTATTTTATATTTATTTCGCATGATGTTTTTAGTTTTCACTCGCTTTCTCTGTGTGTGTGTCTGTCCAATTCCTGCTTTGTTTCCATTCCATGTGCACCTTATTTCCATACACTGTAGCTTCCCATCTACCTCCCTCTCTCTCTCTCTCTCTCTCTCTTCTTCATTGGGTTGCTCCCAGCTCAGAGATTCTTGGGCTGGTTCTGCTTTCTGTGATTGGTGAGTTTCTTGGTCACTTTGTGCTCTTCCATTGTGCCTCACCATGTTCATCTTTTGATTTCTCTGATTATACTTTTTGTAATATTTTTTCTTGATATAATTACTTAAAGGTGTTAAATTTTTTTTCACTTGAAAAGCTTTCTGCCCATTTAAGCTCACAAGCTGGTGAAGTGATGTAAAGTAGTTCATTAGCAAAAAGTTTGTAAATTTATGTGTTTTTTCAAAGGGAATAAAGGTTTTGGAATCTGGGTTTGCTGGTAGGATTTGGGTTTGATTTTGTCATTTTCCTTTCTAGTTGTGGTGTGAATTGGTATGAAGCTGTTTACTCAGGGAAAAAAAAATGTAGTTTCCTTCAACTTTCAATTTTAATTGATTCTTGATTTAATGAATGAGTAATCAGAGAATAGGATCCAGATTTAGGATTATGTCAAGTAGCTTTCTATTTTTTTCTTCAGTATATATTCTTCAGCAAAATTTACCAGAAAAAAAAAATCTTATTCCCTTTTTGTCTTGCTTCTCAACAAAGCATTTTCTATCCATCAGAAAGTAGAGGAGCCAGGACAAGCACCAAAAAGAGTAATAAGGAGGAATATAAACATTATTTTTACTTGTTCAGGAACTTATGTAAGGATTTTCAGAGGCACTAGAGCTAGTTCATACTGGTTTGCTGTTGAAGATTTGATGCGAGGAATTAATACACCTGGTAGAATTATATGCTTTGACAAATCATGTTAATCATAAAGAATCTTTTCTTTTCTTTACTTCTTTTTTTCCTTTTGGATTCATAATACATCATGTATTTTTTAGTCTAATGTTTTTTCAACTAAAATTTGTAGTCATAATTAAGAGCTTTTGGATAATTTTATCTTCATTTTACACCCAGCCCAGTAACCCTTCTTCCCAGCTGTGACACAGAATAGTAAAAGAAAACAGGTTACAGAAAAGATAAACATATTTTTCTTTTCCTTTCATATGTTTTGAGATAACAGGTAGTGTGTTACTGCTTCTTTTTTTGTGAGATATTTACACTGAGCATTTGAAAATGTTTGATACTGGGTTAAATTTATCTGATAACTGCATTGGATTTAAAATTTCTCATTTTGATGATCCTTAATTTCTGTTTTGTTTTCTGAATACGACAGAGCTATGACGAAGGACCTGTCTTGTATAGCATAGTGTTTTGCCATTCCTTGGTAAGCAATGGTTGCAGAATCATGGTTTCGCTCTCTGTGGAAGGTTCCTAAGAAGCATGGTGCTAATGCCGAGAAGGTGGTGGTTGGAGTATTGGCATTTGAAGTGGCTAGCTTGATGTCCAAGCTGGTTAATCTATGGCAGACTTTAGGTGATAAACAAGTTGCTAGGTTGAGAGAGGAGATCACAAATTCACTGGGCATTAGAAAGCTAGTTTCAGAGGATGATCATTTCATTGAACGCCTGATCTGTGTTGAGATACTCGAGAATGTGGCGCATGTGGCTGAATCTGTGGCGAGGCTTGGAAAGAAATGCAGTGATCCAAGACTGAGAGGTTTTGAGAATGCCTTCTATGAGTTTGTCACTACAGGTTTTGATCCATATGGGTGGGAATTCACATCCAAGAAGATGGAAAAGAAGATTAAAAGGATGGAGAAGTTTATATCAACCAATTCAAGTTTGTATCAAGAGATGGAAGTGCTTGCTGATCTTGAGCAAACTTTTGCAAGAATGAAGGTGAGCGGTGAGTCAGATGCTATAAATTTAATCGAGTTTCAAAAGAAGGTTTCGTGGAAGAGGCAGGAATTAAAGGACTTACGGGAAGTTTCTCTGTGGAACAGGACATATGATTACACCATAAATCTTTTGGCAAAATCCTTATTCACAATATTCTGCAGGATCAACCATGTATTTGGAATTCAAGAGATGGTGGATGCTGATGAAACCAATAATTCGAGCGTCTTAAGTTCAGATTTTATTTATAGAAGTCAGTCAGTTTCTGCATTATTGCAATCTGCTGCCCCCTCATCAAGGAATAATCTTCCAAGATTTTCTTCAGGACCCCTTAATGCTCTTACTGATAGGTCAGGTCCAATTGTTGGAACAAGAAAAAACTTGATATCCCATTCAGGTCCTCTTGGTGATTTGTCCACAAAATCAGGCCCAATTTCAGGAAAGCATTCAAATGTCAATTTTTTCTCAGGTCCCCTTGGAAGGAATTTGAATCAATCAACTCCTGTTGCTGGAAAAAATAAAAAGAGCAAGATTTGGAAGTTTTATGGACACTCAGCAGCCCCGAGTGTGAAGGAAAGTCACACGAGATCCAGTCGACTGACTCAAGTAGGTCCTTTCAAAGGATGTATGGCTTCAGACAGTTCCACTGTTTCTGAATGCCACTCGAGCACATATGGAACTAAGAATCCCAAGGATGTCCACTCAAATCTACTTGGTCCTGGAAAATTTTTTCATCATACTCAATCAGTCTTCAAATCTCTGTGCAAGCTATTAAATCCACCACCTGAAACCCTTGGTGCTGCTGCATTAGCACTGCACTATGCAAATGTTATCATTGTGATTGAGAAGCTAGTGGCTTCTTCACACTTGATTGGTCTTGATGCAAGAGATGACCTGTACAACATGCTACCTAGACGTGTGAGAGCCGCCCTCAGGGCCAAGTTAAAGCCGTGTAACAAGTCCATGACATCGTCAGTCTACGACGCAAGTCTAGCCGAAGAATGGACTGAAGCAATGACAAGCATATTGGAATGGCTGGCGCCACTAGCTCACAACATGATCAGATGGCAATCTGAGAGAAGTTTTGAGCAGCAGAGTTTTGTTTCCAGGACAAATGTTCTGCTGGTACAGACCCTTTACTTTGCAAATCAAGAGAAGACAGAAGAAGCAATCGCTGAGCTTCTTGTGGGTCTGAACTATGTGTGGAGGTATGGTAGGGAGCTCAATGCAAAAGCTCTGGCAGAGTGTGCCAGTTTTAGGTTAGGCAATGAAAATATCCTAATCTGAATGGATAAAAAGTTCTTTCTGAGGTCTTGGCTATTTCCATCAGAAGTTCAGTTCCTTGCCCGCCACGACTGGGATGTGCATTTGCAGAAACACCAACAATCAGTCCCCTTAAACCAGCAATGTGAATCAAATGCTAGCTGAAGTATGAAGACATACTTATACTCACTATTGTTGAAATATTCTATCAGAATGTGTTCCTGGTGAGGAATTTTTAAAATCACTTGAGGCTAGTTTCCTGTGATGAGTTCAAGCTTGTAGAACTTGGATTGCTGGCTCATCTTTGCAAAGTTAGCCTTTTTATCTTCTTTTCTCTTTGATGAGTTGTTGCTGCTACAAGATGTTTAGGGTGTGTACATTAATGAGCATTATTACTGCCTACTAAATTGTATAGCACTATCACACAATGGTTAATGGTTAATTATTTATCTTTATGATATTCTAAATTGCCAGGCATGAGAGTTCTCATACATGGTATTGGTTGCAAAATATCATTCTTTTCGGCCTTTATGGTGATTACTATTGGTTGTAATCACCATTTCATCTGCCTAATAGAAATCAATAAGCAATAAAGAGCTTTGGGCAAAGAATTGGAAAATTTGATGATCTATGTTCCCCTGGCTATAACTCATTTAGAAATTCAGACGTAATTCGAGGGGCCCACTTAAACAAAAAAAGTACACATACGAATCTTATTTTTATTCATCCACTCATTTCCCCCTCAAATCGGAAAGAAACTAATACCTAGTCTAGAAGACACATTACAATGGAATAATTTGGTGGTGACTTACAATATGTAACTGATGTAAAAATGAGCTTAATCAATATGAATTGCAGACACAGCTGATGTGATTTCATTGGTTCGTGGGTCAGCAGTTTCCAAAGAAACGCCACAAGGATCTTCTTTCACCAACAAGGCTAGAACATTAAGTGAACTCCATGTTTTCGTCACATTGCCGCTCGAATCTCCCAATGTAACGGCGAAAACGGCATCGAATCCTCCTGCTCCTGGAACTCCAGCCAGCAGTACTCCTTCCAAGTTCATTGTAGCATCTAAAAGCTGTGTTTGTGATTCTGGTTCAATCTGTGTACAAATAGCAACATATAAGGTCGCAGCTAAAGCAAAAAACTAAATTTGGAACCAAGTTTATAAGGATAACGAATACTCCTTCAGGACATATTTGTACCCAATACCATTCGAATAGAGAATTTGTTATCACCCAAAAATGACTAAGAAATGGAGTGGAAAGAAACGACTGGCAATAGTACATCATATCAGGAAAAAAGGTTAGCTATAATGAATCAGTTGTGATAAAATAGTTAGCCGAGCCGTAACAGGTTTAGCTGAGTCGAGGAAGTATTAGCCGAGAAGCAGTTATACGTGACACGATTGGTTATGTTGAAATATAGACTATTTGGAGTTAGTGGGGTGAAATGAATCTACTAAGGAGTGCAAACTGAAGCTGTAGATCAGAAATGATGAGTTGGTGGTTGCTAAAAACGTGGGTAGTGGATTTTTACACTCCACTAATGGATTCATGGCACAAAAATAGGAATAAGCAGTTGCAAGATCATGGGCAATATGGAGCTTGGAAATAGTAACCTAGAAGGCTATATAAGAAGGAACTTGTGACTAAAATCAATCATCTCCAAGATCACAAATCATGTCTTAATTACTTTTTATCATTTTATCTACACTTTTACCTTTTTCTCTTAGTTTTAGTCGTAGTTGTAGTTTACCCATGTAGAGAAAACACTTTCTTTACTATTTCCTTGGTGTAATTAGTGATTATTGAATTAATGGAAGTTTTCTTATTCACAACCTTTGCTTGTTGTCCAAAATCTTGCTTCTATGAGATATTTGGAGAACTCAGAGCTAAGGGGCTGATTTCCCTCCTTAGCGTAATCGTTGTACTTAGGGATCAAAAACGGTTATTTTGCTATTCTTGACTGCTTTCTCAGTCGTAGCCGAGAGGGTAGAATTTTCGTGACAGCAGAATCATAAAAAAGAAGTGCTCAAATGGTGAAAGGAACTTACAGGAACACCTGCAGCCTCACCCATCAGGCGCATATGATATCTAATCGCAAGCATAGCATCCTTTGCACCTAGCAGTGCTTTAATAACTGCTTCCTTGTTAGCCTCAGATGCTTGCTCTATCCACTGTATGTGATTTGCATTTTGAAGATCAACACAAAAAAAGAGAAACAAGAATAAAACATCACAATACATGAAAAATCATAAATCGTGACAGTATGAAAAAGCAGTCGCAAGAACATCATATCACATGCGTTAGAAATTCACAGCCACAACCTGAAATTGAAACCAAGGCTGCAACAGATACAAAGCTTCATATAGAAATTACATGAATCATAGATGTATCTCACTTGGGTGCTTCCCATTAATCAGAATATTAAAATAAATTTAATCTGATGCAAAGAATATCATACGGACAAAATGGTCAAGTTGTTTGAGTCCAACAGTGAGAATTGTCAGCCAGTTAACTCTACTTACACAACAATAACAAGTTCGATATTGAAATTACTTCCATTAATTAACAAGCACAAATGATCGCAAAGAAATACCTTGTCTGATCTGAGTTTGCTGCAACTTTCAATCACAGATTTATATGCATCCCACTGTTCCTTTGCTAATTTACTTAACAAGTTCAGTTGGCTTTCTAAAACTGAATTTGCCTCTGACAATCTTCTCCATGTGTCGAGGGATTTCTGAGGGTCAGACTTTTGCCATTTTTTAACAGCACCAACCATTGATGGAGTGGATGATCCACCAGTACCTGGTTCTCCTAATAACTAAAAAGAAAAATATAATCAGTATGAGAACTAAGAGACTTCAAGTTCTTCAAAGTTCATACAATAAACTCAAACATGCTCAAATGACATTGGAAAAGGAAAATGGGGGAATAGATAGATATAGAGAGAGATCAGAATAATTGCCATAAATTAGTAGAGATATTTATATTGCTTACAAGAGTCATCAAAGGGGGTAAAGAGAACTCAGTCCTGTCATGGTCCCAATTTCCATTCAGAATGTCAGTGATAACTTCTGGAACAGGCAATGCTGCTGCTGCAGCCTACAATGCCAATCAAACAAAGATAATTAAGTTACTGATGTTTCTGGGCTAGAACAATTTTACTAAACCTAAAACAACGTTAGATCATCGTAAGAGATAACCAACATAATAATCCTAACATTGTTGTCAACAGGAATAAGTAAATTAAAATATGTTAGGGCTAGTAGCAACAATTAGCCATGTTGAGGTTTGTTTTACCTCCTTGAAAAAAAAGAAAAGACTACGGTCAATAATAGAACCCTGATGAGTATTTCAAGAATTCACAGATAATAGCAGTTAATAATCTCAAGATAGATAACAATTGTTGTCACGTGTACAAACCGGGAGGATGCATTATGCCAGTTCCATACTTATATTTAAGTGACAAACTTGAATCAACCAGGATTGAAGTTTTTTTTTCCGCTCAATACACAAGACAAATGAGAAGAGAAAGGGCTTGAATACCTGAGCAGAAGAAATGACTTCTGGTGAAAACCGCACATAACGTTGACTGCCATAAACTGCTGAACTGACATCAAACCCACTACCAACTTTCCCTTGTGCAATACAATGAGCAGTCTGAGCTATTTTATGCAACAAATCAAGATCTGCATTGTCCTTCCTTTCCTGATGATCATTAGAAGAGGAAAGCTTTATGACATCAAGGTAATGAAGCAAAGCAGCAACTACAGCCGCTGTCATTGCTGCAGATGAGCCCAAACCAGTTTTAGCAACTTCAGGCTTGGTTCCTCCATCAGCATCATCAGCATTAAAGGTTATGGAGGCAAAAGGTGGAAGAGCAGCCAATGATTCTGGTATCAAAGGGAGTCCTCGTCTCTCAATCTGCCGAAGTTCTAATGATAATTAGGATTAAAGGAGGACATAGATGATATGCAGAAATTATATATACAATGAAGTGAGGGTAAATTACCTCATTCCGGTATGAATAAAAATCATTGCAACCCAAAATCGTGATGTCAAGACCTGCACAATTAATCCAGTCACAAAATTTGATGTTTAATTTTTTTTTTCATTTATCAAAATAGTTAAGAAACATAGTATTACTTAGCACCTTGTAAAAGTAGTTTGTGCAACAATTCTTTTTTATTCTTATCAAATGTTGCATAAGCAGCAGCCACAGAGTACTGCACTGCATATTCAACAAAAGGATTTCTCGCTTCACTGAAACAACAAAAACCAAAAAATACCTAAATTATCTCACCCAACTCACCAATCAAACTAACAACAACAACAACAAAAAAACATAATTTTAGTCTGTAAATGTAAGAAATAAAAAAAAAATAATAATAATAATAATAAAAAAAAACATACCTTGAGGAAACAGTTTGAATCGTAAGATTCTTGAGTGCAAGCTTGTATAAGCCTTCTCTGCCGAGTTGAGGAGACGTTAATTTCACATCTGTCCAAGCCTGAAGAACAAAAGAACAAGACATGACCAAATTAAACCAATGAATGAATGGATGAATAAAAACGACAGTGAACGGAACGAAACGCAACGCACCCAGGCCCAGCTATCAGGTTGGATTTCAGAGTGAAGAGGTTTGACGATAGCATAGAAGCGAGCATTAGTACTAAGCACCAGCCCTGCGTTTGGTCTCTCCAAAATAAGATAACCACCCGTCATCAACACCTTCCCTGGTGCTGAAGCTACCCTGCCATTCATTAATCACACACAAAAATCAAGAAACCTTGTTAAACTACAAGATTATTCCCAAATCACAGCCACAAAATTTGTTGAAATAAGCTCGATTGACTCACACTGCCATCGTATGTATTAGTTTGATTCTGTGTCGAATTCAAAATCAAAATGCCCCAAACGACCAAATGTGGTTGAGTATGTGAATCACTCTGATCGGCGATCGCCACACACCACGTCCACAGTCGCTTCCACTCCCAAGAACTTAGAAACGAGATCGTTGCTTTTTTTTTTTTTTAATTTTAACGTTTAAAAAAAAGATGAAATAAATCATAAGATTGGGCTCGCGTTGCACGTGGCTGGTTCATGCAATTAAGTCAGCACTAGTGCACTCGCCCACTACATTAGAATAGGTGCTTCACGGGTTAGTTAGTTCGCTAGCTGATTAACATAGACTTAACAAATTAATTACATTTTTTCTTCTTAGCACGTTTTTGTGTTTCTAACAAATTTTTTTTATAGAAAAACATACATGTTTGAAACGAAAATTAGGAAGATAATAACAAAAGGTGCTAGTATTAATTAATATTAAGGTAGTGTTTGTTTTCAGTGACTCTAGAGTCAGAGTCAAGGAGTCATGAAGTCAGTATCACATGAGTCAGAGACGCAATGACTTTAAATTGACTTCAAACACACTCTCACATATTTGTGCCTCCACGCAACACATTGATTCCATTTCAATATACAATCAATCTAAAATTAGAGTGAACAAAAAAATGATAATTTTACTCCATGAGTCACTGTGAATCTGATCACTGACAACTGTGACTCTCGTACCAAACACTTTACAGTAAATTTTTCACTATCCACCGAACACAACCTAACATATTATATTATGTTATGGTGATTATTTATGGATCAAGCTGCTGCGGGTAATTTCCGAGGAGAAGTTCGGCAAATTGGACAGGACGCATTCAATGGAAGCCATTCATCAATGCACTGTGCGTGAAAGCAATGTCTACATTCAGGTATGCTTTTCACTGTCTCTTTGGGCCTGTACTCTGATAAGCATATTGGGCACGTCGTATCATTGGGCTTGGGTAAGATTCTGTTATCGCTTATCACTATTTTAGGGTAGGATTCGATTGTGGGCCCGTCGAGGCCCAAATTGGTGGTACGTTGTGGGTTAATGAGGGGCTCGAAATCGGGTACGGTGTGACGGTCCCAAGCCCAACCGTGGGTAAGGATTTTGAACCTGCTGCAGAAGCAACTCAGGATCCCAATGAAGCATAATACCGCTGGAACTCCTATGCATATAGCTATGGCGTAACGTGCACCTCGAGATATACCTGTCAAATTGGAAGAAATTTCACGGTTAATTAAGTACATTATATAGTAATTTGGTGGTTATAAAATGCATTGAAAATATATATATATATATATATATAGCAGAATTTTCGAGGTTTTTTACGCCACATTAAAAATAAGTTGCCGGCAAATGGTTACTACTAGTACTATTTGATTTGCGTTCAACGAAATTATTAACTTGCATAAACATTAAAAAATTATGGCGTACGCCTGAATAAATGCGCCATATTAGGTAAAACATATACTAGATTTCATTATTTATATTCAAACAACTCTGCCCCAGGTAATCACTCACGGTAATGTTATTCAAACACACCATATTAGGTGATACTCACTTTAGTATTTTTTATATATACTTATTGGAATCATTCTCCTTTCGTTATTTATTTCTATCTTGGGTTTACATGTTCGTGTCTTATTTGATGAGAAAAGAACACAACAATTGACAATAAAAAATAGGATTTAATTAATGTTAAACTCTAAAAATAATAGTATACTTAATTTAACCAGTAATCGCTAAACACCTTATCAATCATTGAAGTTATTTCAACTCTTTCTCACCAGTGGCCTCCTCCGTAAAAACATCATGGATCAGTAGTAATGGTATCAAAATTAAGCCAGCAAATTAAAATTGAATTGTCTAATAATTAATTAAACATAGGCAAAATAAAGAAATGTCAAGAGTGTATGCAATGAATTGGAAAGTTAGTAGTAAAATAGATGCAGTACCTTTTGATGGAAGATCGTTATTGGAACATGCAACTTGCAAACTTGTATTGGTCTCGAAGCCACACCTTCCACCGTGCGACTCACACTTCCCACACGACGGCGAATCCCACGACAACCTCAGGTCGCCGCTGAGGTCAGAGGAGACAACATGTTCAGACAGCGGCAACTCAACCGGCACCTTAACGGTCTTAACAGCGTTGCAAACAGAGGACAAGTAAGCATAGGCACTGGACGATGAGGTGGCGAAAACGGTGTGGTTGGAATCACTGAGGCAGGGTATGGGGCTGTACCTATAAGCGAGGTACTCCAAATTGAAGGAGCAGTTGAAGAAGGTGAACTCTTGGTAGTAAACGGCATCGAATGGTGAGGAAGTGAGGTTGAGGGTTAAGATGCGTTTTGGGACGCAATTGTTGGGGTCGTTAACCCATAATTGCTGTGTGGCGTAGTTTATTGATTTGATTGTGAAGAATTCTGCTTCTGAGTTTGAGTTAGGTAGGTTGAGGAGTGTTTGGCTATGTTCACTGCAGGATGCTGTGAAACCAGGGTAGCCACATGATGATGAGTTTGGTTGTTTCTCTTTGATTTGGAAGGGGAATCGGATGATTGGACCGTTCGTGTGGCAAACAGTGTCCAAGCATGGTTCTGTGGTTGATGCTACAAGGTGTTTTTGTGGAGGGGTGAAGAGGAAGAGGAAGGAGAGGATGAGTATTGGAGTGTTCTTCATTTTTGTGGAAAGTGGAAACAGTGTTGATGTGTTATTGTTATTGACTATGTATGGGTTTGGGTTAATCTTTTTGGGTATTCTCTTGTTGCCACTAAATGTGGTGAGGTAAGGGTGGTGGGCAATATGCTATAATATTAGTATTATCTTGCTCTGTTGATTTTATTTTAATTTGTTTTTTCCTTTTGGTAGTTTCTTACTTTATGATTTAAACATCAATAAACGATGTCCTTGTTGTTTTAGGGTATTGAACCAATCAATATCAGGGAAGGGTTTTGCTGGGCGTCATGCTTGTTGGCTGTAACCGGAAGCAATCGGTAGAATAAGCCCAGTTCAGATATTTCTGTATTTTAAAAGGCGATGTAAATATCAGCGACGTCGAGGTGAATATTTCTCATATTTTAGTGTATGATGATAATACGTTACTCATCATTTCATGCACTTGAGATGTTTGGGTATTGCAGCAACTAGCATATTCAACAAGGGAAACAAAGATCACGGACATATTCAAGAGGAAACAATAATAATCTAAATTAATAATAATTAATAATCAAACTGTACATTTCGTCCCATTTCATACAACACAATAATAATTGACCAAGGGCTGCTAACCATTCAAAACACGAATGCCTTGAGCACAAAAACTATGAACAAGATTTTCTAAGAAAACAACCATAAAAAAACCAAGACAAATATCTTGCCTTTTGCTTATACTAACTTGATTCCTTTACTACTTGCTTTTCTCCTTATTGCTGTTGCCAACTACCAACCAATAATTCCTGCTATTATGGTAAAACCAACGAAACTCCTCCTGCTCAAACTTTGAACGGTCTTATTATTCTTATTCTGTATGAAACGAAAAAATGAAGAAGAGGATGGAGGAGGAATCCCTTTAAGTCATGACAGGGTGTATGGTACCGCCCTGCTGCCTCTTGGTTTTGTCCTGCTGCCTCGTACTAACGCCGTCCTTATTGTTGTGTTCTGTGTCGTCGTCTTCTTTTATGAGGTACTTGTCAACTTGGGCCGCAGCTTGTCGTCCCTCCGATATTGCCCAAACCACCAAGGACTGACCGCGGCGACAATCCCCAGCTGCAAACACGCCCTTCACACTCGTTGAGAAACGACCATACTCCGCTTTGAAGTTTGACCTGTTGTCTCGCTCCATGCCCAGTTTCTCCGCAATTGTCTGAAAACAAAGATCAGTGATGGTCAACTTCAGAATCGATATTATTTGTGTGTGAGGGCATCTAAATATTGTGTTCGACTGATTAAGTTTGCACATATCTAGATTACAATCAAACCATCGTGAATACTTACAGGTTCAGGGCCGAGGAATCCCATGGCCAGTAAAACAAGGTCAGCCTCAATAATCTCCTCAGAGCCCTCAATTTCCTTAAACTGGAACCTCCCAGTTTCATCCTTCTCCCAGCGAACACGTACCACTTCAAGTCCCTTCAGAACTCCATTCTCATCTCCCACAAACCTTTTAGTCAATACCTCATAAGATCTTGGATCTTTGCCAAATTTAGCGGCAGCTTCTTGGTGCCCGTAATCTACACGGAATATACGAGGCCACTGTACCGGAGAAACATTCATTGGTGAGAGAAAAATCATGTACAAGTTTTTTTAAAATAATGATAATAATAATTCAAACTTATTTAGCCATTCATTTTCAGACTTCAACACAAAGGCAAACCAGTAAAAGGAGAGTTGTATTTAGGTCCAATTTCTCAAGCCTGTATACATTCAATTGTGAGGTGCAAAGAAGAAACACTACAAATATTTTAGAAACCAGTGGATCTAACCTGTGGCCAAGGGTTGCCCGGTGCCCTAGTTTGTGGGGGCTGAGGGAGAAGTTCCAGGTTTACGATGCTACTGCATCCATGACGAATGGAAGTCCCTATGCAATCTGTGCCCGTGTCACCCCCACCAATGACCACAACTTTCTTTCCCTTGGCAGAAATGTATTTACCATCCTGGAGATTACTATCAAGCAAGCTTTTAGTGTTTGCATGCAGAAACTCCATGGCAAAATGAACTCCTGACAACTCACGCCCAGGTACAGGAAGATCCCTGCATCAGAAAACAAAACTATGAAGCATCTTCCAATGACTTAGTAATGTGTAATTATGAGGACTCAAGAACTTGGCATCACCTTGGTTTTGTGGCTCCTACAGCTAAGACAATAGCATCATTTGCCTCTCGAAGCCGATCAAGAGAGTATTTAGGATCATGTCCAACATTAGCATTCACCACAAAATTAACTCCCTCCTCTGCCATTAGGTTGACCCGCCGTTGGACTATATCTACTTTGTCTGTTTTCATGTTGGGAACCCCATACATCATAAGCCCACCAATCCTGTCAGCTCTTTCATACACAGTAACTGTATGCCCCATTTTATTCAGTTGATCAGCAGCTGCCAAACCAGACGGCCCACTTCCGACAATGGCGACTCTCTTCCTGTTTTGGTGAAGATATAAACATAAATAAATGATACTGTTTATCTTACTGATCATTGCAATAAAATTGAACAAATTAAAAGGAACAACAAAAATAATGAAAGAAACTGGAGAGATGTAAAAAGGCAGACAAAAAAAACTGCATACCCAGTCCTTGTTGCTGGAGGTCGTGGAACCATCCAGCCCTCCTCAAATCCCTTGTCTATGATAGCACATTCAATGCTTTTAATAGATACTGGGTTCTCAATAATACCAAGGACACAAGAACCTTCACAAGGTGCAGGGCACACCCGACCAGTAAATTCCGGGAAGTTATTTGTCTCGAGAAGCCTCTCCAATGCATCACGCCACCTATTTTGGTATACTAACTCATTAAATTCTGGTATTTTATTTCCAAGAGGACATCCAGAATTTTCCTGCAAGTTTACACAAGTATCTTTAGTTTGATTGTTTGAACAAGGTACTTTCAAGTCCAAGAAATCTTCATAGGTAAATAAACTTTCATGTCCACGAAATCTTCATGGAATTGACAATACACACCTGATGACAGAAAGGAGTACCGCAGTCCATGCAACGGGCTGACTGGGTTTTCAAAAGTGGACCAGGCTTTGTGTCCTCCATCACTTCATTCCAATCATTCATTCGAACATTGGGATCCCTGTACTGAACACCTTCACGCTCATAAGCAACAAAACCTCTATGTTTAATAGCATCACTGACTCTACTAGGTCTTTTGGATGATTCAGTCTGTTCATCATTCTGCACATGTTCAAAGACATCAGCCAACTAAACATTTACAAGTAATCTATCTCTTTCTATCACTCTTGGATCCCACCAAGAGAGAGTCTACTGACTAACTAGATTCAGCAGAGCACTCAGAAATACCGTCTTATTACAATTCTTCCACCCCAACCAAAACATAAAAAAGACATTCTATTTTTAAAAAAAATATATATAAATTTCTGATAACTTGAAGCAGTCTCACTATAAAGCAACATTTGAGCATTAGAGTGCACATAAAAATACAAGGGCGGAAGATCAATCCCCCAGTTGAAAAGGTATATATACCTGTCTCGGCTTCCCATTCGAGGATGCAGCAGCCAGTTTCTTTAGCTCTTCAAAAGCATCTTTCTCCTTCAATTCTGCTTCATCTTGCTGCTCTTCTTCTGTGGGAGCACCAAGCGCCATTGCTTGTTCAGAGGCTTCCTTGGACTTCATACTAGCCAAAACACGTTTATACTCCCTAGGGAACACCTTGACAAATTTCGGAAGAAGATTCTCAAAATCAGAAAGCACTTCTTTAGCAAGCACACTATTTGTGTGACGCTGATGTTGTTGAATTAACATCCTTAGCGTAGTAATATCCTCCTCCTCCTCAACCTTATCCAAATCTACAAGCTCATGGTTACACCGGGATTGGAATTTCCCATCCATATCAAGGACATAAGCAATCCCACCACTCATACCTGCAGCAAAATTTCTACCAGTATTTCCAAGCACAACAACTATACCACCAGTCATGTACTCACATCCATGATCACCAACACCCTCAACTACTGCCTTGGCCCCAGAATTGCGCACACAAAATCTTTCTGCTGCCATACCATTGAAATATGCCTCACCACGCGTGGCTCCATACAGTGCAACATTACCAATTACAATATTCTGCTTAGGGTCAAAGGTACTTCCTTTTGGAGGATATACTACAACCTTTCCACCTGACAATCCTTTACCAACATAATCATTGGAATCACCTTCAAGTTCCAAAGTGATGCCAGGACAGAGGAATGCACCAAAGCTCTGGCCTGCACTCCCAGTAAATTTAATGTGAATGGTATCAGTTGGAAGGCCATCTAAGCGGTACCTTTTAGTCACCTCGTGGCTAAGCATGGTTCCCACAGCGCGGTTCACATTAGTGATTGGACTTTCAATGTATACCGGGAGACCCTTTTCCAAAGCAGCATTAGACAGACCTATAAGCTTATTATCCAAGGCCATGTCCAAACCATGATCTTGTTTTTGCACACAGTATTGAGCAGCTCCTGGCCGCAATTCAGCTGCAGGTCTTAGCAATAGAGAAAGGTCAATGTTCTCCAATTTCTCATTGTTCTTGGTGACTTCTTTATCAACTTCAAGCATATCTGATCGGCCAATCATCTCATTAACAGTCCTAAATCCAAGCTGGGCCATAATTTCTCTCATCTCTTCAGCCACCATGAAAAAGAAGTTAATGACATGCTCAGGTTCTCCAGCAAACTTCTCCCTGAGTACTGGATCTTGGGTAGCAATGCCAACAGGACAGGTATTCTTGTGGCACTTCCTCATCATAATGCAACCGAGAGTAATTAGTGGAGCTGTACTGAAACCAAACTCTTCCGCACCAAGAAGAGTGGCTATGGCTACATCTCTTCCTGTTTTGAGTTGTCCATCAGTTTGGAGGGCTGTGCGACCACGCAGGTCATTAGCAACCAAAGTCTGGTGAGTCTCAGCCAAGCCGAGTTCCCAAGGTAGCCCAGCATTCTTTATGCCAGTCCACCTGGAGGCTCCTGTACCTCCATCATGGCCCGAGATCAAGACATGGTCAGCATGCCCTTTAACAACTCCACTAGCAATTATGCCTACTCCTGCTTCAGATACCAACTTCACACTAATTCGAGCAGCTGGGTTGGCATTCTGTGAATTAACAAAATGAGATTAAACACATAGAACACCTGAGAGAATAAAATTCAACCAAAAGCATCCATTATAAAAGAATAGAGGTCAGATGAGCATACCTTTAGGTCATGAATTAATTGGGCAAGATCCTCAATGGAATATATATCATGATGAGGAGGTGGACTGATAAGTCCTACCCCAGGGGTTGAATTCCTAGTGACAGCAATGTCTCCTATAACCTTGTGGCCAGGAAGTTCACCTCCCTCACCAGGTTTAGCTCCCTGTGGAAAGCATTATAAAGTTAAATCAGATTCTAGTATTCTGCATTCAGTGGGGAAACAAGCATCACCTTTATTGAACAGAAATTTACATCCAAAACCATAACTCCAACAGGAAAGCAAGGGTCGAAGACAATTCAGTCTTTAGAAGAATGTAAGGGAAAGCAACAATAATCCACAAATTCCCTGTGCAGGTTTCGACAATTACCTGGGCCATCTTTATCTGCAATTCGTCAGCATTTGTAAGATAGTAACTGTTAACCCCAAATCTTCCACTAGCAACCTGCTTGATCGCACTCCTTCTTGGGTTCATTGAGCCGTCAGGGAGAGGCTCCATACGTGATGGTTGCTCACCACCCTCACCTATGAAAAATTTACATAAAATAAATAGATGATTTAAAGAAATTTAAGAGACTTTCTCTAGAATAATTAAACTACAAGAGAAAATTAAGTCTCAATAGATTGTGAAAAAACTGTCTCTAAAATATTGCTTCATCTACATTTTTTAACATTTGAAAACAAACATTTTTTCTCCAAAAAAAGGTGGCCATATTTTCATAAAATATTTAACAAACCTGTGTTGGATTTCCCTCCAATCTTATTCATAGCAGTTGCCAGTGTTGTGTGTGCCTCCAATGATATTGACCCATAACTCATGGCTCCAGTACAAAACCGTTTAACTATCTCACTAGCAGGCTCAACTTCATCAAGGGGAATCTTGATGGCTGCCTCTTTAAATTTCAGCAGTCCCCGCAAATTGCAAGCCTTATTTAACTCATGAATGATTTTGGAGTACTGTTTATATGCATCTACACTGTTTGTTCTGGCAGCCTCTTGAAGCTTTGATATGGCAAGTGGATCATTCAGGTGAATTTCACCACCTTTTCTCCAATGATAATCCCCAGGATTTGGCAACGCGACAGCTTCAGCACTTCTAGGAGCGAAAATGCGAGATGGGAATGCTAATTCATGCAAATGAAGAGCATCACGTGCAAGCATCTCAAATGTTGCACCCTCAACTCGGCTTGGGGTTCCAGCAAAACACCTTTCAATCACTTGTGATGATAGACCCAATGCTTCAAAAATCTGGGCACCTTTGTAAGAAGCCAAAGTAGATATACCCATCTTCGCAAGAACCTTCATCATTCCATAATTGCTGGCTTTGAAGTACTTCTTGACCAGCTCATCTTTTGAGTAGAATTCACCGTCTGCTTTTGGTGGGATCTTTCCATCAACCTGCAGTCTCCAGATTGCTTCTACTGCCAAATATGGGCATATAGCATCAGCACCAAAACCAACAAGTGTGCAGAAATGATGCACTTCACGTGGCTCAGCAGATTCAACCATTAAGGCAACTCTAGTGCGCTCAAGTGTTTTAACTAGATGTTGATGAACAGCACCAACAGCCAGGAGGGAGCTCACAGCAACACGTTTGTTTGAGAAGGCTACAAGATTCAATGCCAAAAATAAATTAGATGGAAGTACACTTCACTGTATATTTTATATTTATGAAATACAAGTATAATATGATACCTCTATCAGAAAGCACCAGGGCGGTATAGCCAGCATTAATTGCATCATGCGCTTCTGTACATATCCTGTCCAAAGCTTCTTCCAACCCTTTCTTACCACGCTCCTTTGAGTACGTTATATCTATCACTTTGCTCCGCCATCCCCTATAATTCATTTTTTTAATGGCTTCCATTTCTTCAATGGATAGAAGGGGACCTTTTAGTGAAAGGCGGTGGCATTGTTCCTCAGTGATTTCTGTCAGGTCACCTTCAGGACCAACCATACATTCCATGGAAGTGACAATTTTCTCTCGGATAGGATCAATTGGTGGGTTTGTCACTTGAGCAAACATTTGCTTGAAGTACTCAAAAGTAAGCTTCTCTCTATTAGACATGACAGCTAAGGGAGTGTCATTTCCCATTGACCCAAGTGCTTCTGTACCATCTTTTGCCATTGGAAGTAATAACATCTCCAAGGCTTCCACTGTATAGCTGCATGGGTAAAGCAGGATATAAAACACTTCCTTTCTGTATACGGTAGATTAAACAAAGAAAAAGAAAGAAAGCATTCATGACAAGACTTTACATACCCAAAAGCTTTTAAAGGAGCCAGCAAACCATGAATCCCCATATTTTCCATATCCACATCATCACCAGATGCCTGTAACTCATAAAGAACAATAGTAAGAATCATCTGCAGTTAATTCATTAGAAAATCACATGGATTTGATCTTAATACTTACTGTAACTGTTCCAGCTATGGTTGGAGGCACTATTTCGGATTTGTTAACAGAGTGCACAATGTCTTTGAGTTGAATCTTCTGCTTTTTGAGCCACTGCCCATAGGGCCTAGCTAACGAGTACTGCTCCTTCAAGGCATCATCATTTACAACAATATGCTTTTCAAAATCAACCAAAAGCATCATGCCAGGATTAAGTCTTCCTTTCCTACACACATCTTCAGGAGGAATATCTACAACCCCAACTTCACTCGCCATTATAACCCGTCCACTATGGGTGACATAAAAGCGGCCAGGCCGCAGTCCATTCCTATCCAATGTTGCTCCAAGATAATGACCATCAGTAACTGCAATAACATTAAATCAGATTCAAATCACAAAGCCATAACCAAAAGGATATGTTAAAGAGGAAAAGGTTAAAACATGGAGTCCAGGAAATCACATGATATAAGAGCAGGCCCATCCCATGGCTCCATGAGAGCAGAGAAGTATTCATAAAATGCTTTACGCTGAGGATCCATGTTCTTGTCATTTTGCCATGCTTCAGGAATCATCATCATGACAGCTTCAGGAAGACTTTTTCCAGACTGAACTAAAAACTCGAGAACACCATCAAAAGCACCTGAAGGAGAGAGAACATTCAGTATATGAACTTATTCCAGCAAACAAAAATAAATTCAGATGAATTTTCACCTGAATCAGAAGAATTTGAGTCCACAATGGGCAAAAGCTTCTTTAGCTCATTCTCTGATAGACCAAGCTCCTTGCACTTCAGTAGGCCCTCACGTGCCTTCATCCTACAAAATGCAACATGTTAACTTGCTTTTTTTTGTAAAAAGAGAATTAAAAAAAAAAAAACCTTGGGTCTCAACAACATCCTGCAAACCTCTCAATGCAATTACCTTATTTCAAAATCAGCAATAGTCCAACTTGAATGGAGTACCAACGTCATTAATAATATATTATTATTATTACAGTATTATTATTATAATAACAACAGCACTTGCTTTCAGATTCATCCATTTCAGCAGCATAAAAATATACCAGATTCAATCATTTACAACATATGTTCATTTTCTAGGTTTTAAAACACAATACAGTGATATTTATGAGAGGAATACCAGTTAACATTGCCTCTAAGTGTGTTGATTTCTCCATTGTGGCCCAAAACACGCATGGGTTGAGCACGATCCCAGCTAGGGAAAGTATTTGTAGAAAATCGTGAATGTATCTGCACATGTCATGCGTGCCTTATTATCAGTATTCATGGTTATATTTTTATTACAGAATATAACTATTGCAGAAATTCTAGGGCTGGAACTGGAATGAAATTTTCTTCCAAGTACTTCAACGTAAGCTAATACTTGGTAGAATCCTATTTCATTTTCACCTAAAATGATTTTCCTCCACTAAGATGAAATTGTCCTCCAGACCAACTAATCGACAGAATGCATCAGCAGAAAATTCTGCAAACATGATTATCCGGATAATGAACTTTCTTACCAACTCACCCATTGCATCCGAATTCAAATAGTAATCAAGGAAGCGGAAGAACTTAAGAGATCATTCAAACCTCAATGCCTCAGAAGTCATTCCCAACCTTGCATCTCTTCAGTTACTGGAGTTCCCATGCTGTTTGTTGGAGTATATAGAGTTAGTGGAGAAAGAAGACAAGTTAATGGGTAATATATTTACCAGGGCCATGTAGCTCGTAAACCTTTCATTGCCAAGGTCTGAAAAATAGTAATCCTTCAACTGAGCTGGTGTTAATTGACCTTTGTAAACAACAGTCCTGTACAAATTGTAAAACCATGTGACATAGGAAACTGATTAGATTTTGGAAGCAACAATATTTTACTTCTCATAAAGTTAATGTCCTCTCCTGAAAACACACCTTGAAGAAAGGGAACATATATAGAAATCTGTAATTCCATCATTGTGGAGATCTAATGCTGATGCAATAGCAGCAACGGAAAGCTTCCTTAATATATACATCTGCAAGAAAGGAAACAGATATCGTTTCAGCATGACAGAACAATATTTAAAACCTCACTCTTCCCCCTCAACCAATGAATTTTGCCCAACTATCAGCATGTAGTGAAGTAATTTACTTGAAAAGGTTTACTTTTAATGAGGATTGCAGTTCAGTCATATGTTCACTATTCTATCAAGATGAATCGAAGTATATTAATTTAACAGATACCTGTTTTTCCAAATCAACTTTTGATGTAGAGCTCGGCGTAAGAAACACCTGTTCAATCACCGGTTCAGTCTGCAGGGCCGATTTGCCCAATCCTGTGTTATCAGTGTGGACAGAACGCCAACCAAGAACAGAGTGCCCCAGAGATTCAGCAACCTTAAAAGCACAATACATATAGAAAGAAATGTCACTATGATATAAAATCTATATATATCAGTATAGCACAATTTTACAACTAAAACACACAATACAAAATACTGAAATCCAATTGCTACCCAATGTTAACTTCATCATGATAACAATTATATGCTTAAATCAAGTAGATATCAAGAGCCAACATGCATGAAATCAAATTCATACAGAAACACTTCACAACTAAACTTACCTTTCGGAATACATTTTTGCTCTGCTCCCTACGACTGTCAGAGGTAGGCAAGAAAAACATGCCAACTGCATATTCTCCTGGAGGTGGAAGCTCGAAATCCACGACCTACAATAAGTCAAATCCGTTACAATCATCAATACTGAGTTAAATATCAATAAATGAAAAGTTACCCATATTATTATTCATCATACAGTTCTAGAACTAGTAATTAATGAAAATCTCCATAGATGGTAAATCTTATTTCTAGTCAGTTATACCATTTAAAGAGAATTTCTTGAGGTGACAAATTTCATACACAAATAAAATGGGGGAAATAAAAAAGACGTCTCAAAAATTAAAACCTTCACGAAAAGTGAAATTACATGAAGAAATACCGATTTTAAAAAAATATGAAATTCCGTGGGCTAATCTAATTAACTTTGAAGTTTCAGCCAAACCATATTAATCGATTAAGTTTGTCAAGTCATCCAATGAAATAAGTAATTCAGGAGGAACAATAATGAAATTTAAAAAATAAAAAGGAAAAAAATCACACTTAAACAAAGCAACAAATAAAATAAAATTAGTATGAAAAAAGGAGAAAGCAAATATAGCTACTACTTGTACTAAATCTTGAAAAGCATTATGTACCCAAAAAAATTCTTGAAAAACATAGAAGAATCCGAACATTAGCAGTAAATTTACTAAAAGGGAAAAAAATCATAAGAAACGTATTACAAATAAAATCACATATGACAAATAATAAGAATAAGAATAATATTAATAATACCTCTTTGTAAAACTGGTGAGGAAGAGCCACAAGAATACCGGCTCCATCTCCAGTGTTGGCTTCACACCCACAAGCGCCCCTGTGCGTCATCCGCACCAACATCTCCAAAGCATCCGTCACCTGTACAAAACGACAAAACAGCCATCAAAACCCACAGCCACGTCACATTCCCATTCCAACAAGCAAAAACCAGTAAACGTATACAGCCAAACCACACCCACCGTTTTGCGGTTACTCTCTCCGGACAGCTCCGCCACGAACCCCACGCCGCATGAGTCCTTATCCATAGCCGGATCGTACAGACCTAACGGCTTCTCCGGCACCGCCGAAAATGCCGACCGGACCACCACCCTCAGCTTCGGCGACCGACCCGGCCCCTCCGTCCGCCAAACGTGAAGCCGCTCCGAGCCGAGAGACCTACAGCTCGAACGCAATCGCGTTCCGAGGAAACTCTTCGCCCTCGCCTGAGCTCTCGCATTGAGCCGCGTCTTGCCGTTCGTCGACGACTGTAGATTGCGCGCAGACCAAGCCGGAGGCGTCTTTAACGAGATGGAAGACGACATCGTTTCGAGCAGATTCAACAAAAAAACGAAAACACTTTTGATTTAGTTAGCTATTTTCGTTTTTTTACAAATTTTCAAGTTAGTTCTTCGGTAAAACGCGACGGATCTAGGTTTTTCAGGTCGATATCGATCTCGATTCCGATTGAGCTTAACGCAAAGAAAGGTAGGTGGATTTTGTTTTGCGATTTAGGGGAAGAGAGATTGGGAGTGGAATTATAGAGAGATCGAAGAGAAGCGTTGTTGTGGTAGTTGGCGCGAAGAATTTGCTAAAGACGAAAATGCGAAAAACGGTTTCGGAGAAAACAGCGCCGCCCTAAAGCAACAGCAGCGGTTTCAGTTTTGGTTAAGATTCCCCGGTTGAAGAGAGGAGAGGGTGAATTTATTTATAGAGAGAGAAAGGGGCGTGTGTTTGTGAGTTTCGCTACTGTGTTTGAGTTTTTTAAAAAGCAAAAATGGAAAATGGAAATTAAATTTTGAATTAATGAAAAGAAAATAGAGAGAGAATAGTGGGGACCAGGGAGTGATTAGAATAATGAGGATTAATGGTGTAATTAGCAAAGTGGTGGTAGATGATGAGTTAATTACTATGACTTGGTTGAGAGACAGCTCAGGGGGTGGGCCACGTGTGAGGTGCTCTATGCGGCACGCGACAACCGCCATGTATGGGACCCACTAACATGACATGACATGACATGACAATAGTACTAGTAACATCAACACATACACATACATATACTACTCTGTATATCCTTTCTTTCTTTCTTCTTCTTCCCTTTCCCAAGCCGCCTCACCCTTGTCCCATCTCCAACCCCAACCTAGGCTCGGACTCCATACCAAACCCGTGGGCTCTATTTTATTATTATTATCTCTAAAAATGAAAATGAAAATGAAAATGTAATCGCACTTAACTACGTAATTAATGTTAATGTTAACCAAAAAATAAATCAACTATAAATTTCATATGTATTAGTTTACGCATATTTTTATTTAAATAAAACTTTTTGACATAGATTGATTCAAATAGAGTGAAACTAATTAAAATTAATATGAGTTTAATTATAATTAACTATTATCATTTTAATATCATCTTGAATTTTTAAATAGTAGATATGAAAAGTAGTTATATTTATTTGGGATAAAAATTTAAAATTTGTTTACACGATAAGTATATTATAATTAAACTCAATTAATATAATTTAAAACAAACAGATTTTTTATGATAAAAAGTTTTAATATTTAGATTCAACACAACAACGTTTTGGATAAATTTTAGTGTTAACTACTAACTAAATACTAAGAAGTAAAATAATGTTTTACTTCTATGCAAAGGATAAAATACATTAACAATACACGCAAGCATTGGGATAAACCTATAGATTCAAACTACTGTTTTTTTTTTAACAATAAACTACGTGTAATTATTGTTTAAAAAATAAATTATTTTAACCTTCTAAAATAAGCTAGTATTATCATCACGTCGATCCTAAAATGAATGTTTTAATAATATCTACATTAAGATATTAAAATTAAATATCTTTAACCTTCACGAAATAATCTTAAAATGGAGTAAAATCTTTGCCTAGCCAAACTTCTCCATAACAATACTTCCAAAAATTTCATAAAATCTAAAATCCATAATATCGTAATCTGTATAGTGTGTGTTAAACTTTTAAACATTTGCATATTCTCGAAACATAATTCATACTATTGTTTCCAATAAATGAATACGATATTTGTCTTTATTTACACCATATATATGCCCTTAATATATAGTCCATTTCAAACAAATACAATGTGACCACACATGCTACCCATAATCCATAAATAGAGATAACTATTATGGTGATAGACGTTCATTTCCTTTCGTTGGTTATTCACCATACAATTGAAACACTCACATATTTATAATACTTAATCATTTTACTTTTTAATGATTTATTTGATACTAATTTTGAAATTTTAGCTTATCCGGATGCACTTGTCCTCTATCCTACTCGGGTAATTAGGTATCGATTGATGGATAAGACAAAATCTAATAATATTATCAAATGAACTTTTATTGTATATTTGATATCACGTATAGCGGTACAATCTTCTATAATAAACTCATTTTTATATTATTATCATAATACTAATTTATCAGGTCATATCTATTTATCATTTTTTTTAAATTTTTAGGTAATTATGAACTATATTTAATGTATAATATAGGAACACTCATAATAACATGTAATAAATTATAACACTAAAAATTTATATAAAAAACTATATAACTATAAATATTGTTTAATCACGCATTAAATATGTTACATGACCATCTAATATTATGACATCATATATATGGTGCACTAAAACATTCGATGTGATAAAAAAAATTATAATTTCTTATCTTATATGATCTATCAAATATGTTCTTATTTCTATTTTCTTTCTGTGTTACTACTTTTTTTTCTTTTTTGAATTGTTATTATGGAAACATATATATGACGAAAGCACTGGTACGAAAGAGAATTCAAACAAATTAAATCATAATCAATATGACTCAACTAATTATTCGTCTATAATTATAATTATACTGTATCATCCAATTAGAACAATGATAATTACTTAGCTTGATGTTTAAAGGTTTTGGTTCAATTTCATCATTTTTTTAAAATATTTTGGTTTTGTCTTTTCATATACATTTAAAATTGTGCTTCATATATATGTTCTTATTGATTTTTTTTCTGCATTCGAAGTCGCAAATCATCTAGCTGTTTGCACGAAGAATCAATCGCTCAAAAAAGATTATTTTGGTGAAAGGTAATTTATTAATTAACACTCTTAATCTATATGAGAACAAAATTGTTTCAGATTATCTTTAATTTATTTGAGAATAATATAGTGAAGTACGTACTAGCTACCTAGCTACTATTTGTTTCAGAACGGTTCTTATATATTCTTCTTCTTTCAACAATTATTAGTTGAAAGAGAAAGAATAATTAATTTAATTAGGTCACATTTTTTCCTATCTATACATTAGCCTCTTTAATATTAATACTAACGTTAATCTTTACGAAAAACCTATTAGCCTCTTATAAATAGTCTTTCAGATTTCTATAATACTTTTATTTATTTATTTTTGGGAGGGGGTTAAAGTGCTTATAAGGGTTTTAAAAATTTTTTCTTTCTCAACACCAACCGAAGTCACATGGGCGTAATTTATTTAAAAATAAAAGTCAAAAGACTTTCTTGATTACTGCACTCGGCATAGATTTTCGAATATTTCATTTTAACCTTTCCAATGAAGAGTGAGGACTAATCAATCTCAAATCACTAATCAGAGTAGCTACAAAGAAACTAAGCACATGACTCCAACATGAATTATGGATGATCCATAAACTTCAGTTTCTATTCTAAAACTCACTCACTTTTTTTTTTCATTTGTGGAGTAAATTTTATGCATACGCACGTAGAGTGGATTTTATATACGTTTAAAAAAAATACAGTATATTTTATAATATTATTTTTAGTACTAATTATATTTCTTCTTAATTTAATTATTATATATTTATTTTCTCTATTACTCCCTCCGTCCACAAATAATTGTCTTTCTAGAAAATCCTCTTGTCCAATATTATTTGTCACTTTAGAATTTTAAGAAAGCATTTATTATTCTTTTTTCAATTTTATCCTCACATGCATTCTCTCTCATATCTCTTATAATAATTATTACACAAAAAACTAAAAGGACAATTTAGTCATTATATATCATTTTTACATATGAAGTTGTGTGCTTTAATTACGTTCTTAATAACCGTGAAAAATCTAAAACGTCATTTATTGATGGACGGATGGAGTATATTCTATTTGGTTCAAAACAATTTTTTCTTTTTATATTTTATCTTGGTTCATATTAATGATTTCTTTATTATTGAAGCATTTAACTTATTTTTTCTAGAGGAGTAAAAATTTTGAATTAATGAATATTGAGAAAATATAAGAGGTATTTTTTAATTTTTTTATAGAATCCAATCATTATTTTAATTAATATGTATAAATAAAAAAAGATAGATATTTTGAAACGGAGAAAATATTGATCAAGGATATATTAAAAAAATTAATAAACACTATTTAAAATTCTTAACTTGACAATTTAAAAAAGAAAGATACATCTTTTAGATTGGGTAAATTTAAAAAAAAAAGAAGAAGAGAGTAACATATTAATTCGGGTTCAAGGACATAAATGACTACATTAAACAAAACTTGCCTCAATAACAATTAATCGCCTTCATAGGTGGTCGTATATCTAACTTGTTAGATCTTATCTTTTTCCAATTATATTTCTTAATACTTTTTCCCCACAACGCCGTAAAATTCTAGGCACTTCAAATGGCACTGTTGAATTAAAAAGATAAAGGTGAGTACTTAGTTTTATTTTATTGTAGTATAGTGTGACTTTTCGAATTTAAAATTTGGTATAAAATCTTATTTGGCCCAAATAAGATCAGCATGGAGGCAGACACAGGAATAAGAAAAGGTGGAAAAATTGTCGGCAAATTGATTATGATCATATTCATAGACCTCTATTAAAAGAAAATATATTGGTAGTATGGTATCAAGTAGTAATTTACTAATTTAGCACCCATCACATGTCCACCAAATTAAAACACTGCCACCTACCTACCTTTCATGGATTCCATTCTTTTGTTCACTACGATGATCCTTCTGTTAGTTAAATTTAAACTTTTCTTTGAGATCGAATAAATATGATGATTGACATTTTCCTTGCACCTATGATGCTATGACACCTATCATATTATATAATTTTAATTTTAATTTTGGTGCGTCACAAGGAGCAATGATCACGAAATGCTTTTTACGAAACTCTTGATGACCTAGCATGAATTAGTTTTCCGTTTTTCTTCCCCTTTTATTTTGTTAGTAGCATTTATTGATTGAAACACGCAACTGAAGCCGCGCCAATTTATGCTAACATATGGTAACAAATAAACTTTATTTCTGACTGGATTGAAAATGACTAGTTTATACTTTTTTCGGATAAAATCACTACTCATTTTATATTTTTTGTTAATGCAAAAAAGAGTACATTTAATCAATATTAATTACTTTTTAATATCGCTGATAAATAAATTTGTTAATTTCATTAATTCAACTCTCAATTTAATTTTCATCACTCACCTCTAGTATTAATGACATAATGATAAATAAGATAATTGATATGACCATTACATTTTTTTATCTAAATCAAAGTGATATAATTTATTTTCTTAAAAAATACTCCTCATTAATTTGTGGGGTGAGAATTAACCATACTTCATAGTGTAAAAAATATTTACGATATAATTGCAGTATATTAAATTTATTGAACAAACATTGTTTAAAAAATAGAATAACAACACCAATAATACTATTTTGATTAATTGAGCATTACTTATTTGAAAGTTAACCTTATGAATAAAAGTATATAAGCATTTATTTTAATCATATGCAAAATCAGATTCCGCACGTCTCGTGGTCGGTACCTAAGGCTATTGATCCGAGCCACAGGTTTGGTAACATACCTCCGGCTTGCGAGCATTCCGTTATATTAGTTGGTGAATACTACTCTAAATATAATAAAGATAAGATTTTACGTAAACGGCTAATAAATGAGAAAATTTTCATTTTAAATAGAGTATTGCTGGAGGTACAATAAAAAAATTAGTTAAAACAGTCAACAAATAATGATTTGGGTCACAATCACCTAGCCTATTAAAAATATACTCATGATTAAAAGTGCTATTTGGACCATAAAGTATTAAATGAGTTTTGTTGACTGTTTTGGCTGATTTTTTGTTTTGGCTCATCATTTATATAAATTAATGAAAGATTATTCATTGTAATTAATATTAGATATCTGTTTGTGAATAAGAAAATAATGTTAATTATTTATATAATGTCATCGTAATAGCTAAGGAAATGAATGCAAAGACCAATTCAAGATCGTGCTCTTGAAAATAATTATTTAATTAGTTCATTTTCGATTGACGTTAGACTAAACAAACAACTTAGAGCAAATTTGGATAAAAAGCTTAATTAAATCCTTATACAAAAGAACTTTTTAATAAGAATTTTAATAATAAGTAACTTTTAAAAAAATTATTTTGTGTTTAGAAGTAAAATAATATAAATGCTTATTTTGGTTTGTAGCGGTAGTTTTTTGAAAGTTGTGCAAAGACCTCCTAGAAGCACTTAAAATAACTTTTTAAAAAGTTAAAAATTATGTAAAAATTGATCCAAACATTTATACCATAACTTATAACTCGTAAAAAATTAAAAAAAGTCATCAAACTAGCCCTTACTATTGTTATACCGAAAATATAAAACAAATACAGTCAGCACAATAATTAACCAATTAAAAAATTGATCCTTTTTAGTTTCTCAAATCTCAATACCCCTAGAATCTTGAATCACGAGTTGTTCTTAATATAATGTAGATATTTTATTTGCCCATTTTGTAGATATGTGGTTGTTGGTTATATTGGATTTATTTAATATTACACATATTAACCCGAAAATAAAGCATTCAATCTGGACCATCAATTTTGTCTTTTACTTTTTTTTTTCAATGCTTGAACACTTAACAACATCGATCCCCCCAAAGATATTTTATCATTTCCGCATACACAACAGAAGGGTACTTTACGACAAGGAAATTAAAATATACACTACTGTACACAACAGTTGCTGCATAGAGCGTTTACAATACTAAACAAATCACTAATCACTATATATAACTAAATTTAAGATTAAATATAATATGGAGAGAAATGTTGAATGGTTGAATTTTATATTTTTAACTAAATGTTAAGTGTTTAATTCTCATATTTGATACAAAAAATTTATAAAATTATAAAATAATTCTTCTATTCATCGATATATTTACAAGTTTAATTATCATAGTCGACGGTGGATACTTGTTATAAAAATATAAATATATTATTTCTTATATATGTATATATAATTTCACTTAAGAATATATATTCGTACAGAAGATTCTCTAAGATAATAATTAATTAGTGTGTTAGTATTAAATAGTGATGGTGTCATTTAACACCATCGGTTTATTAATCCAAAATTGCACAGACCTACCATTATAAGGAAATAAATATATTTAATTAATGGACATAGAAACAGTTAAAACAGAGTGTAATTGTGGTAGACTGTAGAGTTGGCACTTATATAATTTCATGTAAAAAACTAAAAAATAGTTTTGATTCGTGCGCATAATTAAACTTAGCCAACAAATTAAACCAAAAACTGTGCCTTTTAAATATAATTATCACTCAAAGGTTGAGCCATCGCATATTTTTATTTTCAGTTGAATCAGTTGGCTCCACATATTGATCATCATTTCATAAGATATATTTGCTCATAACTACATAAACATATGTAATATACACTGTACCAGTAAATAATTAAATATACAAACAGTGTGCAGTTTACTAGACTAGCATATATTTTTTTATTAATTATCAATTAATTCGTGTAATTGTGTTATGTGTAAATGTAACTGTTCTGTGGCTTAGCAACAAACATGGCCCATTGTCCTAACTATTGACTTGAAAATCCTTATGAACTGTGTCACATCCAAAAGCCATCACTCTCTAATTTGAGTATTCATTTTTATTATTCTTAAATTTTAATATAATATTTACTCAAATACTACTATTTAATCTCTTTCTATTAACTATTAAATTTAATTTTCTATTATTTTTTATACAGTCATCTAATCATATGCTGTCACGTCAACTAAGATTATATTTTATTTCTCCCATAACTTGAAAAGTCATACAAACAAAATGTTTTAATTGAATATTAGTGTATCAAAATTAAACTCTTAACCATTAATACTAATAGAAATTTCATATATATACAATTAATTTTAGATCTCAACTTAACATTTTTGTTCAATATGAATTAAACATATATACATATCGTTCATCTCTCTGGCCCCACTCGTGCCTCAATTGGAGACACTTCTCTTCAATTATTGGTGGTCCCATTTGATTTCATATTCAATTACTCACTTAATTCAACAACTGATCCATCAAAGAAGAAAAACTGAAGCCGCGCGCAACTGGTTTTATGGTTCACAAATAGGGCACAACAAAAAAAATAGTCAAAACAGTCAACAAAACTCATTTAACACTTTATGACCAAAAAAATATTTTTAATCATGAATATATTTTTAATGGGCTTGGTGATTATGGCCCAAATTTCTATTTGTTGGCTGTTTTGACTAATTTTTTTATTGTGTCTCTAGCAATGTTCTTTATGGTTAGGTCAATAGAACAAACAACATTAAAGAATTAATAATAAGCTAATTAATTAGTATATATAAAAAAAAGTGCAAATTAAAGCTAGCTAGCAAGCTAGCATGCTCATGTTCGTCATTATTCACTACATAAATTAATTAAAATAATTTCCCAATGCAATAAGAGAGTCAGACAGTATACATGAGCTATCATATGCGGCCTCTCGAAGCAGCTGCATGCGCTTCTTTTTTAATATTATTATTATCAGTTAGAGTTTGATAAATGCTATGATCATGGATGACATGGAATGATATTGAAGTAATCGACCACGTCGATGGAGTTAATTTTTTTTGTCTTAGTGATAGCGATATATACGATACAACCAGCAACATTGGTTGGCAATTTGCAACTTGAGATTCCAAAATATTATCCATTTGAGTTCATTATTAGCTATACTGATTCACATACCTAGAGTTAACTTCTCAAATTGCATTATATTATGTTTTCTTTTTGTGAACTTTATGATATGTTATAAGGGTATTGGATCTTAATGATGAAGTGCCACGATATTGATATATAGAGTTGAGAAATGCAATTGTTAAGGTGTGTTTTATTTTACTATTGATGGGGCTCATTCAGTTAATGGAAACGTATTTTCAATGTTCAGAATGAATGATATATTATTGTCAACACTTTGGCTGTTTCATCACTTGAGGAGCTAACTTAACAAAGTCTGACTCGTACTCTTTCGCTCATACCAAGAGGCATATGCAATTACAAAATTAATTACTTCGCTTTACGTGATATGGATTTTACACTGTTTTCTAAAATTTCATATGATTTATAATTTAATAAATTCAAAATTAATATTCTTTATAACTTATATTAGTAATTAACAAAGCAAATATCCATTTGTATATCCTCATTCCTCGGTCATGAAAAATACATATATATAACTTGATGGCAACAGGTATCACTAAAGATAATGAAGCAAATTAATTACAATAATTATAAGATTGGCGAGGTTGTCGCTTTTAATATAATAAAAATGATTGACGTACATTATTATTTTATCCATCAAACATACATCAGAGATTATTATCATTAAAAAGTGGGAGATATGTGTGCGAATTTGAGTTTTTTATTTTAAATAGTGGATCCACAAATCAAATAATATTTTGATTGATGTGTACTTAATGTATATGTAGTACTATGGTTTAATATAACAAATCACACGTTGAGAAGGTCATATCAAAAGAAAGACCTTAATTATAAAAGTTCATGCTAATTTTATAATTCAACAGTTATGGTCTTTTAAAAAATTTTACCGCCTTTTTTCTATAAATGTTATTTTTCACTTTTTTTTAAGTGTTTAAGAGATCAGAATATTTCATAATTCATGTAAAATATTTATACTCTCGAAATAATTAGAAATATAAAAGATCTGATAAGAGTAAATTAAAAAAGAAACACATAATTGGGTATCAGATGCATCACTAGCTGCAACAGCATGCAAACCAAAAGTAGATAATTATTCTAAACACAATTTTCAATATGCCAAAACCAGAGCTTTCCTTGAAAAATAATCATATTTAATTGGCCGAATTTATTCGATTTATAGAAATTTCTTAAAATGTCCTAACAGTGATTCGTTGGCACTTAAAAGACAGGTGTCCCAAAAAATACACTTGAAGCAATAAAGAAAGTAAAAAAAGACAAAGCATGAATAATTGAACGAACACCTCCCCCTGTCTCCCATGATTCGAAGGGAAAGTTAAAAGAAAAAACAGAGCAATTTCCTCTGCTATTGTTTGCTTAGATTTTCCTTTTCCCCCCTTTTTAGAAAACCTGACAGATCATTTTTTTGTTGGTAACTTTGCAAGTGTTTGTTCCAAACATGATTGGTCGATGGTCATAAAATGTGCATGGCTCAGTTGGGAATGAAATTGGGAGTACTAATGTTAGGTTGGTTGTTTCATCAGTGCTTCTCTGTTGACCAATTCACTATAATTTGAGTAGCTGAAAATTAAATTAACTTGAAGCAATTTATTTAAAAAAAATAAAATACTATAAGGTAAAGTTTAATGTCATAGTAATAATGATGATGGAGGAACTATTTCACCTACTCGATTGACTAATGACTACGGCTCTAAACTTGTTCCTATTTTTCGTTGCTTGCGGCTGTTGATTAGTCAAAACCTACTTTTTATTTTCTCTCTCATGATTGATTTTTTTTGTTTTGTTTTCCGTATTAAATAATTGAATATGACGGACAAGTGCTAGAAGAAGATACTAAGAAGCAATGTCTCGAATCTTATATAAGCGCACCTACTTTTTTTTGTGATTTTAATTTTATTTTTTTATGTTGGCCCATAGCACTACTTTTCTACTTTCTACTCTATATATTGATGAATGCATGGGGCCATGGGGAAATTAAAGCCAACCCACGAACATGATAAGAGGCTCCTAACCTTTCTCGCTATGATAGGCAGGTAGGTCAACCAAAGCATAATTCTCAATATTTAAAAAGAAACAAAATTAATTTTACAAGCTATGAAAATGGATTGAATCTATAAAAATATTCTGTAGTTTCAACTCAAAGTAAGATTGGAAAATGATATAGACAAGTGTGACTTTTCTTCTTCTTCTTTCTTGTGGCTTGGTGAATGATGGGTAGATGGGAGGAACCAGCAGCCACGAGGGCACTGCCAAAAACAAAACAAAAAACGACCAGGAAAAAAGAGAGAGAGTGTGGGGTCCACATGGTTGTTGGATAGTCCAAAACGACCTGTCGTTTTCAGTCCATTCACTATGGATTTTTTTGCACGAGCCAGATCTTGACCAACCAAAAAGTTTAAATCACAATTTAAGAGTGAGTTACCACAAAACAATCACTTGTACAAAGATTAGTTTAATGATGCTTCAGTATTCGCAAGGAACACGTTTAATTTAATACAAGACAAGATTCATTGGCAGGTTTATCATACCTACCACTTTTTTTTTTTGCTTGTACCTACCGCATTTTTTGGGCCTTTACCTACCACTTTTAGGCCCAGTCAAATTGTTTGATACCCAAACACGATTGGGCTATTACGAACGGGAAACCTATTGGGCTTTGACTGACGACGTCGTTTCACGGTTTACCCTTTATGTGGTGTTTGGCGGTGACGTTTTTTTCATTTGAGAGCAGTAAATAAGCGATTCTTGTAGATTTGTGGTGGTGCGAGCTGAAGAAGACAGAGAGAGATGTCGTCGACGCTACTGGAAGTGACGCGTGCGGCGCACGAGGAGGTGGAGCGGCTGGAGAGGGCGATAGTGAAGGACCTTCAGAATGAGCCAGCCTCTAACAAAGACCGTTTGTATCAGAGTCATCGTGTTCGAAACATGATTGACACTATTACCTCCACTACGCATAAGCTTGTAAAATTTCTCAGTGACCTAATTTTTGTGTTTTTTTTTTGTTTCTATTTCTTTATGAATTTAATTTGATTTGATTGTTTTTTGGTATGTTTGGTTCAGGGTGAGATATATGAGGATAATGATAATGCGAGGAAGGATGAGATTGCTGCGCTCGGAGGACAGACTGCCTCTGGAATCAATGTTTTCAGTTCCTTTTACGATCGTCTCAAAGAGGTGATTCCTTTGTTTTTTTTGGTTTAGTTTTGGGTTTTGTGTGTGGAAGGGAAGTTAGAGAGGAGAGGTTTGAGCTGGTTAGGTTTTGTTTAGAAAAGGAAGTAATATTCTGAAGCTGAGTTCTGTTTGTTATATTGTGGTGTGTGTGCAGATACGAGAGTATCATAGGAAGCACCCGGTTGCACGTGTTGTTGATGCTAATGACGATTATGAAGCACTCCTTAAAGAGGAGCCTCAAATTGAGTTTAGTGGAGAGGTTAGTCTCTCTCTCTCTCTCACTCTCTCTGCGCTAAATTTACTGTTACTACCGTGCTTGATAAGAGGCTGATTAAACAGCTGCTAATGTTTTCAAGTGAATTGAATCAAATGATGATGTTTTATGATCACCAATGAATGCCCTAGAGAGCATGAAATTACAGAATGGTGTTTGCTTTCAGTAAAATTTACCTTGGGATGGTGTTTGAAACACTGTCATACTACAAATTTGTGGCTTCTTCATCTTTCAAGGATAGCAGCAAGAGTTCGTTAAAGTTTTTTTGATTTACCTCAAATATGGGTTGTACGATTGTGCTTCCTAATAGTTTGCCCGTATAAGGAAAGCAAGGAAGAGGGTCTTGTCTTGGAGTAACCATTTATGGAGATGATGGTTGTGCAAAATTTCGCAAGATGAAAGCTTGAATATTCTACCGTCACTAGAGATGATGTCGTATTTTCAATTCTGATTGTTTATGGTCCTGCAACTTCTTCTGCAACTTCTTCTGGTTATTGATTGTGTGAAATTTATATTCCAGGAAGCTTATGGTCGATACTTGGACTTGCATGAGTTGTATCATCAGTTTATCAATTCTAAATTTGGAGAGCCAATTGAGTATTCTGCCTACCTTGAAGTTTTCTCACAAACAGATAAGATCCCACGCAAAATGAAGATGACCAGGTGATCTGTGTTATATCTATTTAGCTATTTTTTTAATCATTTTCCATCTGTGTGCATACTAGTGCAGAATTTGCATGGGGCTCTAACCATCAAAGCTGTTGCCTTCCAATTTCTACAGGCAGTATAGGGAATATATGGAGAATCTTTTGGAGTATCTGTTATACTTTTTCCAGCGGACAGAACCCCTGCAAGATATTGATCGAATTTTCTCAAAGGTATTTGAATTATATCTGGCCTCTGTTAAGAAGTTCTAGCATTATTTTAATTTTTAATTGTTTTGTGAAGGAAGAATCTGACATATCTATCGCAGGTAACAAGTGAGTTTGAAGAAATTTGGGTTAGTGGAAAGGCCCGGGGATGGGAGAATGAAAATCAGGAGAATGGACATGTACCTGCTCAGCACACCTTAATTGATCTTGATTATTACAGCACAGTTGAAGAGCTAATTGAAGTGGGTCCTGAAAGATTAAAGGAGGTAAGATTGAGGATTCATTTTTAAATATTATCTATAAACTTTCCATTAACAATTTTGCTACTGAAACATAAAAATTAACCTTTTTCCCACTATAATTTTAAATTTTAATATCTTGAACTTCGGTGTTCATGAATACATACATTAAATGTTTTCTTGCAAGTCATTGATTTCCGTGTTTTGATCCTGGCCTTTTTTTTATGCTGTTCTTTTTCCCTTCCCTTTTTATTTTGCTCTTTTTCATTCCCTGCTTTTTGTTTGATAGGCACTTTCTGCATTGGGACTTAAGACTGGCGGTACTGTTCAGCAACGTGCAGAGAGACTCTTCCTCACAAAGGTAATTTATACCTTATAGTAAGCAGAAGGATACACTTTCAGTCTTTGCCATTGTACCACAAAACAAGTCCTTACACATTGACTTTCACAAGTCTTAACATTATTAGTTCAAAATTAGGAAGATTCTTACATAGAAGTCAAAATCATGTATCTACTGGGCCGTGCCCAAATTTATAGTTATTCTGTTAATTTAAGATCCTCCTTCTCTGCTTTCAGCTCTAAAATATAATTAATGTTCATGGATTACTAGACATGTTCAGATATTTCGGTATTGGCTTAATCTATAATTTTATGTTTTTCTGTTGGGGATCATTTTAATTAGGGTTGTTTGAGACAGAAATTTTTAAGCTTATCTGTGATTGGATAGATTTTGAATACTGTCAAAGTTGAACTTCAATAATTATTTAAATAGTGACATGTCTGCCATACATTTTAGAGCAAATATAAATTCAGAATTTCAGATCCTCTATGCCTATCTACAATCTTGTTAAAAGAGGCCATTGTTCCCTAAATTTTCATTGAAGTTGCTTTGGATGCCTGTTGGCTAGACTTAACTGATTGACATGACAAGTTTTGTTTGGTTTTGTCTTTGTGCAGCACACACCTCTTGAGAAGTTGGACAGGAAGCATTTTGCTAAAGGGGCACGTGGTTTGGAAAAAAATGGGGTTGCTGGAGCTCCGCAACAAGATGAAAATTCTAAAGATATTGCATTGATGGAGGCCAAAATGAAAAGGCTGTGTGATTTGTTAGAAGATGTTAGCACATATTGCTTGATTTCCTTTAGTTTGTTTTTGTTCCCTTTGATGTCAGATCCAACAGTTTAGGCATATAAAATTAGTGCATGTATAAAAAGTAACTTGTACGTTGTTGTATAACTTTGTTGACCTTTCTGCAGACTATTGCTCGTACAAAAGACAATGTTGTGAAGAAGCAAGCACTGACATATGAGGAAATTGAAGCAGAACGAGAGGAGGTGAGTGAAATAAATTTAATGATCCTCTAAGACGCAACTTTAGTTTTCTATTTCGATGTTTAGATTTTGTAGTCCATTCTATTTAGGAGAGTAAGCAGAGTTCTGGGCTTTCAGCTGTCCCCACATCACATTTTCCCTCTGTTTTCAGCTCAGCTATTTACTTCCATTCCTTTTTCTTTTGGCCCAAGCATAGCTCATTTATCAGTACATTTTTCCTTTAATCCTTGCCAGGAAGAGACACAAGAGGACACTGAAAGTGAAGATGAAGAGCAGCAGATATATAATCCCCTAAAACTGCCCATGGGATGGGATGGGAAGCCTATTCCTTATTGGTTGTATAAGCTACATGGTCTGGGTCAGGTATTATTTAGTCGTCTTTCGATTTTATATTTCCACCATCAGTGCAAGAGGACCAAGGAAGATGACAAACGAGAAAAAGCTTTTCAAAGTGATTATTGTTGTCATCTGTCTTTACCTTCTTGATATTATCAAGTTGCACTTGACAACTCCCTTGATCCATTCGCTGTCTTGAAAGTAAAGTTTGGATTCTTTTGGGGTCACAAGATTCTGATAAAATGAAATGAATTTCAGGAGTTTAAGTGCGAGATATGTGGTAACTACAGCTACTGGGGTCGCCGGGCTTTTGAAAGACACTTTAAGGAATGGCGCCATCAGCATGGGATGCGATGCCTTGGCATACCAAATACTAAGAACTTCAATGAAATCATATCAATCGAGGTATTTTTCATTCGCTGATAGTAGTCAGCATGTAGCATAGTATTATTAATTACTTGCATCAATTAATGTTACATCCTCTAACGGTGTTGTGGTACAGGAAGCAAAAGAACTTTGGAAGAAGATACAGCAAAGACAAGGAGTGAACAAGTGGCGCCCTGATCTAGAAGAAGAGTACGAAGACAAAGAAGGCAACATCTATAACAAGAAGACATACACTGATTTACAGCGCCAGGGGCTGATATAAAGAGAAAGCAACTTTGGAATTCATCTTTTCAAATGGCTCTGTGAAGAGAAGAAAGTTAATGGCAAATGTTTGTATGTGAGTGATATTGTGCACTTATATCAGAGGGACAAGAATGGGATGATGAACAACGAGCCTTATTTTGGGACTCGCCTTGCAGTTTCTTGGGTAGTTGTGACTGATAGTCTAATCAGACGGGAGGAGGAGGAAGGAACGAATATCCGTTATAGGCTTTTTGGTAGTAGCTAGCTTACAAATATCTTTCTTTCTTTAACCGAAACTGCCTTTTGTGAATCAGAAATTAATTGCGAGATTGATTGGCGTGACTACCATGTTCCTGTCAAATGTGTTTAGAATGAACACCGTCAAAATTATGTTAGCTTGAGTGAAATTACAATATTTTTGCGAACAGCTGTAGGGATTTAATGCTCTTATGATGATTTTATTAGATATCAACTTATCATGAAAATGATTAAGTTGGCAACTATCAAGAGAAAATTATCATTTACTTCGTTAAAGAGATTATGATAGATGATAATACTTCGTTACAATAAAAGTGTAGACAATGGATTATTTATACATTTATAACCGTAAATTTCTCTATCAATAGCTATTTATTTTATTTTTTCAAATAAATAGTTGGTTAATAATTTACTATTGAACTCCCTATAAATGATGACTGTACTGTTTTTAGCAACAAAACTTATCCAAACAAGAAAAAATGTTGGAGAAAACATCAAATAAAAAGTATGTTGGAGAAAACATCAAATAAAAAGTCAATTAACCTGCTTGTTATCTGCAGATCAGTTCTAGTTAGTTTGGGAAAACGGTTGTAAATTCAAAAGCATGATTAAAACCAAAGAAATCATGAACAGTAACATGCTAAATTTTATTTGAAAAAATATTCATAAAAATTCACTGAACTCAGGAGTCGTATTAAACCTTTAGGCTTTGTTTGGGAGTTTGGAGGGAAGGGGAGGGAAAGGTCTTGGAGGGAAAGATAGGGGGAGGGAAGGGAGGAGTTTGGAGGAGATAACATCTTCTTGTTTGTGAATTTTAAAATCTCTCACATTGGAGGAACTTGAAAATGAGGAATTTGAAGGATTTTGAAGGATTTTAAAAATCCTTCAAACACCTCTCCTCCTCATCAATGCAACTCACAAACACAACTAAATCTCTCAAAGCCTTTCCCTCCCCTCCAAAACCCAACTCACAAACATACCCTTAGGCTTTATTCATCTATGCAGAAGAGAGTGCAACTTGCAAAAAATGCTTGCTGCAATGGAGGCCATGCTCATGCCAAAAAAAAAAAGAAAGAAAGAAAAGCTAAAAGGAAGGAATGAAATGCGACGCAAGACATGCATGGAGGATCTTAAAAACGCTGTTCACAGGGAACAACGAATGGCATTTCTTTTTTATTTCCTCGCTCAAAAATAAAAAAAAAAGCAACAAAAAAAGGGGGAGGAAGGAAATTAAAACCTGATGGGATAATAAAGCAATGAAAGATATAGAAATTGTCTCAATGTGTACTTTCAGGAGAATGATGTATCCGGCTTAAAATTAGCGACTCAGACTCATTTGAACTGGGCATCATCAAAGCATCACAAGCTTTGGGAGACCCATCCTCAAAAATTAAGGGATTATTAACCTTTGTGTCATCGAAACCAAGCTTTTCTTCTGCACAGTGGTCAGAGGCAGCAGCAGTAGTTTTGACTTCACTATTCATGTTATCAACATCTTCCTCCAAAGTGGTGGCGGCGGCGGCAGCTACCTGAGCTTCATTCTTGGACGCCAATGAATGATTTTCCTCTGCATCCCCTCCTGAATGGATTTCATTGGAAGTGACTTTGTCATCTTTCTCACAGAGGCTTACTGCAGCTTCTTCTTGGCTCTCATGAATTGAAGATGGACTAGGCGCACCCATCTTCAGAGAGTCGATACCATCATTATCTTGGTCCATTTGGCTGCTGGTTTGATTGATCTCTTCCACCACATCATCCTTTGCAGGAGAGAGAATTTCCACCTTATTTGGCTCTGATGTAGGTTTTAGCGCATCCATTACTTCATCAGAGGCTGAGACAGAAACCTCCTTAATCTCGAAAGTGGGAACAGGAACTGACTCATCCACTTGCATCTGGTTGGATTCTGCAATAGCCTCCACCTCTGCCCTGTTGGGCAGCAGTTTCACACTCTGCTTCTTGTAAAGGTTCATCGCTTTCTGCAATGGAAGAAAAAGAAGATTCTTCATCAAGACTCCGGAATTCAGTATTTATGCACTCATATCACTTGGGTCAACAAAACAATAGAAGACAATGCAAATTTCAACAACCAAAGATAATCACCAGACTTATAACAGATCAAGCAGAATTTACCTGGAAGATAGAATTGTCAATTACTGGAAAAGGTGAATGCCTTGATAAAGTGGCAGCATATTTCTGTCGTGCTCTTGAATCATTCTGTCATGATTACAGGAAGAGAAAAACGACAATGTCAAAAAGGATCAATTGTTGCATTTACACAATAGTAAGCAATAAATAGTTACAATAAAGTGGAAGCAAATTTCTGACGTGCTCTTGAATCACTTTAAGGATGCATTTGTTTAAACTAAAAAAAAAATGTAATAGAGATGCTCTCCTTTTTTTGGATTTCACCTTCAAAAACATAAATCCTTATCTATAAAAAATTTTAAACAAGCATGCCCTTAGTTATAGCTGGCCTCTAAATACCACCCTAACCCAAAAAGAGTCAACTATGGTAGAAGCTATAAAACATCCAGAAGCATAAGAGCTACAGAGAATTCATACCTTTAAGAATAGTTCTGTACCAGCATCTGCAGCATGGGATGCATTCTTGTCAACATTCAGAACACACATACACTGGTCATACAATTCTGGAAGGACCAAATCTACTGAAATGTCAAGTTTGGAAAGGTAGAAACGGCTCAGAAGAGAATTACGGTCACTTTGAGTTGGTGTCGAAGTATCTGGCACCTTTTCAAGCACAGTTGTTGACAAAGAGCTCAAAGTTCCTTTTGCTGGAGAACTGAGGCTGGACAATTTTGTCTCAGGAGACTTCTCATCAAATTCATCCCGTTTGGGTTCATCCTGAGGCATCTGGATAGTCTGATCAGTCAAACCATTATCAACCAAGACAGGACCGGACTCATCTTTGCTAGCAGGGGTAGGCAACTCCTTCTTAGAATCAGTATTCTGCTCTTTCCAAGTATCTGAACCAGAATCCCATCCATTATTATTTGTTGATGGCCTGTTTCTGTCCCAATCAGAACCACCATACATGTGCGGATCATCCCTAAAGACACCATTGTTGCTATCCCATCCATGCAAATGAGCAGGTCCTGTACCATCAATCAAATTTTGCCACCCAAGTGGACGTAAGTGACCTGGAAACCTGTCAGCATCAGCAATATGGTAAGGAATGCCATGGCTAACTTCCATTCCAGGCCTAACACCAAAGAGAGGCTGAGATGTAAACTGTGGCATCATCGTTTGAAAACCTCCGTGTGCTGGTCCAGGTGGGAAGGGAACAAACCCATTTGGTACTGGCGGAGTCCAGTTTGGAACTCCCCTCCACGAATTGTTACCATGCAGTCTTCCAAAACCAGGTTCACTACTTCTTCTGTATCGAGCATTGGAGTTATCTCTAACATCATCCTCTAAAGAGCCCATATAAGGTCTCTCTAGAGCAGCCCTGAAAGCAGGCGGGGGCAGAATCAATGGCACATTGCTCTGACTACTCCTACCGTAAAAAGATGTATCTGCTAGAGAGGGCTCATCCAATAGTGGTTTATCTAGAGCCGACTCCCGGCCAGGTCTATCATCAGAAGCAGAAAACTCTCTGGTGTCAACATTGTTCCTCCTTCCACTGTCGTCAATTTCATGATTACGCTTAACAGCACTTTTATTCACATACCTGCGTTCAATGCTTGTTGATGATGGAGACCTTTCCTTTGGGCCCATGGGTGAAACCTTTGCACTGGAATTCTTTTCAATTGACAAGTCTCCGGCAGAAGATTCATCTATTTTACTGGGTTTTTCTGTTGATTTGTATTTAGCGCCTCTCTCTGATATTCCGGAGTAAGCCTCTCTTGAGCCTTTGGCTCTCTGTTCAATTGTGGAGTCTCTGTACTTTGAATCTTCGGCATTTGCATTTCTGAAAGATGAAGAAAATGGCAACCAGTTAGAATTAAGCATGGTATAATTTCCAACTCACAAGCTTCCACTAAAAATAGTAGAATTTCGTCCAATCTATAGAGTTTAAGACATGCAACCAACATTTCCAGCCATTAACACAATTTTGAACTAAGTTATCAACAAAATTAGATGCTTAAAAAATAATCTTCAAAGGCAAAATGCCAATAACCACAGGATAATCATTGAGACTTATTTGGAGCATAACTGTGTATCAACACTGATAATATAACACTACTTGAAACCATTAACACTCAAATAAACTAAGTAAACAAAAAAAAATGCACAAATCAGCTTCCCCAATATGCAAGGCAAGTAAAAAAATGGGGAGGGAATTCTACCCAAAAGACAACTTATTTGTTCAAACTTTCAAGACAATTCAAGAGTACCTATATTCATCTTTGCCAATGTGTGCGTTAGAAGCAGGCGAAGATCTGTGTCTATTGCTATTCCCTGTTGAATCTACATGAGCTTGCCGAAGTTGTGATCTTCCCTTGTCAACATCAGAATCAGCTTTACTGCTGCTCAAACTCCTCTTCTCAGCATCAGAATAGTGGGTCTTAGCAACTCTAGACTTAGAGTCAGTATAATCATCACGATCATCCAAAGTTCTTTTCTTTGTCACATTCTCTTTGTTTCGTGCTGTTCTCTCGTCTACATATGACCCATCACGATCACGGTGACGGTCATGGTCTCTATCTCGGTCACGATCATGATCTCGATCCCAGTCCCAGTCCCGATCTCTCTCATAATCACGATCTCTGTCAAGATCATAATCACGATCACGATCACTGTATCGCTCACGATCACGAACAGATTCTGAGTCACGGTCCCGTTCTCCATCACGATCACGATAATAATCCCTGTCACTCTCTGAAAACTTAGTTCTCTTTTGTCGTGATTCTAAATTATTTTTTTCTTCCCTTCCATGTTTATCATCAGATCTAGTGCTATTATGATCTTTTGCAGAACGCTCATCTCGTTGCTTGTCATGACGACGTTTGTTCTCCCTGTCCATCTCTTCTCTATACTTGTCTCTGTATTTGTCATCTTTTCGCCTATCATCTTTCTTCTTTCCATCCTTGGCTATGTCATCCCTAGAGGACAAGTGTCTATCATAACCATCTCCAACATCATCTTGATGTTTATCACCATCACCATAATCATCCCTCTTCTTCCTTGTTCGCCTCTCAAGGTGGTTATCCAGTTCAGGGCTTCGCAACTCATCTGTTTTCCTTGAATCTGCATTAAGACAAAGCCACATTGAAAAATAAATATTTAAATAATTCACATCCAGAAACCTTAAGACAGATGAGGACAAAACTTGTTTAGTTGTTTAGCACCATTTTAACATTGCATAGTATAACATCACCAGTCCTAAAAAGAAAGAGATGAATGAGTCTTGCTTAACTTGTAAATCCAAAACAGAACAAGTAAAAAAACCTCGTTAAGGGAATAAAGCTTTGCTTTTGCAGTCCCACTGCATATCTGATAGGAAGATTGCCTTAAAGAAACAAGGGCTGAAGGTCCAGATAGAAACCATCACAATTCTATACCACAGCAGTTCGTAATATAATGCAATGTTCTTAAGCACTCTGCTTCAACCAAATACACCAAAGGACAACATAATGCCCACTATCTGAATAACTTCCCTACTTAAATGGTACATAGGCATGATTTACTCTTACAGAATTAAAATGACACAAACAAGCATAGTGGCAAAGGGCTTCCCCATATTCAAACATGCGCATAAAAAAATCATATTTGAACATATCCAAGCAAGAATTATTAGTTATTATCAATACTCAGTCCAGAGAACTAATTTTCTACATACAGCAAAAATAACCACAACATTTTCACAAGGCTGCTAAAGGTCGACTCCATCTAGATCTACTCAAATCCAACAAAACATGAGATACACCAAATCTGAAAGCGAAATGCACATAAAACATGGATATAATTTTACAAATTGTGCTAAAATATCATGTGTAGCATCATGCCTTGAAATTTTCCATCACCATATTTAGAATATAATTTCAGAATCCCAAATTTAATTGTATCAAATCTGACCATAGTTGAGGCCTACTATGTCAACTAAACCAATGAAATTCTGAAAGTAGGTAACCACTAACATTTCAAATTTGGTCTACAAATATATATATATATATATATATATCCAGTTACTGTATAATTATGCCAAAAATTCCAATGAATCTATCTCTCACTGCATCTTAGTTGAAAAATAACATCACTATAAATCTCCCCATCAATGATTGTATAACACTTCGATTGCCAGTCCATATTGGTAATTAGAAGGTAAGGATCTCCCAAGATAAGTATTGTATGGTAATTACAAGAATCTGAGGGTTTTATAAACACAAAAACATACACAAAAAGTGAAAGAATCCATATGAAATCACTGTAAGTTCTTTTACATCGTCAATATCCCACATCCCTTCATAAGAGAAGATAAAAATTTTGGACTTGCTGGAAAGTGTGAAGGAAGAAATGGATCATTTTTTGATATATGTATGAGAAAACTGGAAAATGGCCAAAGTAGCACGATCATTAGCCTTTTTTTCTTCTGAACTGTTAGCAAAATAGGATTGAAATCCACACCGCTTAAGTCACTCACTCTAATAAAATAATATGAGGTGCCTAGATACTCAAAAACACACTAAAATCGCTTGTGCACGTTCCTAGTCAACATACACAACTAAAAGCTCAGCATCACCAATTTCGAATTGAAGCTAACCCTTGTAAGTTCTAACAATGCAAAGCAAACACACACAATCAGCAACCACAAATCAATTTAGTTCCCAAGTGACCTTACCATTATTTTCAAACCCATGCTTCGGCACGCGCTGTTCTTCATCTTCAACCGAATCCTCGCTCCTAGCATCTTTGAACTTCTTGTCCTTCTCCGACCAGCCTTCCCTGCTCTCCCTCCGCCCCGACGACGAAGAATCCCTATGCCTCCCGCCGCTCTTCTCGCTCTTCTTCGCCTCCTCGCCCTCGCCATACACTCCCACACTGCCATCCCTTCTCCTGCTCTTCGATTCCCCGGACGCTGTCTTAGACTTTCTCGACCCCTCGCCGCGGTCGTCGTCGCCGCCGTTCCAGCGTTCTCCACCTCCGTCCTTGCGCCGCTTCGAGGAGGAGGCGTACTCGTCAGAGTAATCCCCGTTCCCAGAGCCATGAACATCCTTCGCCTCCCTCGAATCCAGCCTCCGCTTCTCAGAGGAACTCAAATCCTTCGACGCCTTCCCTGAGGAGGCGCCGTCGTCCTTACTCTTCCGATCCTTGAAGCTAGACTCCCTCTCGGAATCCGAGTAGTCCCTCGCGTCCCTTGAGCTACTGTGCTTGCTCGATTTGTGCTTGGAGCTGCGCGGCATCGCGGAAACCCTAATCGCGATAATCCAAATCGGTTAAAAAAAGAGCAAAGAAACAACCAAGCACAGAAACCCTAATTTCCGGAGAAGCAATTGAAAGCAGCTGACGGAACCCTAACAGCGAAAGCAGAAAAAGAGGGAGTAAAGAATCTACGATAACCGGAGAAATGGATCGGAGAAGAAGGGTTAAGAGATGAAAAAGGGATCGAATGTGAGGGGGAAATTACGGAATGGTCCTATAATAAGGAGTGTGTACGGAGTGGGGTTAGGGCTAAATGTGGAAGAAACGAAATGGTGATTGATTGTTGAGAGTTGGAGTGTGGAAGAACGAAAATCGAAACAGAAAGAATCAAGAGAGCCCTATCTCTCTTCTCTTCTCTCTCTTCTCTTCTGTGTGTTTTTTGGTGTATCGGCGTTAATGAGACTTGGAGGGGACCTTGGGCTTGGGGATTGGGGGGATAATTGGGAATTTATTGTGTTGACGGGATTGCCCTTGGATATTTTGTTTTATGGCGGTAATGTCCCTGTGCGGCGCTGGTGTCGTGCTTCATTGACCGTCCTGTAATTAGGTCACGTTGTACCGCCCAATAGGGATTCGACGCGTCGTTTTGTCATGATCTATTGGGATCTTTGTGATTTCCTGTGGTAAAATATATTGAACAAAGGAAAATAATTTTTTTCTATAAATTCAAGAGTTTAATTCTAATCCGCTATCGGTGTAAATAGTTTTACACGGAAATCCAATCATGGATTAATATATTAGTAAAATTTTTTAACTCAATTATCCAGTAATTAAATAATTATGTAAATCAATGAATGTGATTGACTTATAGTGTCAAACTGTTTACACTATCAGTGCATCACAATTAAACTCTAAATTTAATTATAATGCATTATTAATGTTAACCGATTAATCAAGTTTAATTTTGATACACTGAGTGTAACAATATTTTACACTATTATCTAATTAAAATGCTTAATTTGTATAACTTTTTATGTAGTGGAAGAGGGAAAACACAATTATGGTTAACGTGGTAGCACATAATTAGATGATCGTGTAAAAAATGGTACACTATCGGTGAATGAAAATTAAATCCTTATATATATTACTTCAGAAAATATGATTTATTTTTATATTGATTACTTAAAAAATTATATAAAAGAAAAAATATGATTAAATAATAGAGTTTAATTTTAATCCATTTTCCGTGTAAAATATTTTAGACAAACATTAGATCCAATTATTTATTAACATATCGGTAAAAATTTTTAACTAAATTATCCATTAGCTAAAAAATCTTATAAATAAATGATTATGATTGATTAATATTGTAATATTTTTATATTATAATCAAACTCTAAATAATAATGTAAAACAATTTCTATTTTTATTTATTTTTATTCATCTATATTTATAAAAGAGATTAAAACAACAATTTCTTTTTAAAATTTATCTCCATCTCTCATCTCAATATTTTTTTTTATCAGACATCCAACTTCCAAACAGGTCAAATATTCATAGAAAGTAATAAGGTCAAATATTTACAAACCAATATTTTATTCATCTGTTCAACATCATTCAATACTATCTTTTGTTGTGTTTGGGTTGGTTCTTATAAGTCATCATGAGCCCCTCCACAAAGCTCACCAGATGAGTTATAGACTTATAGCTTCACATGGATTAGAAAATCAGGGGGAAAAATCATAATTTTGTAGCATGACACTAATAATACTACACTCGATCCTAGTCAACCCAAATAGAAAAGAAAAACAAATAAAATGAAGTTGACTCTCAAAATTAAAGCGATACTCCAAAATAATGTGAACCAGACCTGTACCTCGAGCATAAATACAAATTTAACAAATACATTTTCAACACATGAAACATGTCTACATAATAATAATAATAATAATAATAATATACGTTATCTTATTTGATATATACATATAACTTAACTAGTAATCCATATTATCTTGTTTCGTATATTAACAAGATTATTATACTACATTCTAAATAATTATAAAAAATTAATAAGAAATAATTATAGTATATATAATATTAAAATACCTTTTAAAATATGTATATTACTACCATATCCTTTAAAATACATATATTAATATAATAGAGGTATTTTATTACAAATGTTATTTAGGTAATAAAAAAAATTAAAAGACTATCTAGAGATGATAATCCAAATAAACACCTCCTATGAGGATAATCTATATTACCACTCTTGAGATAATATGATTATCTAAATAGTTCATATTATTAATATTATTATACAATCAAACAAATCAATATAGATTAACAAATATTTTAATTACAAAATTATCAATAATTTATCCTTATTACCTTATAAGTAACGCACTTTAATCTTACGTGCATAAAACAAGAAAGGCAGTAGAACCTAGGAGTTACTAACATTCTACTACTACTACTACTACATGCTTGTTCTTTTCCAGGCTAGCAATATTTTGTCTGCTTCCATATATATATATTTTTTATTAAATGTACAACCCAAAAACAGAGGGGGGAGAGAGAGAGAGAGGGGTCAGGGACGGCCACAGAGACAGAGTGGGTGGGGACGAAGGGCATATCAGAATTGAAATCTACCAAGTTACTTTTTCAACAATTTTCCAAACTCAACAAAGATAAATTGAAAAAAGGCAGCAATTTTTATATCATTTTAGTTCTTGGATGTGATAATAATTTTTTAGTGGCAAGATTGAAGCGTGGCAGTGCTATTAATAATTAAATAATAAATGGAACATAGAATTCATCATCATCATCTTTTATATGGTGGTTATCTATCTTCCGGAACAAAATTTTTGACATATTATCTACCTACTTTAGAAGTAGTAGAAATGAATTTACCATATTTTTGTGGAACCAAAGCTGATAAATAGGCCTTCATGCTTAATATTACAGATAGAGTGTTTATTGGGTCAATGACATTTTTATGATGATTGTAAGGGCCTTGAATAATTGGTGGCCCATTGCTCTTCTAAACCGACCCATATCTCCATTGCCTTATTAATTATCATTAGTATTTCATCATATAGTAAATCGGGTAGTGTGGTTGAGTGGTAGGGGCTCATCCTCCCTTAACCAAGTGTTGAGGGTTCGATCCTCGACTTGGGTATGGAAAAACTTTAAAATTCAGGGCCAGTTGTCCCACCCTTTGAGGTGCCTACAAGCCAACGAGGGATTAGTCAATGTGGTCAACAGTGGATACCCCGGTCGTGTACAAAAAAAAATTTCATCATATAGTATGTCAATATTACCAACGGGAGCTTTGACACAAGTGGTAGATAAAAATAAGATATCAAATTCGAACCTTATTGATGAAAAATTCTCACTAAAAACTTAACCTACCATTTGTATATGTTTTCGGGACGACAGATTAGTCGGAGATAAGTTCCAATACTGTGAGCAACTAAAAGAAATAGAATGTCTTTATATGATACGATGAAAGTAGCAATGAATTTGGAACCACAAACGTGGCAGATTCATTTTCGCCATCGTTCAATATTGAGCTGAACTATTTTATAGCTCAGTCCGCATGTAATTGCAACATTTCGTGCTACTAGACAAAACCATCCCTTAATTTTTCTGCATTGCTTGTACATGTGGTACTCTCTAGCTTATGGCTGTGCTTATTTTTCTACACACACCACACCGAAGAAGAAAAAAGAATATAAACAATATTAGATAGAAACTTGTTGAGATATAAATTGATTAAAAAATTTATTATGCTTCAATTAATTAATTAATATATACTGTAATATTAATAGAGAAGAGGTAAATACTAAATAATAGAATGGATAATGAGATATTTGGGGGAGGCAGACGTTGACGTGCGATAAACTCGTGGCAAAACGTTTCGAGCATTCCGTCGCACGCAAAACCCACACGCTTCCATCGCTATATGTATCAGTACTCCTATGACCACCATTTTGTTGTTCCAGCTTCTTACTTGTTCCTTGTTTGCTTTCAATTTCAATTCCGTTTTTCATTCTGGTGGTAAAGTACCTTGTAGATTCTATGATTCCTCGTTTTCTGCTTCATTTATTATTTATTTTTTGAAGTATTTGTTACATGGTTGGCTCCTTCTCTTATGATCTTCACTTTCTGCAATTTGGTTTTGAGCTTTAAGGGTTTGAATTTCATCTAATCTTTGCTTTGATGTGTCTCTCCTGGTTTCCCATGATTGAGCCACTATGGCACACTTTGTAATTGTAAATACTTTTGTTCTTTTTACTGTTGGGAGACCAAAAAAAAAAAAGAAGAAGAGATTAGTTAATAGATAGCTCCTGAAATTTGGAACCTTGATCGAAGTTACTATTAACACTGGTGTTACGAAATGGAGCATTAAATTTAGTTGGTAAACAATTCATGACAATCACGTACTTATTTGCGTAAATTGCCAAGTTAGTTTGTTTTATGTCTGTTGCTTTTGTTGATTACTTTTGCATCATTTATGGACCCTCTGTGAAGATTTGCTGATAAATGCGCTCATGCTTCTAATTTTGTTAGATCAATGGCATTTTGTGGAACTGGGTCAAACCCCATTCTGGACAGTAATTTGGCACGAAACTTGTCGACAAGGCTAATTCTACCTTCTCCCCTGCGTTTTACTGGAGGACTAGTATCTTATTTAGACCGGAGAAGGCGCAAGGGAATATGCTGCTCATCTTCAAAGAAATCTGCATCTCCATCTTCTACGGAGTCACAGGAAGATTCTTCAGGTGCTTTTTCAATTTGCTTGGAGGAGGAGGAACTGGATCATGTTACCCAATTCAAAATGTCTGACTTTAAGATTTTAGATCGTGTTAGCATTGGCCTTGGTGGGCGGGTACGCTATCTGAAAATAAAGTTTGTTTATGATCTGAAATGAGTCTATGATATTATCATGACCTGGTTACTTTTTTCATGCTGCTCTAATTTTTTTGAGTTGTACTCTAGGCAGATGAAGTAGTTTTTGAAGCCAAGGTGAAGAATAGTGGTAGGTAAGTCAATTCTTTGCTTGTTTCACTTAAGGGCATATAATTAGCTTTGATAATGATGTTTGTATCTATTCATTTTCCTTTGCAGCCCTTTGTTTAACACAAGAGTTGTACTTAGACAGCTTTCTAGTGCCCAAGCTCAGCGTCGGGGTAAACGAGCAATAGAGGTATGTATATCTTGTTATAGCACAATTTAATTCTTCACACCTAATCATATCTATATATGTATATATTTTTCTTTCTCGGCATCTTGTAGGTGTTGAAGAAGCTGGTTCGCCGTAAACTTCTGTATCATTCTTACTCAATGCATGTTCATGGTTACATCTCTTTGCCCACAAGTGATGGTAGTGGTACATTCATCCTAGTCCATGGGGTATAGACTTAATCTACGAAAATTTATTCTTTTTCTTTTCTACACTGTTGTACTCTTTCTTCTTTAGAATATTTTGTCAGTTTGAGCCTTTCTGCTACTTGTAACCCAAGAACTGGAAACTGAATGATCATTTTTGTTTTATAACTTTTCCCTGTAGTATCATGGTAGTTTTTCTTTGAGGCACTGGCTTCAACAATCTGATTGGCTTCCTACTTTAGAGGCCACTCTTGCATTGGATGAGGAGTCTGTCAGGAAGGTAGGAGAAGACACAACTGGAGGTCCTGCTGTTTCTAGGCAGTTGCGACTTATACGAATATTGATGAGGGATCTTCTGATTGGGGTACTTTTGTTTCTCTCTCTCTCAATTATCTGTAATTCGTTTTCTAATGGAATGCATTTTCTATATAGTTATATTAGGAATAATATTCTTTTCTGTTGTTCATATACTCCAGGTAAATTACCTGCATAGCCATGGTTTTGCCCATACAGAGTTGAGGCTGGAAAATTTGCATATAAGCCCAGTAGACAGACATATCAAAGTAAGCATTGTCATTCCCACATAAAATTGAAATTGCATATTATTTCTTCATTCGTTTTCTGTCTTTTCTGTAGATTATCTCTGCTTTAAACTCGTATTTTCACACAATCCTAAATTTTTGTTTTTGGTTATCTCTGTGCTAAAATAGAATAATGAAATGGAAATGCTATATGATCTGTTTAATATTTCCTCTCATGTTTTCTTAACCTCTAGTGTTTGATTACCAGGTAGGTATACTGGGAAATGCTGCTGACTTTTATGAGGGTGGTTCAAATAGCGACTCTATGGACAACATGGACCGGCGGCAGATGATGATTGCATTTGACATGAGGTATGGCCTAGGAAATTTTCAGTGAGCTAGTGAAATATGATTTGCAGCTATCTGATCTTTCTGATATATTATCTATGTTGCAAAGATGCACGGGTTTCATAATGGCAAAAATGGTGATGCGGGAACTTATGGATCCTTTGATCTTTGCAAAGTTCAAATCATTTCTGACAAAGGTATGAGAAGCTACATCTTTAATTTGATTTTAACCTCCTGACAAATATGTTGATAGGTGTGTTTCAAATGTTCCTGTTCTGTCTGTTCTTTAACAACTGAAACATACAAATTATAATAAAAGTAAAATGGATGACACAAGGTGTCATGCAATGATGTGAATTTTCTAATTATCATTCCAACTACATGCCACTGCAGGGTTATGATCCTTCGTGTTTACGAGAGTTTATGTTGGAAATCCTTGGTAGAAGTTCCCCATATGGAAATGCTGGTTTACAAGTAATGTTATGCTTCTTTAATTATTGTAGCTTTTAGAATTTATGATTGTTTTTGTCTTTTCTTGACTTGCTAATTATTATTTACTGCAGATACTTGATAGGAATTGGGGTGCTGGTTGGCACCTTTTATCTTTATTGCTTGCAACAAAACCTTCGCAAAGAATAAGGTATGTGTTGATCTTTTTGAATAATTTATCCATCAATGTTTCCATGTTGCACTGTGATCAATTATTGTCTTACATAGGTGCATGACTTTCAAAATGAAAAACTTAGGGCCTAGAGAAATTTTGGATATCAAAAGAGGTCAAAGGCTAGAGTATTCATGTTTCTTTGGGTTCTCTGTTGGCATAATCTTTTGGCCTCGTGTAGTTAGTGTCATTACATAAATAGCATTTGAGTAGAGATGGTGGTTTGATTTGCCCAAGTTTAGTCTGTTTAGAACTCCTGCTAATGCTGACCTTGTGAACCGTAACACAGCTGTCTGGATGCTCTTAGACATCCATTCCTTTGTGGACCCAGATGGCGAGTAGTTCCATCAATGGATATTATCAGATGGGGTCTAGGCTCTACTGCAATGCGTATCAGTGAGGAATACATTTATCGTCAGCCTCAGGTATTCATGCACGGATGGCACCATGTATATAATGTTGTTCCTTTTTCTTCTGAGTACCTTGATTTTTGTACAAAAGCTTTTATTGTCGGTGGTATCTGATGTCCTCAACTTTTTCTTGCTAAAGTTTAATTCATATATTTCCCTTATGTCTCAAAGGAAATACTTAACTTCAGCAAATTACATTATTTGAAATGCAGAAGGTATTGTTACTAAGTTCAACTAACGTGTCTTTCAATGTTTTTAGCGTAGTAGACTTGCCCACTTCATTGACTTAATGGAGATGTTGAATCCTCATCCAAGGCCAAAGGTAATTACTAACTATTAAAAACTCTCACCATTTGGTATTACCAAGTCATCTTAATACTTGGACGGATGAAAACATGATCATAAAACTTGTTATGATTTTTTGTAAATTGAACAAAGAAAAACTGAAAAACACAATGTTGAGGGTGTTTGTGTAAGGGCCAAGGGGTAAATTTCCATGAATGAGCCCCATGAGTAATTCTACACAAGCTTATCCATGAAAATTTATCCCCCATCTTAGCACTCAACCAAACACACCCTAAAGGATAATATTAATCTATGTGTCACAATTCATTTATGCAGAACTGGCTGGAGCTGCTTCCAGGCAAATGGCGTCTGCTGTACTGCACTGGAAAGCATGTAGGGCTGACCCTTCGCCAACCTCCTGCCCGTGTACTCATTGGGGATGTGCATTTAACGATAACAAGAGCATCAAAGTTGAGAGCCAATCTTTCATTCACCTCAGACATCAGATTCTCTGTCATTATCGGGCAGGACTGGCCTCACGACAAAGTTGGTAAAAGTGGGAGATTGGAGGTGACTTCTTCATTCACAGTAAAAGCCGGGAGACGGTTATATCTGAAGGAAGACAAGACCATAGGGAAGTTCTTCTTTGGCCCTTTCAGTAGTGAGGAAGCTTTAGCTCAGAAATTCACCGGCAAGAAATGGAAGAAAATAACCCCTTTTAAGGAGTTCCCATCAAGTCTTCCTGCAGCAAAGCTTGCATCAAGTGATATTGAAGTGACAATGAATCTTGATGATCCATTAAATAGAGACGTTGATATGGCAAGAAATGTACTTCAAGAACTAAGAACACAAATCCCCCCAGAAATGTTTGATTTGTCAAAGATTGTGTGTGGAACTTATGTGGACTCGAGGATGCTTGTCCTTCGAGGGGTTAATGGATCAGCACTCCTATTTACAAGGTCTTTTGTAGATAAAAGTAATTCTAGTTAGTTGTTATTACCATAGCAGATTCAATCTAATGATCATTATTTGTGTGTATATCTTTTCTTTATGCTTTTATAGATAGATTGATAGATAGATTAGTCAATTGTAAATGAATGTTGCCTCTCCATCTTAAAGCTATTTTATTTTATGATCGATGGTTATGTTCGGTGCTACAAATCTATGGCAAATTCCTATGCTGCTATAAGAGTTTTATTTGGAAATTATATATGAAAAATTATTCATTATAGCTTTTATTTTTGGTAAGGAATTCAGTTATAATCAGAGGATGACACTTAATAATGATTGATTTGTTTCGTTAAATAAAAATAAGTGGAAGTAGCTCATGGCCTTGCTTTTGAGACAGATGAATGAAATGAAAGTATGAAACTCGTAGATAGTGGCCAAGGGGTAAACAAATAGGTGAAAAGGTAAATATTTGGTTTTGTTCTTATCCTCACAGCATATTTTTATGATTGTTTAATTATATATTTTACTAAAAAGATATTTAGTAGCTTACTGAATACACCAGAAACTATATATATAGGTAAATAGTATCGGATTTTCTCTGTTTTGATATATGAAAAAGTGAAATGGTTGTTTTATTGAATTGAACTTGTTAATAAGAATCTAAAATGATTTTAAAAAACATACGAGTAATGTAAAATATTAAATTATAAAAAATCCCCATTAAAAGGTTTTATTGATTATTACTAATAAAAGTATCGAGTTTTTTCATAATTTAAACTCTTGTATTATTCTTACGAAAACAATTTGTTTATTATCACGGTCGATTAAAATGTAAATTAAGATGTTTCCCTTCTATCCTATTGCGTCAATGGAGAAAAATTTATAAATTGGCGTTGGTGATGGAATTAATATAAGAAAGAAAAGAAGAAAAACCACGTTGTGAGATGAAGTAACACCAAACTCGAAAAAAAGAAAAAAAGTGGAGAGAAATGGTTAGAGACAAAACAACGCAAAACATGGCTGTCTCCAAAAACATCATCAGTGATAACACCTTCCCATGTCGGAGAAGCGCACAAGGGAATGTTTGGTCATGGTGGCTTGCCATAGCAACATGACCAACACAGGTAAATAACCTAAGCTGCTATCTGCATGTTATTCTTACTCTTTTACTTACAATTTTATTTCCTATTCTTCTCACTTATATTAACAAGATACTAGTTCCTAGCTTTATTATATGATGAATTCAATTGAATATTATTGTTCTATTTTAGCCAAATTGGTATTTGACAAAATTATTTATACATTAAAACAAGAAAAAAAAAAAAAGACTTGAACTCCCTTGATACTGCAAAATCGATAGGGTTCTACGAGGACAAGGTCTGTTGAAATTTAACACAGAATTGCTTCCTAGTTTATCGCTTTATTGATTACGGATTTGTTGGTATCTTTCTTTTGTAATTGCGTATTTGTGAAAATGATGCTTCAAACAGGTTTTACCACATAAAAGGATAAATTGCTAGTAAAATTTGTAGAGAACTTCTGAAATGTTTGTAGTTATTTCTTTCTTTCTTCATATAACCACATCATGCGAAATCAGAATATGATAATTCATTCTCATATCTTCACGATTTGAGTTAAATTTCCAATTTTATATGTATTAATACTGTAAAATAATTTTACAATCTAACCATACTTTTTTCTTTTTGAAAAAAAATGCCAAAACATACTAAATAAACAAATGAGCTATCATGATTTGATAAATTTTAGGCCATCCACAACATGCGGTAAAGAAGGAAATGGGTTAATATCAATTTTAATTTAAGAAAACAATAGTAATAATATCTGGGATAAATTTACAGAGATGCCTAGAACCAGAATCTGCTAAAATCTGTATTTTTTTTTATTAGACTTCGATGAATGTCGAAAGGAAACGAAAAAACAGCACTTCACAAGGTAAAAAGAAAAACACAAAACTATGCCTAGTTCTTTTTTTTTTCCTCCCTAACCTTTTTATCCCTTTGATTTGACAAAAAAATAGAGCTTTTGGTGTAATTATGAGTTTCTCTGGGGAAGAGGTGATGATGGGGTTAGTGCTCCTTACGGAGAAGAAAACAATACTCTTTTTGTCATGTGATCTTCACTCCCTAATTCATGAATTTCCTACAATTTGGAGCTTTACATAGACATGGCACCTTGAATTCATCTGGTTCATCAGGATCAAACAAGTAGTCATACCTGCATAAAACAACCATCATCAACTACTAACATAAATTGGAAACATTTTTTCAACATGATTTGTACAAAATCACTTCATTCAACCACTATATTTATGCGAGAGGGTGTTGTGTTTTGGTGTCACAATATGATGTTGAGCTCGGAACTCGAAGAAAATGAATGCATGCCCTCGTGTATGGTACACGAGAACATGCATACAGAATGCGAAAGATTGATACATACGTTAACTCGTCGCCGGAAGATACGTTAGTCTTAGCGATGAGTACGATCCGGCTCTCGTCATCACCCACACTCATGATCCTTGCATAGCAATTTGGCATGCACTGTATTTTTAATCAGAAGGAAAGAACCGATGAGATGAATATACGGTATTGAGAGAGAAAATGATGTATAAAAATAGATTCGAGTTTAGATTGACTCACAGAATGATTAATAAGTCGTGCTATGTTCCCTTTATCAGTGGCATCTACCACCACTTCTTCACTAATCTTAAATAGCTGCAAAAGTAAGAGACAGGACAATTTTAGTGTGATAAGAATATCATGAAATCATAGGCAAACATGGGGGGTTCAGGAGGAGGAGGAGAGTTAACTCACATAGCAGTCTTTGCCTTCTAATCTATAGCGCGCCTCCCTCAGATCCGCAATGCTGCCTCTCACTTGTTCGCCACGATATTCAAGAACCTGGTTGGGATCAGATCAAATGCTCATTATGATTGTAAGAAAATGATGTTCTTCTGATTCACATGGAAAGTTACTAATAAAATAAAATCAATGATAAAAGGACAATGACTTTCTGCTTCTTCACATTTCAAATCATGATGGAGAATTGAAAAACAACTACAAGAAGAGCACAACATTCATACCATTTCTCCTTCTTGAATGTTTCTACGTGCGAACAGGCCCCATCCATGGATGCCCGATCGACCAAAGCAAACTCGTTCATTTTCGGTTTTCTGGAATCATATCAGCACACGCACAAAATAAAAAAGTTAGAAAAACTGTTCATCACCATTGACAATAATCCACTTAAGAAAAGAACACTTACCTGCAAGTGGTGAAGCCGATCTCTGAAAGAAGAAAATGTCGGAGGTTCCTCTACTGCCTGTTTAAGGAAAAGAGAGATGAGCAGAAAAAGGAGAAAGAACAGAAAGGGGGTGGCAATATTGTAATTTCAAGAAGATAGAAGGTTTACTCTGAATTTATTTAGATTCTGTATTGCATCTAAAGCATGATGACAATGTCCCCCAACTCTGAGAGAAACGGCTTCCTCTGTTGCTCTCTATCAGTTACAAGAAATAAAAATGAGAATAATTCAAAGATGCAAAAATATAACATATTAGAGGCAATAGTGGATAACATGGCCAACAAGTTATTTCATAATTACAAGTTTACATCGATGCATGAGCCAATGGGCAAGTTTGGTGAATCAGCATTAGTTGAATAGTCGTTAGTAAAATACATAATATATATCTTGAGAGGGATTAAGCACTCGTATAACCCAAAGATACAAAAAGCTATGTTGATCAAGTATCATATTACAAACTTGCACTAACATGAACAAGAATTCTCCAAGCTACCTTTTTGCTATGATTTGTCCTTTGAAAGATTCGGCACCTAGCAGCAGATAATGGCTCATGCTCTGCATTATCTACAGGAGTGTCTTCTTCTTGCTTTATTCTGTTAGATGCAATTAACCTTGATCCAGTTTTCTTCTTACTTTGGAGAAGGTTTTTGGTTGAAATGACCCCAAGAGGGGTTTGCATAATCAAAACAGTATCAGGATTGGGGGCCCTGCAAGAAGCAATTGACATGATTAAGATGAAAGACTGAAAATAATACTCAGATTAAGATGAACTTTTAGATAAATCTATGAGGATGAAGGAAATGGATTAATTGAGAATCAAGGAGGAAAAATAATCTCTTTCTTTTCATGTTGTAAATGAGGATTGCAGCATACCTGTGGTAAGCACAAAAAGAGACCATTCTTGTTGTCTGCTTGCCATTTTTCTCAGAAATATGCAACTGCATTTGAAGGTGGACACAATTCAGTAAAAATATTGCAAACATTCAAGAATACAACACCAATCAAGTCAAAGCGAGCGAATCCTTGCCTCCATCCGATAACCAGCCCTTGATGCACACATGGCATGGAAATAAGTGGAACACTTGCAACATTGTGTACATGAACCATGGAATTGCTTGCAAATAACACAAATCTGAAATTGGAGTAACACAGACATAAGATTCCAGTTCATACTGAAATACGAGACACATAAATAACATGATATTGAGAACAAATCTGGAGTTTTGAACATTTCCTGTAATAGACTTGATGATCAACATAATCAAATACCCTTCTCCTTTATTTTGTTTTTTCAGATAGCCACAGAAAATTGAAAATGTAGCAGATGCCTCACCTTTACAAAAGAATTTGAAGGAATACTGAGAATACCCAAAGCAGGCTCCATCTTCTCATCACTGGCAAAAGAGACTTCAGGTCGAAACCAAGCACAAGTGACATGAACCCATAATGTGTCGATATCTGTTGGCTTTAGAGCACCACCTGGGGATCCATAATAAGTTAAGAAAGCATTATTATAGACATCAAATAGCATTTCCAAGATATAATGACAGTGCAAAACAGTTTTACAATTATTGACCAAATTGTCACTCAATAGTAAAAATGGTGAAATAATCTCTCTGCCAAGAGTGATATGCAAAAGGAAAAAAGATTTGGAAAGAGGTAAGTTTATAGCATAACAAAACAAATGAAAATATGATAGATTTATATTATCCATATGTTTCAAAATCGTGGAAGACATACCTTTTACAGGACAAAGACAACACTCCCGCTTGATGTCAGGTGTCTCACAAGCCTTACAAACCCAAGATGTAAAGTCTCGAACATTTCTTGCTCCATAGCATTCTTGATGAACAGCTATTTGACATCTATAAAAATATATAATGCATTTGTATATTATTTGCAATGCTATTCATCACATATGGAGATAATACAGCAACCAGAAAAGTTTTTCTAGTTTTTTTTTTCATAGTTCAAGCAAACATAAGAAGAAAAAGGTATCTGGCTTTGTTAGCAAATAGTTTCTCATCAGCAAATGTCTGACTAATAAGTACAAATAATACATGAACAAACAATAAACTGAAGATGCTATGTTCTTATAATACCTGTTGCAAATAATAATTTTGTTGTAGTCCCAGTCTTCAACCCATCTACATACAGCACATCGTTCTGTTGTCCACTTGGCGTAAACAGGTTCATACCCCTCTGTAAAAGAAAACAATAAGTAGTACCATTTTCACTCTCAGAAATAACTCATCACACCATAAAGTTATACCGAAAAAGGAAGAAGAACGAAAACCGGTACCTTCCAAGAAGGCAAGTAACCTCTGCTTCCTTTCTTTTAGAGAAGGTTTTTTAGGTTTGGCAGAAACTGTAGCATTATCATGGACTTCTGCCAACTGCAGCATCTGAGAAGTGTAATAGTACAGGTTTCGAAAGAGGACAGTTAGACGCTTGAACAATTGTAATATCATAAAGTAACCAATTAATAAGCTCAATATTTTTTTGTACAAAAAAAGTGGTATAGTTTTCAATACAAAGAGATGGGAAATAAAATACGTCATAATTAAATAAAAGTTATATACATACCCATTGTTCCAGGGGTAGCTTGGAGTCTTTGACCCTAACACTTGTTCTCCAATTTCTTAATTTGGAACCCGTGTGTCGTTCCCAGTCACTAAGTGCTTGCTTTTCATTCCCACAAAAACCACACTTGCACACAACTCTAAAAGGAGAAGAAAAAAAATATCATAAAAAAAAAAGAAAAAAGAATCATGTTCTGCATAGAAGTACTAACAACAGCACATTCAAAATTGGCATCAATTTTGGAACATAGAAATGTCAAGTTGATACATCAATGAAGTTTGAATGATAAACTGCATTAGTTATTAGAAAAGCTGAACAGGCACCATGAGTAAGTCCAAAACAAAAGTTTATCAAATATATAGTCTAAAACAAAGAAACCCATTAGCAACCTAATGCTACCTTCTCCCTCTTTATTGCCAAACACAAAATAAGATTATATCAGATAGGTATTGACTGCAAATAAAGAAAAAGGCACTAGTTTATTATTGCCTACAGCACCTTTTGAAAATAACAAATTGTAAGTAATAAATAACTATATCAATTAAAAAATGATGACAATCACAACAGTGGGGAGAGAAAAAATTGTGTCAAAGCATTCTGAAAGAGTTTGTGCTTACGAATGAAGGCTCGGAAAATATATGCCTTCCACACCATTGCAGATAACAGTGACTTTATTTGGAAGCGCTAGCTTTCCACCATTTTTATTCGACCTGAGACCAAAAAAAAACCTCCAGTATAGTTAGGGGAAAAAATTACAAAGTACAAATAACATTTATTTCGTAGCAATCGGATAAATTTCATGAGAACTTTACACGAAATCATTAGGTTAAGTCACAAAAAACAGGGCTGGAGGAGATTATAAAAAGAATAACCATAGTAGACTTACTTGACTTTTGGCCGTGATTTTTCTGGATCAGATAACTCAAAATTAAACTTGGCTTTGCAAGTAGGGCAGTAATAATCAGTGCCTTCAAGATTCTTCGGAAGACAGAATATACCAATCATAAAAAATCCAGCATGTCTCTTTATGAGGTTTGAATGCTAAGAAAAGACAATATTAAGAAATCAAGCAACGGGCAAACCTTAAAATGGTTTCGAGAAATTTTGTCGCATTCTGCATGCACCCACACTTTGCATCCATCGCAACGTACCTAATTCAGAGGAGACATCCACGAGTGCAAACAAAAGAATTAAATCTACAAACCGAGTCTTTGAGATGACAACCTTGAGTAGATAACAGGATCCAACTAACTTACCCAACTTCCACTGTCTGAATGATTCCAAACTTTCTTGCATATGCCACAATAATGATTTGATTTGGTTAACTGCCAAAAAAATTGACTTCAAAGGTCACATAATATGCATTTTTTAAAACAAATACTGAATTTCAATTTTGATGTTTTCATTGCAGACTTAAGTACAAATTGTTAGAACAAAAAGGCAAGATAATACCAACCCTGGCACATGTTTTACATAGGAATTTGCCATCAGTAGCCGAACCCTTTGTTTTCTTTGGCAACTTGAAAGGAAGGCGCAATCCACAGGCTTCACAGGGTCTTGTGTGTTTCTTATCAAATAAATCCTACATTGGGAATTCAAAAGGTGTTAACTTTGACCACACTTGAGCAGCATCCTCACTCCTACACTTCTGTGTTATATGGAGAAAGCAATAATGATTGCATAATAAAAGCAAAACAAATCATAATTCCAAAACTACAATAAGTCATGGGTCTACAAGTCAGAAAGGGACCAAGGAGTGCCACAGTCAATTTCCAGTTATATAAGTTTACATTATCAACTTTCCTCAAGTGTCCCCTAATATGATACACAATAACACAAGTACATTAACAGCGACTCTACAGCCATGCAGGTTCCCAAATAGGGGAAAACAAAAGGCCCTTATAGCTGGCTTACCTTATTCAGATAGTGATATCCTGCATACTTGTTTGAACCAGTTAGGGCTTTAAGAATAGTATCATCAAAACTAGTGTTACCGGCTGCTGCATTTATCTCTGCCATCAACTTCTCATTGTAGCCCTGGTCTGCCAAAAATGCCTCCTCTATGGCCATTTCCAAACCAGAGGGATTATAGGAGCTCAATTCAGGTTGCCCCTGAAACCTAAATACCAAGGAACATTTATGCCTAGTAAGCAAATACCCGTCCACAAATAAAAAAACAAAAATGTAGTTTCAAATTCAAACAACTTAACAAACTGACAAGCAACAACTCCGTACCTGTCCACATAATCCATAAATGGAAAAATCATGCCATGCTTAACCCATGCATAGTCCTGCAAAAATTCATCAAAAACAAAATAAATTGTCAACAATTTCCAAAACAGCAAAAGAAGACTCTACATAAAGGAATCACTTCATTCATGGTACATACACACACCCTTTGACTCCCATTCTCGGCATATCCAAGAAACATGACACAAGCAGCATCAGCAATGCAAGACCTGAGGACCAGCTCAGGTGCCTGATTCATAGGATCAAGAACAATGGCTGGCCAAAAAGGTTCCTTCTTCCCTGCTTTGGCCCACACAATATCACCAGCATAAAAATCTTCTGGACCATAAAGCCCCTCCTTCCTCTCACTCCCCATTAACTCAACACCTTCAACCTCCACAAACCTTCCCCTCTCATCCTCAACCAAAACCTCACGCATTGAATGCTTAGCCTTCACATCAAAACCATCACCACACAATGCCAAATACTTGCTACGGCCCTTGTAACCGTTTCTCTCATTGTTCCTCCCTTTCTTTCCATTCTGATTACAATTCTTCTGTGCCTTGAAGCTGAACCTCTCATTCTTACAATCAAATTCTTCATCAAGTTCATCATCAGGCAAAATGTTCTTACTCTCTTTCCTCCAATTATCAATAACAGAATCGTTGAACCGAGAAGGAAGCACCTGAACCCGCCCCCTTGACGTCCGAACCAGCGGCGGCCGCTGAACCTCACCGGAACGGTTTTTTCTCACCCGAACAACATCGTTTCCGCCGCGAACGTCGCCACCTTCTTTCTGGGATTCAACTTCTCCGGGGGAGCAGGGGACTTCGGTGCACCACGAAGCAGAGAATCCCTTCTCGGAGGCACCGGCGACGCTGAGCAGGCCGTGGAGGCTCACCGGAATCACTCCCGCGGCAACGTCGCCAAGTAGGTTGAGAGGGTAGTAGCCGCTGGTGCTGGTCTTCCTCTTCTTCCGAGTCACGGAGCACTCGTCGATTTTACCAACCGGGTCGCTGATTCTGCACCGTTTCAGACTCGGCATTTGGGATTTCAAGTTCCGCTTGATGATCATTTTTTTTCCCTCACTCGCTAAAGGAACGATCCCCACATTCAATTTGAGTCTCGAGTCAGGTCAAATCCGAACTTCGAGAACCCCAGAAAATGAATTTTCGATCACGAGGCTCGGAGACGAAGAAAGCACATAAACCCTAATTCGGAATTGGAATTCAAGAAAACAGAGCAACAGCGGAAAACCAAGAAGCGAGAGGCAAGACGAGATTTTGAGCGAAAGAATAGAAAGAAACGGCAAAAGGGTATTATAAAAAGAGAGAATTGAGGTGGAGAATATAGGAAATTTTGATCGAGAAGGATCGAATGAGCAGAGGCAGTGACAAAAGAGATCTGTTTCTTTCGCGGTGAACTCTCTCTCTCTCTCTCTTACCAACTACTGCCCCTAAGACGACCCAGATAGAGAGAAACAGAGAGGTTTATTTTCGTGAAATAATCCTCAGAAAGATTGTTGCAATGTAATTTGTAATTTTATGGGACTGAACAAAAAGGATGGTAACGTAGGATAGAGGATGAGATTGGGTTGTAATTAAGCAATTTTTTGTTTTTCTTTATTTCAAGAGAGAGAAAGGAAGAGGAGGCGGAACAACAAGGAAAGAGGGTGACAGAGTAAGACTAGAGAGAGAAGACTCGGCGTTATCTTGAGTGTGTGTGTTTATATGTTGTGGGGGAATGGGGCCATAGGGCTGCCTAAATTGCGCCTTTGCGTGTTGCTAGCGTAAATCCTTCCTTCCCAATGTTTTTCTTCTTCAGCTTGGTGCGTTCATCCTCATTCTCATTCTGGTTGGGGTCGATTTTATTTGTTACCATTATTATTCTTCTACGTTCTTCTCAAATCTCTCTCTCTCTTTTTTCTAATGCAATGGCTATGGTTTTTGAATACACCTTGTCTCTGCGTCAAACTTGCAAGTACTGGGTGTGTGCATGAATGAATATATGTATATAGATTAGTGACTGCGCTATAATTTGTTCCAACAAATTTGGAGTGTTATATAACATGTGCCAAATATGTGTGTCTATATATGGGAAACATGTTTCTTTTTTGTGTACGTTGTTGTCCTCTGTTTTTTTTGGTCCTGTAATTTTCTACTATGGTTTTATGATTCGGATTTTGGAGAGTTGATGATTGAGAAATTTCAATCTTTTTTCTTTCTAAATTTGATATTTATTATGGTTTTGCATTTTCCGGTGGAGGGTGTCGTAAGATTTTTGAGATGGGGGTGCGTGAATTTTTGCATTTCTGAAATTAATTCTTCTTACAGGTGTTGTGGTTGGATTAAGAGCTGACAATTACTACGTCTGAAAAAATTGTTCCTAGGATTGGTTCCAGAGATCTTGTGGACAAGCCCGCCAATTTTTTTTTTCTGTTGCAAGAGGACGAAGTGCTCATAAGGTTGAGGGTGACCAGTCCCAAAAAGTTTGTAACTTTAATTAAGATATTTGATTTTTAGTGTTGGATTTTTATTAATCTCCAATTTTTAAATTTTATTATCAATGTTATAATGTAATTTGACTCTACTCTAGGGTTGTGTGAGGGAATTAAAACGATGACGTTTAGAGGAGGTTGGGTATTCTCTTCCCCACCATTAATGTTGGGTGAGTGTGTACAGTGTACTGTTTTGGCCATTGGATGGTGAATGAATGAAAGTGAATCAGTAAACGCAGTTTTCTGATGATTGGGGCTTACACGATTCACTCCACTTTCTCAATTCAATTCTGTGGGTTTTTTTTTTTTTTTGTCTTTAAATTATATATTATTTTGCAAAATTTATTATATTTTTTTTAGTTTGAAGAAGAAATATTTCTAGATCCCGTGTTATAAGCCATGGATCATCGCCAATCGATCATGGACACTGATAACAAAAATTGCAATAGAAACTTGAGAAAGCTTAATTGTTTTCTACTACACAAAATTTGATGGATTTTTTTTTTTTTTTCCTCTCATGGCTCTTTTGTTTGAGGGAACTATACGGAACCTTCCGTCTTTGCACGCCGCGTTGAGAACTGAGAAGCCATGGAAGTTTTTTCACCTTTCGTTATAATCATTTGTTTGTTTGTGTTAAATTAACTCTCTTCTAGACCTAGAAAGTAATTACTAATTAAGCACGTATTATGTTCTGATTTCTTGTTAATTCATAACATTACTTATTAATTATTTCTCCCAAAAACAGAAAAAGAAGACGAAGTAGTTTCGCAAACAGGGCTATAAATTCTGAGGAACTAGTAAAGAAGAAAAATGGGAAAAGGGGTAAATGAGACGCCAAGTAGTGTTAACCACATTTGTTTCCTGATTTTAGACTAGTTTAATTAATCTCATCCTCTCAACATTGGAATACTTAAAACCCCAAATTAATTGTAACTAAATGCACAAACTATCGTTATATTATATAATTTTGAAGCCAAACTCTTAGCATATTCGCTTCTGGACCAGAGGCGTTACTTTGAAGCCAGAGAGGAGGGGAGAGGAGAGAAAAGCATATATAATTATCATCCAAGCTCTCCTTCAATCTCAAAAAAGCAGTCCAATTTTGTTTGGATATATATGTCATGAATTTTTTTTTAATGAGATTTGGATTGAAACCAATGTTTGTCCAAACCAACTCTAAATTATTTGTTGGTTCATTATTTTCATGTTTCATGAATAACAATACTTATTGCATATCATTGCTAACACATGTGCCTTAAGACACTTATCAAGGATATTGTAACGAATATAGGGTGTGTTTAGATTAGCGTTTATCTAACTAGAGTTTGGATCAACTTGAGTTTGTAGAATTGATTTTGGATAAAAGTGAGTTCGTGTCAACGTGATTTATGTTTGACAACTTTATATCAAAATTGATTTTAATAAAATGAATATTGTTTTGATGATATTAGCCAAAACCACGTTTAGATGAATAATTACAAAAATGGACATGACATTAAATTATAGTTTGAATGAGTACCTAATAAATTAAAAAAAGAAAAACACACACTTTATAACCTTCAATAGTCATCATCTCCATTGAAGCATAATATTGAGCACCAAATTTTATTATTCTAACCCGTAAGGTATTAAATAGCAAATAAACAGGGGATTATCATGGACTTTGAGGATAATGAAATTAGAAACCCCATTATTATCAATCCTAGAATAGAAAGAGAAGAGCACGAGACATGCCTGAAATAAAATAAAGGAAGTTCAAGGAGGTGGTTGTGACTATGAGGGGCATATCTTACTATGTTGTTTATCTTCCAATTGAAAAGGGTAAACTAGGTAGGAAAAAAAATAAATGCTTTCAATTGAATTCTTAACGTGAAACTATAAACACAGAAGCAAAATATTTTCACTTTCAGCAAACTGAGGTTTGAAGAGCTCAATGTGATTCACGTTCAAAGAAAAAAAATCATTCAAACAAAAAATTACAGCATTCAAGAAAATGAACGGGTGTTTGAAAAGTTTGAACGCCCAACCAAAAATACACTATATTATGGTGTGATATTTTTATTTTTATTATCTTAACAAGCTACCTAATATATATACCTGTAAAACACTTATTTTAATTATTTTTTTATCTATTCTCTTTATTATTTTCACAATAAAAAATTATTATAGTCTATTTTTTTAACAATAATATTTATTTTAGTAAATTCAATTTTAAATATTTTCCTAAATATAAATCACGTTAGTATAAACTCTGGTTTAATTACTAAGTGCAATCTTAACATACTCTAGAAATGTCAAAGAACATACTATTAACCTTAACGAGGATTTACATGAAATTTACATATTATCCACAAAAAGCTTGTCATGGATCGAAACTGAACCATGTGTGCTAACCTTCATTGACAAATATCTATAGGTAATTATTACTACATATTTGAATATAGAAAAAAATACTAAATTAACATCTTAATAATATTTTATTGGGATGTATACTTAATCACCTTTAAATTTTAAAGTGATTTCCACCTATTACACATATCTATAAAATTGAATAATGATTACTAATGAGACATTAATTTTTGGATGTTAATATATTTTTGTTGAATATATGTATATAAAGTTTCATGTTGTTGAATTTATCATGTCCTTAACCTAGCTAGCTAGCTAGATATCCATCAATCCATGTATGTCACATTAGACTATTACCAAGGAGCTAGTGAAGGTGTTGATTGTTGAATGATTCATACGCAACAGAACAAACAGCGTTGTACTTGCACTGCATATCATAGATAAGCTTTCCTTCGGAGCAAGCCCTGTTCTGTTCTGTTCTGTTTTGCTCCCCATTGGTGGAGAGAGAGGTGACTCATGTGAACAATAGATATGGCTACATCTTGCAATAAAACAAAAACACCGGAAAAGAAAACAAATTAATTGAACGATGAAAAAGGGACCATAATTAAGTCTATCATTAAATCTAATTCCCTGTTCTCTTGTTTTTTACTAAATCTTATTAACAATTGAATTGATAGATAAATTATTCATTGTTAGCGCTCAGATGGATTATGGCCGGCATGTAGTCGGTAACGGGAGCCAAATTTGTCATCATCCAAGCATAATTTTTAATTCATAGCAATCAATAATAATGATGTTTGTTTTTTTATCAAGAAGGGTACGGTATTTTTAGTATTATTGATGTTGATCTTGACCAAATTTACACTGATAAGCTTATTAATTATCACATTGGAACTTCCTGGTTACAAATTTCTTTCTGGAAAAAGGTAATTTAGCAAAAGCTCCCAAAAAGAAATTAAAAAATCATTGATAAACTAAACATATGATCAATTCCTCACTTTTTATGTTTATAGGAGGAGTTCTTATTTGAAAGAGATTAGTATATAATGAACGGTTCGAGTTTAATGCAGATAAATTTGAACTTAATATCTGAGGGCAATGCTTGTTATACATGAATTAAACAATAAGCCCTTTCATCTCAGATTTGTAGGAGACAATAATGCAAGTGCAAATATGTGGGACACCATTATTATTAAATTCAATTTCTATCTTATCATGTCATTCATAAAGTTGTCTTATTTTATCTTGATTCATTTTACTTAACAGCAACTTTCAATCCAGAAAACAATTTAAATGGAAACCATCATACTTTTTATGAATTGAATGCATAAAAAAACACATACAGTAATAGGGTGTAGAGCATGTCAAGGTTTGGTGATAGACTGAGTGTGACAGCGACAAGGCATGAACATCTATAGTTAATGATCCACCTGTCTACATCACTACACTTCTTACCTTAACCCCACAATTTGCAAAACCTAATTTACTCTGTCACGTGCTCTGCTTTCTGAACAACTCTGTTTTGGAGTTTTATTTCATTACTTCTAAGAGTTTAGTTGATATATTCGGACAATATAAACCTATTTTATATGATTAGTTAACTTAAGTGAAGCATTCTCTTACATGAAGTTGCAACTAATTAAGTTTTAAACTCCCAATCTTATGGATAAAACTCAAATATGAGTTTTAATTGCATATCAAATAGTTGTAGTGAATTATTGGATAGAGACATAAACAGTTAAATATCTAAAATGGGAAAAACAAGAACATCACAAAGCACTCCAGGGTGTTTTTCCTTTCCCTTATTAACTCCTAAACTTCAACTAAAGAGCTGAAGAGATTGGAGAGGAATTAAACATTGCCATTCCATCACATTAACATATTAACATAATACAACTTACTTTTTTTTTCCTTCATTTATTCAACAAACCTATTTACATATATCTAGAGAAGTTGGTCTACAGAGAAAGGTTATTACAGAATACAAGAGATGGAACTACCCTAATAAAAGGAGCTTGAGAGATCTTGTTTATTTGGCAACATATTGCTCTGAACTCTTCCACATAACTTGTTTAGAGAGAGCTACTTCTTGATTCCTACTTTCTCTCTACTGAAACAGTTATGGAAGTTATTGCCTCTTAACATCAGATTCTTCAGTCTTTGCAAATCTTCCACGGATTCTTGGTTGGCTATCAGCAAGAGCCTTCCTGCAAGCATACTGAAAAACCAAACAAAACCAAATCATCAGTTAAGAGTTTGGAATCTGTTGACAGACTGAAAATATCAGCCAATGAAACTTGGCTGCTTAAGAAAATTGCGGTTGATGAATATACTATACTAAATAACTGTTATGCAAGTACTCGAAATTTTGGAAGTGTTGTTTAATTCATGTGGATTTCATAAAAATTCTCAGAGGATGCTAGACCTGTAGTTTTACTACCTTGATTTTCCTCCCAAAGTTCCTTTTTGTCTTCTTGTTCCTGTATCTGGAGAGCTTTTCGCGGCGTTCCTCGTTGGTGCAGTTGCTGGCAAAAAGTGGCCTCTCATGGGGAGACTGCACGATGTTCAAGTTCCCGTTACCTAGAGTCTGTCACAAAAACAATATCAACTACCCATCTCAATCTTATAAATTTCGGTGCATAACTTCATCATCCAGTTAAGTGATGATGTGCCAAATTATATTTCAAGTAAATAACTAACTCGGAAGAATTCAGTGCATAAATTGATTGTGATTCCATAATACAAACTGATATTCGATCGGTTAAATCATACCTTTATATCTCCTTCGCTAAATGATCTCCGCATGCCATAAACTTCATCAAAATCTATTCCCGGGATATCGAGGAAAGCAGGCTTTATTCCAGCACCATGCATCCAGTCCATTGAGCTCAAACTTCCTGAACTGATGCTCTTTGGTAATGGCATGTCAGGAAGTTGTTTGTTCTCTTCAATTGTGTTCTCCTCTATGTTCAGAAGAGGAATCTTGATATCCAGAATCTCAGAGAACGGTAAGTCTATCGCGGCCTGTTCTAAGAGATCCTTTTCACACTCGTAAAACACCTCACTCAGAAACTGCTCCTTTTGAAGAACATCGATATCTGTAGATTTCAGTCCCTGCGACGAGATGTCTTCCCCGCAGGATATCATGGACATGGCTGCTGTCATGGGATCGACATTCATGAGTGGCTCTTCGATGATGGGTTCAGGTGCTTTGAACAGATCACCCTCTGCTGCCAAATCATACTCCGACATGGCAGCAGAAGATTGAACAAGGTCACACTGCATTAAAGATAGGGAAATAGCCAAAACAAGTGATTAATAGGTACAGAATCTCATCATTACACAAAATTAAGATTACATAGATAAAAATCTCATCAAATTCTAAGTGCTGGTGTTGCAGCACACAGTAATTATTAAGACAATTAAAAGAATGGACATATGAGTCGGTTACTTGTTAGTCCCATAGGCAACCTAAAAAAAAGGCATATCAATAGCACTTCTGATGTTTGGACTATACATCAAGAGCATTTAACACTTGTTTAACTTACTAATGTTGAGAACTTGCTCTAGGGTGGGACTCATGAGATCAATGATGCCAAAAGTTTTCAAAAGATTTCAACTAGCAAACTTGTTCTTAAAGCAACTGTCAAGGTTATGAATTTGTTAGAATAGGAAAAAGATTCCGATTGCAAGTCATCATCCTACCATAACACGGTTTATAGATGATGGGATTTAGACCAAAGAGAGGAGTTTCCTCAACTTTATCAGAAAGAGAAAAGGAAAAGGAGACAGAATCTATCTGAGACAGTGAGTTGACAGAAAAAGCTATACATCAGTAAGAAACTTGAACAGAGGCCTTAGTTTCAATTCAAGCACAACCCAAGGTACATGTAATGTTTTCTGGTTTGGCAAGTATTGGTGTATTTTCATTTTTAAGTTAATATGCTTTAATTTGTAATTATGAAATGACATTTTATTACACTCTTCACAAAATCATACAAACACAATAAAAAAATGAAAAATAAAAAATTGTAGCTGCAGAATCCACAATGAACTTAACCATAACTCTCAGCTGCAGATTATGGATATGACAATTCTCATTTTTGATGAATACCCAAAACATCAAAGGTAAAGTGAAGGAAGGAACTGGTTAAAGCAATTCTTTCACCAAAATGTGATCAAGTTTCATCCATGTTAATTACTTAGTGACCAGGTTGGAAAAAAACTATATTTTTATGATTCCCTTTTAATCTTGGTATAAATGACCAGCACCTTTTATGATTACAAAAGCACAAAAGGCCTTGTTTGAAATCTCTGTGACCAAAACAGCATATGCCATATGGAAACAACAAATATCTTGGTATTTTGAAAGGAGCAGAAAATGGAAGTAACTATTGTTTAGTGCGCGACAATAGCATGAAGATTATTAAGTTGAGCATTAACCAAACCCTTTTTCCCCTTACTCTAAAGAAAGAAAAAATAAAAAAAGCGAATAAGAGGCCTTTTTCCTCTTTAATCTTCCCCTTGGTGCGGCACAAAAAGACAAGCCCCACTTAAGAGTTCACACCAGAAACTAAAAAAGGAATTATGGAGGAAATATTATAGAACACGGAACTAGAACAAAAGAAAAATATATATTTTCTATGTATAGTCTTTTTTTTCTTTAATGTTTCCTTTTCTCATACTTTTTCAGATCCAGCACATGAATCCAACTACAGCTGGTTCCACTTGTGCTGTCACTGTGAGTATGAGAAACCACTCAGAAACAAGGGGGACGAAGAAGATGCAAAAATCAAATGAACAACTGCATGTACCTTCTTCAATTTTCCTTCTTCAGCTTCAAATCTTAAAATTCTACTATTCTAGAAACAAAAGAAGAAAAAAAAAAGCTAACAAAAAAAATAAAATGTGAGAATTTACAAAATTTAGGCAAAAAGTCATAAAAATAAGAACTTTGAAATTTAATTGTAGACTACAAAGCAACCCATTTGCTGTAGCCCCATTTACTTCGTAGAAACGAAGCAAAGCAAAGGAGATGATAGAAAAGTTTTGAAATTTTTTGGATATAAGGACAAACCCAACAAACTAATGCGGAGAAACAGAGCAAAAACAGAGGAATGGTTAGAAAAATTGGTAGATTTAAAAAGAGGAAATAGTAAGATACCATTGAAGCATTGGGTTTCTGGGTCTTGCAGTACTCCTCAAGTTGCTGAAGCTCCTGAGAGAAGTTCTGCAAGTAAGGGAAGAGAAGGCCAGTCTCTGCATACATTTCTCCAACACAGAAAAGACTCTTTGGAAAATCAAAGGTTGAATGAGAGAACCAGGTAGAACTCTGTTTCTCGAAAATACAGAGTAAAAGCAGAGCAAGAGAAGCACAGAGAGAGGTGCTGAAATAAAGGAGCAGCAAAATACAATAGAGATAGATATTAGTGTGCGAGTGAGAAAGAGAGAGAGAAAAGAAAGCAAATATGATTTGGGGGTGCTTTGAGCTTCGATGATTTAGGACAAGCAAGAAAGAGAATTTATATTATAGAAAAAAAAAACAAAAAAAACTTGGTGACTAAACAGGGTAAATATTAGTTTATTCATTTATTTCTGTAGATCACACTGTTAATTAATAAGATCTCATCAAAAGTGACAAATAAGTGAAATTAATTATTCACTACCAAAATTGTTCATTCTAATTTCATTTTGATTAAATTTTATTAATTTATAGTATTTATATTTTTTTAATATAAACATGGTATTTATTGCTGGAAGTCATAACTGATTCGGTTGCCACGTGATCTCTATTGTATTTTTTAATACATCTCCAATATGTATAAATAACATTTATATAAAATAAATGATTGATTGTATTCATCTTATAAGATGTTTTCAAATTTCAGTAAAGTTCTTTTTCTATTTATTTGAGTAACATTAATATTCTTCAAATATATTTTTCATGTTAGTGAAATTTTTAATATTTTACAAATAAATAGAAAGTTGGGATTTTTTCGAACTAAGTTCAAAAGAAATGAATGTAATTTATCTAAATAAATAAATTCAACTACTATCTCCTCGTATGATCGGTGACAATGATTTGAGTAACAGTAATATTTGTCATGTCTATTTTATAAACAAAAATGGTGATAATACATATAATAAGGGGAAGATAAATAAGCCAAATCCACTTGTTACAAATGTGTCTGCTCATAATCTGTCATAATTCTATGTAATTAATGTTTAGCTCGTAAACTTTTTAAGTGCCAATCATACTAATAAAAAGAGGTGTGAAGACAAATGAGAGCAATTGTAATATGTAATAATAAACAATAATGTTTGACTATACACTTATTACTATATAGTATATAAGATTGAGGAATGATGAAAGAAAAGGTGTTATATAATGACAAAGTAAAGTAGGGAAATTAAGGCCACTAGCAGCAGCATTACAATAAATGCAGTGACCCCATGTCTATTTGTCATGTTATTAAGAAAGAAAAAGGGAAAAAGGCTTTGTTTTTCTATGATGAAGGCTAATGTTTTTTGTAGTATGCATTATTATTATTATTATTATTGTATTGGCAAGTTGCAAAAAGAGGCAGATGAATTGCACCAAGGCAATGTCAGTGGAGTGAGGACATAATAGTAGAAGTGGTGGTGGTGGTGGGTGGTGGTGGCTAGTGGCCTGGCCTGCCTGAACCTGGAACAGAGCAGAACAGTGATCATCACTCATCATCATCAGTGCAACAGTGCCCTGTAATGTGTAGCCATTGGTTCACATGCATACCTATGCGCAGTGATGACATTTCATACCAACATACTTACAAATTTTGAAAAAAAATTAAATAAAATCATACATGCATGATGCATGCAGTGATCAACCATTCAATATGTCATGAAATAGTACTATAGTTCACAGCAGTAATAATAAAGAAGAAGAAAATATATATAATTTTTATATCATTTTTTTAGATTAATACACAAAATTATAGTTATTTTATTGAGTTTAATTTTGATATACTGGTTGTCAATCAATACAATGTTTCGTTTCTATGACTTTTTTCATGTAATGGGAGAGAGAAAATATAATTATGATTAACTTGGCAGTACATGATTGATTGATATGTAAAAAAATGTTGCGAATGTACAATGATGAAAATTAAATCATTTTTATTTGTCTCCTTCGCTGAGTATATTTCTTGTATATTTATAAAAAATCTTATTTATTACTATCCTATTGGAAACTATCTATATCACTATAATAATCATTATTGTTATTGAAAAATTCCGCCAATAGTTCCCGGAAACAGGGCACAACGTAGTTGTACTTGGGCAATCTTAGATAAAAGATTCATAAAGTACATAAATAAATAACTAAATATATATTTTATAAAAAATAAATTAATAAATATTTTGGGGGTATGGGCCAAAATACTGAGAAAGATGGGCTCTTCAAAAACTAAAAAGTTTCAAACAAAAAATTATTAATATTTTAGTAATTTTGGTATTATTATTGGTAGGAACAGTTTAAGAACAATCAGTGCGCAGTCTTGGTAAAAAGTGAGGAGAGAGAAACTTTTGTTTTTTTCTTTTTCCCAAAACACAAACCTATTATTAAGCTTCAATCACATTTTCGTAAGTTGTAAAACAAAATGATTTTCACATACCATTTATTTACCTTTATATTTTTTTTGAGTAATTCCACATCTTAAAATTATGAAAACACTTTTTCATAATCTATGTACAGAGAGTTAATTTTATTTGGTAATTAAAAAGGGAAATATCGCAGAATTAATATTTTCTTTTATTTGGACAAACAAAAATGACAGTTTTTACATACAACAAAAAGAATAATTAAGTCCCTCTTGTTTATACAAATCCGGACAAAAGAGAGAGGTTGTACTATGCAGTCAACACTCAACATGTAAATTTGTCTAATCTTAGTGATAACATATACTAAGGATAAAATAATGCCACTAGTAGTAATTTAAGAATAATTTTATGTATGAACCAACATATTAGTTAGGCTTTAATTACATTTATTCTTTTTATTTTTTGTCTTTTAATAGTCCCGTATATATAATGGCTAGCTCCAGAGTAGAACAGTAAAGAAAATTAAGATGCAGACAAAGTTGACATTTTCTATGAAGCTTCAGTGCCTAATAAATCATTGCTTGCCGACTTCATAGTTGCAACATGATGTCATCTTTTGATATAAAATATATGTGTTTTTGAAAGGTTAAATTATGAGAAATAATTTAATTTGAGAATAAATTTTATTATTTAAAATGAATGAAAATAATGAATGATTTTATTTAGAATTTTTCAATTTTTTTTAATTTTGTAAATTTTAATTGAATTAAAAAAATATATTTTATTTTTTTCAAATGCATTTTAGTTTTGCCCAATTTACTTTATTGCCCATAATTTGATCTCCTGTTTTAAATTTAGAGCAGATAATAGACTCACCTGGTTTTACACTTAATATTATTAATCTTCATTAGATTTCTCTAATTAATCTCCTGATATAAATATAAGATTTTGTCATGAAATATAAAAATAAAAGGGACATTCAACAGTTTTTTTTTGGATGACTTCAAAATATCTACCATCAAAAGTAGTAATCAATTCATTCAAGATGTATATGTTTTATAGAGGTAGATTTGATTTTGGCCACAACAAGGTATTTTCTGTGCACATTTGGTAAACTTCTGATTAATTATTTAAGGAATTTAATTAACTAGTAATTATATTACATTTTGTGGTTAATAGACACTCAATTGAATTAATTTGTCTCTTTTGTGACCTCCAATAAAATCAAAGCATGCATCCTCCAACTTGTAATATAAACTGGCCAGTTATTGCACTAGTCAATCTTCTGATTACAATAGCTTAAGAAGATAGATAGAGGAAACAAAATAGCAGAGATTAACTTATAGAGTTAAATATATATATATATAATATATAAAAAGAGGCATAGATTCTGGGTTCCAATTTGATGAGATTATTCAAATTCTCCTCCAATGTGGTGAGCCCTATTCCACCACATTCGCAAATTGAGTTTAAGAAGCATTAATTTAAGTGTCAACCTAATTTTTGTCCTTTTCTCAAACTGTACGTATAAAGTGACGAATGAGTCTTAGTTACGGCAATTGAAAACAAAAATAAAAAATTCTCAAAGTAAAACCTCTTTTTTTCCATGGTGGGTTTTGAAGCTTTTGTTAATTTCTGAATGTTCCATTCAAACTATTTCCCACTAACCTTAAAGAAATTATTATGTTCAGTAATAATAATAATAATAATAACATAAGAATTGGTGCTAGCACAAGAATGTCAACCCAGCCATGTAACACTCAAACTCACGTCACTTTTTAATAATACGTAATTAATAAATAGATTTTAACCACATATGTATGTATGTATGTTTAGAATATGTATATTATTTCATTAATCTCATAATATATAAATTAAAATCCTCTACCAAAAATAATAAATCAAATTTACTTGAGTGTTTTCAACTACTTATATACCATTAACAATATTTTACTATCGTACTACATCAATAAAATTAGTCAGATAGATGAGATTAAAAACTTTGATTACATTAATAATGTTGTCAAGATATCCAACTATTGAATTTATATTGTTGGCAACGAAATATATATATATATATACTACCAAGCAGTTTTAAAGCAAAACATGATTGTAGTATAGTACTAAATTAAATAGATAAGACAAATTAAAATTGAGGACATATAAATCAGCTCATTAACTACAAAATTGTCAAAAACATAATTTAATCATATATACAGATAAAAAAATTAAAGTCAATATAATACTGTGTATAGAGCTTTCAAGTGATTCTGAATGAAATTCCGTTGCCGCGGGGGAATATGAATTTGGGCTGTAAAGTAAAGTAATTAATCGGATGAAAAAGCCTGCGACGAATTTCAACCACTTGAAAAGAAAAGAAAAAGGGTTACTCGGAAATGTCACATTATCACATATATGTGCCCCTCTTTAATTTCCGAGCAATGATCAAGGATGCATGGGAATGTTCATCTAGGAGGGTAGGTATGGTACTATATATATCTAATATCCATCCTTAAAGTCCCATTTTAGGAAAAAGAAACAAAATAATTTGAGATGAGGGGATGGAACTCTCTAGGAACCTAATAACTTACAAGAAAGAAAAAGAAACCACTTATTTTAGCACATGTGGTAGATACTTAGGCTATTTAAGTATCATATTTCGGGTTCGATCCTTAGAGTGGTGTCTATGCAGAAAATCTTGTGGTCAGTTCCCTACCCATAGAAAGGTGATCTCCACACAGGAGTTAAGAATTAGTCGTCAATTTTCGGGTGACGAATGTCCAGAAAAAAAAACTTCAAAAAAAATAAAATAAAATGGGCTTTTAGTTTGATTCTATAGCACTAGCACGCAACATTAGATTACAAGGCTAATTTTAGATGTCTATGTCATGGCAAACATATTGATATGTGAGTGTGTGTTAGAGTTGAGATGAGGGTGCTTCTAGGTAGCACCATTTGGCAGCTTCATTGTGTGTGAATATGTGGCATTAATTCCAAGTAGCGTCACCAGACAAAAGAATAATCATCAACCAAATGTGTCTCTCTTTGGTGCTAGCTGCATGCACATATATATACTCTCTTTTTTTTCATGGGAAAATTAAATTAGGTTCGCTTTAATTTGAGCTTTTTACCAGCTGTGTGGGTCGGAAACGTGCTAAAATTCTTTTTGGAGGACAGTGGTGTATGGATGTGAGTATGTATGTGGTGGAATCTGTGAATCATGGGTTGGGTTGGGTTGTGTTGTGACTTGTGAGTGAATTTATGGAATCAAAAATAAATAAAAGGTGAATAAGGAAATTGGAATTTTGCAGTAGTGAAGAATCAAGGGCAGGGATTGGCTGATAACTGAATTAGTTTAGTTGGCAGCAAATTTCATCGAACCCGGTTGACTTAACAAAATTGGAACACGCATTAATGGTACTATACTATTCATCAGATGAAATGAATTTGGTCATGCTTTTTCTTTCCAAGCACAATAATTTCATTTCAGTGTTTTGTTTTCGTATTCATTTTGCTTTTTTCCTTCTTTTTGTCCATCATGTTTTTAAACACAGTTTTGTTTTGTATTTTTTTGGAAAAAATAAATACTGTACCATCAAGTAGTGAGTCTCATAGATTTTAAAGATGTCGATTCATCATTCATAGGTGGAGTCTGAAATAGTACCATTTTTCTTCCATAATACTAAGTTTAGGTAATTTTTATACAGACAAAAGAGAAGTTTATTTCAATAAAATTTCTTTCATTTTTTAAACAAACGAGTACTAGTGGTGGATGGGGTTCACCCCCTTTTTAATAAGCTTATAATAATAATAATAGATGGGGAAATTATTCATGACATTGGATTGAATTGATTAGCGAGACAAAAAAACAAAGGAATGGTAGAGGCAACAAGTGTTTTGTTTGAGGCCATATTCGTGTATGTCTGTCTTCTCTTCTCCTCATCGAATTCCAAAACTTAGATGAATTTTCGTTGTTTAGCTTAGCATTATTGTAATGTTAAATATATAAGGGAAATGAATTTGGAAGGAAGAAGGAGGAAAAGGACAAAAGTGAGCGTGAGAGATAACAAGCTGGAGGGGACCATATAGACACAGATGTTTGTCTTTGTATACGAACGAACGAATAGTAATGAGAATGGGAATTGTTTTGGTGAATGGGCTCCTCTTCTATGGCCCAAACTCGGAACTCACTTTTTTTAGATTCTTTTGGATGTAAATATTGATGTGATGTCTATGAAAGTGAAATCAGGGAAATGCCACTCCAGTCTTGTCTATTATTACAAACACAAATGGGGATGGGGGCTCAGTTTACTAACTTCCCTTCCATTCCCTTACATTATTCTTCTTCTTCAGAATTAATTATTTGTAAGTCCCCCTTAATAATTAGTGTATGTATGGATTCATATCCGGAGTTACCTTCAAGGTTGTGTGGTTGAGCTACTCTGTCGTAACGTCAGGTGAATAAGGTATCTGGAATTCACTCTCATACTTAAATTAACAAAAGGAATCCATGGATACTAAGGTATAGAGATATAATGGATTGCTAGTTAACGTCTCCCTTTAGGTATTTATAGTTATAACATTGCTAGAGTTATAACAAAAAAATCAATCAAAATAACCTATAAATAGGAATTTGAATCACAATCACCCAACCTATTAAAAATATACTCATGATTAAAATGTTATTTGAGCCATAAAATGTAAAATGAGCTTTGTTGGCTGTTTCGGCTGAAAAAATATTGTTCTCCAAGCAATTATGTTATAGTTATGATAAATAATGTTACATATACATCATAAAATCAGTTATTATGTATAATAATTCAACATTTTGAAACTAGTTATTCAATTTTTATTATTATACATTAATTTAACATTTTTAAAAGTTAAATAACTAATTTCAAAGTGTTAAATCATTACAAAGGATGACAGATAATGGCTGATTTTATGATGTACACGTGGTATTTCTCTTATTGTAATATATGAATTAGAATTATTTGGAAATGAATGTGAATGTGTACTTTACCCAAACAGGGACTGTGTTGCAACTTTGTTCTTTTAAGAGAAAGAAAAAATCAGAATACAGCCTTATTGATTCAGCTTTGCAATGATAAGGCTACTAGTTTGTCAATGGAGTCTCAAATCAGAGCATTTGATTAAATTAATTAATAATAGTCCACTTTCTGCGTAATGACTAAGTTAGATGAAAATAAACGTAGTCAACCATATATAATGTGTTGTATTATATATATATATATATATGCCTCTTCGATCTAATGATAGAAAAGTAGTTTCTTTCTCATTGGTAGCGCAGATTGTCTTAGCCCTAATGATTCAATGGATGGAGGCGTAGAGACAATGACACATACAAGTGAAGTGAAGTGATGATGATATATAACACCAATTCATTCATTCATTCAATTGTCCTCTTTTAATTTAATTTAATTTAATTTCTTGCTATCTGTGAAAGAAAGAGGCCTAACATGGATATGGACATCATCCATTTGTCATAGAGACCCACTTGTTCATTTGTGCTTAGAAAGATGCCAAATATTTCAGACAAGTAGCTTTGCTTCCTATTTACACCTTCTTCTCCTAATTTTTTTCTTTAGCTATTATCAAACTTTTACTAATGAAACGTCATATATTATTTGACGTGATTATTCTTGATTTTAGATCACATTAAAGCTCAATCGCATAAATCAATTAATTAAGAGTGGGCTTATTCGTATAACACTTAATAATTTCTAGATTAAAAGATTTGAGTTCTTTTTTTTTACCTAATTCAATAGAGCAATGCTAGAGGCACAACACAAAACCAGCCAATACAGCCAACAAATTGTGCACAACATAAATTGCACGACGAATATAACTTGTTATGCACACCATATAGCACATGATGTGCACAACATATATAACATATTGCAAAGAAAGATGATGTGATATATGTTGTGCACAATAGATGATATACGTTGTGCACTACATATAATATACATTGTACATTTTATATTATATATGTTATACATAACTTGTTGGCTGTTTTGGCTGATTTTCTTTTATTGTACCCCAAGTATTTCTCAATTCAATATATATTTGTAAATAGGTAAGTGTGTATAAACTTATTCAGCATTTGAGTAGTTATCTTACTGAAAGTTACGATACGACAAATTAAAATATTTGTTGATGTCCGAACTCTCAAGGTTTGTTTGGAAGCAATGGCTTGTTTGAACATTTATTATTATTAAATATTTAAATATTTTATTTATAAAATATATGAGTTTATCATTTTTATTACTTACTGTATAACTTATTGGTCTTTTTATTGTTTTTCTTACTTTATAATTTATTACTAATTTTTCATTATTTTTCTCACTTAGATTGGATGTATATCCATTTTGGATATACAAATGTCATTATTGTAATTATTTTCAATCTTTTAAAATTAAAGTGGATGTCCAACTATCAAAACTCAAACTCTATAATCAGTAATTTTGTTTACAGTAGAAATACGTTCAAATAATATCCATTATTATAATTTATTTTCAATCTTTTAAAATTAAAGTGGATGTCCAACTATCAACACTCAAACTCTATAATCAGTAATATTTGTTTACAATAGAAATACGTTCAAATAATATCCAACATTGCTATATATAATACGTAAATTAAATTCTATCTAATTACTTCCTCCAATTTTTTATGCGCTCAATTTAGGAACATGTATTTTTTTATATTTATCCATTTAGAAATTCTAGGTGATTGTTATTAATTTTTTCAATTATATCCTTAATTAATATAAAAGAGATAATATATTTAGTGAGTAATTAAAAAAAGAGATAATATGTGATAATGATAATATTGTAAAATATATTTAAATATTTATAAATTTTAGACATTACAAAATGTATCCTTATTCTGTGTGTATAATTAAAATTAGAAAGATAAAAATATACTGAGTGAGTACCTTATATCAATTAGTGTTATATAATATTTATATCAATTATGGAAATTTAATATTTTGGGAGCAATTTTAAAACATGTTTACCAAACTATATGAAACTATTTTACTAAACGATGATTTATTATAACCTTTCGAGAGCAGCCTTTTGATTTTCTAAAATAAGTTTCTAATTTAGAGTTGCCTTTTTAAAGCCAACAAAAATAACAAATCAAACTTATAAATTAAGTATATTTAGAAGAGTTTCATAAGGAGGGAGAGGGATGATAATGGAAAAACACCCAAACCCTCCTTCACTACTTACTTTTTTTTAATTTCAATTCAAGTAATTTTATACGGGTATCCAATCATGAATTGACACAGTACAAATTTTTAACTCAACCACTCATTAATTAAAAAATACACAAATCAATAGATGTGATTGACTGACGGTATAAAATTCTTTGCACTACCAATGCATCATAATTAAACTCTTTTTAAAATTTTAATTTTGCTTTCCTTAATTTTACCCTTTATAAAACTCAAAACTCCAAAATGTATCCTTTAATTTTGAGTGGCTTATTTTGTTCATGAAAATAGCTAAAAAATGCGTAAATGTAGATTTTTGTTTTCGCATAGAATAAGAAGACGCCAAAAACTGAATGTAATTTAAGTTACTGGTGTATTCGATTGTGCTTGTCAATTGCCAGCAATTAAAATCTTATTAGGACATATCGTCGTATGCATGCGTAAGAACATATGTCAGTTTAAATTATTGGAACCAAAATTAAATAATGCATCCTTTCCCAGCAATATGTTAGATGAGCAACTTTATCTTATCATCATTTAATTTAATTTGGTATCAGATTGATAACTTCCATTTCTTTCTTTCATTGTCAAAAAGGACTTAAAGAGAATAAAATATAGGAGACAAGGAAGGAGTGATTTTTGCGGTAAAAAACAAAAGACTAATTAATAATTTAATAAAAGTATATATATATATATATATTGAGTAATTTAAAATAAAATATATCAATAGTTATATGCATGTGGCATGCATCAATATCATGGCTAATCAAGACACATATCATATATATTTTTATTTTTCTATTTTTATCATGTATAGAAATAATCAAATCCAACTTAATTATGTGTATGTATGATTCAAAGTCTCAACTATATATATTAGAAAAGCAAAAGATAAAAAATTAAAAATCTTACGGTACTTACCTATTCTTTTTAGCCTTGCTAAGTGAAAAACGCACGTATAAAATCACCTAATATGCTTTACAATAATTTTATCTTTTTTTTATGAGTTTAATTATGATGTACTGATAGTGTAAAAAATTTTACACTGTCAATCAATCACATTCATTGATTTGTGTGACTTTGTAGTTAGTGGGTGGTTGAGTTAGAGACTTTTACTGATATGTCAATCCATGATTAGATGTCTGTGTAAAATTTATTTACACCGTCAGTTGATTAAAATTAAACTCTTTTTCTATTATTAAAAATATTAATAATAACTTACTTATAATATATATTCATCAAATTAAATTCATGAACTTTTAACCATTTTTACCGATGAAAAATAGTCAAAACAATAAAAATAGTGCACAATCTACATTATCATATGATACATAATATAATATGCACTTTAATATGTAAGTAATATACACTTTTTCATGTTCTTATTATATATACACATTGTATATATGATTCATGATTGTACAACATATGATTTCGATATTTGTACATATATCTTATTATTCATTATATACACTTTGATTTACAAATAATGTTGGTATCTTTCAAGACCAATGACTAGATCTCTCCAATAATTTTACCACTTTCAACTTTCAATCTGGAGCTATGGTTAAACACATAGACATAGAATTTATGATAGGAAAAAAAGAAAGAAGAAGATATAACTGGATTTAAGAACGAATATTTGAAAATTAAGTAGCATACATGAAATATATTACATACAAAGACATAATAATAATTTTAAAATTGAAAATAACAGAAAACCTCGATACAATTATTCCAACTAGCGATTTTAGAAGCTATTTAGGTAGTATTTAAAAACAGAAAAAAATTATAATAAATAGAAATTTATTTAGCTTTAGAGGTATAGATAAAAAATAAAGAAAAATTTCTATTTCAAAATATATATTGTTTATACTTTCAAAAAGTAGGAATAATAAAAGCATATCACAATATTTATATCATTATATATCCCTATCTATAAAAACATTACCTTTGAGAATATTCTCAAATTTTTCATTATTTGTTATTTGCAAATTGCTTCAAAGTGACTTTCATCAACAATTACACTTAAAAATTTGTGGAATAATATAAACAAGTTATATTCCTCATTAACTGAACTTTTTAAATCTATCAAGTTAATAATTGAATTACAATAATTGATTATAAATGCATATCAATATATATTATGGAGTCTTAAAGCAAATAGTGTTTTTAGGCGCATGAAAAAATTTCTCAAAGAAAATTGTGTCTGTATATATTTAATTTTCTTAATTGACCTATAGAGGGATGAAATATCGGTTTGCAATCATAATTTTCAAATTTTCGCTAGGTTTTGGCAGTTTTGAGTCGAAAATTGAATGTAGCAGAAAATACAAAAGAGGGCATCAATTTCTGAAGGATAATGATGGGGTTCATATGAAATATGGACCATAAGGCTAATGGCGTTAGAAAGGAACAGGACAATTGGGGTAGAGGTGCCATTGCCATCACTTACTTTTATAGGGAAAGGGACACACACGTCAATAATTGCCACGCGTCCTAAATCCGTGTTTGTTGTTACTCTCAATTTTAAAATAATGGTCGTTTTTATTTTTTCGATACATTGAAAAAATTGATGTATCTAAATATATTAATTTTTAATAAATAAAAAATTAAAAATAACTATTATTTAAAAAAGGGAAAGAGTAATATACTATTGTTAACACTAAAAACAACTATATAGAGAGAGGAAAAGAAAGATTGATCAAGTTTTTCATCACTTCTATTGTGAATTGTACTATTCCCTAATTATTGGAGTATTGAGAATTCCAACAAGGGAACATCATGCTAACTTTATGGGGCCTGGAAGTCCATGAACCCTTCATCATGCAGAAAACAACATTGGGACCGAGAAACAAACAATAAAATCCATGTTTGTTTGGATTAGAGTTGCGTATACAAGCTGCAATATGTGGTGGATCAATCCATTTAATTAAACTTGTAATTAGAATGGATTGGGATAAGATATTTATTAACTAATTAACTTACGGGCTTTCTGCCTGACCTACACAATAAGGCATTAAGACCCGCAAGCTAGCCCAATCAGCTAATATTCCGTGTTGTAGGTTGGTAATATGATTTCTCATGTCTTGTGTATGCAGCAACTCGTTGGTCAGCGATTAAATTCTTAAATTGAGCTCTATACTGCGACAAATTAATTTTTGGCCTATCGGACGGGAATACCATTGGTCCAATACTAAAAAAAAAAGATTTTTCAGGTCTGTTATGTGTTTATATATGAATTATTATGTGTTGTGTTTATATACATTAGAGAGTTGTTTCATTCTTTATAACATAACATAACATATCGTAATATCAACAAACAACAACTATTATTATTCCATAGAATTGGATTTTGAGAGCTTACCACTTCCAATTCCCAGCATTAGCTTAGATAAACACAGAATTTGGGGAAGGTTTAGCTGCAGTTCATTCAAATACATTCATATAAATGCTCTTTATCTTTTTGTTGTTTTTGGGTTTGGGGTACAAATAAAAAAAGGACAAAGCCCAATACAAAGAAGACAAGCCCAACCTAAATAAACCAATATTACATTCGTGATTTGTCCCTTCCATTCCATTCCAACTCGCGACTCCCCTGAGTGGAGAAGATGAGTCAACACGAACCAATGGACCGCGAAGAAGACGAAACCTTAGTGGAGGCGGCACTCCGAGTTCTCAACACCGCTGACCCCTTCGAGAAGGCTCGACTCGGCGACTCAGTCGCTACTCGCTGGCTCAGTGGCGCCATCGCTCACCCTTACCACCATTCTCTCGACCTTCCCGTCCCTGATCGCCCCGCAAGGCTATCCAATGTTAGTACTGCATTCTTACCCTTTCAACTTTTTGAGTGGCTTCCATGTGTTCAATGAAATGCCTCACTCACATCACTGTGCTTGGCATGCAGGTGAAGTTGGTTGCGCCTGGTTTGATGCCGAAGCTGGGCAAAGCTGGCAGCTTGCAGAGCAGGATAGCCATTGTACATAGCCTTGCTCACACTGAAAGCTGGGCCATTGACCTCTCTTGGGTATTCTTCTCTTTATTCCTTGCCTTACCCTTTCTTTGATTTTGTTTATGTGTTTTGTTACGTCAGACTCGGATTCTTTGTGAACTTCATGTGTTGCAATATGCCTATTAATTGCATTGCTGATAATGTATGTAAAATTATGAATATCATCATGCGTGCATGTTGAGACATTCAATTTGTGGATATGTTGCCCCCTTTGAACCTAACTTTATACTGACAAATCCTTGATGATGATTTCCCCCATAGCTGAACTGCATTTTTTAGTTATAAGTAGGTAAGGAAATATGGGGTTTAGGGTTTTGGACTAAGTTGCTTGTTGAGATCTCAGTTTTAAGGTTACACCCAGCACCATTAGAGTTTTTAACTAAAATTTATTTGCTCCTCATTCCCGTGCATTTGTAATTGTTCTCCGGAAGACATGTAGTTTCCTTTTTACAGTTCATTCGCTGCTACAAACATATATTGATAAATATTTATGTGTATTACATTTTTGCAGGATATAATAGCTCGTTTTGGTAAGCAAGAGACGATGCCTAGAGAATTCTTTACAGATTTTGTGAAGGTAGCGCAAGATGAAGGGCGACACTTCACTCTTCTTGCTGCACGGCTTGAGGAGCTAGGTTCTTATTATGGAGCATTACCAGCTCATGATGGCCTTTGGGATTCTGCCACTGCTACTTCCAAGGATTTACTATCACGATTAGCAGTTGAACATTGTGTCCATGAGGTGTGTTTCCGATTTTGCTATTCTCATTTTGGTTATATTGGAGATAATGCATAATTATTTATGGCTTGTGAGGTAATGTATCAATAGTTAGTTAGCAACAGTACCATATTAGTTAGAGCTAGGTTCAGTCCGTTATTTTAGTTTAGGTCGTGGGATTTGCTTTATATTTATCATGAATTGAGACAATTTACCTCTTTATATAAGCCCTCTCTGATGCTTGTGCCATGCCTATGGGCTATGAGCTTGGAATGGAGCAACCTTCCCTCCCCAAACTTTTATTGAAAATTTAACCTGATGGTTTTCGTTAAGTTTAGATTAACCACTTAATTATTATGATGGGACAGTATTCGTAGGTCTGCCCCCTTGTTGTGGCCAATGTTAGTCTTCTCATTTTGAGTTGTTAGATATATTTGAATGATACAAATTTGACAAAGATAAATAATTAAATAAATCTTTGTCTATGTCATAATGCTATTTTGGGTGCAGTTGTTTTTCGGTAAAGTTACAAATATATCCTTAACTATCATCATTTTCTTTCACCACCGTCCACCACCACAACACCTCTCCACCATTAGCTTCCATTACTTCACCACCACAACACTTCTCTTAACATTGGATAAAAACCCTCCATAATAGAATAAAGAATTATTTTAAAAAACTCACTTTGAATATCCCTCTCTCCAACCCACAACCTCATTTCATCCAAAATAACCAAAACTTGGTCTTGCCTGTGACTACAGCCTAAAAACACACAACTACTGATCCCGAACAACCCAAAAAAAAGAAAGAAAACACACACACACACATATGAATACATGATAGTGTGTTTTGTGCCACACAAGAAGCTTTTTCATGGTAACCATAAACCCTAAACCCTAAACAAGAAAATAAAAAAAAAGTTAACGAAAAAGGAAAAAAAACACTGGAAAATGGACTTATCTGAATTTAAAAAAAATCAGAATTTTCAGCATTGGGTATCAACATTTTCTTCCATGGGAAGGAGAGGGATCAACAATGGCCAGAATGGTGATAGAAGCGGAGAACAATGGTTGTCTGTGGGGAGAGGAAGAAGTGAAGGCCAAAATGGGAATAAATGATCAGGATAAGGTCAAGCAATTAATTTACTAGTGTTTTGAGAAGGGACTAACATTGGCCCCAAACATGGGACGGACCAACAAATCCTCTACCTATTATGATATCTATTTTCTTTCTAAAATGCTGCACCTGATTGAGTGTGAACACAGGCCAGAGGACTTGATGTGCTGCCTACAACAATCTCAAGATTCCGTAATGGTGGCGATGACACTACTGCAGAGTTATTAGAAAGAGTAGTTTACCCAGAAGAAATCACACATTGCGCCGCTGGAGTGAGGTGGTTCAAGTATCTATGCCATAGGTCCAGAGATCCAGCCTCAGATAAAGAAGAGCAAGAGACTTGTTCAGCATCAGATGAAATTACAATTGATGAGAATGAAGTGATTCCAAAGTTTCATGCAATAGTGAGGACATATTTTAGAGGACCTTTAAAACCACCTTTCAATGAAGCAGCAAGAAAAGCTGCTGGATTTGGTCCCGAGTGGTATGAACCGCTCGCTGTTAAAGAGGCAAATCACAGTAACCAACACATATCCTGAATTAACAGTGAGGCTTCTTATTGTTTACTTAGTGTTTACATTTAGCTCTTAGGCAGCTATGTTTCAGGATATCATTTATTTTTTATTGCATTTCCAATATGCCCTAAATCTGCCTTCTTCTCTTTAACTTTGATTTCCCTCTTTCACACAAATTGTAACCATATAATTTTTTATCAACAAGAAGTTTATTTGTTTGCTCCTAAAGTTTAAAGTTTCTCTTTTTTTGGTTCAATTTATTTCATTGCAAGACAAATCAAATTTTTTAGCTAGAAACATAGAGTAATGAATGACTGAACAAATAAAGACAGAACATAAACCTAACTTGTCAAGCAATATATAGAATATAATAATTTCTTTTATATGATGGAGCACAATATTCGATAAAAAAGACTTAGTTATAGCTCTAATCTAATGTAAATCTATTTTAAAGTTAATAAATGACTATTTATTGGATGTCTAAAACAAAACTACATACCTTTCCCTATTCTCACCATTACAAACAAAAAGTCACTTGTCTGGTAGAAACACCTGCTCTAACATAATTTCTTATGGGCCCAGCAGAACCAAAACGATTAGGAGGTATTGGTAGTGAGTTTGTGTCTCCCTCCAACATCTGAACCACCATTTGCATTAATGGTCAATCCACAGGTTGCCACCTCATTTCCTCCCTCTCTTCTAAAATTATAAATCCATTTTGGCTAATAAGTATGACTGTTATTCTCCTCTGTGATCTTCCTTCCTCCTATTGTTTCAAGCACCATCGTTTCATAACTATAAATATCTATCTGACTTGTAAGATACATTTCCAAAGTTTCTTGATAAAACTTCAGGGGCAATAATATATCCCAGAGTTCCTCTAGCTGTTGTCACTGACACTCTGCTTTGATCCTTTGAACATAATTTAGCTAGGCCAAAATCACTGATTTTTGGAGTAAAGTTGTGATCAAGTATCACTGATATGTGATTCCTCTAGCAATGCCTAAAGCAATTTCTTGCAGCCTTTTCTATCCAAGGAAGTTTTGCTTCTTGTCTGGGGAATTAATTAATGAACTTCTGAAGTGAACAATTTGGCAAGAACTCATAAATAAGAGCTCTTCTAATGCCATCAGCACAGAAACCGATCAAACGAACAATGTTGTCGTGGTGGATCCTTCCAATTATACCAACTTCATTGAGGAAATCTTCCCCATTTCCTTGGGAATTATTCAGCATTTTCACAACAACCATAACATCTTTTGAAATGCTTCCTTTGAAGACAATTCCATTGGCCCCCTTTCCAAATTTGTCTTTGAAGTTATTGGTGATTCTCTTGATTTCAGCATAAGAGTACCTTGCGGGCTTGAGAGCTCTGTAGTCTTCAAGAAATTTTTCGATGATTGGTTGTTTTTCTTTTTACAATATGTAAGAGTCATAGATGTGGAAAATTGTACCAGTCACCAGTTTAAGAAAAAATATCCTAGAACTGATCCTGCATATTATCAATACTTGTTCTTGATAATATTTTCATTTACTTGCGGATTGATGATAGTAAAAAGCATAACTGAACTTGAAAAATAGTGACCTACAGTCACAAGAGCTATTGATGAACCTGCAAACAATACTAATAAAATTTAATGCAAGCAATAACTCAAAATAGTTATGACCTTTCCTAAGACTTACTCTTGAGCATATGCTTGATCTGAAACTTTGCAAATAAAGTCAATTGTATGTGTTGGAAGTAACTAACAAGCATAATTAAGAGCATACAAGCTAGCTAGAGATCATGATCTCTGGTCCAAATATTTAGAATGTTCATTTTTCATCTGTATTTTTCAGCTGTTCTTGAATATAAAAGGAAAAGGACAAAAAAGAAAGCCATTAGCTTTAGCATTTGATTTTATAATGAAAATGAACGAGAAGGGAACCGAATGTCTTGATTTCCGCAATAGAAATCTTGACATGAATCAGCGCCTAGTACTGTAAGCTCTTCATTAAAGCAAACCAGCACGAACAACACCCCAACATTCAAAGTGGTGGAGACTGGAGAGTATACTGAGAGTAGTATCCATGTGTTTTCAATAACTTTAGTCTAGAGTGTCTGGCTTTTATTTGTTTATGCATGTTCTTCTAAGTATGACCACATGACAGCTTAGGCAACAACCTCTAACCCTTGTGCGGTTTAATAGAATTTCGATCTATCCATAGGTTCCCAATAGTTTCCTCCTCTGACATAGGCGCTTACATCAAAAGCTAAGTTACATTTAACTTTATGCCTCACTTTTGTTGTGTATATGCAATTCATTTTAGTCTTGTACTCCTTAGTCTTGATATTGGCCCCTTCTGATGGAAAGGATAAAACCTGTTAGCTAATACTATCATATCATATGGTTGTGGTTATATTACACGGTCAATTTACTTTTATCCTACAATTCATAGTATTCACTTATCAAACTATTGATAATATGATAAGACCTGATAGTATTCATTTTACCACTCAATCTCTAGTTAACATATGACGAGTCCCCCGTCCACGGTTCGCTAGTGATTGCTCCACCACCCGCCGATGGTCACTTGTTGTCACCCATCGATGGCTGTCACACTATCCACTGGTGACCACCACTCTGCCCACTTTATGCTATCATGTCTTATCCACCCAACAAGGTGTAATGGACGGGTAGTATGGTAACATTATAGTCAACTGAAGAAAGCTAGCTTATTCCCAATAATTTCCTTCCATGACATGCATATTTCCGTGATACTTCGTTTAAGTCCTTGTTTATTTAAAAGATTTTATCTTTTAAATATATATATTTGCAGTCAGGTTTAGTTATTTGGCCTCTGCTTGCTCTACTTTCTGTCCATGACCAAATTAAAGAAATGGCATCACTTAGACTTAGTGGAGCTGCATTAGTGGTACCCCTTCTGCTGTTGTTGCCGTTCTCATGCCGTGGAAGCAGCTTCACTGGGGCAACAGACTCTGATCATAAGGTGTGTCCATCTCGGTGGTGTGGGGGACATAACATAAGCTTCCCTTTCAGGCTTCAAGACAGTCCACCCCGCTGTGGTCATCCCAGGTACACGCTTTCCTGCGAGGAGGGTGGCCAATTGGTACTGTATCTCAAATCAGGCAAGTTCAGAGTGCACTCAATCAACTACAACAACTACACAATCCGAATACTAGATGCTAGTATTGGCTCTGATCACTCCTCTTCTTTCCCTTCCTATTCTTTAACCTCCTACAATTTCAGCAGCCTTGAACCGTATTCTTTACTATATTATAATCGATCCTTTTATAGTCATAGAGCTATACATGTGAACTATATTTTGCTATACTTGAGGTGCCCACATGCAGTTGAATCTTGTGATCTGTTCGTTGATGACAGTGACACTGCAGCAGCAACTTGCATCAATGGTTCGTATGCGGTCGGGAGTACCTTCTATGTCAATGTTGGTAACAGACCACTGTGGGATTTGGGGCTGGCAGATTCTTGTCGAATAGAGTGGATGTATCCCACATCCTGGCCCACTGCTAAAAACAACAATAAAGATAATCACATTTCATGCACAGACATCCGTAATATGTTGCTTTACGGGTTTGAACTTTCATGGGCCATAAGTGCTTGCAAAGATCTTTCATACCATGTCCACCTAGATGTTTATAACCAGCCTCAGTGTGTGCCCCTGCACTATAAAGCTGGTTTTCTTGGCACTGGTAAGTATACTGATTGACTCTGATCCCTCCTTTTAAAAATAAATGTCCAGTTGAATAAAGTAATATATATCTAAATTTTAATTTATAGAATAAATTCTTGTATCATCATCAATGATAAAACATGCAAACATAATTGAGATAAACATACTTTTACCTTTTGTAAAACAAAATTATTTCAAAAGAGAGATATTAATTTTGGTATAATATTACTGCAAAATACAACTTTAATCACAGGTTCTATTTATAAGAATCTTAAACTAATTGATAATTGAATCAAATACTTAAATTCATATTTTTGTTAGTTTCTTTTATATTAACCCGTCTCATCCATGTAGGTGTTGAAAATATATGTTTAAAACTAGCTTTATTCATAGGACTAAATATGTATAGGTAATTACATTGACTTTTTCAAAAAATTGATGAAATTAACTTGACTTTCCTTTATAAGTAAATTCTCAAATATGTTCTTAACAACTTATTAGTCAGACAAGTCGATGCATTAGTACTGTTTCTTATCGGATCTCTTGGAACTATTTCTTCTTAATTCCTTAATCTGTTTTCTATGATCCATTCTTGCTCCCATCTCTACAGTTGCACACATTTTTTCCATATTGGCACTTGGAGCTCCTCTGGTCATTGTTTTCTGGTTATATAAGTGGCATCGGAGGCATTGCTCTAAGTATGATGCTACCATTGAAGATTTTCTGCGAAATGACAATAATAACATCATTCCACTTAGATACTCTTACAAAGACATCAAGAGGATAACTCAAGGCTTCAAAACTAAACTAGGGAACGGAGCCTATGGCTCTGTCTTCCGAGCACAACTTCGAGGTGGACGCCTTGCTGCTGTCAAGCTCTTGAATAACCCAAAATCCAATGGTCAGGATTTCATCAATGAAGTTGCTACTATTGGCAGAATTCACCATGTCAATGTAGTGCAACTCATTGGTTTCTGTGTGGAGGGATCAAAGCGTGCTCTCATATATGAGCTAATGGCAAATGGGTCTCTGGAAAAATACATATTCTCCAATGAAGAGAGTGCTTGCTTAAGCTGTGAGATATTGTACAGCATTTCTCTTGGAGTGGCACGTGGCATTGAGTATCTTCACAATGGGTGTGACGTGAAAATTCTGCACTTTGACATCAAGCCCCATAACATCCTTCTTGATGAGAATTTCAATGCGAAAGTCTCTGATTTTGGGCTTGCAAGGCTTTATCCCACTGATAACAGCTTCGTGTCTTTGACTGCAGCAAGAGGAACCATAGGCTACATGGCCCCTGAGCTCTTCTACAGAAATGTGGGTGCCATCTCCTACAAAGCAGATGTCTATAGCTTTGGGATGTTGCTAATGGAGATTGCCGGTAGAAGGAAGAATCTGAATGCACTGAATGAACATTCCAGCCAAATTTATTTCCCTTTCTGGGTTTATGATCGGTTACATGATGGAAAGGAAATTGCCATTGAGAATGTCACGGATGAGGAGATGAAATTGGCAAAGAGAATGATGATTGTAGCTTTGTGGTGTATTCAGACAAAGCCTAGTGATCGACCTTCAATGGCTAAAGTTGTAGAGATGCTGGAACAGGATGATGAAGACTTGTTACAAATGCCTCCTAAGCCTTACTTCAATGGTCCAAATGATGTACCAGAAGAGGATGTTGCAGACCACAACAATTCAACGCTATCCTCTAAAATATAGGTTAGTAATTCCTTGGAGGAACTAATGAGCTGGTATGTTCTGGTTCTTAATTAGATGATATCACCTGATTTGCATCTAGCTTTAATTTCCTTGGGTAGATCACTTGTCATGTTTAGTGTTTCTGTTTTATCTGATTGGAACGGAAAACAAAGTTATTTGGCACTGGCCTTTGATTTTAAAGTGTTAGACTTCATCAGACAAGTCATGTATATATTGGTAGGTTAGTTAGTTATTTGCTCTGCATCCCCGGTATAGGAAGTAAACATCCAAGCCTCAAAGGCTATTCTAGTTCTAGGATTCTTCCCCTCCACCTAATGCATGCATGTTGACCATTCCTTCTATGACAAATAACATGCTACTACATACTGAATTCTCTGTAGTTAGCCCTGGCAGTCAAATTCCACATGTCTAATCTGATTACTATGCTGAGTATATGATCGATCAAGTAAGCAATTGGCTTCATCACATGATTAAAGTCATAGATCTCCTGTCTCATCTTTGCTGAATGATTGAGTGAGAAATGGGATATATCTCATTAACTAAGTCCTAGCCCTACTAGACCTTGACTATGCTGAATAATTGAGTATGGAATGGGCTCCATCTTTAAGTTATAGACAATGGAATCTAATGCATGACCTTTCTCACGCGCATTTGTGGAAAATTCTGTTGATAATGAAGTGTGCTTTTGTTTTGTTGACAAGGTCAATAGCTTACTGACAAAATAGTCCCTTAACAAAAAGAAAAAAAGAAAAACGTGTAGATTTGTTTTAGATATTATAGAATATGAACGCGTTTTTGTTGGAAAATTTGCTCTCCAAAACTCAGAGGTGTCTAGTCCTTCTGCAAACAAAACAATACAATGAAACTTGTGTTTTGACACTTTTATTTGCTCTTAAAATTAAAAGTTTCTCTTGTTTGGTTCAATTTATTTTATTGAAGACAAATAACAAGAAAATAATTGGAAACATAGAGTAATGAGTGACTAAACAAAAAAAAGACAGAACATAAAACCAACTTGTCAAGCAATATATAGAATATGGTAGTTTCTTTTATATATGATGGAGCACAATATTCGATTAAAAAGACTTAGTTGTAACTATAATACAATGTAAATCTATTTTAAACCTTATATATGACTTTTTATTGGATATCTAAAACAAAACTACAAACTTTTCCCATTCTCACTCACCATTATAAACTAAAAGTCAATCTAACTCTTGGATTACTTCTAAATTTTGGGTCACTTGTCTGGTAGAAAAACCTGCTCTAGCATAAGTTCTTGTGGGGTCAGCAGAACCAAAAGGATTAGGAGGTATTGGTAGTGTGTCTTGGTCTCCCTCCAACATCTGAACCACCATTTGCATTGATGGTCTGTCCACAGGATGCCACTGTATGCACCATAGTCCTACTATTGCCAGTTTCTTTGCAATTTTGGCATCCCCTTCATCTTCTATATGAATCCTCATTTCATCCCTCTCTTCCAAGAGATTATAGATCCATTCTGGATAGTAAATATGACTGTTGTTGTTTTCCTCTATATCCTCAGTGATCTTCCTTCCACCTATTGTTTCAAGCAGCATCATTCCATAGCTATAAATATCAGACTTGCATGATACATTTCCAAAGTTTCTTGAGAAAACTTCAGGGGCAATGTATCCCAGAGTTCCTCTAGCTGTTGTCATTGACACTATGCTTTGATCCTTTGAACATAGTTTAGCTAGTCCAAAATCACTGATTTTTGGATTGAATTTATGGTCTAGTAACACATTTTGAGGTTTGATGTCAAAATGAAGAATGCGCTGATCACAACCTTGGTGAAGATACTCGACTCCTTTCGCTATGCCTACAGCGATTTCATGCAGTTTTTTCCAGCCAAGAAAGTTTTGCTTGTTGTCTGGTGAGTTTATGAACTTCTGAAGTGAACAATTCGGCAAGAACTCATAAATAAGAGCTCTTCTAATGCCATCAGCACAGAAACCAACCAAGCGAACAATGTTAACATGGTGGATCCTTCCAATTATACCAACTTCATTGATGAAATCTTCCCCATTACCTTGGGAGTTATTCAATATTTTCACAGCAACAATAACCTCTTTTGAAATGCTTCCTTGAAACACGGTTCCATAGGCTCCTTCTCCTAGCTTATCCTTGAAATTTTTGGTGATTCTTTTGATCTCGGCATAAGAGTATCTTGTGGGCTTAAGAGCTCTGTAGTCTTGAAGAAATTTTTCAATGATTGCTTGTTTTTCCTTCTGCTGTATGTAAGAGTCATAGATGTAGAAAACTGCACCAATCACCAGTACAAGAAAAAATGATCCTAGAACTGATCCTGCATAAATCAAAAACTACATCCTGAGAAAATGATCATTCACTAGTGAGTTAGTGATTGTAAAGATCATAACTGAAATTGAAAATAATCTGACCTGTGGTTGCTAGAGCTGTTGATGAATCTGCAAACAACAATCATAAAACTTAGTTTTGTCATTTGTGCAATTTAATTGAATGCTTGGTACGTTGGTTTTAAAAAGTTGTTGTTCATTTCAATGTGATTTCTAAGATTTCACCTGTTCATGATTTGAACGTATATAGAACCTCCAAGATGGGATGGGATGAGATGAGACACTCAAATGCTCAAGCTTAACCAGTGGGTTTTCACTTTTTGGAAAAAAAAAAAAAAAAAACCAGCTAATAGTATTTTAAGATGCAACAAAATTAAAAAGCTACCTTGGTGGTCGCCAAAACAGTAGAGTTCTTTGTTGTTGTTGTTGTTGGGTTTCCAGCCACACCTGTTCCCTCTTGATTCACAGTGTTTACAGTTTGGCTCAGACCATCTCAAGTATAGAATTTCGTCCATAGCAATAGACACACTTGATGCTGGGATGGATGAAATATTAAACATTTTGGTACAGAAAAACAGGGGCAGCCCCCCTATTCTATTATAAGATGGAACGGCGTATATCTGACTGGTTGAGGTGCTCATACATGGAATCATATAGTCATCCATGTTAAATCTGTCCCTGAGTACTGAACAGTTGAAGAAATGGTATTCATTATAGTACCTACCATCCAAGTTGAATTGGAAAGGGGAAGCTGATACTGATAGAGTGAGGTTACGGAGCAGCCTCTGAAGGCAGCCTCGTGGATCGGATAACTCAAGTTTTTGCTGAATGTAATCAATTTTGTTGACATTCAAAGTCATCGAGTTAGGGAGCTGAAGCAGAGTCTGATTAGTATCTGAGCAAACCACATCAAACCCGGGGTAGCCACATTGTTGTGGTTGGCGGCCTTTGATTCTAAAAGGGAATCGAATGTCTTGAGTTCCGCAAGAGATACTCTCATGTGCATCAAAGCCTAATGCAAACACCACTACCTTAAAGCAAATCATCATCAACAATAGCCACATGATCATCAAAGAGGGGATACTAACCAAATTAGAAGAACCCATCTTTTTAGATCACTAGACAGTAGTGTGACTTTAATTTGTGCAGGTTAGTTGTTCTACTTGTGTGGTCTGATCTGTCGCATGAAATGAAAGTACATAGCTCTTTTCCTAATGATCAGCACTTTTCTCAGTATAAAAAAGATCTGAATTTTCAGTAAGCTTCCCAATAATTTCCACATCTATCTGAAATGAGTGACGAATGCGCTTACGTCAACAACATCTGATATGAGTGAGATAGTAGTGGACTTGTGATATTGATAGTCAACAGTCAGCTCAAGTGAACGAGTAGTTAAAGGAAGGAGCATCCAGGAAACTTGCTGGTTAATTAAGTCCACCCATATTGTATACTTTGATATATATATATATATAGTTGTTATCAGTAAGGTAGGGTTGTTTGGCACCAAATTAAAGAAATGTCATCCCTTGCTGCATTACTAGTGGTATCCCTTCTGCTGTGCTTAACCTGTGGAAGCATCTTCACCGAGGCAACAGATGGTGATCCTGTGGTGTGTTCAGCTCGGTGGTGTGGGGGACATAACATAAGCCACCCTTTTAGGCTGCAAGACAGTCCAAACAACTGTGGTGACCACAGGTACAACCTTTCCTGCGAGGAGGATGACCAATTGGCACTGTATTGGAAATCAGGCAAGTTCAGAGTGCAGTCAATTAATTACAACAACTATACAATCCGCCTAACAGATGCCAATCATAATTACTCTTCCCTCCACTTCCCTCCTTATTCTTTAACCTCATACAATTTCAGCTATGATGATGCATATCAATATTGGTTCGGTCAGCTGGATAGAAGTTATTTTAATTTGGTAAAGCAGATGTTATATATGAGGTGCCCATATGATCATCATCAAGATAGTAGTAATAATGCAACATCAGCAACTTGCATCATCAATGGCAGTGCTAATAATTTCTATGTCACCGATTTTGAAGAATCTCTCTGGGATTTCGGGCTGGGAGATTCTTGCCGAATAGAATGGATGTATCCCACGTCGTGGCCTGCTGCTGAAAACAACTTCCACAACGACAACTTCTCATGCAAAGACATTCATAACATGCTGCTTTACGGGTTTGAACTTTCTTGGGCCATAAGTTCTTGCAAGAATAATAGTTGGTACAGTGTCATGCTCGATGATCACAACAAGGTTACTTGTGAATTCTACTACAGCTTCTGGCAAATCTTCTTACATTTTTGTGGTAATTCCAATGTCTACACCTGCTAATTTAACATGCTTAGAATTTTAGATTTGGCCCCTAATCTTCTCATTACTTGAGTTGAGTACAATACATCTTCCAATCATTTGAGGTAGTGAAGGAATTAAGTGCTTGATGGTTTCCGTAGTTATTTTCAAAATATATAATTCCTCCATCCTTTGCTTTTTGTGGTCGTCCAACATTATTATTGTGTTGTCTGATTTCCTTCTTTTACGTCTCCCCTTAGTGCCATACAAAACTATTCTGTTATTCCTAGCTAAGTAAGTAGTCATATGCTATGCGTCTTCAACTTACAACGATAACTGACGTCAAAAATACAATCATTAACATTTTTTTCACTGTATGTTTCTTGCAGAAATTATTGGACAGTTACTATTCTTGATAGCAAGTAAGTCCTCGTCTTTCCCTTTGTGTTTACTTATTTCGAGTCTGAAAGTCCATGCATTCATTGTCTGAACCCAAATTCATGGGGACCAATAGGATTTGTTTTCTCAATTTCTCTCGTTGTCTCTTCTTTACAGCTGCCAAATTTGTGCTTGGAGCTCCATGCTTCATTATTTTCCTTATATGCAAATGGCGGCGGAGGCATTTGTCCATATATGACTCCATTGAAGATTTTCTGCGGAGTGACAATAGCATCATGCCAATCAGATACTCCTACAAGGACATCAAGAAAATAACTGGAGGGTTCAAGACTAAACTGGGGAGTGGAGGCTATGGCTCTGTCTTCCAAGGCAAACTTCGCAGTGGCCGTCTCGTAGCCGTCAAGGTCTTAAACAAGGCCAAATCCAATGGCCAGGATTTCATCAATGAAGTTATTACCATCGGTAGGATTCACCATGTTAATGTCGTGCAGCTCATTGGTTTCTGTGTTGAGGGATCAAAGCGCGCTCTCATTTATGAGTTAATGCAAAATGGATCTCTGGAAAAATACATATTCTCCAGTGAAGAGAGTGCTTCCTTAAGCTGTGAGAAATTGTACAACATTTCTCTTGGAGTGGCACGTGGCATTGAGTACCTTCACAATGGGTGTGACATGAAAATTCTGCACTTTGACATCAAGCCTCATAACATCCTTCTTGATGAGAATTTCAATCCAAAAGTCTCTGATTTTGGGCTTGCAAGGCTTTATCCCACTGATAACAGCTTTGTGTCTCTGACTGCAGCAAGAGGAACCATAGGCTACATGGCCCCTGAGCTCTTCTACAGAAATGTGGGCGCCATCTCCTACAAAGCAGATGTCTATAGCTTTGGGATGTTGCTAATGGAGATTGCCGGTAGAAGGAAGAATCTGAATGCATTGAATGAACATTCCAGCCAAATTTATTACCCTTTTTGGGTCTATGATCAGCTACATGATGGAAAGGAAATTGCAATTGAGAATGACACGGATGAGGAGATGAAATTGGCTAAGAAGATGATGATTGTGGCTCTGTGGTGCATTCAGACAAAGCCTAGTGATCGGCCTTCAATGGCTAAAGTTGTAGAAATGCTGGAACAGGATGATGAAAACTTGTTACAAATGCCTCCTAAGCCTTACTTCTATGATCCAAATGATGTAGCAGCTGCAGAGGATCATGTTGCAGATCATCAAAACAGTTCAAGTCTATCCTCTGATGTATCAGTTAGTGATTCCAAGGAATCAATCTGATCTGTTCACGTTTAGCTCCTAAGCAAGCTATGACAAAATATCTATACATATATTGTATTTTTAACATTCTCTGCAGTAGGCAGAGACAATTAAATTATATTCCACAAGTCAATAATTACTAGACCTCCAAATAATGATCTGCTGAAAAATAGCAAAATCATGACCTTTCCTTTTTACGCGTATTTGTGGAAATTCATTAGAAGAATATTCTTTTTTCTATTGATTCAGTAGATCAATAAATTATTTGTTTGACAAGGAAGCATAAGGAATTAAGCAAGACCTTTTAGTTTATACGCGCATTTGTGGAAAATCAATGAGTATGGGTGGAGCCTAATAGGAATAGGATGGTGCCTTTCTTGAAGACAATCTTGTTTCTATACTCTCATCACTGACCAATTCAAAGGAATAATAAAGAGTGCCACATTTTTCAATCACTTAAGTTGGCTATCTAAGAAAATTACAAATTTTTCTGACCGTAACAAACTAAAAGTTAATCTAACTCTTGGATCACTTCTAAATTTTGGTTCACTTGTCTTCTTGTGGCACTGGCAGAATCAAATGGATTAGGAGGTATGGATAATGTGTCTTGGTCTCCTTCCAACATCTGAACCACCATTTGCATTGATGGTCTATCCATAGGATGCCACTGTATGCACCATAGTCCCACTATTGCTAGTTTCTTTGCAATTTTGGCATCCCCTTCATCTTCTATATGAATCCTCATTTCATCCCTCTCTTCCAAGAGACTATAGATCCATTCTGGATAGTAAATATGACTGTTGTTGTTTTCCTCTATATCCTCAGTGATCTTCCTTCCACCTATTGTTTCAAGCAGCATCATTCCATAGCTATAAATATCAGACTTGCATGATACATTTCCAAAGTTTCTTGAGAAAACTTCTGGGGCAATGTATCCTAGAGTTCCTCTAGCTGTTGACATTGACACTATGCTTTGATCCTTTGAACATAATTTAGCCAGACCAAAATCACTGATTTTTGGGTTGAATTTATGGTCTAGTAACACATTTTGAGGTTTGATATCAAAATGAAGAATGCGCTGATCACAACCTTGGTGAAGATACTCGACTCCTTTCGCTATGCCTAGAGCGATTTCATGCAGTTTTTTCCAGCCAAGAAAGTTTTGCTTGTTGCCTGGTGAATTTATGAACCTCTGAAGTGAACAATTTGGCAAGAACTCATAAATAAGAGCTCTTCTAAGGCCATCAGCACAGAAGCCAAGCAAGCGAACAATGTTAACATGGTGGATCCTTCCAATAATACCAACTTCATTGATGAAATCCTCCCCATTCCCTTGGGAGTTTTTCAGAATTTTCACAGCAACACTAACATCTTTTGAAATGCTTCCTTTGAAGACGATTCCATAAGCTCCCTCTCCTAACTTGTCCTTAAAATTGTTGGTGATTCTCTTGATCTCAGCATAAGAGTACCTTGTGGGCTTAAGAGCTCTGTAATCTTGAAGAAATTTTTCAATGATTGCTTGTTTTTCCTTCTGCAGTATATAAGAGTCATAGATGTAGAAAGCTGCAGCAGTCACCAGTACAAGAAAAAATGATCCTAGAATTGATCCTGCATTAACCAAAGCTGCATCTTGAGAAAATTATCATTCACTAGCAGGTCAATGACAGTAAAAAGCATAACTGAGCATGAGAAAAAGTTGACCTGAGGTCACTAGAGCTGTAGATGAATCTGCAAACAACACAAACACACACAAAGAGAAATCTTAAATTAGCCTTAAATGAAATATAGTATTATGAAATGAGACAGAATGGAAAAGCTACCTTTGTGATTGATAAAACAAAAGACTTCTTTGTTGTTCTTCCAGCAACACTTGTTCCCTTTGGATTCACACTCTCTACAGTCTGGCTCAGACCATCTCAAACGAATGATGTTGTCCTCACCAAAAAATACTTTGGGGATGGAAGAAACATTAAACATTTTGGTGCAAAATGACAGGGGCGTGGTTTCGATCTCATAGCTTGATGGAATGGCATAAACATGGCTGGTTGAGGTGCTTAGGCATGGGATGAAGAAGGAGGCAATAGAAGTTCTGTCCGTTGGAGAACAATTGAAGAAGTGATAATGATCAAAGTCGTCGGCGTCGAAGGAGAACGGGAAAAGGGAGGCTGATAGAGCGTGGCTGAGGTTAAGGAGCTGGCGTGATAGGCAGCCATATGGATCGGATAACTCGACTCTTTGCTTGATGTAATCAATTCTTTTGACAGTGAAAGTGACCGAGTTAGGGAGATGAAGCAGAGTGGCATTGGTATTGCTTGAGCAAACCAAATGAAACACGGGATAAGCAGCACAGTGCTGTTGTTGTTGGTGGTGGCCTATGATTCCAAAAGGGAATCGGATATCTTGATCTCCACAGGAGAAATCTGGGCATGATTCAAAGGCTATTGTAAGGTCTATGTTAAAGCAAACCATGAACAACACCCCAAGGAACGTGGAGAGTATGATGAAAGTGGTATCCATGTGTTGTGTTAAATTATTAAACTGTATTCTAGTTTAGTATATAGAGGACTTCAAAGTAATATAATAGGCGCTATCTCTCTCACGAGTCACGCCAAAAGCTAATCTAATCTTGTGTGCACTTAATTTGTGGACTGGTTTATTTTGATCAAGGAGGTAATTTCCGTGAGACTTCCTTTATGTATGTCGTGATGCAATCTATCTGTCGTTTCAAGTTTGTGCGCTTGATGGTGATTACTGCTGGTGCAATGACAATGCCTATGTTAGCAGAAGACTGGGAGTGGGTTATTGTTATCTGAGTTTTTAATCTTGAACCACACATACACCTTTCCATGGGACTTCACTTTAAGTCCTAATTTATTTGCATAATATATATATATATATATATGGAATGTGAGGTAGTGAGGTGGGTCTGCAGCAACCTCTTGGTGATACAAGTATAGTCAATGTCATCAACGATTGGTGCACTGCCTCTGCTGGTGCTGGTGTTCCTCATCATCAACACAGAGGCAAAGGATGGTGATATCAAGTGTTCATCTCATGAGTGGTGTGGGAAGCATAACATAAGGCACCCTTTCAGGCTACAGGACAGTCCACACCACTGTGGTGGTGACCACAGGTACACCCTTTCCTGCGAGCATGATGACCAATTGATACTGTACTGGAAATCAGGCAAGTTCAGAGTGCACTCAATCAATTACAACAACTACACAATTCGACTAGTACATGCAAGTCTTGCTCAAAATTCTTCTTCTTCTTCTGCCTCCTTCCCTCCTTATTCTTTATCATCCTACAACTTCAGCATCTACAAGCGCGAACCATATCAATACGAATACTTCTATAGAGAAATTTTCAATGTTGTTAAGTTGATGAGGCAAATGTTATATTTGAGGTGCCCATATGGGGTGGAATCCGGTGGAGATGTGTACGTTGATGAGAGTGCAGCAACTAGTAGCATGAAGGGTTTCTTGTATGTGAATGTTAGTGGCAAATCTCTGCGGGATTTGGGGCTGAGAGACTCGTGTCGGATAGAGTGGATGTATCCCACATCCTGCCCTGCTGCTCAAAACTACTACAACAACCACACCAACATCCATAATACGCTGCTCTACGGATTTGAACTTTCTTGGGCCATAAGCTCTTGCAAACACTACTATTTCTACACACGGGTCCTGATCGATGATCATAACAACATTCGTTGTATTGACTTCGGGGCTTGGCTTGGTAATTCTAAGCGTGTATTTGCTATTTTTTTTTACTAGCTTAGAAAATATTCTAATAATATTCCTTGTATGAAGTGTCTGTCTATTAATCATATTTATACAAAATAAGTGTATAATGAAATAGAAGAAAGTGCAGTCTTTGTATTTGTATGTGTTGTTCAATAATCTGAATATACGATACCAAGATATTGTTAGTTTATTAACATTTTTTTTCTTTTTCTCTGTATATTTCTTTCGGACCTGGAAATAGGGGCGATTATTCCATTCGATATCATAGGTCAGTTCCTGTCTTTACCAATTGTTTCCTTACTTGGGTATGAAAGTGCATGCAGTTTTCATTCAAAATTAAGCATACCAACTGACAATTTTTGTGATATTTTTTTCCTCTTTTATAATCTATACAGTTTACTACACACTTTACAAATTTATGCTTGGAGCTCCATTCCTCATTGTTCTCTGTATATGTAAATGGCGACGGAGACATTTATCCATATACGACACCATTGAAGATTTTCTGCGCAGTGACAATAGCATCATGCCCATTAGATACTCCTACAAGGACATCAAGAGCATAACTGGAGGGTTCAACACTAAACTGGGCAATGGAGGCTATGGCTCTGTCTTCCAAGGCAAACTTCGCAGTGGCCGTCTCGTAGCCGTCAAGGTCTTGAACAAGGCCAAATCCAATGGCCAGGACTTCATCAATGAAGTTGCTACCATTGGAAGAATTTACCATGTTAATGTCGTGCAGCTCATTGGTTTCTGTGTGGAGGGATCAAAGCGCGCTCTCATTTACGAGTTAATGCAAAATGGGTCTCTGGAAAAATACATATTCTCCAATGAAGAGAGTCTTTCCTTAAGCTGTGAAAATTTGTACCGCATTTCTCTTGGAGTGGCACGTGGAATTGAGTACCTTCACAATGGGTGTGACATGAAAATTCTGCACTTTGACATCAAGCCTCATAACATCCTTCTTGATGAGAATTTCAATCCAAAAGTCTCTGATTTTGGGCTTGCAAGGCTTTATCCCACTGATAACAGCTTTGTGTCTCTGACTGCAGCAAGAGGAACCATAGGCTACATGGCCCCTGAGCTCTTCTACAGAAATGTGGGCGCCATCTCCTACAAAGCAGATGTCTATAGCTTTGGGATGTTGCTAATGGAGATTGCCGGTAGAAGGAAGAATCTGAATGCATTGAATGAACATTCCAGCCAAATTTATTACCCTTTTTGGGTTTATGATCAGTTACATAATGGAAAGGAAATTGCAATTGAGAATGACACGGATGAGGAGACCAAATTGGCAAAGAAGATGATGATTGTGGCTCTGTGGTGCATTCAGACAAGGCCTAGTGATCGACCTTCAATGGCTAAAGTTGTAGAGATGCTGGAACAGGATGATGAAAACTTGTTGCAAATGCCTCCTAAGCCTTACTTCTATGATCCAAATGATGTAGCAGCTGCAGAGGATCATGTTGCAGATCATCAAAACATTTCAAGTCTATCCTTTGAGATTTCAGTTAGTGAGTCCAATTAAGTAGTTGATAGTCTGATATGTTCTGTTTCGTGGATAATAATAATATCATCACTATGTTCTGCATCTAGCTTCTATTATTATTGACTTGTATTTCACATGTCATGTTTAGTGTTTCTGATGCATCTGATAAGAACTCAGAATAAAGTAGTTTGGCAGAGTGACCTTTGGTTTTATGTGTTCAACTCTATTAGACATTCGATGTAGTATTGTTAAATTAGTTAGTTACTGTTTGTTATTGTTATAATTGGTCATAAAGTAGTTGATATAGTTGAGCCAATTCTATTGTAGCAAAGACTTTAATTAGTTTTATGTGTATAACACAATAGTGAATAAATGTAAAGCTTAATTTTTAACTAAATGCTATTACTATTAGTCTATTCTATAAAAAATCATATGAAGTTATTAGCATCTTGAACTTTAGCTGGGGAAATCCACAAAACGGGCATCAGGTGCCGTTTTCAACTATGATTACAAATGATTTGGGAATCAATTAGTTCCTTATGCATGCATGGAATAATGATATTCTTTCATCCTCATTATTATGTGGCCCTAAGGGTCTTTAATTTCTTATAGATAAAGCTCGTTTAAAATGCGTTTGTCACTAGAGTTTTTTATTTTAAAAGAAAAGGAAGTAAGAATATTTATCTTTAGATGAATAAAATGTATTGTTATCATAATTCATTAGATAACTTCGTACAAGGAAAAATACTTCATCAAATGCTCATTTTTATATACTGTTTTAAATATATATATTTTATTTTGTTCATTTAAAAAATATCGAACATGTATCTGATATCTTTTTCACAATGAAATGATTTGTTTGACTTGTAAACTAAATCCCATTTCAAGTTTTATTTTGGAAAAAAGTTAAACAAAAGAATAAAATTCTTTTACGGCAGGCCCAACCTATACTATTAAAGTAAATCTCGTCCACACATGTGGCCCAACCTTTTTGAAGCAAATCTCGTCCACACATGTGGCCCATAATTTCTACGTTAGATTTGAGTGCGTGATAAAATAAAAGAACAACGGAGAACATGACACGTGTGTTTTCATCGATCTTAAACTATGGCCTTGGGTCATTCACAGATTCTGCAGTTAATGGTGCAAAATGGTTTCAATTAATTGGTGGCTATAAGATTTCGATATGATCTTCATTTTTTTAAAATTTTACTAATATATATTATTAATAACAAAAGGTAGAGGAAATATGAAAGTAAAAATCATAAAATAAGCACATGATTTCTGACTTTCTTGAAAAGTTAAAAAAAGTTATACCTCAAATTAGTCCTCCACTTTGCATGCGTAAATTAAATTAGTTCTTCATTTTAATTTTTGTTTAAAATAGTCATTCACTTTGCAATATGTGAATCAAGTTGGTCCTCCTGACATTCTTTTTTATAACTCCGTTAATTTCTGCTAATGTGGACTGTTTAATACTAACTTGACAAGTGATATGTAATCCTATAAATACATATAACTCATATTAGTCTTTCTTTTTACATGTTTTGAATCAAAATAATCATCCACTTTTATTTAAAGAGAACTATTTTGATTCAAAATAAGTAAATTGTAAGACTTATAAGAGTTATAAATTTCTAGGATTACATGAAACTTATTAAGTTAGCAATAAACAGTCCATTTAAGCAGAAAATAATAGTATAACATAAAAAATAAATGGAGGACGAACTCGATTCACAAAGTGCAAAATAAAATACTATTTTGAGTAAAAATTAAAGTAAATGACTAATTTAATTTATGCATATAAAATGGATGACTAATTTAAGATTTAACTCTTAAAAAAAATGACGAGAAATGCAATTCTTCACGTAAGAATGTGATCATAATTGTGTGGGAAAGTAGGCAGCACATATTGAATTTGATGGGAGCATGATAAAGATGAACCAACCCTAATAACTTATCCTTTTGTTATTTGATTAGGATTTGAAACTCGTTAATAATCATGAAATATGTTTTATGATTAGATCATTTATTGTTTAGAAAAGTTTATATTAAAGTTAAATCTCAAATTGATTCTTCATTTTGCATATATAAATCAAATTGGTATTTACTTTTAAGCTTGAACATTAATTAAGAAAAATTCGAAAAAACCTTAATTTTAAAAAAGCTTAAATATATTTTACAATACTATTTTTAATTATATAAGTAATTAATTTTCTTTGTAATTACTAATAAATGATATAACTGAAAAAATAACAAATATTTCTATATTTTTTAAATAAATAATTATATATAAAAAATGAAACTTTCAAATAAAAAAAAAAGGGGTAATAATAACTTTTTTTAAAAAAAAAAAGAAACAAATGGGCCCTTATTGTGCAATTGCGATAGCGAGAGAATAGGAAATAGGAAACGTGTACAGTTTAGTGCTCTCCATCACATTCACATTGCAGTAACAGTATTACTATTATGTTCACAGCTAAATTTTATGGCTCCACCGTCATTGCACTATTCAATTCAATTCACGCAAAAGAAAGAAACAAAAAAACCTCTCTTCCTAGAGGTTAGGTGCTATACTCTTATCCAAGCAATTTCATCACATTTTTGTTGGACCAATATAAACTAGGTGTGTGTTTAGAATTAGAAAATGCTTCTTGTACGTTAAAATGCTGCTATCAACAGCTACCTATAATAAATACATATGGTTTGTCACTAATATTTTGTGGCTCCACTTAAAAAATGTGTTGGTAGCTGAAAATTGATTGATAAATAGTGTACATATAATATTGTTGAATTGGTTTAGAATAAAAGTTGATTGAAGTTAAAGTGATTTATACTTTGATATTTTATCATAAAATTAATTTTGATACTATAGTGTAAAATATGTTTACACTGTTAGTATCATAATTAATACATTTTAAAATATATAATTTTTATTTTAATAGTATATCTAGAAAATCTTGTAATATCATATTTAAATTATCAATAATGCTAAGTAGACCATGAAAAATCAGCCAATACAGTCAATAGACCTATTTTGGCTTTAAGTTTGACCCAAATAATCATTGAAATTGTAATGGGCTGAGTAATTATGGCCCAAAATCTCATTTATTGGCTGGTTTTTTATTGTGCATTTAGCACCACTCTTAAATTATATAGTCTTTCTTCACCAAAATAAAAAAAATTATATAGTCTTTAATTTTTATTATATGTAAAAAAATATATCATTTCATAATTTAAAGACTATAATCGTCAGTTTTATATTATACCAAAAAATATTTAATATGACATTTTAAAGCATATAATTTTTAATTTTATATTGTATGAAAAATGAATAATTGATTTAAAATGACAAGTATGATCTATAATTGATTTAGATGAAGTTTTAAAACACTTTTTTAACCAAAATATTTCTAAAAGTTATTTTTTATATTTGAACATAATACTAAAATATACTTATTTATTCTCAAATATCTTATTTTTTTCTATCTTATAAGGATTTTTAAAAAAGTATAAAAATATACAGCTTGTGAAAAATACAATTTTTCAAAATTGCATCCCCTTGCTATTGCAGGGGGAGTTGGAGTAGCCGTGTAGCAGAAAGAAAAAGTAAGAAAAAAGAAAGAAAGGAAAAGCAAAAAAGCATCAGAACAGAACAGAATAAGATTAGTAAGAGTAATGAAGGGTTGGAATTGGGGTGGGGACACTAACACACACCCGTGGCATTAGCAAATACCAAAATCGTACTTTACATTATTAAACTAACACAAAGAAAAAGCCAACACCAATTATTTTATTTTTTCTTCTCAAAAGAAAAAGCAAAAGCAAAAAGCAGAAGAACAAAAAAGAATTTATATCTTAGTCTAGTCTAATCTAATACTTTAATCTTCTAATCTCTTTTTTTTTTCAATATTATAAATAAATTGAGGCTGAGAGACTCCATTTCCACCCAAAAGCAAGCTTTCACAGAGAGAGAGAGAGAGAGAAGCTGGATAGGGGTGATATATAATAAGCAGTTATTGTTTCTTTCTTTGTTTCTTCTCTATCCATCTTCTTCATTCCCACCACCGCAACACATTCATCAACACTACTCTCTCTCCGACATTCACGTCAGGCAAGCTTCCTTTATCTCTCTATTCACATCATCACCATAATCATCATCATAATAATAATCATGAGCATCATCATCATCATCATTATGAGTTTTTTCTTTTTTTTCAACTCTCTGTCACTGTTCACTTTCGTTTATTTAGTTATTTTTTTTCCATTTTTCATTTCTGGGTTTTTTCCAGCTCCCAGGAATGTACCCAAAGTTCCTAGCTTTTTATGTTCCATTTCTTACACCCTTTGTAATTTTTGGGTTTGCTTTTCTACTATTGTGCCCCCTTTTTTTGGGGTTGAAGTGAAAACCCTAGTGCTTTTATTGGTTCTGCTGGAAACGCCGCAACTGATTGATTACGAACCTTTTTTTTTTTTGAGGGTCCACTATAAAAATAACTCGCTTGGAACTACCCTTCAGTTATGTCATATTCTGCCACCAATTTGGGGTTCTTAATTTTGTTTTGTTGGGGGGGGGGGTGGTATATATGTTTTTCTCTTATTTCTCGTTCGTTTTCTGGTCAGGCAAATAGAGACAGTTGGAGAAACGACAAATTCTTGACTTGTTTATATAGTATCCCATAAAATAAGAGCCTCTAAGATTGCATGTGAAAGAAAATATATTCATTTGGGCAACTTATCATGGCAGATGTTTTGCTTGATGCATCTAATGATTTGTATCTGAAACCTATAGTGTGGAAATGATTGATTCTGCAAATACCATACTTTGGTATTGCTTTTGGAAACTAATATCAAGCTGCATATTCAGCTACTTTCATTCTGATTATATATTATACATACTGTATATTGTATATTAGTAATTGGTAATTAGTAATAATAAGTAAATTAGTAAATAGTAACTTATTAATCAATTTGTGGATTATTTTATTTTAATATGCATAACAGTTCCGTAACTTACTATATCAGTACGCAATCTTCACCGTTATATTTGTGGTAACAAAATAATAAGGAAGGCAATCGTTTCAAGATTTGATATACTGCTATCAATGCTTACAAATGGAGATTCTTTTATTTTGGAGTTTAAATACAAGAGCTTTTATGGTCCCTATTTGCTTTTGTGCTTCCTTTTCACTTTTCTGCTATTTGGTTTTGTAAGTACTGTGTATTTTATTTTCTGAACTTTATAGTGAAGGGAATAATCATCTTTTGTTCTTGGACTTCTGATTACCAATAATTTTTTTCTGTTTTTGACAATTCCCTTTCTTGTTATTACAGAGACTGGAGCCAGAGAAGAAAAAGATAATCTATGGAGGACGGCGCAGGAAGAGGTTTGGAATGCCAGAAGACTATGGATGGGAAGGGGAGTAACGGGAATGGTCTAGAGAAGGAAATTCCTTCATGTTGTTTGAAAGCTAAGGCTTCAGCCCCTGAGTCTGAAGCAAAGTGCCATTCCACTGTTGTTTCTGGGTGGTTCTCGGCATCTCAAACTTGCTCTGGTCATTATCTGCAATTTAATTTTGATTTCATTGGGGGGCACTACCCAGGCCAGGTTTCTGGACTAAAGATTTACCTTTATCTATTACTTACTCTCACTTTGTCTTCTTTATGACAGGGAAAGCTGGGAAAGCTCTTTATTTCAACAACCCGATGTGGCCAGGTTTGTCACCCATACATCTGCTCAGTACTTGTTTTATTGCCTTGTAATCGTTGGAATGATAGATTTTCCTCCTTTATGATGTTTGGTAACCAAAACTACAGAACCTTTTATACAGAGATGACTTTCTTCTTTTGATGCCATCATGAATATTCTAAACTTCACTTGCCGTCGAACAATTTCCCTTTCTAGACAACCCTAAATGGGAAAGGAAAAACATTATATAACATTGAAGGTTGCTTTCGGTTAATGGCATTGACCTAAATGTTTCATGTTAAAATATTAAAATTGTTCTTCAGATTTTTGTTGCTGTTGAACCTTTTGGATACATGTCTTTTTTTCTGTATGACTTCTGCTCCTATTCCGTGTATGGCTACTGCTGATGGGGCTTTGGTGTCTATTATTAGGAGAAGCTCATTCCATCAAAGTAGAGAAGACACTGTTCAAGGAAAAGTCAGAGTACCAAGAGGTCTTGATTTTTGAGGTATGGCAACTTCCTCTTACAATGTTGTATATTTTTTTGGTAAGTCATTAAAACTAATATTTTCTGTTTGGCAGTCATCAGCATATGGGAAAGTGCTTGTACTTGATGGGATTGTTCAGCTGACTGAGAAAGATGAATGTGCTTACCAGGAGATGATTGCTCATCTTCCCCTTTGTTCTATTGAGTCCCCAAAAAATGTAAGTCAAATTGATGCTATGACTATTAAACTGGGTCCCAGGCTCCCATCTAATATCATGTCTTATTGTCCAACATAATATTTTAGCATCCATCTGTTTAACAGTTGATGGACTTGTAGGTTGCAGTTCCATGTCTTTCGTAGCTCTCATCTGAATAGAGGAATCTGTTGAGACAGATGAAAAATTTAAACTTGATCTGATTTGCTCCAGTTTTTTTTTTGCCATTTTAGTCTTCCCCCCTTATTTTTATTTTTGTGATATGTTATGTGATTCTTGTGTTGTTTGTTCAGGTTTTAGTTGTTGGTGGAGGAGATGGTGGGGTTCTGAGGGAAGTTTCCCGTCACAGCTCTGTGGAGCATATTGATATCTGTGAGATAGATAAGATGGTTATTGATGTAAGTAATGTGATACTTCAATCATTTATATGAGTAATTCTGTTTTTTAGAATAACTTATTGCCATGATTACTTTGTAGGTATCTAGAGAGTTTTTTCCAGAGTTAGCTGTTGGGTTTGATGATCCACGAGTACACCTGCATGTTGGTGATGGTATATAAGTCTACTTCTATTGTCAATTATTCTTGTTTTAAGTTTGTTGAGTTGCTAATTCTATGCTCTATATTTACCGATCGCCTAAGCTGAAACCTCTCCACCTTGTTTTTTGGCAGCTGTTGATTTTCTTAAACGTGTTCCTGAAGGGAAGTATGATGCCATTATTGTTGATTCCTCGGATCCAGTTGGTATGTCATTCGTTTGAACAATATATTCATCTAGACATATGTATTATTGTCATCAATACTGAAAAACGAGATTTGCTATTAGGAAATGAAAAATAGTGTTTTGACTTGGAACTTACATTCTTTTACTATCCGCAATCCACTTGTAATTTAGGTCCTGCCCAGGAACTTGTAGAGAAGCCATTTTTTGAGACTATAGCTAGAGCATTAAGACCTGGTGGAGTTCTTTGCAACATGGCTGAAAGCATGTGGCTTCATACACACCTTATTCAAGATATGATGTTGATTTGTCGTGAAACATTCAAAGGTTCTGTACATTATGCATGGTCAAGTGTTCCAACATATCCAAGGTAAGCAACACCCTTCGATTTTGCTGATATATCCGCGTTCTTTTCTACTTTGAAGTTATTTTTACATCGCTTTTCCTGATCTTTCTTGGTGTATGCAGTGGTGTGATAGGGTTTCTTCTCTGCTCAACAGAGGGGCCACCAGTTGATTTTGTTCACCCCATCAACCCCATTGAAAAGGTGCAAGGTGCTGATAAGCACGTAAGACAACTTAGGTTCTACAACTCTGAGGTAATATATATATATATATAGATATAACGGTCCAGATTTAGTTAGTGCTTGCATTGCTTTATTTGCAATATGATGCATGGATGCTTTTAGACATAATTGGCTAAGGTTGTATGTCTCACCATAACAGCAACATCTACACAAGTTAAGTAAACTCTATGGTTTGTTGTTTTCTTGGTTCTGCAGATGCATTCAGCTGCTTTTGCATTGCCAACATTTCTGAAGAGGGAGGTCAAGTTGCTTCGTGATTAGCCACCTAAGTAGCCTCTGCCTCAATCTATTTTTACTTGTAGTTACTAAGGGAAGTGGGCCAATTTGGGAGATATAGATCTTGATCATCTTGGTGTGTGATGTGATTATTTTACCTTCAGACAAACAATTTCTGTATACGGAGATGATTATTATCTATGTTTGAACTCTCTATTTGTTTGACCATATTTACAATATTATTATGCTTATGACTAAAACATTATTCCTTATGAAATACATGGAGGTATTTTGCGATGCAAATGTGAATTTCTAGAAATTTGATTCATTATTAATGCTACATATGAATTGGTCGAAAATTTTGATGAGAACAATGTTGTTCACACACACCTATATTTTGATGTCTCACTTGCATAATTAATTCATCATCTTTGGATGAGATGGTCAACCCTTAATGAGTTTTTGTTTTGATTTGATATTTTATCAAAATTGATCATGATCCTGCTTCTAAGTCTAAACCCATTCTCTTTTTTTTTTTTCTATTCTTTTCCTTGCCATTGAAAATTCGTCGCCTTGAATCTTAGGTGACAGCTGTGACTCAAAATTTTTTTTCGAGTTAACTAAATATTTTATTAGTATAATATCATGATTAACATATAATGAACTACTAATGCGACTTTCTGTTCTCATTGATTATTTAAATGTGATATGTAAAATATGCTAACAATTAGTCAAATAAGACCAATATTTAATTATAATGCAAGTAGGAGAGAGTTGAAAAAATAAAAAAAGACGATCGAATAAACCAAAGAAATTGTTCATACCGTTTTCAATCATAACTATCATAAAAGATAGAGGGAAATAGGAGAGAAAAAAAAAATAATCTACTAATCTTTTTTCCAGTACCATTCGCCAATAACAACCATTCAACAACAATCGTAAACTTATACATACTTATAGTTATATACAACTTCATATTTTACAGACATCTTATATCTTACAATTGTTTCTAAAAAAATTAAAAAATCCAAAGACTTTGTTCCAAATGTCATTTCTTTTTCATGTTTCTTCTTTGATATCAAATAGCTATAAAATTAATTACCTTATTATTATTATTATCTCCTCTCTTCAGCAGTAAAATCAGGTTCAGCAGGTTTTTGAAGCAGCATTGGTGGCATTCTCTCTGGCACCCTAGTCTTCCTAGTCCCATTTCTGCGCAGTGCTCTTAGAGCATTAGCAGCAAATCTAGAAGCATATATTGTGGCACCAAGGCTTGGTGAGCTACCCCCTGCATTGGCCAATGCATCTTGCAGCCTATTCTCCTCTTCCCTTAGACTCTCTTCCAGCTTCCTTTTACTGTATCGCCTCCACGCAGCTTGTATGAAACATGCGGCCCACGTGCGCCATTGTTGCGAGTAGAATCTGAATGTGTGGCGAAGCTGCTTGCTGTGAAGGCGTCGGAACTGTGACGCGACAAACTTCAAGTCATCGGCCTTCAGAGCGAAGGCTTCCACCTCCAAGAGAGTTTGGACAGTCCTTGTTGAGATGGGAAGGTTGGATGAGGAATTAGGGTCTAAAGCCCATGTGAGAAGCTCCTCTCCACAGAAGTCGCCGGCTTTGAGGTATTCGGAGTTGAAGAAGCCTGTTCTTCCACCATTAGTCGTCACAGTCAGTAGCTTGCCTCGCATTATGAAGAGCATCTCATCGACGGGATCTCCTTCTCGGACAATGCAGCTTTCTTCTGTGTAAAGCACAGGCTTGAGACGGTCACACATTGCATCCAAAAGCTGCTCATCCATCTTCTCAAACATTGGCACCTTCAAAAGATCATACAAGATGTAGTTAGCTTATGTGTATAGCTTCTAATAGCCATGGAAATTTGTTTACTTTTCAAGGATTGTCCTAAATTCTGTTAAACCATGAACAGAGTAGTTCTAAAAAAGCATTACCACAGCAATTTTTATCATCTTTTGGTGCCATATAATCTACCACATGGAAGACAGAAGCATGTCAGAACTACTTACTCTCATCAACAAAGCCAAGCAAAGATGACGCTTAATGTCCCTTCTTAAATCCTTAGGAAGATCACGAATCAAATTGTCTTCATCGACACCTCTGGTTTCTTGCCATTTGTATTGCTCATGTCGTCTGATCCTCTCTCTCAAGCTGTCAGGGAGCAATCGATGAGACATCCACTGTTCTGCATCTCTTCTTTTCACTCTCATCTCCTCCAATCTTGTAGTTGTTGATTGCAAATATGTCTGTTTCAAGGGTGAAAAATAATCACGATCACGGGTCAGAAGTTAATCTCATAAAAGGATGGCCCAAGTATTTCACATGCATAAATGCAACAACAAAGGTATGAGGAGCAAGGCTTTAAGGTATATTCTTAAATAGTGATTGCTAGTATCATTAAATTATTCAAATACACACCAGAGATATTTGGTACCAACCTGCATATTTCCAATGAGAAATGCAAACAATACCAAACCAGCAATGGAAATGAAAATTGCAAAGCAGATTTCCCAAACATAGGTACTTGTTTGCAGGTTCTGACCAAGAGAGCTGCAGGAAGGGAATCCAGCCCCACCAAAAGAGGAAGGAGGAACAATTAGAGAATGTCAGATTTCAAATAAATTAGATATAAATATCTTGAAATTTTATAATGGGCTGAAAAAATTCAATGAAGCACACCTCAAATTTCTGAGGCCCCACCAAAAACAATAAAAGAACTTCTGTGGGAAATCTTCTGAACCCACAACACCAGACTGAAGAGCTTCAAGGAATATTCCGAAATTAAAGAGTGTTGTATCTGGCTGCTGTATTGGGCAAGAAGAATTCAAGAATGTTGCAATTGTGCCCGAACCTAGATGATCATCACAATACATATCTGCCTTGTTACACGTGGTATTTCCTCGACAGGCAACTTGCCAGCACGTTGTTTCTCTTTCAATAGAAAACAAGTACCAAAAGGCACCAAGAACCTAAGATCCACAAGTAACTCAGCAATCAGAAAGATATGCATATGACATCATTTTGAAATTTCATTTACAAGTCAAAAAATGCCAAATAATATATCACATCTGGATACGCTACACAAGGAACATAATAAATTGATTTCAACCTGATATTCTGAAGCAGCAAAATTCACAAAGACCTTAAGAAACATACACAATAAAAGGCATGGAAACATAAACTTACATGGCTTGCAAGCATGTAAAGAAATAGATTGAATGCAGCTCCAGCCCAAGCTGTTTCAGTAAGAATGCCGGAGGTCCTTGTAACTTCTTTATACAATGGAATTATTCGTAAAAACCGTGGGACATATTGGAAGAAGACAACAAATTTCAGCAAGTTCTTCGTATTCAATGATTCAAAGCCTTTCATCTTTGGAATGATAATTAGGATCACCACCTAGGCAAATTTGAGCGAGTAGTTAGCCATAATAAGCTTAGTTTAACTTCAAGAGAAATATAAAGAAGATTAAAGTCAAAAGGTCAAAACAGCAGAAAACTTCCAATTTTCCTTACCTGTGGGAGGGGCAGAACGGCAAGAATGTCAACTAAGAAGTATGATGACAGATACCTCACTGCTATTGCCCAAGAATCTTCAACCAAGACTCCTCTTCCAAAAACTCGAGAAGAGGGAGCAATAAATCCAGTACGAAATTGGAAAATTATGTGGATTATGTAAAAAATATCAGAGAAAGATCTCAAAACAGTTGCTGTAATTTCCATTTTTCTGTCCAGTGAAAGGCATTTCTTCTTATCATCAATCACAGGGACATAGAAGAACAAAGGATCTAGTGATACAGCGATAAGACACAATAATACAAATATCTTGTTCCACTTTTGAAGGAAAGGGCCCTGCGGATCGAGGATTTTCTTTCTAGAACTAAAACTTCTAGCAAGAGCATTGTTATAGGGAAAAGACTTGAATGATTTCCCAATTCTCTTTATCCTCTCCGAACTAGATTCCAAACCCCTTTGAAACTTCTCTGAAACTGAACTTAATGTATTTCTGATTCTCCCCGAGCGTGTTGCGTGGAGGGCAGGATAACTGCTCTCCGAGCTCTTCTCTGAATTCCAATCCTGAAATCTGACCACCATGTAGAAAATACAAAACCTCAGTCAATCATTAATCTCAAAATGAACAAATCCTCCAAAGCAGGGACAATGAACTATGATTGAAGGAGACAACATGCAGACACAGAAAGTGGTGATTATGGAACAAAACTTCTGAAACCGTAACAATAGCAATTTGAATTTGATGTTGGAGATTGGTGATGAAAAAGTGGTTCTAACAGTTGAAAGCACAAATAAAAGAACAATAACTTGCTTCAAATTGCAACTAAAGTTGTGCTTGTAAAAATATCAAATATCATCAACAACATCATAACAACAGAGTAAACAAAGGGGCTTGCAACATTTGACACATGAACTAACCTAACAAACTTGTCTTGGTGAAAGTTCATCATTGCTGCCTAAGATGAATCCGTGCCTTGTTAAGTCTCACAGAGCAGTGAATATGTTCTTCTTCATGAAACTCCAATTTCCACTGCCTAAACCTGAAACAATCAAGATGCTGAGACAGATATTCACAATTAGGCAAAAATCCATTTTGTCAAGAAAAAACACAAACTCGGCAACATAGTAATATCAATAAAACCTTGTCATATATTATCTGGTGCCAAAATAGCAAGTACGGTGCTTTCTACACAATCAAACAAAGTAGTTTTTCATTTTCCCAGAAATTTGAGAGCGCACACAAAAGTGATCACATCAACTCATATATGATTATTATTATTACAGTACTGAAAACAGAGTGTGTATCATAAATCACGAATGAGATTTCCTAACGACAAGTATTTAATACATATGATAAATATACTCCTGATGTATGCTTGTACCCACCATGTTAGAAAAAATGAAAAATAAATAAAAATTGAATAATAATACTTGTAATAATTGTAATTAATGATGATAATTGCATAAAAAACAAATCCTGAGTCCGTCATTAGAAACATATATTTTCTGTGAAAAGTGAGTAGTACAAATTAATAAAACAAACAAATAACTAAGTTGTCAAATTTGCAGAAAAGGGGTGGAAAAAAGGGTTCCAGAGTAGTTAAGGGAGGAAAGTAAAGCAAGTCAAAGTGAAGAAGATAAAGAGGGAGAAAAAATGAAGAAGAAAAAAAGGGGTTAGAGAGAAGAAGAAGAAGAATACCCGGAAGGAAGAAAGAGGAGAGCGTTGAGAAGTTGTAGAAATGAGAAAGCAAGAGATTTGTGACACCATCAATCAATCACATAACAGTTAACAAAAATCATCACAAGAAGAAGAACAAGGGGAAGAGAGAGAAGAAGAAGAAGAAGGTTCGCGGAAAGGAGTGAGAGAGAGAGAGAGAGAAGGGAGTTGGAGACGACGATGATGAGAAAGTCTTGTCTGTCGCGGGGCCCACCCCCTCAAGTGTCTGAGTTTTTTTATTAAATTGATTCATCAAATGAAATTAATAACTATTGATTGTTAGTATCATCGAAGTCTGCGTTAGTTTGCCGTATATGTATGTATGTCCGGTCAAGTCATTTTTGGCATCGCGCTATCTACCCTCTTCCAATTTTCTGTTCTCTTCTGTTCCTATATTATTTTTTTATACTTGTTCAAATATAAATAAATAAATAAATTCCAAGCCTTTTATTTTTTTCCAACTTAGCAGTAGATTTGATTCTTTTATTGTAAGGGAATTTTTTTAAGCTTCTTTATTTGTAGTGAGTATGTATGTGTCTTTGGATCAGTTTTCACATCGAGATTTTGAAAGTTGAAACTGTGTGCATTTTACAGTATGTCGGTTGATAATTTAATGAACTTCTGGATATTCGCCTGATATTTGGGCTCAGGTAATTATAAATTAGTACTAATTTAAAATTCAGTTTAGTTTAGATACATAAAAAATTTATAGTGTGAATCATATTAATTACTTTTTCTATTAATGAATGACTTAATTAAAAAAAATTATTAATATACTAATTTATAATTAGATAATTGAATGATATTATTTTATACTACGGTGAATTAAAATTAAACTCTTAAAATTTTTGGTGATGTTAAATGCAGAATAAAAAATTAGTTAAACCAGTCAATAAATGAAATTATGGGCCAAAATTATCCAGTCTTTACAATCTCAATGATTGTTTGGACCAAAATCAAAACCAAAATAGATCTATTAACTATACTGACTCATTTTTCATTGTATACTTAATATTATTGTAAAATTTTATATAAAATATATAGTGTTGCTGAGAGATATCGAGCTTTTTTTTGGGTCGTGTAAGGGGTTGGATCATTGTGTTTTGGAAGTGGGCCTACTTGTTTGCTAATGCTTCCCTCTAACCAGAAAAAAGTGTTTTGGGCTCATACGTTATTCACTTAGCAAAAAGTGATCTTCAAAATCTATTACAAGAGAATTCCTAGACAGTGGTTTGTGTTGGCGTCAAATACATTGCTCCGATTCGCAGCCAACAACAAGGCCTGGTTTTGGTGATTACAGGGTCAAGCTTCGTGCTTTCTCTATCTCTTTCTTTTTCATCTAATTTAATTTCTTTTCTGATTATTATTATTATTATTCATTTGATTATTGATTTCAGAGCAACTAAGGTGAAGCAGTGTGATACCCCGTATCACAGTGTCCCTTAGGAAGGACTCTCTTTAAGACGCGTCAGAAACACGTCAGCAGATTGCTGTCAGAGGGTCATTGCTAGCGAGCAGTCGGTCGCCAGCGACCACTTGTGAGTCGCTAGCGACAGGACCAAGTCCCACATCGTGCAGAACGAACGTCACAGCGTTGCTGTCAGCAGGTGCTAGCTAGCGAGCAACCAGTGCCCGCTAGTGATGAGCTCGTCGCTAGCGAGCTAAGTCTAGTCGCTAGCGACCGTCCGAAGTCCCACATCGGACACAACATGATGTCAGTCTTCCCCCCTCACCTATATATATGAGTAGTAGTTGAGTCATTTTCTTCACACCTCATTCTTACGCCTTTAAAGAACAGTGCTTTTGGGCGTTCCTTTTTCGGTAAAGGGACTCTGTCGGAGTGAGGTTTCGACGTCTTGGGGATACTCTGCTAGAGCAAATTTCCGACGGTAAGTGAAAAGTCAGTTTTGTCCTTTTTCTGCGTGAGGGTCGCCAGCGACCGACCCCTCGCTAGCGAGAGGCAGTACTTCGCTAGCGACGGTGTGACGCAACAGCAGTTCAAGTTTTCGCTTTTCTTTTTTTCAGGGGTCCTAATGGGTCCTTTTTGCACTTCAGGTGCGAACGCAGTGCCGCTGGCTGGAGCCGGAGCCGACAGTGCTTCTCAGAGTCATGATTATCCAGGTGAGTGGAGGTCTTGCATGTAGTTTAGCATTCATAGCATATATTTATGTTTGATAATTAGATAATTACGAAAGATATTAATACAGTTATTATGCATGTGTTTGTATGTAGAGTAGAAGTAGTATTAGTAACATGTTAGGTGGTTAGAGTAGAATAGGAAAGACTTATGTTTTCATGCTATGTATGTGAATTGCTGGTTGGTTGGCTGTTTACTGCTTTATGATATAACATGCGATATAAGACAGATAAATAGACTAATAGCAGAACTTATGACATGTATGATTGTTTGAGCAAGTTATGTGCTGACTGTCTAGAATAGTTACGCCGCCCCTGATTAGTATACGTCAGACGCTATGGCCGGTGGTCAGTCCCGGTATCTTAGTATGATTTACTAATTAGCGGTGAGTCGCCCGAGCCCGCCAAGTACGTTCTGATCCCGGTTATCGGACGGCTTGGTTACAGATACAGATATGCCCCATGAGGTTCAGTTATGAGTAGACTCATGCCGCGCGCTGAGACAGATTGATTATGCCCCTGAGCGCTGGGGTGACAGATTTCAGATACAGTATACAGTACAGAGGCTTGGTATGCAGGCTTTAGTGTGACAGCTAGACATGATATTGTTTGTGTGATTGATAACATGCTAGTTCGTGATGTATGTGTTGTGAATGTTGCATTGCATGCATATTCCCCATCACTGAGTCGATGACTCACCCCTCATCAACCATTTTCAGAGTACGATCCCGCCGCCGACGAGGAGCCGTTGATCCGTTAGAGGTCGTGTCAGCAGATATCCTGGGTGAGCTCCGCTTCGTTCGTGGAGCCCTTTAGTTATTATTTTGCATTTATTTCAGTTATTAGTTTTCATAAGACATTCCAGTTTCAGTTGTAATAGTCGCTCTAGACTTTAGAGGCAGGTTACCTTTCAGTTACGTTTCAGATATTTTCAGCAGTTACACATTTATACAGTTATATCAGTTTTATATAGTTATATACAGATATCAGTTTACAGTTATTTTAAGTTAATCGATTTTTATTTAAGAGTTTATGCATACGTTAGCGTGTTCGTTGGGACAGTACCCTTCGCACGGACACCCCTAAGTAGTGGAGTGTTACAAGCAGTAGTGAAGGACAACGTATTTTCTAGGCTTGTCAAAATGGACTTGGCCCGCCCAAATTGGAGGGCTGGACTGAATTTTTAGGACCGCCCTTTTTCAAAAGCTCGCCTAACCTGCAGGCTAAGCGGGGCGGGGGCCTAGCCCTCCAACAACTTTTTTAAAAAAAAAAAATTTTATTGAGCCCAATTCTCCAAACTTTTTCATTTCTTTCTCACTTTCATTTCTAACCCTTAAATCTAAATAAGCAAATCAAACTCCCAAAACCCCTCTTGCCTTCGCCTTCCCTGTAGCAGTCGCCGGCCGCGACTTTCTCTCTCTCTCCGTCTCTCGTGCCGGCGCCCTTCTCTCTCTGACTCTCTCTCTCCGTCTCTCGGCCTTTCTCTCTCTCGAGTCTCGAGTCCGCTGCTTGCCTGCTGCTTCGAGTTTGCGCCGGCGGCGAGTCCACGCCTTCGAGTCCGGTGCTTGCCTGCTTCTTCGAGTCCGCGCCTTCGAGTCCGCTGCTTGCCTGCTTCTTCGAGTCAGCGGCGCCTTCGAGTTCGAGCCTTCGCGTCTGGTTCAGCTTCTTCGTGTCTGCGCCGCCTTCGAGTCTGCGCCACCTCCGCCTTCGCCTCCGCGTCTGGTTCAGCTTCTTCGTGCTCCGGTGCCTCTAAGGTTAGTTATACACTTATTCATGGTTGATGGTTCTGTTGATTTGTGTTCTGCTTTCTGGTTCTGTTCAAATCTGCTTCTGTTTTTGCTTTGATGGTTCTGTTTTTGATTTGTGTTCTGATCTGCTTACTGCTTCTGTTCAAATTTGGATTTGATGAATCATGAAGATGGTTCTGTATTAAAAAAATGACGGGCCAACCCGCCAGCCCGCCCTGCTTTTTTGGCGGGCTTTAGGCGGGGCGGGCCTAAGCGGGGCGGGCTGGCCCACTTTGACACCCCTAGCATTTTCTATGGAGATTGAAGGGCTAGAAGAGAGTGAGGGTAGTTTTGGAAAATCAAGCTCTTCATTCGACAAAAATAGGAGAGGTGAGTGTAGTTTTCATAAATCCCAGGGGAGGTTACTGTAATATTCTTAAATATAATAATTGTCTGTTTGCTTGATGTGAAAGGTAGGAATGTTGACAATTTCAATGGGGATGGAAGCGCAGAAGAAGGAAGCAGAACACAAAATCTGAAATCAATCCATCATTCATCTCATTCTAATTCTAATGTAAAACTACTACACCAAACCAAACAAACAAAAAAACCCAACTTCACCCCCACACTCTTTGCAAGCCAAGTGTCATGTCTTTCATATTTTCTTCTCCCTGTTCTGTTCTTCTTAACTTCTAACAGTTGTTGTTGTTGTTGATGTTGCTGAAGCTGAAAGATAACGCCCCCTCCCTCTCTTTCTCTCCCTTTTCCCCTAACTAAGGAATCATCACAACACAGGCATTGGCAATGGCAATGGTTTCATTGATGAAGGGATTGTGGAGGACTCTCAATTTCGTTTCCTCAATACAATTCTGGAGGATGGGGTTGCTGTGGACCTTCTCTATTCTCTATTCTCACTTCCGATTGTTGAAAGCTTCACTTTTTAATCAGAAACTCAAATCGTATCCAAGGTGTACACCTTTGATAATTCCTAAAAGGCCTATTTGTGTTGTTACTGGTGTAAGTCCTTTCTTTTTTATTTCATTTTGTTTCAGTAGAAACATACAAGTTACGTTTTTTTTTTTTATTTTAAAGAAATTATTATTATGGGAATTTCATTGTTTGATTTGGGGTTGTTTATTATTGGTATAGGCAACATCTGGCTTGGGATTAGCTGTTGCTCATGCCCTTTCCAAGGAAGGATATGTTGTTGTGATTGGTAATTATTGATATTGATGTTTTTCTATCTCTAGATAGATACCCTTTTTTTGTGTGTGGGATGAGGGTTTTGGTAATCATGTTGGAAGTATTTTGCATTGTGGCTGACCTAATAACTTTTTATTTATCTAATCTATGCAATGTATGCCTAAGATTCTAGTTGTTAATGCAGTTGGACGATCACAACAGTTGTTGTTGGAGGTACTTTAATTTCTACATTAGTTTTTGAGATTGATGAAATGAAATGAAATGAATGCCAACTTCACACTCTCCTTAATTCTCTGGTTTGTTTGTTAGGCCGAAGGAAAGATCAAAGTTTGGAATAGCGATGCCCAAGTCAAAGGTTTTCAGGTAGACCTGTCATCAGTTGAGTCGATCGTAAAGTTCAGCAAGTCCTTGCGGCAGTGGCTTATAGACTCTGATTTTCACTGCTCAGTACAAGTACTGATAAACTGTGCTGGGATACTTGCAACTTCACCTAGAGCCACAGCTGAGGGATATGATCAGTAATTAATACTTTTTCCCTTAACCTGCCCTGGTAGTATTGAGTAACTTTTAGCTTTATCATTCAATAACTTCTTACATGCTATGTTATGCTTGCTCTGCATAACAGATGCGTCAGAACATGGCTACAGATTATATTATTTTCAGACTGTTAATGTTTTATTTAAGCTAAATGATATGGTTATGATCACCATGTTGGAAGTGTTTTTCGTAAAACAAATTGATTTTTGGAAATATCTTTGATCCATATGGTATATAAACATTATAATTGTTTGGCACTTTTTCATTCCACATTTGTGTATCATCCTAGTTTTATAATAATAGTAACATTTAAAATCAACAGATGTTTTGCACTCTTTCTCCCAGGATGATTGGTACAAATTACATTGGTGCATTTGCTTTGACAAAGCTTTTGTTACCACTTCTTGAAAGCAGCCCTGTATCTTCCAGAATTGTGAATGTAACATCCTTTACTCATCGATGCGGTATGGATAATTATTATAATCCTTAATTCTTTTTTTTTCCCTAGTGATCCAACTGTATGAGTTAGACTCTCCACAATTAGATTATTCATTGCATATTCTGTACAACAGCACTTCTCCTATAGAACCTGCTCAGGCTCTTTTTTTCAGTTACTGATATGCAGGTTGATGAGAGAACTGTATCTGGGAAAAGATTTTTGAGTTCAAAACAATATCCTTATGCGTACATCTATGAGTATTCTAAATGTAAGCTGTAAATGTTGAATGAGTTTGTACACATTATTTTATGTCTGTAGTCCTGATTCCTAACTAACATACGTTTGTTTGTTCAAGTATGCCTACTCCTCTTCTCCTTTGAGCTTCAGCGACAACTTCGCTTGATGAATAAATCTAATCAGATCTTTGTCACGTATGTAATTACAAATCCACTTACTTTTATTTCCTTTTCCTGTCTTGTTTCCAAGTGCTACGTCATATGTTTCTTGTCTGGTTTTCATGAATTTAAGTACAGGTTATATCGTCTTTTATGTATTAAACCTTGTGTTAAGCTTTATTCTTGTCAAACATGGGTTCTCTACTTCATTTTTAACATTTCTGTACTGTTAACATCAGTGCTGCAGACCCTGGAGTTGTACACACAAACATCATGCGAGAAGTTCCTCCGATCCTATCATGGGTGGCATACTTTGTACTCAAGCGCCTAGGATTATTGCAATCCCCTGAATGTGGGATGAACTCTATAGTTGATGCTGCCCTTGCTCCAGCAACAGTAGTAAGAACTCTTTTATTGGTACTTTCTTTCTTTCAATTTTCATCCAAAGTAACTCTGAACTGCAATATTCTTTTACAAAACTACAATTGTTTCACTTGTATATGTATGTGCCTGCATACATATGACACTTTGAGACACTTTAAGGTGATGCATTTGGATCATTTATTATATTCATGTTATATCCAATATATAGTCAAGCTTAATATTGATTTCAGGATACATCAGGAGCTTACTTTTTTGGGGGAGAAGGTAGGACTATGGAACCTTCAGCAGTTTCCAAAAACTCCAAATTAGCACTTAAGCTTTGGGAAACTACATTTAATCTGCTATCAGAGACCCCTTTTGGTGTTGAAGATCATTAAACTGACAGATTTTTAGCATTTGATTGATACCTCATTCTTCATATCAAATTCTGAGTTTTTTAGTTTGTGGAAGCTACCATCATCATGATTCCATGATGCTTTGCGGCATTACTTTATACTTTAAGGCTCTATTCATATTCCATTTTGTCTTAGTATTAATTATTGTTTGAATTCGAGTGTAACCAAAGGCAAAAAGATTTAAACAGATATTCATACTCCATTTGATTTAGATTTTGAAGAAACATGTGTTGTGGCTTTTTGAGTATTCTGCAAGGCGATCTCAGTGGTAAGCACATTCAAAAGTAGGCAACAAACATTACTTGTCGCACTATATTTTATATATCACATGTAGAAGTTGAGGGATATGCCACCAAAGAAACTTGAACAACTTTTAATGCATTTTGATATGTTATTTACATACCCTTTTGCATTTGCATGTGCTTAATGAATCATTCAATGGATGACATATCAAATGCCCAACAGAAAAAAGCACCAGCTTCGTCTTGAATTAAAAGTCACCGACCAAAGTTGATACTCGTCTCATGCAATGATCAGTGAAAAAAATACTTGACAAGTGAATTCTAAAGAGAGGGAATAGTTAAAAATCATTATTATAGTCATTTATCTCTGCATATACAGAGAGAAAATGTTTCCTTAGTAATTACTAACAATATATACTTTTTAACCAATTATCTTGATTAGTTGCTTGATCTTTGATTGAATTATTCTTATAGCAATTTGTGTAGGACTAATTGCTTGAACACAATCATAATTCATAATGTGGCTTGAATTTTCAGTAGATATATTTATAGATTTCACTTGTTTGAGAGGCTTACAAAACTATTCCTTGTTCAATAATGAAAATGTCTCATCTCTATACAAGTTTATGTGATCTTGTTTTAAGAGAGTGTCATTCTCTTATTTTAATGGGTTAAGATTAGTTATTACTTGTTAATTCTTAATGACTTTTATCTTGAAGAATACTTACAAATCGACTTAAAATCTTTTAGCTGCATATAATTTTACAGAATATCTCTTAAGATATTATCCATAGTCAGGAATTTGTTAATTATACGAAGTATTTATTTAACTGTTAAGGAAACCCTCTTATTAACGTGTATCTAAATAAAAGAAAAATCTCTTAAGATCTTTTCTGAGTTAAATACTATCATTAGTAATCTAAATAAGAGTCCTAATACCTCTATCAATTTTCACTTTTATTTAACATATATTAGAGGGATTGATTCGGTACCCAATATTTTTATTGGGTACCGGTACCCAATTGTATGTTAAACCTACTAATCTATGTTAAAAGTAAATATAATTTGGTACCAACGGAACACGATGGTCGCGGTCGCAACCTTCCTAGACGCGTCTCATTCCTAATTATACCTCTTCTTCATCTATCTCTTACATAATGCACTCTCTCTCTAGCGATAGGTTATGAATTGAGTTTTTTTTCATAAATTGATAAAGTCATAGAATATCAATATAAATTAAATTAATTTTTTAAGATTACTTACCTAACATGTTAACGGTTATCTAAATTTTAAAAAATTAAATTAATTTTATCTATAAATCATGATATACATATGTGTAGGGTATCGGTACCCTATATTTTCCTGGGTACCGAATCAAAATCCATTCTTTTAAGTACAATCTCTTCTTTTAAGTGATCAACCATACGAAAAGATTCGTAAAAGACAAGTTCATCAAGGTGCTCTCTAATTTATGTTATGCTTCATTATAATATTGAGTTAAAAATTCTTATAAAGGAGAAATACAACTAATTTACATGAAAAATATTTTGTTAATGGTAATAATAATTTAGAAAATATGGTAGATGGGCACAAATTTAAGGGAAAAAAAGAAATTTAAAATTAATTTAGCATATATGGAAAACCCAACCCTAAAGACCATGGGTTAAAAATTAACCCTAGTTAAGGTTCATGGGTCCCAATCCATTATAAAAAGGGTATTTAGGTTAAGAATTGAAGAGAAGAGAAAAAAAAAATATTAGGAAGCACAAGAGTGGGGTTCCCCATATTCACTGGTAATTTGGGGCAAAATAGATTCTCTACAGTTTTGTGAGGGCTTTTTGACAGATGGGTCATTGTACATGGTGACCGTCTTCTCAGATTCAAAATTCCTCAACCGTCACTCGCACTCCATTTTCCCCTTCCAATTAGGTAATTTCCACACTCAATTCGTCACTTTCTTGTCTTCTTCTTCACTGCACCGAACAAAAAGTTCACGACTTTGCTTTGTGTTGTTAGGTTTGTTCGCCAGATTCGGGGGTTCTAGGGTTTCCGAGCTGAACGAGGAGGAGCTCGAATTGTGGGATTCCGGATTGCGAATTTCGACCGTTGCCTGTGATTTTGAAATGCGCGCTCCCCTGTAGATCCGTGGCGGGATTCTCTTTTGACTTGAATTCAGTGTCTGAAGAAAAAAGAGGTTTATTTTTGAACATTTCTCGTTGCGTTGTCTGAGCAATGTTTCTTTTGTTTTCTTGAATTCATTGCTTGCTATTGATCTTCCGGATGCAAGGTTTAGTGTTAGGACATTTTGGGTATTTCGATTTTCTCATGTTGGTGCTGGATTCGACTGTTTGTGGGTTTTGGTTTGGCATGGACGATTCTAAATTCAATGGTTTTCATCTTTTTTTTTTATTGTTTTGATTTGCTATTGCTGTTATGTTTTGTGTTTTTATTTGTGATCGGTTGGTGCTAGCTGCAGAAGCCATCAACTAGAGTATTTCTTTGAAGGGGAAAACTAAAGGCAATTGGGTTATTGAGTTTGAGTTTACAAATGAAATTTTGTTGTTGAAAATTATTTAGCTTGTTCTAGGGGTTGTGAGGACAGGTGAAGGTACTGCTTTCTGCATGTTGATTGGGTTAGTGATTAATAGTTTATAGTCATTTTATCGTAGATCTGTTGTTCCCACCCCATGCACTTCTACTTCTGCTTTAATAACAAAGAATTCAGGCTAACACATGTTTGTAAGTCGGTCAAACTCGGTCTAACCTTAAGTTTTGGTTAGCAACTAAGCTTGAATCGGTATGAAATCCTGGACTATTATTATTGGATACATGGGTGGGTTCTGCTTACCTATTTGTGGCAGGTCTTTAGTAGATAATCTTGATATGTGTATTGTCTTAATGCTATATATAAAAAAGTAATCAGGTAAGGAAATTGAGAACACTACTGAACATTATACCATGAAACATTGCATATAAAAAGTTCTGTATTGGAGCATTCTAGGTTTAGATAGGACTATTGGCGTTGTAACTAGCCTAATGCCCACTGGTATCATATCTACAATATTTATTGCAAGAAAATATTGTATTGCTCACACCTGAATCAAGCTGATCTCAAGGGGAGCTTTTTTGAAAGCAACGTGTCAATGCATTCAACCATGTCAGCATATTCGATCTAGTTTTCATTGTTACTTTCACAGAATCATGAAAGTAGGAAACAAAATGAAAACAAGGTTGCATTTATGTGATTAATTTTGAAAACAAAATATAATTAGAAAACCTTTTGGAAAGGAAACATGTCCTTACATTTTCTTCTGTTTAGAAAAAGGTAAGGACATTGATTTTTTGAATCTGTGTCCAAATACATTGTTTTTAAATGAATCAATTTTTGTCAAGGTGATTGTTACTGGTGGACAGAGGGAGTATTTGATTACTTGGTGTGTTCTTGTAACATGACAAGTCAACACCGTACAAGTTCCAAAATTAAGGGTTCATGACTGCTGGTAGGAAAACAAGTTCCAATATCAAATGTTTTTTTCCTGCACATCTTGTTTCCAGTAAATGACATTGTAATCTTGGCTTTTATGGCCACAAGGCCTGAAAAGAGATCATGTCTCTGTCTGTGAACAGCTGGATTTAAAGCTATATGTTGACAGCATGATTTACTGCTCCTCCTCACCTTGTCACTTTAATATATGATGACTAACTATATACTCTTTCCCTTTTTTCCACTAGATGACAAAGTCACTTAAATTAATATTTTACTTCTATTTGATACATGGACATATGTCGTATCATTCCAGTGGCCCCAAGTTTAGTTTTTAAAATTGAAGATTCTTCGCTAAGTTTTGAATGCCACGATTTTTTGTAATGATGTTTTACTTATAATTGTTGCTCCATGCACTTAAATCTTCAGTACTTTGGTAGCATGTCTCAATTTCTTTCTCTTTTGGATCAGGGACAAAACTGAAGGTTTTCATCAAGTAAAGGTGGCGCATTATAGAATCTGGTGCTTCTGGTTTGATTCTATCTTTTAGCTAGGTGGGAAGAACTTTGTCAAGAATTGAGAGGATTGGAAAATGATGGAGTGCAACAGGGACGAGGCGCTTAGGGCCAAAGAAATAGCGGAGAGGAAATTTGCTGAAAGGGAATATGTTGGTGCAAAGAAGTTTGCTCTCAAGGCTCTAAATCTGTATCCTGCACTGGAGGATCTTTCGCAGTTTCTGACAACTCTTGATATTTATATCTCTGCTGAGAATAAAATAAGTGGAGAAATGGATTGGTATGGTATACTTGGAGTGAGCCCTTTTGCTGATGAAGAGACTGTTAGAAAGCAGTACAGGAAGCTCGCTCTCACTCTTCACCCTGACAAAAACAAGTGTTTAGGTGCAGAGGGAGCATTTAAGCTGGTTTCAGAGGCTTGGAGTTTGCTATCAGACAAGACCAAGAGACTAGAATATAACCAGAAAAGGAGTTCGAAAGGTTTTCAACATAATACTCCCAACCATGCTGGATCTCAATCTGATGCACCCAGTTCAAATGGTTATTATAATTTCAAGAAGGATTCAAATTCAAAAGTGAGGGCTGGAAATAATAATGCTCGGGCATCCTCAACTTCAGTTCCTCCTACACATAAAAGGGCTGAAACCTTTTGGACTATCTGTAACCGGTGCAGGACACATTATGAATATCTGAGGATTTATTTGAATCATACCCTATTATGTCCCAACTGTAATGAAGCTTTTGCAGCTGTGGAGAGGGGTCCGCCTCCCAATGTTTTTAAGTCACCAAATTGGTCTTCTCGTCAACAGCATCAGAATTCTCGACATCATGGTGGAAGTAGTAACACAAACTTTCAGTGGGGTTCTGACTCCAGAACGGCTGGTTATGGTAGCAGAGATGGATCGTCATCTGTTTCAGCTCAAGCTGCAAGTGTTGTGCAGCAGGCAAGTGAGAAAGTGAGGAGAGAGGGGGCACCATCAATTGCTGAATGGGAAAGAAGTCAAATGTCTAGGAGGACTGATGGTTCTTATTATAACTATGATAAATCTATGAAGAAGAGGAAGACGGATGATTTTCGCGTCAATGGTTATCAAGGATACATGGCAAATCAAATGGCTACGGGTCATGGGGCAGCTGGTTTGAGTTCTGAACCAGGAAAGGCTAACTTGGATACAGAAAGGAATTATGGGTTTTCAGGTTTTACTGCCAAGCATTACAGCACCAGAGAGTTGTCAATGTTTGAATTAAGAAACATGTTGATGGACAAGTCACGGAATGAAATTCGTAAGAAACTTCAAGAATGGAGGTCAATGGCTGAAGCTAAGATTGCCAGCAAGGACAAAGAGAATAGGAGAAAGAGAAGCACATTAACTAGTTCAGAGAAGTATGGAGATTCCACTGTTAATGGTAACAGGCGTATGGACAGTGATTCTTTGCAAGTCACATCTGATGATACAGATACGAAGAACCCAGTCTTTGTAACAATCAATGTTCCAGACCCTGATTTTCACAATTTCGACTTGGATAGAGCTGAAAATTCTTTTGCGGATGACCAGGTGTGGGCTGCTTATGATGATGATGATGGAATGCCTCGATATTATGCTAAAATTCACAAGGTGATCTCAACAAAGCCATTCAGAATGCGGATTAGTTGGCTCAACTCTCGAAGCAACAGTGAATTGGGCCCCATGGACTGGATAGGTTCCGGTTTCTATAAAACTTGTGGGGACTTCAGGACTGGCAAGCATGAAACAAGTGAATCACTGAATTCATTTTCACATCCAGTTAAGTGGACTAAGGGCACCAGAGGAGTTGTTCGCATCTTTCCGGGGAAGGGGGAAGTCTGGGCTGTCTACAGAAACTGGTCTGCTGATTGGAACGAAAACACTCCAGATGAAGTCATACACAAGTATGATATGGTAGAGGTGCTCGAGGATTTCACTGAGGAGCAGGGTGTGTTGGTTACCCCTCTTGTTAAGGTTGCTGGTTTCAGGACCGTGTTTCAGAGGCACCCTGACAGTGATCAGGAGAAGTGGATTCCAAAGGAGGAGCTGTTCCAATTCTCCCATCAGGTTCCTAATTACTTGCTTACTGGCCAAGAGGCTGACAATGCTCCGAAGGGTTGTCGAGAGTTGGATCCGGCTGCCACTCCTTTAGACCTCCTTCAGATAACCCCAGATGCTGATGAGGAAGCATCAGATAATGCTTAGGAAACCAAAGAAAAAACGTGGATTTGGGATGGCAGATAGATAGTGCTTGAAGACCTCGTAATGTTAGACGAGGATGGTGGAGGGAGAAAGGATGACAGACAGATGACAGGACAGAGAGGACAGTATAGAAAGGTTTGTGTTACTGAATCTTGATTTTTCAAAGCCTGACCCACCCGGATAATTTTTATAGTGTTTTTTTGGTGTTATAATTAGGATCGAAGTGATCCTCAGCTATTCGGTTTTTGTTGTACAATTTAAGACCTCTTATTCGTAGACTTATGGATATGTTCATACTCAGTGGTGAACGCAGTTATCATTCTTCCTTCTGCAAGCAAATTATTTGTTAGTGTAGCGAGCTCGCTTCTCGCATTTAATATCATTTGCGTTGCCCCTTCATGGGGCATTCATGCATGCCTTTTTCTTTTTGATAAATAAAAAGTTTAGGTGAGTTCGATGATGGTGATCTCAGTTTTTATGTGATTAATCACAATGGAAGATCCCATATCCCATAGCAGTTAACAATTAACGTCCTTGTGGATTATGGGGCCACCTCCTTAACATTCAGTCCTATTTAGTCTTGTGTTTATATAATTATATGCATGGTTTTACTTCACTCTCGTATGATTCGTTTCATATTTGAAGATTGATACTAAAATGTGATGTTTCAATTACTTGTTTTAAGCTATAGTTCACTGTTCACTATATTTATATCCTACTCATTTTATAATCAAACACATGACTGTGACCTCAAAATATACGCATATTCTTGTTTTGGTCGAGATGAGTTGAGTGAAGAGAAATGCCAATCGATACAACGACTTTCTATTACGTATTCTTGTACGAATAGACGAGTTGCAGAATACAGATTTAATGGCTAATGGTTTTCGTGTGTTCAATACTAACAATTACTTTTGCTATGAGAACTTCATTTGCTACTAAACCATTAGTAAACAGCCATCTTTTTAGAACACGAGAATTTTTAAAAAAAATATAAGTTCGAACTTCAAACTATAAAAAATATATATTTTTTCAAATATCATTTTAATTTAATTGCATTGCTAAATTTTCATATGAATCACTCTATGGTCTTACTATTAATTTTTTAACAATTATTTTTGGGTCAATTTTTGTATCATTGTCAAAAGTTTTCAAGGCCTGTTAAAGCCCATAGGTTGTATCCCCAAAATAAAGGGCCGATAGGGTCTCATCCTTTATATGAGCTTTCAACCAATAAAACAAAATTGTTATGATCTATGACCCTGTTTTCTCTTCTCTGCGTTCTAAATGTAGGCAACACCATGCTCGTTCTGTTCTGGCTTTCTGGTGCATATATAAAATTGATGAACCGGCCTAATTTTCTTTTATTTTTATCCTATAAAAAATAAAATAATATTTATATTTTCGTGAAGAAAACTGCTGCAAAGAAATCATATTTATATTTTTATATGTGCTGTCTCTTCTGATGATCCTTCCTTACACATTATTCTTGCAAAATCCATCTGCATGAGACAGAGAATCTCACGGGCAGGTCCAATGTTGAATTTATTATTATGTGGAAAAAAGCATATGAACACATTGACCATGCAAATATAATAATAATAATAATATAAATAAACCATGGAGCTAGGAAGGTTCATGGAACTTCCTGAATTGGTCAAATTCAAGGTATTTGAAGAGAGGGCTGAGAAAATGTTGGTCTCAACAGCAGCAGGACAAAATCTCAATGATTCTACTTGATTATTGCTACTAGCTAGCTAGGTTGGTTGCTCTCTTAATTTCCCCTCACCACAAAAAGATTGCACATTTATTATTTTGAACTACCTTTAAAAATATAAAATTATTGTGTTGGCATAACTAGAGACCTAGCCCGGTAGGGGTGTTTGGGTAAATGTTCACTGTTAAATGAAACTGTTGACTGACTCTATTCACCGACTCTGCATTCTGCATTATATGAATATGATTCTCATTTCTCAGAACCATTCTACTTTTTTCCCTTCTGTCTGTCTTCAGAGCTTAAGCATGTGTGAAGTGTACTAATGTTTAAGCAATGCCACAATAAGCCAAAATTTTCCATTCAAACTTTAAGCACATTTATATTATAACAGAATAACTAAGCACATGCAATTTTATTTTATTTTCCCTTATTTTAATTTTTTTTTTCCTTAATGTATCCAAGGTTGGTACAAGTCTAGATTTCAAATTAACATGTTTGGACCAATAATGCGTAAAGACTAAAGACTCTCTCTTTTTTCTTAATCAACGAGGATTCAATTTTTCGTCATAACAATTATTGAAACAACTTTAAAACCTATGATCAATGTCTATTCTCTCCATTATTAGGTTTAAAATACATCAATAGATACCCTAAAGAGAGCTACAAATTATTAACGTATTTGAGAATGCATATACTTGAGCATTTGAATGATCTATACTTTATTTCGATTGTGTTCTTTTGGGTTAGCTAATTAAATGGTGATTTTTTAATGTCTTAAATGATCGTATTTTATTTATTACCAAGTCGTTAATATACATTTGATATGTGTATTAATGCTTTTATTTTATTTGGAGATTGGTTATTGATATGAATTGCGTGCAAGTTTTTTGCTGTTTATTAATCATATAACTTACACGGCACATATTGTGGAAGAAAAATTATTAGATGCACCGAGAGTAAGAGATTCATTTGTTCTGTATCATTCATTGTATGACATATAATCTAAAAGATCAATTATAATAAAAACAAGGGGTTAAGTTTCAATTGATATGTCAAAATATAAATGATACATAGCAAATAAATCTCTTATTGCACCTACCGATCTCTCTTTGTGGAACACTACATTCCAATTCTATGTATAATCTTCCAAAGCAAATTAACGTACGGTACTACGGTGTTTTTCTAAGTAGAAAAGATAAAGAAGTGAAAAAAACTACAATTATATTTTAAGTGGGTGGTCAGAAATAACAAATTGGGAAGGAAATATATATATATATATATATATATATAACTAAAACTACACATTTTTTTGGCCTTTTTTTATGGTTGTAGTGCAAAAATCGCCTTCATAATACTTCATTGTTTGTATAATCTTACACATGCATGGCTTACAAGTAGAACATATATATGAGAAATAAATATTACTTATTTTCCAATGAGTGTTTATCTATACAATTCTAAATTTCTACTCATTATGTTCTGTTACTATTAATATTCTCTGATCCGATAGGTCAAATACTAATTTATCGTGGTTACGTTACTATATTTATCCTTTTAGAAAAATACTTTTATTTAATATTATAGTCTTTAAAGACTATTAATTAATCACATGAATTTTTTACACTTAGTAGAAATTGAAGTCTATATATTTTAAAATGTGAGATTTTTCAATATTTTTTGTTGTATCATAAAATAAAGTTTATATGCTTTAAAAAATTGAACTATATGAATTTTTCACATATAGTTGAAACTAAAGGCTATATACTTTAAAAAATGAGATTTCATAATTTTTTCAAATGTATTATAAAATAAATATTATAGCCTTTAAAATATTGAGTTACATGAATTTTTTCATATAGTCGAAATTATTGAAGGGTATATATATACTTTAAAATGTGATATTTCACTATTTTTTGTTTTATTTTAAAATGAAGACTATAAGTTTTCAAATATAGAATCACATGAATTCTTCATATATAATAGAAATTGAAGGCTATATACTTTAAAATGTGAGATTTTACAATTTTTTTAGTTGTATTATGAAATAAAGACTATAGTCTTTAAAATATTGAATCACATGAATGTTTCACACTTAGTAGAGGTTGAAGGCTATATACTTTAAAATGTGAGATTTCCTAATTTTTTTGGTTGTATATATCATAAAATGAAGACTATACGCTTTAAAATATTGAACTACATGAAATTTTCACATATAGTTGAAATTGAAGGCTATATACTTAAAAAAAATGAGATTTTACAATTTTTTTAGTTATATTTTGAAATAAAGCTAAGATTATAGTCTTTAAGATATTGAATCACATGAATGTTTCACACTTAGTAGAGATTGAAGGCTATATACTTTAAAATGTAAGATTTCCTAATTTTTTTGGTTGTGTCATAAAATGAAGGCTATACGCTTTAAAATATTGAACTACATGAATTATTCACATATAGTTGAAATTTAAAGCTATATACTTTAAAAAATGAGAGATTTTACAATTTTTTTAATTATATTTTGAAATAAAGCTAAGACTATAATCTTTAAGATATTGAATCACATGAATGTTTCACACTTAGTAGAGATTGAAGACTATATACATTAAAATGTAAAATTTCCTCTTTTTTTTTGTTGTATCATCAAATAAAGACTATACACTTTAAAATATTGAATTACATGAATTTTTCACATATAGTTGAAATTGAAGACTATATACTTTAAAAAAATAAGATTTCACAATTTTTTTTAATATATTATACAATAAAGACTATAACCTTTAAAATATTAAGTCACGTGACTTTTTTACATATAGTAGAAATTGAAGGGTATATACTTTAAAATGTGAGATTTTACTATTTTTTTATTGTATTATAAAATAAAAATTACAAGTTTTCAAATATAGAATCACATAAATTTTTCACATATAATAGAAATTGAAGACTATATACTTTAAAATATGAGATTTTACAATTTTTTTGGTTGTATTTTTAAATGAAGCTAAGACAACCTTTAAGATATTGAATCACATGAACTTTTTACACTTAGTAGAAATTTAAGTCTATATATTTTAAGATGTGAGATATTCTAATTTTTTGGTTGTATCATAAAATAAAGTTTATATGCTTTAAAATATTGAACTATATGAATTTTTTACATAAGTTGAAATTGAAGGCAATATACTTTAAAAATGTGATTTCATAATTTTTTTTGAATTTATTATAAAATAAAGATTATAGCCTTTAAAATATTGAGTCACATGAATTTTTTCATATAGTAGAAATTGAAGGGTATATATACACTTTAAAATGTGAGATTTCACTATTTTTTGTTTTATTATTATAAAATAAAGATTATAGGTTTTCAAATATAGAATCACATGAATTTTTTATATATAATAGAAATTGAAGGCTATATACTTTAAAATGTGAGATTTTATAATTTTTTTGGTTGTATTATGAAATAAGGACTATATAGTCTTTAAGATATTGAATCACTTGAATTTTCACATATAGTAGTAATTGAAATTTATATATTTTAAAATGTGAAATTTTACAACTTTTTTGGTTGTATTATAAAATAAAGACTATAGGGTTTAAAATATAGAATCACATGAATTTTTCACATATAGAAGAAATTAAAGGCAGTACACTTTAAAATGTGAATTTTCAAAAAAAATTTGGTTGTATTGTAAAATAAAGACTATTGACTTTAAAATATAGAATCACGTGAAATTTTCATATATAGGAGAAATTGAAGGCTATATACTTTAAAATTTTGATTTTCACAAAATTTTTTGTTATATTATAAAATAAAGACAATACACTTAATTAAAATGTAGAAATTGAAGGCGATAGCTTTAAAATATGAGATTTCATAATTTTTTTGGTTGTATTATGAAATAAAGACTATATCCTTTAAGATATTAAATCATATAAATTTTTCACATTTAATAAAAATTGAAGGCTATATACTTTAAAACGTGAGATTTCTCAATTTTTTTGGTTGTGTCATAAAATAAAGACTATACTATAAAACGTGAGATTTCTCAATTTTTTTGTTGTGTCATAAAATATTAAATCAAATGAATTATTTACATATAGTAGAAATTAAAAGATATATACTTTAAAATGTGAAATTTCACTTATTTTTTTTGTATTATTGGTAATTGGACGTACGTGGAAATGATACTCAAAATTCAGAGGAGGTTTATTTTAATTTTTTTAATACAAAAAATTCTTGCATAGTCTATAATTATATTTAATACCTGTTCATTTTACTTCTTCTCATATATCTAATTCACTTATTAATATAGATAAATGATTGATATATACAATATATATATATATATATATATATATATATATATATTTAAAAAAGTTTTGATATATGAGTGAAATCTAACTTAAAATTTAATTATGAAAATAAATATTGGCTACTTTTAATTGTATAAAAATGTTCCTCTAATAAAAACAACTAAATTGAAAAAAAGGGTTGTATGTATTATGCATTGAATAAAGAATGGAACTTGAAAATCAAAATAAGAGTTAGGTGGGCCACAAATGGCACTTGGCAGTCAACGAAACCCCAAAATCTTCAAAACCCTCTTCTCTTCTCTTCTCTTGCCTTGCCTCTTCTCTCTATAAATAAACCCTCCCATCTCTTCTTTCTTCTCTCCCCCTCCTCCCTTCTCTCTCTCTGCCTCTCTAATTTGGTTTTGATTTGATTTGGCCATAATATCACTCTTTAATTTCCTTCTCCCTTTCTATCTCTCTTCTCCTCAAGACATCAACTACTCCACCACGCCGCACACCATTTACCAATATAATCTAAGCAGCTAGGTAAGTCTCTATCTCTCCTCCTATATTATGTTATCTTATGTTTTGTGACATATATATATATCTCTATATTGTAAATGTTAAATGTCTTGTTTTGCTTTGCTTTGCTTTCCTTGGATCACAATGTCATTGTGTTGTTCTATTTCCACCTTCCCAAATGCCATTTCCTTTTTTTTCGAATTTGTTTATTTCACTTAATTCCTTGCATGTCATTCACATATACTACTTTAGATTCCATTCCATTTTCTTTCTCTTTTTTCTTAAAAAAATTGTTAATAATAATTGTCGGTGAGATCATATCCATATATCTCAGCTATGAGTCCCATTTTTTTCTTCCTCTTCATCGGTGTTTGAAACAAAAAGGGGTTTATAAGGGGTTGATTTTGATTCCCTTTCAGTCACGTCTCTCGTCTCATTGTTATTATTGGTTTCAACTTCACATGTTTTCTCTATTTTCTTTTCACCTTTTAATAATGAATAATAATAAAAATCATGGTTTTTTGGTTTCATGGGAAAGAGAAGAAAGGTGCAGGGAAAAAAAAGTTGTTTACGAAAACCGAGAAAAGCGGTTGGAATTCGTTTTTTTCGTTTTTTCCTTTTTCTATTTTCCTAAACTAAACATAAACAACCAACCCACTCACTCTGACCTTCCCCACCAACGCGCCCTTTCACAGCGCGTGTTTGCTAGAGTCAACAGATCATGGGCCTACCTAGTGGGGCCCACACGCTCTTGGGCTTTGTTAACCTGGTGGGCTCTGCTGGCAACCTCGTCCTGGGTCTACAAAGATCATGGACCGTACACGTGTCAACAAGACGGGCCCAATTCGGTTTCGGTTACATAGAATAGATGGATCCAGCACTAGTGAGAGTAGTAGAACAGAACAGGGGATAGAGGTTAGGGAAAGGACATGTACCTAGAAAACGGTTAAAGTTAAGTCATAGGCTATAGTTTGGAAAATGAACAGGATCAATGGCTCTGTTTTGCTGACACACACCCTCTCTTCATGCACTTTTCTATGTCGTGTCAATTTATCATAGTTTCCTCTATTCATCTCTCTCTATGCTATATTTATTATATTTTTCGTGAATTTAATAGTATTTATTATAATTATTAGTATTATGTCTCTTCTAGTATTTTTGGTTCCAAAATAAAAGAGAGAATTGCCGATTGCCTTGTACTTGAAAGAGACTTGTCAGTTTTATTGTTCTGTGTATATGTATATGTATGTGTGTGTGTCTATCTCTGTGTGCTGGTGCTACTGTCGGTTTCAAAGAGAGCTTGTCGAGTGTTAGGTGTTACCATTAGAAATTTAGAACTAAGTTCAGTTCAGTTCAGACCCTATAAAAATTGAAGGGGTATATATGGCCAATAATATATAGGGCGTGCATAGGCTTAATAATACTATAGTATTGCTAGAGATACAACAAAAAAATTAGTCAAAACAGTTAATAATAGGAAATTAGGTCTAAATTACTCAGCCCAATTAAAAAGTACACATGATTAATAATACTATTTGGATAAAAAATGTTAAAATAAGCTTTGTTGGCTATTTTGATTGAAAAAATATTATTCCCCAAGTATTTACAATAATATTAATATAGTCACCACCATGCATAGAATAGATCTGTTCTCTTAATTAAAATATAGATTGTGAAGCCTTTAGAAAGCACCTGAATCAACGGCAGAAGTTTCGGTGCCCTTTATTAATTAGAATAACAGTATTTCTTAATCACTCACCCTAATAAGTTTTAGTTCATTAAGAATTAAGATCAATAGGCTGACAAGATCTTACGTATCAGCAGCTTGTCTCTGACAGAAACACATGCATTGGCCCTTCCAATCAATTAATCTTTTCATTAAATAAATAAATTTCTTTTTTCTAATTGCTAGTCAAACTTTGGAACCAGATATAAATAAAACACTAGTGTTATTAATTATTATTATTGCTTAGGCGACTTGTTAAGTTAGTTATAACATAGTTTATTAGCGGAGAATGAAGAAGTTTAGTTCCTGAGCTTAAACAAACATTAAAGTAGTTTTCTGTTAGACTTGACCAGTTTGTCGCCACTAGCTACGTCTTGTTTTGTTTCCTGATAAAACATCCATGATCTGTTCTGTACTATACGTGTGCACTTTACAACCTCTCAGTATTATAAAGCACTCTGCATCAACCGTTTATTTAACCGACACGTGAGTTCCCTTTGTCCTTCTTTATACACTAATAAATATTTAAATTAACTAATATCCAATACAATACTTTTTTTCTTTTTAATTTATGCTTTGATGATACTTTCGGCTTCAAAAAAGTCAATACTAGTCCTTTTTTTCTCTTGGCATATAGCCTCAACCGCCTTTTCCCTTAAATTTTTTAACTGATAAAAAGGTACAAGTAAGTTTCTGGTTCCAACACATAGGATACACGTGTATTCTAGTTGCGTGGAACTTGTCTTGTCTGATGCATCATTATTTCTTCTCCTTTGTTGTTTTGTTCCTTTTTGAAAAGGGTGTTTCATTTCATGAACTTGTGGTGTGGTGTGGTGTGTCAGAACAAATTTCAGGTACCTTTGATTAGTCACTTTTTGATTAGTAGAAAAAACATAGTTTCAGCCTGTTTTGTTAAACAAGCATGTCTTGGTTTATTCTGGTATGGTGGTATCTATGGGTACAATACAATATATACAAGCAGTCATCTCCGATATAAAAATAAAAGTTATTATCATCATAACAGATAAGAGTACATTATTCACCCACATGTATTATTGTATTGTAGTCTATCCTATATACATATATAAAAGTCATTTTCCAAATTATGATTAAAGCTAAATAAACGGTTTGTTTATTGAATGACAGCTAAAAACATACATATATATTCTTTCAATGGAAATCAATATCATATCTGCCTTGATCTATAAGGAACATACATATACATGCAATTTTCTTCAAGAATTTTATTTTCTCTATACGCTATATATGCATAATTCGAAGATCAGCTACTGTTCCTTGTATATATACATATATAATATATGCTCTTTATTATAGTCTCCTAATTTAGTGAAGTTGTTTAGCTAGCTAGTATATATATATATATATATGATGACTCTGTTTTTATATACTCCCACTATAATAACCAAAGTAGCATTATGTTAATTTGAAGTAGAAGTGTATGTAAATACTACTCTGAAAAGAAAAAACAGTATAATGCTTTAATTTGAATGATTATATGTCATTTTCTCAGAGTTTTACATGAACACAAAAGAAATGATTATTGTTGTCACTTCTAAATCTAATCTCGTGATCGATGATGAAAACCACTAGCAAATTAAAGGATATATATTTATATATATATCATATTAGCTAGTATGTACTGCTATGTCATGTGAGGCTGTTTTCAAGATATATAGGGTAGGTAGCTAGCTAGCTAGGCATATTAGAGATAGATTGGGTGTGATTGGAATAGATAATAAGGAAGTAGTGTCAAAAAAACTGAATCGGTTGGAAGGTAGTTGAGGGGAGTAAGAGTGGTAGTTAAGTGGAGCCAAAAGGGCCACATGGAATTGATTGACTAGTTACATACATATAAAGTAATGACACGTGTATGACAGAAATACGTTGAACAAATATCCAACAAGTGCTACACATGATATGAGATGTATGTTATTTATATAGCACATATCTCATATCATATATAGCACGCGTTAAATATTTATTGGACGTATTTCTATTGTATGACAAATATTATTACATGCATATATACGCCTTTGATATAGGCTTTGAACTCTTCTCCCTCATGCATGATCTCTCTCATCCTATCCTTTTTCTTTCTTTTTTTTAATTATATAATAATAAGCAGCTAGCTAGCTAGCTTGTGAATGTCACTCTCCAATCTGACTCAGAATCGACTAATGTCCTACTTTTGCAACAGAAGTTTTTCAAACTTTGCCTTTGTGTCCAGACAAACATGTCAATTCTATAAATTAATGTTGTAATCTAGTAACTACACTCATCCCCTTTCTCTTCTTTTCTTATTCTTTCCATCTATGTACTTCTGTTTTTAAAAAAGCAACATATAAAGAGGAAAAATTTAATCTTCCATGTGGAAAGTGACCTTCATTTTGTGTGTGTATCCATCTACTTTATTCTTTAATTGTTTTGCCCCACAGAAAGAAAAAAACATCACTTGTTAGCTGATGATGGTTTTTATTTTTCTTCTCGGTTGGGACTTATTGAAAGTGGCAAGACACCATTTTTTTGACTTATTAAAATTGTTGTTGAACGTGATGGGTGAAAATGACATGCATGCATGGACAAGACAACACTAGTACTGTTTGAAGCACTTCAATTAAGGTTCTATTATTGAACAAGCTAATTAATCTAGTAGTACTTGATTTTGATTGATATATTAATGTCAATAATAATAGTTGTTGTACAACAGAAATACGTCAAACTAGTATTTAATGTGTGCTATACATAATACGTAATGTGTGTCATACACACGTGTGCTACACATATGGTACACATTACGTATTATGTATAGCACACGTAGGATACTAATTCGACGTATTTGTATTGTACCACAAACATTTCTGATATTAATGTCGCTACCTACAACAACCGACCTTTTCTTTTATATATACTTCTGATGATACCAAATATTTTAATTTTGGCTTTTCCGTTGGAATGACTGTCATAGTGGCAAACAAGTACAATACCTCTTCCTCCCAACACAATCGTATTAAGAGCATGTATACTAATTGGAACCTATATATGTACGAGAGCAATAATTAATTGTTAGTGTTTTGGTGGACTACTACATTAGTGTCACATGAAGCGAATTGGTACTAAAGCATGATTACACCTTTTTACTATTGCTTCGCCAAAATCTATATACTATGAATTTGACCCATCTAATATCTAATACTAGCATAAAGTCAAGAAATATTCTCCTATGATAATTACATATTAAACTTTTTCTGAAGAGTGAAAAATTAAATTGCAGTTTTTATTGTTATTTTGCTACTTTAGGCAATTGCGTCTTTCAAATGGAAAAAAAAAAAAGGTGTGTGGAGGACAAAACTAAAAACAGTTAAAAGAACTGCAAAAGAGAATACATTTTTGGTTCTATAATTTAGGTCAACCTTGTTGGTCCTTTTTATCTAGTAAGACTTAGTGGGGCCCACATAGATATTTTGGGCCAAAGGGTCACCTCGTTGAAACTAATTTGGGTTTTGTTGTCACTGGTCTAGTGCAGGCCCAACTGTTATTTCGGCCTTTAATGATAAATTTATGCATTAACTAATGCTATGTTATATGTCTTGTTATTTCTTACATTTGATTAACAATTAGGAGTAAAATTTATATTAACTCCACTGATTTGGATTCGTTTTCAGGAAATCATTGTACGAAAGAGACGAAAGGAATTGGTGGCTGCTGGATATTCCAATTTGAATATGAACTACATGTTTATTCTCTTTGTCACTTTCAAGGTAAATAAATCGATCAAGTCATACTTCTCATCCCATATTTGGTTTTACTATAGTATTAATTTAAGATTAATACATATATTTTTTAACCTTACTTATTGTTATATTTTTCACATTTTGGGGGCGGGCATGTAGGTTATAAAGACGAAGGTAGCAAAGTTACAAGAGGTTATGGGATTTCAGACATCACAATCACAAAAACGGATAGCTCAGCCAATTAGTTTGAAAGTAAAAGAAGACACAAGCGATGCTCATCAAGAACTTGGAAGGGTTCAGACCTTGACTAGTACTGATCCAACACTCATCAATGCAAATTATTCCTTTCCCTCAGGATATCATTCGTGGATGGTAATGACACATGCATGCATTAACTCATAAAATAAAATAAAATTCTAAATGCCATGTCATATTATTATTATTATTATTATTATTTCTCATGTATGTATGTATGTAAAGTATATAATATATGTATTTATTATTTGCATGGTGAATTAGGTGAAGCACCCGTGTGCGTTGCAGTCATTTGATAGATTGATGAAAGGAGCAATGGGGAAGAGGATGGTGGTATTTTTAGACTATGATGGCACCTTATCACCCATTGTAAATGACCCTGATCGTGCTTTCATGTCTGATCAGGTAAGTATAATTCAATTATATTCATCGACACATTAATTAATTAATTAATTAATCTTCCGTACGTGTGTAATTAACTTGTAAATACAAATGGGATGCAGATGCGTGCAGCTGTGCATGAAGTTGCTACTTATCTTCCAACAGCAATAATCAGTGGAAGAAGCAGAGATAAGGTTAGTACGTAGCTAGTTTATGAAAGTTTTATATTCATTTTATTTATATATATATTTGTTCTTCTCTTTTGACCCCTACTTTTTGATTTAGGTGAAAGATTTCGTCAAGTTAAATAATTTGTATTATGCTGGGAGCCATGGCATGGACATAATGGCACCATCAACGCCACTTGGATCTTATGCCAGGCATCGCGACCTACCCACCCTTAACACTTCAGTGAGTAACTCAGCAGTGCCTATTTTTTGGAATTTGTTTTAGCTGTATATGAACTATTCAATTGTAGTAACTTTGTAAGTTAAAAAGTTTATATAACTTTCTCTTATAATGACACAAATACGAGCTTTTATATTAATACATGCAATTGTGTTATGATGAGATATAATCAATTTGTTCTATTACTAAGACCGATCGTTCCTTTTTAAAGCAATTGGTATTTTTTCTATGTACAGGGCAATAATGGAGTCCCCTTTCAACCAGCGAAGAAGTTTTTACCTGCAATTCGAGAGGTCAGCAAATTGAATATATATATATATATATATATGGTCAAACGATTCATCAGCACTTGAATGTGTTACAGTGGAAATTAAAACTGATGGGTGCTCTGTTGATCAAATAAACATACATACAGATACTAAAAAGATTAGAGAATGAAGTGAAGGAGATAAAAGGTGCAAGGATAGAGGACAACGGGTTCTGCATCTCTGTACATTACCGCCAGGTTCACCAAAAGGTAACATACATACATATATTGGATTTCCAATTTTGTTAGTTATATATTGTCATCATTCATTAACACTACTAATATTTGTTACTTTCTGTTTAATCCAGGATTATCGTGTTTTGGAGGATAAAGTGAAGTCTGTGCTTGAACAGAATCCACAATTTCGCCTAACTGAGGGTAAAAAGGTATCTTAATTAGATCATCATATGCATTTTATGACTCTTCCTAATCCTATTTGTTTTCTCTTCCTTACTAATCCAATTCATTTGTAGGTTTTGGAAATAAGGCCATCCATAGAATGGAACAAAGGTAATGCAGTAGAGTATTTTCTTGACACATTAGGATTAAGCACTTCTACCAACATCCTTCCCATCTACATCGGAGATGATCGAACTGATGAAGATGCTTTTAAGGTATGGGTTATTATCCTGCTCTCTCTTGGTTCAACACAATAAGAAAATAAGTTTGAGTGTATATACAATACTTATCATGTTAAAGTTATGAACCCACTTAATTGAAGTATAATAATATAAGCTAAAAATAATATGCATCTTGCATGTACTAAAATGCTTAAGTATGACAGAGCATTTTGTCAAACACCTGCAGGTCATAAGGAGTAGATCAGGGCAAGGTTATCCGATTATAGTGTCTTCAGTTCCAAGAGAGACTTGTGCTTTGTACTCTCTGCGTGACCCATCAGAGGTACTAATCTTCTTAACAAGACTAGCTAAGTGGGTGAAAAGCTCTTAATCGAGGAAGGCCTTTTAAGTTTTGCACTGGGGTATAATAGTAGGGTCATCTAAGTGGGTTTTTTTTAGCCCTGCTTATAGGTACTTACTCCTCCTCTCAGTGGATTTAGAGAAGTGTGGAGGGATAAATGCTAATTTTCTTCTACTAGTTGGTTTGTAAAATAACATTGTATATTTCATCTTGGTAAGGTAGTTCCATCAAAGAACTTTTCAATTCTCTTCTAGCTAGATTTGTAGCAATTTTAAATGGATTGAGTATAAAAGCAGATATAATAATAGCGATTAAGAAATTAACATGATAGTTATGGCATAATAATTTACCAAACTAAGTAATAAACTCTGCATGATAATTGTCTCAATATAAAAAAACACCCCTGACACGGGTGGCAAAACAAAAGATGATAAAATTTATTAGTTTCTTCTCACAATTGATGCACTATCCTATGTGAGAGCCACTGGTTCAAGCTCCATCTAATTGGAGAGGCTTATGCAAATAATCAAAATCTTCCTGAGGTTCAGAACAACAAAGAGGAAATAATTTGCATCTCTTTGTTGATTGGTTATGAGTCTTTTAGTTCTTCCCTATTATATCAAATAAAATCACTATGTTATGATCACACAAAATCTAAGATAAAAATAAATGAGCCTATAGTTGATGATAAGATTACATATCAACAACTAAGAACAACAATATGAAAAAATATAAGAAAATCAAATATTACTCATTATTGGAAGATGAGGAAGACTAGTTTGAAGGACCTTTAGAATCTCTTTGCAACGTACTTGTTGACTCATTAGAAGTTCTATGTGATCCTTCTCCTAATTCTGATGTACCTGAGAAAGTGTCCATGAGAATCAAATTCAAGTTACACATCATGTGAACTGCACAATCCATATTCAGACCAAATGAGTATGTATACATGAGTGCAATTTTTTCAACAGAATCATTGTGAGACTAACCATTAGAGGGAGAATAATTGGTATATGGAATCCATCGCCCATTATGTTGTCTGAAGTGTTGAGGAGGAGGATCATCCCTCCTTGAAAACTGACCATTATTGTCAAACCTTTCATTTGAATTATATCTTGGAGACAAACTCCCTTCGCTTTCATCACTATCATCGTCATTGCTCCTATCGTAATTGCAATTGATCCTCCAAGTTTTAGTGCGAAAGTTACGTTCTTTCACATGAGATTTGAACCTTAACTGCAAAGTTAAATATCAAAAACCATATTAATCAACAAAACACACAAGAAACAATACATTCAAAGAAGAAAAATGGTGATGATATAGGTATTAACATACAAACCTTGTAAGTTTCTGGACCAGTAGGACCAAAATCATTTGAGAATAAGCCTTGGTTCCCTCTAGGACCACAAGCTGGTAAAATACCAGTGCCAACTGGTGAATTACCTGTAGCAATCATTTGCATATTACTAATTTCTTGTTGAGGTTGGAGATTCATATTCCCATCTTCACCATTCTGAAACCTCTGGTTATTCATCATGTATTGCTCAAGGCAGAAAGTCCCACCACTATTTTCATAATCTAAATGATGTGCTCTCATATTATGGCCATACAGGTAAGTGAATTCATCCCAAATTGCTGGCATTTTGACACCTGGGAACCAGTCTATTCCAGGAAATGGAACAAACTCCTGAGGATAAGGCATGCTCTGGCCCCGATAGGGGTCAAAATAATGAGGGACATTCACGTTCATTGGTGCTTGCGGGTATCCATTGAAACTAGGACTCCTGTAAGTTTCCATGATATTCATAAAAGCATATTGTTCCTGATGCATTTGCACGTGCATATGCATATGCATTGCCCTATCAATTAAATAGTGATTTCGGTTACTGACACCCTTGCCAAATTCACCATAGTAACTATTCGAAGCACCATTCAAGTGAACTCCACCATAATTTCTTTGGTCATATGAAGTCTTTCCAAAAGGTAGCTGATTTCTTTCAGGTAAAAGTCTAGTGTTATGGTTGTCTGAAACTTCATGTCTTGAGCTTGACCCTCTGTTATGATCAACCACTGAAGAAGTAGAATGAATATGTTCATTTTCTCCTCCTAAAACTAGTGTATCAATATGCTGACTTGAAGCAGGAGTTAGCTCTTGAATAGACTCTTCCTTAGCAAAATGAGCCATGGCCGGAGCAGTTTGGCCTTCATCATCAAGTGCATTCTTCATGAGATCTGTTTGCTGCATATTATAAGTCATAGTAGTAGTGTCAATGTGTACATCAACAAAGTGAGGCATGACATTAACTTCATTCGATGAGTGTTCAGAACTCTGGCCTTGATCAATAAGTTCATTCTCCATGGGATCTGTAACTTCAGATGGTGAATGTTTAGGACTCTGGCCTAGACCAACAGTCGCATTCTCCATGGCATTTTTCTGTTGTATGTATTCAGAGGTCATGGTACTATTGCTGATGCTGATAGTCTTTAAGCTCTCAACTTCAGAAACAATAGATAAATGAGAGGTTCCAACCATATCCTTTGATTCACTCAAATTGGTAGCAGAATTTTGATGCACCGCTTGAGGCTGTTGATCCTCCTCGTCGGTTCTATGCTGTGTTGGATTGTGAGAACCGATATTCCTAGCTCTAAGATCATAAAAGGGTATCCAAAAGCCCTTCCCATGTCTATCCCAAGTGTTCTTGAAAAAGTAATCAATTTCAGCTATTAGCTTCTCTGTTGAACAATCCATCAATCTCATTAGCCTCTGCGCTCCAAAAGAAAATGCACTCCTTATCCTAAAGAAATTACCTGCAGAACGTAACAAATAAATTAAAAGGCTAATTTAGTAGAAAAAAAAAGAAGAATCATAATAGCTAGGACATGAAAATTAAATTACCCTTGCTAATGCTACGTCCCAGGTTATTGCTTGCGTGCAAAGGATCTATGATATTGATGTATTTGGTAACGAAAGGTTGCTCTTGATTTTCTGGATTGCTTGACTTAGTATCATAACAATACACACAAGCATCAAAAAACTTATCATTGAGCACTAACTCTGGGCGATCCTTTCTTGGACACTCCGCTATCAATTTTTTTCATTATAGTAAAAAAAAAGTTAGAAGAAAATGAGAAAATCCCAACAACCACAATGAAAAGAGCATGTTATTGAATACAGAGATAATAATAAGTTGAACACAAGAAAAATGTTATTACATACCAGTCATGTTAGGAAGTGAATTTATAGGCACCGGTCCCTTTACGCTAATGCAATAGTTATTCCAATCAAATTTACTGAAGAATTCAAGAAATCGATAAAGTACCTGAAATATGACATGGTGCCAATTTTATAAGCCACAATGATAACATATGTATGATATATATAAATATAACGGAGGAAACAAGATTGTTACCTCAAGTGGTCCAGCAAATGCGCCATTGTAAACGACAAATACATAAATGATTAAGGTTTCAAGTGCATAGGTTGACATAAGTCCATGTTGTGCTCCTAGGATGCGACTCTCATAGTAACACCAAGCTTTTATCAATATAACACTGCGTTTGAAAAGATGATTATGTCCAATTACATTGTCAACCTGAAATAGGAAAACTATTTTGTCAGTGTTGTACACAAAATAAAATTTATTATGCTTTATAATTAGAACTTGATTAACAAATAAATCACCTCCTCGAGGAAGCAAAGAGTGCATAAACCACTGATCTGATTAAAAGATATGTCAATTACAAAATTTTCCACGAGACACTTCAGGATCTTCACCTACAATTAAACAAGAAAATGAGAAACATGTGAAATGTTAAGTTTGAAGATTATTGTCAAATAAGAAAATGTATCTAATAAGAATTATTGACATGTACCTCTGCTTGGATATATTGAACCTCTTTCACACGAAATTCAGTTTTTTATCACTATTTTGTTCGTTTTCTAAAACTTTCAGCACTTCATTCACCAAATCGTTGTCCAATTTTGTTTGATTATAGCCGAATATAGTAAGGTCAATATCACCATCAGGTAGATAAGTCTTGAGTGGTACAGACCCAAGTGGGAACAACTGTAATACCAAAGGAAACACATCATAAGACTTAAACATATTTTAAATATTTGCATCAATTCCATTCTATTAGAATTCTTTTGTAATTTCAAGTTGATTATACAAAAAAAAATTCATACTAACGCATGTAAATTAATATGAAACATAATGAAAGTTACTATTTTATTTGGAAAAATAATGAATAAAATTTTAGAGTTTAAAATTTAATCCATATAAAAAAGTTTAGAACTGATTTCATGCAAGATTTCACTCAATTATATAAAAGCATTTAATCATGCTTGTACGTGTGATTTCTATTTTCAATCAATTCTATATCTTTAATCAGCAAAGATACACAATCTATATATTATATACTCAATCTCATATCTATATACTAGCTAAAAGTACAAACAATACAATTACTATATATTATTATAATTGCACTAGCATATATAACTAACTAACAAAGTAAATTAAAGATATAGAGTTATTTGATAATGTATTAGTACTTGGCAAGGGACAATGGAGTTGATGAGATGTCGTAGGTAAAAGACGACTTCATTTCGACGTTGATCTGATTTGAAGGTTGGCTGAATATACGTGAGCAGCTCTAAAGCTCTCTCTTCAACTCTTAACCATCTATCATGATCAAGTATCTTGTCAATCGTCTCTGCTTTCTCTGGTAATATCCCATTTGGAATCAGCCCTCTCACCATCTTCGCTAGTCCTTCGCAATCCATGTATGCATTCAACATTTTCCTTCTACTACACTCTGATCTGCAACATTTTTCATCCATTTTGGGTAAAATTATTAATATAAAGTGTAACGTTCTTCATAGATAAAGGATTAAATCTTTTTATTATTAGTCTCGGACACACCAGTTTATATGTAAAACAAATTTGTGTTATATATTTAACCATTTTCAAAACAAATTAAAATGTCTTTTTAATAATTGGTTGAGATAGAAGTTGGATCATTCTCAATTAATGTTAAAAAAATATCTTAACAATGTTTTGAGTAAGAAATTGGTTTTTTTTTTAAAAAAATATTCCCCTAATGAATATCCATGCCTTTTATTTATTTATTTTATAAAAAATGGTAGCAAGAAAATAAAGAAGCAAATTACAAGTGGTGGTCAAACACCCTGAATATGATATTATAGTAAGATATAATTGTATAGTGATTGAAGTCAAATAATATCATGACAAATGAATATATGATTGATATTTTTTTTTTTCAAATTGTAAAAAGTCACGTGTTCAATTCGACTTTCATTAGAAACGGAGTTTCTTAGCAACAAGAGTAGTGAATAACTACTTTTATCCCATTGTCTACTAAGCCAAGAGAAATATGTGAAATGATATTATAGTGTTTTGAGTAAAATTTATGAAAAACACATATACACTTGTAAATAACATACATAATAAACATAGATTTGAGAGAAAAATGTTTTGTTATCGTATAAAAATGTCTCTCATTATTAAACAGGGTGAAAGATTACTACTTCACAAATACGTATGAGGTATAATGTATTATTAATTAGAAAAAAATAGTTCAAATTACACTTGAAATAAAATATTTAGATAAAAACAAACAATTGAGTAATGAGAATAACAATGCTTGCTTGCACAAACTTAGAACGAGAGTACTCCAAATTATGCAAATGCATAGAGAAATTCATAAAAGTATCTTTTTTTCAAAAAAACAAAAGGAATAACAAATATTACTAAATAGTTAAACACCATTTTTCAATTTTTTCCTGGTAGGAGACAATTGTCCAAACCAGCAAATTAAAACAGTTGATCATAATCAATCCATTAAAAATAGTACCAAACAAACAAACATGATCAATCACCAATGGAGATAAAGGATCAGATTCAAACACATCATTCATTTTCTGGTACAACAATTTATATTTTCATTGCAGCAACACTAAAAGCATAAAATCCGGCCATAACCAAAATTCCTCAGGAACAACAGAAAAAAATATATATCCCAAACAAAACCAAAAAAAAAAAATTAGATCAGTTCAGTTTTGTGGTGACACAACCACGCAGCAAAATGATCGAAAGAAAAAGCGATCTGAGATCCTACAACAAAGAGTCTGTCCATATGGTTAGCAGATAGATACAAGAAAATAAGTAGGACACACACAAAAATAATATAGTTAAAAAAAACAGAGTGTGAGGAGTGAATAACCTGAAGAAAAAACAAAGAAGCAATAACTAAGGGCTACAAAGAATTGATGTAAGTATATGTAGTTGTAGCTCAGTGAAATTAAGCAGCAATATGCATGCTATACCCACTAGAGGTTGGTATTCTCTTAAGATGTGGGTGGTTTATAAAGTGATATGATCATAACACTATGATATATAGAGAAAGTGTGTGTGTGAAATGATAGAGACACGCTGACAAGGAGAGATAATAGGGGTTTATCTAGTTTTTTATTCAAAAATATTATTTTTATATTCAAAATAGTTTATATCGTTCTGGACATTCATTCTATCACCATTGTTTTATAATTTGATCTCACCTAAACTTTGTAACTCTTCTTTTTTATCGTTGATTTTGACGGATATCTCATAAATATCGAGCTTTCTATGTGAAAGTAGCATTACCTTTTTTATTTGCACTTTTTATCCTTGAAGCTTCAATTATAAAGTAATGAATAATTTAATACTAAATATTGTTTCCATTTTCTTTAATTTTAATAATAAGCAGATTTTCCTTGTTTATTTTTCTATATATACTATCTCTTCCCTTCCTTATTGATTTTTTTAAATCATATTACTATAGCAAGAAATAACATCTTTTCTTCTCTGATCCTATATCTTCAATTTCTATATTCTTCTTCAATTTTTATTTTTTTTCCATATGAAGAACATTCTCTCTTTTACTTATTATTCTTTAATCCTACTTTGACTTCCAACAAATTTTGTATTTGATTAAAATAAAAAAATAATTGTTTTAGTAAATTGAATACAATGAACCAAATTACAATTCCCTTAAAACTGTTAAAATATTATAATATTTTTTAGTCAATATATTGTTCAAACTCAAAATAAATATATTATTGTTCAACCATAATGACAATAATGAGCATTTCAGTTTGTACATGATACTGTTTTGACTTTGATCTCTACCTTATCAATACGGAATAATGTTGTGAGAAAGGCAGTCATGAGCTTTAAAATTTGGTCTAATCAAATTAATTCTTACATTTTTCATGTTAGATATTTCCATGTAGTAATTTAGATAGAGACTAAAACTGAAATGTTATATAGCTCTTGTATTATCTAAAATTGAGCATGAAATTGCAATCTAGAAATGGAATAGAACCACTTAATTTTAGTAATTTTTATGTTTTTGAATTCAATTATAGAATCAAAACAATGCAAGATCCAATTTTCTTTAAGTTAAAAAATAACTAAAAAAGCTCTTCTCATTCCTTTATCATGAGAATTGCTAATCCCAAATCTCATTGTAATTTAAACAAATTGCCATTATTTTAATAAAAAATTTAATTTATTAATATTTTATTATTTTAAAATTTTAAAATAATATATATATAATCAGAATTTAAATTTAAAATTATAATTCACATTAATATTTTTAAAATAATTCCAAACATAAAATTTAAAAAACGGGCCCAAGTTTTGGAAACAATGAGTATATTTTTTGTTGTTAAATGGACTGGGCTATTAAACATAGGGTCCAAATGGATAGGACGTGGTCGATTTGGTCTAGTCTGTTTCTATTACATGAATTTGACCGAAGAAAAAAGAATCGATTTCTAATAATCCAGCAAAATTAAGCTTAATTGAAGACTCTGAGATGCTATTTAGCTCTTGTTTATTGTCTAAAATTGAGTTAGTTAGGATGAGTTTTTTTCCTTTATTAAAATGAACTACAACCTCTTAAGTAAACAAACAACTGCAAATTAAGGGTGCTAATCAAGAAATCTATTGAATGGTTGCGATTATTTTTATTATTTTTATTATTATTTAAACGTCTAAGTTGAGAAGAATCTTTGCTCTAGTGTACATTAGTCAGATCCAATACATCCGAATTTATCAAATGCTTACAAATATATTTGTAGATCACTACAAAAAAAAATCTATAACTTGAAGTTGTCATTATGTAATGTAGATGAAGAAAATATGGATCTTGAAGGCGTCAACCCATTATATTATATTGCGTGTGAATTATTTTATTGTTTGATATCAGTCACGCGTTTTGTATGCCACCTTTTAGGAAGGGCTAAGATATTGCTAGAGCCCTAGCTAGCAATGTCCCTCTACCATACTCTCATTTTGTTCACCAGTGAATTTTCCATTATTAAATTTTTTAAGCAAGTTTTTCACTTTAAAATTATAAATTGAAAAAATGTGTCGTGCTTACCTACTTATGATACAATAATGTTAAGTGTACAATGAAAAATCAGTCAATACAGTCAATGGACCTATTTTGGCCTATTAATCATTGAGATTGTAATGAGCTGAGTAATTATGACCTAAAATCTCATTTATTGACTGATTTTTTATTATACATTTAGTATCACCCTTATGATATTGAAGTTATTTTTTTTATATGAAAATAGTAGTAGGCAATTGGTCATTATCTTCTATATATATATAATATCCTATAGCTAGTTGATGAATTTAACAGGTTAAAAATCAAACGAAAATAGAGTAGGAAACTGGAAAAGAAATACAAATAAATAGTCAAAGGGATTAATCCAATCTCATTTGATCATGTATGTATGATTACTATTGATACGCGGCGAAAAAGTCCCAAAATTTGACCCCCATAAGTTCAGTTCGTTGCCGACATTAATTTCCACCAAACTCCAACAATTACCCTTAATTCTCAATCGTTCCCAAACCACACAAATACCATATATATAGCACCCACTATATGTATAGTTTTTCCGTACAACCAACTACTAATTGATTACTAAGAAGGATGGATAAATTCCCACACACATTATATTATTTATTGTGTCCCTAATCAAATCAAGGACCAACGTAACGTGGTTTCCTCTCAGTGAGCACTTACTTAGGCCAGGTAGTAATAATATATGTAATATAATGGAAATCCAAGTGTAATTAATTAAAGGGTTTGTCCGGCACTTATTAAGAAAACAAAAAAAAAAAAATTTATCTTAAAAACATACATTTTTATGTTTTTCTATGTAATGGATCAATCATTATATTTAAAATTTTTTTTGAACTTATTGTTTTAAGTATCCTTACTTGCTAGCAAAACCCTTAATTAATTATTCATTATTGTATAAAAGTAGTCTCCACTTTTTATTGAGAGAATGAATAATAGTTTTCTCTGCTTAACACTATATTAATAGCTAGTGGCTAGAAGGAAGGTGGCGCCCATAGATACATGGCGAGGGGTACCAAAAAACTGAAAAAGAATGGAGGGATCGAGGGTAGAGAAAACATAACATAACATAACATGCTTTATTTTTTAGCATATTGTAGCACTAATGAGTGTTTTAATTAACGAAATAAATCTACTTATTGAAATTTTATATTTGAGTGAATAAGATGTGTTTGATTGGAACAAGCTTTGATAGAATTTTGAGAAAAATCCATGTAATTATAAACAAGTGATTCAAGGGCATTCATCAAATAATCAAAAAGGGAAAATTTTGTATTGAAGAGTGGATTTTTAATAATGTGATACACTATCTATTAAACAACTCTAAAAATTTATCAAGACGCAAGAGTACTCGTGAGAAAAAATCATATAAAGTAGTATTAGAGTTCAATTTTTTAAGTTTTCAATACTTTAGGAATTTTAGAAATGTTCACTTATAATTTTTAAAATAATATTTTCATGACATTTATATATATTGATTAACCAAAAAGAGAATTTTGAGAGGAATTATTAATTATATATTGACATGGGTAGTTGTAGATGTAATGGGAAATTAAAATATATTAATTGAAGAGACTATACAGTTAACTAACTTGCTTTGAAACAAAAGCACTTTACTCAATAATGTCCCCTGTTTCCACCATGCATATCCCTCTTCGTTTAATTTCTCCAATGTATTGAGAATGGATTTTCATAGCTCCTTCTCTATCTCATTTCTCATATAATTGATCCAAGACCAATTTGACATACGAAAAGGCGGATTGTACATTAAGTATCCAATAATGTTGAACAACAAAAATACGGTCTATCAGAGAATATAGAAATATAATTAGTTTGTTATAATTAAGTGATTAGGATTAGTTTTTATTTTACCTAGTTTCTAGAATAGTCTATGACCTCTATATATATAGAGGTGTCTATTTCATCACTATTGTATCACATTTTCATTATCAATACTAAATCTTATTTTGATTTCACTCTCAATTATCTCTATTTTCCATTTTTGCTATGCTCTACCATGAATTTCAACAACGTTCAACTTGTATCCAACGTGTGCTATCCATGTTATAGGATGTGTGCTATACGTATATGTGACATACGTATAACACACATTCTGTAAAAACATAAATAGCACACGTTGGATACAAGTTGGACGTATTTGTTATACGTCAAACATTAGTTGTTAAGTATCAGCCAGTTAGTCAACAATTTAATATTACTAGAAATATTTCCAAAAGAAGTGTGTAATTACTATGAGAGAGAGCATAACCATACAAGATTAAATCAGATATAAATCTATAGAAATCTCATTTGGAATTATTAGGAGATATGTTACTATTATACGCCAGGATCATGCAAATTTGAGTCAGAAGTATTATTATGTAATATGCCTCTCATTTTGACCAAATCTGCATTCTGTCATCATCATCCTTCAAACGTGTTGAATGCAAAACGGACAGAAGCTAAGTGTGTGTTTGGATTAGTGTTTGCAAAATTGGAGTTTAGACCAACTTGATTTTGTAGAATTGATTTTGAGTAAAAGTGAGTTTGAATTAACGTGATTTATGTTTGGTAAATTGATATCAAAATTGATTATGACAGAATGAATATTGTTTGGATATTGTTAGTCAAAATTACTAAAAAGGACATCATATTAAATTATATTTTGATTGTTATTTTGATATTTTATTTATATTCTTATTTATCATATATTTGAATCAACTTTATTATTAAATTTATCACAAAAATAAATAATATTTAATGATAAAATTAAAAAAGTAAATAATATAATTAATATATAAATTGAAAATGATAAAAATAAAATAAAATAAGATACAATGTTATCAATTGATATTATCATGTTTTGTTTTATTTTGAAGTTGAAGGATAAAATAGGTAGTTGACAAATTAATATTTTTATTTTTTATTCCAATGGTTATAATTAAAAGCAGAAGTGCCAAATTCTCACGGTAGGAAAATGGGAGTTGATGATGGGAAACGTGAATCACTTTTAAAATTACAATAACACCCAAACCATATAGCACAGAGTTCAAGACATCAAAAGGGCGTTCATATGCAATGGATGCTGAACCAAACATGCTCTAAGTAGGCTAATCACCTTTTGTTTTTGTTAGATGTAATATTCTTTTTTTTTGTCCGAAATAAGAATAGGCCTCAGTTTTACTTAATTTAATCTTTTGCTTTTTTACTTTCTTTTTAGAAATCAATAGAAAGATTAGTTTACCTCATATTAATAATAATATTGATCTCGACATATTATATATAAGGTTTATTCTATTTGTAATGTTTATTTTAATCAGTTTAAACATTTTTGTTCATCATAAGTGTAATCTTTTTTACAAGACATGTACAACTCACTTATATCGATTTGTGTAATAGTTTTTTACGTGGTATTTGTAATCCACTTTTTTTCTCTGTACGTGTAATTCACATTTTAAAGTATATTGTTTTTAATTTCTATTATATATAAAAAATTCATGAGATTAAATATTTTAAAGATTATAGCCTTTATTTATAATGCAAGTAAAAAAATATAAAATTTAACATTTTAAATTATATAGTCTTCAATTTCTACTTCATGTTAGAAAATCACGTGATTCAATATTTTAGATGCTATAATCCCTATTTTATAATACAACAAAAAAATTTGTGAAATCTCACATTTTAAATTATATAGCCATCATTTTCTATTATATATAAAAAATTTATGTGATTTAATATTTTAAAAACTATAGTCTTTATTTTATAATGTATTAAACAAATAGTGAAATTGCCATTTTAAAGTATATAGCCTTCAATTTTCACTATATATAAAATATCTTGTAATTCAATATTTTAAAGTCTATAGTCTTTATTTTATAATACAAGCAAAACAAATGTGAAATCTCACATTTTAAAGTATATTGCCTTTAATTTCTACTATATTTGAAAATTTTCATGTGATTAAATATTTTATAGACTATAGTCTTTATTTGATAGTACAAGCAAAAAATTTGTGAAATCTCACATTTTAAAGTATATAGCCTTCAATTTTTACTTTATGTAAAAATCCAAGTGATTCAATATTTTTAAGGTTGTAGTCTTTATTTTATAATACAACTAAAAAAATTGTGAAATCTCACATTTTAAAGTATATAACCATTATTTTCTACTATATGTAAAAAAATCATGTGATTCGATATTTTAAAGGCTATAACCTTTATTTTAAAGTGTATCTAAAAAATAGTGAAATTATACATTTTGAAGTATATAGCCTTCAATTTCTACTATATGTAAAAAAAATATTGTAATTCAATAATTTCAAGCCTTTAGTCTTTATTTTATATTTCAAGCAAAAAAATTATAAAATCTCACATTTTAAAGTATATAGCCTTCAATTTCTATGCTATGTGAAAAATTAAATTTATGTGATTTAATACTTTAAAGGCTATAGTCTTTATTTTATAATACAAGCAAAAAGATTGTGAAATCTCACATTTTAAAGTATATAGCCTTCAATTTCTTGTTAATATGAAAAATTCATTTGATTCAATATTTTAAGGGTTATAGTCCCTATTTTATTATACAATCAAATAAATTGTGAAATCTAACATTTTAAAGTATATAGCCTTCAATGTCCACTAAATGTAAAAAATTAATGTGATTCAATATTTTAATGACTATAGTCTTATTTATAGTGCATCCAAAAATATTGAAATTGCACATTTTAAAGTATATAGCTTTTAATTTCTACTATATGTAAAAAAATCTTGTAATTCAATATTTTAAATCTTATAGTCTTTATTTTATAATACAAGCAAAAAAATTGAGAAATTTTATATTTTAAAGTACATAGCATTCAATTTCTACTATAAGTGAAAAATTTATGTGATTCAACATTTTGAAAAGACTATAGTCTTTATTTTATAATACTAACAAAAAATTATGAAATCTCACATTTTAAAGTATATAGCCTTCAATTTCTACTTTATGTGAAAAATTCATGTGATTCAATATTTTAAAGCCTATAGTATTTATTTTATAATACAACTAAAAATTTTTAAAATCTCACATTTTAAAGTATATAACTATCATTTTCTACTATATGTAAAAAATTCATGTGATTCAATATTTTAAAGGTTATAGTTTTTATCTTATAGTGTATCCAAACAATGGTGAAGTTATACATTTTAAAGTATATAACCTTCAATTTCTACTATATATAAAATATCTTATAATTCAATATTTTAAAACTTATAGTCTTTATTTTATAACAGAAATAAAAGAATTATAAAATTTCATATTTTAAAGTATATAACTTTATTTTTTATAATATATAAAAAATTCATATAATTTAATATATGTAATCTATTTCATTTGCTATATGTAATTTTTTTTTATGTATATGTGAAAAATTTATCTGATTTGATTTACATATAGCATAGTTGTTTGAGATATGGCCATGGCCTTAAAAGAAGGGAAATGAAACACTTAACCCCCCAAAACCTTCATAACGTGAAACCATTTAATATATCAACAAGCATTTCGTGACTGCCTCAACTTTCTTATCATTGTTCTCATCTATTTAATGACAAAGTCCAATCAATCTTTCAATACAGTGAAAAAATAAAAGAAGTGAGTTATTAACCTGAATTTATTTCGACTCCTTAATCAATAATTTTGGATTCAAAAGATTTAAAATAAGTATTTTACTGATAAATATTCTAGAAGTTAGAACACCTCAATACTCTTCACTAGTTAGTTAGATAATTGAAAATAAGTTTTTAATTTTTTTTACTGTATTGAAACTTGAAAGCTCAACACTAATTCTTCAATATATATATAAAAAATATCACATTTATTTATTATTAATCTCGTTTATATTTGTCTTTGTATTTATCTTTTTTGTCAGCTAGTCCCACTTACTACTAGTAACTGTTATGAGTACATCCGAATGTCGCACCAAAAATAGCCAATCGAATCCACGAAGATTTTGTACCAATCATGCCCTTCTGGTCATGACAGTTAAAAGATAAAACCAAAGCTCTTTTCACCTCAAATCCCAAGGCTATCTCATTTATACCCGCGTAAATACGAGGCCAAATCGAGGGCAGTTCAGTAATCGTACTAAGCCATAAAACGACAACAGCACAAACGGACAAAGTGCACTCCAACGTCAATGGCAGTTTCGTAATAATGGCAGTAAGTAAATGGCATTTCCAAAACGAAATAATAAAAAGTTAAAAAAAACGCAAGTTGTTCATTTTTTATTTAAATTTAATTAATTAAATCCTTATCTAAATTTACTTAATTTGGGATAATAGAAAGAGAGAAGGAAGGGTAGTTGATGGTGCGTTTCACTTTCACACACATCTGAGAAACAACTTGCTCGCTTTTTCTTATTTTTAATTTGTTTCTCGAACCTTCCGCCGGAGAACTCGCCGGAAGATCACCGGAGCTCGGCGGCTACGATCGAATCGAAGCTGCGATTTCGAGGTCGGAGAGAGCTGAAGCGGTGGCGTTTTCATCGTTGAGAAGATGATGAACGGGAATGGGAATGGGAATGGAAATGGAAATGGAAATGGAGATGGAGGGTTTAGCAGCAGGGAGATGGAGTACATAAGGAGGCACCACACGCAGGAACCTGGTCAGAATCAGTGTTCCTCTGCTCTCGTTAAGCACATCAGAGCCCCACTCCCTCTGGTTCGTGGCCTTAACCATTATCTTCCCTTGTTTTCTCGGATCATTTTTGTTTATTTGCTTTGATTTGATTTTGTAGCTCATAACTGGATCTGCTCCTAGTTCTTTCAGTGGAAAAAGTTTGTGATTAGGCACTTCGAGTGGAAAAAGATGATGATGATTTATTTTAAATTTGGCATGCTTCACTGATTATAGTTATTTATAATGCAGAGAATGGTTTTCACATTTCAGTTTTGATTTATAGGGTTTGAGATCATCATACTGTGTATTGATTTATCATGGAATTGGTTATTAACTGTAACTTGGTTTTGCTGTAACTGCTATTTTGGTTTTATAGGTGTGGTCGTTGGTGAGGAGGTTTGATCAGCCGCAGAAGTACAAGCCGTTTGTGAGCAGGTGCGTGGTGAGGGGGAACCTTGAGATTGGTAGTCTCAGAGAAGTTGATGTTAAGTCTGGCCTTCCTGCTACTACCAGCACTGAGAGATTGGAGCTCCTTGATGACAATCAGCATATTCTTAGTGTCCGGATTATTGGCGGAGATCACAGACTTAGGGTATGATTATCACTCTCACTTTAGTTCTATGGTAGTGTTCTGCCTTGTGATTCTGTGTAATTGTATATGTTTGTGTGAATCACGCGATTTGGAAGCAAGGTATGCCTGTTTGATCTGTTTTGGCCGCTTAAATGGTGTCTTGTTCATAGCTTGAGCTTCTAATAGTTAGCACTAGCACTCTAGCAGTTATCCTGCTACTGTGTTATTGCAAGAAGCTGAATAGTCTTGGCACTTGTTATAAAATTCATTGTTCCCGCTTGGGTTGAGGGGATTTCGTCTGCATATATATTTGTCCCTTTCTTCTTTTGATGGTATGTTCATTGCTACACTAGACACTTCTGATGTATAGGATCCCTTTCATTCTTTTTATATGTATTTTCTTTAATTGTGATTTTTCCATGTCAGAACACACAGGAATAATTAGGAGGTTTTCTGCCCCTGTTGCTCTATGTACTATGTAGCTTGGTTCTATCTCACTTAAGAGTGATGAGCACATGCTCTAAATTGAAAATAAGTCTTGCACAACAATTTAAACAAATAGAAAATAACTGTCGCTTTTAGGAAGTCACAGTTCTTCATTCATTCAATTTAAAAGTAATGAAGTTCTCAAGGAATTCCTTGAACTCTGGGTCTGGCTTTCTTGAATTATATTGGTCACTAATTACTGATATAATTTGCTGACTGTTATAAGTGATGTTATTGCACGAGATATGTAGGCATTGCTTCTGAGCCACCGATCTCTCACTCTTCAAATCTTGCTCTCTAAGTTACACCCACAAACGGGGAAAATGTTCAGCTTTTGACCTGATCTGTATCTTTTATCTTTCAGAACTATTCATCTATTATGTCCCTCCACCCAGAAATTATTGATGGAAGGCCAGGTACCCTGGTAATTGAATCTTTTGTGGTGGATGTGCCTGAGGGAAACACTGAGGACGAGACCTGCTACTTCGTCGAAGCTTTGATTAAGTGCAATCTCAAATCACTTGCTGATGTCTCCGAAGGGCTTGCTGTGCAGGACCGTACCGAACCACTTGATCGGATGTACGAGCTGTTGATAAGAAGTGGCTAAGAACAAGGCTGCCATGGATGAAGCTTCGGGAGCTTTCCTTATCTCGGAGGCTATGGAGACGGACTGGCAAATGGCGTTTGTGCATGTTTGAAATGTTATAGAGTGGAATAGTCATTCATTTGATTTGCTCTATTAATTATATCCTTGTTATATATGTGCTGGTTTCTCTCTTTAGTAGTTAAAGAACATAGTAATCTTAGACAGGTGTCTGAATCCAGTGAAGTAAAAGGTGCAAGACCAGCTTCTGCGTGAACTGCATGTTGTGTTCGTTTTTGTATATAGGTGCTAAGAAATATGGTTGTAAAATTGTTTTGATTGGTCAGTTGTAATATCTAGATGCAGTGGAATATTGACATGTAGGCTGCTTATTCTTATACAACGATCTCGACAGAATTTTGGTTTTACGTTCTAGTCAACAATTCATTAGGTTAAACATTGATGAATTATGTCACTGGAAAGGTAAGAATAAGATGTTAATCGCCAAAAAATCTTTTTCAACGAAAGTTACAGCACCAGCAGCAAAGATCCCTTCCCGAATAATGGATCAATGAATCAAAACTACATCTGTACCAATCACGAGAAGTAGTGCTTGAAGTATAACCTATGAAGCTTCAAAATGTTATCTTTAATCTTTTGGTTGTGCCTTCGAATAATGTTTGATTATACGATTCGTGTATTAGTTTTTGCAGTGCATTTATGCAAGCATAAAATATCTCAAGAGACTGACACGATTGTCTGGTGGGTCCCTGTAAAGTATGTGGATCTTAAACAGGCGATATCACTTTACATGCAATTCTGCAGCAGATTCAAAGCTGTGAATTCTATATTGATATACTTTAAATGTACAGACTCAACGTCGCTAACATTTAGATTTCAATAAATATTGGAATTCTTAAAGCAATGAATAATGTGTAAACTACTTAGCAATTTCTGAAAACATAATTTTACAAATTACATGGTTCTATTTCTATCCAAAAAGTATTGCTTTACAATGCCCCAATAGTACTTGACCTTTGTCATTGCGAGCGAGCAAGACTGGTTACTTCGGAGATGCTCAAAGGTATATAACTTACAAAGAATCTTACGATAAGAATTGCCTGCACAATTGAGTGGAACTGCAGAAATTGGAGCCCCCCAAAAAATAAAATAACAGTACCTGTAGGGCTTGTAGGTATACTGTACAGAGCTTCCCCTATAGTTAGTATGTTAAGCGGAAAGAAAGCTTATTAGACCAGCACAAACTCCCCTTCTGCGGCTTCTTGTTCCTGTTGCTCCGGCAATCCTCCTTCCCGATACGGGTGAAGTGTCCGTCTGATTTCTTCTGCATTGAGTGTCTCATACTCTAATAATGCATTTGCCAGGGCATGTAATGCCTTTTCATGCTGAAGAATGCCAAAAGTTACCCAGGTTCAGCATTTATTCAGATACCAGAAAAATCAATTCTCATACAACAGAAAAATTGATTAGTCGAGAAACCCATCATCGATATATGGTATTATCTTTGCATAAAATGATCACTCCACATATTTTTACTCCATAAATTGTATATAGGATAAGATATGGAACTGGGGCAGGGTATAAACACATTGCAAACCAACGAGTTGTTTTGGGTTCAGAATTTTTATAGCTTCCAAACAGTCATTTATGAATTCAGGAGACCACTAATAATGTGGACTTTAAGATTACCATCTGTTAATTAATATCTTGAATTCCTGATAAAGAAATCAATTTTTTTAAGAAGGATGATATATCATGTAGAAAGAGCAAGATATGGCCGCATCAAACATAAAAAACAAGAAGCTTGAAAGAGAAGTGTAATCTGCCCTCATCCAGACAGGTAAGAGACAGTGGTTTCTCAGTTACAAGGGGAAAAGTTATGGATTGTTTAATTTTGCAAACCTTCTTTAGAAGAGCTTTCACGCGATCATATGCATCTCTAAGAAGTTTAACAACCTGTAGAGTAATGAAAGTTGAATCCAAACTTAATTTCTATTTTTCTTAAAATCAATCTTAAAAGAGGATATAAAATTATCGGAACACCAAACTACAATGAAAAATATAGGTTAAGAAAAAACTTGCCTCTGCATCAATACGTGACTGCATTTCAGAACTTGGTCTTTCCTTTATGTGAACTGGCCCAATTGCATCACTCATCCCACAACTTGATACCTTTGAACACGAAAAACAATAGGTGGAGTTGGTTACATGTGTCAAACAACACCATTATGTCCCATCATAAATCATGTCAGCAAACAGAGTCTTTAATAAATTTGTCTATTATTATGTATGGTCTCCCTCTAGAGTTATTTTTTGTCTATCATTATACAAGCACATAAACGTTTTTTAGCTTCTGTGGCCAAGATAAAATGCATAGAAGCAAACCCTAGTTGCACAGATGACGAGACTGCAATTGATACTAAACAGAAAGCTGAAAATTACCATATATTGGGCAAGTTCGGTAGCTGTATGCAGATCACTACTTGCTCCTGTTGTGATATGATCTTGACCAAAGATAAGTTCTTCTGCGACTCTTCCTCCCATACAAACATCAAGGCGAGCTAGCAGCTGCTTCTTGCTGATTGATGTTTCATCATTGGAGGGAAGCTGAGTGACCATTCCCAAAGCAGATCCTCGTGGCATGATAGTGGCCTTGTGAATTGGATGTGCACCCTCAGTGTTAAGGGCCACAATTGCATGGCCACTCTCATGATAAGCAGTAAGCTGGAAAGTTTATAAGCAATATTAACATAGATAGCCACATATCGATAAATCTTAATATTTGATCAGTTTGTAACAAAAAAGATGATGAGTTTACAGATCAACATTTTGCAAGCTGATTTTGGAAATTAAAAACTGTTCAAATTAAGAAAATCGTGATGATACAATACAGTCTCAACTCTCATATTTATCATGCCAGCCTGGTGCCTCAACAGAGAGCAGAGATTTCAAAATATAAGCAGAAGCTGATTAAACTGAAAAAACAACAGACTGGAAAGATGCTTATAAACAATGACACAAGACTTCAATTTGAATCCTCTGTAGGTCTGAATGTGATAATCTGAAAAGATGGCTCAATATATGGTCCTGAGATGTACCAGATATCATACCTTCTTTGACTCTTCTGATAGGAACAATGTTTTCCGCTCTGTACCCATAATTATTCTATCTTTTGCAAACTCCAACTGTGCAGCTGATAATTTCTCCGCACCGTCAACAGCAGCTTTGATGGCAGCAATGTTTACTAGATTTGCAAGATCTAGTAAAAAGGAATGATCATAGTAAACATCATTCACATGAAATTTGAAGGAATACAAGAATTGGATTAACAGAAAGAAAGGAGGTTCATGTCATATATTCACCTGCCCCATTGAATCCTGGGGTACCAAGAGCTATTGATCTAATATCTACATCATCAGCCAAAGGTTTATCTTGCAGGTAGAGCTCCAATATTTCTTGTCGACCACGTAAATCAGGATTCGGCACGACAATCTGGAAACAAGTTTGTTAGTCTTGTATTTTTAAACAAAATTACTTGTCATTTAGGATTGACATAAAGTTTTCTTCAAAGAATTGACAGAGGGAATGCAGCTATTTAGAAAGTAAGCCTTTTATTTCCCTTTTTGTCTTTTGTTTATTTTCCTTCTTTGCTATTCTAAGAGGATTTCATATCCTCCTTTTTCCTTACAATTCTTACTTTATTGAAAATAAATAAAGAGAATGGAAGTGCTTACATGCCGATCAAATCTACCAGGCCTTGTTAAAGCAGGATCAAGAATATCGGGCAAATTTGTTGCAGCCATTACTATTATTCCCTACAAGATAAAATTGGTGAATAAATTAGAAAACAAGATACAAACTGGCTAATACTCCCAAATGTTTAAACTTACCTCGTTCTGCTCAAACCCATCCATTTCAACAAGTAGTTGGTGCAGTGTCTTCTTTGTATGGCCCTCCCACTGTTTCCTCGTCGAACCAACGGCATCTATTTCATCAATAAAGATTATACAAGGAGCCTGCAAAAAATTGGGGGAAAAATAAAATCCCATAATCAGAAACAACTCAAGGAGTCATGTGGTATAAAAGCAATCAAGTACACCAGAATAGCAGACACTTATGAGTTATGAGAGGCTATTGACCAAAGATACCGAACCTTCTTTTTGGCTGATTGAAATAATGATCTTACACGTCGAGCACCAACTCCAACAAACCTGAATATGAAAAGGTGATATGAATTGAGCATCCAATACAACGAATATATCACAACATCCCTTAATGTAATAACAAATTTTAAAATCCTACAGCATACAGAGATGACAACCTTTGCCAAACAACGAACAATAAAAAGTATTAGCTATTGAAACTGCAGAAAGCAAAAGAAGACTTACATCTCCTCAAATTCTGATCCGGCTCGATAGAAGAACGGAACACCAGCTTCTCCAGCAATAGCCTTCCAGGTCCCAGATAAAGAAAAAAGAATCATATCAAAATGAATGACAATACCCAAAGCCAAGATATGTACTTCCAAAAACTTCATAAAAGCATACAAAATGGCAATCTCAAAAGCACATAGAAGGGGATCAATGGGGTCTAATTCTAAAAGACAAGAACCGAGAATGTCACAAGACATGCAGAAACAAACTGACCTTGGCCAGCAGAGTTTTCCCAGTACCAGGTTGTCCAGTCAAAAGAATCCCCTGAAAAAGAGGAATGTCCTATTTGATGAGTAAGATAGACAATCAAATATCCAATGCACATTAAAACACATACCATCATCTTATCTTACAAGAAAAGCAAGCTCATCATATTTGCATGGGGTGAAAAGAAATAAAAGAATCCAAAGCATTGCTATTGGATAAGCTACAGTACTTCTATTACTACAAGCAAAAAAAATTTGCACATAGAGATATAAATATGTTAACAGCTCAAAAACAGGGATGGAAACCCTGGTCCTCTCCTACTAAGGAATGAGAATCAAATAAATTTGAAGGTAAAATATATATAAAAAAAAGCTGTTTTGCAGGAAAATTCAATAAGACAAAATCACAGCTTCAGACCTTTGGCAACTTTCCCCCAAGACGTGTAAATTTAGATGGATTTCTTAGGTACTCCACAACTTCCTCAAGTTCCTGCTTTGCATCATCACAACCTTTTACATCCTTAAAAGTCTTCACATTCTGCAAATGAGGGACAGAGAGATTACTCAATGATGTATGTCATGTTTTCTGATTTGCTGGTAATATGTTATGTTCTACAGACCAAGATTTACATTACATTGAAGCCAACGGCTCTACTTATGTGTCTCACAGCTCTACCAAGTGAGTACTACTACTACTCCCTCCCAAGGGGATAAAAGATGGATTTTTCATGTAACAATAGCATAGTTTTATTCCTCAATGAATTGCATTTACAATCTTCTCAAAATTCTCAGCAGACATATTTAGCCGATCAGTGCTTTTAAGCAAGTAGTCATTCAATTTTCAAGAAACACTGAAGAATCAATTTTGGCCCATCATAATGAGAAGCAGATAAGTTTAGATAGAATACATCTTTAAAAGTTAACCTTTTCTGGCATCACATCCTTATTTACTTCCTTTGGTGCATAGGAAGTACTTGAGCTTACACCGGAGTTTCCAACTCCACCGAAGCTTCCTATGAATTTATGAAGCGCAACAGCACCCATGACCCTGACAGGCATATATATTTTCTATAAGACACCAAATGAAGCTTTCACGGTAATAGCAGAATCGAAGAGATAGCTAGTAAGAGAAGGAAACTAAAGGCTCATACCAGACAATTCCCACAGTAACAGTAAACAGAATACTAGTGAAAAGCTCTTGAGCGAAACGTGATTTGTTTGATACTTTTGGATCAACCTAAATAAGGAAACAGTTTTGTGAGAATCCCAAAAAAAAAAAAAAAACATAAGACAATCAAAATTAATAAAAAGAAAAATCCAAAACACTAGAACGGTAGAACCATAAAGCATAGAGGTCGATGATGTTGCAGTAATTGTTACCATAACCACATGCAATGGCTTCTTCTCAGATACTCCAGGACTAACACCATATTCATCTTCAGTGCCCGATACACGCTGCTTCAACTCTTGGAACTGAAAAAAGAGATTATATTTTAAACATCAGTGGCATCCAATAACAGCACATGCAACTAAAATGAAGCTGGTGCATGCAAAATCGGAAAAAGAGTGTTACCAGTGAAGGAAGCCTAGAAGGTTTTCCAGAATCCTCATCAGGAAGATACTCCGCAAGTGAATTCGTTAGCACGAGAGCTCGAAGATACTCTGCAACTCCTCTGCTATCGACAGCATTATCACTTTCTTCAAATCGCTTTATCACTGACTCAGGACTGCAAAAAAAAAACAACATAATTTTGCTATTCTTATAAGCTGCATGCAAAATTCATCAACATCTTGCTATTCTTAGTTTTCAAATTAGAAAATCGAAATCTTCTCATATCCTAATCGATTGTGATTTTGCGAAGGTAGGTTGGAACCTGTGCTTGTTGAGTTCGATGTAGAGAGCGGTCTGTTTGGCTGCGTCTTGTGGATTAGCGTCGGCGTCGGAAATCAACGACGCCAAACGGCGTTCTTGCTGCCAAAAGGGGAACCAATTAACGAAATCGGATAATGCCACTTTGACCCTCGCCCAAACACCCACAAGGAACACCACTATCGGTAGCCTCGAATCGCCCTTTGCGATCCCTACTCCTTCGCCAGTCGAATCGGATTTCTGCGTGACTGGTTGGGTTGCGGCGGCGGCGTCAAGGTGGGGTTGTTGCGTTAAGTTAGGGGCGTGATTAGAATCGGAGCTGAAGGGAAGAGAAGTGGCGTTGCAGGAGAGGAGGAAGGGGCGAAATGGCGAAGGGGAGGTGAAAGAGAGAGTAGGAGAACGACGTCGTAGGGGAAGAGGAGTGAATGGGAGGGAAGGATTGGAGAGGAGTGAAGGTTGAAGTGTTGACATTGGTGAGATTGTTCTTCACTCTTCTTCTTCTCCTTCCTTCCTTCCTTTCTTCCTCTGGGATGGTTTGTTTGTTTGTTTGTTGAGTGAGAGAGAAGATACAATAAGAAGAACAAGAAGATGGAGTGAGGTAAGTAACCTTATCTTGTTGCTCCGTTTGTTTGTATTAGTGAATCAAATTGGCGCCTGCTATGCTAGCTGGTCGTTGCAGTCCACTAACTCCCAAATCCCAATTATTGACGTTTGTTTCTGTTGTGGGCGATGCAACTGTTGCCAAATAAAACTGTGGCTAAATGTAAGTGAACGTTTAGCCACATTGTTTTTGCAAAATGCCACTTTCCAAGTGTGACTGACTCAATGCAAATGTAGCTGCTAAATAACATACATTTGGCTTATGTGATGGTTGATAAATGATTAACACGCATGGTGATGAGAGGACTAACAGCCTTATTTTTCGTAAATTGTTAGTTCTAATATTTTGCATTAACGACGAACCACGTCTCATTGTACTAATTCTTTATATATCAGACAAGAAAAGTCACTGGTTATATATCAGACAAGAAAAGTCACTGTTTAACACGAAATCATCACTTATTTACATAATTTTCTTCGTCAATTCTGACCAGGCGTAGGCTAAATATTAGCTTAATCCTTATACAATTATTAATCCAAGCCAATAAGAATCATGAGAAGTAAAAAGGAGCAGAGATGAGAGATTAAAACCGATGAGTGTGTCTCATAATAGTAAGCCAACTAGAAGGTTCTTAACAAATAGCTTACAGATTGTCTGTCATACGCAAAACCTGAAAAATAAAATGGAGAAAGACGACAAGTGGCCTATACAAACAGAGGCCAGTCTCCACCAAAATGGGAGCCCTAATTATATAAAGATGGGGAATTACTCACTTCTGCATAACCAGATACTGTGTTGGCCAATGTTGGTGCTATACTCGGTCGGAGACATAGAGAGGAGATACATTCACTATTGAATGCGATCAGATCCATATGCGGGCATCGTTGATGGAGGTTGTAAATTGCTGTGGTTTGGAAAATGCATTCCTGGTGGTGGCATACTTCCAGGAGGGGGCATGTAAACATTATTATTGTGCATCTGCATAGGCATAGACTGAGGTGCTGCCGGTGGTGCTCCACCCCATCCAGGCTGAGATTGAGGAGGCACCATGGCCTGGTCAGATACTGGAGCATATTGAGCCGCCCCGTTGTATTGCTGGGTAGGAGGAGGAGGAGCACCCATCATGGGAGGAACAGGATGTTGCCCTAAAAGTGATGGCTGGGGGTTCATCACTGGTGTGTTAGGAATGGTGTAATCTCTACTCCTATCATTATTGACCTGTATTTACATAAATCATCCTTGAAGTTAAACTTAAACGAAATCCACAGTGCACACTTTCAAGTATTTATTTAAATGACGTAATCCTCATTCTACAAATAGTTTTGGTTGTTTACCTTAATACTGAGATCAGTATGTCGCGAGTATGAGATGTGAAGCTTGCAAAAGCCTCCATCATATATGCAATGTCCCTCCAAGGCTTCCTTGGCCACAACAGCTGTCTGAATATCTACAAGCCATAGCATGTCGAACTCTCAATCATACCATGTCAGTTTAAATAAATAAAACATACAAGTAAAACGTTTCCAAGCAAGCAATAGCGGCCCTCAGAGAACCTAGCCTAACCTGGATATTGTATCAGAGCCTGTAAACCACCATTCTTATCAAACATTGCAATCTTTTGGACAGGCCCAAAAGCAGAGAAAACCTGCCATCAGAAGCAGCAAAGAAAGGTAAGATATTATTAACTAAACTGTACTGTTAATCTTTAATGTTAAAAATGGCTGATAGTGAGTTAATGTACCATGTGCAAGACATCCAATGTCACGGCATATTGCATGTTCTCAATAGATGCAAGAAGAACATTACTCTCGGTCTCTAGTCTCTTCCCATCCAAACCTACCACGGCCTGAAAAGTTGTGAATACATCAATTTTTTCAGAAAAAAAGTTTCTCAGTAAGCAAATCAGCATGCACAGCAACCCCATGGCATAAAGCACCTTACTGATATGTATGAAGTAAACTATCCATTTTAACCAAGCCATTACAAGGCTTCAATTGCACATACAGACCAACAGGTCACAAGAAATGGAATATTACTCTTCCCTTAAATAAATGTTTACATCAAAACATTACCTGTCCACTTCCCTCCATGGCTGATTGAGCAACAGGAAGGTAAGGATTAGTGTAGTCTCTGAAGCAAACAAATAATAATAATTAAAACCAATGCCTACGACAAACAATAAACTATAAACCAACAGGAAAAGGAAATGATCTTGGTAATACAAAGAATTATGCAGAAACTTGATTTGTTGTAAGTCACAAAGACCATGGAACTTGGCATTACCTGCTCCTGTGGCTTTGAAACTTAACACTTAGATCAGAATGTCCAGAATAAGTGATCCTAAGGGTGCATGGCCCCACATTCGCAGGGAGCAGATACCTGATTCACAGGGAGGGGTTATTAAAAACAAATCATCAGGAAATACAAAGAACAAAGTTTGAGCAATTACAAGAGCTAATTAATGTTCCAATAACCCAGCAATTAGCAGTCCAATTCAAACTATAAAACATTTTTTTATTCAAGATTGATCCGTTGGCATTATATAGCTAGCAATATTTCATACAATTAAAACTAAGTGCAAACACAAAGTCTATTAACTACATATTAAAGAAAATACAAAAAGAATAGCCAACAGTTGACTGGTCTAAGAACATATGCACCATGACTGCAGCAGTTGAATAAAATCCATGTCAAAAAAGTAACACAATTATCACCTTGGAATTATTCTTCCATCCAAAGCATCCTTTGCAGATGTAGCAGTCTCTGCATCTGAGAACTGTACCAGTGCCTAAACAGGGGCAGACAGAATAAGCATAAGCTCATGAGATTGTTTAAAAAAAATGACACTAAATAAGGATGGTCTATCATTAAACCTGGAATCCTGCTGTCTTCTCAAAAGTAGTAATCTTATGCACAAATCCAAAGGCAGAAAATACCTGCATAAGCGAATAATAAACTTTTAGGACAATATTTACTAAGATGGAACTGATTACTTGAACATGAAATGAAGAATGTCTGGTGCCTTCTAAAGTATACTGTAGAAAACTGGGAAGGTACACTAACAAATCTTAAGTTTCAGATACAACACAATTCATAACTTAGATAAACTGAGAAACATAAATTAATGGACAAAACAAAAAGTGGACTTCAATAAAACTATGGAAGTTCAAGCAAACAAATATGTCTTGAAATGTTAACAGATAATCCTTTAGTTGCTTATGTTGATGTTAGAAGAACTAAACCATTGTAAGCAAAAACCAGGAAAAACAGAACATCAAGAAACTATCAGAACATCAGAAACTTCTCATTAAGGGGGTTAGCCTAGTGACTCAATTTAGGTCATGCTTTTTTTGTTGAATGAATAACTGCCTAGAAAATATAACTCACAATATCATAAGTGCTTAAAGGTAACAATACCATTCAATTTGATACTTAAATAGGAGATTCAAACCAAGATTTATGAAGTAAATTGCCTCTTGAACAATAAATAATGCAAAAACTAAATATTCAATTGCCCAGTTTAGAAGGGAACTTTTAGCCTACTTAAAGTAAGACTTTGGAAATCCAAAACACAACCAAACAATAGTTGGAACTTGGAGAACAAATAAAATACTGAACAGAACATAACCTGGCAACTAAATCTAGATATGGAACAAAAATGCTGACACAAATTATGAGACAATGAAGAAAGAATGCACAATTCTTTTTGAAAAAACATGGTAACATCCTAAACTATAAGAAAGGTAGGAGTTGAGGGGAAAAGTAGGGAAGAAAGAGGTAGTGTTAAGGAAAGGAGAAAGGAGACAAACACACAAGCGCTATTTCTCCCAAAGCACTAAGCTGCCATCAAAGATATTGCCTTGACATGGGCCTGCTGATTCATTTACATACATGTCAACAATTTTTCAATATCCTGACAAAGAAAAACCTAATCACAAAACTAAATGACCAGCATCCTCATGATGTGACAATTTAAGCATATAAAAAATACACACATGCAATCCCATACCAAGTGCAAAACATCAATGCTGACTAGGCGTGCATCTGCACCCTCAATTGTCACCAACAATACATTCCCAGGAACATCTGCAGCAGTTTTGTTATTCACTATTTCCTGCCTATTTGAATATTGTAGATATACAGTTTTCCCTCGTACTTGAGCAGGCTCAGATGACGAGGCATAGTAAGATATCATTGCAATGGCTTGATTTAAATCTGCCTGGAGATAATAATATAGGAATTGTAACCAGCAAATCAGACACAAAACAAAATAGAAGGGGGTATAAAAAGGAAAACAAAATCCACTCACAAATTCAATAAAAGCTTGATTTCTATTTGCTCCGACATTGCATTTTGTGTTGACGACTTTTCCAAATGGCTTGCCAAGCTCAATGAGCTCCTCTTCCGTACACTCCCATGGCAAGTTCCTCAAATGGAGCACCTTAGATGGAGGCTGGGTATAACGGAATTGCGGCTGACTAGATACTGAGGCCATTTCAGACAAAACCCCTAACCCTGTTGAAAGGAACCACAAAAAATTGCAGTCCCTAGGACTACAACATCCATTCCAAGATCAGGCATCCCTTCGTACAAGCATAAACATACAGCATAATTGCGTATTCTCATAACAGTTTTCAAAACAGAGGGCTCATAATTTCAGCTCAAAATAAAAATCATTAAACTTTTAAAATACAATAACAAATAAAATTCGACGCAAAATCAACTCAAATCCTAAATTGCTAAGGGGGGAAGAAAACAACGAAGTTTTGTTGCGACAACAAATTTTAGATGCTATTAAAATTCCAGAAAAAGTAAATCCCTAAAGCGGATGAATCTGATACAGTGAATCCAGGCAATAGCCACCCGTTGAGTATGTAGTTACTGGTAGATGGAAGAGCGTGGTCAAACCGAGATCTACATGAACAAAAGCAGAAGGTAGAAATGAGCTAGGGCGAGAAATTGCGTTACCTGAGAGAAAGTAGGGAGGAGAAGAAGCTCCGATTATGGATTAGGGTTTTCAGAGAAGGAGAAGAAAAGAGGAGGAAAGTAAATAATAGTCTATCTCCGTTATGTTATGATGATGATATAACCGGGTATTGTATTTTGAGAACCCGTGGCCCGTAGCGTCACTCTTACCAGCACGAAACCAAGAGATCACGATACACGTTTAACCGTATTATTATACTAACGGACGTGACTCTGCATCCACTTTCTTCCTTTAAAAAAAATACAGTTGTAGATATTTAATGTTAAATATTAAATTTATTTTAATCTTTTAAATATAAAACAAAAGGAGTGATGATTGTTCTTTAACTGACCGATTAACAATTAACTATTGTTTTGTTTTAAATTGTTAGTGATATTTTTCTTTTTTTTTTCAAGAAATTGTTAGTGATATCATTCACCATTTTGGTAATGAATCAAAAATGTAAATCTTATTTTTCAAAACCGATTTCAGTAAATTTAAGATTATATGAGCTATTTTGAAAGGGAATTAATATTAACTCACATTAGTCCGCAAATTAATCTGCAAGACAATAGACTATGTTGATTACACTTAGAGATTAGGGATAAAAGTGAGTTGAAATTGTAATCTAAGATAAATTTTTGTGCTTCTTTAATTTTGGAATCAACATTAAGTCCAGTTAGTATCAATCGATCTCTATACCCACCAGAAACTTTGATATAATTTTTTGGATCCAATGTCTAATGTATTTATTGTTGATTACTATAACTAATCTTTCTCGATACAAAAGATCTAGTACAAAAGATCTAGTACAAGACATCTTAAAAGGTGAAATAACAGACCCGAAATTTTAAAATTTTTCTATAATCCAAACCTTTTATAATTTAATACACTACAAGCCTCCCCAAACCGAAAATAAAAGAAATAAGATGTAGGGGACCGGACAATGATCATCAATAATTAGCATAAATAACTAGAGCATGAATTATGATTATAATCATGATTCCGTTTGACGAAGAAGGACATCCTTATAAGGAGTAGGAGTAGGAAGAGGTAATGAAACTTTGGTTTGGTCATCAGCAGGAGGCTGTTGATGATGGTAATTATTATTATTATTTCTGGGCGTGTGACGATGATGATGTTCCATAATCAAGGGAACACGTAGTCCTTCCCTCACACCTGTCAGCCTGTCTCGTGCTCCTCCTCTCAGCTTCTCCAGCCTCATCATCCCATTCAGTTGCTGCATCTTGAACACTTTTATCACATTTATAAACCCACCAATCATCAACAATATGCTACCCGTTATGCCTATCCAGATCCATGCCCTACACTGCATATAATCAAGATTAATAATCATTATTATTGTTGCCCAATTTAATAATTTGAATAAAGTGGATGGATGGATGTGCTTACAAGTAAGTCCAAGCCATGGTGGATCTCCCTCTCCCCTGCAGATTGCTGGAAAAGATTGAGAACAGCACTGAGCAGGAACAACAAACTCCCCATCAGAAAAGGGATGCACACAAAATGCTGCAACATTTGAACATCACCGTTTGCCCTCTCGTAGATTTGGCATGAATTATTAATTGATCCCACCACCCACAATGCAGGGCCAGCAACCAACATGTTCAGAGCATGCTTCTCCAATTTGAAGTAACCATATCCCTTCTCTTCCTGCAATTAATTAATTTATATATATAATTGGTCCAACAAGCTAAGCTAGCTAGCAAGGATTATTCAACTATAATAAATTAAAAGCATACTATTATTTGAAATTGAAATAATACAGCATCACTCTAACAAAATCCTGTATAGTATAAATTTAATAATTTATGAGCATGTCAATATATAAGACAAAAGCATGAATTAATAATTGTGTATTATCATGCAATTATGTGATTCCAGTGAAAGGATTTTACTACTGTCACATCATATAACTGAATTTGAAGTTCATAATCATGTATGACTGTATGTTGATACATTAGGAGGGAGAGTGGAATCGATTGATATATAAACCTGAATGAAAAGGAAGAAAATAGCAATAAAGTTGAGAAGCGTTCCGAGGATTTGCACAAGAGGAACAGCGAACTCCACAAAAGCGAGCTGGAGATCAAATGCCATCAAGGGCAAGCGGAAATCGATGCCAGCGAGATGGGCGAGGAGGTCGTGCAGGTTAACGATGAGGATGAATCCTAAAGCGATGAGGAAAAGCACCAGGCCCGAGCGGGCTTCTGCGGAAAGCTGAGCCACGAAGGCGCAGGTGAGGACCACGCTGGCGAAAAGGTAAAGCCCGGCGTTGATGTATTCGTAGCGGTTTCTCGTGAAGCCCGGCCCGTACGTGCGGAAGTCCCTCGCCGATGCTAGCTTCACCATTTTCTGTTTTGTTTGTTTTTTTCCTGAGAGTGAATATATATATATATATATATATATATATATATATATATAGTTGATTTGATGAAGAGTGGAGGTTACTAGTGGTAGTACTAGAGGGTTGGTTCCATCCTCAGCTTGTTTGTTTGTTAGTTACGGGGGCAGAAGGAGTGAGAGAGGGGCATTGGCGCAGAGGGGGGAGGGAGGATGAGATTTGGAGTTGGACACGTGGCAGCGTGCATGGAGTTTGTTGAGATTGGAGAGTGACGCGTGGTGTGACGGAGAATACACTGCCGAGCCTGCTGGAGATTTGAGAGCCTTGTCAACTTCATACATACAATACTGATTGTAGTAATAATATATTTTTGTGGGAATTGAATTAGAAATTCTGATTGGAATATACAACATGTGCAATCCATCACTCTCTCTTCTGCTCTGCCCTGCCTGTGGTGAAGAAAATGCTGCTGTGCATTTATTTAGGCTATCACTATACTTGGCATTAACTATTAACTTTTTTTCATTTTGTTTTTGGACAAAAAGCTTTAAGTAAGTATAGATGGTTACAGCAGAACAGTTATGAACTTTTGAGTATTGGGCTTCTGTTGCGTTAGTGTAGACGAGACATAGTATTTTTGGATCGGGCTCAATTTTTAGTCCCACGGACCCCTTGAAAGAACGTAAGAAAAATCCAATGGGCTCGTCTGCTTATATATACTTGGCTATCACAATCAATAAAGTTTAAATATTAGTGGCTTTGATCAAATACATTTAGGGTGATGCTAAATGAACAATACAAAATCAGCTCAACCAGCCAATAAATGAGATTTTGGGTCAAATTACTCAGCCCATTACAATCTCAATGATTATTTGGGTCAAAACCAAAGCCAAAATAGACCCATTGGCTGTATGAGCTGATTTTTCATGGTCCGCTTAGTATTTTTGTAAATGTAAAAAAAAAAAGGGTGGAAGAAAGGTTTGTTTATCAATAATGCTAAGTGAACCATGAAAAAACAGCTCATACAACCAATTGGCCTATTTTGACTTTGATTTTAGCCCAAATAATCATTGAGATTGTAATAGGCCGAGTAATTATGGCCCAAAATCTCATTTATTGGCTGGTTGGGCTGGTTTTGTATTGTTCCTTTAGCATCACCCTTTGTTTATATTTTGAAGACAACAAAAAGAAGGGTTGTCCAAATTATGAGGAAGTGGAACTAGATACATACTGAACTGAACCAAAGGGACTGCGAGAAGTGAGAAACCACGTTTTGCAGCAGAATCATATTGTAATTAGAGCTTCATTCCCGGTTGATTAGCTAGATAGGTACCGCGTGGAAAGAGGATCATCATGACTCATGGGACTGACTAGCTTAGCTTTTCATACAAATGTTTATTATTTATTAATTAATTTGTATATGATCGATCATATGATATGTATGCAGACAGAATCTGCCTGCAGGTACATTGCTTGTTCCATTGGGAGTAGTGATGCATACATGCTTCCAAAAGACATGATATCTGCATCAATCAACACATACAAATGCACATCGCAGAGTGTCCAATGGTGACAGGGACACGTAGAAAGTTTTTGCCCAGAAAAAACATTAGTCTGATCAGAACCTTGCTTATACTACTACTCCATGAAGTTTGTTGAACGGGAAAAAACAATTGACTAGTCTGGGGAATCTCGTTCCTTCTGCGGAAATTAGGGGAATTGTTTAGCTGAATTCAGCAGTGGGATGCAACTGTACAATGATATGTGTTGGACTAAATTAACCCCCATTACCCTCATCATCATACACTCATAAGGTCTGATTGATAAGATCAGTATGGTATAATAATTGCTAAAGCTAGGTGTACTTTTATAAAGAAAGTAAACTCACCATGTGACTGATCTGAACTCGGTGATGGCAGATCAGTTTTGCTTATGATAGCAACAAATTGACGTGTTGTGTTGTGTTATCTTATGTTCTGCTTCACGTATTATTATTCAGAAGTCAGAAGAACTCATAACATCGATTTTGAAACCAGAATTTGCTAGGAAGGTAGACTTGAACTTGTGCACAATTTTTTCAACCACACAAATAATGACTTTTTTATTTATTTATTTGTCTGAAAATTGGTTGATTTACGGTGTAAAAACTGTTTCAAAATGCCTTATTCTTTGGAATTAATACCAAACTGACTTGAGAATCACGAAAACCCTATACAATTACACATACATACAGAACACCTTCCAACCAAAACAACACTTGTTGCAAGCACAGAAAAATAACAACCGTTTTCACTTTTATTAATTTATTCTGTGTGTGTGTCAGAGAATCCAACCTTCCCCCCTAATCCCCGCCCCTTTCTGCACTGGTGGTGGAAAAAGTACAAGAGAGAACTGATGTGTCTATAACGTTGCTCGATGCGATGCGATGCGATGCTCATGGTTCATTCATCACATATATTTTGTGTCTGTCCAATGTGAATTGGTTAATTTGTTTGTTTCTTTGTTTTCTCTGCTTTTTGCATATCAGTTCCTTGAACAGATAGTAATACCGTTGGTGACCCCTATTTTTCTTCATTTAAATTTGCTTCATAGCATTAGCATGTGACATCTCCATCGTAATTTTATTACTATTTTTGTATAAAAAAAAGACAAATCACGTCTCTCCCAGAGTAATCCTAGGACGAGTAATGTTATGTGTACAATGAAAATTGTACCTTGTATAATAATCCTATTTATTGTTGGATTGCATTAGTTTGGATAGAAAAGTACAGTGAATATGATTATTGTATAAGTATTATACAATTTTGATTGTACACGTAGCATTAGGAAAATACCACCTCTTAACCTGTAAAAATATAACCAAAGCGTCCAAACTAGTTGGATTATTTCTTGTTCTTCTGATGGCAGATCTATCAGAAATACTTCTTCTATTGTTCCAACATATATCCTCATTTTTACCCAACGTCATTTAACCTTATTTCCCAAAATAATTATCTGTTACACAAAGTGGCCATGCATGCAATGTGGACCAGCACAGCATCATTAACTATATTAATAAATATAATTGTCTACTTGATGTTGATATATTTTCCTCTTTTTTAATTTAATAATAGTATCAGTGCTTCATAGACATAAACATGTAAAGTAAACCATTTATCATTGAAAAAAAGAACGCATGGGTTAGGAATTAAAACTAAATTTCAAGTGATGAATACATCCAAGGCTAATATCATATATCTTGTTTTCCTTTTTCACCCCCAAGAAACAAACATAAAAATAAGCCAGAATCTGAGTAGAAATTGCTAAAAATCTTGAGGCTTTCCCCTCCGCAACATTATTGACATTTGTTCACAAGTTTCCATTCTTATGATTGGTGACATTGGCTTCCACTTCCCCAAGTTCCAAGTCCACTTTCTCTAAGTTAACTTTTTGAAGGCCCTCCTTGGTTGGTTGTTCCACAACACTGCTCCCTTTCCTGTACTTGAAGTATACTACGAGCTGGATTATTGCTAAGGGAGTTCCAACCACACTTGGTCCCTACCATAAATAAAAATGAAACATCATTAGTACTTACATTTAACTAACTTTTTCCATGGTATATGACTTTATTATGATCTGAGATTGTGGTTACACATACCGCAACGAATATGTCGCGAATGAGGATTCCATAAGCTAGCCAAAGTGCACTAGCTAAGAAGGAGCACATAGATAGTGGTAGAGGCATGAATTCCACACTCTTGGTTTCTATAACTTTTTTCTGCAACAAATCAAAATAATTAATATTCTGTTAATGAGAAGGTTAAGGCCACAAAGCAGTAAAGGGATCTAATATCTCTATTTTAACTACTGAGATTTTATTACTAAATAATCAATAATGCTAAGTGAACCATGAAAAACCAGCTCATACAGCCAATAGGCCTATTTTGGTTTTGGTTTTGACCCAAATAATCATTGAGATTGTAATGGGCTGAATAATTATGGCCCAAAATCTCATTTATTGGCTGGTTGGGCTGATTATGTATTGTTCATTTAACATCACCCTAAATAATTAAGAGAAATGGTAAGTAACTATTATGTTATGTGTCCTCTGTTTTTGCTCTGCATCTCAAAATCAAATATATATATGATAAAAATTTCCATAGGAAGACAAGGTTTATTTAACTCACCATTGCAACAAGAGGAGATCCATACAAGGCTACTGAAACACCTAAGCCGACGCTACCGACGAGTAGCTTCCGGTGATGGTTGTCATGGAAGGCGAAAGCTGAGAGCACAGCAATGATGCAGAACACTATAAGAACTGGTATGGTTATCATTGACACCTTCACCTGTGTAATAAACATTATAAGAATATATAATTAATTCATAAACCATATCTTTGCATGCTTATATAAAAGTCTGATCTTGTTGCATTCACAAGGTGTAACATTTGAAAACAATTTTTAATGAATGAAGAGAGAAGGACTTATGATTAAATTAAAAGAGGGGCTAGAATATTAAATTTGTACCTTTCCTTTTGCTGAAGAATACCAAAAATAAATGAGAACATAGGAGAACTCGAGAATAATCCCAACTCCATTAACTGTGACAAGAGGGAAATTTTCCCACTTGTAGCTCACAACAGGCAAGCCATACCATGTAAAAAGGAGACAGTTCAAAAGTCCAATGATGTATGGAATGCATGAAAACTCCTCTGTGCTTTTCTTCTTTATAACCCTCTTAAAAGTAACTCTGCACAATAAAAACCATGAAAACAAATTTAACACTTGATGTATAATCTATAGAAAGGAGAAGTTAAATGCTGCAATGGAACCCAAGAGTTGTGGATTGTGTTACATACATTGGAGCAGCATAAAGGGCAACTGAGGCAGCATTGCCTGCATGATCAGAAACACAAAGTTATGTGATTAAAATTATTAGGTGATTTTGGAGCAAAGAATTTCCTTACTAAGTAGTGGTTAATAAAAACATGTGTCATGTACAAAACTAATGTAACTAGTAATAAATAAATAATAAAGAGCAAGAAAAATGTCTTGCTGTATAGGAGCACCGAAATATTTCATGCTGAATATAATGGTAAGAATATAATGAATGAAGAAAGAAATATACCAATAACAGCAATAATCATGCGAATGCTCTCGGCCATATTTAGGTTTCTTTGTTGTCTGTCAGATTACAAGAAAAGAAATGATGTTTGTTTGTGTACAGCCAAGAAGAGCATCGAGGGATGCTCTATTTATAGCTCTTTAGGGGGTGCTGTTCAACGCCTACTAGCAGGCTTAAAATTATGTCACAAACAAAAATAATGTGAAAAACATAATACACAAAATTAAATTATTAATAATAATAAAATAGGAGGAAGTGCTGTCTACGTCTTTAATAAACATGTGGATGCAAAGTTTTGTTCAAATTGAGAAGCTTTTTCCCCCCTCATCATCAACTTGCTCAATACAAGAGTCTATAATTCTATATAGTTATAATTTCTAAATCTTTATCTTCTCCCCCACTTAATTTCTTTTTATCCCTCCAGTTTTAGAGGCTTATGTTATGCATGGTACAAGCAAGAGAAGAGACATAAAATTTATTTTGCCATAAACTCATGGAAGTGATGCCTCCATGTTACCAATTTTCTTGCGTGTCATTTGAAATTTCATGCTATCTCATATTTTGTCCAATTAATTAGCTTTTCTTAGTACTCAATTATTTATCGAGTGCCCTTTGCTTTTTTCAGTTGGTAAAGCATTATACATACCTAATGCGTTTCTAAAACATTACTAAAATGATCTGCTCTTGATGACGTGGCCTCCATTTTCTAGAGATGTGGGGAATTATTTTTGGCATATATATATATTAAAATGATTAGTGTATAATAAAATGTGGGGAAACACTAATATTAATTGGTGGATAATATATATATATATATATATATATTAAAATGATTAGTGTATAATAAAAATTAAGTTATATAATATTTATACAACATTCATTTCTACTATTATTAAGTTATAAGAATTTGAATAGAATATTAAATCTACACTAAAAGTAAAATTCAATAGTGTGGATAGATATGGTATAAGAATACTAATACTACATATACAATGAAAATTATATAATACTTTTACAACAATCATATCTACCGTTGGTTTGTATTAGTTTGTATAACTTTTTATTCCAATCCAACGGTGGATATGATTATTGTACATGTATCATACAATTTTTATTGTACACACAATATTCCTCGTATAAAAACGGTACAATTTTTTATTATATATATGATATTCATTTCTATATATATCATACTCTTGAAAGAAAGCATATTTTCATTTTTAAAAAAATCAAAGATATTTTTTCTTCTTCCCATAGAAGCAATAGTAATAAAATAGAATAAATATTTTTTTATAAAAAAAAAGTAAAGTACTCGTGGGGTGAAATTTTTCATTTTCACCTGTGTCTATGGGGTGTGACATGCATCTTAATGTCATTATCATAGCACATCGTTTGTTTTGCATAATAAATGAGTATCAAATTGATTAAGAGTTTAAATTTATGCACTGAGTGCAATTTTTCAATCAAACTTTTTTATTTATATATATTTTTTAAAGTAGTGGAGGTTAAAATTAACTGTGTATATAATTAGTTAAAAAGCATTATAATAGGTGTAATTACCTAACAAATTTTTTCTTTAAAGAAAATAAAAAAGTGGATGATATTAATTAATTAATTGATATGCTAACATGAGGAATTAAGTCAGCCCGTCAAGAACAGAATATCGAATTATATTATATTCTCATCATAAAATCTCTGAAGAAAAAAATTCTTCAAGTGAGTGGAATAAAACTCGTCACTATGCTCAAGAGTTTTAATGGAGTGAATTTCACACTAACAAGCGCATGGCCGCTTGAATTATATTCCAAATCACTGCAAAACAAAAAGGCTTGGTTATTATTATGTTTGTGGATGGCGAAATCCAGAGACTAAGAAAGTAAAAATTATTATAACCACCAAAATTATTCAGTTAGTGGAGGCATTTCCAATTCAATGTATAACCACAATGTGAATCTGCCAGAGGAATTTACTAACTATATATGTCATCTCATCATTCTTTTCCCCTGTTTTCTTTTAAACTTAATTGCTAAATTGTACTGAAACCAAAAAAATCAAGCAATGGGTTTCTGATTCCTTTTTGGCAAATTTGGTTGGGTATGTGTTGCAGATGCTCTATTCAAGTAGGCAAAAAGAATATTAATCTTAATTAATGACTTGGATAGGTTGAGACATAGCTGGCTGGCGCCGCTTGTGCAATCAAAATCACTTCAACTTGTTGATATTTTCACCTGCAGCTGGATGGATGGATGGATGGAGGAAGCTACAGGGTCAAATTTACGGCAACACTTTTTTGACTTTAAGCTATTAATGCCAATCTTTGTGTCTGCTACACAAACGAGGTTCTCGTACATAGGTGAGATTAACAAAATAAAAAATTGTGTTTCAATCACTAGCGGACTCGGCATAAGAGCTCGACCTACACGTAAGTTTGGTTCATTTCAGAATTTTATAGCGTGATGACATAGAGAGTTTAAGCCGAGTAATAGCCGAATCATAATGGAAAACGACTTAAAGCTGGTTAATGATTCAAGCACGTAACCGAAGATACCCATATTCAAAGGACTTAATGACTATTAATTAAGGGAAACATCCCGAGACCTTCAAGTAGGTAACTCGGTTGTTTCCCATGAATGTTTTTACACATTCAAGTTTACTGAATACACTGTATTGTACTTGCTCCTTGATACGAAACTGACTTGGGCGTCAGAGTTTATTTTTGTGTATCACCACTTGTGTTTGAAGAGATCAGAGCTTGGAACTAAAGGTCGGTCGGATCTCAGACAAGAAGTCAGCTTCTAGTCGGTTAGACAATAATAATCATCTATAACATATCATATAATATAATTTTTAATTATAATATTTATTTTATTATTATTGAAATTGATTGTAAATTTTATTTATTTTACTTATCTATATATCATATCTAAATGACCTAACAAAATATCTCAATTAAACACTTATTGTTAAAAGTTAAAATAATATTGGTCTAACAAAATTGGGCGATTGATGCAGTGTTTGCCTTTTGGATATTGGAGTCGTGTAGACCGTTAGTTGTGTAGTATGACTAGGGAGTGCTCGTTTTTGCATATTCGGTGAGCTCTATGGATGGACCTGCTACATTTCACACTTGAGTATGTTTCCACATAAAGTGAACCATAATCCCTATCTGACACATCAAATATGACACTGCCTCTGGATTATGGTTGGGTTTGGATAAATTTGGATTTTGAACAAAAAAATAAATGAAAATTTATATTAAGGGATATAATTTCTAAGGTACTGTTAATAGTTATTGATTTATGATTACATATGAATATAATTTGGAGTTATGGTTGGGTTTCTTATTTATACAATAGATTGATTGTCAATCCTGTTAATCCAGTATCCTTGGCCTATTTTTTTAACTAAGTTCAAACATTGCTTTTATAGTAATTTAATCCTAATAAAATGAGATCAGACAAAAATTAAATTCATTGATAGGATTGTATAAAAATTTATTGCACAACAAGAATTATTGATAAGAATAAGAATTATGACAATTAATTATATTTTGGTACCTTATAAGGTATTGAAGTAAAATTCATGTACTAGATTTTTTTTTATCTAGAATGTTTAGTTGAGTATATGATTTTGTAAAAAAATATTATATTGTCAACTTTAGGAAAAACAATATATTTTTTATTGTGGTATATCTCAATAAAATTTATAGTGCTCGTTAAAAAAAATTAAACCCTTAAAAATATTATGAGTATTTTTTTCTTCGATTTATCTCTGATATTAATCTAAGTATATAGGGGATTAAAAAAACGAAGGCTTAAATATTATTTTGATCCACTAGTTTTACATAAATTCTGATTTTAGTCCACTAACTTTAGAATTGTCACATTTAGTCCACTAGCTTTAAAAGATTGTCAATTTTAGTCCATTGTGCTGACGTAGACTTAACGATGCTGATGTGGCAGTTGACCTTGCTGACGTGGACGTTGACTTTGTTGACGTGGACGTTGACATGACATTGACTTTGCTGACGTGTCAGTTGACTTTGCCGGCATGACTGTTGACTTTTGCTGACGTGTCCGTTGACTTGCCAATTAACTAATAGTGGACCAAAAGTGCTCAAAATTTGAAAGCTAGTGGATTAAATGTGATAAATCTAAAGATAGTGGACTAAAATCAGAATTTATGTGAAGTTAGTGGACTAAAATGATATTTAAGTCAAAAACGAAATATATAGAAATGGCAGGTGTTGTAAATAGAAGTAAATTGTAATCCTCCAGCAAACTTTACTTACAACAATTCTTAATAATAAAAAATAAAAAAAAAAACTGTTGTGTGAGATGGAATAATGGAAAGATGATCAGAAGACGTGGGTGCCAAAGAACAACTATTTGTAAACTGACCCATAAAATTCTTCCCTCCATGCGTTTGAAGCCCACTTGTTAACTAACCGGTCCCAAACTTTCAATAATTTGCACCTCAATGGGAAAAGAAAAGACTCCATAAGAAACCGAAATCTCATGTGTCCCATATATGTTAAAGTTAACTTTACATAGAAACCCCACAATTGCTTTATAATTATTAACATGAATCGTCAGTACTCACTAACTTCTAGCACACCAATGAAGGGACCATTTATTAATAGATAGATACATTTTATCAATTTTATTGCAAAAGCATGCTGCTTTTCTTATATTATTAGAAAACATATCTAAAATAAGTAGTACTTCATATATATATATATAAGAAATTGTTATATTATTTAATAACTGTTGATTGAATGGTTTAAAAAATCATTTGACATAATCTTTATATGAACATAAAATTCGATGTAACACATGTTTAAAATTAATAATGATAAGAGTTATATGAAGTTTTATTTTATGTTCAAATTTTATAATATTTGACATAAATAATCTTTATAAGTAGTTATTATAATTTTACATATTAACCTGAAAAAAATGTTTTAAAAAATATTATAAGTGATATAATTTTATTTAAAGTTATACTGATATCATTTATATATATACTTACATGATTGTGTTAGCTATGTAAATGGCATTTTGGTATATATCCATTCGCCAACAAATCTATCAAGTGTTGGAGTCAATTTCTAGAGCTCAATCTCATTGTTAGAGAGAATCTTTGTAACCGTTACTCCCTCCCTAATCAAACACAATTATGGTTACCCTTAATTACAACAAACCAACTTAGAAATTAGCATTTATAACGAAGAACATCTTAACCTATATAGATCATAGGCGGACCCGCTCAATACCTCATGTATAATCTAACTTATGTACTCTTACCTATATGAATGATGATTATTATTATTGTATATTTTGAACAATAATAACATTATTATTAATTATATCCAGAGCTTGAAAGCTAGATGGTACTCGATCAATTACACGTGGTCCTTCACTTCCAAAATACTAGTATTGAAGTGATGATCCGTTTGAATTTTGATGTGTCCACCTCACACATCCAAGAAATGAGTATCGATTCAGCATCGCATTAATGATTTTTCTGTGCTCGCTCCTCTTATAATTTGCCTCATCATTTCCAAACATTTCGTACTATATCTCTTTAGCATGTCTATAAATATTTTACATTATTATTAATACATCTAAATCAAACTGTACATAAGCGCAATTAAAAGCAATCCACCTAACCCACCATTTTTCTATAATTATTTAAAACAAATATTATTTGTATATCTATCAATTCTAAACATCTAAACATTTTATTCAAAAAATAAGACTCATTTTTTTATTATTTATTTTTTCTTTCAATTTATTTTGACTCCCAGTTTTCTTTTATCTTTTTTGGATGCGTACATCCAATGAAATATGATATCGATGTATAATTCTTTTCTTTATTTTATGGATTAATGCTCATTGCCATAAGCCGATAGATTACTAAGTGCTTATTCTATTGGCTCACATTTTGTATGGCTTGCATTATGGTATGCACATCTAACATTTTTTGTACGTCATATAATAAATGTCTGGTCCTTAACTCATTTAAGGATTTTTTATGGAAAATAAATAATAATAATAATAATAATAATAATAATAATAAATCAAGCGTATGTCATCAAAAAACTAAAAGCTACACATCCTAATAACCTTACTTGGTTGGAAAAATAAAGGAAAGACACATAGTTAAGAGAGAGAGAGAGAGTTATTATTGTTGAAAAAGGGTTAATTAAGGAAGAAGAAAAGAAACAAAAAAAAGGTATGTATTATCCTCTTTTTTCATAATCAAGCATGAGAGCTTAAGTAGGAGAGGAACTCATGTGAGAGTACAACCGTCATAAACTGCAGGGGAGTCATACTTAAGATTAACTTCATTGAAAAAATCTCCTAACTAACTTAAATGGTACTGTCCCTATTTAATAATACATGTCATTTTTCTCAAATGCATTAAAAAATAATAGATATTATTAGAAAACTTAACTACATGTTATTTTACAATAATATTTTGTATACATTACTTTAATCAATCATCTTTATAAGTAAAAAAATCCAACCAAAATAAATAAAAGATCCACTCAAATAAATAGATAAAACTCAATTAAATAATAAAAAAATAATTTAATAAAAAATACAAATAAGCTAAATAATATATTTTGTCAATTTTATATTGTTAATGTGTGTTGTTTGATTTTAATAACAATTTAATGATGAAAGTGTTATCTTTAGGAGGAAAAATAACATATTTTATGCTATTTTTTATTTTTACATATTTATAGTGAATTTATTTAATTATTTAGTGAACTTTTAACTTTCAATGAGTTATTTTTGTATTGCTTATTTAGGTTTTTTTATTTATTTAATTGAATTTTTTTTATTTGTTTGGTTAAATTTTTTATTTATGAAGATGATGGTTGATAATGACTGATGAAGTGATGTACATATAATATTATTGATTATTTTAATATAGAATCAGACTGGAAAGATATTTAATTACTTTTTACATATTTGATTATAAACAAAAAGAAAGTAATTTATTTATTTATTTTTGTTGACAAGGGATAAATGTGAATATGAGAGGAGAAAAGAAAAGGAAGTTGAAGAAACGGTAATTGGTTGAAATTTATAGAAATCCAAAAGGCGAAATGTTAATTTTCAGTAGTTGGTAGCAGGAGGACAATTTGTCAACTCTCAAGTGTGCCTTAAAAAAATGTTTCTAGTTTGCAAGGATCAGTACTTTAATTTGTACGAAGATATATATATATATATATATATATATATAGTATATCATTACATTCATCACACCCTGGTCACGTGCATTTCGGGTCACCCCTATGTCAGCTAGCAACTTAGTACTCTTAAAGTATTATACAAATATTAAATATTAAATTCTCCATAAAGTTGGTCCTCCCAAACAGCCCATTCCTCGTGGGAGGTCAATAACTCAATCATTGTTAATACTTAATACAATTTTATTAAGTATGTCTTAATCACGCCCCCTAAAACTTATACTTTATCAGATTGTGACTCGTTACGTGAGAGAGCAATTTCACGTTTGATTCCGTGGATAGCAGCCCACATTTTTTTACTTGAAATTAATTTATTTTTATCGGTGTGAAGTTATTTTTTTTTATATTTACAGCATATTTGATATTAAAATTTTTTATTTTTATTACTAAAAAGTAATTCAATATAATTATTATTTAGATATTAATCACCTAATACAATTATTTCAACTAACATATATTATTAGAAAAAATGTTAACGAGTAATGTTATTTGAATATTTAACTCTTTCAAATATTTTACCTATTTTTATTATTTATTTATTTTTTCAACTCATCCATTCTCTATATTTCCTCTATCATATATTGAATGTATACACCAATTTGAATATTAGATAACATTTTCATTTGGGAAATGAAGAACATGTACTTTTTGAATCACAATTAGTCACCTCCATAGCACAATTATTGGTTTTATAGTATTATATACGTAGTCAAACTTAAATTTGATTAAATTAAATTATGATTAACACTCTTACATTTTGTAATAATTATTATTTTGACTTTGATACTTTATTGAAAAATAATATATTGGAACTTAAATAATATTTAAATATATTGATATTTAAATGTATTAAAAATGAAAACAACAATTACTATGAACTGAAAAAACATTAAGGGGTGTTTGGTGCATTACCGAGTAAGATTATCGGTAATCTAGATTACCTTACAGATAGATTACCTCCAATTAAATTACCGGTAATCCATATTACCTTGTTTGGTATATACAAATAAGATTACCGGTAATCCGCATTACCTTGTTTGGTATATTATCCACATTACAAGGTAATCTATATATATTACTATAATACCCTCTAAATAATTATAAAATGAATTAATCAAATATATTATATTATATATATTATTAAAATACGTAAAATACATATAAAATGAATTAATCAAATATAATTATATTTTAAATTTAATATCAATATTTTTCAGTTTTGACATTAATATAATTATTTACTAAAAATAAAAAATCCATTAAAATAATTATAATATTTTTGCAAAAAGTGCAACATAGAAAAAACAAATATAACGCAATAAATTTAAAAAAAACACCAACAAGAAAGGCTACGTGGGTTTTTAAGATAAATTAGGATTTGTGTTAGAAAATTATAAAATTAGGAATAATAGTGTATTTTGTTAGAGGGGTAATGGTGTAATAAAATAAATTAGAAGATTACCTAGGGGTGGTAATCCAGATTGCCACCTGATACGAAGGTAATCCACATTACCACTTTGGAGATAATGTGGATTACTGGGTAATCCACATTACCAATATCTTTGTCAAAACAAACGAATAAATCTGAATTACCAGGTAATTTAATTGCAAGATTACCGGTAATCTATGCAGATTACCTCGTACCAAACGCCCTCTAATTAGTTAAATAATAAGTGTATTAGAAAAACCAAGTTTTCCATTTTATTTCCAAAGTTAAGCCAAACATGGTATGTGCTGCTTAGTTAGAAGATAGAAGTAGGTAAATTGAATAACGAGGAACACGTACTTTTGAATCATGTTTCCATTTAATTTTTGTCTGATCTACGAAAGGCACATACATTTAAAATTGAATACAATATTATAGATACATACATGTGGACCCTAATGGCCCCGGAATTTGATGGAGGCCTAGATAGATAGCTCCTTAGGCACCGGAACACATGTTATTAAGATATCTTATCCATTAATTCACGAACTCTATATATTTGTTGTTGCGTCAACTCGATGTGGCATGCGAATATTAATATTATCTACGAACCGCTGTTATAGGGAAATTGGGAATATTGGGATCTCACTCACTTGCACCAAATATAGTATGAAAACCCGTGACATTTTTTATTGTATATGTAACATATATCACATGATAGATAGGAGATATATTTTACATTTATTAATTAATAAAATGATATATCGTCAATTAATGTTTATGTGCAATATTTAACTTCAATTAAAATATGATTTCATATTTATATTGTATTTTAAGTGTATATCTAAAAAATTTCCGGTATGAGCCAGTTGGAAGGCAACAAAGAAATGAAATAGCTAGTTAGGGGATGTCACTAGCAAAGTGGGGTCAGTAGGTCGCTTTTTCAGATTTATCCTATGGCATGGACCTTCTCCATTTATTACAATATATATAGGTAGATATATAGCTCATCATTATGATGATATATGAGTCTCTGATCGAGCGAGGAAGCTTCGTTCATGGCAACAAAACTTTCTCTTTCCCCAATCGTTCATTACAATTGGTAATTCGCTGATCATGTTTTGGAATTGAAAATATATATATATATATATATATATATATATATATATATATTGCTGTTTTCATTTGGCCACTTGGTTATTATAGGACACAGCATTGGCATTGGGTGGACATTATGAAGGGTCCGGAAGCCACCAATTAAGCCCGTGGCCCGTGCTAGCTAGGCTGCTTTTTTTGAGTTTAATTTTGACCTAGCTAGCTTGGTTGAAATAATAAGAAGAAAAGAAGGTAAGGTAAGGGGGAGGAATCAATAATGTTACATACTAGCTACTCCATATGGTGGCTACTTGCTCCGACACATAGATACCGTATAGTAAGGATCCAGCTGGATGTGTGTCACTGCCAAGTAGTTACTTACGCAGAATCAATCAAAGTGGGCGCACACGCACACTATCTACCACCATCATGCATGCGCGCATATTCTAACAACATTCACTACTCATTCCTTTTTTACCAACTCATACTCTCATACACACACACACTTTCTCAACTTATATATAGTTAAGCTCTCATCAATGTTTCAACTTTGTGACTAATATATATAATATTTTTGTTTCCTCTCACTTTCAATTCTGTCATGATGATTACAATATTTTTCTTATATTTGTGAAATATAATGGTTCTCCTTCCTTACAATCATGATGTATATTACATATAGAAATTTGAAATACCCTAGCCCATGCTATAGGTTAATTAATTTCATCAATTTTATTAGGATATATTGTATTTGTCTCTCTATTAGCAGGTAAAGCATGCATTAATAATTTTGAGTATTGTTAGAGTACAATAAAAAATCAGCCAAAACAGCCAACAAATAAGAATTTGGGCCACAAGACCCAGACCATTAAAAATATATTCATGATTAAAAGTGTTATTTGTGCCATAAAGTGTTAAATGGATTGTTGACTGTTTTGACTGATTTTTTATTGTGTCCCAAGCATTTATGTTTTTCTTTTAAAAAAATTGTGGATGTGCATTCAATGCATTTGTCCAACATTGATATATATTTTGATTTCGATTTCGATTGGTCTCCTTACTTTATTAGTCCTACTAATTAATATAATCAACCAATGACGAACTTGCAGACAAAATAGTGAAGAGGCAATTAATATATATATTATTATAACGAAGCATGCATGCTAAAATTCGCAAATGAAATGATCATGTGCAGTAATTAATTACAAGTGGCTATATTGGGGGAGGTTGAAAATGAGATAGATAGCACACAGAACAGGAATTTGTTTGACTTAATTTTTAAAAAAGAGCCATCATCAGATAGATATTTATTTTTTTAGGTCAACCGAATGATGTGTATATTCAAACCCAAGCAGACACCCGGGTTCTGAAGTCAAGAAACTACTAATACCATATTGATATCTGATACCAACCAAGATAGATATATATCAATATAAAAACATTATAAACTAAAATAAAGATCCTAAATATTTTATAAGTTATTAGTATTGATGAGTAAACACATAAATTATGGAGAAATATTTTTTGTACATCACAAAATCAGTCACCAACATTATTAGTCATCAAATATAATAATCAAACTTTTAATATTATATATTAATTTATCATTTTAAAATATGAATTAATAGTTTTAAAATATTAAAATATTACATATGGTGACTAATAATTACTACTTTTTAATGTATATTATAGTATTACTTTAAACTGTATATATCATATATGTCAAGTATAGTTAAAATATCTTATTTGCATTTATTCTATTTGGTAAAAGAGTTTGAAGTTTGAGATGTATTTAGTTATTATTTTGAATGCTATATTAGTACGGAAATTGTTTTCAAAAACCATGATACAATTAGACAGATATAAGTACGCGCACCACCAGCTTAGGTTGATTCAGAGAATTTGACCAGAAAATTAAACAGCTAGCTAGCTTGATGTGGTATACATATGAGCACAGCTTGATCTGACGTGAAAGGAGGTTTTTGATTCGATCCAATTATAACGTTTAATTTGTTTCCATCCGGATGGAAAATAATAATATTTACATCAAGTAACTTAGCTTCTTCATGCTCTTTTTTATTGTTATGTTTTTGGCATAAAAACGGATATACTATTACAATAATGCTAAGTGAACAATGAAAAATCAGCCCATACACCCAAAATCTCATTTATTGGCTGGTTGGTCTGGTTTTGTATGGTTCATTTAGCATCACTCATATTATTATTATTATTATTAGTGATTGAAAAAAAAAAAAAGTAAAGAAATGAATATTAGCGGTGGAAGACGAGTCGCCGCAAAGTGGCCTAAGCAACATAGGATTAGCATGTAGGAACTAGGAAGGAAGGGTGGACCACAAAATAAGAAGCACATTCATTCTCACAACCAAGAACTAATTAACCCTAATATCTATCTATCTATCTAGCTATCTCAATCAAGTTGGTAATATATACCTTTATTACTCGTTGCAAGCCTTGTCCTATTATACTAATAGTTTGACATTATTATGATTCCTTCTCCCCTATTAATAATTAACAACAACATACACAATCAAGTTGCCCATAAATAAATAAAGGCCGAAGCTTCACAGAAAGATAGGTTACATGCATTATTTAAAGTTCCTTTGATATATATTTATTAGTGATGATATATTACACCACAAAAGATCACATATCATTATATGCACGGGCAAAGAAAAACGTGTTATGGCTCTACTTTGGAGTATACATATATATCAAAACGAGGAAGGTTAATTGTAGGGAAAAAAAACTGTATAATATTTCTATAATATCCATCAATTAATATAATTAATAAATTTTACACTATTAAAAAAATGAACATTTTCAACATTAAATATGTCAATAAAAGTAAAATTAACAAATTAGCAAACCGTCGAAAATATTTTATTAAAATTAGTTTATGAGTATTTTCACCGGCCATTAATTGTTAAAGAATAGTTTGTGATTATTTTCAACGGCAAAAAAATGTCAATATATATATATATATACATATATATATATATATATATATATATTTCATAATCTAACTATAGGTTCTAAGAGCATCTTTAATGGTGAAACATTTTTCAGAGTCAATATTAATTCCACTCAACTCTCACATATGCAATGTGTCATAAAACATCTATTGGAATCAATTACTCCAATAATGAGAGTGAAATTCAATTCTATTTATTTTCACATGTACTTTAAATTAAAAATACTAATATATTATATTATATTTTAAAAATACAAATTCATTATTTATAAAATAAAAATATTACATGATTAAGCACTATATAAGCAAATTATACACTACATAAATAAAATATACATAATTGAAATATATACACTATTTAACGATTGTTGTGAAATCGCCAAATATATGTTCCACCAAGTCTGTCGATAGTTCTTGGTGTTTTCGTCTACCACGTAGTTGTTTCTCACCTATCTCCAATTATGAAATGTCATTGTTCAATTGATACTGAAAAAAAAATTCACCATTAAAGATGATCTTAGAACCGATAGTTAAATTATGAAAATCGATTCCTTTATGTAATCTATTATGATTGACTTTAAAGACGAGAGATCTAAAATATAAGATAAAAAGTGATAATAAATTGTACATGATAGAAAATTAACATCTATTCTCATTAATTATATCTTGATATAACATAGAGGCTTTTAATTATCAAATTAGTGCAACTTCATAAGTAAACTACTATAATGGGTTGCGTCAAAGAATATATAGAATCAAGGTTATAATTTGACATTTACTGGAATTTTGAATTTTTAGAATATATACAACATAGAAATTAATCCAGTTTTTATTTAGAAAAATTATATATATATATATACACACACGTGATCTTCGTTACACATGACAAAATTAAGAACTTAAACCATCAACAGAAGTGTGCTTTTAAAACTATTACCGCATTGTAGTAATTTTCTTCAAAAATTGAAATGAATTTGGTCCGGAAGCCCAATCAATACATAGGCACTACACAGTTTGAAATAAAAGCATATGCTACCACATAATTTCAGGATATGGCCTTAGATAGGAACATGACCATAATCGAATCAATTAGACTCATCATATATACATTTTGATCCATGTCCAGAAGGATTGAACCCCTTGTCTGGTATATTATATCTAAATAATCAATTCCTTCCTTCCTTAAGCTACTTTTGACTTTCTGGGCAATACAGAAATTAAATTAAAACAAAAAACGAGAAAAGCGATTGAGGGACAGAATGAAACCATGAATGACCTAATAGATCACAAATCAGAATGGCTCTTGACCATGTCTCCAATATTTGTTTGTCTTCCTTCTCGAATAAGTTAATTACTAGAATTAATAACTAATTAATGAGCACTAATTTCCAATTTCGTGGACCCAACGGGTGACAAATTTAACGCAAACTTTTTTTAATATAATGATTTTTTAACTCTCCCGTTTTAATTATTTGGAATCGCGAATATCAATCGCGCATATTACTAGTATATATTATCACTGAATTCGAATCATCATTGATCGTCGATATGATTTATTCTGCCAAATGAATTGACTAAGTTTTTATACTAATTGGGAGGCAAATCAAAGGAATAAAATCATTTTATAGTTCCTTAGTGGATGTAACTTTATCCATATGCTGAAAATATGAACATCCTACGTACACTTCATTAATTGATTCCAGTCGTGAACAAAAATATTCTAGGTACTATTCAAATATTTTTTATCCTTAATAAGTGTTCTTTAGTTATACATAAAGATTAAGATAATCATTAAATGTTTTTAATTACTTGCATATTAAATAAATGAAAATATTTAGTGCCCAACAAAAATTCAACCAAAATAGTCAATATATTATGCACAACATATATAATATAAAATGCACAACTTATATCACATGCGGTGCACAACATATATCACATGTTGCAACATCATATTTCTTTACAACATGTGATATATGTTGTGCACATAACGTGATATATGACGTACACAATATGTAATATTTGTTATGCAATTTATATTTTATATGTTGTGCACAACTTGTTAGCTATTTTGATTGATTTTTTATTGTACATATATTAATGCTCTTAAATAAACTTAGATGGTTGATTAAGCATTCTCTTAAACATCTACAGTATTAATTTGTTGTTTTGGAAGCTCAAATTGAAAAATTGTAAAGCAGCCAGAAACCATCACCTTTATGCCTACTTAGCTAGCTGGTGGTGATGTATTTGCACCTGTTACCTTTGAAATTATTTGTTACTATTCATTATTTTGTTCACCTCCATTATATATATGACATTATTCATCTCCATTATATATATGACATTATTCATATTTGTCGCATGTTTCATGATCTTAACTGTAAAGCATATATCTTAGCATTATCAATAAGGATATTTATCACGATAGCCCATTATCATTAAGAATTGGTAGTAAAATAGAAATATATCTAACTAGTATCTAAGCGTACGTGTGTTATTATATAATACGTAGTGTATGCTATATGTATTGTACACGTACATATAACATGCATTCTGTATCATATATAGCACACATTAAATACTAGTTTGACATATTTTTGTTGTACGATAAATATTATTATAATTATTAATAGTGGATCACGTACTATGAATTTTGAACAAGTAGTACGTGTGCATTATATTGTGCATTGTGCATTGTACTATTAACTACTGTTGGGGTAAAATTCAACTACAGTTAATTTGTTAATTCTTCAAAGCTATAATCAATCCTTTAATTTATTTTCACACTAAAATTTAACCACGCACTCCCATTTTCATCATACATACTACATTATATTTAATTTGTTACGATATAAGATGTATTCTAATAACCTTACGAGTTGCGTTTCCACTATATTATTATGACGAATTTCTTAATTATAAACAGGAATACGACAACTAGCATCATTCAAAATTCACTCGCATTATGTCAATTGAAAATGATATTTACAATTGTAAAGACACAATTTGACTTTATAAACAGAATAGGATACTTTTATGTCTTTTCCTTGTTCTACCTCCACCAAAACACACCAAGACAAGAAACTTTCTTAGCTTTCACCTCCTTATTTTTTAAATTTTCTCACTCGTTATACTGATCAACCAATCAAAAAAATTTAAAAATAATAATCCGTATCAGCACTCTCCTAATGCCACTTACTTGATTCTGTCACTCTTCATTATTAAACTAAATCTATTTTCTACATGTAGTCTTTTATCCATTGATAGTGCAAATAGAAAAAATTCTGAAATATCATTATTCTAGTTATTAATTAAACATTTTTTCCTAATTAAGTTTCCTCATCCACATGCTAACTTAATCAATTATGGTTCTTCTTGACCTAGATAACATTTTTGTCATCAAATAAAGAAAAGTCTTAGACTTGACCTGTATTATGGAATTCAATTCAACAAATTTATTTGATATATATGCTATTTAGGATTAGTGAAATTAAACTGTATATAATACTAATAATATAAAACAATCTTTATTGGAGTAATATTTCCTTCTTGAGTTAAGGAGTCTTCACCTAGATTTAAATAAGACAATTCACCAATATAATTACTAATTCATGGATTGACTAACAACTGATAAATCAAAAGAGTATATCCTAATAACTATCAATTCTAAACTGTCAAATGTCTCACTCATCCATGTGCTTACAAGTTAACAAACATTATTCACTGTGTTTGACTTGGTATAGATATACCCTTTTCAAAAACCTTATCTTTACTCCAAATTTGATGATGTGCGAATAAAAAATGGGTTATGTTAGGGAATCATCTCACCTAAAAGCTTAAGCTGTTAGGTTGAGACCCGTAAATAATTTTATATTCTATCACACTCCCTCACGCAAATGCCTCTTTTGGACTTGAAACGTGAATAATGCACGACCAATTTAATCTTGTGCTTAGTTTTTCATTATTTTAATTTCTCCCCTGACCACTTGGTCAGAAGGCTCTGATACCATGTTAAGAAACCATCTCACCTAAAAGCTTAAGTTTTTAGGTGAGGTGGTTCCTTAAGAGGTTCTTTCCAACGGAATCCATATCTCAATGCATGCCTCTTCATATATCATTATATCATATTAATCGGTCCTCATTGGCATAATTGGAGTTGTTCGGAAAGAGAACTCCAACACCAATAATTTGTTTCTTTATGAGGTAATAACTTTGTTTTGTTTGGAAATTGTTCTCACTTTATAAATAAATCTTCCATTTGAGTTAACACGAAGATTTAATGGAGTAAACAGATATTTATATAAGTATTTGTTATACACTTAATATTGTTCACCTCAATAAAGAGAATCTAAATTGATTAAGCAAGTAGCTTATTAGATTACAGATTTTATTAGCTTTTTATCTACTACTAAATTAAACAAAAATAACTAATTAGTTTGACGTAAGACTCATAATAATCTTGATCATAAATAACTTACTAATAATTATTCATCTTAGTAATGATGGAAGAGGAAGCACGTGTTGCCTATACATAGTTTGTCATGTACAAATTCACGTCACTTATATGGAGACAAGATAAAATGTTAATGTGACCTGTATATTAAACATGAATTGTGGTTAGTCCACGCCACTTATGCATCAGATCCAACTAAGCTAAAAGTAGGACACGACCTTGGGATTATGTATGTTGTGACACTCTCCATCTTCCAATTAGATATCAATTCTTGATCCATGATGACTATCATTAACTATAAGAGTTATGATATTTGTACATACTTTTTGTACGTAAGATAAACATACATCCAAATCCAATAGTAGAGAATGAAAGTTGAAGTGATGTCACATCAAAATCCAATGGTAATAAAGTGGGTGGAAAAAGATATGTAAGAGAAAATATATGTACAAATATCATTATTGTAATTATAAACAAGAGCAGCATTCAATTAGAAAATCTTCCAATAGCATCTTCTATAAGTTGCTCATTTTCCTCACCTAACATGATTGGTGGATGCGGTAACCATCACAATCATCAATTGCTTTCTTCTAAATAAAATAATTTAGAACAAGAAAGAGTAACAGTCAGTTCCAACAGTTTATATTAGTTTTATTTAGAACAAGAAAGAGTAACAGTCAGTTCCAACAGTTTATATTAGTCTACAAGCTGAGAATATTTTTGGATGGGGTGTTATGTCTACTGACAGATTGGGCCTAACAGTAAATATAATGAGAAAGGGATAAAATTTCACTTTTGGGCCTAGGTGGGCCCATTAATTGCATCGTCAATTACCCAACCTGCAATTAAAGTACTGTGCATGTATTGTGTAGTTTAGAATGCAAAAATAATTTGATTAAAGGAAGACACATTACATGTAACATGTATCGGCCGTTATGTTTACTTATACACAATTTTCATGTCTATGGTATACAAATTACAAGACTAAGATTATGATTATGATTATGATTATTTATGTGTGGACCAATGACACAAATTATCACGCTACTGATTACTGAATCGGCAGGTACGGAGGAGGGACTACCATACACGTGACACAATATTTTTTTTTCTATAAGGGAGGAATATACATCAGTGGGATTTATACAACATGACGACGAAGATAATCCAATCTAGTTGGATGCTTGAGTTTCATAAGGGCCTTCACTTCATGCTTTCTTACCATTTCCCTTGAAATATTCAAATTCCCAGCAATTTCTCCCAATGTTCTGTCACCCTTTCCATCCAGTCCAAATCTCTGCCTTATCACCAAGCTCTCCTTTGGCTTCAGTGAATCAAGCTACAAAAATATAAAATCATAATAATCAAAGATTAGTTGCAACAATTGACAATGGCGAATATAAATGGATAATACTCTGACAAATCTCAAGTATAACTAACTTTAAGCAGTACATTATGGTAAGTCCAATAATAATCATGATGATAAGAGAATTTAATCGAATGACTAAATATATTTAGTAATGCAGTATCAGACAGAGAGTGTTTGAAGAGGTTAGGTTGTTACCACATCATCAAGAGCAAGCCTTAGTAGAGCTTGTTGCCTTCTATTATCACCATTAACATCATCATCATCGGTGATCCCATTAATAAGCTCCTCTTGGGTGGTTAAATGCCGTGAGTTAAGGGAAAGAATGGATTTTGATGCCTTAATTACATCATGGTATCTTTCAGGGGAGATTTGAATTCTATCCATAATTTCTTCATCGGTTGGTGGCCTCTGAAGCTCAAATGTTAACTCAAGTTTAGCTCTTTGGATCTCTGCTCTAACCTGCTCAAAAAGTTGAGAAGTTACACAAAGCTGTGACCAAGGCAATGCTCAATCATTTAACTAAGTTTTTTTGTTTTTCCTCCCTAGTTTCTTTTCAGCCATATTGTCTTTGAATATTTTCGCCACTTCATTTTCAATCTAAACCAATCAAAATCTCTTGCCTAAATAAAGCAATCCCTTTTTCCTTTGGTTCAATCAGAAATCCTGGATTTATGCTTCTTCAGATCATAACAGACATACTGAATAGGAACTACAAGTTGTTGACAATGAAAACAAAGTATCCAGTTTACTGAAAATTATAATATGCTGCATAAACTAAAACATTTATCATCCATACATAGATAAGATGAATACATACCGATTCAAGTCCGAACGGAACGCGTGTGAAGCTCGAGAGGGTCATGGAACGAATGATAGAATGTCTTATCCAAAACAAACCGTATGTAGATAGCCTAAATCTTCTGTTTGGCTCAAAACGATCAATAGCAGTAATAAGTCCCTTAACTCCAGCCTGACAAAGATCTTGAAATCTCCGACTGCTGGAAAAATCTGGAAAATATTTGTTGATCACAAACAAGACCAGCCGGAGGTTGTGCTGCAATAGATGATATCACAACGGTTACTTAATCTTTGATATAACCTTTTCTCATTCCAAATAATATCAACAAAGTACAAATAATTTAACCTCCACACACATGCACAGGGAGGGAGAGGGAGAGAAAGAGAGTAGGTAAGAGGAATGAAGGCAGAATATATTCATCGTTCAAGTCTTGCTGAAAGCCAAGTTGTATAAAACAATAAGATTTTAAATTACCTTTATGAGCTTGTTTCTTGCAGCACGACCAACCTCTATAGCTTTCTTTACTTGACAAGCGCTCATATTTGTTGCATCAGCTAGTTCAGCCTCCGTAGGTTCTCTGTCTAGCTCCTTCTGTAAATCTTCTTTCACTTGAAGAAGCGCCTGAAAAAGTATTACATTGGCTTAATCTAAATCATATCCCGAGTTTTTCGCATTACATTTTAAACTACTAATGACTTCATGATCGAGCCACTATGAATGGACTAGTGAAATAGCTTCTAGGTTTCATAGAAGGTCATAACTTGGATCATCTTTGAAAAAATGAAATAAAACAAATTTCTGATCATATAGTCAAGAATCAAGATGTTGGTGCGGCCCTTCTCATTCTCATATAATATTAAATTTAAGCAGAGGACCTTACCCTGAAGAACTATGTTAGAGTGCAAGAGATAGAGCTAATTACGAATTCCATTGAGTGGTTCCTTGCCACTCTTAATAAAAAATCTATGCAGCGCTATTTAAAGAATAATCAAAGAAAAGGATGCCAAAAAGGGAGAAGATATAATATTTAACTGCTCACCTTCATAGGTTGCATCAACTTGAACAGCCAAGCATGCTCAGAAGAGGGAAGAACTGGGGGTATTCTCATTTTTTTCCAGTCCAAACTGACGAGGTCCGTTGATGCTGAATATTCCCTAACAAGTTCATCAATCTTCTCAGCGCTATTCCTAACATTTCTTTTCTTTCGAGATGGGATGACTACCTCCCCTTCCTTGTTCTTTTTTAATTCGATCCTCTTATCAAGACTCAACCGTTTGGCCTTCTTTTTGTCATTTCTGACCACCCTATCATTGTTTAATTCCTCTTCTTTACCTTCATCTCCAATCTTCTTCCCCCTCCGCAAGAATCTCTTTACCTTACTATCTATATTTTCTGCATCGTGAGTATCAGATGCAGGGCTGAGTTTATAAATATTTTCAAGTATTGCAGCAGCTTCATTGTAGTCCACATCCAAGGACGACGGGGAAGTTCCCTCCGCCAAGGCATCTCTCACTCTCTTTGGCGATTTACTAGTTTTTCCTGACCTCTTTTTAGTTTTAGTCTTGGCCGTGTCGACAGGCACAGTAACTTTCTCTTGAGTTGCGACCAATGCTGAATCATTGTGCTTATCTCCTTTAAATGCTACAACTGAGGGTCTCTTCAGCGCAGGTCGATGAGTAGAAAACTTTGTATTCAATCCTAGTGGTGAACGAGCAGCTGAGCTAGAAACAGTCACAACTCCCATATATACTAGGTTGCTAAAGCTGCATATAGAAAGTAATTGACAGATTTAGATTTTCAATGCCAAGATCCTACAACAGCTGAGAAACTTACTATACCAGGGTATAGCATGTGCTGACACAAATGCACAAATAATAACTTGACATAATTATTAAGCCAGTAGCACAATATCTAGATTAATCATCAATGTAGCTTCAATATTAGTACCAAAAGTATAATAGCTTCAAACCCTTATCAAAGATAATTGATTCCAGAAAAATTACAATTCTTCGCAACAAGGCCTAGGCATATAAGCTGACACAGTATTGATTAACCAGTGATCCCTTTTACTTAGAATCAAGCCAAATGTGTAAATGAACTTAATTACAAAATAGGAAACACGATCATTCAGTGAAAAAGGGAATCGATTCAGTAATTTGTCCTTTTTCTCTTCAATTTTTAAGTTCTACACAGAACACTATGAGTTGAATTGAGATATAATCAGTTAATCACCATTCAGCCCTGTTCTTACACCGCCCTTTCCCAACCTAACCTCTTTCTCTAATCTAAGATGAATCAACGACACATAATCAAGTCGAAATTCCAGGCATCAATACCACATTAGTTGAAAGCAAGCTACCAAACACTCGCCACTAAAATATTTTTGTCCCAAAAATGAAAACTGAAAAGCTTTTGCCAGGACATAACATCATGAAACAATTCAAACAAACAAATGAATATGATCAAGTTAAGTGTACATGTTGAAAAAATAAAATAGAAATACATTGAATAATGGAGAAGTACCTTTGATAAATGTGAGAACAATCGGAATCCAATCGAAGGCAGATTTTTGGACGAGAGAATCTCTCCGAATAGCGAGGCCTGAGTTAATATGAGAGAAAAGCTGTGGTTGCAGAGGCTGTGTGGTAATATAACGCGAAAATACGAGAATTATTCTGTCCACAAATTTTGAGTTCGGAAAATCAACGGCCAGGAATCGAAGGTTGTATGAGATGTGCGGTGCGTGATGTGGACACGCAAGCTTTGGTTCGGAACGAAATACTGACGTGGCAAAAGGTTGGAAGAGGATTGCGCTTGGGAAGTGCCATCGTGGCGGTTTTGGAGTGGGGGATCAGATATTTCGGGGAAGAGTTGTGGATCACATATTAGTCACGTGGTTGGTTCGTGGCTTCTTTTGTGTGAGCCCAATGCAATATTTGGTATGCGGTGCTCTCTTCAATACGTAGCTTAATTACAGCCATGCTCTATCTATATATTTTCTCAACCTTTGAGTTTGTGATGCTCACGGAACAATTTTAGAGCTAACTTTCGTTTTATTTCTCAATAATCGCTTTTTATGTGGATGGATTGCAAACTCTTTCTTCTTTTTTTATGGAAAAAGGGAATTCTATTACTAATATATATAACGCACACGTACTAGTTTTATTGGTAGAGGAAACAAAATACGGTCATAAAATATTGAAGGAATATCATTTTATATTATGTATGTGGATGAGATTAAAATTAATTTCATTTTAAAAAAATCCTGATTTATTTTTTATTTTTTTAAACAACTAATTGTTATTACTTAATTTCATATGAGTGAGACATAATTAATTTGATATTAACTTAAGCACTAAAATCATGCAACATGCATGTATAGCGCTAGCGAATTATGTCAAATTGAATGTCTAGACTCTAAGGTATATATATCATCGTGGTTAGGCTAGGTTAGTTGAGTTTAGTTCTATTGATACAAATTAAACTATATATCCACTATGTTGTGTGTGAACCGAATCTTACAATAAGTTTTGATATTTTATTCTGTAGTAGTAGTTCACTTGGGATAGTAGAATTCCTAGTGATCAGAGACTTATTATTTATTTATCTATTAGTGTAAGAGTATGTAAACTAGAAGATACTATCTAACAAATGGGGTGTGTGTTTCAAATAGGGGATTTTATTAGGTGTTGAGCTTATTAATTATCCCTACAGTTATTTCAAAGTAGAAATTAGAATAAGTTCTAAGATTGATTATCACGCAAACTCTGTATCTGATTGAGTGAATTAGAAAGCAGAGGATAACATTATCAAAAAGAAAGGAAAGAAAGCAGTGCATATATAACTGGAACCTAATGACTAAACTTGTTTAAAGTACTCATCAAAAGAGTGAATAAATGGTTTATTTCAAGGTGACAAACTTGTCGATCAGATTGGAATAATTATTGAAGCTGGGCGTTGGGTCAGATGATTCAGCTTGTAATGTTGATTGGGCGTGTCACGACCTATCCATGTGCATCATGTGTATGCATAAGCAAGTTCACTCTATTACTTCTCTTCCTATTTTTCCTCTTGTTATCTGGTTATGGTGTGTGAGTGCATATGGCAGCATGTTTTGTAACTAGCAAAATATGTATGTGCATACCTCAAGCTTTATTTGAGGCAAAATATTTGCTTAACAAACCATTCCAAAGAATTTTCTTGGCATAATGAAAGACTTGATAATTTTTTATTGGCTACTCACAATGCATTATTATTATTAATCTTACATGTATAACACTAAATCAATTATCACGTCAATATATAAATTATAATTGTCTCAATATAAAAATTTGAATGTAATGTTAAATTGAGTCATAATATAACCTAGATTGAATAACTGTAAATGTTAAATTGTATCAGCAAGGTTGAATTAAGTGATTAATTTAATGTTAAATTTAATATATATACGAAGTAATTCACAAATCTAAAGGTGAAAATATTGATACCCAAAATTAGATATCAAACTATCAATATTGTAAAAATAAGTTTAAATGAGTTCCATCAAATATTGTAAAAAGTAACTATAAATCTATATAAACATTTTCTATCTTATACATTGACGTGCTTCGGCTTCCAGTCCAATATTTTTACCTTTTAACAATAGATCAAATTCATAGTACAAAATCTTTCATGCATTTCGTACCAGATTAATTGGACTTAATCAATTTATTTTAACATCATCTGTCAGCATTCATTATGTAACATGTTCAATAGCACGGGCCTCTAACTGCTTGAGAGTGAAATATTGTCCACTGTCAAAGACCAAAGAAGGAACAAAAAAAAAAGTTGTACGGCTTCCAAAGTTCAACAAGAGTACTGAACTTGGCTCACTTAACGCCACGTCGCCAATTGCTATTTATATCAAAACTTTGAACCTCTCGAAGATTGAGGACGTTATGGTTGAAAAACTAACGTTCGTGCTTCCTCACTACATGAAAGAAGAAAATGTTAATGGAAATATTTTTAAAATATTATCCGCTTTTTAGATATAGATATTAGTATTATTATTACTAATATTATTATAGAGACATACATCATGTGATTATATAACTCCAAAACATAATATTAAAATTACTTATATACTTGTTTTGAATATGTGTTAATTTGAATAGTGACATTTAATAGGTTGAAATAAGAATTAGCAAAAGTCAACATTAAATTGCTCCCAATTAATAATTATAACAAGTGACAATCATTGCTACTGGATTTGCATCCACACATGAAACAGCGCAGAGAAAAAGAAGGAGAGAAATGACGAAAAGGCCCTCCCTCCCTCCCTCCGTCCCCGGAAGGGCTTGACCTGGTTTAGTGAAGTAACATGACATGATACAGGAACAGGATTGCGTGTAACAACAAGGATAGTGTTATTCTTGAGTCGCTGGTCAGTGCAGCACCACATTCCACGCCCAATAATATCGTCAAGACCCACACACCCTTTTTTTTTTTTTTTTTTTTTTTTTCCCACGGTGTCCGGAACTTCGCTCCGACTAATCTGTCGCCCCGGGTCACGTACCTGGGAATGGCAGGTGAGACTCCCAACAAAGATTTTTTCCATCCACAAGGTTCGAACCCAAGACCTTGCTTAAGGGACAACAAGCCGCTTACCACTTGTGTCAATCCTGGTTGGTAGGCACACACACCCTTACCCTTTACCCTCCCATCTAGACGGACCGTAATATTTGCGGCGTACCTAACCTAACTAGCTACTATTCATTTCACCAATCAACACAAATATTATAATATTGCTAATTCCTTGCTTCTTGCTTCGTACAAATAAATTAAGATTCCATCAATAATATATATATATATATAATTATACAAAATATTTAGGAAACAATATTTTTCTAGTTAAAACAGTCAATAAAGTCTATTTAACAATTTATAAATTAAATAATATTTTTAATTATGAGTATATTTTTATTTATTAACTATTTTAATTAATTTTTTATTTTACTTTTAGTGATGCTAATGGAATTAGGCTGCTACATCTAAGTGATGTGTTAGCGTGCTGTGTTGTCCCCTTTATTTCGAAGTACTTAGCTTTTGGTTATCCTTACCCCTTTTGACAACAGGGGCTGTGTTTCCACTCTTGGGGGGTCCTTCATTTGATTGGCAATACACATAATATTGACTTGGTCTAATTCTAGATAGTCCTGTTTCTTTATGGAGAGGAATTTAATTCAATCTATAGATCATTTGAATCTTTCAAATGAGAAGGACGGTGCTACTTTACGGGTTCGGAATTATATGACAAAATAATAAAAAATAAATAAAATTAATTAATATGTTGTGTATAATATGTAATATATATAACGAGAAATGATTTGTGTATATTACAAAATCAGTCACCATTAGCCACCATGTATAATAGTTAAATATTTTGAAACTAGTAATCCAACTTTTAAAAGTGTTGGATTAATGTATAATAATAAAAGTTGGAATTCTGGTTTCAAAATGTCGGATTATTACACATGGTAACTGATAGTGGCTGATTTTATAGTGTACATGTAGCATTACTCATATATAACATATTGTACACACTATATATAACATGTCGTGTATAATATATATCTCAACATTTTTTTTACAATTTGTAATATATAATATATAATATATGTTGTGTTCAACATGTAATATACATGATACATATTACATAGTACTTATTAAGTATTAGATATTGATTAATTTAATTTTTTTATTATATATATAATAATGCTTGAATTATATATATGACCGTGAAAAGAAAATGGTTGGGAAATATTAAAAATTGACCATGGTTTGGAAATTAGAATCATGTTATGGGATTTTTTTATTTTATTTTATTTCATGATTTAATTTATACACAATTATTTAATTATATATATCATATTAATTATGCATGATAGTTAACAAATTTCTCTAATTCACTCCTAACTACATTTATATTTTGAGAAATGATTTATGTACACTAAAAAATCAGTCACCATTCGTCATTATATGGAATAATTCAATATTTTAAAATTATTAATCCAACTATTAATATTTACATCAATTTAACATTTTTAAAAGTTGAATTAATAATTTAAAAATATTAAATTATTGTATATGATGATTTACGATGACTAATTTTAGAGGGATGCTAAATATACCATAAAAAACCAGTCAAACAAGCCAATAAAAGAGATTTTGGGCCATAATTATCCAACCCATGAGAATTTCAATGATTATTTGGGTCAAAACCAAAGCCAAAATAGACTTATTGACTGTATTGGCTAATTTTTCATTATTCATTTAACATTATTGTTAATTTTATTATGTAAATGTAACCACCACTTGTAATTTTTAGTATGGCAATAACAAACTTTGATGATAAGAACTATCCATTCCACTTGAACTCTCTAAAGATTGATAACACTTTTTACTTTTTAGCATAATGTAAACGATCAACTCAACATTGAGGCCGCGGGTGCATGAATCAGACCTCAAAAATCGACTGTGTTTACGCGGATTAACTATGCACTCAAACAATAAAAAAAAGTAAATTAATTAATAATTACTAACTCCTACAAGATTTAAATCATATTCTACTTATACCAAATCTGACAATCTATTCAACAATATCAAAATTGCTCAAGCAATGGTGCGAATTACAAGTGCATAAAACGTGCTGGAGAAAACAAAAAATAAATAAACATAAAATTTTGTCATTTTACGACAACAATATCACGTTACCACTCGCAGACTTCACGGCAATAACATTTTATATTTTATAAGTTTAAATATTTAATTGGTTGTAAATATATATTAGTATATTCTATTCAATATTCTACCTACAAGAAAGTTAATAGTAGTAAGATGATTAATTGTTGGAACTTGGAAAATGGAAATTAATAATAATAATAATCAAAACCAAGAGTGACGATAAGCATACGTGGGAGGACAACGTCAGAACGTCACAACTTTGTTCTAAACGTAAAAGCAACCAAGCATCAACAATGTAAAGACGCGGCACAAGGTTTGAAGATTCCTAAGCTTAGTTGTTCTTTTTTTATTTTAATTTTCCCAGGGGGTAAACTCTGACTTTCTTCTTCCCCATTTTTTTTACTAGCACTAGCAAGTTGATCTTTTTTAATTTACTGGCACGAGAAGAAGGAGCAATGATATTAGAGAGATGTTTGGTGCCAAACATTTATTTTCATTATTCAATCTTAATATAAATCTCTCTATTACATTTCTATTTTTAAAATTTAATTAATAGTATGAATAAATAATGATATATTAAATAAAGGTTGAGGGGTCAACGAGAAAGAGGCAAAACTAAAACTGGGGGAAGAAGAAATGGTCAGCAATGAGACCTCACATCCTCACCCTTTGAACTTGACAGATGTTATGTTATGTTCCAATCTTATGACCAGAGACTAGTCCGAGTAAGGAAATAGGAAATTCCACTTACCACTTTTTCTAAGTCAAACTTTTTCATTTCTTACTTGTATTTTTTTCTCTGTTTTCCCACACTTTTTCTTCCTTCAAAAAGATATGAGCATCACCACCTTCAATAAAATCCCCCATTTCCATGCCTACCTAGCTCACCCTTCGTTTTTCAATTTTTTTTCTAAGACTCTTTCTATTTCTGACAAGAACTCACAAAATCATGATATTCACTCTGTCTTATTCTCTACCGATTTTGTCTTTTATTCATTCAAACCTCTTCTCATAAAACTACTACTACCTTTCCCTCCTTCTTCCACCGCAACCACCTGCATCTAAAAAACAAAACAAAACAAAACAAAACTAAACCCATTCCGCAGCTAGCTAGCTAGCTCTGTTAATGTATGCCATGTTTAAGCATTCATTGGAATGAATACACAGTAGAGTCGTCTCTGACATAAACAGCATTGTTCTATTCTTTTCACAACCAATCAAAATCCATCGATCACGGGATTCACCACTGACACAACATATATATATATTTATTGTATCTGTTTTAATTAATTTGTGGGTGGGGTATTAACATTATAGAATAGAATAGATGGATCAGAAGGTGGGAGGAGATGCAAAGAAGATCATAGAGGAGTTAGTACAAGGGTTGGAGTTGGCAAGAGAGCTCCAAATGCAGCTGCACGTGGCGTCAACATCGCATGAAACCCGTGAGCTTCTGATCCAGAGGATCATATCTGCGTTCGAAAAGGCACTCGAGATGGTGAGCTGGAAAGGGAAAGGGGGCCCAATAATGCCATCGTCACTACTAGCAGTGGGATCAGAGCCATCGTCGTCACATCATCATCATCATCATCATCTCATCTCATCACCTCTCGTTGGGATCAGAATGTCAGATGAGTCGCCACCTTTGAGCGCCAGTCCCCGCAGCGAAGACTCTGACAGAGATTTCGCCAGATCAGACCTACAACAAGATCAAACTCCTTCCAGAAAAAGGTACACCACATCAATTAAAGCCTGATTAATTAATTTGCATGTATGTGAGCAAGTTTATATACATAAGCACTGACAGGACAACTTGCTTTCATTTGCATATCCCCATATAACTATAAACACGAGTAACTAACTAAGTAACATGTTGATGAATATATTGAATTCTTCATTCATCAATTACTTTCTATCTATATTGCAGAAAGACTTTGCCAAGATGGACAAAACAGGTTCGAGTCAACCCAGGAATGGGGGTGGAAGGGCCTCTTGATGATGGATACAGTTGGAGAAAATATGGTCAGAAAGACATTCTCGGAGCTATGTATCCAAGGTATGTATATATATATAATCCTCTAACAGTGCCAATTTTGTATATAAACTTGAACTGCTTAATATAGCATATAAACTTTGTGCAGGGGTTACTATAGATGCACGCACAGAAATGTGCAGGGGTGCTTGGCCACAAAGCAAGTGCAAAGATCTGATGAAGACCCGACTGTGTTCGAAATCACATACAGAGGAAAACACACGTGCACAGTAGTGGCATCCTCATCCAATGCAGTCCCTAATTCTGCAACAACAAGTCCAACAGAAAATAATCAAGAGTCCAACAGCTTCAACGCAACAATCCCGCACAATAATAATAATAACAATGTGCTGCAAAGCCTGGACCAGCAACCCATCAATGAGCTGCTTCTGAACCTGCGTGAAGGCCTGAGGGTCCAAACAGAGAACCTTGATGCCCCACCTGATCCTCACCACCAACACTTTGCAACTTCATTGTACCCTTCAAACATCAAAACAGAGAGCCAGGTTTTCCCACCACCGCCGCATCCTATGCTTGCTGAAAACAACAACTTCAATAATTCTCCTTCCTATGTGTCCCCAGCCACCTCATCAGGAATAAGCCACTTTTCGGTGTCTCCATCAGGAATCATGCCCAATTTGGCAACTTCTGGTGGGTCACAGATCAAGGACATCATCTCTGCTTCAAACTCACCAACCGTTCCTCTAGATTTCCCTTTTGACCACTTTGAATTTGATGGCCACCACTTCACTTTTGATAACCCACGATTTTTCTCCTAAAGTAGGATTTGAAGAAGAATATGGTGATAGAAATTATTCGTTGATATAAACTTCTAGACTTGAATTAATGTGGCCATAGCTAGAAGCATAACATTTTGATGTACCATAGGAATTTGCAATTCTAAGGTTAAGTAGTACTTAGGTTGTTTTGTCAACAGGAACTTTAGTTTTCCTTTCTTGTCATAAACAAGGGTATCATCTAGATTTAATTAGTTTAAGTTGTTTTCTCCTCTCTTCTCGGTTTTTATTTGGACTTTGAATAAACAGAGCTTAGCTTTACTTACTTACAAAAGGGTAATTCGTTGCTTCTACAACGCAAACTGGGGTCATGAGATGGTCATTTCCTCGAGTCTATGTCTCTATGAGGAAGAGAAAAAAATTGTTCCCAGTTTTCTGTCAAATAAGTATTTTGATTATCCTAATTACAGAGCAGTTTTTGCTTTGATTGTTGCATTGACTCATGATGTTGCGTTGAAATGCGTTTTAAGTGGGACAACTGTGCTTGACACGTTGAGTGAAACAGTGGGGGAAAAAAATAACTTTTCTGTATGTTCTGTGTGTTAAATTTGTAATCAATTTTGGTAGACTAGATTTTCAAATAGTTTTTAAACTAAATTTTCTACGCTACGTGAAGGTTAGTTTGGTAGAAATAATGTTCAAAGTCTCAAACAAGATTTTCAACAAGAAGGCCGGTAGAATTTAGTCCCCCTTTGTTTTTGTTCTTGTTGAATACAATCTTTATTTAATTAGTGAAAATTCTTGATGTACAATAAAAATTCAATCAAAATAGTTAATAGACTGTGCACAACATATATTATATAATATGCATACCATATATGACATGTTGTGCACAACATATGTCACATGTTGGAACATTATCTTTCTTTACGACATGTGATACATGTTGTGCATAATATGTGATATATATGCATCATATAATACTTGTGTGCTTAATATATTGGTTATTTGGCTGTTTTATTTTTTGTGATACATTAATTTAGTCCATAAACGTTGCTTTCCACCATGAATGAGAGTTGACTATTTTGGGCGAAAGAGTTGATCAATTACCACCAACAGATAGCTGTTTCAGGCCCAAAACTGTTAGCGTGTGAGCCCATTGATATTATGGGCTTTATATAAGAAAAACCATGTAACAACCATGCCGCTAAGCTGATGAAGTCCCAGACAGTGGGCCTTGCCGTTCCACAAGGTTATACTGTAGTATTTCGGTAAATTACTTCTTTAATGTAAAAAATACTCTTCACTATAAATAAATAAATAATGATGCACTAGTTAAACTTTAAGAACATTTGCAAAGGAAAATTTGCTGAGTGTGTTAACAAGGCATACACTGTGTTTGAATTTGGGAAATGAAAATTGAATTAATAAAAACAAACTTGACAGTGGTCAATTACAAGAGGGAGTTCACCCTTACTGCTATATATATAGTACTGATCTATGATCTATCTATATATAGAGCTAGCGAACATACATAATAATTAATACAAGTACGTTATGACGACGAATTACACTGTAGCAAGCAAGTTAAAAGAAGGAAAAATGGGGGAATGCTAGCTGCTCTGGTAAATGAAAATGGGGCTTCCCTAGCTAGCTGGTTCTGTGTCAATAGTACAGGTGCGTACGTACATACAAAGAAGAGAACAGTAAAAAGAAAGGATAGGATAGGTATGCATCAAGGATGATGTTTGGAATAATGGAGCCTAGCTAGCTAGCTAGCTAGCTAGAAAGTAACAAGCCATATGCATCCTTAGCAGAATGTTTGCAGGATTTGTTGAGCAAGCTCGTCCGCACTCAGTTGGCATTCAATTCCAATCTATACACATAAAATATTTATAACACAGAACAAACAAACAAACCACAAACCCCATTAATCAAACTGATTTTTAATTTGATCCTACCTACCTACCTACCTACCAAGTAGCACTGGTAGACACACACACCAATCATAGGCTATTAGTTTATTTGCTTCATGAAATAATAACATAATAATAATAATGAATTCAAATAGAAAACGAAAATAGCAGCAACTTAATTATATTATATGTATGTTTTATATTTATGTCTTTTTCTACAAATGAGGACAAATAAATAATAATGTTTGTCTGCAAGGGGTCATGACATATCTACCCCTTGTCTTCCCCAGACACATAATAATAAGGTTGAAAATGTACTATCATTATTAATTAATCTGTAGCCTACCAGCAAAAAGTAAAATAATGACAATAATAATACTATTACTTCATGCATTCATTCATTATCATCAAGATTATTATTAGTATTTCAGTTTGCTGAAGGTTTCTCTGTTTTTCTCCCTTTGAATCTTTTGAGGTTTGTAGCTATATATTAAGAGCTTGAAATCCAAACCGTTTTCTATTAGGGTTTAATTTGTACTAGAAGGAAAACAAACAAGTACATCAAGCGCCGTATATTATTAGTAAAAGAAGAGGAATGTAGATGATGATACCTTGATAGTGAATGAGTTAAGCATGGTTTCATCGGCAGTAGTAGTAATGTTGAGATGGATGATTTCAAGGGCAAGGTCTTCTAGTGCCGATATGATCTTCAGAGCCTGCCCCGGAATTCGCTGCGATACTGTCTTCAATAGAACGTGCGGCCCCGAGAACTTGACCTCCACGTCAGCAACTGGGGACTTGGAATTCGCTACCAGCTCGTTGATGGAGGAAGGCGATGAACTAGATGTTGTTGTGGTAGGAGATGGGTCCACTACTACTGCCTGATAATGATGATGATGAGGGGATGAGTTCGTGTTGTTGCCTGCTGTTATCTGCTGCTGCAACCTCGGCCTGTATGGGCTACCCGGTTGTGGAGTCCTGGGGCTAATGGGCAAGTTTAGCCTAGGGCTCAACGGGGGCTTTCGCGGGCTCAGCGGCGAGGGCCTCGGGCTTGAAACTGCTGCTACCCCTACCCTAGGGCTGAGTACATCGCTGTAAGCTACTTTCCTCTGTTTCTTCGCCTCCAGGGCTTGCAGCACCTGCTGCAGCTCGTTGATGTAATCTACCACTCCTCCAATTATCGATGCTTGATCTCCCTATATATATATATATAATATAATATAATTACATCCCATCCAACAAGGACTAAGTTATCTTATAAATAAATAAATAAGAGCAAAATATCAGCCAATACAGTCAATAAATAGGAATTTAAGCCACAATCACTCAGCCCATTAAAAATATACTCATGATCAAAAGTGCTATTTGGGCCATAAAATATTAAATGAACTTTGTTAGCTGTTTTGACTGATTTTTTATTGTGCCCCAAGCATTTGTGAATAAATAATAATAATAATTGTGAAGAATATAAAATTATTTCTAGTTAAAAGAAAAGACAAGACATACTCTCTTGACATAGAAGCAAGGCATGAGTGACCTCAAGACGGACAAATGCTCATTCATCTGCTTCCTTCGGTTGCGCTCCACCGTGATATGAGACATCCTTTGCTGTCCATTATTATCTTGCTGGTCCTCCTGCAGCTGATCCGCTGAAGAAGAAGAAGAAGAAATTGCCACCTTCCGTCTCTTGCTTTTTGGTGATGAGAGAGCAGCTTCATAAATTTCAAGCTCTGTCTCTGATGAATCCGCCTGCGGTGGTGGAGCAGTGCAAGAGGAGGTTGACTTCTGGGACACCAATCTCGATGCTGCTTCCCCCTTCTCTTTCCAACAATTACTAGTGCTGATCACAGCAGCATCGTTAGTGAGAGGGAAATGATCTTCTGTTGGGGTGAAGTCTTCGAGGCCTTCCAAAATGGCAAAGAGGTCGTCTCCTCCGAACTCTCTGTCCTCAAAGATATCAGATAAGCTATCATCCATTTTTGGAGCTCACTTTTAATTTCCTTCAAGTGAAAAAGTAGTGCGTGTTGAGGTTTAGGTTTGTGTTTGTGATGTGATGAGAGATGAGAGAAGGAAGGGAAGGGAAGGGAAGGGAAAGGGGCATAGACGCGCAGATAGAGACAAAGTGAGAAGACAAATGATTAATTAAGGAGAGTGAGAGAGTGGAGATAGATAGATGTTGTTGTTGGTGTCAAGATCAAGAAAAAGGAGGGAGTGGTGGATCCGGAGGCCAAAAAGGAGTACGTACTAGCTACGTAGGTGTAGTAAATATGATGAGATGATGAGGAGTGAAGTGAAGGAGGCTGGGTTTGTTTTTTTATGTGATGGAGACTACACAGCGATCGCCATCAAAACTACTACTCGTGCTGTTGGGGTCTCTTTGAAAACAAACCGTTAGATTAGATGCCCAGCTGGGAGCCATGAAGCTAAGGGATCGGACTCATCATCATCATATAGCAATAAAAATAAAAAAGCTGATGAAGGCAAAGCAGAGAAGCGAAGCGAAGCAGTGGTATCAGACAGTGCTGCAGGTGGTAATCAAAACTGAAAGGGAAACGTATATTGAGAACCGTTGGAGAGAGAGGCAATAATTAGAATTGGGAAAATGAAAGGGTTTTGTATGTGACCACTTCTATATAGTGTAGTGAGATCCAATTATAATAATGCTATATAACATAACATGTATCACCAATGTGAATATACATACAAGGAGAGAGTAACTTAATTATTTGGATATAGTGGGACACTATTCATAAAATTATTTTAACATTCATTATTTGGTTCACAGTATATATATTTAATTTATCACATTTTATTTTTATGAAATTCTCATTTACATATTATTTATTTTACTCTTCACGATTGAATTTGAATGAATATATATATACATCAATTTTTTATAGAATTCAATATAACAATGCTATATGGACAAGAGAAATGATAGACGTACACCAGATTTTTATCCATCAAGCATCCATCATTTTTGGTTTTTATTTAAAATGGTGGACCCAAAATAGCATAATATAATTGATGGATGGTTGATGGATCTATATATTGATGTCCAGTAGTATTGCACTTGTACACTCTCATAGTAGCCGGTCTAATCGCGAATGAGAGTGCGCTGTTTCGCGGAGTATCCAATGTAATGACATGCATGCATGCATTTACTCATGAAAGAAATATATTGCTAGCTAGCTGCTGTTGCTGGATTAATATAATAATGACTTAATAATGCAACCGCAAGCATATATGCTTATTTTGATGAGGCAGTTTTATTTTATTTACTTACTAATTATTTTGTATATATTAATTGCTTGCCTCTTAATTAATTAAAAGCAGTACTGCAAGTGGAAGTGATATATAGGGGGTATGCATGTATCACCAATCATGGTATGTGTTTTGGTAATTAGCTAGGAGCTAACATAGGAGAGAGGAACGAAGTTTCATATCACTAATGAGTACGTATATATCCACGCACATTGCAATCGCCATTCATAAATACCTCTGCTCTTCTTCATTAATACTTCACTGACATGTTTGTTTATTTATTTATTTTATGGATGAACCGTGAAAGATTTCAAATTACTTTAATTTTATGGATGCTTCATTTATATATTGAAGTTAAACACCATGTATTAATTAATAATGATTGTCTTAAAAATTAATCTGAGTACTATCCAAACGTATAATACGTAATGTGTATCATATATGTAAGCACACATACGAATAATATACATTTCGTATTATGTATAATATATATTGGATACTAGTTTAACGTATTTTTGTTGTCCAATAAACATTACGTTATTTTAATTTTGCATGTCTCTGTCATTTCTTAGCTGCTTTGATATATATAACCTAATTTTAGTTTAATTAGAACCAAACCTAAATAGTATTAAATTGATCTGTAGGCGTTTGAAATATTAATTATATTCTCCCTTTCTCACCTCAGATTATAAATCTTCCTATAGCTAATTAATTAATTAATTAATGTTGTTGTATAGTGAGAAGTAGCTAGGTAGCATTGATTCATTATATTCATTCATTTAATTTATCCTCCAAACATATATAACTATATAACTATATAAATGGTTAAGTTAAGAAGAATAGAATATAAAAGGTAGGGGGGGCCAGAGGGTGCAGTGCATTAGTGGATGGAACAGTTAGTTAGTTTTAAAAGAGAAGAGTAGTATATATATATATATACTGTATAGCTCTCCTCTAGGTTACCTTATCTTTATGGAACGAGATAATATGTAACAAATGCCTGCATGGATGTGGCTGCCTGCCTCATTTTACGGAAATACCGTTACTGCTGGCTGCAATATATATAATGCCATAACATACTTACATACTGAAGTGATCATGGAGAATGTTCTGCATCAAAATAATTACTACTCTTACTATATAGTAACCATATCTATCTATCTATATATATATATTGCTGTATTGCACTGAGGCGTCCTAGTTATGAGTTACAGCCTCACAAGTCACAACGATCAAAGGAGTTATCATATGAGAATAAATTTTGATGATACATACATGAGACCAAAATATTTTAAGTATCATCACCACAGTGACTAACATATATATAACTGGTTAATGAGATTTAATTAATTTTATGTTGTCCAGTTCTATATGTAATGGAGACTCCATAAACTAAGAACAAATAATTTAGAAATGTTAAGGTAAAAGAAGAAAGACAATAATAAGTTTCAACTGGAGTTATGATTTGTTTTTCCAAAGAACGGGCCTTAATTAGCTTTAAGTTGAATTGGAGTAATTAATGGTTAATGGCGGCCATCCAATCTGTCATTTCAAATATTATGACTGTCTCCGCTTACTTAAGCATGCATGAATATCATTTATATATAAAAAAAAGATATTCGTACAACGATTATACCTTATCATGTATATTCAACCAAAATATAGTTATACACTTATACTACCACATTAATGTGTGTTAGTGGGTCCGATGAGCATCTATTAAAGACTAGATGCTAGTTGGATAGTACATTGGTTGTACATATAGCAATATTATTTCCATATATGTGTTTTCATTTTTTTATCTAAAATTGAATTTAGTAGACGACATATATACATAGAAATCAAAATATTAATAAGCATAAGATCACTTACCTTTACATCAGATTGCAAATTTAAGGTCACAATGTATGTTCCCTAACAACTCGCTAGCTAGCTACTAGCTAATTTGTTCGAGACATATATTCATGAAGAAAGAATATGATAAGACATAGATTTATCGTTAGGACACTTGTTAAGGTATTAAAAATAAAAAATTTTGTCTTAGAAAATATTTATATTTATACTCTATTTGTAATGTCTTTAACGAGTGTGTTAGGGCAGCAAAACTTTTTTTTTTTTTATGAACATGATAAGACATAGATATGACTTTAAAAAGTCGCCCACCAACATCATCGAAAACTTTAAACTAGAAACGAGATAGACACCACCTAAAAAAGATTAAACATAATAATTCATAAGAAACTTGCTTAAACTTGAAGTACATAATTTTTTTATAACAAAAATATTCTCTTAATAAGTTAGCTTTTAAGTTATTTAATAGGGAGATAAGAATTATTTTGTGGATTTAATTTTCATATTATATATATATACTCAAGTTATACTCAATAATTATTTATCTACCAAAAAAATACTCAATAATTATTTATCATGATTTGCTATATTTCTTGGTGTATAGAATTTAGTTTCTTACTTAAAGTTTAGGCAGATTACTGGGATTCATTCATCATGCATGTGTGAATAACTTGATTATACATAAATTTTAAACTAAATACTAGGCCATACACACACAAATAGATATATATCATGAAACATATATTACTGATTTAAAGTCAATTAGCTAATAGTACATATTAGTAGTAGTAAGGTGTCGATAAATGAGTGTGCATATCTGTATGTAACAAAATAATAATGGTATAAGGAAGGAGTTAGGCACAAAAATGTGTGGGTAATATGAGGAGAAAGAGAAGAGATAGAAAGAAATAAAATAAAATTGTAGGATGGAGTTAGTAGAAATAAATAAATGAGGAGGGTGGGAGGGAAAAATGTTTGCAGAAGCTATTATTAGTGATGAGGAAGAGTACTGAGACAAAGATCTGCAACTTGGTTATTGTTGTGAGAGGTAAAGGGGCTTTCAATAATGTCGAAACACGGCATCTCCGTGCCTACGATGATGCTTCTCGCATCGCAATTTCAATTTGAAGCAGCATCACTACTCTTCTACTATACTACACTAACTCTGATCTGCTTACTGCTATATAGAGTATTATATTATGTGGGGTCTGTTGGGGTGGGTCACTACTGTGGCAGGTAGTAGCTAGCTACTTCTCACTAATAACACACCACTTATTGCAACTTTCACCATGGGAGTGCGCGTTTCCCTTTCTCTTTTTATTTTTCAACTACTAGATAGTAGTAATGTAAACTGTAAAGTAATGTAATTGATACTACTGCTCTACATTATATTATATTATATGCAGTCGACAAATTTATTTTGTTTTTATCACATTTACTTCCCTTCAAATGCCTCCATCTTAATTTTTGCTATCATGAATCAATTTTCACATTTACCACCCTCACCTACCAGCCGTCTCTTTCTTCTTCAATTCCCCTCACTAATAAATTATACATAGATCATATTCATATATATGATTCCTTATTCTAAGCAGTTTGAATTTTAAATTATAGCTAGCTAAAAGATCGTTAAGTAGTTCAATATAATAATCTTGCATGCTCTGCTCTCTGTTTTTATTTGTTATTACACTAGTCTTGAATACTGTGATTTGATATATAATAGTAAAAAACAGACACCTCTCTTAGAACATTTAATAATATACAAATTCTTCATTGGGCTCTTAGGAAGTATCACAGACTTTTACAATAAATTGCTTCAGATTTTCATACATACGAGCATTAACTAATGAAGAATCAACAACTATCAACAAAACTTGATTATTTAAATTAGGGTTTATTTTCAATACAAAAGACCCACAGTTACATTTTTAATTTTACTAAAACTTACTATTTTGAATATTCTTAATAAAGGGCACTTGCAAGAATTAAAACTCTTAAAATTAAAGTTGATTCTTGCCAATATCACACCCTATAATAATTAAGCCTCGGACACTTGGCTGATTTACTTACATGGTTAATGCTCTCACAGACATTATATCAATCATGTAATCTGCAGATAATTAGACAGTGATTTAGTCAGGGCAACTTGGGTTCATTCACAGGTTTAATTTGTGCAATTTAAGGCATATATATAGGCTATATCAATTAAAATGCAGGTAAACTATATGGTTAAACATGGGATAAACCACTTTAGTAGTTAATGAAAGGTTTGGTTGAAGTAAGGTTTATCTTTTCCCCTGTTCCTATAGAAGAGTGTCTATATAGATATAATATAGTAGTTCCAAGCTTCAATACTGTAACTCAATGGCATATATCATAACATATAGCAGTAGCAGGTAATATATACATACTACTAGAGCCAAAAATGCATGTGGTAAGCCACATTGATAAGATAAGATAATTAATTAGTATTTGAGTATGATGAAGCTAATTGATTAGTTAGCTTCCCATATAGGCTTACGCAAACCTAGATGTGCATAGCTAGCTAGCTGAATACTGAACATACACCACCATATATCGATGATCTTTGTTAAATTGAAGCATATAATAACTGTCTCGATCATTTATGGGGCTGCCACACAACATAAATGGGAATGTGGGACAAAATTTAAAATCAAGATTGCAAAATATAAAAAGGACAAAGACGTTATTATAGGGGTGGGCCCTTCCTAGGAAATTAAAACTCCTTCATTCATCATTCATATCATATCCCAAATCTGAGAGCACATTGATTGCCACCCACGAAATGTATGAGCAAAACATTACTGCATGCTTTTTTCCAACTAAAATAAAATAAAATAAAACCAAACCCCTTTATTTCCTCTCAGATCCCTTTGGGGCTTCTTGGTAATTGTGCATTTCGCAGAGTGAGTGAGTCCCACTCGATTCTGTGCTAGATTTGCATGCCCCATCCTAGATGCAATGTCCCCATCCCCCATTGCCTTTGACCGTTGGAGCTTCAATTCATTCATTTTACACATATATATGTATGTATGTCAACCTAATTAACCCTTATCACCATGAATTAGTAGTATTGCATTTAATCTGTTTCATTTAGCAATAATACTACTCAATCCATGTTACGTTTTTAATCTCCCGGCCCCCAGTTTTATGCTCTCTATCTAAAGTTTTTTTACATTGGAAATCTAAGATTCATGCCTATAAATTTATGGATACATACATACATATACTAGTATATATGTTACCCAATTAAGTTTCTTGCAATTACTCCACTTGGGTGATGCATGCGTTATTATATATATTTCTTTGCAATAATGTTTATCGTATAAAATAAATAAATATGTCAAATTAGTATTCAACATGTGTTATACGTACATGTGCTTTACATACAGCACACATTATATATTATATATAGCACACGTTGGATACTAGTTGAACGTATTTCTGTTGTACGAGAACATTATTAGTTCCTTTGTTCTTATGACACAATAAAAATGCATGGATGTAGTAGGAGAAATTAATTAAACCACATCAACCTACAAGTATTGGCATGAATATGATTTTTGTTGTTTTGTGGCGTTCTTCTTTAATTTGGTGGCTATTAATTAAAAGATGACGACATTGTGTAAAAAACAAACAAATCTGTACTAATTTATCTAGCAGCAGCAGCATCGCAACATTGAACATACACTAGCTACTGTTCGTTTAAAGGCTCGTGGCAGTTACTATATATATATATTGATAAAGTCAGAAGAATTCACTGTTAAATTGTACAAAGAAAACAGTAGAACACCGTAGAAGAGGCAGAGAAGTAGTAAAATTATTCATCCTTTTGTTCTCTGTTGTATTGTCTTGTAGTTGCCGTATAATTCAATAAATCTTTCATCAGCTTCTTCTTCTTCTTCATCTAGAAATAGGTGCCTGCCATAATCCACATGTGTGACAACCATACCAATCGACAGGATCAGAGACTTTTTTCCCCCCTTTTTCTCAACATTGATTTTTCAGAGTTTTTTGATGTATTGATTTAATTAAGAAAGGATGAGACAAGGGCGTGGGTGGACCTCACTCCTAATTGTGTAACATGTTTCTTACATAAAAGAAAGAAACAATAGCCTACCTAGAGATGGCATAAATAATGTGTCTACCTAGCTTAGTTGGCATGTCGGGCTTTCACACTTAATACCAAATATTTGAAAAGTTGTGATGTTATCTATTCATAGAAAAAATATACACAAAAGTGAAAACAAATTAAGACTTTAAATTGCGGGTACAGATATGTATATTTTTGTGCGGACAATTGTGAAAAGAAAATTGTCAGTGTGGCCGCAATATATTATTATTGTGATGCAATTGTAAAGGGTAATATATTATTGTGATTAGAATTACGGTTATGAAATATGAACTACAATTTAAAACTATAAATCATAGAAAAAGAATGATAAGATTTTTGGTTGTTCGCACATGTTTTCCTGTTGTGTGAATATAAATTCTTGCATTCAATTTTTTATGTGCAAGTTTCATGATTCAAATAAATTTGAATTTTGGTGATAGTGACTAGTGAGATAAGTGGCCATGTTGTGTTTGTTTAGATTAGCCATAGGAATGTTTCAAACAAATGGGGTCTTTCACTATCCCCTCCCTCTTCCTGGTTTCCCGGATGCCCATCCAAAAAACTTTCTTCTATTAAGGTTATAGAATGTTTTTTTTTTTTTTTAATTGTTTATATAAAATTTTAAAAATGAGCTGTAATGCTACAAATTTATATATGCTAAAATTTTCAAAACCAATCTCATGGAGAATAGTATATACTATTACAAAATATAATGATTTAATTTATAGAAAATATACGACTTAACAATCATATACCTTTATCTATATTAAATTTTACATATATATGAAACATGCAGTAAAATCATAGCCGCAGAGTACTATAAAGATAATTATACTTTGTGAAAATATTTTCATGGGAAATTTACTACAAGAAGTGGCTGTAGTTTAGTGGTAAGAATTCCACGTTGTGGCCGTGGAGACCTGGGCTCGAATCCCAGCAGCCACATATAGTTTAGTGCTATTAGTTTTTTTTTTTTGGTTTGATAATAAACTTTTCTTGCTGTTAGTTTTTTTTTTTCAGGAAGTTGGACTGAAGCCCATGAACTATAAGCAAGGCATATCAATATGGGCTCCCTCAGTATCCTGGAATAAGACTTCTTTTTAATGGGCCGTAGCCCACAAAAGTCCTCAACTCTGTTTTGACGTGGCGACGGTTCAGCTGGTACACGTCACAAAACAGTGTTTTGTCGTTTAGTTCCATCCATGGTTGCAAGCAGAAACACCTCGGTTACGGTTACAGTTTCAGTTTCATCCTTGTCCTCAACGCTTGTGATTGCCACTGTTCTCTGTTTTTGTCTCCACTCACACGCCAATGTTCCCGCAATGCCTCTAAACAGGGGAAAAGAATCACAAACCCTATTCATTCCCTCTCACGTACTCACATACACACACTCTGCTTGGAATTTCTCTGATTTATCTCAGATTATCCACACTCTCATGTAAGTTCACTGCAGTTTTTTTTTTCCTTATATGTATATTTGCTTATTTAAGTTTTCTGTTTTGTAAACTAGAAAGTTGAACTCACTAGGGCAAGTGATTTTTCTTTGTCAACGTAGCTTAAAATAGAAAACAGTGGCATTAATTTGAAAGGGCTAAACTGGAAACTCCATGCGCTGGGTTTTGTTTCTGTCTGCGTTTGTTTTAGGGTGTTGAGACTTATGCCCTCGTTCTTAGAAGATGAAATATAGGGGAATCGGAAATTGGGCATAAGATTAGACAAAATGTGGTTTAACTTGAGAGTAAAATTTTTCCATTTGGTTTCTTTCAAGTGAGGTAGAAAGTTCAGGGATGAGTTTTATATGTGAAAAACTCATCTATGAAATTTTCAACCTAGTTTTTTAGGGAGTGCTATGTAGTTACTTACTATTTAGAGATTTTTTAAGTTGTAAATTTCTATTTGTTTTAATATCTGTAAAACTTGAGTGCAGGATTCCTGTGGCAGGGATGTTATGACTAAGGTTGTCTGAAACAAAAACATTAACATTGTGTAGAAAAGATCTTTTGGTGATGACCTGTTGTCTATTGATGGAGGTAGATAAAGAGAAGATGAATGAAGATAAAGAAATAATAAACCTCAATGTTGTGAGCAATAGTGTGTCACAAAATTGTCGGTGTAATGAATTGGAAGAGAGAAGCAAGAAAGCTGAATTGAGGTGTGCTGAGTTAGAATCAGAGCTTCAAAAGAAAAGTAATCAATGTGAAGCAATCGAAGCTAAACTTAAGGCACTGGAAGTAGAAAAGCTTGGAGTTGAGGAAGAGCTGAAGGTTTTGAGGTTGTCTAGTGAAGTACTCAAAGGGAGAAAAGGAGAAGTAGAAACAGTTGTTGATTTAACAGATGATGATGAAGATGATGTTCAGCTAATGATTGAAAACAAGGTTTTGGAATGTGAGAAGAAAAGGGCTGAGGGTGAAGTCGAGTTCTGGAAAGACAAGTACAAGAAACTGGAATTATGGGCCTTACAGTTGGAGACGGGAAGAGGTAGTTATTACCATGTAAAAAATGAAAAGAAGCAAGATAATAGCCCAGGTAGTGCTGAAGTTAGTTCACATCTAGAACCAATCTTAGATTCTAAAATGCACCCGGCAAGACAAGTCAGAAAACAATTGCCATTTGAAATTGAAGAGAGTCCCAGCAAAAAGATGGCTCCATCTACACCAATTGGTGCAAAATCTGCTTCTGGGTGCATAATTGATATCATTGACAGTGATGATGAACCTAATATTTCCCAACCCCCTGTACTAGATTGTCAGGGTAGTAGAGATACTTCTGTTCCCACATGTTTTGTTGCAGAGAATGGAAAGGTGTCTAATGCCCAAAACAGTGAGGAAGATTTGAGTTTTGGTGAAGATGTTTCTTTTGTTGCCACTCCTAAGAGAAAAAGAACTTGTAATGTGGTCACTTCTGAGTCTGAACATGATGATGTTGATGATGATTTGCCAATTAGTAAATTTAAGAAGAAGCATATTCTGGAAGTAAGTCAGGATCAAGTTAGATTTGACACAAAGAGTTCTGTGCCTGCTGATGACAAGATCACAAGCACGGCAACACCTAGTACTGCTACACCTAAGCGGCGTCTAGTGCCTCTGAGAAAATGTGCAAGAAAAAATCAAGAAAGTAAAAGGTCCTCGTATAGATCTAATAAGGCCAAACATCAGCAAAGTATCCCAACAGATGCTGAAACTGATGCTTGTGAATCAGAAGAGGATTCGTCAGATTGTGAAGATGAAGGATTGAGTGATTTTATTGTCGATGATTCTGATGCATCTAATTGTGATGATGCATCTAGCAAATCCTCACAAGATGCATCTAATGGTGATGTGGACTCTGATTCCAGTAACTCGAAAGATATGGCTGATAAGGACATAAGCTCTGATTCACAAGATGAATCCGATGGGGACGTGGACTTCGGAAAGATACTATCACAAATTCAAAGGAGGAAAGACCTGAAAATGGAGTGGGAGTTCGAGGCCGACATGCTTGCAGCATTTGGGAAGGACCCTGAATTGTGTATGAAGGCCGTGTGCGCTCTTTACAGACAGCAAACTTCCGATGAACAGATGAGCAGAGGAACAATGCACTCCAACCAGAGAGGATTCAGCAAATTTGATGCTCACAGGTTTGACACAAAAAGCTAGTTGTTGTGATACTGTTTACAGAAAGGCTTTACTACTTTTATTTCATGAGAATTGATTCGTATTTGTTCTTGCCTATAAACACATAAGTCACAATAGTTATGAAGTTTCTACAATTGAAGGTGCATATACATATATGTGGTTTAGAAATTTTTGAAACCATGCTATTTGGAGTGTGACAAACATATGACATATGACATATACTTGTTTTCTTGGTTTTTCAGAGGCAGTACTTTGGCTGAGTTCCTTACTGATGGAGATCCTCATGGTGGTTTGAAGAAATCTGTGAGGGATTTGCAAGAATATGACCCTACATCAGTTGAATTGTGCAGAACACTGGCCATTCATTACTCAAAGCAACTGTATCAGATTTACAAGAACAAAGAGGATCCTTCTTTTCCTTGACACTGGCTCTTTGGCACTAAGGAAGTGTAATTATGGCTATAATTAAATCAAACATTGGCAGGGTTTGCGTTTTGGTTAGTTTGTAGATATGTTTATGTTATTATAGTGACTATCTATATCTTGTGTGTATAATTGACTGCAGTTTGCAATTATTACATCTTTATAGGCTACCTAGAATTCTAATGGTAGAAATTATAGTGATTTATTTTGTAATAATGTTTCAGTTATAAGTATTGAAAAAGATATTACCACTTTTAAGTTACTATGATTTAATTGGGTATCTATTAGCAATAATGTTTTAACATTAATAGCCATTAATCCTAATATTTATCATCTTATATCTTAAACTTTTGCTTTTGTAATATGTCCTTTTTTACCATCTATATGAGCAGAATGTGTAATCAATGTTTTATATTTTTCATGTTAATTTAACATTGAAGAGCTGTTGAATTGCTGAATCAGGCATATAACCAATTTTTTTATTATTATAATTTAAATTACTTTAAAGATTTTGAGAACTTGTATGGTAAAGATATCATAACAAATGACTTCACCATTAAACTTAGTAAAATTGTCTTACTATTAACACTCACATTAAATTTAACATTAAGTAATTCAATTCAAATTCTATAACAACATAATGTATACCTTTTAAAATAAAAGTATTTACATACAGGTATTCATTATGCTGTCTTGATTATTATACAGAAACATCTGTCAACTGTTGCCCTTTCATTTCATTATTATTATTATTTTGATTATATCATAATTAAGAACGTATGAAGGAAATAGTTAATGCAATAATCAGAACACACATAGCAAATCCAACCTGTCTTTGGTAATTAATTAAGCACAGCCTCAAATCATTTTCATGAATCATGATTGAAGAACAAAGAATAACAAACACAAACCAACCAAGCAAAATAAGGATGATGATGATGATGGCCAAATATTATTAGTAAAATAAATAAAAAAGAAGAAGATAAAGCATAGAGAGAATAAAGGAAGCTTAGTCTAACATTGGCAGATAAGTCCCCTGAAGTTGCGGGTTGACCCTTCATCACATGACTGGCTCTAATGCGACTAATTAAGAAGGCATGCAATGCAAAGCAATGTAATTCAATTCCATTATAAAAGAAACTCCACACAACATTTCCTATTCACCACCCCAGAACTTTCTCCCAACACAAAATCACATTTTTGGTATTAGGAATTTCTCTCTCCTTTCTATCTCTCAGAGAAAGAGGAGGAGAGAGAAATAAAAAAGATAAAATTGTGGAGAGAAAAATGGCAGCTTCTTCATCCAGCGTGGTGGTCTTCCTTGGCCTCATTTGTGCACTCCTCATATCAGTGGCCTCTGCACAATCCCCTGCTCCAGGGCCCTCAAGCGATGGTAATTCCTTTTCTTTGGATTTAGAGTGATGTTATTTGTACCCACATGTTACGAGATATTATATTAACATGCTCTTATTCATTATTCATTGACATGTGAGTATTATTTAATCTAGATGTCACATCTTATCTAATTTGAGATGAAAATGTGTCGACACAATGTCTAATAAATTATATAAGAGTAAATAATTCAATAAAGTAGATGTTTTTTCATGACGTGCATATTTTGGTTAGCTTCTCTTGATAATTATGTCACCATGAATTAAACCATTGAAATTCAACGAGGATATATTGAATAAGGTAAATATATATATATATATATATAAAATATAATATAATTCATCCTCCACTATTAATAAGACACTTATGCAAAAATAGTTAAGAGATACTGGAGCAATATCCAAAATTAATCACCAATTTAATTTGATAGTAATCACTATGATGGCCTCATCATAGATGAAAATCGTGATGAAGGGTGAGAGTAGTGCATATTGCTAATGAAATGATGTATGAAATTTGCAGGCACCTCAATTGACCAGGCGATTGCATACGTCCTAATGCTGGTGGCTCTGGTTCTCACCTATCTCATTCATTAAAGCCACTTACGCTCAAGGGCATAGAAAAGCATTTTATTATTGTACAAATACTACTGAAGAGTAATATTGAGCAATTCATTTTTAGATTATTCTTCCTTTAATGATAATCTAACTTTTCGGTTGCACTATATTTACTCTGTTTTGTTTTTCTTCTTCCAGCAAATAATAGATTTCAATTTTCCCAAGAATTATACAATCTTCTTCTTTTACAAATAAATGACCAACAACTATACCTTACCTAGAAAAATTATATCCCAACAATAACAACATTTGAAATGCAGCTTCGTGAATTAAATTTGACGGCCACTAATTAAGTCAGCTTGAATAATGATTATGGACCAGTTTGGATAAACAACTTATTTAACTAACTTAAGAGAAGTAATTTATGAATAAATTATTTTGAATTTGGATATAAAATAACAGAATTTTTCATTTCAATTATTTTGAAATGTACTTTTGAGAAAGTCAAATATTCTGACTTCTCCAAAAGCACCGAAATAATTTTTGAATAAGTCAGAAGTTATATAGCCAAACAAGACAGAGCAACTTCTAATACGTCAGAAGTTGAAAAAAGTAAGAAAGGCCCTGTACTAACGAAGGATGTTCATTTAACCAATTTGACCCAAAAAGAGGGCGATTGGTGAAAAAATTAAGTGGTGATGTATATTTGTATGTCTAATGTTAGGTGTCCTGAATTTTGTGGAGTTCAAATAATATTGTAATAGAGAGTAATGCTACTGCTCACTAAATTGTACATACAATAAAATAAAGTGAACGTTCACCTTAGACACGATAGAGATAGAGAGAAACAAAACATTGGCATTACATTACAAGTGATCAAAAACCTTGTCTCCTTTCTTGAGAAATGTAATCCTTCCTCTTATGATATAATATAATTGTGGGTCATATAACCTAATACTAGTAATGTTGTTACGGTAAAATATCCTTTCCGCCCCTATGAGCCCAGCTTTATTGCTATTGATTTTTATTGGGAAGGTTATTTTGGTCTTTTCAATTACCTGTCCACTGATTTTGGACACATGGCAAACAATTGGACAAAATAGATTGCAATCTCACGTACCAATTCGTTCATTAGAAAGAATTTCAGATTCTAGGGTTTCTTTGTTCTTGGTGCGATTTCTGGCTTTGTTGTTGTTGTGGCCGTTCGATTGCGACTTTCTCATGATTTTGTGGATCTCAATGATATGCTATCATAAACCATTAGATCTTTCCTATTCTATGATATGTCTGACATTTGGTTCTTCTTCTCCTTTTTTTTTTTTTGGTTTCCGTTTCGACGCAAAGAAGGCGATGTATGGTTTTCTTTATGGTATTGTCTGTTGTGCCTTCTGTTTATGCCAAACATGGTAATATTTTGAGTATTGTGAAGAGTATGTTGGAGGATTCATTGTAATCCGTTTGATTTGCAAAGCTTGGAGATGTGTGAAGGGTTTCCTTTAAACACTGTAGTATTTATTTTTATAGTATTTTTTAAAAATATAGTAAAATTTTATCTTTAAGGTTTATAGTCTTCAATCTCAACTAAATTCTAAAAATTAAGTAATTCAATATTTTAAAAATTATAGTATTTACCGTTATAGTGTTTCTAGAAAATTAGTGAAATGTCACTTTTTGAAATCTATAGCCTTCAATTTCTACTAAGTTTTAAAAATGATGCAATTCAATATTTTAAAAGCTATAGTCTTTATTTTTATACTGTTTCTACAGAAATAGAAAAATATCACTTTTTAAAGTCTATAGCCTTCAATTTTAATTTGGTTCTAAAAGTAAGTAATTCAATAATTTATTAAGACTATAGTATTTACTTTAATAGTATTTCTAGAAAAATATTGAAATCTCACTTTTTAAAGTCTATAGCCTTCAAACTAAGTTCTATAAATTATGTAATTCAATAATTTAAAGACTATAGTCTTTACTTTTATATTGTTTCTACAAAAATAGTAAAATCTAATTTTTTTAAGTCTATAGCCTTCAATTTCAACTAAGTTCTAAAAATTAAGTAATTCTATATTTTAAAGACTATAATGTTTACATTTATAGTGTTTCTAGAAAATTAGTGAAATCTTACTTTTTAAAGTCTATAGCCTTCAATTTCCACGAAATTCTAAAAATTATGTAATTCAATATTTTAATTATTATAGTTATTACTTTTATTGTAATTCTAAGAAAATAGTAATATTTCACTTTTTAAAGTCTATAGCCTTCAAATTCTTCTAAGTTTCAAAAATTATGTTACTCAATATTTTAAAGGCTATAGTCTTTACTTTTATAGTATTTTTAGAAAAATATTTAAATCTCACTTTTTAAAGTCTATAGTCTTCATTTTCTACTTTGTTTACAAAATTATGTATTTCAATATTTTAAAATCTGTAGTCTTTACTTTAGTAGTGTTTCTAGAAAAATAGTGAAATCTCGTTTTTTTAAAGTCTATAGTTTTCAATTTATACTAAGTTCTAAAAATTATGTAATTCAATATTTTAAAGACTATAGTCTTTACTTTTATAGTGTTACTAGAAAAATAGTAAAATCTCACTTTTTAAAGTCTAGAGCCTTCTATTTGTACTAAATTCTAAAAAATATGTAATTCAATATTTTAAAGACTATAATCTTTACTTTTATAGTATTTTTAGAAAAATAGTGAAATCTCTCTTTTTAAAGTCTATAGCTCTCAATTTATACTAAGTTCTAAAAATTATGTTATTCAATATTTTAATAACTATAGTCTTTACTTTTATAGTGTTTCTACAAAATCAGTGATTCTCACTTTTTAAAGTCTATAGCCTTCAATTTCTACTAAGTTATAAAAATTAAGTAATTCAATATTTTAAAGATTATAGTCTTTACGTTTATAGTGTTTCTAAAAAAATAGTTATATATAAATTTTAAAACCTATAGCATTCTATTTTTACTAAGTTTTAAAATTATGGAATTCAATATTTTAAAAATTATAGTCTTTACTTTTATATTATTTCTACCAAAATAATAAAATCTAATTTTTTAAAGTTTATAATCTTCAATTTTTACTAAGTTCTAAAAATTATGTAATTCAATTTTTTAATGACTATAGTCTTTACTTTTATAGTGATTCTAAAAAAATGATATCTCACTTTTTAAAGTCTATAGTCTTTAAATACTATAACATAAACTATCATACCCCTTATTTAAAACTTAATCACCTTCCTCCCCTTGACCTTTTAGATTATTATCATGCAATAAATAATACAAAATTAAATCTCTTGCTCTCAATGCACCTAATAATATTTCACGTCATAGTTACTGTATATGAACCTTTCACCCATGAAATGAAATTTGGTAAATTTTAACTCGTAATGTGAATACTTTTATTTCATACTCATAAGATACAATCTAGAAAATTTCTTTAGAAAGATGTTAATTAAAAATCCAAATAAAACATATACTTAATCAACCCTTACTTTTTCCATGACTTACTTTTCTATGACGTTAAAAGATTATCAAAATAAATATCGTCACAATTGGACATTTATATTTTAATTATTACCGAGGTTGCTAGAAATATAGTAAGCGCCGCATCTCCAATATTACTTTGTCCACAAGAATTGTAGCTTTGCCCAAAACCCGTAAAGAGTCAATATCCAACGTAATGTTACAGGGCGTGGTGTTTTAGAGCGCCCTGTTGTATACTGAAAAAATGTCGGTATTTATTTGAACATTTACTTTCGGAGGGAGGACCCCATCTAAAACAAAATTTCTGCTGCTCAAAAACAGCAAATTGCAAGAAAAGCTCAAAAGCCTAAATTTGTAGAGCATGTTCTACTATAATTGACATTTTGCTTGCTATTCCAAGCATGTTAGTTCATGATCAAAATCTGTAGAGTATATAAAACAAGATGGGTCATATCATCATGATGTTGTATACTGCTTGTGTAAGACAAACTTGACAACTTCATAAAACGAAACCACAATTCCAACAGAGGGCCCTGCTCGTCCAACTCGTGGACCAAAACCTGTAAAGAGTCCCTTCAAGCCTCCATCTCTGAGAAAATAACAGTTAAGGTCAGACAACAGAAGAAACAGTTATATCAGCATCAATGCAAATCCCCCAATGCAAGTTATGATTCCTTTATGAAAATTACAATTTAATCACTGACAAATAAATGAGAAACAAATGATAAGAAATACTTTAATGAGGAAGAAAAAGACAATAATTTTCAGGTTTTAAAATTGGTAATTCTCAACACACAGATTAGGAATTAAGAAGAGTTGATGTTAGTTGTTTATCAAGTCCATGAAATTAGTTTAGAACTCACGATTCCAATTTTACAAATTGTTGAAAAAAATTAAAAAGTAGGATTAAGATATCTGATTCTAATTTCAAGCTCTCGTTCTAGGTGCAAATTTGGGGCGCTTAAGATTACTATGGCATTGTGAATCACCAATTATACATCTAAAATGAGAATATATGCATCATAGGATAGAGATGGGTAAAAAAGAAATGGCTGATATAACCTTAGCATCAAATTTCAAACATGTAAAATTACAACATTTTAAACAAAAATTATAGCATACCTCCAAATTTCCACCAGAGTCTGTCTTGTGGTCATGTTCAATGCTCTCACAGGATCCACCTGCATTACATTATTTTGAAGAAAATATTACATCAGATGATCATAACAAGACCAAAATGTATATATATATTATAAAAAAAGACCAAGTAAGCATATACATAAATCTGCATGTTTAATACATATGATATAGGTTATTTAAATACAACTATGATTTGTCATCCTATTATCAAAAACAATAAAAATTAAGGGAGATTAAGGAAAGAAACCTCTATCTGTCTTCGAGTTTTTGCAACATCGAGTGGACATGTAGCTCCAGCAGCTAGAGTTCCAGCAACAAAACCAGCTGAAAAATTTGCCCCAAGAACAGTCAGCGCATTGGCGTCATCACCTCCAACCAAACTAAGAAGTTTTCTTCTGGTCTGCAAAGCAAACATATTTGAAGAAAATAAATTAAAAATACTATCAAGAAAAACAGCTTCTCATATAAGAGTAATTGAGAATGAAACTCACCGGTTCAAGAGTTGACCAACAAATTGCAGAGAAGGGTACATCACGGGCAAGTTGAGCTCCCATGCCAGTCCACAGGACACGATAACCTTGCACTGTAATGAAACAAAGCCACATTTATCAAAAGAACCACTGATACTGAAAAGACAAATCTAATTGATATGATAAATGTAAATAATACTTCCAAAATAATTCTTTTACAATATCAGTGTAACATATAGAGAATTCTAATGGCTTTAGTACTGATAGATGCCTTCCTAATACTAGAGTCTGTGCGAAGGTTAAGAGAAGGCAGTGATCTAGTGAATCATTTGAGGAAGAGATGTGAAGCAGAAGGGAAATGAATATAGGTTAGCTGCATGAGAGATAGGAGTGAGGAAGTACTTTTTCCTGATAAATAAAGGAAAGGAATCTGCCAGAGATAGTGATTACAAGCCCAGGAAAGGGGAAAGGAAAGGAATCCAAAAAATAATGTATTCAAGAGGGGTTTTTCTTGTTGAGAGGAGCTAGAATCCTTCATTTTATCCAGAAATCGGTGAACGTCAGTTCCTATTAATTACCAATTCAAGAAAACTCAAGTTAAACTACCAATTCATTAACATGTTAAAACCAAATAATCAATTGGCAGAAACTTTATGCTATGCCAACTCCATTAATAATCTATTGCTCATGCAAGAATTTAATTTAAAGAACCATACAAACATTTAAAAATCAGCCAATTTTAGTCCTTTGCAAATATACAAATCTAATTACACATTTACACTTAACACAAAAGCAAGCATACATTTATCATGGCTATATGTTAAGATTGTCATAAAAGCCACACACTTACAGCTGTTCTGAGGACTAGCAGAGTTCTTGACATTTGAGACAACACCTAACAGAGTCTGAAAAACTCCCGGAGACTTTTTCCCAATTTGAGTATCTTGAAATGCCTTCAAGAGAACCAAATAAATAAGAACACAAGAATTTCCATATGACCCAATAAGTTTGTGGAAAGGGAAATAACTTCTACCCTAAACAAATAAGGTAGTCGACAATGCAAATAAGTTAAATAAATAACTGCCACAACTTTCAACTTATGCCTATGCTCCAATCAGTGAAGTAAATGATATGAATGAGTATCTTAAACACTACCTGCATGCGAGTTCTGGCAAGTTCAATAGGATAACAAGTTGCACAAGCAAGTGAACGTGCCAATGAACCAGCCATTAAAGGTACATAAGGAGTTGTGGCTGGAGCACTTTTGGCGGTGAATTCCTCCATCCAGTTACGGAATATGTCATAGCAAGGAAGGTAAATTCCCACCTGAATTAAGCATACAACACAAAAAAAGTTATTCAATTCCTTTGCCCTCATTATATAATCAATACCAAACAAATCAATGCTTATTGACTTGTGAACCTACAGTTGGTACTGCAAGTGCCAGGGCTGCATTTGTGCCTCTCCATAGCCTAGCAAGTCCTTCCTGTAATACCAGGCTTGCATTGATTAACATATATGCATTCATATTTGTAAATGCAATAACTAAATGGCATTTACTCAGCCTCCATTTCCCATCTATAACGTAAGATAAACCACCACCAACCTGTTGCACAATTTTGCAGAGGACATCCATTGTTCCTTTGTACTGAAAACACTCAGGAGGACAAATCGAAACTGTGCCTTGGATTCCAGCCCGAGAACATGATGGAGAACATCTTAAATCGGCAAACATCTGATAAACAACATCAGAAAGATCAATTAATTGCCCATATACACCAGTACAAGCACAGAACTTCTCGCTTCCATGTAAACAACAATCAAGTTCAAAATGGGACATAGCAATTAGCATCACTCAACCATACAATCCCTCAGCAAAAAAATGACTGCATAGCTTTCGTTTGTTTCGTAGCTGACAACTATTACACAAAAATATAGAAATTCGGGAGAAAAATTATTCTCATAAAATGTTCTAACAGGGAGGGTGGAAGTGCGAAAAAAACTGTTGCAAAAACATACCATGTTAGGGCCAAAATAAGACATACGACTGATCATATTACTCAGCGGATGAGAATAAGCGACCCCTGCAGCTTGTGCTTGCAACCTTGTCTGACAAACCAGTAAAACAAACTCAATCAGAATACACCAGATAAATGAGAAGGAAGCAAAAAGAAAGCATGTTATATAACCGAATAACACAGCAAAGGTATTGAAGTTTAGGGTTTTAGTCCGTTTCTTGATTCATAGGTTATCAAATATCATCATCCGAATTCCTGCTCCCTAATATTCCCTCACACTATGTACAGAATGAAATTCAAGGTGGGACGAAAGGGTGAGGGTTTAAGGTCATACCTTGGCGACATCGAGAGGGTTAACAATGATGGCGGAGAGGAAGGCGGCGCCAGCGGCGGAGAAAGCTCGTTCGCCAATTCCCAATTTGGCGGAGGCCTCCCTCGATTGCGGCGGCGAAGAAGTAGGAGGGGATTCGATCAGCAATTGAGCATTCATCTCAGGTGGTGGAATAGAAGCAGCGGCGTCCGCAGAAGCCATCCATGGATTTTGGATTCGCTCTGAATCCACCATGACGCTCTTCTTGAGATGAAAAACCACGATTATCCACCACTCAATTCAATATTTCAAAGGGTCGAATTATTTCAAAAATAATAATCTAAACATCCCCAAAATAAAACGCAGATACTAAATAATGAAACAACAAAAATAAAATGAAATAACAAAAAATTAGAAAAAGAAAAAGCGGGCTCTCCGAGTATTTTGGGAGGGAAAGAAGGGTGAAGGAGATGGGGGAATGGCGAAAGAAACGTGAGCGTACGTAGGCGCTTATGTAACGAGCGCCACGTTTGTTGACAACTGTGGGAAACGTCGTTTTCGACAGTAGAAAACCCTACCCTACCCTACCCTAGAATAACACCCTCCTCCACCTTCGAAAAATAGTCAAGGCTTCTTTTGGTTATTCAAACTTCGGAAACTATATGACTCGTCTTATCTTACGATACGAACGCAGAACTATTTTCAGAGTTGGAGTGAAATGAGAAGAGGAAGAAGCGGCGCTACCTACAGCTCTGCCTCCTGTTACAGTTGAGTGAACCTCGCGAACAGTGAAAAGTGAATGTAGCTACGGTTTTGTTAGCAAAAAGTTAAGAGTTTTAATTTGACATTAAACCCCCTATCATAGTGCTCATAAATGTGGATTTATATTGTACATATACTTTTGCGACCAAGGCGGCTAACTGTCATTTAGCTCCTTCTAGAGCTTTCTATTGTGTACCCGTGGTACGCCGCTACTTACGCTGTGACTTGTGAGTATGTAAAATTATGTTCAGCATAAATTCTCAATTTCATTCTTCTTTGATTTTTTTTTGGTAGAAATTCTTCTTTGATTTACATACTGATCTTGTAGTAGCCATTTTATCAAAAAAATTGCTCAATGACATTTACTGAAATTTAATGTTGGTATACGTTTAGCATAAACTTTAGAATATATTATTAACATTTTGCTAACGGCACTTATTAAAATGATAAAAATAAAATATTTATGAGAGGAGTTATGTTTGTTATCTATACTAGCGTTTTGTCGGGCACTTCGTGCCTGTCAAACCGCTTTTTTTATTTTTTCATCTAATCATATTATTTGTTTTTCAAATTTTTTGTATAAAATGAAAAAAAAAAATAAAAATAAAAGAATTTAATTTTAGAATTCAAAAATAACTACCCAAATGAGTGTAGACACCAAAATGGTAGTTATTTTTTTTATCCTCTTTATATATAGTATAGAAGTATAGATAAACTATAAAGGGTTCACTCAACTTTTCTTTTCTATTGAGTTTTTTTGATTTAAAATTTCATAATTAAATCCCTATATTTTATAAAAAATTTCAATTAACTTCATGTACCATGCAAGAGAATTGATCCCTAAATCCCATTCATATTGACAACCAAGATAAAAAGTGTTGTAACTCAAAAAAATATTTAGTACACGCCCTTTCAAATAGATATGGGTAAGATGTACAACCATAAAAATTATGAATATAAATACTAAAAAGATAACAATTCAAATCCAACATTCCCTAATAACAGATTTAAACAATAAAACTGCAACCTAAGGAATATAAGAGGGGGAAAGAAGGATTAGCCAGGACCACATGCTTGGGAGTGGCTTAGTTCAAACAAAGATAGTATCATTGTTTGTTGTTTGCTTATTCACTACTTGGGGTTTGTATCAACTATCAAGACGGCAAGTGGAATCAAAATGACGCGACACATAAGCATGGTCATTAGTCACAGCTATAGGCCACGTGTCTAATGCTGCTACCACATCGATACTTATCAAAGCAAACAAAGGATCCAAAAAGTGTGTTAGGTTTTCTACCTGTAACTGGATTCATACAAAATTTCACTCCAGTTTTACCTTTTCACCAAATTGAGCACCTCATTACCACCAATTTGTTGTGAGATGATGAGAATATTCTGTGCGTGATTATTCCTTCTCTTCCACTTTCCACCATTTTTTTTTCTGATCTGACACATGAAAAGATTTACAAAGCGATTATTCATTTTATGATATTGAAAAGAAGAAAGAAAAAGTATAAACTAGTTATTCCCTGTTTTAACCATACAAAAGGAATTGTTCACTCCACTTTACATTTTTTTTTCCTACTGTATCCCGACCAGAAGGCCAAGGATTTGCAGATCTAAGTTCCATTTAAGGGTTTGTTGCTGGTCAATGGATTGTTGCATACATTGGGCGGGGATCGAATTCTCAACCCTTGCTTAAACGAACAAGTGAGCTGACGACTTGACGAAGTTTGTTACATTTTTTCTTCTTTTTGTTAGTCTGACTGTCCATGTTTCTTGGTTAAGCCCTTTTTTGTTTTTGGGTCTGTACTTGATAAGGTTTTACTCACCTTTTATTCAACTCCATCTTTATATTGGGCCAATTTGGACAATGTTGGCCTTTTTGACCCATTACAATTAACACAGAGGCTATAATTCCACCTCAAAAAGTAGGTTACAATAAATATCATCACTATTCACTACACCACAAAAACAAATAAAAAAAAAAGTACACAATCATTTTCTTCACAAATAATTGAGAGTTTTCATGTTCATCAACAACAGCATGCCAATCTAACTTTGTATTTTTCTAAACTATTTTTTTATGGATTGCAAAATAGCATAGAAATTGACAAGATATTTGTCCCGATCAATGTCTCTGTAACATTCTCTCAAATTTAACGATCTCGTTTGCATATTGCTATGTTCACAAGCAGCTAGCTGACGACCACAACAACATGAATAACCTCATCGCTAGTTGTTGCTGCCTAATATATCTAACAAAGTATACACATTGCTTCCAAATTACTTTCCTAACATCCCAATTAAGAATATCCTCTCTGCTATTGATTCCCCCAATCCAAAACTCCTCGTTGATATCCCCAATAAGCTTAGGATTAGACGCCCATCGCAGCATTTTCAAATTCACACAAACCGTATTATAAAAACACACCTACCTGCATCATCATCACTAACAAAACAAACAAACAAACATTCATTAAGAAGAAGTCCAGAATAATAAAATGTCGTCATTAGCAGTATTAGACGCATTAGACTCAGCACGCACCCAATGGTACCACGTGACGGCCATCGTGATCGCCGGCATGGGGTTCTTCACCGACGCCTACGACCTCTTCTGCATCTCCACCGTCTCAAAACTCCTAGGCCGCCTCTACTACTTCGACCCTGCATCCGACAAGCCCGGAAAACTGCCCAAACCAGTCAACAACTTCGTCATCGGTGTCGCCCTCTTGGGAACCCTCACTGGTCAACTGGTCTTCGGCTGGCTCGGTGACAAGCTTGGCCGCAAGAAAGTGTACGGCATCACCCTCATCATCATGGTCTTCTGCGCCATATGCTCTGGCCTCTCCTTCGGCTCCACCGCTAAGTCCGTCATGGGAACACTCTGTTTCTTCAGATTCTGGCTGGGCTTCGGCATCGGCGGAGACTACCCTCTCTCTGCAACGATCATGTCCGAGTACGCTAATAAGAGGACACGTGGCGCGTTCATAGCCGCGGTTTTCGCGATGCAAGGAGTGGGGATTATATGTGCAGGGTTGGTGTCGATGTTCTTCGCGGGGCTGTTCCGAGCGTACTACCAGGCTCCTATCTACGCGGAGAACAGAGCAATGTCGACGCAGCCAGAGAGTGACTTCTTGTGGAGGATAGTGCTCATGGTGGGCGCCGTTCCGGCGATGCTGACTTTCTACTGGAGGATGAAGATGCCGGAGACGGGTCGCTACACGGCGTTGGTGGAAGGGAACGCGAAGCAGGCTGCTGCTGACATGGCAAGGGTTCTGGACATTGAGATTCTTGCAGAGCAAGAGAAAGTGGCTCAGTTCAAAGCTGCGAACGAGTATACGATCTGGTCGAACGAGTTCTATCAGAGACACGGTCGGCACTTGATCGGGACGATGAGCACGTGGTTCTTGCTGGACATTGCGTTTTACTCTCAGAATTTGACGCAGAAAGATATCTTCCCTGCCATGGGTCTCATACCCAAGGAGCACCAGATGAATGCGATCGAGGAAGTTTTCAAGACGTCGCGTGCCATGTTCTTGATCGCGCTCTTGGGGACGTTCCCTGGTTACTGGTTCACGGTGATCTTCATCGAGAAGCTTGGGAGGTTCAAGATCCAGCTTATGGGGTTCTTCATGATGTCCTTCTTCATGTTCGTCATTGGAATCAAGTACGACTATCTCAAGAACGAGAACAAGGGGCTGTTTGCTCTGCTTTATGGACTGACGTTTTTCTTTGCCAATTTTGGGCCCAACAGCACCACCTTCGTGCTGCCGGCGGAGCTGTTCCCCACCAGGGTGAGGTCCACGTGTCACGCTCTGAGCGCGGCGGCGGGGAAGGCAGGGGCCATGGTTGGGGCCTTCGGGATACAGAACTACACGGTGGATGGGAGCACGGCCAAGATACGCACGGCGATGAAGATTCTGGCTGTGACCAACATGCTTGGCTTCTTCTGCTCTTTCTTGGTGACGGAGACGAAGGGGCGGTCGCTGGAGGAGATCTCCGGCGAGGACGGCAGGGACAGCGAGCTCACTCACTCCACCACGGGCAACGGCAGAGGGGCGTCCGTCACCATGACTGCTCCAAATGGACAGACGGAGACTATTTAATTTGATCACGCATACAACTGTGATCTGTGTCACAAAATAATACTACTAGCTAGTTTTGGCCCTTTTGGGAGCATGACGACATTGCCAAATAAATCAATCATGCATTTGTATGCTTATTAATTACTCTTGCAAATTACAATAATAATGAAATGAAATGATCGTGTTAATTAGTTAATTTAGTAATTGTACAAGTGGTTCTTTAATTTTCTGAGATGCTTTTTCATTTTTACAGTTTCAAAGCAGCGCATGCTGGAAGATGTAGAGAAAGGCTACGATATGAGCGCAACAAAGCCTGACCAATTTATTTCATGCTACATGCATGAACAAACTTAGTTTGGGCCTATCGAAACAGCGAGAATGAAAAGAAACATAATACCCAGCCCGCTATAAAGAAGAGCCAAAGCCCATCCTACTGATACATGTAGCATAAATAAGTAAATAACTAAAAACTGAATATAAATAGCCCAGCAACCTGATCCTTAAACTAATTCCCTCGGGCCAAGTTTTATTGGGCCTCTACAAATGAATACCATTGATTCTAGCTAGTCAAAAACAAAAACTTCACAACCATTGTATAGTATATAATATGAACATAAGTTTCTGTATACAATACCCGATCAAGTAAAAACAATAGTATATCATAACCAAAAAATAAAAGGTAAAAACACTATATACAGGCATTAGTACTAGTACTATTCAACCTCGAGAGTAAAAAACTTTTAATTTTTCACGTATGGCTTTTGTACGAAAATCTAAATTTGCTTTCATAATATTCTCAAGTGTGGGGCCAAGTACTGAAAACAGCTAAGCTGGTTGAGTCGAAACACGATTGGAGGACAATGTCAACCACAACCAAGTGGTTAAATTTGAAGGAAGGAATGTCGGAAAGTTTTCAACTTTTCCTTTTCACTTTTTGACTCTGCCTTTTTAATTATTCTGATTAAGATGTATAAAAGGCGAAACAACACAATCGAAATAAAGTAAAGAAATTAATTAGAACGCATAATTAGCCTCATGATATTCACCTACGTCTAAACACTTGTTTTGATTTCCCATTGGATACACGATTCAAGCACACTCAAACTTGATGCATGTAGCAAATTATTTTAACAAGTTGATCCATAAAGATCATCATAACCATTAGACAACAACAAAACATTCCTCATTTGTCCCAACTTTTTCTCATCATTGTCCCCTTTTTGTTTCCTTTCTCTGCCTTTAATTTGCAATTAAGCTTTTTCGGTCGTCAAACCCTTTTATGATCTTGAAAGGGACATCAAAGATTTTGTGTTTTGGGAAATTAAGAATGCATGTAAGGTAGTAGTAGTATTTGGGGATGTTGAGACCATACAACTTACACCCATAGTATTTATATTTGTGAAGTCAACGAATGAATTAGTGGGTAATACTAGTTAATTTTTAGAGTGAATATCTTATTTAGTCCCTAATGATTAATTTTGAGGTCAATTTAGTCTCTTATGATTTGAAAGTGACAAAATAGTCCATCAAGATTAATTTTATAGGACACTTTAAGTGACAATTTAGTCATTCTGTTTAGTTTCTCTTAACTCAGTTACAAACATGACAAAACGTAGGTGACATGACATACAATATGTCGTACACATCATTGCAACTCAATTAACAGAAACTTAACGGAGGGACTAAATTCTCATTTAATGTGTCCTATAAAATTAATCTTGAGGGACTATTTTGTCATTTTCAAATCTTGAGGGACTAAATTGACCTCAAAGTTACTCTGAGGAACTAAATAGGATATTTACTCTAATTTTTATCATAGTGTAAATATGAAAATTATATTTATCATCTATCCAAATTTTTGTACAATTTTACAATAGCAGTGAACTAGGGCCGAATTACCAAAGTGTTCGGCCCACACCGCACGGAGCTCGGTCCATTATACATAGAATTTAACCACGTGGAATTCATTTCAGGCCAAGTAGAATCAGAATCATAACGTCCCCATCAGACAAGTCTCATTATTTTTTCATAATGAGCATTAAAGGTAATTAACGGCAGGACACCAGCTTCTCCTTTAAACGAGCTCGACAGCCTGATCCATGTAAGTAACATTTGATCCATAGTTGATATAGACTTACTGTTCTTATATTTGCTTTCTATATCATTGCTGACTTGAGCATAGAAGTATCTTTTCAGGTACACCCCCACCTGGATCTGAAGGTATTTGGAGCTCAAGAACTAGATGAGTTGATCTATATCCCATGAGAAGTCGACTCGTATTCTAAGAGGGCAAGAACAATAATAAGCAATTGAAAATTGAAGACGATAATACTGAGAGAGTTTCTTTTGTCAGCAATATGATGCGAGTTACGTGAAGGCTGAAGTTATTTTATTAACTAATAAAGTAAATAAATAATTTCTTCGATCCCATAAGACAATTTATCAGAAATAAATGGCAAGTGTTTGCAGATCATCACGTGCGAGAGCGTCTCGTCATTGCCACGTAGATATGCAGAATGCTAGTATATTGATGAGTTGAGTGAAGGAAGGAAGACAAAGTGAGATTGAGCGCACAAGAACACAATATGCAGTTCACGTGCTTCCCCCACCTGCTTGTCTCGCTAATTCCCATTCCATTATGTTCCCAAAATTCAAATTAAGATCATGTCTTCTTTCTCTTTTTCTTTTCATTTATTTCAATGAACAAGAAATAACCAAAACAATCTGAAAAAAACCAAAAAAAAAAGAAAAAAAATAGAATAATGACATGTGACGGTGATGGAAAGAGCTGATTTTGTGGGGCCAGAGGAATTATAAGTTGGGACTTGGGAGTAAGAAGCTGTCCGTACCATGTCGACACGTGGCAGGGTGACTGTTTGGGGGAGTTAAAAAGAACAGTTAGGAAGTCATGATCAAATCTAATGATGCATCATCATATTGATGAATGATGATTGATGTGTTTGTGGAGTCATGATTATGCCGGAGACCCACATCAACGGTTTTCCTGCGCTTCTGGATCCACCGACGGCTCTGATTTGCAAAGGCTTCCCAGGTACAAATGTTACTCTCTTCTTCCTAGCCGTAGCTACAGCCTAGAGAGTGCTCATTGCTCAATACAAAAGATGCCGCCAGAGACCCTTGGGCCTGGGCCTGGGCCTGGGCCTTCATATTAACAGACTACATTTTTACGTTGAACTAAGTAGTTCAGTGACTGATTAATTAGCATAGTTTATATTTGCATGTTATTATGTTAGTATTAAAATTGAAAAAAAAAAAAACAATAAAGCAATGGTAATATTAATTATGCATCACTCATGTGTAAGAGCATAAATAAGACAAACCATTTTTTGGTATTTTAAGAACATTTAAAACTTTTTTGCATGGCTAAACTTATTGTACTAGGCATTTCCTCTTGGTTCATTAGAGAATCATCAAATTTTTTATAAATTTAAAAAATGAAGTAGTAATATATTTTTGTATGAAAATATATTTTTCATAGGAACTTTTGCTGCCTAATCAAACTCTTAAATTCAGACCCCTCAACCTAACTTTTTTTCACAGGAAAAAAAAACACTCTAAGTGTTTTAGCAATAAATATGATAATTATAATTAAACCAATTTCTTGTTTCTTTATTTTTTAGATTACAGGTGTCAACTAACATTCTCCCAAGTAAAGACATAATACACCAATACAAATTTAAACACGGGCGAATACATAGATACATATACGATAATATTTGTTATATGATAAAAATACGTTCAACTAGTATTCAAAACGTGTGATATACATAATACGTAATGTTTGTCATATGTACGTCTACTATACATATACTACACATTATGTGTTATGTATAACACATGTTAGATACTAATTGGACGTATTTAAGAAACAATACGGGATACATATATATTCGTTTAGCTTTTCTCATTGAGCTAGGTAGTTGTACGAATCATGCTGGCAATAATTACAGCAAAAGAAAGAAATTGTTAAATTTAAATTTGGATGAATCAATCAACACAGAGCGAGGTAGGAAAGTATGCTGGTGTGAGAAATTAGGGTGGGGACCAACCATTTGTGACAGGGAGCTCACAAGTTGGGTAGCTATACGTATGATGGGCAAAACCAAAGCAGCCTAATGTTGTCTGAAAAAACAAAGCTGCTCAATGTTGTCTCTGTTCATTAAATTAAAATTGAATTCCATACATATATATATCTTAACTGAATATAACATATCATATCATAGCTAGAAATAATAATAATAATAATAATAATAATTGATGGTATGTAGCTGATGGGTGAGATTTTGAGCTCTTGTTCTGTCTAGATGATATTTGCTTACATATATAAGTCTGCTAAATTAGGCGTGGTCTTGTCCTCAGCATCAATAAGTGGCCTCCCGTGTCATGGAAAGCCCACTTTCAATTTCATCACTGACAAATGTTAGATTCATAATAAATACCAACAGGTTGGCAGTTAATTAATTAATTAAATTGCTGATAACCACGCTTTCTATTTTCTGCACTACTACTGCTTCTTATCTTTTCCCTTTCTTTCTTACTTGTCAATTTCACAACATTTTTTATTTTGTAATTTTTACATTAACCCTTCCAGCACTCATCATATTTATTATATCCAGCAACAAATAAATTAAATGCCTTGATTATTAGTATTATTTTTTAAAAAATAGAAGGTTGTGTTTGTACTAGCTTTGTTTTTTGTTTTACTCAAATCAATCACTAAAAATGACTAGTTAATAAAATTAATTTAATAATGATCTTATCTCTCACTATCTCAAAGGATCAACGATGTCCATTACGCTATGACAAAAAGAAAACAACAGAAAGTTCAAATCAAATCTGCGAAATCATGAGTGCAAAACTCTACTCCATGGCCTCCTGTGACAGTATCACAGTAGTGTATTTGTGCACTATTAGGCAAGATTTTGCATATGCATGCCAAACTGCATTTATTGTAGTTTTGGATTTATTTTCCGTAAGAAAGTTACTTAACCCTGAGTTTCTTATGGTTTACAAACTTCACAATGTGACAAATAATCATATCCCCACACTCTGGCTGTTATATATATATATATATGACCGGCTACTAGTTTAATCAATAATGTTTGTCTGTACAACAGAAATATATCTAACTAATATCCAACGTGTGCTATATATACATAATATAACATAATTATTTTCATCATTTATTATGTCAAAACTTCAAATACTTATACACTATCATTGTAGATATTAATTAATTTTCTGTAAATGGAGCCCAACATGGGAAAGAAAGAGGAGAAGGTGTGGTTCTGAAATAATCAAACTTAGTGCCTGCAAAATGAAGATAATGGATCTTTTCATTTGTTTTGGTTCGATTGTGGTCTTGTATATATGTGTAAAGAAGAGGGAGGGGGGAAAGAAATTAAAGAAATGTCTTATACATAACAGGGTTCTTATTTTATATTTATTTATTTTAATAACATTAATGCTAAGTGGACAATAAAAAACCAGCCCATATAGCTAATGAACCTATTTTGACTTTGATTTTGACCCAAATAATCATTGAAATTGTAATAGACTTAGTAATTATGACAAAAAATCTCATTTATTGGCTGATTGGGCTGATTTTGTACTGTTCATTTAGCATCACCCTTTTTATAATTACCTCATGCCCGTGCACAGTGCACGTGACTTGCATTCATCCTAAGCTCACATTTGGAAGAGACAGCAACAGTATATCCTATCAGTCATGTTAAGAGGAGAACCGACTCTGAGTTATGATTTTCTTCTTTTTTACCACTGTTGTTTGCATAATAAAAAGCAAAGTAAAAAAAAGGCTAGTTGGCACAAAATTAATTTAAATACAGAAAATATGTTCAGATTCGTTTTACTTCTTTGTGTGCTACAAGCAATCTATATGCAAAAAGGGTAATAATTGCTCCAACTTTTACAGCAGAGGAGGAGACCAACCTTATAGAGATCAGAGAACCACCAGTTGTTCAAAATCTGGTGAACACAGAGTAAATTCAACTACTGAAGGAAGTAACTTCTAAAGTCTTTATTTATATCGCATCTGTGTGAAAGAATCTTTGACAAGAAAAAATTGTCACGATTGCGTTACATAATTAAATATATTGCAGCATCTACAAATATATATATTATAATATTTAAACTTCCAATAATCTCTAGCAATCACGAAGTAATTATTATTGCTAGCCTTTTCCCAAACCATGCCTAAGGTAGGGACTGTCTGTGTAGATCACAGTCACCATCACTTGCTTTCTGTAAACATATTATTATTGTGTCTCTCTAGCCATCAGAAAAATACAGAAAAATAAATATGTGATTATAGGTTATAATATAATATATCTTATTTGATTTGTCAAATTTTCTTATTTTTTATATCGTTCTAGCTAAGGATGAGAATAAGGTTAGATTATTAATCAAAGCCTATGACTTAATATGTATTTAGCTTGATTTAACTTGACCCGTTAAAAATTGAGTAAGTCTATTTACTTTAACATGTTAGATGTATATACTTGTCGCAAAGTCTATTAGGCTTTTTAGTCTATGGATTTATTTTTTTATATACGAGAGATTCAATTTTTTTTTTAGAAAAATCATTAGTAAACATATTTATCAATTTTTAACAATTGACTCGTGTGATATGTTAGCATGCTTAGATTTGTTGACCTATTAACTTTAGACATATTTTAACTTCTTTTTTAATTTATTAGCCTATAATAAATATATGAGAGACTTAGAGTCTTAGAGAGATATTTTTTGTTGTGGATTGTTAAGCGTAAAGCGTGATCTAACCTGGATTCCCATTCCTAGACTTCCAGGTAAGGATATTGAATCTTGAAGGTTGCATTCCATTTTAAAGTAAAAAACGTGGAAAATATGTATCTAATACCTTGAAGAATAAACTTGAGTAATGAATCCGTACGTTGTTGTGGCAAGGATTTTAATGTTTGGTGAAAAAAATGGAAACAAAAAAAGAACGGAAGGTAAGTTGAATTTATATATAGTATAACACTTTATTAGAGGAGTAGTGATTAAATTATTGACTTATTTACAAAACGAGACGGGATATATTCCTAATTCCTTAGATATTAACAAGTTTTGGTCTTTTTTGTCCTTTTATAGAATGAAGTGAATCAAGAAGATGACAGCTAACTATGTGAATTTTCATTTACATCTCTGGCTGAGTATCAGCACTGCAATCTGGGGGAATTATGGTTAAGAATCGTCTTATTCTCTACCTCTGTTGGCCACGTACGAAAATGTCTTTTTTTTTTTTGTGGGTGGACTCAGAAGAGAAGTTTGGCCAAAAATATATCTGTATGCCATTTGAGGATGACAACCTTTCAATGATTAATTATTAATTAATGAGTGAAATATAATAAATAGAAGAGTAATACTTCGTGTATACCAAAAAAAATCAGCTACTATCTGTCGTGTAATAATTTAACTTTTATTATTATACGTTAATCCAATATCTTTAAAAGTTGGATTACTAGTTTTAAAATATTGGATTATTACACATAATGGTGGCTGATTTTGTGGTGTACACAATTCATTTCTCTAAAATAGACCCCGGTGTTTTGAAAGAATGTATTAACCATTTTAATTTCTTGTATTATATTGTTGTATGATGATGCATATATATGTACTATATAGTTTTATGTAATCTCATAATCATTTAATATTTATAAAATTGAAAAATGAAGACCTTCTTGTCCTCTTATAGACCAATACAAATATAATTAAATGCCAGGGAGATTTATTATTCAAACAAGAAACTAAAGTACAATTATAAATTTAAGAACATACACAACTGTTGTCAATTTCAAAATGTGCTTTAGTTTTCTAAAGGAATCATGAATTGCACCAAACAGCTAAAGTAAAACATTATTGTTGGAGAAGAATTTTAAGGATAAAATTAAAACTAATTAACAGAGATCAAAGAGTGGAATGAAATACTCACCAAAAAAAAAAGAGTGGAGTGAAATAATATTTTAATATATATCGGATGACCATCTACTTAATTATGGACCGATTTTTCTATTAAATGTATACCACCAGAAAAATGTATATTGACTTAATTTTGACAATACTATATATATGAAATAAAATGGTATAAATAATTCACTTAAAAAATCTTTTCAAAAACCACTAATCATATGTATGTATCATTTTGACAACAAAAGTTTTGATTGTGCAGCGTATTCCCCCCCCCCTAATGCAATCTATATGGTGGACCAAAATCAAAATTGCATGGCGCCCGCATTTACTGTGTAAAAGGGAACGAACAAATTATATAAATACAGCAAGAGATTAAAGATTGTTTTCCAATAATGTTTATCGTGCAATATAAATACATCCAACTAGCATTCAACGTATGCTATACATGATACAAAATGTATCTTATATGTACTTTTGCTATACATATAACACAAATTATGTATTATATAATAGTACACGTTAAATTCTAATTAGACGTATTTATGTTGTACGACAAATAATGTTTATTTTTTTCAATCCCAGTCATCCATATTATGTTGCATATGCATCAACAAAACCCCACTTGCAGAGACCAATGCAAATGAAAGAGCCCGCATATTAGGTGGCCATTTTCTGAGATTTTCACATGCCATGGGACACTACTACTCCATAATCAAAAACATGCACCGCATAAATATTGTGCATGCACATATATCATATCATAATATGTACATACATAGCCCAACCTCCGCCCCATAGCCAACCACAATTGTGGGAAAAGAAAGCTTTCGGTCGTGTCCACATACACAAGCTCATGGAAAAATTACACTTAGCAGCTAAAGCAATGCCTTTTAAGGGCAGTGTGCATCACCCTATGGAGCCCATTTAACTACTTCATGAACCCAAAAATAGTGTACCACACACACACACACACAAATGAACTGTTCTCTGTTGACTTTGACCTCTCTTAATTTTCCTTCATACATGTCGTTGTCTTTTTAGTTATTAGTTAATAGTAAGATCTGAACACATATCACTACCATATAAAAAAGGTTCGGAAATATCCTTCTAATAATTAATTATTTTATGCTTTCACATACACATGCCATCACAGTGCATAATGGCGTAATTGATATGGAAATTCTTCAACTAATTTAATTACTATCTAGCTAGTAACCGTTCTAATAGTGGTTTAATTGGAATTGGAATTGGAAAAGGGAACGTTCTGCCCTTTACAGTAGAAAATAGTGCCTCTAAAAGGTCCCAAATTATAGTTTAACCCCTTAATTAATTAACCCATCAAGTTGAAAGCACAATTATGATTAATGGACTCTAGGAAAGAAAATATGGTATGTATATAGAGTGAAAGATATAGATGTTGATTACTAGCGTCAGGCGAGCGAGTGGAGTAGCAGATGGAGAGCGTGAGACTAATGATAGCCCCAATTTGAATTGTACCATGCTGCAGCACAAATGGAGTTGTAATATTACTTCCAAGTTGCGACATAATCATTTGCTGAAGCTTATCCCCAATTCCCCCTTTTTTTCTTTTGATCCTTCCATATCTATACATATATATATAATATGCACATGTGTTATGGAGTAATAGTCAAGCAATTAATTACTTTGATGCTCACATTCTCAGGAGATATTGGCCTCTATCCCACCACCACGCACACCACTGTAGCCACGACAAAGATATTTCACTTCTTTCTTACGACCAACAACAACATGGTACGAATTAATTAATTTTCTGTCAAATGCAAATTGCATATGGGATATGAGATATTGCCTTGCCTGCAAGAGAGAGAAAAATCAAAGGATTATATTCCAAATTTGTGTTGCTATGTACGTGCTTAACTCACAACAAGTTGAGGTGATGATAGGGAAATTTTAATAAATGAACAATACAAAACCAGCCCAATCAGTCAATAAATGAGATTTTGGGCCATAATTACTCAGTTCATTACAATATCAATGTTTATTTGGGCCAAAATTAAAGTCAAAATAGGCTCATTGACTGTATGGGCTGATTTTTCATGGTCCACTTAATATTATTGTAATAAGAGCGGGTGCTTTACATTTCTTTAGTAAAAAAAAAGGAAACTTTTTCTTTAAAACCATCAGACTACGGTTCACGGTTGAGCAGTCAATTTTTAAGTATTACTTTTTTTTGTTAGGGAATTTAAGTATTAATAATTAAAAAAGGAGATATGTTTCTACCAAAAAAAAAGGAGATGTAATATAGTGGTGAGTTTGTGGGTGAAATAAATATTATATGAATTTATTTATTGAATTAGGAGTCACTCGCTTGATTTTTTTTCTCCATAAAGTAGTACTAAGATATATTCCTTGTTTATTACGAAAGAAATTGACAAGGAAATATCGAATCAAATGAAATGAGATTAATTGAATTCACATTTAATAAAATTTATTTTATAATTAACATTAATGTATTGAACTTAATTACTATATCCATTTGAAATAATTTTAAAATAAAAGTTAATTTTTTTATGCTACATATATATATACAATCTCCAATATACCCTTAGTAACTGAAATTTTGTAATCTTACAACTGTACGAGAGTTACTCCTTTTCCTTATGGTGCTTATATATTGATTAGAAAAAAATATTAAATAGTTTAATTTTGATTTTTAAAAATAATAACCACATTTGGATGATTAAATTTTTTTACTGAAATACAATTATTTTATGAATACTCTCTCATATGTTCTGTTGTAAGAATATTGAAAAAATAGAAAAACTATAAAAATGATTAATGAATTATTAAATTTTTTAAATGGAAGATCAATTAAAATAAAATATTTTTTATCAATTTAAATTTCATAACATGAAGAATATATTAAACAATTATTATGTGTTTATCAAATAATGTTAAACAACCTACTAACATCTTTTCCAAATCGTTTTTAAATCATATTTTCTAGTATAAGTTATCCCTAAAGTATATAGCCACAATAAATAAATGGTTTCCCTAAATCGTGTTTTTTTATTTAAGGAAATGAAGGCAAAGAAACTATTCAACCATCGAAAGCAACAGTAGAGTGATACTAGGAATCTTCAAATATGTCAATATCAAGCTTCCTCTTTTGTCTTGTACACAAATTGCACCCCAGTATTTTATTTTTCTTCTGTACAAGTTTATTATTATTATATTTATAATTAAAATATGAGAAGAAAAAATACTTTCTATTTATAAATGTTTTTTTTTTCCCAAAATTTTGGCATATGGTAACTTTGTATCATTAGTTACCTTCATCTTCCGATTTTGTGTCATGTCAATCGGATTCATTTTCCATTTTGTGTCATATCTCCCGAATGCGAATTCATAAAAAGGAATAGAGAAACATAGGATCCATCATTCCATCATTCTCTGGCCAGCTTGTTTAAGATGACTTTTCAACCACATTTTCATATTTTATGGGTTGACCGAAAGATTATATGATCTAGTAAAAGATATTAGCGAGGACAAAGGCTTTTTTTTCTTTCTTTCTTTCATTCCTTCCCTGTTTTTTAAGGCCACCAAAATGTAATTTGTCAAAAAGAATTGCTCAAGTAAAATGTACTTAGATCACAACCTATTTCTTGTAATTAATCACTTTTCGGTAAAGCTTGGTAACAATATAAAATAACATACATATTGTCTATAGAGTTTAATTTTGATACACTGACACTGTAAATGTATTTTATATTGTCGTCCAATCAAAATGTTTCATTTGTATGATTTTTCATGTAGTAAGAGAGAGAAAACACAATCATAGCTGACATGACAGCACATGATTGAATTACTGTGTAAAAAATTATACACTGTAGATGAAAATTAAATCATTGTTTATATATTCAAAAAAGGAAAAATAATACAAGTTTGTAACCATCTTTTTTACAATTAAACCAAGTTTGTAACCGTCTAAGTTAAAGAATGGTGATTCAACTCAAGAACCGAAACTGTGTTTATAAAATAAGCATTAAAAGGGAATAAAAAGACGATTAAATATTCGGCTTTCAAAATCATTTAAATGCACTAGTTCTACAATTAAATTCATATTCAGTTGGTGGTATTACCACTAGCCATTAGAATACACTCAAATTTGCTAGGATTATGAAATTTTCACCCCATATTATAATAGGTGAATCTGGATGTAACTTTTTTATATTTTAAAATTTAGTATTTTACTGTACTAACTAAAATAAACTATATTTCATCTAAAGACTATATATTACTCCCTCCCTCCAATATTAATTGACGTTTTAGAGTATTGCACAATTATTAAGAAGGTGATTAAAACACGTAAATTTCTATAGAAGTAAATATACAATGACAAAATTATCCTTATAATTTTTTGTGCAATAATAATTGTAAGAGATAAAAAAGAGAGTGTATACATGGATAAAACTGGAAAAATATTGTAAATGTTTGCTTGAAAATCCAAAATGACAAATAATAGTGGACAGATGAATTTTCTAGAAAAACAAATAAAAGTGAACGGAAAGAATGGGGTAATTAGAGAATCCTAAAAAAATCTTTATGGAACGCAAAGGTCCACCATGGAAACACAACTTATATACGAATTTAAGGTGGTCAGAACAGTGGTCAAAATGTAACAACCTGCGAGTTAATTTGACATTTAAAGTAGCACTACTAGCTAATTGTAACAATAAAGTGAATGAAAAGCGAAGGAATTAGAGAGCTTAACAAACTCTTGATTCTCTTTAGTACTAATAGTTCCTTCTTGCTGGAAGCCAAATCAAGTATTGTTCAAAGAAGTCTAATCCCGACAATCCAATACTCTCTTGTTGAGTTCACCTTTTAATGTACACATTGCAGGCTACTACACACTAAACACACACTTGTTTTTTTATCTTTATAGATTAGATACTCTGCTTTGCGGCATCAGCATGGCTCACGAACCAAAAGCACCCAAGATTTTTCTCTTTTACGTCCCACGGTTCCACCCCGCGTGTACCCACATAACATAACATAACGTTCTAAACATTTAAATAAATAACCAATTATAAAATTAAATAAAATAAAGTCTCGAATTCACATACACTACACTGCCCCTCTTACCGCTCTGGACCCCAACACAACCGACTGACCGGCCACCACCGCAATCAGCGCTGTCGACGCCCCTTCGCCATTCACACCCATTTCGTTCCAAAAGAGGAGCAAATCAAAATCAAAATCAAATCGGGAAGGACCTTAAGAACTCAACGCACTTGATGATGCCTTAACATTTGGACCACATATATTACACATTCTCAAACCCATTATTCGACAAAAGGAAGTATCACAAGTAAAATTTAAACAAAATTTCACTCAACTCTTCCCCGTTAGCCACTTATAACGGAGTATCTAGAACAAATAAATAAAAATAATACTATGCAAATTAAAACTAATAATATTTAAACCCAAAAAGAAAGAAAGAAAAAGAAAAGAAACTAGTCCGATTTATTTATTTAATTGGTATTTTTTCTGCCACCGGAACCAAAATCTGCCGTGAAAGCGGCAGGACATCATCGACGGCAGAGAGCATGCATAACCTGAGCTTGTCCATTAGCAATTAGGAAGCATCATAGAGCAACTAAAGGATCAGAGGCCAATAAAATGTCTTGGAAGTAATCGTCCACTTGGCAGGAGGTAGATGGAGAGCAAGCCTTATCGAAATCGAAGAGGGAATCAGCGAGGTCGATGCTGTTGTCACTGAAATCCTCGTCTGATGATGAAAACGGCGTCGTTTCCCCCAACATCTGCTGCGGCGGCTCGTCGTCGAACAAAACAGGGTACTGCGGCGTCTGAAAATCGAAGACGTCGTCCCAAACAGGCATAATGCTGTCAAGCCCCAAAAACTCATCGGTCTCGTTGAACAGACTCGTCTCCCCTTGACACTCTCCGAACACTTCCCCCATTACTGAAACTGACACCTCACTCACTTCTTCCGCTTCCACCGCTTTCTTACTCTCTTCCGTTTCGCTGCTTCTGTATGTCAGAACTGAAGTCGGAGAAGACAGGTTCACACACCGATCGTCGCCCGAGTCGTAATACGAACCCGAAGCTTCTGTCTTCACAACCACCTTCATTTCTGGCTTCACGCCACTTTCTGGCTCTTCCTCCTGCGGTGGTTGTTGTTGCTTCTCTTCTTCCCTCTGCGGCGGAGTGATAAAGTTAGTGAGGGCGTTGGGTCCGCGAATCTGAATCGCGGCATTGTCGTAAACCATGGCAGCTTCTTCAGCGGTTTCGTAGGTTCCCAACCAGAGTCTTACCCTTCTCGCCGGGTCTCGAATCTCCGCCGCCCATTTCCCCCATGGCCTCTGCCTCACGCCGCGGAACTTCTTTGCGCCGTTGTTGGTAGTGATTGCCGGAGCTTTCACCGGTCGCCGGCAGGGAGCAGGGTCGCCGGCGGGCCTCTTCCTTGAGGAAACGCCATTTCTGGTAGTGGCGGTTTCGATTTGAATGCGGTTCACGTATCGCTTGACTCTCTTGCGAGAAGGGTAGCTTTCTCCTTCGTCGTCGCTGGAGGAGTCAGTGGCGTCTGGATCGGTGAAGGATACGCGCACTGTTCTGGGCTCTGCGGAGGGCTTCTTGGTTGAGGAAGGTTTGGTGAATTTGTTGGTGACAGTGTGGTGGACTGTGTATTTGCATAGGATGCTCTGTTCCATGATGGTGTTGGTCATGGTGAAGAAATGGGTGAGGGAACAAATAGGGCCTGGGTTGGGAATAAAACTAAAGGAGGAGGCTTGATGGAGAAGATTGAATTAGGAGGAGAGGCTTTATTAGGATGGGCAGAGTAAAGGTTTTTTGTGGTGAAATGATACACATAAAGACATGAAAAGGTGGGGGAATTGAAAGGGGAGAAAGAAAAGAGAGAAAGGCGTGAGCAATAAATATTAAAAACGGAAGAAGGGGCTGATGGAAATGGAGGAGAGTGATGGGAATAAAGAGAAAAGTGGAGCTTTTTGTGAGAAAGAAACCATCAACAACAGCCACAACAACATGGGACTCTGTGTTGTGTGTGTTCAACTAGAATACTATAGGGGCTTGAAAGAGAAGCTAAAGAGGAATTATTGTTGGAAGGAGGGGATGAGGATGATGATGATGTTGGAGTTGTTTGTGGAAAATGGGGTGTGTTGTGGGCTGAGACCTTCCTTGAAACTTCTGGGGTATGATGGATGGAGCACTTGGAAGGGAAAGAAACCTTCCTTGCGATTCAAAGAGAGATAGAAAACGGTAGGCACAAAAAAGATGCAGATTCTTCAGCGAGGGAAGAGGAGGTATCGGGTATTGGACTGGTGTGAGCTGTTGAATGAGTAGCAAGTAAGAGAGTATCAAAGAGTTTCAGTTGCTGAGGCACACCCAAACACCGAACTTATAGCTTTATACTACTCTTATTCACCTCAAATATCACACTCTTAATAATTTAATTAAATATTAATTCATTTTTAATTGCCTTCTGCATTGGACCTCCTCCTTTAGTATTCTCACTTAATTTCTTTGTCTTTTAAGAAAATACTTTCCTCTTTTTCAAAATATGATTTTTGATGAAATGGGGAAACAATTTTATTATGCAGCCCATGGTGAAACAGGCATGACCTTCGACGCGCCGCATCGCTGCGATTTTGACACGTCGCATGTGTGAGGCCCGCGCGAAAAGATCTTCGCATCGGACGGTGGAGATCGCGCTGAGTAATCATATGCCACGGTCTCGAATATTGTGATGGCAGTCACGTGAGACCAAGATACCCGGGGTCTCTAAGCATTTAATCTGTCAAATTAGTTTGACTAATCAAAGGGGGGAGTTTTTTCTCACAATTCAGCCTTTTCCCCTTGTGTCATGCCAAATCAATTGCAAGTGAAAACGTGAGGTAATTTGATGAGAGGGGTAATTTTGGTAATTCGCTTCTCATGGACTCGAAACACTTCATTTTTTGCTGGCTAGTGGAGGGTGGTGGGTGTGTCATGCGTGTGGGTCAATAATTTTTTTGTAACAGTGAAAAATGTTTTTAATGTTTGGGTTCGGGTTTTTTGTTTTGAAATGAATTTTATATTTTACTTTTAACAGCTGCGGGTAGAACTCAACGTGGCGGGCAACCTAGAATTCGCCGCCATTTACAATTCGATTCTGTACGTCTCTGGGTATTTTCTGCTCACTGTTGCTTCGAGATATGCCAAATTAACGTGCCCATATGACTCTTCCTAAACAATCTTCACTCTAAAATGAAAACCGTGAGGTTGAGGTAGATGGAATGTGATGTGTATTCGACATTTTTATTACTTTATCTCTATCTAGATCTTTTAATATAACGAGATAAATACTTAATCTATCTTCGAAAAAAAATAGAAAAAGAAAAAAACAGTTTAATCTGTGAGCTATGATCCGATCCATAGAGTTCAGTGAAGATGTGAATTGATTATTGAGCCTTTTTTTTTTAATGTGCATTCTACTCTGTTTGTTGTAATGAAATCCTTTTACCTGAAGTGTAAGTGATGGGTACTTTAACTCTTAAATTTTGAAATAATGTACAACTTTTTTATTAACAGAATTGTTGATTTTTAGTGGTTAAAAGATGGTGAGGTAATTTTAAGTTTTTGATCTATGAAGGTAAAATGCATATAATGTATAATTCATGATAGTAAATTGTTTTTTTACCTACTCAGTACACTAGTTGTCTGTTTTGTATTTTTCTTAAATCCAGTTGATGTAGAAAAAAAGAGTTGTTTATCACTTTTTTTATATAAATAAGAATTTATAGGCTGTACACCTAATTTCATTTATTTTCCTGGGATTGTAGATATAATTTTGTCTAATTTTATTAATTTATTTAAAATATATTAGTTAATTAGTTTATGATGGATTTTTAGAAGTCGTTATAGAAAATTCGTACAATAGTATTCATGAGAGGGATTTTTTACATGATATTTATTTATTGATAGCACAAATTTGTAGGAATCTCATATTAAAGATGCACATAGTAAATTAAAAATGTCTAATTGAAACTCTCAAAAACACAGAGTATTAGTATTTTGTAATTTTACTATTCAACTATTGAAAATATTTTATCAGGTTAATAATTTAAAATATTTTACCGAGTATGAACAAATATTTTGTATTTATATATTAAAAATTATTCATAATATGATTTTGCTTATTCAATATTTTTTACCGTTTTCCTAGATATTTTTGGATCCATTCCCTGATTAATTCTATAAACGGTTTTTGTGGCAAGGCTTAGATCAAACTAGCAAGACTTAGTCTCATGCATGGTCTTATCATCCAGTGGAATTTGCAAAACTTATTGTTGAAGGTAGTTAGTTTAAGGTGTGTTTGGATTAAAAAAGGGATAAAAGATAATTTTTCATATACTTAGATTAATATAATTATTATTTAAAAAAACAAATAAATGTATTCTTAATTAATCTCCCCTCGTGTTGAAATACTTGTAGAGATTATGTTATGATGAATTTGGATATAGAGCTTAAATAATTTTTTAATTATATACTTCATCCATTTTTTTTTTATATATCTAATTTAGAGATGTGTGTGTTTTTTATTTGTTCATTTCAAAATTTGAGGTAAATTTTATTATTTTTTTTCTCTTATAATATCCTTACTTAATGCTCACTTTCTCTTTTACCAATAATAATTGAGGGAGAAATAATAACAAAGGAGAATAAATAAGAGGGATAATCGACTGAAGTGTAATATAGTAAAATATATATATATATATATATATATTTTCTGTTAACCTTAAGACTCTACCAATCATTACCTAAATTACGATGTGCGCATTAAAAACTGGACTAATATAAAAATAATCAGAGGGAGAATAAATAATTTCTTAATAAGAACTTTAATAATAATTAACTTTTAAAAAAGTTATTTCATATTTAGAAGTAAAATATTACAAGTGCATGTTTATCTTAGTTTATAGAATTAGTTTTTATAAAGTTGTGCAAAGATTTTTTTTTTTTTGGAGAACTTAAATATTTTAACTTCCCAATAAACACTTAAAATCATTTTTTAAAAAGTTAAAAGTTCAAATATATATATAATAACTTTTAACTTATAAAAAGTTTTAAAAAAATCATAAGTAATACTATCCGAAGTCACCCTTAGTTTAACAATAAGTCTTTACATTTATTTCATTGAATCCTTTTATTTCAAAATAATGGCCGCTTTGACTTTTTTTGCGATATTGAAAAATGAATGTATCTAGACTAGACTTCAATGTACCAAAAAAGTCAAAATTACTATTATTTTAAAACAAACATAATATTTTGATAAATAATAATTTTTATAAAGTATATGGCCGTTAGTCTAATGATGTTATATTGAGTTATTTATGTTTAAAAATCTCAATTTTTTCAAAATATGCTATGATTAATATATACAATCTAAAACTTCATATTTACTTATATTTTTTAAACTATGTTATATATGTCCATATAAAACTTTTTGATGAAGTATCAAATTAATTGTTGTGAAATTTTACAGAAGTTTACAAAATTAATGTATGTAGTGAAAACTTACAATTGATATTAAAAAACTTATTATATCTATAAAAATTCATTCAATCAAGTAAATATATCAAAACTTATTTATGTAGTACATGAATCCACATTCTACTTGCAAAAGTGAAAGCAGAGGTAATTTACATAAATTCATCATGGTGGACTACTGCAACTTACTGCATAAAATACCAACTTGTTTCCTTTTGGCCCTTTATGCTGAACCTCCTCTATAGGTACATAAGTTTTAAAGAGCCAAAAGAAAGTTTTGGAACTTTGGCATATATCAGCTGATAATTGGAATAAACATGATGGTTATGTCCAAAGTACTCGCTTGTTTTTCTTTTGGTTTTTATGTTTCTTGATTGGCTTGCAGTCATTAGTTAGTTAATATATAATATTAGCATAGTTCAAGTGGATTATATGACTCTAATTGCCCTACTTGCGGTTTGTGAGGAAGATCCAAAAGCAAGGGTACTATCTAAGCTAGGTTAATATTCACAACAATTCAAATTAGAGATTACATACTCCTTACCAAGTTCATACAAAGAAATATTAATTATAGAAAAATACAAAATTAACTTTTAGCCATAGATATTTAGCTGCCGCGCGCGTAACATAAGACAAGCATAGCTCACTATTGAAGTATTGACCTTTATTTTGTCAAAATTTTCTAAAAACTATTTAATTCTAACAAAATATATATAAAATATAAAAGAGGGCATTAAATTGTAAAGTCATGGCCCAAGTCCGGCCCTAATGAAAAGACCCAGCCACCCAAATAATAATTACCCGAAATGCTAAAACAGTGCATAAAACAAAGAAGCCGACTGTTTGTTTTTATTGCAAGAAATAAATGAGAAATAAACTGAAAAAAAGAGAAAAAGACAAAAAAAAAAATTGTAATTTGTAACGGGGAGTTTTATTTCCAGTGACCTGGCTCTAATTAATCCAGCTATGACATACTACGTCTTTTATGTGTCACCTGATGATTGGCGGTTACGCTTTCTCAATCAGAATTAGACAATCAATTTATAATTAAATAAAATAGAAAAATGGATGCATTGGCATTTAATTCAATTTAATTCCGCTAAAATTCGAGAGACTGCTTTTGCCGTTTTGGAATCGAAAGGCAGTTTTGGTTTATGCAGCATCCGTTTGTGGTTGTGGGTATTTCAAAAGATGGAAGAAGCATATGTTAATATTATTATTGTTGTAATCATAACATATGGTTTTCGCGTGGAGGGTGTAAGAGTAAGAGTAAACATATATGTATGTGTACCCAAACATTACATTATTAATAATAAGCAATATATATATATATATATAGAGAGAGAGAGAGAGAGGCATGCATGTAGGTGTGTGGTCTATTTAATTGCATGTGTACATCTGCGGGGGAAATTATAAGGACTATATGTATGGTGCTAATTATGGGATGCTGGCTTGTCGCTTCTGTGTTTTTAGTATATGCTTAGTTCTTGGAATTACACATATACTTCATACTATAACATAAAGGAATTAATTATATGTGCATGCAAATTAATTAAATTTTCTTCTATTTGTTATAATCCATTTGTTTATTTTTCACGCTTTTATTTATTTTCTCCCTGCTACTCAGTGGGAATTATTCTTGGTTTAATTTGTGTAAGTCCAAATCCGTAAAGTGCAAATAATTAACATTTTAATTTGAGCATAATGCATGTATGTTTAAGGACCATTTACGTTTGGTGAGTGGTACGGGTGTATAATTAGTGTGGGTGGTTGTGTGTGTGTGTTAGTTTTTCACGTGCCTTGTATACTTTCTATTTGGCTAAAATATATAGGTGGAGCTAATTAAAATTCAATTGTCCTTGCGCTGCGTTTAGATCTTCTACATTGATTTCCACTTATTTGCTTCATGTGTTTAATATTGACTCGCACTATATATTTACATTATGAGAAAAAACTACTCATTTTCAGTAACAAATTGCCACAATATCCTTACCAATAAAGATTATTAAGTGCTTGAGAATGACAACTTTTCGCATTAACCCAATTTGATGACTTCATAAGTTGGTATATGAGCACTTATGTAGTGTTTATAATTCTATTAATGCATAATAGAGATATGATACAAGAAAACAAAAGTTTTGACTAGTGTAAGACAAAGGAGGCTATAATGCTATATACACCTGGCATTAATCATAGGGATATAGGAATTCTCAATACAACAACTTGTATTGGACAAGTGGAGACATTTCGTATTTCCCAAAAAGTGTTCCATCAAAATTATGTTAATTTGGCAATCTACTTATTTCACGCATTTCCTACCTTTTTAATTTACTCAAGTTTCAATGTTTTTTTTGGTACAATATGATCTTGTAACATTGCTTTTGGGGTTTTAACGCATTAAATTGAAATTGAAAGGAGAAAAAAAAAAGTATCCCTTTTTTTTAACTTAACTAGTTTGGAATATAAAATTCAATTTTAAGTTGACTCTTCCCTTTTTCTTTTCCAGATTTTGAGAACGACCTTTCTACTGTTCACAACAAAAATATATATATAAAACCGCACTGAGTTTGTGTATGTAAATTGAAAGATCCCATAGCATATAAGAGAGGTAAGCACAAGGCAGTAACACTTAAGATTTATGGATCATCAAAAACACAAAATCAGTGTTGGGAAAATGGTCCTACGTAGTCTCTCGCGCACTGACATTATTGAGCCATGTGATGAAATGAAACAAATTACAAACCTTTTTTAGACCATGGTGTTATATTACAAGACAGAAACACAGCCAAGAGCATCGAATTCGACAAAATACACGGTGGGCTATGTTTTCAACTTGTTCAATTATTATTATATATCATCAAATTCAAATTAGAAACGGTGTCGTTTCATATATACAGCTAATTTACCCCCCAACACTTCCTCAGTACTCTCACGTCTCTAACGTTTTCTTTTTTGTTTGTTCCCATATTTTAGTAAGTAGCAAGATGTGGGTACAAGTCAATGAGCATCAAGTCCAAGATCCTGCTGCTAATTGTTTTGGATTATTTTTATAGTGACTTAGTATTAATTAATATAATAATCAATGTTAAATCGATCTTCACTGAGTTTAAGTAGTATTTCCATGTTTGTCCGTAGATGCTCTTGATTTGAGTGTTACCGGCTTAACAAGCTCCTTTGGGTTCAATCATATGATATGCGAGCATAATTAGTACAGTTAAAAGTAAAATGATTAATTTATTTATGTTTGGGGCCAGAAAATAGTTAATATAAAGAGAGAGCTATTCATGGAGCCCAAAAGATGAGGGGTGAAGAAAAAAATTCAACTAATGTAAAAATACATGATTGAATGTGTTCATGAGTACTACGACAAACTTCTCAGTAGAAGAAAGGTCATGATACAAGTTGCATGAACCAAATTTACTAAACAATGTGGAAGCAAAACATTATCACAGATTGTTGGCTCATGAAGCTCTCATGAGGCCAAGTGGTAGTAGTTCCTAGCTAATTTTGTTCTGTCAAAGCATATGTATTTTTTTACCTAAGGCTATTACTTACTAAATAGATAAGTTTACTTGCAAACTCATGAGATTTTTTTATTATAGATTAAAATAGTCTCTACCAATTAAATAAAATGATCATAAGTAGCAATTCCCAAATTTTGAATGTATTTGGTGGCCGGTTAATGTATATTGCAAAAAAAGAAAATTGAACGAGACATTTAGTTAAATGAACAAAACCTATGTTACTTTAACGAGAAATTATAGACGTATATCATATTTTTATCCACCAAGCATCCATCAGATATTATTTGAATTGGCGGTTGAGAGATATGTGTAAGTTTTTTTGTTTTTATTTAAAATGGTGGACCCAAAATAGCATAATATGATTGATGGATCTATATATTGATGTACATGTAGTACTATTGTTACTTTAACTGGTTATGACTTGATTAATTGCTTAAATAATCATTTTAAAGAATCAAATCATTTTACACCAAATCAATTTGATTAATTAGTTTGATCAAATTTCATAATTGACATCTTGTTTAATTGCTGTAAATTTTTTTACCCACATTTTAACTCATTGTGAGATTCATTTAAAATCAATATATTTAATTAGTTGATACTTTGACAAAATTGGATACGGAAGGTCTTACATAAATTCTGCACTGAATAATTTATCATGGGGAAGATTGGAACATGGAAAAATGGGTGGTTATACATATTTTGTTTTTTGTTTAAGGCAAAGAGATGATATATGTGTAGGTTTTAATAATAAGAATCCCTATGCATGTATGTTACCGTAATAAATCCCAAAACATAAACTAATGCAACTGTAAGATCTATTCTTAAAAGAAGGGCCAATTGCCACAGAATTTGAAGCTTTAATTAGTATCATGTCGGTCTTAATATTTGTGTCTGTGTTTGAGATTTAACAACGTAGCTCGCAATTCCATGGAACAAAACGTTTAACAAGGGGTGCCAAGCCTGCAGTGTAATGAGCTAGCTTCAACTTAAATTAATTAATTAATAGTAAATACTAAAATAACAATAATATTTGACGTACAATAGAAATACGTCCAACTTACATCTAACGTGTGCTATCCATGTTACAGCACGCATCCTGTAACATGGATAGCTCACGTTGAATGCAAGTTGGACGTATTTTTGTTGTACATCAAACATTATTGATAATAATAAGTAATTCAAACACTGAGTTCAATTGACTAAATTTTTATTCTCTTCTCTTGGGGACGCGACCATATAAGCTTCTCTTTGAAGCAAGAGATGTTGGTTTTGTGTGTGTCATAATTTTGAACCGTAACAAAGAAACTTTTTAGAAGAAAAAATAAAAGAACAAAAAAGTTATGGCTTCCATTATTATTAATTAATTAATTTCCCCCCGTAATTAACTCAACGAATTTAGCTCAGATTATGAAAGTTGAGAACATACATGATACATCACATTGGTTGCACGGATTCACTTTCTTTCCTTAGCAAGTCAGCAAGTTAAACGTCTATCACGTGATTCTTCGTGTTTCCTAAATAGTTAATTATGAGAGGGGTAATCAAATCGAACGAGTTTAATTTCTTTTTCTGTAAATAAAATAAAATATACATCACATGTAAAATTAAAAGCTTTTCCCTTTATATGAAGGAATTTTTGGCCCTCCAAAACAAAGATGCTGCCTGTATCACATAATGCAAATATTTCCTAAAAGGGAAACCAAGGAAAAGCAAAAGAGGAAAAAGAGGTACATTTAGGTAGTTTTCTTTTGAAAATAAAGAATCAGATTTGTATTGATAATCTTTTATTTTTTATTTTATTTTTTGGGTATAGCGGTTAGGTTAAATTCCCTTTTCTTTTTCTATTTAAAGTGTTTAAAAGCTTTTTTACCCATGAGCACGAGTCAATTTAATTTGCTTAAAGTTATCTTTTGTTCTTTTTTTCTTCTGAGTGAAATGCTTATATTCTTTTGCATGAAAGTTTATATATTATTCGTACGATAAAGTAACAGATCTAGCTAGCTATGCTCTTTTTTTATTGATTTTTTTTTCATTCAAAAAGACCTATCACGATAAAATTATTAATAATTGTTACAAATGCATAATTAGTAATTTATTATTAACTAGTGGAAATATTGTAAAATATCGAGCATACAAAAATCAAATTTAAGTACATATATGACCGAAAAACTCCAAATTAGACCTAGTTTTGCAAAGATTTTCCTAATGTTCACTTATTTTCGGCACACATATTTTGTGTCAATTCAATCCCACACACATGCACCACCTATAATAAAATATATATTATTCTTGGAGTAGCTAGATAATTAAGAGGAATACATACACACACGCGCGAAGAATTTAGATTTTAGGGGATAATATGAATTTAATTTCTGTTGAAAATAATATATATATATATATATATGTCAAATTATGATGAATGAGTATGATCATGATAATTAATACCAACCTTATTCTATTATTTTAAAATTGTCAAATTCTATTTATTGACATGCAAAAGAAATATGAAACTAACATCAAACAACAACATGGAAGTGCTTGAAACAAAGCTAGTATGCTTGAATGCCCAATTATAAAAAGGATTATATATAGGTAGCTAGCTAGCTAGCAAGTTTGGTTCCTTATATGTTATTTGAAGTCTAACTAATTAATTAACTCAACGTGTACTGAGCATGAAGTTTCACATAAATTAAAGCAGGTCACGTGCCCCTTTATAGATTTTGAGTTCCCTAAATAACAATAATATCTTGTTAGCATTACTCTCAATTTACAAATGCACAAGCTAAGAGACGTGCATGGATGTGTCAAGAACACTGTTCCAGTCATTCACTCGCAATTAATATCTACCCCACGCATAATAATATTTGGAACATTCACAAAGTTGCTCCATATATATATTAGTTCATAATAGTTTAATACATAAATACTCTAGTATTTTTTTTCGGGTTTTATTAATAAGTGTCTATAACACTTGCTTGTAAAATGCATAAATTATTAGACGACAAGAGTGAAAAATTTGTGTTTTGTATGCCTATTCTCATATGTGTATAGTATGTGCATAAACGAATATATTTCAATATATAAAATGAACACAATTTCAATAACAAACAAATACATTTAATTATCAGAAATAAAAATATTTATTTATTATAATGAATTAAGTGTGAGAAATAAACACATTTATTTTAAAATGAGTGATGCTAAATGCACAATAAAAAATCATCCAAATCAGCCAATAAATGAGACTTTGGGCCACAATTACTCAGCCCATTACAATTTCAATAATTATTTGGGTTCAAGAAAAACCAAAATGGGCTCATTGTTTACATTGACTGGTTTTACCTTGTACATCTAGCATTATTGTTTTAAAAAAACATCTCAAACTCATGAATTTTATCACTTTGCATTATATTATTTGTTCAGTTAAAATATATATATGTTTTCATTTTACATTGTATTATGTGTTCAGTTACCGTCTAAATATGTGTTCATTTTGCATCGTACTATGAGTTTAGTTGCAGTATATGTATATACATGTTCATTTTATATTGTATATATTATGTGTTCAATTAGGTATAAATATGTGTTTATTTTGCATTGTATTATGTGCTCAATATGTATTTACTTTGCATTATATTATGTATTCACTTACAGTATATATATATATATATTCACTTTAGATTATATTATGTGTTCAATATAGTATATGAATGTGTCAATTTATTGTGTATAAATATGTTTATTTACATTGTATGAATGTGTTTGTTATTAAGTGTTATTGTGTTAACGGAGTAAAATAAATAAAAAAAAAACAATGAAAGAATGATCCTAACTGAAACATGATATGCGCTTTGTTAAAAAGAAAAATAAAAAATCTAAATATATATTACACAAATCATTGTTTAAAGATAAATTTAGTGGATTAATATAATAGACTAATCAAACCTCTTTTATTGTTACACTTATTTCTTCTACTATAATGATTTGAAGAATGAGTTCCACCCAGAGCTACAAGAGGGAAAGAGAAGAGAATAATGGTTTCCAAAAAAAAACATAAACATAAAGAGAAGATTGTAAGAATTTGATAGAGACAAATTTGTTTCCTAAAGCGCATGAGTGAGTGAGTAAGTAAGTATACTATATAACTAGTGTATAATGAAGAACAAAATATGATGATATGTATGATAGTAGCATTTTACATTGTACAAATATATTTTCCATTGTGAAATTGCACGAAATAAATAAAATATAAATATGTAAAAGATAAATTAAATACAAATATGAAATGAAAAAGATTTTGTCTAAAGAGAAGAAGACAGAGAGAGAATGTGAATGTGAATGTAGAGGTAGCCGGCTGGGCCCACAAAGACTTCACCGTCCCTACCTGTTATCGGCGCCGTGAATTTGGCACCTGTATGTCCTCAACCATGTCATGTGCTGTATAATATTAATAATCATTTGTCAAAAGGGAAAGAAGAGAGGGTCAAAGAAGAGTAAAGACTTGATAGTGTAATACTATCCGTTCATTTTATTTGTTTTCTTAAAAATATAACCTACTATTATTATAGTTTAATTTCAATCTATTATGACATCTAATTATAAATTAATATATCAACAAAAGTTTTTAACTTAACAATCTATTAACTAAAATTTATATAAATTAATGGATGTGATTAGTTGACAATGTGAAATTTTTTACACGATTAGTGCATCATAATTAAACTCTTATTGTTAGAGTTTAATTTCTATCAACTGTCAAAATAAAGTAATTTTACATTGACATTTAATCAGAGATTGACACATAGATAAAAAATTTTAACTCAATAATCCACTAACTAAAAAGTCACATAAATCAATGGATATAATTGACTACATCACAGTTAAACTATTATTATTATTAGATCATGATTATTTATCAACAAATTCATTTGACATAAATTTTATGGTTGAAAATTTTGTTCACATTGAATCGAGGGTTTTTCACACAAATAAAATTGAAAAAAAATCAATTAATAATACACATTCTGACTATATTCAAAAACGTAAAAATTTTTGTCGTGGAATATACAATTTGAATTGTTTTCACTATAAGAGAAATTTAAAAATCAGAAAATATGATTTGAATTGAATCGTTCAAGAGTTGGTGTATCGTTCAGTGAATTTGACACAACTTGATCGTTACATAATTCAATTTGGAATTCAGGAGAGGTGTCATCGTGTATTATACGTACCCCTTAAAATTGGTTAAGCACAGTGGTCTCTGTTCGTATGTATCCCATTTTGCCATAATTATTTTCAGCCAAAAACATTTTTTCACAAAAAGAAAAGAAGCATAATTACCTCAATTTAGAGTGCTATTGCGACAGGTTATGGAAGAATACGACAGTAGCAACCCAAAATTTCCTTAGTTTCCTTAAAACAAAGGTTTTGGAAGGGTAGTATAAAATTATGAGCATTGACAGAAGCACAATAAAAAACCAGTCAAAACAGTCAACAAATAGAAATTTGGGCCACAATCACCCAGCCCATTAAGAATATACTCATGATTAAAAATGCTATTTGGACCCTAAAGTGTTAAATGAGCTTTGTTGGCTGTATTGGCTGATTTTTTGTTGTGCCCCAAGCATTTGTGTAAAATTATTAATGATTATTAGTTCAATAATTTAAATTTTTGGGAGAGATAGTACCTTTATATATAATGACATAATGTCAGATTCCTAGTCAAGGTTTTAAATTTTCATTCCAATAAAATTAAAATTGTCCAGCTTCAGGCTTTACTTCTCACCAAAACTTTAATCCCATCTTCAAGAACCAAATGCAAGAAATTGGGTTTGGTTATAGACACAGAATATGTGGTAGACTAGTTGTTAGATCAGAAAAGCAGGGGAAGAAAATAGATAGAAAAATATATACATGATATTAGACTAAATGATTAATTTCATAAGGAGACAAAAGAATAATAGTGGAATGAGAAAGAAGAAAAAGTAGGAAAGAACCAAACGAAAGAAAGCCAAAAACTAAATCAGAGAATAAGGGAGTAGGGTTTGTTAGAGGGGAAAGGCTGAAGTCCATGAACTTGTCCTGCAAAAGCATAACTTTCACTAGACACTCGTGCTTTCATTTGGTTATCTGTTTGTCAATTAATTATATATTCAATAATGCTAGCTCTACAATAGAAATACAATATTCAACGTATATGTACTATATATTATATGAAATGTGTGCTATTTGTATAGCACACGTACGTATAACACACATCCCATATCATGTATAGCACACGTTGAATATTTGTTTGATATATTTATGTTATACGACAAACATTATTGATTATATATTGCTCTAATAATCAAACTATCATTAATATTATACTTACAACATATATGAATCAATAAAGAGTCAATAAAGTATTTAATGTAATAAAATACATAAATTATTAATAACATTTAATTTTTAAATATTTTTGTATTATTTCTGCAATCTATAATTTAATGAGTTCGCTTCTGATTCTATTTAGTTATACCTAGAAACTTTTTAATTGCTAATATTATTAGCACATATTAATAATAGTAATAATTAGTGGTGACAATACTACATACGTATCTGGTTTTGCGTATACATACTGCAGGACATGTGATTTTGCTTTACTTGTCTCCGCATAAAAGTTGGTTCCCACTTCAAACTGTGTATATATATTCTCATCATACTCTATAATTCATTCATCTTAATTGGTCACTATTATTATTTGAAATTAGTGCGCTGCATGAGCACTAATTAATATCATTCCTCATCCCATTAATTATATTGTTCTGTTCAATGATTTATAGTGATTAGATATATATATATATAATCCAAATGATCATATTAAAATAGCTTATTATTGTGTACTTCATAGCTACGGATTACTGATATTTTGGCTGTCTCCACAATGCAGCTGTAACGGGATCATATTAAAAATTTAGATGCTACCGGCCAATGAAGCCGCATATATAATGATAGAGAATGAATAATATGTATGTGTAAATTATATATAAGTAATATAAGCAATACATATTTATGAATTATTTATCTCACTATTTAAAGTCTCCCTAACTTCAATGTCAAACAGATGATAAAATTTCTATTAGTAAGTATTCTTAATTTAAGGACACTTGTTAGCAAAACTCTTCTTATAATGATTATTAAAGATTGAAATATATTAAAAAGAAGAGTTTATTTATAATGCAGTGTAAAAAATTTTACACTATTACATACTCACATCCTTTAATTAGATTGACTTTTTAATTAGTAAGTGGTTGAGTTAAAAACTTTTGTAAATGTGTCCATTCATAATTGAATATCAGTGTAAAATTACTTTACACTAACAATGAATTGAAATTAAACTCTAAAAAAAATACTTATTGTACACAAATTATTAGAAAGAAAAGTTTGTATCTAATTTATTACTTTTACCCACACAGCACCAAAAAAAAATTATTACTTTTACCCTATCATTAACTATCTTAAGAGAATATATACTTGCAATGAAGTTTGTACAATAACAATATAATAGTACTATAGTAGTGAGAATCAAATAATAGATGATCTGCACTAAAATATCATGCTACAATGTTAACATTGGTATTAGTTCATTTTGCTGGTCTTTTGCTCCTTTGCTCTCCTGTATTACTAAAATTAAAATTTGACCATTAAATAATTTTTAAAGGACATAATTTTTAAGTATCTTTATAAACATTTGACGAGTCTAAATATATAACTTGATGAGATAGTTAGGACTTAATTCATTTCCTTTAAAAAAAAGAAAGAAAAGTGACAGGTCCAGCTCAAAGATGTTGATTGAGGACAAGTGGAGAGTGGTGAGTTCAAAATGAGATGTAAAAATGCACTGATTAGGTGCTTATTCATTGATTCAACCTTGCATTATGGGCATGTCCTCAGAAGAGACAAAGGCCACCACAAGTACATGGAACTGAGATTAGGTACCTGGGTTCTACAAATCCCCCGGATTTTCAGGGGCCTTGCTCTCCAAAACCCACTCGTGCCCACGACCCATTTCCATCCCTTTTTTATTTTTTGTTTCTAAGAATCTGATTTCATTATTATTTCTGAGAAGTAGATTTTATCAACCAAGTACACGTTGGACACGGATGCTCCAGAATTATTAAATTGGGTGATTAAGTACTACTCTCATTAAAGAATGTAATGTAATCTTACAAGACATGGGTCACTAACTCCTAAATGCTTAAAAACAAATAGGAAGAACAATATTTTTTCAGTTAAAATAGAAAAAAAAGTCTACTTTAATACTTTTGGCTCAAATAGCATTTTTAATCATGTATATTTTCTTAATGAGCAAAGTGATTTAAACCAAATTTCTCATTTTTGACTGGTACAATTTTGTATCCTATCAAAACTCGATTATATTTAAACTCATAAATTATTGATACTGTCAGTAAAGTCATGTTATGCTTGGCTTTTTATGCGCAGTAGACACATACATACAATATATTTAAGTTGTACTTACAGGATATACAAGAAAAAAATATAGAATAAGTAAGACATTTAATAACGAAAATATAAAAGAAAATTTATGTTCTAACAAATTGAAATAGAATGAAACGTAAATTTGATCAGATGAGATAAAAATATTATCTTATACCATAATTTAAATATATAAAATTTATATTTTAGTTTATGTTTATAACTGCTCATGGTTAGCGAATAAGCATAGAGATACAATGACATAGCAGCATGGCAATGTTTTTATTCACATTGCATACAATTAATAGTGAGTAGGAAATGCAAAAATATGATCCCCAAATATTACAGAGCTCAAGGCATAGTCAAAACCTTGCGACATACTCGTATAAAATAATGTTAGGCGTAATTAATTAGAATGGAACTTTATAAAAATTGTTGTATCACAAATTAATTTAGTATTGGTTGGAGATGAAGGTGAGTTTAATGAAGCATATGATCGATGATGGGTTTGGTAGGCAATTGCTGCTGATATGGCAGGTGGCATTTAATGTCGCCGATAAAGTTGACTTTGACCAGAAACTGGGAACTGTTTTCTTCTATAATTACATTGCCGATAGGTAACTTTTAGTTTGAGGTGTTTATCTTTTGGTATTAGGGGCATCGCGGTTCTCTGCTGACGTATAAAATAGTGTTCCATGTCCCCTCATTTTGCTGCTATATTTAAGATTCATGACAAGATGGGCTTGCCTATAACTAGTAGTGCACTAGTTTGGAGGAATGAATTTAAGATAAACCTCATATTAGCCTCCATACACATTATTAATCAAGAAATTGAATCCGCTCAAAGTCAAGAAACCAACCTTTTGATCAAATTTTAGAGTGAATGATCAAATTTTCTGTTAATTATATTCTGTCAGAACTTTATGAATTTGAAACGGAAATATGTTCTCATAATAAAAAAATATTTTTCCTTTAGCATCTCTCAATATCGATATTTGTTCTAAATTAGTAATTTTAATTTGATAATTAACTTAATGAATCTGAAAAAGAGATATAAAATATTTTTATAGTCACACAATAGTTAATGAATATTAAATACTAAAAAAATTTCCCAATAAATATATACTATTAATATAAAAAATAATCCAATATATTTCTTTAGCAGCATTGGATTCAAAATTAGTTAAAAAAACAAAAAACCAAAGAGGCATTTAATGTTACACCAAATGTTTGGCAGGATATGGTAGAGAATCTTACGAATTTAGGCTGCTTGGAGTATAGGCATCATCCTCAGTTTTCTCTTATGTCACACCTGCCACTGCTACACATTCATTAAGCTCAGGGAGTAAATGTGTCTTTCACAAATTAGAGGGAGTTGCCATACCCAAATATTTTGGAAGAAAAATATGCTAAGTACTGTAGATGATGGATGAATGATGGTCTATTTCAACAGTGCAAAATGTGCCCAACCCCGTTTAAGCAAATGAAAGATATCTTTTGCATAGTTTTTGTTTGGGTCATCGTTATATGACTTTTTTTTAATTTTCTGGATATACTCGATTAGGATGTTGTTAGGCTATTTCGTCTTAATTTCAATCACACTCAACAATTTGCTTTTTGCTGGTGATCAAAAGCATGTACTCATAAAACAGTGTCCAGTATATTATGTGGGTCAGTGATCATAGCCTTCATAGGCTTGGGCCGAAGAAATTATGTCCAACAAAATAAAATCCTGACAAAAAATAAAGGATATTTTCTCGCTTTATCGTAATTATATTTTATTTTTTTCTCAGAGATTAGATTATATTAAGTATATAACGAAAGAGAGAACTGTGTATATTTCGGCTTTTACACATTTTCCTTCGAAACTAGGGTAATAACTAATAAATATTTTCGTTCATGTAAAGTGTCAATTTTATTTTCATCCGTTAAATAATGCAAAATGATTGGTGAAGGTGCAACACTTGTATATCATTCTTCTTCATAATTGAATTATAACAGTTTGAATGACAAAGATTAGTCCATATTAAAATTCAATGATGTGCTAAATGTTATACAACTTGTATATGTAACGTTCCTAATAAATGACCATTAAAAAAATACTGATTTCAGTTATTTGACCGATGTTGCAAAATTAAATGAAATAAGTCGAATGACACTCTACTATTAACCATTAAGCTTGTTCTATTCTGATAAACGTATCTTTTATCTAGATTGAATTCATTTCAACGGTACACTGTCCATATTAGAAATCAAATGTGATTTAGTACGTATGGCACCAAAAAAAGGTAGATTATGTGGTGTATATACAAAAATCTATAATCTTTTTTTATACTACTTTAATAAGCCAACGGTATACTTATCTACACAAAAGATATGGTTGATTAAGGATTAAAATATAGAATAAGTTTTATAAATGAATTAAAAATAACATAGAAATGTTATCATTAGAAAAATGTCATCTCATTTCCACCTCCACTCAACCACACCCTAAATGAGCAAACCTCCAACTCTTAACACAATTCATCCAGAAGTGCATAAATGGGTTGAACAAAAACAGAAAGGAGAAAAAAATGCGACGCCAAGGCTAAAATGAAGCTAAAAATTTGAGCAAACATTAAATTGGACCACATTTCACTGTTCTAAAATTAACATTTGCAATACAAACAGCAGAATAAACGTTTTACCCCCGTTCATATCATTAAGTGGAGGGGCCTTAATGCGTTCATGATTAAAGACAACAAATATTCATACATAGGCTGTTTAGGCCTAATTTCTGGCTGGAAGTAAAAAAGGCTCTCCCTCACACACACCACGGGTCACTTAGCCCATGGCATATTTCTGGGTCCAGCTTCTGGCGGTTGTCTCGTACTTGTTCCTGTCTGTCTTGTACATGTGGGCGATTTCAGGGACCAAAGGATCATCAGGATTTGGGTCAGTCAACAGGGAGCAAATGGAGAGCAACACCTACATATAAATATGTAAAAGACAAGATCAATAATCTATATTTACATTTCAACTTCTTTACTCTGAATACAAAAGTTTTAGAATTAGACTAGGTATACTTAAAACCAAAACCACAAGAGCCAAATACAATATCCTCTATAAGGTACCAAGTAACATATTGTTGTCTCTTTCAACACAATCCCAGACTATGCAAAAGAGCCATCTATATTAAGATTTTAGTTTTTAAGTCATTGTCAATTTAATAATTTGTCCAAGTCAAGTCATAGCAACAAGAAAACTGAATATTGTAACACATGATTAGATGATGGTCCCAATTTTTTTACAGTAAATAAAAAATTAACTCCAAATATAATACAAACATGAATTATGTACCAAATAAATAATATTAGACATGTAAACCGTGGAACTGCAGTGCCTAAGTTTAGACGGATTACACTGCAAGGTTAAGCAAAACATATTTTAAGGAATAGAGAAATTCTCATTATACACACCTTCGAAATGGTTAGAGCAGGGCTCCACTGCTCCTTCAATATGTCAAGACAAATGCTTCCATTGCTGTTAATATTTGGGTGAAATACCTTCGTCCTGAATGCAACCTGAAAAGTATTCACAATCCATGAGTATGCTCAGTTGGTTGAGTAGTTGTTATATACAACATAGAATTTGTTGATGTCTATACGGAAGGTACAATCCTATAAAAAAATTCAAGTATATTTGACCGTTATTTTTCCTTTAGAAAAGTTTAAGATCAAACATTTTGATTCTTGTCAGGAAATGTGTGTTCAAAAGGAACATTGGCTATTAACAAGTCTTCATTATAACAGAGAAGCTCCAAGCTACGTGGGGGAAAATATGCATCACATCAATGTTGGAAAATGAACTGTTACAAAATTCAAGACATTGAATAAACATTACATGATTAAATAGACACTTGAACAAATTACAGACCTTGGGTGGCTTGAATGGATAATCTGGAGGGAAATGAATTGTGACTAGGAAAACACCTCCAGCATAAGGACTGTCTGGCGGACCCATAATTGTTGCTTGCCAGTGAAACATGTCTTCAGCAACAGGACCTGCAACATTTTAAAACAAAAGGGCAAACCACATGATAAGCACAAATTACTTACCAAACCGTGCAAAAAACATACAGCTATACTGGACCTGTCCATAATCCTAACATATAAAGCACAACATAGTTTCTAATATTGTCAATTGGAAGGCTCATATATGAGAACTAACCAAACAAATTTCCAACAAAATCAATAATCCAAAGACTAAAATAATTCTACTAATTTTGTCTTTTTGACAACACAGATCATGGTCATATGAAAGTGTTGAAGTGATTTAAGTTAAGTAACTTGCACAATAATTAGTTTTAATTCACCAGCTCATCAGGTTACCAAACTGTATGAACAGAGGTTCAAAATGAGGAACCATTTTATGTTTCAAATGCTAGTACATAAAAGTACCACAGGATCATGTAGATTGTTAAGTTTGACAATAGATGCACCACACTCAGTCAACAATGCTGAAAAATTACAACACTAATCAGTTGTCAATCACATCGATTCCAATTTCCTTGTTGCATAGCTAATTCACAAAACGAACGAGGGAGGCAACAATAATCAATTTCTCCTACATATCAAAACAAAAAATAGAGGGGAAAACAGACCAGAACATAATTGTTTGTATATTTCGTTATAATTGCTTTGCCCGTAACGATACTTCGTTTAAACATTCCTCCTAGCATCCCCGACAATTAAATCAGAAACCTCATATAATAGTACATACAATCATCCATGCAGACTCAAATAAATGAAAAATTAGCTCAAAAGATTCCTCTACAGCATAATCAAGTCAAACCTTCCGAAGATAATCAACAGCGATGATTTACAGAAAAAAATATAATCATGCCAGAAAAAACAGGATCGCATACAAATCCAAATTTAATACGAAACCAGCAACGATTAACTAACGTAAAAGGATGAAAAATGAAAAGAATACCTGCGCTGCAAGAGGTAGGAGGATCCTTCTGCAGATCCTTGAGCTCCTTCAAGATCCGCTTGGAAGCCATCGCCAAAACCTAACAAAAATCACAAATCAGCTCAGATCAGAACGAGAAGACAACAGATCAGGATCAGATCAGAGCACAAACACGAAAACAAAGATCAATAACAACAGATCGCGAGATCCTCTCACCGAAAACAACACAGATCCTGCTTCTGCCTTGTTTGGATTATCGAGGACGAAAAAACAACGAGAGAGAATGGAATCGAAGGGAAGAATAAGAAGAAGACGAGTGCGTGAGATTTCGGAGAAGGTAATGACTTTTTATAAATGTCTGGTGCGGCTCGGGAATCGATCCATAACCTTTAACCCCACCCTTTTTTTCACCTTCTTTTCTAAAATCTAAATTCTATTGCTATTATTTATTATTTCCCTTTTTAAATTATTAATTATTTAATTATTAGTTATTGATTTTTGGGGAGAGAGTGTGGGTCCCTGGTTGGCGTTTTTTGTACGAAATCCAATCCTTTTCTTTTCTTTTCTTCTTTTCTTCACAGGTCAAAAAGTGGCACCCCAAAATGAGCGGTCTTCATCTTCCCCAAACGCTGATTGGTCACCCCCACTTTCACGACGTCGTTTTAACAGATACAACATGTGTGTTGAACCATTATTTTCCCGCGTTCGGGCGCCAGTTTTAACCCGTTCATCGCACTAGGTTTTTCTAACGTCTACTGTTCAGCGTTATGCTTTCTTCTAAGCAAAACGAAACCGTCTTCCTCGTCGTTTCTGTCCAAACTTCATTGAATCAAATTTCACTTTTATCCAATATTTTTATATGTTGAATATGTATGAGTATTATAGATAGAGTAAAACTAATTGTTTTAATAAGTAAAATATTTTTCTTATTAGGTCCATTTAGCAAGTACATTCTCAAAAGTAAAAGAAGAAATAGATTAGAAATTAGGTTGAATTTTTTTTGTGATTCTGGCACTTAAAATTGTTTTTTTTTCCTTTCAATTTTCAATTTTCACTGTTACTTGTTTATATTTTTGGAATAATAAAGCAAAAATTAATTAATATTTCTATTTTTCCCCAAAAAAGGAGATAGACAGTTGCTTTTCTTCATACTAAATAAATGAAAAATCACTAACTTATTGTCTTGTCCTTAATCTTTTTTTTAATAAAATATCACTCTTCTCAAATCCTTAAATATAATTTTATAAGAGAGAAGTATTTCAATATAAGATTTTTAACCTTATAATTTAATTAATTATCCATTTGTATGTTTAAAGCTATTTAATTTCAGCACATAAAAAAAACACTGTAGCACGAATAATATTTTATTTCAACAATTTTTATTATGCTTTTGAAGATACAATGATTACTTGTGTAGTTGGGGTAATTATATATCATGAGATCTGGACTTTTGTAGGATTAAGTGGGCCTAAACTCAATTAAGCATGAAACAATTTTTTACTGAGTGTGTAAGACTAGTTAAATATCATTTAATATAAGATTTATCACCAATGCCACTTTTTTTATCATCAAAATTTCAATAGTATAGTTCTTAGCCCGTGCAACTCAATTACAGACACACAGGAGGAGGAGATTCACAGGTGTTTGACTTAAAGAACTCCTGAAATCAAACAAAAAATCCCTGTGGACATCTTCTATGTGCTGCATTCTGATATTTCTTCGTCTTAATAGAGAGCACAGCTAGCTTTTCAGATGAAAACTTACATATGAATAACAATGAATACAAAATAATCTTCATAAATAAATCGATTTTTTTTTTCCTTAAACTTTTAATAGATAATAATGAAAAAAAATCAACTTCTGTAATAAAATGTTTTTTAACGAGTATTGTTTAAAAAATAAAAAAGTAGCAAATCTAAAATCTTATTACTTTTAATATACTATCAAATAGAAATCCTACTAGAAGCTCACCTGCTAGAAATTCTTTTGTATTTCTATCATCTTAATCACATTTGTTTGAAAAAACCCCGAATGGAAATATCCAATATGTCCTACTCGTTCGCTTACCTTGTTCATTTATTAATATACTAGAAGCTTTTATTTGAATATCAGTGTTTGAAGAAAGAAAAAATTGATTTGTCATTTGAGTATGAATTTTGATAGGAACTGAAAATCAATTTGATAAAGTGTATTGTGTTGAAGTTAATTATTTTAACATGAGAAGAAGTATCGCGAAAGTCAAAGCTGGCAATGATCAGATCAGGCACCCCCCAATACGCGCGGCTGGCTACGTAGGAGAGCCAGCTGGAGTAGTCAGACCCAGCTGGGTCCCACCTGCACATGCACCCCACCGAGTTGCCTCATCTCTCAACTCGTAACTCAGTAGTGACTCGCAAAACCACACCCACCATCATCTCTCTATCTCTATCTCTCTCCCCCCCCAAAGGCACCACCACACGGAGGCTACGGTCGTTGAGGATGCAGCATCGATCAGAACCTCCCCAATACGACGACGTTCCGGACGATGGATCCTCCCCGGTCCAACCCGATGGTGAAGAACCGGAACATGAAAAAGAAGACAAGATCCCACAACTGAAAAGGGACTACATAAAAGTCCGTTCTCGCCCCCATCTCATGAAGATCTTGCACAGACAAGGTACTCCTAACTCTTATTTCCACCAATTTTAATTGCAATTATTCTGTTACTGATTATTATTCACGGATCTGGTCTACCAATTTTAATTCCTTCAATTTTTTGCTTTTGGAAGGGGACCAGCTGGTTCTGTTTGCGGACAAAGTATTGAAGTTCACGGGTTCGGGGAAGATGAAATGCCGCATTCTATTGATCACAGATTTTGCGATCTACATTGTTGATCCTGACACCGATTCCCTCAAGCGGAGGATAGCGCTTGCGGCAGTTGACAAGGTTTGCCTGAGCGAACTGAGTGACAACTTCTTCGCGGTCATAATTCCTACAGAGTATGATTTGCTTATGGCCAGCGCTCGTAAGAATGAGATCGTCGCTGCTTTTGTTGAAGCTATTAGGATAGCATCTAATTATGATCTCGACGTCGTTTCGTCCAATCGGTAACTAATTTCGAGTTTCCAAAAATATGGCAATGCCTTGATAAGATGTTGTTCTTTCATGCTTGTCTGGCTTGGTAGTTATTCCATTTTAGGGTTTCTGAAGAACTTGTTTAGAACATGAGTGAATTTTCTGACAATCCTTCATTTGAAACTTTGATGCTCTAATAAAGGGAAATCACACACTTGAGAAAGTAAAAGCTTAAGCAAATCTTTGTTACTGGTTAGTCGTTGAGCTGCATTGTTCTCATGTCCTACAGATTTTTACTTTACTTTACACGATAAAAGTATAAAACAAAGAATCCTTATATAATACAATTCCTGGTATTTCATCTTTGTCAATCTTGGGATCGTGAAATTTTTTTCTGTTATCATTCTTGATGCTGTCCAAAATTGTTGGTGATGTGTGACTGTAAGAATAACCTTTGGGTGCAAATGAGAATGCTATTAGTAGCTTGTTTGTGTTTTCCTTCGGAAGGATCTTTTGTAGCTTGCCAAGGCAAATTTTCCAAGAGAATGATTTCCTTTAATGAATGCCCGTTGGCATGTAATCCTAACCTAGAGCACAAGCAATTTGTTATTCTATCTTAAAGATCTTCCTTGATTCCTTTACATTATCCTCTACCATTTCATTCTTGGACGAATTCTACAATAGTATATATTTTTTTGCTAAAATATCTAAGTCCTGATTGCATCTCATTATCCCTAATCTGTTGTTGTAAACTCATTAAGGTAGGTCTTATCATTCATGAAATTGGCAATCAGTTACATCGTAATATCCCTGCATAGAAGATGCAACCGGCACTGCTGCAGGGATGTTATATGTAAAGTCATATTGTAACATTTTCCTGAGTCTAAAATGGTTCCATCAAATGTTATTTTTAATATTGCTTTATCATGAAATTTTTTGGTTTTAAACTGCAATTCCTTTGTAGGTTTGAGTATAATGCGGCATCTGACTTGGTGAAGGAAGTCGAATTTGAGGAAGTTGAAGGTATGAGGCAAAAGTTTTATTTTATTTTATTTTTTCCCATCTTATTTCGGGTCAGGGGCTGCAGCCATAGATAGGGGTGTGGGCATGTTACGTACCATTGTAGTGACAAAGTAAGAGAAATAGAAAATAAGGGAAGAAAATAACTAATTAGGGGTGAGTTAGTTGCAGTTAGTGTGAGTTAGTTACTAGTAGAGTAGTATAAATAGAGAAGGGAGGAGAGATTTTAGAGGGGAGGAAAAAGAGTGAATTGGGAAATTGGGGAGAGAAGGCCTCTCGAAGAGCCATTGTAATTCTTGATTCTTGTTCATACAGAAATATACACTCAAGATTATTCATTCTTCTATTCTTTCTATCTTCCTACTCTATATTCTACTGCTGTTCTTCTGTTGTTCTGCAATTACTGGGAAATACCTTATCAGGGCATAATGATGTAGATTGTGAGTTCTTCCTGTTATTATGTCTCTGGTTGTAGTATATGTCTCATTTTCTTTTTTCTGAAGCTTCTCATAATATAATTCTGTTTTCTTAAATTTCAGGCGGTGTCAAAACAAGAATTTTGAGGAAGTGAATTGTTGTTTGCATTTTTCCTTATGATGTGTGTAAACTTAGTAGGAGATAGTCACATGTAAACATAGATTTTCCTTTCAAAGGGTATTTCAACCATTGTTCTGATATAAAAAAAAAAATGTACCTTCTGTAAATTTTGATGACTTGAAACCAGATTCAGCTGGATGTATGAAATGTGATTAAATCATCTATTCACTGCTAACATGCAGGTATTGTGATACTTTCCATTTCCTACAAGTTTTTCGTATGCGCGCCCCTATACACTCAATTCGTTTTGCATTTCCTTTTCATTTGGACATATACACCTCTATTTTGATCATCACCTGATAACAGAGTAGTTGCGAACTGGATTGAGATAAGTCTGGCGTGAATGAAAACAGAGTCTTTACGAACTGAATACATAGAGATAAAATAAGTCTACGGGAATAAAATCTTGGTCTGAAAATTTTACATGTCTCGATCATGAGTGAAGAATTGTGCACGACAAGGGTATGTGAAATTTCAAATTTGTACTAATTCATTCCCTAAAATCTACTTTGTCATTTTATCTCTAACTGCAGAAATATCAGGCAGATGGAGAGTGATGAAGTTGGTTTTATTTTCTAACTTCTTCGGAGACTGTTTTTTCGTTGTAAATTTTGAGAGTAGTCCTACTCAACGTGTCTTTTGCAGTTCCAGTGAAAATGTTCTGTTAGGTAGTGTTTGGTAGCTGTTCCAGGACACAAAAGACTGAGAGAGACTAATCCTGTTTGGTTTATGAGACAGAGACACAGAGGGACAAAAATTTGTGTCCATGGATAGAAAAGACACAAAATTTGTGTCCACTCCAGAAGTGAAGGACTGAGATGAACTGGTCCTTTTAATGAAATTTTATGACCAATATATCCTCTATCACTTCACATAATTCACATTATGTATATCTAAGGTCATTTTTACATGTCTTTATATCATTTCCACTATTATCAAACATAATACAAAAATATTTTCTGTGTCTTGTCCACTGTTACCAAACACCATATAGAGACACAGTCTCTTTGTGTCTCTGTGTCTCTGTCTTCACTAACTTGGGATAGCTACCAAACGCTACCTTATGCCCCATAACGGCAAGGATTAAGGAAGTATGTATGCTAATCATCTAAGAGTTGGTGAAGTGATTAAGGAAGTATGTATGCTACATTGCTACCTACTCTAACTACTTGGATTCCAATCATGGATGAACAGGCCGAAAGCGGTTACTCACACATTTAATAATTGAATCCTTATCATATGAATGGCAAGTGGCAACTTTAATAATAGTCCAAATAAGAGAACATGGCGATTCCTAAGGGCCAAGGGAAATGGAATAAATGGCAATAATTTTACATTATCTTGGCTTTATGATTCTGTGTTTCTATCACCATAGGTTTGTCAATTGGTCAGGTCCATTGCCATTATGGAACCCAACTCTACAAGAATAAACGCAAGAAAGATTCCCTCACTGCACAATACAATAGCCACTACCAGCTAAATCTGATAGCTTAACTACTTAGCACTAGTTTCATTACTACAAATACTCACTTGATCAATAACATTTCTCCTGTTAAGAATCAATTTTTGAAATTGGCCACGTTGATTGAGTTACATCATAAACAGCTATTAGCCAAAACAAAAGAATCTCTCATTGTGGAACAGAGGTAGAAGGCATATCAAATGCATAAGGATTTGGAGTAGAAACTTCTGATCTAGACTCCGTGGATGGTGGGTTCCCAGTATTTAAGCGACGAATCTCCTCCACCATTCTCACCACATCAGGCATTTTCGGTCTCTGATCCGGTATTCTTGCGGCACAAGCCATCCCTATTTGCAGCATCTCTACCATTTCTTCCTCTATATTGGGAAACCTCAACAGCTGTACATCAAACACCTCTGCAGTCCACTCTTCTCTAACCACAGAATTCACCCATCTTACCAAATGTACAACCTCTTCTCCTCCTGTTGAATGTATGGGGGATTTCCCAGTAAGAAGTTCAAGCAAAAGGACACCAAAACTGTATACATCTGATGCATGAGTTGCTTTTCGGGTGTCTGTTACTTCCGGGGCACGGTACCCTGCAGCACGTGTTGACGGTTGGGGTATTGGACTCATCAAGGTTGCCAAACCGATGTCGGATAAACAACCGTATCCTTGTGAGTTGAGGAAGATGTTCGCGGCTTTTATGTTTCCATGAACTAATTTCCCTCCTTGTTGAGCATGGATGTGAGCAATGCCTCTTGCTGCACCAATTGCAATTCTCAAACGGCTTTCCCAGTCTAAAGAGGTCCTTCCCTCCCCTCTTCTTCCTGCATAATGAGATGCAATATCATAAATCACATTAGTCACTTCAGAAATCTCTAGCCTCTAGGGAAAAATTACATGCAAGAAGGAAGCCACACTGAATCCAACTTTGCTAGTTGTAAGAAAAAAGATGCATGTTTTGGAACAAATGAATAATAGACGGTAGACTATAACCTTGATCCTTTTTTGGTTTTCATGGTTTATGAGTTTAATACCCCTATGGTCTGCTTCAAATTTTAATTTACAACATCCTTGGAGTACAGAACAAATCATTTGAAGTTGCAATACATAGCTAGTTGTTAAGACCAGGCATGGTTATAAAACAATACAGAACCAATTTTAAACTAGTCTTTTCTGAAAAATTAGAGAAGCTTATATATCAGATAAGAGAAAAGGTTCAACATACCATGCAACAATGCAGAAACGCTGCCATGTTGATAGTAATCATATACTATAAGTTTCTCCTCCTTTGAATAGTAATATGCTCTTAATGCATCCACATTGTCATGCTTAATTCTCCCCACCACCTCCATCTGCTGTTCGAAGTCTCGCTTTCCGACTGTGACCTCCTTCAACCTCTTCACCACCACTGTGGTTGCATCATCTAGAGAAGCCTTATACGTTGTGCCGAAGTTGCCCTTCCCAAGAATCTCAGCAGAAGCTCTCAGCAGATCCTCAAGGTCAAATGCAAGATTGCAACCCTCAAAGAAGACAATTTTGTTCTTGTCTTGAGACTCTCTGCTTTCAGAAGATTGTTTCCTCGGAGGGGCTTCTTTTTTCTGGGACATAGCCGATTGGTCGTTTCCACCATCATCTTTCTCATACATGCACACAATCATAATAGCTGCAATCAAAGCAAATCCAAGCACACAACTACCAATGATGATAGCCAACAATGTAGGCTCACTAATTCCATGGCCTTTCTTGGCCGGACGAGCATCGTTCGGTGGCTGCAGAGGAATAGCCGGAGGAAGTGCATTTGATGATGTAAGATTGTTACCAGAAAAGGCCCAACTTGGAAATCTGAGAAGCGATTTTGGCACAACCCCAGTAAGGTTATTGTTGGCCAAATTCAGCTCTTGCAGGCTTGAAATATTGAGATCAGGAATTTCCCCAGAGAGCGAGTTGTTGGCAAGGATTAATGAAGTGAGACGAGTCAAATTTGAAATTGAGAAAGGGATGCTCCCATTAAAATGATTGTTGGATAAATTGGCAATAGTAAGATTACTCCAAACTGAGAAATCCAATGGCAAGGGGCCAGAAAACTTGTTGGATTGTAGATAGAGTCCGGTCAAGTTTCTCAGCTCAGAGAAATCAGCAGGGAAAGGGCCAGTTATACCATTTGATCTAAGGCTGAGAGTCTGAAGTTCTGAGAGGCGACTAATAGTGTTGGGTGGGATTGAACCACTCAAGCCGGCTCCCGGCAATCGAAGGGCTATAACTCGAGATTGATCGGAGTTGCAAATCACTCCTCTCCAGCTTTGACACACAGAAGAATTCTCATCCCAGTTGAGATTAGGAGAGTGATAGATGCTGTGAAGGAAATCAAGCAAAGCTTTTTTATCTTCCAGTGGCTCAGCCTCAACACTAAACAACATTGCTGCCATCATGAATCCTGCTGAGAAAATTATGAACAAGAGGCAGAGCTTCTTGTCCATTTTTTCTTTCTGGCTTGAACAGAGAAGATCAAAAGTTCAAGACAAGTTGGATGTAAAGGGCTGTCCTCAAGATATTTGGTCAATCTACATGAAACCAAACTGGAATATAACAGAAACAGATAGAGGATTAGATAATTTGGAACTAGTACTTGATTTGATAATATCTATCCAAATCTGAACCCAAGACAAATGAGTATGATCCTTGTTTGAGTGTAAGTTACGCATTTTTCTTAGATGTGTTTGGTGTTATTTTTTTAATGAATCGTGAGTGAAGAAGCTAAGACTATACTGTTAAGTGGCTTTGTGGGTCAAAATAAGCAGCTCCCATAGAAATTAACCTCATTAGAAATCTTTTGGTCACCTACCGTATTGCGGTTCCCTAATGACTGCAACTAAAATTGATGCATACAACAAAACTTTGAAACTAAAAGCTGATTAAACAGTTTAATAACCAATTATCTACTGTCCAAGATTGTGACAGCAGAAAGTAAAAAAAAAAAGAGATCATTTTATGAAAATCAGAAAGATAAATACAACAAATATTTTCCATATCTATACACATTTATTCTTTCCATCATTTCGGAAACAAAACAAAACAATCCAACAGAACATAAAGCTAAAAGTTAAAGCAGTTGAGTTGACAGTTGACACTTCCATTAGTAGAGAATAAAAAGGTAGTGGTAAATACTTACAATTCACTTCTAGATCCCAAAATGCACCAAACTAGTTAATAATGTCCTCAAGAACCATATGGCAGAATATTAAAGAGGAAGGAAACTGAATTGAGGGGCTATCTAGAAACCTAGTAGGTCCAGAACCATATCAAATATCAGGATTCAGAAGCAGTTAAAGAGGGGGGTGGAAATCCAAATAAAAATGAATGATGGTGTATTGGTAGTGATGAGGAAGATGAGCTGTATACGCTTGCAGGAACAGCACTATCACATGCACATACATGAAGTAAGAGAAACTCATTCGGTAATCATTATAAGAACCCCCTTAGGCAACGGATTATTTTATGCCGCACAAACAGGACTGTGCATATGCAGGAAACTTTAGAGTAATCAAACAAACATACACGCTCATATATTCATTATTAATTAATAAATATCCACTAGTTGAATAAAAGTTTAGATTAGGACACCTCCAGTAGGATTAAGAGATAGTCTACTAAAACTCAAATTACATCTAACTTGTACATAAGGTTAAACTAATTGTACCATTTCTTATGCTGGTTCACCTAGGTTTCTAATTTTCTGACATAATAATGAAGAGGCAAGCTTAATTTTGTCATAATTAGGTGACATTTATCTGGTACATTCTAGCTATCATAGTATATGGACCGTTTGGTACACTCTATCAACCATAGTATATAGAAGCTCATTAATTCTGACTCAAGAAAAAAAATATCGGTCAAAGAATGATCATTCAACTTTGAATAAGATGTATCTGCTTAATTAATATTGATGTGAATTAAATTCCCACGAATTATTTAATTGGTCCTAATCAAAATACAAAGGAGTGGAAAAGACTACTGTGCACACACATGTAATGTAAGTTGCTATAGTTTATCGGTTTCGTTTACCAGTAATTCTATGCTTTAGGATTAATATATATGAAAAGAAAAGTAGGAATGACATTGATTGGATTTTGACAGCATGGAAACACGATGATGTTAATCCACCGAAAGAGAGGGTTTTAAATCTCTATTGTTAGGCAGAATCTCGCCGCCAAGGACTTCTTATTCAATTATGTAAGTTTCGTGTGTATGTGACATTGTTTTACACTATATGAAACCCATTGATCTCACAACTAGTGTCGAACTTATCTATCAAATCACAATAATTAACTGAAATTAAAAGTCAAATCTTGCTTGATCATGTGTCATGTGAGAGTGCAGACATGAGTGGCTAAAAGTAAAAGTAAAAATCATTTAAATGTCAGTTCATGAACTCTTCACCTATATAAATATGCCACAATATAAAAGAAACATTGGATAAAATGGATTCTCCATTAATTCAAGGCTAAAATGGTCAATGGCCTCATATTGGTTAATTAGATTGTGATATTTGTAAAGCAGAGGTTGAAAGTTAAAAGGAAGGTTCCTTTCTTACCTAATAAAATGAATATAAAAAACAATAAAATCAAAGGTTAGCCACGATTTAATTGTTTTTTAATGACAATAATGTTATTCGCTCCATGCTTACCCCTGCAAGTTGCCTAAGATAAAATGATAAAATAACAAAATAAAATATATTATCGTTATAACCACCAGAATGAATAGCTATGCATGCATGTAGTCCTTATAATAATAATAAGGTTGAGCAGGGATGCTCTTGGAAATTGAAAGTGGGCTCCTAAAATGTCAAAAAAATTGCATGAACTTTATGATAACATAATAATTAGTTGGTGAATAAGTGCTGGTTTAGGCCGTGACAAATGCTCAAGACATAGTACATGTCAAATTCTTCTGTCTTCAATATTATTCTGCAGCATGGTCTTGTACCCTCTCCCTTACCTTACATCTAATTATGCCATGATATCTCTTAGTATTAAAAAAGTGTTACATAAATGCCATACTTCATGAAAGGTGCAACCATATATACCCCTTAATTGATGATTGGGTAGTTGTTAGGAATAATTAAATACAGCTAGGTTACGCTAGACAAATGACAACAATGTTAGTCAGAAGCAGTTAGACTTGCCGTGAGCGAAGCAACAAGCCAATTTGAAAAACACTATAAATTACATGTACAAGTAACACAGCGGGAATGAGTTAGGCTATTATTAAATGTAGTTGAATATAAGTGCATAATACGTGTTGAATATATTTTTATTGTACAATAGACATTATTGTTATTAGATGACATAGTTTAAATGTTTTTAAAGGATATTAATATCTTTTAATTTTGGTAAATTAACGGTACAAAAGAAAATTTTATCCGATGAATTATTAATACATTGCCACAGTATAAAAAGTTCTAGTCAACTTCTCGCTAATTTAAAAGTCTTACAAAGAGTGATATGCAAGTTATGTCATCAAGAATTTTCGGATATTCCATTGGGCTAACTTTCTTTTTGTCTTTTCTGAATTGGATTCAATAACTAATAGAATGATATAAACTGTTTTTGTGTTTGGTCATACATATTTTTCTCTTATTGTTTTGGTATGCGACCAGAAAGGCCTGGCTGAAGCTTAATGGGCTTGCAAGTTTTAACTCTCTGGATAGAACCAGGCTCGGATATTAATTGCGTCTACAATTCAAGCCCAACTTGAATATGTATCTCAGACCAAAAATATTTATAGTTTAGCTTTTAACGACGTTATTAACAAAAACACAAGAAGTTTATTTTACTTTTAAGAGGCTGCTCTGATCAGTTTAACACAAGTTAAGGATGATCAATTAATAATTTCAACATTAATTATCATAAACTAGTTGTTTACTAAAATTTATGATCTGAATCTAACAGCCGCTCTTGGTTGGTTACTTCAGATATCTTTTCTATACAAAACCCCACGTGGCTCTTTGTGATTGGGTAAGACAGTAAAAAGGTCCACGAGATATCGGCACAAGGAAACCCAACAGGGAGATGCACAACTAAGATTAAAGAAATTGAAAAAACGAGAAATTACAAGAGAAGATAAAAGTAAGAGAGAGAGAGTGGAGAAAGAGTTTAAGCTAGAGAGTTAATTAAAGCTTCACAACTCATCATAAAACCCTTGCTAGAAAATCTCGCGATAAATCGGAAAGATTATTGAAGTCTGCGACCTCCGTTTTTCTCTCCGTCGAGAAAGACAAATCTCTTTCTCACTCCGTAAGCTCCAAATTTCTCGCTATCTCACTCTTTCCTTAATCATCTCATCACCATCTCTTTTCATATTTTTTTTCTCCCATTTACTTTGCTTTAAATTTGAATTATTTTCTGTATCTGCTCTTATTTCAATCTATCTTCGCAAGTGTTTAATTCGAGATCGGAGAATAGATTAGAATTTAGATTCAATTCCATGCGTGATTGATTACTTGGGGGAAAATTAATTTATGCATGACTTGCTTGAAATGGTGGCGTCTGCATAATTGGTTCACTTATGAGTTTTTGACTGATCTACTACTTGTTGTTTTTGTGTCTTTTGTTTGTTGTGCTGTTAGTGTTTTCCCGTAAATTGCTTCATACTTGGTGCTTGAATGATTTGAATAAGATGCATTTTCAGAAAGAAAGAGTAACTGAAATTTTAACTAAATTTGATTATTATTATTATTCATCTTCTATTTAATTACATTATTCCATCTTAGATGTTTGACTTGATGCTTATTGATTGAACAATAGAGTGAATTACAATATGACTTGGAACTTTGTGTTTGTGTATCTCTTGAGGAAGCTCACTGATCCACTGAGTTTATATTCAATTGTCATGCTTTACTTATTGACTGATCAAGTCAATGTTGTGCTTGAATGATCATAGTCGTTTATGTTAGTGTATTGAGTTTCTGATGAGATTATTATTTCATTTTATCTGTTTTGCTCATCATAATGTAGGTTGTCATATACTGTTCAGAAGAGTTACTTCATCCTAAGTAAGTTTCATTTTATCTACACATTAAGTAATCATGTATTAATTTGCTTCCTGCCATATTTACTTGGTTCTCTCTTGTTCCTGCTTTGGAAATATTTTGGCAAACTTACGCTTAGTTCCTTCGATGTTGATAAAGTAATCAGCAGAAGGAAAGAACATATTAGCATGTAATGTGTTGACAGTTTTTATCCCCTCGCTGATAGTGGTTCGAGAAAAAGATGTCTGCTGGGAATATGCAGAGAAATTAGATGGAAACAAGGTAAGATGCAAATTTTGCCAGAGAGTACTGAATGGTGGCATTAGTAGGTTGAAGCATCATTTATCAAGATTTCCAAGTAAAGGGGTAAATCCATGTAGCAAGGTCAGAGATGATGTTACAGACAGAGTAAGGGCTATAATAGCAACAAAGGAAGAAGTCAAAGAAACTACAAGTGTGAAGAAGCAGAAACTAGCACTAGCAGTAGCAGAAGTTAAGTCTCCTAGTAATAATATAAATATGTCTGCAACTAAAACACTAATATCTTTGGATGCACCATCCCCTGTCATGAAGATTTTCCCTACTAGTAATCCTATGACCCCTTCCTCTACGAACAACCAAGAGAATGCAGAGAGAAATATTGCTCTATTCTTTTTTGAGAATAAGCTAGACTTCAGCGTTGCACGATCTTCATCCTATCAGTTGATGATTGATGCCATTGCAAAGTGTGGTGCTGGATTTACAGGTCCATCTGCCGAAATCCTGAAGACAACATGGTTGGAAAGGATAAAATCAGAAGTGGGCTTGCAGTCAAAAGATGTTGAGAAGGAGTGGGCAACCACAGGATGCACCATTATTGCAGACACCTGGACTGATTATAAATCCAAGGCCATCATCAATTTCTTAGTCTCATCGCCATCCAGGACTTTTTTCCACAAAACTGTGGATGCCTCTGCATATTTCAAGAACACAAAATGGCTTGCCGATCTTTTCGATTCTGTAATTCAAGAATTTGGCCCTGAAAATGTTGTGCAAATTATCATGGACAGCGGTTTTAACTACACAGGCATAGCTAGTCATATTGTGCAGAACTATGGAACTGTATTTGTATCTCCTTGTGCCTCTCAGTGTTTGAATCTAATCTTGGAGGATTTCTCCAAGGTAGATTGGGTTAGTAGATGCATCTTGCAAGCACAAACCATATCCAAGTTAATATACAACAATGCCTCGTTGCTTGATCTTATGAAGAAGTTCAGTGGAGGCCAGGAGCTTATCAGGACGGGGATCACAAAATCTGTATCCACTTTCCTGTCTTTGCAGTCTATGTTGAAGCTAAGAACAAGATTGAAGCAAATGTTCCACAGCTCCGAATACGCCTCAAACACTACATATCCAAACAAGCCACAGAGTCTTTCGTGTATTGCAATTGCTGAAGATGGTGATTTCTGGAGGACAGTGGAAGAGTGTGTGGCTATCTCTGAGCCTTTTTTGAAAGTTCTGAGGGAAGTATCCGAAGGGAAACCAACTGTAGGCTCCATATATGAACTAATGACCAGGGCCAAGGAATCAATTAGGACATACTACATAATGGATGAGAACAAATGCAAGACATTCTTAGATATAGTTGATAAAAAGTGGCGGGACCAACTTCATTCCCCTCTTCATGCAGCTGCAGCTTTTCTAAACCCCAGTATCCAATACAATCCTGAAATAAAATTCCTTTCATCTATAAAAGAAGACTTCTATAAGGTTCTGGAGAAATTACTTCCTGTGCCAGATATGCGGCGTGACATCACCAATCAAATCTATACTTTTACAAAGGCTCATGGGATGTTTGGTTGTAGCCTAGCAAAGGAGGCAAGAAATACAGTTGCGCCTTGTAAGTTTCAAATACTTAATTTTTCAGAGAGCCAATTCTATGATGCAAGTTCTTTAAAATCTGAATGTTTCTAGCCAATAGTAATGTGGTGGATAGTAGGTACTGAATTCAGCATCTAGCAGTTTATTTTGTTCTTTCTTGGGGGGTATCTACCTTGTTTTAGTGGTTTTATTGTTTACAATCTTTTAATCTGACAAGTTCTAGACTTAAGTTTCGTTTTGGTCTTCACTGTTGTGATTGTGATGCTGAAGTCGCAGCAAGAATGTTGATTTGTTAATCTGCATTTTGTTTTTCTTACTGATTGTAGGGCTTTGGTGGGAACAGTACGGTGACTCTGCTCCTGGGCTGCAAAGGGTTGCCATTAGAATATTGAGTCAAGTTTGTAGCACCTTCTCTTTTCAGAGGCAGTGGAGTACCTTCAAACAAATTCACTCCGAGAAGCGGAACAAGATTGATAGAGAAACACTGAATGACCTTGTTTACATAAACTACAATCTCAAGTTGGCTAAGCAGATGAAAGCAAAATCTTCAGAGGTTGATCTGCTTCAAGTTGATGATATTGACATGACTTCTGAGTGGGTGGAGGAGAATGAAACTGCAAGTCCAACACAATGGCTGGATCGTTTTGGTCCTGCCTTGGATGGCAGTGATCTTAATACCAGACAGTTTGGTTCTTCAATATTCGGAGCAAATGACACCATATTTGGATTGTAATTTTTGTAACCCTCTTAATTCTCATATAGCATAATTAATATGTAATTTTTCTAGTTCTAGGTTTTGCTTCCTTGATGAAATAGGTCTCAATTTTTCCTTGTAAGAATGTATTAAGTATTGCAAGAGGCCAAAGTTATGTGAATTATGAAGACAAGGCAAATAATTCATGTATAATATTTCTGTTGTAGTCTCATGTAAAAATTCAACACCTGTCACTTCTGGTTTGGAAGTTGCAGAAAGTTTGTAAGTATGATTATATAGTTATTATGAAATTTAAATCAATATTTTAAAAGATTTATTAATCAATAATGCTTCATGTATAAGTATAACCAATAAAAATGAGGTTTTAAAATTTATATTATATAGGCTTTGATTAAATTAGTGGCTGACCAAAGAGAAAGATTACTCAACTAAAATAAATTCAAAACACAAGCACATTCGAGTTATTGGAAGTTTGTAACGGAGTTTAGTATAAATTGGGAGAAAATTCAACAGAGTTTGATTTAGCTTCAACCCGAAGGCGAAGCTGCTGACGTGGCATCGGAAGGCACACGCTTCCTCTCTTCTCTTAGCTGCTTCTGCCACGCAAGTCTTCATTCGTAAATCAAATCACAACCGTCGATATTCTTATTGTTATTGATCGATACTTGTATTAAGCTCAAATTCCGATGTACCGTCCGCCACCGTCATCCTCGTCGTCGACGTCCCCGATGTACGGCCAACCTCTCTACCCGAAGATCGGCCCTCACCCCAACGCCGCCGTCGGCCGTCCGTTGCCCTATCAGCAGAGTTCTAATCCTTCATCTTCCGGTAAGTCTATGCTTTCATTCGATCTCTTCAATCTGAAGGAATTCCATGTATGTAACATTTTTTTTTCTTCAGTATGTGGATCTAAAATCTCGTAACAATCGAGAGTTTTATTGCTGAATGCTATGGAGGAACTGATTAGGTGGATTTAGGGATTGGATAGAATTAGTAATTAAGCTATCGTTTGTTCCTCGTTGTTGTTGTTGTTATTGTTGAATTTTGGAGAAAGGAAAATCCAGAGTTGCGAAATTAACCGCGTAATGGCTTTTCTCGTGTTGAACTTGTGGCAGGATTGGGCATAAAGGTTGCTATAAAGCAAGAATATAGGATCACTCCGCCGGTAAGATTTCCTTTGTTTTGTTTGTATATGCTGTTGTTCTGAAATTGAGCATTTGTTGCATTTAAGCTTAACTTACTGTATATTATCGACTATTTCACTTGTTGCTTCCTATGATTATTATTCTGAATCAAGCATTTGTTGTATTTGTAAGTATACACATCTCAATTTGTATTCATTATTCAAGTTCCATTTTAATGGACATGTTTCTGTTGTGATTTCATGTAAACCTCCTTGGTCTTACCTTGCCTATATGATCTATCACAATTTTATTTTTTTTTTCACTTGTTTACCGGCGTGGACAATTATTATTATTATTTGGTTTTTGCACTTTTCCTCTTCTGGATGGTATATTTTCTGAACTTGTCTCTTTTTTGGCCCTTTTATAATCATATCGTTATCAAATATTTCATAATGGAAAGATAGTACTATGAGATGACTTTTATTAGGTGTGTTACTGTTTAGTACTTTAGTTGCAGGAGACAGGAGTAGAAGATTATATGGTTGCACTTGTTTATATACATCATATACATTTGCTGAACTTGTCTCTTTCTGAATTTTGCTGTATAAATCTTTCTGAATACCATTTCTGATTGATTTTGACAATTTTGCAGCCTCATTTATCTCCGCATGTGGGAGATATTCCACGCAGTAACTTCCAGTTTGATTTTGGATTGGAGAGAAAAATTTTGGCTGAAGCACAGAAGGATAACCCAAATTGGAGCAAATTTGGGACAGAGAATCTACCAAATAAGGTTTCTGAATCATCATCATCATCATCATCAAGGGTATGTTATTGATTTTGAGCAAGAAGTACCAATTTATGCTATTGTAAATTTGTAACCTGTGTTAGTTACCTTTTCATGAACTTATTGTCCAGAGCTTATTAAATTGCTATTTGTTTCTGCTAGATAATTTTGGGCTTTTGGTATACTGTTTTCTGTATATAGATAAATCTTACTGTTTTCAACTCAAAGGGCGTGCAATGAAACATTTGATTTCCAGGTTCCTGCTGCTGATCCCATTGTGAGCAAATATCTTGGCATGGGGCTTAGTAGAGAGGCTGTTCCCATTGCTGTTGCAAATTACGGTGATAATCCAACCAAGGTATATTCTTGATCCCTTTACCTATAAAAATGCACATGATGTTCAGATACCTTTGCTGAGAAGTATTATGATTAGTTTTGTTTCTGGAATCTGAACATATATGTCAATTGTCTTTCCCCTTGTGCTTACCATGCTGGTTGATTTTTTTTTTTTGGTATTTCTTGGTTATGGACATAGCATGTTTCAAATGGTTCTTCCTTTGATACACTAGAATTTCTCCTCCAAATAATTACTGTGAACTTATTGTTAGTCATCAAGTGATAGGTTTTTCAAGAATGATAAAATGTGATCAATTTGATGGATATCAAAACATCAAAGACAACATTGGATATGTCTTGCTGGTCTGATTGTCTTGTACTACTGACCACTGTTGGGAAGTAGGACTATATTTGGTGTTCTATGGATTCTAATGGTCCCCTTTTTATACAGATGCCAATTATCAGTAGGTGACTAGGTGTTGTGCTTTAAGCCTAAATGAAAAAAGGTTTTAGACTAGACTAGGTTCCAATGAAGTAGACAAGTAGTTGACTGAAAATTACGTACACTTGACGGTTCTTTCTATTTTTTGTGTTGACCACATTAATCGCATGTTTATGGGTTTCAAAGTAGTCAATTCGTGATATTTTCTATTAGTTTCCAATGTGGTGGCATCTTAAGGTGTTGTAGTATTGAAATTCTCCCATCATCATTATTAAGACTATTATTTTTATTGTAATAAGGATTTTGTTAACAATGTTCACTTGTTAAAGTAGCAAAAATGAAAATAGTTACCTTGACAAGATGTATTTTTGTGTTTTTTCTACAAGAGATCAATTACAGTATGTTAAATTTTACCAAAACTTACCATTTCGAGTATGTCAATCCCTATACTGATCTCGTTTTACTGACCTAATCTATTATTTATTATTCATTTGAATATTGTAGGTTCAGGAATTTGTCAAAGGTTACACCCTTCTCCGCGAAATGGGATTTTCATCAAGCAGCGTTGCTGAAGCTTTGTTTATGCATGACAATGATACGGACAAAGCACTAGCACATTTCCTTAGCGGCTCTTCATGAGACTCACTCACTCGCCTAGTATATTTGTTGTAGCTTATCAATAAACAAACAAATATGCTAATTGCTATTTCATTTCATATTGTATAATGATAGACTGACAATGGTCAAATATATCGATAGCCTGAACATGGACAATTTATTCTTGAGTGGTAGGAGTTTGATGAGACTCGGTGTTTTAGAGAAAAGAAAAGAAAAGACAATTTATATCGATGTTGTATAATGATAGACAGACTCGGCTATTTTCAACTATGTTCCGGCCGTTATACAATAGTAGTATTTCAGAAAGGTGATAATCTGTCTTTTTCTTATCAAGTGATTTTTATTTTGGCCAAAACCGACTTTTGGTTGTTCCATGTGCTGAAGATTTGGTTTTGACAACAGAAAAATTGAGGTTCCTATTTTTTTATGACCAACCGAAAAGTTAAACACGAGAAGAAGAAAAATCATTTTTCTAGTTTAACTTTTTCACCTAAGACATTTTGAATCCAGTGAATGGAAGAATTGCTGCTATGGTGTTTGGATTAATAAAATACATGAAACATTAAAAAGGTTAAAAAAAAAAAGAAAATCCATACTTCCGCTGAGTTGAAAAAAAGAATCTTAAATTTATCTAATGTCAACCTGATCTTAATTGTAATTTTTACAGTCCATGTAGATTGATAACTGTAATTGATAAAGCTTTTAACCAATACCTTTTCATGTACAATACGATGGGCCTCAAAACCCCCTCTTCCTATAAGTATAAATGGTTGCACTAAGTACATAATGCTTCCCTGTGTCATATATGAATAAAAGATCCATGGAAACTAACTTACTTATCGGTGGAAAGCTGAAGTTTTATTTTCTGTACGCCTTTTGGAAAAACCGCTATTAATCCTTCAATCCACCAATTTGCAAACTATACTCACAATTTAAAGCAACTGTTCACTCCCATGAACTTCAAATCCAGAAGCAACATTTCAACATCTCAAGGAATCACTCAGCTTCCAATAGAGATAAAATATCAGAGTAACTCAAACCTTCAAACAATTGGTGACTGTATTACATCGGTGATTTTCAAACAGAATGCACTGGAATGAACTCAAACGCCCGCACAAATTGCTCCTGAAAAATAAAAAAATTGTATCACCTTGAGGTCGAAAATGAAACTTGATGCCTATACAAACTATTAAGTTGTGTTTACAATCGCTTAGATACTTAAAACCAGAATAGAAAACTAATATCATGAACTTTATGCACAGTCAAAATTGACACGCAGGAAGAGAGAGACCTGTTGACCAAGATGAGCAACAAAACTTTGCTTCATCAACATGCTTCACATCAAGCCCAATAAACCAGGATCCAGCACTGACATCATCATGGGCATAAGTACGAAGAACAAATCTGCCAACTCAGAACAGAGACTATATTTAGTCGCATAAACAATAAGTCAGTAGCCACCACAATAGATGCAGCAAAGAGTGGTACAGACCTGTTTATTGATACAAATTTAGCCAAAGCTCGTGATATAACATACATCTCTCCTGATGCATGACGAAAATATCTGTTGGGCATGAGATTTAATCATCAAGGCAAGATGGGATAAATAGGCAGCATGAAGAAAATATATGAGAAACTTAGCACATGCATCAAGAGTTCTGCACCAAAATGCTAGATAAGTTAAATATCCAACTTTCTTGCCAGCCTAGCTTGATGTTGAGCCTCAAATTAGTACATGAAATAAATTGAGATATAGTCCGCTAAGGAATAGGATTATGGCACTGTAGTGTAAAATCATGCCACAAAATAGGCTTGTTCACTAGAGAAAGTTTTGAGAATCAAAGGAAATTACAAATATTTTTATGGGACCAGCAAACTCAGCATTGCAGTTCAGAATACCATGCCAAAAACCTTAGTCTCACCAAAGATCCACATGCAACCATTAAATACTTGACAATACCAGGTTCAAAATACAAGTTTGGCATGGAGTAAAAATGATGCAATTGTTCAAGCATACAAAATATCTGTATGTTTGACTTACGATTTTCTGTCACCAAATTTCCACCATTCTGGTTCATACCATTTATGTTTCCTGTCACAATTCACAGACACTTGTATGAGAACCATAAAACAATTATTTATAAGCATGTTACGTATTAAAAACCATCTCCATAAAGGGCTCACGGTTCAGAGAAAACTTCGCCTGATTTCATGCATCCCATGTAAACACGAGGTTTGTCCAAATGAGTTGCAAGTGTAGCTCCCAAGGCATCTGTTAAGGAAGAAACAAATCAGCAGCAAGACAAATAAAAATGTCAAATAACTACTAAAGAATTTGATTTAAAAGGGGGAGAAGGCACAAAAGAAGTGTTATCGATAAATTGCACCAGAACATTATAATTCCATCCAGTAAAAGAAAAACTAACCAATATTTACATAAACATCATCATTCACTTTAGCAAAAAACTCAGCATCCCATTTATCTGCAGCATGAGCAAAAAACAATTTAGCCTTCTTTGGGAGCCCCTCATCTGATTCCACGTGATCATCCTGTCAACATAAGTGTTGAAGGTGGTGAGCTAAACTAGCATATGCCCATGAATTTGATTCTCCACTCAAAGCAAGAACAAAATCGATATTACGAGCACCATGCAAGGACAAGCAACTATAACTGCTCATTATTAATTTTAACCACATATGCCTGCTTCTCTAAATAAATTTTGTGAACAACATACAGAGTACAGAACTCACTAAAGAATTAATGCCAACTCAAGAATGGCATCAAATATAAACCAGTATACGTTCCGTGATGTTTCTGAAATATTAGTTCTCTTAACCATCCGAAAAAGGAGGGTTTAAAGAATGGGATGCTCAGTGCAATAAATTTTTCTAAAACTCGACTGACTTGGTCTAACATGACTTACATAACTGATTACAAAATGCTTGCCAGAGTTCTCTATGGTGAAATTCTTTCCTATTCCAACTTTTTTATCAAGTTGGTAATCTCAACCTTTTGCAACCATGGTCAAGGGCATCAGCCTGGATATTCTAATCCAAAAATCATGTTTTGGAGGCTAGAGTTTCCCAGTTCAGAATGAGAAAATTCACTTGTACATTTACAAAAGGCGAATGCTATAATTCTAGAAAAATGTATCCTCATAATTAGCAAAGTTCTAAGATAGCAGAAAGCCCCAAAAAAATATGAAGAAATTGAATTCCGTAAATTAGATAAACATACAAGAATCAGGAAGTCATTAGTGAGCCTATTCTCACGATCAATGTCTTTATCCTGACTGTCCCCGCGATTTGCACTGCAAAAATTACATGTAAGCCATAAGAAATGGTTCCTGTTGTATCCCTCCCCCATCCCCCAGCCTTTCACCCAAAGAAACATAAAAGTAAGAATTTAAACCTTCTTCCAATAACAAATCGTGCAACAATGCCCTTTGATTCTTCCATTTTCTTCAAAGCTGCACCTGCAAAGATAGTGCCCTAAAATCAAAACCTCATCTGAACTACAATCTTAGTGCAATAAGCTATAACACAGTTTGATCAAATATTAACTAGTTTCTTCATAACATCTACATCTGTATACTCAAGACTCAAGCTAACGTATTCTCGTGAGTGTGATAGTCATCGACAGTATAAATGAGTGATAGATCAGAAGATAATTACCACTTCCCATCCAAGCATTACGGATGGCATCCCGATTCTTCTGGCGGCCAAACCTTGTGAGTATACCTATGACAACCAAGGGCCTTCCCTTAGAGTAAGTCCCATTAGTCTCTTCCAATCGCTTTGAAACAAAACCCTCTTGCCTAGCTGAAGCAAGCTCCGCCTCAAGAGCATCAAGCTTCTTATGTTGCTCCCTAAACAACCACATCCACATGATTAAACAGTATGCAGTTAAGTACACTCACAAATCAAGTCACGACCATCAAATCAAAGGAGACCATAAACAAAGCCAAATGACAGTTAAGAGAAACGGAAAGAGTGGAATTAATTGAGAAAAATGAAATGACCTCACCTGCAGGCTATGATCTTCAATGTATCTTCCACTGATATAGCAGATTTTCCCTATAATAATAATAATAGAACGAAAACCTCAACGATTTGATTAAAAGTAAATCACAAATGCTGAACTTAACTATCAGTAGCAGTAATTGGAATCGGTAACGAGGATTAGCATAAGAGGAGTAACCTGGCCGGTGATCCTATCGAGCTCTTTGATGAGGTAAACTCTGTTTTGAGAATCCTGCCATAACCTGAAGAATTAAGTAAGGCGAATTAGTTAGCTAGTTAGTTAGAAAAGTAAGAGGAATTAGAAGAGAGAAGAAGGTAGGTTACCTTCCGGCGACGTAGATGGAAGCGAAGGTGGCGAACATGGAGATGAGAAGTGCGGGAATGCGTGATGGATGAGCCATAGAAGAAGATAATCGGTGGCTGGATCCCCTGCTCTGCATTTTCTTCTGATCAGATCCAACCAATTCCACCTTTCAGTTGCAGAGACAGAGAGAGAGAGAGAGAGAAGAGTGAGGTAGAAGTAGAAGGAGGAGTATAACTGAATGAATAGAAATAGAATAGAAGAAAGCAAGAGAGAAGAGTGTGTGTGTGCCTTGGTCACCAAAGTCACTCACCTCACCTCACCTCAACTTTTTTTTCTTTCTTTTTTTTTTTTTTAATTTTCTCCTAACACAATAATTTCATCGCTTATTCTCTACTCATACACTGTCCATTAATTGGAACTTTTATCATCGCTTACCTCTTTTTTTATTTTGAAAATTAAAATAGGATAACCGTATCTTCCCATTTCCCATGCTTAGATTATTTGGTTTGGTTTTATTTAGCAAGAAATGCTCTACTCTTTATATTTTAAGTTCTAACTGTATGAATGAAAAAGGATGAATAAATGAGGTTTAAAGGTAAGTTTGACCCATTTCAAAAAAGTGCTAGTTAAAACAAATAATAATTTTTCTAATACAATAGGTCTAACAAGTATCCAACATGTACTGATATATAATATGTATTATTTGTATAGCACACGTATGTATAACAAACATTTCATATCATGTATAGCACTTATTAGATACTTGTTGGATATATTTATGTTGTACAGACAAAACATGTTACCCACTTACATTGTAGTACTAACATAACTTAGTTATGATCAATTATCAATTACCAATAATTTGATACTATGACTTTTTAAAGTTTAAAATTGGTATATTTATAAAATGTATGTATATAACCATATAATGGAAGGTTGACCGTGCAAAATTAACTTTTGCTGACCGATTTTAATTCAGTTTGATTTTGAATCTTGATAAGGTCAGATCCTATGAATGGTTTAAATTGTAGACTTATTGCATTTTTAATTAAAAAATATATTTTTTCTTATAATTAATTTTATTCTATATATTGATCCAAAAAGGTATTTTTAAATAAAATGTGATCACTTCACAGTAAAACTTTGACTGCACCTTGAAATCATTAATTTTCACTTCTTATTTAACAATACTTAGTATTTGGTCAATGATAGTGTAAACAAGTAACAATTTTTACTCAAATTTCATTGAAATGTATATTTATTAGGCACTTTTCCCCCTTTATTTCGATATATTCTTTTTAAGTTTTGTGTTTATTCTTAAAGAGTTTAATTTTGATGCACTAACTGTCGTCCAATCAAAATATTTTGTTTGTATGACTTTTCAAGTAGTGAGAGAGAGAAAATACAATCATAACTAATATGACAGCATGATTACATGACTGTGTAAAAGTAGATGAAAATTAAATTCATTCTTAAATCATAAAACATTTTGACTTCAAAACATTATTATCTTTCAATAATATAGTATTTTGTATTATGTTATATGCATTGCATCGACAAATTTGCATACCCTTTCCAAATGTAAGGCAAAACCAACTTCCTTTCCTGATGACATTATTTCCTCCCAATAGTTTAGTTGAGTCTCCACTCTCATTGAAAGCTGCTTCATGGTCATGACAGGTATCTGTTGTATGTATGTATGTATGTGATTCAATTAAACAAGCCTCCCAGTATATATATACAAATTCATCTGCACTCATTATATCGACTAGTACTACGATCCAATAAATTGATTCATATATATATACTCCTAAGAATCTATCTTGTAGTAGTACGTAGCTAATAGTTGTTACTATAGTATAACCTATCGGATAAGTGACTGAGAATCGCTCGCGCGCAATCCACTCTGCCTTACGAAACAAGGGCCGGCCAAGATTATTTAAGTTCCATCTTTCGTAATTGTGTCCATATCATATCATATCATCACCGCATTTAATTTAGCATTCCCTAATTAGCTAGCAGCACCGACGTGTTAGGTGTCATCAGAACAACAACTTGATGCAGCAGCTAGCTAGCAAGCATATGATGATGACATGATAAAACTATTTAATTTCTTCCCAATAATATTCGAAATTTAAAGAATACAACCTTTTTAATTTTTTTTATATCTAAAAAATTCATGTAATGCAATATTTTAAAGGCTATAGTTTTTATTTTATAACTCAACAAAATAAATTTGAAATTTCACATTTTAAAGTATATATGCTTCAATTTATACTATATGTGATAAATTCACGTGATTCAATATTTTAAAAGATATAGTCTTTATTTTAAAATACAACAAAAACAATTATGAAATTACACTTTTTAAAGTATATAGCGTTCTATTTCTACTATATGTGAAAAATTTATGTAATTCAATATTTTAAAAACTATAGTCTTTACTTTAAAATATAATAAATAAATTGTGTAATCTCCAATTTTAAAGTATATATAGCCTTCAATTTCTACTATATGTAAAAAATTAATGTGATTCAATCTTTAAAGGATATGGTATTTATTTTATAATACAATAAAAAAATGTGAAATCTCACATTTTAAAGTATATAGGCTTCAATTTCTACTATACGTGAAAAATTCATGTGATTCAATATTTTAAAGGTTGTAGTCTTTATTTTATAATACAACAACCAAAATAATTATGAAATCACATTTTTTAAAGTATACATTTTTTCTATTATATGTGAAAAATTCATATGATTTAATATTTTAAAAGATATGGTCCTTATTTTATAATACAACAAAAAAGATGTGAAATTTTACATTTTAAAGTATATAGCCTTCAATTTGTATAATACGTAAAAAATTCATGTGATTCAATATTTTAAATCTTATAGTCTTTATTTTACAGTATATCAAAAAAATAGTAAAATCTCATATTTTAAAAGTATATATAGTCTTCAATTTCTACTATAAATATAAAAAGTTTATACAATTCAATATTTTTAAGTCTATAGTGTAAATATAAAGTATATACAATCGCGTGGTATATTTATATTTAATTTAGTTCCATCTCGTGCATATTGCATACTTCACATTTAAGCATATATTTGTGTCATACGAATGATTGGATCCTTAAAACAATTTGAGAATACAAAATGTTTATTGTCTTAAACATGTTAGGAATTAATTGTCAATACTTTTTTCCCTAAATTATATACTTCTAGTATTATATTGAAGCAATCTTGCTCATCAAGTTAAGTTTGGACCATTAGGACGGTAAAACCTTTCCTCTCAAGTTTAATTTTAATGGAAATTGCACACCGATGCCATGACTAAATTTATATTAATCTTCAAACTAGGTAGGCATACAAAGGATTGGAATCCAATAATAATTAATGCATGGTATCGAAATGCATTGTGAACACTCTATCAATATATATGTTGGTTGACGATTCAACGGTGACAGAGAAATTAAAGAAAGTAGAAAAAGTAAAGAAATGCAATTCAGATCAGAACATCTTACATACATTTAACATCGAGGGAGGGTCTACTTCGCGTATTAGGTTGATGATATGATAAATACAAAGTTTAGAGGCACTCATCAATTCGCTAATAAAATTACCTGCCAGTTGATGCCAACCAAAACCCCACATCTTCGCTCTCAATAATTTAATTAATGCTAATTCCAAGCACTAATCAATCATATTATAGTATAATAATACCATCTCACAAGCAGAATTCATCTTTGATGGCTCCTGTATGTTTACTTGCATGATAGCTTTTTCTAATCTCTAACTGCTCCCGTATATTGGCTGTCAATTAATTATAAAATAAAGCACACATTAACATATTTCAGTTGAGTTTTGTGTTAAACTTTTGACTTTTGCGGGTCCAAAATCTAGATCGTGCATGAATATATACGTCTCGTATAGGAGAAGCTAAGCAAGGAGACATATATGTTTTTGTTTTGTCCTAGAGCTAGCGCAGCTTAAAGTGTATCTCACTCTAATCTAGAAAAATTATCATATAAAGCAGAATGTGAAAAGTGGTCTTTGAAAACTAACCAATTTTGCAACAAGGCTATAGTTGATTAGATTTCAACATCATAAAGCAGAATGATATAGAGCCATATAAGCCAGTACTAGAACCGTTTGCGTTGACTTCAACATCTACATACTAGAGAGACCAATAACATATATAATAGGTTTGAGTTTTTCTTCAGCAACAAAATAAGGGCAGATCAGAGATCGATTAAGCTAGCTAGATGATAATATATATATATGCACTAGAGTAGTGATGATACAGTACTAGTGAGCGGGGATTGATCTGATGACGCAAAGGCTACATAGACATGTCGTACCACGCTTCCATATGGCAGGGACACTGTATCCATAACCCATTGCATCCCGACATTTTAATTATTTTACTTTCTCTTTTTATTATTATCTTTATTAAATAGAGTTTAATTATGATGTATTGACCGTGCAAAAAAATTTATACTATCAATCAATTATATTTATTGATTTTTGTGACTTTTTAGTTAATGAATGTTTGAGTTAAGGACTTTTACTAATATGTCAATCTATAATTGAATGCCGGTGTAAAATTATTTTATACCGAACAATTGATTGAAATTAAGCTCATTATTATTATGTTTTTAGTGCATGAGAATTTCATACTATAAGAACATTTAAACAGAAATAATTTAGAATCAACTTCTTTTAGTTAATCTTTTATCAATTTTATTATTTTATCACACGATCAATGCATCATAATTAAACTCATAAAAAAATACAAAACTAAATATGTTTGTTACACGATCAATGCATCATAATTAAACTCATAAAAAAATACAAAACTAAATATGTTTGTTTTATTGGTTTCTAGTACATACAATGTTGTTTGCCAGGGAATATAACTAAATAAATCAGAAGATAATAACCACATTATATTTTAGACAAAAAATCTATTATTATTAACTCCATTTCACATTTGGAGACTTGGAAAATAATCACACAATTCAAGTAGTATAACTTTTGTGGGTAAACCATTATTAAAAGTATTCATTTTTCTTAGATTATTACAACTTGTGCTGCATAAATTAATAGACGACTACTCCAAGTCAAATGCGTGATGTTTTAAGCAATTAAATTAATCATCTACAGGGAACCTCCAAATAATTTTAATTAGTTTACTTTGATTCTGGATAATCATAGACTATAGTTTTTAAAATACTCAATCACATTAAATTTCATATATAGTAGAAATGGAAGACTATAAACTTTAAAATGTGAGATTTCATAATTTTTTTATTGTATTATAAATTAAAGACTATAATCTTTAAAAAATTCAATCACATGAATTATTCATATATAGTAGAAAATGAAGGCAATATACTTTAAAATGTGTGATTTCATAAATTTTTTAATTGTATTATAAAATAAAAACGGTAGCCTTTAAAAAATTCAATCACATGAATTATTCACATATAGTAGAAATTAAAGGAAATATATTTTAAAATGTGTGATTTCACATTTTTTTTTGTATTATAAAATAAAAGACTACGGCCTTTAAAATATTCAATTACATCAAATTTTCACATATAGTAGAAATTGAAGGCTATATACTTTAAAATATGAGATTTCACAATTTTAGTCCAATCAAATTAAATGTATATTTCATATCAATCAAATTAAATGTATTTTACATTGTAGTCCAATCAAAATACTCTGTTTGTATGATTTTTCAGGTAATATGGGAGAGAAAACACAATTATGGTGACATGACAGCACATGATTAGATGACTATGTGAAAAAGCTATATAATGTCAATAGATGAAAATTAAATCCTAAATTAATTATGTACATACCTAATTAATGAAGGTTAGGCCGGCAGCATTTACATACTTGTATACACGTTAAACATATTATTGTATGCTGCGGTAGATGCTTTCTATGATTAAAATTTGCCATAATAAAGGAAATTAGTAAATGTAATATTCTGATCATATAAAAAAAAAAAAACAATGGGAATGATTATATAAAGCGCCGATTTATCAGGTTATCTATAATAAACTGCAATATGCAAAGAGAGAGGGAGAAAAAAAAATGATGTCAACGGTGGAGGTTATATAAGAAATTTGAGCATAATGGCCCACAAAATAAATCCATTGAAGAAGTTTCCAACTAGCTAACCACCAAAAGAATAACAAATTAAATTTCAATTTTGGCCCCTGGCCCCGCTAAGTTTTTTAATATACCCTCTAAAAAAAGTAAAAACTACACCACAACAAACGCAACAAGGCAAATTAATTCAACCAAAAGGCCTTTTGATGAATTGAATAATCCGAAGGGGATTCAAATAAATCTTTTGTGTGTATAATCAGTGAAAGAAAAAGTGTGTAATAATCAATTGAATTCATGAGCAATAAATGCTATAACAATTGAATTCAATCAAGGAAGATGTTGAATAAGTCAAAAGATTGAGGTGAAACAAAGTTTGAAGGGCTAGGCATGATGAAACTGGTACCAATACCATCCATGAAGTTATTGCTTCTGTTGTTACTGTTAAACACAGGGCTCAGATCATGAAGGAAGCTAACCATGCTTGGGTCCGATGATGATGGCGGCGAGAAGAAGCTCGAAGGAATCGGAGATAGCGATGCCGGTCCCGGAGACAATATCCCTTGAAACATGCTATTTGTTCTCTCCATAGCCACCCCATGATTGGCCATCATGTCCACTCCTTCAACATCTCCAATTATTCCACCTCCTATGGGGTTATTCTGCACCTTCTTCCCCAGGGGAGACTTGGCCTTTTCAATACTGGCATAACGCGCCGCCGGAGAGATCATTCCAGCGACACTCTCGCCAGCAGTATTGAAAGGGTCGTTGTTGTTAGGCCCCACATAGGAAGGAGGGGGAAAATTGGTGGAAGAAGAAGTCAATGACGAGAAGGAGGAGGAGGAAGAGGAGCCGGTGAGGCGCTGAACGAGGCTCATGAAGTCGCCGGGTGTGGTGTGGATTATCTTTGGGGAAACGGTGTAGATTATGATGGGTTGGCGTGGTGGAGGTTGTGGAGGGTGTGAGGGTTGTGGTGCCAGCGGTGGCTTCTTGATCTTGTGAGAGTCCTTGTTTATTCTCAAAGGGGTAGGTCTTGGCCCTTGGAGTTCCCTCCTTGGTGATCTTCCTGTGGGATTCATGTCTGGGAAATCCATGTTCATGTTGTTTCTCTTGTTCTGATCTTCTTGCTAATAATAACGATTGAGGAGAGCAAATTAAAGGGTGAATTGAAGAGTATATGTGATGATGATGATAATATTGGTAGTGAGAATTGAAGAGTAGGAGACAAGGTAATAAGGAGCGAGGGTGTGTAATTATTCCAATTGAAATTTATAAACCTGGGAATTATATAAGAGGGATGACATGAGAGACATGTATGTAAAGTAAAGAGGATCTGGTCAATGATGAAGAGGGTAGGGGGGTATATTATTATTTTAATGAAGAGGAGCAATCTGTTGGTAAAATTTGGCTATTTGGCTTATTCTAAGGTGAAATGTTATTATTATTGTTATTATAATATGGGGGTTTTTATATAGTATAGCCTATGGCCGGTTTCGTGATGTTGTGGTTGTCTGAACGCGTCTCTGTAGAGTTGGAAAAGGTCATGACTACTCACTCATGTGCGTGTGAGTGAGTGAGTGAGAGAGAGAGTTGAGTTGAGTTTAGTGCAGTCCCGGATTCATTCTATTCTAGTGGATGGATAAGTGTATATATGTGTTGTTGACAAGTTGTATATTTATGTACTCCTCTTCTACCAATTTGCAGTGTATGTGTGGCTTATATTTGTACATCATTCAATGTGAGCCTAGATATATATATGATGGTTTGGTCAAGCAATGAATCTAACGGTGAATTGAAGCCTTCCTCCGCGAACTAGCTAGATTATTTACAGCTATAATTTCTTTCTTTTTGTGCACTACTAGTAGCTTTATTTTGTGGATGAATATAATTTGGGGATCGGAGCTAGGTATCTAGGTTAATTGGTTGGTTGTTGAGTGAGTCCCATGCGAGTGGATAGGATATATTCAATTTTACTTTCTGCCAAGTTCGAATTCATCAGCGCTAGCTTTTCTATGTGGAATAATTGTGTATGTATGTCTGATTAGGTCTTCATCAAGTAAATTCTTTAATTTCAATTCAAGATAGAGAGAGTACTGAGCCTACTTATCATATTGACTATTCCATGATATATGGATATTGTATTACGGCTGAGGAAGATTCAGTGGTAGTGAGATATATATATATATATATATATATATATATATATATATATGACTTGGTTTTAATTATTTACACATGTGAAATAACTTGAGATCAGATAAACATATTTTTATTTGTTTCTTTTTTCATGAAAATTAATTCTTTACCCCCCCCCCCAAAAAAAAATAAAAATTATTTTGTTAATTAGATGGGGAATTTATATTTACTTAATTAGGTGAAATATTATAATCATATTATATATATACTTTATCATAAATTAAAATAGGAAGTGAATGAATCTCATCGTAAACACAGTTGTTTGATCATTATCAATGAAGAAAAAGAGTTCTTGTGAAATTGGGAACTACTAGACCCGAATGTAATTTTATTAGTTTTAATTAAGATAGAAATGTCTTACAGTAGTTTAGTTTGAGCAGCTTATTGTCTTGCACATTGCTAAACGGAAGCAAATTCTTCCTTTGAACCAATGCTTGGCGTCCTTGAATAGTAGAGAGAAAACAAGGCGCAAATAATATTTATATAAATATATTAGGGCTAGCCTTTTTTTTAATTGTTACATATAGAATCAAAATCATCTCATACTGTTAATTAAAATGATGAGTGCATATTAAAAGAAAGAAATATATTTAAGTAACAAGAATAAAGGTCCAATTGAAATTTCTACTTCATCACCGTTTGATGTAATAATATAGCTCCACTAATTAATTCATCCATTCATCACATTCAATTGTGATTAAGATACCCATTTTTGGAGATTAAATAACATTCATCTATATCTAATTTATAACATTCATCTATGTAAAATTATATATCAATTTTATTTTTATCATGATAAATATATGAATGAACTATATTTACTTCTTCTAAGATTTGATAAAATTATACTTGACTTTCCTTTATGTTCAAAACCTACAACATAAGTTCTTCAATTTATAAAAAGTACACTAATCTGTCCAGAGAATATTTGATTATTAATCAAACTAACAGTTCTCAACTTTTAATAACATATTCGTAAATTAAATAATAGATAGTTTAAAAGTTATTATGACCAATTGTCAATATAATAAGTGATAAAATGAAAAAAAATGAGAGAAGTAAAGTTTAGTATCTCTAATGGACCATTTAATCATTTTAACTTCAAGAGAACATATATTTTTTTTACAAATATGTCAATTAATTATCATGCGCAACATTTCATAAGAATTGATAATTTGACTAAAAATCAAATATTTTCATGGAAGTTTATTTATTAGTGTAACTTTTTATAAGTTGAAGAATTTATATATGCTACAAGTTTTAAAAATAAAAGGAAATAATTCACCCTATGTGTGTGGTGCAGTAGTATATTATTTTTTTAAATTTCTTCATCAAAATCCAAATATCATTGATTTAGTAAAAACTTATTTAATGATAATAATAGTATACAAGTAAATTAAGTATTTTCAATCTAAAATATATTCATATAATTATATAGCACTAAACACGGGAAGTTTTCCAGTTAAAATAAAAACACGTGAATTAAAAAAAATAAACATAGGAAGTTTCTATATACTGGTAGTACATAGGTCCCTTATTGCTTCTCTGAATTGTTCCTTCGGTTAATTAATTGAAATAAAATACCATGTAAAATCTAAATATCTAATCATTTAGAAGCATTACATTACGCTCTACAGAGCCCTTTACCTTTATGACTCTCAGAGGAAAGAAGTCCTGCTTGACGGCAACTTGAAAGCAGCGTCCTTTGACTCTTGCATTTATAGCATTATAGACTTTAGTTTCTAATAAGTAGGACATTCATGAATGTACATTTAAATTATTCCGTGTTATGGTAACCAAGATTTGATCTACCACCCGCAGTAAATAACCAATAATGATTGTCACATAAATACCTTTTATGAGTATTCAACGTGTGCTATACATAAAATATAATATGTGTTATATGTATAGCACACGTACGTAAAGCACACATACGTAAAGCACACATTACACCTTATATATAGCACATATTGAATACTCGTTGTAGGTATTTCTGTTGTACGACAAACATCATATAGAATAACAACAAATATTTTATTTCAAAATTATGAGTAATATCTACTACAATTTTGTATCTAAGATAAACCGTTCACTATCTGCACAGTTAGCTAAGACTTAGGTTTCTAGATAATCCAGTCTTTAGTAAGGAAAATGCCAAGTGCAAATATGGCTGCTACACAAAATCTTGCAAATATATGAAATTAAAATCATAAAATGCACCCTAAAAAGGTGAAACTACGTACTCCCTTTTGTCAACGTAGCAGCTACGAACAACGAGACGGTATGGGCCATATTGTGTATCTAAACAAAACAAAATTGAGGACACGGTCATGTGAGACTTTGCTGAAATGGTCTATCTCACGTGTGAATTAATTAGAGTAATTCTTTATAAGTGTAAATTAAAATTCGTAATTTTCGTATTTAAAAAGTGCATAGTCAGTAATGTTAGATAGCTATATACCATATATTCCTCCTCATGAATGTGGTAACTCTAATGTAGGTTTGACATTAATTACCAAACCTCACCAGCCCTTTAGATTCTCGTAAAACTTGCCTTATTAGTTTGTTGAACATGTCAATGAACTTTCTGACCAGTGCAAAACAACAAAACAAAAGAAGACGTCAATTGACTGAACTAATCAATGGGAACATGTAGCTTTTAAACATTTATTTGACTTTGATTTTATGGCATAGAGTATGAATGTCAATCGAATATATAACTCAAACATGACTATGACATTGAACTGACTTCACTTTTTTTTTTTTGAAAAAAAGGCCATTTCCCGGCTTATAAAGAATTATATATATATATATATATATATATCTTACACACCTGAAATGAATATGATGGATAAATCAGAAAACTAAGTTAAACTCACGTAGATATTGAATCTGGTTGTAAAAATGATGCCCTGACTATAAACTATCTTTTAGGAACCATACCAAGGATGTGGTTCAGGTTCACTGGGTAAAAAATAAGGTACAGAAGAATCACTAACACTAGATAGAAGATAGTCACATTCATTAAGTATTTGATAACAGAAATGCTACTAGTACATACATTTGGTACATACACCCATTTTTACACTCATTCAAATGTTGGGAAATTTGATGAATTTGTTGGCAAGTTGCGAACAAATTTATCAAATTTGCCAACATTTGAATGAGTGTAGAAATAAGTGTATACTTAGAATGTAGGTACCAATAGCATAACCCTTTCATTAAACATGAGTTCGAAGATTTCTGCCTATTTGGTCCACAAGACTGTTGCCATGAAAATCTCAAGCTATGAGTGAGTTCGGGTATTCCCGTTCCCAACCGAATCAGTTTTTTTTTTGTGTTTTTGGACAATATTGGGCCTGCTATTCGACTTGCGACAGAATCAAGTAAAGACAATATGCACCAAGCAAGTCCAAGAGAGCAAGAATAAAAAAAAAAGTCCAATAATAGAAACAATACACATTAAGAGAGAGAGAAGAAACATTTCAGTAATTTCACCTAATTAAGCATCCTTGACCGTGAGATAGAGAAATTCATATACAATAATGTTTGACGTACAATAGAAATACGTCCAACTTGTATCCAACGTGTGCTATCCATGTTACAGGATTTGTACTATATGTATAAGTGTTATTCGTATAGCACACATCCTGTAAGGCTGTAACATGGATCCCACACGTTGGATACAAATTGGACGTATTTCTATTGTACGTTAAGTATTATTGATTTATATATGTACTGAGAATTTCATATCTATCTAATGACTAAAATTACTTAAATCAAGCAAAGAGTTTGCTTCAATAGCACATAAAAAACATTTTCATGAGAAATAATAGAACCATATAAAAATCCCTAATTTAATGAAATTAGTATACTATTCTTTGATGATGCTATGAAATAATTAGATTGATATCCTTTCTATCGCCCTTATAAAATATTATAATATAAATCAATATTATATGAAGAAATAAAGTGAAGTAATTATTAACTTTACTACTAATTAATTTTTGGTGGTGTCGTTATAATGATAATTGTTGTAGCAACGTTGCCTATATGTGAAGAGCCAAGATCCAGGTCTACTGTGCCCTACAGGCCATAGAGGTAGTACATCATAACCGCTCAGATCTCACCATCTAGAAGTGATGCCTTTATTTCTACTCGTTCTTATTTCTCAAGGTCAATATATTCATCAATGCAAGAGATGAGATAGCAAGCACATGGCCCATCCATACTGTACTTAACGGGTTCATGGATCGTGATTCTTGATTTTCTTTTCTTTTTTGATGCATGCATATGATATGCTTGGATGAATTAACAAGGGTTTTAATCAGGATATATCTAGTGAAGTATATTATATTTCATGAATTAATTGAAACTTTAGCGAAAACAAATTATATTAAAAAAAAAGAGTTGGAAGGAGAGTTTGAGACGTGGAAGCCACTGATCCCCAAACTAGGAATACGTACGATGGCATCTTTCGTGAAAGCAACGTTAAACCCCCACGTGATTCGAATGTTCTCTTTAGATCGAATCCCCACTCTCCTATGATTGCTACCCTTAGCTGCATGCCCCCATACTCTTATATGATGATGCTCCTTTGATGTAACAGTAATTATTACTAATTCCCTTCTTACTTAGTTCTAACCTAATTGTATCTTAATTCCATAGCACCATCATGATATCTTAGTTATCCTCACGGCCTCACCAACGTAACATATTTAGATAACTGGAAGGTTAATCACGAGAATTAATATACATACACTTGGTAGTAGTAGTTTTCTTCGATTCCTTAACATGGTCCTTAACCATTTTCCCTTATAACTGATGGATGATGAAGCAAATTATTAATTTGTAAATGTGGAAAGTTATTGTTAGATTGGATCCTTTGGAGGCAAAATGTTCCAAATCTACTAATTGAATTTTGCAGTTTATATGAACTTTGACTTGAAGTGAAGTGGATAGTTAACAACACTAATGAACACAGGTTGACCACTATGAGAGTGATTAACTAATAAAAAAGTACACATAATTGCTAAGCTATGATATCTTCATGGTCAATTATGGATTAAGCATTAAATAATTAAAAAAAAAGACGGAAGATAAGCCACGTATCCCCGTTATGCACGTGCTCATGCTTCCATGCCCGCAACGCTTGCCTAGCTTCCATGGTGTGTATATTGCATTTGCATAATAATAATAATGTGAAACTAACTTATTCCATAAACCATAATACCGTCCACTAAATCCAATACACTGTATTGTCTCATACTCATACATTCTTCTTTCCGACTTTCATTGCTCTCATACTTGATGGAATTACACATTTGTCCCCATCCAATTCAGATTCGGGAATGCTGTGCTGAATCCAGCCAGCCACCATAGTGTGCATGACTTTCCACTACTTGACATTTTGACCTCACAACAAACTACTAAAAAAATAAGGCAGTGTTCTCGTCTCATATATCAATTAATATATATAAATATATATACACTAACACTGAAACTCACGAAGATCTTTTTGACATCTTAAAATAACTTAAAGCTAAGGCAAGTCAAATGATATAATTCGAGCAGTATCAGATACTGAAATGTGGAGTATCTGCCATCAATTTTCTTACCCTCTAATGGTTGTCAATTAATTTAATTTTATGCAGTTTAATTTCGAGCCTATGTAATTTATTTATCTTTTTGTTGCATGTATTGCGTATTTATTTATTTATTTATTTACAGAGATCGTTAAGTTTACCTTAACTCATAGTAACATATTGACGCAGCAGAATCATCGTATTCTTCTTCCTTTTTCTTTTTTCTTTTTGTGTCGCTTAGAAATCAATTATCTGCCTTTCTCTTCCTTACTAATTAATTACCTATAGAAAAGGATGATTTCTGGTTGGTGTATCGTAGTATTATTTGTCAATAATTTAATGAATGAAATGAAAGTTCTCTCTATTCTATGCAAGATCACATGGGTAGCTAGCAACCCTTTGACTAATCAACCTCAGGAACCAGCCCAATGAAGAAATGACACGTGGGGGTAATGATACACGCCCCATCCGCCTATGAAACTGCACACTATAACATGAAAAACTCACATCAACACACACAAATCACAGTACATACATAATACAAACATTAACACATGCACACACATACCATTCCTTAATCTTAACGATTCCTCAACCGCCCACGTTCTTTCCCCACCCTCACACACACACATACATATATTCATTCACACATGCTCGCTCTCACTCCGATTCCCCCCACCCACCGTATATATCAATCACCCTATATTCCATCCCCTGCTCTCAATTCCAATTGATCTAAATTATTAAAATTAATTAAATGTTCCCACAAGAGCATGCTACTACTAGTCTTATAGATACTGGTAGTAGTAGTAGTCTAGAGCAGATAATAATGTTGCAGCAGCAGCAATTCTCATATGCTCCTATGCCAATTAACCCAGACCCAATAATAATGGAGCGATCAATAACCTCATCAACAACAAGGTGGAAGCCAAACATTGAGGTTGCTCCCAATTGCCCTCGCTGCGCTTCCACCAACACCAAATTCTGTTACTACAACAATTACAGCCTCTCACAGCCTAGGTACTTCTGCAAAGGCTGCAGGCGTTACTGGACCAAAGGTGGCTCCCTCCGCAACGTCCCCGTCGGCGGCGGATGCAGAAAGAACCGCCGCGGCAAGGCGGCCAGGCACTCTGAAAGCGAACGCCTTTCCGCCATCAATAATAATTCTGATGACAGCAGAGAGTCATTATCAGCAGGTGATCAAGGCAGTGAAACCAACAACGGGTCACGTGACATAGACATGGCCCTTGTGTTCGCCAAATTCTTGAACCAAAAACCGACCTCTAACGAGGAGTACGGCTCCTCGTCGACTTCCAACAACCTGTCGAATTCTTTGACGACGACGACACCGGAAAGCGGTGAGAATATTGACAAGGATGTGGTGGTTCAGCCTCAGAAGAAGGGGTCTGAATTTGATGGTGATGATCCTCTGGGACTACTACTTGGTGGGGTCCACGTTGAAGGGTCTATGGAGAATTTTATTGATGAGTTGGATGGGTTTGATGACGTGTGGCGTGATGATGATGCTGCTGTTACATATTGCTGGCAACCGCCGCCGCTTCCTTCTCCGCCGCCGCCAACGATGATGCAGATGCAATTGCAGGAGCTGGAGGAGTACGCGATTGCGCCTTTATTGAATGAAGAGGGTGGTCATCATCATCATCACCGTGAATTGACGTTACCGGCGATTAATTCTTCTAATAGCATGGATTTACTAATAAGCGAAGGTTGGAGTACTAATTGGGGCTCATTTGATCTCTCAACTACGGATGTCTTCTCATCATCACGACCTTCATTTATCAATTAGATCTCACTTATTTGCAGATGGTTAATATATATATATATATATATATTTATATATTTATACACTTTTTATTCATTAGTTGTATTCTTCTTCCTATTATTTGAAAGAAGAGAGTGAGAAAGAGATTATATATTGCTAAATTACTCATTTTGTCATGGACTATATATAATTAAGGAGAGTTTAGAGTGTCATAGAAATTATTTATATATATAGATGTTTATTAACGAATGAATATACAATAAAGTTGTACTACTTCAGCTGCTGCAATAACAACCATATCTCAGAAGTAGTCAGTAAAATGTTTCTTTTTTAAGCATATAGTGTATTAATGTATGTGAATGTAGATCATTGTTGTCAAAATAAGAGAACTTATTAGCAAGTATATGAATTTAATATTTTGATGCTAAGTTTCACAGGAAATATTTAGTTATGACTTCTATGTGTTATTACTATTTATTATTTTGTTGTACAACATAAATACATCCAACTAGTACCCAACGTGTGCTATACATAACATGTAATATGTGTCATATGTACATGTACTATACATATGACATACATTACATATTATATATATTACACATTATATACTAATTAGACGCATTATTATTATTATTATATGTGGAGCCAGCCAGCCTCCCGGACGATGGGAACGTGTGATTTCAACAAAAATGAATATAGTTAACTCTGAAACTTAGCGAGTTTTAATTTTTGACGCGCAAACTTGCATTCTCAATTTAATTTGATTTGTGCATCTAGCTATCTATCTTGCTAGCTAGCCCACGGAATGGATTATGGATGGACATATGCGGTACCTCATTGTGCGTACCCAACGTAACAATGTGCCCGGCCTTCTGTTCATGTAGTAGATAGATATATATTATATATATATATATTATTATGTAGGCACATGAATGGATATTATATTGCGTTAACGTAGATAACACCATTCATTACTTTACTCTTAAAGTACTACTATACCAACAAATTAACAGACATCCAACTCGGGCTATGCATAATTTGACAGAGAGCCAAGCTGTAAAAGGGGACAATGCATGTGTCCCCTAATTCAACTATATTTTCCTCATACATGTAAATTGGAATTCTATGTACTGTTTGATTCTTATAACGATAATGTTTATAATAATTATATTATGTTATTCGTTCGATATCATTCCAATTTTATTAATCTGTTCTTCCTACAAAATAACCCAATCATCATCATGTCAGAATATATCAATTAAACTACCAGATTAAACCCAATTCCACCTAACAACGAGCACCTTAATTAATCATAATGAGATCTCCCATTCCTATATATACATACATAGCAACATGAGAGTATCGGAGAATTGGGCATTAGATTAGGAAAGTGTAATATATGATATGATATATATACGCAAATTAGTATGAGTGGTAGCTGAGACGCGGTGTGATGCATGAGTAGCGTCATAGCACGTGGAGTGACGCACACCGACATTGGATGATTGTGACCATTGGATTGGAAGAAAAGAAAATAAAAGAGAGAAAACTGTGTACGTTCTCTGATCGATGCAGAGATAGAGAATTGCATACATGACATAATGAATGTTTGTTGTTGTATGGTAAAAAAGTGGAAATGATTTATGTATCTACAAATGGATTTATGTATAAGAAAAATGATAAAGAGAGAATGATTTAAAAGAAATAAATAAATAATAATTATATTCTTCATATATTTTATAAATAAAATATTAAATGTTTAAAAATGATAGAGGTACAAATTAAATAGCATTGCTAGTAAAAATAAGTACTAGTAGTATAAGGTAAAGAGTAGCCCCATCTTCTTGTCTCTTTCTTGCTTCCATGGCTTTCTCTATTCATTACGGGAATTTACATTTGGAATCACATCTCTCTCTCTTTGATATCAATTCCTGCGTCACACTTTTGGTATTTTGCAGGTATCGTCCTCTAACTAACTTATTTTACTTGTTTCGATCCAATTTAATTTTCTGCCTTGCAACTCCATTCATCAATGTGCTACGTCGGTGACATATATTCAATCATACTTTGTCATGTATATTAATTGAGAAGTTCGGTTTGTTACAAATATGTTACGCAAATTTATTAATATTGATATTTGTTCAACTACTTCCTCAATTTAGGCCTTATATTTAAAAATTAGACAATTATTTGAGAATGAATTGCGTAGTAGCTAGTATTTGAAATTGGTATAAAAACATACATAGATGATTTGTTTGGCTAGACTTCATATCTCATTACAAAGCACAGAGAAGAAATGAAAATGCGTTTTATTATCAGATAACAGCAAATATATATAGTCGTAATTAGTAAACTAGTAATACTAGTGATTGACATACATAGAGAAGATTGTTGAACCGTGCAATGAGAGTGTGTGAGAGTTCAATGTCCGCGTCCAAACAAATCGAAATGCGTGTCAGTTCCTCCATGTGGACGATTCTCTTGTGAGGAATGGGAATCAAGTATCGCTGTTAAAACACACAATTCAAATTATGTTTGCTTAAAATAAATTATATTACACCAACTAATTACAATATAACAATAAAAAATTGGAGTATGTATACATCTATTATCTACTACTATTTATAAAAAGATTTTTTAAAAAGTTTATTCTTTTTTTATCTTTAAAAATAGAGTAAATAAAAAAAAGAATTAAAAAATTGAAAAGTAACAATCATCTATAACTTCTACTATCCGAATTCTCTCTCTTTCTTTTTATTTATCTTTTATACTAATGTATTAATAAATTAAAATAACATTTGAGAGGTATTTTAATTATATGAAATAGTATTATTTTTAAAAAATAAATAATTATAAAAAATTGAAAGCTATATAATATAAAATTCATGTGAGATATACTTTAAATATTGAATCACATAGATTTTTTAATTTGGGTAGTCTTTTATTTATAATACAACAAAAAATTATGAATTCTTTCATTTTAAAGTATATAACATTCAATTTCTACAATATGTAAAAAATTCACGTGATTCAATGTTTTTAAGGCTAAAGCCTTTATTTTACAACAAAAAATTGTGAAATGTCACATTTTAAAGTATATATAGTCTTCAATTTCTACTATATGTAAAAAAAATTAGGAAATTGCATAATTTGAAGTCTGTAGACTTTGTTTTATAGTGTTTCTAGAAAAATTAGTGAAATCAACATTTTAAAGTCTATAGCCTTCAAATTTAATTTCTAATACTATGTAAAAAAAATCAGAAAATTATATAATTTGAAGTCTATAGCCTTTATTTTTTAGTGTGTCTAGAAACATTAGTGAAATCTCAAATTTTAAAGCCACATAGCCTTCAATTTCTACTATATGTAAGAAAATCATGAAATTACATAATTTGAAGTCTATAGCCTTTGTTTTATGTCGTTTCTAGGAAAATTAGTGAAATCTCACGTTTTAAAGCCTATAGCCTTCAATTACTACTATATATAAAAAATTCATTAAATTACTTAATTTGAAGTCTATACCCTTTGTTTTCTGGTGTTTTTAGGAAAATTAATTAATTCTCTCATTTTAAAGTCTATAGTCTTCAATTTCTACTATATGTAAAAAAATCATGAAATTACATAATTTGAAGTCTATAGCCTTTGTTTTATGGTGTTTTTGGGAATACTAGTAAAATCTCACATTTTAAAGTTTATAGCCTTCAATTTCTACAATATTTAAAAATATCAGAAAATTATATAATTTGAATTCTATAGCCTTTGTTTTATAGTATTTTAAGAAAATTAGTGAAATCTCACATTTTAAAGCCTACAGCCTTCAAGTTTTACTATATGTAAAAAAATAATGAAATTACATAATTTGAAGTCTATAGCCTTTGTTTTATGGTAGTTCTAGAAAAATTAGTGAAATCTCAAATTTTAAAGTCTATAGCCTTCAATTTCTACTATATGTAAAAAAATCATAAAATTACATAATTTGAAGTCTATAATATTTGTTTTATGGTGGTTATAGAAAAATTAGTGAAATCCCACATTTTAAAGCCTATAGCCTTCAATTTCTTCTATATGTAAAAAAATCATGAAATTACATACTTTGAAGTCTATAGCCTTTGTTATATAGTGCTTCTAGAAAAATTAGTGAAATCTCACATTTTAAAACCCATAGCCTTCAATTTCTACTATATGTAAAAAATTCATGAAATTACATCATTTGAAGTCTATAGCTTTTATTTTATGGCTTTTTTAGGAAAATTAGTGAAATCTCACATTTTAAGGCCTATAGCCTTCAATTTCTACAATATGTAAATAAAAGAAAATCAGAAAATTACATAATTTGAAATCCATAGCCTTTGTTTTATAGTATTTCAAGAAAATTAGTGAAATCTCACATTTTAAAGCCTGTAGCCTTCAATTTCTAACATATGTAAAAAAATCATGAAATTAAATAATTTGAAATCTATAGTCTTTGTTTTATCGTAGTTCTAGAAAAATTACTGAAATCTCACATTTTAAAGTCTATAGCCTTCAATTTATACTATATGTAAAAAAATCATAAAATTACATAATTTGAAGTCTATAGTCTTTGTTTTATGGTGGTTTTAGAAAAATTAGTGAAATCCCACATTTTAAAGCCTATAGTCTTATATTTCTTCTATATGTAAAAAAATCATGAAATTACGTAATTTGAAGTCTATAGCCTTAGTTATATAGTGCTTCTAGAAAAATTAGTGAAATCTCATATTTTAAAGCTCATAGCCTTCAATTTCTACTCTGTAAAAAATTAATGAAATTACATAATTGGAAGTCTATAGTCTTTGTTTTATATATGGTGTTTCTAGGAAAATTAGTGAAATCTCATATTTTAAAGCCTATAGCCTTCAATTTCTACTATATGTAAAAAAATCATGAAATTACATAATTGAAATCTATAGTCTTTATTTTATGGTATTTTTAGAAAAATTAGTCAAATCTCACATTTTAAAGCCTATAGCTATCAATTTCTATTATATGTAAAAAAAATCAAGAAATTACATAATTTGAAGTTTATAGCCTTTCTTTTATGGTGTTCCTCGAAAAATTAGTACAATCTTACATTTTAAAGCCTATAGCCTTCAATTTTTACTATATGAAAAATCATGAAATTACATAATTTGAAGTTTATAGCATTTGTTTTATGGTGTTTCTAGAAAAATTAGTGAAATCTCACATTTTAAAACATATAGCCTTCAATTTCTACTATATGTAAAAAAATCTTGAAATTACATAATTTGAAGTCTATAGTCTTTGTTTTATGGTGGTTATAGAAAAATAAGTTAAATCTCACATTTTAAAGCTTATAGCCTTCAATTTCTACTATATGTAAAAAAAATCATGAAACTACATAATTTGAAGTCTATAATATTTGTTTTATTGTGTTTCTAGAAAAATTAGTGAAATCTCACATTTTAAAACCTATTTCCTTCAATTTCTACTATATGTAAAAAAAATCATGAAATTACATAATTTGAACTCTATGCCTTTGTTTTATAGTGTTCCTCTAAAAAAATTAGTGAAATCTTACATTTTAAAGCCTATAGCCTTCAATTTCTACTATATGTAAAAAATCATAAAATTACATAATTTGAAGTCTATAGTCTTTGTTTAATGGTGGTTTTAGAAAAATTAGTGAAATCCCACATTTTAAAGCCTATAACCTTCAATTTCTTCTATATGTAAAAAAATCATAAAATTACTTAATTTGAAGTGTGAGCCTTTATTTTATAGTGTTTCTAGAAAAATGAGTGAAATCTCATATTTCAAAGCCTATACTCTTCAATTTCTACTTAATGTAAAAAAAATCATGAAATTACATAATTTGAAGTCTATAGTCTTTGTTTTATGGTGGTTCTAGAAAATTAGTGAAATCTCATATTTTAAAGCCTAGCCTTCAATTTCTACTATATGTAAAAAAATCATGAAATTACATAATTTGAAGTTTATAGTCTTTATTTTATGGTGGTTCTAGAAAAATTAGTGAAATCCCATATTTTAAAGTCTATAGCCTTCAATTTCTTCTATATGTAAAAAAATAATGAAATTACATGATTTGATGTCTATAGCCTTTGTTATATAGTGTTTCTAGAAAAAATAGTAAAAACTCACATTCTAAAGTCTATAGCCTTCAATTTCTACTATATGTTAAAATTCATGAAATTATATAATTTGAAGTCTATAGCCTTTGTTTTATGGTGTTTCTACGAAAATTAGTGAAATCTCATATTTTAAAGCCTATAGCCTTAAATTTCTACTATATGTAAAAAAAAATCACGAAATTACATAATTTGAAGTTTACATCCATTATTTTATGGTTTTTTTAGGAAAATTAGTGAAATATCACATTTTAAAGCCTATAGCCTTCAATTTTTACTATATGTAAAAAATAAGGAAATTACATAATTGGAAGTCTATAGCCTTTGTTTATAGTGTTTCTAGAAAAATTATTAAAATATCACATTTTAAAGCCTATAGCCTTTAATTTCTACTATATGTAAAAAATCATGAAATTACATAATTTGAAGTCTATAGCCTTTGTTTTATGGTGTTCCTAGGAAAATTAGTGAAATCTCATCATAATTTAAAGCATATAGTCTTCTATTTCTACTATAAGTAAAAAATTCATGTGATTCAATATTTTAAACGCTACAGTCTTTATTTTATAGTGTATTAAAAAAATTTTGAATTCTCACATTTCAAAGTATATAGCCTTTAATTTCTACTATATATAAAAAATTCATGTGATTCGATATTTCTAAGACTATAGTTTTTATTTTATAAGACAACAAAAAAATTGTGATATCTCACATGTTAAAGTATATAACCTTCAATTTTAACTATATGTAAAAAATTCATGTGATTCAATACTTTAAACGTTGCAGTCTTAATTTTATCTATTATATATTATCTATACTATTATATAAAGACGATTCCCCAAAATAACTATATTTTGGTGTTCATATTACTCATTTAGGTAGTTATATTTTTAAGAGTTAAAATAGAAAATAAAAAATAAATAACAAATAATAATAACTATATTTCTACTATCTCAATACTATTAACTATCTATTTAATTTTAATTTATATAATTATCAAATTAATAATTATTAAATTCAAATAAAATTAAATAAAGATAACAAAAATGTGGCTTGTCGACTTGCACTAGTATATATAGTATTAATACACGTACAACAAAAAATCAGTTAAAATAGTCAATATGTTATCCACAATATATATAATATAATATGCATAATATATATCACATGTTGTGCATGCCATATATTATTATATGATGTGTACAACATATATCACATGTTGCAAAGAAAAATAATGTTGTAATATATAATATATACCGTATACAACATATAATATATAATATACATAATATGTGATATATATTATATATATTATATTATAGATTATGCCCAATATCTTAATTATTTTGTCTAATTTTTTTATCATGGTGTCAATATTTACAATATATATATATAAAATATGTAGGTACCTGCAGCAGCCATTGGGTAGTTATCAAAGAGCGTACGAATTGTCTTTAACACTTTCTGCATAGATATGATTGTAAAACACATGGACATGCTAGTTTTTCACACACACACGCTCCAAATATTGAAATAAAAAAGGAATGTATACATTTTTTTTATTAATAAATGAATATATACATTATTCACGAGGTTTAAAATGAAAATAATTTAGGTTCTTCACTACTATTACTTGTTGTAATAAAATTAAAACAAGAGGAAAATATTGAATTAAGGAAATACCAGCATTAGTTCCCCTGGTTTTACTGGAAGTTCCTCCAAGCCAGTTATCTGGCTGCACACACATTTATTTCCACCGTTTAATGAAAAGAGTAATTGATTATATTTTCAAAAGTAAAGTGAACCATGAAAAATTAGCCCATACAACCAATGGGCTTATTTTGACTTTGGTTTTGGCCCAAATAACTATTGAAATTGTAATGGGCTGAGTAATTATGACCCAAAATTTCATTTATTGGATGGTTGAGCTGGTTTTGTATTGTTCATTTAGCATCACCTTTTTAAAAATTAACAGGATTTGTAATTCTAAATTTTAAATGATCGAACGCACAGAAATAGTAGTAGTACCTGATAAGCAGTTTTCCTTCAACTTCTTCAAACTCAAAGATTCTGCATCCTTTTGTGAAGGGTATCTTCTTAGTTTGCCACTCTGCACATAATGTGCAATGTTTTTTAGTAGAAATCAATATGGGCTAGTCGTTAAAGCCCATCAAAATTTATGCATTGGATATTGGCCCACAAACAACGCATTACTTGTTTGGTTGTTCAAAATTTAAAGAAAGCCCAAATACCAAAAATTGTAAATTACACTTATATTTCTTAAAATTGAGTGAAATTCAGTTAGTTTCCTTTTCAGTAATTTTGTAAGGAACATTGCTGTATCTACAATGAAAAAAAACAGTGAAAACAACCAATTTGTCATGTATAATAAGTATTATGAAATGTGCCAAACATATATTCTACTACGTGTACAACATGTATCACATATTGCAAAATAATAAAGATGATGTTGCAATATATTATATATAATGTGCATAATATATAATATACATTATGCATATTATATATTATATGTTGTGATGAATAGAATATTGACTATTTTAATTGATTTTTTATTGTACACCAAAATTTTTCTTTTGTAAATTTAGAGATTTTGAGCAAATTTTATAAGGATTTAATTGTGTAAGTTTTAGTAGAAGTCAGTGTAATTTATGGAAAACTGAAAATTTCTAAGGTGAAATATTAATACCTAAATGCCAAAAGACAGTGATGGCAAAATGGTTGTGCTCGTCAACATCTTCCAAACGAATGCGGACATTTGGACCCAACGCATCCATCGCACTTTGCAAAAAGTTTAACACGCTCTGCAAATATTTATACATGTAAATCATCATCATTATTGACCAAATTTACTCGCTTATTTTTCACTCTTTTTCCTATTGTAAAAGAATAATCTATCAACTATCTTAAAAAAATAATTGACCTGTGTGCCTTCATAGGGACCGTAGAAGAGGATGTCGTCGTAGGAACAGTGATGAGGTGAAAGTAATTGCTTCAATCTCTCAATGTTTTTATGATTGAAGGCATCGTAGAATTCTAGCACAAGTGAATGTTGTGGCGACAAATTATGTTCTTCAGGGGCTACACCACTTGACCCATCATTGTTGTTAGTATTTTTGCACCATGTTTTCCATTTTTCAGCATTATGGCACTGCTCCACTATTGGCATTATAGGTGGAGACGAGAATTTGATGGGTTTTGCAAAATAATAATAATGCTTCTTCTTCTTATTGTTGTTGTGTAATTGGGCAATGCATGGTGTGACGAAGGTGTTCTTGTTTGTGCAAGTTGATCCTATTGATGCTAAAGGGATTTGAAGGGGCAGGGATGCCATGGTTGATCAAGCAAAAAACCAATCTTGCCAATTATGTGTGTATATATAATATATATATATATGCTCATTGTAGTACTTGATTACTTACTTGTCAAGTGGTCTTTGTATCTGTTTCCATTGAAGCAAGGAATCGAATCGCAATATAGATTGGTGTATTGCTCTCCAATGAAGCTGTAGGTAATAATTTGTTTGAATTTGTTGACTTTATCCACAAAACAACAGTAACTTTATGTCTCATATTTGATTAATATAAAATAGTTGAATATCTATATAAGTTTAATTTAAATATATTGTTTATAATTTTGCAATTACGTGTTAACATTTTAGTATAAATCTTTTATTATATTATCTATTACCAAAATCTTAGTTGAATAGAAAAAATTGAGTTAACATGGATAAATATTAATGTATATAATGTACATCTCATTACACGTAAAATGCATATCCTGTATTATTGGGTGAAACTTGAAAGTATGTTATTCATTTAGCACTACTATATCTATTAACTAAAATGTTTTACACAATTAGTAGTTGCATAAAAGTCACAATATATATTTGTTTAATATCAAACAGTTGATTAAAAAGAGAATGGAAAAACTTTTTTCACTATCACCAAAATTCATAGGCCATTTTTTATTTTAAAAAATAGACAAATTTATCTATTTTTGGTTAAACATCGACTCATGACGTAAGAGCCCACTTACAATTGAGAAGCCCCAAATATGAAGAAGTCAAGCCCAACTGAAGAAGAGTGTTGGTAATATCATTTTATTTTATTTTTTCTTTTTGGATTTGTAGATAACAAACAAAACCATTATTTTACTAGGCTAAATCGAATAAATTTAGTGTAACAAAAAAACAAAAAAAAAATAAACAAAAAATCGAATATAAATTTGGTGGTAGCTTTATCGTAACTCATTTTTATAAGCATTTGACACTACATGTAATCTGATATAAATATACGAATAAATATGTTTGGAAAGATTGGACAGTGAAGTATGTCCAAGAAATTGAGTGACTAAATTATGATACAGCGACAAAAAAAAGGGCCCCTCAATCTTCAATTATCATGTCATAAGAATGTCTGCTTTCAGATTTTCCAACGTACATTTATGATGAAGCGAAGGCATTCTTGCTTGATCATATACTCTTTTATTTTTTGCAAAAGTAATTAATTAGGAGCCTAATTAGTCCAAATACAACCGACAAAACCTATATATATATATGTTATACGATGAGATTTTGTTGCACTTTTTATTTTTAGATGAATATCATGTATTTAATACATGAAACTCATAATACATAAAAGTTCACTTCATTTTTACTTCAATCTAATCTGTACTATCCAAGAGTAAAAGATAACTTTTACAAACTTAAGTAAAACGACCTCCATTGCTTGTAAACCATTTTAATTAAACATAGAATAAGTTAATTTAAATATAAACTCTATACATGATGATAAGCAAATATTACAATAATTATGGACTAGGAAAACCAATCAAATTTTATATGTAAAAAAATGGGCATCTATCTATTGCATAAACTTGACTATTGAATCATTGATATCTTTTATAAGAAGAATGAGAACTTCAAAGATTAGAAATATATAGTTAATATTATGTTATATACCAAATGGCCTAAATATATATAATTGATATAAATTGATGTATAAATAAGGATGGCATGTTGGGTATATCACCCCCTAGTCCTCTCCTCAGTCATTCCGAGGGGGCTAAAGAAGAGGAGTTAGTCAATTTTCTAAGGAAGATTTAGAAGAAATATAAACCAAAAGAACAAAAAAATTATTGAAAAAAAATAAAAATATTAATTTGAGTTAACTCATCTTGTCGACGTTCAATTCATATACACTTAATATATAGAATCAATTGTCATATAAGTCTATTGATGAATAATCTATAAGTATCTCTTAAATATTAAATAAGTCTAAAAGTATATCCTAATCTTAAATTTAAATAAGCTAATAATATGATTATTTACTATGCTGTAGTTGTGGTTAGGGAATCATTTGTCCCCACCTTCCAAAATCCACAGCTTATCCTAACCCTATGGGCCCCACACGATCCCTAAACAGATACCCTGCTTGTTTTCATCCCAAAATCACTCAACATCTCCTCAAGCACTGTACTATTGAAATATCATTTTCTGTCTTCCATTTTTTTCCCTATGTCCTATTTTCTTTGTTCTCCAATTATTACTTCATATTTTATCACACACACACACACACAAAAAAGTCACATAATTGTAATAATTCACTAACTAGTGATACTAATTATCTCAACCCCTCCTCTAATAGACCAATCAAAATCCCTGACCCACATATCAACTACATACACTCTCTAGCTAGCTACATCCCACCATAGTGTATGGACCAACAAAAAAATTACAATTAAATAAGATGAATACAGAGTTTTCATTTTCATGAAAAAATTGATGATCTGATTATTACTGATGTTGTTGGGCTATTATTGAAAGAATGATTCTGAGCAAGAGTTAGATCTACATCACTATTAGTTGGAATTGAAACTGGTTCATGCATTAGAACTTTGAAGAAAGGCATATATGCACCTAGATTGTTGTTTGTCCCTTAGAAATTAAAGGTCATCACTGGCTGACTTTCATGATAAGAAACTACTTTATCAAATACAATATGATTTTGAGGCCTCACCATAAATAAATATATTTGTAACAGAGAGAGGTTGAATTCTTGTGATTTCTACCACTTCTTCCTTCACATATTTTATATTATATATTCATCATCTGTTTATTAGGTGCTATAGTGCTGCTTGGTCCATCTCAATACTTGGACTGTTATGCCAAGTTAGATGAACCATCATTATGATGGCTTGTGAATTTTGCAGCAACTCCTGTCATTTGCACCTAAAAGGAATCCAACATATAGAACTGCCGCCACAATATTCAATATATAGAAATTGTTTCAACAAGTATGCTGTCAAACCTACAATAATACATCAAAGGAAAAATAATAATTATAAATTTAGAAAAATGATTATGTATTGTGTATACACAAAGTATCCTCCGAATTTGAGAAATTGTATATATAAAGATTCCATGACAGAAAATTAACAAGTCAGTCTGTATACAAATACACACAATCAGAATAAACAATAATGCAATGTACAATTTCGGGATACAAGTTCATGGATTTTATCTCATGGTGTGCTTGTAGAGTACATATAGGGAAAGTAGATGGGACTTTTCAGACCTCCACCTTGCAAGCTTTCTAGTCAAGTTTAGGCCTCACAGATTGTCCAGCATAAGAATGTTCCATCAATTTATAGTAATTTTTGCCTCGTATTGTCCAACTAGGTATCTAGATACATATAGCAGCATATGCATAGGACCCCAGTACAAGCTGAAAAGGCCAATGCAGTCATTTTCACAGCCGAAATTCTCTTCTATTACATCTTTTATGCAGCACCATTGTAATTATATCTCATAAAAATCTGGTAAATTATTTGTTACATCAACTTGCTTTTATGTTGTGTTCTAATCTTCTTACAGTTACTAATAGTTACTTACTAATTATCCAAGCAAAGTAGAAATAAATTCGCCATCTAGCAAAAATGAGTCTCACAGTATTCGAGAAATTAGTTACTAGATCTGCTCCGGTGGATACCCTAGTTATAGAAATAAAAATAAAAATAAAAAAGTAGAAAAGCATGCATCACCCATCTTGCTGCTTGACTTAATGTTTCTAATTTGTCTGTTTCTTTTAGCTTAAGCTGTAAAACAAAACCCACTTCAAACAAAAAAATAGAAATAATATGAAGTGGTGTTTGAGGATGAAGAATAAAGGAAAGGTCTACATCTTTATCAGTAACCTTAAATGGGGATATGGAGAATTTCAATATCCAACTATCTATGATAAAGAGAACATAAGAGAGTAATAACTGTGTGAGAGACTAGTGCTGCTATGTTTGGATGAGGATACAACAGTAGCACAAAACACCAACCTCATCATGTCAAACAATGCATTAACTCATCTTATCTTGCTTCTCAATATTATCACCTTGCTTCAATCCATCTCTGCTCTGAACCAAGAAGGTCTCTCTCTTCTTTCATGGCTTTCAACCTTCAATTCCTCTGACTCGGCCGCTGCCACTGCCTTCTCTTCATGGAATCCAACCCATGATACTCCTTGCAGATGGGATTATATAAAGTGTTCCAATGAAGGTTTTGTTTCAGAGATCATAATAACTTCCATTGATCTTCACAGCAGGTTCCCAACACAGCTTCTTTCTTTTGGCCATCTTACCACTCTTGTCATCTCAAATGGGAATCTCACAGGTGAGATTCCAGCTTCATTGGGAAACTTGTCCTCTCTGGTTACTTTGGACCTCAGCTTCAATACTCTATCAGGAACCATTCCAGAGGAAATAGGAAAGCTATATAAACTGCAGTGGCTGTCGCTGAATTCGAACGCCTTGCAGGGTGGAATTCCAACCACAATTGGAAACTGTTCAAGGCTTCAGCAGCTGGCACTGTTTGACAACCAGCTCTCTGGTTTCATTCCTGGAGAAATAGGCCAACTGGCGGCTCTCCAATCGCTTCGAGCAGGCGGAAATCCAGGCATCCATGGAGAAATTCCAATGCAGATATCAAACTGCAAGGCCTTGGTTTTTCTTGGCCTTGCAGATACTGGAATTTCAGGGGAGCTTCCACCAACTATAGGAGAACTTACCAATCTCAAGACACTTTCAGTCTACACAGCACATCTCACAGGTCATATCCCACCAGAGATTCATAACTGCTCAGCCTTGGAGAATTTGTTTCTGTATGAAAACCAGCTTTCTGGGAATATTCCTGCTGAGCTGGGTTCCATGCAAAGCCTGAGGAGGGTGTTGCTGTGGCAGAACAATTTAACTGGCAACATTCCAGAGAGTCTGGGAAACTGTACAAATCTGAAGGTTATAGATTTCTCTTTGAATTCTCTGTCTGGTCAGTTACCTATGGCTCTGAGTAGCCTACTCTCATTAGAGGAGCTTCTTTTGTCTGATAATAACATTTCTGGAGAAATACCTTCCTATGTTGGCAACTTTTCCAGGCTGAAGCAACTTGAATTGGATAACAACAAATTCACTGGGGAGATTCCACCTGTCATGGGGCAACTGAAGGAACTCACCCTCTTCTTTGCCTGGCAGAATCAGCTCTATGGAAGCATACCTGCAGAGCTCTCCAACTGTGAGAAACTTGAAGCTGTTGATCTTTCTCACAACTTCCTCACTGGTTCGATTCCGAGTTCGCTCTTTCATCTGGAGAATTTAACTCAGTTGTTGCTGATATCAAACAGGCTTTCAGGTAGAATTCCACCGGATATTGGCAGTTGTACTAGCCTGATCCGGTTAAGGTTGGGATCAAACAACTTTACTGGTCAAATTCCAGCAGAGATAGGCCTTTTAAGGAGTCTGAGTTTTCTGGAGTTGTCGGATAATCTACTTAGTGGAGATATTCCCTCTGAGATAGGTAACTGTGCTAATCTAGAAATGCTTGACTTGCACAACAATCAGCTGCAAGGAGCAATCCCTTCCTCATTACAATTCCTAGTTAGTCTCAATGTCTTGGATCTTTCTGCAAATAGAATATCTGGAAGCATCCCTGGGAATTTGGGCAAGCTTACATCTCTAAACAAGTTGATTCTAAGTGTAAACCATATCACTGGTTTGATCCCTCAGTCACTTGGTTTTTGCATGAACTTGCAGTTGCTGGATATCAGTAACAACATGATCACTGGTTCGATTCCCAACGAGATCGGTTACTTGCAAGGATTAGACATCCTCTTGAACTTGAGTTGGAATTCTCTAACAGGCCCTATTCCAGAGACTTTCTCAAATCTCTCAAAGCTTTCCATAATGGACCTCTCTCACAACAAGCTCTCAGGCACCCTCAAAGTGCTTGGTAGTCTTGAAAATCTGGTGTCTCTGAATGTCTCCTACAATAGATTCTCCGGTTCTCTTCCTGATACAAAGTTCTTCCATGATCTACCTGCTGCTGCATTTTCTGGTAACCCTGAGCTCTGCATTAACAGGTGTTATGCAACCGGAAATCGCCAAGGTGTCAAGTCAATAAGGAATATCATTATCTACACTTTCCTTGGGGTTATTTTAACTTCTATTTTTGTAACTGTGGGAGTAATTTTAGCTCTCAGAATTCATGGGGCTACTTTTGGGGCCAATTTTGAGGAAGGCGGTGAACTTGAATGGGCTTTCACTCCATTCCAAAAGCTCAACTTCTCCATCAGTGATATTGTCACCAAGTTAACAGATTCCAACATTGTTGGAAAGGGTTGCTCGGGAATGGTTTATCGTGTGGAGACTCCGATGAGACAGGTCATTGCAGTGAAGAAGCTATGGCCAATAAAGAATGATGAGTCACCGGAGAGAGACCTGTTCTCTGCAGAAGTTCAGACCCTTGGATCAATAAGGCACAAAAATATAGTGAGACTTTTAGGATGCTGTGACAATGGAAGAACAAGATTGCTCTTGTTTGATTATATATGTAATGGGAGCTTGTTTGGATTGCTCCATGAAAAGAGATTGTTCTTGGATTGGGATGCAAGGTATAAGATCATTCTGGGAGCAGCACAAGGTTTAGAGTATCTTCATCATGATTGTATCCCTCCTATTGTACATAGGGATATTAAGGCTAACAACATCTTGGTAGGTCCACAATTTGAAGCTTTTCTTGCGGATTTTGGCCTTGCAAAACTAGTCAATTCCACAGAATGTTCAGGAGTCTCTAATAAAATTGCAGGTTCTTATGGATACATAGCACCAGGTGAGTGTAAAAACTTTTTAACACATTCTTACATTACTAATTTGTCAAAATGTCTGAAATAAAATTCAGTTTGTTTAGACTTAAAACACATTCTTCCTGATTCCTATATCAGTTATTCTGTCTCTTAACAGTTTCTTGAAACCGTACTTGAAATCAATTAATAAATGCTAGTTTTTTTTTTCTAAGTACCTTTTGTTCTTTTTGGTCTGTTATTTTATCATTTAAATCCATTGTGTCATTTTCCTTTTCCCTTATTTCACTGTGACTAATCTCAGAGTTATCTGTGAAATTGCAGAATATGGATACAGTTTGAGGATCACAGAGAAGAGTGATGTGTACAGTTATGGTGTTGTGCTCCTTGAGATCTTAACTGGGATGGAGCCAACTGATAACAGGATTCCAGAGGGTGTACACATTGTGACCTGGGTTACCAGTGAAATCAGAGAGAAGAGAAGAGAATTCACATCCATCCTTGACCAGAACCTAATACTGCAGTGTGGAACAAGAATCCCTGAGATGCTACAAGTTCTAGGGGTGGCTCTCCTCTGTGTGAATCCATCCCCGGAAGAACGGCCTACAATGAAAGATGTAACAGCAATGCTCAAGGAGATCAGGCACGAAAATGACGATTTCGAGAAGCCGAATTTCCTCCACAAAGGCATGGCTACCAATCCAAAAGCAGCAGTTCATTGCTCAAGTTTCTCAAGATCATGTGAACATCTAATAGAATCACCATCTTCTTCTTCACAGTCATCAAAATGATCACTAGACTTGTTAATTAGATTTTTTTTTCTTCTTTTGTCAAGTGACAAAATATTTATATAGATTAGTATTATATCTGATGGCAATTTCACATCACAGTTATTATGTTCTTTATGTAGATAAACTCATAGTTCAGAACAAGCCAGAGATAACAGAAGCTTGCACCATTATCTTAATTTGATCACATCCTAGAATTTCTGTCAATAAAAAAATTACCATCCTTTTGTTATCCAAACTCCAATAAAATGAATATAAGAATTTGAAAACAACAGTTCATAACTCAGCACTTTCTTGTTGTCTCTTCATTACTTCTCTCTTTTCTCTCTCACTTTTAATTGAGCATACCATAGATAAAATAATAAATCTCTTGCAATATAATAGTACAAAAATGTCACTTGAGTTCACTACAATCCAGGGAGAAGGAGGTTAAGGAAGTAGTCCCATCTCACCAGTCTAAGAACATGCTTTTGCCGACATGGCAGGGAGAAGTGAACAAATGAAGAGAGGTACCAATTAATATCATTCCATAAGGTTCAATTAATCTTGTGAATAATGACTTGTTAGAGAAGGGACCTGATGACAAAAGGAACATAGCTTTCAAAGTGACTGTGAGAGAGAGAGATGGGTCATAGCAAAAGTAAGAGTTGACAGTGTCTTCTTCCCTGGCATAAGCCTCTAGTATGGACCACCATCCTTCACAAATCACAAATGTCCCCAAACAATTATTTATGTAAAAGATAGAGATAGCTCGTGCTTCCATGTTACTGATGGAAAGAAACTTAGCTTTAATTCATGTGATAGGAGACCATCCTAGGCCCACAGATATATATAATAGTTTCTCATCAGATCTTATCTATCTATCTCATCCCTCCCTCCCTGGTTAGGAATGCAATTGCAAGCAACCATCAGTGTTAAGTAATCACTGTTTTTTCCAAACAAGATACATTGAAAAGTTAATTTTTGTAGCTCTTTTAACTCTAATAGTAAAGGTTAACACATGTTATTCAGTTCATATATAACAGCATCATCATATAGTCCATGGTATGTTAAGTTTATAGCAATATAATTTGCAACAATAACAATGGAACAAAGGGAAGATTAATGAAAGCACAGACACACGCACATGTATAAACTAAACCTACACCAAAGTTCAGAAGTGAAGGAACAAATGTTTCTACTCTAATTTGTCTGAATATATATTATTTAAGTCCCCCGTACCGTAATTATGCAGTGGGACAGACATGAATGTGGCTTTTAAGATTACAGTTTCTGTGATGCATGCATGCATGTAAGAGGAGCATGTGCTGAAAAGTACGCAGAAAGTACACACACACATAACACACACACACACATATATATATATATATATATATATAATCATCATTTGCATTTGCATGGCTTATGATGCTCGATCTTTGTGAACATGGATTCGGGTGAATTAATTAACAAGGAAGGAATGTTAAGCAATATCGGAGACAAGACTTGATAGAGAAGCATCATTACATTCACTATAAAGGCAATCAATCTATCCCACTCCCAATTGATTAGACCAAACCAAACCTTTTGTTACAAAGTCTTCCCGACTGAAGGAATTATTGCACAATCTAGAGACAGCGAGTATTTTTCCCTAAAAGCATCAAATACACACGTCGCTTAATCAGCAAAAAGAAAAAAAAAAGATTTGCCACCTGTGATATGACAATTCAGGTAAGTTATTATTTGAAGAAACTAAAACTGTTAGTCTAATTTTGATGTGTGGATGATAATGTAAATTACTTTTATATTATTGTGATTTAATTAACTTTTTTCTATTTACATAACAAATAGTAGATGAAAGAGCTATCTGTCACATCTGAATAAAACAAAACAAAACATGATTAGATTATTACCGTGTAACAAGATTTTAAAGTACTTTCAGTGAATGTGTGTGGAAAGAAAACCGTCAGGCTATTTGCATGAAAAGAACTGGACTATCTTTTGATTGCCCTTAAAAAAGCCAGTAACTACGGAATCATCACCATGAGATAAATCATAATGACCCCACCAAATGTTGATTTTCATGGATGCATCCAAGTGTCTAGCAATAAGAAGTAAGAACATGTATGTTAAAAGACTGTATGTATCTTGAAACAAGAAAAGATCAAGCAAGTGCGCGGTATTTGTCTACCAAATTGTGTGTCCTTCTTTTGTATGTAGGAAAAGTGTAGAAGGTTTGAATACATCATAATAGAATAATACCTTAAAAGTAAGATTGTTATTTCCATAAGATTTGTAAAACAACTAGTTTCTTTATTATTACAACACAAGAAGCAAAGAATAGGGTCTAGGGAGATGGGAATTATCTCAATATATGTTCACTGAAGTAGTATACAACATACAACATGACAGATCCAGCACATAGAGGAACGACAAATTATTCCATTTCCTTGCAACTCACACTTTAAGAACACTGAATGGAAAGAAAAGAACAAGCAGGTGTAAGATACCAAAGTGATTAGAGTGACATTATGTAAAACACGAAAACTATGAAAGAGAAACTTGAACTCACTGAATGTGTCTTGATAAAGTACAGAGAATTTACAGATCAACTCTGCCTCTCTGGGTGCCACTTTATGCTGCATCCAATACTTCATGCAAATACAAAGTCATGACCATAAGTATTGGATCATGATAGAGGCCCAAACTTGAAAGATCCTTAAACAAATGAAAAGAAAAGAATGTGGCAAGTACCTAGGTTTTTGCTCAGTTGGTACTGGCTGGCCACTCAGAACACGATCTATTGCCAAGCTCAAGTCCCTTTATACAGAAAATCAAATGGTTACTACTATCAGGATATTGAAAAGGTTCAAATAATTGTTTAATGCTAACTCAATAAAAAAAGAAAACAACCTTCCAGTGACTGGTGCATCATTTCTAGGCCGAGAATCATCAAACTGACCATGATAAACCAGCTCAAATGGCCTTCGACCATCCTGTCATTGTTTGATCAATTCATAGCAATGTGATACACTGACAATTCAGGATTTAATTTAACCCCAACCCAATTCGAAGTCATGCTGATCAATATGCAATAGAATGAACAATACTGGTTCAACTACCTTTTTGAAAAGGAAAAATTCTGGTGTACAAACTGCTCCGAAATCTCGTGCAACATCCTGTGACTGCAACCGAACACATTCAATCAAATATCATGATTTTGACATTTAATATGACAAATATTGACATTTTAATATCTATTAACATGTCATACAAGGAAAAAAGTTGGTCATGTATATACTTCAATAGATGACCATATTTGGCATTTGGGCAACTACTAAAATATGTGAATAAATAAAACTGCCTATGATTTTGTGATTTACTTAAGGTCTGAACTCTGAAGCACACCTCATCATACAGGTATGGGAAAGGATAGCCAAACTGCTTAGCATCCTCTGCCATGAATTCTGGTCCATCCTGTGAGGCACAATTCATATTGGACAAGTCATTTAATACCATATTTCGTATCTTTATTGCAGAATAATATGTAGTTACAATTACCTCGGGGTGTGTGACTACGGAATTTGAAGATATAGCAACAACGGCAAGTCCTTTCTGTAGAAAGAGAAAACAACATTCTTTCAATGGTGTTTGCTCACCCAAGACCAGCTTGATACTAAAGAAAGAAACAAATTTCTTCCGGGGTAATCGAATTGGCTACCTCCATATAGAAATTTGTAAGCTTTACAATATCTTTTTTGAGATGCTTAACAAATGGACAGTGATTGCATAAAAACATAACCTGCATTACCACACATAGAGATAGGGAGGAAAAGGCACTATCACTGATTAGCAGAGAGAAATTTCACACGTTCATTGAACTAGCAGGTAGAGTGACGTCTTAATTTCCGGTAAAGTAAAACTGATGCTTCTATGCTTCATAAGGAATAAATGTCAGAACAGTTCATAAAACTTAGCCACAAAAAGGACCCATGTAGTATTTTTAGCACAATGCACCAGGAACAAAGTAGCATCTATGAATCAAGACATAAGAACCACAGCATTCAGCAGAAAGGAAACTATTTACCAGTTGTTATTCTACAATATAATCTGTTTTCAACGAACTGTTGTATGGAACTTTCTTGGAAATTGGAAAAATTAGTAAAGAGCGCAAAACAAAATAACTTGATAGGTTCAAAAACAGATAAGATTACTACTAGTAAAGAGGGTAAGTGGGGGAGGGTACCAGTAGAGCTGGATAAGCTTCAAATTCTTCCAATTTCCAAACTTTCCCAGTAAGAGGCTCTGGAAGCTATATCAATTTCAATCCAAACCCAAACAAATTAAAAAATAAACATAAAAAAGGTAATTGATTATTCAATGTTCAGACCAAGAATAGCAGTAGTAATAATAACATAATAAAAGAAAAGAAAGAGGGAAAAAAGACCTGAAATTGAGGGGCTCTGAAGCCCAAAGAAGCAGATTTGGACTCCGTTCTAGCGCCACGAATCATGAGCCTCTTGTTCCTTGGGGATGAGGTTACGTTGTTGGGGTGAAACCGCAAAGCACCACGAAATCCCACTTGGGAAACAGAGCGTGTTTGCGAGAGCGAGAATGCAACTGAGGGAATAACCACACCACCCAATTGTAGAAAATTTGACACTCTCAGTGTCAGTGCCATTACTGGTTCGTAACTATCCTCAATTCTCCATTATCATCTTCTTGGTTTCTTTTCTTTTTTTTTTTTTGGTGAGGATTCTTGGTTTCTTTTCTGGGCTTCGTTTCTTTCTCATTTTCTTGTTTTGGGCTTCACTTGCTGGTCCTCCATTTATTTGTTTGGTCAACTAACAACCCCGTATCTTTTTTTAGATAGGCCCAGACCGTTATGATTCGGTATCAATTAAATTATTGGGCCGGGCCCAATATAAAGATAAATATCAAACCAATAAGAACAAAAAAATATATGTAACCAAAAAAAAAAGAACAAAAAAATATATGTATATTAAACTATTAATTCAATTTAGTGTGTAAATTTTGATATGACTTAGTTTTAACCATGTAACTTATGCAAGGCTATTTTTTCATTTAAAATATCGAAACTAATGTCATTATCTTCCAGTGAACATTGTCAAGTTTTGAATCAGAGAATCTAGCATGTTCACACTCCGATGTATTAGATTCGTATTAAAGTATATTTTCTACTAGAGATGAAAATTACGTACATATTTTTTTAGATGAAAGCTAATTGGGTAAGAATTAGGATCCAAAAAGCATGGAAAACTTAATTATATTAGTTTATATGATGTGAGATATCTAAAAATTATATATGTCTAAGCAATATTTTACGAATTCTTAATATCAGTGCTTCTGTTCAATTATTGTCCAAGTTTTTGGAATGTTGATGTCATGAATGATGCCCGGCAAGAAATAATTAAGGAGGATGAGCTAATTCTTTCAGCATGAACCAATTAATTAGTATTATTAATCTCAAATTAGTTTATTTTTGGAACTCCCTTTTTTTTATTTCATTTTCATGCTTCGCCCAAAGAAAGCATTACTCTCTAATTCCATAAACAATTTAACTTTAAAATATCCTTATCAAGAAGAAAAGTAAAGTAAAAGGCTATTTACAAGTTCAATAATGCTAAATGGACAATGAAAAATCAGCTTATTTAGCCAATGGGCCTATTTTGACTTTGGTTTTGGCCCAAATAATCATTGAGATTGTAATGGGCTGAGTGATTATGGCCCAAAATCCCATTTATTGACTGGTTGGGCTGGTTTGGTATTGTTCATTTAGTATTACCCTTAAAAGTTTTATGCTTTTAAAAATAAAAACACTATTATTCGTAATAATGCCCTTTTTGAAGCTATAATTTATGACGCACATTGTGCGCTTATAAACAATTTGGAGAACAGTGATTAAAGTGATGAAATTCGTTGAATTTAGTAATTTACATTAAACCATTAACCAACGTGACATGATTACTGTATGACTGTATGTTTTGCTTTTTCACTCCACCAAAGTTGTAAGAGAAAATGATCACAAACCCTAGCTAGAGCTAGAGCCTCCATTAGAAGAAATATATGCAACCCAATTATTAACTTAGCTTCCTTCCACTAACTAAAATTATTAATTACTATTTCTTTCCACTTCGTAAATCTGCTAATATAATATATTTTTCTGCTTTTGACACTAGCTAACAAATATAAAATATTTTTAAGATAATATATAAGTTCAGTAGTCAACTGAATCAATCAAGATAATTAGCATGATAAAATGTATTTGATGATGTCAAATACATGAGTGAATTTGTCATCCAGAACCAATGCTTTTATTCTTTCCCTCTCTCTCTCCTGTTGCTTTCAGTAAAATTAAATAAAAAATTAGCAGCTTAATTGTTCCATTAATTATTATCAATATCCAATAATGATGCTTGTACTGTAGAGTGTAGAATAGTTCAATTTCATAATTTAATAGAACGCTGATGTAAGTGTAAAATTTTGAAATGGAGATCCATATCCACTTGTGAACAAGTAGCTATATGCAAGATGATTTAAATATACAATAATATTTTTCGTACAACATAAATACGTCTAACAAATATTCAACACATATTATACATTATATAAAATATGTGTTATTTAATTTGTATAGTACATGTACGTATAGCACACATCTCATCATATATAACACACGTTGGATACTTGTTAAACGTATTTCTATTGTACGACAAACATTATTGTTTAAATATATGCATCGGATAAATTACTCCAATAGGAATACATTAATTATTACTATATACTATTATTATTATTATTGTGATGCATTAGATTAAATTGAAAGCCCATCCATCTATAGATTCATGGGCGAAACAACACAAGAATATAAAAACCTCAAAAGAGGGACCGCAACATTACATATAATGGAAAGTTTTGTCGTGTGGTTGCTGTACTGTACATGTAGTTATAAATCAGAACAACTTCCAAGTTCCAACTTAACAATGATTGTCACCTTCTTCACCTAAGTGGAGCTGTGTATGGGATTGATTATACATCATTTTTCGAGGGATTTTAGCCAATCTTGATAACTAGGTTAATATTTTATCAAAGTCACATAAATTTTTAAATGGTGAAAAACAATATTGATCATATGTTTAGAAAAATATTATAGTTTAATTTAATAAGTGGTTGATTGATGGAAATAGAGAAAACCCATAACCGGCAAATGTCATCCATTGGTGGGTAAGCTAATCAGCCGCTTTACAGTTTATACTTTTTTCTGTTCACCCTTTTTGCCATGGCCCAAAATATTGTCGTTATCCCAATAATTATAATGCCATTGCTCACTAGGCCCAATAATTTACGTAATTTTTTGTTTTGTTTTGGAGCACATGAATAAGAATTAAGTTAATTAATAATTACTCAACGCCACGGGATCAAAGGTGTCTAATTCCTAACCAAAATATTATTTTAATTTTATCACCAGTAGATGTGATGATAATTCCTACTTATTTCATTAATCACATTCAATAATAATAATAAAATAAATGTCACATTTAGATATTCATTTTTAGATGAAAGGGTTAAATTATTTGGCATTGTGAGGCATGGGACCTACATGTATTTTATTTTAATGGGATAATGTATTTTCTTAACAGAGGGTAAAAGGGGGTGACATGATAAACCCAAGGTCAAATATAGGGTCACAATCAATGGCTTATTAGGGAAGAAAATTGATGGCACAAGAATAATTATATCATTAACCAAAGAATAAAGAAAGAGTTCATGCCTAAGAAGCAATGCTACTATATGTGTAGAAAAACGATTTTAATAATTGCTGGCACAGCAAGATTAGTTCCTTTGTTCAGCAACTTGATCAAAATTTTACGAGTGTGTCTCTTCCCCTCTCTCTCTCTCTCTCTATTTGTCTCTTTCTCTGTTTATAATATTTTGAAACAATTAACTGCAGTTGGGAAGTCCAAGTTGAAGTTAATTCTTTAAACAAACCCCAGTTGGGAATTGGAACCTTATATATATTTATATTATATTCACACACACACATATATATATAAGGGAACAGGGAGAAGAGGAAGAGGAAGAGGAAGAGGAAGAGGAGGGAACAAAAGTGAGAGATGAAGAGGAGCAGGGAGATGGAGAAGAAGTCAGAGATAAGCTCTGCCATTGAAGAGCTTTCTATGTTGGTTATTGTTAAACCTTCTGGTGGAGGAGGGAATCATGATGCTTCACACATCCCAACCAAGCCTTTTCTTTCTCTTTGTAACTTGGTTCTACAAGTTCTTGGTGGGTTGGGTTTAGTATATTAGAGACTTTATTATTCTCTCTTGTTTTCATACATGAATGTGATGTAGCACCTAATACCTTGTCATTATGCTTTTTTTGATTCCCTTGCAGATAAGATAGGGCCAACAATGGCTGTTTTGAGACAAGATATTCACCAAAACATTAAGGTAAAAAGGTCAAAACAAGTTCACTCTTTTAACTCTGAATTCAGTCGAATCTATTTTCATTTTCAAGGCATCTCATTTATCACTGCATGGTAACTTTTGGCATTATTTTGTAAGCTGGAGTTTTCTGTTCTTTTCTTTCTTTGGTTTGTTGCCTTTTTTTCCTACCCTTTTGAATATTCAGCTTTTTCTTGTGCTATTAAGCTGTCTTTCACTGCAGAGACTGGAAACGATGCATGAATCAAACCCTTCATTGAATTCAAACTTGGTTGAGATATTGAAATCAGAAGCTAGCAGTGGCAACACAAGGAAGAGGTGTAGCTGCAGTAAAGCCTTAGTTTGGCTCACAAGGTAAGCATATATTTTACAGTTCTCTTTTCTCCTTATTTCTATTCTGTTACTCCTCAATCTCCATACCAAATCATATCAGCTTTAAAATTTTGTGGAGAAAACAGAACAGGCCTATTACTGTCACTCAGAAATTATCTTTACTTTTTGTGTACTTTCCATATAGATAAGTTTTGCAATTTTCACTTACAGATGTACCACTCTGCAGATCCCTTGATTTCTCCTCGGCTTTATTACAAGGACTAGCAAAAGATCCTAAAAAGAGTATGGAACAAGTAGTTGAAGAGTCTTATGCAGCAACTTTGTCAGCATGGCATGGATGGATTTCTTCTGCTGCTTTCAGAGTATATCCATCTGTTCTTTTTCTTGGATTGTTCAATCAATTTTCTAATCCTCAATTTTATCACATTAATTATTGGCCAATTGAATTCTTGTACTTAATATAAAAACTGAACAGTTTAAGCTTAGTGACAAAATAGTACAATTTATTGGTTTCTGAAAGAGGTGGCATTGCAGGTGGCTCTAAAACTCGTGCCAGATAGTAAAACTTTCATGGACCTGCTCATGGAAAAAGACCAAAACTGTGACACCCTCAAGGAGAAAATGCAGATCCTGGTTTCTTTGCTTGTGCCTTTTCTTGAGGATATCCATTGTATTCTGGTAAGCACATTTTCTGGCTTCCTAACATATATAGCATCAATTTGTTCTTGGTTATTCAATTTCCTGTCATCTGCTTATGATTTATGAATCTATTTTTTTGGCAGAGAGTGTATAACTTGGATAGGCTGAAGTCAACCTGAAGTCAACTTTAAGTCAATATAGAAGAAATGATGTACAGTTATGTAATATGTAGTATGTTTTTGCTTCCTTCTACACTGTTTTCATGTAAATTGCTTGCACAGTAAAATTTGTATAAACAGAACTCTGAAGTTACAAGTTTGGACCAGACTGGTTAACATAGACACTTATACATCAATTTTTTGTTACTTGATGTTGAATTCTACTTTGTATACTTGGTGGATCTAATTTAAGGCTATGCTACATCGAAATAGGCAAAATTAATTAGAGTTCAATAAGACAGGTGTCAAAGATTATTGTACCGGCAAGAAGGGTTCAATTTTGTTACTTTAAAATAGGTATCCAAAAAGAAAGAATAAGTAACTTTTAAACCAAAGATGGAAACCTTATGGAGATCATAAAGTTTGGGTTGAAGTTTCAAGGCAGGCCTAACATTCCTTGTTCTTAATGAAGTTTGACCAAAATATGAAAAAACAAGGATGTTAAGGATTAAAGTTAACCATATGAATCCTATTATACAGTATAGGAATCAATTGTACATGTTCAAATGTTATAGATCAAGTCCATAACAGAAGGAACGAAAATTAGACCATTTTCAATTTTTCAATACAGAAATTGTATCTAGGCTAGGAATTTGCCTTAGCACTAGCAAAATCGCGAAGTGTAGCCACCGAGAACATACAACATATTAGTCAGTTTTGAGATGATCAAGGTAATCGATGTACAATTTATTATGGAAAGATGCTGTTTCAGCATACTGGAGTAATGACCATCATCAGGTTTCAGGATATCCAATCCACCTACCATAATGTAAACTAAAACACCTTTATAATTGGATAATGAAAACTTATGCAACACTAGAACTTAATGTTGTTGCCAGAATCATAAAATCCTGAGTCTCCCCTGAATGCAACACTAGAACCGATGCTATGATAGCAAAAATTATGGCTACTGATACAATAGTAAAACGATGGAAGTGATCGTTATCAGTAATAAGCACTGATTTTCAACTCCTGCGATTCAGTCCTTAGTCCATACTATACAGTAATGCACTAATTAACAAAATTGAGATATCTAATATGATGAAATTTGTTCATCAGTTTTTAAGATCATGATACAATTATGTACATCAAGTTGCTATTACGTCTCAATTGATTACATAAATAAAAGGCACAAGGAAACTTTTGGAAGCTGTGGAGTGCGTGTAGACTATTCTCCCTTATCCTTGTTTTAAACAGAATTTTGGTAGGCTTGGATTTGTTACAGAAATTGGCAATATAATGGTTACAACAACGACCTTTATTTGCATGGGTTAATATATACTTATATTATGGTTTATTCAAATATATATGATGATGAGTTTTAATTGAAAGTTAGGTGGTCCACTCCACTCCACCCTACCCTAGCCAGTGTTCCTAAGTATAGGACATGTTGAAAGTGAAACAGCATCTTCAGGAATGACAGGTCCTTTCAGGAGACCCCCAAGAAGTTCAGCAGGATCATAAAAGAACTCCACCTTCACTATCTTCGAAGAGCCCTCATCCAACTGCAACCATATATAACACAACATGCATGACTCAAATTATATATATATGGATAAAATTAATGATATTCATATGATGGAATGAAGCGATGAGTGAGTTATATATTGTAATAACTTATACCGTGAAAATGGACATTCCATAAAGTTCAAGTATATGGCCAGTAGGGGCGTGGCCTTTGAAAGGGCCCTCCATGTAGCCCCAGTGCCTGAACTTGTAAACGATGACAGGTGGCCCAGAATACACTTGCAGAATCTCCAAAGCGAACCCGCGAGGGAAAGTGGTCGTGAAAGCCTTGTGGGATGAATCTGCTGTTTCTTCATCTGGATTGTATGCCCTTAACTTTTGGGGCAGTGATGTCTGCAGCAGAGGGTTATACCCTCCGCCCAGCTTCCTTATCTCTTCCAAATTTATAGCCTTCCTTCCTATCAGTACATTACAGTACTCACAAAATTATCCTTCACAACCAAGATAACTAACTAACATGATAATATTGCTTCACAGGACATAATATATAACATATCTCACAAATTAAAATACCGTTTAGGCTGAAAGTGTATTTGATTGGGTCAATTGACCTGTACTCATTTAAATCCACTTTGTGAAAAAATTCCATTTCCCAATTCTTGACTAGACTCTGCACTTGCTCTTCAAGTGACCCCGCAGGCCATTCCTGTCATGAATATTATTATTAAATAAATAAATAAATAATAATAATTCCATTTACTAGCTTTTAGAGTACTAGTTAGAGAAAAGAGATAGAGGAAGGGAGAATAAAGAAACTAATCAAAGAGAAATTAATATTATCCCGTTGCGAAAAATTATTAGGTGCACTAAGAGCAAAAATAATTTTTTGCTCTGTATCATTTATTGCATGACACATAATCCAAAAGCTTAACTATAGTGGGAAAGTGTTAAGTTTTTAATAAGAGGATAAAATAGTTTATGTGTCATGCAATGAATAGTGCAGAGCAAAAAAATCTCTTATTCTTAGTGTACCTAATAATTTCTCTAACCTTGGTTCTGCCTTCTTCAAATAGCTTGTTGACAACATCATAGTTAGGAGGGGCACCAAATCTCCATTTGGTGTTGTTCTCTTCATCCCCATGCTGCAAGTAGCTGCGGTATTTGTCTTCCTTAACACCCGATGATGCCATCTTTTGGCTAATAATATAAGTTGTATTGTATTTAGCTTGTGCTTTGTGATTAACTTGATGATCTATATATACACTATAACTGAGGGGGGACGGAGGGACTTTTCATCCCTCCATCAAATCAAATCAAATTGCAATTGTACAAGGAGACAACGTTTATGTGCATTTGCTGATTGGTCAAAACTAAACGTGATAATATATTATTAATTAATTCATATATGTACAAATATAATAGAGTAATGTTTGGCGTATAACAGAAATACGTCCAACTTATATCCAACGTGTGCTATATACTTTAAAATGTGAAATTTCGCAAATTGAAGGCTATATACTTCCAAATGTGAGATTTCACAATTTTTTTTAGTTGTATTATATAATAAAGATTATACCCTTTAAAATATTGAATCACATGAATTTTTTATATATAGTAGAAAATGAAAACTATATACTTTAAATTGTGAGATTTCATAATTTTATTATTGTATTATTTATTACTACTTATAAAGAAAATTCCAAAAAATGTGTTAATAATAATTTAACACTCTAAGTTTAGATTCACTTGTGCAAAAAAAATAAAAATTGTCTTCTATAAGGAAGAAAGTAATAATTAAATATCGTCTCATTTCTTCAAATTTTTTTTTCTACATAACACTCTTTTTCTTTGTAACACTTTTTTTCTATATGTAACACTCCCCTTTTTTATATAATATTCTTTTCCTTTAATACTCTTTTGTCATTAAAATGATAGAAAAACAACTTGATAGACACGATACTGCCCCTCAAGTCAATAGCAGTAGCATAATAATTTTATGAAGTTAGAGACCTCTGAAAAATAGTTTTATAGAAAATTAGAGTAATTTGTCCATGTATCTTTTGTCCTTAAATTTGGGAACGCATAGGCTGCTACTAGCTTATTTTAACTTAGGCTGCATCCTTTGATTTTAATTTTCAATGAATGACTATCAAAAGCAACGAATTGAAAGTTGAAAACAAAGTAATGGTGGACCCGGCGCTTTGCCCTCTTTCGTCTTTTCGACGTAAATTCTAAGTATCATAGATTGACTAATGACAAGGAATGAAGTAATCCAAAGTTATTACTGAAAGAGCTTTGCTTTTATATTACGGCCAGCTTGGATAAACAGCTTAATTGAGTTTTTCTTCTAGAGAAGGAGTTTATAACACAAGTGCTTACCATAAAAGTAGCTTATAAATGAGTTATTTTGTGTTTGAATTTTTAGTTACATAAGTGCTTATTTTAAAGTTGTAGTGTTTGGATAAATAACTTCAAAAGGTATAATTTTTTTATAAAAGAGAAATTTTAAACATTAATACAAAAATATATACATTTGTGAGATTGAACCAATAATGATAAATTTATTTTTATTTTTATTTTTAATAAAAAAGAAATGATGAATAAGAGCTTTTATAGAAGGAGAAGTCATTCTTTTTAACTTCTCCATAAGCATCTAAAACAACTTTTTAGAAAGTCACAAGTTAATTGTGAAAGTCGTGCCAAACACTAGTGAAATAACTTTTCATAAGTCAAAAGTTAGAAAAAGTAACTTCTACCCTTATCCAAACTGACCCCTGGTCGAAGAATATTTGACCAATGGGAATGAATAATAAATGAATAATCAATTAATTAGAAAGTACTGACTTCGATTCTTGGGCGGGGGTATATATACAAAAAATAATCTTCATTTAAGTTAGGAATTAGTCTATGAGTCGACGGATATTGAATGAAAAAAAAAAAAAAGAGTGCATACCCCGGAGACTCATTTGAGGCATTATTAGTCTGTTCCAGCTTCGGTGATCTCAGAAAAAGATCCAACGGGTTGGAGACTTAGACTTGATTTGGAGTAGTTGGCATTATTATTGGATGTTCGTGAGGAAGAGAATATTAATGCGCTTAGAACTTAGAAGTGTTATTTCCAAATTCCAATATCAACAATACATGACACTATATTCTTATGAATTTGGCTAACAAGTGCTCTAAGGACATTTGTTAAGGATATTTAAAATAGTAATTTTATAAAAAAATTTAAAAATAATGATGAGTCCTTTGCATAGAAAATATAAAAATACATGTTTTCAAAATAAATCTTTCCATTTTTAATTCCTTAACAAGTGCCTTAGTAAAATCCTATTCTTATTGCTCTTTGAATTTAGCAAACTACTTTATGTCCTTGTTAGATTTTTTGGGTGTGTGATGATAGTATCTACACCCACCATGGAGGAAAAGTCAGAAAATGCTGTAAATGAGGGTAATTGGTTTGGGACCATGTGGTCATTGGATCTCAATCATTCAAATGTGAATCTAATGGTTAACTAATAACTTGATATTAATTCAAACTAAAATATAGCACTGTATATGCATTTATATTTTTTTTGGTTACAGTATAAGCATTTATATATGACAACAATTTGATTTTTACATCAATTAATAGACTTTTTTATTTTAATTTTAAAATACAGCCTGTAGAGATGTCCTATTTGTAGATTGTTTTTTTCATAATGATATTAGTACATATAAAAAGTATATATAACATACGTATATTTTGATTTAATAGTAGAAAAAAAAATATAAATAGTAAATTAAAAATAAAATAAATATATAAGAGAAAATATATTTAAAAAATATAATTATTGTTTTCGTTCACGCTAAGAAACGTGGTCCTGTTAATTAATAGTCCTAAACTCGCAATTATTGGCCCATAAAAAAAAAAGCAAACACAAAAGACAAAATTTTGGTGACAGACTGAACTTGGCCAAGATGATTGTCTTCATCCATGGCCATTGGTAGTAGTTAGGAGTGAGGGAGGATGGATGAGAAGTTGAGTTTGAAACCTTAAAACTGGAACATTTGATTTCACAGAATCGATGTTGTGCTATCATGTGATGATAAGGTAGGAATAGGAATAGGATTGGAATAATTTACGGAGAGCAGAGATGGGGAAGAAGGTGACACTCCCATTTGTTGGGATGATAATGGCGGAAATAGCTCAGGTTGGGTTAATCATACTGAGCAAGAAAGTGATGGCACAAGGCATGTCCAATTTCATCTTCATCTTCTACTCAAACGCTCTCGCTGCTCTCATTCTTCTCCCTTCTTCCTTCTTCATCCACAGGTAATATAATATTAACCTTAGCTTCCTTCATACTATTATTGCTATTGTTCTGTTTTGTTTTGCAGCTGAACCTCAATTTAATGCTCGCTCCATATATAATTGCCAGACTTGACCGTCCTCCAATCACGTTTTCCACCCTTTCTGGATGCTTCTTGCTTGGACTTCTCGGGCAAGTTTCTTTCATTTTACATGATCATCCATATCAAAGTTTAAAACTTTGCTTCAGAATTCTTTTTCTTTTTCGATTTTATTTTCTTGGGTCACATAGATAGAAGAATACTTGTGGATTCTAATACCATCAGTTCGTTTGTTTTTGGTTTAGGGTATTTCAGTTTTCTGGCACAGGCTTTTGGGTATGCTGGGATTTACTACAGTTCAGCTACACTTAGCACTGCAATGCTCAACCTTATTCCTGGTTTTACCTTCGTACTTGCCGTTGTCTTCAGGTTCTTTCTTCTCATTTCATCTCTTAACACATTTTTGTCATTTTGGGGATAAAAGCAAAAGGATAAAGGAATGATAGGCATTACCACCCATTATTTTGTTGGATTAATTATCTCCATAAATTTGAATAGCCTGTCTACATAGTTTAAGATAAGAAGATGCAGTGGACTTGGCTGATCCATGTAGCCAGCCACATCTAGCTTAGTGCTCAGAAAAAGACTTTTTTGGTTGTTGTTGTGACTTGTGACCATTTCCATAGCTAAAAGATAATGTAAAGGGTTTATGAGGGGAATTACAATCTGTCTATTTCATTATCTCACTAAGTATCTACCCATCTATTACTATATTTCTACTTTATGGATAAATTATGCAATGAAATAGACATTCCGTGATTTAAATCGGTATCTCTTGGTTTTGTCTCTTAGTTGATGCATAACACACAAGGGTTAGCACATGTAACATCTGCAAGTGGTAATCATTTTGCGTTAGGTTCATCTGTTCATGCATATACAGGACTAATTGCCAGCATTTATGAAAGTTTATGAGGTTTAAACTAGCATTGAATGTTTGTCAAACATAGAAACGATTATACTGCAATTAAGATTGACAATTATTTATCTTGCTGGTTTCAGGATGGAACAATTAGATTGGAGAAGCTCTAGCAGCATAGCCAAATCATTGGGAACGATAGTATCGATTTCTGGCGCATTTGTTGCTACTTTATACAAGGGTCCTGCAATTCTGACAGGGCTGTCACCTGCTAACTCATCCATGCGGCTACTTTTGTCACAAGATCCTAACTGGATACTTGGAGGATTATTTCTTGCGGCTGATTGTGTGATGGCTTCAGCATTTCTTATTGTACAGGTGAAGTTATCAAGTTGTAATATAGCTTTCATGATCTGGGTTTTTCTACTTGCTTTGTGCAAAATACTCTCTAGTTGGTTAATTATTAGTGTCTATGTTTCAGGCTTCTGTTCTTAAGAAATTTCCAGCGGAGTTGATTATAGTCTTCTTTTATACTTTCTTTGTGTCCATTCTATCTGCTGTGACTTGCTTGGTTACGGAAAGAGACATTGGTGCTTGGAGCTTGGAACCTCAGATAAAGTTGCTTGTAGTTTTATACTCGGTAAACAAAATGAAGTAATGTAGTACAACTAGTAATTGCTGCATTGCATCTTCACTTAGAAGTCAAAAACTTCATCTGTGAACATTTTCAGGGAGCCTTTGGTTCTGTGTTTCAAGTTGGTGTTACTACCTGGTGTTTGCACCAGACAGGACCTGTTTTTGTTTCCATGTTCAAGCCCTTAGGAATCATCATATCGGTGATTGTAGGCATTCTTCTCATCGGCGATCCACTCTATCTCGGAAGGTAGGATATTGACTCTTCTTGTAGGTTGTGTTTGGTTGGATTGGTGAGTTTACTTCATCTAGCACAATCTCATTGTTGCCTTTCAATACATGCAGTTTGGTTGGTGCTACTGTGATTGTTGCTGGGTTTTATTCTGTACTGTGGGGAAAAGCCAAAGATATTGAAGAAGTTAGCGTGAGAAGCTCGGAATCAAGAGGCAAACAGACCCCTCTTTTGGAGGAAAATAGCAGCGAAGATATATAAATTGAAGGCATTATATTGGTTCATTCAAAAGGATGCTACAATTCTGCCACCAAATATAAAAGGCAGTTCCTATTGTTTCTACTCACTGTAATAAGTGAGTGAGCTAAAAAACATAATTTCTTTTGTCTATTTTTGGTGGGGAGGGGGAGGCTATTATATTGTTTACCTCTATGTTGACCAAAAACTACTGTTGCAGTATTACATATGTACACATTTTACAGTATATCAGTTGGCTAGTAAGGGAGAACATATGTCAATTCAAGTAGGTATAAATAACACTACTCAATAAATGGAAAAGTCTTTTGAAGGTTCTCTAATACTGTGAAAGATTTCTTTCCACTCAATTAGACCACTAGGAAGATTTCTTACTTACCCTTCCTCAATGGAATAGTTATTTGCAAGAAATTTCCATGTACAGAATCAGCAAATATGTGTGAATATACTAAAAAATGAAGAAGAAAAGGTTTCAAACTGTTAACCATAAGTCATAACCATCTAGTTGCTCTGTCGTCCTTCTAAGATATTCTGATGTTATCTTCTAAATTACCCATGTTAACCCACTTGACCATTTTTTTAAAAAATAAATAAAAAATAAAAAACTTAATTACTAGCATACTGTTGATATTGAAATATAATTTTTTTCCCCAGTTCTAAATACTAAAATTTATGTCTTACATTGCTTCATAACCAAGGATTAAAAGCCATACTGTGGGCTACATTTGTGCTAATTTCCTTCAATGTTACATTAACTCTGTCAGCATAGTTATTTATTAAACTTGAAACAACTTGACAAGATACAATCAACTTGAGTTTGATCCATCTGGATTTTGACAAAACTAGAAAGATTCAAATTAAAAAGAATAAAAAAGAGAGAATCCACAGAAAAACATTTTCTTCGGATTCCATTTAAGTCTTTCTTAAGTACACGCAAATGGGTAGGTTATATACTTTATATCAGTAATTAGCATCATCAAATAAAAATCCTCAAATTGTAGGGCCACAAAACATGTCAGCCACTAAACCATTCCCAAGCATACTAGAAACCTTCCACTAATTGGTCCATAATTATTCATATAATACTCTGTGGGTCCTTAACATCATAAAACTATGCACAATATAACAATAAGCCAAAGACTATCTAACCACAGCACATAAATATACTAGTTACTTTTTAATTTCCCCCTTCTCTTGGTTAATGCAAAGATGACAAATCAAGACCCAAACAGAAAAGTGGACAAATGAGTAGAGAACATGTGCACAATTTCCATCCAATAATAATAATAAAAAAATTTATTAAAACCAAACCATGTGGTACGTCATCTTTTGGTCCCTTGTTTAAGAATTTGGGACACACGAGTTGCAGCTTCTCCTCCAAAAGTAGCTTCTTCATTCTTTGAAGGGTTAACACTTACCAACATGCATGGCCCTCATATATCTCTTCTTCTTCTTTCCCATTTCTTCTTATATGTTCAGCAGACACATATATCAGATTGTGCTTGTGTTGTGTGTACAATCACCAACTTGTGGAACACACACAATAGACAGACAAATTTATATATATCAGATAATCAGAATTTAGTCTCTTTCTAAAAGAGACTTCTCTGTTTGTTTCATATCATTTATAACAAATTAAAACTTCTTTATAAGTGAGAGCAAAATTTGATGGAGGCTAAGACTAAGACATGGGAATTGCTTCCATTTATAGTGATGGTGATCATGGAAGGATGCACCATAGCACTCACAATTTTTGCAAAAACTGAAATAACTAATGGAATGAGCCCTTTTGTGTTCATTGTTTATACTAATGCTCTGGCCACTATAGTTCTGTTTCCTTGTTCCTTTTTCTTACACAAAGGGGACAGGTCTCTGATCTCTTCCTCTTCCTCTTCCTCTTCCTCTTTCTTAGTGTCTTGTGTTTGCATGGATGATTCATTTGAGTTCTGATGTTCATTATTATGTTCTTTACACAGAAAGGAGCAGTCACCTTTTACTTTCTCTTTGTTCATGCGCTTCTTGCTCCTTGGTTTTACCGGGTATATATATTCATATATACTTTCTTTCTCATCATGCACCTCAGTTTTGAGATGGTTAAGTGTTTAGTACTTATACAAGTGGAACAAAAACAACTTAAATAGACTAATGAGTATAAATAACCAACTCAAGAGACTCTTAACTAATTCCTGATATCAATTATTGTGTAACATATTTTGTAACTTTGTTTTTTATATATTGATGGGATTTTTTAGGATAACTATGACACAGAGCTTTTCATTCCTGGGTCTAAGCTACAGTTCACCAATTCTTGTGTGTGCCATGGGCCAATTGATCCCAACATTTAATTTCCTCCTCTCAGTCATTCTAAGGTTCCTCAAAACTTTCACTGATTTGCTTCTTTAATTTATGTATCTCTTCATTTTGACATTTTTCATGTACTAACACTTGGTAGATTCATATATGATATAACAGATATTTCTTTTAAATCAGGGAGACAGAGTTGAATTTGAGAAAGTCTGGTATCAAAGTCCAAGTGATTGGTGTAATGGTATCCATAATGGGAGCAGTGATGGCTGAGTTCTTCAAAGGGCCACTCATAAGACCCTCTTCTCACCAACTTAGACACACTAAGCAACGTTTTGTGTTCTCTTCAGCACCTGAGTTTTGGGCTCTTGGTGGCCTTTTGCTTGCTGCTGCTTCCTTCTCAGTTGCATTTTGGAACTTTATCCAAGTACTCCCCTTTTATCTTTTTGTGCTAATATTCTTTGTTCTCCTTCTTTTTGCACTATTATTTATTTTCAGTCATAAAAAAATCAAGTTTTCTTTTGAATAATATTTTCTGATCTTTCTCTTTTGACACTGTTAGAAGGAAACTGTTAAGCAATATCCAAAACCAATGAAGGTGGTTTCATATTATTCCTTACTTGGGACTATGCTCAGTGCAATAGTTGCTTTGATAGTGGAGAGGGACACAAATGTTTGGAAGCTCAAGCATGACATGGATCTCATTCTCATTGTTCTAACTGTTAGTATTAATTATTAAACTATCAAAACTTATAAAATATCATTTACATAATCATAATTTAATAATGCAACAACATATGCTGATTAGAAATATTTGTTATGCTATGTTACAGGCATTATTTGGAGGTGTGATTCGCCCCAATATTCAAATTTGGTTCAGCCGAATGAAGGGTCCATTTTATGTGACACTGTTTAAACCATTTGGTATTGCCTTTGCTACCACTTTTGGTGTTTGCTTCTTTCCTAACAGCCTTCATTATGGAAGGTAATTGGATTCTCTTTCATTTGAAGACCACATCAACATTTGTTTATATCTTTGTGTTTTATGTTATTAGGCATAAGAATTGAATTTGGGTTCACTTGATTTGTCTGTATCCAATATAATCAAAATTAAAAATTGTGCAGTGTGATAGGAGCAACTATAATTGGAATGGGGTACTATACAGTAATGTGGGGACAAATCAAAAGAGAGGAAGAAACAAGCTATGAAGAAATCTCAGATTCTTTGGACAAGAAGATACCTCTTTTGCAAGAAAAGATGCAAGTTTAGAGGAAGCTTCAAAATTTTCATTGATGCAGGGGAAGCCCCCTATTATCCAGAAGCTTCCTCTATTATTTATGTTCTTTTGTACAAAGGTGTTACTGCATATTGTTGTGAATTGTGTTTGTGAGAGAAGTCTTTTTCATGTTGCAATTATTTTGGTATAACTGCAACTATGTACAAATCATGAACAAATGCAAGTAAAAAGGTTAGAGATCTTAATAGTTAAGGTGTACCCCAAACAAATTGTGAATATAGTAATATATGCATCTTGTTGATGTTGTATTACATATGTAAACCATATCTTTTACAATCATAGTTTTAAAAGAGCTCATTAAATCAGCCATATATTCGAAAAACCATGCACAGTAATGAGCGTTTTATGATGAAAAATCAAATCAGTACACTTTCTAAGCTTTAAGCGGATACAATTGTATTGTATATCAGTCAGAAAATAATGCAGTGACTGGTTCAGCAGAAAATAACATTTTCAGAAACAAAAAGATTATTAAACTTATTTTTACAATCCTCTATTTTTTGAAAAAGATAATAAACTTTTAACTTAAGTAGAACCAGAAGATCTCTCAGAAAAACTGGCAATTTTCTTTAAAGTATAAAGTTGACTGCAGACGGAAGGGTTAGTTCATGAGGGCATTTTTTATGTCCGAAATCCGAATCAGTAAAATGACAAAAGTATAATATCTTGGGAATTATACAAGTGAAGAGATTATTAGCACCATGAATAAGTAGTATCTAGCTAAAATGTCATTATCAGGCGCTTAAAAAATTCTGGTTAATATCAGGGGGCTTACAAAACATTTTATTTTTTTCTTTTTGGCTAAATATGTCAGCTTCTGTCTTATTTGTTTCTGGTAGGTGTTCGGTTTTTCTTCTCAATCCATCACCTTTTTTTTTTTGCTCAATTTGTCAACCCTTCGAGGATACACAATGGTTACCCCAAGGTGACTCAACCCCAGGACACGATCCGATCACCACCTGTATCAGTAGTTTTTTTCTGTTTGGAAATAAATCAGTTTTTCATTTAAAATAAAATAAAATAAAATTAGTTAGCTGAGGCAAGATATTTATACATGTTTGTGTCGAAAGGCTCACCAGTGACAATGTTGACTTGGTTTACAATTAGGCGTCAAAAATCCATTTGGAATTGCTGCTGTGTTAATAATATGTGCAAAACTATATGTATATACAGTGTGTTAAGATGTTGAATACTATCTTCTCATCCTGGAGGTTGATGCTTTAGATTGCTCTTGTCGCTTTCCACTCGGCATGCCGCTATCGCTAACACTTCCTTCCACTAATCCATCACGGGCGTCGGAAAATTCTGTTCTCCATGAACGCATTGGAATAACGTAACTATCGTCCTTGACCTTGGTGCTCCTCCTCCGCTCCTCATCGTGGCGTTTTACGCTTTCTGATATCTGATGGAAGGTTTTGTTTATCTTTGCAATGCTCCTTTCAACTGGTTCTACCACATGGGAAACTGTGAATTTCATGTCATCAACAATCTGAAAGGGAGAACAGATAGCACAAACAACAACCCAGATTAGTTTGAAGTGAGTGGGGAAAAAAATCAAAGGTTTCCAGTGTTCATATCTCACAATTTCACCACTTCCAACAACCACATCCCGAACATTATGGTGGAGTTTTGTACGTCTCTCCCTCTCATCGTGTCGACCCAGACGCATTCTAGTTGAGCGCTCAGCCTCTCGAACCTCTGCAGGATCTGGAGGCGCTCCTAATGATGCATAGTCAGCCATCACCGCCACATTGCGGACACACCTGTCTCCCCTTTTGTAAGGTACTGCAGGAAAGACATAAAGGTGCACAACAGCAGCAACGCCCATCTGTTAAGAAATTTCAAAATGGAGAATCATACATAAAAAAAGGCTATCCGGGGACATCAGAAATGATTGAAAAGTTTTCTCCAAGCTGATGATGACCCTCCAAAAACAGGCATCGTCAAATAAGAGACTTGATGTAAAAGAAACCTGACTAAACATATTAAATGCATAACAGCTGATTTGTCCAACTTAAATAAACCAAATTGAGTTCCTGTCCCAGTTCTTTATAGCAGAACAGTCATTGGTCTAAAAAATGGATTAAGAATATATTTAGAGTAGAATCTATGGGCCTATTTTGATCTTTGTTTCTATTTATTTCTTCATTTTCCGTTTTCAATATACCTCCTGTTTTTTAGGATTTTGTGAAGGAATCAATAAAAACAGTAAAATCTGATTTCATATTTGCATTTCTTGTTTTCACAATTATTTGTGAAAGAAATGACAATAAAAATCAGAATAGCATGAATAGCATACCTCTATACAGATGATATAGTCTTGTATACGTGTTTTCAGCTCCTGAGCCAGTGACCCTTTAAATGCCCCCATAGAGAAGAGAAAAGCAACAGCCACACCTTGCCACCATGTCAGAAAGATGATTGACTTAAAAGTTAGAAACTTTGCCAATGGTTTGATAGGCTCCAATTTATCTTTAGTGACAGAATAAAACTGTACAAGGCAATACAGGGCCCACGTCTGACTAAAATTAAGAATACAAGCCAAGTATGGATACCTGAAACAATATAGAGAACAGGATGCAGTTGAGGGTCATAAAAAATAACACTCCCCCTTCTTTAAAACCCAAAATAAAAGGAATTATAAAACGTAGAAATAATGGTTGATATTTATCTTTTAATAGGTAGTCCCAATAAAACAGAAATTGTATTTAAGATCCAGAATAATCTTAGTGGTTGAGAACTAAAATTATATATTTATGGTGTGCATTATAGATATGCAAACAATATCTTACCCATATTTCCATTCAAACTTCCCCTCTCCATAAACCCCAAACGACTGTAGGATCATTGCCAGCAATGCACAGATCATTTTCAGTATCATCTGGAATGTAGGTTTTAGTCAGCAAAAAGGAAGATATGGATCCTTCATGTCTAACTTTGGAAGGGGAAGGGAAATTAAAGCACATTTTAACAAAATTCAACTCACATATTGTACAATGCCAATTTTCACAGATTGATAGAAATCAGGGCCAAGATACCAATCTCTTAAGCAGCAATTTAACGGAAATGGATGCTCTACAATCCCATAGTATGCATATGCGTCTTTCAGGAGAGGAGTGCTGGAATCTGTCAGGCTCATACTTTCCATAAATTGAATTGTTTTGTCCTCACCACCTATAAACAGGCATAGACAATTTTCTATTGAACAGCATGATCACCCCAACATAATGCAAAATTTGAGAAGATTTATAACATCTTTTATCAGGAGTTATAACAATCAAGCATCCCACACAGATTTTGAATGAGACTAGAGAGACTATAGAAGAAAATAAGGAAGAAATTATACTAAAAGATATTACTCCTTACCCTCTTGCGTTTATGCAAAATATACATACATGAATTAAAACATCAATTAATGAAAATCAAATCATACTGGTATATAATCTATTTGACATACCTAGGCAACCTATCAAGTATCTTTCAAAGCAATATAAAGCAAACGCCTCATAGCAGTCCCGTATAACTTCACAGTTAAATGCTGCACTGGAATCCAATAGTGACAAAAACTGCATCATGTAAACACCGGAACTCAACAAGGTACCATTAAATCTAGTAAAATAAACTAAACACACACACACATGGACATGCATAAGTAGAAAAACCAGACAAACTGATACTAATGTTCATAGCAACTCAATACAACCCACACTTTTCAGATTATCAGTTGAACCAGTGTGTATGTTATAAATAAAAACAAGGCATACACTCTTTCTAGTATCACTTATCAATTAGAAACCATAAAGATCACTCTTAGTTAATGGAACTTTAAATGGTATACTATAAAAGAGCGGAGTATTAATCTGACTGGGAAAGATGCTGACACATTAATCCTTTAATGATCAAATCCACAATTAGTCCTTTAAGTAAACAGCAGCAAAGCTGAAAAAACCTAAATAACATGCACTGATAGGCAAATTCCAATGTACTCCCAGAAGAAAGACAAATATGTTAAGCCAATAATGAAAAGAGCTATAAGCATAAAATTATTTAGACTGAACAGACTAAGAGGCAAATATTGGTGTTTATGGAGAACTGATAGAACTTGGCCATTTACTGAGCACCTCTTACCGATTCCAATGCATAAACTGGAACCATTAATATGAGACCAATCAAAAACTTCTGCTCCTGAAATTTTTACATTAAAGAAAAAATGAAAGTTAGAGAATATTATGAAATTAAAGAAAATCATAACACAAAAGAAATCGTCAAGGCAGAACTAAAGGGTGAGCTATAAGAAGCTGTTAGGCATAATGTAAACAGTAAAACAATTGGTGCAAGAGGAAAGGTAAGTAAAACCCCAAAAGTTAAAGAGCACAAGGAGAAACCTCAGGCTGATTATAGGCGGCTAAATGCTCGAATATTAGATACATGGAGAGAACAAGAGCAGCAACTACGAATATGCTTGAACTGAAAATTGTCCAGCTGATGCTTCCTGTGGACTCCTCACCAACATTTAGTGGCCACATACTCCCTGATCTACTAGTTGACTCAACAAGCGTAAAAAGAAATATGGAAGAACATAGAATACCCATCAAACCCATTAACAGAAAGTCAGAAAACTTAGAATTGGATGTGACAAATGGTCTTCCTCTGATCCACTCGATGATTTACTATGTGAAGTGTCTTCACTCCCCAAAAAGCTTCTATTTTGTTTAATTTTTCTTCCTACTGTCTTTTTTCTGTATGGCAACCAGTACCACGTAAGATATCCTATATAACACAAGAAAATCACCCTTCTGGAACAACGGCAATCCTTCAATTTCTGCATGCAACCTGTAAGGCTAGCATATGCCATCAACAGTAGATAAAGATGTTTGCTTTTGATACATATAGAAAACCCAAACTGAGATACAACAGCAATCCTGCATAGACAATTGAAAATTTAAGAAAAAGGAGCTAAGAAAAAGTAAAAGAACTCCAAATGTAGTCTTCTAAAACTAAAAGTATGCGTAGGAGCTAATTAGAAGTTACTTGATTATTTCCCACTAGCATTAAATGTTCGACAATACTTACTTTTCTAAAGACCACGACCATATTTAAACCCATTTCCACTCTTAAGTTCAATCACAAATTATCGCAATACAAATTAGAGCATAATACTGAACAGGTTAGTTTACACTTGAGCAAAGCAGAGGAGACTCTGAGAAAAAATTTCAAATGATAGCACAATCAACCCTTCTTTTCACATTTGATGTAAAAAAAAAAAAACTCTCAGACGACAAAAGGCATTTAACATCAAACCTCGATTAAAATATTGATTTATTCTGAATTCGCAAAGGTCCAAATCACACGTGATTTTCGAAGAAGCAACGCAAATTCGTCACGGCACGTAAGATGTATCAAGAGAACGGAAATAAAGATAAGACAAAAACCCTAGACCTTCGAGAATATGCAGAAAAGGAAAAGATATACACCAATGCGACGTAAAGAAAAAATCGTTGCAAAAAGGGGGGAAATAGAGGAGGAATGACAATGAGTTTTGCAGAAAGCGTTGATGAAAAAATTTGAGGGAAGAGTTTTCAAACCTGGGCTCAACATTTTCTTTCTAAGCTTTTTTCCGGGAAAATCGATATGGATATTTTTCCGGGAAAGTAGAAGGCAGGAAAAGAGGAGAGGAAATCGCATACAAGAGAAAGCGAAATAAACAACGGAATTTTGCTTCGGCGGTTGGAAAACACAAATCTCGAAATTAATATGATTTTTTTATTTGTTATGAATTCAAGAAAAAATATAAAAAATAAATTAAAAGGATGGGAGGAAGATGCTAGCGTGACAGGTAGCGCAAGATCTTGCGGTGACAGCTGCAATCGGAGTCGTCCATTTGGATGACTGCGATCTAGGGTTTGTGATTTGGCGTTTAGTGTGAGGGCGGTGATATTGGACTATGTAACAGCTTTGTGAAAGTGGGAAATTCTTTGGCTATCGGTCATCCGTTGCCAAACAGTCAGAGTAGGCTGTTTGGTTACTGTCTATTCCTTTGTCTAAATGAAATGCTCGGGACCTTAAACTGAGTAGTGAGTACTATTTACACATTAAATGTTTTAACATTTTATTATATAGATATATGGATTGTATTATTTTTATTATTTATTTTATTTTTCAATTTATTGTATTTCTATCTCTACATTCATAAATATAGACATCCATTTAGATGCACAAAAAGTATTTTCTTATTATTATACCTCTTGGATTGATCAATAAGGATTGGCACAAGTGATAAGCGGCTTGTTGTCCCTTAAGCAAGGTCTCGGGTTCGAGCCTTGTGGATGGAAAAAATCCTTGTTGGGAGTCTCACCTGCCATTCCCAGGTACGCGACCCGGGACGACGGATTAGTCGAAGCGAAGCTCCGGACACCGTGGGCAACCAAAAAATACCTCTTGGATTGAGAAATCATTAAATTCATTATTATTACCTAACGGTCAAGAGCCACGCCTTTTTTTTATGTAATTAAAGAACCACACGCTATGATATGATTGATACCGCGTCAAGAGGTCTTCAAAGATGATTAACAAATAAGTATATTATAAAGGGACAATAAGATAAAACATACTTTTTTTTTTTTTTAGTATTGATTTATTGTATGCTCAATGAATAAAGTTCTACTTCCTCCGTTTTTTTTTTTAATTGTCCAATTCAAAGATGCGTGTATTTTTTTTTAAGGATAAATTACACTTATTTCCCCTGAGGTTTGATGAAATTACACTCGGCTCCCCTCTATTTTCAAAACTTACAAGTAAAGTTCTTAAACTTTTAAAAATTTACATTGACCTCCCCTAAAAAAGTTTAACTAACAGTCAAACTAACAATCAAATAGACATGTGAATAACACATAATTACTAGTGGTACTTTTGTAAATATTAACTCTGATTTTCATAATAAAAGTACAAAATTGACCCTTAATGTGTTTTTAAATAAATCAAACATCAAACCTCCCTGACTCCCGACCCCTCTCACCTACTGCATCAAATCTTTCATATGCTAAGCATTTCTCTAATTTGTATAATACCAAAAACATTATACAGAGTTGTTATGTTATGGATGTCATTTGCTATTTCTTAGCATTCACTGCAGCACTTGCTTTGGCAACAACTTTGGCCAATGTTGTTGACTTCATAACACTCTTAGGGTTCACTGCTTTTCTAATCTTGAACATAGTCCAAGCTGTCCCAATTGCATGCCCTGCTGCATTAAGACCTTCATTTGCCACATGTGCTGCTTGCTCTCCATATCTTGACATGGCAATGGAAAAAGGAAAAAGGCAAGTGAGTCACTAGGAGATAGATTTTGGAATAACCAAACATTACAAATTAAAGATTGTTATGAATGAGAATGAACGTATGTACTACTATATACTCATTGAATCCATCCATGGTAGCAAGGACAGTTTCTCCTGGAAGAAGGCTAAAGAATTTCTTGCCAGCTTTAGAATTTCTTGCTCTGACATCTTCGTTAGCTTCTTAACCCTTGAAGAAAAAAAAGCTCCAAAACATAAGAAAGAAGTAAAATTGAGACAACAGAAAAGAGCAGAACAGAACAGAGCATTGAATTGTTGACACCTTTTCATGAGGAGGGTCGTGGTGGCTATGGAAGCGGAAGCAAACTTGGTGGTGGCGCGCTGGCGGCTCAGAAGAATCGAGAGAGAAGGGGAGAGTGAGGTGTGGCACAGCGAGCGATGGAATTTTGTAGGGTTTGAGGGTGAACATTGTTAGGGATAAAATTGTAATTTCACATTCTCCATTTAATTTAACTAACACCATTTATTTTTTAAATGATTCAAGGGAGCTAAATGTTGAGTGTTAAAATATAGGGGAACCGAGTGTAATTTTATCAAACCTCAGGGGAGGTGAGTGTAATTTTTTTTTTTTTTTAATTGTTCATTTCAAATTTTGAGACAAAATTTATTATTTTCTCCCTCTTTTACCCCTATTTAATACTACTCACTAATCTCTTTTACTCTTTTACCAAGTAAAGTAATAAAGGGTAATTTAGTAAAGTAGGTGTACATTCTGTTAATTTTTATACAATAACAATTATTTCCTAAATATCCGTGCGCAATTAAAACTGGACAATTAAAAAAAACGGAGGGAGTATTTGTTTTTGGAAATGAATCTTTTTTTTTTTTGGTTTCCCACGGTATCCCCAGCCCGGAAGGCCAAAGACTAATCCGTCGCGGATCTGAGCTCCATTTAAGGGTTTGCCGCTGGCCAATGGATTGCTGCATACACAAGGCGGGAATCGAACCTCCGACCCAATTTGGTTTTGGAAATGAATCTTTAAAGTCCGTGCTACGTAGAGTGTTTAAAGAATGGCCCAAAACTAATTAAGGCTCCTTCGGCCCAAAGCAATTACACCGAATTCATATTCTGCCACGAAAATGAATCGGAAACATGACCCCGAAAAAAGTATTGCTAAAAGCTCTGCAATTGCATGGCATTCTTTTAAAAACACAAAACAAAAAGCGATCAACAAGTGCAAGAATCAAATACTAATCACAACCTTAACTTCGAAAAATATAGCGCCGTAAATCTACAAATAGAATACATCAGTCAGTATACAAAAGAATGGATCATTCATTACAAGATTATACAAAATTGTTCTTTTTATCGGTAAGTGTCAACAAAACCATCAAGACTTGGTCAGATCAGCCAAAATTAAAAATGAAAATTACACAAAACGTTTACGTCTGTCTTTTCTTTGTTTTCTATATGTTCCGTGTCTACTTTTTACCCCATGAACAAAAGAGGGGGCCAGGTGGCTTGTTCTTGAAGTTCTCGTATTTCAATTTCCAAACGCATTCATCTGCAAGAAGCCAACTAATACCTAAACCTGATTAATGGTTTATGACAATCTTCTGCAGCAAAGATGGATTGAGTCGGATACCCACGCATCAAGCTTCCTTCTGCAACTCTTTATAAATATACATGGTTGCTAGACAGAAATTCCCAGCCTGAAGCTGTAAAAAATTTATCTATATATCCTTCAAAATGTAAAACATGGCTGCATACACTTCAAATGATAGAGGTGCTAGATCGAGCTACCCTTTGAGCTTCTTCCAAGTCCTTAAAGAACCTGCAAGTTCAAATAAAACACGACTCTATTGCTAAGAAATCCAGAATGCAACCTAGTGCAGATCAAAATAAACTAACTAATTAAGCCCAAACAATGACTAATTCCATGTTTTGCAGTCAACACGAACAAAATCGGAACTGTAAATTTAAAAGCTGTTAGCATTGTTAGCATGCCAAAGTGAAAGCACAATCAAAATATAAAACATGAACATGCCCACTAATTGAATTGAATCCAAACTATCTTCTAGACTTAATTATACCTCTTAGAATTAAGAACAGAAGAGCCACCAAGTATAAACCGAACACCAGTATTGCTGGCATTTTGTAGAGCAACTGATCGTGACTCCTCATACGTTGTCCCACCAACAATGAAGATGACAACTTCCTGAGGCCTGCATGTCATGTCAACAAACAGCAAAACTCAAACTACTCCACAAATCTATTATAGTTGCCAATAATAAATATTAGAAACGTGGATCAGACTAAAATCTATCCCAAGGAAAGAAGAGCTGTATTTAATAGCAACAAACCTTCCTTGTTGAAAGTGATTTCCAATAAATGGATAGTCCACGTCTCTCAACCGTCCTTTGACTATACTTTCCATGGTTTGGAAAAGGAGCGGCTGGTGCTGGGTATACACATTCTCAACACCCTGCAACAAAAATCTTTTAGAACTGAAGACTAACACCATCAAAGATATGATATAGTAATCATAATATTTCTTTGCAGACCTTCAATCCACGAGCCATGTTACGGGCAATATTCATTAGGTCTCTATTTCCATAAAGATCACCCGTTCTCTTGTCAACACCCGCTTGCTTCAAAAGAAACTGGACAAGCTGTTGTGTCACAATCAACATATTGATATCAGTGACAATCTCAGGTAGCCATGTCAAATTTAGAAAAGAAAATAAGTAGTTTCCATCTATATGCAGTTCTTCATAATTTAATCTAATCAAACGTAAACTTCTATTCTGGAATCCAAAGCCAAAGATATGACAAAACAACGTGACCCAACAATTACTTTACCATCAGCATTCACTTGTCCAAGGTTTAAAAGGTGGATAACATCCCATCAACTTCAAGATTAAGGACAGACAACCATGCATGAGACTATAAGGAATCAAGAAGATATGCAACAGTATAAATGAGTTACTTTACCCCAGGTTTGTACTTGGCAGATCGGGAAGCCAGTTTGTTGAAAAGCTGCATTAATTGAACAGGGCTATCTTTTTCATATCGCAAAGCATATAGCATGACCAAACGTAGTCGGTCCACATCTGATATGCTCTCGTTGTTTAATAGATTTGTCACTGCCTGAAAAGGAGTACATTAGAGACAAATTATCACCTGGATCTTATGTTACCTTTGTCAGTTTGAACCTGTTATCAGTATATAAAGTAACAACCAGAAACAAAAACAGATTTACTTTCTTATGTGAGGAGGAAGATAATCATAAGGTTGCTTTATGCCTCATATAATCTGTTTTGTCAAACATTGGTTGTTGACTGGATGAAACTAAAGATGAATAATATTCAGGGATTTGTTTACTCTTATACTTCACCATGGATCCTTTTCGTTATTTCATATCATCGTTTGGAATTCAAATAAGAGTCAAGCAGTCTCATGTTGCAAAAGAATATACTAGGTGAGAACAGAATAAGAAAGAATAGTTCTTTTCATTCGTGAAAAAATCAACTAACCATGAAAACATACAGAATAAATACAAAAAGGATAACATATCCTTTGTAACAAATAGCATCAGGGGAATGAGAAAACTACAGCAGTTGAGTATTCTAGTTTATAAGAGAAGTATCGACTACAAAGGAATACTGCAGGAACATGTGCGAAGCTTACAACAAAACTTGGACCACTTAAAGGATTATCCTAATTTTTCCATTGCCAAAGATTATATCTTATGTAATACAGAAACTCCCAGTGGAATTAACAAAGTAAAATAACTATAATGTTTCCATGCTCCATTGGAATGATCATCCAATAATTTTTAAAATTTGAGCAAAATCAAAAGAATTTTTTGCAATAATTGAGGCCATTATATTTATACCTCAAAAGCAGCACCTTGTCCTCCATTGCAAGCCAACTCCTGTTCTGTTTGTGAAACTAACATAAGTTTTCGCTCTTCAACGATCTTGCTCATTTCTGTTACCAAAGTCACATGTTTTGACACATTTCCATGCATTTTTCTGTACTCAGGGTAATTATCAACAAATTTGGCCATGTCCTCTGACAAGAGTGAAATCATAAATCAATGAATCATATATTGTGCCACCACCTAGAAAAATAAGTGTAAAGGCTTACGAAATTTTGTTACTTGACATTTAAGAGAATAAGAAGTACAAACCTATTGTTTGGATGTTCTGGTTACTCTTTGACACTTGCTGAAATTCATCAACCAGCCGCTTGATATTCATACCGATATCTCCAAAATTCTCATACATGTTAGCTTTGAAAAATGAATCTTGCTCTGATGACAACACAACCTCCTGTGAGAAGAAATAGCACAAAGGTTGTTTTTCAAAGAGCATAAAATCGAGACTGCAATATAATGCTAACACAATTACCCAGCCTAAGAAATGTATCTGACCTCCTGATCCTTTGAAAATTTATCAACAGATTTCAAGTCCACTTTGTTGTCTTGGATTCCTATTAATTCATGAACCATAGCCTGTAAAGTAAAATGTCACGAACAAGAAATAGTTTATGAATAAACAAGTTATCAGATTACTCATCAGAAAGTTTATCAGTGAGCGCTAGACTCTACTGCTAATTTCACAGATACCTGATAGGTCCATTGATTTAGCAAGGGGGTTAAGGGATCATCTCTCCTGTCAATCACCAACAACAATGGTGAAACTTCTGTTCGCCTAAAATCAAAAAGACCACTCTCCTGTTGGTACATCAGTTTCTGTTTCAAGCCCAATAATGTAAATTAGTTTTCACTATGTATGCGGTATGCTAACATAATCATTAACAATATACTATGAAAAGCTAGGCTACACATATTCCAGCCAAAAGAACATAGACCGAAGTCACACAGAATGGCTATATGTGTGTGCAGAAGTATGCATATGCTCAGACATATGCACCACAATGCATAAAATGCATATACAATTAGACAAGGTGGCTTTATAGCTAGTTCCCCAAATTTACTCACAGCTGCTTCTTGGGCTATCCTTTTTGCAACGTCAGAAGTCCTTTGATATCTAATTACTGGTCTCCGTTTTAGTGCCAAAAAGACCGCTGCTAGACCATCAACTACCCGATCACAGAAGCGTTGCAGCGTTGAAGGATCTACCACAGCTGGGAGCATATAAATGTAATTTGCAGGCACGTGCAAAGTGAAATGATATGGATCAATTGCAACAAAGTCTGCATAGAACTCCTGGATGATCAGGAAAACAGCTATATAAGAATTAAACTTTATAACTAAGCCTAAAAACAAATACCGAGATTAAAGCACACACATAAGCAATTACCTGAACTTGCTGGACAACCTCCTGTTCATCTGAGTCAGCAAGTATGTGAATCTGAGTGTCCTTCAATATGTTGGAGAAAACTGTAATTTCAGAATGGATTTCACAAAGTGTCTTCAAATTAATGGGAGAAAATCACCACTTGAGAAAATTACAAATCAAAATCCTAAGGAAGGATTGCACTATACTAAAGCTTCTCTAGGATTCAAGCTAGACAGAATTCGATGAACCTACATAGGTGATACTCTCCGAATCTAGGATTAGCAAGCTGGCGGCGCAAATGCTGGATGTTCTCTGCTGTAGGCCGAAGAAAGCACACGGCCTTGAGATGCGACATTGATTCCTTCGACTTGGAAATAGAATCGACCAACTCAACTAAGAACACTTCCTTCTGAAGAAGCTCTGACTGTGAATACACAACACTCACAATACTCACCTGCACCATCAATTTCACAAACATACGTATCTACACTCAACACCATAAACAGTAATACCTATTTCCTCCTAAACAAAGCTGAAGCAAACAAATTCGCATTTGCATCAACATTATAAGCACAAAATATGGAACAATGCCAGTACAAATCTCAAAATAATCAACGAGATCATCACCATTGAAACAAAAATGAAAATATAGATTCAAAAAAACCACTCGATTCGTTAAAATTTCGATCGGATTTGCGAACAATGTGGAAGATCGTTAAGGGGAAGAGTGACGTACCGTTTGGGAATCAAGAATGAGAACCTTCATGCCGGAGATGTCCTGCAACATGCGGTTGATGTAATCACGCGCAGAGGACGTGAGCACCATCTTGTGGTGACTAGAAGAATCTCGATTTCGCTGTGAGCGGAGATGAATTGAAGAGGAAACAGTTCAATTGCAGCGGGTGCGAATCTGAGAACTTGAAGCTGCTCAGAATTCAGATCCACGACTCAGCGACGACGACGAGCCTTTCGCTCTAACGCACCGTTTTAGACCAAAAAGCCAGTCGTTAATTGCTCGCTGCTGATGATGCCAATTTTTATTGCAACTTTCTTTCTCACCTAATTTACTTCCCTGACTTTATGATTTTTTTTTTCTTATTGAAAAAGTTAACTGGTTGATAAATTGATGATTTAAAATTCTTTATTATTAGTTTAGAGAATAAAATAATAAGTTTTTTTTCGGAAATAATTTTATTTTGACATAATTTTTTTTTGTTGCTCACGATGTCCGGAGTTTCGCCCCGACTAATCGGTCGCCCCGGGTCGCGTACCTGTGAATGGCAGGTGAGGCTCCCAGCAAGGATTTTTTCCATCCACAAGACTCGAACCCGAGACTTTGCTTAAAGGACAACAAGTCACCTACCACTTGTGCCATTTTGACATACTTTATCGGTCCAATTGAAGCAATATCCTTTTCTTTTCCCTTTTTTGGTTACAAGAATGAGCTCCTCGTGGCAATACCCAAATTTCATTTACAAAATTGTCGTAGAAGACCAAACATATATAATAGCGTTGGATCGAATGGGCTTGGGCCCATTGCATTAGCCTTACAATAGCCCAAAAAGAAAATCGCAACTCATGTAATGTAACCGAACCAATACTACGTCGTCGTTTCGGAAGCTAGTTGACATTATCAACTAAGCTCTGCACAAGCAAAATAACAAGCTTCCCAGCAGGAACACGCAGCATCGAAGTGCAATGGATTTGATTAAAGCTTCGAACTTGAAACCTTCACCATTACCACTTCTCGCTGCAACTTGTACTACCAAGTTTTCTTCCTACTTTTGCACGTTCCCTTCTATTCCCACTAGAAAGCCCCTCACTCTAACTCTTCGTGCCAAAAAGAGAACCTCCGATTCCGAGCCCCTTCTCGAACCTTCCATCGTCCAAGAAGTATCCTTCGACGAAGAAGATGAACTCCTCGAGGAAGAATTCGATTTCGGTATAATCTCTTTTTGTTTTCGTTTCTCCCTGTTTTTAGCTTCAAGCTCGTATTTTTATGTGTTTCAATTTGCTCACTTTTCTGAATGAAATTCTTGATTGCACAGAAGCAGCACTGGAAGATGATGATAATGTTATTCTTGATGATGAGGATGTTGATGATGATGATGATGTAATTGATGACGGTGATGTTGATGATGATGAGGGTGATGAAGAAGAGGAATATGAAGACGATGATGGCGTAGTCTATGTAAGTTGTGTTGCAAACTTCATTGGTATTTGGTATTTTCTACTGTTATGTGTTGTTTATAGGGAAAAAAAGTTTCAATTTTTGTTGAGGATTATAGATTGTTTTGGGCGTTTTTGAAGGTAGGCGATGGCGGTGCTGGAGGTGGAATCTCGCTTGCTGGGACATGGTGGGATAAGAAGGCACTAACTATTGCTAAAGAGGTTACTGCATCTTTTGACGGTGACTTGCAAATTTATGCTTTTAAAACTTTGGTCAATTCCACCATTCAAGTGCGCATTGAGAAGCTTTCCAACAAGTAAGACATTGCTATCTTGTCCAAAATATAGATAAGCTGTTATCTGTGTATTGTTCTCTTTTACCATGGACAAGCAAAAATAACTAAAAATGAAGCACTGGGGGATTTTGGAGTTTATGCTGTTTCAGTAGTACTAATTGAATCACACTGAACAGTAAGGAAATATGGGCTAAAATGGTCACATCTGACAGTTTCTGCTAGGTTGTGAACTGTATAATTCTTGATTCAGATATGGTTTATTGCCCAGTGCAGATTGTGAGTCAAATGCTGAAATGCATATCTATTCTGATTTCTGAATGATTTTTTATGAATCCCTACTTATTTCATTCGCTTGTTATTTGGAGTATTGAGCCTAAGCTTAAATTTTGCATCACTGGGTACACTAGGCAGGAAAATTGATGTGTCAAATTTTCATTGAAACGTTGCACATATATTATTTGTATATCTAGGACATTTTAGTGATAGATGCGTATATCACTCATATAAAGAAATTAATTAGTTATATAACTTGGTGTTCTTTAGTATGTTGTTACTGTTTAACTATCTTTTAAGCTCTCTTGTCATTCATAGTTTTTCTGAAGCCTGTTTCCCTTCTTCATATCTTGTATGGCTAAACTGCTGAACTTGCTAACTGTTGAGCTTTGACTCCATATACTATAGGTCTGGCTCCCCCAGCATGGAAGATATTGAAGCCTTTTCTACTACCTATAGAGCAAAATTGGATGAAGCAGAACTTGCCAAATTCGTTCCTGATAATTTAAGTTTGGAGGTACCAATTCATCCATCTTATTAGCTTTTGTTTTATGCTGAAGAGATATAACTCAACTAAACAAGACTATCACTCTTCACTCACGATGATATATCTGATATTATTATACATGTTTCTGCAGGTGTCTTCTCCTGGTGTTGAAAGAATAGTTCGGATTCCAACTGACCTAGATAGATTCAAAGACCGGCCTATGTATGTGAAATACTCCATCGTTGATGATTCAAACAATCCAACTTCAGAAAGTGATGGTGTGTTCAGGCTTGAATCCTTTGACATGGAAACCAAATGCTGCACGTGGGGTATAGCTGATGTTAGAGTCAACAGAGGGAAAGGAAGACCACTGAATAAAAAACAGAGAGAATGGCGTTTGAGTACTCCCTTTGATTCCTTGCGTTTAGTACGGTTGCACTCTGATGTCTGAATAATATAATTTATTTATTCTGCATATGTACTTGCACATGAAGGAACTGTATGTGTAGATAATTAGGAGAACATTTAGCATAAATATATTATTATTATTATTATTATTATTATTTTTATTTGTTATTAACTTACCTCAGTTTTGCACCTCTGAAACTAGACAACTTGTGACGTTTTGGATGACTGTGATCCGGATTTCACAGCTCTGACTATCATTTTTTTTACTTTCCCCCTTCATCTTAACTTTGCTTCCACTCTGCATTTTGTTTTGACTGGAGTTTCTGTAAGAAAAAATGACATTCTACCTAATGTAGTAGTAGGTGCTAATAAATCGAAAGGCTTTCTAAGATTCCTAATTCAAATGCTAATGGAGTATCATTTTGCTTTGCATATATGCCATAATTGCAAATAGGAGTAAAGAGTAGTCAATTTGCTAAATTCTATGATTGTTCATTTAACTCAGTTCCTTGCTTAGTCAATTAGTAATTTACATAGTATCATTACTGACAATGCAGTTAAATTTTTCTTACCAGACAACATCACCATGAGTTTGTACTCTGCTGATCCACTTTTGTAAATCAAGCTGTGACTACGAACGACTTTGTAACCCTTAAATAAGGTAATGATCAATTATACAGAGGAAACATACACTTCATCTCATAAATGTACGTTTCCTTGTCTCCTTTAATTTGAGGTTACACATGACAACGATATTTTATTCAGTCCATTTTACTTTTCAAGGCCTGCTTCATTAGGGGACAAAAGTAGAATCTGACCAATTTCACAAAGCCGTATTCTTTGTTTTTAATCGAACAATGTTTCAAACGGAAATGTATAATTAACATTTAGTTTCAGTTTTGCATAAAAATCGTATACAGTCCTATATGATTTTCCTTTTAAATAATATTGCAGTAAAGTACAGCTCAGAAAATATATTATAGTAAATTAATATCCGAAGTCCGAACCACATGGGTTAAATATCTCGTGACATAGCTGTAAAGATTAACTTTTGAAGCACTGTGTTGATTACTAGTATTAATTAAACATGTTAAAGTAGTATTTCTCAAGCTTCAATTTTTGGCCCACTATGTAAAAGTACATCTAATTCATGTTAGAGTATTCTTATATTGATATCCATAAAATGAATATTTATAAATATCCATTTAAATTCAATAATAAAAAATAAAATAAATAATATACAAATGAGGGTCCCATAAAAATTAAAAATTGATAGATTTGATATATAGACTATATACACAATAATAAATATTAAAATAGTTTTATGTCTTATTGTTGATCAATAATGTTTGACGTATAATATAAATACGTTTAACTTGTATCCAATATGTACTATTCATGTTATAAGATGTGTGTTATACGTATATATACTATACATATAGCACACATCCTGTAACATGGATAACACACGTTGGATACAAATTGGACCTACTTACATTGTAGGTGAAGCATTATTGATTATTGATAGGATGAGTGGTACTTTCGACAAATTGAGCGCCGCTCACATAAAGTATTTTGCGTCCTTTTTTGGTCTTTTTTTCTTTAATTTATTTTCTGAATACAATAAAGTATAAACCTTATAGAAATAAAACTTTGTGGGCTCCATTAGCACGCAAAGGTGAGATAGAAAGTAGAAACACACAACGGGTATAACAAGAAATGCGGCTAGATAAATGGTATAGTTACGCCTTCCAAAACAAAGGAAAGGGATTAGATTACAGATCCAATTTTGGTAGCTTTCTGTTTCGTTCTGCGTTCTCTCATTGGACGATGGTGTCATGCAAGAAATAAATAAATCAAAAACAATAAAACTAAATGTTAAATAAATAATGATTCCCCTATCAAACAAACTTATAATGAACACGAATAATGAATGAATCAGCCACCTAAATAAGTCCAAAGGAAGATACCAACCTGTTTGTTTGACTTGCTGACTAGTTTGATCATAATCTTATCAGCTTTGGAATATTATAGGTTCCGTTGGAAACTCACTAATGATATTCATAAGTTAAGAATTTAGTACAATTCACTGCTCACGACCGGTTACTATCTTCATTTTAAATCAATGGTTATGACTATTTTAATATATTAAAAAATTAATATATTTAGGTATAATTTGGTACTAGTACATTAAAAAAAATCAAAAAGTCAAAATCATCATTATTTCAAATAAAGAAGTAATATTTAATAATACCTCCATTTCAAAATAATATTCATTTTGATTTTTTTGATTTATTGAAAAACTAATGTACCTAGATGTCTAGGTACATTAGTTTTTCAATAAACCAAATAAATTAAAATGATTATTATTTTGAAATGGATGATTAATAAATAACATTAATGTATTGATAGCTAGTATTAGCCTAGTGATAGTGTAGGCGATGTTGCCGATGCAAATTAAAGCCAAAACAAAACAAAACAACGAAATCATTTCCTTAGTCGAAACCTGCTCCAGCTCCACTAATAATGTTTTTTTTTTAATTTGTAGCTGAGAAAGTATTTCTCTATTTTCGGGACTGTATTCATTTCATGCATGCATTTGAGAGGCATATTCTAAGCAATCCAGATCTTGAGGTAGTAGTAGTGTAGTAGGTGTATGTACCTTCCTTTTCCTTTTTCTTTTTTTTTTTGTGTATTGTTGAGAAAGCTGAAAGCAAGCCAGGATTCACGTGCCTCTCCTCCGCTCTGTTAACAAAACACTATTCATAAAAGATACCGTATCATAATATTTTATTAATTCTTTTCACTCATTCTGTTTCATTAAAAAAAGAGAAGAGATAGAAGAGAAGAAAAGTCTACCTTTTTAATTTAATATATATTTATCTTCTTGTCTTTGATAGATTTTATCTATTTATAAGGGGTTGGATAAAGGGGCAGGGGAGTGCAGGTAGTTTGGTGTGAAAATGGGAAGAAGGTGTTGGTTGGTTGAGGTGTTGGTTGTGTTGTGTTGTTTGTTGTTGGGAGCAAGTGAAGGGTTAGGGTACCCAGAAGAGGACCTTGTGATGGCACTTCCTGGACAACCTAGTGTTGCCTTCAGCCAATATGCTGGTTATGTTGACATTGATCTCAAGAATGGCAGGAGCCTCTTCTACTACTTTGTCGAGGCAGAACATGACCCTCACCTCAAGCCCCTCACCCTTTGGCTCAATGGAGGTGAAATTCCTTAGCTTCAATTGTCTTCTTTCATTCTCTCTTTTTCTGTTCTTGCTGGTTATTTAATTATTTCCAAAGCTTTTTTCTCCAACATCATCAAGGTTGGTTGTGGACTAAACAATGGAGTCATCAATTTGCTTCTTCTCTGTTTGCTTGCTTCCTATTCCTTTCATTCATGCTCTTCATCATCATCATCATCATCTTACTCACCTTCCTCTACTTCTCTAGGAACTTATGATCTGATCTTCTCATGCTTATTATTATTATTATTTTTAGGGGCTGCTTTGTCCCTTTTTCCAATTCATGTTTTGGTCTTAATCTTAAAAGTATAGGGTAGGTAGTTGCTGTTTATTATTATCTGTACTTGTCCCTACCAATTCACGTTGTGCTGTCTCACTCACACACACAGAGTCATAGCATAGAAATTAATTCCTCTTTTCTTGCTTTGCACCCCTTCTCTCACAGATCCCGTGATGAACAAAAATATTTGAATTGAGAAGTAGTTGACAGAACCTTCGTTGAAAGTAAAGATAACATAATATCACTTTAATTTTTGAAAAACTATAACGGCTACATTGAACAAACCTAAGTACAATATTTTTTGTTTTTACCTTTTGAGGTTATTTCAATTCTGAAAAAGTAACTCAGAGCAAGTACTACCCTCCTTTTTCCAGGTCCAGGTTGTTCCTCTATTGGAGGAGGTGCTTTCACTGAATTAGGACCTTTTTATCCTAAAGGTGATGGACTTGGTCTCCGAAGAAACTCAATGTCTTGGAACAAGGGTAATACAATATTACATCACAAAACTTTATCTTTATGAAATGAGTATTTGACTATTGATATTGAAGAATTTGTGTCAATTATGAATTAATTGAGTATTGATGCTGATGTTGTTAATTGTTGTTGTCTCTTTCATAGCATCAAACCTTCTCTTTGTGGAGTCTCCTGCAGGAGTTGGATGGTCATACTCAAACACTACTTCAGATTATAACACTGGTGATGCATCCACTGGTAAGGAGAGACTAAGGACACAGTGAATTTTGGATTTTAGATATTTTATTATTATTATTGTTATTATTAGGCTTGAACATAGTCTTTCTTTTTTCTTTTTAATGTTTTGACAGCCAATGATATGCATATGTTCTTGATGAAATGGTATGAGAAGTTTCCTAACTACAGATCAAGGGCCCTGTTCCTTACTGGAGAAAGCTATGCTGGTATGTGTAGGACAAATAATTATCAAATCCCAATTCTAATTATAACTTATCTACTTAATTGAAATTCCCAAAAATTCATCTCGTGCTTCAGAATATTCCTTTATGCTACTATTATATTATTATATTCATCCCCAGCAAGCATATAACTTTGCAAAAAATAAATAAATAAACAATTTCACTCTTATTTGTATTGGTAAATTACATTTTACCTCCCCTTATATTTGTTAACATTTAGCTAAACTTTCCTCTATTTGTCTAGATGACAATGACATTCTCTAAATGTACTAGTTAGGGCGAGGTTAGTGTAATTTTTGAGGGGAGATCGATGTAATAATTTACAAATTTATTAATCTCTTGAACAAATTTTACAAATACATATGAATTTTACCAAATTTCGTGAGAATTCAATGTAATTTACCTATTTGCTTTCCCCTATTCTCATAATATATGTCTGTTTCTCACTAAGGTTTATGATAATATCATGCAGGACATTACATTCCACAGTTAGCTAATGCTCTTCTTGACCATAATGCTCATTCAACTGGTTTCAAATTCAATATTAAAGGCGTTGCTGTAAGATAAATCTTTTGGACTAATCTTTGTAATAATAATAATATTGATATTTTGAATTTGAAAGTTATCTTACTATTTTTTTTCCATTGGTTTTCTTCCCCTGATTAGATTGGAAACCCGCTTCTGAAACTTGATCGCGATGCACCGGCAACATATGAATACTTCTGGTCACATGGGATGATATCTGATGAAGTTGGGCTTGCCATTATGAGTGATTGTGATTTTAATGATTATGACTCTGAAAATTCTCATAACGTTTCTAAATCATGCAACGATGCCATGTCTGAAGCAAATGACATTGTTGGCGATTATATAAACAACTATGATGTGATTCTGGATGTGTGTTATCCCTCCATTGTTGAGCAAGAACTCAGATTGAAAAAAATGGTACTTTTGCATCCACTTTTCTGATATAGTCACACTTTTAATATTTGATTAATGTGATTACAAAGTAGTAATGACTAAATAAATGTGTTACTTTAATAATGCAGGCAACTAAAATTAGTTATGGAGTAGATGTATGTATGACTTATGAAAGAAGTAATTACTTCAACCTCCCTGAGGTTCAGAGAGCTCTTCATGCAAACCGTACCGATCTTCCTTATAGGTGGTCCATGTGCAGTGGGTAAGTCATACACATACATGTATTTAATTAACTTATAATTAAATTTCTGTATATGATTTTACTTTTCTTAATCTGCACTAACTAATTTCTGTTGATGGCAGTGTTCTAAATTACAGTGAAGCTGATGTTAACACCGATATCCTCCCAATTCTCAAAAGGATAGTTCAGAACCATATTCCTGTATGGGTTTTCAGGTAATAATAGTAATTAGTTAGTTATTTCAACAATAGAGATCCCTCATGCATCAATCATGGCCTATTTATTCTGTAATGATTTATGTGATGTGTATGTTAAATGATGATGACAGTGGAGACCAAGACTCTGTTGTGCCACTACTTGGTTCTCGATCGCTAATTCGTGAACTAGCTCATGAGCTCAAGTTCAAGATCACTGTCCCATATGGAGCTTGGTTCCACAAAGGACAGGTTGGTGGTTGGGTAACGGAGTACGGAAATTTGTTGACATTTGCGACAGTGAGAGGAGCTGCTCACATGGTACCTTATGCACAGCCTTCAAGAGCTTTGCATCTATTCTCTTCATTTGTGCGAGGCAAGAGATTGCCTAACAATACTCGCCCCTCCATTGACGATTGATTGATTAATAACATAACTTTTTTATATGATTATTAGAACAAAAAATTGAAATAGCAGCTTCTACTGTGTGTGCTGTTGATTAATTGATTCCTTCCTTGAGCCTGTAAAGATTGAGGAAGAAGCATTGAAAGGGATAGATAGGATTGTTAATTTCTTTATAGGGCATTGGCAACTGTATTGAAAAGAAAAGGGAAAGTTGGGAATATATTATGTTCCATTCTATTGATTGATGCATTGCGTTGCATCTTCTCCATTCTTTGTTTGCCTTTAATATATTCCTATATATATATGCCGTAAGTTCCAAGTAAAATTGCTTAACAATTTGATTCCTGCCAGATATGTTACAAATTGAATTTTTGTTGATAGATTGGGAAACTTAATTAAAATAATGAAGGTGATAATTCTTCTTTTGTTGCAGTTAGGTTTCATAGGTAAACGTTTGAACTAACTTACTTGCATAGACTATTTTATAGTTTTCATCAAATCCTCAAACTGGCATAACTAAGATATATATTACAACAGCATGCTTTTCATCGCATCAAAGAATAATTTTAAAAAGAAAAAAAAAAAGTCGTGGTTCAATGTTAATATCTATGCTATTAATTTTGAATTCACTCACCTGATATTGAATAATCCTTTTTTCTTATAAAGCAACATGTAAGTTCTTTTTGAAAAGATAGGAGCGAGAGTTGAAAATTTTCATCAAAATTAATTTCTTAAATCAATCAAAATCAAATGTACTTTTTTTAATTTTAAAATATTTCAGCGTTGCCAGTAGATCCAAAATCTTGCTTAGAACTTAGAATTGATGTTTATGCGGAAGCGTATTATTTATTCATTGATAAAACTTGGATTGAGACCCAAAAGCTGTTAGCCTGTTATTATTCATGTAGGCTGAAAGGTTGTGCTCGTCACGCACATTCTCATGGAAGGAAGCAATTGCAATCCAATAGGGATTTGGCTGGCACGCGATTAGAGTTTCAGATATCAATCATTCTGAAATTATTATATGCTTTTAAACTCCTAAATAGACCACAGTATCTCGTATTCATTTTCGGCTGTGTTTGTCTGTTTTGAATTAAAAAAATGATTTCATATGAACTACTATTTTTATATTAACTTCAAGTCAAAAATTGTTAAAAAAACTAAAGAGTTTAAAGCAATAAAGCATTTTACACTTGTATTTAATCAACACACACATTTTATTATGATTGACTTTTTAAATACTATGTAAAATCTTTTTATAGTCATACAAGTTAAATTCAGAATTAAATTATTAAACAAAAACTAAAGTGAGTAACTTTTATAGTAAAAGCGCCGTGCTCGTAAATTTGTGATTGGAATTTACGTAAAAAAATCCAAGCGATTCCACTGTTTGGGTAACTTGAGTTGGTTTCCTCCTGAGTCCTGAGCACCGACAGTTTACAATTTTGCAATTAGCAAATTATTATTGTCGCGTTTTATTTTATTTTTTAACTTTGTTTTCACTCTTTTTCAGTTAAGAAATCGTGTTCTTAACCAACCCAGAGGACTCTGGCCACTCCTATTCCTAAAACTTCTTCCATTTTCACTTTTATTCATGCTGTGCTCAACAAACTTCTTCAACCACCACCTTGTGCATGTCATTAAACCTTGTCAGCTCTACAATAACCCCACTTGATCAAATTGCAATCTTTTTATATGTTCCTTTCCCATCTCTTCAAACTTGGCATTTCTAGTCTTAGATTTGGGATTTAAATATTTTATTTTTGTTGTTAAGTAAGCTGTTTTGTAAATTGAATGCACTATATTTTTGTGTACTTGCTTCATTTTTTCGCTTCTCAAAAGTTCTGATTTGAGAACTTGTGCTTTGATAGTATGATACTGTAGTTGCAGAGCCTTGTTGCTTCATTATTGTCTACTTCTTACAAAAATGGATATATGGGATAGCTGGTGGGTTTTGCAACTCATGCAGATTCTGGGTTTGTTCAGTTTCTGGGTTTCATTTGCAAAGTTGAGTACTTTATTCTCAAAAGCTTCTGGCTTTGGTAACAAAATCTTTAAGGGTAGCTCCAATTTCTGGATCTTTGTTTCATTCAATGGGCTAATCACAGCTGGGTCTTTGATATCCCTTCTATTGGTCCTTTCTTGGGCTTTCTCATATGCTTTTCCTAGTTCTCATTCAGTGATTCAGAGTTATGAGATCCCCAACGATTCTCATTCACTGAACCAGAGTTTTGAGATTCTTAACTCCAAGGTTCCAGTGGGAAAATGCAATGTGTTTGAAGGAAGTTGGATCCAAGATGATAGCTACCCTTTATATGATGCTTCTCACTGTCCTTTTGCAGAAAGAGGTTTCAATTGCATAGCTAATGGCCGTAGAGACAGAGGCTACGCAAAATGGAGGTGGAAGCCTAAGAACTGTGAGATTCCAAGGTTTGATGCTCGTGGAATACTTGAACAGCTTCGTGGGAAAAGGGTTGTTTTTGTCGGTGATTCCTTGAGTAGGACTCAATGGGAGTCTTTGATATGTTTACTGATGACGGGTGTTGAGAATAAGAGTGTCTATGAAATCAAAGGCAATAAGATCACAAAACAAATTAGGTTTCTGGGTGTGAGATTCAGTACTTATGATTTGAGAGTCGATTTTTATCGATCGGTATTCCTTGTGAAGCCCGGTCCGGCGCCTAAACATTCGCCCCAAAGGGTGAAGACGGCACTGAGATTGGACAAGATGGATGATATTAGCAATGAGTGGGTTGATTCAGATGTTCTGATATTCAATTCAGGGCACTGGTGGACAAGGACTAAGCTTTTCGACATGTAAGTAGTTAGTGGCTTAATATTCATAATATAGATATGGTATGAATTTTTGGTAGATCATGGATATATGTAGATTTTATTGCTGATTTGTACATTTTATTCATTTCTTGGCGTCTTTTGTTTAATCAGAAATCTTCATTAGTGATAACTGATTATAGTTACAAGAAGGTATGTCTTGTTGTACTGGCTGTTCAAATTATCTTCAGCTAGCAGCACTCTTGCTTTTATTCAAATGAAAACCTCATTCATTTTATAACTTTGGGTACTATTGATGAAACTGAGGAAACATCTTTCCACAGCTGTAAAAGTACTAGGCTGCTAGCTGCAGAGAAAAATTGATTTTTCTGAATATTTTATTATGATTATTATTGGATGATTTCAAAACTTAGCACGAGGTTTCTGTTTCTAGAGTGTTTCTGCTAATGATTTGAAAACTTTAAACTACTGTTATTGCTTGTAGAGAACTATTTTATTGAAGAGGAGAGGTTAAGTATCAGGTTTGGGAAGATAGGAAATAATGGTTTTGACACAAATCTATTCAAGTTTGAGGTTGTGGAGCTTTTTTTTTTTATCATCATAGTTCTTGAGATGAGATATATATATACAATCCAAACTGACATATATGAACCTTCAACAAGATGATCCCTTATCACCATGACTATGATTGATAGGCTTATTTTAAATGGTCTCTGAGATAGGCTAAAGATGGAACTGGATTGGTGATTTCTGTTTCACTGTCATTTTAACAGAAAAACTGAATGGATTTTCTGAGTATGTGTGTGTATATATGTATGTATAATAAATATATATTATATTATGTTTGATGCTAACATGCTGTTTCAGACAGGGGTTGGTATTTTCAGGTTGGTAACTCACTGAAGCTTGGAATGCCAATAAACTCAGCTTTCAACACTGCTTTGCACACCTGGGCATCTTGGGTTGAGAATTCAATCAACAAAAACAGAACAAGAATCTTCTTCCGGACCTTTGAATCATCTCATTGGAAGTAAGTTCTGCTCCATTTACTCCTTTTCTTTTCTTCCCCTAGTATGGAGGAAAATTGTCTTTAACAAACAAGTAATAGTATATGTACAACAGAAATCTATCCAACTAGTATCCATACACATTACGTATGACACATAGCACACGTTGGATACTTAGTTGAATGGATTTCTGTTGTACAATAAACATTTTCCTTAACAAACAAATAGTTAATTCAATGCTTGTGGTGGCAGTAATGGAAAGAACCGTAATGGATGCAAAGTGAGTAGAAGGCCATGGAAGAGAATGAATGGGAAGGATCGAAGCCCAATTTCAGATATGATAAACAAAGTTGTGAGAAACATGAGTGATGCTCATCATGTAACAGCTATGCATGTTACACCTATGGGTGCATATAGGGGTGATGCTCATGTTGGAACTTGGAGTGATAACCCTTCTGTACCTGATTGTAGCCATTGGTGTCTACCCGGTGTTCCTGATATGTGGAACGAAATTCTCTTCTCTTATTTGCTACCAAATTAACATGATTTTCAGATTCTATATAATGTGTATTATATTCTTTGATCCATAATATATAGCTTGCCATTCAACTGCATACACCATCAACTCTATTATAAACCAGAACTAATTTATATATTTATTCCAAGAGGGAGGCACACGAAATATATTGATATAGTCGATTTCAAGATTTCATTCCTTCTAGATTCTTGCATTTGAATTTTGGATGAATCGTGAAATTACAACATATTGACTAAAAAATGTTGCTTGTATATCATTCTATATAATAAGAGGGATTGATTTTTGAAACATTTATTTATTTATTTTTCAATAAATAACATGAGTTCAAAAATCAAGAGGAAAGCTCATAGAAGATATTAATAAATTTATCAAGTTTTATTCTTATTGTAAGTGGGGATCCACACTCAAAGAGATATTAATAAGTTTATCAAGTTTTAATCTTTTTCTAAGTGGATCTTAAATATATGAAAAATATTTGATGACAATGGACAATTAGTCAAACACTCAAATCAGCTAATGGATCCATTGGACAATCTTTTGCCCAAAAAAATTATCTAAATAGTTAGTTTTTAATAGTTGAAATATTTGTGACCTAAAATTTTTATATGGATTGATTTTGACTGATTTTTCTATTATACAAATAGCAATACTCAAATATATATGAGATTACACTTTCGTGTGTAGATTAACATTGCTCACATATATATGAGTGTGGATCCACTTACAATAAGAGTAAAATTTGATATACTTACTTTATTGTATAAGTATATTTTCAATAAAATTTACACTATCACAACATAAATTATATGTATAAAATTTTAATGTAATTTGATACTTTATCATTTCATGTTATTTTGAATATTATATTATATATTTATTAATATCTTATTTTTTAAAATTTCATATGTTCAATCATTAAAGTATTATAATATAATGCACTAGTGAATATAACAATACCTAACATTTTTCATAAATAAATAAATAAATAAGAGTAAAGAGAAAACACCAATCCCCAAAGTACCCAGTAAGGTTTGAGAATAAACAAGCATCAATCAGTCAAAACAATACAAAACACAAACCATAATCAAAGAAATTAAATAAAGGAACTCCATATCAGCAACACTGTTGCATAATAATTTCAACACCTACATCCTTCTGCATCATCATTTTTGCAGCACTGTAGAGCAACATGTCCATCACGTACTAATTATTAACTACAAGGGCCGTTCTATTTTTGTGCCTAACCGTGCCAAACATGGGAGATTCAAGGAAAGATTGAGACATGAGGGGTTCAGGTCAAAATTTCAACCCAATAAATATGAAAGAAGAAACGATAGAACTTAATTCGATCACCCATATTTGGCGTAGTTAGGCAGTAAAATTTATACATAGAGAATATTCATACATTTAAATATGAGCTAGTTAACAATACAAGAATGACAATGATTCCTAGCTCAGATTTGTTTTATTTATAGACACGATTCCCTTATCCGTTTATTTCTCACAAACAAATAAGCAAGAATTATTATAACGATAATGCAAATGCAAACAACTATGATGAACTTCAAGTTCAACCCCAAATCCTCAATAATACTCCGTCCACCACGTGGCACTGTCTCCACCGCACGTACACCTCCAAAGACACACACAATGCCACCTGAGAAAATACAGGTGTTCAAGTCACTTGAGAGTTGGGCTTCAAAGACTGTCCTTCCACTCGTGAAGCCCGTGGAACAAAGCTGGCAACCACACGATTTTTTACCCGATTCATCACTGCCGTTGGATGAGTTTAACGGTCAGGTGAAGGCCCTCAGAGATCGGACGGCTGAGCTTCCGGATGATTACTTGGTGGTCTTGGTGGGTGACATGATCACTGAGGAAGCCTTGCCCACGTATCAGACGTGGATCAACAAGCTTGATGGCGTCGGGGATGAGACGGGCTCGTGCTCAAGCCCATGGGCCGTGTGGTCTCGGGCTTGGGCTGCGGAGGAGAATAGGCATGGGGATTTGCTCAAAACATATCTGTACCTGTCGGGTCGGGTTGATATGCGTATGATTGAGAAGACTATACATTACTTGATTGGGGCTGGCATGGTGAGAATTGAAGATGCATTTATGCATGCATGCATACATAATACTTAACTTTCTTTCTTTCTTTTTTCTTCTATTTAATTTGATAGCTTTTTTCCATTTTGTTTCTTACATTTTTGGCGTACATAAGCATTTCATCTATTAAGCATCCATCAGAGAGTGAGAGATATCTCTATAAATTTGAGTTTTTATCTTAAATGGTAGACCCACAAATAACATAATGCTTTATGGATGATTGATGAATAAATGTTTGATGTATATATAATACTAGTTAGTAAGAGAATTTTCCTTTTTGTCTTTTGTTTCTCTCTAGTCATGTTGCTTGCATTTATGTTTAATTATTTCCTCCAATAATGGTGATTAAATACTGGGACGGATCCAAAAAATAGGTTTAGGGGACCAAATATTTAATCAATAATACTACGTATACAACATAAATACGTCCAACAAATATTCAACGTGTGTTATACATGATATGGGATGTGTGTTATATGTACGTATAGTATATAAATAGCTCATATCACATAACATGTATAATACACATTAAATACTTGTTGAACGTATTTATATCGTACTATCAATATTTAACACATAGATAATATGTTGTACTACTTATTTTGGTGTAGGATTTGAAAACAGAGAACAACCCATATATGGGATTTGTGTACACATCATTTCAAGAACGAGCCACTTTTATCTCACACGGCAACACGGCTCGGCTGGCTAAGGAGAGCGGTGATCCAGTGCTTGCGCGCATATGCGGCACTATCGCCGCAGACGAGAAGCGCCACGAGACTGCGTACGCGAGGATCGTCGAGAAGCTTCTAGAACTTGATCCCGACGGGGCTATAATGGCCATTTCACACATCCTGCGCAACAATATCACTATGCCTGCACACTTCATTTCTGATGGCAGGGACCCACACCTCTTCCATCACTTCTCTCTTGTGGCACAGCGTCTTGGCGTGTACACAACCGCTGATTATGCTGACATCTTAGAGTTCCTGATCAAACGGTGGAGATTGGAAGAGCTGATGGGTTTGACGGCTGAGGGAAGACGTGCACAGGAGTTTGTGTGTGGACTTGCGCCTAGGATTAGGAGGTTGCAAGAACGGGCTGATGAACGAGCTCGTCAGATGGAGCCACGTGGCGTCAAGTTTAGCTGGATATTCAACAAACAAGTGCTCATATAATACAACATTAAAAAAATAAATAATTGGGCATAATAAAAAATCAGCCAAAATAATTAATAAAGTTATTTAATATTTTATGGTCTAAATAACACTTTTAACCATGAATATATTTTTAATGGGTTGGATGATTGTAACCCAAATTCTCATTTGTTAACTTTTTTGGCTGATTTTTTATTGTACCTCTAACAATGTTCTTTAAAAAATATTATAATAACTTCTTTTCTCTCCCACTAAAAATAAATTTATATCACGACTTCAGACAAAAAAAAACAAAAAAATGAATGGATAAAAGAATTATAGAAATCAAGCAACGATGAAAATCATGGATAAAAAAATAGGAGTTTCTCGTATATCTATATTAACAATATTCATAAAATTTAAAACTGCAATTTTAGAAACACTAATACTATATGTAAAATGAAAATGAAAATTTAAGAAATTCATATCATACGATTTCTCAATTGGACCTGCGATAGGAATTGCTCCTAACGTGGAGGGAAAGAATTATGCATCATCGACCTTTGGGAGTTGGTTGAATTAAGAGGAGTGAAAGTTTCACCAATCTCTGTTTTGGTGGTTTCATTATCAAGGAAAGGACTGAACTGATGCATCAATACTATAATATTGTAAAAAACAAATGTTTGCAATAAATAAACATAACGCTATATTGGGAGCAAAACTTTAGAACTGTTTTGATGACTCACATGTTGTAGTAGTAGTAGTATTATCGCAGTTTTAGGCATTATTTAGATACAAAATGTTACATGTGTTTATTTTTCTAAGGCAGCAGCGTAAATATGTTCTTGAGAAATGACGCTCGAAGAAATCATGATTTCTTGCATCCATCTACAGAAGATATTCCTTTCACGTCTTTCCAATATTTGTTTACAACTTTAAAAAAAAAAAAAAAAAAAATTGGAAAAGATCAAGTGGCAGAAGCAAAATAAGGGTATTAAGGAACAAGCCATAAGTGTTTTTCACTGCAATCAACCACTTCAGTGAGAGTGAAGCTGCTAAAATCTTGCAAAAAACCATTATTCGCACCCAAGGTGTTTGTTATAAATACTCACTGGAGAATGAAGCCAAAACACACCATCATCTGATCTTCCAAACACAAGATAAAAAAAATTACACTCTCCATCAAAGAACAAAGAGTTCTTCATCATGGCCTTAACTCCACCCATTGACTTCAACTTCCCACCATACCACCCTTATTACCCTTCATCACCACCACCACCACCACATTCATTTCCTCCTCCTCCTCCATACGGACACCCTCCACCACCACCGCCACCGCCACCATCTCATCCTTATGCTCCTCCGCCACCACACAAGCATGCACCACCACCACCCCATCACCCTTATATTCCTCCTCCTCCACATGTGCGTCCACCCCCACACCCATTTCCACCACCACCTTCTCCGGATAACCACCCCACAGTCATAATCATTGTGTTTGTCTCCTTCGGCGGCATTCTGTTCCTATCACTTCTGGCCTTTGCTTTGTGTTGCCTTGTTAAGAGGAAGAAGAAGACACGCGAAACTGAAATCATTCATTTTGATGAGCACAAGCATGTGACTGAAGCCATTGTGCCTGGTCCTCATGGAGAGCAGATAGTGGTGATATCAGTTGAAGATGATGTGCATATTGATGAAGAAATCGTCAAGACTGAGGAACTTGGTCATGGCTTGCATGCAAATGCAGAATCATCAACAAATGAAGGAAATGCTAGCAGCATTGACTCAGTCACTAAAGAAGGAGGAACTTCCAGCAATGTTAATGCAGGAACTACTACTTCCTCTGATCATGATCACAGCCATCACCAGCAGCTTGAAAACAAGCCTTGATTGAAAGATTTGTGTGTTTTTATTGTTTTACTCTTCAATTACATTCCATTCCATGTGTATGATACCCCACCATGTGATCAAATGCTTTGTATTTATGTTTTCTCTTTTTATTTTATTCTTTTCCTACCTTTGGTGTAAATGAATGAACAATTCAATCAATTGAATATTTGATGTGTATTCTACTGTCTGCTAAGCTGATAAAACCTTACTCGGACCAATCAAATGTCTGAATCTGAAGTTACAAATCAAGTATTATCATTAGAAAGCCACACTACTTGACTTGCCTTGTATATATCACTGAGAAATGAAAATGGTACAAGAACAAATTGACAAAAAGGACATTTATTTATAATATAAAAGTATTAGACAATTCAAGTAGCAAATGACCAATCATACACATACACATTCTCTACATTCAAAATCAAACTCCACAAACAGGATAATCCTAAAGGGTATACATGATGTTTTATTTTTTTCCTTTTCACAACCAAAGACAGAACTGTGTCCCCCCATCAGGGACTACTGTGTCATCATTGTTTAACAGCTTTACTCCTCCATGCGGATGATACACCTGATGGACTCTCCCTTCAACATGTAATCAAAAGCCTTGTTAATCTCTGAGAATGGAACATTGTGAGTGATGAACTTCTCCAATTCCAGCTCCTGCATTATCACCATTTAAGTTCATATCATGACTCAGATATCTCAATGCAATATCAATTCTCCAAAAACACTGCACAATGCAATGTATATATATAAAATTAAGCTCACCCCATTCATGTACTTCTCCACAACAGCAGGAAGATCAGTGCGGGGCTTGTAGTTACCATAGAAGGTACCCTTGAGAGTCCTCTCATTCAAGAAATTCACTGGATGAGTTTTGAATGCATCATCTTTGTTTGGCACTCCAACAAGCACAGCAACGCCCCAACCCTGAGAACAAGAAATTAGTCTTAGTAAGTAGCTTATCATACAACATTTTAGCAACAAGCAGAGAGGATGAGTTCTGATTTATGTACATCGTGGACACATTCGAAAGCTGAGATCATAGCCTGGATGCTACCAGTACATTCAACAGCACGATCCACACCTCCATTGGTCATTTCAGCAATTACCTGTGCACCAACAATGAAGAGAGTGATATGAAACTAGAGCTACTTGTGAACATACATAAAACAAATTCCATTGAACTGTCTAATAAACTAACCTCTTGTACTGGCTTGTCATGATCTTTTGGGTTCACAAATTCATTAACCCCAAACTTCTTAGCTGCCAAACAAGAATAAAATGAGAAATCCCATCAAATAGAGAACATACATTTTAAATGATTTATGCAGGGCTCAAACTTCTAACATCTGATGGAAAAAGAATGCAATATACCTTCTTCAAATCGGCTGGAAACTAAATCAACACCAATGATTCTTGCTGCACCAGAAATCCTTGCACCTTCAGCAGCCTAAAATTTGGATTAAAAAGAAGAACATGAGTTACTATTGCCCTTAGATCAGAAGCAATGAAAACTACACCTATATCAAAATGGTAACATACAGCAAGGCCAACAGCTCCAAGTCCAAAAATGGCAACAGAGGAACCAGGTTTTGGTTTGGCAACATTGACAGTGGCACCAAGACCTACAAGTATGAATGAAACAACATTGTCAGAGAACAGAACCACCTATACCATGTCTGAATTACCAAGGTAAGGGAAATTCTTCCAAACCTGTGCAGATTCCACAACTGAGAACACAGACTTTGTCAAGTGGGGCTTCAGGGTTGATCTTTGCAACACATCCAGCATGGACCACAGTGTATTCACTGAATGTAGATGTCCCAACAAAATGGTAAATTGGCTGTCCCCTTATAGAGAACCTTGACTCTCCATCATGGATCATGACACCTCTATCAGTGTTGATCCTTAGCAGATCACACATGTTGCTCTCCTCTGACTGGCAATGCGCGCAATCGCCGCATTCTCCGGTGAACACAGGGAGAGCATGGTCGCCAGGTTTCAGATGGGTAACACCCGCTCCAACACTCTCCACAATCCTGAAAAACATCATGCCAACATTATCCAAAAAATGCTCTTTCTTCATCTTATCATTGATAATGTGTATAATGCATTCAATACAATGATGTGAATGTGAAAGTATAGGGAATAATTAGAAGAGAAACATACCCTCCAGCTTCATGACCAAAGATACGAGGAAACAATGGAGTCTGGCCCTGAAATGGGGAAAAAAATGAAAATCATTTTAAATTATTTTGATACATAAATCAAGCCATGGAAATAAAAAAACCAGTTAGCACTCACCAGCTTTCCAATATTTTCACTCTAATCAAAACTAAATCTCAGAAGAATCTTATATCACAGAAAATAAACTTGTGGCATAAATTAACACCTAATGACCCCATATTCTTAGTCTGATTCAGATAAAAACCAAATGAAGCTACATCTGCTAAGTTCAAAACATCAAATAAACAAATAAATCAAAGAGTGAATTAATAATAATAATAATAATAATACCTTGGCTTCCCAGAAGTAGACATCAGTATGGCAAAGAGAGGTGTAGAGGATCTTCAAACGGACTTCACCAGCCTTTGGTGGGGCCACCTCTACTTCTTCAATCACCAGTGGCTTCCCTGCCTCCCATGCAACCGCAGCTAGTACATTTCACACCAATCAAACCCATTATTTACTCACACATCACATTATCAACTTCAGGGGCAGAACAGAAACTAATAGTCACAGAAATCAATAGATAAACAAATATACAAGTGTTATTTTCTAGGTACAAAATCGGTTAAGTAGACCCACCAAAACATTCTTCAAAACTAAAAGCTAAAGTTCGTTTTTTTCTTTTCCTTTTTTAGCCCGATGGATTAATGGCTGATGATTAACTTGCTAGTGAATAGAAACAAAAATCAAATCTTTGCAAGATCATCAATAAGAATACACATTCAGCTAGCAGATCATGCTATATGGTAATCAACAAAATAAATAAGACCCATCAAAGATCAAAAGTTGGTGGATCAGTGAAAGAAAGGGAAAAAATAAAATGAACAGTGATGATGTTGATACTTGATAGCATGGCTTATCAGTTATTACCTCTGCACTTGATGACCTGGCCTTCAGTACTCGACATGGTTAGCTACTCAGAACAAGGATGAGAATTCGACAAGTAAGTAAGAATGAAGATTGTGAGAAAGATGAGAATTCTTGGGATGAAGAAAACTTTTGGCCTATGAGGACTCTACTTATAAGACCACCCCCGAAGTTTCTCCAACGAGATTCTCCAAAACCACTCTGGTTTTACTTTCATTTTCCAAACGGCGCCTTAAGGTTTTACCGCAAAATTCCCACGTAATACTGTTGCTGGTTTTTCTCTCGTATTTATCAAAGTCGTTTGTTTTGTTCTAATAGTCTTGATCACAACTCACAAGTGGGTTTAATTGTCTAAGCTTAAATAATTGCTTTTACTAGAAATAAAGTGTGTTTATCTAATTAATCAACAGTTTTTATAAGAAATAATTGGTTTGGCCCGAACTAAAGTCTTTAGCTCTTAATCACAAGTGGGTATAAAGAAATGAAGTACTAATGAAGAATGAACATGCCACGAAAACGATGTGCCCCAGCCACTACAACCTGTAACAGTATCGAACCAGGTCCACAGGCTACACATGTTTCCTATTCTATCTCTTACTTCTTTTTCATTGGTTCTTTCTTCTTATGTACACTTCTAATTAACTTTCCCTTTGTTGCATTTTGGCGCTTCAATCGTTAATTATAATTAATGGATTTGATGAGAAATACAGTGTATTTAATTATCTAACATATTCAAATTATTGTACTGTGTTGGTATCTAAAGGGATAAATAAAGTGCTTGATATCCAATCATGGTGGGGAGTTGGTGGCATTAATTAGTGTGCAATATTGGCAGTGATTATTGGGTTAAATTATTATGTTTGGTAAACAGTGACAAAAAGAAATTAAGAAAAGAGAGAGAGAGAGATCGTATAACCCCCTGTTTTTTGGTTATACAAAAAAGATTTTTAAGAGGTTAAGAGAGTACAAGTGTGTTAGTTGAAGTGAGATAAAGATATTACTAAAACAAGTGAGGATTAAAGCATACCAGCAAAGGAAGTGAGAGTGAAAGCTGTTTGAATAATTAATAATACTACAATTTGTAAATAAAAGAATTGACTTTCATAAAATATATTTTTAAAACAGGTTATATATCCACTGTGTTGTCTAACATCGACCAATCTGTGATCCTGTTAAAAACAGTGGTTTATTTGTTTAAAAATTGAAACTACCATAACGCCGTTGCTAAATCGAAGGTTTTGAATTTAAGACAATGCAATTTTGTTTCTGTATTGAAATTTGAGTTTGACTTAGATTGCAAGTAGGGTAACCTTTGACGTTTTTCATTCGAATATCCTCAAACTAAAAACTAGCTGTGGCGGTTGACCCAGCGCACCGACAATGACATAAAAGTATTAAGAAATAATAATTTCTTGAAGATAGTTATATTTGGTAATGATATTTAAATTAAACATAATTAACTACTAAAAAAAGAGGGGTGCTGAAAAGGCTGCTCATGAAAAAAATATTCTGTAAAATCTCTGGGCTTTTGAGTTCAGAAACGGCGGACATGAAGACGGAGAGAGAACTAGCGACTACAGAATAGGTATCAGCTATAAATGATCCACTCGTATTTTTCAATCGAAATTCTTTTCAGAAATTTTGCAGTTAGTTAAGATCACACAGAATTAGGACAAGTATTGAATGAGTCATGAATGACGTAGACGATGACAAGTTGTGAACTCTGGACAGTAGAGACAAATTTAACCTATATGTAGTTATTTGTTTGCATATGCATACATTTTTGCTTGGGGCCACCATCGCAAAACAATTCCAAGCAATTCAATTTAACCCTTTGAGTAGCACTTGACACAACGGAATGTCCTAGTTAACTTTCAAAGACAATCGATACATAAGTTGACCAAAAAAAACCAGAAAATTGGTACATCCGACAGTGATATCTTAAGATTCATCATCCCTGTTCCTCTCCAGTCCAGTCACCACCCTCTTGTAAGTGAAGCAGTAATACTATAAATGGTGCTTGCTAGGTACAAAGAATTATCTACAGTTAGAACTGGAAATATGCAAACTTAAATTAAGCAACATTGGGGGGTGGACGAAGGCGTGCATATAAAGACACATATGTGAGGTGCTCGTAACAGATGAGGAATAAGGGATATGGCATTAAGTAATTTCCTCTACAGTAAGATTATATCATGGCTGAGCTAATTTTGCCAAAATAACTAAGTCTAAAATCTTCACATCCAAAGTGTCGTCTACCTTTACAATACCATCAGTACCATCTACACCGATCAACTTGCCCGTGGCACCTCGCAATGCTCCACCCATGATCTTTATTTTGTCCGATTTCCTTGGCACCACAGCCTCCATTTCATTAGGAAGGGCTGTTATGGTTTCGCCATTCCCGTTAGACCCAAGAGCAACCCTGCAAGAGCCATCCTGAAGAAACAAACACGCCCATGTCAATGATACCGATATACAATAGCCAAATGAATTGTCTCAATACAAGAGAGAAGCTTCATGCAGTGAAAACCGTAAAAAATATAACATACCGCAAGAACCTCTCTTATTACTCCAACAGATTCTTCTCCAGGCCTGTGCACATTGACTAATATGTCCGGAATAAACCATGGCCCTTCGTTTTCCCCACCTACAGCGAAGTTAAACAATCAAATCAGAAATAATACCTTTAAAATCTTAGTAATGGGCTAATCAAATAGGTAATACAATAATAGACCAAAAAAATAGGCTTTAGTAAGTAATGACATGGTGAGCTCCACTAAACAGAACAAAATCTTAGGTTATGGCAAAACAACAATTGGAAGTTAATAATTTCCCTAAAGGGGATGTTTATTGGAGAGGCTTTTGCAATATGATAGAAAATAGGCCTATACATGAATGAATATGGTGTTTGAACAAGAACGAACACTTGATCCTTGACCATGTTTGCTAGATGCCAGTACCCAAATGAAACAATGCAATATTCAAGTGACAAACCAAAAACTAGTGTGGAGTGCTAATTACCATGACACGTATGGAATATTAACCAAATCAACGAGAAATAGACTCTAGTAAGGCTATCATTAGCCCTCCAATCAAGGGACCATGCCAACATTACTCATCACCATCATAGAAGATATGCATATTATTTCGGTCTGAAATATACACAATTAATAAAATACATAATTACTAATATCTACCTAAAACTGGGGACATCATGTCCAGACCACCAGTCCCTGGAGTCATAGGCTGTCCTCCAGGGGTGCCAGGAAGATATGCAGCTGAATTTGGTGTCATAGGCTGGCCACCAGGTGTTGAAGGCAAATATGGGCTTGGAGCATTAGCTGCAACACAATCCCATCCAAAAATAGAATATTAGTTTTAGAAAATCGAAGTGTATTAAATTGATTTCAACGAGCGAGTAAGAAGTTCTACTGTAGGGAGAGCTGTCCCGCGGTGTCCCAGCATCACTATAATTACCACCAGGAGTGCTAGCCCAACCAGCACCAGGAGTTGGGGCTTCGTATGGCCGTGATGGAGGGCTTCCTGGCTGAAAGATTAAATTAAAATAAATCATCAATATGGTTACCCATATAAATTCCAAAATATCTCAAGTTAGGCAGCATTACTGACCTGGTACTGAGGGCTGGCTCCCCAAGAGGCTGGATTTCCATCTTCGTATTCCCTGATTTATATTCATACCATCAGAATTCATAACGCAACATATCACATACACCACACCAAGCTTGTTAATGACATTGTTACAACTGAGGCAGAATTAAGCATGAAATTTGTGTGGTGGGGGAGAGCACTGTTGCTCTCTCCCTAACATCAACTTCAACAACTGTACTTCCTACCTTTTCCCTCCCTCTCTACTTTTTTTTTTATAATCTCTGGTCAAAGGTCCAATCTGTACGCCCAGACTCCTATCAGACACCCATATGCAACTGAAGGACTGCATAGTCACTAGTATATATGTATCTCACTGCCAAGATCCATACAACTCTCTTGCTCCAGTGTGTGTTGATTGGTGCTGTGTTCGTAAATTTGATTTTTGATAATATTGATTTTGTCAAAATTGATTTAGTCAGAAGTGATTTTGAAGTAGAGTAATGTATGTTTCTAACTTTCATTTGAAAGTAGAAGAAAAGAGAATGATGATTCAAGAAGGGGGTGAGGGAGGAGATACATGAAAAGTGAGCAGGACTTTGGAAGGCCTGCTGGTAGTCATATTTTTCCTTTGGTTTTGTTCAATATTTCTATCTGATTTTCCTAGTTATTGCCAGAGGACTGTCCCACTTATAAGTAATTTTCACCCCCTTAAGCCATAATATATTCTGAGATTGCAAGTTTTAACAATAAAATAAGAAAGAGATCCAAATCAGAGACCAAGATATGATAGATCGTAATAAAAAACCTTGGAGGACTCATTGGTGTATAAGGATTCCATGCTCGGTCACGCATAGGTGTCCGCATTCCATCATGAATAGGAGTTGCTGCAAACAGCAGTACATTAAACAAATATTAGCAGTTATATGCCTATCAGTCAAATACAAGATTCTAGTGTCACCAAAATTATGAAACAAACCTCCAGGATCTCTCATAGGAGTCATATATGGATGCAAGGGTGTTCGAGAAGGATGCATTGGGGTTTCACTTCCCATCCCATATCGAGTTTCACTGGTGACAGACACAAGAGTTAGGCAGGTGAGTAACTTCACATGAACACAAGGAATAAAAAATATATAAAAAAAGAAAAACTTACCGATATGGGGTTACAGCTACGTTGTCAGATATATGGTTGCGATCAACTGCAAAAACACAGATCAGAAGACATGTAAACTTTTTTTTAAAAAAAAGTCCATCAAAGTTTTTTTTTTTTGGCAAAATCTTGAAGACCAACCTGTCACAACCTTCATCTGGGACTCCAATTCAACCCGAACTGATGTGCCTTTAACTTCTATAACACGTCCACGGTAGCCTTTATAGGGACCCTGGCGCACTTTAACTGTTGTACCAGCCAAACCATCATGCCCCCTTCCACCCCTATGCCTCCCTCCAGCTTTGTCACAAAACCAAAGATATTAGCATCAACTTTCTCAAAAAAAAAAAAAAAAACCCACTATGATACATCAAAATGATAGAATGAATCTATGTTGCAGTACATTAAACAGGCACAGAATTTGACATACAATCAATTGGAGGCCCTCCTCTTGAAAACCTCCTTGGGGACTGTGGAACACGTGGTGGAGTTCTGAGGCCAGGAAATCTTGAGTAGGCATCACCCTAAAGAAGGCAAAGAAAGAATAATGCAAATCATTATCACAGAAATCACACCCACAAATCTAAGCAGGTAGAGAATTTAAAGAAAGAAGAACAGATTACACTTCTGTCACCACTGGAGCGTGAACCTCCCACGACTACACATGATTGGGCCTTGGCACATATAAAGCCTGCGTGTTCAAGATGATGTCGATCAAAGATGAACAAGACACCCCTGTATATGTGTTCCACTGGACCTTGTTTACCCTAACCAAAAACAATGTGATAGTCTGAACAACATGAAACCCAAAGAAATCAATAGGCCAAAAGTTATAGAATCTCACTTTGCAAGGTCCCTCAACTATCCGCACAACGTCCTTTGATGAAACTGTATTTTTAAACCTATCCTGCACACTTATTTTCTTTTCTATCTTACATTTGATCTCTCTTAATTTAACAAGCGCAACTTCAGGCCTGTCAGCAACCCCCTTAAGAACCTGTAGAGAAGTATCATGCATTAATGGCCACAATTTGAATAAAATGAAGTTCTTAAAGATTTGACTCATTAGGTACGATAGTAACCTGAAATGCCTCACTTTCTACACGAATTATCACACCAAAGCTCATATTACTGCACCATGTAATGTTAAACGTAAGAAAAATCTGAACCATAGCATCCAGAGGAGGCAAAGAGCTATGCCTAACCTTGAGAATGACAAAAGACTTACTCAAGCAAAACAAGATCACGAAGTTCATAATCTCCAATTTTTGTAATTCCAGTGGTTACTTCAGAGCTCTCCACAACATCATCTGCAAAAACACGGATCTGAAAAGAGGACATTTCTATCATTTTCACAACATAAAAAGCCAAAAAATTACAAGTCTGAAGCAAGTCTAAAAAGGGGGCCAGAAAGCTCACATGTTCTTTTGTTGTATCAGATATTAAAATCAGTACATGCTGCTCCACCTTCACAACCATGCCAGTAGCACCCTCTTGGGCACCAGAAACAACCTTAACATGGTTTCCAGGTTCGAAGTATTTACAAAGTTCCCTTTCATTTACAGCAAGGGTTTTCTGACCAAAAATAAAAGATAAATAAATCACCATGGAAGAAATTCATTGCACATCATTAACATGCATAACTGAAGACTTTGAAAGGAAAACCAGCCAATCATCAAACTATACTTACTGGAAGACCCTTAATTTCTGGTCTTATGTGAACATTTTCTTCATCAACTTTCTCCACCCACCCCTTCAAGTTCTTCAAATCACCCTTGACAACAATAACAGCATCACCTTTCATAAAATGCCCTTTCTTTCTGTTTGCAAACAGAGTTGACAGACTAGCTACATCACCATCACCACTCTCACCAGGTTTACGAAATTTCTCAAGCTCATTTAACGTAGGTTTGATGTTCTGAGAACTAATGGATTTTACTGATACAGTTTTGTATAGAAATCCATCCTTGAACATCATTCCCCCAATTGCATCAAATCGTTCCCCATAGGCATCACGTCTATGCTCTACACGAATATGCAGTTCCCTGAATAAAACACATAAATTCTATCAGACCAGGAACAAGAAACAACAGTAGCAGCAACCAAGCCAAGCCCCACATTGTGGGGTTATCTACACAAATTAAATGATGCCACAGTGGCCCTATCATAAACCACTTACCAATTACCATATCTATAGTCAAACCACTAAAAATCCAAATCTTATTAATATTTTCACCTAAAGTTATTCTTGATCCTTTTTTACGTCTAACTACAGAGTTACCATCCATCTGCTAAACTATCCTCAGTGGGGCTTCTAGAGACCAGGAACAAGAAAGTTTCCAAGAAATAAAAGACATTCAGTTCTAGAGAGAGTGGATAATCAGGAATACCTAGCCTCATCGACATTAAAAAAACGAGGAGGAGGAACAAATGCCTTCTTTTTCACAACTTCTCTACCTTCCTGCACGACACATGATAGAGACTCAAGTTTGTAAAACTTTCAACGACATTAGAAAGCAAGAATCTAACAAAACATTGAAGAATTTCATACCAATTTGTTCGCAAGGGCTTGTAAATCTATCCTTGGAATCAGTTTCACAGTAACCCTCTGCCGCACATTATCAACATCCACTACCTATAAAAGATATAGCTTGATGGTAAATAAAGTAAGCAAAAGGATGGTATCAATCAGTTTCCTAGAATGAGATGCATACTTTAGCAAGGTCCCCTTTATATGTCCCAATCTTCATTCTGACCCAAGTATCTCTAGCAAGATCAATAGCTTTGCTTTCAACTGACAGAACATCAGTCATTTCTCTGATTGGAACGAGCGTTATCTTTTGGGCATATATGTTGCGTAGACCTTTGCAAGCCTGAAATGCAAAATACAAAAAAATGTGATAAACAGTACTACAGAATTTCCATCAGAAAGATAAAAGTTAACAATGATGAAGAAAGATGTTTCACAATACCTCTCTCACATGGGCTTCTTTATCAGCTTCCACGTATATATAGTTCTTGAGATGATCAAGAGCAATAGCTGACCTGATTTGCAACTCAGACTTCTTATCTATATACTTTTGCATGAGGCAAACAGCTGTTTCTCGTTCACGACCAATCTTTAATAAACATCAACCAAATAATTATTTACTTTATGAATACTCTATCTATCTCCAACCTAAAGAGAACTATCACAACAATACAGACAGTATCTTACCGCACATTTCACCATCCACAGCTTTGGATCCCTAACAGATGGAAGAAGAGCTTGCTGTTCCACATCTGTAGCTTCTTCTTCAAAATCTGCTCCACGCTGCCTTCCGTATCGTTCCTGAATCTTCCTTGCAACTGCTTCGAGATCTTCCTGGTCTTCCTGGTCGTGTCGCAGGAAATGCCTATCACGCATCCTTCTCCCGTCGTCTTCCTCATGTAGATCAGCTCCACCCTCATCAATAAAGTCTGCATATCCCAGCCGATTGTTAGCTTATCATAATTGATAAGACACATTCACGATAGATAAACCCTAATTTCTTCCCCTCTCTCCCATGCCTAATCGGGGATTCGTTTGTTTCACTCAAATTGAATCTCAAACCGAAATTGATAAACAAAAATATAAGATGAAATGGAAAATTAAAAAGAAGCGTACCATCCTCGCCTTCCTCCTCTTCCTCTTCTTCGTCAGAATCGACCACCGCTTCCTCATCGAAGAAATTTGAGGCGGAAACCTTCTTGTGAGGGGGCCTGCGGCGCCCTCGGCCGTCGAAGTCTTCATCGTCTTCGTAATCATCCTCCTCATCTTCGTCAACCTCCTCAGCGTCGTCGTCAATAAAACCAGATCGCCTCCGCTTCCTGCCGCCGCCACGGCCCCTGTTATCCTCCTCCTCTTCCTCCTCTTCCGCGGCGTCGGCCTCGGCGTCGTCGTCGAAGTCGGCGACCTGCTCGTCCTCGTACTCCTCGTCGTCATCGTCGTCCATTCCTCCGCGGTGGCTCATGGCGCAAACCCTAGGCAGGCGTCAAGTGTGTGTGTTACGGGTGCAAGCTGTGCGAGCTGAGATTATATCATAAAATGGCAACAGGAGTTAAATGAAAGCGATAACAATAATACTAATAAGATGTGGGAGAAGTTATTTTTTTAGCTATAAGACGGTGGAAATTTGGAAATATGAATATCTATATATAATTGTATAATATAATAATAATATAATCTAAACCCTTTCTCGCCTTATATAGCATTCTATATATTTTATGGATTTTTTTAATATATGGATACTATATTTTTTGAATTTAATTTTCATATATATTAAGTGTCAATTTTATTATTGAATCAAATACACTTGTATACACCACTTTTGAAATACCGAAGTGAGTTAATTAGATTTTATCAATGTACCGATATGTGAATAAATAATTGTACAAAGAATTATATTATAAATATTGAGGTGAGCTAAGTTAACTTATATTTCAAATTGTAAAGTACCATGAAAATCATTTTTCGTGAGGGACAATTCAATAAACATAATCATTTTTTTATGGATACCAAGTTATGGGTTTATTCAAAAAAAAGTACTTTTCTTGTTCGTAACATATTAGTGGACTGCTTTTGGCATTTATTTGCATATAAATAAAATATTTAATACATATTTGAAAAATGAAGTTAAATTAAAATAAAATAAAACCTCACACCCTATCTACATCCTACACTCTACATTTTAACTAAACACTGTTTTAATCAATCTAAATTTTTAAGTTAGACAAATCGGTCATTGTAAAAATAAATTGACCAAATTGATCTAAGGTGTGTAAATCAAAAAGGTCGAATAGTCAAAAATATATTAGGTACCCTCACAAGATATAAAATTTAGATGTATTGTGGAATTGATTATTTTTTACTTCGAATGTTAAGGTATTTCTTGCTAAAATTAACAAGAGAAATTATCTTAAATTTCCTATTATTAAGAATGTGAAATTACACTTTAATGAATAGGTTCATTGAAGTAAAATATGTTATCATTAATATGTTTGTTTAAAAAAATAGGATACTAGTATTTGACACATGTTACATATACTAATGGTAGATGAGAAATAAATCCAATTTATAGTGAGAGTGGATAACATAAACATGTCATGGTAACTTCTGAAGAAATATTCAATAAGTGATAAGTTGAAGTTAATCAAAATAATACATAGAGTAGTGAAGATGCATTAGAAAGGTCTAAGTCATTATCACACAATTGAAATTTATAGTCAAATTATTACTGCTTATTGTTGATGCAAAGAGAGGGTAAATGATCCTCAGAGGCTCAGAGCAAAAAGAAAACATCAAATGATCAAATATTTAAACTCTCTTAGCATATGGAGGATTAAACCCTTCTAAAAGGGTCATGTACTTTTTTTTTTTTTGGTATTAAAAGGGTTATGTACTTTATACCAAGTTCCTCGGGTCATAGGCTGTCCTCATGGGCAGGCCCACCAAGTGTGAAAAGTGAATATGGGCTTGGAGCATAGGCTGCAAAGCCTGCAATCCCCCAAAGTGTTCATTAAGGAATCGTTTTGTTGGCAATTAATAAGCTCACATAGTCAATTTTCTATTCATATACTAATATTATAGTTAGACCAGTTTGGGTAAACAACTTATTTAAGCTATTCTATAAAAGTAATTTTTAAAAAGTAACTTAAGAATAAATTATTTTATATGTGAATATAGAATAATAAAAAATCTATTTCACTTATTTTAAAAAGTATTTAAGTGGAAACTGACCCTCAGTACCACACAAGATAAAATAAAAAAAAAGCGTACATACATTATCACTGTATCTCACAAAATCTTAATCTCGACATGTGGTAGGCCAGAAATTGCACCTGTTAGCACTTTTAGCCAAGAAAAATAAAAGGAAATCTTAAAATTAATAATCAAGATTCACTAATCACTGCACAGCCACGATAGCACCGCGTCCACACAAATCTAGAGCTCTGTAACCATAGCCTTAAAGACCTCAAGATTCTACGTCTATGATTTTTTGCATTGTAGTTTTAGTGTAAGCATATCTCTTTGCATCCTAAACAAACCAACAACAACAAGCACATAAATAAACCTTCAGTGGACATGGCAACAGCCTTGTCCACAACCTGTGTTCTTTCCTGGAGGAATCATCAGCAACAGCGCATGTCTTCACACACAATTTGCCACTCTTCCTCATACCAAAGTGGAATTCAGAGAACTGCAGCATCAGATTCAGCCTCAAAAGAGAGTTGTTTGATCAATGGAGAAAGGGAGAAGTGTTCTTCTTTGTTGTTGGTGAACAGGAGAATGGTTTTGGCTTCTGGGGTGTCCTTGCTGAGTTTCCCTGGTGAGAGTTTTGCAGTGGTGAAACAAGGTCTTCTAGCAGGGAGAATCCCTGGCCTCTCTGAACCAGATGAACAAGGTTCGTTAACTTTGTTTGTTTGGAAAATACATCAATCATTATATTTGGCGACAAAATCCGTTTAATCATTAATTATACTCTCATTATTCTGTACTAGTAAATGACTGCAATGTGTATAAGATAACAAAGAAGTGAAGAGTGAATGAAAACCACTAGAAAGATGATGAATGATGCTGTTCTTATTTATGTTATGCTCCTCCACATCCTATAGAAGATAAAAAAACTGTAATCTCTAGTTAGGATTCCAATTGCCTGTTCTGTTTTTGGTGTAAATTTTAAAAGTGGCATAATAAAGGTAAGTGTTTGATCAGACAGGTTGGAGGACATACCGCAGGCCAGATGAGAAATCAGGAGGGCATGGTGTTGGATGGAGTCCTATTATACCATATGCTTTCTCAGTGCCTCAAGAATGGGAAGAGGTGATTGATTAATAATCTTCTCCTCTATTTAGAGGTTTCTGTTCTGTTAAGTCTTAAAAAAGTTTCAAGGTGGAATTTCCTTAAGATCATATGTAGGACACAAGCACATTCTGTAGGACATCATCATCTGTCTTTTATTCCTCTGCTAGCTACCTTCACTAAACTTCAGTATATTTCTGCTTAACAGGTACCAGTATCAATAGCAGATCTTGGTGGCACAGAGATAGATTTGAGATTTGCAAACTCTAAGCAAGGGCGTCTGTTTGTCATTGTTGCTCCTGTTCTTAGATTTGCTGATAGTGAGTTTAGTTTATACAATTTTCTTCATAGATTTCTCTATTTCTGGGTTTTTGGGGTCACAGAAAATAAAATTGAAACAAAAAGAACATTGAAACTTCTTGTTGGTAGATATTAACATTTTGACTATATAAACAGATCTTGGTGATGATGCTACGATAGAGAAAATCGGACCTCCAGAGAAAGTGATCAATGCATTTGGTCCGGAAGTGATTGGGGAAAATGTTGAGGGGAAGGTTCTTACCTCAAATGTAAACGAATATGATGGAAGAAAATACTACCAGTTTGAGCTAGAGCCTCCTCATATTTTTATTACTGCTACTGCAGCAGGAAATCGCCTATACTTGTTTGCTGTAACAGGCAGCGGTATGCATATTCTTTCTCTCTTGTAAGAAGTCTTGCAATATCATGTCTGAAAAGGAATAGAAAGAAGCATGAAAAAAGAATTAATAAGCAAATAATTTAATGGTTGTCTTGATCTTAATTGCAGGTCTTCAGTGGAAGCGACACTACAATGATTTGAAAAAGATAGTTGACTCTTTTCGAGTTGTATGATTGAGTGCTTCTGTAAATTGAGAGATCATAGATATGAAGTTTTCTGTATAAGTAGTTTAGTGTAACAAAGTTGCTTCCCACTACTTTGATTTGGGAAGCGAAATTCAGAAATCATTCATGCAAAGCTCTGTATAACTTCAATGTGCCAAAATAGTTTTGTTACATTTTTATACTTGCTTCTATCTTGAATTTGACACTGCTTGGCGGTTGGCACTTGCTGCTCTAACTTCTACTAACACTCCAAATTTACGATGTAACTAAATAACATCAAGTCCATTCTAAGTTTTATAATTGGAATTCTGCACTCAGCCACTCACACATAAATCTTCAACAAAGCTACTAAAAGATGACTGCACTAGACCCAGGTATCTTTTGAGTCCTTCCATCTACCATGACCCTCCTCATCCTTTCAGCTTTCTCCCATTTTTCAGAAGCTGCATAGATATTTGACAGAAGCACATTGCGAGAATGATCAGCAGCACTTGCCACCTCCATCACTTGTTCAGCCATTTTCGGATCTGAATGAATACGGCATGCACCAAGCATTGCCCCCAGAACTGTTTCATTAGGTTTCATTGGCATTCCCTTTATCAAGTCATAAGCCTCTTTCAATTTCCCTGCTCTTCCAAATAGGTCAACCACGCATCCATAATGCTGGATGCCCATTTCAATTCCATAAGCCTCCATTTTAGATACTGCATCCATAGCTTCACTGACCAAACCCCCATGAGCACAAGCCGAGAGTACAGTAAGAAAGGTGATTGAATCAGGCCTTATATTTGAATCCTCCATTCTGCTAAAGAACTCAAGAACCTCATGGCAATTCCCATTGTTGGCAAAACCTGAAATCATGGCATTCCAGCAGTTGATGTTCCTCTTAGTGGCCTCTTCAAATACCAACCTTGCACTGACCAAATCGCCACATTTTGCATACATGTCAACCAATGCACTAACAACAAAGGAATTAACTCTTACCCTCTTAAGTTTTATCATGTTATGGATTTCGTTACCAGCATCCAGGAGGCCAAGCTGAGCACAAGCAGATAAAGCACTAACAACAGTGTATTCATCTGGTTCAAACCCTTCAGCTCTCATTTTCTCAAAAGCCTGCAATGCTTTCTCTCCAAGTCCATTCTGGACAAACCCAGCAATCATGGAGTTCCAAATCTCCAGATTCCGAACCGGAACTGGTACCCGGTCGAAAAGGGCCTCAGCCTCCTTGACATTGCCAATCTTGCAGTACCCACAGACCATAGACGACCACGCAAAGCAGTTCCTTTCTGGCATAATTTCAAAGACTTCCCTGGCAGCTTCCATTTCCCCTTTCCTAGCATATCCATCAACCATAACAGTCCATGTCACCACATCCTTCATCTCACCCGGAGCCTTGTCAAACAACCTCCTAGCAGTAGCAGTATCCCCATTCCTAGCAAACCCACCAATCATCTGACTCCAAGACGCCGGCGTCTGCCCCGGCATCTCCTCGAACAAAAGAGAAGCAGAATCCGTGTCCCCACTCCTCAAGTACCCACTGATCATGGCATTCCACGTGACAACATTTCTATGAGACATTGTATCGAACACCTTACGGGAATCTCCAAGTGCACCACATCTGGCGTAAGTCCCAACCAACGCAGTTCCAATGAAAACATCACAGTACGAACCGAACTTGACGGACTCTGCGTGCAAGGCCTTACCATAGTTAAGGAAGGAAAGCGTGGCAGAAGCCTTGAGTAACAACGAGGCCACGCCGGAATCATAGACTCCGTCACGGCGAGTTTGTTTATACACAACAAGAGCTTGCTTCAGCGATCCCTGGCGAATGTGGTTCGATATTAAAGAATACCAATTTGATGGGTATGAGAATGTCATTCTTGGGCCAGACATTATGATGAGTACGATGATAAAAAACGGCGAGAGAGAATAATTCGGTCAAAGGGAAGGTTAACTCCGAGATATAAGGAACTTATCACCGATTAATGTGGTGAGATATTTATCAGAATCAGATAACTAAACCCTAAGATTGGGCAGATTTATTAAGAACCAGTTTAAAATTTAGTGATTGATTAATTATTAATATGGGACTTAGTAGAAAGACGATAATAGTTCTTATCTTCTTGGCTCCTCGTTGGTCATGGTGGATCCCTGTGACTGTGAGGTGCAAGGGTTAAAAATGCTCATCCTTTATGGATTTATCTTGCCTTGCATTACTTTGATGGTCATGTACCTACTGTACATGTGTTATATCTGGCTCACCACTACTCCCGATTCCGTGCTACCGGACAAGCCCGCTTCCCCCAAGGGGCTCTCCGCTTCGGAGCTGCAGAGGGTTCCAAGAACCACCGGGAAACAGCTTATCATGGGGACCGAATGCGCCGTGTGCCTCGACGAGATCGAGGAAAACCAACCGGCTCGGCTTGTTCCCGGTTGCAACCACGGGTTCCACGTGGCCTGCGCCGACAGCTGGCTCTCCAAGCACCCTGTTTGTCCCGTCTGTAGAGCCAAGGTTGTCCCTCAGCCTTTCACTTCTCCGCCTACTTCATGATTTCTCAAGGATCAAGAATTCAAGATTCATGGATTAGAATTTATCTATATATCTTCGTGTAAATCAATTTTTTTCCCCGAGTACTAAATAATGTACATCATATTTCACGTGGCACGTAGATTGCATGATAATTGATAGTCCCTCTATTTTTCTTATAGGATTGTTATTTTATTTTTTAAAGAACATTCTTAATTCGGTTTCCTAAGTTTTGGACCATATACTTTAGTTGCAATAATTTTTTCTTTTTCTTTGACAAAAGTTGTGTTTTGTTGCTGAGGTTTATGGATTTATCATTTCTCTTTGTAACTTCTGAGAAACAGAGTTTCTAGTTCTATCATGACTTGGTTGTCATATCATATTGCATAAGGAATTAATAATGCTGCAAAACCTCCTTTGAAAAGTGAAGAGTTATCTCCTCTTGAAGCCGTTAAATAACCTTCCAGAACTGTTTTCCTTCCCTATTCCTTATCCTTTCAATAATGCATTGCCTAGTCTCTTTTACATCATGATGTGTTTATATATGTGAATGTTGATATCAGAAGAACAGTAGTAAAATTCTTAACAAATCATTTCAATGATGAACAAATTCAATTCATAATAACAAGTATGAATTCTTAGACAAACTGATCTTCAACAGAAAAGATTATGAGTACAAAGTTGCCTCAAATATCCATTTAGTGGGTGAAGTATTACTATTTTAGATATTCCTTTATTTCCAAGTTCTTTATCTATTTAATTTATCTTTTGATTGTTGCTATCTTAAGAGCAGGAAATTTGGGATGGTAATGACTAATGAAATTAAAGAATGAGTCATTCTCCTAATGTGGATTGAGAATTATTGGCAATAACTGTTGGTAATGGGTGAACAGAGAGAAAACTCATTTTAAAAAGAAAAGCCAACAAATGCTAGAAGGGCACATACATAGCCGCAATGGTACAAATTATGGACCCTAATGATGGAATGGCTTTGATAATCTAAGTTCCTGCATAAGGCACTGATTCTTGTTTTGTGTGGAACCTTATGGAGATCAGATATTGTTTTCAATACAACAGATACCTAACCAATCAGAAATGGATACTTGAAGAGGGCACTGTCATACATGTCTGAAAATATCTCTTACTCTTATTATTTCCAAATATATAGGGCCTTGAAGTTTAGCCTGTAGAGTCTAAGTAGTAGCTTTATTATCAGTACTGGTAAAAAAAACCTTACTATTTAATGGCTTCTTAGTTTTATCTATAGCGACCTTGATTTAGATAGTCTAATAACGAAGTGATTATTTGCTTTACTGATCATATGAGTTCGACGTGTATAGTAATTAAAATAAATATGTCATTTATCATTTATTAATGATGGTTAAACGAAAGTTTGACTCATATTTTCCATTAAACAATTGGGGCACTGAATTAAAGAAAAAAATTTTGGTAACATAGGACCTTATGGTAAGATATTGATAAGTTTTATTAGTTAAGGCATCATAGACTACTGATGAATAAAGTTAGTAGGTCTCTTGACTTGTTTCAACGGTCAAAGAGTGAAAGTGAACAAATACAAAGAAGAGGAAGTGAGAATCTGGGAATGACGCATGAAACTAGGTAGTGATGTTGATTGCCTTTAATTACATGATGCTCAATTGCTTGTATGCTGATGAAATGCTTAACCAAGTAGCCTACGTTATTGATTAGGGAACATGTACACCCTCCCCCACCGTAATTTGGAAATTAAGGACACAAGAGCCAAGATTCCACACGAAAACTTCTCCTCACTAACACATGTTTAAGAATCCAAATTTAATTTTTAGGCCATCATGTGCTTACGTACCATATATATTCTAGTGTCCTACACTTGGGTAAGGTATAATAAGCCCAAGGAGACTAGAAACAGCGGAAAACACTCTGTTTTGGAAAGGGTTGTGTTCAAAGAGTCCAAGGACCTTAAAACGTGCATATAGAAGACGTGTCACAACGGAACAAGTCTCTTCACTTTGGGTGGGGACGTGAAAAAGAAGCAATGCTATGATGATATGATGAAGGTTGGCAGTGATTTGAATTTGTTTCATCACCCAAAATGCTTAATCCACGATTAGTCTCATATTATTGACGTGTGGCTTCATGATTTTGGTGGTAGTTAATGGTCCACGGGTCAACTTTGACAGATACATACTAGTTGCCTTAATAGCAGAATGATGTGGTCTTCAGGTCTCATCAGAATTTTGAATCATTATCAGAAAAGATTGCAGTGGACACTCTTGAGATATCCATGTTGTTCCTTTTTTACAGAAAGTTCATACACATGTACACACACATCTATACCTTTATCGATAATGTTTATCGTACAACAGAAATACGTCCAACTAGAATCTAATGTGTGCTATACAGAAGATATGATGCATATTATACAATGTACGTATAGCACACATTACGTCTTATATATAGCACACGTTGGACACTAGTTGAACGTATTTGTGTTTAACGATAAATATTATTGATACCTTTATTCTCCATGCTCTTTCTCATATTGTTTGTCCATACACTAAGATTTATATTTTAACACTTTAGAAGTACATTTATATGTACATTTGAGTTCCCCCAAAGATTTTGTATCATAATAACCATTGTTATCATTTTTCTTTGTTCTGAAGAACTATAACACCAAATCTATGCATGACTAAAAGTGTATGTAATTAATATTTTGATCATTGAAGTGTCATAATGTCAATTTTTTGGGGATTAATTAAAGTGTTAAAACACAATTTTTTTTAAGGACCAAATTGAGTGTAGTCTCTGCAGAATGTAAACAGCAAAAGCAATATGGCAGAAGCCATGTATGTTAGCCTCTCCTGTGTAAAAATATCAAAGCTGATAAGAATTTTACAGATAATCATAAAGAATTCAAATTTGTGCTGATCATTCTATTATGATTAAAAGAAAAACCCTACTGTTACATATTCTTAAGAAATTCATGGACCAGTGACTACAAAATGGAAGTACCTAAACTTTATGACTGTAGTCCCTGATGTTGGTAAAAGTTTGACATCCTCTCCTAATTTGCTTTATTAAATCTATCCCGAATCTTAATTGATAAAAAATAATAACTTTCTTTTCACTATTATTTATTTATTTGGTAATATTGACTGACTCTAGTTTGCACAACTGTCATGCCAAAACATTCTAAGCAAAAGCGATTCCAGGCTCATCTCATCATGTCATCCTAGAAACTAAAGCCAATTGGAATTCCATAATCAAATTATTCTTACATATATTATGTGTATACAAATAAAAAAAAACATTAGAAAATACACCAAAGAATCCTTTTTGTTAGCTATGTTATTTACAGATTGCATAGGTATATTTGTGGCTAGTATAGAGGGCAATTAATTAGCTTAAAGTCAAGGGTAGAATAATTGAGGAATAGACTACCATCAAATTGAGTAATGACATGAGAGATTGCGTGCACATCTTTGTGATGCAGCTAAATATTAAGGTAAAAACAGAGCAAGTTGGGTGTGTAGTTATGTCCATGGACTTTTATGTTCATATTGTATTGCATTATTAATGTTGGACTTTATCTATATTTGGCTAAAAGGACATGGAACCAACACACATACACATTCAGGGTTGCACCTTCTCATGTTATTCCTCTATGGTTCAATAATTTAGTTAGGTTTTGGATTTGAACATTGGCCCCCATGAAAAAGAATGATACTTTATTTCATTGATTCTTTTCTATATTGTGCTTATTTAGTATACTTATAGCACATGAAATGAACATGGTAAACATGGATTTAGGATGCACCAAAATCATCCTAGTATATATGATCAAACAAACCAATTATTTGAACCAAAGTTGAAAAGTGTACATTGTACAAGAACTTATTTGAACCAAAGCTGAGCTGGTATGGCCAAAAGAGAAGCAAGTGATGAATCCATTGTTGGTACACACTGTTCTGCATCACAAATGACATATCCATTGAAAGAAAAGCAATATTCTACCCTGTTCGAATGATGTAAGAAAATATCATAGTACTCTGAATTTTGTCATGAATCATGTAATTAATTAATATTCATTCAACCACTACTCAATTGATTAAGATAAACTTCTTGTAGTTAACTACACAAGCCACTAGCTTTTGTAGTTAACTTAAATGTCATAAGATATCTTATGAATAGATTCCTCATCGAAGTTTATTGTTGCCCTTTAGAGATTATAAAATCGAAGTGCATAATGGCTTTCTTGCCTTTCTTTTGCAGTATGTAGAAAGCCATTAGCTTAATTTCCAGGGATTTTATAAATTGCCTAACCCATCAGTACAAGTACACATTGCTGCTGAACATTCTGTCTCTTTATTTTCTCTAAAGGATAAGATAAACCGTGGTGTGATTTTTATAGTATACAGCCCACGGACACATTAAAGATGGATAAATCTTGGTGTGATTTTTATAGTATACAGCCGTGATAATATAGACTCGAATTTACAATGAACCTTACGTGGGATAAGATATCAACTGAGGATTTCATAATATTAGCATAATTATAACTTTTAATTAAGTCTTGAATAATTTATATGTTGTCACTTATAGAGTTCATGAACCCGAGTCTATATTAAGCCAGTTGAAAACCATAATGAGAGGGTGTTGTGTGAATAATGGAAAATTGAGTTATATTGCGGCATGTCAGAAAATCATATATATCATGAAGAAATATCCGGATTGTTTATTTAGTGAAAAATAATGCTTCTCTATCAGTATTATTTACTTAAAATCTCAGAGGATTGACTTTACCTCGTTGGCGTTTTACTAGTGAAACTTTTGTTGTTTGGCCATTGTCTGGTTACAAAATCTACTCTTCTTGTCTTCTGGTTCTCAAATTTGGTACTAGATTTTTCAAAACGAGAACCCTTTGAAACATTTGTTTGGATACTTACCTTATAAAATAATCATGCTTTGGTTTACATTGTCACCCATAATATAACAATGTCGACGTCGGATTTATCCACCTATGACTTCGTGAAAATCTATGGACAACTTTGGGGAAATCTAATTAAAAACTATATATATATATATATATATATGTATGAAATATCATATCCAGCCTCCAACTGCAATTCCCAAGAGCCATACATACATAATTTGAATCATGAATGACACTTCACTCTAGTCCTTTCTGTATAACTCTGCTGATCATTAATCCTCATAAGGTATAAAACACTCAAAGAATTGTTATGGTGATGATTAATCTGGTTTCTTTATGTAATTCTCTTTTGAAAGAAATAATTTGTTGAAATTTCATTGTAACTGTTAATTTTTCTGTTTTTCAACTTTGATATAATGGCAGAAGGGTGCAGTGGTTGTAACATGTCTGGTGTTGATGTCATGTGGAACTACCCTCATCCCGTGAGTTATGAGTTATGAGTTATGACATTGACATAATATATATAGGCAGCATCTGAACCCAACTCTGCCATAAGATACAGAGACCGTATATATATACTATGATCATGATAGGAAAGATGGTTCCTAAACATGGAATCCAACGGATAAGAACAAATACAGTAGTAGTAGTATATAGTATAGTACAGTATAGTATAGTATAGTATTGTACTGTATCTGTAATTAGCTTGCACTCCTTTCCTTTTCCTATATAAGCACAATCTCACTTGTACTCTCCTATAAGCTATCATCGTAGCCAGTTGCCATTTCTATAGAAACAATCAAACAACAACAACAACCATTTTTTGAACACTTTGGTTCTCTCTATAACTCCCCTACCTAGAGAGATATTTCTCTATCAACTTCTGCAGATTATTACACACAAGACAAGGAAAAAGGAAGAAGTTCAAGGTCATGGATGTTGCACATTTCTTATTTGGTATATTTGGTGAGTTAAAATCCATCCTTTTTAGTATTATTATTACTATTGGCTTCTCTAGTTCTGTTTCCTCTGTTTCTCATTGTTTTATTCTTTGTTGGTGCAGGGAATGCTTCTGCTTTGTTCCTCTTCTTGGCACCAGTGTATGAATCACATAGTTGAAATTTTTATGGCTTTCTCTCTTATTTTTTTTTTCTTCTCTTTTTCTATATGGTTATGAGTGACAAATTTTGTGTTTGTAGGATAACATTCAAGAGGATTGTTTGCAACAGATCCACAGAGAAGTTCTCTGGCATTCCATATGTTATGACACTGCTCAATTGCCTCCTTTCAGCTTGGTCAGCTGCTTCTCCCTTGTTCTCTCTATCTTTTTTGTTTTTGCTTTATCATCTCATCTCTTTTCCCACCCCAAATCTTTCTATCAAGATCACGTGTACTTCCTGTTATATATTTTTTGTGGTGGTTATTCCTCTCATTAATTTTGTCCACCCCATCACTTTATTTTTACCTCAGCTTGGTGTAGTTTCATAAAAGTGATGTTTGTTGTACAACAGAAATACGTTCAACTAGTATTCAACGTGTGCTATACATAATATGTAATGTGTGTCATACGTACGTGTGCTATACATATGACACATATTACATATTTATGTATAGCACACATTGAATACTATTGGATGTATGTCTGTTATACGACAAACATTATTGGTTTCATAATTCATAAATATACACAGGGCTAATATTATAAGCACTTTAATTGATACATACATAAAAACATGTCTATTGGTTAATCCTTAAAAATTAAAAGTAACTTACTTGCAGCATGATACATACAGAATCCATTCTATCTTGTCAATAACTCAATAGTCAATATGTATTATGTAGGAGTAGAATTCAAATATATAGTTATTCAATTTTCATTTTCAATTGTTAAATCTTGCCATATTAAACTATATACTTGTCTTGCTAAGTTGTACTTCAGATAGGTTAATGGTTCTGCTCCATTTTCTGATTTTTACAAAATCCACAACACACAGGTATGGTCTTCCATTTGTGTCTCCGAACAACATACTAGTATCAACTGTGAATGGAACAGGAGCAGTGATTGAAATCATATACGTTGTGATATTCATCATATTGGCACCAAAGAAGGAGAAGGCTAAGATTCTTGGTCTCTTCACATTTGTACTCACTGTGTTCTCTGCTGTTGTTTTTGTGTCCCTTTTTGCCCTTGCTGGTAGTTCCAGAAAACTCTTCTGCGGCTTAGCTGCTTCCATATTTTCCATTATCATGTATGGTTCCCCACTCTCAATCATGGTAAGCCAAGTTTTCCATCAGATTAACCCTTTATTACCACTATATTGTTCCTTATCATGGCCACTATATGGCTAAGTTTAATATAGGCCATAATGAAGGTATAATAGCATAATGATTGCCTAGCAAATTCACATGCCTTGTTAACTAAAATGGTGTAATAGTTTCGGTATGGAAGTGAAAATTTTGGTTGAAATTATGGATGAATAGAAGGTTTATGTTTTTACTATGGATTTGAAATTATATGCAGAGGCTAGTGATCAGAACCAAGAGTGTGGAGTTCATGCCATTCTTCCTGTCACTGTTTGTGTTTCTCTGTGGCACTTCCTGGTTCATCTTTGGTCTTTTAGGCCGTGACCCTTTTGTTGCTGTAAGGACACACAATAAAAAACTTTGCAATTTCAATTCATTTAGTTGAAGTGAAACAGAATAAATAGAGTCATCAGTTATATAAACATATGGGATGGTTGGTTTATTGCAGGTGCCTAATGGTGTTGGTTCTGTTTTGGGAACAATGCAACTAATACTGTACTTCATATACCGTGACAAGAAAGGTGACACAAAGAAGAATCAGCCCCAAACAGAAGAGGAATCCATAGAGATGGGAAATGCAAAGCCCCTTCAAGAGAAACAATCCAATGAAAATGGAACTCAAGGATGAATTGATCATGATACGATACATACATGTCCTGCTAGGGACATGTTTTGGCTCATAAGATCATTTGCCATTGGACCAAGAACCACCACCATCATCACCTTTTTAAAGCAAAGCAGCTCTTTTGTTTTGGAATTAATGAACGCTTTTATTTTGGTCACATAATTAATGGTTGTAATTCACTTGTTATATGGTACTGCATAGAAAAACCAATCCGTGAATTTTAGCAGCTTTATTCCACTGGCTATGATATTGAGACACTCACGAGGAGTTTTCTATTTTGAGTGGCTTTTATTTGTTGACTGTGACAACACATGTGTAAAACTACATTAAAAATATGTGTGTGTGTGTGTGTGCAAGTTTGTCCACTTTATACTGGTATAATGGTATTACTAGCAGCTTGAAACTTGAAAGTGATGTGAAGAAAGCTAAGAGGAAATATGATTAGGATGATATGACCATAATTTAGAAGAAATTCTGAGTGGTTGATTGATTAATGTTATTTTTTAGTGATTGATTAAATTTGCATCACAAGTTCATTACAGCCATTGAATACACAATATTCCTGAAAATCATTACGCTTTGAAGTCAAATAGATAATTGGTTCCTCAATAAATTCTCAAGTGCTCCAAGCAAAATGTTCTGCTTAAGTTTCTTCCACTATTTGATGATTCAACTTTGTCTGTCATAATCTAACTATTCCATTCTAAAAGCGACAGTGAGGCAATTACTCTTGACAAAATGACCTTCAAACTTGGAAGCCAAGTAATTAATGACACATCTTTCCGTCTAAATATGAGTGTATTATGGCTAATCTAACCACTTGAAACAAAAGTATACTGTAGTGATATCCAAAATTAAATATTAACGGAACACTAATTAACATTAATAATAGATAAAAATTATTTAAATATTAAAGTAAGAATTATGCCAAGTGCGAAATAATTCGGGTACCAATAGTTTTTTTTCTCTCTCTCTCTCGAAACACACTCTCCAACCGGTTGCCACATATGGAGAGATTCATCAACTATTCAGAAAAGATTTTTTTTTTTTATTTGGATTCAGAAAAGATTTTAAACCCACAAAAGGTGAAGTGCCCAAAATGACAAAAACAAAAGTATTATAGTCCAAACATCTATAAATATTTTGACAGGAATAAAAAAACTCCCTTACAAATCCAGGTCCAAAACAATCGCTCCAAACCCAAAGCCTAGAATTTAACATTCAATAAAAAAAATGGCCTAAATTGTATGAACCCATCAATAATGTCACGAAATACTTTTTTTTTTCTGTAAACGAAATACTTTTTAACTGCTGTGACTCTGAGAATAAGAGACGGTGGTCATTTGGATTTTTCTTTTTGAGTTTAGTTTAAATGTACTAATGTAAAAATAATTTTATACGGACATCTAATTATGAATTGATACATCAGTAAAAATCTTTAATTCAATCAATCACTAATTAAAAAATTACATAAAGCAATAGATATAATTAACTAATTAATAGTATAAAATTTTTTAGACTGTCAATGAATTATAATTAAGAGTTAAATATCAAATTAGTCCTCCACTTTGCATGCGTGAATCAAATTAATCCTCCACTTTAATTTTTGCTCAAAATAGTCCTCCACTTTGCAATATGTGAATCAAGTTAGTCCTCCTCACATTCTTTTTTATAACTCTGTTAACTTCTGCTAATGTGAACTGTTTAATACCAACTTGACAAGTGACATGTAACCCTATAAATACATATAACTCATATTAGTTCTCCATTTTACTTGTTTTGAATCAAAATAATCATCCACTCTTATTTAAAGAGAACTATTTTGATTCAAAACAAGTAAATTGGAGAACTTATAGGAGTTATGAATTTCTAGGATTACATAGTACTTGTAAATTTAGCAATATACAGTCCATTTCATCATAAATTAACAGAATTATAACATAAAAAATAAATTGAGAACTAACTTGATTCATATATTGCAAAGTGAATGACTATTTTGAGCAAAAATTAAAATGGAGGACTAATTTGATTTATATATGCAAAATAGAAGACTAATTTGATGTTTAACTCTATAATTAAACAAATTTTTTAAACCAAAAATGCACTTCTTTCGGAAAAAATGCTTCTATATATTTTTTACATTAAGCCAACAACTTGGTCCGAACAATTGGATAAGATGATTCTTCTTAACAATCATAAATATTCGATTTAGTTCCTAATAAAATAAAAAATCTGACAACCTAAGATCTTTAAATAAAAAACATTAATGATATTAACAACAATTTTATTGTTAGACATATAAGTCCCTAATAAATTTATTGTTGACAAAATTAGTATTTAACTTCATTTAAAAATAATCTTTACCCTTCATCCTCTTCCTTCTTTTATCCTCTTCAATAATGTATCTTGATTTCAAACATTCTCAAGTCAAACATATGTACCAAATCGAGAACAATCAAACCTATGTGCTAAGTTTGAACTAAATGTTCTTGAGCGTGGAGCCTTTGGAGGTTTCGATGTGTATATCGCATTTCAGATTTGTTCTTGTCATCAGAGGAGGCGTTGACAATTGACATTGATGATAACGGTGGTGGTAACGGTGGTGGTAACGGTGGTGGTGATAGCGGTGGTGATGACGGTGAAGGAGTCGGGTTTAGAAGAGAAATTAAGGTTTCTTAAGGGCATATGACGATGGTGTCATAGTTGATGTTGGACACGACACTAGGGCTAACACAAGTGTCATCTATGTACACGCACGATTATATATTTGCTAACTATTACCATAAATGCCTGAATTCTTTGCATCAATCGAAATTTATTTTTCTTACATAGACTATTTGCATTTTATGTGTTTATCTCAGTGTAAGTTTTTTTTTTTTAATTTGATTATTAGGATGAGTACGAGGCAATCTCAATTACTAGGAGGTAGGATGGGATTGAACCACAAACTTCTTTACAATAAATGGGGATGATGATGAACTTGAGGAAATTAATATATATATATATGTATTTATTTTTGAAAGGAAATTAAGATAAAAAAGAGGAGATAAAGGAGTTGAGCTTTAAAACTAGTAAAAATGGAGTTTAAGGAACTAATAATGTAGATATATTTTTTGGTGATGGATTGAAGAAGAGAAGTCTGAGTTGAAACAAAAAAGTGGACATGGAAGGGACATCGGGATGTGTGATGCTGAGAAACATGGGGATATAAAAGAAGATAAGAAAATCAGGAGGGTGAATAAGGGATTTTTTTTTAATAAAGTTAGTGGTCTATTTTTGGATTTTTTCCCCATTTAAATACATAAAATACATTAATTCTATAAACAAGCAAAGAGACACATTAATTCCAACGATGTCCTGTTTTTAGGTTTCTTAGGGAAAATCGTAGGGATCCTACGATTTCACCTGAAATGAACTGAAATCGTAGGACCCCTACGATTTCAGGCTGAATTGGCTTGAAATCGTAGGGGTCCTACGATTTCAGTTCATTTCAGGTGAAATCGTGGGACTCCTATGATTTCCCTTATAAATGTGTTTATAAAAAAGACCATCCCCGGCCATTACTTGATATAGAACCATGGCTGAAAATTCACATTATGCACTCATACATCACCAAGGATCAATTGAAACTAATAGTCGGGGTAGTGTAATTTTCAAATCACTGTAGTTCCCGATGGCACAAGAAAATTTCGGAGTTACGTCACTGTTTCATATTGCACGGAAATTAGCGGCTGTGGTTAGTTATTTTTAATTTATATGTTGATAATAATATGCTTTAGTGATTATTAATTTAACTGTTAATAGTAACATTATGTTTTAGTTATATTAACTATTATAATTTAACTATTAATAATTTATGCTTTAGTTTATTAATTTAATTTAACTATTAATAATTTATTTTTAGTGATTGTTAACTTAATTTAACTGTTAATAGTAATAATATGTTTTAGTTATATTAACTGTTAATAAAATAATTCTTTAGTTTTTTTAAATTTAGTTTAGGGTTTAGGGTTTAGCGGTTAATAATATGCTTTACTTATTATTAATTGAATTTAATTGTTAATAATATATAATATGCTTTAGTAATTATTAATTTAATTTAATAATTAAATTTTCTTGTGCCATCGGGAACTACAGTGATTTGAAAATTACATTACCCCGACTATTAGTTTCAATTGATCCTTGGTGATGTATGAGTGCATAATGTGAATTTTCAGCCATGGTTCTATATCAAGTAATGGCCGGGGATGGTCTTTTTTATAAACACATTTATAAGGGAAATCGTAGGAGTCCCACGATTTCACCTGAAATGAACTGAAATCGTAGGACCCCTACGATTTCAAGCCAATTCAGCCTGAAATCGTAGGGGTCCTACGATTTCAGTTCATTTCAGGTGAAATCGTAGGATCCCTACGATTTTCCCTAAGAAACCTAAAAACAGGACATCGTTGGAATTAATGTGTCTCTTTGCTTGTTTGTAGAATTAATGTATTTTATGTATTTAAATGGGGAAAAAATCCTCTATTTTTATAGTAATAAAATTGTCATAAACCAATTTGTCTAATAATAAAATTGTTGTTAACACTGTTGATATTATCTGTTTAGAAATTTTAGAATGTTCATTTTTTATATTATTAAGAACCAAATAATTAATAAAATATTTTCTACTGTGAGAAATTACTTTCTTCAAAGATAATAAAGGAAGATAGATTTTCCAAAAATATATCTTATGTGATTATTTATAAAAATATTGTTAAGTATATAACAAAATTCCACCTAAAATAGTCAACTTATAATATAAATCATATAATATATAATATATACACAGTATGTTATATATTATGTACTATGTGTCACATGTTGCAGAGAAAGATAATTTTACAATATGTGATATATGGTGTGTATAATATGTGATATATGATGCATGTAATATATGATGTGCACAATATATTATATATTTTGATTGGTTATTTACTATGAGTTTGGTTAGGCTACATGACTCATACCCATCATTTGTACACATGGCATGAATTTCGGTGTGCGCATAATGTTCGGCAAAAATCATTTTTACATGTTTGGTGTGTGCATTTTTATATTTTTTATATGTCTAATGGAATGTGTTTGGTGTGTGTATGCATTTGTATATATTTAGTGTGGCATTTGTACATATTTGGTGTGTCAATTTCTATATATTTAATGTGTGCATTTCAATATGTTTTCTCCAGCAAGTTCCGGTGACAAATCCAACATTATCTCAAATTGTTTCTCATCAGTGGTGATCCGAATAAGATTTAGCATTTCTAAGTGAGATGAGAAATGAGAAGTGAGAATAAAGATGAGACGTTAATAAATAGGTAGGAATTAGAAGCAAATAATGTTTGGACTAACTTAGAATTGAACAAAACGAAGAATCTGTTTGTGTTGTAGACACGCACGGTATGACATTGAAGCCAAAGCATGACAAGTATTTGGTTTGGCCAATGAGTGAAAGAAATGTGTTATCCCACACCGCACACCGCTTCACTCATTTATGTCACACTAAATACGTAAGACGATAGTTTGCGCCGAGTGTATCATGATTTTGTCTTGTCTGTAATGTAACCATAGTCTTGTTCAATTGATACAAATGTTTAACCATAGGACCTGTTTCAAATGTAACCATGGTCGCCCCTTGATGCCGATAGCACCTTATTTTGTTTGTCAACATTTCAATGTTACGTCATTGCTCCATCCAAAGCCATTTTAATAGCCTGACAGTTACGATTTAAACAAGGCACATATGTATAGGTTTGGGTCTGTTCCTTTTCTTGTCTCGCTTTCTAGATGATTGACACCAAGATGTTATTGTTTTAATGTGCATGGATTCTTATACTAGGCTACTGCACCCACTTCTATGTATGTGGGTGGGTAATAGAGTAAATGTAATTGATGATGTATATATGTCCTATTTGAGAAATATCTTTTTCTAATATATGTATAACAATTATACATTAAACTAATATACAACGTGTGTAATGTATCATATATAATATTTATTATGTATGACATACATTATATATGAAATATAACACACGTTGGATATTAATTCTGTTGTACAATAACTATTTTCCTATTTTTTTACACAATCAAATTAGTTACCATGGACAATGATCTAACTTTTAAAAATTATTAATTTAATTCGTAGCCTATCTAAGCGTGAACCTAGGATTCTAAGCCTCTAAATTTTCTTAATAAAAATAATTCAAAAGTTATAAAACATCATTTGTCATTATTACTCATGAATTGATAAGCACTCATATTTAATGTGTTATGTATTAATTCTTTTATATACATTTTTTTTCACTTGTTTATTTATTTATTTATTTTTCTTTTCTTTCACAAAAATTCCAAAACATCATTCATATATATTTCTTATAATTTTTATTCATCTTTCTTTATTTCTTTAGTTCTTCTTCTATATTATTATCATAAGTTCTCTCTGGCTCTCCTCATTTTTCTTATTCCTCCTTTTTAATATGTGTTAAACTCGAATTGTGTATATTGTTGTCTAGCCTTATAGTGGTAAGTGATATGAAATTTTCTCTTATTTTGATATGATAATTTTTTCTCTCGTTCTAACTTATTTTGTTGTTATATAATATTTCAAAAATAAGTTTTTCAAAATAAAAAATCAATAAATTTTTATCTAAAATTCACAATGTCTCAACAAATGTACTAACTATATTATCGATTGAAAAAAAATTGTTATATGAAATTGCTTACAATATAGTTTAATAAAAGATTTTGTATCCAAAAAACACAAAAGATAAATTTTAAATAAAAATATAATAAATTCAATACAATTTTATTATTTGATTTAAAAAGAACTTTAATTTAGAGTTGATTTTAGACCTCTAAAAGTGTTGAGTTACCACTGATCTAACTTTTAAGATTATGCATCAATCCAACATTTTAAAAGTTGAATTACTAGTCTTAAAAAGTTATATTATTACATATGATGACTGATATTGATTGATTTTGTGATGTACATGTAGCAATACTCATGTTGTATTTAATCACATCTTATGCTCTTATTTTTATAATTTTAAAATGATAAATATTTTTTTGAATACATCACAAAATCAATCACCATATACTATAGTCTAATTTTTAAACTATTAATTCAAATTTTAAAATGTTGAATTAATATATAATATTAAAAGCTAGATTAATAGTTTTTAAATGTTGAAATTTTACATTGATAAGAGATGATGACTCGTATTTTAAAATAACTTATACTAACAAAAGTATAAATTTTTAGGTATATAAAAATTTAACTTTATGGATAAATAATTACAATCATTTTGTTTACCAATCATGCTTGACGTACAATAGAAATACGTCAAACTTGTATTCAATGTGTGTTATCCATGTTACAGAATGTGTGCTATACGTATAACACATATATGTATAGCACACATTCTATAACATGAATAGCACATGTTGGATACAAGTTGGACGTATTTATGTTGTGTTTACTACTTAACTGTATGTGTGTTTAACCGTAATCATTAAGGTAATTTTATCTATCCAAATTGAGGTGAAAGATTAATGGATTTTATATTATTGTTACTTTTTTTAAAAAAAAATTGATTATCTTTCTTAGATATTCGAGATGGATTTAGTATTGCTTTTATTTTTCAAATGTTATTTATCTTATTTTAATTTTTAAAATTTACTTTTTAAAAATTACAGCATACATATTTGGTAAAATAAAATATATAAATTGCTTTCAAAAAACACAAGCTTGATCAAACAATAGTATTTGATAAAGTTGCTTCTAAAATTTAAAATGACTATAGTAAACATAATTCAATAATTTAATAAAAAATTATAAATCCAAATATTTATTAATACATATAAGTTTATATTAGATTAATGAGAAATTCATATAAAATCAGTCAATATCAGCCACTATATGCAATAATTCAATTAAAAAAAAATTTAATCAAACTTTTAATATTATACATTAATCCAACATTTTAAAAGTTGAATAAATAGTTTTAAAAAGTTAGATTATTACATATGTTGACTGATAATGAATGATTTTGTGGTATACATGTAACATTACTCTATTTTTTTTTTATTTCAAAAAACACAATTTAAAGTTGAAAAGTATTTTCACATATGTATTTAAAAGCACCCTACCTTTTAAAAAATCACAATAGCACGAATTTTGAATTTTGAATTTTTTATTTATCAATAACAAAATGTTAACTTATTCTTTTAAAAAACATGAATACCTTATAAACGAGTAAAACGAAACCCACCACCATTCAAAAAGTATTTTTTGGCAGTTATGTTTGGTAAAATAAAATAAAATCTATTTTCAATAAATACAACAAGTTATGACAATAGTATTTGATAAACTTAATTCTAAAATTTAAAATAGATTATAATAAATATAAATTATTATAACAACTATTATTTTAAAAAAATTGTCTAAATAATCGTTATAAGAGATTATATTAAATTCTTTGATTTAAAAAAAAAATACAAGCTATCTTTAAAAAGTATATATTTTAAAAAGTATACTTAATAATTTTTAAAACTCACAAACATAAGTACATAAACACATGAGCATTTTGATTTATCAACCTCAAATTACTAACTTATACTTTTAAAATAAATATAAACACTATTCCAATAAACAAACCAAACTTATTGATGTTATGTAATTAATTGTGAATTAAATATAAGTAGTATCTAATGCTAGCTATTTCAAGACATCTACAAGGTATATATGTATTTACTATTTAATCAGCAATATATTAATATTATAACAGAGATTTTTTAACCCAATCTACAATCTAGTGATAGATTATTGTATATCTCAATAAATTAAGGAATTTTACGAATTTCACTCTCATTTCCCCTTATATCTCCTAATATCTTAGCGAAAAAATACCACTTGAAATTTTTTAGATCTGCAATAATATAATCTGATTGTTTTGAAGAATTCCAGGCCTGTAATTCAGTTACACGCTTGACATATATTATAGTTTGAATTTGCTTAATTAGTGAGGAATGAGATCAAGTAATGCAACCAATTTTTCCTTTTTTTTTTGACGAAATTAAAATATATAATAATTCGTATATGAGACCGAAAGTACAAGAGTATGGAGGACTCTGAAACAATTTTGCCCCTCTTTTTTGCCATTTCTTTGCCGATGTGCCGCCCCAATTCGAGTGGCAGCCAATGGGAGGAGTAACATATACACCACCGTAGTTTCCAAGAAGCCCTAAATAATGTACGTATTTTTATGCACAAAGACGGAGAAAAACCATGCTTAAACTGTGCTAGCTTTCTTATGTGAAGAAAATTTTATATTTTGGTTCAACTTTGAAACCGTGATCACTAAATTTCAGAAAGTGAAAACGTTAATGAGCCATTTACTCCATTTGCCACTGATGAAATGAAACCATATATGTATATGTTCTGGTAATAATGTTTCATTGTGACACGCTAGCTAGCTGTAAACTATGGTATGGTTTATTTTAGGCCTCAAAACTGTAACGGTCAAGTTTCACAAGCTAAGAACGAGATAAATGTTTGGTTGGTGCTCTTAAAACAAGGAGGAAAAAAATAAACCTTATCGATTTATAATTTTTCTGAGTAAATTACTGTCTACTAGTATTCAAAACTTGCTAAATTCTAATTAATTTAGCTCTAACCCTCTAATTGAATTGGTCATCATGAAGTAATTAAAGTTCTTCCGCATTGTTCATCTTTTCCCCTCCACTAGACCCTAGAATCTTATATATTTAAGAAGTAAGGGCATGCTTCTGATGACTTTTATTTTAAAGAAAATTAGTATAAAAAGGAAATTAAAGGCACATTTTATTAAACTAAGTGTAAAGCTGCTTTTACCAACTAAGTATTAATTTCTTCCATTTATAATTGGAACATCATTACTTTTTTACTTTTAATTAATATATTCTTAATGAAATGGTGTACTTTACACATAATGTAATTATTTATAAGATAAAAACAAAAATGTTCTGAATTTATCAAGTGTCTTGAACAATATTGATTTGGTACAAGTACATTCCATTAGATAAAAAATCCCCTTAGTTTCCTTAAATGAAAATTTAAAACAGTGTACCCACTAAAAAATTAACACTTAACAAACTAAGAAAATACTAAATCAAAAACACAATTGGATAACTCTAATCAAAAGGAACCATCTTAACTAATGAAGATGTATGTATGAAGAAACTAGAAGTAGATCCTAGGAAATACAATTTGGTAAGTCTAGAAAAAGGAACCGGTCTTTTTGGGGGGGGGGGGGGGGGGCAATCATGGGTTCCAAGTACAGCTTCTTTTTGGTTTAATCGGTGTCCGATTAACACAACCTTAGCTGTTGCAAATGCAGTCATCAGGCATAGTTGCCAAGGTTGCTCACGTTGTACATACATGTCTCTCCTGAGATCAGCATCTTTTAAGAAAGTAACCTTGGAATTTTGCAGGGCCACCACTTTCTACTAAGTTTATAATTGTCTTCCGTATCTTCTGCAGCGTTTTCTTGTGTCTCATTTACTTTACTTTGTAGGTTTATCTCTTCTATATATTTAATTGATTCATAGTATTCTCTTTGATCAATTAATCAGCATTTTTTTGTCTAATTAAAGGGAAATAGAGAAGAATTGAACCTTGAACCAAACCCAAGACACACAATGATAATATAATTATGAAATATAGTACTTTAAGTAATATAATTAATCTTACTTTGATAGAATTAGTACTTTAATTTACTAGGGTATATATGAATAATTAACCCCAAAACTGTATTCGTTTGCATATATATATATAGATGATTTGGTACAATGCTGCAAACTAATTAACTTGCTGTAAGGTCCAAAATTATAATTTGGTTTATAAACTGGAAATTAGTTATAAATTAAATAAATAAATAAATAAATAAAAAGATCGACATATACATCATGTGCATAACTTGTATTTCATAAACCTATCTACTAGTTCAATTTGCATCTCTTGATCTTTTCACTTGTACAAATTAAAACAAGAATCCAAATTTATACTAATTAATAAAGCAGTTCAGATACAAAGTTTTAATTTCTTTTCCTAACAGAGAAAAAAGAGAATTTAGAAAGCAAAGAGTTTATAGATTATTACCTACTCTCCAGTTGTATTGTACGCATATCAAATTAATTAATTAATTAAAGTAAAGTAAAGTTGTTAATTAGGGCAATTTGGGTTGTTTCCTTTGACATTGGGAAAGAATTAAGAAGATAAGAGCTATATTTCTGCTATTTGGTCTGATTTCAAGACTGATTCAAAGTTGAAACATTTCTGGTTGAGATCAGATAGATAGAGGTGTATGTCTATTCAGTGAAAACCACAAAACTTAAAAAAGTACATATACCCATCACATTTTGTGAATCCCTCTTAATCCACTTTCCTATCTTGCATCCCTAGCTAGGGCTTATATTAATAATTGTTTAAAGTTGTGTATATACATAGGCATACATTCACATCATTAATTCTTTTGCTATGTGAATGTTTATTAGATTGAATGGGTTAAGAAGTAGCTTAATAAAGTGATGCAAAATTTTGCCCTCTTTGGAAATTTGATCATTAACAAGTTTGTTTCAATTGACAATTGCAATTCTGGTATATATGTATCCATCCATCTATGGTAGATTTATGATGAGAAGTAATAAAACTGGAAACACCCCATTTTATTCAACAAAAGGTACATTACATTATATTACATGAGAAAGGGAAATAGAAAGACACAAAAGAAACATACATACAGACATAAGAGGGTCCAGATTAGGCGCAAAGGAAACAGCAACTAGACAACACAGACTCAAACTAGAGGCAAGCACATACGCATAAGTAGTAGCAAACGCCTCCTCATTATTCTTATTACTCTTCTTCTTCGTCTTCTCCTCACCATCCGAGAAGCTCTTATTATTATTATTACTACTAATATTATTATTATTATTATTATAGGGCAGTCTTCTCCATTAGCAAACACCATCTTCTTCTTCTTCTTCTTGTTATTCTTCTTCTTCTTGTTCACTCCTCATCATCCTCATCATCAGCTTCAACTTCATCATCATATTCAGCTTCTTCCATCTCCACTTCATCTTCAGTGAGGTCTTCAGTGAGATCTTCATCGTCATCGTCCTCATCGTCAAAGTCATAGTCAGAGTCGGAGTCATAGTAATAAGCATCATAAACAACAGAATTCTCTGTGGGGGCATCAACATTAGCATTAGCATTAGCACCAGCACCGTTCTCAGATGAAGCAGTTCCTCCTCCTCTTGTTGGCTGCAAACCCTAACACCGGTATTACCAAACCCCAAAAGGGGGCAAAAACCAAAAAAAAAAAAAAATTGATTCACCACATTAATTAGATTTAATTTCAATCATAAATAAATAAATGAATTAATCTTCTTTAAATATAAACATATATAGAATCTGTTATTTACAAATGCAAGCAACAGTACTTGTAGTTAATTAAGAGGATCACGTATCTGTGTTAACTTTTAATTAATTAATTAGGTCCTGTTGCATTCAGAAAGCTTCTGAAAAGCAAAATAAAAAAATAAAAATAAAAACATCTTGCATGTGTTTGAATCCAAAAAAAAAAGGAAAAGGTTATGGAGTAAGAAAAATGCTTATTTTACCGTCAGGAATATTTGCATGGCTTCCTCCCTTGAATGGGAGTTGAGGACCTGAAGGGCAGCAGCCTGATGCAGAAGAAAAATAAAACAAAAATACATTCTCATCTACAAATTAAAACAAAAGATTAATATAATAATGAAAACAGTATATAGTAATGAAACATGTGTGTTAATTAATTAATTAATTATAAAAAAAATGATTTGGGGGAAAAGGAAGGTGAGTAACTAATCTAACCCTGGCAACACTGATTTGGGCATGAAACAGTGTTTTGGGCTCAGATTCAATAGCGTTAATCCTAGCAAGGACATAGTGAGGCACTACTACTCCTGGTGGAGGAGGAGGTGGCAGATTCAGATTAATAGTGAATGGCATTTGTGGATCAACGACGGCCGTCGGTGGTGCGGAGGATGAAGGAATGTCCTCCATCCTAACCACCTTCCTAGGCTCCACCTTCTTCAACACTACTATCTTCCTCTCCTCAACAACCCCACTACTAATTTCCTTACCCTTACGGTTTTGGTTTTGGTTACCATCATCGTTGTTGTTGTTGTTGTTATTGTTGTTATTATTATTGGTATTCATTCTCACACAACAAAAACAGAAACAGAAACAAGAAGTGAAACAATAACAAAGAGAGTTAGAGAGAAAGAGGGTTAGGGCGTGAGGAACCCGGAGTGGAATTGAGGGCAGATTTATAGGAGAGGAGAGGGAGGGTAAAGAGCAGAAAATGGGGGTAAAAGATAAAAAAGAAGGAGGGGCATCTTTGACTAGCTAGTGCCATAATAATGAGAAGAGGCGTGAGAGGCACACAGCTGTGTAGTTCCAACAGAGTAAATTTACGTGTCATCTGGGACGAGGAACAAACCAGAAACCCCATATACAAATGGCAATGCCTTCTTCTCTTTTCTTTAGGGCCCTAATAACACCTCACTCATGCAAATACCACCCTACCTATGTAACTTCTTACTCTTGCTTATTCACCCCTTCCAGTAGAAGCCAAAACGGTTTGCCTTTATATCATCTCTGTACGTTTCTGGTGCCAGGTTGGGATTTATTTTGTTTAATAATAATTATGATTATAGACTAATTGTACATTGAAAATACATTCATTGAATATCCAACATGTGATATATGTCATACATAATGTGTGTTATAAGTATAACACATTACATATAGTAAGCATTATGTATGATATATATCATAGTACATGTATTGGATACTCATTGGATATATTTTTTATCACAAATGTTTGGGGAACAACATTTTTTGAGCCAAAACAGCCAACAAAGTTAATTTAACATTTTATGGTCCAAATATCATTTTAATCATGAATATATTTTTAATGAGCCGGATGACTGTGATTTAAATTCTTATTTATTAACTGTTTTGACTGGTTTTTTCTTGTGTCTCTGGTCATGCTCATTTTTTTTATGTATTAATTATTAATAAGTACTATTTACAACTGATTATTAATTATTACTATTTACTAGTAGTATAGAAGCTAGTGTGTTGGTTTTCAAAAGTTGAAAAAGGAGGAAAAAATCGTGACTTTTCTTTTTGTTTGTTTACCTGGGAAAAAGAGATTGTTTCCACACACGTTATTATAAGGCTCTGGTAATGAGGAGCGCAAGAAAAAATAAAAAGAAAGAAACGGTTTATATCACTTATTAGTTGTCACATCAAAAAGCAAATTAGTTTTACCGTTTGTTCATTTCATTTTTTGGATTTTAGTGGAGGTTTTGAATGCGGTTATTATTTGTTTCTTTCAAAGTTCTAGTCTAGTCATCATAAAAATAAAAAGTAAAATTTAATTCTCTGCTATCTCTTAAATTATAAGTTATTTAATTTGTATCTTTCTTTTTATCAAATTGACTCGTTGAATTATTATGAATGGTATTATTTTAAGAAGAATGATATGTGTACAATGAAAATTATACAATACTTGTATAATAATTATATTTATCATTAGATTGCATTAGTTTGTAAATTCATATTACAATCCAACAATATAATTATTGTATAAATATTATACAATTTTTATTGTACACATAACATTAGTGTTATTTTAACTGAAACAAATGTATTAAATATCTCATTACCTTTAAATATGTATAAATTGATTTCAAAATTTTTAGGTGATCAAAGAATATATTTTTAAAGATTAGAGTTTAAAATGTACTTGATTTATCATTGACAAGGTAAAACACAATTTTTTCTTAAAAGTAAATGAGGTTTGAGGAACTTTAATCTCATACAAAGTCTAAATTGAGCCTAACTCCGATCAAATAAACAAACCAGTTTTTCTTTTTACTATTAGCCAAAGCAATGCTAAATTATTCTTGGTATGTTTTGGTTAACAAGTTTAATCTATTATAAACAATAACAAATAAATATATAATTTCATGCTTAAAAAGTTATTGTAAACAAAAACAGTTTTTTGGGCATTATTAAATGCGTGTTTAGAAAAATTGAGACTAATTAACAAAATTATATATTTCAATGGCCGATTAGCCATCATTCCATTTTTATATAATTAATTGCTAGTGAAAATTCATATTTTAAGTGCAAATAAACTTCATTTTAAAAAGTTTAGTCAGTGTCGTTAGGGCTTTAACTGATGCGCTTAATTAGGGCTAGTGGAGCCCTAACTGTTGTATGTTCTGAAGGCTACATATTCTTGTGAGCTATGATGACTTAATTAATATCCTAGTTTATTAAACTTAAGAAGGTTAATTTTTTGCATTTAATCCGAGCATTCTGATCAAATTAGAGGGCTTCATGAACTAGTTTAAGCTTTACGAGCTTTTTAATGAGTTGAATTCGAGTCTAAAAATTGATTTCACTTTCTATATCGAGTTTAACTCACTCCAATATAGCTGAATATATATAGTGTATATATCTTATAATAGAAATTATAAGATATATAATGAATTAATTAATGATGTACTTTACTCTGTAAAATCATATATTAAGAGTCTATTTTAAAGAAACCAAATCTTATCTGTGACATGCATAAATATGTAATTTAAACGTGCATCACTTAATTATGTAGTTGTAGTTCAAAATTATATTTCTAGATATATTTTAATAATTGAAAATATTTTTTTGAAAAATAATTAGCCAAGTATTGGGGGCCGCCATTACTCCTTAAATTTTTAATTATATATATAGATTTTCCCTCTCTGCAATTTTTTTAGGATTGTATATTAATATTTTCATAATAAATTATATAAAATTAATATATCAATACTATAATTATATTATTCATTTTTACATGGTGATATATTCTAATAGTCTAATAAATAATTTTTGTAAATATAAATTTTTCTTTAATTTTGATTGAAATATGCATGTATATATATAGATAATACATTCTTACAATTAAAAATTGATTATATCTAGAAACACAAATAGAATAAATAACTTCATCAAAATACTAAAAACGAAATAATTTATCCTATATTTTAAATTTTAAAAATCATAAATTCTAATTTTTTTTATAAATTTAATTTATTTGATACTATTTTTACTTGACGGGAGATATAACAACTTTCTTTTTCAATTTTTAAATTAAGTAAAACTTTTATAAAATACTATTATTTACATATTTATTATTTTAAAGAGTTTGTTTGGTTGAAAAATAAAATTGAAAGAATGTTTCATATATGAAATTTTATTTGTAAAATTATTTATTTTGTTATATTTCAAAAATTGTACTACAGATATTTTCATACTTTTTTGAATTTTTTATCACAAATTAAACACACATTTCAATTTAACCCCATAAAATTGTAGCCTATTTGCACCGTTGCAGGTAAATCAAATCTTGTCAAGCAAATTAAAAAGGAATACACTGTGTATATATTATTAGCTAATTAATAATAACAGTGTGCTTCAAACTTAAATGGAGTAATTAATTAGGATGCTAATAATATAATGTTCAATTTTATTTATTTGAATCACATCACATATGATGCCAATAAGTAGTACAATCAGTGAAAATGTTCTACCTGAAATCCTGGTTTTTAAATTGATTAATCTGGTAAGTATCAATAGTTGATAAAGAGCAATGTTATTTTTCCACTAAAAATGATATTAAATAAGCCATCAGTATAAAAAATTATATTGAGTAAATATAAATGTTAGATTATATCAGTATAAAAATTATCATTTTCTCAATATAAAAGTTTGAATATAATGTTAAATTGAGTTAAAATATAAGTTGGATATTTGGATTGAGTAACTGCTGTAAATGTCACTATTAGAAAAATGAACATTTTCAATATTAAATGTGTCAATAAAAGTGTTGTCAATAAAAATAATATTGACAATTAGTGACCGTAAAAAATACTCAAAATTAGTTTATGAGTATTTTTTACGGCCATTAATTATCAAATAATAATTTATGATTATTTTTCAATGGTCAACAAATGTTAATATATCTTTTTTTATAATACTTTTATCAATATTTTTCGATAATTACATGTTAAAAATAGTCATTATTATAATGTGTTAGATTGTATGAATGCTGAATTGAATTGATGAGTAGTTGGTATAATATCAAATTTAATGTAGATATTTATTTCAATGTCAACTAGCAAGCACAAACTTAAGGTTGTATTTCTTTTGCATGTACATATACAATACATTGAATAAATATGGGATAAAATAGTAAAAGAAATAAAAATTTATGTATTATATATTATGTTTGTATTATTATTGTAAAAAATAGATCAGATATGGTGAATATAAAATAAATCATTACAGTTTATATATTGTGCATGTTTATTTGTATATTCATTTTTTAATCATAAAACATAATTTTTATATATTAACATATATTTGTATTATATTTATTTTATGAGTTTAATTTTGATACACTAACAGTCTAAAGATATTTTACACTGTCATCCAATCAAAATATAATCATAACTGATACGATAACATATAATTGAATGACTGTGTACAAAAGTTGTACACTGTCTGTAAATAAAAATTAAATCCTATTTTATTTATCAAATATCCTCATTTTATATCGTATTTTGCATTTCCTCACCCAAAAAATAAAAGCAACTAAGGTGAATGAATGTGGCAGAATTAAGACTAACAATGAAGACAGTTTCCTTAGATAAGACATTACATAGTGATTAAGCAGTTATTATTTATTTTATTTTTCAAAAAATTTTATATTTACTTTATTTTAAAAAAGGTAATTATTCAAATGAGTGTAAATACTAAAAGGTAGTTATTTAGAGATTCATCTTTATATAATTGTATATATTATTAAAAGTACCACAAATCAAATTAGTATAGTACTTAATGTGGGTAATTAAAATAGAGAAATTATGAATAAAAGTAAAAAAGTAAAGTATTAAAAATTATGAGTATATAATGTCAGAGTATTCAACAAGTAAAATAAAATTTTACCTTTGCACAAAGCCAAATTCAATTAAAATCTCAATAGTGACTGATCGAAAAGATTTTAGCAGCAATAGCAAACATATATGGCGATTACTATGGTGCATTTGCAATTTTTGTGCATTTGGTTGCGTTCACTTTTAGTTAGTCCTATGCTTGACACCTGTTGGAGTGTTGGTAAAAAGTCATACTATCATGTATGGTCAAAGTTGGAGAGAGAGTATTTTACCCTTTAATCTGGTTTAGAAAATTTTAATCACACAACATTTTTTTTATAAAAGAAAATATATGATTCTTACCAAAAATTATAGATCTAGAATCAGCCCATTGGACCTGCACATGCACTTATTAAAAGTTTCAAAACAACTCAACAAAGTTTTTCATGTCTTTTTATTGGATCAGGACCAAGCTTTGCTTGTGAAAAAGATAATGTTAAACATTTTGTTTTTTGTTTGTCATCAATCCTACCTAACGGCCCAATTATAGAAAAAAAAAGGTTTTATCACTTAACGCAATTCCCTTTCTATTAAAAAAAATGGCAGAACCAAATAAAAAAAAAAAAATGGCAGAAGAATAAGGTTTATCCTTTAAAAGAATTGGGGCTTTTTGCCCCGTAGAATATTAAAAAAAAAAATCCTTTAAAAGAATTGAAAAAAAAAGTTCTTATTTCAATTACCGACCTTTGCTTATCTAATGGTAATTTTATTTTCCAATACTCATGTAGAGTCTACATTTTTCTTTTTGAGTGTGTTTGGATGCATTAAAAATGAGAAATGAATTGATTTCTAAATCAACTCTATTGTTTGAAATGCAAAAAATAAGGAAATGAATTGAATTGCAATTCTCATGAAATTGATAATTGTGTATTTTTAAATCCCATGGATTTTGATGGAAATAATTTAAAATTCAATTCAATTCATTTCATTTCATTTCATTTCCATATTTAATCATTTCAAACACACCCTTTATTCACATGTATTATCTCATAGAAGATAATTTCGTTCTAACATATGGGATTTTATGGAAGCGTAGAGCCTGTTTATTTAACTCCGGGAATTAATTTTGGTGGAAGGAGAAGGAGATATATAATTTCTCTAAAATAAAGTGTATTTGAAAGTGAAACTTTAATATTGAAAGTCAATTCAAAGCTGACCAAACAATTTTTAATATTCTCGACCCCAGTTATTTACATTTAGAACTAGCATAAATTACACATTGTTTTACAATGTTATACGATTAGTGAAATCATGGCAATTTGATTTTTTATTTTTATTTTTGGTTATTAAGGAGTGTAAAAATATATTTCAGAAAATAAATAAAGTATTCCACATATAATTCAATATATTCAGCAATTAATGAATGTTTATAAATTGATGACAAGTCGTTAAACATATACAGAAACATATTTATGTGAACACAGTTGATTGAGTTAAAAAATAAATAATTTTTAAAATTAAAAGAAATAGTTCACCTATGGTGGGCATGAGTTAAGTTGTTATGATTGACACTTTATAATAATGGTAGAAAATAGACGGAGTTAGGCTCATAAAAAAACTAATAATGTAACTGAATAGAATATATTAAAAAAATGGGTGGTGATGTGAGCGAGAAAGCATCTTCTCTTTTGTAGCAGCTAAGGTGAGGATCATCCAACTGTCAAGCAGCTAACATAACATAACATGCTTCATTTCATATCATTCACCCCTAAAATTGGTGAATATCCAATTAAAACTTCGATTTACTTATATATATAAACCTTGTGATTAACAGTAAAATTTATGTAAATGTTAATATACTAACCGTATAAAAATAATTTACATTGTTATCTAATTAAAATACTTCATTTGTATGAATTTTCATATAGTATGAGATAGAAAATATAATTATAACTAATGTGACAACACATGATTGGATGACTGTGTAAAAAAATATACATTATCAGTAAGTAAAAATTAAATTATATTTTAAATGATCCTTTAAAAATATAAAAAATTCTATATTATTAATTTAAAAAAGTAAGTATTTTATTAAGACATTCGCTCTATTATTATCAAGATATGAGGATGAGTCCTACTCATTCCATTTATCTGTAACATTTAATGATAATAGAATAGACGGTAAAATTCTATGTATAATAATAATACATGTTCAACTTCATCCCATGTATAAAAATATAATTTTTAGATCCACTAATACCACTAATATCTTTCCCCATTCACCCGCTCACTCACTCATCCACCAATTTCATATATTAATTGTAACTGGAAATAGAGTATTGTGACACAATAAAAAACCAGTCAAAACAGCTAATAAATAGGAATTTGGGCCATAATCACCCAGCTCATTAAAAATATCCTCATGATTAAAAGTGTTATTTGGGCCATAAAGTATTAAATGGACTTTGTTGACTATTTTGACTAGTTTTTCATTGTGCCTGAAGCATTTTTGCTGGAAATATGTTGAATGTATAATTTTCAATAGAATAAATGTATAAATAAAACATCTACTACGTATATTAAGGGATAAATTAATACTTTAAAATTTACAGCTTAGTCCCTTATGTTTTAAAAAATAAATAGAATTAATATTTATTTAATATTTTAAAAGATTAATTTATTCTCTAATAAATATATTCATATAACATTAAAATAAATATTTAGTATAAGAAATATAGAGTAAATATCCAAATCCGTCCCTGAATTTTTTTTCGGTGCCCACTTCCGTCCATGATCAAATTTTATTAGTCTCGCAGTCCCTGAACTTGAATTCCGTGAGACATATCCGTCTCTCTGTTAACTCCCCCGTTAATGAGTGACGGAGTAGTCCTACGTGGACCGTTAGTACTTTGTCCTATGTGGACGTTAAGTGACACGTGTTCTAATAGGGGACAAATTAGTCCCCGGAGTTTCTAATAGGAGACAAATCAGTCCCCAGAGTTTCTAATAGGGAAAAATCAGTCCCTAACTCTTGAACCAAAAGGGTATCGTTTTGCAAATCTTCAATTATCTTCTTCTTTCTTTCCCATTTGAAACCCTAAACCCCATTACAGACCCCCACAGTCGTGCCTTCATCCTCTTCTTCCTCCCTGGATCTTCTCTTTCAACTCTATTGAAACACTCCTTAAAATGGAATCTTGAGTTGGTAGCTGCTATGATGGTGTAACAATGAATCTTGAGTTGAAGAGGTGTTTCAATGGAGGTTACAAGGGGAGACAAGAAAATAGAGGATAGAAGAGAGGAAGTGGCAGTGCTAGTGTGATGATGAAGTTTAAAGAGTGTTTCAATGGAAGTTGAGGGAGAAGAACCAAGGACAAAAAAGAAGATGGAGGGGCGGTTGTGGGGTTTGCAATGAGAGTTTAGGATTTCAAATGGGAAAGAAAGAAGAAGGTAATAGAAGATTTGCAAAACGACATCGTTTTGGTTCAAGAGTAGGGACTGATTTGTCCCCTGTTAGAAATTCCATTGCACACGTGTCACTTAACTTAACGTCCACGTAGGACAAAGTTAACGGTCCACGTAGGACTACTCCGTCACTCATTAACGGGGGAGTTGACGGAGGGACAGATATGTCTCACGAAATTCAAGTTCAGGGACTGCGGACCTAATAAAATTTAATCAGGGACGGAAGTGGGTACTAAAAAAAAAGTTCAAGGACGGATTTGGGTATTTACTCAAAAATATATATAAATGACTATTATGTCTTATGTCCGTAACATAACGGCGATTTTCCGTCAAACCACGTGACCCAAATCCCAACGCATTCCGGTTTCATGTGTGTAGCATAACCACAAGCCATGATCCATCCATCCATCACACATCACATCCACCATGGATGATGATGATGTATGTATGGTCATGTATGTCATGATGGCATGCATCCCCATCATCGTATCGTTATCTTATGACTTGAAAATGCCGCAGAATGTTTCTGCCTTGTGTTTCATACTTTTATCATGATTGTGTGTACCTCTCCTCTGGTTAGGGTTTCTCCTGTTCCTTTTATTCTTTCCTCTTATACGACGTCGTTACTCCCCCAAAAGTATTATTTAGTTCCACTTTTACCCTTCGATCAAATCTTCATTACAAAAATTCTTGGATGTCATCTCATTTAAACCTTACATAAATTATTTAATCCATTTTTTTTTCTAGTGTATTCATATATAATAACTAAATTACATTGAAAAAGATAAATTCTTTTTCTCCAAAATCATCCTAGAATTTTTGTCTTAGCTAAAAGCTAGTGCTTTAAGATATTTGTTACGAGCATTAAAAGTGCCACATCTAATTAAAAAACCGTTGTGTAATAACGATGAGAAAATGTCTGGGAAATAATTTAGAGGGTTTTATTTCTTTCATCGTTGATGATATATTCATGGATCCATTGAGGTAAACTATGTAGATATAAAATCGAGTAGGAACAAAAAATGTCAATTAGTTAGTATTATATTATTATCTATACTATCTATACTATAAAGAGAATTGTCTAAAAGATAATTATTTTTGAACTCTTAAAAAATTAAAAAATAAAAATAAATTAATAAAAAATAATCCTCTCGACACAAATTATTCAAAAATATACTTTTTTTAACTTCTCTAAAATAAATTTAGCAATCCAATTTTCTTATTCCTTTTTAAAATATTATAATTAATTTAAATATTAAATATTATTTATTTTTTAAATATAATTAAAATAAATAACATTACTAATTCTATTAATTTCTCAATGACAAGCGCTTGATAATTAATAGGCACTTAATAATAGAAGTCTTCCTAATCGTAGTGGGGACAACTGTCACTTCATTTTTATTAGTGATTTTGGGTGGTGTTTGGAGACTAATTTTACTGCTCTATCTCATATCTTTTAAATATATATTTTTTTAATTATGCACATCAATTAAAATAATTATTAAATTTTATTTAAAATTTAAATATTAAAATTAAAATGATAATAATATGTCATTGTTGTTAATTAATGTAACTTTTTTCTCTTTCAAGTAGATAAAAATATAAAAAAAAAAGTATAATAGAAAAAATAAAATAAATATTTTTTAAAATTATAAAAGAGAAAAATAAAATTGACCAAATAAAAAAAATAAAAGAGACATTTGAAAAGTACAGAAGGAAGTAGTATTTTGTGACCCCTTTCCATCAGGAAATTATAAAAACATTATGAGACTCTTAAATATCTCAATAAATGGATTTATGTCTTATTTGCGTTATTATTAGTGCTTGATAATTTCCTCCAAAGTCTTCTTCAATTAGAGGAAGTTTGCATCGTTTACCTTTCGTTTTGACGAGAAATTTTTTTTTTGTGTATTTATTTTGACTTTTAAATTAAAGACAACTTAACATCTTTCTAATCGTGCAATCCTTTTCACAAAATTCCAATATTTGATTTTGTCTCAAACTAATGGTTCAACCGTTCAACTTAGCTCATTAATAGCCCAAAGATCATATTTTTTTAAATTATATGGTTGCAACATTTTTTTTTTCTTAAAAAAAATAGACGGTAAATTAAAATGATAGTGGAAAAGTTAAATGAACTGAAGCAAATCAAGCGATGGAGAATATGAAATGATTTTCAATATACAATGTTCAGAAGTAGTTGAAACTAATAATATATACACACAATTACGCAAAACATTATCCTCTGACACGTAATTTACTATTTTGTATCCTTATTATTTATTTCATATTAGGATAAATGAAATATTAAATGATTTTAAAATTAATATTAAACTTTAAATAATAATATTACGTTCTTTATTAAATACAAAACGAGGCAGGCCAGGCACGGTGTTACATATAGGTTTGGTATAACAGAAGAAAGTCAATTAAAAAGACAATTAATTGGGAGAATGTGATAAATAAAATGTACTAGTAAATTCATAGGCACGAAGCTAAATAATACTACATGAGTGTGACTGATTTCATAGACGGTTATTATGTGGGGTTGAGCATAGACATTTCAATTAAAGAAAAATAAAGAGGATTAAGGTGGAGCCTTGTCACTATATTATTGGCAATTAGGTCAGGCCACTGGTGTACTGATAAATTAAGTGCTTATATTATATTAAATTTATTTAGTTATGTGATGTCAATTGTTTAAAGGCTTAAATAAATAATGTAATAACTAACTAATGCCCAAATGTGATACCGCGTGTTGAATCCTAACTATTAGTAAATCAATTAGCTAACTTTATAAATTTTCACTTTAGAAAGTTTGGTGCAAAGTTATAGAAGAGAAATACTTACCTGCATAGAGAGTAAATGAACTCTTATGCTCTCACCACTCATTGTTTTCCACATCAACCTTATAGGGCCAACATATCTTCTTGAATTAAGTTATTAAAATTTTAAAATAATGTCAAATTACCAAAAACACTTTTCCGTCGTATTGAACCCAAATTGCAAGTGGTCCTCTCCTACACATCTTGTCGATTCCATTACCCTAACCCTATCAATTTTCTATTAGACAAAAAATTAGCCATAAATTCATAAATAAAATCGAGCCAACCTCTACAATTCCATTTTTTCTTTCAAAGCTCGGAACTATTTTATAAAATGTGTAACCAAAAATATTGTTTCACTTGTTATATAGAGCACTTTTTATCATCGTAATCTCGTCAAGTTCAATTCCAAGACAAGGTCTACGATCCAAATCTAAATCTTTGATATGTAAGATTGTCTATTTTAATTATATCCGTACGTTATTAAATCGTCCTCAAAATAGCAGTTTCTCAATAATAATAAAACAAAAATTAATCATTAATAACCTATATTAAAAAATCAAACATTTCTTCTATCAAAACTATAATTTTCTAATATGAAGATGTTTCACTACATCGATGTTTTAGACCTAGTGGAACAAGGGGACAACAAAGACAGAGGAAGCGATGGGAATGTAGAATGATTAGTGAAAGCAATAGGGTAAGATGCATAAACAAAAAGGAAAAAAAACCTTCAAAGATCAAAGCACATATAGATAGATGAGTAAGGAAAAAAAAAGAAAGAAAGATTCAAATGCAATGTCTGAAATTTAAAGAGGAAGCAGAGAAACACATGGCGAACACAATGGTGAACATTTTCGTAGTTTGATATTGGTTTAAAATTTTAATAATATAATTTAAGGAGACATGTTGGCCCCATATGGTTAACTTGGGAAGCAATGAGTGGCGAGAGCATAGGAGTTCATTTGCTCTCAAAGTTGGTAACAACTTCTCATTATGGAAACTGGTTGAAATTTGTCGAAATCAACTCAGAACTATTGACTGTGTGTTGAGCTTGTTTGACATACAAATTGAAGCGGAAAACGCTATTTTTTTATTTAGTTATTGTATTGAGGATTATTTAATTTGTATAAATTGATTGTCTAAAAAGAATTTTATATAATTAACAAACATAAAGTTTCGAGTAACAACATTTACCACTTTTGCCCCAAATAACATTCTTAATCATATGTATTTTTTTAATGGACTGAGTAATTTAGGTCCAAACTCTCATTTTTTGCTGTTTTGACGGTAACAATTTCGTACCCTTAGCAAAACTTACTAACTAATTGTACATCAATACATCTGACAAAATATAGAATCCCTTTTTCTATACTTAAAAATCGTGTAAATAAGGTGTTTTGATTGAGTAAACTAGTTCTTACCTGAAATAAACAACTAGTTTTTAACAATTTTTGAATTTTAAAAGTTTTAATATAAGAGTGGAATTTATATTTATTAAAATTCAATAATAAAAAATGGATGTTAAGCAAAAATTATTAAAAATGAGTTTTTATTGAAATTTTTTTTATTTGTGTTCTCAATATAACATTAAACCCTTATTTCATTTGAAATGTGAGATATTATTATTCTTATTACTATAACACTTAAATGAATATTCTTTTAAAATTAGTTTTGTTTTCGTGCATACATATATATATTTTCAGTTGACTTCTCTGTTTTTTCTCTTTATATTTTCCGCCTAAACAATTTTTTTTTAACCTTATGGCCTTGATACCAAAGAATTGGCCATCACTCCTTACTCAACACTCATCAACAGCCTAGTATAGTATAGTATAGTATATTGTCTGTACAATATGAGTTGCAATTTTATGATCCTTTATTTATTTCTCTATATATGGACACATATATACAGGAGCCACATTCCTTCTGATTACTCCTGGCCGGATCAGCAGAAAGGCTTCAACAACCTAGTATATACTATCTCCATTGTTTCAGTTTAAATTTTATATATCGTCCTTTCCTCGATATAGACACGAGAGCCACACTCTTTATGATCACTCTCCTTGCTCTGAGGAAAGAAAGACATCAACAACCTAGAGTATTGTCTGCACAAGTTCCTCTTGTCCTTTCTCGATATGGACACATGAACCATATTCCTTATATATATATATATATATATGGTCATTAACTTTTAGATGAATAAATCACGAGGAAGTCACCATATCAGTATCTACTCATCATTTTTAGAGTATATTTGTTCAAAATTAAAATATATTTATCATGTTTTCATTTCAGTATCTTAAGATATCAGTACTCTCATGTATTTAATTATCGTTATTTAATTATTAACTTGATAAATTTTAAGAAAAACTTAGTTAATGAAATATATGACTCATTTATAATCGTAAATCACTAAAAAATATAAATATTTTTGCGTTATATTATGAAGTACCACGTACATAAATTCTCTATTTAATATTATATTTTTTATTTTTAAAATAACTCTTTTTATTGTGTGTAAGTGGCTAAATTCAATTTATTATCTTTTAATTAGTATTGCAAGCTTAGCTCTAAATAAGTAAATATGTTCTAAAATTTATAGATGCAGAAAATAATAGACAACCTCAGTTAACTCGATTAATCGACATTCATTTCATATACAATATGATTTAAGTTTAATTCTCTAATTTTCATATTAATGAATAATTTATAAGAATCTTTATAGTTGCTATACCATGATGAACCGGTAAATTTTTCTCTAACACTAAATTTTTTGTTTATAAAATAATAATGAAAAAGATAGCGGCTTAAAGAAATGATGGATGAAGGGAGCGACAACATCAGCACAAGTGCACAACACTCACTAAAATAATTTTTATTTATTTTATTTCATTTATTATTTGACACACAATTTAAAATATTAATTATAATAAAAAAAACTAATTTAATTATAAATAAAAAGATAAAATAATTAACATATCAAAATATAAGTGATACAGAATAAATAAATCTATTAGTGTAGCTAATAATCTCCGCCAGAGGTGGCAACCGGCAACAACACGCACCGCACGTAGGGTTGTGGCAAACTCCGCAAATAAAAGAATAAACAAGGACTTATCCGTAACTTCATCAAGTACGATAGGGGTAGATATTAGAAAAAGAAAATTATTAACTATTATTATGTACTAAAAGAGAAGATTCCAAATATTCTTGCTCCAAGAAAATTTCTGATATCATTTAACGCCTATGACTGAAATTATTTAAATAGAAAAGAATCAAATAAATAAATAGAAAACTATTAGCATCAAATAATTAAGGGAAGGCATACTCAATAATATAATCTATTAATATTATATAATTTTAAATGATTAAAGTTGAATTTTGATGAATAGACTGTATAACAAAATTTTATATTATTATCTACTTTTTTTTTATATGATAAACATTGCTGATAGATTTGTTCATTGATAGATATACAACTGAATCTATAATTTTCAATAAAAATTCATAAGTTAAAAGTTATAAAGTTATGTAGTTTTTAGTATAAAAAAATGTATAGACTGGCATAAAAAACAACCTTATATAATTTCAGTTTAGTCAAAAAAATGAACTAATTTTCCTTTATTTAAAAAATACTTAACAAGTGGGTATAATATGAGAAAACATCCATGGCATGGATATCATGATGAGGGTGATGATTATGATGATGGTAGGGATGGTGCATGTGCATAAGAGGTGCTCATGATAGAAGAACAAGATTTGACTTCATTTTTCAGAGAGAGAGAGAGAGAGAGAAAGAATAGAAGCAGAAAGAGAAAGAAAGAATGAAGAAGAAAAATTCAATCCGATCGAATACAATCTTGACGTCCGCAATGACTCCCTCTCACTACACTTTCTCTCTCTAAAAACACACACAGCAACAAAACCAAGCAGCAGCTAGCAACAACCTCAAACAACAACAGGGTTTTTAGTGAAGCCAAAGCCATAGGGGAAGAAGAAGCTCCTCACCACATGATGCTGAAGCTCATACACTCATAGAACCAGAAAACCCTAGACGTATACTTTGCACTCCAAATTCAACACCATCCACCTGCAAAGTTCGAAACTTTTTGTTCGTTGATCAGTACCCACTGGCTTGATTTTTTGTTCTTCGCCTTTCGACTGTTCCAATTTCTCCATTTTTTCTTTCAAACTATCGGTGAGTTATAGCAAGTCTTATTACCACTTTGATGTTTGACCCTTTCTGCTTCTGTTTTTGTGTCTGTTTCTTTCAATTGTGACACCCATTTCCCTCATTTATACCTCTGGATCGTTGATTTGTCTCAGCTATGGCTCGATCGACGCCTCTCAGCTACTATTTTTGTTCTCTACTTTGTTTAGCTTTGATAAAGTTTCTGTCTTATGCTTTTTAACCTTTGATTTTTTTTGCTTCTCTTTTGAATTGAACTTAGTCTCGTTGAGAAAATGATGTTTTTGAAGTGATTGGTTGGATTGTTAGTTTGGGGTTTTGTTGATTTTGTTGTGAGATGCTTGCCTTAGTTTGATTGGTTCTGTACTTCTGTTTTTTATTTAAAAATTATTTTTTTTCAAGGCTTTTGTAATTTGTGTGACAGTGCTGTTGATTGAAATGTTGGTGTTTTTTTCCCCTTTTTTTTCTTCTTAATTGGTTTATTGGCTATTATTGTGGAAACTGGTTGATGGGTTGGATCTGAGAAGTCATGTGTTGTACAGAGATTCATGCGAAAGCCGTTTGGAGATTGCTCATTTAAGGGAGGTAGCGCAATTGTAATGTTCAGGATCAAAGAATGTTACTTGGTTTTGATTTTCTTTGGTCTATGGCTTGTGTTTGGTAAAACCCAACACCACATGCTTCTGTTGGATCACTCTGAAGACTCTAAAGCTTTTGGCCTTGGACTTTGGCTTGAAATACTGTCTGGGTTGAGCGTTGTGCCCAGTTTCTCACAAGCTGTTGTGTAAATTATAGTTTCTTGAACTCATGTTTTATATAACTTAGTTGTTCTGCTTAGGTGATCGCTTTGAAGACCGTCGTAGCGAAAGATGGTACCTCCAGGGCCACCCACACCCATTGGTGGTGGTCAGTCTGTGACACCCTCTCTCTTGAGATCAAATTCAGGAATGTTAGGAGCTCAAGGGGGGCCCATGCCTTCACAGAATTCTTTCCCTTCACTTGTGTCGCCCCGTACTCAGTTCAACAACATGAACATTCTAGGAAATATGTCCAATGTAACTTCCATACTGAATCAGTCTTTCCCAAATGGAGTTCCGAACCCTGGGCTCTCTGGTCCAGGAAGTAGCCAGCGTGGAGTTGTTGATACTGGAGCTGAAACGGATCCACTATCCAGTGTTGGCAATGGAATGAGCTTCAGTAATTCTGCATCATCGTTCGTACAATCAAATATGGTGAATGCTGGTTCTTCTGGTCCAGGTCAGGGTCAACAGTTCTCAAACCCTTCTAGCAACCAGCTATTGCCGGATCAGCAGCATTCTCAACAGATGGAACCTCAAAATTTTCAACATGGTCAGCAGCCAATGCAACAGTTCTCTGCTCCTCTGAATACACAGCAGCAACAGCAGCAGCATTTTCAATCAATTCGTGGAGGGATAGGTGGTATGGGACCTGTAAAGTTGGAGCCCCAGGTAAGCAACGACCAACTTGGTCAGCAGCAGCAGCAGCAGCTCCAATCATTGAGGAATCTTGCTCCGGTCAAGTTGGAACCACAACAAATTCAAGCAACGAGGAATCTGGCACAAGTAAAAATGGAGCCCCAGCATTCTGATCAACCACTATTCTTGCATCACCAACAACAGCAGCAGCAGCAACAGCAGCAACAACAGCTACAACAACAGCAGCAGCTCCTCCACATGTCAAGGCAATCTTCTCAGGCTGCGGCTGCTCAGATTAATCTTTTGCATCACCAGAGGCTTTTGCAATTACAACAACAGCACCAGCAGCAACAACTCTTGAAAGCAATGCCTCAACAACGGCCTCAATTACCACAGCAATTTCAACAGCAGAATATGCCAATAAGGTCTCCTGTAAAACCAGTATATGAACCTGGGATGTGTGCTAGGCGGCTGACACATTACATGTATCAACAACAGCATAGACCTGAAGTAAGAATTAATTTGTCTGTGGTCTTTATTGTATGTATTTATATCATGTGTCTTTTTTTTATAAATGTAGAAATTTATTAAGATGAAGAGAAAAATGACAAAGAAAAAGAAAGATAATGATTAAGGAGTCCTCCTAAACAAAATAACAGAAAATATTAATTAAGAAAAGGGAGAAAATCAATGTAACGGATCTTCTATAACGCTTCGACATATCTGTCAGTGAAACTCTATTAAAAAGGCCATAAGCTTTGATGAATACCATATGTGTCTAAGCTGTATTTTCTCTTTGATTTTATGTAGGATAACAATATTGAGTTCTGGAGGAAGTTTGTTGCCGAGTATTTTGCTCCAAATGCCAAGAAGAAGTGGTGTCTTTCTTTGTATGGAAGTGGCAGACAAACAACTGGAGTTTTCCCTCAGGTCTGTTGCCGAGAAATCAGAAAACCTTAAAAACTAATTCTTGTTCTTGGATAACCTCATCTAAGTTCATAAGTGACTATTGGCCATTGGGTGGTCTGTTTCCATTGTACTATAATCAATTATTGGGTGGTCTATTGTACTATTATCAATCACTGGCATCTTGATTATGTTGTTGTGTTTGCTATGTTGTTTAGTCTCTGGATCAAGTAACTATTGCCTTGAATGTTTCCATGAATATTCGTGGGATTCAAGGAGCCTACTATAGTAGTTCATGAATACTAAGCATTAGTTTAAACTAAAGTATGGATTCTTTAAATATTTTCAGGATGTATGGCACTGCGAAATATGTAATCGGAAACCTGGCCGTGGGTTTGGTAAGATTTCCTGTTAACTTTTTTGCAATTACTAGTTCAATCTATTTTTGGTTCTTCACCACTTGAACGTTGGCATCTCAACTTTCCGTCAAGTATATGTGATACTGATATGAGTATTTAAAAAAATGTGCTGCACTATCCTCTTCCTGAATTCTTATTTTTCTTTTCTCATTTTTTCAGAAGCAACCGTCGAGGTTCTTCCCAGACTTTTCAAAATAAAGTATGAAAGTGGCACTTTGGAAGAGCTACTTTATGTTGACATGCCCCGTGAATATCATAATTCCTCTGGTCAGATTGTTCTAGATTATGCAAAAGCAATACAGGAAAGTGTTTTTGAGCAACTTCGTGTTGTTCGTGATGGTCAACTTCGAATAGTTTTTTCTCCAGACCTAAAGGTTATGTATAGAATATTAACTCTTAGATCTCAACTTAAAATGCTGGCATGATTTTATCACTGTTGACATTATCCTTAATATGGAAAAAGTTTAATTGACATTCTCTTGTTTGTTATTTCTTTTGCAGATCTGCTCTTGGGAATTTTGTGCTCGGCGCCATGAAGAGCTCATTCCAAGAAGATTGTTGATACCTCAGGTTGCCATTTAAGTAGTTGCACTATGAGTTTACCTTATAGAGGGCTGCTTATGCATTTAGATATTATAAATTATGGTTTTTTATTTATTTATTCTAGCACGCTAACTTTATTATTGTCTATAGGTTAGTCAGCTTGGAGCAGTTGCTCAAAAATACCAGGCTTTTACTCAAAATTCAACACCAACCGTATCTGCTCCGGAGTTACAAAATAACTGCAATATGTGAGTACATTTTGCCATACTAGTGGTTTTCCTTGATCACTTTCTGGTCTAAATTAGATTCGTATTTATCGTAAGCTTCTGTTTTTCTATTTCTAAGTTTAGATGCTTCTTTTCCAGGTTTGTTGCATCAGCCCGTCAGTTGGCTAAAGCCTTAGAAGTTCCATTAGTAAATGATTTAGGATATACGAAGAGATATGTGCGCTGCCTACAGGTATTGTTCCATTCTGAAACTTTTACTGACTGTTTTCTTAAACCTACATATTTATGGGAATATATATATATATATATATATATACATATATTCATAACATTCTGAATAGTTGAAAAAGTACATGTCTTTTGAACTTGTTTATGTTGCAGATATCAGAAGTGGTAAATAGCATGAAAGACTTGATAGATTACAGCAGAGAAACAGGGACTGGACCCATGGGTAAGTTTTATAGCCAGTTTACTAGTTGATTGCTCATTTGCAAGTGCAGATATGAATGTATCTATCATTAAATGTGTTATTAAAAAAGATACCTGCTGTTCACGTCACGTGTCTTGTGTGCACTGTTCCAATGTGATTTACCATTTTTAGTTGACTAATTAGCAGTGTATTAAAGTTGAAAGTTTTGATGCACTTTTCTACTTTATCTTCTATATTGTGGTTTAAAATTGTTTTGCATACCACTTTACTTGATTAAAACATTATCCTCCTTGTTGGTTGATATTTGGGACCCTGCATAGTGCATAGAATCAAGGTTGTCAAGTTCGCGAACTTGAGCGTAGGTTCGTACGCACTTACTAACTCGCATGATCCAGTCGTCGCCGTTCTCGCTGCAGAGGAGCGGTTTTTCTGGGAGCGGTGGGAGCGCCGCACTAGAGCGTGAGGACGGTGGGAGCGGCTGCTCCACGCGCTCCATCCATTTCTGTAAGATTAATCGGGTTTTGGGCCGACCCGGCCCAGAAAGGGTAAAAAACCCTAAATTACCCTAGAATTTAAAATCCCTGAGTTAACTATTCATTTTTTACTCTCTCACTGTTCATCTCCCTTGACTCTTCGTCTCTCACTGTCACTGAGTCACTGTTCAACGCCGCTGCCGCCAGTGCGAGGCGCCAGCCTCCATCGTCGCCTCTGTTCTAAGCGGCGGCTGCTCAAGTGTTCACTGTTCTGTTCCAGCTCTGTGCTTGGCTCTGTTCTGGGCGTTCTGGCTCAGCGATTCTGCCTGTGCTTCCCTCTTCGTTTCTGCTTCGGTGCTTGCCTTCCCTCTCTTTGCTGCTTCGGTGCTTCACTGCTTCCCTCTCTTTTTCGATTCTGGTTTTTTATTTTATTGGCTCTGCAGTCTGCACTTCTTGTCTTCTTCCCTCCCTTTATACTTTGACTTTATACTTTTCGTTTTGATTTATATTTTGAGTTTTGAATTGGGATGCATTCTAGTTCGTTCTAGTTTGCAAAGACCATTGGGATGCATAGTATACTCTAATATAATACTTTTGGTTTTGAATTATGTTTTGAGTTTTGAATTTATGGAATTTGATATTTATGCATTTTAAATTTGAGTATTATACAAATTATATTATTTTATTTTGGTCAAAAATACATATTTTCGTAATTCTCGGTTCTAGTAAGAACTTCCGTTCCGTGCTACGCTCCTCTGCTCTTCTTTTCTGCTAGCCTTTTCCGTTCCTGCGTAGGAACTTGATCTTGACAACCTTGCATAGAATCTATCAAAGCTATGGTTAGTAATGGAGTCAATTCCAGATGAAGTTACCTTTGACTTGATTTAAAAAAAAGATGGGACTTGAACATACATAAATGTAGGATTGTTCATGATCTGGTTAGGAATTGGTCTTGAAGAGGTGTAAGTGTGTAACTATTTATCTGTTAACCGCTGTCTCAAGGTTTTGGGGATGGTGGAAGGCTTTCCTATGGAGGATTAGTTGAACTTTCAAAGAAGTTTTTATTTATAAAGTTGAGACTTGAGAGAGAGACTTAAGTCTTGTTTAGCCTACAAGCCATATCTATTTGTGCTTTTAATATACATGTCAGTGATCTGTGTGATGTTAACATTAATTATAAAGTAAATGGTTTGGGACAAGTTTGTCTGTGGATGTCTCTATGTCTGCTTTGTTCTTGTCCAATCACATCCCTTCACGCAGCGAAATAGTTTGCTGCTATCTACTTTATGTGTCAAAGAAAGGCATATAACTACAACCACAACATCTTCATACAGAATGTGTCATGTATTGCATTATTGGGCGATATCAATAATTCAAAATATTCTCAATCAGAAACAACTTGAATATTTTTATGTTAACTTTTATTCCTTGAGATTACGAGGTCAAAATGATTCTTTATTTGGTTAACGTTTTTATTTTTTCTTTAATTAATAATTATTGCCACCTGTTTGATTGTGTTGACTGCTATATGATATAACGATTACGAGGTCGAAATGTTTCTTTATTGGGTTAACGTTTTTATTTTTTCTTTAATTAATAATTATTGCCACCTATTTGATTGTGTTGACTGCTATATGATATAACGAAATGTTTCTTCTACTTGCCTTCTCTCAGAGAGCTTAGCCAAATTCCCTCGGAGAACAAGTGGTTCATCTGGAATTCACAATCAACCACAACAACAGGAAGATCAATTACAGCAGCAGCAGCAACAACAGCAGCAGCAAATGGCGGCCCATAACTCAAATGGTGATCAAAACTCAGTGCAAACTGCTGCCATGCAAATTGCTTCTAGCAATGGTATGGTCAGTGTAAATAACACTGTCAACTCAGCGTCTGCATCAACCACCACAAGCACTATTGTTGGACTTCTCCACCAGAATTCTATGAATTCTAGACAACAAAGTCCAATGAACAATACAAGCAGTCCATATGGAAGCAGTTCTGTACAGATTCCATCCCCAGGTTCCTCCAGTACTGTTCCTCAGACCCAACCAAACTCATCCCCGTTTCAGTCACCAACACCATCATCTTCTAACAACCCCCCACAAACATCTCACCCTGCCATAACATCTGCCAGTCACATGAATACAACAAACTCACCAGCTAATATGTCCTTGCAACATCAGCAATCGTCTCTTTCAGGTGAAGCTGACCCTGGTGATGCTCAGAGCTCAATGCAGAAAATAATACACGAGATGATGATGTCCTCCCAGATTAACGGCACAGGTGGAATGGTAGGTGCTGGTTCTCTTGGGAATGACGTGAAAAACGTAAATGGTATTCTGCCAGTGAGTGCCAATACAGGGATCAACAGCGGCAATGGCCTGGTGGGCAACGGTGCAATGAACAGCAATTCCGGTGTTGGTATGGGTAGTTACGGCACTATGGGTCTCGGTCAATCTGGCATGCCTAACGGGATGAGAACTGCTATGGGCAATAATTCTGTCATGAATGGAAGGGCAGGAATGGCAGCTATTGCTCGCGATCAAGCCATGAATCATCAGCAGGATTTGTCAAACCAACTACTGGGCGGCCTAGGAGCAGTAAGCGGTTTTAATAATCTTCAATTTGATTGGAAACCATCTCCATAAGAGCCTTTGTAGGATGGTATGGATGTTTCTTCAATGCTGCTTCCGCAGCATGAGCAATGGTAGATTGTCGCCTTCGGCCTCCTGAAGATAGCAGAACGCAAATGGGTAGCAATAGGGCGGTGGCCACTCTGCCAATATATGATTTTATATATAAGATATGAAAATTTGTTGGCTGGTTGTGTGGCTGATGGGGCTGGTTTTTCTTGTGAATTTCAAGTGTAACTTTTTTTCTTTTTATTATTTTAATTTTTCTGTCTTATTGGCTTTCCCAGACTCATCCTTGATACAACGCCCATGCTTGAGGAAGGTGACCAATTTTGGGCTGCAAAAAGCTACTGGTTGTTGGGAGAATAGAGTTTAGTTTAGATACTATCCAAGTGATGATTAATTTGAAGTTCCTCTGCAGAAGGAAGTAATCTACATCTACACATTGAATGAAGTTATTATGTTTGTCCAATGTAACCTTACAAAATGTGGGATAAAAAAATGAATGTATGGATACGAGGTATTATTTAAAGTGTTGAATATCCATAGATGGGAGCATTGTCCTTAACCTATAAACAGACATCAGCTTTTGGGGGCAGGGAAAAAGAATGGAAGAAAATGAAAACTAGTACATGTTTCTATATTTTCATTTCTTCAATTCCAACCCTTTTTGTTTTTGGCTATGTAACATGCCATATTCTTGTCAAATTCTTTTCTTTTTTCTTCTCCAATTTCACAATCACATGTCAAATATATTTATCTACTGTTGCTGTCAAAGTGGACTTGGGAACTGCCCCAATCACACTCTCTTTCTTCTCTCCATTCTTGAAGAACAGAACCGTTGGAATGCTTCTGATACCATACTGTGTGGCTATGCTTGGACATTCATCTGTGTTAATCTTGAAGCATGCAATTTTTCCAGCATATTCTTTTGCTAACTCATCAATAACAGGCGCTATCATCTTGCATGGACCACACCATGGTGCCCAAAACTCAACCAACACAGGGGTTTCACTTGAAATCACAAGGTTGTTCCAGCTTGAGTCTGTCACCACTTGAACTGCCAACAACGTATATTTCATCAGACAAAACAACACACAGAGGACTAAACCAAAAAAGGAAGTGTGCTTATAACTTCTACCTAATTAAATGTTCATTACAATAAAATCAGAATTGAACACAAGGAAGATGTTGGAAACTTAATCTGCTACCCTATTCAAGCAAATACTCTGCTACTAAAATTTCAGTATGAAAATCAAGCACTACAATGGTAGAACAAAAAACTAATCAAACATGCTATAAATTACTTGAGAACCATGTGAAAAGAAGGAAAGTTTCTTAGTAGGTACCTTCATCTACCTGTTCACGAGCATTGCAAACAAAACGGGATTTTCTGAAGGTACTACCACCGGTTGAATAAAGAGATGATGATTTTGATGCTGTTGAGTTTAAGATGGACTTTTTGAAACCTCTGCAAGTAGGAAAAAGAAGCTTTTCCCTTGGAGAGAATGGAGAAAGACATTGAGGTCTTGCGGTGCATACAGTGGTGCTTAGTCTTAGACAGTTCTCAAAGGCCATGATGGTGCTGCTTCTGTGTTCTCCTCAGCTCTGCTTACAATTCCTGGCTTTGTGGATGATGTATGCTTCTGTTCTTGTTTTTTCAATTTATTTGTTTTTTGTTTTATTTGATTCTGTGGTTTATCTTTTAGTGGATTAGTACAAGATTGTGAGGTTCTTAGAAGGCTCAAATTCATGTGGATGTCGTTTATTGAAGAACTGAGTGTGAAAACTAAATATCATAAATTTAGATCAAGTTTTATCATTCTCATTTTCTTGAGTTAATATTTATTAATATACAATCTCACCTCCTTCTCCTTCAACTAATTCATGTTATTTATAATCTCTCACTTTATTGACTATGAATTTTATTTATTGAAATTATTGAATAATTAAACTAAGAATTTAATTTTTATTCATTGACACTGTAAATTTTTTTTACATAGTCATTCAATTATATAATGTCACGTTATGATTGTGTTTTTCTCTCTTCTATTGCCTGAAAAATCATGTAAATAGAATATTTTAATTGTACGACAGTATAAAAGTCAGAAACTTTATAATTAAACTCTTGAACAAATTAATAACAATTTTAAAAATAATTAGTTGAGTCAATAATTTGAAAAAGTTAAATTTATAGAGCAGATGTGTCAACGGACATCATTGCGCGCTGCACAGAAATCAATCATGAATTTCTGCAGAGTGATGCTTTATTTCACGAGGAAAAGCTTCTTTATTTTTTAATTTGATGGCATTCTCCAAAGTGCTAAGCCAATGCAAAGTAAGGGTTTTTCCCTTATTCCAATTCCATGTTACCGATAATGACCAATTGCCACATCCATCAAGTCACTAGCAACAGAGAAATTGCAGCATCATTTCTTCATTGTTCATGACTTCATTAGATCCATATATGTATGCATGTAATGTATGTATGTATGTATGTATTTAACATGTCATATGTGTATGCAGAACTTGACACTTTATTTTATTTGTCGTTACTCGTTGTAAAAGAAATGTATTGATTTTGTTTTTCAATTCTATTTTTGTAATTTCTTATTTTCATCAAATGAAATAAGAAGGAAGTGCAAAATGTAAATCAACCAATCACAACTGAAAAGGTACAAAAATCATGAATAGGAGAAGAATAAAAGATTTTTAAAAAAATAGAAAAAAGGTTGCTCTCTGCTATTCATACATATCGTCAAAAACCTTTCTTACAATTTAGTATCATTGTTTTTCAGTACTTATTTTGTGCAATTGGCATTATAAATAGTTATCATCATTATTATTAACATGTTGTATCCAATCACTTCAATTATTATTTGACATTTTAAAAAATACATGATGTTTGTTTTCCTCTTATATTATTAAAAAAAAATTATGGTTAACTTTCAAATTTATCCATCATAGTTTGTGTTTAATTGAAATTCATACATAGTTCCTTTCCTTAGCTTCTGTATGTATCAAAAAAAAAAAAAAACACTCTTATCTAAAATAAGTTGGGTTTTGATCCTCCATACTGAATATAGAAGAATGATATTTGAACATCCATATTAAATATCTCAATAAACATCCATCAAATTAAGGATCGATCATGAACTACATACACTCTACTAAGCAAGGATGATAATATTAGATTAGAGCCATCTTGCATTGTGTGGCGTTGAATAAGCGGCATCTTAGATATTTTATACATACAAATGGTTGCAACTTCCTCAACTGATTATGACAATCCAACAAATGCAAATGCAATGGTCCACTTCACTCTTCAAATAGGGAATGTATTTTCATATAATTAACCCGAGTTTTATAACGTAAGGAAAATAAAATAAGGGAATAAAAATATATAAAAAATTTGATGATAAAGATAAAGTATATAAGAAATTCATATCACATAATAGAAAATTTCTAGCTCGGATAAACAAGATATGAAATTTATTAAATTGAAATAAAAACTACTATCCCTATAAAAACTTTATATTTCATATTTTTATTTCCACTATTTTTCTTTTAGTTTTGAACCTCACCAAGCACAATCTCTACTTTTTAAATCGAGAGGTAAAAGTTAAAAATTCTCATTAATGTAATTATTTTTACACATAAAATTCATTCGTCTCAATTTTTTTACCGGGCAAGTTAACACACCCTTTACCTATTCTTAGGGTAGCCAAAAGCAGACAAATAGGCAGTTGGAAGAAGCTTATCCTAATGAATAATGAATGTACTTGAATGAGAATTTATTTTTAGTTAGTTAGTTTGGACTTTGGATAAACTCAAAAAACGGCATGAAACACACAGTTTTAGCAACATGCAATATTGTATAGATTTCTTTATGTGTGATGAAGATCAATTTACTCTGCCACTTCATCAATCATCGGTGCTTCAACACGGTAGATTAGCCCCTAATCGCCGACTTACTCTGAACAGAGACATGAGAAAACAATATAAATAATCAACCTTTAACTTTTATTTTAATCTGCTTTGTGTTTGTTGATGTACCTGATTTGAGGAAAATTTTGTCCCTCCTTAATTTTGTTTTTATTTTTTCACTACATTCGTTACGAATTTGAGTTTCATTTAAACGTCTGCTGCCTACTAATAAATTGTTGCATACACTAGGCAAGGATCAAACTCCCGACCTTTGCTTAAAAGAACAAGTGAGTCGACCAACTTAAATTGGTTTTGTTTTGATTTATTTTATTTTATTTTTTAAAAATAATCTCTTTCATAGATTTTTTTTTGTTCTAACAAGAATAGCTTCTTTTTGTTTTATTTCACCGATACAAAGAAAGAGAAAGGGCCGAGGCTCAAATCAGAGGAAGGAACCTCCTAGTCGGTGGAGTGTTTGGGCCAACAAAGGAGCCCAAGTCCGTAACCTATAAATATCCGTCGGCAGGGCACCAATTGTTTAACGCTATTTCATTCATCACATTGCTCCCGCTTCCAAGATTTTGGTCACTCCAGAGTCTATATATTTTCATCATCGATCTTGAATAGTTATTTATGCATTCTTTTGCAGAGAGCGAAGTCAAGAAGTGAGAAATGCATCCTCTCATTGATTTTATATTCTTTTTTTTTTTTAACAAGTTAAAGATTTGCCGATGCGTTCTGTGCAATTTTCAGAGGGATCAAAGGTATTTCTTCGAGAATCAAGGTTCAAGAACGTTTTGTTGGGAGGGCAGAAGAATCGAGCTGCGATGTAGAGGAAGAACTGTGAACAAGATTATGTAATTGAATTCAAGGAACCTGCTTAATGTTTTTGCAGAACAAAACAACAGAAATCAAGATTCAAAACTACTAAAGACTCAAAGATTTACATGGAGCATGCACGATCAAGATTTCGTCTTCTTAGCAGCTATGATGTGCAATTACACCCAGAGAACAAGAATCACAACTCAAAGATTCTGGTATTGTTAATTTCTAATGACTCTAATCTTACTTGAAACAAGTAACAGGAAAATCCCAATCTGCTATATTCTGCAGGCCAAGACATGATCTTTTTGGAATCATAATTTAGTTTCTTCTGACCATAACGTGACATTAAATTTGCATCAAGTTTAATATGGGATTTCTGTTATGAAAAGAGGAAATGGAAACTTGGCTAGCAAGGAATCATATCAAAGTTTGAGTGCATCAGTAAAATGGAAGTTCGTTATTAGCTGAATATTGTGCGTTAGTATACATGAAGAGAAACGAGCAAAACACTACTACAATATAAGAAGTCTATGACTAAACAAACAAGCAAACAATACTTTATAACACTAGTATTATGAGTCTTTCACCTAACATGAGTTATCATGGTCACCTCCATGCTGAAGCAACAATCAAGTTCTTCTCTTCCCACCCAAAGTAAAGAGCCCCCATTTCCTCCTTTACATTGTACTTGTCATAGTAGCACACCTTATTGAGTTTCCGGATTTCTTCGGTCACAGTTGTGCTCATTGGGGATGGAATGAAACCAGCCATTTTCATCCTTGCTATCCATTTTCCAGCAACTTCATACCGTTCTATCCTATCCTCGCCTTCACACGCGACAATATTCACTATGTCCCTTGCTAAGCACTGCCTTTCAACATTCATCCTGTCCTGGCTTTCTCTTGGAAGAGTAACATCAAGCGACTCGAACACAGCTGAGTAGTAGTTGTAGGCTTCGGTAAATCTCGGTAAGAAAGGGGTGGTGTTGGTGTTCACATCTTGCTCCACAACAGTTACAAGCTTTGGATTCAAGCTCTTAACCATGCGAAGAAGTTGGTCCCGTTCATTTACTGTCGAAACACTCTCATCAGGCATGTGATGAAGCTGGAATGCAAAGTTCACCACGAGTGCTTCTCCCGGACGACAGTTCAGCATTGATGGGGTGACGATGGAAGTCCTTGATGCCACTGCTTGGAACTCAAATGGAAGCCCAAGTGCCTCTGCCAGTTTTTCAAGTCTTTGCCCTATGATCTTTAGGCCTCCAACAGATCTCTGAACAGACTCAGGATCATCAACCCCGGTCAATCTAACATGGGGTGGCTTACTGGACCTTGAAGCGAGTGTTTGTATTAGATTTATGTACTGGCTTCCTTGATTGATGTCAAAATCTATAATATGAACATTCATCTCATCTTTAACTGCCTCTGTAATTGCATTGTTTGCAGCAATAAACCCAAATTTAAAGCATGGACACACCTCAAACAGGATCTGCATGGCTGCTAGACGGTCTGAAGAAGGAGCTTCCTTGCATTTCAGTGCTTTATAAATACACCTGCCAGATTCTTCCAAGCGAGCTGCAAGTCCTTCTACCATATAGGCTGCGATTCTTTGGGAAGGCTCTCCCTGAATTGAGACCTTTTGCCGTAGATCATTTATCATAGATGAGGCAATTTCTTGATTTCCTTCTGAAAGTACAACAGCACATTCATAAAGCTGTTGCTTAGGGGTCTTAGGAGTCTGAGAAATTGCTGATATTACTTTGGTGCTGCTGATGCTTGTAAGACTGGAATCAGAAGACGAGGACTCCTTCGGTGAGTCATGGAGCAGCATATTCTGAATGGAATCAGCCCACTCAGCAAGATCAAGATCGATTTCCATGCTGTGAGAGGTAACTAATATGTCTTCTTCCTCCTCCTCATCCTCAGCATCACTATGACCAAGCAATGTTCTCTCCAATGCTTTAAGTTTTGATCTCATTAGATCATCGTCTTCAGGAGAATCCAGGGTTCCCCTTTCCAAGAAATCTGATCTGAAGTTGAGCTGATATGCATCGTGATGCCTTGTGGAAGAAATTAAAGCAGCACCAAAGGGGTTATCAGCAGCCACAGAAGCTCCTGGACTAGCTCTGAACTGGTACAAAGAGGCACCATCGGGGTGAATTGGACTATAGATGCCGGAACTACATGATTCTATCAGCTCTTCTGAAGGTGAGTCATGAAAGTACTTCTCGTAACTCTCACTGGAGTAAGTATCTGTCATGTGCATGTTTCTTTGCTTATCGGTATCGAAAATTTGGGAGGACATGCCAGGTCTAACATCAGTTCCCTTTAGAGAGTATAGCTTAGCACTTTTATACGCCGTAGGAAGCTCTGCAGATCGAACTAATGACATGGTTCCCCTTGAATTCAGTTCATACAGTACTGTTCTCTGCATCCAAAGCATCACTTACATTAGCCACTACAGTTATACTAATTCTGAAATAAATTAAAACTACCAAGCTTGCTTTCTAAATAATTGAAAAAGTAAAAATAAACACTTTCCCACCTTAAGAATTAGTAAACCAGGATGAGTCTCTCACTGATGAAACCTTGTTGAACCTTATAAGAAGACTGTGTGCCCTGATGAGAGAAACAAAAGAAGAGGAAAAAATTTAGAAGACCCTTTTAGTCAAAACAATCAAACCATATGGACATGACTGAGAGCACAAGGAAATAAACCAACTAATCATGGCCAAACCATCAAGAATTAGCTGGTTGATAACTCCTCAAAGTTCAACTAACAGAAGTTATATGTCACAGGATAGGATTGATGATACTCATACAAACTTACACTTATACTATCCTCACATAGTTTATGGAAGTATCTTTTCCCATCTAAAAAGAGAAACCGAATTCAATCAATGCTACTTGATTCTTAGAAGACCCACTCCCACTATGATTGAATTTGTTTAAGTAGTAACTATGATCTCACTTGGCCAGTCAAGAGAAAAAGAGTTTCAGAGTTGCTTTTCAACAAAGTTAGTTATTGGACACAGTCAAACATGAGACAATATGGCAGATAAAGTCTAAAGTTCCAACTTAGCCTAGAAAATACCATTGTTTCTAACATAGTGGACTCATGCCAAAGACGTATGAGCTTTAGATCTATCCAAAGCAATATCTTCTGTTTGCAATCCTCAAAACCAAATGCATTCTCCAAATCAAATTAAATGTTCTGGAAACCAAAAAACCGTTGATTCTTCATATATTCAGCTTAAATCTTAAAACCTTATCTGCCAAACTAGGAAAATAACAATATTTCTTTGAAGTTGCAAACCATTTTGCTCTTGAAATACAAGATTTTTGTTCTATCCAGAGGATAGCTGAAATTGTTCAGATGAAACCCCATCTGTGAATTCAAATTAAGATGTTGATATCAAGAGGCTGATAAAGCAACTAAGGTGAAAATTCTATTTGATTACTTAAATAAAAGTGATCAAATCCTTTTTGGTAGCATCTATCCCTTTTTTGTCAATTGCTTCAGTAATCAAGGGGCAATATTCTCCACTATGAATAAACAATTATTTTTTAACACAACACACCCCTGCGGCCCTGCCAAAACTGATTCTCGTCCCCAGAAGATAAGTAGATAGATAGAGCTCAAGTGCAGCAACAGAGAATTAAACAAAACCCTTTAGCAGAAAAGACATGTACGAGGTTAAAACTAAAATTTTCCTTAAGAAAATGATCTGTAATACACAACCAGACAGAGGAGAGAACAAGGGCTTTTTTTTCCTCTTGTCTTTCACTACTTCTCACAATCACAAGCATAATTGACAATCAATTAGCTTCAAAACCAGAAGGAACCATCCAAGTTACAGAATTCAAAGCAGATCATCTAGATTCTAGAGTTAGAAATTTAAGAACAATCACCTCAGAGAGACAAAAAAATTGTACCTTATCCAATAAGAAAATTTTGAAGCATCAAACGACCATAGCAGTGTGCCAACCCTTTTTACTTTGCACACAGCTAGATGAGGATGAACCTTAAATTGAGAGAGAGAGAGAGAAAAAAGGTTTAGGTTAGGTTTTGACCAGTAGCAAAGAGATATAAGCCAAGCCAAATGGCAGGAATAACTCTTGGAGACTGTTCTATGTATATATATAATATCATATAAAAATTAGAATTCTTGGATTTGGGTGTTCAGGTTGGTAGAAAAGCAACAAATAAGATAACAACTAAGATTAGGAAGAGGGGACTTTGAGGAACTGATATATATATATATATATATATATATATATATATATGTATGTATAAAATTTATATATGTTTGTGTGTATATGCACAGTCAAAGAAGTGTAGATAAGGAAAAAGCGAAGAAAACAGGACTTTGTAAACAGTATTTAATGATTGAGGGAAAATTATAGCAGTCAGCTTAGAGAAATTGAGGAAACAACTAAATAGTTAATTTGAAATATGAACGGACTGATATTCCAAAAGAGAGAACCCCATTTGGTTAAAAAAAGGCGATGATGATAAAATCATGAGAAACACAACAAAACACAAACACAAGCTTCTGGAATCATAGAAGTGTTGTTAATGGTAATAAGCAAGTGGACAAACTCAGCAAAAGATTCTAACCTCATCTAAATTAACGGAAACCGCTTAGCATTAACCGCAACTTGGTTTTTTATCAATTTCTTCCTTTGTCTCTTTTCATACGTTTGTATCCGTGTTTGTGCCAACTCCAAGAACATATTATTATTATTATTTGTGTGAGAAATATTATAATCATATTCACCTTTATATATTTATTTACATTCACATAACTTTATATTTATACGATTTTTTCTGTTATCTAAATATAATTGGACCTGACCTCATTTTTATACTAATTAATTTTGTCAACCATCAGACATTGATATACACACCTATCTATAAAATTAGCAAGTATCATTTTAGAATGTTGTGCAAATAATAAAATGAAGTGGCGATGCGCACTGTTATGGAGTTACACATATATTGTTTATGTAATTTTAAGAATCACATTAAACACTCAAAAATATCCCATGTAATTCAATTAGAATGATCAGTATTTATCAAATAATTATATTTTGTTGGCTTAAAGTTAAATAGAATGTTTCGTTCCATAGAGATATCCGCAAACGGCAAGTTATAACACCCTACACTGCCCTTCATTAATTTGTTTTATCTTTCAGTCTTGACCGTTGGATCGAGACCTTTGTGGTGGCAATTGAGTCTTTTCATGTTAAAAATATTTGGACGTTGCTTATAAGCTGAAATAAATTATTTCAAATAATAGTCTGTGTCCACTTGTAAGATAATAAATAAATAAAACATATAAAAAAAGAAGTAGAAATTTTCGGTGCAGAATGACGCAGGATCTTACATCACTATAAGATCACTGTTGTTTCATTCCTTATACGCGTGGAATATGAAATAAGGAAATAGTGTCATACTAGCTGCTAATTTCCAAATACCCAAAATATTAAAAAAGCAAAAGGTAAAATGAGAAATGAAAAGAAAAAAAAAAAGACGAAAGTAGTTGGAGTTTTGGACAAAGTCAAAGTTTATTGCGGAGGTCTTATTTGCGAAGATGAGACTTTACTACTTTGTTGTTGAGTTGGTACAGAGAAATGATGTTTCTGGTGTAATAAAAATATGTCAAATTAGTATTCAATGTGTATTATATATAATATGAAATGTGTGATATACGTATAACACACATTTCATATTATATATAGCACATATTAGATATTAATTTGACGTATTTCTATTATACAACCAGTATTATTTGAGTAGAGAGAGAGAGAGCGCAACATTGGTTGGGTTGCAATGGTGGACAAGACACCTCTAATTTCTGCTATGCAATGCAGCCAGCCGCGTGAGATCTTGGTTCTTCAAAAAGGGTGGAAATTAGTAGGGAACCTTCCCTCTCTTTTTAGTCTCATTCTCTTAGCTTCATCACTTCAATCATGAAAGAAAAATCAGCATTTCATCACTGCTTAAAAAAGTTACTTCCTTTTTCACTATCACATTATTACTTTCCGACTTTCATTTACTTTAACAAGTTATTAATGTGAGTTTAGTTTTCATCGTGACTGATTTAGACAATCCACAAATGATCATTTGATACGTCATTTAAGAAGGAAAAAGAAAATTCAAAGAAGTGGTGTAATTAGTCTTATTTTATCAATATTTGTTATTTTTTAAAATTAAACATAAGATTAATTAGAAGTTATTAGATTATGTGTCAAATGGTCATTGATTGACAGATTAAATCATGTTTATACTGCGGATAAAAATTAAACCGGTAATACTATATGTACATCACTATAATCAGCTACCATCAAAAACCAAATCAAAATAAATAAAAAATCCAATCAAATAAATAAAAAAACTCAACTAAATAATAAAGAAAATAATTTAATAACAACTACAAATTGACAAAATAATGTATTTTGTCCATTTTTAGTATCAATGTATATTATTTTAGTGATAATTTAATGATAAAAGTGCTATTTTTAGGAAAAAAAATAATGTATTTTGTGCTATTTATTCATTTTCATCATAATTATAATGAATTTATTTGATTATTTAGTGAATTTTTAATTATTATTAAATTATTTTTTTGGATTTTCTATTTATTCAATTGAGTTTTTTTATTTGTTTATGTAAGTTTTTTTGCGATGACTGATGGTGACAGATTAGAGGATGTACCTCTAGCATTTTTCAAATTAAACCCTACTATAGCTTTAAATTAAAGAAAAATTATTCAAACTCCTATTAGTTTTGATAAAGATTAATATTACATGTATATAACACAACCGAATGATAATTGAATATGGTGAAAAAAATAACTTATCAAATAAATATTTAAATACGACTCTGGAGTAATATATAAAATTAAAATTTTTTATTATGGTTTTTCCTAACTAAGGATAGCGGTTAAAGAAGACATAAATGGAAAGTATTTATTAATATTTTTTGGTGGGATCCACGTGTTGAAAACTTATTTTCTCCTTTTGATCATGTAGTACTTACCATTTTGTAATCTTTAATCGGTGTCCAAAGTCCTTTTTAAGAAAATATAGTTTTTTATAAAAATAATATTTGTATATTGATGATAAATGTATACATTAAAAAATAGAGAAAATATAATAAATAATGAAAATTGTAAAATCTAGATATTTAATAAGTAAGATGTTTAAGTATTTAATAAATAGATGTTTAAATAGCAATCATTTTTTTTTCACTCTGTGTATCAAGATAAAGTTCATTGAATTATACATGTTGTCTAGTTGTAGTGGAGGAGGACAAGTGCATCCAATAGCGTTGTGACAGCTCGTGTGAAATGAATCAAATGTGTCATCCATCCATCCATCATAAAATTAGAAATTAGTAGTAAGAGGGAATGATGATGCATTTGAAATCGCATGAAGCATCCAAGGGTAAATATCCACGATAGTTTTTATTTCTTAATATTTGGTCCTAATCATCTGGCCCCATCTTATCCAAATAGGCCAAATCTAGAGAGATGGATTGGAAGATAAGCAAAACAATTAATATATTCTCTTTCATTTCCATCCATTCAAGGAAACTATTTCTTTTCTCTCTTCGGAAATTGTTTGATGTTTGAGATGCAATTACCTTCACTTTCATCTATTTCTCCCATGGTTCTAATTAAACTCCCTCTACCCCCTTTGGATTGTATTGTATATATCTCTTGGATCTTCATTATGAAACTTATAACAAGTACCTTTCAACCAAATAAAAAATGTTTAGATGAGCACCATACAATTTTTTCTTTTTTGGAGGTTCAATACCATGGGACTATGTTATGTATATGGACAAAAATAATAAGGCCATCTAAGCTCAAAGGTGGAGTTGCTATTTATGCTCACCATCCGCAGCATACATATCAAGCTTTCATAGAAAATCCATTAGGATATATCATATCAGAGATTAATTTGATGTGATTTATATTGATTTGGAAGAAGATTATATAGTATCGTTGATTGATTTATAATGATATTAAATTGATCAATAATATTATATAATCTTCTCCCAAATCAATATAAATCACATCAAATTAATCACTGATATGATATATCATCGTATTCTCTAAGATATGCTCAATTCTTGTTCCCTCTTTTTCAGGGTTTTGTTAAAGACATAGGTTAGGGTGTTAACAAAGAACAAATTAAAATTGAGAGCTTTCCTTCACACAAAATTAAAGAAATGGAACAATGAAAATGATGTGTTGTTTTTGTTAATTAATAAAAAAACAAAAATATTTTGTTTTTCAGCTAAACAGATTTCTAAGTTTTCATTATAGGAGTTTTTTTTTTGTGTACCTTGAGATTGGCAAAGGTTTGAATGCTCTTGTCATGTCAGAACAACTCATTTGTCCTAATGGTTAGCTTTATATCAACTAAGGGCATAAACGAGTTAGCTATCAGATTTAAAAGGTTAATTACTTAGGTATTTCGTTTTTAATTATTGTGTCCTATTACGACAATGATTGGATCAAAGCATAATTTGAATCAATATAGTGTTTAACCTATTTGTCTCAATATTTGTGTTTGTACAGCACTACATAATACAATGTGTTCAGTTTAGGGTTGATGACGTCATTGAGATTTACTTAAAGTGCAATATATAAAAGTGTTTAGTATAAATGTAACAAAATTTTCAATTTTGCAAAACAGAGGCGACCATAGAGATTTAGTCACCCTGCATCTATTCAGCGGGCTACTAGCTATATATAGAAATAGAGTAAAAACCTTAGCTTGGTCTCATTGAAAATTATATTCAATCAAATGTATTATATATATATTTGGGTTGTACCAAACCAATTTATTAATAAGTATTCGATGACACCAACCATATAAAGTAAAAGTCGTCTCGACAAAGAATGACAGCACACCATTAAAAATTAGGCTGCCTCTGACTAATGACTTTTATAGGCACTGCACTAATAGTGCATTTACTTATATGGGATTGGGAAGAATTCCTCTTTTACTTTCTGGGTTATGGTGTTTGTTTTGGTCAAATTGGGGTTATAGGTTGAAATCGCACAACCCAGAAGGCCCAAAGATACAATTGGGCCAATACCACCAACTCTATTTCTTGTGTAGGCCTGGCTTAAATATTTAATACAATCTCTGACCAAGACTTGCGCAAAAATCAACAATACAATCTCAGAACCAGTTGCCCCACAAAAAAGAAAAGAGACAAACCAAAATCTATAAATTAGTAGCTAGTTACCAAAAAGATTACCTAGTAAAAACATTGATTATAAAATACAAAAAAAAAAAAATTGACTATAGTATTTAAATTATTGAATTATATAATTTTTAATTAACTAAAAATTGAAGACTATTAACTTTAAAAATTAAGATTTTTCTAATTTTCTAAAAATACTATAAAAACAAACACTATAGTTTTTAAAATATTGAATTACGTACTTTTTAAAACTAAGTAGAATTTTAAGGTTATAGACTTTAAAAAGTGACATTTGACTATTTTTCTAGAAACAATACAAAAATAAAGACTATAGTCTTTAAAATATTGAATTAAGTAATTTTTAAAACAAAATAGAAATTGCAAGCTATAGACTTTAAAAAGTGAAATTTCATTATTTTTAAAGAAACATTATATAAGTAAAGACTATAGTTTTTAAAATATTGAATTACATATTTTTTTTTAAAGAATTATAAATTGAAGGCTATAGACTTTAAAAAATGTGATTTCACTATTTTTCTAGAAACACTATAAAAGTAAAGACTATAGTCTTTAAAATATTGAATTACATAATTTTTTAAATAAAGTAGAAATTAAAGGCTATAATCTTAAAAAATTGAGATTTCACTATTTTTCAAGAAACACTATAAAAGTAAAGACTATAGTCTTTAAAATATTGAATTACATAATTTTTAAAACTAATTAGAAATTGAAGGCGATAGAGTTTAAAGACTGAGATTTCACTATATTTATACAAATACTATAAAAGTAAAGACTATAGTCTTTAAAATATTGAAATACATAATTTTTTAAACATAGTAGAAATTGAAGGCTATAGATTTTAAAAAGTGAGATTTCACTATTTTTTCAAGAAACACTATAAAAGTAAAGATTGTAGTCTTTAAAATATTGAATTACACATTTTTTAAAACAAATTAAAAATTGAAGACAGTAGACTTTAAAAGGTGAGATTTCACTATTTTTCTATAAACTAAATAAAAGTAAAGATTATAGCCTTTAAAATATTGAATTACATAATTTTTAAAGTTAATTAGAAATTGAAGGCTATAGACTTTAAAAAGTGAGATTTCATTACTTTTCTAGAAACACTATAAATGTAAAGACTTAGTTTTTAAAATATTGAAATACATAATTTTTAAACATAGTAGAAATTGAATTCTATAGAATTTAAAAGTTGAGATTTCACTATTTTCTTTAGAAACAATATAAAAGTAAAGATTATAGTCATTAAAATATTGAATTGCATAATTTTTAAAACTAATTAGAAATTGAAGGCTATTAACTTTAAAAAGTGGGATTTCACTATTTTTTTAGAAACAATAGAAAAATTAAGTAAAGACTATAGTCTTTAAAATATTGAATTACATAATTTTTTAAACAAAGTAGAAATTGAAGGTTATACACTATAAAAAGTGAGATTTCACTATTTCTCTAGAAACGGTATAAAAGTAAAAACTATTATCTTTAAAATATTAAATTACAATTTTTTATAAACAAAATAGAAATTGAAGGCTATAGACTTTAAAAATTGAGATTTCACTATTTTCTTTAGAAACAATATAAATGTAAAGACTATACTATTTAAAATATTGAGTTACGTAATTTTTTAAATAAAGTTGAAATCAAAGACTATAGACTTTAAAAATTTTATTTCACTATTTTTCTAGAAACACTACAAAAGTAAAAACTATAGTTTTTAAAATATTGAATTGCATAATTTTTTAAACAAAGTAGAAATTGAAGGCTATAGAATTTAAAAAGTGAGATTTCACTAATTTTTTCTAAAAACACTATAAAAGTAAATTCATAGTTTTTAAAATATTGAATTATATAATTTTTTAAATAAAGTAAAAATTGAATGCTATTGATTTCAAAATGTGAGATCTCACTATTTTCTTAAAAATAATACAAAAGTAAAGACTATAGACTTTAAAATATTGAATATAATTTTTTAAATAAAATAAAAATTGAAGGGGTCTTTGTTTTTGTCAAATTGGGATTATAGGTTGAAATCTCAAAACAGAGCCGAAGCTAGGAAAAAACCAGAAGGCCCAAATATACAAATGGGCCAAAACCTCCAACTCTATTTCTTGTGAATGATCTCAACTATTGTAGATTTGTAGTTGAAACTATTATTAAAATAAAATGATTAGAATTGATTTTGGATGAAACAAACGCACGAAGGTTAAAATGTGGGATGGACATACCAACTTTATAGTCATTCTTATGCGTGACAAATTATTGACTAGGAGCACGTTGGACTAAACATTGGATCATAATTAGTTGAGAGAATGAATTAAAGCGTTGATTGATAAAGTAATAAAATGAAGAATGAAAAGGGAGTTGCTGTGCCTGTATGTGTAGGTAGGTCAAGTGTCATTTTCTGGTGCCACTACTAACTATACCATTTTGGAAGTTTTTCACAGCAACTCGGATATGTCGCTTTTCGCATAAATTAAACTGCGACACGCACAAGAAATTTAATTCAAATTAAATCAAATCATGAAAGCCCCACTAAATTGCCAACGAACCGTACTTGGTTGGGCATATAATAAAATAGAATCAAATTCTTAAACATAATAATGATAATTCCTTTATAAGATGTCTTCTTATTTCAATACTCAATCCGTACTTAAAATAATGTATAATAATATTATTTTAACATTTAAAATAACAGTAACTTTCTCATTTTTTTCCTTGAGATTAACATCATGAGCAATAAAATAATTTTTTAAGATATGAAAATAACAATATCGTCCCTCAAGATTTGATGTGAAAGTCTCTCAAGATATAAAGTGATAATATAGTCTTTCAAGATTGAAAACTTAGGTCAACATGGTTTCTCAACTTTTCCTAAACTTTCAATTTTGAGGGACCATATTATCTTAAATTTGCAATCTTGAAGGACCATATTATTATTTTCATATTTTGAGAATTATTTTGTTAATCATGTTAAATTTTTAGGAATCATACTATCATTTTTTAATCTTAAGAGATTATTTTATTCTCATATTAATCTTAATGAACTAAATGAGATATTTACTATAAGAATCAATGTCTCATTAAAATATTCATTAATAATATGCTTACAAATAACATTTATCGTCTAAATGTTAATATAAGATACTATAGTTTGTATATTAAAAACAGCCAGAATTATCACCAGGAAATAAAAATAGGTAGAATTAATTTTTTTTTCTTTTGATTTATTATTTTATTTTATTTATTTCTCATTCTATTAGTTACATGAATTCCAAGAAAGTATCACATAATAATAATGTTAAAAAAAATAACATTTAAGTACATATCTTAATAATCAACCGTGGCTAAGCAGTTAGTAATTTTATATTGTATTGTATGTATAGCAAGGAGAACAAGAAATTGAACAGTCCAACACACAACAAACACAATACATCCTTGTGGGTTACTTCACCCTTGTCGGAGTACACGTCAAAGTGTTCTATGAACCGGTACATTATGGAGTTGGAGTTTTTACCATCTAATTAAGGCTAGCTAGCTGCTGAATTGAGATATAGAAATATTCATGCAATCGCTGCAGGTAAAGCGTGTCTAAAAAGTCTACACTTAAGAAAAATAGTTTTAGGTTTTCTTATTTTAAATGATTACATAACTAAAATAGAAAAATAAAAAAACTACATTAAATAACTTATATAAGATTTAAATCTCTGAGCATTTATTGTCAGCTACATACATACATGGCCTGTGAGATGATCAAGAATCAAATGGGTATATATTTGCAATAATGCTTGACTTACAACAGAAATACGTCCAACTTGTATCCAATGTGTGTTATCCATGTTACATGATATGTGCTATACGTATAACACATATACGTATAACACACATCTTGTAACATGGATAACAATACAAATTGGACGTTTGGAAAGGTGAAAGTGGAAAAAAGGATTAATTCGATGTGTGAAAAGTCCTGTCATAGTAGGACCGCTGAACTGTGCAATACCATTTTCGAATAATTAAAATAAATGAAGCCAGCACCATATTGTAACAGATTACATTTATTGATATTGACAAAAAGGGTAAGCTTAGGAAAGTTGTGAGGTTTAACTTCCTATAGATGCATATATAAAAATAGTGTACCTCTGTATGTAAGTGCGTTGTTACTATTTATTAAGCAGTATATGATTTGCAGATATGTATATGTATGTTATGTTTATGTGTACATACAAATTAAAAAGACAAAAGAAAGAAAAGGGTTACGTTGGGGTTGGATGGGAAGAGTCAAAGTAGTTTGTTGAGGATTTTCATCATCATATCGATGGATCAGGGGCTACCTGTTGATGTCAAATTACGGTGTGTGTTATGATTATGAAAGTGTGATTGCTTTAATTTGCTTAGGTTAATTACGTGGGAAATTAATTAAGGTGTGAGAGGGAACAATAATAATAAGGTATATTATGGCTTTCAATAAGGTATATTATGCTTATCCCACACACACATGAAACAAAGAAAATAGAGGATTGCATCATTTTAACGGTCTATTTGCATCCTCTGTTTTTGTTAGCTTTGAATCAAGGAAACATATGATATATATGTCATGTATGTGTATAACAATATATGTTCATGTCAGGTATATATAACACTAATAACAATGATACACTGTTACCTTTATGATTCCTTTAACAAACAACTTCACTTTGAAATATGACCTCGACCACTACTTTTCATACACTACACATGGAGGGCATGACAGTACACTCTACCTTAAAGCAGGGAATAAATGTAATTCCTCAAACCAGCCATGAACTTCGTTTTGATTGATTGATTCATAATATTGCTTCTTTCTTTAATTTAATTTGTTGAGTTAGTTGTATATATCTAGTCCTCTGTGTGTGTGTTGTAACCAATAACCAGCGAGCAATTATATTGTTATCTAGTAAGAATATATGGAAGGTAGGAATATTAACCTATAACTACCCAATGTTATACGTAATGTATGACATACACATGTGAGGCTGGTTGAGAAAAAACAGTAAACAACACAAACAAAATAAACTATACATGTACATTATTATTAAAACACAAATGCTTGGAGAACAACAAAAAATCAACCAAAACAGCCAACAAAGCTCATTTAACATTTTATGGACCAAATAGTATTTTAATCATGAGTATATTTTTTAATGAGATGGGTGATTGTGGTCCAAATTTCTATTTATTGGCTGTTTTGGCTAGTTTTTTGTTGTACCCCTAACAATGCTCTTACTAAAATACGTAATGTGTGGTATACACGTATGGGGTTGGTTGAGCAAAATCAGTAATCAACACACAAAAAATACATCATACATGTATATTATTACTAAAATATGTAATGTGTGTTATATGTTAGATACTAATCATATATTTGTTGTACAATAAATATTTCCCTTCTAACAATATAAAACAATATTTTAAGTTTATATATATCTGATTGATTTAATTTCTAACTTGTTCAAGTCTTCCAAAGATGTCTTGTAAGTTGTAGGTTAATTGTGACCAATAGTTAGCTAACAATAATTTGTTATACGCTATATATAGAACAGAAATTTCTGCGGTGTAAATTGAAGTCAAGACCCGCATGTTCAAATTAAGTTGGCTCTCAACTTAATTTATTTTTAAGGTTGATATATATTTTTAAGGTTGATATATACTGCAGGTGCCAGCAACCCAAAAAGATTATGAATTTCATCTTATACTATATCCGGTAAATTATCACTCAAATCACAGGAGTCTTGATTATTACAGTAGCAGAGCAAATTAATATTAATTAAACATATATTTTTGGCAACTAATTAAGTTGTTTAAGATTGCATTTCAATTTTCAATTTTCATCCATCAAAGTTGAGACTTCATCAAGGATTGCAGTCATTTTCAAACTTGAGAGACTAACTCAACTAGCTAGGCCAGTTTCTTCTTGCTTGAAACTTTTATTAATTACTTACCCAAGTAATAGTCCTTATTAATCCCATCTTAATTTGGACAGTTCATCTTGTTTACACCTGCAATATAATTAGTTTGACAATCTTTTTGGGCAGCCAAATATATTATTAACTTTTGAAGCCTCCAACGGTTAAACAGGGCAACAATTAAATAAAAAATATATAAATTATATAAGATTGTACCAAAAGCAATGTAAATATAGTGTTGAAGAGTCTTCAGGTGCTGTATATATATATATATATATATATGTAAGAAATGCATGGTATTTGGTGTGATGGGTCAAATTTCTATTTTGTGATGGGTCAAATTTCTATTTTGACAGTATGATATTGATGAAATAGTAGCCTAAATTCAGGACTTTTTAAAAGGGATTGTTGTACAAAAATACATCTCACTAATATTCAACGTGTGTTATATATCATATATGTAATATGTGCTATAATACGTAATGTGTTATATATATAGCACACATTACATATAGTATATAACACGTCGTATATTAGTTAGATGTATTTATTTATATTATAAAACAAATATTATTGATAACTTTATAGTTATCCAGTAAAAGACTTGTAGGATTCATATATATGACTGGACTTAGTCTTAGTTGAGACCGGGCGTGAGTGTTATAACTAGTTAGTTATAATGTGCAGCATATTGAGCTCATCAGTTTTCTACTCAAATGATGATAGGAGAAGACCAAAATCTTTCATTTTTCAAGATTTTTTTCTTACAAGAAAAATTATTTCTTGTAGGTTTTCTTATTCAAAGATATTTATTATTTTCCCATACAGTAGCCAAGTTTCTTCTTCGTCAAAATCAAATGTATTCTTAGCAAGATTATCCAAGAAAATTCCCATATACATATATATATATATAGTGTTGATAATAAAGGATGGATATGTTATGCTCATCAATTGCTCATACAATAGTACTTTAGCAATTTATAAATAAAATAATCACTGATTATTGTGTGTTGAAATAATTAATCCATGTTTGAGATTTGAACTGAATTAGGATATATAAATATATATGTATGGCAAGTAAAGTTATCAATTCCTGATTGCTCCATACAGTTGAAGTATAACAAAGGGGATGAGAAAATTAATTTGGTAAGAGATGTGATTCAGCTGTCACACTTGCTTGGATGAGTAGACCCACCAATTGCTATTAGATGCCAATTTAATATTTATATTCCATAGTGAAGAAGGGTATACACACTGATAGATTGATGATCAAGTGGAGGTATATATATATATATATATATATATATATATATATATATATATATATATATATATATATATATATATATGTTGATGATGATGATGCATGTTTTATGGACAAATCGTACCTAGTTAGCTAAATATATTTTGAATTTTGATGGGAGATAAGTATTTTGATTTCGTGGGGTATGAAATCTCAATCGGTTAAGAAACACAATAGAATAATATATATATAGTTTAATTACTTACTTCTTCACAAAATGTTTCAATGTTTTATTTGACTTGCCATCTGCATGGAATTGAAGAATGGAAAACAAAGGCAGACGGTTTGGAAGTACTTTTCTTGATGCTATACTTACACGGCATTTGAATTAATCCTTAAGATTAAAACTCATGATTTGACACCTCTTCTCTTCCGATAATCCTATATATATTATCATCATCATTTAATCACAAATATATCATGATATCAATGTGACCTATAACAGCAGCAAGCAATTAATAAGAACATACAAATTTAATTTTATTAATTTATTAATTGGGAAATGGAATTTCTCTTGCTCAATGACTAGGTTCGATATATATATGTTTTAATTTGTTATAATTAATTAATTAGTGTCAGGAAAACTGGTTAACCTAGCTCGTGTATTATAATTAATTTATTTCCCATCGAAACGTTTTCGCTATCGTTCTTGCATCACTTGTTGAAGATTAATTCTCTGTATCTACAACGATGGTTATTATTTAATTCGGATTTGAAATATATATATATATATATATATATATATATATATATTAGCAGTAGTAGACTGGCCTTGACGCACTGCACCTGTATTTCATATATGCTTAAATCTTAATATTTAGGAACCAAAGAAAACACATTATTTATATGAGCATTACTATTTATATATATATATATATATATGCATAATAAAAAAAAGTCAAAATAATCAATATAATGTGTCCAACATTTGGCAAACATATATCACATATTGTGCACAACATATATCATATGTTGTAAAGAAATATAATATTACTATATGTGATATATATTATGTATAAAATGTCATATATATTGTGCATAATATATAATATACATTGTATATATTAAATATTATACATTATACATAATTTATTAACTATTTTAACTAATTTTTTATTATACATCAATAATTTCTTAATTTATATTTGTGGCTACACTTGACAAGGTCCGAAAGGAAAATTTGATGAATATATCAAAACGCGGATGTTGATCTGTCAACTTAATTAGTTATTCTCGTTCAAGGAAAATTATAATAGTTTGGGATTTGATTTACTCGCCTAACCTCAAAGTAATTGAGTTTATAAGAAGTTGATTTGTCATTAGGCTTTTAGATCTCCCAATGAAAAACGAACAACCAACTCGAAAAAATAACTACTGGACAATGTGAAAAAAATATTGCAATTAAATGAGTATAAGTTATTAGAGTATAAAATGATATCTATAAAATATATATATATATAAAATTATGGGATATACTTGAGTCACAACAAAAAATCAGCCAAAACAACCAACAAGTTGTGCACAACATATATAATATAAAATGCACAACGTATATTATATGTAATGCATATCGTATATCATATATTATGCACAACATATATCACATATTGCAACATCATTTTTCTTTGCAACATGTTATATATGTTGTGCACATCATGTACTATATGGTGTGCATAACATGTAATATTCGTTGTGCAATTTATGTTATATACGTTGTGCACAATTTATTGACTGTGTTGACTGTTTTTTGGTTGTGCCTCTAGCATTGCTCTAAAATTATTCTAGGACTCTAACAATCGGTCTAAATTTTTAGAAAATATGATTTATAAAAGTGGTATTTGAATTCGTTTGGCTAAAAGGTAGATTCAATCCTTAATATCATTTATTTTTTTAAAAATAATGTGATCATTGAATGTTTTTATCTTGCTGCTGAGTTTTGAGTTGGTGTATGTTAGCCCTTGAGGCTGTACATGTGCTTTTGTTTGTTATATGCTCTTTTGTTTTTGTGGGCACTTGAGGTATTGATTTATTTGCTTTTTGGTCTGTTGTACTGTGGAACACTTGTTGTGCCATATTGTTTCTCTCATTTTGGGAGTTAAAAGCTCTATTACGTACCTATATTTGAAAGGCGAGTGCATTCATTTATTTGTTTTTAAATATGCTTTGTGGAAATTGCTAATTTAATTTGACTCTTAGTACTACTTATAATTTACTAAATGCATTTTTGCAAGGTTACGAATATCTTAAGGAAATCACTCCAGCGAGCTAACTAGCTAAAGATATTGGATACATGTGGATGTATTTAAAGCTCACCAAATTAATTTTACCACGTTTCCAATTCAGGGCATGATGACTTTAGGTTTACCAACTCTCTTTTGCATTAATCAATCAATGAAGATACGCAATAGCCTTTGTTAATTTTCATTTCCTACACAAGTTTTCCTAGCTAGGGTGAGTGACTAATAATATATATATACATCTAAAATTAAATATTTATCATGATGAATGGTGTATGAGAAATTTTGATGTTATCATAGGAATTAAATTAAAATTCAATAATAATAAAGTGAATAAAAACAACTGATATATATAGTATTTTTTTTTGCAAAATTACGTACCTAATATACAATAAAAGATTATTCAACACTCATCTAATATTTATTCTCACAGTTAGAATTTAGGAGTTTATATATAAAAATTGTTTCATATTAAAATCCAATAATGAAGATAAATATTGACAATTTTTGTTGTACATCTAAGTTTTAGTTTGAATTTTTTATAGCTGAATAGCAAAAAAGGGCAAAGTTCAATTGAATTCCAATTAATTACATTTATTTATATGTACGTGACATGTAGGTGAATGTTGTTACTTTATCCACCTATATATATATATATATATATAGTTTCAATTGAACATTATTTTAATTTTTCAGTAGGCATTATCAAACTAACTGCACTCAAACATACTATAATATAAAACGGTTTTAGATGAATATATAAATTAATGTGGTACATTATATTTAGTGCATAACACTCGAAAATAAAATATTGTACAGATCACATTATACACATATTAGTCAAAAAAAAATTATTGTGCACACAATATGATGAAAGAAAAACACGTTGGAAGAATTTTAATTGTGCATATATATGTAATAATAAATATGAGATGCTGGGCTAAATTAAAATATAAATAAATTGGCCAACCACTTCGATGGACAGATTGCTTAGAGTTGGCTTGAGTCATTTTCCGGCCACAATTATCCGATGTGGGAAATCATCATGGCAGCCTTTGATCAAGGAGAGATGATATGTCCCTTTAACAAAAACTATACGGTAACCAAACAAGTGGATTTTATTATTCATATCTAATTCTATATTATGAAGCTAGTAAAAATAATCAAATAATCTCCCATTTATTTATCATCGTAAACATACATATACATCATGCAAATATATTTTATACTATTTGTTGATATTAAAAAATTCAATTAGTTATTTGCTGTGCGGTGATCATGAAAAGTAAAGAGGAAATTGATTGATGATATTGGAAAAGAAGAGGGTAATGAGATAATGAAGGTGTATTTGAATGATACGATGGATACTAATATATAATGCAATGCAATACATAGCATAGCATAGAATAGAATAGAATATTATGTATCCATGTGTCGTGTGAAGACAACAAAAGTGACTTGCCATCCACAACCCTAAACCAACCCCCCTTAATTTTCCTCTCCCCCCACCACTTTGCTTTCCTCCTATATATCTTCTTGTGGACTTGTCTCTGCTGTGCTTGATGTACAAGATTTCATTTCCCCCCTCCCTGCTTGCTGCACCAAATTAATTAAAATATCATCCCATCCATACTTACTTGCCTTAATTAATTATAACCCCTGAACACAGTACTGCGCGTGTAGTGGTAGTAGTATCCATGGAGGATTGCTCTGGTGGTGAGGACACCAAGAGCTGTCCCCGCGGTCACTGGAGACCCGCTGAAGATGAGAAGCTCCGTCAACTTGTTGAACAATACGGTGCTCAGAACTGGAATTCTATTGCGGAAAAGCTGCAAGGAAGATCAGGTATCTATCTATATAAGCAATTAATTAATTGGATCATATATATATAATTTTCAAGGGTTTCCATGCTCCTTTCTATAGCATGTATATCATATGGATCATACAATTTCTTTGTAGGGAAAAGTTGCAGATTAAGGTGGTTCAATCAGCTAGACCCTCGAATAAACAGAAGGCCATTCACGGAAGAGGAAGAAGAGAGGCTGCTGGCAGCACACCGCATTCACGGCAACAAGTGGGCCCTCATAGCCAGGCTTTTTCCCGGCCGAACCGACAACGCTGTGAAGAACCACTGGCATGTTATTATGGCCAGGAAGCAGAGGGAGCACTCTAAGTTATGCGGTGGTGGCAAGAGAACCAGCTTCCAACAATTATTCTACAACAACAACAACAAGGATAACGCTACTACTTCCTCTTCCTCCAACCATCATAAGAGACCACGATCCTCCTCTCATCATCAACAGCAACTCCTATTCGCCTCATCATCAACATTCTTTGACTTTCGGAGCCTTGACCACAAACACTCCCCTAGTTCTTGTTTGAGAAGCTCCTCTTTCTCTAATATTTATGTTCCGGAATGTTCCAAGACTAGCTCATCATCAGATAATAGGTTTCTATGCAGAGTTTATCCCACTCATCATCCTCCTCCAGCACACTTTCCCAACAACAACAACGCCTTCTCCATCCCAAACTACACTCAGTATCCTTTAGTGTTCCTGGGTTCCTCTGATTATGATGGAAGGATAGTAAAGAGGGACGCTTCTACCACATTCACAAAGTTGAAGGCTTCACCCGAGAACAACAACAAGAATGATGATGATGATGAGCACAAACAAGTTCCTTTCATTGATTTTCTTGGTGTTGGTGTCTCTTCATCATAAAACACACACAGCACTACTCAAGTAGTAGTAGTATTTAATTATTATCAATTAACTTTATATGATAATAATTAATACATACATATATCTCTCTAGTTTAATTATTTAATTAGTTTTCCTAGCTTTAGTTTTCATCATCAGAACTCCATTTTATACTCTAATGGAATTAATTAGCTAGGAAATAGACAAGTTCTAGCTAGCTAGGATAGATTTGTCTGCAGCATGAGGCTCGTAAGTAATTACAAGGCATGCATTTCAATTCTGATGCAAGCTATTTAAGGTTGCTGCATGCCTCATTTTGATCTTTTCATTTAATTTCTTCAGCTTGCTGCTTCTGTTTAGTTAATTATTAGACTCATAATTATTAAAATTTTCAACTTTTAATTATTTTGTGCTTGCCTTATTATTAGCTAGGAATAAAATATATATATATATATATATCAGATGAAGGATCAAGGGTAAGTAGTGTGAGGGACACATTTGCTAACTCTAGCTAGCTGTGAAATAGAGTATGTGTAAGTAAGCACACACACACATATATATAATTAAGGTATTGGAAATTTAATTAATTTGCAGAGATTGACTGAAATTTGATTTCTTTGTTTCTCTATCTGATATGTGATGGCAACTTCCACTCTAATTAAGCTCTTGCACAAAGGACAAAAGTAGTTCTACATATATAAAGCTAGCTATATATATATCCTTTTTTCCCCATATATGTATATATGTTATCAGATATTTCTAATTGGAGGGTTTTGTTTTGTTTTAGGTGTAACTGCTTGGTGAATGAATACATACATACATAATGCATGCATTGATTTGATATATTCTTTCTATCCTTAGCTTGCTCAAGAATATAATTTATGAGATTGATGCCTGATTAGTCCTGTTGCATGTGTTTGCTAGCTGTAGAATATATCCCATATTAGAAGGTAAGTTTATAAATTCAACCTATATATGCTATTAAATGCATACTAAAGATTAATGTATATGTATGTATGTTCTTGGTGCTTTATTTGAATTATATATATTCTTCTCTGAACCCACTGGAGTTGGGTTATTATTAATTATTATTGATCTGAGTGGTATGGTATATATATATATATATATATATATATATATATATATATATATATATAAGTAACTGGCTTGATCTTTTAAGTTAAAATGGTCCTTCTTTTCATGAGCTAGAATACTTATAATTTTGGAATATTTATTTACCACAAATGCTCGAGGCACAACAAAAACCAACCAAAACAGTTAACAAAGTTCATTTAACACTTTTGTTGGGTTTGATTATTGTGGCCCAAATCCCTATTTGTTGGCTGTTTTAGCTGAATTTTTGTTGTGCCTCTAACGATACTCTTTATTTAGAGCGATTTGTTAAAAGGAAATAATGTCTATCCGGCTAACTTAGTTATAAATAATTTCAGGAGAATGAATATTTCAAGCCAAAATAATATAGAGAAATGTTTGGGTAATAAAAAAAATAGTCAAAATCGTCAACAAAGTCCATTTAATATTTTATGATCTAAATAGCATTTTAATTATGAGTATATTTTTAATGGACTGAGTGATTATAATAAAATTTCCTTTTTATTAACTATTTTGGCTGATTTTTTGTTGTATAATAATAATCGTGATTTGAGGAATGATTAGGCGGATGTGGTACGGTGTGTATTATGTATGTGAACGAGTCCTCTTCCTCTGAGTTTGCAACTAACTACCCATTTTATTTTATTTTTTTGCATTTTCCAATTATTGACCGTAACAAAATATATATTGTGATGTAAAATGGCCACTGAATCAAACAATGACGTAATAACTGTCAATTGAGACGTATGCCAATAAAATGCAGATACAAGTGAGAGTGTGAAAAAAGATAGACGTGTGGTGTGCAGAACATGGCGCATACATAGATAGATAACCAATAGTGTTTATCTTATAATCTAATTACTAATTATGTGTAACTAGTTTTCAACGTGTTCTATATATAATATAGAATGTGTACTATAGTACGTGTATTATACATATAATACATATTACATATTATGTATGACATACATTGAATATTAGTTAGACATATTTCTATTGTATAGTAAGTATTATTGAATAGATAATAACGAGTTTTGATTGGGTGTTTCAAAAGTTAAAACCGTATATTTAAAGGGAAAATAATAATTTTCAAAATGCCTTTTGTTTTGTTGCAAAAACGAATCCCGGTAATTAATGCATTACATGGACTTTAGGCACTATACAACATAATTTGTGACAAATGAAGTAAAGAAATGTATATATACAGAATCGTGTAATTTTGGCAACCTAAACGTATTCATCTCGTGTCAAATAAACATCATCTCCTAAACGAGAAAAGGGAAAGACACAGAAGGAATTTATAATGAGGTTGAGTTTTGAAACTGAAAACCGTGATAGTAATTTTAGCAAAATTTATACTAACTACTTTAAATTAGCACGTGAACCGTATGCATCATTATTTCTAGCTATTTCCATGTATGCTATACGTATAATTTTCAATCTCCATTGCATGATCAATTGAATAAGTATATTATCTGCTTGTTTGGTTACCTCAATTTTATCCATTAAGTTAATTATAATTTTTTAAACAAAAGCATAAATTTAAGGCTATACACTTAAAAATGTGAGATTTCACTATTTTTCTAGAAATATTACAAAAAGAAAGACTATAGTCTATAAAATATTGAATTACATAATTTTTTAAACAAAGTAGGAATTGAAAGTTATAGACTTTAAAAAATGAATTTCACTGTTTTTCTCGAAATACTATAAAAGTAAACACTATAGTCTTTAAAATATTGATTTACGTAAGTTTTTAAATTAAGTAGAAATTGAAGGCTATATACTTTAAAAAGTGAAATTTCACTATTTTTCTTGAAACACTATAAAAATAAAGACTATTGTTTTTAAAATATTGAATTACATAATTTTTTAAATAAAGTAGAAATTGAAAACTATAGACTTTAAAAAGTGAGATTTCACTATATTTCAAGAAACACTATTAAAGTAAAGACTATAGTTTTTAAAATATTGAATTACAAAATTTTTAAAACTAATTAGAAATTGAAGGTTATAGGCTTTAAAAAAAGATATTTCACTATTTTTCTAGAAACACTATAAAAATAAAGTCTATATTATTTAAAATATTGAAATACATAATTTTTTTAAAATAGTAGAAATTATTGATGACTATAGACTTTAAAAAATTGAGATTTCACTATTTTCTTTAGAAACACTATAAAAGTAAGGAATATAGTCTTTAAAATTTTGAGTTACATAAATTTTGAACAAAGAAGAAATTGAAGACTATAAACTTTAAAAATTGAGATTTCATCACTATTTTTCCAAAAAAACACAACAAAAGTAAAGACTATAGTCTTTATAATATTCAATTGCAAAATTTTTAAAACTAATTAGAAATTAAAGGTTAAAGATGTTAAAAAGTGATATTTCACTATTTATTAAGGGACACTATAAAATTAAATACTATAATGTTTAAATATTAAATTATATAGTTTTTTAAACAAAGTCGAACATTGAAGGCTATAGACTTTAAAAGTGAGATTTCACTATTTTTCTTAAAACATTGTAAAAGTAAACTATACTCTTTAAAATATTGAATTACATACTTTTTTAAACAAAGTAGAAATTAAATACTATAGACTTTAAAAAGTGAGATTTCACTATTTTTCAAGAAATACTATTAAAGTAAAGACTATAGTCTTTAATATCTTAAAATTACAAAATTTTTAAAATCAATTAGAAATTAAAGGCTATAGACTTTTAAAAGTGAGATTTCACTATTTTTCAATAAACACTATAAAAGTAAAGACTATAGTTTTTAAAATATTGAATAAAATAATTTTTAAAACTAACTAGAGAAATTGAAGGCTACTTTAAAAAGTGAGATTTCACTATTTTCTTAGGAACAAAACAAAAGTAAAGACTATAGTCTTTAAAATATTGAAGAGTAGAAATTGAAGTCTATAAACTTTAAAAATTGATATTTCACTATTTTTTTTATAAACACTATAAAAGTAAAGACTATAGTCTTTAAAATATTGATATAATTACGTAATTTTTAAAATTAAGTAGAAATTTAAGGCTATAAACTTTAATAAGTGATATTTGACTATTTTTCTAGAGACAATATAAAAGTAAAGACTATAGTCTTTAAGATATTGAATTACATGATTTTTTCAAACAAAGTAGAAATTGAAGACTATACACTTTAAAAATTGAGATTTCACTATTTTTCTAGAAAAACTATAAAAGTAAAGACTATAGTCTTTAAAATATTGAATTACATAATTTTTAAAACTAATTATAAACTGAAGGCTATAGACTTTAAAAAAGTGAGATTTCACTACTTTTCTAGAAACACTATAAAAGTAAAGAGTATAGTCTTTATAATTTTTTAAAATAGTAGAAATTGAAGGCTATAGACTTTAAAAGTTGCTATTTCACTATTTTCTTTAGAAATACTATAAAAGTAAAGACTATAGTCTTTAAAACATTGAATTACATAATTTTTAAATTTAATTAAAAATTGAAGGCTATAGACTTTAAAAATTGAGATTTCACTATTTTCTTATAAACAATACAAAAGAAAAGACTATAGTCTTTAAAATATTGAATTACATAATTTTTTAAACAAAGTAGAAATTGAAGGTTATAAACTTCAAAAAGTGAGATTTCACTATTTTTCTTTATAAGCATTGTCAAAGTAAAGACTATAGTCTTTAAAATATTGAATTACGTAATTTTTAAAACTAAGTAGAATTTGAAGGCTTTAAACTTTAATAAGTGAGATTTGACTATTTTTCTAGAGACAATATAAAAGTAATTAAAGACTATAGTTTTAAAAATATTGAATTGCATAATATTTTTAAACAAAGTAGAAATTGAAAACTATACACTTTAAAAATATTTGTAATTTAAATTAAATTGATGAAGATACACTTCCCTTAGAAGGAATCGTATCGTATTAAAGTTCAATATACATATAAGTATTAAAAGCTCATGGTAATATTAATGATTAATTACTTATATTGAATAAAAAAATGTCAACAGTGATAGTCAACTTTTAAATTAAAAAATGAAATACTTCAATTTTGAATAAGCTTTTTTCGGCTCTTAAGCTTTCAATTAAAAAAAATTCTTAAGTTCATTGATCTATATATCCTCCATGTTATTTAAAAACAGAACCCATTTATCAGTAGCGCTTCTTTTATATAATACAGTAGTTTATTGCATAAAACGTGTGGCATTCTTCTAGAACAGTTGAAACTCTAAAAGCTCCAAAGTTTCGGTTAAGACTTAAAATAGTTAGTGCCGGCAGTTGGAAGGAGTAAAATTAATTAATTAATTATATCGAATTAACAATTGCTTAGTATGAGTCAAATAGAATTGATCCACCATCCAAATCAAGTGTCATATGTATTGTTGTATTGTATTGTATAAGCACGCTCGTGCAATTCCCAATCTCAGGTTTTCCTCTTGCTTTATTAACATATGATATAATAATTTTATCATTATAATCTCATAATTAATTATGTAATATTATCCCCTTTTCTTTAACTTGCAGCATTCTTTTTGCATCATCATAGCGTCTAGTCATATAGCTAGTTAACCACTGTTATTGGACATATAGCTAGCTAGTTCTTGGGATATAATGAATAGAATAATGAGGATTAAAACTTTGATAGTATAATGCTATCTATGAATTTACTTTTAAATCCAAACTCTTAAATTAAATGATAAAAATAAATATTGTACAACTTTTGTTATATACAATTATTTTTTATTATGTATATGGATGTACATACATATACAATTTAACTGCACATGAATATTTCTTTATGAGTGAATCTTACTTGATTTAACTAATCAATATATAATGTTTGACGTATTTCTGTTGTACATCAATCATTATTGTTTAACTAACCCTGCCATCATATACACTTAAATAATTCTACTCAAATATTATTATCTCGAAGCAAGCTTGCACTCTTCAATCACACAGTATATAAACTAGGTATGCTGTCCTTTTTGTAACTATAGAAATTAAGAAATAACAAGTTAAATGCATTGCGCAGTCATCAATCTACCTATACATCTCCTTTGGTTTACCTGATCAGTCGTTTGCATCCTCATTACTCTTATATAACCCTAAAAGCTAGTCCGAGACAAAATTGTTCCTCAATCTATTTTTTTAAATTCTTAAATATAGAGAAAATAAAAAGAAAGAAAGAACGGCAAAAGTTAATTGATATATTACATAAATATTACCACTGGATGATGATGCTTAATCATTAATTTATGGCTGCTAATCCTAATGGCGGGGTCAATTATTTTGGCACCGCCAGTGGTCTCTGTATCAAATATGATCCACATGCACTATATTCATATATTCTTTCCTTAATTCTCTAGTGGTTTCCTTTTCTCATCCAATCCATAAAATGTTAGTTGGGAAAAATGTAAAGCAACGTTTTCTTCTCCATATAGTCAATCCGCAATTCTTGCATTTTGACATTATTGAAGGGACTCAATTAATCAACAATACATATAACGAAATCATGGACCCAACCAAACTTTTTTCCATTGTTTTATGCGAACCACCATCGCTCACATCACTCGCCTCTTATCTCCATTTTGATGGCTGATCATATATATTTACATAGAGCCCAATAAATTAAATTAAAAGAAGCTAAAGAAAAGTATAAAATACCAATAAGATAAGGACAAGTTTACCTCAAAGGTCTTGTTCCACACTTAATTGCTTTTAGCTAGCTTTTCAATGAATGGATCTCTTTCTTTGGTCGAAAGTTTTACTATCTTTTATTATGTGTATTTTTCTATCCGACTCTAATGCGCGCTTCCTCTTTCATGTCGGAAAGTATATATATATATATATATATATATATAGTTAGAGATAATAATAATATGTGATCTGCACATAAACGCACGGAGCCAAAACTAACAATTTGAAAAATAAATAAGTGGTGGACCATATCGTGGATGTTCACACTGAAATAATGGTGAAAATCTAGTAAAATTTACCTATAAATAAATTGTTGATCAATCGAAATCTGAAGCAGAAGATGTATAATTGAAAAATAAAGAAGCTCGTTTATTGGCTGCAAAAATATAAAATGATTTTATTTGCTGAACTTTATACACTTTCTTGTCATTATTTTTCAATTACATTCAAATTAAATTCATAAGTCTATTAATGAAATTGGTTTCATTTAAAAATTCAATAAAGTTTCATTAATAGACTAAATCTAATTAATTTACATTCATTTATTCTTCTATATATGGTAACCTGAAGAAAGAATATTATATAAGTCATTGTTATAGCAATTTTTTCTTGTTTGAGTTGTAATAAAAGTGACTTATCGTCCTCCCATCCTCCTAAATTACCGTTAGTGTTGTGGTTATTGTCCTTAATTTCTGCCGACTCATTCGGTTTGCTGCAAACATCCATCAGACATTATTTCAATGGGAAGGTGAGAGGTACGTGTAGATTTTTTTGTTTTTATTTAAAATTATGAGTCCGATGACTCTATATATTGATGTACATGTAGTACTATTGATTACCAGAAATGATATTTTGTCACACGATAATTTGGATGACATGGCAAAGAGATAAGCGGTTGGTGAAAGGTGATGTCCAATCAAGCTTCTCTGGTGGCCTACATAACTTAGCTAGTCAACATTCTCACTCTCATTCATACTGTATAATTAATATTATTACCTTTAATCACCATCCCGGCCTTCAAATGAAAAAGATTTGGGCCTCATCAATTTTCGAAAACACCAAGCCCTTTTTGTATATATACTGGAGACTGCACATGACATAAGCATTCTACAACAATTATTGAATTTGATCTATAAAAACAATAGTATATTATTTGATCAAATGCGTATTAAAAATACTAAATATTTTATTTTAATATTATTTCATAATTTTTTCTAACAGACAAACATCTCTTTTACTATTTTCAGTTATTCAAATCATGAAGTCATTTATACAATGAATTTTACTTCATCATATTTGAAATTGTGTGGGTAATTAGTAAAACCAAAACATGCATATCCTACATATTAACAGTTTGTTATAAGCTCGAAATTAAAGTGGGAGTTATAATGTACTTAGTACCTAGCAAGTGTAGTAGGGGTCCAAGTTTAATCAGCGAATGATTATATATCTTGACCTCAATTATTGATGAATATAGCGACCAATCCCCTCTGTTTTTGTCCTTATTCCCATTATATTTAGAGCATTGTTATATGAACAATAAAAAAATAGTCAAAACATCCAATATGTTATGAACAATAAGTATTATATAATGCAATAGTACTACATGTACATCAATATATAGATCCATCAATCATATTATGCTATTTTGGGCCCACCATTTTAAATAAAAACAAAAAAACTTACACATATCTCTCAACCGCCAATTGAAATAATATCTGATGGATGCTTGATGAATAAAAATCTGATGTACGTCTATCATTTCTCTTATACAATGTACACAATATATACTACATGTTGCACACAACAAATATCACATATTATGCACAACAGTATCATATTTTGTAGAGAAGGATGATGTTACAACATGTAATATATGTTGTGCATATTACATAATTATTGTTGTGAATAATATATAATATACGTTGTACCTATTACATATTATATGTTGTGTACGGTCTATTCGCTATATTTTATTGTGAACCAAGATTTTCCCTTATATTTTATTTATTTATTTATTTATTTATATATTTATATATATATTCAACGTGTATCACACTCCCTTTATATATATTGAGGGACTAGGCCTCAACCTTGCAAACTCATATTAAACGTACCTTATTTCACTTTCATTTGCTTACTTGTGTTAGTGATACAGTTGAGGTGTAGGAGGAAAATAATGTGTGAGGGAAGAGGCAGTGCATCTTTACCTATGGTTATGGTCACATTGATCTCATCACTGCTGTTCGTGTTGGTTCTTATGGAACCAGGTGCAAATGCAGCAACTTACACCGTTGGAGGACCTGCTGGGTGGACCTTGAACTCTAACTCATGGCCCAGTGGGAAAAAATTCAGAGCTGGTGATGTCCTAAGTAAGTTTAATTAATCAATCTGATTATTACTTTTTATCTCTCACTTTCTTAATTGATTCATCATCTATCCCATTTGTTTTGGGAGAAGGTAACAAATTAATTAATTGATGGCTGTTTGTTTGTGACATACATACAGTGTTCAAGTATGACTCAACAAGCCACAATGTGGTTGCGGTGGACAGGAGTGGGTACAGCAGCTGCAAGACCCCAGCAGGTGCTAAAGTGTTCAGGTCAGGGAAGGACCAAATCAAGCTTGCAAGAGGCCAGAACTACTTCATTTGCAACTACCCTGGCCACTGTGAGTCTGGGATGAAGATTGCTATCACTGCAGCCTGATACATATGAATGATGATTCATTATATATATACTTGGCAATGTATGTTATGTATCTAGTAGTTTATGATGATGCTCAATTTGCAAGCTAGGAGTCTCTAGTACTGTGGATCTGTGTAGTAGTAGTAGTAGTAGTGGCATAATAATCAATAATTGTGTGAATCTATCTAGAGGGATCTGCAGAGGGAGTGAGTTGGCTTCTTGCTAGAACTTTCTCCATTTGATTTGGATTTGTTTGTGTGTGGTGTGGTGAGAGTATGTTGGAGATCTGTATGTCAGAAGAAGAAGAAGCAGGGATGGTCCATCACTCACGGGCTACCTAGCTGCTGTCTATATATATATGGATCAAATGGACATGTACTGTACGTAAATCCAAAATAAATATCATATGGTTGTTAAATTATTATTGAAGCCACATGCCAACTATGTATTTGTTATCTATGGTTGTTAAATTATTATTGAATATAGTATAAGTGAGTCGGTTGACATTTTCTCTACATGTTGTTTACTTTTTTCCTTTTCTATGCTATTCTCCTCGCGACCAAAAACAAGATGGCTGGTCTGGGCCTTTGGGCCGTAAAATAATAAAAAAAATCTACCAGTTTAAGGTTATTATAGGATGGACTGCAATATTTCTTAACTTTGGGACACAATAGTACAATAATAATAAAACATACCCTACAGATTTTGTCACGGCCGGGGCCTAAAGTAAATATGAAACAGAGCTTCTTACCTTTGTGTTGACATAATGCTAAAGTTCCATATGTAATGGCCCATTTTAATGATCCCATAGTCCAAAAAGAGTAGTTGAAGTCGATGCACTGTCAAAGGCCATATAAATATGTAAACAAAAAAAAAAGCATATAAATAAAATAGTCAATCCCATTGAAGTATGGATTACGGAAGGGCATAGAATGGCAAGTTTGTCCAATTTGGATTTGTAAGAGAATGAAAACCCTAGAAATTGCTTTGAGGAAGAAGAAGAGAAGAGAGGAAGCAATGAATACACTCAATACACTAAATGTGAGTTACAATTAGGGTTTACACACTCTAACCCTTTCTCTAAATACAAAATAAGAGTAGCCCAAAATAAAAGAAACAGGGACACAAAACAGAGCCACCAGTTGGGCTATAAATAGGGACGCAATAAGAGAAAACACAAAACAACCCAAGAAAGTCAAGAACAAAAACAGACTTGGACTTAATCGCTAACAAGATTTGCTACCAAAAAAAAAAGTACTCAATCCAATGTTCCATATTCTTTTTCCGTTCTGAGCAAAAAAAATATATAGTTGGTTTGGTTTAGTATGAACAATTAACCTTTGAATTGAGGAGATGGCAGGATAGGATTGAATTGTATTGTGGAGTATGTCAATGGTTTGAAAGTTGGCGTGTTGTGAAGAAAATGAAATTTCGAAGAAGCTAGGGTATAGTCACAGAACGTGTGGAAGTTTCTTCCTTGATGACTACGAAGATCAAAGAAAGTCTCAGTGGAAAAGGGCAAAAATCTACAGGTTCATTTATTTATTTATTTATTATTATAGTCTTTTATAATTTTAGCATAATTAATCAATAAAATATTTACTTACTTTTCTTGTTCTCGTTGTCGTTGGTAGACTTGGTCTCCGCGTAGGGCGTAGCATTAACGACAATGACTTGGTCTTCGCTGTCGTTTCAAGACAAAATTACTACTCTCTGCTTTTCCGGAAACCCCATCGCGCCTTCACAAGAATTATGAATATGCCATTATTATTCTGTTAATAATGCTCATTGATCATATCATATCCAAAAATTTTGAGGTGGAATAATTGTGAAGGTTCGAGTTAGGGCGATGGTGATACAGGGAAAAACCCTAACTCGATTTGGTAAAGAAGACTGGAAGAGAAAAACGAAAAGTAATCTTCATTGTAAAATGAACTGAATGATACAGAATGACCCTGAGGCAAAAATATATAGAGAGTAACTAAAACAAACCCAGGGACAAAAAAGTAAAAATATTCAAGACCGAACTAAAAAGACTAATAACAAATATCTAAAGATTACACTCAAGTTATTGCCTCAACAATAATGATTATCATTGAATTGATCGTTTCACATCAAATACACTAGTATATGTTCACTAGATTAGTACTCTAAATAAACTGTGAGGTAAGAGTAAACAAGGAGCAGCTAAGAATAAGTACTTAAATACTATAATAATAAATAAATTAGCAACATAAAATTTGAATTTGTACGTACAGATCAAAGACCTTTATTTAACAGTTAATGAATTATGATTATGAATGTCTAGGAGTAAAAAAGAAACATGCATTAATATTTAAACGCAATGGCGTTAATTGGAGGGGCAAAATAGACCAACCGAATTTAATTTGGCACATTTCAAACACTCACCAATATTTTCTGTATAAAACTATCCCACAAAACCAAATACTTACACATTTCATCATTTGCTGATTCTCTTGACAGAAGCAGAAATATTGGGGATGGAGAAAGAACAAGAAGAGATGCAATTCCTGGGTGTGTTGGACATGTACAAGGAATCGTACAAGACGATAGTGTCATTCAGGAAAATCTTCAGCCAAATCACCCTAACACTAATCCTCCCCCTCTCCTTCATCTTCCTCATCCAAATCGAAGTCTCCAACCTCCTCCTCGCCAAAATCCTCCACAGTACAGAGCAAATGATCGAGACCCCGCAGAACACACCACAGTACCACAAAATCTCCGACATGGTCTCATCGGAATGGGCCACACTCCTCATCTTCAAGCTCGTCTACTTCACCCTCCTCCTCATCTTCTCCCTCCTCTCCACCTCCGCCGTCGTCTACACCATCGCCTCAATCTACACCTCAAGGCCCGTCACTTTCAACACCGTCATGAGCGTCGTCCCCAGAGTCTGGAAGAGGGTCATGGTCACATTCCTCTGCACCTTCGCCGTTTTCTTCTTCTACCACTTCATCGCCGCTCTCCTCTTCATCATCTGCGTCCTCTTCTTCGGCTTCACCAACACCGGAATCGCCGCCTTGGTGACCATCGGGGTGATCTACTTCGCTGGGATTCTGTACTTGTCCATGGTTTGGCAATTATCCAGCGTGGTCTCTGTTTTGGAGGAATCGTACGGTTTCGATGCGATGATGAAGAGCAGGGAATTGATAAAGGGGAAGATGGGGTTGGCGGTTGTGGTGTTTCTGAAGCTGAATGTCGCGTTTTTCTTGATACAGTATGTGTTCAAGAAGGTTGTTGTGTATGGGTTGAGTTTGAGCAATTGGAACAGGACAGCGGTTGGGGTGCTCTGTTTCTTGATGCTGTCTCTTGCGATGCTGTTTGCGCTTGTGATCCAAACTGTGTTCTATTTTGTGTGCAAGTCGTATCACCATGAGAATATTGACAAATCTGCTTTGTCTGATCACTTGGAGGTTTATCTTGGGGAGTATGAGCCCTTGAAGACCAAAGATGTCCAGCTCGAGCACTACCAAGTTTGATTCTTTTTTGTATTGGTGTATGTAGATAGTAAAAGAATGCTATGTATCGATTGGTATGGATGTATCTGCTATGGATTCTTGATGTCAAATTAATTAGAGCAGATATAGTATACTTGTACTTGTAATGAATACTGAATTCTAATTAAGAGACTTCCTTTATTTTGAGTGAGATATTAATAAAAGCTTCAAATTAGTCAATTTAGATATACTGAATTTTGTTAAATGCTCTAAAGAAAATATCACAAGAGAAATGGGACCTTTAATTTAATTTAAGCTTTTATATACAGATACTATAGAACGAAAATGGGAAATGTTGGTGGTACAACTTGAATACATCCATCTCACATCCAACTCAGGTGGTGGCTCATACATAGCATTTAATTGTTATTACAATGAAAGTTAAGATGTGTGAATTTAATAAAATAAAATTATTGCGTATTTTGGTTGGATGAGTTAGAGGTATATTGGTTATACGTATAACATTACTGAATAAAAATATTCAGATTATAGATAACAATATACAGTATTAATTAATTAGAGGCAAGTAGTATAGATTCATGGTGACAAAAAAGTGTTGTATGTATCCATATGAGCGTGGCGTGCAGAGAAGTGCATCTTTTTTATAAATAATTGTGTATGCAGCGCAGGTCATAAAGGTCTTGATTCTGGAGTAAAATCTTAATGTACGTCAATTATTTTCGAATCCTAATTAATCTGCAGCTATATATATATATATATATAATAGCCTCAATGCATTCTCTATGATAGACCAGTTAACGAAAATAAACAATAAAGATCATATCGCATCAAATTAATCAGAACATGGCAACTTGGTATCGATCTTACTAGCTATAAGGAAAACAAAAGAAAATACAGGCAAACATACGTCATATTTTCATGAAGACAAAAGCATAATGAATAATTAATGTATGTATTGAGCGATGCATATAGTATAATTAATTAATTAATTAATTAAGATCAGAGTCGTCTTCTCCGATATCAAACTATAATAACTGTGGAATTATAGAACGTGGTGCCAACTGCCAACTGATCTGTGTGTGCTTTGTGGTACTAATTAATTTTTAGGAGTGACCTAGCTAATTAAAATGTTTAAACAAATTAATATAACAACCCGAAGTCAACAGTGCTTTAACTATATTAGCTGGAAATTGTTTAGAGCGAAGAAGGCTACTTAGTGTTCTTCAGCATATATATATATATGATAGTATCTCCAAGCGTATATATATAAGTGGAAAAGTTAACTAGATTTTGTGTTGGATAAGACCGAAGAAAGTTTAATTTAGAGGCGTCCAGTTGAAGAAGAAAAGACAAAAGAGAGGATGGACTTCATTAGTTTAGTTTAAGGAATCAGATTTAGACTCTTGTATCTTACTGCTCGTATTCTTCGCCCCGGGCGGGCGTAACGTACGCGTTAACGACCTCATCCATATACATCGTCGTGGTTGGTTCCTTGTCCTCACATGATAAAACTATTATGCACGCATGCACATATATATATATATATATGCCTCGATCGCGTAACATACAAAAACAGAGAAGAAGAAAAGATGCAAAATAATCTCGGTGGTCTCTATCTATTATATCTTTGGTGTTTACAAGAATCATTGGTCAAGATCATTATTATTTTATTTTCCATGGAGCGAGAAAGATCTTCAGCCTCATCCTCCCTCCCTCTCATGCATCTCCTAGCTAATGGGAGATGGTCTTAATTATTCTTCAACTTCTCCATCCTAATTAGCCACTGTATGTTCCTGTATGTGGATTTGAGGCCTTCACCAAGACCAAGAAATCGGTAAAGGGGAATTTGGGTTTGTCCATCATACAAATTTTGTTCGTCATTGTGGTGATGGGGTCGTTGAGGCTTGGGGATATATATATATATATATACAGTAAAGATGTTAAGAAGGTCCAACAAGACCATGCATGTTTGATACAGTTGCTTACTTATGCTACTATCTATAGCTATCTACGTACCTAGATCAAAAAACAATTTTTATCTGAATTGATTTAATTTCTATTCTATTACCTTCATTTTTTTATTAGTAGTGTTCGTTTACAAATGTTTATTTTTAGTTATTTATTTTTTAAAAAATTTAATACGTATTAATTTTTTTTTTATCTTAATACTTTTATGAAATAGAAAAAAGTTAATGGATAAATTAAAGGGAAATACTTTGAAGTGGTTGTTTTTTAATTTGTGCTATTGTTGTTTTTGCAGCAACATAATTGAGCTACGTACATATGTCCCTTATTGTTACAAGTGATGAAATCTATTGTCATTAATAATGTTGATGTTGGATCATATTCTTAATATTTTACCCTTAATAAAACTATATCTCAATAAACATATATATAAGTGAACACGTGCTGCTCTCTGGAGTACTTGCAAAAACAATAACAACAAAACGTGTAAATCGACCACACCAGTAATTACCTAAATTAAGTATAAAAGAGAATATTTATAAAAGTAATATTGAAATTATATTAAAAATGATCTATATTTTAAGTTCATTCAATTATTATTTTAATATGTACATATATTAGTGAAAAAGGACACTTACCAAATAAGTGTCATAAGAATTTATGCGTCAAGAAAAATAGTTATGAATAAGAATATGTTATCAAAATATAATATTTGAATATTTAAAAGTAGATGTAAAATGTTTTCTAAATTATATTTATTTCTTGATTGATATATATATATATATATATATATATATTCTTATTTAATATTATTAGATCGAGTATATGTGTCTCATTTAGTCTAAGTTTTACAAATTAAACTATTAAATGTTGATGAGAGTATGCTATTCGATATGTGCAAACAAATAACACCATTACCCTTTTGTTTTATTTTACTTTTCATAATAAAGTAATGCGGTTCTACTTCGATATTTTAATATCAATTAAGTCTAAGGATGGAAAGTATATATGGAATAGATTAGGAGTAGATGATGATCTCAATCTCATCCGATAATAATAAATAAATGATTTCCAAACTCATTTTTTGATATTCAAACAACATTATTAATTCTCATTCGTATTAATTTATCTTTACTTATGTGCACATCTATTTTAATTTTAGCGCGATTCATGTTTTAAATACGCCTGGTATGCAAGTATCAAAATATATGTCAGCTAACAAAATTGAAATAAATATATATTCTTTTTATCTTTAAATAATTGTCCAGCTTAGATTATAAGAGTATTAGCTTAAATTTTAGAGAAATAAAAGTTAGCCCTTACATCATATGTACTCTCATAATTGGATTGATAAGTTTGGATGGAAGAATGAATATCGATTCTAATTTTTATTTGTATATAAAATATTTCTCTAAATTTTAATGTTAATATTAAAAATAAAAATTAAAAAACAAAGTCATGACAACAAATTAATGCTATACTTTATGAGGTCAAACATATAATTAATTTAGAGTTCTCCGGTTAGTCAATTTTATTTACTTATATCTTAAAGTAGAGAGGAAATAAGAGAATACAGTTTGAACACGTAATAAAATAAAATAAGAGAACAAACGTTGAGTGCACTACTTTAAAGATAGTGAAAATATTTCACATAATCATTATTATTAACTTTTATTATTTTTTACAAAATAAATGTCAAGCACAAGAGACTAACAAAGTGTGTAGTAGCAGAAAGTGCTAGCAGCATTGGATGGACGAATGAGCTTGCATATGTATGTTGTTGTTATGAAACTGATTGATCATCATCTCCGTCTAATAACTTAAGGGATGATAGGTAGCAGCGTTCCTTGAATTGAGAGCCATGTTGATGTCCTTTGCTATTTTCTTGGCATCAAAAGAAATGCCATCCAGTCCCCTTCTTGAGAACCCAGCACAATACATTCCATCTTCTCCTTTCCAGTGATTTGGATAGCATGGTTTTGGCATTCCATTCTCATTGAACAACCCTTTGTAGTCCTGAAAACAAAATCATAATAATTGATGTCACCGAATTTAATTTGGGACTTATGAAGAATTGGAAAAATGTAGCTAGCTAGCTAGCTACTTCACCTTAAGCCATTTGAGCACGTTGGTTTTGTATCCGGTAGCAAAGATGATAACATCAAATTGAGCCTTTCTTCCATCGTCAAACTCAACTGTCTTGCCTTCTACCCTTGAAATACCTGGAAAAACCTAAACAAACGTATACAGAAGAGGAACAATCAAATTGATTAAGAAATGAATTTGTGGACTAAATTAATTAATCAATGGATGTAGCAAATAAGCAACCAAATCAAAGACCCATCTAAATAGCTACCTTCACTTTGCCATCCTTGATCTTGTTGACGCAACCAACATCAATGGTAGGAGTAGTACCACCCATGATTTTCAAAGCAAAAGGTCCTTCCTTTGGCCTGCTCAAGCCGTACTTGGACATATCTCCATACTTCAATTTGCTCATAAGCAGCATCAGCTTGTCCACCTTCTCAACTCTCAGGTGTTTCAGCAATAACATCCCCACGTACACCATTTCCTTAGTAAAATAGTGCACCTAATCAAACATATACCACACACCCAAAAATTCATCATAGTTAATTTCAGGTTTGTATTGATAACAAACAAGATGAATTAAAAGTACGCGACTATAAAAAAAGAATTAAAATAAAATTTTATTCTGTTTCATTCCCTGTCTATCATTTTGTCTGTATGAACTGAACAGACCAGAATAAAAATTTTTCTTTTCTTTATCTAATAGCATCGGAAAATTGTGTCTTTCAATTCAAAAAACACTTAGGTTAGGATGTATGAGATTTTTGCACGAAGAATAATGATAATGGACATCAAAATAAAATATTTAAAAAAAATAGGGAAGAGAGAGAAAGAGGAGGTAGAAGCATGCATACATACAGGGCCTCTAACAAGAATGGAGGTTTTTGCACCCCAATTGGTGAGATCATAGGCGATCTCCATGCCAGAATTGCCACAGCCAACAACCAAGACATCCTTAGCATACATGTCCCTCCCATTCAGGTACTGGCTGCAATGCATGTACTCTCCTCCAAACCTTTCCATCCCATCAAAACTGGGAATGTAGCCTTCGCTGTTCTCCCCGGTGGCAACCACGAGAAAATCAGCAACGTAAATCTCAACATCAGCAGCAGACGCCGTGTCCTTCACAATGACCTTCCACTTGCGAGTGGCGGGGTCGAGGAAAACAGAGTGAACAGAGCGGTTGCACTTGAGGTCAATGTTGAAATGGGCAATGTAGGCATCGACGTAGCGCAGGAATTCGACTCTGGGGACGAAGGTGGGGAAATCGGAAGGGAAGGGCAAATGGGGAAGGTTACAGAATTCTTTGCCTAGGTGGAGCTTCAATCGGTCATAGGCTCTTTTCCTCCACAGGGAAGCAGGGCAGTCGTCTCTTTCGAGGACAACGTTTGAGATTTTGAGCCTGTTGAGGCACCCTGCTGTGGCGATACCTGCAGGGCCACCACCCACTATCACCACCGGAATCTCAATCTCCATTTCAATCTCTTAATTAATTCTCTCTTTCTGTTGCTTTATTTCAATTGTTGATGACGACAATTAATGGAATGACTTCATTGGGTTTTATAGGTAGAGAGTAACTCTTAACTCTGGACGTCATTGCATCGTTTAAGTTGGGACAGGTTAACTGAGTTGGATGCAAAATGAAACAACAGGCAAGGTACAGATAGAGGTAGGTAGGTAGGTAGTCAAAGTACCTTTAGTGGACTATTTACTAGGATTAATTGTCAGGGCAAAAAATTGAATATTTTTATTGCTACTTAACAATAATTAGTTTATTACCTAGTTTTTTATTTTTCTGTTTAATTTTTAACAGCAAGGATATGTACCTGTATAAGATCATAGCCAAGAATGGAATTTAGCGATAACTACTCCCTTTTTTTTTTTTACTATAATTATTTTTTTCACCTAATTTTATTTTTAATTTTCGGTGTTTTAATTAATTTAAAAAGAGAGACAGTCAAATTAAGTTGTATACTACCGTTATCATTTGTCTGTCACATTTCACGTTTCTACATCTGTTGTTGACTCAGTAATTAGCTGACTATAATGTGAATTTCCTATTCTTAATTAATTTTAGTTTAAATTCTAAACTAAAAAAATGTCACTGCTAATTAATTAGTCAAAACAACAAACTTGAATTATTGCGAAGAAAAACAAATTAATCCCGTGAGGCCATGAACAATTGAACATGTTCCAAGTAACGTTATAAACCACAACAAGGTATAATGCCATAGAAACTGAAGTTTCAAGGTCCTCTTATATATATCATTTATTTTGAACTAATCATATCTTTCATAATATACAGAAAACAAGTCACTTCCAAGTCAAACTTTGGTGTTGCCAGAAATTAAGAGAGTAACTGAGCTATACATTACCTCCCTCATATATTATTAATAGTCATTTTAACTATTTTAATATATTTAAAAACCAATGTATCTAAATTAAATTATGTATAGATACATTACTTTTTTAATGTATCAAGAAGGTCAAAATGATAATTAATATGAAATGAAAATAGTAATTAGATAATGTTACAATTACAATGAATCTAATGAGTCAAACTCCAGGGTATGTATATACCAAGTAAACTCAAGGTACATAGAACAAATTAACGTTGCGGTGGCTTTTAATTTTGAGTCTTCATGCATATCATAACTTTTGCTTATTTAGGACAACCTCACACTTAGAGTCTCAATTCCATAACAGGGTCACATTATAAGGCATATGTGAATCAACATTATGACCATATATATATATATATATAAACATAGGATGAGGATTATATTGATGTGTAGTGGTGTAACATACCAGCAGTTTAACATTTTAGAGGTGAATTTGAATTGAAGATAAGGTCAAGATTTAAGAGTTATTATGATACGATATATATATTGTTTAAAATAGTTTTGACTGATTATTCAACTTTGAATTGAATTAACGGCATATGTAATAGTTCAAAGTAACTAATGCCTATGGAATTCGGTGCAGTGGTTTTGATGCAATCTATATAGGGGGATTAATGGTATTGTTTTTCGAAGGAAAAAAGAGAGAGAGAGAGACGTTTTGTACGTGTATAAAGAAGAAATTAAACGTATTCTCACGACTTCTCAAAAAGCTATGCTGCTAGCAATTGACTCGCATTCAAATAATAAATAAAGTGTAAGTTTAATATCAAGAGAATTGAGCAGTTCTATTAGATTGAATTTATAAGTGATCGTAATTTGCAATTTGCAATTTCCGGAGATAAAAAAATGTAGTAAACATTTTAACGTTGTCTCACGTAATCCAACAGCTTCATATATTCCCCTTTGAGCTTATTAATTAGGATGATAATCTAGAATTAGATGCGCATCATCAGTTTACACCAGCGCTAGGGAAATACTATTATATACTTGCAATTATGAGCATGTCACCCTTACTTCTTATTTAAATTGATGTAATCAAAGTCATACAAAATCTAATTCAGCCACACATAATTTATTTCTTAGAAATAGAAAGGCTATTTGATTTCAATCTATTTCCCAAATATATGCTATTATATTAAACACACACGAGTACGGGCTTTAATTTCTTCATCAGCAACAACAAATAAATTCAGATGAAATTAATGGCTTTAGAAAATTATTATGTTTTCAATTCCAATATATTCATTCATATTGATTAGTACAACAATGTGTAGTAAACTCGTATAGGTCCTGGCTGGTAGTATTAGTGAAAACAAAGATGACTGATGGTGGAGATATAAATGGGCTGGGCTGTCTCCCCTGTTTCTGGCCCGTTCCTTCTTTATTGGCCCACAGTACTAGTTCCTTGGAAATAGAGGGCGATCTTCTCTAATGAGTACTCCCTCCGTCCACTTTTATTTGTCTTTCTAGAAAATTTATTTGTCCACTATTATTTGTCATTTTAGATTTTCAATGAAACATTTATAATTTTTTTTTCAGTTTTATCCATACATACACTCTTTTTTTTATCTCTTACAATTATTATTGCACAAAAAACTATAAGGATAATTTTGTCATTGTACATTTACTTCTATAGAAATTTTTGTGTTTTCATCACCAAGTGTGCAATACTCTAAAACGTCAATTAAAAATGGACGGAGGGAGTAATAAATAATAAAGAGCAAAACTTCAAAAACAGAGCAAATTAAGGAAAACTATAAATATCCCACTAAATCTTTAAGATTGATGAGCAGTGGCGTCATACAATGGTTCAAGATAGAGATAGTGGTGTAATGTGTAACGGTTCAATGTTATAAATAATGACTTCAATGAAGTCAAGATAAGATCAAGATCTTAGAGTCATGACATATTTGACTCGATGATATTTTTTTCTCTCTCTTAAAATAAATGGTTGCTTATTCAACTTTGAATAGAGTTAATGCTGAAGATAGTAATAGTTCAAGGTATTCGATAAAAATATCATACACTCATAAATAATTTAACGACTACATATATTAATACCTTATTAAAATAATATGGCATTAATTTCACCCTATATTCTAGAATTTTCTTAATATTTTCTTTGATGAATTGAAAATAAGATCTACATTTCAAGAGTCATGATAGGTTAGACAAAAGTTTGACTACTTATTCAGCATTGAATTGAATTAATGTTATAGACTATTTTTCAATGTAATTGATAAAAATACCAGGCTCATGAGTAATTTAAAATACAAAAGGTCATCAACCGGTTCTATGGTGTAGTGGTTAGCACTCTGGACTTTGAATCCAGCGACCTGGGTTCGACTCCCGGTAGGACCTACCTTTTGTCTTCACCTTTTTGTTTAAATTTTTAAAGTTACACCTTTGCTTTCACTTTTTATTTTGGTAATTTTGCCTTCACATTTTAGTTTTGTCTTTTTTGAGTCAAACTTTTTTGGATTTTACAAAATGGCCCTTTTTCTATTCTCCATGGGCAGGAGTCTGAAAAGAAAATAAGTCTTTTAGTTTTATGGGCCTGAAAATAGTCTAGAATACTGTAAAGTATTGCAGTGGGAAGTGAAGATTGAAAATGGGCCCTGACAAATTTACATTTGGAATACCATCTTAATCCATTATTTGATTTGGTACTTGTTAATTAATGACGATGGTTCCTTGAAAATTTGAAATGAAAAGGTGTTTGTAATACTGACAAATATACATCTATGTTTGCAAAAGTGGTAAAGTACTTTATGTTTACATATTTATATTGAAAAAGATGTGTTGAATCTAAGGTTATTGTTTGATCACTTGGGAGTTGAAAATGCAGATTCCACCAAAAAATTAAAAATAAAAATAAAAATTTAGTTCTCACTTTTTTTTTTCTAAAGCTAATTTGCAGTATAAGAAAGATTGAGTATTGGCTGAGTTATGCCACATGTAAGTGATGCACACTTGGAATACCTTTTAAATCCAGTATTTGACTTTGTTTGCTTGATGAAGAGCAAAACGAAGATGCTTTTTACGACGATACTCAATTTTTTTCTAAATTAAATTAGATTTGGACTTCTAGTTCTGTCTCCAGTATTGATTTGGTTTGCGTGGATTGTTTAGCTGTGCATTAGATTGAAAATTGAATTACACAAAACTTACTTTACAATTTTGACAACTCTTGACGTATAGTATACGTTGGTGGTTAGCCAATTTCAAATTTTCAACCCTTCTATGCTTCTTTGATTCTCTTTTAATTGATCTATATCTATATACTGTCTAACAGATAGACAGAGAATTGACTAGTGCATACTACAAGGTTCTCCAAGAAGGAGAGCTATCTAAAGGGGTCCTAGAGTTCTGTTATATGACAAGAAAGATACATCAATATATATATATATATTCTGTCAAGTCTACATTATTTATTTTTCAGCATCGATGTAAAATTGATCTTTGATCTATATGTATCACGGTTCATTTTATTTTTTTTACAATTCCATTATTGAATTCAAGATTCTAGGGATAGGATAGCCATAGTTTGACTAAGAATTGGAATATTTTGACTCTTGTACAGTACTGACAATATACATATATATGTTTAACTTATTATTTTCACTTGGCATACATAAGGTCAGATTGAACAAAATTTTTATATAATTTTTTATTTTAACAAAACTCTCCAACATTTTATGAATAGATTAATCCTTGACTATGTATCTAGTTGACATTGAAGTTAGTTAAAGAGAGCATTACTAAGCTATTACTATAAAGATACGTCCATAAATTGAGTTGTAATTAAGTAAGTTGCCTTATATCAGCAATGACAAGTATACTATTATTCAAAAAATTAATAAAAAAACTCAGTACTTGTGTTTTATGGGGGATGGAATTGAAAATAGTGTGTATACATGCGGGATGATGTAACTAAGTGGTTTTCAAGGGCACAAGGGAATGAAAAAAGCCAATACACTTTTAATGGTTCATGACATGGAGGATGAGAAGTGCGTCTTGATCTTGATTTTTAATCAGAATATATCTCATTCTGCATTTTTATGTGTCAACTAAGACAAAACCAACCCGCAATCATTCATTCTTAATTAGTTTAATCGCAACTTGTGCCTATTACTCTTATGTTATCTCCATTCTCCAATACTTTTCATTTTAATTCCTCAAGTGATAAACAATTAATAAACTTTCTATACGCTATTATTAATATAAATCTCAAATTTTGTTGATCTCTTGAGACTAGATCATGGATGTTTATGTCTCCAAATTACTCATAATCAATCATAATATTTTATTGATTACCAAAATAACTGACCCGGGATATCTGAATGATATTTCCAGGTCACAGGATTTGCCAAGCCTTTTCCATATCTAACATTAATTACTAACTCTAAGAAATATCCAAAGCCTGAAGAAGGAAAACAAAATAAGTACATGACTAGAAGATAAACACCGACAAAACTTGATAGTAGTAGATGAAATTGACTGAAAAGGTTTTTACTCAGCTATTTTAATTACTTAGGCAACAATTGCTCTCCCAGAAAGTGGAAGTTGTTACTTTCTCCCTCAAGAAGGCGCACAACCTGAATTAGCAAAAGAGCTATTGATTATTATAATATAATAATTAGTATATGTTAATTAATGATTGTAGAAATTTGAATTATTACCTCTCCCATTGATGGACGCATATCAGGCTCTATTTGGACACAGAAGAATGCGGTTTTGGCCATAAGGTATAGCTGATAGGTGTCATATGAATTCCCTAGACGAGTGTCAATGAGTTCATGTAAAGCCAACATCTCAATGATTGGCACAGCCTACATCACACCCAAATCAAGTAAGCAAGTTTAATAATCTAATGAAAACATGAATGAGGATATATAACATACCCATTGTCGGAGAGATTGTTGTTCAGGATTATGGAAATTGGAGACTCTGTGTCCTGATATCAGTTGTAACAGAACAACTCCAAAAGCATACACATCTGTCCTCTCTGAAACAACCCCTGTCTCAGCATACTCTGGAGCAAGGTATCTGCATAAACAACAACAACAACTAAAGCTTATCCATTCTTGTGTTGGCTTTTTTAATTCAAGTCTCCAATTATACATGGAATTGTGGCCATTCCTCACCCTATTGTGCCCATTATTCTTGTGTGCATTGTACCACTACCGTCACCAGTCCTCCATTTTGCAAGGCCAAAGTCACCTAGCTGCATTTATCATCATTACAATTCCATCACCATAGAGCATTCAACAAAAGTTAAAGCTACAGCTTCAGCTTTCAAGTTCATTTCATTAGAAAACTGGCAGACAAGTGCTTGAGGGAAACTAAATGGAAATGGCATAGCATCCTTGGTAGTTATTACCAAAAACAGAATTAAGCATGTAATTGTTCTACTTGCTTTACCATGGGAACAAAATCATGGGTAAGAAGTATATTGCATGGTCGCATGTCGCGATGAATAATAGGACCTCCGCGGCATTCCTCATGTAAAAACCGCAATCCCTTTGCAGTCCCAATTGCAATGTCATACCTTTGTTGCCACTCAAGGAGAGGTGCATCTTTATCTGCAAAAATGTTTTAACAGATCATAAAACCTTAGTGGACAAGAAAGATATCTATTTTTGAGACTAAAAGCATGACATAAAACAACAGAATAAAGTATAGGCACTTGCCAAATAAGTGCCAACCAAGAGACTTATTGCAGATATATTCATATATGAGAATATTTTGCTTTTCTTTGCAGCAGAAACCCAATAGCATCACTATGTTCTTGTGCCGAGCAAAGCTTAATACATACACCTCAGAGTAAAACTCAGAGAACCCTTGTGTGCTTTCGTCTTTTCTTATCTTTGCTGCAATTTGCTGTCCATCTTTAAGCACACCCTTGTAAACACGACCATATCCGCCTTCACCTAATAAGTTATCCTCCGAAAAATCATTTGTTGCTTGCTGTATGTCAGAATAGCTGAAGCTCATTGACTCCTTGATGGACAACATAGTCTTTGTTCCACAGCCAGAGCAAAGGATTGGTGCATCTGAAGATTTTGGTGGAAAGCTACACTGATTTCGACCAATCTGAGAGTAAAGGGCTTGCTTTTGTTCTCCTTTAATGTTTAGGCCTAGAAGACAGTTAAAACTCTTATTTACTACAAAGAACTTACTTGAATAAAGAATTATATATGATGGTCCTTTTCCAGAGAAGCCTATAACAGATGCTCATGTTCTATATTACAATGAACTGTGAAGTGAAACAGATAAAACAAACATAATGAAGGAATTTAAGCAAAGCTTCCTGACCTGATTTTTCTTGCTTAGAAGACCCAGATTCTGATGAAGAAGTGTGCTCTCTTGGCTTGTTAGCATATGAAGATTTTGTAAGTGTATAGCTCTTAGTAATAGCAGAGATATCAAAAGAAGCTATGGAATGGGGGTGACTTTTGAAAGAGAAACTAGACTGCTGCTCGATGTCTTCAATACTATGGCAGTCAGATAGCGAGACAAACTTGTAAAAAGAATAGACAGGCTTTGTTTCTATGACATTTGTGCCATTTATATGATAAGATCTCCCTATGTCCACAGATAAATCATCTTTAACCAGTCCAACCTTGCATGATATCTTGTTAGCATAGAATCTCATATCGCGTCGAAGGTACCTGTTCAAATTTGCCAGATAGAATTAAAAATCATCAGGAGAAAAGTTATACTAATCATTTGACCAGAAGTTTCAATAACACAGATACAATACAAGAGAAGCTTAACTTGATGAGCATCTTTATATGCATTTCGGAGGTAAAGGGTGATTCACAAGATTAGAGATGGTAGTACCTATCAAGTATAATCCAAGATACATTATATTTTGTAACCTCTTGTAAAATAACCTGTCTAATTGGAAAACCTGCTGTGACTTTAACTTCAACCATAACCTGGACATAAAAGGTACAAATGTTAATTATGATGAAATTTATAGGAACATTGTCACTTAAATGATGCTACTGTGCTACATAAAACAGTTGCTGAGCTTGTAATCTGTATGAAGAGAATAGCATGAGATTTGCAAAGTTCTTTTAGAACTTTTTAAGTATACCCTTGCATTTTTAAATTCTTCTTGATTTGATAAAAGCTCATTTGCATATGATTCAACTTTCTTTTTAACTTCTTCCTCCATTGCTCGAAAGCTGGTGCCGACCATAGATTCTGGGCATGCTATTGTTTGGTACCCCACTGCCAATCCAAAAGAAGCAACACTAGAATCACACTCACAATGAATTCAAGGAGAAATTCTATCTTATGTCAGCAACTTTCTGTCTTTTATAAACCATCTCTTCCCAAAATTCAGGCTATTGAGTAATTAACTATTTTATATTTTTTGTATGATGCATGAGGGATAACAAGGATCAAATTCTAGAGAGCAATTGGTCATAGAGGCACAAATACTATGTCATGAATTAATCATCTTCCTCAAAAATTGAAGTTGTTGAATAGAGGCACATGGACGGTTTTATATCTAACACCATCCATCCACAGTTTCACATACATACAGATGCAGATCATTTACTCATACTAAGTCATCATAAAAGGAACAAAACATGATAATATCATAAGATGAGAGGAACACTTACTAGGATGAAGCACCCTATGCAAAACGCAGAACACTAGCAATCTGTCACCAGCATTGAGAAAAACACCTTTTTTTCTAACATTATCAAGGATTTGCTTCATCTCATTGTCACTGCGGTCCTTGGTGGCATCACATGCAACCAACACGTAAGTAGAAGAAGAAGCAGCACAAAAAGATGACGATGACGATGAGGACGATGGAGGAGGAGGAAGAAGAAGAAGTGGAAGGTTCTCCATATGTAATATCTAGGCACCAAGGAAACTCCTCTTGCACTGCACCCCTTGTAATGATGATGATGATGTTGGTGATGACTATGATAACAGCAATGGTGATGGTGATGAAGCTTAAAGCTTGGACATTTTTGTGGCAAAATGGGGTAGTGCAGAAGAATAGTACACGCATGATAAAATTTTTTAGTGTTTGTCCAATGATTCAAGGACACACAAGCTCGATCTTCCTCTATCCAAAATAACAACACGCTAGTCATCTTTTGACTCATTGATGAATTGCTTTTGCCTTAGGCAATTTCAAGAAATAATATGCTTCAGGAATCAGGATATTCCTGGTTAGGAACCAGCATTGCCGCTTTGGAGTGTGCCATATGAGGAAGAGTACGAGGTACTTGAGGACAGTTTTTTGACTTGTTATTCATCCTAAATGCTTTATCTTTTCCTTTATTTTTTTTCTTTTTTAAAATATCTAGAGTCAATGCCATATAACTACAAATCAATATTTTATGCAGGTCCAAATCATTGAGATTATCATAAGGTAATTTGACAGAGGAATTAGATTATGATCATGTAGCCCTTTTCTTTTTTTAAATGAAACCAAGATCCGTGTGTAACCCAAGTTTTATCAATTTCTTTATGAGCCAAGTGTTTGATGGATTCATGGAGTTGAAAGTGGTGAGTTCACCATTTTCTCTACTCAATTTCTCAAATTTTTTGAGTTGAAAATAAACTGAATTTGGGTATATTTAAGTGTGTGTGAGAGCTTATGAAAGCATCTACTCAAGCTAAAGAAATAGCTTTTTCTGTTAAAAAAACAGAAGTTGAAGCAAATTTACCCTTGATTGTATGTTGGTTTGCTTATTTGCTCTATTTATTTTTAAGATGATGGTAAAATAGGCAATAGGCGATGGGAGAAGTGTAATAAGTGAATTGAGAATGAGAGTGCATGGTTATATTTCCATTGTGTACCCGCGCGTTGCAGAGCGTTGATCCATTGTACGGGCCAAAGATACTGTAACAAAAAATAATGGAATTTCACATAAACATATAGAAATTCGCCATGCCTATCCGGAGTATACAATGGTTTATATTTTACAATATTTATGTGGCAGGAATCATTGCCTATAGGACGAATCCTTGGTTGGTACTAGTAATGTATATCATCTTTTATTATATTCAATTTCAATATGAAATGTGTACTATACAAATAACACACATTTCATATTATGTATTACTCATATCATGTATAATACATGTTATAAATGTTTGATAGTCTAGACATATTCATGACGTACTACAAATATTATTATTATATTCAATTTTTTTAGGAGAGAACAAGAAGATTCTGTAGACGGCCACACTTGCCTATTTTCAGGATAATGACCTCAAATCACTAAAAAGCTGTCTACCAATTAGCCATCCTCTTAGTATTTGTCATTTACACAAGTAACTTTGCTTTATTGCTTATTTTCTTCTCAATTTGTTTTTTAGCATAGCATCTTCTTGCTTTAACAAAAGCTTAACTCCACCTAAGTTTTTGTCGAAAACATTTTATGCTCGTCCTACCACCAAACCATACATGTTGCCAGCCAAATTCTGCATCCAAATTGTCTTACCTTGCCAGGTAATTAAGGATTAAAGCAGAGTTAAAAGACATAGTAACCTCAAGAAACATGTTCTACATAATCTGTCTGAAGCATTCAAGAACAAAATATATAACAGCAAAAGTCTCTGATATTATCTCAACACAACCATATCTACAGAAGGGAAAAGAGGGGGCTTGGCAGTGATTTCACTTCTCTGAACCCCCCATCATAAGGGGCACATCCTGGAAGTGTGACACAAAAGGAAGAGAGTGGTGGTGCTCAATGAGCTGGATGAGTGAAAGTGGTGATTGCACGGTGTGCATGGACAGCACAGGCACAATGCACAGAGGTCAAGTTGAGGCAGCCACTCATGATGAGTGAATGCCTACCTGAGCATGTGTGGAGTGAAGGGAATGAGTCACACACTGCCTGAACCGCAGAAGGGGTGAGTGCTGTGCATTGGCTTATGTTCAGTGTCCTTAGTCCCTCCTCATCATTCCCTCCTTTCACTGATCCCCACATCCTATTCACTTTGCTTTGTGCCAATGAGTACATTGCCCTGTCTGTGATGTTCTTGCAGTAGTACAGTCCTAGGGACCTCAGCCGTGGGCATCCACTCGCCAAAGCAATAACACTATCATCTGTAATGGCAAAGGAAAAGTCAGGACTAGGGGAACATAGATTTTCAAACTAATTATGCATCCATTGAGGATATGGAAAAGCATAAAAGTAAGGTGTTTTTGCACACAATAGTTAATCTTATCAAGAAATGTTTCAAATTTGAAGTGATGAAATTTGAATGAATTACCTGTTATAAGGACACAGCCACACAAGTCAACTGTTCTAAGATCAGGGCAGCCATAAGCTAAACTCATCACTCCAACATCACCAACATTGTCACACCAGCCTAGGTTTAGAGACTGTAACTGATTGCAGTAATGTCCAATAGCCTGCATTTCATAGAGTTATGGGGTTATAGATTCAAGCTACACCTCAGTTCTTATATGTGATTTCTATGAGGAGCAATTCGTTTACGACAACCGTACCTGTAATGCAGTATCAGTTGCTGCTCTAACGCATCCGCAGAGGTTTAGAACTTTCAGTTTTCTGCAGAAACTGGCAAGGTAGGCCAGAGCATTGTCACTGAAAGCTGAACATCCACTGATGTTAAGTTTTGTTAGTTCGGAACAACCGTGGGCTATGGCATAAAGAGACCGGTCAGTGAGTTTGAAGCTTTTACTCAGGTCCAGGATCTGCAGCTCATGACAGCTATTTGCAATAGTCTCAACAGCATTATCCTCTAGCTGAGGCTTGTCTTGACGAAGGATTAGAGTTTGCAATTTTGCGAATTTTGGAACAAGAGACAGAACCAAGTTGTTCATGTTTTTGTTACACCTGAAGAGAGAGGAATTACACAATCCTGTTATCACTAGATTTCATGAAGTCCAGTAAGTGACCAATTCAAAAAAGCATACAACATCCAATTGAACACATACATGCTTCATTTTCATAGCTTCACAATTCTATAACAGCTCACAAACAAGTTTTCAAAGATTTTTCTTTTTAGATAACTCGACTTAGCAAATGAAAGGCCTTCTCTAAACCCTGTATTACAACACTTTTTCATGAGAAAACCCAGCAAATTCTTGAATGATTGAAAAATATATGCCAGATTGCCAATTTTCCTCATTGGGCCATCAAATTTGGGGATTTACTGATTATATAACAAAGCAAGCTACCTCCTCTCAACTCTAATGAGCCATGATTTTACAGTAAAAGTGAGCAAATAAAAAAAAAACATGGTGCAAGCATCAAGATTGCAGCATATCAAAGTCGATCAAACACAAATAATCAAAAGAAACTAAGAAAGCATCACTTCAGACATAACCATCAACTGAAGAGAAATATAAACAGAACCAAGGACCAGTTATGTTGTGTCCTATGTTCAGTTCCCATAAGCTATAATCACACATAGGAGTTAAGAGATTGAAAATTTGAAATCAATACCATGAGAGTGATAAACGAGCAAGGCCAAAGTAAATTGCATCTCTCCATCCACGGCAAACTCCAGAAGCTATGATCACAGTCTGATCATCGACAAGAGACAGAATCTGCATCAAGAGCTCCACAGGGATGTCCTTCCACTCATTGATCCCCCCAGCTTTCATCTTCCCTCCTTTCTGACTATCACCACCGCCACCAGCAACCATCATAAGCTTCTCAAAGCACAAGTTCAATTCCTCAGTCCTCAGATTCTCCTTGCCAACCATCTCAGTTTCACCTCAACAAAAAGCATCACCTTTCTCAGCTGTCAAAAAACAAGGGTACAGGATAAGGCATAGTCATAGTAACTTCAACTATTTTTTTAACTTCAAAAAATAATAATAATCCAAACACACAGTTAGGTTTCAGAAAACAACTTGTTGCTAAAAGATAACCACAACAAACAAAGGAGAAGGCATGTGTCCAATCCTCCCAAAGACAACTGATGAAGAAAGGCGAAGCCGAAAGATAACTACAATTATGATTAAAATATACTATCATAAAAAAAAGGACTAATCTTATAGGGATGAATTATCACATCACATAGAGACACATCACGTGTTACTCAATTACATGATTAAGCCTTTGCAGAAAGTTTCAAACTTGAGACAACAGGTGCATCAGAAAGATCAAACACACCATATCTCACAACTGATTACAAGAAAAATGATCAAAAGGTCCCCTTTTTTGCATCAAACTTGACATGCATAGAGTATAAAACAACCAATCAGACAAAACATCAAAAAGGGGGTTAGGGAGAAGCAAGCAAAACCGAAACTGGGCAAAATTAAAAATCAAAACTTCTGATTTCTTTTTTTTCCCCTGATCAAAAGCATGTAACAATCAGTCAATCAGTAACAGGCTAACAACAGAAAACAAGGCATCAGAGCTATAAATAAGATAATTACCACAGTAGCTAAGAGAAGATGAACAAAGCCAAAATCTCTCCTTTTTTCTTTTTTTTGGTTATGTGTGTGTTCTTTTGGAAATAGAGAAGCTCGGTAACGCTTCCCTGAAATTGGAGTGTGCGAGGAGAAGGCCTTAATATGGAGGAAAGGTGAGAGAAACAAGAAAGAGGGAGAAAGACGGTAAGCGATGCATAAGCTGCCACGTGTATTTGTGATCAAGCGTTGAGGTGACACAAGTTTTGTGGGTCCCAAGCAAAGTACTCTCTTCTACTTTGATGAGAATTGAGGTCAAGCACCTTTTACACTATCAAGAAAAGAAAAGATAAAACGCACCGTATAACGGGTATAAATAAATAAATAAAGCAGCTTTTTTTTTCTTTTATTGAAAAATAGTGATTGAAAAGAAAGGGGAAAAAAAAGGAAAGGGAAAATGAAGAGGAAATGGAATAAAGTTGATAAGATTGGAGTATTATTATTGTGATAGGGCCTAGGGGTGTAGAAGTTTCTGTTTTGCACAAAACCGAAACCGCAAAGAGAGGGGAAAAAGGGCAGAAAATGCTGTGTCTTAGAAGCAAGTAGTTATTTATTTAAGGACATGGGAGGAAACATTCCTAGTTGTAACGCAATTTCGTTGGTTTTGCCTTATGCCTTCAAATTTCAATGCTTACTTTTATGTTCTGTATGATTTTGAATTTGTGATTCCATACACCTCACGATCACAAGATTGTTTATAGAAAAATCGATTGAAATTGTGATCCACCGTGTATGGACTCTAATATTGCCGAGAGAATCATAATCCATCCATCCAGTGTTTAGTGGTCAATCAATTACTTGGCTATAATTGAAAGCAAAATGCAGATAATGGCAACAAGTCACATCACAAGGCTACAATTACTATCATGGATTCGGCTCACCTAAACTTTTCTTTATTACTATCTAGGGGAAAATTTGCTCATTTATTTTCTTTATTCCTTAAGTGTGATGTGATCTTTTTTAATTTGCAATTCTTTTAATTTCTTATTTTTCAGTTTTCTTTTCTTTTCTCATTTTTTGTATTTTTTTTAATAATGTTAGTATGTTTTGACTTGGACAACATTTTGATGGTCAAGACAGAACATATGATCAAAGAATTTCGTACTTAAGGGTATTAATGCGCTGATATAGTGCTAATTATTATGTAATAAATCCTGTGAAAGAGATCCTTCTCAAAATGGAGGGAAATTGAAGATTTATTACGAATATGATCATTGCAAGTTTACTTTTCAGAGTATTTAAAGGAGCTGTGAATTAATTTTGGGAGATTCAATTCCTTAAATGGGCGTGTAATAATAATGACTGAGGTCCAGGTATTATCATTTGATGAACTCTAAAAGATTGTTTCTTTTTAGAGTATTCTTTGAGATACAATAAAAAATCAGTTAAAATAGTCTATAAATAGAAATTTGGGTTACAATCATTCAGTCAATTAAAAATATACTCATGATTAAAATACTATTTGTGCAATAAAATATTAAATAAATTTTGTGGGCTGATTTAACTGAAAAAATATTATTCTTCAAACAATTGTGTTCTTTTTATTATTAGTTGAACATAGAATATTGTTTTTCTACTGTATATTTACGTGGCATGGCGATAGTTGAGTTTAACAAATTGAGTTTAATAACTAAACCTGTAACATTAAAAACTAGGTTGGTTTTAATGTGATTGGGCTGAAATAGGATCCAACCGGTCTAAGTCCACAGACCGTCTGACCAAAAACACAATAGAGTCTAGTCCACACTAATAATTACTTGAATAAATTCAAATTTTAGTTTCTATTATTAGAATTCACATTAAATTGAATTTAAAATCATTAAGATAGAAATTAAATATGAGATATTATATTAATAAAGATAATGATATAAAATATATTAAATATTATATCTATTTTTAAAAGTGAAGACTTATTAATTACATTGAAAAGATCAATTGCTTAGTTTTTTATGTGGTGAGAAATAAGTTTGGTACTCTAATATCAAACCATATAAGGCAATAGCAGACAGTAAAACAGCTAGTAGTAGTAGTTATATTTAATATTGGAAATTAATTATGTAGATTACAGTAGATGATGTAGAGAAGAGATAAGGATTAAACCCATGAAAATGAGAGGTTGTATTTATGCTTAGAATGCTGAGTTGGCGGTGTCGTCTTGGAATGCACATCCAGACACAAAATGTTGGCTGCGCCTTTTGGAAATTTATTGATTTTGATTTTGATTTTGATGCAATGCAATTTGTATGCTGTATCCGTTAATATTACTATCTCTCTTCATAGCATAGCATGTCCATTAATATTGCCAATCAAGCAGTCACTTAAGAAAGATAAATGAATAGTGAATCATTCAATTTCGTTATGCAATTGGGCTGCCTCATCATTCCTTGTCCCCACCACACTCATTTTAATTATTTCTGCAAATTGCAAAGGCAAATCATCAAATCATCCATCCATTCAAACAATACCTATGCAAGCAGGGAAAGCAACGCACCTAGATAGATACCCTAATTAATAGTCTAATACATTGATCAACCCTAGCTAGATATTTAATCATAATCAAGGATAATAATATTTGAACAATTCATGATGTTATTAATTATCTCATAACCATTTTTTTATTCAATAATTAGGAGAATTTTAATATATGAACACTCAGGTAATGTATAAACCAGTTGCTACATAATTTAACCGAAAGGAGAAGGACAAGCTAGAGATACATACACTGTTTTAGATATTACTAGCAACAACACAACAAAATATATACCCGTACTGTGTTCTGAAGAATCCGAACTCGTCATCATTTTAATTAATTAACAACTTGATCCTCTTAGAATGTTTGTATTAAGACCATTATGTTAAACTAGAGATTGAAAATATAGATGTAATTTATATAATTATATACCTGTTAGACTTCATCATATAGATTTGGTATATTATATGGTTTTTTGGGGTATACCACTCTAGGCTAACAAGTGGGGTGACTGGGCTTGTTTAATTTGCCGGAGACATTGACCAGTCAATGATGCTTTTGGCACTTTACCTTCCATTTTAGAAAATAATAATAGCAGAACTGTAAATGTATACAACTAAAGTAGTCAACTAATAAATATGAGTTATATATATACAATCTGTAATTAATATGATAAATAAATAATATTTATTATACAATTTATCATTTAAACTTTCTAAAACAAACTCTTATTCAAATTAAAAAAAAATCTCTCACAAATTTCAGATTCACAAAATCAATGTACTTATCTTACTCGAGAAAAAATGAATTTTACTTTTGAAAAACAACGTAACACATATTACACGTATTAAATAAAAGGAATTACACATATCATATAAAGAGTAATACACATACCAAAATAAATATTATTACACGTACCAAATAATTACACATATCAAATAAAGAACATTATACATACCAAATAAAATGTATTATACATATCAAATAAAAGAGTATTACACATATAAAAATAATATATATTACACATACCAAAATAAATGTTGTTACACATACCAATTAAAAGGTATTACACATACCAAATAAAAGATGTTACACATACCAAATAAAATGTATTACACATACCAAATAAAAGATGTTACACATACCAAATAAAATGTATTACACATATCAAATATAGTGAATTACAAATATATGAATTTACACATATAAAGTAAAGATATTAGAGTAATTTGATCTTTCATGAGTTAAAATAATATTAGAACTAAATCAAATAATAATTATAATTATCTAAGTAATTAATGACATATTGATTGATTATTATTAAGCATTTAATTTATATTTTTTATTTTAATTTTTTAGACAAACATTAAATAGGTTGGCACACTAGTTGGCTCGGCTAGTTGTACCTCTAGACTTTTCCATTATGTATCACTAACAACATTTATATTCACTGAATTTTTATAGTTCATCAATCATTTCTCTTGAAATGTTTTTAAATGAATGTTGAATTTTTTTTTATACTAATTACTCTTTAATTTGATAGATATGAAATAAACACAAATTCTTAGATATTATTGTTTATTTTTTTTGAATGCCTTTATTCAATTCCAAAATTTCTGAACTTATGATCTTTATATATGACCATGTCCTACATGACTTTCAGGTTTGTGCAGAGGAAATATTGGAATATTGATCAAAATTAGCATGAGTGGATGTTATACTTTATGGGTGGTATACTATGGATTTTCTTTTTATTGTGAGCATGCATATTGTCCATATACGCTGTGAATCTTGTGCTGGTTTTCGTCTTGATGCATTTTTCCATCAATCCATATATCAATAAAGGAACCAACAAAGCATACCATGAATGAATGATGTGGAAAACACTATGAATCAAAACCATCGTTATTTGTTTTTATTATATTATATTATATTTTTATAGGATTAAGAATTCAAATTATACGTATTTGTTTGATTTATAATTTATTAAAATTGCTTTTAAAATAATTGATATTGAAATACTTATTTTTAAAATAATTGATGTAGAAAAATTAGGTATATTTGAAAAATATATTAAAAAATGGATTTAAAGAGAATTGTCATGAGATATTGAAATAAAAACTAATATTTTTAACCTCTATTAAAATACCTTAATTTCAAAATTAATCATTTATTAATTAAAGAAATAAAATTGTAAAACAAACAACTTCACTTTTTTGACGAAATTTCTATTGTCACAACTCTAAAAAAGTGGCTATACAAACATACTTACAGTAAAATCCTTGAATATTTAAAAATAAATCAATTCTATATTGATGGACATTTAAAATCAAATAATAATTCTTATAAAATAGAATGAAGATGAAAAGTGAAACCCCCTAACCCCTAAGAAAAGGACGAAAACATTTTAAAAGTATTGCAAGAAATCACAATTTTACCTTTGATAATTGAATATAGACAAAACATATTACCATACTTTTATCAAGTTTAAAATAAAGAAATCAGCAAGTAATACGTACATAGTGTTGAGTGTTTTCTCCCCCTGCGAGAAAGTACTAATAAGTAATAACATTCTATTATAATTGAAGAACACCTCAAGAGACATGATTTTCAGTATCACACTGAAGAAATTATAATATGATGACTCCTTTATATGTAGTTATAATAAGCCTACAAACTAACAAATAACAACTACTTTGGATTGTAACAATGATTCTCCATATATGTAATGAGAATATAACAGCTAAGAGAAAGAGTTTCAATCATTGCAATTAATTCAATCAACTATATATGATCAGAATGAGTTTTATTTATTTATTTATTTAAATACGACAAGCAAGGCCATTCTGTTTGGACACTAGATTACTTGTGCGTGCGGAAATGAAAGACAGAGAACAGAACAAAACAGAAGCAGTATTAATTAATTAATTAATGAGTATAGTTAGAGGTACAACAAAAAAAACCAGCCAAAACAGTCAAAAATAGGAAATTAAGCTTAAATTACTCCACCCATTAAAAAAATACACATGGTTAACAATGCTATTTAGGCAAAAAAATATTAAAACGAGCTTTGTTAATTGCTTTGGCTGAAAAAATATTATTCCACAAGCAAGCATTTATGTTAATTAATTTGATATGTATCATCCAAAAAATAAAAAAATAAAATTGTGTGTATATGTGCATGTTTGGATAACTAATAAAACAACTTAAGTTTTAAAAAAAAGCTGTTTAAGAAAAATAAGTTTGTTTGGGTAATATTAGTTTGATAATTTAAGCTGTTTTTTCCTTTAAAAAAAAAGCTGTTTTTGTTAAAAAATTTAAAGCTCAAGTTTGAGCATTATGCTTTTATAAAAAGCTTTTTTTCTACACAGTACCCAATTTACCCCAACTTATATTAATATAATATAATTATTTTATACGTAATTTACCACAAAAAAGTGATTATTTTTTAACAATCCAAACATCACGGATTAACTTAAAGTTACTTTTCAGCTAAATTATCCAAACATAAATATATCTTTAAATAAGTAATTATATAAATAAGCGATTGTATAAATAAATGATTACTAAAATAAGCGATTGTATAAACAAGTGATTACTTTTATCAACAAACCAAACAGGTGCCAACTTACTCTCTTTTATCATTTCTGATTAATTTGTAATTGTTTGTGGGTTTGCTTGCTTGACATGGTCATTCATTCTTACCTGTCCTCGATTGCGTTTCAAACTCATTCGCAGGGTGCCAGCTTAGATTGACAAAAAATTAAAGATTTAGTTCGTTGGGTTTCTCTTTTTTAAATATTTAACAAAAGTCCATTTAATTTTTGTATAAGTTAGTCCAGCAAAGTCAGACCATATCTTAGGTTCAACAAGTGCAAAATACTCATGGATTACCTGTCAAGAGGAGTTTTCACAACAACTGTTTTATGGCTTTATCATATGGATAAATCCTAACTGTTTTTTTTTTAAGATTTTGTCATTAATACTTTTTGTTTTCTGGATTTTTTAAATTACAAATTAAATAAGGCTTACAAAAACTTTTCGGTTTACTCTTCGATGCAACAAGCCCACTATAACTAAAAAAAGGGCTACTATACAGTATATTTTTCCACTGTTCAAATTTGCATCTTCTGTTCAAACCCAAAAAGAAGCAAAAGAAAGGCTCGCACGCTGTGCCCATAAATCATAATCCTAAGAATCAACGCTGAGACCAAGAATATCACATTCTTGATTCTTGAAAATCTAAAAGATTGTTAATGTAGTTGCGCTTACCTAATCATGTTTCTCTTATAGTATCCGAATCTAAAATGAAATAGGAACTTACTCAACTTGTGCTTCATTTTTTCAGATCTCCCACATTCCATAACGTGCGTGTGGAGGGAGTAATTTACACCAACAAAAGTTAAATAAATATCTTATACTATCATTGAATCGATTCTTCTTTTGAATATTGTTAAGGATTTTTTTGAAAAAAAAAAGAAATAAAACACACCATACACCAATAGTATTAGTGACTAGTGAAAGAAAAACAAAGACTTGGTATTCATGAAAGGGTTATAACATAACATGGATAAGATTACAACATAAAGTGATAAATAAGCATTGTTATGATACCAAACGGTCCAAGTACAAGCTATGCCCACATTTTACACACAAACAACAACCTTATTCTTCGTCTATACATTGTGATGTGTCTTTCACAAAGCAACCAGACCAAATGCATATATATGATTCTTCTAAGTCAAGAACCTTTCAAACAAGTTACCAAAGAAGAAGCTAGTTTTAGCCCATCCTCTGCTCTCTGCTGCTGGTGCTTTGGCATTCCCCGGCACCCTCTTCACATCAACAACCATTGTTTTCCCAATCTCTTTACGAAGTGACTCTATAGTCTTCATGTCCACAGGGTTCCCGGATGCATCCCTCACATAGAACACATTCAGTGCTTGCTCCCCTCTTGTGGATACGCCTGCCCTGCACACCGTTAAGCCGTTCTCTCGCAGAATCCGCGTCACTTCAGACAACAACCCAACTCTATCCTTTGCACACAGCTCAAGGGTCACACCCTATGTTCACAATCCAAAAAATCAATGGTAAGACTAAGATCAACTATATTTCTTGGGCACTAAGTAACAGAAGGAAGAAAATGGTAATAGGCTTGTCTAGCATATAGTTGATGATAATCAAGCTGTGTCATAGAGAGAATTAACATTATGATAAGAAAAGAAGTGCTTTTCAATGATCCTGCTGCATACATATATATTTTTTCTTTCTATTTTGAGATGTAGGGATTTGGATGATATTACATGGAGCATTATAGATTCTTAAGCTCTATTGAAGGCAAAAGACCATCACTGTCACACTAGTGGATATATGATGGTCAGATACAATCTGATTGGAACTTAGCCTCATGTATCTGCCGTACCTTTTGCAGCATCACAAGTAGATAGCTGCAGATGCAAAATGTATTAATTGAGTCAAAACTCTGAAATTTTTTTCCTAATGTAAACAGAAAGAAAGACAGAATGAAAATGGCAGGGGAAAAAAATAATAGATTGGTTAGGTCTGAGGAGAGAATAAGAAGAAGGGGCACAGTAGAAGTGAGGGGAAAAAATTAACTGAATTCACTAGCTAAGATAATTGAAATGGAGAACCTCACAGAGAGAACTATGTTCCTTAAAATAGCATGAAAGACTTACTTGGGATCATAGGACCAGAAGTTCATGCAGGTCTTCTTCCTTTTAGTGATAATAGTTAAAAGAAGCATACAGAAATAAAATTAAATTAGCAAGTTACCTCGCATACTCTTCTTTGAATAGCAGCTTCAATGCATTTGATGACTCTTTCTTTTTCTCCCTCGGTATCAAGTGTGCACCCATCCATGTGGCGGATAAAGTACTCCTGAAGTTACAGCATCAATTTAGTCCACATTTCTTAATTTACTTGAAGCAAATTCAGAATAGACATATTTGAACCAATAAAATAGTGGGAAAACCAAATTGAAAAGAGATGTATTTTTAATTCTATCTCTTTCTAAGGCCATTTGATGGTAGCCCCAAGTCCTCCACAAGCATATTCATGTTTTCTACCTAAAGCAAAATTTTCTTGAGAAATCTGGCAAATTTCTAACACACAACTAATAGATATAACAGAAAAAGTAACAAGTCTCCAATGTGTGATTTGTAATTCAACATGCAGAATGGAGTATTAACACTATACCTGGGTTGCATAAGGTGCATCTGATGAGATTGTGGCATGGAAAACAACATATTGCATATCAGTAAGAGTGCAAACGATGTCAAACATGAGTTTTGCCCGATCTTTGCACCTGACACTAACCACTGAGTACCCTTTCTCCTCACAACGTTCTATTGTGATCTTTGGCCTAAAGGAAGGAGGATTATCATCAGAATCTGTTGTTGCTCCAGAACGTTCATAATCCCTATCAGCAAACAACATTTGGTGGAGCCGCCTATCCATATGCGTGAAGCCCATGGAGAAGCTGGTCCTAGCAACTTTGTCATCGTCCTCGCATCCGCGCAAGATGTTGTTGAGCTGCTCCTCCATGAGAGACAATCTGTTTGGATCATCCACAGCTTGGCTTGTTGCATCATTGACATAGAGGACACAAGCGATCCGTCTGTTATGAGTCCAAACTTCCGCTGCGACCACGTTATAGTGGAGGCTGGCGAGGACAGCTGAGATCTCAGACAAGAGACCTGGCCTGTCTCTGCCAATGAGTTCGATGGCTGTATGATCGCCAACAGAATGCACACCGACACGTTTCCCTGGCCAATTCTTCACCACTTCTTTGCTCTGGCTCTTTGGTCCTAGAGCCTATTGTAAAATAATAACAATAAAAAATGACTGTGAACAAGTAGCCATCAGTTCAGCTTCACTTTCTAAAATATACAATTGCAAGTCTTTTACAAGATATATAAATTCTATCATATATCTTGTGAGAGTATATCAGATAAAATTAAATATGGTTGCGAAGGGAGATGGAGATTATACCTTTTCAATTAAGTCAATGGTTTTGCTATCTGTTATCTTCTTCCCTTGCTGATCCGTGACATGAAATACTGTTTATTCCATTAGGTGAACAAATTAGTACTTGAATATGTTTGATTATAACTCAATGCAAGTTCTGTTTTAAAGACAACTTTTCTTGTAGTCAAGTAACAAATGCCAATAATGGAGAATGATCCAATATCAGCCACAAGTTTTCACTAGTTACCGCTTTTAATTAAACATCCATAATATCAGATCTAATATCAAACATACCATCCATAAACCATCCTCCATCAGAAGATATGTACGCTTTGGTAATTACAAAGTCAAGATCTGTCAAGATCTGCACAACTTCCAGCAGGATTCCAGGTTTGTTAACACTATCAACCTGCATATTTTGGGAGGAAATTAAGGAATAAACATCCACTAGTAGAAGATAAGATTCTCACAGCTACAAATTGTGTGCATTCTTATCCAAATTAATGATTCTTTTCAAGAACTACATAAAGTAATGATTTGATGTATGCTGTGACTTGTGAGAGAACTTATATAGAATAAGGAAATCTTTTAGCATTCAATGAATGGAAATTTAACAGGAAGCCGAATTAAGGATCTCAATATGATTAATAAGCTTTTAGTTATAATTTGCAGCTACTCTACATAAACTCAAGGTTGAATGTTTTAGTTATGATCATAAGCTTAAAAAATTGAATATAATTTTCAATATTGGAAAAGAAGGGGTGAAGTTTGTTGAAGGGTTCCAAATCCTAAGAGGCCATGGAAAAAAGTGATAGTTATTATTTCATGAGTTATACCTTGATAAGTGTACAATCATGGCAACTAGCATTGTCCACAGAGACCCTGCGAAGTCCAAACAAATTTTACAATCAACGAGCCACTTCTATCTAAAACCCAACCCCCCAATTCTACATGGCATTCAGCCCCTTACTCCTCTAGGGATTCATTCGCTTTATGACTTCTTGTATGTTTACAACAATGTTATGTTCGTTACATGTTAGGAATCAAAGCAGCTTATATAATTATATGTCAGTTTTTCTTTTCTTGTTTAGTGAAATTAAGGCTAAACTAAAGCAGTTAAGTGACATTAGGAAAATTAGTACTCTGTTTTTTTTCCTCTAAGTAAGAGATTATTCAATTTGCAGAGAATTTAACATGAGGTAAGGTAACAGTGAACCTTGGAGGATTCATTCTGTTGCTGAAGTTCTCATACTCAGGATCAAAATATGGCCAACGAAATGTAGCCATTTAATTTAACCAACTTCACCACTTGCTGTTCCTGCATCAACCAACATGAAAACCTCTTGTCTCGTTAATTAGAGTCAGAAACAGAACAGTTACTTGTCCTATTCTGCATAGTAGCTTATCACATTACTACGTGGAAAACACAGAATCGACCTTTTTTTAAAAAAAAACAAAGATGTCACTAACAAAATGTTAATTGTTATTAATTGAAAACTCTAATTGTTCTACAGATAAATGTAAGGAAAATAAAAATTAATAATAATTAGTAAAAATTAATTGTCCTGCATTATTTATAGGTAATTTTGTATCAACCGGTCGGAAAGTAATATTAGAGAAACAAAAATATGATTCTCCAACAAAGCAGCAAACAGTTGAGCGTGTAAAATAATAGCATCTTGAAGAAAAACAGAGCAAAAATGACTTGAATGTGACATAAAGATTTGATTCCAAGTTTAACCCCATGTTTATTTCTTTTTTCCTTTATTCTTTGTGACTTCAACCATTGCACAGAATCTATGCGTGCAAAATTTGACACCATCGTATTATATTATTATCTATAACTCTTCTGAAATTAGATAAAGAGATAAAATAATTTTAATATTTATTAGGATTTAATTGCTTAAGACCCCTCGTTATTTTTATTTTTTTTAATTAAAAATAGATAAATAAACAAATGGTAGCGTAAAGAAAGAAAATTTGTACGGAGCAGCAGAAAGATGCTTTGGGAATAAAAGTAGGGAGGGTCCGAAAATTAAGCCATGTAATGTTAAGTCGCCACTTGGGGCAATCAATATCTGGGTGATATATACTATAGAACTCCTTTTCAGAAAAAACAATGAAAACAACTTCATAATTATTATGTGTTAAATAAATACTATCATAAAACCACAAGAGCTGTACAGAAAAAAGCAATGCGCACTGAAGAAATTGAAATTTTAAATGACCTGTTATTATAAGTTTAAATATACAAATTAATTAGAAATGATGAATGTATTGCTGGTGCTGCATCCAGTAACTGCTAGCGGCATTATTCTAGTAGGTGAACAGAACACATGACTTAATGACAAGATACTTAAACAGGTTGTGTTTGGGTGGTATTGGAACAGGATATGTGTTTGTTCTTTTTCACTTGGAATTTACAAATATCACGGTAAGTTTTGTCTTATAAGAAACAGAGGGAATTTTGAGTTTTGTGTATAATTTGACCGTAAAATTTTTCATGAAAAATTTGTCTCTCAACCATATCTCTCTACCAAGCACACACACGAACAGCCTTAGATCAGAATAAGACTGCTCTAATTAATGTCAAATGAGATGGTTGCGCAACACAATCTCCGTGGAAACACAACCGCTTACTTCCGCCACAAATAAACCAAATAGGAAGAGAGAAGCCAAAAAGAAAAAGAAGAGGAACTGTTGAACGAACAAGAGCTCCCAAATTGAGGAGCATGTTCCTTCTATATACGGATTACATAGGCAGCAACTGAAATTAAGCTACGATAATAATTCAGAGAGGAGCAGGCGAATAGAAATTATTAGTACAAGCACAAACAAACTAACCTTAATAATTGGAAAGGGAGAGGTTGTTCCAATCGGCGCGAACTTGTAGCTCCGAATTCTCTTACATGATGGAACTCACACACACACGTACACCGCAGCTAAAGAAAGCGATGCAGAGTCACATGTATGTATGTATGTATTATTATTATGTCATGAAGACAGACAGACAAATAGAGAGAGAGGAAGAAAGAAACAGAGCCAAAACAGAACACTTTAGGAGAAACCTTTGTGTCTCTGCTCTCTGCTTTCGACGTTGGATTACCACTCAACTCTCTCTCTCCTTCTCTCTCTATGGCAAAAAATAAATAATTGTAGCACTGAAGCGTAGCAAATGGAAAGGCTTGGAAATGGCGTGGCCAAGTGCTGGGAACCCATTATATATGAATATGAGTATGACTTGAGTTTTTCTAGCTAACTCATTAGTCACACTCATGCACGAATAAAACATTAATAAGATGATGACCTAATCCTGTAGGAAAATATTAAGAGAATAAAATCTATCATTTTTTTATTTAATTATTGTATTGAAAACTTCAGAACTCATTTTGTTCATTGCAAAATTGACTACTTTTTATTTGTTGTTTCTTTTACCAAATGAATACGGTCAAGCTTTAAAGCATTGTATAATAAAAAAGAGACGCGTGTGAAACAAACGTTTGGGGGAGAGCGTGAGGGAGTGGTGTCTGCGGATGACTGTTCATATATTGTCGATCTGATCGCTTGCGTCTTGTCGTATTCTTTCAGAGTGAGAGAAAGACGGACGTAGCATACGGTAGCCTACAGTACGGTACAGTCTTCATACGAACAAAATGACAGAGATACCCCTCAAAGGGGTTCGTAAGGTTCCTGTCCTGTCACTCAAGTACTCATGTGCTTCAATTTGGGCTAAAAAGACGCACTGTGCTGTCCCTCTCCACCGTTTCATTTGATTTTATTCGATTTTCATTTTATTTTTATTTTATGCAATAATATTTCTTAGAAAATTTCATTCAACTAGTATTCTAAGATACATAATACACATTCCATGCAGGGACGGATCTATGTGTTGAAGTATGGGGGCTTATGTCTCCACTAGATTTTTATTTTTGTAGTAGAGATATATATAAATGTATATATTTTATCCCAATTGTATTATTAAATTTACTCCCACAATATAAAAGATCAAAAAACATCATCTTACATTTATATATATTAGTGATACAATATTTTTATCCCCACTATTAAAATTTTTTGGATTCATCACTAATTCCATGTTATGTATAGCATATATTAAATATTAATTGTACCTATTTATATTATACTATCAATATTAATTTTTTTGTTATGTAATGTAGGTAACTCATCAAAGTATCTATCTATCTCTACGAAAGCTTCTTTCTCCATCACCCCTACTCACATCAAAACTATCCTCTTTCTTTTATATTCGTAATTGATCATTCTAATTAAATCGGTGACTAAGGAATTTTAATTTTTCTAAGATAAAAAAAAATTAGGATGGAAAGATGTTCTCTTTTTTTTTTAGCTAAAATTATATAGGTGGCTTACAATCAGAGCTTCATTCTCAATTATGGAGCATTGGGTTGTCCTTTTTTACTATAAAAATCTCAACATATTTGCTTCAATTGGATCATTTCAACATTTCAATGTGGTTGATGACTTGATGTTTACATGGTGGGCCAATTCTTATATCTTATCTTTTCATATAACAAAACTTTCTCTTATTTTTTCTTAAAAAAAAAGAAGTAACTGCATACACGAGTTATGTTAATTTAAATTTAGGTGCTTAAGTTCACTATTGACTTAATTTTGATATAATATTTGATTAAAGGGTAATTGCTCTGCATTTTTTGCCCTCACATTTTTATATCTTTATTTTTTAAAATATGAAATTCAGCATTTAATTATGACATTAAACTATTCAAACATAGTAAAAGAAAATGATGAAGCAACAAGAAAAATCTTGCGTCCTATTAATCTAAATTCTCAAATATATATAGATAGAATCTAACTAACACGTTGCATTGTTGCTGATAGGGAGGCGAGAATTAAACTTGTGCCTCGTATTCATAGGGTTCTGCTAAAGTTTTTTCCAACTTTTTCCTCACTTTTGGTTGGGAATACTTGTCCACTTTTGTATACGTTTCTCATATAATCTAATCTAATCTTTTGAGCGATTAATTCTAAGATAATAAAATTCACAGGCATGCATGATATACATATTTCTTTTGAAGAAAAAAAACTATCTCTTTTACGAGTATTAATTGATTGTTAGTTATTAAAATATTACAACAACAATTTCCGCTTAATACTATTTTGGTCTAGAATAATGTTGGTTGCTTTTTGTTTGCTGAAATGCAATTGGTTGGGCGCCTATAGTTTAATTTAGTTTCAGAATGGCATAATCACTTTATTTGATAGTTAAGCTAATGATGATTTACACAAGCATAGCATATTTGTATTATTATTGATCATGTCCTATGGTCCCTGTTTATTCAGAATTTGTGGGCCCTAATTGGAATCTTCAAATTAAGAGACGATGGCCTGTTTTCATTGGCCAAACCATAGAGCACCGTTCGTGCCTATAGCCATTTAATTAATTAATTTAATTTGTATCGCCAATTACTTTATTAGTTATATTCTTAAGTTCTTTTATTAAATAATAATTAGTATCTTTGTGAACATAAAATTAAATTAAAATATACTTAATTTGTTTGCATCAAGTTGACCTAGGCAGCTAGGTAGCTTATTTTTCTGTGTGAATAGTGGTAGTCCACTGACGACGAATCCCCGCGTATCCCTCTCAGTGGACATCATATGATTATGTTTGATGTTCTTCATTGAACCTCTTGATTGTTCCTTCTTGCAGGCCCAGCACTGCACTTCAAGTCCATTACACGCACTCATCAGTTCATCATTGTTTTGGTCGGAACCTAAACTTCTGTTATATGACAAGAAAGATACATCAATATTCAATCTCTACTCTTGTACTAGTAACACAGTTATATATATATATATATATGCTGTCAAGTCTACATTATTTATTTTTCAGCATCTATGTAAAATTGATCTTTGATCTATATGTATCACTGTTCATTTTATTTTTTTACCATTCCATTATTGAATTCAAGATTCTAGGGATAGGATAGCCATAGTTTGACTAAGAATTGGAATATTTTGACTCTTGTACAGTACTGACAATATACATATATATGTTTAACTTATTATTTTCACTTGACATACATAAGGTCAAATTGAACAAAATTTTATATAATTTTTTATTTTAACAAAACTCTCCAACATTTTATGAATAGATTAATCCTTGACTATTTATCTAGTTGACATAGAAGTTAGTTAAAGAGAGAATTACAAAGCTATTACTATAAAGATACGTACATAAATTGAGTTGTAATTAAGTTGCCCTATATCAGCAATGACAAGTATACTATTATTCAAAAAATTAATAAAAAACTCAGTACTTGTGTTTTATGGGGGATGGAATTGAAAATAGTGTGTACGGGCGGGATGATGTAACTAAGTGGTTTTCAAGGGCACAAGGGAATGAGAAAAGCCAATACACTTTTAATGGTTCACGGCATGGAGGATGAGAAGTGCGTCTTGATCTTGATTCTTGATCAGAATATATATTCTGCATTTTTATGTGCAAGTAAGACAAAACCAACCCGCAATCATTCATTCTTAATTAGTTTAATCGCAACTTGTGCCTATTACTCTTATGTTATCTCCATCCTCCAATACTGTTCATTTTAATTCCTCAAAGTGTTAAACAATAAACTTTCTATACATTATTATTAATATAAATCTCAAATTGTATTGATCTCTTGAGAGGATATCATGTATGCTTATATCTCCAAATTACTCATAATCATTCATAATAATATTTTATTAATTACCAAAATAACTGACCCTGAATATCTGAATGATATTTCCAGGTCACAGGATTTGCCAAGCCTTTTCCATATCTAACATTAATTACTAACTCTAAGAAATATCCAAAGCCTGAAGAAGGAAAAATAAATAAGTACATGACTACAAAATAAGCAATGACAAAACTTGATAATAGCAGATGAAAGTGACTGAAAAGGTTTTTACTCAGCTATTATAATGACTTAGGCAACAATTGCTCTCCCAGGGAGTGGAGGTTGTTACTTTCTCCCTCAATAAGCTGCACAACCTGAATTAGCAAAAGAGCTATTAATTATAATACAATAATTAGTATATGTTAATGCTTGTACAAAGTCAATTCACCAAACCCAACACACTCAATTGAAGTTTCAATTGACCTAACCCAATTTTGTGACACCTGTCCATTTTATACGCCAAATGACCAAAGCAACCATGGCGGACAAATTCTGTCAAATAGAAGGTCAGAACCAAAGGGCAAAATAAAACACTGGTTGTTAGAGCACTAAGTTATAACCCTGAAACTTATATATAGATAGATAATCTTTTCCTTCAATGGCCCATAAGACTTGTGTGCATTTTTACAGATTTATGAACAATATATCAAGTGTCGGGTTTCAACACATGATTCCAAGGGTTTATCCTTAATTGTTGCTTTTAGGATAGATTGATTTAGATTGTGGAGGAAATAGGCTCAACACATACTATAACAATGGGAAACTCAGCCCCTGCCTTTATTTAACACTCTTTAGGTCTGAGTTCTTACAATTCCTTATTTGAATTGTCAGTATCTACAAAGGAACATCAGAAGGGTAGTCTTCAGGATGCTTCTTGACAGTTTCTCTAAGTAGTGTGTCCTGCTCTTTAAGGTTTGATGACAGTTGGTGATAGACATCATTGAACAAGTCCTCAAGAGGAGGTTTTTGTGCCTTCTCTGCCACCTGAATAGCTTCCATTAACTGCAGGGAAGAAATGAAAGTCAGAAAAATATAATATGAAACCAGATTGGTGAGTATCAAGATGGATTAAACTGGAATATGAAAAAGTAAATATACCTGCTTTCTTACACTGCTTCTAAGCTCCAATTCATCCTTGTCATTCCACCAACCATTCCTTTCTACCCATCTTTTGAATCTATTTACAGGGTTCCTTTCCATTTTCCAATATTCAATCTCATCAGTTGGTCGGTACTTGGTAGAATCATCTGATGTAGAGTGGTGTCCTACTCTATAAGTGAGAGCCTGAAAGATTATTTAGCATAAGATTGGTTCAAAAATGAAATGGTTTGGTATCAAACAACTATCTTAGCATGAAGGGAGATCAATTCCACCTCAATCAGAACTGGTCTTTTTTCTCTTATAGCCATTTCACGAGCAGCCTGAACTGCACTATATACAGCAAGAGCATCATTTCCATCTACTCTGATACTCCGGATTCCATAAGCTTGCCCTTTGACTACAATTCCATCACCTAACCATGAATAACATAAGTTTTCAGTGGGATATCAAATAGGGGGTGACGATACCGAAGTCATTTGCAGAAAAAGATTGAGGCAATAAGAAATTGGAAGAATTTGAAGTGAAATGAAAAAGTGTACTTCGAAATTGTTCTTCAACAGGGGTACTGATTGCCCATCCATTGTTACGACAGATAAAAATAACAGGCGCATCCATTACGGCTGCAAAGTTCAAACCAGCATGGAAATCACCCTGCAATATTTGATATGGTCAGACGGTAGCTACAGCAAAAATGATTTGTACTTATCAAGAGAGACGGTTCACCATCTTTGTTACAAACCTCACTGGTGCTACCATCCCCAAAATAAGTGACTGCACATGCATTCTTGCCATCCATTTTAAGTGAATAAGCAGCGCCCACAGCTTGAGGAATTTGTGTTCTGAATTTCTTGCCAAACAAATTAACATTTTTTTCAGAATGCTTGTTACCAATTAATAAGTTAATTGCAACGATTCTATCATTTTTAGAATGGTATCTTTGTCTTACGCAATGGGGGATGACACTGTGATGTAATTGTGCTTGTTTGACCCGTAGTGGATAGGCATCTGCCTGCCTTTTCCAAGATCACTTGTGCTTCCAAACAATTGGTGTGCAAATTGTTGCAGTGTAAAACCACGCCACAATAGAACTCCAGGCTCCCGGTACTAGCAGTTGCAATGAGTTGGACAGTTTCAGTGTCAACAAATATGTGCAACCTTTATTTCAAAAATCTATCACTATCTTCTGAGGACAGGGTTGTTCAATGTGACCACTTAGTTGAGAAAAGACAAGGTTGAGCTTCAATTGTAAAATACCAGGAACAGGAGATGCTAGTGAGAATATAAGGGAATAGGGAGCGACAAGTTTAAGATGGTAGGCAAACCTGAGGCAATACAATATCATCAGAAGAAAGTGCAGCTGCAGATGCAATGCTAACAGCTTCTTCACCCATTGAGGTGAGGTAGAATGAAATTCTTCCTTGCCTTTGCACTTCATAGAATATGCTGTCCATGGTTTGAAGAGTGACCATGTCACAGTGCATCTTCACAGCCATTTCCTTGCTGACCTGTTGAATGCATAGTTCAGACTCAGTGGTTTATTCAAGAATCAGTGATGAGAAAATCAAGCAAATAATATCCCTTTGTGTTTAGTTGCAGAGGGCAAGATACCTGTACATAATTGCTGAATTTCATGGGCTCTCCATCATCATCAAGAACTCTATAACAAGGCACCCTTTTCTGAGCAGACTCAGAAATGAATCTCATTTCAGGAGTGAATGCAACTTTCCCACCAGGAAAATCAATGGTCTGACACAGTGAGAAACTGTTAGAACACAATCTCCATTCTCTTATGATGTAGATTAGTCATTTAGGTTAATTTATGCATTTGAATTTCAATACCTCACCCTTTGAAACAATCAATTCCTCAACATTGATGTAAAAAGTAAAAATCATTACTATCAACACTTACACAATCAGGTTCCTTAACAGTTAATAGTAAGCAAGTGTTTTTCCCAACTACAACTAACAAACACAGTGGTCAAGCCTCAGAGACATTTTGACAAGCAGCACACGTGCAGAATTATAGCTAACCCCCATTTCCCTCACAATGATGCACAAATCAACAAAAAGTGCTTTCTTGATTTGGTTCTTGCTCTTCTCTTCTTCGATGGTTTCTCCAACACCTTTTAAAACCAACAAAACATAGGGAAAAAAAAGCATTTTTCACTTTTGGCTACTGCAATTTGTTCCATTTGTGCAGAGTTTAAGGAATTTTACTTTTCTTGGTCAGGTTCATAATCCTAATTTTGGGGTTCTTGCCAATTCTTGAGTTCTTCGCCGCAAGAACCAACGAAAAATTGGTTCTTGATCATCTTTCAGATACCCGAGTTGCCTCATCAAGCTTAAAAAAAAAGTTATTGCCAGAAACATACGAACTTTCTTGGTAATTTTTAGTAATTGTGCATGTGCACCATTGAATAATCCAATAAAAGAAAAAGTAGAATAATGATAAAACACCTCGCTTCAAACCTTCAACTATTGAATTCCTTTCTTTCAACTCTCTTTCCATCAAAATGTGAATTCTAATTTTTAGACTCATCCGTTCTTTCTTCTGAGTTGAGAGTTCTCAACCAAAGTGTTCTTGGAGAGATAATTTCGAAGCTTGATTAAGAAATCATATCGAATACTAATTCGCTAATGATATGAATTAACCGTGTACGGTGTACCCATATTTATATCCGTTAATAACATGACAGCTGTAGTAAATAATCAATAATAAAATTAATGACGTGACAGCTGTAAAGAATAACGCGTTGCAAGATTTCTTTTCTATTTTACGGGAGTGAATTAAAATATCATGTATCCATTTATTAATAATTGACTTAAGATTGTTTATCATTTGTTATGATTTAATTAAAATAGAGTATTGATCTTATAACACACGAAATAATAATTCTGATTGACACAGGCTCAATAAATTAATTCCTAATCGTGGGTTATGACTTGTGAGTCTATTGTGAAGAATGATGAGTCATAAGGGGCCCAGTAGTGATCTTAACCCAAAACATTAAAAAAACTAGTTAATCCCCACAATAGAGGATCAGATGAGAACAAATCTTTTATTTTATGATTACGATTATGATTAACGGCTCAGCCAGACAAACGTGACCAAAGAGATTATCACAGAATAGAACATACACACATACATACATAAGGGTAAGCTACATAGAATTTAAGTTGAGGCACTATACACATGTTTATTTATTTATTTATTTTTGAAATGCTAACAATGGCCAATAAAAGAGATATGTTTTTGGCACAGGTTGAAACGACCTTTTTTTAATCTTATTACTTTACCCAGATTATATTAAATTTTCTTGAAGTTCTAAACTGAACCCAAAGGTAAAATATATAAGTGAATAAATATCTCACGAGTTAAAATCTATAAGACACTCTCTATCTATGAAAAGAAGACTAGGTACATTTGTTGAGTGAGGTTCATGCACCAGATTAATTGTCCCTGAATTATGCAACAAAAAGTGCATAGTGGAAATTAATATCACAAGCACAACTCATAACAGGTGATTAAGGAGAATGAAAAAAATAATTGATTAATCAATTAATTAATTGAAGAGTCTAGTAAGTACACTAGTCCTTATTATCTATCAAATAGACAATAAAATAAAATAAAATTACCTGGTTATCAACATCATCGTCATCGGGGAGATAGTCCTGCAACTCCAATTGAGCTGCTGCCTCAGCTTTGGTGGATTCAAAGCGAGAGAAGCGGAAAAGGTTAGTAGCTGATGTTGAAGTAGAAGAATTATAATGATAAAGATTTGGGGGTAATGCATATGTTGGTCGCCTATTCTTCATCACAGAATGAAAAGAGGAAGAAGAAGAGGAGGAGGTGTGAAGATTATTAAGATGATAATGAAGAGGTGATCCTAATAAGTATGGTTGTTGGGTTTTGTGAATCCTACGACTTAACAATCTTCCCAAAAACGAGGCTGAAGCAGTCATTGCTAATGCTATGGTGAAAAACGTACAGATCAGAGCAATTTAATTTAATTATATTAGAGGGAATGGGAATTGAGGGGCTAGCTAGAATGAAGGGATATATATGAAATGGAGATTGTTGATTAGACTAAAATTGTTTAAGAGAAGGGAAGGGAAGGGACGAGACGAGTCCCACACTTACACGTACTTATCTGGTGACTTGTCCCTTGTGAAGGGTGTCACAACGCATGGCATGCAAGATGACTGTTCTGTACCAACTTCACGGGGAAACCCTTTCAAAAGATTAAAGTTGTGTTATCTCTTTCCGAGGTGGTCCCACGTCGGATTCCCAAAATGTTGTAATAATAATAATAATAATATAGATATATTTTTTATACATCTTATTTATTTTATTATTTTAAATCGTAATATAATATTATTTAATTATTTATTCTTTATCGTTGAATATTAATATATGCATATTATTCATATAATTTGATATGTTTAAATAATACTGCTTCTATCGTTATTGGTGGTTGGTGAAACACATATCCGATAATAGTGATGATATTCCTAACAATTTTTTTTCGATTCTATTTTATATTTCATAAATTAATTACAAACCTCATTTAATAAAATATATATAAATTATTTAATGATAAATACCATAAATACAGTACTATTCATTACATAAATCTTTCCTCGTGAAAAAATATACGGTAAACATGATTTTTTCAAGAAATGTTTTTTATATAACATAAAATTAATAACTATTAATTATTATATGTAATAATTTAACCTTTTAAAATAATTAAATAAAATATTAAAATATTAAATTAACATATAATATTAAAAAGTGATTAATTTTGTGATGTACATATAACATTACTTTGAACAAAATTGTCATTTGAAGGTATTAGAAATTAAAGATAATTTAACATGTAACAAGAAAAAAAGATAATTTATCAAATTATGAGTGTTATTTCCCTTAAATACAGTTGCTGTATTTCAGGTATATATTAATTTTTTGCCTTAATAATTTGTACAGCTTTTTCAGAAAAGAAAAAACTCGTTTTGCTGTGAATGATATGGATTGGTGGTAGCTAGTATTTTTATCTTAACGTAATGAGTTTGTATTCTTAATAGTGATGTTAATAATAAGGGTGATGTTAAATGAATAATACAAAACTAGCCCAACCAGTCAATAAATGAGATTTTGGGTCATAATTAATCAGCTCATTACAATCTCAATGATTATTTGGACTAAAACTAAAGCTAAAATAGACCCATTGGCTATATGGGCTGATTTTTTATGGTCCATTTAGCATTATTGTAATAATAATAACAATTAGTATAAATGAAAATAAAAAGATAGGAACAAAGAGAAGGGAAAAGGTTTCCAGACGGGTGTCGTTCTTATCTTACCTTTTCCGTACCTCAGAATTTAGGTACCAACTTGGGCGCATGCTTATCACTAAAATCATGATATAATCAATTTTCTTTTCTATTTCTATGATCATAATAGTACGTGTTTTTTTATTAAATACTACTGTATTTAATAGTACATATGAAAGTTAATTATAACAAAAAATACAAAAGCAATGTATACACTGATCATAGCATAAGAAGAATAAATATAGAGAATAATTAAAAAAAAAAATAGACCTTATATATTTTATGAGGGAAATTTACAGGTGGATAAAATTGAAATATGTAGAAATAACATTTCTCATCTTAGGGTGTACCTTATTACAAAATTAATTACTTCTGCTATTGCTAGTTCAAAGTTCCAACCTACCCTAAAATCATGCATAGAAAGAGTAGTACAACAAATAATTACTAATTAGAATTGCATAAGTCCAGCTGAGGGTGGCGTGGGGGAGGGAAAATGGGGTTTCTAATTGAAAACGTGTATTTAATGTTTAGGCTAACCATTTGGACGAAATGCATGCCAAAGGAGTAAGACTCCCGAATTAAACTCCATTAATTCATTACTACTAGCAATAGTCTAATAGATTAGATACGTGACCGCTCTAAATGTTTTGAACAATAAATAACTAAAGACCTTACCAATATCTACCATAAGTATATCTACATTTAATTAAATATTGCTACATTATACATCCAATCAAATCTCTAAACAAATGAAGAAGACAGACACTAAACCCTCATTATCTTCAAGGCTTACGTGTCATTATGTGCGTTTGGCGTTTATATTGAATGTATCCATGCCTACCTTTTTTAATTACGTGTTAACACTTAAAAGTGTTTAATTTTTGGTGTTAAAGCAATCGGTTAGGACTTAGGAGTGATAAATAAATTAAATGGTAAAAAATGGATATTTTTTCAATTAAATAAAAAATGAATTGATAAAAGAAAAATTATTTAATTTATAAATAATAATCTGATAAAAACAATTAGAAGTATGGGGTACATATTATTTAATCTACCCACTCTTGATTGATGCAATGAATGATGCATCCAGCGAAGGTGTAATGAGGAGTGGACTATTGCTTTCAACAGTACTACCCTTCGAAAAGAGACAACAATAGTGTGTGCTCGCTGGATGCTCAACCGGTAGTTTCTCTCATCCCACGATCTGGGACAGAAATACAGAGACAAACAAATTGAAGATGAAGAAGTGATAGATCCACAGTAAAGAAGGGGCTAGTTTTACTTTTCATTTGAGTCTAGGCGAATTTTTGGTGTATTTTTCAAACATTATCTGATTGGAGTTGTTTTAATTTAAAACAATTAAATACACTCATCTGGTAATTAACCTTCAAAATTCTTTACTTAGAATGTTTGGCAGGAAAGTTAATATGAAGGTACCAGTTTCAGATGAGCAACATATTCATCCATGGAATTTTAACTCCCCAACGAAACAAACATACTTATCTAATATATAGCTTACGAACTTGGAGCCTTGGTTTAAATATTACATCAATTTGATCAAAACGCAGAGTTTTCGGCCCTCGAGAGTGTCCAAGAATATTACTACTATAGCAAGCTTGATCAAAAGATTATCTCTCATTAATTTTGTTACAACAAGTTCATGATTTAGGGTGTGTACATGTTCATGGATCATTTTGAAATCGCTAGACTGGTGGGTACATGCTGCTACTGCTATGCTTTATAAGTTTATATCATTTTCAGAGGATAATGAAACAAGAAAATCATTGATGAATTTTAAGATTCAGCAACTTATAGCATATACAGACGTAAATAAAGAATTGATCTGATTGTACCTGTTAAGTTATAGTTCATAACTCACTTCCAATTCAATGTGCATAATCCTTGTCTACTGCTGCAGCTGCAACTTTCATTTGCCTGCACCTTTTTAGGCACATCTTTCATTCTCCATCTCCCAGAGCAGTAAATTCAGCACCAAATAAAGATCCTTGCCACCATAATGCTCTAATTGATTAGATGCAAAAGAGTACACATGATTTTTTATCCCAACCCAACTGTATCCAATGAACTCCTTAGCACCCTTTTGTTCCACAGCCTTCCTCACTCGAACCATGCTCTCCCATCTGCCCCTCATCTGATATGCTTGAGCCAACACCAGGTAAGGTAGTGATGTCTGTGGTTCACTCTCCATTATTTTCCTCGCAACACTTTCAATAACTCGCAAATCCTCATGAATTGCACATGCAAAAAGAATTGGTCTCCAGATGTCAGAGGTAGTCTTATATGGCATTGTTTCTACCATGTGGATGGCTTCTTTGAGTTTACCGGCTTGACTCAACAACTTCACAACATGAGCGTAATGTTGTTCCCCTGGTTTTATCCCAAATTCATTCTCCATTGAGGAAAATATTTCAATGGCTTCATCAACCAAACTCCCGTAGTTGCATGCTCGTAGAACTGCAGCAAATGTTATTCGATCCGGAGGTGTACCTTCTCTAATCAATTCTTTAAAGATGTCCATAGCAGCAAACACTTTACCATTATAAGTCAATCCCATCATAATGGTGTTCCATGACACCAAATCTTTTATTTTCATGTCATTGAAGATATTCAGGGCATCATTAATAAATCCAAATTTTGCATACATATTGACAAGTGAACTGGCAACAACTGCATCTGACTCGAAACCCAATTTAGGAATCATAGAATGGATTTGGTTACCTATTTCTACTGGTAAAAAAATGGAAACAGAACTAAGAAGACAACTGACCATGTATTCTGTTGGCCTGACATTCCTCCTCAAGGTAAGCACAAAAAGTTGCAATGCATCTTCGGCTAAATTGTGTCTAGCATAGCTTGAAATCATGGAATTGCATAGAGCTGAATCCCATTGATCTTGTTGTTTGAAGAGCTGGACAGAATCCTCCAATCTGTCACATTTTGAAAAGAGAGAAATAGCAGCACTTGATACAATGCTATTATCAACAAATCCTGCCTTGAAACAAAATGCAAGAACTTGCTCACCCTTTTCCAAATCTCTCAAGTTAGAACAGACACTCATCAATATCGAACACGTAAACTGGTCAGGCATCAACTCCATAGCTCTCATCTGATAAAACTGCTCAATTGCCAACTCTTGGTGTCCAGCTCTATGACAGGCCCACATCAAAGAGTTCCAAGATATAACATCAAACTTCTTCATAGTCAAAATCACACCAAAGCAATAATCAACAAGACCAAGCTTCCCATACATAGTTATCAACGAATTCCCAAGCACCACATTGGACAAGTCCATCCCATTTATAATCATCCTACCATGAACCTGCTTAGCATGACAAGAACTCGACACAATCGACATCAAAATTGAGAAAGTGAACTCACTTGGTCTCACACCAGCATCTTGCATATCAACAAATAGCTCCAAGCCATGACTAAAAAACCCATAATGAGCATAACCCGAAATCATTGAATTCCAAGTAACGACATCCCTAACAGGCATTCCATCAAACAAGTGGCACGCCTTCCCAAGGTGGCCACTTTTGAGCAACCCTTTCAAGCAAAGGTTCCATGAAGTTGAATTCTTGTGAGTAATATCATCAAACACCTTGAATGCATCAGTGGTTTGGCCAAACTCGGAGTACAGATCGAGACAGCGGTTACCCAGACAGGTATATGAGTTGAAACCCAATTTGAAGAAGTGGGCATGGACGGTTTTGAGAAAGCTAAGAGATTTCTGAGATAAAGGGTGGTCTAAGAGAAGAGAGCAATAGGAGAGTGAAGAGTGAGGAACTCGTGTTTGCTTCAAAAACGGGGACATGCAAATGCAATGAGACTGTGATGTGATTAAAGATCGAATTTAGTGAATCACTCCACGCCCTATGCATCGCTGCCTCAGCGACAACGTACTAGGACTAGGAATCGGAAAACCTTGTACTCTACTTGGAAAGCATAGTCAAATTCAAATATCAATGATGTGTGGTGGTTGCTGGAATTAATCCTCGTTGCAATATTTTCTTGTGGGTTATATTGGAAACTTACTCAACCTAAAACCTTTCTAATCTATCTGGTTATTTTGTATCAATACAAGTGTAAAACTAATTTAGGTTGATGAAATTAGTCTTAGCTTCTTTTTTACGTGAAATCAATCTTAATTTATGAAACTATATAAATTTTAGAGATTGGTTTTGATCTATTGGCAGGTTCAGAAAAACAATTATTTATAATATTTGTCATTTTCAATTCAAATACTAACATAATATTTAGCATTATTTTTTTAAAAAAAATTATCATTCACAATTTATTATTAATTAAGAAACGCATTACAACATTGATAAAATAGCATGATTATATACGTTTAAAATTAAGATGGCTTATTTTAATGAAAGAAAATCATAATCATGTCCTCTTTATATATTTCTTGATTCATGTGCATCATAGGATGATGGAGTATCATAATCAAACTTCTCAATGAAGTTAAGTAAACCAACACTATTTTAATGGGTACATCACATAGATTCTGTGTACAAATCTTCCAGTGAAGACACTAAATTGGAATACTGGTATAACATTTTTTTCCGTTAGGTTAAGATTTATATAGCCTACAGGAATGAATATGATATGTCAGTGTCAGTTCTATTTTTACAACTCTGTTAGCCTATATTCCTACACTCTATATATTGCATCTGTTCTGAGTAAAATGTTTAGTTCCTACTATAGCATTCACAACACCGTTGGCAAGAATCAGACTTAATCTGACTCAGGCTATATAATTTTAAGCTGTTTATTGTTCTCAAATAGGTTATCAGAGCTTTAAACAGCCCAGAAAACTTGAAAGCCAATGCTATCTTTGAGCTTATTTTGGTTGAGTGTTGTCTTCCTCGGATCAATTAATCTTCATCGAGAAACTATGGATCCGAGCAGGGTTTCTCGTTCAACAATCTGCCCAGCTGCAGCCACTAACCTGTTGAACAAGCTTATCTCTCATTAACTCTCTTACTCTTGCAGATCCTTCCCAGTCCTCAGAAGTTGCAAGTATGTTAGATAATTGTATGTATGCACTTCGATTTTTAGGATCAAGCTGAATAATTTGCTCCGCGGCCATCTTGCCAAGACTGTTATTTCCATGGACAATGCAGCCTCTCAGTACTGACAACCACATGTTCGCGTCGGCCGGAAAAGGCATCTCCTCAATAAGATCCATTGCTTCCCGAAAGCAGCCAGCACGGGCAAAAAGATCAACCATGCAGGAGTAATGCTCAATCCAAGGATCTATATTATAGTCATGTTTCATAATATGGAAGGAATTTCTTCCTTCTTCAACCAGACCACTATGATCACAGGCTGAAAGAACCCCAGTGAAAGTAATGGCAGAAGGCCTCACACCAGCATAACACATTTCACTAAAGAGGGTCAGTGCCTCAATTCCGTATCCATTTGTGGCATATCCCATCAACATTGTATTCCATGAAACTTCGTCAGTTTTGATCATGTTATCAAAAACTTTACGCCCTACCTCAACAAATCCACATTTACAATAAAAATCAACAAGTGAGGTAGAAATGATCTGGTCGGATTCAAGCCCAATGGTGATAGCTTTACCAAATACCTGCTCACCAAGTTTAAGGGATGATTTACTAGCACAAGAACTGATAACACTGGCAAAGCTAAACTTGTCCATTTTCAGGTCCAGCTTATTCATCTGACAAAAAATATCCAATGCTTCATCAGGACGTGCATTCTGAGTGAGTCCAACTAAGATTGAATTCCATGAAATCAAGGTTTTACTAGGCATGGTATTAAAAATCCTCTTTGCATCTTCGATTCTTCCACAATTGGAATAAATAGTGATCATAGAATTGAGCAGAATCGTATCATAAGCTTTGAGCTCACTGAAAAACTCACAAGCATCATAAGGGCTTTGGCACTTGGAATAAGCGTCCAGCAAAGCACTAGCAACCACAATGTCATCAGTCGCCCCAACTTTACAAGCGTGAGCATGTATTTGCCTAACAAGTTCAATCATGAGTAAGCTACTGCCAGCACTCAAAATATTTGCAATTGCAGAAATGTCAACCCGAACCTCATCCCTACGCATTTTGATGAAGAGAGCCATTGCTTCCAATTCCTCACCATTGGATACATAACCTGAAATAATTGAATTCCATAGCACACCACTTGGACCAACCACACCATCAAAAACTCTCCTTGCCTCTTTCATTCTGCCAGCATTTGCATAACCAGATACCAAAGCAGACAAAGAGAACTCATCCACTCCCCTCACAAAATCCACAACCCGAGCAGCACTATCCAAATCACCACACTTCCCATAAAAGTTAACCAGAGAGCTGCACATCACCTTATCAAGCTCCACCCCATCAACCAAAACGCGGGTATGCACCTGCCTCCCACAATTCAGAGCCTTGAGGTCAGCACACGTGCCAAGAACAGTAGCCAACACAAAAGCATCCCTATGCACTGCCTCTAAAGGATCCAAATTCATGTCCCTAAACAAAAACAACGCCTTTTCCGGATACCCATTTCGGGAATAACCACGAATCATGGAATTCCAAACGAGCTCGTTCCTCGTAGGCATGGCACTGAACAACGAGTGTGCCACATCAAAGTCCCCAGCCTTGGCGAACGATGAAACTAGCATGTTCCAAGTATAGGGGTTCTTGTCGGGCATGGCGTGGAAAACGTGGAGGGACTTGTGCCTTTGGCCTGAGTTGATGTGGGCCTGCATGAGGGTGGTCCACGAGAAAGCGTTTGTTTGGGGCATTTCGTCGAACAGGCGTTGTGCGTCTTGGACGGAGCCGAACCTAGAATAGAATTGGAGGAGGCGGTTGGCGACGGTGAGGGAGGAAGTGAGGATGCCGGTTTTGAGGAATACGAGGTGGAGTTGTCTGCCTTGGTGGATGTTGATGTTGGTGTTGCCGGAGTGAAGCGTGCGCGCCAAGGCATGCAAATCCATACCCGGGTAATACTACACTGCGGCTACAAAATAAATTCATGCATTGAAGCTTAAATCATCCTGAACTTTATCTTGTGGAAAATTGGGGTAGAGCAGCAGAAGAAGAAGAGTACATGGCACGATACTTGGTAGTTTTTAGATTGTTTTTGCCTGAGACGATACAATAAATATTATGCTTCAGGGTCGGAACCAGCACTGCCGCTTTGGACTGTTCCAACTGGGGAAGAGTACGAAGCAAGACGAAGCAGAAAGGCAGAAACAAACAGAATAAGGGGTCGCAGTGCGATGACAGAAGCAGAAATGCGTGCGGATGGCGGCGCGTGGTTGGGGTTTGAGTTTTCCGGCGTGGAGGATTTCCCGTTGAGTACAGAAGCGGCACTGACACACATGGAACGGACAGTTTGTTCAGGTCTCATTAGGGCTATTTTCGCCCAACATATATTTTGGCCCATTTATGCAGACATTTCTATAGAAAATAAAAATATCATCATCCAGACCAAAAATAATTGTCACATTTGACCAAAAAATAAATAAAAAATCAAACCTCAATCTCCAGCTCTATGTATAGAGAAAAATGTTGTGATAAAACAACTAAAGGAAGTATTACGGAATTATTAGGACTAAATAGCATAGGGTATAAAAATAAAATTGTTAGTATGTATGTAGTATGTTAGTTTAATCGCATTGTACCAAATTTTGGTCTCTGCCCTGAGTCATGGGTTAAGTAACATAAACATGTTATCATTAACTAGCGTCTTGTCGGGCACTTCGTGCCCGCCAAACTGTTTTTTTATTGTCGATTCATATTGTTTACTTTTTTAATTTTTTATATAAAATGAAAAAATAGTCAAAAATTAATATGTAAATAGAAGTAGTTATGTTTTATATTTATTTATTTTTTTAATTTTTTAATTCTAGAATTGAAAAAATAACTACCAAATGAGTGTGGACACCAAAAGGTAGTTATTTTTTCAGTTCATTTTATATACATTATAGATAACAAACTTGTAAAGAAAGCACAAAATCAAACGCATACAAATAACTCCCCTAAAAGTAGCATTTTTCTAAATAAATACACGCGTACATCAGAAAAACAAACGAATTTAGACGGCGCCGTCCAAAACGAAAATAGTAGCAAATGTATGTATGTATGTATGTATGTATGTATGTATGAGCAGAATCGTAAAAAATCAAGCAAGCAACAAATAAATCTAAATCACAAGTCACAGTAAATCATCAATAATCGAACCACACAGCTTAATTAGCTGTATACTTTGGATCGCCAGCAGTCTTTGCCTTGCACCATACTCGTGCAGGTTGCAGTATTGTCTCTATGCTGAAAATTACTACTCCCTCCGTCCACTTTTATTTGTCTTTCTAAGAAATTTATTTGTCCACTATTATTTGTCATTTTAGATTTTCAATGAAATATTTACAATCTTTTTCCAGTTTTATCCATACATACACTCTCTTTTTATCTCTTACAATTATTATTGCACAAAAAACTATAAGGATAATTTTGTCATTGTACATTTACTTCTATAGAAACTTTTTTGTTTTCATCACCTTCTTAATAAGTGTGCAATACTCTAAAACGTCAATTAAAAGTGGACGGAAGGAGTAATAACGACGCTCTGACTTGGTTTAAATTGCCTTCTACTTCTAGATGAATTGCGACCAATTTTGTCAAATATTATTATTTTGGGTGCGAAAATTCCTTGAAAATTGTTTTGTTGTGTTTGTTGGCATAAAAGAATTTGGCGAATAAAACAGGGCGCATGCGTAACATACATTTGTTTGGTATTTTAATCTTCCCTAAAAAATCTGGCGTCCATCTATCTATCTCACGTAAGTAAATACGCTTTTATTGATGATGATATTATGTTTGTTTCTTCAGACACACGTTACATCAATTATATATCATTCTATATATATATATTTTTAATTTAACTGACTCTAATATAGCAATTGAGAAGTGAGAGGAACCAGCTCTAGAAAGCTGGAAAAAACGGATGAGAATGGAAACAAATAGTAGTATAGGAGGTCGCTATACGATATTAATTTTATTATATTTTATTATATGTTTAAGTTAGATCTCTATACTAACATGTCACAGAAAGTTACTTCCTTTTTTGAGGCGGAAAAGAAATTAATTTCTTAAATGATAAAGCTCTTAATATTTCAGATGAAGATATCATTTAAAATTAGAGTAAAATGGGGAAAGAAGTTGTACAGGTAACTTTTTTGTCTTTTAAGCAACTCTTTTAACAGATTTGGTTTAATAATAAAAAAAAATTAAATAATAAGTAACACAAGATCATACGCTGTAACATTCAAATTGTCTTTGGAAAATTAACAGCCTTACATTGATTTTATGTAGAAACTCATAATTGAATGTTTAATTTCTGCGCACACAAACACAAATATAAAAAGGTCGCCTAAGTCTAATTCCAAGTAAAAGAAGAAGAAAAAAGGGAAACTAAAAAAGAAAAAGGAGTGGAAGAAAATAACTTAAGCAATGGAAGACGTAATTGGTAAAAAATTCGAATCCACACAATTTGTAATAAGTAAAGAAAAAACAAAAAGTGATCGATGGGATTTTGGAAGCTGGATGACATGTGATGAACATGAACTAATGAGAAAGATAGACGAAACATATTGTGATCGATTTTAGTATCCAGCCATGTATTTATTTATTTATTTGTAACAAAATCTCAACGTTGATAATAAAATCTACATTTTTATTGTTCTTCTTTGTATTTATATCAAACGTCACCAAACTGAAGGAGTTAAATATCACATATCTTTCGCTTTCTGGTAGAGTAATGGAAATCCACTCAATCATAATCATATATGCCAGTTGGCATAATTTATCTTCTTAAAAGCAGTGGTTCCACAACGAAGAAGAAATAAAAAAGCCTCGCCCAATTCCTTCCTTCAATCTCTAATGTAAAAAATAAATCTAGGTTTTAAAATAAAAATTTCCTTGAAAATACAGAAATATTTTTGACAAATTTAAAACTAATTTTTAATAATTCTAAACTATTCTGCACTAACATAGCTAGAATAAAACAACAGAATAGTTTATTTCAAAAATCGATAAACGTGTTCACCAAAATATACACTATAGGATATATGTGCTTGTATTTTAATTTAATTTTCTCTGTGGGATGTTGTTCATCCCCTGTACTTAGTTTTCACTAAAATATGAATATATTATCATTGATTTTGTTCCTCTGTTTCATGATTACTCAATTTGAATTCATTATATATACTAATCGTTTAGAAAATAACACCTTAACCTTATTTCGTTGACAAAAGAACATAGGTCTAGTTATCTTGAAGCAGTGGTTTTCAAAAATAAATAAAAAATGTATAAAATTGGCAAGCCTTAGTTAATTAAGAGTTAGAACTTAGAGCTTTGACAATGAAATGACCTCAACGAACAATGGTATTGTATAAGCTAAAAGAACATTTATAGTTAATGACAAGCAATGAAAATGGATTGGAGAACTTCATTGACAGTTCATTCCACAAGAATTGATTTTAACATATAAACTAGAACTATACCGTTGCTTTGGGGACATTCAATATCATTAGTTTGTTAGTACTATTATCATTACTACAGTGAAAATAAATGAGATTGATAAATCATAAACTAATAAATAAATAATATAATGGGAAATGTTTATCGTACCATTAAAATTGATTCAACTAGCATCCAACTTATTAAACATAATTATAGGATTTGTTTGCTAATGAATCATATCATCATATAATTACAAGTTAGATAAAAGTTGAATGATATTTATATTGTACCTATACTATTATCGTAATATAACATTGTATTCGTAATGGGAAAGGTACCCCTGATTGTCCGGTAAGGCATTGGAGAAAAAGACAATACTCTTATCGTGATATTTATTCTACTTTGACGATTAATCGTGATATATAATTGTTTTTTATATTTATATTTTATGATCCACTTCTTATTTTTGGTGAAGCACCTGAAGTGGGTCTATGATGCCATATATATGGTTCATCATTATTTGTGGCCCTCTCCACTATCTGAAGCGTTTAACAAAGAACTATATAATGAAAGGATCTAATCATTTCCTATAATCCGATCGATCCTTATATGTATAAAACAAATTAAGCTTTAAGGAGAAGTGGGATTTCCTCTAATCTCATCATTAACACCTCATAATGAAAAAAAAGGCTATAACCATGGTAGCCGAAGGTACAGAACAAAGTCCCTACTACATAATTAATGGGAAACATACCCCTCTAATCTATATATATAAAGAAAAAGAAAATATATTTGGAAAATTGATTGATTGTTTTCTTTTTTAGGGTATTTTAAAGGATTTAGTTAAATCTTGCATTCCCATGGTTTAAGTTGAGATATTCCTAGCTAGCAATATCAATAAGTCGCTCTTTTTCATGTGTAAATAATTTGCTTTATTTAAGGTTGAATTTATGACATAGATTATGTTTTTTATTTTTCAATGTTATGTGAGTGGGTGCACGTGGGAACTCAAGATGATAATTTGCTGGTAAGTCCTCAAAGTTGAATGCAAAACAAGTAGGGAGGGCGACATCTAGAGTTTTTCTTCCCGCACAAAAAGAAGAGGACAAAATTATAGGATCAAGTTTTCTTAAATGGAAAGTTTTCTTTGAACTCAGAAAGTAAAAATATATATTTTAATATAAAAAATCGCATTATAATTGTAACTTGTCAAAAATTAAATTAATTCGATTTCATTTCCTAGCTTTAAGAACATGCTTATTCTATTAAAAGAAAAACAACTTACATTAGAAACGCTAAAACGGTACGATTTTGAATTCGTATTTTGCTAGACATTAGTAGGACATGGAGAATGATCACATACAAATATTTGATATTTTCAGCTCTACTATTCTATTGGTTGATAATTATAAAAAAACATATATTGATAAAAAATTGATTTTAATCTATAATTTTTTTACATAAATATTGAATTATATCATATCATATTAATTAAATTGAATCTCTAAAATATATTTAAATAAAAATATAATATATACACAAAGTTCATGTATCTTAACCAAGTCAATATAAGTTAGTTGGAATTTTAATAATAGAATTTAAATATCGAATAATTTTATGGCGGAGAAATATTTTTTTTACACCATAAAATCAACAATCATCAACTATTATATGCATTAATTTAACTATTTAAAAATATTATCTTAATTTTAAAATTGTTGAATTAATGCATAATATTAAAAGTTAGATTAATAATTTAAAAAAATTAAATTATTAAATATAATAACTAATGATATTTGATTTTATGATATACATGTAGCATTACTCTTTTATAAAGATAAATAAAAGGTAAGTGTCTAACTCAATAATAACATGTAAATCTTTTATATTAATAAGGTGAGTTTAGATGATCTTTTAGAAACATATTTTATAGTTGATTTTTTAAATAATTTTTTTAAAAAGTAAAAGTTATATTTTCTTTGCATGTAGAATTAATTTATTTTTTGATGCAACATTGTAGTCTTCATCAAATGAAAAGGTCTTTTTTTTTTTCTAGAAGATAAAAATTACCACTTTAAAATAATATTTTTTACCTTTTCATTTTCACTAAATTTGTTTACCTAAATATGTAAAAAAATACAATAAAATCTCTTTAAAATAAAAAATCTTATTGTAATCAAATAAAAACATCCAAACCAATATATAGTACGGAAAAAATCCCTTTAAATAGTATAAATAACAATAATAATGGTGATAATATAACGTTGGTGGTATAAAAAGGCAATTTTTATTGAAGAAAGTGAGAAAAATGTGAAATAGAATAGGCCCACATATCTACACAAGCATCTAGAATGGCTTGACTTTGAGGGAGCCTAACTCCTTCACAAATCTCATCTCACTCACAAATTCAATTCTTCCTTCCTCCCCACTTAATTATATCTTTGTTACCAAGAAATTAATTCATTCATAGCAGCAACTCCCATTTTGTGACTCTCACTCTCTCTCTCTCTCTCTCTGTCTACGTCGGTGAATACATCATCACCCTCCTCTGCCTCCAAACAAACACAACCACACAACACAACACAACATCATAAACAACATCACAAACACAAAACACAAACAACAACTACAACAAAATCATAAGGAGCCATGCTAGATCCACGAACACACCAACCCAATAACCCCTTTCTGTTCTATGATGAAACCAGAAGAAACAGAGCACACCACTACAATAACAACAGTACTACATGGGAATTACCCACGAACTCTGTTTTTTGGCCTTCAAAAACAGAGGCAAAATCCAAACAGGAAATGGAAGACGATGAATCAGGCATGTGTTCCCCTCCACTATGGACAACGAGCCCCCCACGTGACGCCAGAAGCAGCAGCAGCAACCATTACAGGAGCCTCTCCCCTGCTTCAAGAACACAAGCCATAGTCAGAGGCCAGAGGGAGCTCATGGAGATGGTTAGGAACATGCCAGAGTCAAATTACGAGCTTTCCCTCAAAGATCTCGTTGAACACCACAGGGTACAACAAGAGCATAGCACGGCCATGGCGGATGAGAAAAATCTGAAGGGTAGTGGTAGTTTTAGAAAAGTGTCGGGGCAGGTTAAGAGGAGTGGAACCATTGATCGCAGGTCAGGTGGATTCTATCTGAAGATGGCGTTTCCTTCTTTTTCTCTTGGGTCTAAGAAGAAGAGCAAGAAGAAGAGCAAGGATAACGATAAGAAGAGGAATGAACAGACATTGGCTAATGGCAGTTCTTCAAAAGTTTCACCTAGGCCATCGGTTTCTGATGGATCAGGGAAGGGTGGTGGTGGTGAAAAAGAGTGGTGGAAGAAGAGTCCTTCGGGTTCTAGAGAGAGTACTGATAGTGGTGTTTCCAGTATCAATAGTGGAAGCACCAAGAGTTCTGGTAGCAGTAGTACCAATAGCAGCAGCAGCACAAGTAATAGCAGGTATGTTTAATCTCTTCCAATTCAAAATTCAATTATATGCACTACTTAATTTTTTGTTTTTAGCGTTTTGCATGTTAAAATGATAAAAAATTAGTATGAATTTAGCTGGGGAGGCTCTGATTTTGGTGTTAGTAATCAATTGCATGTAGATTGGAAGTCTGCAATTCTGCATATCATTTCTAAATTCTGTTGAAAATTTTGTGGCTGATTGAATAAGAGGTCTTCAAAATGGAAGTTACTGGGAATCTATATTTTCGTGCAGTTAGTTGTACCTTGCAGATTTTTCGGCTGTTTGAGGAGTCAGAACATTCAGTTGTATATACTTCAAAATTTTGATCCGATTCTTAGGGAATATTTGCTTGAAAGTACTACTCAATATCTATCTATAGTATTAGTATCTATCAGGGTTGTAGCATTTGGCCCCAATACTTCGATAATTGAAAAAAGTCAAAAAATAAAGGAAAAGAAAAAAAAGTTAAAACAGGCACAAGTTGTCGGGTTGATTGGCCTTGCTTTATCATCGTATACCGCGTTTGTGCCACTGTCAATTCGTGACTCCATCACGGTTTAAGTGTTAAGAAAAATGTCCTTTTTTTAATTGGTGCTTCTTTTTAGGACTTTAAATCAAATCACACGTTGGATTTTGAGAATAAAAGGTTTTGTGTTGTGTTGTGTTGTGTGTCCATTGCTCGATGCTGTTCAATGTTCACTTTCAATGACAATACTAATTAAAAAAAGAGATTATACAGTTATGCTTTGTTTGTTAGCTAGATGCAATTATGCAATTTGCTTTTGTTCTGATTAATCACATAATTGTTGTAAAGCGAACAAGTGTCGTCTAATCAAATTATGCATAGTAAATTAGTAACTAACTAACCTCATTAGCACCTACACTCAATACTATTCACCTGAATGTGAATAATTATGTGTGTGTCTTTATTAGCTATATATGCTAATTAATTTTCTTGATGAATTAATAAAATTGCAGGCATAGGCATGAGAAGAGTGGTGGTCGTTGCTGGCCTTGCATTCCCAGATCCAAAAGGCAAACAAAAAAATAAGATGCTGTTCATGTCATGTGACCCCAAAATGATACTTGAAGGCCTTTATCTTCATTAAAAGTCCACACATGCTCAACCGAATCCCACTAGATTTTTAATACTGTGATTCCATAGTAGCTTTTATAAATAACATAGAATTGAGCCCACCTTTGTGATGAAGATAGAGCTTATTATACAATTACAAGTATCATTGTGCTTCTCATGTAATTAAGTTTTTTTTTCTCCTGATGTTTAGACATGATGACAAGGCAGATATATGAGCATGTATGCAAAATGAAGAGCGTTGGTTTTTATATTTTCCTAGAAAAAGTTTTAACTAGCTTTGTATTTTATTATTATTATTATTATTATTATTATTATTCTTTATCCAATCTTATAGCATTAGAAGAATATGAATATGCATTCGATCACATTTTTTTATGATAGTTTGGTTGCGCAGCTCTAATAATAGTTATAGGCGTGGTAGTTGTGGTCCATGAACTTGAGCACGAATTAATAAATTGAAAAGATTTTCGTTGGCCGTTTCATGAATGTGTATTTGGACCATTCATTAATGTCTATAACTTCTTAAATAATTAAATTGATGACTCATGTATACTAGTACTCAATTAATTTAAATCAAGGATTTACTCTGGATGTGCGTGTATGTTTGAGCAAGCACGTGGATAATAAAAATTGTATAATGTCATTGTCACATCTTCTACAATAATTTCTCATCAATATAATACAGAACTATTTATTTATATAATTGTTTTTCTTAGTCAGAAATAAGTCAATAATTTGCCAGTAATTATATGGACCTTCCATTATGATCATAGTTGCACAAAATGACGATAATGTTGCCAATATATTTTTGGGTGAATCTTTCCAATTGGTCACTGTATTGGACTGTACAGGCCTTTCCTTGGGCCTGCCAAAACTATCACATTACTATTCTCTTTCGTTCTTGGGCCATTAAAGACAATGGATGAAGTCTACAACTAATTCTGACCAAACAAAAATGTTATTAATTTTAATGCCTTGATAAAACATAAAACTGATAAATTTGTGCGATTGAGGGTCTCTTTAGTGAGTGATCTATAATTTTTTTTATAAACTTTTCTTGAGATTGATGATTTGCCGGCCTTGCTAATGAGTGTGTTTACCCTAATTTAAACTTTTGTTAAAAAATGAGACAATGATAAATTTGTAATTTTAAAAATTGTGTGCCAATTTAACCCAATGGTAAAATTTTTAAGGTCTATGATAATAAATTTGTATTGTTGCAAATGCAAAAAAGAAAATGCATTTGGACTGTTAGGTGAATTAGTCAATCTCCCTTGTTTTTGTTCTTCTTCTCGAATTCTAAAATTCCAAGCTAAGGTAGGGAGTTCTCGTTTATTGAATTGACCTTGCAATACCAAAGTCCATTGTCCAATGGCAGCCCGTGAACCATAAAAACAAAGAAAGAAAAAAAAAGAAAAACGCGGTTACGAATAAGAATACGACTTCCGATAATTTTATTCCACCTTCCACTAAAAGTCAACATAAGAAGCCTCCAATAAATGTAAACAACAAGTTCGATTCATATTTTAATCAACTCAACCTTTGTATTCTTTTTTCTAAGGATAAGCTGATAATTATTAAACAATACCGACTTTACCAATAATTCAACGATGATATAATAGAACCCCAAGAAAATTAGCTTGTCTGCAAACAATTTTAATGTTCCTAAAATAAAAAATCATAATAAAGAGTTTTTTTTTTCTTACATAAAGGCTAAAAAGACATCGTTATTCTTATATTTTACGGCTAAAAAATACAAAAACCTGTGAATTACGTCGCAATCTAAAAAATCTTAAAAAATGATAGCTGAAAAAAAAATGGAAATAAAAAAGAGGAGGAGGGGTGACAAACGAAGAAAAGGCGTGGTATTGTGTAGTGTGGTTGTAACTTGTAAGAAGGAAAGCAAAAAGTCGGTCCCTAAAATCCCAATTGGAGAGCGATCTCGTTAATCTCTTCAGTTTCCGATTCTTTCTAATTCGAATTCTCAGCTTCTGAATTTTGATTCTCGATTCGATTCGATTCGATTCAGCTCAACTCTCGTGTTTTGCGGGTTTGTTTTTTCACAAGGTAAAGGGTTCTTCATCCTTTAATTTCTCTCATCAAATATGGGGTTTTAGGTTGCTATCATCTATTGATCTCTGCACTCTTCTTTTCTCCCTTATTCCCTTCCTCTCAATTTTTCTTATCTGCTATTGTTGAGTGTTGACCTATTAAATTGACTGTTTGAGCTTTTGATATTTCTGAATTGTGGATTAGTGATCAATGATCATGCTTATGAATGCTTTTATTTCATGTTTTGTAGGGTGAACTTTAAATTGCTGATTCTTTTCTTTGAAGGGGTTTCTATATACTGGTTTGATTGATGTTGTTGTTGTTGGTTGTGTGTTTTTTGGGGTTTGGGATTTTGCAGAGGGAGAAAGAGAGAAAGTGATGGCTAACAATGCAGCAGCGTGTGCTGAGAGAGCAACCAGTGACATGCTCATTGGTCCTGACTGGGCAGTTAACATTGAGTTGTGTGATATCATCAACATGGACCCCAGGTTTATATTTTTCTCTTCTCTTACTCTCTCCTTGGATATTTTTGCTCTAAATACAAGAATATATATTGTTACACCAAAAAGTTCTGGGATTACACTGTGGTTTAGTATGTTTCACTGGCAAATAGGCTAAAGTCAAACTATGTCACTTTTGAATTTGATTTTGGTTTTCAGTTTTGGATCTTAAGTATGAAGTATGATAACTGATTTGTGAATCCTTGTTTTGGGTGCGTATCATACCATGGGTATTCATTAATTATGTTGTTCCTGATCTTCTCTGTTGAACTGATTCAATTTGCAGGCAAGCAAAGGATGCGTTAAAGATACTTAAGAAGCGTTTGAGCAGTAAAAACCCCAAGATACAACTTTTGACGCTTTTTGTCAGTATTTCTGTTCTGTTACTTTTGTACAATTATTCAATGTTTGTTGAAATTTGATGTAGCGGATCAAACTATGCATTGTTACTATATTTCAAGATTTTTTAAAAAGTAAATTTTCTCTGGTTACAAGATATATGAGGTGTAAAGTACTTTCAAAATTTTTATTCATTGATTGTGCTGGAGCTTCACGATAGGGTGCAACGGCGTCGTTTGATCCGTGTAGCCGACCCCACCTAGTGGGATAAGACTTTGTTGTTGTTGATTTGTGCTGGAGGTAAGGTAACAAAAACAGTGAATGCTTGACATGGATGCTTTGTATGAGTATTTGATGTAGGTACTGGAGACCCTTAGTAAAAATTGTGGTGAAAGCGTATTTCAGCAGATGGTTGAACGGGATATCTTACATGAAATGGTTAAGATAGTGAAGAAGAAGGTATTTGTTGATTTTTTAACATTTGATATCTCTTTTATTGTTCACTAATGTCTTATTTGTGACTGTATTTTGGTAGTGGAAGGCTTTTTCTAACCCAGTCCTGCATCCTTCTAATCTAATTGTACAGCCGGACTTAAATGTTAGGGAAAAGATATTGATTTTAATTGATACGTGGCAAGAAGCTTTTGGGGGCCCAACTGGAGTTTATCCTCAATACTATGCAGCATATAATGAATTAAAGGTGAAACTCTTGTGTGTCTAGATATTACTTTCTGACCATAGAATTATATTTAGAAGCCATAATTCTGATGCAAGTTTTTGTGCATTGACATTTTTATTGATGTTCATTGTAATTTGATAACAGTTATTTTTCTTCTCGGTGTCTAACACATTATTGTAGTTGTTGCATTAATCCAGGACAAAATTGCCCTGCACTCATTTTTTATTTCCCTTGTTATTTTAATAAGCCGGTGATTATATTATTGCACAATCTCCATAAAATTGTGTATGTGATCTGGAAATTTTGGTGAACGGAACCCTCCTCCCTCCAATTCTCTCTCTCTCTCTCTCTCTCACTCACACACACACACACACACACAGAAACATCAATATATCAAAAATTTCTGCTCAAAACAATATGTCATTAAGTTGTTGATTTTGGGTTAGAGCTAAAACTTTGATATTTTTAATAATTGCCAGTCTGCTGGAGTTGAATTTCCACCGCGAGCAGAGAACAGTGTGCCATTCTTCACTCCTCCTCAAACCCAGCCAGTTGTTCATGCTGCTGCAGAATATGATGATGATGCTGCTATTCAGGCTTCTCTTCATTCAGATGAATCTGGGCTTAGGTTCTCTTTGAACTTCATATAATTCCTGATCTTTTTTTGGGCTAATGTTCAATTGTTTATCTTCATCTTACATCTAGTTGTTATAGGAGTATTTGTTCTTTTTTGGTACTTGTCTTCTTCCTCTTAATATATTACATTCTTAGATGAAAATAAAACATTTCTCTGTCTCTCCAACTAAATTTGACTTCGTAACCAGTTTACCAGAGATGCAAAATGCTCAAGGACTATCTGATGTACTGATGGAGATGCTTAGTGCCTTGAATCCTAAAGACTCCAAGGTAATTTTTACCCTCTATGGTTTCTTATCTACTAGCTACATATTGGAGCCTCTGCTCAGTTCTTCTTATGAGATATTCATTTGTAGGTGCTGTACTTCTGTTTCCATGTTTTCGTATTCTGCTCTTCTTTGTGCAGCATTGGAGAAATATGGATCTGGGATTTATCCCATTTTTGCAAATAAATAAGCAAGTTGTTTATATGGGAAATAGTGAGTTTCTGATTGAGAGTTTAAGAATTAGTGAGTTGTAAATTATTGTTGTTGTTGTTGGCTTGCACTCCTGAAATGTGTCTTGGGTTACAAAGATCTAATAATCCACCACCAAATCAATTTACTTATAATAATATTAATGAAAAAACTGTCAGTGCTCATTTTTATTGCCTTGTCTAGTTCTAAGTCACAGTTTGTTCATTCTTATTTAGCAAGTCCAGACATTGTATTTAGCTAGGTTTGAGAGTAGCTAACCTGAAAATGTGTGGGAGGGAAGAGTCTGGAACCTGAGATACGTGAAAATGTTCCTTGCAAATGCGGGATTTGTTAAAACTTTATGCTCTTGCCTGCTACAGCATTAGTTTTTTGTTTGGCGCAAAGTTTTCAATATTCATTTGTTTCCTAATATTCTTACTAAAATATGGCAGGGTGTGAAGGATGAAGTAATTGTCGACCTTGTTGACCAGTGCCGTTCTTATCAAAGGCGTGTGATGCTTCTTGTGAACAATACCACGTAAGATTTTTTCCCCCAAAAAATGTCTAGTGTCTTTTCTCTGTGGAATTACCAAGAATTACTGTGATGGTTGTTTTATTTTCAGGGATGAGCAGCTTTTAAGTCAGGGATTGACACTGAATGACACGCTTCAGCGAGTACTCCGTAAGCATGATGATATTGCGAATGGAACTGCTGATACAGCTGCAAGAGGAACAGAAACTTCAGCCCTGCCATTTGTAAACGTAAACCATGAGGATGATGAGTCAGATGATGATTTTGCTCAACTAGCCCACAGGTGAACCTCGAAAGTTCTTGCACTACATATATCCCTCCTTCATAGAATCATAGGTTAATTATTTTCATGCACTATATACATCCCTTCTTTATAGAATCATAGGTTAATATATTTTCATCTGACTCGCTCTATAGTGTGTGGGTGTGTTTATATATAAAAGCCCTCTGTTCCCTCTTTGTTCCTTTTCCCCCATCTTTCTCTTCATCTTTTTTGTTTCATAATTGAATACCATGATTTCAGGTCATCACGTGATAATAATTCACAGAAGCAGAAATCAGCCTATGACAAGGCAGAACCAGCAACGAGAAACTCATTTATTCCCCCACCACCATCATCAAGGAATCCAGTCTACTCTGACACTGGCATGGTTGACTACCTCAGTGGTGATGCATATAAAGCAGAAGAATACGCTAAAAACTCGAAACAGACTTCATCTACTGAGCCTCCTCATTTGATCCCTAATCCTACCGCAACGATGAGTCCCCCACGGTCTTCCTCACCCCCTCCTCATACCATGAGTACGTCACCATATTTCAGCCAACAGCCTGTGTATGATGACCCGTCTCCCATGAAAAAATCTTCTGAACAGTTGCCTCCAGCTCAATGGGATACACAATCTACCGGAATCCTTCCGCCCCCGCCTTCAAAGCACAATCAGAGACAGCAATTTTTCGAGCAACAGGGTGGCACTCTTTCAAGCGGCGGATCCAGTTCCTCGTATGACAGCTTGGTGGGACAAACTCAGAATCTATCTCTGAATCCATCCACCCCAACCAAACAACAGAAGCCAGAAGATGTCCTTTTCAAAGATTTAGTTGATTTTGCAAAATCCAAAACCTCTTCGTCTTCCAAACCGAATAATAGGTCATATTGAGATTAGTGTTTGTATTGTTTATTTTGGTACAGCTCATGAGTGTTGTTCATCATGTTTGCTTGAGACGACCCATTTTGTGGTTGTGATTTAGGAACCTTTCAGGTATGATTTACCCATGCGTGCACTTAGTTTAAAATCGATAGTTGCTTCTGCATATATTCATGTATATGGTTCATATTGGATTTCTCGGCTCTTGTTTTCAATAATATCGGATTCATAGCATCAGAGTTTCTTCCAATACCCTGTTTTACAGTGATCTGTCCAATATAATCTAATTCCATATACATTGGAATAAGGTCACTATTAAGCGTGTAACATCGTTACAATGTTACGTCTTATTTATACATATTTCGAATCTGATAGTGACTATTTAATGTAAGAAACAGCGATATTATTATTAAATGTGAGAGACTGTTAAATATGAATTACAAAGTATATATACATCATGGCGATTACCGGAATATGATGGGACATTTTAAACATTCATAAACAAAGGAACATGGTCTTACACTCTAGCCAACAAGGTAACTGAGGATGTGGTGGTTGAAAGAATGCTTTATCTTTCCATACATGAGGAAGAATATTTTCCTCTTTATGCTTCCTCTATTGGGAATGAATGAGTTGTTTCTGTTGCTCTTGTCTGCTACCAACCTAGCTCGATGGACCAACTCCATTCCCCTTTTGTTTTCCATAGCAATTCTCTAATCTTATATGAGAATATGAGAGAATGTGTGTTTGCATGAGAAGTAGTAGTGAGAGGTCGATCTTTATATATAGATGAAATTATGAGTGCAGTGTGTGCTGTACTATAAAGTTAGAGTAGGAACCTTCGCGTTCGTGCAACTTAATAGAAATTTGCTATTAGACATTCGGTGATTCCTATAAGCACCCGAAAAAAGGCAAGTTCATGCTAGGCTGCTAGCCTTACCATTCTTGGCACCAATTTTGTTGATGGTTTTCACCAATGCATGAGACGATTCTAGCTCCTTCCTGATTCTTGGATGTTGTTTGTCTTCAACATAAAAGGAAGTTTAAGCAGTGAGTTGAGAATAATAATGTTATACTGATGATTCATTGTCTGTTCTGTCAAATGAATAGTTCTCAAAGTTGCTTTTCTTTTATGTTCAACCTCTTCTCTTTCAATAAGTGAAAAACATTAGTTTAAATTTTTTTTAAAAATGTACGATTAGTTTATCAGTGTTTCCATCCTTTAGAATTTAAAAATGTTCTAGCAAAAAGGATGTGATTAGTTATTATGCAGCATTATAGGTTTGCTGAACTGGAATTAGCACACCACTATTTCATTGGTAAGAAAATGCTAGCCATGAGCACCTGACATGTGAGAATCAAATTAAATTTACTGCACAAGAAACTAATATGACTCTGTGCAAATTTAAGTTTTCAATTTTGGGTCTTCCCAGAGATTTTAGTTTCATTTGTGGTATTAGTCCATTCTTGCAAGCTGAACTTTGCTTTTTCTCCAAACAAATTGTGAGCTATGGGAGGAAATGGTATATGAACAAATAATCCAAGTTATTGTGGATACATTTCAAAGAAGAAAAGCAAAAAGTGCTTGGAAGATTGACTTTGGGCTCCTCCACTTTTCACGAGGACTCTCTCTGTTTATTAACCCTTCGAACTGATCCACTTGTTTTCCCTAGAAACAGAAGAAACATACATAGTCTTCAGAAAACTAGTTTAGTATAACCAGACCAATTATTTATGGTGGTAAATTAGTGCTTAGTATGGAAATTATAATGAAATTCACCACTTATAGCAGCAAATATGTAAAAAAAAGAAGCTAATAGTTTAATACAAAATCATAGCTAGCTGATTTTTGCATTTCTTTTTAAGTTTACCTGCATCGCAACCTTGAGAGGTCCCCAACATTCGGTTCTGTTGTATTTTTTGGAGCTAGAATGAAAATATACTCGAACTATAGAATCCAGTAGTTCAGGATGGTCACTGAAAAGTGCAGAATCTCCAAACTGAATTGCTTTCAGCACCTGCAATGTTCAACACAAGAACAGGATAAAGATATATGATTCTAAGAAAACTAAAAAAATTCCTCTACGATTCACTACTTGGATGCCATAGTTCTGCAAACATACCAAAGGCATTTCCTTGGAGAATATGTGATATCTGAATTCAGCAGCCATATCCAGGAAATTATTGGGACCGCTGACAAAGCAATGAACATGTAGGCACATTTCATTTTTCACTTTCTTCCATTCAGCTACAACATCATCCCTCTCATACCATCCTTTCAACTGAGAAAGTCCAATCAAGAATGGCATATAATATGCATTACTTATGAAGTGAACTAATGTTCTTGTTCAAAATATGCTAGACAAGGACACAAACCTGCTCTAGATTGATCACATTCGACACGGTTAAAGTCAGATTAGCAGTAAAGTCGCAATGGGATAGAATGTAGGTTCTTGGAATTATACTTTCATATTTGTTTATCTGATCTTCCAATAGGACAACCTTCAGTTTTGAAGCTTCAAATCTTGCTGGAGGTACCAAGAGCCTAACAGCCTAAAATATAAGTCAAAGTAAGTGCTCTCTTACAAAGAGTATCAATGTTACCCTAATCACATCAAAGTATTATTATTGTGTTACCATAGAAACAAAGAGGTCCAAAGTTGTAAACTAAAACAGGATTCAAGAAAGAGATGGAAGGTATCCAGAGTTTTGTTCATTCCAGATAGAATTGAATACAATGAGCACACCATTTTGTTGCATGTTTGCTTTGTGCATTAATCAAGAAAAGAAATTCCATAATTTAGTGAATACAATGATCACACATTGAAGCTTTTTATCCATAATATAGTGATAATTGTAATGCAGCAAAGTTTAACTGACATAATATGTCTGCAGATCATGTAGTAAGTAAGATACAGATGATTTAGCATAATTCCTTGTACGCGGTTCACATAAGAGTAATAAGGGATTCAAATAAAGAATTCATTCAGTAGTAACGGTTACAACTTACAAATATAAGATAACCAATCTTAAAAGTGAGGTTTTGGGAGTTGACTTTAGATTTGCATATTTATTTATGAAACCTCAAGAACCAGCAAGTAGGGTTAGTAGCTACTTAATGTGCTACAAAGAGAACATTTTCACCTGTCTGGGAGAGCACACAAATCATCATAGGAGCTAAACCCCTTACTATATAAAAGGGTTGGGAGAATAAAAAGACTAAATCTATCATATGCAGACTTTTCAGTATACAATTCAAGGACAACTAAAAATTTGACAGCCCTAGTTCATACCTAAAACTAGGAAATATTCACAACAGAAAGGCCTCAAAATTCCCTAACAATAGCCTTTAAAATCCAGATTTCAGGAAGATCAGCAGATAAGATGTGAATGCATAATAGTGTCAGAACAAAAGACAGAGAATGGGCACCTCAGAAACAAGGGTGTTGTAAGATGGTGTAGCATTGGTGATGGAGGAGAAGATAAAGGGTCTGCATCTAGTGTTGTGTGACTTTGACATGATGATGGGGTTGTTGGTGAACAATCCTCTACTTGGTGAGAGTGAGAAGGCATTGTTGTAAACACAGTGACATGCCATGGAAGGAGCATAACACAGTCCCCCTCTTCATTTTTCACAGGCCACCATTCTCTTCTTTTCTGGCCTTGTTCTGTCAAGAGAGGGAAAAACAGTGATAGAGAATGAAGGAGAAAGCAAAGAGGTGTGTGTGAAATTGGTGCTCTCAAATTGGTTCATTCATGTGGACTGTGATTCAGACCCCACACTCCCAAAATCTCTGTCAATCAATTCCTTCCACACGATTTCTTTCTCTTTTAATTGGAGCTATGGAATGGAAGCATATATTAGTATTTATTTTTGAAAAAACATATCATATTTTCATTGGAGGTTGAGTTCAACAATGTGCCACGCCATCAAGGAGCTTAAATTTTCGATAAAAATGTGGATAATGTTATGACGTGGCTTTACTTGGCTCTACAGTTCGGACTTCGGAGGGAAGCGAATCTGGATCTGCTTCAAGGTTTTGAATGAAACTACTAAACTCAAAGTACCAAATAAAATAAAATTTAAGTAACTAGAGATTTCATCAGATGGTGAATCTCATGCTGTAACATCTTATCCTCACAAAACATTGCTCTAATATTTGAGTTTGAATAGTAATCTACATTTCGTACATATTTTCACTTGGCCATAGTTTATTTATATTGTTGTAAAGTGGCATTAAGTCCATCAATAACCAATAATTTACAGAATGAATGGTGCGCAAGTACAGGTCTTAATTTCTAGAATCACATGCTTTCTAATTTGTATATTGTGAAAGAAAATAATGCAACTAGCAACCATGGAAGTAGAAAGGATGGGACTATCATATGGGAAGTTTTTATACACATATGAATTATTGTGTTCATATATTCAATAAGAAAATAATATTTTGATTATTAAGGGTCATCTTTAATCAACATTTTTGTTTAAAATATTAATCCATGATTAAATAGAAGCATAAATAATTAGTATTAGTAGTTCATGATCATATAAAAATTATACTAACTTATGACACTTGATGAAGGATCAGCACAACCGACAACATACCAAAATGTCCTTTCTGTCCATTCCTCCAATTTTTGACTTTGGGTTGGGACTGAGTAGTTTATCTCCTAGTTACTTAAATACCTATTTAATCTAACCCAAAAAAGAAGTATTTATTTCAACCTAAGTAGAATTTAATATCAGGTAGTTGTTTTTAAATTGACGTCGAGTCCACAAGAAAACAACAGATTTATAGAACCACCTTCGCCAGAGAGACTCACCACAAAATACAGCTGTTTCGCAGAATCACATGCTACACAGAAAACTTCTAACCCTCTAATCATTTGACACCTTGATAGGAGTACTATATTTCTATTGATATTTTTGTTACAATTCCAGTGACATAATTTATTAGTAGCACACAGTAAAAAGTCTTTGCTTTTACTAATCCCAATAAGTCAAATTAGTTATTGATTCAATAATAATATAATAGTCAGTATCTTCAACAAAACGATCTTCCGCTTTTCCACTTCAAAATCTAACCTTTACCTTTCTCTGTTATCTCCTTGTTCTGTCTCTTATGGGGAATGAGTGACAAGCAAATTCAATTAAATCCTGTGGTAGGATACTGAAAGCAGAAACTTTTGAAGAATTTATATACGAAAGTAATGTGCTATTGCGAGTGGTGAGTATGATGATAGAGGAAGCTCGTGAAAGACTGGTGTAGGATCTCTCACCTGGGCAGGGCAGAAAGGTAACAAACAGTTTAGAGAAGGATATTATATCTGTGTTCTGGTGATCTAAGCTAGGGAAACTCTTCTTAGTTATCACTTTTCCTGTTTTGGGTTTTCTTTTTCTTTCTTATTTTTGGTTTCCTTCATAAAGTATGTTCTGTGTTCTGTGTTGGGCAATTATATGACACTCGCAGCCTTGTTTGAAACATGTTCCTTCAGTGGTTGGTTGGACTGTGTTCAGTCTTTACTAACATTCTAATAAAAATTGATGTTTTGTACTTATTAATTAAAGCTTGATTATTATTGTTTTAGGGGGAAAAAAAAAGAGAGTGAGAAATGCAAAAGAGGAACTGCATTAGATTACTTACTCCTTCTATAAAGCTAGGGCTTTTTTTGGCTGCTAGCATTAGAATAAGTATTTATCTGATAATATTTCTGCTTCTGTCTTATTTGGTGTTCTTCAGCTTCCTTGTTTAAAAATTTGATTGCTTCTTCCCTGGCTTTTTGCGTACCCTTCACCCTTTTTCAGTTTTGTTGTTTGAGATGCATATGCTGTTGATCTATGTTTCTTTTCCCTTCATGGCACCTTCAGATTTGGACAACCAAAAAGAACAGTTGTTAACCTCATGTGTTGAACTTTTGGGTTTCATTGTGTCGATTTCTTTAAATAATTCAGTATGATTTTCCTTTCAATGTATATAAATGATATGTTCTGGCAAATTGGTAAATAATGAAGAAAGCATCAGGATTTAACACAGTGATTTCTTTAAGATAATGGATTTTCTGATACTTGACTCCCCTTTCTAGGTGCATTTATCTTGAAATAGCAGTAGTTGAAAACCATGGCTCTGGGGAAGAATTTCCGAGGAGAAGGGAGGAAATCATCGAGCTACTGCTCAACGGCCACTGTGGCCGTGCTTGTCGCATTTTGTTTAGTTGGCATATGGATTGCAATGTCATCCATCGTCCCACTTCCAATCCAGAATTCAGTCATGCAGGAGCCTGAGACCATTGATGAGGGGAAGCATTTAGTAAGTAAAAATGGTTCCAGGCACTTTGAGGATAGTTTAGGTGATATACCTGAAGAATCAACAAGGTTGGATAGCCTGACCCAAAAGTCTCAGAGTTTCCTTTCACAAGACCAGGATGACCAAAATAGAGTTGAAAATGTGTCTGATGATGTGGCTGAAGAAAACAAGCAAGAGGTTGTTAGAGATAGCTCAGGCCAGCCGAATGAAAATAATGACTCAAAGAAGGATCCTGAGAATACAATTGAGAAAAATTATCAAATGAGGTATGTCAATACAAGCACTGAAGAGAAAGAATCAGATGGAAACTCAAATTCTGAATCTGTTGAGGCAGAAACCTCAGGTGATCAAATTAATGATGTTGAACTCAGAGGACCAGTGGAAACTCTAAATGACAGTAACAAGAGCACAAATAGTGAATTAGGGACAGAAAAGAATCAAGGTGAAGCCACACAACAAGATGAGACTGAGGAGGATAAAATAAAGAAAAATATTCATTCAGAGACACAACATAGTACTGGGGAGAGCAATATGGAAAGCCATGAAAATAGTCCAGATCCAGAAGCTTTTACTACTGGTACCAAGACTGAAACTTTAGTTGAAGTAAGCACTGAAAATGGAACTTGGTCAACTCAAGCTGCAGAGTCACAAAATGAGAAGGAATCACAGAAGTCTTCTATTTCTATTGACAACAACAAATATGAGTGGAAACTTTGTAAGACAACTGCATGGTCTGAGTACATTCCATGCCTTGACAATTGGCAAGCAATTAAAAGGCTTCGAAGTATAAGTCACTATGAACATCGAGAGAGGCACTGTCCTGATGAAGTTTCCACTTGTCTTGTTCCTCTACCTGAGGGATATAGAAGCCCAATTAGGTGGCCACAAAGCAGGGAAAGAGTATGTAGCACATAAATTGTACAAAAGTCACATGTTATTACTTAATAATGAAAGTCAATAACTAACTCCTCTCCTCACATCCCTCAAGGAAAAATAAAGAAAGAAATTAAATATATTTGGTGCTTATTGCAGATTTGGTACAACAATGCTCCACATACTAAGCTTGTAGAAACTAAGGGGCATCAAAACTGGGTCAAAGTTATGGGTGAATACCTTACTTTCCCTGGTGGTGGAACTCAGTTTAAACATGGTGCTCTTCATTACATTGAATTCATTCAGAAGGTAAGTCATTCTCTTGCTAACATGTTATGTTGCATAACCAACTGGTCTTATTCTTTACATTTACTCCAAGCCACCCAAGTCTTATTTGATTTCCACATACATCCTTTTCTTTTTGCCTAAATTGGGTGTTGTGTATTGATGCAGTCTCTTCCTGAAATTGCATGGGGGAAGAGAACTCGTGTGATACTGGATGTTGGATGTGGGGTAGCCAGTTTTGGAGGCTTTCTGTTTGAAAAAGATGTTCTTACCATGTCATTTGCCCCTAAAGATGTGCATGAGGCACAGGTACAATTTGCGCTGGAACGGGGAATTCCTGCCACATTAGGTGTCATGGGCACCAAAAGATTGCCTTACCCTGGTTCTGTCTTTGATCTTGTCCACTGTGCACGCTGTAGAGTCCCATGGCACATAGAAGGTGTAAGATTTATTTTCATTTGATTCTCTTTTTCTCAGTGCTTTTATCTTTCAATTATGCTTGACTCTTTTACTTTGAACAATGCAGGTGGCAGGCTACTCTTAGAGCTGAATCGTGTATTGCGACCTGGTGGTTTCTTTGTCTGGTCTGCTACACCTGTGTATCAAAAGGATCCAGAAGATGTTGGGATTTGGAAAGGTAAGTTTCATTTAATTCAAAGTTCATGTCAATCTAAGAGATAAACTTTTAGTTGATTTTATAGAAAACCATTTTGTTGCAGATATGAGTGAAATTACAAAGTCAATGTGCTGGGATCTTGTGGTAATTGGAAAGGATAAATTGAATGGAGTGGCAGCAGCAATATATAGAAAACCATCTGACAATGAATGCTATAACAAGAGACCAAAAAATGAGCCGCCAATATGTGATGAATCTGACGATCCAAATAAAGCCTGGTACTTTTCTATTTTTGAGAAAATAATCTCTCTATTTAGAAAGAATAGAATTTAAATACTCATAATAAGAATGCATTTCAAATTAAGTACTGAGGTTGACAAGTAATTGAGAAAATTTATCTTGTATGCTGACAGTTCTCACTTATTTGGAGATGATTCCTTTGTTGAAGGTGGCTCAACTAATTTAACATGTTCTCACTTCCATACAGGAATGTATCACTACAGGGTTGTATGCACAAAGTGCCTGAAGATGCAGCACAACGTGGATCGATTTGGCCCGAGCAATGGCCACAGAGGTTGGAGAAACCGCCTTACTGGTTAAACTCTCAGGCTGGTGTTTATGGAAGAGCAGCTCCACTGGAATTCACTGCTGATTACAAGCACTGGAAGAATGTTATTTACCACTCGTATTTGAATGGAATGGGTATCAATTGGTCTTCAGTAAGAAATATCATGGACATGAATGCTGTTTATGGAGGGTAAGATATTATACTTACTTCTGTAAATGTTCTGATTCCCCTGTTAAGTTCCTTCTCTCTTCTAAATGCAAACTAATTACTTTTGCATTTTGCTCTCTGTATCTGTCCGACGGAAAAGCCTTATTTCTTTGGTGTATCTCCTTTTCTTCTCCCCTAAATGTTCCTTGTATCAGTAGGAGGAATGACCAGACATTCATGTTGTGTTTACACTTTATAGTTAAAATAACTTATTTCTAATTATTTTTTGCATTTTCTGGTGTCTTCAGGTTTGCTACAGCACTGAAAAGTTGGAAGGTGTGGGTAATGAATGTGGTTCCAATTGGTTTTCCTGACACACTGCCAATAATATATGAACGCGGATTATTCGGAATTTATCATGATTGGTGTGAATCGTTCAGTACCTACCCCAGAACTTATGATCTTCTACATGCTGATTCTTTATTCTCAAAGCTTAAGGACAGGTATGTATGTAAAATATGTTGCAACAATTTCTAGCAATTGTCAACAATCCTTGCCCCTTTAGAGTTAACTGATAATATATTTTCCGGATTCAGGTGCAACATGATGGCAGTGATTGCAGAAGTTGATAGGATGCTGAGACCAGAAGGGTATTTGATCATAAAGGACAATGTTGAAACTACAAGTGAGATAGAGAGCATAGCTAAATCTTTACACTGGGATGTTAGGTTGACCTTTTCAAAAGACAATGAGGGATTACTCTGCCTTCACAAGACATTCTGGCGTCCTACGGAAGAGGAAACCATTGTTTCAGCCATTGCTTGATGTGCACTACTCTTATGTAAAATATATTTATTACCATTCTTTATTATTTGTGAACCTGTGAATTTTACATGTAATTATTATTATTATTATTATTATCCTCTTTCATACAGTAAAAATGAGATGTAATTTTGTGAGGAAGATTGAATATGAATTTGCTCTGTATATGAAACACTTAGTTCTTGTTATACATCAGTATTGCCATCATCTGGATCAATGAATTTTAGATATTAATTTTTTTTCTTGTAGTTTATGATAAAAGTACAAGAAAGAAAAATTCATATCTAAATGGATGTGCTATACATTTATTAGAACTCAATATCATTTCTCAGACTGCATAAGAGGTCTTGAGCAAAGAAACAAAGAAGAGTACTATATAAGTGCTATGAAGCTAGTTAAGTAGCTATAATTAAAGCTCGAACCACCCTAATATAATGTTTAATGCTCCTATATACTAATCATAGGGATGTTTTAACACTGATCCTGTTTTTGTTCTGAAAAAGAACATCTCTAAATATTTCACTGACAGAGACAACAGTGATGCCATTATCTTGCTATAGTTAATATCTGCTTTGTCGGGGAAAACAGCATATAAAACACTTACTCTAAAGCTAGATTAGCTTTTCAGCTACACGACACTGATGAAAAAAGGAGCACTCTCCTCATGTTTGCATGATTGAAATTTAAAGAAATAATAATAATGCTTGGGACTAAAGTTATAAGAGAATTTAAATATTAGAATCCAACTATTAAGTTGTACAAAGTGACCCTTTATTTGTTTATTTTATCCCTCACACATGCACAATCAGAATCTATGATAGTGTATTAAACAATGAGGGTTAGACTTGTCTGTCTGCCATTTATGCATCCTTTCCCCAACCAAACAAGTTGGCAATTTCCTTACTTTGCTGAACATGTCTGCTGCCAATAAGCACTCAAAAGCTGCTGAATGCTGATCCTTCTTAAGGCCAATGCAGGGTTCTCTGACTCTGCAATTCATGAGTGGGAACATACAGTAGTATTACTCAGTCAATCTCATCAACAACATCATCATGTTAGGATCTTGTTGGAGGCACAAGCTATTGCTATTGACTCTGCTTGCATTTGTTGTTCTGTCAGAAGGGTCAAGATTGCCAAAGGAGTATTGGGAACAGATGCTTCCAAAGAAGCTACCTTCTCCTTCTTCTTCTCCCTCAAAAGGCACTAACTCTGTGTTAAACACTTCTTCCACAACATCGAAAACTGATAGTAATCTTCCTTCATCAGATGGAAAGGTCTGAATGATGTTAACTCAAACTCTAGTTTGTGCTACAGCTCTCTCTTGACAGTGTATTGCTGATTAATCTCCTAGATCAGGCATCTGATGTCAATGTGATGCATATAAATATGGTCACATTCTTGTAGATTTATTTATCTGGGACTGGGACTGTAAATAGTCTCTTGTAAAGTAGTTTGTGATAGGTGACAACAATTCCTTATTAGACAAGACAAGTTTATCTTATCAATAGCCATAGTTTACCATGAATAAGATATGTTGGAAGGACTACTAATTAATTTGTAAAATCACATCAGAAGCATTTAAATTAAGTTTCAATTCTATATACCAAGTGAAGTGACTGTATATTTTGTTTCATGTGACATCCTCACTCTCAGCTATATATATTTTCCTCAAGTATTATCTTATAGGATCTCAATTTTCTTGGCAAGTGAGGCAAATTCACTTGCAAACCTATTATGCAACACACAGATAAACATATATAAATATGGCATGCAATACTACAAAGAGTTCAACAAGCTACATAATATACATATAAATCTCATATCTTATCCAATACAAAAAGGGGAGCACAACAAACAACATAATCATTTATTTGAAGATGCATTAGCATAGACTAACTAATTACTAATTACTATATTAGACAATCATCTTCCACCGCCCAATGACATGGGAATCTGACTTATGCTATCAAACCCAGAACTAATGCCACTTCCACTAGCACCATCTTCAACAATACTATAAATGGGTATTGGTGTTCCAAGTAAGTTTTCAGTCTCTTCTGAATACTTTTTGTCGCTTTCCCATTTATGCTTTTCCACAACTCTAAGTCCCTCAAGTTCCATTGCTACTTCTTTCATGCTAGGTCTTTCTTCTCCCTTCACTCTTAAACATTGTCTTGCAATATTGGCAACTTCAATTAATTGCTCAACCTTGGCCTCATCCATTATGTTTCTGTCCACAATCTGAAGCAAATGACCCTCTTTCATTGAGGAAACAAAGTACATTGCAAGGTTTCTAGCAGCCTCTGGCACATCAAAAGAGAGTGCTTTTCTTCCAGTTAGTAGCTCTGCTAAGACTACGCCAAAGCTATACACATCACTCTTCTCTGTTAACTGGCTTGTGTGGAAGTATTCCGGGTCAAGATACCCCAGAGTCCCCTGCACCAATGTGGTTAACTGACTCTGATCAAGAGGAATAATCCTTGAAGCTCCAAAATCAGACACCTTTGCTGTGAGATCATGGTCAAGTAGTACATTGGTGGTTTTGACATCTCTGTGTATGATTGGTGTGGAAGTAGCAGAATGCAAGTATGCCAAGGCCCCTGCAGTTTCTGCTGCAATTCTCAATCTTGTTTTCCAAGTAAGTCTTGAAGATTGGCTATGATCATGAAGCTGATCTGAAATAGTCCCATTGGGAATGAACTCATAAACAAGCAAGGGTACTTCTGTCTCTAAACAACAACCCAAGAGCTTCACCACATTCCTGTGGTTGATCTGGTAGAGCACGGCCACCTCGTTGATGAACTGCTCAATCTGACTTGAGTCACTGATTTTGGACTTTTTGATTGCCACAGTTCTGTTGTCTTGTAATAGTCCTTTGTAAACTGTTCCTTGGCCACCTTGGCCTAGGATCTTGGTTTCATCAAAGTTGTTGGTGGCCTTCTTTAGCTCTTCCACTGTGAAGACTTTGGCCATCTCAGCAGACCCTTTGTGTCTGGCAATGAGTTGTTGTAATAAAAGGCCACCATTTTGTTCAAAATGTTTCTCTTTAAGTTTGATGAGCCTTTTCTTCTTCATTCCCCAATACACATAAAAGCTTACAAGAAGTAGTGCTAAGGCGCTTACACTAACACCTGCACATTAACAAGTGGAAACAACAATCATTTTTCTGTTACCAAAGAAAAAGCTTACAACAATGTCAAATGTAACAGTAAACTTGATCATTTATATTGAACATACAAAGCATAAAAAAGAAGTGCTATATCTAACTTAAGTGGATAGCAGCAGTATACTCACCCAATGCAATAATCAAAATGGTCTGTGTCCTGGAATTGGAACTGGATTTGGGTCTGCATTTTGTTCCATCTTTTTTCCCATCTCCTTCGTATCCTTCCGGACACAAACAATTGTAGCTACCGATTGTGTTGTTGCATGTTGCTCCGCTATAGCAATCGTTGGTTGTTTCCGTGCATTCATCAACATCTAAAATATATATCATTAATCAGTATATATATGATTTCTAGCTATTTTCAGAGTAATCTAATATCATTTGGATATCACAATACCACATAGAGTATGATATATCTTTTATGTAAATTTACATGGAAAGAAATAAGTTAACGTCTGGAAAAAAAAAATGCAAACTCCTTTCCTTCCTTCAACTTCAAGAATGGTATACTATTACATTTATTTCACTCTATCTCGAAAACATTTATTAGTTTTTCTGTAAAATTAAGTAAATTATATTTTAATTAATTCATTTTCTTTTTCTATTAGTTTTTTTTTATTTTCACATGGTTATTATTTTACTTTTAACTTAAATATCCTTCATTAATTGTTATACTAATATTCATTGCAATACTAATGTTCCTTTTCTTATACTAGATAATTAAAATATTTTTGTTTCCTATCATGTTCCCCTGGAATATACAATAATAAGGGGCAAAACATTAAAAAAGTGAGGTCCAGTGAGTGAATCTTCAATTTGAATCTTATGCAACTAATAATTAATATTAATGCTGGATCAATAAACATTCAATAATGTTTGACATATACGTTCGAACTTGTATCCAACGTGTGCTATCCATATTAGATGATGTGTGTTACATCATGTAACATAAATAGCACTGATTAAACATTACCCTTGCTTAAGGTTAATGATGAAGAATGAAAAATGATTTATGTATAAGAGGAAAGCTGAGCCAAATCTGAGAGAATACATACCTTGGCAACCACCATGAAGATAAGGATTTCCATGGTAACCAGTGGAGCAGTTGCAAAGATAACCAAGCCCCTTTGTTGAATTGTCACATTCACTGTTCTCCGCCTTACACGCATAACTCGTACTGTTCTTCTTGGCTTCTACGCAACTCTGGTTCCCCACGCTCCAATCCAGCACCACAGGAAACGCATCCTTCCCAAACTTCCCTAGATCCGTCGACACAAACTCGTAGCTTCCATCTTCCACCACGAACGCATAACCGCACGGGTTGAACCCTAACACATTCATGTGGCTGTCCATGCTCCCTGTAGCGTAGCCGAGACTCCACATCCCTTTCGGTATTGTGATCTGGCAACACCCTGTTCCAGCGCAGGATCCATTTGTTGTATCGTCGATTCTGCTGCAGAATGACACGCACCCTGTTGTGTAGTTCTTCCCTTCTGAATCGTGCCCAACAACCACTCCAATTGTGTCGCAACCAACCACCATCAGCTTGTTTCGGCTCGACGAGATGTTGAAGTGTTCGGAGGATATGCCATATGCTTGTTGGCTGGTTTTATCGCCGCTGTTATTGTAGCAGTCACTGGCTACTGGCGACGAAACCCGCAGTTCGCCGTCGAGGGAGATGTTGAGCACAGTGAGGTTAGTTTGTGGCAAGAATGCAGAGAATGAAGTTGTTGTTGTCTTGTTGCAGTCGATGAGAAAAGAACTGTCAAGGGAACAATCCTCTGTAATCCCGAATGGGAAGTGAATATCGAGGGAGCCACAGGATTTTGGGCACTCTGGTTTGGGTTGTGTTGCAGCGTGTGATGCTGCTGCTGCACAGAGGATTGCTACAACAAGAAGGTTCAGCACTGATAAGTGGTGATGCTGATACTGACACTGCTTTGATGAGTCCGCAGCTGTCATGGTTTTCGTTTTCCAGGTTCCTAATATGGTCAGTCAGTCATGTTCTGTTATACTCAAGATGTTTTATATAGAAAGAAATCTATCTCAATATTTAATTTCTATTTTCTTTGGTGAACTGAAGAAATTGGATTGAAGATGATGTGAGGTTGGAACTATTGACCATTGACTTCAAAGTTCAAACCTTATGACTAAGTACAGTACGTAATCTTTTGATGAGTTAAACGTAGATGTTTGTTACATAAATTCTGATACTATACAGATTCCTAGATTCCTGTTGGACATTTTGGTAGTTATATGTCAATTTGGAGCAGATACTAGAAACTAATGAAATAGATTGGTTCAGTTCTTTTGAGTGTTAAATTAGTCTGATCAAGATTCAATCATTATGGTTTTGGGACAGTGAAAGTGAAGATTACCAGTTTCAGTAACAAAGATAGGAAATAGAATAATAAAGAAAAAAAGATAGTAACTTAATTGGTTAAAGTTACATACAATGCATGTAGATACTAAATCCAAGTCAAAGCTAAGGCACACTCAATTTGACCAGTTCAATTTTTAGATATGGACCCATCAATCATCCTACACCACCCAAGTATGGTACCTGTTTGCATATATTTACTTACAATCCAACTAGGCTTGTTAGTGGCTCCAACACCAAATTGCCTCAGTGACTTCAAAAATGATCGACATTGAATGATTCCGTCTCCGAGTTGGTAGCTCCAAGACAAACCAGGTTGGCGCGCGCGAGTTATTTGCTGCATTATTTCCAAGTTGAGGAGTTACATGGACCAGTTTGGATTAAAATTTCGTATTTTTAAAATAGTGTCAATCCTGAGAAGCATTTCAACTTCATGTTCTTAGTAAAGAATAATCTAACGCTTGCTCTATTTGATCACATAAATCCTGTGTCTACAACATTAGAAAAAGCATCTTGCACCATAGCAAAGGAAAGATGAGAAGAATCTAAGGAGTTTCATCCAATTGCCACAAAAACAGAGGTAAAAATTAATGGATTTAATGTAATGTATAAATTCACAACTCAAAACTAGAAAGAAATACAATTATCACAGATCCTTACAATTGAGAAGCAAGAAATAATTAACATATGAATGAAGACAGGTTCTTTAGAAAACCCATATACAGAGTACAAGAATATGCAACATAATACATAACCATTAACTTGGAAATACATTGGCACTTAGTCCTGATCAAAGAAACACTTAAATGCTTACTCTTTAGCAGTGAATCATCTTCCACCACCCAATGACATTGGAATCTGACTTATGCTATCAAACCCAGAACTAATGCCACTTCCACTAGCACCATCACCAGCACCATATTGAACATCATAAACAGATGGTGTTGCTTTGAGCAAGATTTCAGTCTCTTCTGCATATGATTTCTCGCTATCCCATTTGTGCTTTTCCTCAGCTCTAATCCCCTCAAGCTCCATTGCCACTTCTTTCATGGTAGGCCTATCCTCTCCCGTTAACCTCAAACACCGCCTCGCAATATTGGCAAATTCAGTAATCTGCTCAACCTTTGCCTCATCAATTACGTGCTTGTCCACAATATCAAGTAAACGACCCTCTTTCATTGAAGAAACAAAGTACAGAGCAAGGTTCCTTTCATCCTCCGGCACGTCGAAAGAGAGTGCCTTCCTTCCAGTCAGCAACTCTGCTAGGACAACCCCAAAGCTGTAGACATCACTCTTCTCTGTTAATTGGCTTGTGTGGAAGTATTCTGGGTCAAGATACCCCAGTGTCCCCTGCACCAATGTGGTTACTTGAGCTTTATCAAGAGGAACAATCCTTGAAGCTCCAAAATCAGAAACCTTTGCAGTTAGATTATGATCAAGCAGTATATTAGCAGTTTTGACATCTCTGTGTATGATAGGCATAGAAGTAGCAGAATGCAAGTATGCCAAGGCCCCTGCAGTTTCTGATGCTATTCTCAGTCTTGTTTTCCAAGTAAGTCTTTTTGAAGATTGGCTATGATCATGAAGCTGATCTGAAATAGTACCACTGGGAATGAACTCATAAACAAGCAAGGGTACTTCTGTCTCTAAGCAACAACCCAAGAGCTTAACCACATTCCTATGGTTGATTTGGGAAAGCACAACCACCTCATTGATGAACTGCTCAATCTGACTTGAGTCACTGATTTTTGACTTTTTGATTGCCACAGTTTTGTCGTCTAGTAATAGTCCTTTGTAAACTGTTCCTTGGCCCCCTTGGCCTAGGATCTTGCCTTCATCGAAGTTGTCGGTGGCCTTCTTTAGCTCTTCAACCGTGAACACTTTGGCAGTTTCAGTTGACCCTCTGTGTTGTGCAATCTGTTGTTGTAACAATAAGCCACCATTTTGCTGAAAAAATTGGTCTTTAAGCTTGTTGAGCTTTCTTTTCTTTGATCGCCAGTACACATAAAAACTCGCCACAAGTATTGCTAGGACGCCTATACTGACACCTGAGATAAAAACAAGTGGAAACAATCATTTTCTGTTTAATTAATTCGTGTAATGTAATCATGCCTCTGCTGTATATTTGTAATAGTAAACATGGTGGACGATTTGGTAATAATACTCACTCAAAGCAATTATCAAAATGGTCTGTGTCCTGGATTTGGAGCTAGATTTGGGAGTGCATTTAGTTCCATCTTTTCTTCCATCCCCTTCGTATCCATCTGGACAAGAACAGTTGTAGCCACCAATGATGTTGTGGCATATTGCTCCACTATAGCAATCGTTGGATTCCTTGCATTCATCAACATCTACAAGGTAAATATCCAAACTAGTTAGCTTTTCGGATAGTATATATATATATATTATTTCACTAAATTAATATGGTATTTTTTGAATTGAAACATTAATTTTGATTTATACTTTGAGTTTAATTTTGATGCACCGTGTAAAAGTATTTTATACTATCGTCCAATCAAAACACTCAATTTATATAACTTTTCAAGTAGTGAGAGAGAAAAAACACAATCACTGACATAGTGGCACATTATTAGATGACTATATAAAAAAATGTACATGGATGAAAATTAATTCTTTAAACTTGTAATGTTTAAATATATACTTTTATGTTATGTTATGATATGAATCATTCTTAAATATTGAAACATCTACGGTACTACAGGATTAAGTTCAAACACAAATGACATATATAAATCAAGTGAATCAAGCAAGAAATGAATGAGTGTGAAACAAAACTACCTTGGCATCCATTGAGGAGATAAGGATTGCCCTGAAAGCCAGTGGAGCAGTTGCAACGGTGACCTATCACAGAATCGTAGCAATGACTGTGTTCCGCCTTACACGCATCACCCGTAGCAGTCTTCTTCACCACTTCTTGGCAATTAAAGGTCCCCACACCCCAATCCAGCACCACAGGGAACAGCACCTCCTCCCCCAACTTGTTCCCACCACCAAGATCCGACGACACAAACTCATACCCCCCATCCTCCACCACGAACGCATAACCGCACCGGTTGAACCCACTCACTTTCCTGTGTTGAGACACGCTCGCCGTAGCGTACGATATTGCCGTTATTCCATGTCCCGGTATTGATGTCTCGCAACACCCCGTCCCAGCGCATGATCCGTTTCTCGTGTCGCTGATTTTGTTGCAGAGGGACACGCAACCTGTGGTGTAGTTGTTGTCCTCGTCATCTGCCCCGATAACTAACCCAACCGTGTCGCAACCGACGACAGTTAATTTGTTTCGAGTGGTGGAGACGCTGAAGAAGTCCAACACCATTTCCGGCTGGACTTGACTGGTTTTGTTGCCTTCGTCATTGTAGCAGTCGCTGCTTACCGAGAATGAAACGCGGATTTCGCCGTTGAGGGAGATGCTTAGCACTGTCAAGTTGCTCTGTGGCAAGAAGGGGGTGGTGGTGTTGCAATCGATGAGGAAGGAGTGGTCGTAGGAACAGGCTTCTGTGGTGCCGAATGGGAAGGGGATGTCCACGGAGCCGCATTTGGTTGCGCAACTTGGGCCGGGTTGATTTGCTGCTTGTGCTGCTGTTGCAGAAGAAATTAGGAGGGTGATGATAAGAATAATAAGGAGTAGCAAGGGCTGTACATGTGTATTATCGACGTCATGCTTTGATGAGGAGTGCAGAGCCATGATATGATGATCACTTAATTTTTTCCATCCCAGTATCTGATCGTCTTTCTTTTTATACCCACTCGGCCTCGGGGGCTGTTTGTTTGATCTATTAATTTAGTTAAGAGGTGTGAAGGCTGCTAAAGGGCGTGTCACGTGTGTGTGTGATGAACATTTCAAGCACACGCCGCTTTATTACCTCACATTTTCTGATAACATGTTGTGCTTCATTTTAATAATATTATTATTACTGTGATGTGGAGAAGATCAGAGAATGAAGCTGAAGGAACTGATATATGACGTTGATTGGGTCTTGGATATAGTAACTACACGCATACATACATGCATCTGGATGGATAAATAAATAAATAAAAAGAAGCGCAGCCAATCAATTCAGCCACATGGATTGTTACAACTAGCCTAAGGAGTTGTTCATATAATAATTTCATTTATACTATAAATATTTACTCATGTACTTCATAACTAATTAATTAATTTTTTTTTTTTACTTCTTCTCCTCATTCTCTATTTTTTAATAGAAGAAGTAAGTCTAATATATATATATTATTGGAGTAAAAGGAGTGCGATGATATATAATCATGAATAAAATTGGACAAATAGAGCACAGCAAATTTGACCTTATTTTGCCTCCACCATTGACCGTACGAGAGAAAAAAACAAAAAGTAGTGAATGTTTACTTTATTTATATGAACTAGTCTGTTTTTTTTTTAAAAAAAACAAAACAAAAAACTTTGTCCGGTCAAACCCTCAAACTCTGTCAACTACTTTGAAATATGCTAACTTCATTTTAACGATGATTAACCCGCGAGGCCCAAAGTGTAGACCCAATAGAAGTGAAGAAATTGTCTCATTAAGGGAAAAGAGCTTAATTAGGAAGGAGCTGATCACAAAGACACATAATAAGTTCTCTGTATGCATCAGAGTTAGCGCTCATTATCAAATCTCTAGTCTCAGCTGCCTCTGGATCACTCTCTTGAAGGATTTTGTGTCAAACACAAGACAAGGGAATATATATGTATATAGTTTGCTTGCTAATAATAATTAATAACTAACGTGACTATTGTTCTGTTCATATGCTCTCTGAAAATTGTTTTTTTTTTCTTCCTCTGTTACTACAGCTGTATATGTATTTGGCTGTATCTTTTGGTGTACTGGATGATATATTCAGAGTTGTTTTATTTTGTGACTGAATCATATTGCACGCCAAGTTTCTGTATAATTGTCTGTGTGAAAGTTGACCATAAGATTCAGAGAAAGAAAGAAAAAAAAAAATCTATAGACTGAACAAACACAAGCCCTATAAATTGACCAAATTACAAATTGTCAGATACATGAAAGAAGGTTATCTTGGAAACATACATGTGTGCAATACAAATGCAATGCAGCATGCTACATAACCATTTGTTGTGAGATGCATTGGCATATCTTATTATTTGCAAAACATGGACTTATAATATAATATAAGCTAATCATCTTCCACCACCCAATGACATGGGCATATGTGTTATGCTATCAAATCCAGAACTAACGCCACTTCCACTAGCACCACCACCTTCTTCAACATAGTAAACTACTGCTGCTTCTTCTTTGAGCAACTTTTCACTCTCTTCAGGAGACGATTCGTAACTTTCCCACCGATGCTTCTCCTCAGCTCTAAGTCCTTCAAGTTCCATCGCCACTTCCTTCATGGTAGGTCTTTCCTCTCCCTTTACCCTTAAACATTCTTTTGCAATATTGGCAAATTCCACTACTTGCTCAACCTTGGCCTCACCATCCATTATGTGGCTGTCCACAATTTGAAGTAATCGACCCTCTTTCATTGAAGAAAGAAAGTACTGTGCAAGGTTTCTATCCGCCTCTGGCATGAGAAAAGAGACTGCTTTCCTCCCTGTCAGTAACTCTGCTAAAACAACCCCAAAGCTGTACACATCGCTCTTCTCTGACAATTGGCTTGTAAGAAAGTACTCTGGATCAAGATACCCTAGTGTCCCCTGCACCAAAGTGGTTAACTGAGTTTTATCAAGAGGAACAATCCTTGAAGCTCCGAAATCCGATACCTTAGCATTGAGATTGCGATCAAGTAGTATGTTAGTAGTTTTGACATCTCTGTGTATGATGGGCATAGAAGTAGCAGAATGCAAGTATGCCAAGGCCCCTGCAGTTTCTGCTGCTACTCTCAATCTTGTTTTCCAATTAAGTTTTAATGGTTGGGTATGATCATGAAGATGCTCTGAAACAGTACCATTGGGAATGAACTCATAAACAAGCAGGGGAACTTCTATCTCTAAGCAACAGCCCAAGAGCTTAACCACATTCCTGTGGTTGATTTGGGAAAGCACAAGCACCTCATTGATGAACTGCTCAACCTGGCTTGGGTCACTGATTTTGGACTTTTTGATTGCCACAGTTCTGTTGTCCTGTAATAGTCCTTTGTAAACTGTTCCTTGCCCACCTTAGCCTAGGATCTTGCCTTCATCGAAGTTGTTGGTGGCCTTCTTCAACTCTTCCACTGTGAAGACTTTAGTTGTTTCAGATGATGATCCTCCGCTGCGTTTGGCAATTTGTTGTTGTAACAAGAAGCCACCATTTTGTTGGAAAAATTGTTCTTTAAGTTTGATGAGCCTTCTTTTTTTCATTCCCCAATACACATAAAAACTTGCCACAAGTAGTGCTAAGACGCCTACACTAACACCTGCGCGCATATATAATTAATTAATTAATGCACATAAATAATAAGGTGCCGATTAATTATATTGTTGAGCAAACGTACTAATCATAGTGTATATAAATAGCAGTATTATATATACTCACTCAATGCAATTATCAAATTGGTCTGTGTCCTGGAATTGTGTTTGAGAACACACTTTGTTCCATCTTTTCTCCCATCGCCATCGTATCCATCTGGGCACGAACAGCTGTAACCACCAACAAAATTGTCGCATCTTGCTTCACCATAGCAAACGTCGGATTCTTCTATGCATTCATTAATATCTGAAACATGGAAAATACCAGTTATATATGCTTCAATTTTCATATTGAATAGGGGAGTTTTGAAAGAAAGATAATTATCTTGTATTGTCATGTGAAAAAAATTGAATACTAAACACAAAGTTAAATAGGATAGGATAGGATATGTCAATAATAATAGTAATAATAATAATCTAATTGTTACTACTAGCAGCAGATATCATTTAACCTTGCAATAAAAGCTCACTATTTCATAGGAAAAAGACAGACAAGAAAAGGCCATCATTAAATAAATATTCAGTTTTTAAATTGCTTGGGTTCTTGTTCACAAATAATTTTATACTATAATTAGTTTTAAACTTTCTTTAACTATTTGTCAAGTTTAATTTATTAAAAAATTCGTCAAATATTTTATTTAATATAAAAAGTACGTAATTTTCTATTTTAATTTCTACAAAAACTTTAAATTATATTAACACTTGACGCTATTATTTTAAATGGAATTTAATTTATATATATTATCATACACCTAACTTGTGAATATAACTGGCCTCAAAATAGGAAAAAGCGCTCCGTACTCCAAAAATACGTACTTCGCGTATGTACTCTGTATATAGTGTTTAAAAGCATCTCTTTTATGCGGGAGTTTTCCACATCCATATTTTTATTTGCATGTCTTGTCCGTTAAAGTGTGTTTAATTTTTCTTTAAAAAAACTCACCTTTGCACATATTGAGCCCCACCTTGTTCAATTTTTTTTTTCTTTTGCTTCATTTTTATATTCTCACCTTTAAGTGTCGGCTCTAGCTTTTCCTTCTCATAAAATCTATTATTATATTTTTTTTTAGATAATTAATCTCTTGTTATATTTGACGTTGCATTCCACTAATATTTATATATTTACAAGAAATTATTATATATTAAATATATTACCATAATAAATATGTACTTATTTAACATGTATAGTTATATATTCTTTACTTATAATTTTGAAATTTAAATTAAGGGTCAGTTTGGATAAAGAACTTAATTAAGTCCTTATACATAAAGAACTTCTTAATAAGGACTTTAATAATAAGTAATTTTTAACAAAGTTATTTTGTGTTTGGAAATAAAATAGTGTAAGTGTTTATTTTGGTTTGTTGTGGTACGTAGTTTTTAGAAAGTTGTGCAAAGACTTTTTTTGAAGAAGTTAAATATTTATCTTCTCCAAGAAGCACTTAAAATAACTTTTTAAAAAGTTAAAAGTTACATAAAAATTAATCCAAACATCCATATAATAACTTATAACTTATAAAAAGTTAAAAAAGGTCATAAATTTGCTATCCAAACTCACTCTAGGATTTAAATCATAAAGATTAGTTGATATTTATTTATGAAAGAAAATTATCATGCACTAATTATGTAAAAAAAATTATGCACTATCTGTCAATAGAAAAATTATAAATTTAATTTTAAAATGAATTTGATTTTCATCCACCGACAATATAAAAAAATTTTTAATCGGTCATCCAATTATGTGCTATCACGTCAGTCATAATTGTGTTTTCTCTTTCTTATTACCTGAAAAGTCATAAAAACATAGTGTTTTGATTGGATGACAATATAAAATATTTTACAATGTCACTGCATCAAAATTAAACTCTTTTAAAATATATAAAATGTGTGAGAAAATTTTCATTATACTGTGAGCAACATTTGTAAAATGTGTGAGCACTTTTCCATAATAATGTGAGCAATATTCATAAAATTTGTGAGTAAACATAGATCATACTGTGAGCAAATTGTGTGAGATATGTGAGCATACTTTCAATAAATTGTGAACAATCTGTGTGAAAAGTATGAGCAAACATGCATTAAATTGTGAGCAATTTGTGTATATTGTTTGAACAAAAAATATGTTAAACTATGATTAATTTTTTCAATATTTATGAGTAATTTATTTATATTGTAAGCAATATCTGCTATATATTTGTGATTTGTGAGTGAAATTTTTGAGCAAGTTATGTAAAATAAGAATTGTTCTGAAAATCAGATCGAACCAATTAATCCAACCGGTTGAACTGGGAATCTCACCCTTGTCCGGTCCGAGTTAGGGCTGAAAATCGGTTGAACTAGTCAACTGATGTAAAAATAAAATTTTTAATTTAAAAAACGTAGTAACTATTTTATAATAAAGTATAATAAATAATATACTTTAATTATTATAATTAAGGACTATTAATTATACTGTGTTCATGCATTTATACATACAACTATATATTAAATGATACATGGAGGAGTACATGAAGGAAAGGAGTACATGGGAGTAAGTATTTTGAGAGTACATGCATTTATACATACAACTATAAATTAATTACATACAACTAGCTATAGCAAATGTTGAATATTAATTCCTATTTCTATTTCTAATGTACAATATATTTTACTGATTTTTTTTTTCTATAGAAAGCAACCCTATGGATCGTCATTAGCGCCTCATGTTCAATGCTTATATATGAATGCAAGAAGAATAATTTTTCATAATATAATGGGTGATGCTAAATGCACGATAAAAAACCAGTCAAATCAGTCAATAAATGAGATTTTGGGTCATAGTTACTCATCTAATTACAATTTTAATGGTTATTTGGGTCAAATCAAAGCCAAAATGAACTCATTAGCTGCATTGGCTAATTTCTCATTCTACGTCTAGCATTATTGTAATATAATTGTTATTTTTTTCCACAAAGGAATCGTATTGTGTTAGACGATGACCAAAGGAACTAGATATATCATCTTTTCATTATTATTAATATTCTTATTGACCAGTTTTTTTAGACATTTTGAAATTAATTTGTTAGGTAGTGCTTTGAAGGGCATATATATGCATAAGCAAATTCTTTTTTCAATAATGACAAAAATCGGAGTACTTTACTACTTTTAATCGCTCTTATCTATTTTTTTTAAAAAAATATTCTATATTTTTATGATATTTAGATTTAATGTACCAACATTATATTCATTTGTAAATATTTGGTAGTACTACTATTTGTAAAGAAAATTAAATATATTAAGCTTTTTTTTCTTAAATTAATTACAATATAAATATGAAAATAAGTAATTATAAAATTAATTGTTTCATTTTAAATCATTCATTGTAATAATTATTAATCATGATTTATCATCTTTCTTAAATTCTATTAATTGATATTATAAAATAATTTTATACTGAAAATAATCTCTTTTACGAAAAAGATGAATGTTATGTGTACAGTAAAAATTGTACAATACTTATACAATTATCATATCTACTGTTAGATTGTATTAGTTTGTAAATCTATATTAAAACTCGAGTAAATATGACTGTTGTACAAATATTGTACAATTTTTATTATATACATAATATTAGTGTATTAGAAAATAGATAAATTTTATATTTAAAATATAAGTATTAGACCTAAGACATAGAAAGCGCGTAAAGACCGTTAAAAGGGCAGAATTTTCTCTGGGTCGTAGCGCGAACAAAAACAAAACCGTTGACTGACTTCGAGACAGTGGCTCCAAGCAAATCAAACTTACATTAATTATTTTGTAATTTTTCGGATCGTTAATACATTTACGACTTTGCCCATAAAATAATTATATCATGTGATAATTAAAGAAAAAAAAACTATCATGAAGATGAATATTTATTTTGTCAGTTCTTTTGAATGTAAATCTTACTTTATTTATGAGTTTAATTATACCGACAATATTAAATAGTTTTATATTAATATCCATAATGTAATATAACATCATCAAATATAGGTAATTTTCAAATCTACTACTTAAAAAGTCATGCCAAAGAAAAGATATGATTAGTTGATATTATAAAATCTTTTATTTGTCTACATTATAAGTAAACTCTACTAGGTGGCTTTTTTTTTCCACGGTATATCCGTCCATGGTATATCCGAAGTTTCGTTCCGACTAATTCGACGTTCCTAATTGCATACATGAGAATGAAAGGTAAGACTACCAGCGATAATTTTTTCATCAAATACAAAATCTTGCTTAAAAAACAACAAACTGCTTGTAACATGACAATCACGTTGATTATTACATGGATAATTACTTAACATTGAATTCAATGGTATAGAAAAAAAAAAAAAAACAATAATATCTGCAGTTTTGGACTCACTGCTCGTGACACTTTGGCTAGAAATTCTTGATTGCTAGACCAAGCTAAAACGAAACTCTCTAATCCATACCATGTTTAACACATACAAAGTATCCTAAAGTATTAACCTTCACTTATATATGTCAAATAGAGGCAAACAGAAAAAAGAGAGAGAGAAGGTAATTGTAAATGCTTTTTAGTTCACAGTTTAATAGCTACATGAATAAAGATATTTTGACATCCATTTTGGATGTATACATTAAAAAAAAATAAAATTGAGAGAGAATGATTGAAAAAAAAAAGTGATAAAATTAGTGGGATCAACATTTTATTATGAGTAAAATGTATAGATATTTGATAAAAGTTGATGTTCAAATAATATTGTTATTTATAGATTTGCATGAATGATATATGCTAACATATATTTATATGTATACATTATCCGGTTTCAAAACGAGAGCCTTTGGTAATTTTCTCTTGTCCATTATATTTTCGGCCCGTTTACAAGGAGTAAGTGAGTCCGGGCCTCATAAGTTTGAAGATTGGGCTGTCCTCATTAATCCGAGCACAGGCCATTTTTTGAGAATTACGTAATTATAATAACAATATATCTTTACTTAATATATATCTTGTAATATTTGTTGTATAATAAAAATATATTCAACTATTATCTAATATATGTTATACATATATAACAATATGTGTTATATGTATAACAATATTACATATGACAAGTATTATGTATGTATATATAGTAAATATTAGATATTAATTGAACGTGTTTCTATTTTATAATAAATATTATTGTGCCAATATATATACACAGGGACTTCAAATAAACAAACATTCTCTTAGATGACTAATAATGTTTCTAATTTTTTAAAAATAAATGAGATACAAGATATTGTTCTCATAGTTTTGGAGATGAAATATTTAATGTTATTCTCATCTACGTTTTTTCGAAACTCAAACTAAGGGCTAGCTGCTAAATGGGAAATGGAGCAACAACATGCAAGTATGAAAGCACACCCGCTGTTTTCTGTTGCTTATCTTCCATGACGACCTTTTTATTTTATTTGTCATTATTGGATCATTAATATTGTTACTATAAAAGTATGATGAAATATAAATTATTGTCATCTCATCTTTAATAATAATCACTACAAAACGTCAAAAACAAAACATTTTTAGCACAGGTACTCAAGTGTCAATCATCATGTTTCACAACCCCACCTATATATTAGCTAGCAAGCTAGTATTGGCAATGGGTGGGAAATGGTAGGATTATTTTCTCAATAATAATACTTTTACATATTTCTCTGTATCTTATTTAATTACTTTATCATTTTTAAATTTAATATATATAATTTTACTTCAATACTAAAATTTTTATGGACGTTCTTAAATCATAGCACTAAGTACTCTTAATTTTCACGAGCAAGCTAAAATCTACGATCGAAGAAAGAAAGATCATTATATTAGCAAATAAAAAATAGTAATGTTTCACGTACAACAGAAATACATCCAACTTGCATCCAACGTGTGCTATTCATATTACAGGATGTGTGCTATACGTATATCACATATACGTATAGCACACATCCTGTAATATGAATAGCACACGTTGGATGCATGCTGGACGTATTTTTATTGTACGTCAAACATTATTGAATAAAAAATGATGGATGCATGGATTCCACACATTATTGACCCTGGACACCTCGTTCGGAAACATTAAATTCATGATGCTAAGTTTATCTTTAGAGATAGTGACGTTTGAACCATTAAATAATACTGAGCTTTACTAGGTATCTAAGATTGTACCCGTTCAAATAATAAAAAAATATGAATTTGAGCTTAAATTTTTTAATCTATTAAAAGAGTACATATAATTAATATTATTTAGATCAAAAGTGTTAAAATTAATTTTTTTAATGAACTGTTTTGACTAAAAAAATATTATTATCTAAAAATTGATATATAATATATAAAGGGCCAAGATATGTAGGTCCGCATACATTCATGTATATAAATATATCTATATGTGAGCCATAGCACCTCATCATGAGTTATTAATATCCTCAAAAAGTAGCAAACAATAAAATATATAATTAAAGCCAAAAGAGATCGTGTCCCACCTTCCATTTTGAAGAACATGTAGGGCATAGGTAAAAAGGAAACATACCTCCAAATAGTAATAATGCCTAAGGTATATTAGTATATCTTAAAAAAATAATGTTTGTGGTACAACAGAAATACGTCAAACAAGTATCTAACGTGTGTTATACATTATATGAGATGTGTGTTATTTGTATAGCACACGTATGTATAGTACACATCTCATATCATGTATACCACATGTTGAATATTTATTGGACGTATTTCTATTATACACGTAGCATTATTGTATGTTAAAAGATTAATATTATTGTTATTGTTGTTATGCATAGTGCATGGAATATAATATGATGATTGCAAAACGGAGGGGCCTTGAGGTGAGGGGAGCCCCCCACCAAGCAATGAATCCCAAAGTTTTGCATATCTTGTTTTGATTCACCTGGGTGTTTGTCCTAAGCCCCGTCCTCATCATCCATCACAATTTTATTTGTTTGGTCCTTCCCTTACATGACCCCTCATGTTCCTTGGCGTTTTATATTTGCAATGCAATTTTTTGTCTTTTCGATCCTTACCCCTACTTTCCATGTGCATAAACACAATGAAAATTGAGGAAAAAAACATAAGATAATTATTACTACATGGGTAGGGAACCTCTTGAGAACGAAACATCATCCTCCCACTTTTATGAATTGATGAAGCTAGAGAGCGGGCGAACTAGCTAGCTACCCACTGAGACTCTATAATTGGTTCATTTCTTTTGCATAATTGTTAACGGGTGACAATTAAGTGGTGGAGCACCAGCACAACTCTATTTGCATGAGTCTGGTCTAAAATTCACCCAACAATGATGGGCGGACGGATAGATGCAGATGAGTTTTGATGGTGGAACGGGGGGTTTCATAATGAACCATATCTTATTCGTCCTTCGTATATAATTAATTTTAAGAAATATTAATATATATAGATATAACAATTTTACCCCCAATACTTTATTTTCTATTATATTTTATAATAGTTTAATATGTGTTTTAATTTATAATGTTACATGTATGCATAGGACGGTTCGAGTTTTAATGTTTCAAATCCGCAAGTAGTGACAAGACGAGTATTCCAAAACATTGAGAGGGTGCGGGGCTGGTTAAGGTAAAACTTGCCACATTGTCATCCCTAGTTGTTAAATGTCCTATACTCTATACTCTATACGTACATGCTAAATTTCGAATAATGTTATATGTTTATCTACTAATTTTAAATGTTGTACTTATAAAATAGAGTAACGTTACGTGTACATAAAAAATGATACTAAATTAGTCATAAGTACAAAAGGTTGGATTTAACAAGTATAATTGTTGGATTGTGTTAGTATAAAGATGAACATTGCTTCAATCTAAAAGTTTGAATACAATGTTGTATTGAATCAGGATATAAGTTAAATTGAATAACTATAAATGTTAGATTATATCAGAGTTGAATTGAATGACTGATTTACTGTACATTAAGTATTTCATTATAAACTATATGAACTAGGTAGTAACTTTAATCACTTGCTTTTTTTTCATATAATTCTCTCAAGCAATTTCTTTTATGTCTACATACATCCAAGTTGCAAGTGAATGTGAAAAACTTATCTCCCCTGAATTTCACTTTCGTTACAAGATTCTGAAATTTATTTGTTGTATTTTGTTAATAATAATAAGGTCAAATTAATCAACCAGAGAAAAGCGGAGTAATTAAAAAGCAATGATTTGTTTTGATTAAGGAAAAAAACATCATAAGTGAGATTCATATGATGATCAATTACACACGAATATTCTCCATAATGATTCTCCTCATTATTATTTATAGGTTCTCTTAATAAAATAACACAAATGCTTGGGGTATAACAAAAAATTAGCCAAATCAGCCAACAAAGTCCATTTAACACTTTATGGTCCAAGTAGCACTTTTGATCATGAGTATATTTTTAATGGGCTGAGTGATTGTGACCCAAATTCCTATTTGTTGGCTGTTTTGGCTGGTTTTTTGTTGTGCTTGTAGCAATGCTCATAAAATCTTAACCAATCATATCATTATATAATATATATATAGAGAGCTCGGATGAAGTATGAGATTTAGTGGGATAAAAGATCAAGTTAAATTAATAAATTGGACTAATATATTTTATATTATATATAAAATAGACAAGTACATATGCATGGGATGAGGTTGGGGGAGAAATTAAAGAAAGAAATACTATAATAAAAATGAGAGATTAGATTGCGTACGTGGCAAATGGATATATATGTATATCTAAATATCTAATTGGAAGATAGGAACCAATTGGTGAAGTTAAGGAGAGTAGCCTCGTCTGCTCTATAGTACTTCTGGGTGAATTCAAGCAAATGAGACCATGTAAAATCGGGATAGTGTTTGGTCCCATCCATGCGCACAATATCTTGTGGGGCCCTCAGTATTTTGTCCTCTTGTGGGCAGAGAAAGAAGGCCAAGGACCTCCTCTCCCTGTACCTGTTCACCACTGCCCTGTGCAGGCAGCTTTTGTATCTCCCATTCGACAATGCCGTGAAGGTATCTCCGATGTTAACAACGAGGGCGTCCTGACGAGGGGGAATGGCCTGCCAGCGGCCGTCGGAGAAAACATGAAGGCCTCCGACGAGATCTTGGTGGAGAATGGTGAGAGAGGTTGGATCGCAGTGGGGCCCAGTTCCGAGAGCAAGGCTTGGATTGTGGCACGGAGGGTAATTGTTGCATCTCATGATGGAGCACCCTTCTTTGAACAACTCCTTGTACTCCATCCCATCTACTCCTAAGCTTATTGCCAATAGCTCCAAAAGCTTGACTCCCAACCCCTTCATCGCCTCGCAGTACTTCTGGAATGTCACTCTACGCCACAACCACCACAATTTCCATTTCAATTATTTTAAATATAATTCTTCATACAATGAAAAGCATACCCAGTAGTGTGTGTGCCTTTTAATTAAGTGACCAACTTTTGGTGTGCATAAAACATACATACATTTCTCTACTCTATATGCTCTCCACACTACTTTTCCTTTTATTAATTCCATGAATAGACGAGCTAGCTAGCCACAAAGTTACGTTTAACAATAAAAAAAGTATGTTGAAACCAAAATGCAGAGTATATATAATGAAAAATTATTAGGTGTACTACACTATTCATTGTATGACACGTAATCTAAAAGGTCAACTGTAGAGAAAATGAAAGGGGTTAAGTTTCAAATAAGGTGATAGAATAGTTGATGTGTCATGTAATAAATGATACCGAGCAAAAAAATCTCTTGCAACCTGTACCAAAAATATTTGCCACATGTATGTAATAAATCTCTATCAATTAATAATACTTATTAGGGCTTATGCATTCGATATTAATTAAAAAACGTTTTCTTAACAAAATAATAAATCCTAGTAATGGATGCCACTAATGAAACATGCATAATCATCTACTTACCCAGCTTGTTGAAAATCTTCCCCTAGGGTGGAGTTAAAGTAGTTTGAAACAACAGGCTCTAAGATGTTGTCACGGTAAGGGAAAGATAGTGTTTCCTTCCATGGAAGTTTTGAGGAGAAACGGTCAGCATGGGCACCGGAATAGCCCCACAGTGTACCCGGTTTCTTAGAAACACTCATTTTCCTGTGAATTGGGAGCTTAAAGAAATTATCCATTTGATCATATGCCTCCCTGATGAGGCATGGATCAACACCATGGTTTATCACTTGGAAGAAACCATGTTTCAAGCAAGCTCCGTTTACGAGCTTAGCAGCGCGCCGTGTGGCCTCAACGTCCCCTTTCAGGAACTCGTTGAGGTCCACCACTGGCGCTTGGAGCTCCTCGTGCGCATCCACTAGGCACTCCTTTGGCCAGATGAAATTGGTTGGCAACTGAGGTTGCCTCCCAAGAAGTGCTTTTTGATTCAGTGTGGACAATGAGACAACCGAATCCATTTCAAGTGAAACCAATAAATGAAGGACTGAAGAAGCGGTTATTCAAACACAAAGAAAAGAAAGAAAAAGATGTATGTAATGGGCGTATATATATTTAGACTTGTTGGAGATAACAGCACATACATATGGCCTCTATCTATTTATAGAAAAGAGAGTGAGAACCTGTTAATTTATTTTCCTAGTATGAGAAAGCTATTACTATTGCTGCAGCAGTCATCATTAATATTTTAAAATTATGTAACCAAAAAGAAGATAGATAGAGACCGTTCATAATATATATCCGAGGTAATGATATCAAATGGATTTTTTTTAGCAATAATGTTTGTCGTACAACAGAAATACGTCTAACGAGTATTCAATATGTGTTAGATATAAGATGTAATGTGTGCTACATGTATACATATAACACACATTATGTCTTATATATAGCACACATTGAATGCTTGTTGAACGTATTTCTCTTGTATGACAATTATTATTTTTTATAAGTGGTGAGTAAAGGTAAGAATTTATGAGCTGAGAATTGAGATGAAACAATTACACTTAGGAAATGGGTCATGCTACCTAAGCTATTCTTAACGGAAATATAGAAATAGAAATGCAAAACATGATATGTTTGAATATGAAGTCATCACAGAGAATTTATGTTTGTATCCTTACAAAATATAAAAGTAGGGACAAAGGGGATATGAAGTCCGTTATTTTTTTTTTTTTCGTATTTGTTTTCGTCTTTCACTCTTAGCTTATTTTCGTATTTATCAGGCATTATATATTGTTTTGTGTTACATTAGTGCGGAATATGTAAAATGTTGTATCAATATCTTAAGGAGTTTTTTCTTAATGAAGTCGGACTCAATTTGACTTAGATTGTAATATATCCTACCATAAGTCTTTCCTTTTTTGAATTCTCATGCTTTTTCTTTTTAGCATTGCTAGAGATACAGCAAAAAATCAGTCAAAACAGCAACAAATAGGAATTTAGACCATAATCATCCAGCTCATAATCATCCAGCCCATTAAAAATATATTCATGATTAAAATACATTTGGATCATAAAATATTAAATGAGCTTTATTGATTGTTTTGACTAAAAAAATGTTCCCAATAATTTGTGTTTTTTGTTTTCTATAATTCAACATAAGCCCCGGTAAAACTCACGTGGTAAAAACAGTCAAAAAGAAAAAAAAATCTTGAATTCAAACAAAAAGTTTTAGAAGTAACTATTCTTATAGAGCTTGAATGATTCATGGTAGAGAAATGTTTTTCTATGTACTAAGAATGTACATTTTTAATATGGTGATCTCATCGTATAGTATATGAATGAATGAAATTATAGAATGTATAAATAGCATCTCTCTTTGAATAACTTTTAAAAACACTTTAAACAAACTGAAATAACCGATCTTGTAAGTAAATTAGAATTTGATTAACGATAGAGAATTTGGTAGTAAACACATGATCATATTATGCACAGTGATGACGATGAATTTGAAACATTATTTCTTTAGTGCAAGATCAAATTTAATACACAAATGCTTGAGAAACAATATTTTTTTAGTCAAAACAGTCAACAAATCTCATTTAACATTTTATGACTCAAATAACGTTTTAATCATGAATATATTTTTAATGAGCGGTGTGATTGTGGCTCAAATTCCTATTTATTGACTGTTTTGGCTGGTATTTTGTTATGTCTCTAGCAATATTCAATTTAATAATATATTAAGGACAATATATATATAAAGAAATCTTAAAAATTTAATGGAGATATAAACTCCACATTAATGTAATAAAAAAATAAGCTAAACACTCTTCAAAGTAAATTCAACACTGATTATGCATATCAATTTAAGAATTTTGATGTACCGAAACAAAATCGAGCTTGATTATAATTATATACCTATGGGATTTTTTGTTTCTTCTTTTAATAACAAAAACAACTTATGGAATATACAGAAGGTTTCCGGGTGCCGTACGTCAAAGGAAAAGTATATCGAGACGAAAAAAGTTGCGTCAACATTTTTACAATCGAAAATGCTAAATATATATATAATAGTACTCTTCACCTATTTTTCACCCCTTTAAAATGTTGGCAACTTTTTCTTTTATTTTTTTTGATAAAAAAAGTTTAGATTAGGGGAGACACACCCCATGCAAGGTCAGGGCATACCACCAACCTCAACAAGGAGGCTCCCCAAGATTCGAACCCAAGTCACGCCTAGCGTGGGCGAAAGGCTGAACCAGATGCGCCAATCCTCATTGGCAAAATGTTGGCAACTTTGATGTATATATTGGCAACTTCCCAACATTTGCATAAAGTTGCCAACATTTTCAAAGAGATGGAAAATAGGTGAAAGATGCTTTTATATATACTAATAGCATTCCTCTTTTACAATACTTATAAATTTTAATCTCGATTATTGAAAATTTTCTTTATGCACTGTTTGAAGTTATAATATCCGATTGGAGAGAGGTGACCCTGTATGATATTATATTGTGGATGCCTGCCACGTATTGATTGCTGAGACGCTAGAGATTTGATTTGATTTATAAACAAATAAAATTTATGTATCATAAGATCGAGTGATGATGGAAGTAATAATCTTTGATTTGTTGAATAATTGCATGGTACATATATCATTACCTACAGAATCGTCCCTTAAAGCAGTTGTGTTGGGTTATGGAGTCATTGCATGATATATATATATCCCACACCAAACGACAATGTTAATAATGTTTGAGGGACGCTAGCTGTGAGGCCGGCTTTCACGTCCTCTCTGACTATGATATATGTTTAATTTGTTACTGTTTCGTAAACCTTTATTCTTCTTGTGTTTGGGAAGAGTCATGCTATTTTTATTTTAAAGACTAAATCTCATAGTGGTATCTTCATTTCAATCACGCTTGTGAAAGTGAAGAATACTATTCTACTTTTTAATAACATTCCATAATAACACAAATATTTGGATAATGACACTTTTTTCAGTCAATCAACAAAGTCCATTTAACATCTTATGACCTAAATAGCATTTTAATCATCATGAGTATATTTTTAATGGGCTGAGTGATTGTGGCCCAACATCTTATCTATTGGCTGTTTTGGCTAGTTTTTTATTGTGCCTTTAGCAATGTTCCAATAATAACAATGATAATGTTTGTTGTACAACAGGTCAACTAGCTAGTATCCAATATGTGCTATACGTACGTGTGCTATACATAATATGCATTCTATATCATGTATAGCACACATTGGATACTAGTTGAACGTATTTTTGTTGTACGACAAACATTATTGCAATAATAATATCAAAATAATATTTTTATAAGTTTACTTATTTTGTGAAACATAGTTCATTTTTTTTTATTTATCCAAGCTAAGTGGGACTAAGAATTATATGTTTAATTTATTCACTTGTGATAAAGAAAGGATTAGATAATTATTAGGATAGATTGATGTAATAATTTTATAAACTTAATAATCTTTTTAATAAGTTTTGTCAAAGATAAATAGAGTAAATTTTATCCGATTTTATCACAGATGTAGTTCTTTTTTTTTTTTTCCATTTTTCTTTATCCAAACCATAATTAGTTAGTATAATGAAAAAATATATGCTTTCTTTGACATTCGAGTACCCTAGGCATACACTAGGGTGGTGGACTGCATGAAGTGAAGTATTTCCATTTTACACTCAAAAGGCAAACATGAAAAGTTAGATTCATAGAAATAATAATAAGAAGAAAAGAATAATATCCTCATTAGGGTTTGACGCTTTAATAAAGTGCAAAGGACATACTGTATAGTCAAGAGGATATTATTTGAGAAGGAACCAACTGTTAAGCTAGCAAAATTCTAGCGGGAGAAAAACGAGTTAATTCTATTTGAATATAACAAAATTGATAGTTACTCCATCCAACTTTAACTATTTGTCTAATAAAATAACTTTTTTAATATTATATATCATTTAGAAATTTAAAAGAAGTACTACTACTATTTTGGGTAAAAAAATTTAAAATTTGTATTTACATAGATTATTTCACACACTCCTCAAAATAATTATTGTACTAAAAAAATAGAAAGATAATTTTATAAATATCAACTAATTTTTATTAATACATGTGCATTTTAGCCTTCAATTTTAAAGTATATAGCATTCAAATTCTAATATATGTGAAAAATTCACTTGATTCAATATTTTAAAGGTTATAATCTTTATATTATAATACAACCAAGAAAATTGTGAAATCTCACAATTTAAAGTATATAACCTTCAATTTCTACTATATGTGAAAAATTCATGTGATTCAATATTTTAAAGTCTGATCTATAATCTTTATTTTATAAGACAATAAAAAAAATTGTGAAATTTCACAATTTAAATTGTATAAGATAACAAAAAAAAATTGTGAAATCTCACAATTTGAAGTATATAGCCTTCAATTTCTACTATATATGAAAAACTCATGTGATTTGATATGTTAAAGACTATAGTCTTTATTTTATAGAACAACTAAAAAAATTGTGAAATTTCACATTTTGAAGTATATAGCCTTCAATTTCTACTATATGTGAAAATTTTCGTTTGATTCAATATTTTAAAGCTCTAAGTCTTTATTTTATAATGCAGCGAAAAAATTATGAAATCTCACAATTTAAAGTATATAGTCTTCAATTTCTACTATATGCGAAAAATTCATGTGATTCAATATTTTAAAGTATTTTTTCTTTATTTTATAATACAACCAAGAAAATTGTGAAATCTCACATTTTGAAGTTTATAATCTTCAATTTCTACTGTACTATTGGTGAAAATTTCATGTGATTCAATATTTTAAAGTCTATAGTCTTTATTTTATAATGCAAACAAAAAATTGTGAAATCTCAGATTTTGAAGTATATAGCCTTCGATTTTTACAATATGTGAAAAATTCATGTGAGTCAATATTTTAAAGATTATAGTCTTTACTTTATAATAAAATAAAGAAAATTGTGAAATCTCACAATTTAAAGTATATACTATATAGTCTTCAATTTCTACTATATATAAAAAATTCATTTGATACAATATTTTAAATGCTATAGTTTTTATTTTATAATACAATAAAGAAAATTGTGAAATATCACAATTTAAATTATATAGCCCTCAATTTCTACTATATGTGAAAAACTTATGTGATTCAATATTTTAAACCCTATTTATAAAATCTCATATTTTAAAGTATATAGCCTTCAATTTCTATTATATGTGAAAAATTTATGTAATTCAATATTTTAAAGTCTATATCTTTGTTTTATAAGACAATAAAAAAATTATGAAATCTCACAATTTGAAGTATATAGCCTTCAATTTCTACTATATATATGATAAATTTCATTTGATTCAATATTTTAAAACTCATAGTTTTTATTTTATATGCATCCAAAAAGTTACGAAATCTCACAACTTAAAGTATATAGCCTTCAATTACTATTATATGCAAAAAATTCATGTGATTCAATATTTTAAAGTCTATACTATTTATTTTATAAGATAACCAAAAAAATTGTGAAAACTCACATTTTGAAGTATATTGCCTTCAATTTCTATCATACGTGAAAAATTCATGTGATTCAATATTTTAAAGCTGATAGTCTTTATTTTATAATACTACCAAAAAATTGTGAAATCTCACATTTTGAAGTATATAGCCTTCAATTTCTATTATATGTAAAAAATTTCATTTGATTTAATATTTTAAAGGTTATAGTCTTTATTTTATGATACAACCAAGAAAATTGTGAAATCGCACAATTTAAAGAATATATCATTCAATTTCTACTGTATGTGAAAAACTCATGTGATTCAATATTTTTAAGTCTATAGTGTTTTTTTGTATAAGACAACAAAACCAATTGTGAAATCTCACATTTTAAAATATATAGCCTTAAATTTCTACTATATGTGAAATATTTCATGTGATTCAATATTTTAAAGCCTATAGTCTTTATTTTATAATTCAACCAAAAAATTCTAAAATCTCAAAATTTAAAATATATAGCCTTCAATTTCTACTATATGTGAAAAATTCATGTGATTCAATATTTTAAAGTCTATAGTATTTATTTCATAATGCTACCAAAAAATTGTGAAATCTCACATTTTGAGGTATATAGCCTTCAATTTTTATTATACGTGAAAAATTCATGTGATTCAATATTTTGAAGCCTATAATCTTTATTTTATAATGCAACCAAAAAATGGTGAAATATCATATTTTGATGTATATAGTCTTCAATTTCTACTATATGTGAAAATTTTATGTGATTCAATATTTAAAGTCTATAGTCTTTATTTTATAAGACAAACAAAAAAATTGTGAAATCTCACAATTTAAATTGTATAAGATAACCAAAAAAATTGTTAAATCTCAAATTTTGAAGTATATAGCCTTCAATTTCTACTATATATGAAAAACTTATGTGATTCGATATGTTAAAGGCTATAGTCTTTATTTTATAATACAACCAAAACATTATGAAATCTTGCATTTTGAAGTATATAGCTTTCAATTTCTACAATATGTGAAAATTTTCATTTGATTCAATAGTTTAAAGCTCATAGTCTTTATTTTATAATATAGTTATATAATTATAAAATATCACAATTTAAAATATATAGCCTTCAATTTCTACTATATACGAAAAATTCATGTGATTCAATATTTTAAAGTCTTTTTCTTTATTTTATAATACGACCAAGAAAATTATGAAATCTCACATTTTGAAGTATATAATCTTCAATTCCTACTATTTGTGGAAAATTCATGTGATTCTATATTTTAAAGCCTATAGTATTTGTTTTATAATGCAACTAAAAAATTGTGAAATCTCACATTTTGAAGTATATAACATTTAATTTCTACTATATGTGAAAAAATTCATTTGATTCAATATTTTAAAGTTCATAGTCTTTATTTTATAATGCAGCCAAGAAAATATAAAATCTCACAATTTAAAGTATATAGCTTTCAATTTCTATTATATATAAAAAATTCATGTGATTTAATAGTTTAAAGATTACATTCTTTATTTTATAATGCAACAAAGAAAATTGTGAAATCTCACAATTTAAAGTATATAGCCTTCAATTTCTGCTATATGTGAAAAATTCACGTGATTCAATATTTTAATAGTTATAGTCTATATTTTATAATACAATCAAGAAAAATGTGAAATCACATAATTTAAAGTATATATCCTTCCATTTCCACTACATGTGAAATAATTATTGTAATTCACTATTTTAAAGCTAGTCTTTATTTTATAATGCAACAAAAAATTTGTGAAATCTCACATTTTGAAGTATATAGCTTTCAATTTTTTCTATATGTGAAAAACTCATTTGATTCAATATTTTAATAGCTAAAGTCTTTATTTTATAATACAATAAAGAAAATTGTGAAATCTCACAATTAAAGTATATAGTCTTTAATTTATATTATATGTGAAAAATTCATGTGATTCAATAGTTTAAAGGCTATAGTCTTTATTTTATAATATGATAAAGAAAACTGTAAAATCTCACAATTTAAAGTATATAGCCTTAAATTTCTACTATATGTAAAAAATTTATTTGATTCAATATTTTAAAGTTTATAGTCTTTATTTTATAAGACAACCAAAAAATTTGTGAAATCACAATTTAAATTGTATAAGACCAAAAAAAAAAAAAATTGTGATGTGAAAATGAAGAAGGCTGTTGTAAAATAAAGTCAAAATGAAGAATTGTAGTAGAAAATGACTTGCTTTTGGCAGTAAAAACTAAAATAAATTCCACTTGAAGTGCGATCTAGTGCAAATCGGTTGCCAACATTCAGTTGCCAGGTGATGATTTATAATGCATCTTGGCATAAGCTCCCCTTTAAATAGTGCTTGTGTCAAGTAATAGTAGAAACGTCAAGCTGATCTTAGCAGAAACAAAACAATAAGCATTTTTTGGCTTCAGAGAATGAGAGGAAAATAGAATGTGTATGATAAATTTTAAGAGTACAACGTCCAGAATACAATGGAGATTTGAATATATATTTTTTAAAGTCTATATAATATTTGTTATTGCAGTAGAAGAGACTATATACACATTATATTAACATTTTGGTATCATACACATGTTTTTTATTTTAATTGTTACTCTTCATAAATTTAGACACACTCGCACTAACATCCATAAAGTGCATATATAAGAGTACCCTAATATGACAAACATAAATTTCATCAACCTCAAAAACTTCTACCAGCCTTATGAATGAATTTTAATATTCAACAAATCTCAAATCAAACCAAACCAAACCAAAAAATCAAATAAACAGAGTAAAAAAAAAAAAGAGAAAACAGAAAACAGTGAAATGTTTTCAAACTTCCTATGCTATGCACACCAAAATATACCAAATATGCATGTCACACTTTACTTTGTTTCCTACAAAAAGATGAAACAATCTAAGGAGATAAGAGGATTATCAATGTCCCCCGTGAGATCTATGTCCATATCATGGTTAGACAGCACATCTTTGACCACAGATTCATCAATCTTGGATCCAACTCTGAGAGTTCGAGTCTCTCTATGCCTCAACCCAGAATATTGAAGCCTCCCTAAACTAGCCTTGTTATTGTTGTTTGGAGAACTCGCAAATTTTTTGTTAACACCATCTTTCCTCAACGAAGTCGGAACAGAACGAGAATAATGAACCGCACTAACCTTGGTGCTACTATTATTAATTTTGCGCTTCGAAACACTATCGTCCTTGATCATCGCCGATGGTGATGACCCTCCATTGCTGAACCTTCTGCTCGGCGATGGTGACCCTATCATTCTAACATTCCTCTCTGGTTGCTCCTTTCTGAAACTCTTCTGCCTCGTAAGGTTCGTTGGCGAGTTTGATCGCACTCTTTTTTGCGGCATAGTGGAAAACGACCCAACAGCATTTTGTTTCGGAGAACAGGGCTTTTTAGAGTTGTTGGTGAAGGGAAGAGTGGTGGGTTCCCTGAGGGAATTGATTCGGATGATGTGAGGGTTGTCTTTGTAGCAAGACAATAGGAACTCGTTGGAGAAGGACCTGTCTTTCAAGGTTGCAGAGGAAGCAGTTGAGAGGGAGGAAACAGAGGAGATGGTGTTGGAGGAAGCTGTGCAGGTGAAGGACGAAACAGAGGAAGTGGAGGATGAGATGGGTGAAGCAGGGGAAGGTGAGATTTTGTATTTTGGAGGATGGCGATGGTGAATAATCGATGAAGGACTAATTGGTAAAAGTGGTGATGGAGCTTGCGAGATGACAAGCTTGTCCTGAACATGGTTGAATTGATGCTGTTGTTCGAGGGAGTACTGTTTTTTGATTTCGGGTCTGCATTTGCTAATGCAACAACCCATTTGATTTGAAGCAAAGGTAAGGTAGGAGCGAGAGGCAGAGAAGTATATATGGTTGAGTATGTATGATATAGCAGAGCATTTGAAGATGTATGTAAGAAGGGAAAGTAGTAGCTACGAAGGAATATCTTTTGCTTTTGGTCGTCTTTTTTCTCTTTTCAGAAATTTTGTGTTTGAATTTGGTTGCCGGGGAGGGATGGTTTCCGTTGTATAACGGTTATGTGTTGGGACGGCGGCGATGGTGGGAATCATCACTAGTTTTGCTTTTTTCATTGCCCAGAGTCGTCAAGGTAGGGCCTATTTGCTTTTTCTTTTTTTAATTTTTAAATTTTGCTGGATGCTTTTTTTATGTTGCTCACTTTTTTTTTGGGGTAATATATGTTTGGTAAAATTAGTTATAGTCTGCATGTGCAGTGCAACATAGTTTTGGGCCAATCCATCTGCTTGTAGAATGCTTGAATGTCTTACTATTGAAAGATTTGGACCAAAAACAAAAGGCTAAGCAATGATTTAATTGTGTATTTATTTTCTCTCTCTTTTAATGGCCTGAAAAGGTAAATGTTTAACCTCCGGGTGGCCCAAGCTTTTTATTTATAGATGAAGTTAGGGGTAAGATCATCCAAAAACAAGATTAAGGTTTGGGACTTATCCTTGGAACTTTACGAATATCAATAAAATTGAATGCATGCATATTCCTTATTTTGTTCTTGGGGAATTCTTGAGGACCCAAATGTAAAAAGAAAAGGGGAGAAACTAATAAGTAAAAGAGCATTGCTGAATACACAATGAAAAATAGTCAAAAACATGCATTCCATGAGTTGTGGTGCATGTTTTCATATCAAGCAGAGGGTTGCTTGTCTGTCTGATTGGTTGTAGAATATTTATATGCATCATGTATCTGATTGATCAAGAAATCAGAGAGAAGGCTTCCAAAAGGGAAGTTTTTGTTTGGATGATGCATGAGTTGGATCCTACCCTTGTGAGTTTTCCTCTGATTACTCTGCTATTCTCCATGCATGCACGTGGTATTTGTTTAATATTTTGGTTATGCTTTTCTCGATCTTTACCATGCATTTTGATGCTTTTTTCTATTATGTGCATTGTTAATAATATATATTGTTCTACTGTCATCTTATTTTTTAATTTAAAGCAAACATCAATCTTATTTTTAATAATTAAAATCTCATTATTGAGATAAATATTTGTGTTATATGCTAATCATTTCTTAATTTTTTTTTCAAATTACATCTCAACGCACACTTTTTTTAAATGTGATTTCGCTGTATCCCATTTTTAATTTCATGGTTTGAACTCTCCCTGCGCGAGTAAGTGCAAAAAAAAGCACTTGGGAGTATACAAGTAATTTTCAAGGAAATAATTGTGTAATTGATTGGAAGTTGAAAAAGCTCTTGAAGGATGGATTTTCTTGTTTGTCATTTTCTAGATGAACCATGTAGTTGAACTATTATTATATTATTATATTAAACCAAAAAAAGACACTACTATTGATTTAAGGCGACACTCGCTGATTGAAAAATAATTAATATCGGAACAAGAATAATTCGTAATATTGATTTAAGGCTGCAAAACAGATTTGATCTCTTCTGAGCCACTCACAAGCGGAGTTCATGGGATAAAAAAAATAGGTCAAGAGTCCTACAAACAGCTACGAGATTCCTTGAAAAGAAGAAACAAAAGAATGCTTTTAATTATTTATATCAATTTCCTCCCAGCCAAAAAGCAAAATTATGTTCTTCAATTGTATACTATATGATTTTCATCAACAATCTTGTGACTTGTGTGGTATCAGGTTGGTTCATTACTGGACTGCAATTTCAATTTTGTCCATGAGCAGCAGTGTTACTCATCATAGTACGAATGGTTCCGTTACGAAATAACAACAATAACTAGGAAAAAAATTTATTTTGCCACTGTACTATTTCAATGAGATGGAGAATAAAAAATAAGTGATAAAAGTGATAGAATTTACATATATTTTATAAGTATAATATTAAATATTATAATAATTGACGTAAAAAATATAATTTTTAAAAACAGGAAAAACATAACTTTCTTATGAAATATTATTTCTTTGGGAATAGTCCTTGAATAAGGATAATATATAAGACTTATCTCCCTGCAAATTTTTCATTTTAAAGATAACAGCTTACACTACACCTACCTAGTTGTTCTATGACCTATCCAAAGTTGAATATCTATGCACGTACGACTTGGCAATTTTATAATAAACCAAAATTCTAATATCAGAAATAATTAATAGGAATGATTCACCATTCTACCAATCTTTAAAACGATAGATAAAGATAGGGAAAATGAGAAAATTAAAAAAAAAAAACACACAAAATAATTGACGGATGTTAATTTAAAGTTTAAACATTCCTATAGCCGATAATTATGGAAGGAAGTATTGTAAAAGTGTTCTGGTCCTTTCCGAGCACTTAGTCGATCGAGCACTTGGCCGACATCAAATGCCAGAAGTCCGAACACAAGAGGAAGAACAAGAGTAGAAAGTATCTGTCATTCGACCTGCCTAGAGAAGTGTTGAGCTCTCTATTTAAAGAGTGATCGAGCATCCCCTCTTAATGTTGCTGTTGGATTATAGCCGTTGGGGGACGTTACAAGTTTTACTCCTCTTTAATGTTGTCTGTTTATAGCCGTTATATGGTCGTTGCAATATTTGTCACATATGTCTCATAAAAGTAACATTGAACCGATTTTATTAGGCCTAGTCCACTGCAATAAGTTAATATAAAATTATAACTTTTAAATGTTATAAATGCAAATTTGCAGAGATGAAATACAAGCAAAGAGAAAGAAATAACCACACTCTTGATTTTATTCTTGAATCTTTATTCAATCATGGATGGAGCAGTGCATATGATTTTGAGTAATTTATTTGTTCCTGCCAATTAAGCTGTTGTTTATTTCATCTGCCCCAACTTGCAGACTGCACCCTTCATTTTGTTTCCATAATTGCGTGCAACAGATGGCGATGAAATAAAATTCCAGATCGAGTAGCTTAACCTTAGCCACCACCAAGAAAATGGGAATCTCCAGAAATTAATTAAAGCACAGTGAACAGGAAGGATCAATAAAAATTAGCAATTATTTGATATATATAGAAAATGAAATGTTAATTGATTATTTGATAATATCATTATTATATTACCTGCAGCATGGAGAGAGTGTGGTGGAGAGCAGGAGCAGAAAGATGGAGTTGGTTTTGGTGGTGATGATAACAGAGTCTTGTAGTAATTAAGCTTAGCCTTATTAATAGCGTTGAAGCACTTGCCACAGATGCAGTGAATAACACAATTGCAAGCCATTTTCTTCACACTCTTTCTCTTTGCAGGAAACACACTTGCATTATCCCATGATTTGGTGCTGTTGTTGTTGGGCTCTGTTTCCCTTATGTCAGCACAATCTCAACCCCCACACCATTATATTATTCTCCTCGATCCATCTCAACTCTACGCACGGTTAAATCAAGCCCCTAGCTCTATATAAGCTAAGCAACCTCCAATGTATAGTATAATATATATATATATATATATGAATATATAAAAATAACTTAAGTTTGTGAAAAAACAGAAAGGGGCAATAATGTGAAAGAGGTTTGGCCTAAAGAGAAGCTAGCTAGCTTAAGCGCCGAAAAGATTGCCCTTTATTCTTGCTAATTGTGGATTTTCTTTAATTATTATTATTTTAATGATTTTGTTCATGTGTTTATACTTTATACGACTCATAAAACTAAGAGGCTAAGAAAAGACATTGATTTACCACTTGAAAACTATGACGAATGAAGCATGACCTGTTACTAGCTTATGTCAGTATGCTTCTTCTTTTTTTTAACAGTTGGAAAGTAAAATAATAAATGTGAGTCGCATTTAATTAAATAGGAGGCTCCATAGTTCTTTCAAAACGAATTATAGGATAAATCACTCTGTTTTGCCTTTATCAGATCCATCATCGAGCACATATAACTTGATTGTTCAACGGCAAAAATAAAATCATTAACACAATGTGAGTGGTCTAGTGCTTATATCCATCCATCTCTATGAAACTGGATCGGAGCATACACACAAGCAATGTGGGCCGGGCCGGGCTAACCAACGTGTATTATATGCTAGGGATATCTAATCGCTAGTGTTACCATGTTCTTTTTAAGGGGTTTGATCTCCCCTAGCTTCTAGTGGAGCTAATAAGAATTAAAGAAAAGTTTAATTCATAAATTGTCATAATTTATAATTTCATTAACAATGACAACTCTAAATTACACATTATTTAAAAACCATTAAGTAGATATTAGGAAAATCAAGACTTAAAAGGATTTTAGGTACAGCTCTTAGATTTAGCATTGAACTATATATTGCACAAAGGAACAATTGAACCACGCTGCGACCAATTTTCATTTTTAATTATATATGAAGTTGGTTTATCATGTCCTCATCCCTAATTGCACGCAAGATGATGGCGCCTTTCTCTTAAAAACTCCAACTCAGAGGTTAACGGAGAAAGAACCTCAATCCATGTTGAACACTTCTTTTAGTTGAAAATGATTTTTCTCCCCAAATTAGAAGTTTTATCCAAATAATAATAATATATTAAAACTATTGCACTAGTCATGGGTGGGCCACTCTGATAATTCAATATTAGTTGAAAGAAAAGGGGTAGAAAAAAAAAATTAAGATGAAGACATCAGTATTTAGAAGAATTAGTAAAGGCTAAACACCTTTCATGGAGTTGAGGATATGATGAACTTGGTGGTCACATTCGACTAGATTCATTGATTCATTTGCGATTTGGTTTTCACCACAATATGGCAAAATCTAGAATGGTATCATGTGTTTTTTTTCCCCACAAAGGACAACATAAAGTAACTTTCAAAGAGATAAGACACATGCATAATTTCATATCCGAAACAGAAGAATATATAAAATTGCAGTTTCTACTACTATGCTTCCCATAATTGGTGAGTTGTCATGAACTCCAAACCAGTCAAAAAGGAAATCTCTAAAATGAGATGATTGATATGTCATATGTTTTTAATAATGTTTCTCGTACAACAAAAATTTGTTCAATAAATATCCAACGTGTGCTATAAAATGTGTTCGATTTGTATAGCATATAAAAATAGCACACATTCAACATCATGTATAGCACATGTTGGATACTTGTTGGACATATTTCTGTTGTATGATAAACATTAATGAAATATTTCTATTTCAATTTTATTCACCCTTTTTTCATCTATATATAGCTACTAATTGACAACTTATTCGTATAGCTTCATGCTACATTGAAAAAATAATATACCTTTTTTCTCTCCACTCTTGTCTTGTTTCCATGCCTAAGCAAAATAATTACAATTGTTCCTTCCGGGTCCCTTCATTATCTATATTATAATTTCTTCAAACACATCCAATTAACGGAAAATAATCACAAACCACGACACCATTTTAAGGAGTTTGTGAAAAAAGGAAACGATTTTTTACATCATCCGAAATATGCTAGAATAAATGGTGGGGAGGGAATAATTTAAAAAAATAATATGGAACTATAAATTAGAATAATGCTAATGTATCTACCCAAATTATCCACCATCTTCCTCCTCATACATATACCTCCATCTTCATTATGTATATCTACTACTAGTATTCTTGTTAATGTATTTTTGTGCCTTTAGGTCTACAATGGAAGAAAATGGAGTCAAAACATATCTACCATTACTATTATTCTATAAATTATGTGAGTAGAATCTTTAGAAGTAAATGATGTATAAATAATATTACTTCTAAGAAAACCATAGTAGTCTTCGTCAATATAACAGTACAATATTCAAGATATTCAAAAATTCAGAAAATCTAATAAAGGTGTAGATGTAGGATTCCAACACCCATTTGCCGAAAAGAAAGAAAAAGAACAGAACAGAATATTCACTTGTTAGAGACTAACGTTGATATGTGATTGACCTAACATGATTTCAGTACTAATGAACGTTTTCAGATTCTGCCATCTGTAGGGTTTGCTTGTTTGTGGGAATTTCAGGCCATTACCTTTTTCCAATTAAAAGTATCCTAATTGCGACTTTCGTCTTTCAGCGTGCGTGAACTCACTCGCCTGACGATATTAAGCATTTGCGTTAGCCACACCCATTCAGAAAACGTAGATAATTGTTTTTATCATTATTATTATTCCTTTTTGAATTTATCACTATTCATCTTATTATCTTGTTCCTCTCCATTGGCTTCTAAACCCAGCACTAATCTAAAACAGGTCCACATCAATATACTGATAAACACAACCAATTCCAACGAAACAACATTATCCCGCTTTAGGCCCTTATGCTGCAAACTAACTAAAATAATAATTGAATTGAGTGGCCATTTTTTATTTTTTATAAGCCAAACTGGGAAGTGATAATTAAATGATGAAGAAGGGAAAGAGTGACCTTGATAATTGAGTGGGATTCCATCTAGAACACCTGCACATTCATTACATACACACCAGTTCTAAGGCAACAACATTGAATAGAGTGTGTGTTGGTTAATTAGCCACATACTCTGTTTTGCTTTGCTGCTTTGGACTGAGCAAAACAGAGTCTGCCCACATGAATGAGAGAAAAGTTAAACACCATACTGATCTTCAACTGAGATTAATTGCTAAAATAGAACACTTGTGAAATAAATAAATAAAAAAACAAGTAGAAAATATTAGTATAAATGAATAGTGATTATGTTACAATGAAGTTAATACCTTATCCCCACAGTAGTATTCTACAAATTAGAAGAGGGAATTAAAAAAAAGAAAGAAAAAACAACAATCAACAATAGTCCTCTGATCAAAAGTAGAAAGCTAAGCACAGAGGAACGGAAGCAAAGCGCTGGATTGAACCAAACGCAAAAAAAAAAAAAAAAAAAAAAAAAAAAAAATGTAAACCAGAAACAGAGACCATAGTACTAACAAGGATTTCGATCATATGTAGACAATCAATCTATTAAATGGTTGGGGTTTAGGGACTAAAAGGAAATTAGGCCTCCTGATCATGATCCTATGGCCATATACGTTTGGTGTTTATTCTGCCGCAGCAGGGTGCTCCGTGGTGGACGACCTTCTTGTCGTGCTGGTTCCCTGATTCATCGCCGACAGACGATGAAAAGGAACGAGCGATGAAATCAAGCAGGCTCTCAAATATCATCATCTTCACGCTCTTCCTCGGAGCTGGGATCACAGTTGCATTAGCCTTACTCTTGCGCCCCTCCTTCTTCATCTTCTCTGTCTCACAGCCGCAGTAATTGCAGGCCATCATCTTCATCTCCATTCTCCACCCACCTTCGATCTCTTGCACCTTACCGATGTGAGTGAGTATATATATGTGTGTGTTTGTGTCTTTCTTTCTTTCTATTTGGTTCCGCGGTGAGTTCATGGCATGTGTACTCTATAATCTATATATATATAGAGAGAGAGAGTCACATCAATGGTAATCCAGCAAGGAAGAAAAGTGAGAATTTAAGTATGTGTAATCCAGCAAGGAAACTTGAATCATCATCCTTGTCATCTTCTTATTCCTCCTACGTGTTGGGGAATTTCCTTTCTTTTATTGAGCGTGGGTGGGGCATGCATGCATGATCACTTCAATCACTTCAAGAAGACACACCTTGTCTCTTTTGGTAGCATTTAATTTCCATCTTAATTTGTTAAATTTGCCCTCAATAATTACTCTTATGTGTATTTAATTTCAGTTTAATAGAATCTTTGTTTGTACATGCCACAAAATTCAATATAATCCATTATACTATTCAATTTTTAAGTCGAGGAAAGTATGAAAAAATTTAAAAATGATGCTAAATGTACAATGAAAAACCAGTTAAATCAGTCGATAAATAAGATTTTGTACCATAATTACTTCGCCCATTACAATTTTAATGATTATTTGGACCCAAATTAAAATCAAATGGATCTATTGACTACATTTACTGGTTTCTCATTGTACATTTAGTATTATTGTTAATTTAATAAATAACAATAACATACTAGTAACATACATAATGTGACTATCTAGGAAGGTGTGTCAAGTAAAAGTATGATTAGTAAACACTTTCAATACAAAAACATATATATATATATATACAATAATGATAAGTGGACCATGAAAAACCATCCCATACAGCCAATAGGTCTATTTTGGCTTTAGTTTTGGCCCAAATTATCATTGAGATTGTAATGGACTGAGTAATTATGACCCAAAATCTCATTTATTGGCTGGATGGGCTAGTTTTGTATTGTTCATTTAGCATCACCCATATATAAAAGGAAATGCTAGATGAACAATGAAAAACTAGTCAATATAAACAATGAGTCCATTTTGGCTTTGATTTGAGCCCAAATAATTATTGAAATTGTAATGAGCGGAGTAATTGTGGCCCAAAATCTCATTTATTAGCTAATTTGACTGAATTTATATTGTTCATTTAGTATCATTTATATATATATATATATATACGCTTCTTTTTTTTCCTTCCCTATCAAAGCCTGGTTGCTTTCAAATTTCATCGGATCAAATAAAGCCGTGGGGGACCATATAGCTGGGGCCATTGTATAGTATCCACCAGACAAAACCTCATCAAAGGATCTCACTTTGAATATTGAATATTGCTATGCTATCTTTAGGTCGTCTCAATTTAGCAATACCACAACCATTAGGATTATTTTTTGAATATAGAAACTCACAAACCAACCAATAGGTTTGTTGCGTTTCTCATCATCACTTGAACATCCAATGACAATGCACCACGTTTATTCTTTTCATTTAGTACCAACTTCTGGATCTGGTGCTAAATAAATATAGAGCTAGCAGCCTTTGTTTCTCTGTTTTTCTATATATATGCATGCCGAGGATCGAACATTTAGAACTTAGAGAAGCTTCATAAAAAGAGACTTGAAATTCAATAAATTTGGGCCCATCCATCAACAAAACTACGAAAGGAGATCAGATTGATGTTTTTGGCAAGTTGTGAGTTTGATGTGGACAATCATACATACTACTTAGTCTTTGGGCACGCAAAGAGCAGGAACTTTCTTTGCAATACTTGGCAAAGCCAAAAAGTTATATCTTTTTGCTTGGTTGCCTTTTCTTCCTTTCTTTCTAGGGAGTTATTATAAATTAATTTTGTTATACTTTCTTCGCTAGAAATTATAATTGTTTCATCTTCTGCAAAATAACGATTGATCAGTTCTAGCTAGCTGTAAACAACCAATCCTTGGAAAATTCAAAGGAAAAAGGGGGAAATCACGAAAAGAAAAAAAAGTAATAGTGGCAATCGGTCAGTGCTCAATAGCTGTGACTCGGAGGATTATCCAACTCCAGCATCAATTTTTTGGAGCAAGAGCTAAATTAAAATGGGATGTCATTTAGAGACCTAAAATTTAAAATATGGGAGGGTTGAGGGAGGGTGATATGGTCATGAGGAATAATGCCCTTCTTTCAAGTGGTGTTGAAAATTCTTTATGGAAAGGGCTTGCCTTGGCTGGCTGTGCTCATTGAAGATTATCCAGTGATATGCCCTTTCTGCAGAACTGAGGTAGAATCGATTAACCATTTATTCTATTCTTTACATGTTATTATTCTTGGAAGTTAGTTATGGATGAATGTCAGTGTGTTTGTTTGAGCGTTGAGAGAGCTAAAATGCACATTTGCTTTCTTGGAATGCTCAAAATTTGGTTTGGCAATTTATTTTTCCTAAACGCAGATGTGATTCTATCATTTCAACTCCCTTTCAGTTGAAGTAAGAAATTTTAGCTTTTACGTTGAATTATTATTATTCAAATAATATTTATTCTGTCAAAATCAATTTTGATATAAAATTGTCAAACATAAATCACGTTGATACAAACTCACTTTTACTCAAAATCAATTCTACAAAATCAAGTTGATTCAAACTCCAGTTTGATAAACGCTAATCCAAACACACACCGCGTCCGTTTGGTGAGAATTCCAATGTTGTGGAAGAAGAAATCTACTTAAATTATTAACCTACTTAAATTGTTGTTAGCCACATTTCTGTCGTACATAAATTACGTGGTGTGGGGTAGCAATATTCATCATGCACAAATATGAAGTATGTTGTTATACTCATCAGCAATATTGTCAGCTAGTAGCACAGCATTCTACTCCATTATGAGAAAAAAAACTAATGCCGACCACAAACTTCATATATATACTAATTGGAACACGATCATAAGAAAACAAAAATGTCCTCTCTTGTTTCCTTTTATTTTTAGCTCAACTTAACAACTTAGATAGAGTAACTAATGGCTGGCTATATAAGTAAGCTGTCTTTATTCAATTCACAGCTTAAAGTTGAACCACCCATGTATCAAAAGCAAAATCATGAATGTCTCGATAAGACCATGAACATATATGCTTAGGCTAATTCATAACTTTTACCTTTCTTTAATTTGTTGAATTTTGGACTTCAAATATGACCATATCAACAAGTACCATGTATTGTATCTGTATGAAAAGGGATTTACACTTTATGTACACTAACTTAACTTAATTACAGTACAAAATAAGCAACCGCTAACTAACCAAAATAACAAACTTCATTGATCATATCTCTTATCTTTATTTTTTCGTTTCGTTATTATTATGATAAAATTTCAATATTTAATCCTGAACGTGTGGTTAAGTTTGACTAAATAGTTAATTACTTAAATAAATGATATTCATATTTTACAGCTCATTTAACTTAAAGTCAAAGTCATAGTCAAACAAACTTAATCTAAATATATGGGCCTCAGATATAATGAATTGACGAATTACCTAATCCTATCTGGGCCAATCTAAATTAGTACTAATTAATATATCCGTTTCAGTTATAATCTCCACCCACTTGCATCTCTTAAACCTTGAAATATGGTTACGTAATTAATACGCTGGCATTGCTGAATTGATCGATTAGGGTGTCTGAAATCTGAAAACAACCCCAAATGAAAATGGGAAAATTTTATACATTAGCTGATCGAAGTACACAGAACAGAGGACCGTTTCTTAATTTACTGAGACACTACTAATTCGTGCTTATATGATCACATACAACATTACAACACAGAGTGGATAACCCAATATATCAAAAAGAAGAAGAAGAAGAAGATTGCAGAAGAAAAGACACCACCACTGATCAGGAATGCATCAAAAGCAAGAAAACGTAGCAGTAATATATATATATGATACCAATCATTCATCAGCAAGATGTTGTGAGGAGGAGCATGGATGTATGGCGTTCTTCTTGTTGTTGTTGTCAGGCATGGCTCGATCCCAAATCATCTTCTTCACAGAACGCCTCTTTGCAGGGAACACGCTCCCATTCTTTGGTTTCTGCCACCGCTCTCTTTTCTCACTGCTCTTTGCTTTCTTTTCAGCCTCCATTTATATATGTTGTTTTTTTGTATCAGAGCTTCTTTTCTAGCTCACCTAATTGCCTATTTCTCTGCTTCCTCCTCTCTTTATCCCTGATGATTTTGTTGAAATTGGGGGGGGGGGGTGGTGAGTTTAAATAGAGGAGTACCCTTTATGAAAATTAAGATTTTAGATATAAAATCCGTTTAAAAAAAACAAAAGAAAAGGAGACTTGGGAATTAAGTTTTGTACAGTGTGCTAAGATTCTAATGCTCCTTGGAGTTAATCTCACGTGCTGTGGCTGCAACTAGTAATCTATCCCTAATCCCTATGACCAAAAGCCATTGTCATGTAAATTATTATTGAGTCAAAGGGTGAGTAAAACTTTGACTCCAATAAAGATATAACTTTAATGGAACTATTCTTGTAAAAATTATATAATCGCTTATTATTAAAATAATATAACTCATAATAGTACATGATGGTGATGAATGAGAACCCGTCTCAATTCACCTCTCTTCAGGAATGCCTAATTAATCAACATCTCCATCAATGCAAGAATATTGGCTTTAATTTACTGAAAAATTATTAGGTGCTCACGAGCAAAAGATTTTTTTCTCTGCACCATTCATTGCATAACACGTAATCCAAAAGGTCAACTATAGTGGGGAGGAAAGGGGTTAAGTTTTCAATAAGGGAATAAAATAGCTTATATGTCCTGCAATGAATAGTGCAGAAAAAAAAATCTCTTACTCTATAGAGCACCTAATAATTTCTCTAATTTACTACTTCATCGTAAGCCAGACTGGCCAAGTGTGAACCCAAACAGAGATGTTATTAATTAAGAAGTCTATTATTCATTAACCTTTTTCTTCTTATTGCGGTAACGGGGTAATCATTATCATATATATATATATATATATATATTTCTTTACTTTTTCTGAATCCCATGTCTTTTTTCTTCAATAATCATGCACACTATACATGTGGATTATATAATATCTATCACAAATATTGTCTCACTACATTTTGTCTTTTATTTTTAGTACTTAGATTAAATTGGAGTGGATTCAGAATTTTGACCATATGATCTAATTAAAGAAAATGTTTGACCCTCTTTCCTGATTTTTGACATTCTTAAGGTACACGCATTTCATTTAAAAATACACATTAGAAAAAATGCATCACATGCATAGAGCAAAATTCTTTAGGGTACAATAATAAGTTATTCAATACTCATTTAATATTCACACTCATCACAAGACTTTGAGTTTAAATGTAAGAGTTTGATCTATGTTAAAATTTAATGATGAGAATGAATATTGAATAAGTATTAGATAATTTTTTATTACATATCTAACACCGTACCGTTCTATATATAATGACATTTTTTCCTTAATTAATAGCCCAATTTACAGATCCAATAATTAAACCAAAAATTAAGTAGTACAGTAGATTAGACCAGTCAGATTTATCCACTAACAAGCATTGCTCATCATTTTTAATTTCCAAGTAGTAACTTGAGCAATCAATTAATTATCTATGAAAAAAGCGAAAGCAATATAATAGAAAAAAGGTAAGCTATGATGAACGATGGCCCTTTTCATATCATCTTGATAAAAAAAAAAAATGACACATTTTCAGCCATTACATGGAACGCTAAAATCCACAAAATCTAAATGTGTGATATGATTGAATGTCTACCAAAATAATAAAAAATATATATAAACGGTTGTCTTTCTTTTATGATAAAAGGGTTGTTGCGCTGGCTGGTTACTGTTAACATATAGAGATATGTCATATATGTCAATAAAACTTAATAGAAGAAAAATATCTTTTCATTTTTTTTACGTATAAATTTCATATTTAATTATGAAAGATCACAACACTAACATACAGACACAGTACATAAGTTCTGGGTGGCAGTAGTTGCAGTGCACGTAGTTGCTATCTTTAAACAAATAATATATGAAAATGAATTTTGCGTTTTAAGGACCTTTGTTAAAATAATCGAAACGAAGCTCTGTTTTTCTTTAGTCAGCATATCTATCTTATCTTGCCATTAAAGATTTTTAAATCAGTTCTAAGTACCGACTTTGATTACAAAAATTAGTTGGACTCAATTAGTAATCATGATCTTTGAATTGAATAACTTTTTCTAACTATATAGATTGCTTCTAATATTTCCACAGTTAAGAGAATGAGCGAGGCCAAACACAAAAGAGCAATAATTAATAAATGGATTGAGTTCAGTTTATTTGACCAAGTGTGAACATTGTATTAATTAATTAGCATTTTGAATTGCCTGTGAAATAATCTTTTTGGTTCAACCAACCAAAAAAATACATATTGATATTCCTTCTAGAAAGTTTGTAGGAATACGATTATTACATGATATATACTATATATACTATATATATTCTAATTAAATTGATTTAGTATGGTATTCAAATTAATTAATATAGGCTAGTATAATGTATTATATATTTCGATTGATTAAATCAGTATGCTATACCATATACGAATAAAGACATCTTCCATAAAATTTAGTATTGTATTAACATACATATAATTTTTTTCATCTCATCATATACATAACCTGTTCATTATAAATTCTTGGTTTTTGTGAATTTCAAGGTTTCATTATCATTATTACTACTCTAATTCCACCACACAAGAAGAGGCTGGATTTGACTGGGCATTCAAAGTGAAAAAAGGTGATTGTGAACCTTTGGTAAGGAATATCTTGCATTCTTCATTCCCCCATCATCATCCACTTTGGATAATTGAAATTTGCCGCTTTCATGTCCTTTAATTATTTATTACAGCTGGATTACTATATTATTATTATATTCCGCCATTTTCATTCTCACTTACGTATTTTTTTTTTCATCGTGTTCGGAGTTTCGCCCTGTTGTTCCGAGTCGCGTACTTAGGAATGACAGATGAGACTTCCGGCAAAAAAATTTTTCATCCACAAGACTCAAATTCAAAATCTTACTTAAGAGACAATAAGCTGCTTATCACTTGTACCCGATCTTAATGTCTCACTTACGGACATTCAAACAACATACAGGAGCTCCAGCCTCCAGGCCCACTAATCAAAACGGGGTATTACTTCTTCACTAAGCTTTTATTGAGTTATCTATCATCACTGTACAAGTTACATTAAGCTTCAACGAGTGAACGATATATAGCAGCATCACATATATATATCTTGATTGTTGCCCAAAGTAAAATAACATTAAAAATATGAAGATGGTCAAATATCTGCATAGAATATTTGAGATTTTTAAATGGAGTGTGACCATTAATAATACTATTAATTTCTTTTGCTACATATGAATACTCTTTATTTAATCGGTTCTCTATACTCCCTAGCTTCTACTATTTTTTATAATTGTGATTCTCTAAATTTATTCAGTTTATATTTATGAGTAATCCAAGTTGCAATTATTATTATTATTATTATTTTTTTGGTCAGTATCATGGATGTGAGGGACAATCTAGGTTTATTTTGTTTGCTGCAACGTCATGGGTTTGACGCAAAGTTTATGACGAATTGAGTTGCGTGACAACTTATAATTTTTAATAAAAATATTATTTATATATCTATCTCTCCTACAATGTTCATATATCCATTTTTATCATCTTGTATTTTGATTAGTCCACTATAATATTAAATATTTTTTATCTAATGTATATAAATTCTTTAAATGTAGATAAATAGCTTCGCTAAAATTCAATCTATATTTATTATTTCAACTCTTTTCATATTTTATAAAAAGTAATCGGTTGAAGATATTATTGATATTTTTTAAACTTTTGAATGGTTATACAGGGGTGATATAAACTATTCTTTCACTATATATCTTTATAAATAAGTTTGCCTGTATAATATAAAAAATTGTTAATTACTGTCATTATTTGTCTACAGAAACTTCTTGAACTTTTGCATCTAATCACCATATATAGTTCAATTAGGAAAAAAAATTATACATACTACTTACGCATTCAGACAAACTTTAGCGGCCGCCAACTTTGACTTCAATTTTGAATACAATATCATATCATATCTAAAAGCCTATCATATATAACATCTCACTCAAAAGCATTAAGGTGAAAAGAAAAGGCTAAGCTATAAAATCGAAGAATATTGCTAAATTTTTTATTAAAATATAAAAAGTGTTGCTAGAAAACAATTTTTAAAAGATGTTGTAAAACCCTTCGGTAACATTTTTAAGCTGAAGGCTATCATACTTTGGATGAAGTGCATGGTGTGCCACATATAATAAATATTTAACCACATTAAAAAATTAAAATATAATAAAAGGAATTCAAACGTAACAAATTAAATGTATTTAGTGTGTTATACCACACCTTATCAAAAGTATTTTAGCCAAAACCTTCTTACAAGTACACATAGCTAGTCTAAATTGTTTTTATAACTTCAACAAAAGATTTTTATGCTTTAGTAACATCTTATCATGTTAGAAAATCTCATCAATTTTGTTCAATTATAAAATGAAAATAGGTGTGTAATTAAGCTTCATCAATAAAAGACATAAAAATGTTGCATTACTATTGCTTAAAAAATGTTTGGTGTTGAGATTACTATGTATTGACCGTTAGTCAAATAGAAATATAATTGAAAAAATGTGAAATTATCATGTGTAACTTTTCGCTCTGATTTATATTTTTAGAATTTTCATATGCTGACTAATTAAATTAATCTTGGTTATTTATGGTCAATTTGTTTAATTTCAACTGCTAACAATTAAGTACTCCCTCTCTATTGTGAAACTTTATTTGGTTAGATTTAGGTTTTCCTCAATGAACAATTGTCTGATTAATTGATTGATATTCTAATCTCTGACACCTTTTCCCTGAATCAGATGCCATAAAAAGACTATAAACTCCACCCCTTTGCCCCCCGCAATCGTGGGAGTGGAACAATTGCTCTTCAATTCTTACATTCCGAGAAAAAGAGGAAGCAACCTTCATGAGGAAAATCTTGATTTTCTTTTTCCTGATATAATCTCAACGTCATCGTACGGAAATGATTAGACCAAAAGCTGCATCATTTTTTCTATATTCACACGGAAACCGTTGGGAAAAACATTCCTCTTTAGGCCCATCAAAAATCTTTGATCAAGGTATAAAAGAAACATATAAAATTTAGGATTTAATTTTTATTCTTCAACAATATATAATTTTTTTACATAGTTATTTAATTATATGATGTCATATCAATTATTATTATATTTTTTATATTGTCAGTACATCAAAATTAAACTCTAAAATTTATTTTATGACACTTTTAACGCCCCTATTATATATTTTTCTATACTTTTTAAACTCCAATTAGAGTATTAATTGAGGATTTATGCTCGAAAAACTAATTTAATTTTTTTAACAGAAATAACATACAATGAAAACTTAAAAAAATCTATTTTCTTAATACAAGACTTTCCTTTTTAACCAATATATATTCATAGTACAATGACTAGAAAAACGTTTTTTTAAAACAATTGGTATCACATATTGTGTATAATTTTTATAATCCTTCCATACTTGATTTTTATACTTAATACTAGCTCTCTTATTTTGCGACCTTATTTTTTTAACTGTGAAGTGATGCGCTTCTTAATTAAAATTTCGTTTCAATTAAATATTGCAAGTTTTTTTTTAATGTTCCGTTTAGAATTTCACAAACTAGGCTCGGAAAGCGAGAATCCTTAACAGGGATTGATTAATTATGAGATTGCACAAGAAACTAAGATACTAGTATTCCGTAAGCAAGGAAAACGGGGAAGGAATTGTCAGATTCACCAGTGATGATGAAAATTAGTAAATCATTGGTCATTGGCACTTCACATCACAGGCACATCGATTGATGCTAACAAACAGATAGTCAGAATACCCATAAATGAAAGTGCTAATTAACAAACAAAAGAGAGTACTATATATAACTGTGTCTGTGTGAGATTCACAAGTGAGGTAGGTACGTAGGTAGCCACTGACCAAGACAAAAAACATACACAATCATTCATCACCCCATCCCAACTAAATGATTGATCAACAACATCATGTGTATCTCTATGAATGGGAGGATAAAATGCCAAGGGAAGCTAGGGAGGTTGTGAGGTGCATCAAAATATATATATGAGCAGAAAGCTAATGAGCATCATGAGAAGAGGGAGGTTGTGAGGTGCAGGGGTGAACAGAGTAGTAGTTGTTGTTGTTGTTGTTGTTGATGCAGTTGATGATGATAGAGTGAAGAGCAAGGTCCCAAATCATCTTCTTCACAGAACGCCTCTTTGCAGGGAACACGCTCCCATTCTTTGGTTTCTGCCACCGCTCTCTTTTCTCATCTCTGCCCTTTCCCTTCTTTTCACCCTCCATTTGTTCTTTTGGGAGAGCAGAGCTTCTTTCTGTCTCTCTCTCTCTAGTAGTCTAGTGGTGTGCGTGCCTTGGGAGAGGTTCCAATTGAATGGGGCGTTTAAATAAAAGGAATCTCTTCCAAAATTTTATTCTACATTTAAAATTAACTATATAAAAATTGAGACTTGAGTGTTAAGTTTGGTGCCATAGGTGAGGGGAAAAATGTCTCCAATCTCGAGGTTCTGATATGATCATGCCACGTGTACGTACGTGGTTGATGAAGGTGAAAACCTAGTAGTAATTACCATCAGGAGCTTCTGATATTTAGTTAGACATAATTTACCTCCAAAGTTTAATTAATTAGTTAATAGATTTTACGTGTTTCCAACACTTGTCAAGGATACTATTATCATCGTTATTTCCTTCACTTTAAAAACTCTATTAATTGACACATATTATATAAAATTAAAAAATGTAGAAAATAAAATGAGAGATCAAAATGATGAATAAGATTAAAATATCAATTAATTAATACTAAATATATAACAAATATTTCCACTTGCTTTTTAGAATAATATTGTTGACTATTTCTCAACATTGAAGGAGAGAAAGTTCTCTGTAAAAATAAAACACTATGGTAGTGTTTGTTTTAGATACAAATACAGAAATATAGGTACAGATACATAAAATGAGATGTTTGTTTTCTAAATACAGAGACAGAAAATACAAAAAATTTATGTATTTGTACAGAAAAACCTTGTATTTTCTGTACTCTTTGAAAGAGAGGACAGAAATACACAAACCAAATACAGAAACTACAAAATATTTTTTAAACAAGTATGTCCCTGCTTATTTTTTATTATTCCAAATTTGTCCGGTGAACAACCTCTCATTTCTCTCTCCTCTTCTCTTCATTTGCTTCTTTCTACCATTGCTACTGTTGCTCCGAAGTCCGCCGCACTCGGAAGGCCGTTGTCGCTAGTGCTTCAAGGTTGCCATCGCCGCTTCTCGAAGGCCACTGCTGGTCACTGATGTGGACGCCCAAGTCCTCCGCCACTGCTGCTCCAAGGCCCTCCGCTGCTGATGGTTGATTGTCGCCGCCGCTGGTTGTCGAACATTGCCACTGCTGCTACTTGAATATCGAGGACCACAGTTGCGGCTTGAAAGACCAACGGCGTTCTTGCTGTTGCTTCCGGCAACCACTATGCTTCGTGGTGGTGATAGATCCAGAGAAAGGGAATGGCTAAAGTAGGTGAGAAAGAAGCTAAGGGAACGAGAGAGATATGGTGGTGGCAGTGACATTTTTGAAGCTGTGAGGAAGGGGAAGGTGTAGGGGTGAGAGTGAGAGAAGAGAAGTAGAGAGAAGGAGGATGGGTGGACTTTTATTTTATTTTATTATTAGGGACATAATTGACTTTTCATACAATATTTTGTATTGTCTATTGTCATCAAACATAATACACAAAATACAATACATAAAATATTGTGTCTTGTACATAAAAAACAAACACAATACAGAATACATAAATTTTTCTGTATCTGTATTTATTGTATATGTATTTGTGTATTGTATTGTCTTGTACATCAAAACAAACACTACCTATCAGATCGCACTGGCCAGTGTTTTTGGTAGTTTATCTTCATTTAATTAAGTTTGACAGTTAAGTGTTAACCAAATTCAATCTTTTCATTCAAGTTCACACTAGTAGGAAAGACAACAAAGAAAATTTTGACCATGATTATGTGCATTAAGTCATGTCACGATCATTAAACATAAATCACAAGGACATTCCTCACAAGGACACGCATTATTTCTCATCATTACTCAGCTTTTTTGGAGGGTAAATAATTCATTACTTTACTTCTTCTTTTTTTCATTTGTTTTTGTACATGGTTGTAATTTCCTGGTGTTATTAATTTTACTGTCTTTTCGTTTATTTAATCGTGTACTACTTGTCTCTTCAATTAAATGAAATTTCATTACCCATTCTATTGTTGTACAATTTTGTGGATTAATTTGAAGGTTAGTGTATATGGTGGGAACATGATATATTTCTTGACCTCTTTTAATTTGTGAGACTTTTGAATTGGCCAACTTGTTTGAACAATTGAAAACTTTTAGTAATGAATTCCACAGTTAAGACAAGAATCTGATATATAAAGGGGGACACAAACTACTAAAGTGAGGATAGTTAAATTTGGCAGTACAGTGTCAAGTGTGAACATAAACTTTGATGACTAGCACACAACCATCAATTATGAAAGCTTGTATTTATAGACCCGGATGAAAATAACTGAAGAGCTTTATAATAAATGGAGAGTGATTTGTGCAGCTTAATTAGAAGTTATATGGATGATTAATCATGCAAACTGTTGGGATATATAGATTGACAGGAGAAGCATCTTTTCGTGGGATTATTGCTTTCTAATGTTTACCTACGGGTTTAATTCTGCAACTTTAGCTAAAGTGGTAAGGAGACACAAGAAATAATAATAATAATAATAATAATAATAATAATAATAATAGTAGTAGTGGTAGTAATAATAGAATATAATTTTGATACACGGATGATAATGGAAATGTATTTTACACTATCATCCAATTAAAATGTTCTATTTGTATAACTTTTCAGGTAGAAAGAAAAAATACAATCATGGATGATGTGATAGGATATGATTGGATGACTGTGTTGTACACTGATAGATGATTTGTGTATACAACAAAATCAGTCGCCAATCAACCATGTGTAATAATCTAACATTTTGAAACTAGTAATCAAACTTTTAAAAATGTTATATTAATGTATAATAATAAAAGTTGAATTACTAATTTTAAAATGTTAAATTATTACATATAATTGTCGATAGTGGCTGATTTTATTATGTACATGTAACATTGCTCTAATAATAATAATATATTTTTACAAAGAGTGGCAAAAGCGGAGGTTTTTAATTTTTGGGCTCAACATATCAAAAGTATTCCTGGGCTCGAGAAATTCGTGGCCCCAAACTCGCATTGATCACAGTTTTGGGCCCATTTAGAATACAACAAACGAAAGAAATACCTCTGGGGTTGCTGTGATTGGATGTCCAATGAAAAGTGAAACAGAACAACAAAACAGGGGATGTAGACTTTATACTTTTTTGTAAAAGGTGAAGTAACGTTTGGGTGGTGGACAAGAATTGATCGAATTCGTTAACCTCAGACCAAAATATAATATGACCCAAGATAAAAATAAACAAATAAATAAATTGAGCAAATGAGAGAGCATTATCACATTTTAAATTATATAGTCTTTAATTTTTACTACATGTAAAAAGTTTATGTTATTCAATATTCTAAAAGATATAGTCTTTATTTTATAATACTACAAAGAATAGTAAATTCTCACATTTTAAAGTATGTCTTCAATTCATACTAGATGTGAGAAATTAATGTAATTCAATATTTTATAGGTTATTGTCTTTTATTTTATGTTACGATAAAAAAATGTTAAATCTCACATTTTAAAGTATATAGCCTTCAATTTATACTATATGTGAAAAATCATGTGATTCAATATTTTATAGGCTATAGTCTCTATTTAATAATACAACCCAATAAATTGTGAAATCACACATTTTAAAGTATATAGCCTTCATTTTCTACTATATGTGACAAATAATGTGTTTCCATATTTTATGGCTATAGTCTTTGTTTTGTAATACAGCTAAGTTTTTTTGAAATCTCACATTTTAAAGTATATAGCCTTCAATTTCTACTATAGGTAAAAAATTCATGTGTTCAAAATTTTAGAGTTTATAGTCTTTATTTTATAGTCTATTTAAAAAAAATTAGGAAATCTAACATTTTAAAGTATATAACATTCAATTTCTACTATATGAGAAAATATAATGTGATTCAATATTTTATAGGCTATAATGTTTATTTTATAATACAACAAAAAAAATTATGAAATCTCACATTTTAAAGTATATAACATTCGATTTCTTTTATATGTTAAAAATTTATTTGATTTAATATTTTTGAGGTTGTAGTCTTTATTTTATAGTTTATTTAAAAAATAATGAAATCTCACATTTTAAAATAAATAGCATTCAATTTCTACAATATATAAAAAATTAATGTGATTCTGTATTCTGAAGACTGTAGTCTTTATTTTATAATACAACAAAAAAATAATAAATCTTATATTTTAAAATATATCCCCTTCAACTTTTGCTATACGTAAAAAATTCATGTAATCCAATATTTTAGAGACTATAATCAATATTTTATAGGCTATAGTCTTTGTGTTATAATACAATAAAAAAAATGTGAAATCTCACATTTGAAAGTATATAGCCTTAAATTTGTACTATATGTGAAAAATTCATGTGATTCGATATTTATAGGCTATAATCTTTATTTTATAATACAACCGAAAAAATTATGAAATCTCACATTTTAAAGTATATAACCTTCAATTTATATTATATGTGAAAAATAATGTGATTCAATATTTTATAGAATATAGTATTTATTTTATAATACAACTAAAAACATTGTGAAATCACACATTTGTAAAGTATATAGCCTTCATTTTTTACTATATGTGAAAAATTAACGTGTTCCCCTACTTTATAGGCTATAGTCTTTGTTTTGTAATACAACTAAAATTTTTTTGAAATCTCATATTTTAAAGTATATTGCCTTCAATTTCTACTATAGGTAAAAAATTCATGTGTTCAAAATTTTAGAGGCTATAGTCGTTATTTTATAGTCTATTTAAAAAAACTATAGGAAAATCTCACATTTTAAAGTATATAGCCTTCAATTCCTACTATATGGAAAAAATTAATGTGATTCAATATTTTATAGGCTATAGTGTTTATTTTACAATACAACTAAAAAATTGTGAAATCTCACATTTTAAAGTATATAGCCTACAATTTATGCTATATATTAAAAATTCATTTGATTCAATATTTTAGAGGTTGCAGTCTTTATTTATAGTTTATTTAAAAATAGTGAAATCTCACATTTTAAAATAAATAGCCTTCAATTTCTACAATATGTAAAAAATTAATGCGATTCAGTATTCTAAAGATTGTAGTCTTTGTTATATAATACAACCAAAAAATAGTGAAATCTCATATTTTAAAATATATAGCCTTCCACTTCTGCTATATGTAAAAAAAATTTATGTGATTCAATATTTTAGACTATAGTATTTATTTTATAGTATTTAAAAAAACTAATGAAATCTCATATTTTAAAGAATATAGTATTCAGTTTCTATAATATGTTAAAAATTCAAGTGATTCAATATTTTATAGGCTATAGTCTTCATTTTATTATACAACAAAAGAATTGTGAAATCTCACATTTTAAAGTATATAGCCTTCAATTACTGCTATATGTGAAATATTCATATGATTCAATATTTTTATAGGCTATGGTCTTTATCTTATCATACAATAAAAAAAATATATGAAATCTCACATTTTAAAGTATATAACCTTCAATTTCTACTATATGTGAAAAGTTAAAGTGACTTAATATTATTAATAGGTTATTATTATTCTTTATTTTATAATACAATAAAAAAATTATAGAATCATACATTTTAAAGTTTATAGCCTTCAATTGCTACTATATGTGGAAAATGAATGTGATTCAATATTTTATAGGATATAGTATTTGTTTTATAATATATCCTAAAAAATGTTAACCCTCACATATTAAAGTATATTGCCTTCAATTTTTACTATATGTAAAAAATTCAGCTTATTCAATATTTTAAAACCTATATTTTTTATTTTATAGTACAACCAAAAAAATTGTGAAATCTCACATTTTAAAGCATATAGCAATGTAAAAAATTCACGTGATTCAATAATTTATAGGCTATAGCCTTTGTTTTATGATATAAAAAACTGTGAAATAGTCTCACATATTAAAGTATATAGCCTTCAATTTTTACTATTTGTGAAAAAAATCATGTGATTCTTTATTTTATAGACTATAGCTTTTTTTTTTATAATGAAACAAAAAAAAATTGTAAAATCTCACATTTTAAAGTATATAACATTCAATTTCGACTATATGTAAAAAATTTAGGTTATTCAATATTTTAAAGTCTATAGTCTTTATTTTATAGTACAACTAAAAAAATTGTGAAATCTCACATTTTAAAGCATATAACCTTCAATTTTTGTTCTATGTAAAAAATTCACGTGATTCAATATTTTATAGGCTATAGTCTTTGTTTTATAAAATATTAAAATAATGTTAAATCTCACATTTTAAAGTATATAACCTTCAATTTTCACTATATGTGAAAAATTCATGTGATTATATATTTTATAGGCTATAGTATTATTTTATAATACAACAAAAAAAATTGTAAGATCTAACATTTTAAAGTATATAGCATTCAATTTCTACTATATGTAAAAAATTTAGGTTATTTAATATTTTAAAGGCTATTGTCTTTATTTTATAATACAACCAACAAATTATTAAATTTCACATTCATTCAATTTCTATTATATGTAAAAAAATTATTGTGATTACATATTTTATCGACTCGACTATAGTTTTTATTTTATAATACAACCAAAAAATTGTGAAATCTCACATTTTAAAGCATATAGCCGTCAATTTCTACTATATGTCAAAAATTAATGTGATTCAATATTTTATAGGTTTTAAACTTTATTTTATAATATAATAACAAAATGCGAAATCTAACATTTTAAACTATACAATCTTCAATTTCAACTATATGTTTAAAACTTTTTGCACGTGTAGATGCATCATAATTGAGCTATATATAATTTTGTTCCGTACCTTTGACTGGGATATGAACTGTCACCGGAATCTGACTACTCGCACAGCAACTCTCCAAGGCGCTGGAGGTGTTTTTCCTGAAAGGACTCCGAAACTTAAGTCAATATCAGTATAAGCGTGAGAACTCAACTGAAAGCGTACTTGATACTGTGATGGGACACCCTATTTATAGAGGGGGATTGGAGTCATTTTCGTGCCGCTCACGCCGCACGACTCGGGATAACGACCTTCCCGCTTTCTGTGGCGCGTTGTAGCGTCCCGCATCGTGTCGATCGTGGCCCCGGATTTCTCGACTTCGCTATCCACTCGCTTCTAATCGCCGCCCTAAGTGGGGGCTTGAACTTATCCGACCTCGGGTCGGGTCTTGGGCCGGTTCCCGGGTCCTGCTCTGGGTCCAAGTCCTTTGGGCCTCTGATGGTTATTGGGCCTTGAGGGTTTATTGGGCCTCGATCTGGACTCGCCCAACGTGGGGTCCGAGGTCCGATCTTGGGCCTTCTTTTGGGCTCATTATTGAAGTCTTGAATTGGACCATAATCCGAGGTGTGAACAAATTTCATTCCCAAAATAATTGATTTGCGCCCTAACTTAATTGCTTATTTCACATTGTTGTCATTAGATGTTCAATGAGATTGCAACAACAGAACAGGGGAGGAAGCTCCTAAAAAGAAATTAAAAGACTAATCTACTCACGTTTTCACACTTGAACGAAATCCCTATTGAGCATAAAGTCATCATTAATACAAACAAATATGCTCAAGATACAAAAAAGAACCGAAAAAAAAAATCAACTTAAGTAACAATACTTGTCATTCAATTGCTTTCTGAATACTTGGAAGCATGAAGGTTCCTGAGCTCATTGGAGAATAATTTTATCTCGTATCTATTTTGGCTTTGCTCAACTTGCCTTTGTGAATTACCATGTATATCGATAAGAGTAGTTGATTTTCAAAGAGTAAATGTTTGTTGAGATACTTTACTTGGGACACAAGACACCAATAATAAGTAGAAACGTATATTCATATGATGTCAGTATATGAAGACGTGTGTACAGGCACATAAATACGCATACATAGATAGATAGATATAGTGTACAATTTGGAGAGGTGATTCGATAAAATCTTTGATCACTTAATTATTCAATTAAGAACTTACTTCACTAATGTAAATTACACGTGCACTTGTCCGTAGAGATGTATGAAGATAACATTTTGAGTTTGTCATTGTGTATGAAGAGAGTTTTAATTTTGTGAATATGACAAAGCACTTAATTAATTCAATTTATAATAATTACATAAAACAAATTATACCTAACATCAAAGAAAACAAAAGGAAAAGTTGGAACAAGTGCGGTAGCAATTCTTCCAATTCTTCTAATTAATCATTGAAATGCATGAAGTAATGCAGCTATGCCATTTTCTTGGTAACACTGTCTTTAGTCTTAACATCTTTCTTCTATATATTCACCGTGATGTAAGAAATTTTGGTATAATACTCATATATATTTAATATGTACTTTAAAAATATTTATAACTATTTATTTAGAAATATTTATATAAATATTATAAATTAAAATAAGTAGTTATAGATAATTCTTAATTACACATAAAAATTTTGTGCTTATGAGAGTATATTGGATGGATATAGAAAACTAACTGCTAGTGCACGTGGAGGTAATCCAACAACCACTTACTTGTTTACTATAAGTGCAATGATAGATATATAGTGCGAATTTGTCTCTATAAATAGATGCTGAGGGAACTAGCACTAATTCCCATGAGATACAATTACAAATTACTAATTGAATTCCAATATTCCTACTACACATATATCATTACTTTCTTTGTTTAGGTCTTGAAATTCAAATAATTAGTATATAGCCTCATTAATGAACGAAATGGCATACTTGGAGAAAATACGAGAGACGCAAAGAGGTCGTGGCCCAGCCACAATACTAGCCATTGGCACCGCAACTCCTTCAAACTACATTTATCAATCTGACTTCACCGATTATTACTTCCGAGTCACAAACAGCGACCACATGACTCAGCTCAAGGCCAAGTTGAAGCGCATATGTATATGTGTCCATGCATGCATGCATCTTCATTACATTATTATACCAATAAAGTTTATCGTATTTCCAACTAGTATCCAACGTGTGCTATACAGTAAGACGTAATATTAGCTATATGTATAGCACACATAAGTATAACACACGTTGGATGCTAGTTAGATGTATTTACAAATATTATTGTTATTATATCTATATTGTTTAATTCAGAAATCAATTAAATTTTCCTTCAGCATTTTTTATTCGGAAACAAGTTTACACCTTCGAATGAATATTAAATTTTAATGTCTTCAAAGTCTTTTTTCTTCTAATTAAGAGACTGAGTTGACAGAAGCTGCTTCTTGGTCTCAACAGGTGAGAAGTCAATGATAAAGAAACGTTACGTGCACCTGACCGAAGAAATGCTGAAGCAAAACCCCAACATATGCGCCTACAATGAACCATCCCTTGACGCGCGCCAAGACATGCTGGTCGAGGAGGTGCCAAAGCTGGGCTCCAAAGCCGCTTCAAAGGCCTTAAAGGAATGGGCCAGGCCCAAATCAGACATCACACATCTCATATTCTGCTCCACTTCTGGCGTGGACATGCCCGGTGCAGACTACCAACTCATCAAGCTATTGGGCCTGAGCCCATCCACAAAACGCTTCATGCTTTACCACCAGGGCTGCTTCGCTGGCGGAACCGTCCTTCGTCTCGCAAAGGATCTTGCCGAGAACAACGCCGGTGCACGTGTCCTCGTGGTGTGTTCCGAGATCACCGTGGTCACGTTTCGTGGGCCTTCGGAAACCCACTTGGACTCGTTAGTGGGCCAAGCTCTGTTTGGTGACGGTGCTTCATCCGTGATCGTTGGATCCGACCCGGACAGATCCATCGAGCGGCCTCTGTTTCACCTCGTGGCAGCATCTGAAACAATTTTACCAAACTCGGAGGGTGCGATTGAGGGGCACTTGCGCGAGGTGGGACTAACGTTCCATCTAAAAGAGAATGTTCCTACGCTGATTGGGGAGAACATAGAGAAGAGCCTCGAAGAAATGTTCCATCCGCTTGGTATCAGCGATTGGAACTCCTTGTTCTGGGTAGCGCATCCCGGTGGGCCTGCGATATTGGGGGAAATTGAGAGGAGGCTGGGGTTGAAGGAGGATAAGCTGAGAGCCACGAAGCATGTTCTGGGTGAGTACGGGAACATGTCAAGCGCGTGTGTGCTGTTTATATTGGACGAGATGAGGAGGAGGTCGATGCAAGAAGGGAGAGGAACCACTGGTGAAGGGCTCAAATGGGGTGTTTTGTGTGGGTTTGGGCCCGGCTTGACCATGGAGACTATTGCTTTGCATAGCGCCGCCATAGACAAGGGCTGCTAATATAAAAGTTACTTACTACTGTGAGGTGATAGATAGGATAGGATAGGATATCTATCAACTATTATTATTATTATTTTATATATAAATAATAATAAAACAATAATGGATAAGGTCATGTGTGACTTAGCTTGTAAGTGTTTCATTGTTGTCTTGATCGCATAGGAGGTTATGTGATAGTACAGTGTGCTTGTAATGCTTGCTTTGCTTTATGTATGATATGATATTAAATAAATAAATAGTGTGGTTTTGTTAATGTATGAATTAGCTAATTAGCTAAGCAAAGGGCAAGTAGCTAGGCACGTGTTGAGCGAGGCAGTACGTACGGGAACATGCATGTGATGTGGAGCCTTAGGTGTTGAGGAAGTCTGTATGTCTGAGTAGTAGTTGTGATTTTATGTATGTATGCCATAAAAAGCATAAAACGATTAGACATGCAGGACATTCAACATGACTGAACGTTATACTAGAAGATTCTCACTATTAATCAATCACATGATCAAAATTAATTCAAGAACTAGAACTTACATTACTTTTCAATTTTATTTTGTTATACAATTCAAAATAATTACACTCTAGCTACAAGCTGAAGTTGGGTAGATACATTACATGCATTGTTAGATTAGGTTGCCAAATTTAATGCAACCGGCTATAATAAATAGGAAACCCTTAGTTAAAAAATTACACCATTATTATTATTTCTTTGTTGGCCATGCAAAGGAGAGTTATAAGATTGAAAGCAGACCAAATCCAACAGCATGACAACCATGAGTGCAAAACAGCAAATCGGAGAGGTACAGAGGAGGGACAAGAGAGTAGCCACAATCCTAGCCATTGGGACAGCAAATCCACCCAATTTCATCCTCCAATCTGATTACCCAGACTTTTACTTCAGGGTCACCAAAAGCGACCACATGACCGACTTAAAACACAAGTTCAACCGCATATGTATGTATTTAATTTCTTAGCCTTCTCTAATTCTTACACGTATACGTCTCTCATTAAGTTATGAGCGGCTTCTCAACTTAATAAAAGGCCATGACTTGTATTACGATATAATGATACTTTCTCGAAGATATATGCATGAGAAAACTGAAAAGTTATTTGCCAATAACAAATATTGTGTATCGATCAATTTATGTAAGTGCATGTAACAGGTAAGAACTCAATGATTGAGAAACGACATTTTCTCTACGATGAAGATTTTCTACAGCAAAACTCAAACATCAGTACCTACGGAGCTCCTTCAATGGATGCCCGTCACTCCATACTGAGAGAGGAAGTGCCTAAACTTGGCAAAGAAGCAGCATTGAAAGCCATAGCTGAATGGAACCAACCACTGTCAAAAATCACTCACCTCATCTTCTACACTACCTCATGCTTCGGCAACATTCCAAGTTCAGATTACCACCTCGCCAATCTTCTCGGCCTCGAACCAACGCTGAACCGTCTCATGATTTTCAACACCGGTTGCCAAGCAGGGGGGACCGTCCTACGTGTCGCCAAGGACATTGCAGAGAACAATGTTGCCTCGCGTGTGCTTGTCGTGTGGGTAGAAACCATGATGGCTTCATTTCATGCCCCAAATACTAATCACATGGATGTTGTTGTAGGGCAAGCCTTGTTTGGTGACGGTGCTGCTGCTGTGATCATTGGTGCAGATCCTGACCCTTCAATTGAATTTCCACTCTTCGAACTTGTTCATGCTTCACAGAACACAGTGCCTAACTCTGAGAATGTCATCCATGGAGGTCCAAAGGAAATGGGCTTGGTTTACTATTTAGGGAAAGATATCCCTAAATTTGTGTCTGAAAACATAGAAAAGTCCTTACTTGATGCATTCAGTTCGATAGGTGTGGATAGTGCTACCATTGATTGGAGTACTCTGTTCTATGCCCTGCATTCAGGTGGTCCTGCTATTCTGAGTCAGATTGAACAGAAGCTTGGGTTGCATACAGATAAGTTGAGGGCAAATTGGCACGTGTTGAACCAGTACGGAAACATGTGGGGCCCTACGGTGATATTTGTGTTGGATGAGATGAGGAAATGGTCTAAGAAGGAAGGGAAGAGCACAAGTGGTGAAGGGTTAGAGTGGGGAGTGTTAGCAGGGTTTGGTCCTGGTTTGTCATTGGAGATCATTGTACTTCGCAGTGCCTCCTACCTCTGATGACTAATTAGTTTATTTCATTAGTTAGGATAGTGTTCCTATCTAAGTGCATATCATCTTCCCTTTTTATTTTCTAATTAATAATTAGCAGAGATCTTATCCTTAGGTGGATTTGGAGTTTGTGTATGCATGCATCCTTTCATGTATGTTGTTTTATGTTAAGAGCTTCTATTAATAGTAGAAAATTAACTTAAGGCCTAATACTCTAAGGCTATGTTTGGCTAAGGAAAGAAATTGAGTGAAAATAAATTGAGAAGAAAGAAATTGAGGGGAAAGAAGTTGAGATGATTCTGATTTTCCATAAGTATGTTTGGTTGAGAGGAAAGAAAAGTGATGAAAAATTATATTTTTATTGTTTGTTTAAGTTGAAACACAAGAGAAAAGAAAAAAGATAATTTTAAATGACAATTTTACCCTTAAGATATTATAACTAGATCTAAATAGTGATTTTAAAATTAAAAAATTTAAAATAATACCTACCTATCAAATTAAATTAATAATAATAAATAAATTATTTAAATTTATTTTAAAATAATATCAATTTATCAAGGTGATCTAGTCACCCAGAAAAATCAATATGACCTTTGAGAGATATTATTTAACAATATTTTTAATTAATATTTTATTAAATCAATATTCTAACATTCATCAACCAAAACCTACTGTAGTTTATTGGATGGTAGGCCAATGTTAGAAAAGGTAATGGTAATATTTTTTGTTTTTTATAAGCAAAGGTAATGGTAATATTGCTTGGTTTTTACATGAAAGAAGATGAAAGACATGGACAAAATGGAAAAATATTAGAAAACTCCTCTTTCCCTCTCTTTTCCATCCAATGTTGGGCAGAAAAATATTTGTGGGTCCAAGTATACTGTTTAGTTCTGTTAAAATTTTTATCTCAGTTTTTATTCATCAACCAAACAAGGGAAAATTCTACTTTTCCATCCTCTCCTATAAGGCCTAAAGGCCTGATACTGGCTATTGTAAAGGACTTAATTATTCTTGAACTTAACATCTATGACGAACAATAAAGATTATTTATTTTATATTTTTGGGCTGCTGCTGGTGGACTAGCTAGTCCCTAGGCTTCGTTGGGTCTAGCACTCTCAACATAAGCTATTTTGCACGGGGTGTGATCCTCTATACTTATAGAAGGGAAATATTTGAATAATAATATTTATACATGTACTTTCTCTTAAATACATTTTCTATTTACTTCATCATCTTTAAATTTTAATGTGACATCATTTCATTATTTACACTTCTTTTCTCTATTAGATCAAAATATATTATACTATACATACTCAATAAGTATGTACCAATATCTCAAAATGTTTTGTTGGCAAATTTAAAAAGCGAGAAAAGACAGAGAGAGAATGAATTCGCCGCTATATCTATATTCCCAGTTAGGCTGCCAAACTTATTGGGATTTGTACAATCACCAGAAAATACTTACTCTTAATAAATTAAGATCTGTGTTAATAATAAAAAGACAAAACATTTATCTTGAATATAGGTATTTTCACTTTTTTTATATTAAAAATCTATTAAAATATTTTAAATTTTATCAAAACTTGTTAAGTATACTTAACAAGTAAAAGGCACTCGTGAGTAAAATTATTAAATAAATTTTGTAATTTAATTATAAATGAAGATACTTACTAAGATGATAAAAATAAAAATATTCATCTTTAATATATGTATTTTTATATTTTCATAATCAACTATAATATTTTAAATTTTACTGAAATTAAAAGAAAAACCCTTTAATTGTATTGGCAAGTGGCAACTACTTGTATCCAAATCTACAAACAAATAAATAAGCTAAGCCTCACATGCATCTAACCATGTACTAAAACCTAACATAAACCCACCGTATGCATCCAGGCATTATCTTTATGCAATTATAAAAGGAAATGCGTGTCTAATTTGCTTCAAAGTCAGGGCACTTCTTCCACTTTCAGTTCTCATTCCAAATAACTTCTCTCTCTGAAGAGTACGAATCAAATGGGAACTTCACAACAAATTCGAGAGGCACAAAGAGCCAAGGGAGTGGCTACAGTCCTAGCCATTGGGACAGCAAATCCACCCAATTTCATCCTTCAATCTGATTACCCAGACTTTTACTTCAGGGTCACCAAAAACGACCACATGACCGATTTAAAACACAAATTCACCCGCATATGTATGTATTTAATTTCTTAGCTTTCTCTATTCTTACACGTACGTCTCTCATTAAGTTGTGAGCAGCATGTCAACTTTAAAAAAGACTCGACTCAGTGACTTGTATTATGATTTTATAATGACGTACACTTTCTAGAAGATATATGTACGGGAAAAGTTATTTGCCAATAACAATATTGTGTATCGATCAATTTATGTATGTGTATGTAACAGGTAAGAACTCGATGATTGAGAAACGACACTTTCTCTACGATGAAGATTTTCTGCAGCAAAACTCAAACATCAGTACCTACGGAGCTCCTTCAATGGATGCCCGTCACTCCATACTGAGAGAGGAAGTGCCTAAACTTGGCAAAGAAGCAGCATTGAAAGCCATAGCTGAATGGAACCAACCACTGTCAAAAATCACTCACCTCATCTTCTACACTACCTCATGCTTCGGCAACATCCCAAGTTCAGATTACCACCTCGCCAATCTTCTCGGCCTCGAACCAACGCTGAACCGTCTCATGATTTTCAACACCGGTTGCCAAGCAGGGGGGACTGTCCTACGTGTCGCCAAGGACATCGCAGAGAACAATGCTAACTCACGTGTGCTTGTCGTGTGGGTAGAAACCATGATGGCTTCATTTCATGCCCCAAATGCTAATCACATGGATGTTGTTGTAGGGCAAGCCTTGTTTGGTGACGGTGCTGCTGCTGTGATCATTGGTGCAGATCCTGACCCTTCAATTGAATCTCCACTCTTCGAACTTGTTCATGCTTCACAAAATACTGTGCCTAACTCCGAGAATGAGATCCGTGTAGGTCCAAAAGAAATGGGCTTGGTTTACTATTTAGGGAAAGATATCCCTAAATTTGTGTCTGAAAACATTGAGAAGTCCTTAATTGATGCATTCAATTCGATTGGTGTGGACAGTTCTAGCATTGATTGGAATACTCTATTCTATGCTCTGCATCCAGGTGGTCCTGCTATTTTGAGTGAAATTGAACAGAAGCTTGGGTTGCATATAGATAAGCTAAGGGCAAATTGGCACGTGTTGAAGCAATACGGAAACATGTGGGGCCCTACAGTGATATTTGTGTTGGATGAGATAAGGAATTGGTCTACCAAGGAAGGGAAGAGCACAACTGGTGAAGGATTAGAGTGGGGAGTGTTAGCAGGGTTTGGTCCTGGTTTGTCCTTAGAGATCATTGTGCTTCGCAGTATCCATATCTAATGACCAGTTATTCCCCCAATAATAGTTAAAACTACTTTTTTTTCTTGCCAATAGGTCACGTAAAAGATAAAGAATTAGAAAATATATAAGCATTATTATTTAGTATAAAATTCATAACAAATATATTATCCATAATATATATTATATAATGTATATATCATATATAATATGATACAAACATATAATATCACATATTGGATATACTATATATCATATGTTATAAAAAAAGTTTATAATGCAACATATAATTTATGATATGCACAACATATCATATATAATATACACAATATATAATATATGATGTGCATATTATATATTATATATTGTGCACATATTGATATTTTTAATTGATTTTTTTATTCCAAATTTTTTTAAAATATATTTGCCACACGACATATGATGATTTAAAATAATAATATAAAAAATGGCCAACGTGTTCATTGATTGTGCATGGCCAAGTTTGGAGATGTTACAGTGGCATAGATATTAGTTAGTAAGCCAAAGTTAAATTAGCAAATAATACTTTACGTATAACAAAAATAAGTCCAACTTGTATCCAACGTGTGCTATCTATATTACAGGATGTGTGCTATACATATAGAACTTATACATATAGCACACATCCTGTAACATAGATAACACACCTTGGATACAAGTTGGATGTATTTCCGTTGTACGTCAAACATTATTGGTTAAATTAGTGCACGAGAACAATATAGATAAGTGTATCATTTTCGCTGTTCAAATAATCGGACCTGCCGATCCGATCCAACCGATTAAATCAGGAACTAGACCCATGTCCGGTCCGATTTTGGGATATAAACTGCTTTTTAAAATAAAAAATCGAAAAAATCGATCAAAACCAGTCAAATCAACAAAAAAAACTTGTTGAACAGATCAACTAATTTAAAAAAATTATTTCTTAAAATTTTATAACTATTTTGTACTAAAATATTGTATAAAATATGATATAATTATTAAAATTAAGGACTATTAAACCTCTAAATTTATTAAATACTCTATATTTTAATTTTTAATGACATTAATTTATTTTATAGCATATATTTCATCATTAGCATTGTTAAGTGAATGGATGCATGATACATTTTGATCTTTATCTCTTAGAATTTCCAAATTAAAAGTAATTGAATTTTAATTTTTTAATTTATTTATCAGTCAACCAATTTAACCCACCAGCTGAAATACGTTGAATATGTTCTCTATTCATTGATATTTCCCTCTCTATTGATATAAAAATATCATCCCGGATTAAATAATCAATAATTGTCCATTTTACAATTTTTTTCAAAATGATTACTCCCTCCGTTTTTTTAATTGTCCAACTTAGAGTTGCGTGCATTTTTTTTAATTGTCCATTTCAAAATTTGAGACAACATTTATTATTTTTTTCCTCTTTTACCCCTATTTAATACTACTCACTAATAGCAATAATAATTGAGGAGAGATGAATAACAAAGGGTAAATTAGTAAAGTAGATGTATATTTTGTTAACTTTTATACTACACCAATCATTTCCTAAATATCCGCGCGCAATTAAAACTGGACAATTAAAAAAAATTGGAGAAAGTATCTGTTAAGAAAATATATGTTACACTAATTATTCTTTTCTCTAATAAATAGTCTTGGTAAAAGTGATTACTCGGAGAAAATTTATGAAAGAGAAAATTAAATGAGGGCAATTTGGTACAATCATATGAATATAACAATAATTTTCAGTTATGAATATGCACATATTTTAAGAAAAACATTGAGATTACTTTGATTTAAGATGTATTCATGTGATTGTTAAGTTATAACGAGATAATTGTATTAAATTACTCCTAATTAAATATTATTTCCTCCTTCCAATAATAAATGACGTTTTAGATTTTTTATGAATATTAAGATCCTAATTCAATGTTAAGAATCTTTTATATTAGTTAAAAAATATTAACATATAATGAAATTACTTTAAAAGCTGACATTATTTTCAATAAAGTTAGAAAAAAATAAAATAAAATATGACAAATAAAATATCTATGTTTCATTCCATACAGAGTATATATTATCAAACAATAATATTCAAAGTTAAGAATCTTTTATATTAGTTAAAAAATATTAACATATAATGAAATTACTTTAAAAGCTGACATTATTTTCAATAAAGTTAGAAAAAAATATGACAAATAAAATATCTATGTTTCATTTCAGAGTATATATTATCAAACAATAATATTCAAAGTTAAGAATCTTTTATATTAGTTAAAAAATATTAACATATAATGAAATTATTTTAAAAGCTAACATTATTTTCAATAAAGTTAAAAAAAAAATATGACAAATAAAATATCTATGTTTCATTCCATACAGAGTATATATTATCAAACAATAATATTCAAAGTTAAGAACTTTTTATATTAGTTAAAAAATATTAACATATAATGAAATTACTTTAAAAGTTGACATTATTTTCAATAAAGTTAGAAAAAAATAAAATAAAATAAAATATGACAAATAAAATATCTATATTTCATTCCATACAGAGTATATATTATCAAACAATAATATTCAAAGTTAAGAATCTTTTATATTAGTTAAAAAATATTAACATATAATGAAATTACTTTAAAAGTTGACATTATTTCCAATAAAGTTAGAAAAAAAATAAAATAAAAGGTGACCAATAAAAATACAAATACAAAATCTATTTTGCATTCCACACATAGTATATATTATCAATGAGTATTGTTATATGTATACCAAAAAATAGTCAAAACAGTTAATAAAGTATGCATAACATATATAATATAAAATACATAATGAATATTACATATTGTGTACATCATAAATCATATAATGTGTATAACATATATCACATATTACAAAGAAAGATGATACTACAATATTGATATATGTTGTGCACAACAAATAATATATATTGTGCATCATATATAATATATGTTGAATATTTTATATTATATATTGTGTACATAATTTATTGACTATTATGACTATTTTTTTTCACCAAATATTTACCTTTATCAAATAATGTTACAAGTTAATGATATTTAGAAAACACTATCAATTATAATAAATATCTTACTTTAGTCCAAAAACAAATCTACAAAACTATATTCCTTACAAAATATGAAAAGTACACTTGAATTTTCCATAATAATCAATCAGAGATAAGAAAGTACATTTTCACATAGAGGCCCTTCACAACCTCCTTTCCCCCATTTTTCTTTTCGTTTTAACCTAGAACTAGAACTAGATTTTTAATTTCTCCAAAAAAAATACAATTTTCTATAGGATAAAATTTGTATGTATTATTAATACAATTTATTTACACATTTATCTATTTATATATCATCATGTTGGCTAATAAAAAATTGAGAAAATTAAAAAATATATAATGAATAATTATTAGAATAGATAATTATTTATATTAATTTGATATTTATAATAATTTAATTTAGTTAATTACTTCCTCCGTCCAATTTTAATTGACGTTTTAGAGTATTTCACACTTATTAAAAATGTGATTAAACACACAAATTTCTATAAAAGTAAATAAACAATGATAAAATTATCCTTATAATTTTTTTTGAAATAATTATAAGAGATAAAAAAGAGAGTGTATGCATGGATAAAATTGGAAAAAGATTAGAAATATTTCCTTGAAAATTTAAAATGACAAATAATAGTGAAAAAATGGATTTCCTAGAAAGACAAATAAAACTGAATGGAGGGAGAAAAAGTATATAAAATAAATTACAATAATGCTAAGTGTACAATGAAAAACCAGTCAATACAGCAGTCTATTTTGGCTTTGGTTTTGACCCAAATAATCATTGAAATTGTATTGGACTAAGTAATTATGACAAAAAAACTCATTTATTGAGTGGTTGACTGATTTTTTATTTTACATTTAGCATTATCCAATAAAATAATAATTAAGACAGTAGTACTACATGTAAGTTAAATCCGAAAAGTACGGAAGTGAGAGAAACCCGAACCCGAATTCCAGACCCTATAAATAGGTGGGAGTGAGTGCCACTGTCTCACTCACTCATACTCTGTTTTCTGAGACTATACAACATCATCATTTCATTCATCACCATGCCTCCTCATGTGAGCTCTTCGGCCAGAGAGAACCAGGAGAAGGAGCAAGAGAAGGAGGACGACCAGAATTCCTCTTTGAAGTGCGTGTCATGTAATGGGACCTTATGCACTGGGGAAGCTGGCACCTGCACCGCATGCTCTGAGGAGGCGAAGGAGAACAGGGAAGAACAACTCAAGCTCCAGATCGAGGAGCTCATGGCTCAGGTTTCCTTCCTCAAGATTCCGTCCCCTCTTGACTCCTCAGCCTCTGCTTCTTCTTGTGCTGATGTTCTCCTTCTTCCCTCTGTGGAGGGCGACTCTGCTTCCAATTCTCCTGAGCCTATCCCTGCTCACAGGGCTGTCCTGGTAAGTCCATAGCTAACCCTCGTTCTACCATTTTGCCTGATAAATCCTGAGGTGGGTTAAAGTTTTGATTTTTATGATCATGGACACGCGTTTTTTTGTTGTTTCTTTTGAAGAGAAAGGACTGGGTTTGTGTGAATTAGTGGTTCCTGATCGTTGTTTGTGTTTTTTGATGAATTGAATGTTGCTTTTGTGTGTGGATGATTGATTTGGGTTCTTTTTTTTTTTTTTTTTTAATTTGAGGAATTGGATGTAAATTGTGATTATTTGAATGTGGTTCTTGTGGGAACAATTGATTCTGTTTTTTTTAATTGATAGATTGGATGTGAATTTTGTGTGAGCAATTTATCTTTGTTTTTTTTTTTGGGTGCTATGTTGCCTTGTTTTTCCAGCTCTGTGCCTGTTCACATTGGGGTATGAATTGAAGGATGAGAATTGCAGCACTGTTCCTCTGGGTTGCTCGGATTGTGTGACTTGGCTTTTGAATTAACATGAATTTTTTCCTTATTGTTTTATGAAAGATTTAGTGATGTAATATTCAGCTGTAAAGATGCTCCTTGTTGTGTCAATTGATATGAGATCAATTTGTCACTCTGTTATCCCTGTAAGTGTATATGTTGTAAATGGTTATGCTTATCTAGCTCTTATGTGCCTGGGATATCTGGAGCCTCTACATGTTGAACTTGGTGTATGGATTTTTTTTTCTTCTGTTTTTGAAACCCTTGCAACAATTGAATAAACTGATTATGATGAAACAACTTGGTGGGTCCTGGAAGTCTTTACTTTTAATTGAACTCATAGAAACAACTAGTGTTATACATTGATCATTTGAACTTTTAATTATGGCATTCTGTTACATTAAACCTTACATAAAGTTTTGATTCGAAAAGAACATGTTTGTTGATACTCCTTGGTGAAGCATTTATCACAGAACTAGCAGGTTGCTTTAATATGGTTTCCTAATCCAAAATATGGCTTGTTTCTTTCTTGTTTTGGTTTAATAGGTGTTGATGGCCATGAGCTGCCATCTGCTATTGACAACTATGGTTTCCCTAATTTTTCTAATTTTCTTCAAAAACATTTGTCAATGGTCTATGTCTCTTTGATTTGATGCTGTTTGCAGATTGGATGCCTGATTCTTGAATTCCATAGTCCATCTTGTTATGAGTTATTGCTGTTATTTGATTATTCTAACCAACCTGATGACATCTTATGATAATATGCTTGGTTTGATCAGATTAGCCGCTCTCCTGTATTCAAAGCTATGCTGGAGAAGGATATGAAAGAAAACCACACCGGCACAATCAAGCTTGCTGACGTGACACATGATGTCCTTGGCGCGTTCGTCAAGTTCCTTTACACCGGGGAAGCAACCCTTGACGATCAGCTGGCATACAACCTGCTAGGGCTCGGAGAGAAGTACGAGGTGAAGCGCCTCAAGGACTACTGCGAGAAGTTCCTGCTGGCAACATTGAACGACGACAATGCACTTGCAAGCCATGCCGCTGCAGCTAAGCACAATGCCCCCAAGCTGAAGGATGCATCCCTGAATTTGCTCTCAGATAACCTTGATTTGCTCTATAAAAATGAGGAACTGTATAGGACTCTGGCTGCCTCCAGACCTATTCTTATTATTGATATTTATGAAAAATACCTTTTCAAGAAAGCTAATACTGCAGAAGACATTGCCAGACTCTTGGGTGGTTAGAGTAGCAAACTGGTGTAGGCTGCATTCTTTCTCTACTACTCTTGTAGTAGATTGGATTTTGGGTGACATGATGAGGTTCATCAATTTTTTCCATATAATCGCAGTTCCTTTATTATTAGTTCCTCTATTTATCTATCATTTTTTCATAAAGAGTTCCACCACTCTTAAATCCTGTTACATGTTTTTCAATTGGATGAAACTGATTTGGTTTTATTAATTAATTATTAATTTGTTAGATTGGTTCACTATATTCCAGTCAATCATGTTTGTTTACTGATATTTTTCAAGCACTCTCTGGGCTCTGAAAAAATTGGAGGTGATTTCTGGTTTCAATCATGTTAATTATGCCGAGACATCTCTGTCAATTATTATATCTATAGTTACATACATTACATGTTCTGCCCTAAATTAATTTGCAAATCTAATCTTGTTAGATAATTAAGAGTTGTTCACTTCAAGATATTAATTCGTTTCTTTAGATTTGTATTTGTATAGTTGATTCTAAGTTGAGTTTGTATAGTTGATTCTAAGTTGAGTGGAGTTAATTCTGTCGATTTTTTTATATATAGTAGTTGATTTGATTCATAGTTATATTTATTAGTTCTTCTGAAAAAATGATTTTGTCCGATGTTTGATGATGGAGATAATATATAATATGATTTGTGTCCTATGATAAAAAAAATTGATTTTTCTGTACCAAAATCACTATATTTATATTAATTAAGATGTGATATAAAATTTTATATATTTGTATAAATACATATACATAGTTTAACTTTAATGTATTGATGTTGGAAAACTTTTCTTTATCTAATAAATATTTTCATTGATTTTTAAAATAAAATGAAGACTTTTAGGTTGGCATAAGTTAAAAATTTAGTCAAAGAAGGTGAATTTTCCCCTATGTGATCTTCGGAGCATTGGCAATAGACAAGAACGATGGAAAGTGGAAATTGAGCACTTTTTCTGGTCTGGCTGATACACTGACCCAAATATAGAGTTTCACATTATTAGATGGAAATTGTGAAATTGACTTCAGTTATCAATGAGTTTTGGTCAACTAGGTGGATCAGAATACTGTTATACAGTATGTAACAGCCATGCTGATAAGATCTATATTTGATTTTTTTTTATGTAATATGTGTCATACAATATATTTTTCAGACGAAGCTTCTTATGACATAATTAAATAATTTATCAATTTATTATGATTCAAATTTCTCCATACATTATTTATGTAAAAATGAAAATAAAAAGAAAAGCTTATATCTATTACTTAAAAGCTAATACCACTTTATATTAATTATACGGCAACACTTGACAAGTGGCTTTAGGAAAATATAGAGCTAAACAAAGTTTGTTTTGTAGTTATTATTATAATTCTTATTATTATTATTATTAGAACATTGCTAGGGATACAATAAAAAATCAGCCAAAACAGTTCACAAATAGAAATTTGGGCCACAATTATCCAGCCCATTAAAAATATACTCATGATTAAAATTTTATTTGAACCATAAAATACTAAATGAAATTTGTTAACTGTTTTGACTGAATTTTTATTGTTTTCCAAACATTTATGTAATTGTTATATCAAAGTAAACAAAATTGATTCAAACATTACAGACGGAATACGTGTGCTGTGTGGTCTATGGGCTCAATGACGTTGCTAGCAAGACATTAAGGAATGAATTTCTGAAGTAGAGTAATATTGTATGTACATTTAAAATTAAATATTTATAAAATATGCATAAAAGATAATAAATAAATAAGAAGAGATTGAGGTTGCATTAAAATTTAAATATGGTAAATACAAATATCAACATAAAATACGAGAAGATGAGTTTATTGTGAATAATTCTGAGTTATATAATTTTTTTGTGTATACGACTTTCTGGATAGATAAATATATATCGTATAGTTTGAAAGAATATGATTAATTTTTCGGACAATATAATTATTAATAATATCTGCCACGTGTACGGCACACCGCCCGTGGATTTAGAAAAATAAATTGAGGGGACTTTTTAATTTGGGCATTAGAAGAAAGACCACGGCAAGTCAATATTTATGGATTGAAAGACTTCTATGCTAGATATATAATAGTATTAACATTATATGACCTTTATACATGTAAATAATATATGAGTTATTGTGCTTTCATTTTATTGATAGCTAGCTAGTTAAATGCAAATATTAGACTTTACTATAGGATGGACTTCTCCAGAGACAGACAAGCCAACTAATTTTTATTAAATATAAAATTATTAAAATATTTTAATCTAACAAGTAAAAGTTTTTATTGAAACAATTTCATGATATTTTTGTTTCACATATCTCTAACACATTTAAAAAGCATTAAAAATGAAATTCTTTTTTATAATTGTAACTATATTATTTTATTTTTTAAAAACATATATAGATATTAAGAAGAAAGTTTGCTTGAATTTAAGATTATATATTCATTTCAAGTAACAAAAATTTATAAAATATTTAAAAATTATTCATCAACAAGAAAAGTAATCTTAAAATTTGAATCTAATGTGAGCCAAGCTTTTTTGTTTAAACATTTTGGTGTATATATATATATAGATTTATATATAATTTTACACATACATAAATTTAATTATTCATCATGAAAATTTATACAATATTTTTATCTCCTAATCAAACATACCCTAACCAAAATGATTAATGTCCAATAATATTTATTATTATTATTATCATAGACTATACACTCACATATTTCATACGAGAGGATGATTGATCATGCTTATAACATGTTAGCACTTAGCTTACAATACAACATATGTACACAATTTACACTCAAAATTAAAGGCCAGATGCCAACGAGGTCTAAGCAGTAGATAGATCGATCATTTGATATGATGAGTTTATAATTCAAAGCACAAAAAATGAAAGGAGGAATGAATTAATTATATATGCATGCACATTGATCAATCACGCTCTGGTGAGCAACATCATGTTCTTGAACTCCTCGAAATCAAGTTGGCCATCCAAATTTGTGTCATAGAACCGAATCATGCTCCTACAATCCTTCCCACTCTTCTCATCCCACAATCCAAGCCTCTTCAGCACGCACTCGAGTTCTTGGCTCGTGATGAATCCGTCTCCATCCAAATCGAACACCTTGAAGGTGCTCTTAAGGTCGTTCTCCAATTCATCATGATCATGATCATCACGACTATGATCGTGATCATGATGATTATTGCTCTCTTTACTACTACTCTCTCCATTATTGTTTTGGTGCTTGGATATGGAGTCATAGAAGAACAAGAACTCACTGAAATTGAGGCACTTCTTTTCCACAAGGGATTCAAGCTCATCTAAGCTTAATTGGAACCCTATGTTGTGGAGCAACCAATTGAGTTCATCAAGGCTTAAAACCCCGTCGCTATTCATGTCAAGTTTCTCAAATATCCGCCGCAAATCAGTGGGTGTTAGGAGAGCCATATTTGCAAAGAACATAAGGAAACAAGAAAAAAGGGTCTATATATGAATGTAACGAATATGCTAACTTGGTGCTTATTAATTAGTCATCAAAGAACGCAACACCCATTACAATATATAATATATATAGGCTAATGCAAACGTGTACTTTGTGGATAAAGAATAATACGAATTGTCTAAGCCTGGGAAAGTTACACCTTACAAGAAGTTTCGCAGTCATTGCTCTGAAAGCAACTGTATTCTAGTTAATTGAATATTTTTCTATACCATATTTTTCAGTCGGTCGTCTAAATTCAAATCAATATTTTTCTGGAATATTTTTTAGGTGTTTGTTATAGCTAATAAAGTCGATATATATGGCTGAAGTAAAATTTGAGTTGAGTTGACTTGAGAGTCAATGTAGATAAATGCAACCCAACTTGATCTAAGTAACACAATGAAATCTAGATTGAATGAATAATTAAGTTTTCAAGTATATATATATAGTTAATTTGGGTTAAGGAAAACTTGCTTGTTTGGCACAGACAATCTAACCAAATTCGCTTCCTTTTACAATTTTCTTACTTGTGTACAACAAATTAATATATATTTTAGTGGCAGTTAATTATTTGTGATCAGTTTCTATATGATTTCATGGTTTTAATGAATATAAAGGATGGTACGTAAATCTTTCGGAATAAACTGCTAAGAAGTGCAGTGCATTCAAATGCGTGTTGGGTGCGTGTGTCGTGCTTGTCCTGCAGTCTTACCATCAGGAACACGTGACAAGCAAGTATAGACTACACCCGTGGAACTTATTCATGTCGATTACTCAGTTACTCTAATAAAATATGTACTACTAATTAAGTTACCATTTTATATTGAATAATTGATTAAAAAATTCATTTTATTAAGTGTCTATATTATTTAGTAAAATAAATTTATAAAATCACTTTTCATACGAAAACCACGGCGATATGAGCACGGATTATCAATGTGCTCAACACAGGAAAACTTGGAAGATTTGGTTTTGAACTCTTAAGCATTTGTCTTTTCAGAATTCCTTTTAGTTTCTCATGGCATGGGACAAGTCTCTTGCTCTTGCCTTTGTGTGTTGCTTAACCTCTGCATCACCTTATGCATATGATTTACTACTACCAAATGAGCATATTCGCAAGTGTTTCAAGCAAATTTGAATTCAGGGAACATCTTTTCTTTTGGGGTTCAATTAAGAGAATATCTAGTTTTTTATCACTGTAATAACATTTGTATGAAATGGTAACATTTGTTTTTCTGGTCGACATGAAAAGGGAAATGAGAAATCCGTAAGAACAACCGTATGACATGTTTCTGTAACTAGGGCCAAGGGTCAAACCTGAGACTTGCTGAAACACCAGGCTGAATGTTAATGTTCAAATTCATGAAAATAAATATCTTGTGTGTATTTGTGCCCGTTGGATGCAACAAATTATTTAACATTACTAAATGCAGGCATCACCTGCATATGCACTAATCCACACACGAAAAATCTGCTTAAATTTCAATCGCACTAATACATTGAACTCAGATTCTTTACACCTAGGAATGCAACAATAATCTCCCTATTTGGAGTGGGGCAAAATTTATGAACAAAAATATTACAGTTAACACTGATACCCACTCAGCCACCTATAAATAATGATAATAAAAAAAAATAAAAAAATAAAAGACTTAAAAAACAGTGCAAGAAGCCCTGAAAAGCTCTTAAATGTCACTGCAAATAACTGGTATTACTACTAGAAAGGCACTCCCAAACCCAGTGAAGACGACAGTAACGAAAGAGTAAAAAGAATAACAAGCATAAGAGGACATTCAAGGCTTGAAGGAAAACTTGCCAGGTTCAGGGTATTTCGCTTCCTTCTGCTCAACTTTGTTAAATTTAAAACCTCTGATCCTCAATACCTCCGGCTCCGAGGAATCATTGTTGTCGACATTTTCAATGGTCCAACCCTTGTTCTGAACTGATCCACTCACATTTACCTATTCACAAATTTTTTTAAAATTGCATCATTTATTAAAACATTCAACCATACACAAGATTGTCTGCGTGCATTAATACTGAATAGGATGAGTTTCAAGCTTCTATTATTTTTTAACTATATACTGATGGGTATAGTACCAAGAATTACTGAAAATGATAATGAAATACTTACAGCATGTTATAAAGAGAATGAAATTATAACTTGGGAGTTTAATATTTAGGAGATTCAAAGAAAAACTTCAAACTTATTTTGAACTGGGATAACTTGGCTATTTATTTGGAAAAGTTGGTATCCAGTATTTTTAAGGTTTGCTATGTACTTTGAGCTCTCAGTCTATTTTATGGTGTTGATTGTTGAAAATTTAATTATATCTCCGTCAGTATATCTTCTTTCACCAAGCTCTACTGTTCTATCTGAGGTATACATCAAATAGCAATTTTCTTTCGAGAAGTTAATATGAAAGTCAAGAAACAACCAAGAAGATAAAAGCCCAAGGAACTGTCTTATGCCATACCTCTGCATCATCAACAGCATCAATGATAAGAGCTCCATCCAAGGACAGATTTTCAAGAAAAACCTTTTGACCCTTAATCGCCAGAGTAGACTTTTGGGAAATAGAGCAATTTCCACTGACTTTGCTCTTGATGCGAGAGAAGGTCAGACCCCATTTTGGCTTCCATGTAATACGGGGCCAAACTTCAACCTCTTGCCCATTGAAAACCTGCACTTCTGGATCAGCTACTTGGACACCAGCCTAACAGGGAAACAAAATGCAAAGGCGATTTGTTACGACTTGAATTGTAGATTTGAGTAGCAATTGGCAGGCACAAAAAAGGAACAAGAGAAAAGGCTAGATTCACCGGATTGAATTGAAACTCTAAAGTTATCTGGGTATGTTCTTCAAATAACATACTAAGTTTTATCTCATTTTAAATATAGGCATATTAGAGCTTAACTCCACAAAATAAACAACCTTTTGGAACTTCCCTAGTTTTCTAAGAATTCCAAAAGGGAATATGGTCCTTCAGAGTGAGAGTGGTTTTAAAGTGAGAAGTGAAGGGTTAACCACCTTGGATCAATAATAGCTTTCGTATCCAACGATGTTTGATTCCTTGCTTTCTCACTTTACAATCATTCTTACTTTAGAGGATCTAATTCCTTCTAAAAGTAATGTATTCAACTAATTCTTATGGAAACAACAATAACATCATAAAATTCAAAACATTACTACAATAACATTACCTGCTTAAGATAACGGCTGTTCGCACGATAGATGGACATTTCTCCAGAAGTTGCACTATGGTATGGATTTCCTTTCGGCACCTATAGTAATATCATAAGAAAGCATAAAGAAGAAATTCCTCTCCTGAGAACTTTTAGCAAATTAAGAGAACGTTGCTCAAAACCCCATTTACCATCCAAAATGCAAATAAAATTTCAAATCCAAATTCAGTAATTTCACCCCGTTTGGTTAGACCTTTCCAGTCTACTTCTATTGAGCATTGAATACTGAATACATTAAATAGAAAATCAGGTGCTCAAACTGGTATTTCCTTTCGACATTTGTTTCTCCATATGTAAATTTCACACACAAAATGAGATCAAGAACTACAACAACTAAGTGCATTAGAATTTAAGTAGTACCTTAGAAGCTTCCTCAGCATTATTCTTCACAGGTGCATAAGCAAGCCAAGTATCCATCACCTGTACAAATACAAAGATCCAGTGAGCTACCAAGCATAATAACCAAAACATCAATCCATAGAAGATAATGATAGCCCAAAAATGTGGCATCAGCATGGACTGACTCTGTCTTTAACTGTATAACCTAAAAGGTCCAGAGAGGGAAAGTCAAGCTTGAGATTTGATTTGAAAAAAAAATTATGTACTATTTTGCTTGAACAGATAATTTACCGTGAACCCAACCCTGGCCGATGGGGGCAATGTTTTTGGATAGTCTTGCATCATACATTCAAGCCGAGTAGAGGACTTAAATGAAGTTTTACTGGCATCTTTGTATCTGAATAAGGAAATACAGCCATATTACTGTTTCTGTTTAGGGTATACCCTGATGTCGTAAATAAGTCATCTAACTAAGTTTATGATTTAAAATGAAGCCATATTACTGAACAGAAAATTAAGACGATATATATTTTTCTTCCAAATATTCATGAAAATTTCCACAAAAAATTATGCTAATTCTACTGCAAACTTGTAGGAATGACATAGAATGAATTAAAGAAATTTGATGGTGCAGCAAAGTGTTAAAAATAATAGCAAAATAACAGATATAAGAAAGCAGAATTACTTTGGGTTTACAAACTCTTGTATTGCACCTCCAGTTTTTGTGAGCTCTTCAATGTAAGGACCAAGTTCTAAAATCAACTGTTAGAATAAGATATTGTCACTATGCAATAATGGCATAATCATGATGTAGTTTAACCAAACTATAAACTGTGATTATCATCTCGATATTTCTAGTATTCCAAACATAATGCATTATGAATTGGGTGCTCATACCCCCAATTAAGATAATAATCCAGATAAAAATAATATCAAGTCAGCCCAAAAACAGATAACTGGAAAGGTAAATTCCATGCGTTGATGACAAAGGAGAATGTTGAAGTAAGAAAGGGGATTACTTGGTTTATATTTCCAGGAAATGGGGAGTAGCCATTCTCAGAATTGACATCACCATCAGGGTAGCCACTTGCTCTGAGAAGAGGATCTAGCTGATTGTATTCAACATTTATGACCATAGACCTCCCTATGATTAAATGCATTGCAATTAATGATCACATGTTAAAAATATGAGTCCAGAAAAATCCATTAAAAAAGACATAATGAAGTCAAGATAAAGATTAATTATATGTATGTGTTCTATATTACTTGGAGAGTCCCTCAGGCTGCGTTTGTTTTGTGGTACATATTAATACAAGACACAAATACACATCCAAGAAATACAGATACATAAAAGTTTATGTATTATGTATTGTGTTTGATAACTCATACAATACACATTTGATTTGTGTATTGTGTACTTGTATTATGTATGTTTGATAGGACAATACATACAAATTATTTTAAAATATCCAAAAAGTCCCTAAAACCCACTAACCCTGTACCCCTGTCCCCTCACCAATCGAGATCTCAGATCTCTTTTTCAATCTCTCTGGGTTCCATTCTTCAAGCAACAGGGGCAACAAAGTTCATAGCAACAGCAGCAGCGACGGTGCTCGGAGAAGCAGTGGCGACGCTCGTAGCAGCAGCAGTGACGGTGCTCGGAGAAGCAGTGGCGGCACTCGGAGAAGCAGTGGCGGCGCTCGTAGCAGCAGCAGCAGCGGGTCTTCGAGCAGCAGCAGCAGCGGGTATTCGAGCAGCAACAGCGGTGACGTCTTCGAGCAACAGCTGCCGCGGCGGTGGTGGCTACAACAGGAAGGTGGTGGTGGTGAAGGTGACTTTCTTCATCTTCTTCTCTATCTCGGTCGGTGGCTGCAGTGGTGGAGCTCGGACTGGCGGTGGAGGGGGAAGTCACGGCTGAGTTTATGAGTGGTGGAGTAGTGGTGATGTTGAGGATATACTTGAACTAATGTTAATATAATAGGGATAAATGAGGAACAAAATTTAATTTAAGTTTCTGTATTGTATTTCTGTATTTCTGTACCTACTTTGAGAGAGGACAGAAAATACAGATATTTTCTGTATTGATACACAAATTTCCTGTATTGTATTGATAAACAAACACTCCAAAATTTCTGTATTTTGTGTATTGTATTGTATTTTCTGTCCTGTACTCATCAATCAAACGCTGCCTCAGCGCCCTTTTTCTTAAGAGCCAGATATAGCACCTCATTAATTATGACATAAAAATCTTAATGTATTCAGAAATTTACAGCTTCAAATCACTTTTCTGGTGAGAAAAAGTTGTACTCTACCATGATATACACCAAAAGCAAGTCTATCATTCTCACCTCCACATTGAAATATGTAAGTCCAAAATGAGCATAATTTTTGTCTATTGGGGATGGAACAGTTAGAAGTTACCATCAGAGTGAGTGAGTCTGGTAATCCCACCAATAGCTTCCTTTGCTTTCCGTGGTACAGCGAGAGAGTTGACGTGGTACTGTTTGGTAGCACTGACACCTAGTGCTGCTGGAATCGCCTGTATTCACCAGGCAATCTTAAAATACGGTGAAGGGAAAACCATAGGAAGTAACTGAAATAATGAAATGTGAAAGCAGCTAACCTTGAAGAGAAGTCCATTAGTATCTTGAAAAAAGAGAACCCATTTCAACCCAGCACCATGCCTAACAAATGATCATCATATCAAATTTAGGATCAAACATATTGACAAAAGATAAAGATTGATTTGCTCTTCTTATTTCATGGTATTCTAGGATACAATCCCATCACATAATTGTAGACCAACATTCTAGTTTTACATAACTCTTTTAATCTGCCCAATTATAACATTTGGAATATTACTCAGAAACAGGTAGTGAAAGGACCCATTAAATGTCTACAACTAAGAAAAAGTGAAATTAGATAAGCATATACAGATCTAAAAAGGTCAGCAAATTATTTGAGTCATACCATACTTTCAGAATACCGCTTGAATAAAGAAGCGAATGGACATCTCCGTGGCCATGTGGTTTAGTCTGAAAGAGAAATCATCAGTAGGTTGCACTTTTTTTAAGTATGATATAATAAGTTTATATAACAAGCACTTCATTAATTGCCTTTTTTCTACTGAAACATCCCATGTCACAGTTGTATCATGCAAAACAATACCTGAATTTGGTATTTGTTTTGTGGATCCAAAGCAAGCCTGGCATCATTATCTTCTAAGCATGCAACTTTTTCCTGAATTATATGAGTTTAAGAATTATAAAAAAAAAAAAAAAAAAAAAAGCCAAACTAAACTTCCTATGCGACTATGAAAGGCATACCTGCTTTAAGAGTGTTACTTGTGTGGGTTGCATACCAAAGTAGGAATTTGATTCTAAGAGTTCCAAGGTACGCCCATGGGTGTCATCAGATGTCATAATAACAAAAGGAATCTTTGTCTGGCTTCCACCTAAATATTAAAATGCACAAACATTAATAGCAAGAACTTTGAAATATTATAGTTAACATTACAAACCATGAGAGTGGGCTATAACAAAAGCATAGAAAAAAACAAGAATAGTTTAGCCTTTTCAAAAGTAAGGACCAGAAAATTGTGATATATCAACTATCAAGATGACAGTAAACAGGAAATTGTAATATATCAAATTTGAACCATTCGAATTGCTAAGGGTGCATTCGTTTATACAGAAAATTGGGTATAAATTAAATAGGCTACGTACGACATAAGTAGACATATTCGGAGAATCTATCTAATTCCACACAACAATGAAAATTAATACTAACCTTGTGAGCTGGCTTCTTGAAGTGCTAATATAGATTCAATGTAATGCTGCAAGAAAGATGTCCCAGTAGTGGTTTCTGCTGGAAGAGCAACCTGAACAATGCAAAAACTATAGTAAAAAGTCCCATCACGCGATGGAATCAGATGAGAAATAGAGCCAAATATCAGAAAAGTCAAGAAACAATTTGCAGTTTATTGAAGACCTCTATGTATACACAAGACATTCCCATTACAAATAATAATTGTGCAAAAACAACAAACGATACAGAAACGAGGTATACCTTAATCCCACTGTAACCTAGACGCTCCCCAAGACCACCAGCAACAAGAACAAACGCAGCTTTCTGAGCTTCTTGAACACCTAACTCCTCAAATTGGATGAAGTTGTCATCAGCAAATGTCAAAGTCTCACCGGTCGGAACCTGCAACATCATTATCACACAGTTTTTCACACATGCAAATCTATATGTATAGGCTCCATGCTCACACCAATAACCCGAATTAAATTGCATACTACATATGTGCAACATTGATGAAACATGAACATTTATATCAAAATTCAAATCATATAACGCTTATCATACGTCATATTATCATGTCTTACAGAAGGTTTGAAGCCATCGAAAGGATTCTTCCCGGCCTTAGAATCAGCCAAGAGTCGTTTACCGTTTTTGATGTAAGCTTCCAAACCGCCAGGATAGCTGGAATCCAGCCGAACCACCTGCGCAAAACGCATTGCCGTTTAGAGATACTGAGATAGAAAGAGATCTGAAAATGTATGTATGCAGGCGATTCAGCATTGTGCAGAATGCATTGAAATATGAACCTGATCGAAGAATGCTTTCTTCTTGTCGTCGTCGACGCCGGGAGCTGGCCAATCGTGAAACAGATGCTCCTGGCCGTTATTCAACAGCATCTTCGCCAGCTCTTGCTGAATCCGCCAAAATAAGAAAAGAAAAAGAAAAACTCAAACTCAAAATCGGAATCAGAAGAAGAATTCATTGAAATCCGAAAGAAGCGGAAAGAAAAAACGAACCTCTTTCGGCGAGAGGATCTTGAGATTGTCGCCGAGAGTGGAAGCCATGGAATCGAATCGCAGAGAGAAAGAGAGAGTGTGTGTAGAAGGTGGTGGAGAACAGAGAAAAGAAATGAAGAGGGAATAATGCTAAGTATATTATTAAGGATTGTGATTATGAATGATTACTGTGTGACCGGAGGGGCCGGTAGTCTTGCGGATCTGATGAAGTGTCATTGTTTTTCGGATTTAGTCTTAACAGTCACGCCCACCCAGTTACCTTCTTATGACCGGAAGGCACGGGTCACAGTCTTCTATTAATTTATTGGGCCCACACCTCACCAGTCACCGCTATTTTTTTTTTTGCCTTACCAAAAACAAAGTTGGAGTATTTTTGTTTTATTTAACCAACTCAATTACTATTTTTTTACCTAGAGTTAAGTGAATTTTCCGGTTAACAAGTTGAGACTGCGAGAGAACCAACTTGGGTTTGGTCAAGTGGTTAGCTCACATGTCCGTTTAAGTAAGGCTTGGGGGTTCGATCGCCAGCTTGAGTATGCAGTAATCTGTTGGTCAGCGGTTAAACCCTTAATTAGAGCTCCACACTGCGACAGATTAGTCCTTGGTCTATCGCGATGGAAAATACCGTTGGTCCAATAAAAAAAAGTTGAGAGTGTGAGAGTGTTTTATACGCATACAAACTATAATTAAGAATATAAGGATGTTAAAATCAAATTAACAAAATTTTGTAACTCTCTTGACAAAGATTTATCCATGTAAATGCATATGCATAATTAGTATAATTTTGTTCAGTTGTCTCTCAAGCTTGCTCGTTTCTGCATAATTCTGAATATGATCAATCTGATGCCAATCCTTGTGTGTTTTCAATTTTCATATTAGAGCCAATGGACAAATACATAAGAACCCCAAAAGTAAGGTTTTCATTTTCTTCTGCTATATATTTATATATGGCTAAGTTTGTAACATAAAGCAGGGAATAGAAGCTATACATATGTAGACATAGAGAATATTACTCTGTGCTGTAATCATTTCAAGGTTGGTACTGGCCACTGGTTAATCTGATGCAGGACAATTCAATAATATTCATATGCAAATAAATGTCCTTGCTTTTCCTCATTTTTCCCCCCTCTTTTGCTGTATTTTACAAATCATCATTTCTCAATTGCCTCTTCAGGTTTGACATCATTGTTGAACATGATGCGTGGTTTGCCCATGCTGAAATTGAGGACCTTTGCATTCATGTTGTACTTGATCATCCCATCATATAACAGCTTCCTTATGTAGTGCTCTAGGTCTGAACCAATCAGCCGAAGCGTGTATTCTGTCAATGGAGCACCCTGATTTTATTTCCATCATCAAATTCAAGGGTTAGCAGCATATATATATGATATATGATATATCTCACCATACAGAACAGAAAATTTGAGTACCATCTAGCCACATAACAGACACTAAACTGATACAATTCTAATGCCTTAATTGCCTCAGAACATGAACTATATACTTAGGAAAACAGAAAAAAGCATAGCCTTAGCCTATAATCTATTAATATTGGAGGGGTGTGAGTAAGGAAAGCACCTCGTAGTGATCAACAAGCTCCTGGAAGTAAGAATAGACCAAGTTGCAGGTATCAGGATTCCAGAGAAACTCATCAGTAGGATCGAGAATGAGGGTGAGCTTGTCCATCTGAGTTTGATCAAACTCGCAAGTTTCAGGGTCGATGTAAGCGGCAAAGATCCTCACATGGCGAGTAGCGCAGCTCAGCCACTGCCCTCCATACTCCCTGCTCATGTTCTTGCTTTTAACATTCCTTTGTGGCTCCACTGGCCTTGGTGTTGTCCCTTTTGGCTGCCATTTCTGAGACTCTACACTGCTTTCTTGCTCTTTCTCTTCTTCTTGTACCTTCATGCTCTGTGCTTCTTGTTCCTGAACATCTGTTTGTTGTTGTTGCTGCTGAGCTGAGATGGAAAAGGGTCCCCTGTTTCGGAATTCTCTTCTTGCACCAGTCCAACCTGCCATGGATAGTTTGGTAGAAACCATGTAGGAGCAACTTGTGGCCATGGCTTCAATGGTGCTGTGTTGTGGCTAGGGAATGTAAAGTGAGTGTAGTTCAGTGGTGATTTTGGCTTTAGTAGTAGCTAGGACTAGGACTAGGACTAGGACTTAGGAGGAGGTGTTATTAGTTTGTGTCCTCCTTCTGTGGATAAGATTTCTCATTTCTTATGAGTAGAGGGAGGAAGGGAAATTTATGTGGTCAGAGAAGAAAGAAAAGTTTATTCCATTTTTCCATTTTAACCCCATAGGCAAATCTGTGAATGCGTCCATTATTTAGACATCAAATATAGAAATTAAAATAAAATACTTAAACAAAGAAATTAAAAAAGGAAGAAAAACTAAGTTTTACAGTGATTTATGAACCGGTCAGTGTCAATATTGAAAATATTTGAGTCTTCATAATGATATTTAACAAAGTATTATAAAAATCGTTTCTTACAAGTTACATTCTCACTTGCAACAATCACTTTATATTATTAAAAATACTTTTAAAATTATTCTTAATGGTTTGTAAATTCGTCGCATTTTCAGTTTTTCACCTACTTAAGCCCATTTTTCAAAGCTAAAACTATGCTCGATAATTGTTAACTTAGCTCAGGAATACAGAAATTGTTAGGTGAAACGCCATCAAGAAATTCTTTGCTGTACAATTTCAATCAGAGGAACAAGAAATTTGGAGATCAAAGATTCAAAATATGACTCAACTGCTCGTGGGAGCAGTCAATTTCTATTTACTTGATCAGATGTTCATCATGTACATCGTAAAACAAAAATAAAAGGGTAAAGGATGTCCTAAGCACAACGAAGTGTTCAAGACCAATTGAAAAAGTTAAAACGTAACTACACAAAAAATTGAAAAAGAAAGACCCTGCATTTCCTTATTTACAAAACTACCTTGTATCTCCTCCCAAAAGTTAGCTGAATGAAGATGGTTGAGCCATAAAATCATTTTACATTATAAGAACCGGTCTAATAAGTTCATCAAGATTATCCAACTGTGAATCCCAGGGATCAGTGTCAAACATTGTTGGCTGCTCATGTGATTGTTCAACCTCTTCTGCAATTTCCTCATCAACTTCAAAGCTGATAAAATCAGCAACTTCTCCTTCTTTGTCATTATTACTCTGTTGACATTGCCTTTGAGCCACCATCATCCCAGGTACAGAAAGATCAGTGGGAATAGAACCGAAGTAACGCCCTCCACTGTTGTTCCGATCTGCAGATCTCTTCCTTTTCTTTCCCTCACCTTGTTTCTTTGGGTGATGAAGCTTGCATTTGGTTCCTGTCTGACAGCTTCCTGTTTCTTCAAAGGTAGGACATATATAGCTGTGTTTCTTCCGACACTAAGACCACATAGATAAAAATCAAGTAATTTAGTGTGATACCACAAGAACATGACGGAGAAGGGGGTGGCAGCATGCCCCAAAAGAAGGAAGATTGTTACTGAGCAATGCGGAAACTTTACAAGAGTGAAGCTTCTTTAATGGACATTAACAATGGGAATATAACATGAAAATTAAGAAGCCAATGTGTAATTCCCAAGTATTCAATTCCAATCTGATGAAGTCCAAATTTGATCACATATAAAACAAATACCATTATAACTAGACAAAAAAAATCAACATAAGTACTTAATACCTCATTTCCATCGCCACAGTAACCCTTAAGAAATTCTCCACAGATAGAAGCCTTTGGATTCACACTGACATGTCTGTAAGGACAATTTCTGTTTGTGCATAAGCCTGTAAAGAAATTTGTATGAATCATATTTTCATATTATTCACTTGATGCAGGGGAAAAAAATACATATTCTATCATTCTATGCACCTTGCAAAAAATAAGAACAATCTGGCATTCTCTCCGGAATAACCTGCACAACAAATCAATCAATCAACAGCAGACTCTAGACAGATCAGTAGATTATTCAGTAGACCACATTTAATTCCTTCGACAAGATATAAAATATGACCTTATGAGTCAATTTGCAGTTGGCATTCGAACATAAACCATTCAGAAACTTAGTGCAGACAATTTTTGAGGGATCGTGAATATAAGCACACTTTCCGTCACCCTTGTTACACTTCCCAAATCTAGTAAAAAACTGACAATACTTCTGCTTCCGAGCCAGCCGCTGTCTAGCAGTGTGCAAGCTCCATCTAACTTTTTCATTGGCCAACATCCGAATACGTCTCTTTGGGTCTCTGATAGGCTGATTTCCATTGCCAATTCGGACATATCTGCCATCATTGAAACTAATCATTCAATAGTCAAATGTACAAGGATAAATGGAAGTGCAAGATTTAATAATATCATACAATTCGTCTCCCTCTTTTTCTCCACCTATCTTCTTACAAAGTACAAAACTGAATAAACAGGATTACCAATATTGATGAAATTAAAAATTATCATAGAAGATATCAAAGCAATGAATAATAACCATTCACATACACATTTTTTCTCAATCACTACTCACCTTGGGATGTAACCTTGGGCAACCAAGCCTGATTGGATAGAGGCAGAGGGCAGGGGTTCATTATCTACAAATAGCACTAAGTAAAAATTCACAAGGCCAACATATGGATAAAACCTATCACATCGCATGGAGGAAAAGAAAATATTTTGGAAAGTGACAGAGAGAGAAAAAGAAACAATGAATGAACAAAAAAGCTAAAGTGAAGAATTCCCAACATGGCAACAAAAGAATGGTGCTTGATGACAGTGTACCTCCTAACCTCCCCCTTATCTAAATTAACAGTCAACCCAAATTTACTTATTGTATGAGTGAACTTCACCAAAGTCATGCAAAAATCATTATTTTAAGTCAGTATAACTCCGTGGTATTTGAAAATGCATTATTTTTAAAAGGCAGAAATCATGCAAAAATGGAGCCAAAAAAATTGTCAAGGGCATCATTATATATGACACCCATGTAAACTGGTTCCTACTCTTTGCCTGAGAACTGTTACAAGCAACATCTTTTTGCTCTATCTTTTCCCTCTCCACTGCAGCAACAGCAGTAGCTTCCTGAAATGGTCATCAGAAATCATGAGAACAACTATTGAGAAAGATCTATTTTATTTGGTATTAAATATACCTACTTCAAAGGCTCTTCAACGGAAAATGCCAAAGCATCAAAAACCAAACTAACCTCAGCAACCTTCGCTGAGCGCCTGCAAATGGATTTTGACCATTTTGAACTGGATCCACCAACACCTAATACATTGGATTTCCGAATAGAAAACCCATGGGTTGACCTAAGGTAAACAGCATCCCTCTTCCTTAACAGAAGCAATTTCTTGCTAAAAAAGACAATCAGTAATTGGCTATTGCACTTGCATACTGCTGAGGCACACAACCAAAGGGGTAACAAAATATGAAAAGAATATAACTTAAAAAGAGCAGTAGCATATTATCTGGTACCTGATTGCAGATGAGGAACTACGATTGGAGCTTGAAGCAGGATTTTGGATAAATCTTCTCCTAAATATTGATCTTTTCCAGGGAAACATCTGAGACAAAAACTTCTGACAATTCCCTGTGTCAATGTCATTTTTGGGGGAAGATTTGCCAGAGAGAGTCCACACTAATGAGGTTTTTAAAGGTTTGCACAAACTCCCAGCAACTGCAAATGAAATTTTCAGTTAATATAACAACTAAGCAAAAGGAACTATCCGGCTCAAAACACATTTTTCACACTGACCTTTTTGTGACCGCCTCTTGTTAAACCTCCTTCTGCAAATCACTTTACAAGCCCCTAGCCCACCAGAATTTACATTTCTATTTGGCACTACCACTGTTGGGCTGGTATGACTTACAAATGAAGTCCTAAGTAACTGATTGTTACCGTTCTTGTAGTAGCCAGCAGAGCAAGCTGTTTGGGTCTCATCCGTAGAGACAGAGAGACCACAAAAATTTGAAGTTGCAACTAATTGATTTGATTTGGGCTTTACATACACTGTTCTCCTTTTATTTGAAGAAGAGATATTCCCATCATTCACTTCAACTTGACCCCTCCCATTATTAGATATACCAATTTGATTTTCTAATGTTATAGAACTCTTCAGCACATCCTCAGAAGAGGATGGTGCATCATTTTCTATAACATTCTTAGGATCTGCTTCATTTTCACAGCAACCAACGGAAAGATTCACTATCAATGGGAAAGATCCACTCTCCAAGTTGGAGTCAATGGGTAGTGTAACTGTTCTTTTTCCTTCTTTCAGGGGAGCATTTTTTACTCCTGAAGTCAAGAGATGTGGTTGATCTGTGGCACAAACCCTGCTTTCAGAACAGATGTTCTTTCGAGATTCATCTAAGCCCAATGATGGCAGCTGGTTGGCAACAGAGATTTGTGATGAAGTAGAGACTGGAGTGGGTTTCCTTACTAGACTGTTACCTTTACGAATGTAGTTGGTACTTTGAATGTTTGGTTTTTCGGGAGGGACAGTCCTTACAGAAGGCTTGGTTCCAGGGAAAGAAGCTGGAGAATTATTACCTGTACGATGCCATGTTCGAAGTTTTGATATATTGGTTGAAGAGGCAGGTGTCCTTGGCTTGGAGAAAATGAATGAATGGCCCTTTAAAGTTTTAGGAGTGACAGAACCTGCCACATTTTTTGTCCCATTTAATTCTGAATAGTTTGATTGCTGAATTCCAACTTTAGAAGGACTCAAGGATGGTTGTAGCATCATCTTCCTCATGGTCAGGTTACTCTGTCCAGTCACATGATCCAACTTTATAATCTTTCCTGGCCGCTGTGGAGGTGAAGTAAAAGCACGCAAGTCAGAAGATGGTTCAATCAAAGAATTGCTATCCAGTTTACTTCTATCCCCACAAATCTTCTTAGTGTTCATTTCAAGACAATCTGAAACCCTTCTATCAGATGCTTCAGGTGTGATCCCTTGAGGAGAAGGCAAAGCTGATAATGCATCAGGCACAGTTTCAACCAATGCATCAAAGGACTTACAGGAAGTAACTACATCACCGTCAACAGGAAGGAACATACAGTAGTTATGCAGAGGAAGTAAATCATTCTTCATATTGATACCAAAAGTTTCCATATTAACACTTGGAGATCTCTGCACAATGTCTGTTTCAGTATTAATTGGCACAATTTGAGTAGCCTTTTCTTTTTGCTCACCTTCCAACATTGACAAGTGAACATTTGGAGTGGATGGCTCTTTGACAAGTGGATGAGAGGCAATGCTATGGTGATGCAAGTCCAAATTCTCCGAAGTCGCCATTTCCCTATTTAAATCCACAGACACAGAAGATTCACCACCCAAACTATTGTCAGGCAATTTAGCAATATCCTCTGTATAAGGCACCAAAGGAGAAGCAGACAGAACAGCCATGTTCAACCGTGCAACTTCTTCCTTATGTGCTTGCTTATTACTTAGACTTATAAGATCGTCACTGAGTTCAGATGGACATCGAGTGAAATTCGGGTAACCATCATTGGTTTTTTTCCTTTTATACAACCTGGAAGCCTTATCTGCATCAATGTCACTGCTACTTCCAAAACACAATTCTGCTTCTGAAACCCCCTTTCTGACATTTAAAGTTGCGATCCTATTTATGGTGGGACACATTCTAGGGGACACATTCTTTTCAGAATCGTTCACGATGTCAGCATGGGGGAAAGTGGTCCTATCTTCTGAATCAATTGTTTCACTGTCAGAACCCTGCTTCACTACACTAGCTTGTTGTAGGCAATCTAGACCATCTTGAACCATAGTTTTTGCAGAACCCAAACAGCTAGCCATTCCACTGCTTGTTAAAGGGGTGACAATATCTGGGTTTTCTACCAGAATAGCATCTTGAGATAATGTAGGGGGATCAAGTTCACAACATTTCCTACCAACAACATCATCATCATTGCCAATGTCACAAACTGCAAAGTTTACTTCTGACCTTGCTGTAAGATTGTTGGAACTCAACCCAGGAACTCTACCACTGGCAGAAATAGAATGATGAGCATTTAGAAGATGTGAGTTAATCAAACCATCAGTTGAACTCTGTGGACATCCTACTTTTGAATCTTTTTCAGGAGATGGAGAATCTTCATTCAATGATTTAGCAACCTTGTCAGTATTTGGTATGTTAGGATCAATCCTTTTATCTTCCTTGTTAGAATCACTATATGAAGGCTTTGAAATATTACCAACTCTTTTAATTCCCATAGCAGAACCTTTGTCAGTGTTGCATTCCTGTGAACTGGAATGTGTCCCCTTTTTGTCTTCAGTGTTTTTCTCCTCGAAAGAAGTTTTCTTGATCTTGACAGAAGAACTATGAGTGACACCACCTGCCATCCATGTTCCAACAAGAATATGTGCCGACAGTGGACTTAACTTATATGAATTTGGCTTCACAACCTTTTTGACCTCTTTTTTAACAACCTTTTTCTTCTTAACAACCATTGAAATTGTTTTATCAGACTGCACACTGGCAATTTCATCTGGCACCAAGCTCTTGGAGGAGGGTGCCACCTGAATTTTCCCTTGAGGATTGTCCATTGCCTTAGAACAAGAATCAGGGGCATTGTTCTGTGCCACCAAGACCTTGGCAGAATTAGAGGTGTCATCTGAATTCACAGCACCAGTTGATGGTTTTCCTAGCTGTGAATCAGAAGAGACAATATCAGAAACCAAAGCCTTTCTTTTCTTTCCTTTCTTTACTGAAGGAATCAAGTGTGTATCAGAAACTGCAGTAACATCAGTATTAGAAACAACAGCCTTGGCCACCAGAGAATTAGATTCAAAAGAAACATCAACCTCGACGGCGCTACCTCTTTTCTTTTTTAATTTCTTCTTCCCATTACCTAAACACCCATGTTTATTATCTTCACTACTCGAAGAATTAGAATTAGGGTTAGAATCAACATCAAATTCAGCATAATTTAACTGTTCGATCTCACATTCCTCGGTGTTCGGTTTTGGTGGCTGAATCCTAAGAAAAGCACTCTTTCTCTTTTCCGGTTCCTCTATAGTGGAAGTAAGTTCACGAACAACCATTTGTTCATCGCCACTATCGAGAGACGAGTCGCGCGAAGCACTAGAGGAAATCCTATTTTCGGAACGCCTGTTGATTGCGACTCTTTGATCATCAAGAACCACACGTCGATAGTTACGGTTTGCATGCGGGTGATGATACGGCGATACCATTGGAAGATGGTGGCGAAAACCATGGTCGAGGACAACGGGAATGGGAGGTGGAAGCAAGATAGGGATGAAGAGGTCATGATGATGATGACGAAGGTGGTGGTTGAGTGGGGGCGGCGGCGGAGGAATAAGAGCATACCTAGTGGCTCGACGGTGGTGGTGTTGATGAGGGAAGTGATTCATATTGTCGATGAATGAGGGTTTTTGAATTGAGATTGCTGTGGCGGCGAGTGAGATTAATCAAAGATCATTTCTTTTCACTCGTCAGAGGAAGATTTTGTATTCGAGGTTTTCTTCGACCCTTCGTTTCCAAAACCCTCCTTCGTCTTTCTATTTTTATAGGCGACGGTTCAAATTTCTCTACGCTGCCTTCTGGAGTGGGCCAATTGGGCTCACGCTGGTTAATAATTAATACATATTGGCCCAACCTATAGGAACGAGCTTCATTGAACCCAATGGGCCTATCAAATCTTCTTTTCATCAATTAAATCTAATTATTATTATTTGGTGTTTGTCTGGTCACTTCCAATAATTAGATAGTACTCATACATACTATTATATGACATTTTTTTATTGGTTGTATCATTTATGTCAGCACCTAATCATCACTTATTAAATTTAGTACAACCAATAAAAAATTGTCACATAATGAATATTATGGAAGTACCTTTATTTTTTAGAATTATTTTGAAAAAATTAAAACAATTAGAATTTTTGGTATACTGCAGTGCAGAACATTTTTTGTGTTTTGTGCTTGCAGAGTTTCAAGTTTCAATGAATCTGATGGGAGTTTCGAAAAACCCACCAAATTTCTTTTTCTCATTTTCTTGTGTGCCCATCATATTTCATCTGACAAAGTAATAATATTTCTAAGATAAAGATTAATACGGAGAAACGATCCTTATCCTCTAAAATACAACTTGTTCATCTATATCCAAAACAAAAGATCACAAAATCTCGATCAGATTGAGACCAAGGACTAGAACTGACACCATTTTAAGGTAGATTGCTCACCCAACAAACAAATTATAAGGCCTCACCCAACAAAATTATAAGGGTGTAGTCCTTAATTATTAAGGGGAAAGGAGGAGGGCACACACAAACAAGACAACCTCACATCCTAAACCCATTTCATAAAACACAAAGTAACAAGAAAACTTTATCTACAAAAGACTAAGATAAAAAAGAATAGAAGTAGTTGTTCTTCCTAGCAATTTGCTAGTACATTTTGCTCAGTCAAAGCTTGATGAGCGGCTCCACCTTCCTCTCAAGTAATCCTCCAATGAGACATTCTGCTCAACAACACTGCACATGGAGAGTGAGTCATCCTCCACACCAAGCAGTGCAAGATTAAGATGTGACTGTATGTTGTTACTTGGTGGACAAGCCTCATCTTCAAGCATTTCTGGTCCTTCTTCTGCATGAACTCCTAACCTCGCCCACTTAATCGCATCAGCATCACCTTGAAGCAGCTTACAAACCTGTGGTCCAATAGAACAGACAAATTAAAGGGACAAATAGAGATAACAAGGAATGTGCTATTGGAATTCAGGGCACTACATGTGTTAGGACAAGCAGAACAATTAAAAGTCTAGTCATTGTCCAGGGAAAAAAAGAAAAACACCCCATATGCAGAAAAGGAATTTTCCATGCTACTTTTATGTGTGGGATTATGGAGGAATCAAATTTGACATAAAGTCAATTGTGGAGCACTTACAAGGCTCATCTGAGGCCTAGCTCTTGGAGCACGTCTGATACAAAGCGTGGCGGCTAAGACCATTCTTTCCATCTCTTCATGATCATAGTTATCACCCAAAGTGGGGTCTAACAGTTGTGATACCTTTCCACTGTTTAGAATTGGACTTGCCTGCAAAAAGAATTTGGCTTTTTTCAATTATTTTCTTTCCATTCCACAGAATATACATCTGGGAAATTAGAAGTAAATGAAAAGATGGAAGGCCATGTGATTGGAGACACATACCCACATAATGAGACTCTCTTGACCTTTTGGATAATCACCACTAATGGGCTTTCTCCCTGTAAGAAGCTCAAGGAGCACGACACCGAATGCATAGACATCTATCTTATCATGTACTTTGCCATACATGAAGTATTCAGGAGCTAAGTAGCTGCAAAAACAAGTGAAATTCATAACATAGCACAGTTTCAAAAAAACAAAAACATTCTTATGTATAGACAAGAACAGAGTATATAGTTATCCACTTTTACTGGAGTTGAAAGTGCATACCCAAATGTTCCAGCAACATCTGTGCAGGTTATCTGTGATGACGCTGCCCATTTAGCAAGTCCAAAATCAGAGAGCTGAACAAAATCAACCAGAACAGACATGAGTGTTAAGAGAGTATTGATATACACAAACAGTTCAAATATTCAATCAACCCAAAGATGAATCACCTTTGGCTCAAAATCCTCAGATAATAATACATTTGATGACTTTACATCCCGATGGATCACAGGTTGATCATCTTTACAATGCAGATAATCCAAAGCCTCGGCAACACCCACTGCTACCTTGTATCTCTCAGTCCAACCAAACACAAGAGGATTTTTCTTATTCCCTAATTTTAAATGGAACAGAGAGAAGTTAATAGAAAGTTAAAATGCTAAATGAGAAATAATGAAAAGCTTATACTAATTCATATTTGTGTACCATGGAGGTTCTCTTCAAGGCTTCCTCTTGACAAGAAATCATAGACCAGAAGAAGATTGTTATTCTCAAAGCAGAACCCAAGAAGAGATATAATGTTTTTATGGTGCAAGGTAGTGATGATTTCTATCTCCAGAAGAAACTCCTTCAGAACATCATCAGAATGCTTTAGGATCTTAACAGCAAGTTCCTTTCCATCAGGGAGGCATCCTCTATAAACCTTACTACTTCCTCCTTTCCCAATCAAATTTTCTGAAAATCATATCAGTAAAAATGTTATAAAATAAAACAGTCTTTTTGAATAAATTGAAATTAGAGTAACCAGAAGTCAAGTACTAGGAAACAAACCAGGCAAGAAATTTGAGGTTGCAGATACAAGTTCTTGGTATTCAAACAATCTGCAAGTTGATGAGTACTTCTCATGAAGGCCCACTAATTCAGTAGGAATGCTTCTCGAATTGCGTTCAGGCGAAGAATCGATCCCCATCTTATAATCTAGTGGAACAATAGCACCAGTTTCACTATCTAAAGCCAGAGATTGATCTTGACCGTGATCACCAATGTTTAGTTTATGATCTTGATCTGCAGCATATGAAAGATTTCTCCGCGGCAATCTCATTGCCCACTGGACCACTGAGATCTGCCGCGCCAGCGATCTTTCCGGAAATTGGCTGTCAGATAAAATTCTCTGGTGTAGCAGAGGCCAACCTGGTTTCAATTCAGATTCTCCTGAATCACTGGTCTGAACAGGAACTATAGCCAAAGAATTATCACTAACACCATCACCGGAAGATTCTTCTGCAGATTGCTGGCAAGAAGAGTCTGGCAATGCCAGCATTGGCTTGCAGATAGAGCAACTCTCTTTTCTAACAAATTCCTTGGATTCCATCAAAATCCTAGCTAAACTGTGATCTGAAAATTTGATACTACGTTTGTCAGCATCATTTCCTGCATCGTCGTCCTCATCACTTAGTACTTTTGTGCTCTTACTGAATGTCCAGTGAATCGAACCAAGCAAGCCATTTCTGTTATGCCGATCAACCCCTGCAATAAAAATTCAACAGCTGAGAATTGAACAAATTCCATATTATTCACAATCAGGACTTCAAAAAACCAAGAAAAAGTTCTGAAACCTTGGAAGCTGGTTGTGGCGGTTGGCGGCGAGGCGTCACGCTTAAAGACGACTTTGCCATTGTAGACAGCAAGAACACAGCATTCCTTGGGCAACTTCTTAGCGCAGTACTTAGCGACGGAGGTGGATGACCGGATTTTGTGGTGGCCATGAGCAGTTCCCAGAACAACATGAGTTGCAGCATAACCATTTGCTTCCCGAACCAAAATCTTCCTCACGGATGAACCACGGCAAATTTTGAGCTTGAGATCCACCTGAAACAATTATAAAATTAAAACTAGTATTTGGAAAATTGAACTGCATATCAACTGAGGAACCAATATAATCCTTCCTAGAAATGAGGAAGAAGAAGAAGAGAGAATGAAACAGAGGAATTGAAACCTGTTTCAAATTGCAGAATCCTTCGTAAACAGCAAGAACAGGGTCAAAGGCCTTGACAAGCGAAAGCAGCGAAGATTTCCCATCTCCATTCACAATTTCTACACACACACACACCATTTCACCATTCAAAAACAAATAAATAATTAATTAATTAAATAATTAAAATTTAAAAAAAATGTTGACACTTACCATTGTTTCCAAGAATATGCAGAGCAACGACGGTATCACTAGGCTGCGCAACTTTAACCAACGCCCACGTCAGCAACTCCTTGCTGGGCGAGTCCAACTTCACCCCCACCACCACCGTCCTCCCACCACCACTACCACCACCGTGCACGGCGTCTCCGACCGCCGGACACGTCCGCATCATTTTTTATTATTATTATTATTACTATTACTTAAAACGCTAACGAACACCGATGGAGTCAGTAAGGTCGAATCCAAGTTTGTCGTGTCGGTGGAGATGGAGTACGTCGTCGTTTTACTTGTTGGAACTCAATAAGAGTGAGGTGAGTACTGAGTTGAACCTCTCATCTGACATGAAACTCATATAGCGTTGATGGTACCCGTCGCTGGGTTCCACAACTTCAATCTTGAACCATTCCTTTTTTCTCTTCTTCTGTTGGAACTATCATTACCATGTGGCTTTTTGAGCAAGATTGATACAAATACGAACAAGGTTTAACTCCTTGATTCCCCCTCTAATTTGACCGGTGGAGCCACCTCCCTTCAACTGAATAACACTAACATTGGACCTAATATTTATTTATTTATTTATTTCTCTGTAGTATTAGAATCTACTACAATTTACTCCTATATCTATCTATTTGTTGTGGTGGCTTGGGATTTTGGAACTATAGAAGGGTCAAGTTGGTGAAAACAAGGGACAAATTAATTTTGGCATTAGATCAGGTGGGTAGGCAAAATTTGTTACATATAGGATCATATTATAATGCCGAAGGTTCCGTGCGTCAAATAACAAACTACAATTTGCGGCTATTTTATTATTTGCTATTATCATTGAATTTTATATATTTATTTGTTTTTTCTGTGTTTTTATTAGTTTCCTTGGTTTTCAATCCTTGTGTTGTGTTAACGTCTCTATCTATGTGTGCTTTGAACCTATACCAATTTCTTTTTTTATTTTTATTTGAGGGAACGATTGTTAGAGAGTTGTTTAATTGTCTTTTTCATTGTCTTACACTATTTTTTATCATTTATTTTCATGATTCCGTTTAATAGAAATTCAAACTGTTTTATTATTATTATTCACTAATTTCTAAAAGAAAAAGTAATTTCAGTCTAAGCTCAATAAATTAAAAATGTCATCCTTATAGTAAGAGACGTTAGAATTATATTTAGTCAAATATAATAATTTCAATTGTTCAAAAATTCAAAAACATAAATATATATATTCATTACTCATTAGGTCTGATCTGTTAAAAAAGTCAAAATATGTCTTAAAGGTATTAGAAATAAGTATTTACTTTATAAAGTAATATATTATATATAAAGATGGAAATTTTTTAATGGGTGTTCTACAACTATTCATTATTGAATATAAAAAAATAATTTCTTTTAAAATTCTTAACTATTTTCTGAGGAAAAAAAATGATAAAAATATTTAAATATGGTGAAGGGTATGATAAGCATGGTAAAATGTGGTACTTACTTCGTAAGCATGGTGCATGCGTAGGCCGCCATTGTTTTCGTTGTTATACGGCTCTGTTTTTTTTAGTTAATTAATTAACTTATAATTATGTAGCTTTAATTAGTTTTATAATTATGTCAGCTCAATATATATATATATATATATATATATATATATATATATATCTACAAGCAAGAGACGTCATGTGTTGCAGTGCAAGACATGCCGTCAAGATTAACGAATAGAATGTTATTGAACAAGTTATATCATTGTTCAATAATAATAATTGAAATAGATTTGATATCAGCATACGTTGGATGTAGACATACATTATATGATGTTTTAATTTGCAATTCTTCAAAACCTAAGATTAAATTAATATTAAGTTTAACGAGCTAAGCTTGTTTAATTAATTAAATTTATAGTCGAATATCGCTAGAGGTACAACAAAAAATCAGTCAAAATAGCTAACAAGTTGTGCACAACATATATTATATAAATTACACAACGAATATTACATGTTATGCACGTCATATATGACATGATGTGCACAACATATATCACATGTTGCAAAGAAAAATGATACTGCAACATTTGATATATATTATGCACAATAGATAATATATATTGTGTACCGCATGTGATATATATTGTGTATTTTATATTATATATGTTATGTATAATATATTGACTATTTTAACTAAATTTTTGTGGTGCCCATGTATTTCCTGACATTTTTCTTCTCGCATGAATCATTTATTCATCGAGTGACTTTGTAATGAAAATGGAAGCCATATTTTTGTTTGTACATGAATTGAGCACTCCATTAGAGTAGGAAAAAAAATGAGAGAGTAGATGATGGGGGAGGGGAGAGAGCATTGATTGATTGATGAATGTTGTGTGAGGAGTGGGGGCAATGGAGAAACCGACCGACCATATCAGGAATCAGGAGGAAGGGATTAATATTGTGACACTTTAATTAAATGCACGTGAAAAGGCTTTTATTTCTTGTTACAAAAAAGGTTAGAGTGGGTCTACCTCTACTCTATAAACCACCACTAATGGCTGACACGCATATCAATGAGAGGGATGGATTGATTGATTGAGAAGAGAGAATCCTCATTGGGTAACTCGAAGTAGCCCCTTCCCTCCCTCCCTACGTACTCCATTCAGTCTCTATGCCTGCAGTACCCTTCAACTGAAATTGATTAATTAACTAACACTCACCGCTACTTTGGGAGCACATCATCCACATCCTACCGTCGGTGCCTCCAATCTTTAGATTTTATAATTGGACAATGGTAACATTAAAATTCAAAATATAGCAAAGTATTATAAAATATTTAACTTAAAAAATTGTATATACAGCCTGTGTTTAAGTGAAGATTCTCTAATAATATATTTTTCTTTATATAACAAATAGAGAAATGTTTGATGAACAATAGAAAATCAGTCAAATCAGTCAATAGATTCATTTAGAAATTTTTTTTATCCAAAAAAATTTCTCTCTAAGTAGTTAGTTTATAGTGGATTAAATAATTGTGATCCAAAATTTATATATTAAATATTTTGACTGATTTTTTAAATACAAATATCATTATTCTCATAAATATTATAATTCAATTTAGAACTTCATACTTAAAATATCTGCTAAATTCTCTCCTTCAACCAATACTTATACACTCCATTGTTTGACAATAAATATTTATACTCTTAAGTGCATTTATGACTATTTTTACAAGTAAATCCTCAATGTTGTGGTATTTGCACTCATTGCCAGAAAATTAAAAAAGTGGTCAATTATCTGATATTTATTTCACATGAGAGTATCTAAAGTTAATTTAACGGTACCATTCTTATTCTTTAATACAAATCTTAAAGTGGATGGACAGAGCATTCAATAAGGTCTAACTAAAGCAGAGAAATGAGTTTTCATGGAAGAAGAAAAAAACAGTTGCACATACTCTCTTCATGTTTAGTTCCCTGTGTTAATTAAAAAGTAAAACACAACTTTTTATTCTAACATGTAAATTTTGGTAGTGTTATTTACTATCTATATATATTTGTTGAACTCAAATTTAATTAATTTTCCTTCCATGCTAGGAAACATATCCCATGTCCTAACACTTACAGAAAGACACGCAACTGCACCAGATATTTCACTTTAGTAGTATAATAATGTGTTCATGCATGTGTTTCAGTTTTAGGCATGACTGTGTAGCCATGCTTTCGTGTTGGATTCAGTTTTGGAAATTTAAACCTACCACTACATACTATCTTTTACCATGATTTCAGGTTGATGCAAGATAAAAGAATACTATGCCTAACAGTACTTTCATTGAAAACTATTGGTATTATGGTTATATATGTCCCATGTGTGAAATATACATATATAAATTTATGGAACAACAGTCTCCATCCACAACTGATCTAAAAAACGACCATGGTATATTAATAATTTTATGTATGGATTGTGACTCAAAAATTAAATCCATATGTATCTCACTTTCCAATCAATTAGTCGTGTACGACACAGTATTGACATATAAGCCTAATCATTAAGTTGTAATTTGTTCTCAAATCGGCAATTACAAGCGACAGGGATAGGATTAGGGATTGAGCATAGTACTCCTACCAACAAATCACTCCATTTAATAAATTTCCTAGAGACCTAAACAGAAAGAAAAAATTGTGTTATTTGACCAATTTTTTTTGCAACATTATATTTATACCGGCCGTTATCTCATCTCATTTACTATTGAATGATGTGTGTATTATGTTCAAGTATATTTTTTTTTTTTAAAAAAAAGAAAGGATGAATTTATAGTATATGATAAATTGAAACATTAATTAATGTGGCACATTTTCTTGTACCTTAAATTAAGGCCTGCAAACATGGGTTGAGGCATGGACATTGCTTCTCACCACTACCAAAATGTGAGCAGAGAGTACTCAATAATAAATTATAGGTAACTTATGGGGCAAACAAACACTTGAATTTCGCACAAATCCTGCCTAATGCTAAGGATCAATTGGATAAAGCTTGGAATCACTATTATTGTTGGTATTCTTATTATTAGAAAAATTATTACGTGAAAAGCATTGCTAATGGTACAACAAAAAAATCAGCCAATAAATAGAAATTTGGGTCACAATCACCAAACTCATTAAAAATGTACTCATGATTAAAATACTATTTGGGCCATAAAATATTAAATGAGTTTTGTTGATTATTTTGACTGATTTTTTTTGTTATTCTCTAGGCATTTTATGTTATGTGAATGGCAGTTACCTGCAATGATACATATGGATATATATAGTTTTGATGAATTTCGGTGTATGAATGGCCGTTAAAATGGGTTTGGAAAACCAAAATGACATATTAACAAAAAAGGGAAACGATGGCGGCAATGGCAAAACAAATGACCCATCCATCCATCCAAACCTAAATCTCAAGTTTATTTTGACATTGAAAGTGAAACTTATCTAGTCAGTTGGTGGGCTTACTCTCCATGATGAGACACTAATCTAATCAGTTGATTAGTTGAACTATGTTCTAATTAGAATAAATTATATCATCATCACTCACATCATGTTTACTCTTCATCATCAACCCAAAACTTTTTGGTCAGCAATTCTTATGAAAGATGGGATCAAGAGTCTCTTTTTTTCTTTTCTTTTTTAAGTTTCATATACACAATCATGGATTGAATCAATGATATTGTATTCACTGACCTTGCTAGACTTTGATTGGTATGATCAAAATTAAGTTCAGAAAAATTACAAACACAATTCAGTTTAATAATATAAGACGGATATATTTCTCACTTCTTCACTTTGGCAAGTTTATTTCATTACATAGTATAGTCCCGAAATTTGATTGGTTATTTTCTTAAAAAATCATTTAATAACCCATAAATCAAGTGGACATGTCAAACAATATTTGACTACCTACTTTTACCTATATGGTACAGTTTGAACTTTAAATTATTCACGCACTTTAATAATTTGAAAAGAAGAAAAAAGAAAAGCTGGTCCATCTCATAACCAGTTTTCAATTAAAATGCACCTGTCTGCATCATACTACTAAAAAGCCCTTATAATTGGCACATGATCATAATTTCAACTGTGCTTAAAAGGATTATTCCCATACTAATAACAAAAATTAATTGCACATTAAGAGTTGATTGAAGCTTAAGAGGAAATGGGGAATCTTTAAACGTCATAACTCATAGTGAAACTTACATTTACCGGCCAATTCCCTTCAAATAATATAATATAATATAATATAATAAAATATATAGCCTAGTTAATTTCAAAGATATATAAAATCAATATAATGTTAGTACCAGTCCTAATCCTCTCCAAAATATTAATCCTTAGAGAAGGTTCTATAGATTAGTGAGTAGTGAAACAAACACAAAACACGTCGTCAAAGATGATTTGTTGATAGCTGTTAGTGGCATTAATATTAGGGAAATGTTTATCGTACAACTAAAATTGATCCAACCAGCATCCAACTTATTAAATACAATTATAGGATTTGTTTGTTAATAGATCCTATCAGCATATATTTACAAGTTAGATAAAAGTTGAATAATTTTATGTTGTACCTATACTAACAGTTAATATTATAGTTGTTGGAGAAGCACATGTATACCGTTTTGTTTGAGAGAGGGATAATATAAGACCGCTAGCATTTATTATTAATAATAATTGTGAGTAGTAGAATCAAGTTCAAAAATTGGGAGTATATCACCAAACAGAGCTCTAATAGATATACTAGTTCCTACTAGATAGTACTCATAAAATTGAATTTGAAGGCAAGTTCGTTCAAATTGAAAGCACAGCACAACACAACTCAACTGTTTGAAATGAAATTAATGAATGAATAATGGGATCGGAGCCTCTGTTTTGGGCCCTACCAAATGACATGCATCCAACGTGACTTGTTTGTTGGGGTTGAGAGCGGAAGGTGTTAGGTGTTCTTATTTTCTACAACAAGATATAGATATTTGCATATATATATATAGTGAATTATTTAATTCATTAATTAATTATTGTGGGTAATTAAGAGGACGGGTTTTTGTTAGTTAGAGGTCACATTAGTGAGCAAGATACAAAGTAGGGTTTCATTTCCAAACACACGCACACCTCTCATTCTGTACAACGTGATGTGATTTGTGCTGAGTGGGTCACTTTCTTCTTTTATGATGCTTTGGGCTTTATCTTTGGTTTGTTTGGGTCATAAGACATGAACATGATGGTTCCCTAAAAAATATCTAAAAATGACAAACATAATCATTTTCTCACACGAAAATACAGCTAGCCATTCTATGCAAGTGTATCTTCTCAAGACTTAAATAAACTGCATGCCTATATCCAAATATTTTCCTATTTCATAAGACTAATTGTTTTCCTTTGTTCAAAATTTGCCTCTTATGTGCTAGTATCAATTTGGGGAGGATAACTTAGCTAAATGACTATCTCATCTCAGGTTGATTTTTCACATGATCTTATTATATACAACTTATTATTATTGATTTTAAAAGTGAAATTCACACACGATAAAAAATAACATAAGATACGAGACAATTGCAGATGATTTTATAATATAAAAATCAAGATGAGAAGATCTATTTTTATATTTGTGATCCTTGATTCAACAAATTTTTTATTCATTAATTGTTGGTGAATAAAAATCAATCTCTTATTTTTTACGGTAAACAATACAAATATACATATTTGCTGTAGTTTTTGGTCGTATGATTATTAGTTCTTCTTAAGAGAAAGAAAACAAGACTAAGACTCTTATTCATGTATGTCGGCTCCGGTAGCTTTTGACATGGGCCGAATACATTTTTTGGTCTAATGGGCCGAATGCTTTTTATTTTTGGACCCACATGCATTTTATTTTTTATATGGGTATCCCTCTAACGCAATTGTATAACAACATGTCGACCCCAAAAAAAAATTACATACCAAAATATATAGTACATGCCAACTGACATTCAATAATGAAAAACACAAACTATAGCTATGATTTTAGGTGTCATTAAATAATTGAAAATCTTACTCCCTCCATTCTAAAATATTAGTTGTTTTAGGGAAAAAAATGATTGTCGTTTTCAACTTCCAATGTCAATTTAATTTTTCATACCTATTATACCCCTAATATCATTTCTTTTTATTTCTTAAATATTACTTCAAGGGACCACTAACCATCTTTCTTTCTCATTAATGCTTTAGGTAGTTTAGTTATTTTAATATATTTTATAAAATTAAGAATATTTATTAAATTTCTTAATCTACGTATAATAACTTTAAAAAAACTAATATTTTGATACGGAGGGAGTAATAATTATTTTTCTCAAAATGTGACAAAACCAAAGTTGTTTAGGTGAGGTCAATTCAATGCATTTATTTATTGTTTTCGGTCTTTCTTAAATAAAAGCATAGGACGGTGACACGTGTACACTGAGGCGAGCGAGAACGCGGATTCCACATGTTTCTGTGCTGTCGCAATTTTTATTTGATGTTGTTATGAACAAGAATTGATGTTTTCTGCAAAACGAAATACCAAAAATTAAAAAGCTTTCTTTTTTGTTAGTGCCAGCCAAAACCCACTCCGCAATCTCACTCTCTCGCTAATATTCCACATAATCCCAATCCCTACCGCTAACTTCTTGGGTTCTTATTTCAACTCTTCTGCTTCTTCTGGGTACTTCTCTCTCTTACGGTTACTTATGGTTATGTTGTGACGTGCGTGTGTGTGTTTTTTTTAATTTTGTCGAACTTTTCTTGTTCATAGTTTTGTGCTTTCAACTTAATAAATGATTCATTTATGTTGGTTTTGTTTGTGGGTTTTTGTTTATAATTTTGAATCTACCAGAGGTTTTTTTTTTTAACCTTACTTCCCTTATCCATTCGGAGAAAATTATGTCCGGTTGCTGAATATTTGTTCAACTGTTCTCACTATTCAACTTAATTTGATTTGAGTTCGGTTCATACTTTCCCATCAATGAAATCTATTATTATATCATCCATTTTCTCTGGGGTTGGATCAAGAGTTTCATGTTGGTTAATCCCATATTTTCCACACACCACACATACACTGAAATTTTACTTAGGTAATAATCTTTAATTGTGTAGTGGTAAGTATGACAAACTGAAACTGCAGGATAAAAAGAAAAAAGAGTATAAAACAGATGCAAGAGAAAATTAATTTTGCCTTGCATGTCAAATTTCTGGTGTTTGTAAATGATGTCAACTTGTCAATTCATCTTTCAACATGTAGCTTGAACTTTTCTGCATTATAAATCAATAGTGACTCATCACTGACATCAGTTCTTACCTGGAACTGGAACCCTTTAATCACAAGTTGGCTCTTTTTACATCCCTGTCCAAGTTGCTATTTATCTAGACTTTTCCTTTACTTGACCTTGTCTCATATTGTTTCATTATTGATTCACTCAATGGCCTTCATGTACTGATTTTTTTCTTTCTTCTTCTTTTTCTCTCTTTGCAAGTTATAAGCTTTCTATACTCTTCTTATTTATGTAATTACTTAAGATGGTGCTTGATGACAACTTTGATATCACTGTTTTGCAGGCCTCATTGCTCTCTCTGATTTCCAGTGTTGGTGTAATAACACTTAACTTTTAGGACTACCTGAAACTTCCTAAGAGCTGATAAGAAAATGCAGTTATATCATCATCCGTTTGATTTGGATAGCCAGAAGGTGAGACTTGCATTGGAAGAGAAAGGCATTGATTATACATCTCACCATGTCAATCCCATAACTGGCAAGAACTTGGATTCTTCGTTCTTCGTGATGAATCCCAGTGGAGGACTCCCTGTTTTCCAAAATGGATCCCACATCATATACAAGCCTATTGATATAATCCAGTATGCTCTCTTCCCAAGCTTTGTGTTATTGTTATTGCTGGCTTTGTATAATAGCACTGTCATTTATAACAGATATGCAACATCAAAAGTTAATTAAACAAAGATATAATTAAATGTTGACTGCTGACAAAGATGCTCTTTTCATATTTGTCATTACTCCCCGAACCAATCCCCTTGAAAGAACCTGTTGTATATGCACTTTGGATAACTGAGTGGTTTTTATTGTTTCTTGATAATCCTTGATTCCTTACCCTTTTGTTCACTAAAAATGAAGACTGGCAGTAAATGTGAATATGCTTTTCGAATGCTTTTGTTGCAAGCAGACATTTTATAGTGCCATTGGATTTTCAGGTACATAGAAAGAATTGCTGTGGTCTCCTCAGGGTCGGAGAGTATCACTACCAGTGGCAGGGAAGTAATGGAATGGATGCAGAAGATACAAGAGTGGGATCCAAAGTTTTTTACACTTGCCCATATACCTGATAAATACCGCAATTTTGTTTCCAAGTTCATAAGGCGGGTGGTGATTGCTCGAATGTCCGAGTCCCCTGAACTAGCGGGCGCTTACCATCGGAAGTTAAGAGAAGCCTATCAGATTGAAGAAAAATTGAAAGACCCAGATGTTGTAAGAAGGAGCAAGGAACATTTGGTAAGACTGCTTGATGAAGCAGAGAGGCAGCTCAGTGAAACACCTTATTTAGCCGGAGAAGAGTTTACCATGGCTGATGTGATGCTCATTCCAGTGTTGGCTCGCTTAGCGCTCTTGGATTTAGAGGAAGAGTACATAACTGGAAGACCAAACATTGCCGAGTACTGGGTTTTGATTCAGCAGAGACCTAGTTATAAAAAAGTGATTGGTAAGTTTTTTGATGGTTGGAGAAAGCACAAAACATTGTTAAAAACATGGTGCTTAGTTCGCGTTAGAAGCTTGCTGAAGAGGTACTAGTGAAGTACATATACATACAAGCATGGTTGTTGCCAAAAGGAGGTTAAATAATGAACATATGAAAGAGCTTTGTGTTTGTAACTGTGTATTATGTTAGATAGTTCGTTGTTTACTTTTGCCTTTTTGTTATCATCTTTTTTCCTTTTCCTTGAGAGAGAAGGGAGGATCCTTTTTTTCTTTCTCCCTTAAGTATTTGTGATGGTTTGATCTCCATGAATTTGCTGCGTGTTAGAGTGGCCATTCTCCATAAAAAAAAAATGGAGGGTACTAGAACAATTCATCACAGCCAGCTTCCTTAATATGGAAAGGTTAGGCCCCTCGAGAAGTGGAATGGTAATGTAGATAGCTTCCTTCATCCATCAAAGGATTAACAATATGTTGGAACATTTATGCAGCTTGTAATGTGTAAAATAATTTGTAATTCTGATATTTGTAAATGCTATTACTGGTTACTCAATAAAGTACTTTTCTTCAGCACTGAATTTTCCTGAAGAGGTGTCCTCTGGTATAACAGGTTTCTTCTCATGCTTTTAAAAAAATGTTTATCAAGAAACTCCTTTATATAGATGGCCTTTAACTTAAATAATAATAATAGTAAAAGGAAAAGCTCTGTTGTCTTTTCACACAACACAAGCCCCCAATTAAGCTATGCCACCCAAACGGAGCCTATGAAACTTGTGAGGCTTCAAAGCCTTCCATCACTAAATATTACAGCATAAAGGAACATGTAGAGAGTTGAAACACTTAATTATGTCTCCCCAATGATGTGCAATACTTGAGAGGATTACACATCAATGGAAAAACCTTCCTTCCTCTTCAAGGAGCAGGAGCAGGATGGATCCCCAGATAACTACTGAGGTTGAACTAAGTGAAGAAAGGATTGCTGTAATTGAATGAAATTTCCATTGAATTTTAGATTCAGGAACAAATGAATTGACAGTACATTAATTTATATGAAAGAAAAAAGAAAACCAAAAAACAATTTCTTTTTCCTGTGACCAATAATGGTTTTTCTGCTGTGCATGCTAAATATTATTGCCACCTTTCTCATCTCTACAAATTGCTTCCTCTGAACATTTTACTTCTGATTCTTTTGGTACATTTCCTACACCTATACTGCACATATCACCACTGGAGTTGTTCCCACTGCATTTCCCTGCACTCCTCCGGAACCATGGTCGATGTATTTTTGAATTATTCCATTTTTGCTGCCTAAAGTACTTCCTTCCCAAATCATAGGAGTCATCCTTCAATCGCTTGTTTTTATTGTCCTCATCCGTAAGGGACGAGTCTTCAGGGTTAACCCCAGTTGTGCTGCGAGTCATATCATCAGAGCAATTATTAACTAGGCTACTGGTATCCCAGTGTTTGACTTCAGCAGGTAAATCAATTTCCATAGCATTAGCAGTGTTAGGAGGCTGACAGGCTTTCTCATCCCGCGGATACGGCGGTAGAGGAGGAAATGGGCTGAAAGGCATACCAGGTGCAGTGACCCAACTTCCTACAATCTCAGCATGGGGTGTTCCATATTGCTGGACAACAGACCATGGCATTCCATATGCGACAGGCATGCGGGAGTTAAATCTCTCCTTTGGCTGACCGACAACTAAACCGGAGGGAAATCCAGAATGTATCACATTTTGCAAAGCATGATCACCAGACTTTGGTGGGCCTACTGGACATGAAAACCCGGGTGGAACATCCTCTTGAATGTTCTGGCTTTCATCAACAGAGCCAATAACTGCATGAGAAAATGAATTTATGTCTCCTGGTTGATCCCATCGGCTTTTACGTTTTCTTTCCCTTTTGATTTCAGTCCCATCTAGAGACGGTGCAGAGCCGCTCTCTGGGGTACCAGCATCTACCGGAGTTGCCACACGCAATGACTGGTGAACACAATCAATTGCTTCTGTCGGCCTTAAATCCTGCTCATGCCTATGGTTGTGTGATGACGAATGTCTGTCCCTGTCCATATATCCATGTTTTCTGACAGGTCTAGGAATCCATCTGTCTCGAAAGCTTCGAGCAATTTGATGGACCTACATATGCAAACAAAACAATTAAAACATATAAAGATTCAAATCCTTACCCAAAAAACAGACACTTGCAATTTAGAAAAAAGTCCTAACAGCATAACCTGATCAAGTTAATATCAATACATAATGTACTTGAAAAAGCATAATATGTACCTGTTTATCATCATGCTCTGTCAGAGACAGCATTGATTCCCGAAAGCTGAACATAAAACCAATTATTAGTAAAAGAATAGGTTCTTAGAGAACAATAAACAATTTCATCCAAGGCAGATTAAGTACAACATTTCTTCAAGTCAGAAAATATGCAAGCAACTTATTAATTGGCAGTAACGAAATACTCAATTCCACACATGATTTAAGACAAATTATAGAAGCAATTTGATTCCAAATTCCCACAACAATCAAGTGACACAAAGGTCAACAGAATGACATAAGGCAAACAGAAAAAGTAACGAATTATAATGTTTCATTTAATTCAGCATTGTTAGACAAAAGTAATACATGATAAATTTTCTTAGATTCTTATAGTGGACAAAATTTGAAATCTACTGACCTCTCCATTCCACGACATGGGGGACCACCATTGATGTGTTCAAATGACAATATCTTGGTTACAGCCAGGTACTCTAAGACCTGAAAAAGAAAAGTTGATTAAGGAAAGAGAAGCCAACACTGATATACACAACACAAGTCTACAATTTCAGGTTACAGCAGACAAATTATGGCATGAATCAATTTCAAGTAATGAAGTGAAACATACATGAATTCAGAGGAGGGGGGAAGCAGATAACAATTAACTAAAATATGACGATTCTAGAATCAAATTGTGACACTAGCTTTCTAGTCACCTTAAGAAGCTTTCGTAGTATAGGAATTTTTTTGAAGTCCCGCCTGTACTGCTTCATTATCTTATGTAACATCTGCAAACCTGAAAGTCAAAAGCTAGAGTTACTTTTTGGCTCACAAAGGGTGACGTGTTTACAAAGTCCAATCAATATAAGGGGAAAAAATAACAAGACACAGAAAGCTAGAATAAATTACCATTTTTGTTAATTATGTCATTCAACACTGCTCTGGATTTTGTTTTCAGAAGGGCATCAAGGATCATGGAAAGATCTCGATTGCTGCAGCCAAAGTAAATTTCCTTTTAAAACAATTTACACATCCATAAGGCATGAATAAGTCTAGAACAAGCATACAACATGTGCTTAACCAAAAAAAAATATCAAGCTAATGAAGAAATAAAAAAGGTCAGGAGAGGACCTCTGAATGGCTTCCCCACTGCTCCTATCACCTGATGCCACTGTGAGAAGCAAAAGCTTTAAGTAGCCTTTGGTGGCATCCTGTTGCAAGAAAAAAGGGGATTGTCAAACGGTGAAAACTGTAAACCCATAAAATTACTCTGGTGACAAGACCAATAATACCCCCCAATATGGAGGCATTTATGGGCAAGTAAATAAAAGAGAGAGAGAAAAATGCTGGAACATTAACAGTCTCATAATTTATAATTGATTATACAGGCAAAAAATTAACATAAAACAGAAGTAAAGTAGAGACTGGTCTCTTCTGGTTAATTACAGCACCAACATTAACTGTGGAAAAACATACTAGAAAATGCATGCATGCACTACCTTCCAAGTAAATGTAACTATTTGGAATCATCATGTTTCTTGGTTCCAATATAAAATACTTACTTTTCTTTTGCTTATTCCCCCATCTCCATCCAGCAACTCACTAAGTTTCCCCTGAACTGCAGGTAAACAAAAAGTTTATCCATTATTGTTTGCAGGTTTTGTATGCAAGAACTCTGCTGCCAAAATAAGCAAGGATGACTAACCTGCTTCAAACCTGCCACCAGAAGAACCTTCTACTACTTTTTTCAGTTTGCCAGATGACACCGCCACAGCTTTGATACCATTCGGAGGATTAGCACGTACCTTTCCCTTTTTAACAGAAACTTTCAATTGAGGAGTCTTAACAAGCTGATGTGGTTGTGACAAATCATGTATGCCTTCAACTATTTCAGACTTGAATTCTTTATTGCCACCAGAGGAATTCGATAAAACTTTGCCAGCAGTTGCATTTGAAGTAGTCTTCTCTATTTTTTGAATGGAGGAAGTTTTGTCAGTATGATCTGATTCCATTGCATATCCTTGTTGTACAGCAGGCATGATTTTGCTTGTTGTATCATCCACTTGTTGAGAAATTTCTTCAACTTGAATAGATGGTAACTTTCCCTTTGAATCATCTCCTTCAGAGCTCTCTTTCTCTGGAGTACCATCAGAATCTACAGCAGTTGTAGGCTTGTCCAATACATCCTTGTCTTTTAACAAATGCCTAGCAGACTGTGTATCAACATTATCAAAACACTTGGGTATAGGCTCACTGTCTTCAATTTCACCATCATGAGCAAGCATCACAGGTTCTGGAAATTCTTCATCTGAATCACCTTGAACTATCACATCATCGCTAAGTGGATCACCGCCACCTATATAACCTCGACAGTTAAATGAACCACAGTAACATCTTTTGGCAGCAGCACCAAAAACCCTTACATAGTTGTAATCAAACGTCACTTCTTCATCCTGGGTAAGGTGGTGAAATGAAAGTTCAGCTAGGCACAGAATAGTACTTAAAACATACTCACACACCATAGAAAACATTTAACAACTAGATTTCATATTCCAAAATTCAAACTTTTAAGGTAAGCAAATAGGACCCATGTGATCTCCATACTAATAACAAGCCTCCAAACAACTATGATATGTTCATAACACAAAAATGCAAGATCAAGCTAAAGAAAAAAAGAAATATAGACATATAAAGGTAACAAGTGGATATTTCATGCACACCTGCTTAATATCCCTCAATGCGAACAGTCCAATACAGATTTCCCCATTCACCATCCACTGCTCAAAAAAAAGAAAGAACACATGGTCAGTCAACTGATCTAGAATAAGAGAAAATTTCTGGATTTCATGCTCTAGTCAATAGTATGCACAAAATGGCAATAAGGGTAGGTTCTGGAAAAGTATACATCTACATTGCACAACATAAGCATGCTAAATATACTCATGAATGTAAGGAGCATATCTGCTTCACATTATACATTAGTAGCAATAAATTAGCTCCAAATACAAACACCAGAAAGAATAAACTTCTCAGACATGCCACCTTACAATTACATTCAAGGACCACAAAAAATATTTAGGTGAAAGTGTATTCACCTTTTCTGTTCGACAATTAGGATCACAACTATGATTAATGAAACGACCCAAGTTTCCTTTTGCACTTGCATCTATCACCTGGAAATGAAATGTTAATGGCAAAGCAGAATAAACAACTAACAGAATATCCAACAAAAACAACCAAACAAGAGGCAACAAAAGTACTTAGCACCACTAAAAATAAGAAAAAAGTTTTTTCTTTGGTTAAAATTCCAAAGGGTAGGCAGATATAACTCATAAGTGAAATTCATACCTCACTGCCATTCAAGGTCATAAAATAGAAATGCCTATGACCCTTCAAAGCATACTCCCTTTGCCGTGCCTCATAAGCATGCATATCAAGAACCTGTTATGACAAAAAAGTAGATATCATGTACATAATGGTCAATGATGTGCACAAGTTGTTGATAACCTAAGCAAAAATTTCCACAAGAATATAGAACCAAATGACAAATACAATATCAAAATTTTGAGATTCAGCCTCAAATCTCAATATTCCATGTATCACAATGAAATGAAATGAAATAATACATTAATCAATGTAGACAATAATGCAAGGGAAGCAAAGTATTGTCCAATTTACCTCTCCAACGTATTCAATAAGAAACTGCCCTTGTGTTATATCCTCAAGTGCCTTCAGTCCATACCCCTTTTTCCCACATTTAAACCACTTCAGGCCGGCATACGTGCGTTTTTGAAACTGAAATCAAACGATTGGACTAAAATCACTCCCTTTGACAACAAAGAGCATATACTAAAATATTTGTAGAAGGAAAATAAATAGTTTATGAACCTGCTGATTGGAACAATGGTCGCCACATGGACAGGTTCCTTGCACACATTCAATGTTAAGCATACGGTTTAGACATTCATCACCACATCCTGACTTGCCTTCTTGAGGTAGTTTGCAATGGCAGACCATTATCTGATATAATTTCACAGATACAGTGAATAAGGAACATAATACAGATGTCCAAATTTCTACATTTAAAATTTTCAATACTTATTGAAACTTAAGTGCAATCATCATGATTAAATACAAAACTTAATCAAAATGCAAAATAAGAAACTACCCATGAACTGTAGTAAGCCGATTGTTAGTCATGATCTGCGGAAAAAGTATTAAAAAAGTCCAGTCCATTTAAAATTTATAATAAAAACGGTTTTACTTCCCTCTCTCTTATCAAATGCTTGTCCCTCCCTCCGAACTTTACTCATTTTCTCCCTAAAATTCCTAAGGACCTTTTTTTCCAATAGAAGAAATTTGTATTCAGTAAAGAGAGGAAGAATATAAATAGATAGGAGGACAAGAGGTCCTCTATACAAAAACTAAAACTACCAAAAGAAAAAACTTCAAAAAAAAAAAAGTTTTCCACTCTTTCAATGTATCTAAGAAAAAAATCCCAGTAAACAGATCATGGGTTTTAAATGGAAGTCAAATGCCTAATCTTGTTCCACAAGGCTTGCTAATCCAAAAATGTGCATTAACAACATGAAAATTAGGCAGTAACAAAAATACAAAATACACCAAAAAGTGGCACAGACTATCCACCACCACAAAGATTTGGCTTCATTCCTTTTCCCATAGCTGGCAAAATTAGTCAACCCGACTAATACAAGGTCCTAGAGCACACCCAACACGGATCAAAGATACCAATCAAAGCTTTCCACCAAAAGCCATAGAATAAAAATAACAAAAGAAGGCAAACAAAGGAATGAATGCACATAACGAAAACGACAAAAGAAGGAATAGATAAATGCAACAAATCACGACAAAAGAAACAACGGTTTCAATATGTGTGTGTGGAAACAGCTAAATACATTAATTATGATAGATATCCAGTATATTCTTAAATTACAAATCTATGACATCGATTTTTGCAAGTTAATAATGATTAGAATGATAATTCTGTTTTTAACCATTACATATGTATTCATAAACTGTTCTTTCTTTTGTCTTTTTTCATTGCATATATTATTTTTGTGATTTCTGTCCTTAGTACCATATATATGTTAGTGTGTGTGAGTGTGTGCACTCTTATATATTTATATATATGTATGTACATATATATAATCGATATTGTTTGGTATTTCACTTGAATATTATGTAAGAAACTAAAGGAGCAAGCTCCTGGATACAGAACAAAGCTATACAGAGAAATCTAGAAAACTAAACTGGAAAGAAAAGATAATATAGAGAAAAAAAATGCTCTCTCTCCCTATAGGTATCAGCCAACCACACCCTACCCTACCCTAGCCAGGTTGTTAAATGATCTCCCTTCAACCCACTTACCCTTTGAAATCACGTGATCTTGCATGATCCCGACTAACCGAATTCTTATTCCCATCTCTGTCCCTATTCCCTTTCTCCTATCTCGAGTAGATGAGGATTGGAGGCCCATTAACAACCTATACAAGTAAACATGCCTACTAAGTTTTCAAAACTTATTTCAATAATGGACCCTATACTTCATTTTCAACTGAATTTTGTGAGTCTAATACAATGGTTAGCATTAAACATCCAATGGATATCATGTACCAAAAAGAATCCAATGGATATAATATACTTGGTTAGTTCATTAACCATCCACCAACTAAAACTGACCCAATACGTTATTTTTTATTACTGCAATCGGATGGACTTCAGATATGTAGTATAGATCAGACCAATTAAAGAATCTTTATGCCACCCCTAATTAAACTAATTCTAACAGTCTATGCAAGGCTAATGGATCTCCTTTGACTAATGATTCTCTTTGCCAACCCTATATTAGACTAACTGGACCAATTTATATATAGATGGACCAAATGGACAATGGATTAATGGATCTCTTTGCAACCCCTATAAAACTGGTCATCTTGATATACTCTGGTCCAGATGGAATGCCATGATCCTATTTCACATCATTTTCGGGTTAAAAAAATAATAATTGGAGGGGAAGTTAAAAGAAAGGCAGTAACCAAATCCTGGTATACAAAAGTCATGCACGAATATATAACAAAGAACATCTGCTCATTAGAGCCCTCAGTCCCTCTGCAAGTCAGAGAAGGAAACCAACATGTGAGTTTCATGTCACTTTTAAGTACATACATGATAATTCATGTACACTACAAACAATAGGCACCACAATGAAATAATGTAATATGTTGATAATCTTCAAACAAAAAAATATTAGAACAACCTCATCAATAGTCTGAGTTTTACGGCTACGATGCATAAACTCATTGGTATAAATGCGAGTAAAAGTTGACTCCTGAGGTACTGCAATGCACAAAACAAAGTACACATCAGACAATAATTAAGATTACTAAAACAGGCAAAACTTCAAGCTTACTTTATTTCATTTTAAAAAAATTAAGCAAATACTACACACCCAATGGCAGTTGATAATCCAACTCCTTATAATATTTTGAGCCTTCGTAAGCATCTTCTTCACCTGACGCTTCTGATAGTCCCAACTCTGCATTAATCTCTGCATTTGACTTTTCCTGAGGGATAGCACAATCAGCAAAGGCTTTATCGTTGCTGTCCTTGCATGTCCTGAAAAAGAAAAACACAGATGACATGACAATGTTTATTAAACAAGGTTTGCCTTATTTACTTATGTAAATACCTTGTAAATGATCGAAATGATTAACAACTACTACTATAAATCAAGATGAATAAAATTTAACTTGCATTGAAAATTTGGATGATAAAAACATTATTATATTATATTCGCATCTTCAGATTTTATTCACAAATTATAGCAAAATGACCAAGAATATTATGAAAGAAGCATGGTATACCAGGTGCAGTTTGTTTCATCAATGAGGTCAGCAAGCCCAGCCGGGATGCGCCGCCACTTGTGACAATCATCACAGCGCACCCATGCATTACGTGGTGATTGATGCTTCTCTCCCAAATCAATACCAGGCACCATGGCCAAATCAGATACCTTCTTGTCCCCTGCATTACTTTTTCCAACAGTATCCAACTTGTGATTTCCAACCACACTGGCTACTGTGAGACACACAAAAAAAAAACATAAATCATATTTATAGTCAACTGCTCAGATCAAGAACCAACAAATAAGATCAAAAAATAAAACTTGATTTCGCACTATGATTAACTTGAATCGAAATATAAAATGCTACCTGTATGTGGGTGATCTTCCACTTCACACTTAACTTTATGAGAGACACCTTTTCCCTTGACTTCACTCTTATTAGTTGGCTTTTTCTGTTTCTCCTTGGGTCTACAAGTGGTTTTTTTCCTGCCCGTCAAGTCAGAAGATTTAGATCTGACATTGCTAACTTTGCTAGCCATAAGACTTTTAGGTAGTTTACGCCCCGAACATTTTGCAGAAGACATCAAATCCTCAGAACCCTGGGATTCTGAAAACCTGTGGTCAACAGATGGTTTGCAAGTTGCCTCAACTATGTGACTTTGGACTTTTAAAGCTTCAGTGGAGTCTAAAAGTTCAACCTCTCCAGAATGGGGCGATGGTTCTATAGACAATTCTTTACTGCTTATTGATTTGCTTGAAGCATTTATCTCAGTGGAAGAGGGCAATTCCAAAGAGCTCACCGCATCATTGAAATCCTTCTTACGTCTGTGATTCTTAGAATGTTTAGCTCTATTATTCCTTTGTGGACCATGTGATCCATCTTCAGTAATACAATTACTTGAACAAGTAAGCTTGTCCTTTTTCTTCCCTCTCTTGCTGATAGTAACATCCAAATTAGAATTGAACTCAGAAGAAGTAACTAAAACATCAAGCTGTGCATCTTCTTGGTGTCTTTCTCCAACATGAACTTCTGGAAGTGAATTGATAACTTCAGAATCAGGTGAAGTTCCAGGATCCATATCCTTATTATTGATTGGCTCAATCATTGGTTCAACCACCTTCTCTGGCAGAACTGCAAGATGCTGTGCCTCAGCAACATCATTAGACTTCTCCAATATTGCAGTACTTTCTATGTGGCTGATTGTGATTTCACGATTCTGGACAAGAGCATCCTTGTCCAGGTTGTTTTTGGAAGATTCTAAATTTCCCAACGCCACCACTTCAGAAAATTTGTCTTCAGCTTTGCTAGATACTTTCTGAGAACCTGAACCAGTCCCCAAGTCAAAACCAGAAGCCAAACCATCAACAGTTTCTGGAATCAAGACATTTGAGCCACTTAAATCAATCTCTTTCCCAAATTTTATCTTCAGACGAACACGAGTAGTCGGAACAACAGAATTCTGCACTGAACTTAAAGAACTAGAATTTGCACTGTTCTTAAATGCTTTGCCACTTTGACGCTTACTTCTAGTCTTCCCCGATTCTTGGCATGTGGCTTTAATGACCCCAAGCTTGTTATCTTGCCCAAAAAAGGGTTCAATATTCCCAAGCAATCCCCAAATAGAAGACCGGGCTGGTTTGGAGAAACAACTTCTTTTCTTTCTAGCAACCTCTAAGTTTAACCCCATACTCCCACCTGGACGCACCACACCATCTTTGTTCTTGCATTTTCTTGAAGCTCGTTTTGTTTGTGTCTTACGACCAAATTTAGTTCTTTTACTATTCCTTTGAGAAGGCAATAGAATGCTTTCAGTGAAACAATCAGCTTCAACACCTTTTCCATCGCTATTTGTCTTCCCAGCAGTGTCCAAAACACTATTGTTAACGGAAACAACATCACTCATAGGAAGCAGGTCAGGCACATCCTTCGATGAGTCATTGGTGATTAAAACAACAGATGGCTGACCTGATCCATGACACAAGGATTTTCTAGAGGAACAGTTGGTAGTATCCTCTGTGTAACACTCCTCCAACTGACATAAATTCTCTTCTGCTTGCAAGATATCATTCTTCGTTTCATTCCCCTGATTCAACAATGAAGGCTCAGAAGACGACTCAATTACAGATGAATTCCCCAAGCTCCTACCACAACCCGGTGAGGACAATACATGTACAGATGAATCAATAAAGCCTTTGTCACCAACAGAAGCTTTGGTCTTTTCCTCAAAAGTTTTGTTCCAATCCTCACTATTTTTAAGATCACAAAGCTGATCAGTTCTGCTCTCCACTTCTGTATAAAAAGCACTTGATGACACTTCCATTTCCAAAGCCTGTGAAGGAGATATTTGCCTGCAAGCTTTGGCTTCCATCTCACTAAAAGCATCACATTTTTCCACAAACTTTGACAAGGGATCTACGTCACTCTTAATGTCCCCCTGCTTATTTTGCTGGTTGCAATCTACTTGCAAGTCATTCATAGGTTCTGATTCCAAGGACATTTCAGAATGCCTGGAATCAGCCACACGAAAAGCATCCGGGACCAAACCAGCATCATGATTTTTGCCTTCCACAACTGCTGGAACATCTTCTTCGGAAGGGCATATGTTTATCTTATCATCCTTCTGCTCATCCTGCTCAACACAATGCTCCTCCAATCCGTTCACAATTGGGGACTCCGACAGAGTGACTAAGTTGCCTTCATCTTGACATTTACCTTCCAAGCACAACCCAATAGTTTTTAGACCGGAAACTTCAACATTCCCACCACATATCCCCAAAGGATTGTGACAGCCATCTTCAGAGGTTTTCTCCGAAAGCAACATATCAGCATTTTCACATTCACTTGCCAAGGCATCTCTGCACTCATCTGTAACATCAACTGCAGACCCCACTTGGCACCCATCTTTAACATCAACGTTGCCTGCAGAACCCACCTGGTCCTCACACGGCAAATCCACACAACCACCCTTCAGACCACAAAGCTCAACATCAGAATCCAACACATTGTTAGCTCCTTCTGAACATGACTGTTGCACTGGATCAAACTGCACCACAGGAACCTCTGAACACAAATGCTGCTGAATAACAGACCCTCCCGCGATATCATCATCAACCATATCTGATTCCCCACACGACCCCATCTCAATTAACAACAAACCATTCAAAAAGTTCCAACCGCAGCTACTACGGCAAAGCCTTCACTGGGCACCTAAATCACTGATTAGCAAGAACCGAGCTTCATAAAACCAAAAAAAAGGAGAATCAATAACAAATTAACAATCACCAAAACAAGGCACAAGCACAATGCATCACCCAACAGCAACACAACCTTGAACACGGTATTCAATTCACGCAAAATGCAAGCTTCGATTAAAGCAAATTAAAAAACGCTAACCTGCACGTGAAAAGCACACCTCAGAAAGAAAACCCTAGAAAGCAGCATTCTCCTGCGGCACTCTACACGGAAAGAGAGGGAACCAAGAAATCAAAAAGGAACCCCCAAAAAAACAAACCCTACTTTCAGAATTTCGCTAAATAATGCAGACGATGAACACGGGTTCCTAGGTCCACATACATTAAGAAAATAGCGAAAGTTAAAATCGAAAACAAAAGAAAAAAAACAAAAACAAAATTAAAAAAATTAAAATAAAACTTGGAGAGCAAGTAGAATAAGATACCAGCTGAGAGGAGGTGTGAGATTGAGGATAAGGAGGTTTTGGCCTTTTCAACAATGGTAGTTTTAAAAGAAAAATAGAAAAAAATAGAAAAGTAAAAAATAAGAAAAACAAACTATTCTTTTTTGTTTCTGTGTCGAGAGAGAGAGAGAGAGAGAGAGAGAGAGCAGGGTCTGCGTCGCGCGCAGAAGAAGAGAGAGAGATGGTTGGTGAAGTTGTCAACAAAAAATAAAACAAAAATAAAAATGAAAAAAGAACGAATCGGTTTGTTAATGAAAAAAAAAAGGAAAAATATGTTAATGAAAAAAAAGGAAAATTAGGGAGAGAATGGTTCCGACCGGAGAAGGCTTTTTCGTTTTATCAAAATTCTGTGCTGATTGGACCGATTTACCCCTCACGCGAACGCGCATCTCTCTATTGTTATTTGTTCCTCGTAGGACACTTGTCCTTAAAACGTCACGGGCTTTTTTTTAATTATTTTTTGCCCTAAAATAATTTTCTATCAGAGTTTACATAATCAAATTGAGATTTTATCTTTTTTAAAAAAAGGTAGAATAATGGTATAAGCCATGTTTATGATTGAGATTTGGGATAGTTTGGTATTGGTGTGCCAATCCGCTAAAGACCAAAGAAATTGTCCGTTTTGTCCTTTGGTTTGTATCTGTATTAGTCGGCATAAGCTAATAATCTTTTTATTAGAGCGCAAAAAAGCATTGGATATTTTTATTCAGAATTTCGATTTGATTGATATTTTTTATTTGGATTTGGTTTTATTAATTATTGGATAAAGATGAGGCCATCACGAAGCTTGAATTCCATAAATTAAATTATATTCTTAAATTAATTTTCATAAATAATAACCTCCTAGCTTGTTTTGAGAATCACAATCATAGTGGACTTTTGTCTTTGTTAACAAAAGATTTGTAAAAAAAATAAAATAACAACATATTTTTTAATTTTAATTTACTGAACTAATAGAAATTTAACAAAATGATATCTATCACTAAAAACTTCCATATCACAATAATTATTTCCATGATTTTGCATATTTTTAAATTCTATTGACTGACAATATAAAATAATTTTATAATATCAATGTATTGAAATTAATCTATTTTTCTTTCTAATATTTATTATTTTAAGAATATCAAATAAATATATGTATACAAAAGTTTTTATCTATTTCAGAATATCTAACAAATTCTGAAAGATTACAACATTAAAAAATAAAAATAATAATATAATGGTGAAGATATATATAATTAGCAAACCACATATTATTTCAGAAGTATAGAAAATTGAAATAAAAAGAATTCTACAAACGATATTAATCGGATAAAGTTTTCTTTGGCTGAATTCGAGTTATAAATATTCGTGGAAAATAGAAAAATCTTATGAAAACCATTTTTCACTTTTAACCACTATCGTCGTCTCCAATGTTTACTCAATCCTCCATAATACAGTATCATTTGAGACAGATTAAACCATAAGATATTTTCGATAACCTAAGATTGCTAAATTTAATACAGAAAGTTATACTACCACTGAAGACTTACGTTCAATGAAGAAAGAGAATATATCAAGTCAACACGAAAATGACATTTATTATGGTATTAATGGAATATTAAGTTTTTTTTTTTTCTTTGGTCAGAGAATTAAGATCCTTTTTATATTTGGTCAAATAGACTATTAAGTTTCTGAAATAACCTTTTTTTTTAATCAGTAGATAAGATAAATAACCTTTAACCAAGGAAACATTACAAACAAAGTATTCCTACCTTGAGGTTCCCTTTGAATTTTTGGAACCTCTTGTTATTTATAAAAAAAAAAATAAATAACCTTTAAGACTAATAAGTCTTTTTTATTATTATTGTTTTTTTTTTCTTAGACCAGTCAGTGTCGGGCCGAAAGCCCACTAATTTAACCTTAGACACTGCAGTGGCGAGGATGGCCCTGGCCACGGGTGAATTTCCATACACATGAGAATCGGGATCGAACCCGAGACATGCTTAAGGGAACTCAGCTCCACATCCAGTTGAGCCACACCACGTGGTTTTTTTTATTATTATTGTTACTATTATTAATATCAACATTGGGCCGACCGAAGGCCCAAGGTAAGTACTCATATATTAAATAGGAGCCAAAATATACCGACTGAGTTATGAAAAATGAGTATTTATTCTACTAAAATAAAAAGAAATACTTTAAAAATAAAAATGTTATCCAATACTTTGATTTATGCTGTATCAGATTTATACTTTGATATCAACTCTAACTAACACACAAAAATAAGTAAATACTAAATAGTAACTACCAAAATGAGATACACAACTCAAGAAAATCACGCAAAAGTATAACCTTTTTTTGTGCAATAAACCACTGAGCATTACGTATTTCAATCTGAAATTAAAACCATAAATTTGCATATAATAGAATAATTGATGAAACTCGACAAAAACAAAAACAAAAAGAGTGAAACAACTTTTCAACTCACAACCAGATTTAAAATCTTATTAGTATAATTCATAAAATTAATCAAGAGACTCAAGAACCACCTGAGATATAGAAGAGGAAAAATGAGTATTGATCTAACCTTGATTTGTCAATGGAGGTCACGGGGAGCTGAGCAGATATATAGCTTGCTTGATTCACAGTGGATAAACACTATTTTACTTCATCAAAATGTATTATAGTTAGTTGTGAATAGGGATCGAAACGAAATATAAACATCCAAAGAGTTTACTTATACATACTGGAAATTCTTTGCGCTAGTCACAACTTCAAATTTCAATTGTGCAGATCAAAATAATAAATGGGGAAATCAAACTTTATTTTTTATTTTTTAATTTATTGTCAATTTGTCATCTTATTAGCGTCCTTAATTTATTTTTTGGGTCAAATATGTAAGTTTTAAGTATGTAGTTACAAAGGAGTTTACTAGCAGAAATGTTTCAAGTATGTAGTTACAAAATGGTCTCCAAGCGGTTGGGTGAGATGGAAGAGGAGATAGGTAAAATAATATGCAGCGAGATGGGTGTGTCTAAATACATATTGTCCTTCGAGTCGAAATTAGCAAAGGACAAAGCTCTTGACTCAGAGATCTTATATGAGATTTTTGATGACTTCAGTGAGATTAATGGACCAAGATGGTGTACAACCAGAAGAATATGGATTGAGATTACGGGGGTTCCAATCCATGCATGGTGTAAGGACAACATGTTCGAGATAGCTAAACGGTGGGGAAGCCCAATCATGATTGATGATGGGTGTGGATGGGGTAGATCCTACAGCGCAGCTAGAGTTCTGGTGGATACCTATCGAGGGGAAGTCATTCAAGAATGGGTAAGTCTTAGATGCGATGGGATCAGGTACAGGGCCTTCGTGAAGGAGATCGGAGGTGAAGTGTACTCTTCACAATGCTTTCTCGCTAATTCGATGGATGACGATGCGACAATTAAGGAGGGCAAGCAGGGAGACGATGGTGGCGCAACCACTGTGTTGGGGGTGAAAGAGATAACGTCTAAGGCGGCTGAGGAGTTGCCCAAGGCGAGTGTCTGGGGCGCCGTCAATATTGGCACTGATTCCAATGTAGGAGGAGGAAATGACGTGTGGGTGCATGGTAATAATCATGAGGGGACGCATGCCGACCCGATTGTCGAAGATGTGGGACGGTGGGTGGGGCCTTGTCCATGCGAGGCCTTTGTGTGTACTATGCCGGAGACATGGGCTGGGCAGGGATTAATAAAGAATGTGGAACGGAATGGGCTAGATAGTGAAAGTGCGAATGGGCCAAATATATTACAGAACAAACGCGATGTGGGTGAAAAGATAGGGGAATCGAGTAGTGATGGTGCAGGATCGTTAGAGTTCCCCCCGGGGTTTGGCCCAGATTTTGTGGGGCCTGTGTTGGAGGGTGTCTGTTCAGTGGCAGAAACCCCACCGTTCCATACATATGAACCTCATGAGATTGTAAGAAAGAGCTCATTAAGTGAGGAGGAGTCTTCCAGAAACTGTGAACAAAATAAAGATGGTGTTGATGCAGAACTATGTGTCAGGGCAGGGATGTGTGTCCATTCTGAAGATTGGGAAAAGTTTAAAGATGCGGTCAAACAAAGGTGTGCAAATCAAAGAAGTGTAAAGGAACCAATTCCATGTGGGAGGAGGAAGGCGGCAAAAATTCTGGAGACCAAGAAGCGAGCGAAAGGAAAGTCATCTCGTGCAAGGGGTAATACTAAAGTTCGCCCAAAGAACAAACCAGGTGTGTTGTTTGTTTCTAAATGAAGATATGCATGTAGAATGTGAGAGGTGGGGGTGAGAAGGTTAAGACGGTTAGGGGGAGGTTGAGACAGTGGGAAGGCATAGATTTTATTTATTATTATTATTATTATTATTATTATTTGGGGATAATGGAAACAAAAAATGGTAGCATCGATGGGAGTCTTGTTGCAAGAGTATAGGGTAGGGGGAAGTGGAATGTGTACCAGCTGAAGATACATCTGGTGGCTTATTATGCATATGGGGAAGTGATGTGTTTAAGGGTGAAAGGTGCTTTAGAGGGCAAAAGTGGATAGCGATGAAGGGTGAGATCATTTCAAAATTGAGTGCATTGTGTAGTGATTACATAGGATTGGGGTGTTTGGAGGGTTAAGGTGTTTCTTTGGTATGACCAGGGAGATCAAGAGAGTGTTTTGAAGCTTGGATATGGTGTCCACTATCAAATTGGTGGAGGATGGTATGGCTGATATTGTTTTTGCTGTCATATGGGTGGTATGGGGGTCGAGAAATAAGGTGGTGCTTGAAGGGCTTAGCTCGAATGTTGCTAAGGTGTGGGAGTTGGTGTTATTGTAGGTGGATAAATGGGAGAAGGACATAAGGGTGGGAAAGAGAATGGAAGGGTAAGGTATGTGGAGGGGAGGCACATGAGGCTAGGATTGGTGTTATGGCAGCATGAGGGTGACTAATAGAATAAAGAGGGGGTACTGGTATGGATTGTGGCTGGTTGACTAAAATTATGAGCGTGGATTATTGTTTTGCTGGACGATGGATATGTGAAGATAATATATAATATTGAAATTGAGCTTTGAATGGCTTGTAATCATGTCTGCTCTAAGTGGTTAGTACTCTTTTTTTCATTAAGTTAGTTGAGTATTAGGATATGAGGTTTTTTAATGAGACTTGCCACTTTGAGTTGTGATTACTGCTTTTTGTATCTTTGCACAATGTCTCCCAATTCAGGTATTTGTGTCTACGTATCGAAAAAAAAATATGTAAGTTTTAACTTAAGTTAGTCAAACTGGTCATTATTATTACTGGAACCATTTTAAAATAATAGTTATTTTAACTTTTTTGATATATTGTAAAATTAATGTATTTAGGCACATTATTTTTCAATTTACCAAATTATCAAAATGATTATTATTTTAAAATGGAGGAAGTAGAACATAAATAGATTAAATTAACTCAAAAGTTATGTAATTTTTTAGTTACACAAACTTAATATATTTAATATACATTATGCATATTATATTATATATGTTGTGCATATTATGTTGGCTCTTTTGACTATTTTTTATTGTACATATATAGCAATGCTCATAAATATATTATTAAATTTGGAATTTAATAAAGATGAAAGAGAAAAGTCAATTTATATTTTGATTATAAAAACATAAAAGGAAGGAACTTAAATTTTAAACAAAAATACAAAATTATATTCATTCCATAAAAGATTATTATTTTCATTTTATGAAAAAGGGAAAGACTTTGATTGAGATTATTAGCCTTTACTATCTTGTGTGGAAATATTGATAATTTTTCTATTCATTTATTATTAGCATTTACAACTATAGAGTGTGGTTTTTCTGTAAGGGCTCATTTTTTATATTATTGAAAAAAAATAACAAAATATTTTCCTTAACGTACATTTATTAAAATTAGACTTTAGTATTTACATCCGATAATTATATATTTGAAAAAAAAGGTCTAAAATCCCATTTTTCTTTTGTAATATTTCTCCTGATTTTGTTTATGAATATCCAAAGTATGTATATTAATTATATTGTTTTAAAAGATATGGTTTAGACTTAATTTTCCATGCACTATAAAATTTCATATATAAAAGAGAAATACTTGTTATATACACAAAATCAATTATTATTAGTATCATATGCGATGATTCATTTTTTTTTAATTATTAATTCAATTTTTAAAATATTTGATTAAAGTATAATATTAAAAATTTGATTAATAATTTTAAAAAATTGAGATTTTGTTTATGGTGGCTAGCTGATTTTATAATATATATATAACATTGTTATATATAAAATCCCCCATGTATATAAAATCTCCCAAGTTCTTGTGTATGTATGTGGACCCCAAAAATTTAGATTTTATCCATTATACAACTATTTTACACAATCATTCAATCATTCATGTATTATCATATTAGCCATAATTATCTTTTTCTTTCTCCTGAAAAATCATACATATCAAATACTTTAATTGGATGATAAGTGTATTAAAATTAAACTATATATATATTTATAGTTTAATTTTCCTTAAACAAATATGAGCTCCAACTTGCGAACCTATCTCAAAGATTCTATGCTCTCTAATTAAATCTCTGATCAGATTAGACATAAAACAAGATAGATACACATGGATATTTTAATAATATAACAGTGTTTCGTAATAAGAGCAAGCAAGCCAAATGAAAAAACACTTGATCATGAACAAGTAGTTTGAATGTTTAGAGTCTACATTGAGCTCTAACAAAATACATACACTGATCATATCAGCAACAATAATAATGGTAAAAGTTCAAAGTGTGCGAGTTAGATAATAAGATAGATAGCATCATAACTATTACAAACATGGTAGCACCCATTTTACAGTCTTTCTTCAAGAATTTGACACTTTTAATTAAATGGCACCTATAATAATATGTCAGGTCAAATCCACTGTCCGTGCATGTTTCTTGCCCCTTCCAGTGCCAAATGCTGTTGCTGTATGTTCAAAAGTAACAATTATCATAAGAGTAGAAACATTTAGATAGACAATATAGTTATCCGTACATATATCTTAATCTGAGAAATAAAAATTAAGAAAGACATACATTATCACTAAAAACCACTCATTATAATAAATCACTTGTTATGATTTGATATCAGCCCTCAATTTATTGAGGGACAACATAAAATAATTCTATATTATTAATATATTAAAATATATATTAATTAGTTTCATATATATATATATATGAAATATATTTTGTTTGTTTACAAAATATTCAATTATATTAGTATGTCAATATAAATGATTAAGTCTTCCTTATATATGAATTAAAAAGTCATATAAATGTGTGAATGTGACTGAATGATTTTATAAAAAAAATTTGTCAGTTCATTATTAACTCTAATAAAATTATTAGTGTTCACATGGAAGTGTGTATATATAATATATTGAAATCCATTTTTAGTCAGTAATGTTAGTTTATGCTAAGTTTTTGGTCGTGACAAAAAAAAAAAAACATGAATGATAGAATGTATGTGCAGAGAAATGAAGACATGTAGATTATTGTCACTTACCAGAAGGAAATTGAGTTCCCTATTTTCCTCCTCCAAAATCTTACCCTGAGAACACAATCAAAATGAATTACAATTTCCAAACGAATTTAAACTTTAAACACGTTATTATATTCTCATATATATCCAGAAAAGAGGAAAAAAAAGATCCACATACGTTTCTCTTGAACATCCTGTGAACTTCATTCTGTAGCAAAAACAAAAAAAGTCCATGCATGAGAGATAGATATAAAACTTTTTTTACTAGTTTTGCTAAACAAAATAATAATAATATTGAAGTTAACACAATAAGTAAAAGAAATAAAAGAAAAAAAAAACCTTTTTGTCACGGATTCCATTGAGACCCTTTTCAAGGGATTCCTCTAGTGCCATCAGCTCCTTGTAATTCAGTGAGGTAATGTCTTCCCCCTTCAAGTGCCTGAAACACATATATGTACATTTAATCAAAACCAAAATGACACGTTATATATTATGTTCAATAATATATGGTGATATATATATAGTTGATGTTAATCCAGTGTTAAGTTTCTATAATTCATGTTCAAATCATTTTATTTAGATAAATTTTCAAATACTACTTACTCAAATAAGTACCTTTATGGCTTTATTAATATAGCAAAGCATGATTGAATAGTGAGTAATGCTAAATATACACAAAATATTTATCTTGAATAATTATGTAATAAACAAGTAGATAGAAATTAAACTCATCCAAAAACATATGTTTTCTTTTACATTTTTGCTCTTATAACACCTGCTTAAAAACTTCTCCAGTGATGTAAATAGTTAGGGCAATGATCTAGGTGCAATATATATGAATATTATTATATATATATACCTGAGTTCAATTTGCATGTTGTCATTCTCTTTCTTGACCCTATCAATTTCACTGCTGAGATTCTGTGAGTTCATCAAATTGCTGTTAATATTGACATTTATTTATTTTTTGTCACCCAAAAACTTAGACAGATATGAGCAAGGATGCAAATAAATATCTTGAAAAAAATAAAAAAGATTATCAATATTTTTTAATTCAGATCTGGCTCCATAAAAAGCAGGTTATTATATATACAATTAATTAATGTCAGTGAAGAAACTTTCAGTATGAAGACTCATCAAGAGAGAGAATAATGAACGAGTATGGTAATTTCGAACTGCATATATAAATCACCAGTTGTTGAAACTTTTGCAAAGAAAAGGAAGCAAGTGAAGATTGTTTTATTGCCAGATCTGTTAATATAGACACCCTTCTTGTTCTTATTGTTCATGCCTCTTTTTTTGTCAATAAAAAAAAAATTATATATATATATAGGGGAAGAGAGTACATGTTCCCTCAAATGTAGATCTACTCAGAGAATCACTGGTTCATGCTCTTAAACATATTTTTAGCAAAATTACTATATACATGATGCTTTTATTAGGTTATTTATTTATTTATCTATTGTTTTTTCAAAATATGAAATAATAAACCTACCTCATGCTTAGCATCCCATAGAGTCTTTCCAGATGCTCTTTGGTATCTGTCCAGTATATCAATCAACCTTCACAAAACAAAACAATTGAGAAATTAAAAGAAAATTAAAAGTTATTTATTGTTTAATTAGTTATTATATATGTATGTATGTATTACGTGGTGGAGGGGCTGATGTATTCATGCATCTTGCCAGAAGCACCAAAGATGATAAGGGAAACTTGAGCATCACACAGAACACTAATTTCCTTTGCTTTCTTTAGGATCCCATTCTTCCTCTTTGAATAGGTCACTTGCCTGTTGCTTGAGTTCTCTATCCTCTTTATCTCTATCTTTCCTCTTCCCATCTTCTGCTTCTTCTTTTTTCTTCTCGCTCGATCTCTCTTTTTCTTCTCTTTGTTATATTTATGAAATGGAGAATTGTTGTAGTAGTGGAAAAGATAAAGAGGAGGTAGCTAGGGTCACAACAATGCAAGGAACAATGAAAAAAAGTAATAGCGGAGCATTCTATTATGGGTTTGTTGGGCCATCAACTTTCTTAGTGTCACAGAAAGGAAGGGTTTGTTTACGGATATGTGACAAAGCCAACTCAACTGCTATTACTTCATAACCATTACACTCTCATTATTCTTTACACATATATTCTTAGCTAATTAGGTTTTTTAAATTAGAAAGTAAACTAATCATCAGCTAATATATAATACATAGTATTACATATTATGCACATTATATATAATATGTTACAACATCATCTTTTTTTACAATATGTGATATATGATGTGCACGTTATATAATATATATTGTGCATAATATATTAATTGTTTTGTGTGTCTTTTCATTATACATATAGAAGAATGCTCTTTTTAAATATCTAAGAAGACTTCGATTTCAGATATATTATGTATAAAAACATACTTTATGACTAGAAATAAAATATTATATAAACTTTATTTCCGGGCTGGATTAGTCATTATTTTTTAAAATAAATATCATGATAAATTATTAAAAAAAATTTGAACTTTATGTTTAATTTGTAATAATATTCATTTTAAACTTGCGAGCCATCTTCTTTAACCCTTGGTTTCTTTATTTATCTGATTAGGACAGTCATTTTAATATTTGGATTGAGATTATATTTTGCATATTTTAGGGTGTGCTTATTGAAAGCAAGGTTAAGTGCAAGTTTTGGGGGGTTACTTTGGTGTTCAACTTGTGTTGTATTGGTGTCTGTGATGATTAACTTATTTTTCTAGCTAGGGTTTTGAAGAAGTAACTAGTTATGGACTTGTGGGTGTTATGGCCGCTCAAACCATCAAATCGAAATGAAAGGATTTATTATTCCCATCATAGATCATGAGAATAATAATAATAATAATAAGGTTCTTTTTATATAAAGTAATGTGTGAAAGGGGCATAGGAAGAATCAATTCAAATGTTGCATCCACAATGGAAATTGAGAAGTAGTGTGTGTGTGTCTCAAGGTTATCCATCAAAGAAGAAGACCGAAGATATCTCATGATTTTGATAAGTTTGGATCTCCGATTTGAAAGGCCCGTACGCAAGTGAATGTGGTTGGTAGACAATTGCAACCCTCAAATCAATATAACTATGGCTGCAACCATTGTATGATATGACAAACATAAGACAACAAGAAGAAGCCATATATATGTAAGGTAGCTAGAGTAATTATTCATCAGAATATATAATTGCTATAACAATTTATACGTTTTTAGCAGAAAAAGGTATTATATCAACCTAAGGAAAACTTTATATATAATAAAAGCACTCATCATACTGAATATTTTGGTTAAGTAATGTTATTTTTATATATATTATTGGATTTAATTTTTTTCTCCAGTATCATTTTTTTACTTAGTCATTCAATCATGTATCGTCACGTCAGCCACAATTGCGTTTTTTCTCTACCACTAGCTTGAAAAAGTCATACAATCAAAATATTTTGATTAGACGACAATGTACATCAAAATTAAACTCTATATTATTTACAAGATATTTTGTCAACATATGCTCTTATGATAGAGGGGAAATGAGAGTGTATCACCATGCTATATCCCACAAAAATTGGATACAAATATTCTTTTTACATTTAAAATTGAATTTTTGTTGGAGTTTGAACCTCAACTTTATTACCATAGAATAATGTCACAGTAATCCTCATTTATTCCAAATATCATTCCGTGTTTATAAACGATAAACACTCAATTTTTAAATGTAGAAATAACATGAATATAATGTGCATTAATAATTAAAATAAATAGGAGATACTGACTTTTTAAACTAGGAAAATAAACATTACTGATGTTCTATAATCAACATCATCAATGTCAAGAGGTGAGGTGGTTCAGGAGCTTTGCATTGCTTGTTACCGTGCAGTGATGATCAATCTCAGTCAAACCCATAAAAAGAGGTCTTATTATGAGATGTTGGGATATGATGCAACTGCCAATTCATGCGACATAGATTGCTCCAAAAGATGTTCAAATTAGAATGCCCCATGTGTACGGGCAAACCCTTAATTTAAGGAGTCCAATCTTCTAAAGATAGCCTAAATTCACTATTATGTCTATAGCCTCCACTCTATATGTTAATGCAGCAGGCTAGCTAGGAGTTCAGGCATTGTACTCAAAGATAGTTGACTATTACCACTCTGGCCTCCACGGTATGGCCTAAGGTTAAAGGGTATGTTCCCTCTTCCTTTTTGCATGCAACAACAATTTCATTCACCATCTTGAAAGCTTCATTATATCTATCTGATCTGATCTGATAGATTAGATTGGCAAGGGCTGCAAACATAGGCAGTGCCTAATAAGGGAAGGAATTGAATTGGAAGGAGGGGATTCTGGTTCTTGTACTTGCACCCAAGTTAAGATCTTAGTACTACTTTCACCATTTGACCAAACTAAGATAAGGACCACTTGATACTATTGTAGATTAGATAGAGCCTAAAGAAGAAGAATCATAATTTTGTACTGTCCTCAAACGAAACTATTTCTTATGAACTTTGGATACTTATTTTTTATACAGTTTTGAATAATTTTCTTAATTTTTTTAATATGTATATAGATGTTTGCCTTTTAGAAATTTATTTTGAGAAACTGTTGAAAATTAGGTAAATCGTGTATGTGGATGAGGAAAGCAACATTTGCTGCAAAATATGTCTGTGTGTATGCAATATAATTAAAAACTATCTCTCTCATGAATCATGATTTTCACTTCCTTGTATATTGTCCACTTCCCACAGTTTACCCTTAAATTCAATGGTTGTGTTCGGTAACAAGAAGATGTAAGCATCAATCAAGAAACAAACAGATTAGTTTCTTCATTCATAAATAGAATTCAACTGTACCTCTAACAAGTTACAACAGAATATAATATACACGAGAACAAGAACATTGCACACAACTTCAAAAATGGAAAGATTGTGTGATATTTTAATGCCTAATTGCTGTGTGTAGGTGTGCGCATGCTCAACCTCCTCCACCACGCCGTGTGTCGGTACAATAACCTAACCTAAGGCAGTCTTTGCCGACGAACTCGCTAATCAGAACCAATTGGAAATGCTGAAGTCTCTTAGCTTACTAAGATGCTTCTCCATGTCTTGCCTGGACTTGTTCCACTCTTCCCTTTCTATGACAGTTGTTGGATCATCTTTTTCGCTCTGCATATGAAATGGCAAAATCAACACTCGTGCAATGTTGAGATAGATAACAAATGATTCGGGGGAGAAATACTTACAGAATGTATTACTTTGAAGGAGTTTCCGCGATCAGCTATAACGAGCAGATCGTTCTTTCTATCTCTATTTCTCCCTCCAGGAGCAGTTACCTACAGAAGCCATGCAAACAATAAAATAAATTCAAGGCTAAGAAAACCCATGGATATGGATGGAAGGCAACAAGTATCACTGAGAATCAACAAAAAATTATTTACCACAACTTTTGCTCTGGTTATTGACTTAGTTTTTGAATCAATAATATAAATCTCCTCGAAATCAAGCACAAACTCTGGGTCACCCTGCCTTCGGTTTTTGTAGTGTTTTGTCAAGTACACCTGGAACACGAAAGAAGAAAATCCATTATGCAACAGAGTTAGTTTCTGTTTGTTCAATTCTTGGACACTCTGTTATAAATTTGTATTGTAACAAAATTTCCTCTGCTGTATGAGAGAATAGCCGAGTAAGTACTAATACACCAACATGGAAGAAGATACAAAACAATGCAATACTTATAGGCATAGCAGGTACTTATGCATAGAAAAAGGGATAAATTATCATAAAGATATAAGAATGGAAGGAATGAGATCTACCAGCACCATCATAAGCCTAAATACAACAATTGATCATACCTTATAAATCTCCCTCTCAGTTTTATATAAAGGGTCTCGAGGTGCATCAATGGGTGGCTCTGTCACGTTGTAGCATCCATAGTCACTAAATGCACATCTGATGTACTACAGATTTCAACAAAATGAAACAATTATTAACAGGAAGAAATAATATGGAAATTTTCAGAGACAAGTTGGAAACAAAATTGAATGAAATAGTTCAATCAAAGTATGCTTTGCACAGCTTCACTAATTACTCAGCATAAACAATATATATAGATTGTAAACTAAGAATTTTGCCATCTCATAAACAAAGAAGTATTTTTTCACTTACAATTCATCAATATTAAACTCAAGGAATTGTAATTAGATGCAAGTATATGAAAAAATAAAAAAAGGAAACGTCTCTACCATCAAATTTCCAGAGAAAAATAAACAGTACCTTCTGAGGCATTGGAGCAAGCACCTTGGGGATAGAATAAACATCTGTATCTGGAGGAGTCACATACATCTACAACAGAAAAAAGAAGACTCAGATTCATCTGAATTTTGAATTGGAACACAATTACGAAGCTCTAACTGATTAACTAACCTCCCTGAAATCAAATACATTGTTGTCAGGATCAGGTGGCTTCCTTATGAAGAAGTCGCAATCAGCCAAGCATAACTTGTGGAACTCATCCTCGTTTATCCTGTAATCCACTACCGTCTCCGAATCCCACCCTTGCGTCGACACGAAGCTCTTGCTCTGCACCATCGCGATGTCGCCGGAATCCGCCGCAGCAGCACCGGCAGCTGCGAGGGGCTCGTACTCAATGTCGAAGTCCTTCTTGTTGTCGACCTCCTCGAGCTCGTCCTCGTCCATGTCGTAGTCGTCGGGGCCGGGTCCGTCGGCGTCGACGTCGTCGGCGCGGGTGAGGAAGGGGTTGTTCCTCCTCAGAGGGATGAAGGTGGGTTTGAAATTGAAAGATAATGAAGGAGTAATAGGTTGGGAGCGTGGGGAGAGTGAGGCGGTGAAGGTCGGGAGGTTTCGACGGAGCAGTAGTGGTGGTGATGGGAGGAGGAAGGTGGAGGTGGTGGTGGTAGCCATTGGAGCGAGGAGTGAACACTGAAAGAGTGTTGTAGCTTTTGAAGTTGGAGCTGGAAGTGGATTAGATTGGGCTTACCATAATGGGCCATCAAATTTGGGCCTATTACACCAATTTCATGAATCACAATAATGGATTCCAAAAATTTCAACAGTATTGGACCCAAAATAAATTCAGCAGTTTGATTTGGTCAGACACTACCACTTCGGATCAAGTCAAAGCTCAGTGTGGGCCATGACCCGGCCCATTCTTAACCCGCCCCACTTTCCCTTTTTCCCTCCCTGTTTTTTCTCGGGAAAGAAAGAGAGAACGACGATGACCAAAATTTTTACGTTCAAAAAACTCAGAATTTCAGTTACACACACACACACTCCACTCCACCATTTTTAATTTACACTATATTTAATCCTATTTATTGTCTTTTTTTTTTTATCTCCCTTAATTAATTTTGGAATCCCGCGCAATCTCTCTTTCTCCCGAAGCTAAATCAATTCCCCTAGGGCTCGCTGTATTCTCTCTTACGCCCTAATTCTCGATTCTTCTTCGCACCGCCGGTTGCCGATTTGATTTCCTCCTCCTGCCATGGCGGAGGAGAAGAAGCCGTCGTCGACGTTCGTCAGAAAAGGCGACCGAATAATTTTCGAGGTGAACCTCCGCCCCGGAGAGACTACAATCGTGTCATGGAAGAAGCTCATGAAAGATGCAAAAAGAGCTATGGGATCGTCCTCCTCGGAAAACCCCAATCTGGAACCTGCAGTTGCTCCGGTGAGTATCAGTCTTCAATCTCATGCGCAATTTTTTGTTTTCTGGATGTAATTTTAGTACATTGTTAATTCACATACTAATTTCAGTGCTGATTTTTTTTTTGTCTTAACCGCTATGCTTTGCGTTGTGTGCGGTATGGTTTACTGTATCGAATTGTGTTTATTACGTTGATCATGAAGATTAGTTTATTTGTTAATATGAAATTTGTATATGGTGATGTGCTTCGCCGTTTTTACTAGTTTTAGCTCGTAATTTTCAGGGAGAACCTGCTGAAATTGAAGGAAAAGATGCTGCTCAGCCGAACCGTTTCAGTGCTGTAATTGAGAAGATTGAACGTCTTTACATGGTATGTGTATGGTTCTTGATGGGATTTTTACTATGCTCTGTGTCAGGGTTAGTTTAAACCTTTGATTATTGTTGTTGATATCTGTTTTGTGTATTAATTTGTGTCTTCTGTATTGTTAATGTGTGGGATTATGTATATCTTTTCAGGGTAAGGATAGTAGTGATGATGAGGATATGATTGATGTTCCTGATGATGATCAGTATGACACTGAAGACTCTTTCATTGATGATGCTGAGCTGGTTTGTGTTGCTGTATATTATTTTGATTTATTTTTTACTGTTGTGACAATTGATTGCCGACAGGAAAAGCATTCTTCTGTTGAAATTTTCTACTAATACATTGCTTTGCTTAATGTTCTTGAACAATCTTCTTGAACTGTTTGTTGTGCAGGATGAATATTTTGAGGTTGATAATTCTGCAATCAAACATGATGGGTTCTTTGTGAATAGGGGAAAGTTGGAACGCAAGTAAGTTTTGTTTTGTTTTGACTTCTTTCTAGAAACTGCTCTGAATATTTCTTTTCTTCTTCTTCCCTTGCAAGCCAATTAGTTTACTAAAGTAAATAAATAGAAAAAGGTTTTTTCTTTTTTCCAAATTGCTAAATTGTTGATCTTCTTCTTTCCCTTCTGAGGTTAGTTTATTGTTATCATTTTGTTGTTGCTGTCAAATAACAGCACTTTTAGTCACAGCTCAAGGTGTTCATCAGTATCAACTTCTTTCTTTTTCTTTTTTTCCTTTTTCTGATCCCAATCAACATGCTTGTATTTGTTTGATAATCTGGTGTTAGTTTTTTTATTGTTTGTTTTCTTTACAACTTTTTAACTTATTTTATAGGTATTTCTTTTGTACATAGATACTTGTCTTCATATGTTGATCTGATTTCAACGAATATTGGATTGATGAATTGACTCTAACAAATTAATAATTATTCCTACTGATTTTATGATTTACCCCCCCCCATATATTGCCAGAAATGAACCTGAGGTATTACCTAACCAACAGCCAAAAAAGAGGCGTAGAAAAGATGTATCTAAGAATCCGGGTGAAAATAATGAAGGTCATGTATCAAGTAAACAACAAGTGAAAGTTGGCAAGCCAGCATCTGGTAAAGCAGCTTCATTACAGGCAAAGAATACGCTTAATTCCTCACAGAGTCTGGCTGCATCTGGTGAACCTTCTGAAAGCTTGAAAATTCACAATCAATCTGATGTCCCTGGAATTAGTTCTAAAAGGAAAACTGCAGATACTAAACCAGTATTGGACCCGTCTGTCTCTTTGAAAGCTTCAAATGATGATATTCCTGCTTCTGCACTAGAAGCAAAAGATCCTGATAAACAGAAGAAAGGTGCTTTTCAATCTAAGATTACAAGTGATAAATATAAAGAACCAAGCGGAACAAGCGATCCATCTCATCAGAAGTACCATGAGAAAAGTGCTTATGTACATTCTAAAGCCCAACCTGGAAGATCATCAAATAATATGGATGATTTGGAAAATACAAGTCGGTCAAAAGAAAAGAATGGAGTGCGTGAATTGCCAGATCTCAATCTGTCTGAAGGAAAGTCTTCTATGCAAGCAACTGTAAGTGTTTTTTTTTGCGTTCTTCCTTTTTCTTCTGTTTTCTTAGTTTTGTAGCTTTATTGCTTCAAGTCAGTCCTTTGACTTGTTATCTTAGTTGTCATGAGGCATGTCATTTCATTTAAAATGATTCTACTTACTTTAAAGGGTACTGGCATACATGTGGTGAATCATAAGAGGAATAAGGAGGGCAAGTAAACTATCCTTGTGACATGCTTTTAGTTACTGTTAGTTGTTACTAATAAAGCTGAAAGTCGTTAAAATGGAATCTATGCAGGAAACTATACTTATAATTTATTCTGTTTGTTCCTGTACCTGTAGTAGTCATTAGTATGTTTCAATGTTATGCAGAAATCTGAATACACGCACAAGAAAGAAGGTTCTAGTGCTAGGCCAAAAATCTCAATTCTTGAAAAGGCTATTCGTGAATTAGAGAAAATGGTTGCAGAATGTAAGTCTTGAAATTGTTGTAAAACCTGTCAGTCACATTACTTATGGATAGAATTGTGGGGAGTTTGTTTCTAGTGCTAACTTCTGCTTTTCTTTTGTTTCCTTCCTTTCTAACAATATGGCAGCAAGACCACCTGCGTTGGAAAACCAGGATGCTGATGCTACATCCCAGGCAATCAAAAGGAGGTTACCCAGAGAAATAAAGCTAAAGCTTGCTAAAGTTGCTAGATTAGCGGTAATGGTGTACGCTGCTGTCTTGATTTTAAGTTTCTATAGATGTATACAATTTTACATTGTTTAGGCATTTGAACACTGCAATATTAACTTTATGCTTTTGTTGCAGCAGGCAAGCCAAGGGAAAGTATCAAAGGAGTTAATTAACCGTCTTAATGGTATTCTTGGGCACCTGATTCAGCTTAGAACATTAAAGGTATGGCTGCTGTTACATATGAACAGATAATGCTTTGTGTTAGTTCTGTCAGTCTCCAACTTTAGTCTCTGGATGAGTAGAGAAAATGGGATATTAGAAATAGGTGGAAGGAAAGTGGAAGTTGTGAAAATAGAGGAAAAATGCAGATGTAAAATGGCATATATTTTGTTGTTTTATGCATATGTTATCTCGTGTGGAATAACAGTCTCCTCTACGTTGGTCATTATAGTTGTGATAGTTAATGTAACTGTTCATTGTTCATTGCTTATACTCATTGTAGTTTAGGCATGTTTAAATTCTCTTAATTCTTTAAGATTTAAGACTATTTATACTCTCATAATGTTTCCTATTGCAGAGGAACTTGAAAATAATGATCAATATGGGTCTGTCAGCAAAACAGGAGAAAGATGATAGGTTTCAACAGATAAAGAAGGAAGTTGTTGATATGATTAAGATGCAAGCCCCATCTTTGGAGTCTAAGGTTTATTTTACTTGCTCTTGCTATTATATTCCTTATCAAATATGGTTGAAACATCTATTATCTATAATGTGCTTTGTTTTCATTTATGTTCAATTCATGTTTGCTCATTATGTCATCAAAGTTTATGCATGAGCTAGCACACTCAAACTTTTGTTGTATGTGTCAGCATCAAGTGACATGCCCTGCAGTGGTCTTATGTTTTGTATGTTATTCATATTTCTTTAGTTTTGCTGGTTTGTCATTACTATTTTTATTCCCCTCATCATAGTTTGTAATATGCTGTGCTTCTTGATGTCCTTGCTATTGTATTGGGGTGCTTCTCTCAGTGAGTCCCATGCAAATGCTTGTTGTGGCAAGCTTACTATTGCGTCATTTTTTGTGGAAAGGGATTTGGTTACTTCTAATTATGATACTCAATTGTGTCTTCTTTCTTAAAACTTTTAGTTTTGCATTGTATCTCGATTGATTTTCAGGAGATCTCCGTTTTTGTTTTGGTATAATGATTTTCGGGAGATTTTCTATCATAATTTTGCTTAATTTCTGTTTTATTTAACTAACTTGGGATGTTGTTTCTGTTCTCCTTTGTAACATATCAGCAACAGCAAAAGGCAGGAACATCTGGTGATCTTCAAGAATTTGGTCCTGATGGCAAAGTGATAACTAAACCAAAATTTAGTATGGACACTGCATTGGAGGAAAAGATTTGTGATCTCTATGACCTTTTTGTTGAGGTGAGAATTTCAGCTATGAATACTTTGAAAGTTATGTTTGCTTGTGAAAATCTCTTATTGAACTTTATTTGCAATTTCTGTAGGGGTTGGATGATAGTTCCGGTCCACAAATAAGAAAGCTGTATGCTGAGGTGATCAATTTATTAAAAAATCCTCTTCTCAATATTTGTCTAGCCGAACTACTTGGTTTCTTGCATCATGTTTTTCTGGCTGAGACCTAAAACTTAATCAACTCATTTTTTTGAATGAGTTTATTTCTTGTTTTCTTGAAGTTTGATATGGTATTTCAATACCTCTTCATTTAAGCTAAAATACCTATTATTTGCATATAAAACAACACATTGGACTGTGTCATTAACTATTAAAAACACTGTTTATCCCTAGAAGTCGGTAGAAATAGTAGAGATTGGCTTTCGTTTTGAGATTGGTCTTAAAAGTAAGCTCAATAAACGATTCTATTCTTTCAGGACCACTTGTAATTTATTTATTTATGTAGTGTCTTAGTTCATCTGTTTGCATTTTATAATCATCATATATATAATATTTGTTTATTTTAACTCTGTTCCCCTGTCTTCAGCTTGCGGAATTATGGCCAAATGGTTACATGGACAACCATGGGATCAAACGTGGAATTTGCAGGGCAAAAGAGAGGCGCAGAGCACTCTACAACAGTCGACATAAGGTATGTCCTGTGCAGCGAATAATGCTTTTTAAGATCAGTGAGGCATTTTTTAAATCTCACCTCTTTGTAATCTGTGATGAAAAACCTATTTAATTCTACAAGATTCAAATGATATGGACGCACTTACACTATTGAAAGAGTGGAAGGCCTTGCTGTTAGTTGATTCATATCTCACTGGTTTACTTGTGAAATATTAGGATCAGGAAAAGATAAAGAGGAAAAAGCTGACACCAAAGCAAGAGGAGAATGTTCGACTTGATGGTAGTTCAGCCAATCCACAGCAGAACTTGCGAGAGAGAGTAGCTCCAGAATCAAGCAGTCATGCATTTACTTCTGCGAACAAGCCGGCTTCTAGCACAACCCCAAGTGCCCGCGCCCCCAGTCCTTCTGTGAATGGCTTAAAACAAGAAAAAGCAAAGTTAGGTTCTAGCAGTTCCATGGATGATGCCAGGGTTGCAGATGGTGCTTTGAAAAAGAAGAAGATAAAGAAAAAACCAGAACTCGATTTGGAAGCACTCCCTTCTGGTTCAGAGAAGCTAGCTTCTTTGCAGGGTGAAGAAAAACCTAAGTCCCAAAAGCAGTCTGCAACTGTTGCCACCAAATCAAATCCTCAGCCAACATCTATCCCTGGTCTTGATCCGTCGAGCTAACATGATCTCAGCAGCTAGGATGTTTACTTAGCCGAATGTGTCGCAAAGTTTTTATGTTCTTTCTTTTTTAATATTTTTCAATAAATAATTATCTCTCCAATCCTTGGCCCCTAATCAATTTGCTTCCTACCAATTGCCACGATTTTTGTAATTAAATTTCGCAGTGTTTTGAAATATGGACAGATTGGTTAACGGTTAACTACTATTAGTCATAGTGATAAATCGTGTTCTGGCCTCTATGCATCATCTACTACTAGTTGTGCATAAGTACTGCGCATGCAATTTTGATGATAAGCCAGATAAACGTGATTCATCTAGAATGCTTGATGAGCATGAAAGTTTTGCTAATATGAATGAATGAATACCAGTAGAAGGAAGTATTTTTAATCATATCTTGGAGTCATGTTACATTGACCCTGTAAATTGTTGTTAGGATGTTATTATTACAGAGAATCAGGCAGTCGAAGATAGTTTTCTGAAAAGGTAGTAGTAATTAATTCAAAACATTCTTGATAAAAAAATTTAACATTATTTTCAGTAATTTGTCATCATTTAAGTCAAAGTATTAATTCTGTATTCAAGAAAAACAAATAAGTCACTTTCTTTATAACCAGATAGATTCATATAGGAGGACACTTGATATCCTTCCTTCTCCAATTATAATAGTGAAAATAGAACGAAAAAAGAATGGCCGGAGGCTCGTAGTATTGGCACATCGAGAAGTAGCAGCATAAGGGGCAACGTGCACCAAAATCAAAGCTATCAATTCCGATGAGACAGAAAACGGAAAGCATGTTGATGTTGTCTCCACCGCCACCAAACCAAACAACGTTAATACCAAAACAAAAGAAAACATTTCCTATGAAAATGAAATCTCATAAGCATAAACCACTGGGGTGGTGAATTCAGCCATCAGTGTCGTCCCATGGTGGCATGTCTCTGCACGTGCCACCTCGCTATCTCCGTCCTCATGAATCCCACCACCGGAGCATCCTCACCTTTGCATCTCTCTTCCCTCAAACCACCACTGTTCCTTGGCAATGCCAACACCTTCGCTTTCGGTTCCCAATTTCTGAGAAAGGCTAGTCTCCGCACAAACCTCAAGTTCCTCGTCACCGCCCAACTCTCCAAGCCGTTCTCCTTAAATTTCGGATTGGATTCTCAGGTATCAATTTCCTTAGATAACTAAATTTTTCTTAGCGGAATTCATGATCTCTTCAATTTTCAAGTTCCAACCTTTTAGATTCTCACTCTGAGTCTGAGAGTGTTTCCAGTAGTTCCCAAATTTGTGGTATTTTTATATTCTTTTTCAATTGTGTTAATTCTTGTATTTGTCTGCTTTTCATCATACTTTTGTTGATGTGGTATTCAATTTTTCTTTGAACTTTTTTATGCTTTTGTTTGTAGAGTTTGAATTCCAACCAATCCCACCATGATCCATCTCAGTTGCCATGGGTGGGTCCAGTTCCAGGTGATATTGCTGAAGTGGAGGCATATTGTAGGATCTTTAGGAATTATGAAAGGCTTCATTCTGCATTGATGAATGCTTTATGCAACCCGTTAACTGGTGAGTGTAGTGTCTCATATGAAATTCTGCTGGATGAGAAACCGGTCTTAGAAGATAGAATTGTTTCTGTCCTTGGATGCATGGTGGCCCTAGTGAACGGGGGGAGGGAGGATGTCCTTTCTGGAAGGTATTCGGTTATGAGTTCTTCTCTTGCTGCAGAGGTTAGCACGATGGAAGATGCACTTCCCCCGCTCGCCATGTTTAGGAGTGAGATGAAGCGGTGTTGTGAGAGCTTGCATGTTGCTCTTGAGAACTATTTAGCTCCTAATGATGATCGAAGCTTGGATGTTTGGAGGAAACTTCAGAGACTGAAGAATGTATGCTATGATTCTGGTTTTCCTCGTAGGGAGGATTATCCGTGTCCTGAATTATTTGCAAATTGGAGTCCTGTACATTTATCTAATCCTAAAGGGGACACCGAATCCAATGACTCTGAAGCAGCTTTTTGGATTGGCGGGCAGGTAACTGAAGAGGGCCTAAAGTGGTTACAGGATAAGGGATATAAAACTATTATAGATTTGAGAGAAGAAACTATAAAAGATAACATCTATCAAGAAGCTGTGAATGATGCTATTTCATCTGGAAAAATTGAATTGGTCAAAATCCCTGTTCAAGTTAGGACTGCACCTACAATGGAACAGGTTGAGAGGTTTGCATCTTATGTGTCAGATAGCAGCAAAAGGCCAATCTATCTTCACAGTAAGGAAGGAGGCTGGAGAACATTTGCCATGGTCTCTAGATGGAGGCATTACATGACTCACTTTGCATCACCATTTGTTTCTAACGATGATGTGTCATCGGATAATACATTTTCAAAGAAGGATAATGACAAAACTCAAATTGAAGGGCCCTTAAGTGGAGTTACTTCTGATGACAGTGCTTCATTAGAAGTGACTGCTGCTAATGGAGAAGCATCTTTAACAAGTTTCTCCAGCAAAGCTATGCCTTTAGAAGCTCAAGTCCCTCCTAGTGATGTCTTTTCCAAGAGAGAGATGTCCAAATTTTTGGGAAATAGAAGGATCTCAAGACCTGCTTATTTCAATTATCAGCTCAAACGGTCGGAAGGTTGGTTAGATTCACAAAACATGCATGCTAAAAGACTGCAGCAAGGAGTGATTATCAACAATGGTGTTAATCCTGTACGTAAAATTGTGGGTCCTGAAAGTTCAAATGGGTCAGTTCATGTGGATTATCCATCCGGAGAGCCCCATATTTCAGTTGGTTCCAGTTCTTTTGGGAGAACAGTTAATGGATTTAGTGAAGGGGAAATGCATTACATGATCAATGCCAATGGTGTAACCAGTGTGAACAATGACACAGATAATGTCACAACTAATTCTCACAGGGTTGGAGATGATGACTGTAATGCTGGGTTAGCCTCACATGATGAAGACTTGGAACTCATTGAGGGAGACATGTGTGCATCCTCAACAGGAGTTGTAAGGGTGCAATCAAGAAAGAAAGCTGAGATGTTCCTTGTACGAACTGATGGAATTTCTTGTGCCAGGGAGAAGGTGACTGAATCTTCTTTGGCCTTCACTCATCCTAGCACCCAGCAACAGATGCTTTTGTGGAAATCTGCACCAAAGACTGTGTTATTGCTGAAAAAGCCTGGGGAGCATCTCATGGAAGAAGCTAAAGAGGTAATATTTTTTTCAAAAGCATGGCAGGTCCACTTTGGTTGTCAATGGTCAATGTGAGATTGTGAGTATTTGTGCTAGTTTTTGTAATTGGTTTGACTAAATTCGTTCTCACAGGACTTTCTTTTTCCCATCTGCAGGTTGCTTCTTTTCTGTATTACCAAGAGAAAATGAACGTTTTTGTGGAACCTGATGTGCATGATATATTTGCTAAAATTTCTGGGTTTGGATTTGTTCAGACTTTTTACATTCAAGATACTAGGTACTGGGGTTTGCAAGTTTATATGCAGTAACTTCTCTTTTGTTTTTTACTTATATATAAGTTGTGCTTCATAAAATGGTTGCTTAACGTATATAATGCCTTTGATTCAGTGATCTACATGAGAAAGTAGATTTTGTGGCTTGTTTGGGAGGAGATGGTGTTATACTGCATGCTTCAAATCTATTTGGAGGTGCTATTCCCCCTGTTGTATCATTTAACCTTGGTTCCCTTGGTTTTCTCACTTCTCATAATGTAAGCTATTTTAAATGAATAATTTATTTCATCATAATTTACGCATCTCTTCAGCCATCTGGTTGACTTCCCATTTGTTTTCTGTTCTAGTTTGAAGACTACAAACAGGACTTACGACAAGTCATCCATGGAAATAATACACGAGATGGTGTATACATCACTCTTAGAATGCGCCTCCGATGTGAAATTTTTCGTAAGGGTAAAGCAGTGCCAGGGAAAGTTTTTGATATTCTCAATGAGGTGGTTGTTGATCGGGGTTCTAATCCATACCTTTCAAAGATTGAATGTTATGAACATAATAGACTTATAACCAAGGTGAGTTTTATCATGTATTTGTTATTTGGACTCCAAATTTATACACGCCTTTTATATCCTGGGATGAGATTTGTCAGTATTGTAAATTTTTGTCTCTAAACACCATATGAAGCTGTTTAATGCCTTCTATATGTCGGTTGTCCTGCCTTTCAGGTACAAGGTGATGGAGTCATTGTGGCAACCCCTACGGGTAGCACTGCCTATTCTACAGCTGCTGGAGGTTCTATGGTAAGCTTGTGCTAGAGAAACTCATTATGATACTTTCCCATTAGCAGTACCTTGTGATGAAGTACTATCATCAGGAGTAGCCCCACTTAAGAACCATTAGTTTTGTGATTTTCCTCTGAAAAGGTTCCACCAGAACAATGATGACGAATGATCATAATTGCAATGAGTTTTGACTTTTTATCTGATGATGAATGAAAACTGCAGGTCCATCCAAATGTTCCCTGCATGCTGTTTACTCCAATCTGTCCACATTCTCTGTCGTTTAGACCAGTTATACTTCCAGATTCTGCTCGACTTGAATTGAAGGTGAAGTCAATCATTCTCCATGTGGTAAAAGTTAAAACTACCATAGTGGATGTTCTTGTTACTGAAATTGCAATTTTTATGGCCCATGTAGCAACTACTAGACCACAGAAAAATGTTTTCCTTCTTTAGCTATACTAAGTTGTCTCTCAGGCATGATTTGGAAAAAGGTGCATGGTCAACACTAAGATCACATATTTTGGGATTCGTTCTTTTGTGTGATATGAAATTAAGGGGTTCATTGATCATTTCAGGCCTTTAGGATTTATTTATTTTAATTAGGATATGAGTTAACATATGGTTTATTGATAACAGATTCCAGAAGATGCAAGAAGCAATGCCTGGGTTTCATTTGATGGGAAGAGAAGGCAACAACTTTCCAGAGGAGATTCAGTACGAATATCTATGAGTCAACATCCACTTCCAACTGTTAACAAGTTTGACCAAACTGGTGATTGGTTTCATAGCTTAATCCGCTGCTTAAATTGGAATGAAAGACTTGATCAAAAGGCCCTATAAAGCATGTGAAAGTGAAGAATAGTTCTGTGTTAGTTATTCTCCCATGAAGACTTTGTCTTGTGTAATTATGGTAGAGATTATACATTGAGATTGCAGAATTTGGATATAGTAGTGGACAATAATACCATTTTCTTACATTGGCTTTCAATGAGGATATATAGTGTTTACCTATAGTTTTTACACATTATTTTGGCAAGATGCTGTTGTATACTGACGGTATTTGAAGCTGTAAATTGTTAAATTTTAGAAGCAGCTCATTGATGCCTCTGAAAGTTTATCACTCTGTCAAAAGGTGGAATTTCTTTTCTGTTTATGTACTATGTTGAAATAGCAGCTCTCATACTTTTTGTAGTAACAGTACTAGTTGTACTAATGGCTGAACACAGCCTCACTAATATAAAAATAATAACACAGAGACCTAATGTTCTAGACACTCTGGTCTCTAGATCTTTTTTCTCCTTTTCAGCATATCCTTTCTGGTAAATATAAATTCTGCTATCTACAGCTATATTTTCATGCAATAATTTCCTAGGAAGCAGGTAACTCTTTGTACTTATGACCTTGAAGAAACTTATATCAGAAATTTTTACATGATTTAGGAGATGGTTGCATATATTCTACTTCCATGTGGATGATAACTCAAACCAAGAGAGAGACAATAATAGTATAAGGGGAAGAGATAAATGTATAGTAGACAACTTAGAATTTATGTAAAAGTACTATTTTACAATTCAAGCCAGATGGATCTCCCACCATCATAATTGAAGACAAAGCAATATTCTAAAACACAAAAAACAAAAAAAAAAAACATGGAAAACTAAATTCCCACAATGATTTCCCATTCTTGAGAATTATAAAGAGAAATGCAACCAAGTGGTATTCTTTGCTATCAAACATGTCTTATAGTAGCAACAAGACACATAAACAAAGAAAAAGAAGGGGTGGGAGCAAATATATATTTTTCTATATGAAAGTGAAAAGTGCTGTTCTCACTTAGCACTTACAGCTCTAAACCTTGGTTCCTTGGGAAGGAACTTCTGCTCAGCATAAACAGACATATAGTCACCAAAAACAAATTTAGGATAAGCATCTTCTACTTCTTGGTCTTCTTTCTGCACAAGTTCTGGTGCAGGACAAATTGTGGCCTTCAATGAAGGGTTATAGAAAGAAGCAATTGATCTTCTGTTCCCTTGTGTAGAGACCAGAACCCTGTGCCAGCAACTCTTGTACTTGCCATTGCTAAGGACCTCAATCTGATCACCGGTGTTGATGACAATGGCGTTCGGCAACGGCTGAACATCGATCCATTCCCCATCTTTGAGCATCTGAAGGCCACCAACCTTGTCATCTTGGAAGAGTAAGATGACACCTCCTGCATCTGTGTGAGCTCTTAGACCATTAACAAGCTCTGGATTGGGACAGGGAGGGTAGTGGCTGACTTTCGTCCCGAAGAAGGCGTTGTCTCCATCTCCTTCATTGAATGCCTTCTTGATGTATCCTTCAGGTAGCCCCAGATTCTCATCCATCACTTCCATGACCTTCTCTGCCAGTTTCTTTAACTCGGATCGGTATTCTGCCATGGTTTCCCTGCCATCCATGTGAGAACTCAGTTATGCATTCATGTTAACAACTCTACTATTGTGTGCCATGAATTTCTTATGAATGAGAACAAGTATAATATAAGTGATTGGTTTTGATTTTGATATACTATTACAGTGAGTATCAAAATTAAATCCATAATCTGTTAGTGTGTGGATGGAATGATTAGAACACTTCATGTACTTTTTAGTTTGAAAAACTAATGATTTGCTTTATATACCTGAAACTTGGTGTTTTCTCTGGCCATTCATTATCATCAAGGAGAGTGATCACATCCTCCCAATCCACATGCTCTGACTTTTCACTGCTCTTATTGTCAACCAACTCATTCATTATCTTCACTGAAGTACAGTTCTTGAAATTCTCCTCTCTTTCCACCGTATAGAACTCAGAGCAAACCTTCTTCACCCTCTCAAGGAGTTCCTCAGGAATGCCATGGTTGATCAACTGAAAAACCAACCATAACCATTTATTTATGCATATATACACAAAATATAGAATGCCAACAACAACAACAACAAAACCACACACCTAATAAGAAAAGTAATGTGTTTCCAACAGCAAATAATAATGATGTTAAGTACCTGGAAGAACCCCCATTCTTCACATCCATTAGCTATGTCAGCCATAGTTTTGGCTCTTTCTTCACCATTCAGCTTTGAGAAATCAATCACTGGAACTGCCATTATTGTAAGAACTGAAGAAGAAGTGTATGTTGTGTGTGTATTATTAGAGAGATAGCACTACTTAACACTATTATTTGTGCTTTGCTAGCTTTTGTTTTTGCTGTGGTTTCTAAGAGAGGGTACCTTAGCCTATTTATAATAAAAATTTCCCACCATATTGGATACGTATGCAGTTCAATGTCAACTAACAGTATAGTTTCCCTTTTTGAAAAAATAGAATAAATAAATAAATGAATAATAATAATAATAAAAAAAATAGCAGTTAGAGTATAAAGTCACGGACGGTGACACATTTAATTAAAAATCATAAGGTCAATGCTTTGTTTGGGAGTTACTGCTTGTTTGTAGCTTAAAAGTCTACAACACAAAGCCCCTCATTACTTTTCAGGTGATAATGCATCTCATTATTAATTAAGCCATTAGATTAACTACACAAGCTAAGCTTCTTCTATGTACGGTTTGATTATTATTTTAACAGATCTTGAATATTAATCCATGTCAACTTCTTTGCATTACCTCATTTTTTTATTGTTTAAAACCAATCCAACTCATCTTTTAACCAACCGTTTCTTTATTCTTCTTAGAGTATTTAACGTCATTTGTAGTGACTGATTCATGTATATATTACGAGCTTTACTAGATGTATAAAATTGTACCAGTCAAAAATAGAAAATTGTGTCTAGATTACTTAGTTCATTAAAAAAATACATATGATTAAGAATGTTATTTGGATAAAAAATATTAAAATTGACTTTTTTTTATTGTTTTGGCTGAAAAATATTGTTACCCAAGAATTAGTGATATATTATAGACTATAGTTGTCACAAGTTTTCAAAAATACTAGTATATTTTTTAGAATAAGGATCGAATTTTTGACAATCGACCATGCATTGATTAATAAGGAATAAGAGAGTTCTTACCATTGATCTCACCTCGATCTCGTGATTAATAATTAATCTATAAATTCATATGAATAATAATGTCTATAACCTATATGCTCTGTCACTAATCGCATGATAATGTATTAATACTTTTGGTATTGATTCATGTCAAATTATGATGGAAACGCGTGGATCCTATGTGAAATTTGTTATTTTGATGATGATGATAACATACACTACTAATCATGTAAAATTAAGTGAATTATTATCCTTTTTGTGTAGACTTAGACATTAATCATTTTGCGTAAAGTTCAAACCTTTGCCGACTATACTATAATCAGGTGTTGACTACCCCACATTATTGCTTTGTAGTGGTAACAATAGCCTTTCACACATGACTTGCCCCTTCATCACACTTGCAATTCCCAATTTTATATTAATACTCAGATTTGCAGGCATAGTTTTAGGTTTAAGGAATTGAAGGGCACGGTCAAAGCCTAGAGTATATAATAAAATTAGAGTAATGTTATGCAATTTGAAGAAAATAGTTAAAATCTTATCCAGAATACATAGTATTAAGGAATTATCTCATCTAAAGACTTGAGTTGTTAGGTTGAGACTCTTGGCCATATGGTTAGAAGACTCTGGGACATATTAAAGAATAATTTTAACTATAAGATTGAGCGACTAAGTTAAAGTTTATTAATGATTAGTTTAAATATAATGATATGACTCACTATTTATTTATTTAAAAATTATCGATCATGTCAAATCATTTTGACATTTAGTTTATGAATAAAATTCTTTATATTAAGTATTTTTTTATACAATGAATATCACAATCATTTGCTTCTAATTTATACAATGTCAACTTCACAAAATGACTATCAAATTTTTTACATTTTAATTACAATTTATCCTTTTCCAATTAATGGCAACATCATTATCATTCCCATTTCATTTAATTTCCACCTTGGGGATGGGCTGATCTGTAAATTTAGAACTAGTTAACATTATTATTTTTGGTTATGAATACTTATTAGCTCAATTATTGGACTTTCAATTAATTTGATTCCAAATGTCCGAATGTTAGGGTACATTTCAGAGCAAAACAGATTATATTGGCCTCAGATTAAGGACTCTAATTTTACAAACTTAACTCATTAATTGCTGTACTTGTAGTACTTCGAAACCATCGTCAAAAAATCATCAAAATTTTGATTAATTTAATTTGAGATTGGATTACTGGACTGATTTTTATATATGTACACAAAAATACATACGTAGCCCTTCACGTAGTGTTGATTATATACCACAGAATTATTATATGAAGACAAATATAATTATTCATCAGTGCCAGCATCAAGTTTTGATCATAAACTAACACCAATAATTCGTACTTTTTTATTATTGGTGAGGTTCGGTACGATTCTCACTTTTTGTTTGTTTTTTAATTATGGGTGTAAGTTGCATGATGAAGATTATAAATTTTGTGAAAAATCAGACAAAAATATAACAAAAGAAATAATTCATAAAACAATTATTTTGTTCATCAAAATAAAACAAATCTTTTTCAGTATATTGGTTTCTGAAAATCAAAATCTAATTCTTTTATTTAGATATTGATCCCCTCAAATATATATATGCATATTTTAGGATATATATATAAAGGATGGCTCCAACTTGCTTTTCTTGATCTTGTGATGATTTGGTATGCAGATATGCCTATACCAAATATATAGTATAGTACAAACACAAAATCAAAAATAAATTTATATTTAGTTTTGAAACAACTTTTTAATTTGTTATTTAGCTCTTTTTAGACATATATAAACAAACACGGTTTAAATACAATACATTCACCAAGAGAAAAATGAAAACCATGCGAAATGATATGTACAATATGTGATATCTGATATATATTATATAATATATATTATACATATTATATTGATTTTTTAAAATTTTTTTCCTGTGCATATAACAATAATCATTTGTAATAGTAATATTTTAAGTAGAGCTATCTAGCTAGTAGATTGAAATCTAAAGGCAGAGTTAATTTTTGAGAAAATCCATGAGCTTTGCTTTGTTGATTGCTACAACTTGCAACAATGAATGATTGGAGTATATATATATATATATGTTGGTTGCAGAAACTTCTTTTTATTATATCCAACTTGACAATGTGCCACAATTATCATTAGTGACGATACTTTCCTCAATTAATTTGAATAAACTTTCGAGTGTGTTAATTAGAGCTGCATGCATGCATGTCTAGAAGAGTAAAAACGTATTAATTTGAGCTGATCTTCTTAATTAAGACTAAGGAGTAGTGATTATGATTAAAAAAGGGGACAATATATAATTAATGCAAGACCAATCAATCGACGAATAATTAAGGAGACAGTATTAACTTTTGATGGATGACAGAAGGCCCATGTTCTACCCGACCCGGTTTTATCTGCTACGTCATGCACAAGAAACTTTACTCAGTTGTTATTCTTAGTTGTAGATTTGTCAACTTGTTTCAACAAATTTCATTGTTTATTATGAGTGGTGTTATATGTACATCTATTCATTTTTAAATATTCAAAAACTTTACTATTATAATATGTAGATCTCAAAATTTTTTTTATTTTTTTTAATTCATTCTAATTTTTCTTCATTATTTATTTATTTTTTGGATGTATATACATCAAAATAGGATGTGCAAATATAGTTTTTGGTTTATTATTAGCTTTTAAAATGAGCTATTAGTAGATTACAAAAATATTTTGCAGTGTACAAACTTTTATACTTACTCAATTAAATTTTTTGAAATTTGTAGTATATATATACGTATCATTGATCTAGAAAGATATTATTTATACTCATTTTAGACTTATGAGTAGAAAGAGTTAACATGATCATCATTTTATGCGAGTCTAGAATGAGTGAGTTGATGAAATGAATACAAATAGAAAATATACATATAATAATAAAAAGATGAATAGTTATTGCGTAACTTAAAATATAGTAGTAAAAAGTGGAAGGATATAATGCGACGCAGCCATTACGTGGTCAAATACATTCCCCCCGGCCGGACAGACAATTGATGTCAGAAGAGGGACATGCATGCATGATCGAGAGCGTGTCTTTGGGGCACAAGAAACTAATTAAGTGTCATACAATTATTCATATATACAAAATAATGTATTATTGCTTTTAATTGGATTCCCTTAGCTTCAATTCAATGCCATTTTAAGATCGCTTTCTCTCTCTCTCTGCACTTTAATAATTTGTGATTAAATACAGAATTAGAAAGAAGTTATTAACGTACGTACACATGGTGCTGACTAATGGTGTCTCTCCCACGACAATCACGATGAATTCCAATTTGTCTTGGTTGCCTGAATATACCACTTTCAGTCGCTTAATTTTATAGTATATATATATGCTCTTAATTAATTAATTGCCTCCATCTCTCTTATATATATATAAATTCTTTTCAATTAATTAATATCTTCTTCTTATTCTTCTTCTTCATCTTCCACCCATAATAAATTAAAAGAAAATTATCTCACCTTCATGATATATATATATATATATGTCAAATTTATATTGGTGAATGAAGCTTTAATTTTCAATGTGTTTTCCTTTTTTGCTTTAAACAATTTCAAATCAAGGTAGCAAAGTCGTTGCCTGGTCGGTGTTAACCCGCCTTTGTAGCATGGAGATGCTACATTATGACTAGTTAGTTAGTACGCAAAATACTTAGACCTAATTTGAATTAATTGATATATAATTAGTTTGTTGGGACTCTAAATTCATATTAGTCTTGCTAAAGCTCAATGTTGATCTATCACCAAGACCTTGATTCATACCCCTTGTTGGATCAAATGATTACTATCAAGCACCATGATCTAATCTGACTCCGAACTCATGAAAATATTGCCTTTGAATAATCATATGCTCTAATTATAAAATAAATATAGTTAAAATAACTTTTTAACTGTGTACCAAAACACAAAAAATCTTCTAACTGATCACAAGATTTCAAGTATATTCTCATTGGGAATCCAAGTAGAGTTCATTTTCATGAACTGCAAAATATACAATTATGTATATGATATAGGTCAAGAGAAGGAGGTCAATTGATTAATTTATGAATTATGAAAACATCGCCGAAATTTATAATTGGTACTACATTATAACTGGTGACTTTGAATTGAATATTTAAAGCATTATTGATTGTTTAGTTGCATAACTGTATTAGGGTTCCGTGATGGCCTCGCTAGTGGGGCACTATATGTGTCTCTTCCTTAATGGAAGGGTAAAACTAATAACATATATCATATTTTTCTTATAATTTGCTTTCCACGTGAAGTATGGATCCATGGTTTGATTTCTAGATACAATATAATACTACTCTGTCTTACCTTCTGAGTTCTAGATTCCTTAAGAACTACGTTTCTTCCGTGTATTACATTGAAACACAAAAAGTCCAATAAAATTAATTATATACACACAATATATGAATTATTATAGATTAGCGATACTTCAAATATTGCACATTTTATCACTGAACTTTTTAAATGGCGAAAAGCATATGTATATATAAAACTTTGTCAATAAAAGTTCCATCACTTAACATATAATATTCTTAGATTATATTGTAGTCTTAATAAGCAATTAAATGTTGACTAGATCATGAAATTAATGTGTTTGAAAGTAACATTGATTGCAAAAAGGATCTAGGTTGGAAGAACTTATGGCATTCTTAATTCTCCCTCGTTCTGTGTTCCAAGTCAAACCTCCTTGTCCTTAGTCTGCTTCAAATCCAAGTCTGGAAAACAAAGACTTAATTTGCCATGATTTGTTAGAGAGAGTTGAAGAAAAACGATATGATTGAGTGTATAGTTAATATAACTTGTATTAGGTTAGGCTAATAATCAACCTATTATATGTTCTCTGGCGAGGAGAAGTAATTTTGTAAAGAGATAAAAGAAAGAAAAAAAAACTCAAGAAACTGATAAACGAAAGAATGATATATTTACTATTTATTTAATCATGTTTCACAATTTACATGCTGTATTTATGACAATGACAAAAAGGGTACTATTACAATCAATCATGAGATGGTAACTTGTTCTTTCTCTACAAAGGATAGAAAGGACCATTGGCTTGGAGTGTGGCATCGCATCTTTGCTATACATCTTATAGGCATTACAACATCAAAACTTGAGTTGATAACAAGAGTAATGTTGTTATCCAAGCAAAAGCATTGTAATAAATTCATAAATAGGATCTGCTCTTTGATTATCCTTAAAACTCACGTCGAATCCATTCTCCGGCCTCTCAATCACAGGTGACAGTGAAAAATTCTGTTCCGCACTACCTCCACAATAGGCAATAGGCACGTGCACGCTCGACGATGAAAGCGAACCTCAGTGAGTATCTCGATGCATGCTCTCTGTCCCTTCGGCGAACCAGATGAGGATAGAGAGAAGAACTAACCCGAGCTCTTAGAGCCATTCCGCAGAAGGGGAAGCATATCAGCTGCTTTTTTTATATGATATCTACGCCAGAGAATTTGTGCATGTTTTAGTACTTGGTCAGAGAATAAAGTGATTCCAGTTTAAGTTGAAGATTTCATTTGCTTGAATTATCTAACCTTTTATGCAAGAAGAACTCAACATTTATGATAAAATTAGCTCTTGGGATTCCATAGGAGATGTCCAATGCCGCAGCAGGGCTTCTACAGTTAACCTTCTCGTTGCACTAAGCATTGAGATAAAAAATCGACAACCATCAATTTTGTACTCTTCAAGAGGGTTTCTATGGCCGAAGCTCCTTACATTCACCTGCAACAACTCAGATATAAGTGTACAGCTGTTAAGAAAGCCAAAAAGATTCATGAGAGCAAGGAAAAATTACCGCGGAGCTGAGCCGGTTCATGTTTACAAGATGATCTCTCCAGAAACAATCAAGAGTTTTCAGAAGAACAGCTCTCTGTATTTCACAAAATATTAAATACAGTGGTAACATATATTTATATCTACAAAATTCAAGAAAGAGAAATCTAGTGGCTGTTGGTTTGCAGCATTTCTAAAATTTCTACTTTAGTAAATTTACATATGGCAATCAAATTTTCATTTACAAGAAAAAAGAAGATGAATAGGATATCTGACCTCAATTTCCTTTGCATATTTCTCATCGTAACCAGATTCTTCAACAACATTTACATATGAAGCTATTAGAAAATCTCCGAGATACTTGCGAAGGAGATTGGAAGCTGTCCTATAATTCCCATTCCTACATTAAGAAATTCCGTCAGTTTGTTCTCCATCCTAAATTTTTCATATCTACAGTAAACAGATAAAAAACTCACTGAATCAGATCATCAGAGCAAATAGCAAGCCAACGTCTTAATGAAGAGCTCTTCCTGCGAATTCCTCTGAAGGCATTTGGAGGTGCTGGCAGATTTGGAAGAGAAAAGTTGACGATATCAATGGAACTTACATCATTCAGTTGCCCAAGTGATTTTAGCAAAGAATCGTCAGTAATCCCTCCAAAAGGTTCTGCCATATTCAATTTGAGCATATCAATAATTATAGCATAAGTTGATTTTGAACCAAAAGCCAATGACAAAATTGACAAACTATTTGCTATGGAATTGAAAGACCATAGTTGTTACAAACGAGCTTACCATGCAACAGCTTTCCACCAACGGTTAAAAACTCTTTCAGAAGCTTATTCAAACGCCAGTTACGTGGATGCTACAAATGCATTCACAACAATAAATATTAGAAATTGATAGATACAAACATACAAAAAGTATATAAATGGAAGCTAAAGCACCTTCAAAGGATCAATATTAGTGAAGACAATCTCATCCACCACTGCTTGCATGTACCTATGTGAGCAACACTCTTTGGTTAAAAGAAAACTATGTAAAGCTCAAAATCTGGCAAAAGTAAGATGTCAGTATACTGCTATGAACAATATAAATCATGCAAGAATTTATTTGCAAGTCCAAAACAGAACATGGTCCATGCATCCCTGAGAGACATTATCTGATAGGATAGTCACGAGTTTAAACATGTTTGAGAATCTATAGTCACTCACTGGAATATGTGTTGGGAACAGCTTTCATCATCTCCTGTTAAGATTAACTGCCTTAGATCATAAACATGCTTCCGCTGCACCTGATAAAATAATGAAAACAGAGAACAGTAGTTGGTAAAAGATGAATAGTAGACTATAAGTCCAAAAGGTCAACTCTATGGAGAATGAGGACAATTCACTCCATGAAACAGCACATGCTCACGGGTTTAAAGAGAATTGAGGAAGACCAAATTTAGTATTGCAAATTTGGAAAATGAACATAATTGCATAAACAATTTCATATCTGGAAATTTATCTCAAATACATGGAAAACATAAATAACAAGCTATTAACCTCTGGTGATCTATGTTTTTTTCCTTAAAATTACAAAGAACATGTAAGTGTCTGAGGTTTTTCTCAAAATTACAAGACCAAAATATCAGTAAAATGCAAGACTAACTTTGTAATTATGACGTTTACCAAGTTCAATCAATCTAGAAAATCATGACAAGGAGCTGCAATCATTATACCGGACAAAATCCAACTAATCACAACTAATTATGTTCCTATAATATATCCGCACAAGAGAAACATACCTCCAATACTTCATCAAACTCAACCAGGCTCTTTCTTATGCCGAAGAAGAACTTTTCTGCGTTGATTTGCAGCCCCAACAGCTATGCGTGTGACCATCAAGCACAGCACACAACAAACAGATACATATAAATTTAAAATAAAATTAGAAAGCAAGATCACATGGAAAAATAAAACAACAAAAAATAATAAAGAAATTTAAACTTTTACCATATTAGTTATTAAAGAAGAAAATTTATTATGGAAGAGAAAGAGAATAGTACAAAAGCAGAGGATCAGGCATCCTCCCAAAATAAAATATCTACCCATAAATCATTACACAAATAATTAGATTATAATATCTAACCTGCTTTACAATGGCATCACCCTCAATTGGCATATCCTCATCATTTGTAATCTTTGAGATAAGTCTCACAGCCCATTCGGTATCAAAATTGAACTTTTGAAACATTTCATCCTGCAAGCTGCAACATGATTGGATAATGATGTGAGGTTGACAGCCCATAATTAGTAAACTAGATGCCTATCATTCTGTCCACCTCAGAAAAAAACAGACAAGTATCCAACACTTAAACCATAAGGCTCTAAATTCTTACCTTTCAAGGAAAAAATTCCAAGACACTGATCCAAATCTGTAGTTTTGTGTTTGTTGCAATTTTATTTCATATTTCAAACAAGGCATACACTCAAATAAATTTTAAATTCTAATTCAACCTTTCAATTTTAAAAACTTAGACACAATACCAAGTAAAATTAGTTGAAATTCAACCCGAAACTTATCTTTTCAAAGAAAATATTGATTATTATTTGAATAGGTAAATAGACACCGGATATAGAAAACTATTGTTCCTTTCAGCCTATACCAACTAAAATCCCTTTTTAGTTTTTACGCACCAACGATGTTGAATATCACATCTGGAATAAATCAGCAAATAGAACCAGTTTTGACTGGTAAGTACTAGCATAACAAGTTCTGTAACAACTTTTTTACTATAAAAACCATTGACTACAACAGTAGTAGTACACTACCTGACCATAAAACGTGTTGATCCTGGATCCCCCTGCCTTCCTGCCCTGCCACGAAGCTAAAAGAAAAGAACAAAACAAATGGATTAATGAAATGTGGGCAATGCACATGCCTGGGATGTTGATAAAAACTATATATTGACATTCGTAAATATAGAAGAGGAAAAGCTTTACATGATTCAGGTCAAAATTATAATGGCTAATTACAACTCTAATTCATTATGCCCCAAGCTATGTGTTATCAAATGATGGAATCATGAGTAATCTATATTTTTATTTTCAAAACAATTTAATATTTTGCTCAAAAAATAGATTAAGAAAAAACTTCAGAAGGATCATATTTGACGTTAAATTGTAAGCATATTCTCTTTTGCCCTCATCAATGATCCATGTGGCATAATATAGTGAAAGTGAATTTATGGATGCTACTAAGATTGTTACCATGCTACCTACCTGGTTATCTATTCTCCGGGACTCATGTAAAGATGTACCAATTACATGAAGGCCCCCAAGCATTTTTACTTCAGACCCTTCATGCAAGCAGTGTTCTTCACAGTCCTTGAAAACTGACAGATAGGCAAGTGCTACTATTGGACCAAGAGGGTAAAAATCAGATTCTTCATTGGCAAGCTTCTCCAGCTCCTCTGAACTATGTGACATACTCAATTCAACAGCGTTCAGTATAAAAGATTTAGTCTCTTGATATGTCCAACTTCTACCCTCACTTTTGGATACATATTTGGCTGAATAATTCATGTTGCAAAGAATATAAAACCATCAATTTAAAACTTAAAAGTATGTAATTATTGCTGAATGAACAAATTTTCATCTGAAATGACAAAAGAAAGAATTACAGACCCATTAAGGCTGTCCTAGCCAGTAAGGCAAGTGATGATGATCCAACCTTTATCTTTGGAAGCACCTATATCAAAACATTCATTAAAAACTGAATCCTTCCATAAAGAATATTAAAATACACATATAACATCACCTTTTGTGAAATATCCTCACTAGAAAGTTCTAGATTTGGATCCTGCTGTGTTAAAATCGGAAGTATGTTATCCTCTATAATTTCTCTGGCAAGCATCTACACATGCAAGGAAAAGAAGGCGTCACTTCCAAGATCCAGCCCATGCCAAAGTGGCATGTAATTAGAAAATAAGAAGAAAAAGAATTCAACTAGTTAGAGAAGAGAAGCACAAGATTTCATTTTTCTCAAGAAAGCATCGATAAGACATATAAGGACATATTGTTCCCATGGAACAGCGAACCACTGATAACTAATCTTACTGGCAGACTTACTTTTGGATTTCCTCCAAGGATTATATCTGTGCCCCTGCCTGCCATATTTGTAGAGATGGTAATGGCATGTTTCCTTCCTGCCTGTGCAACAGTTTCAGCTTCCCTTGCAGCATACTAAGTTAAATAAAATGGGGATTATGTAAATATTAATAATGAAACACTAAGAATTAAAATCAAAGGAGATAGAAGAGCATATCCTTCTGAAGATTACAAGCTGTTATACTTTCCCATACCTTCGGTCGAGCATTCAGAACATTGTGGGGAATATTCCATTCCCTAAGCAGACTAGCCAAAAGTTCAGAATTCTCTACACTGCATAAGAAAATAAGTATGGAGAATAATTATGCGCCCAAGCTATAGATTACTGAATAGCTTTCGCACAGACAAATATAAGATATACAGCCATATGGTTTAAAAAAAACAAAGAGTGGTAGGACTGCTACAATATATGTTAGAACTGCTACAATACATACCTAGTTGTCCCAACCAAAACAGGGCGACCTTGTCTAAACATATATTCAACTTCTCGGCGAACTTGCTCCCATTTCCCACGAGCAGTCTTAAAAGTAACAAATCAAAAGAAGAAAAAAAACACTAATAAGAAATAATTTACTATCATGGAAAAACCACATTATAGCAACTAAAGATAATTAAGAAGCAGCAATAATGAATTAGATGTCCTACAGCAAAAGCTTGAATAGGCAAATCTTTGCGAATATTAGGAAGATTTGTAGGCACTTCAATGACTGGCATTTGGAACATTTTTAAGAACTCTTTCTCCTGCAACAAATCAACAATATATATGGTCATCAAGCTTACACATCATTGCACACAAATTATAATAGTAATGGAAAATCAAATGCAATGTCCGATATAAATAAATCTTTACTTCTGTTTTTGCTGTCCCAGTCATTCCTGACAACTTTGGATAGAGCTTGAATAATGACTGGTAAGTGATCTGTGCCACAACAACAGAATCTGCCTGTGCATGTCAAGTTGAAAATGTTAAAAATAAAAATCAAGTAGTTATGATCAAATGAGAGTTATGAGAAAAAAATAGCAAATCAAAGAGCTCCAAAATATACCTGAATCTTCAAACCTTCCTTTGCTTCCACAGCCTGGTGAATCCCCTCAGACCATCTCCTTTTCTCTTCAACTCTGCCTGTCAGCTGAGAGTGTTTCAAAATTTTGTTACTTATATTATATCATCGTATTCTCAAGAAAGGAATCAGAGAGGGAGGGGGAAGAAACCTTGAAAATATTACCTCATTGATAATTAAAGCCTTCCCATCTCTGACAATGTATTGCACATCTCGGCGATAAAACTCTTTAGCTTTTAAAGCATTCATCACAAATCTACAGTAACTCAGCTCTTATCAGTCAAGTGTAATTGAACAGAGATAGTGCAAGTCCAATTTGCTAGCCATAATTTCGAAGAAAAGAGTTAGTATTCAATTAGTACAACAATGATGATGATTAGTTTAAATCTCCATCAAAATATGCCCCCAAAAAAGGAACAGACTTCATGATTACTAATATAAGAAGTATATTCATGTTATAGCATACATCAAAATAAATCAATAACACTGAACAAAATCAATGAAGATGTAAGGATGACAGGATGCTAATATGCCCACCTACTTTTTGTCGAGCAACTGCTGGGATTTCAAAACAAGTGAACAGCAACTAATGTGAAGTGATAACTTTTTAATTCAATAAATATTTAAAGCATATGAATATTCACCTAGCCCAGGGATCATTTTCATCCCAAAGATCATTAGTTTCAAGAGCCATTTCAGCAAGAGCAATTCCTTCCTCTGTCAACTCCACTGAGTTATCTTTAAGCTCCACTTTGTAATGCTGTTAACAAAATAAAATCTGTATAGAACTGTTTTCTTGAATTATTCTCATAAAACTGTAAGTCCTTAGAATGGCTAAAGAGAGAAAAACTGGGTCAATGATATAATGGAATGCTAGAGAATGAACTCACAATGCCCTGCACAAGCAGTTCAGCTACTTTTGCAGCAACAGGGTATCGTGCAGCATCTTTACTAGCCTGTGATACAGAAGGAGGAGCAAGAGTCGGTCAACCATTGAGCACACTCAGTTGAAATGATTATTCTGAATCCTATAGCAACCTAGATTGAGGGAGAAGATGGCAAGCAACCATAAAAATGAAGGCTAAGCTTACCTCACCACTGATTAACAAAGGATTTCTTCCTTCATCTATCAGGACGGAATCCACTTCATCAACAATTGCAAAATGAAATGGCTTTGACCTGCTTTCACGTATTATAGTCAAAACTCAAGTAGTAATCACACCATATCCCCCGAACAGAAAAAGAGTGAAGAAATGAACTTCCAAGTTGTGTCTAAGCAATACACACTACCATCTCATCACAAGATCTTCTCTATTTCCAGCAAGATTATCTCGTAAATAATCAAAGCCAAGCTCCTATAGCAAGAAGTGAAGAAAAAGAAACAAAATAAACAAGCAATGTAAAATAACTAAATGTACAACAGCAAAAATAAGAACAATACAAATAAATGACAAATGTAATTACAGAGTTATTGGTATATGTAATATCACATCTATAGTTGAACCTCCGCTCCTCAGAGTTCATCCCCCTCTGTGCATGCAAAAATCAGAAAACAATTCAAAAACGAGTCACGCTTTGATTTTATAAATTGATAAAATTATTCATATACAGCTACCACCCCTATTCAAATTATTGAAAACCGTCCCAATTGTAGCTTATATATTTAGAGCACAAGCTCTAGTCTAGCCCACAACAAGAGCACATCATACACAAAGACAAATTTTATTGCCAGTAGAGGAAACTAACCTGAATAAGACCAACAGAAAGACCTAAGAAACGATGAACTCGGCCCATCCATTCAGCATCACGCTGAGCCAAATAATCATTGACTGTCACCACTGCAAAAAAAATCAAAGAGCACTGCAATTTAATCTCTTTTTTTTTTCAGTAAAGTGAATTGCTTGTGCCCGAAGAAATTGCTCAACCCATCAAAAACTTTAGAATTATTGGCAACACACATACCATGGACACCCTCACCAGAGAGGGCATTAAGATACGCAGCTAAAGTGGAAACCAATGTTTTCCCCTCCCCTGTTTTCATTTCAGCAATGGACCCATCATGTAGCACAGCCCCACCAATAATCTAGCAACACAACACAATATCCTCTCATAAGGAACAACTCAATCACCTACTCCCCCAAATGAGTCCAAAGCAAAAATTCACAAAGCACAACGCATACAAATAGTGTGAGACCTGGACATCAAAATGGCGCATTCCAAGTTTCCTCCTTGCAGCTTCACGAACAACAGCAAACGCCTCTGAACAAAAAACAAACACATTTTTGCTACAATCACCTTGAAAAAAATCAGTTCAAAGACCAATGAAGAATGAGAAGAGTTGAAAAGAGAGTGAACCAGCTTGAATATCAGCAAGGGTCTCCCCTTGCCCGAGCCTCTTGCGAAACTCCACCGTCTTCGCCGTTAACTGCTCGTCGGAGAGTTTTTGAATCAACGGCTCGAAGGAGTTGACGGAGTTAACGAGACGGTAATAATCACGCACAACCCAGTAGTTCAAGCTCGTGAAATCGTTGAGACTCTTCCGAACATGACCCATGAAGTTTCCCTAAAACAACAAAACAAGTCACAGACACACACACACAGAGAGTTAGAAAGCGCTTTTTTCACTTCAGCCAACGGAAGCGTTTCGTCGAACAGTTAGGGGGCGAGTGAGAGCACCTTTGTGGAGGCGACTGCGGCGACAACGGGTGCGCGTGTGGAACGACGTCGTCTCAGGCGAGGGAAGGTGGAAAAGGGTGGAATGAAGCAAAACCCGGCATTGGGGTGGGTGTGAAGAAGGGGTTTAGCGGCGAAGGAAGGTGGTGGTGCTGCAGAATGTGAGAGGGTGGGCACGGTGGTGGCCATAGCTCAAGGGTAAAGTGTGAAGTGCTTCAATATAGAGCTCAGCTGAAATCAGCTACCATAGCAGCATAAGCATAACAATTATGGCTTTGAATGAATGAATGAAAATGACTCGAAGCAGGAGAAGGAAGTAGAAAGAAGAAAGAATCGCTTTTGTTTTGGTGAAGGAATCAAATGCAAATATCTTAGAATATATCTTGCAATTTCTTCGTTGAATGGAATTAAAACAAATAACCTCAAATCGAACGAGAACAAATTGAATCAAATCTTCTTCCTTTTGTATGGAAAATTGAATAAAATGAATTAGTATGTTGTTTATAATCAGTTATTATATTTGTTTAAAAATTGTATTTTTGACAAAAACTCAAAGATATCTTCTTCATTCCTTTATATTTCTCTATAAGCATTTTATATTTCTGAAAAAACTAATTCTTTGACTATATTGTATTATATTTTATATCATGCATTTGCATTCATCAAGGTTTAAACTAATTTGTTCAGTATATTAGCATGCTTGTGAGAACCAAAATTGCTTTTTTTTTTTTAGAACCAAGATTGCCCTGAACCTTATGCAACTTATTCTTTTACTAATGTATCAATAATATGTAAACAAAAATTATATGAGGTAGTAGCAATAACTAATTCTTTCAAAGCAGATGCTCCCTCGTAAGCCTAAACCTTTGGTCACAAGATATATGAAGCATTTATTTAGATTAACTTTCATATGTATTTTTTCAATAATTATAAGCTAATATGTACAACTCCAAGAATCAAGCCCAAAAAGGAGAATACAAAATAAGCCATTAGCATTACATATACACAACAAGTCAACACCATTGAAGGGGACTTGGATCAGAATATTTAAATATGAACAAGCACTTCAAGCTGGCCATCATTGATGAAACTTGAGCACTCTAACTTGAACAGAAGCACCTGGTGAAAATATTACCACTTACCCTCTCTGATAAACCTGGAGAAATCAAAACAATGATAGTTCTTGAGTAATAACAACTTCACAAGCATACAACAAAAAGAAAGAAACACACTAAAATGTTATATAACATAACTGCCAAATAATTTCATGTTCTATTGAATCTATGCTGAGGAACCAATTGAGATACCTTGATAGACTTATCAGCATATCCAACAAAAAGTTTTCCTTGACAGCATAAAGTAGTTGTCACAACAGAACTGCAAGGAATGGATCCAAATGCTCTGACATCTAGTTCAAACTCATCTCCTGATAATTCCTACAATTCAACAACTTCATCAATGAGTTCATGTACTAGTTTTATAACAAAATGATCATAAAATATCGTAGTTAAGTTTTGGCAAATTTAAAACATAAACGGAGTACGTTTTGTATCTCTACCTGTATATTAACATTTTTGTCCCGGCCTCCTGTGTAAAGGCTTTTGCCTTGCATGCTCATAGCAAAAATGGCACCATTATGCAGTGATTTGGAACCCATGAACTCATCATTCCTCCAGACCTAAACAAGCAAATGATATCTGATGATTGTGTGGATCAAGTCCCTATTTCATTTCAAGTAGGGTACAATTCATTAATCTTCAAAAGGAACACAATTCTAGGAAAGTAAGAAACCTTTATGCATCCATCCTCATAAGCTGCAACGAGCAAGTGTCTATCAACAGTAATAGCCAGGATAGACTTCATCTCTGCAGGCACACCTTCCCCCAGTACTGTCAGTGGGCTGTGATCATTAAGACTCCACAACCGTATGGTTCCATCCCAACTACCACTGTAAAGAACCTCGTCACATACTGCAAGTGTTGATACGGCAGATCTATGGCCGTTCATTGTGCATATCAATGATCCATCCTGCGAAAAAGTACAGAAATCCAAAAAATGCATTCCTTAGTGACGCTTTTGTTTTAGGGAATAGCAAAAGTAGACAAAAATGACAAACTCACCTTCAAAGACCAACCTTTTATTGTTCTATCCCCACTTCCAGTGTAGAGACAACGATTTCTGGAAACAGTCATGGAGTGGATACCACTAAAGCGCCAATCCTTCTGCTCATACCATTTTCTCAAGGGATCTTGCCTGAGAGGAACAGTAATTCCCCAGACAAATATACCCCCTCCACTGTCACCACTTATGCACAACGGTTCTTCATCATCTACATAAGCTAGAGCCATGACTTTGTTCTCATGACCTCTAAATGTGTGTATATGAGAAAAGTCCTACATGAAATTTGCACAGATGAAATTATCAATAGAACAACTGAGAGAGTTTCTACCATAAAAAACACACAATTCTGCAGGAAAAGAATGCAGCCCTTCCAACATCGACATTATTGTAAAGCATGCTTTGACTATTCTATTTGTAATGCAAGCCATAGAATTGCATCAGATAATTTTGTTGTTAAATGTTACCTGCAAGGACCACACATTGACAGTTTTATCAAATGAGGAGCTAAGCAGATATCCCCCTGCAAAACCAAGCATATACATATTAGAACAACTTATATACTAACGGATCAGAACATCACAAGTGAAACTCATGTTCTCACAGATCCAGTGATACAATTTGACATTCATTAGATTGGCTCGCAGAATAATAGAGACAGTAAATTGACATAAACCAAGAAGTCATACCCCCAACTACCAATCCTGTGATACAATCAAGATGGCCTCGCAGATCTTTAAATTCGATCATTTCCTTAGATGGGCTAGCACCACAATCTTCATAAGATCTTTTACGAAGCAACTGACACAAGTCTCCAAGAATCAAGCAGTGATCTGCATTGTTCCTATTTATTGTGACCTCCAAGTTGCCCGAAAAATCAAGTTGATGTTTGACTAATATACCCTGAATGCAGTTCCTTACATCCACCACAGATGGGCGGTTTCCCGGATCCATGTCCAAACATTTGCAAATAGTCTGCCTCAAAGGTATATATTCAGAGCCTAGTTTGTCTTCCAAAAATGAACTGACTTTCTCCACCCAACAGCCATAACTAACTGATAAGTCCAAGCCATTCTCTTCATTCATTTCAAAGGTACATCGAGGGAGTGCATCTCCAATAAGAAGCCGCAAAAGTACACAAGCCAGCGACCACACATCTGAGCCATACCCAATTGGATGTGGATTTCTTGAATTCCCATTCTCAGGATCAAAAGCCCCTTTCTTCTGCAATAACTTGAGCAAAACCTCAGGGCTTATGAAAAGCTCCTTTTTCAAGCAATCCTCAAACAATGCCTCTTCTTTGTTCTTATCAACAGCATCCATAACCTTCCTTCCCATCACCAACACCTCTCCCAAATCAACACAAACACTACCAAGCTCATCGAAAGAGAAGCAGGAAAGTCCTAAACAGCCTGCAACCATACCTTCCAAATGCAAAGCCAGAACAGACTCACAGACACCCTTCCCAACCATTGCGAAGCTGAAAACCCCAACACACTTATCTTCCAATTCCAAGCCGAGGAATCCATTCCTCATTTCACTGAACTTCTCGGAAAGGCTACAACTTTGCTTCTCACAGACCAGATACAGAGGACCATTCACCACCTCTACGTCACTCCACAAACCATAAACCCTACAAACCCTACACTGCCTCATAGAAGCTTCTAGAATCAAAGCCAACTCCTCCCTAATCACCTCCTCCATCCCCTCCAAACATTCCATAATCCATGCAACCTTACTGAATCTAAACTCGCAACGATTCACCTTATGAGGTAAATGAAAAAAAGGAACAAAGATCAAATCTTTGCTATCTCTTAAACAAACACTAACCCTACCCTTCAACGAAGAACCCAAACCGAATCGCCCTCGCAGCACAAACCCAAACCCACCTGGTTCGGGTTCAGGTTCGAACTCAACTGAAACGGGATCGTGCAGGAGAATCCAATCCTTCCACTTAGCATAGAACTCTTCGGACCAGACCCGAGTACGGAATCCGGACAATTCATCACCACCGTTGATTGCTGACCGTTGATTCTGTTTTTTCCGTGCGTGATCAGAAGAAGTAGAAGAAGAAGAAGGAGAGTGTTGAAGGCAAATCCTGAGGAGGTCAATGTTCTTTGGAAGGGAAGAAGGTCCTTGCTGAGAAGAGTACTTCACGAGCTGCATGCACGCGGGGCACCGAACGGTGTTCGGGTACCGCTGAGGTAGCTCCACGATGCAGGATTCACAGACGGAGTGGCCGCACGAGAGCACACGAGGGATCGCCACGTGTTCATCGTAGGGTTCAAGGCACACAGGACACTCCGGCAACTCCATCGCCGGCGGAGAGAGATGATCCACGGCGGTCCTCGCCGTCGTTAGCTTGGCGACAGCAACGAACGACTCTGTCCGCTTTTGAGCGGAAGTTTCAGCTGGTTTCAAAACGCAGTCGTTTTGTACTTAATAGGCTTTTTCATTTAGACGGATTTGTCCTCGGGTTTGTTCTTAAATGTCGAAATTGCCCTTTCGCCGTGGTGTTAAAGGGCGAAACGAGACTTCGATCGCGTGGTGAGGGAGATCTGAAGTCAGAGCTGAAACCGCTGCTTCTGATCTGAGGTGAGGTACGCTCCTTCTCTCTTTCTTCGCTTCGTCGACGTGTAGCTTTCCGTTTGTTTACTGAGAAAATGTGAGTTCGTTTCGGAATCAAAACTATTGGATCCTTGAATTCCTTCTACTTATGTTGTACCCAACCAGTTAATTGCTATTTGGTTGGTTTTGATGAAGCTCGTCTCGCATAATTTGGAACTAGGGTTTTGGTCTGTTGTATATAAGTTGAGATCGATGTGCCCTAACAACATTATTGCATCCATGGAGTTTAGATTGTTGACTTTTCTTTAAAATATTCTTGGATTTCTCACACTTCGTAGTTCATACTTGAACGAAATTAATGCTTTGTTTTTGCTGATTGTGTTAATGCTATCATTTTATCAATGCCTCTTATGAACGGTGCTGGCTTCAAAAATTTGAACTTCATGACTTGTTAGCTATTCTTGTACTTTGAAAAGCTTTTTGTAGATTATGCTCTTGGGTTGAGGCCAAGCATGATTTGTTGCTTTGATATAAGGAGCTGTATATTCTTGTGCACTATTTTTGTTTTAAACTTCATGGGAGACAGAGACTTCTTTTTGTTCTTTCTTTTGTGCTGTTGCTCATGGTTGTTTCTGTTTTTACCATTGCTGAATATGCAATATGAAGTCCATGGCGGGTTCTGGGAGTTCCATGCTGTATTCCTTTCTTCTATTCACGGTCATTCTCTCACTTCAAGAAGTGTACCGTGCGAAACTAGCATCAACAGAATTGTACACCATACTTGGAGGGTTCATCAGCTCTCTCCTATTTCTTGTGCTCCTTACTGTGAGTTTTTATCCATATCTTGACCTCTCTCTCATGAATCACAATTACAGTCATGAATATTAGCATTTTCTCAGCCTTGAAGTATGATATCCTGATGACATTTTGATATTATTTATTCCTGGCTTATAATAAGATTATACTCTAGTCTCTAGTAGATCATACTCTTGAAGGAAAGAAACAATTGTTGATATGGTATTAGAGAATGAAAAATATCTACCACTTACTCCATTCTCATTATCGTTTGATACTTGTGTTTGGTTTTTTGGACATATATTATAATTTATGATTGCATTTGTACTAAGGTTTGCCTTCAGAAGGCAACAAACTTTGCACTGTGTAATGCATCGTATGAGAAGTGCCGTCTTCATAAATTGAAGTGAGAAGTTTTTTAGAATAGTGAGAAAGTTAGTCTTTTCTTTTAAATCATATTATAGGTTGATATTCTCACATATTTGTTCCTTGGTCACTCGGTCATGTAGTCCTTCTACTTTGAGAAAACAGGGAGTTTTGTCAATACTAGTTCCTGGTGGACTGTGGTGGGTTATGTGAACAATAAATATGCATGATTATTCCTATTTTATCCATATAGTTTTGCTTCTAATTATCTTCTGCTTCATATAATTCTTCCAAGAATTCCATCAAAGAAAAAGACTCAAAGGTACAATGGAGGTGTTTACATTTGCTTTGCACTTGTTTTTGCAGTTCATTGGAAACTTTCAGGAAACAGTTGGTGCAAGGACTGGTTGGGGTGCAGGTATTGTAAATTTCGTGATACCTGTTTTTACTGGTTTAACTGCAAGAGCACTTATGTAATAGAATAGAGGAAACTGTATGTATGATTTCTACATAAAATTTATCGAAGGTAATAATTGATGCTCATCCCCCCTCATTCTTAGTTATGCGAGTATCTTTGTGCTATTAAATTTTTTATCCCCACTGAGTTATTCTCTCAATCTATCTATGTTTGGTTTATTTATTGCATTCGTATATACATTTACCAATAGCAAATTAACAATTCTAGATGTACATGAAGATGAAGAGCTGTGAATTTTATGGTCCAAGTTACCCATGCTATTTATGAAGAATACACCTAAGAATGACTACTTTTTTATACTTTAGATTCATGAAACATAGGATGGGGCATTCAACTCTTTCATCCTTTATGGTGTTACCATGTATTTGTTCATCTACATGCCTGAGCTTCTCATGTTTTGTTTTTGTGTTTACGAAAATTGATGGGAGTTTCTTTTCTTCCTTGCAGTCATAATAGCTGAAGCAGTTGCTCTGATTGCTGCAAGCACCGTCCACAGAGTTTGCATCACTACATGGTACGCATCCCCCAACCCCCAAAAAAAGAAAGAAAAAAAAAACAGAATCCCTGAGAAATGTGTTTTTGAAATTTTTAAAGAAGAAATAAGGAGACAGAGAGGGAGAAGAAGAAAAAAGACATCTCTCAACTAAAACATGTGAGAATCCTACTAGGGGAATTTTGTAAACTAACACTATTAAAAGTATTTATACATTTCTTACTAAAAATTGCCATCTTCCTATTTAGAAAAAAGAAAAACACAGTTAATTTTATATTAGAATGTAAAGAAGCCTTGAGAAAATTAAATTTAAAATAAAGTACTGATTGTTTTGTGGCCTGTCATTTAGAGATAATAATAATAATAATAATAATAATACTCAAAAGCATAGCAAAATGATGGCTAACTGTGGATCTATTACTATATGAAAATCGTAAAAATAATATATCAAATGCCGTTTTCGTATGAAGACATTGTTGATCACTTTGTTTATGGTGCATAAATGCAGTTTCCTGTTCTCGGCTGCATTGCTCTATGAGGTTAATAAGATCTCAGGATCAGTGCTTTCAACAAGCGACCCCAGAACCAAAAAGCAGAGTGGGAGATCTTAATTCCATGTGTTTTCTTTTTTATTGTGTATGCATGCTTACGTTACAGTCAAAAGCATCTTCAAGAGATTTTGCTTGTAGCATTAGTTTTACTTTTATAGAACCCTAGTATCATAAGCGTATTTTAAAAATTATCTTTTATATTTTGCCATTGCAATGCTATGATGTGAAAGATGTGAAAATTATCAAACTGGGAAAAGATCAATCATTTTCTCTACCATCTCTTCCAGCAGCAAGAGCCTCACCTACCTTCCGAGCCCTAGCATACTTTCGCATAATCATACAAAAAGGTTTCAATATTCAACATCCCCTTCTTCCTCTCATGGCGTTGATAAGTGAGAAAAACAAAAGGGAATTTTGAGCTGGGTTCTGCTGTGTAAGCTGCCGCCGCCATCTCATGGACTTTATGTAGATAAATAATTAGTTGATTAATATATTTAAAAAATAACATCTAATTTTTTATATTTAAAAACATAACTTTTTCTATAAAATATTCTTTGAAAATTGAAAGAACATGGACATATATGGTTTATTTACGCACTACTTCATAAAACATATGGATGAAATGTTTTGAATAGGTCACATATAATTGAAGGAAAATGCTACTTAAACATATAATAATACACATTCATCTATTTTCCACCCATTTAAAAAGTTGACAACTTTTATAAATATGTTGGCAAGTTGTCAATATTTTTATAAAAGTTGCCAACTTGGGTTGAAATTAGGTGGATGACACTATTGTATGTACAAATAACATTTCCCATAATTGAATGTATTTAGGTCAAATTCATTTTAAAAAGAATGTACAATCTGATTTATTAACAATTAATATTTAATTTTTATAATTTTTTAGCCAACTAGAAAAGGTTTCATAAAATAACAAAAGAAATTATTTTAAAAAATGTCAAATCAAATTTAAGAGTGGTCGAGTGGTGAGAAATTTGAATAATTTGTATAACATTTAAGGTTTCAACTTTATTCCTATCAATATAAAAGAATAATAATCAAATACTAAATCAAATTACATTAAATAAAATCAAATCATTCTTCTTCTATGTAAGTTTTAAGACCAAATAAACAATGAAGAAGGACAGTTGGACAGTGATTAAAGAGAGTCGCACTACGAGAAAAAGAGTAATAAAAAAGAAGGAAATTATTGGCAATAATAACCAACCGCGTGTAAGTGGGAGGGAGGAGTTGGTGACGATGGACTCCATTCTGAGCTCATGACTGAATCAATCCGACCAGACAGAAAGAGAAAGAGAAGAAAATAGATTCATACATACATAACCCAGAAATAGAATACCACCTTCTTCATCTTCTATCCTTAGATCTCATCTTTCCCTTTTTTCTCGCCTAATAACCCCTTTCCCCTCTCTCTCTCTTCCCTTCTCTATCACGCGATTCCCGCCATTTCTTCTTCGCCCATTCTCACACAACTCATTCATAATCTACCACAATACTATTTTCCCCCTCTTTTTCCACTTTGATTCTTCCTCTCCCCTGCATCCTAAATTTTTATTCTTTTTCCTCCAACTATTCAGATTCTCTCTTCAATTTCATTAATTATTTCAATTCTGCTGTTTCCAGCTTAACTTTCACGTTTCCCCCCCTTACCCTAGATTTTACATTTCATTGATTCATTCCTGATCCTCCTTTTATCGATACTTAATACTCTATCTCTTCCTCCAAAATGGACGAGTTTGGCGTGTTGACCGAAAGGTTTGGTTTGAAACCTCAAGGAAAATCAGCTCCAATGGCATCATCGAAGCGACCCGCAAACGTCGGTGGATCCCAAACAGGGATCAATTCGTTCCGAAACCCCAAATCTTCTTCCCAAAACGGCTCCAGGTCTCCCCAATATTCCAATTTCGATTTGGATGGAGTTTTCAACCCTAGCAGTAAGAAAAACGAGAATTTTGGGGGTTTCGGTGATGGAATTGATGATATATTCGGTGGAACAACCAAATCGAATGTCGGCAATGGCAATTCCTTTGATTACGACTCGATATTCGCGGGTTCGAGCAAGCCCGCTTCGAATTCTTCATCGAGTAATGTTTTTGTGGATGACATATTCGGTGGAATGCCTGAGAAGAGCGTTGGTGTTGATGATCTGTTGGATAAGATTGGAGGGTTGAATGCAAGTAATGGAAAAAGCCCCGATAAGAAAGCACCTGATTTTGATGATTTGATACCTGGGTTTGGTAGAAGCAGTCCTTCAAATAATGGGTATGAAGCTCTTATTGATTATAGATCGTGTTTTTTTTCTCTTGTTGAGTTCACTAGCAATCATTCCAATTAGCATGAAATGTTTTGAAACTGTTGCAATTCCCTAGGGCTACACCTATATTTTTGTGGTGTAAATTTTGTGCTTTCTAAATTTTTGTATTAATTAACTTCCACAGAACATGACTGCTTACTAGCACGTGCTATAAATTGTGTGTCTCCTAAACTATGCTGCATACGCAGAGCACTATGTGCTCCAAGCAACCTTTTGGGGAGGTGTTAGTGAAGAATAAAAAAGTTGTGTAAGTAGCATTAGAGCATTACACTGCAGTGGTAATGTTTACTGATATGTTGAGGATGTGTTTATTCATTTATGCTGGTGTAGTGGTGCCGTCATTTATGGTGTCATATTTTGGAAATTGAAAGGATCAGTTTGAGACTAATAATGTGAGAAGCACTCTGCTGAGCATGAAGCTTTGTTTAGATCAATTTATATGGATCTTTTATGGTTATTACCAGGAGGTTTGTATCTCATATGGTTAATCATAAATTTGGTTTTAGCTGTATACTTAAAATGGGACAGTCATGTTGCTCTGTTGTTACCATATATAGTTTTTTTTTTACCTTTAAATCCCATGATGAGGTCAAACCCACAAACTCCACATCATCATTCTATTGGTTTACATAAATTTGTGTGCATGTTCTTCATTTCTGGGTCTGTGCATTGGTTTATCCTGTACTTGAACCAAGTCATTATTCCTAATGGTGGATGAAATGTTCAAGCTACTGGTGCATGCTTCTCAATTAGGAAAATTCTCTTGGTACAATACTGCACTGTAGCACTTTTTTAGTTATGCTAGTGATTTAAGTTGTTTATCACTTGGATTGAAGATAAATGCATGCAGATTCTCTGGCCTGTTCTGTTGGTAAGCATCATCCACCCATTCTTCTCACATTCTCTTCATGTGTCAAATATTTCTTTCCAGGAAAGCAAGTACTTGGGTGAACAAGACTCATAAACCAACTGTCACTTCAAACAAACCTGTTGTTGCATCTCATGATGATCCGTTTTTAGTGTTTGAAACCGCTTCCAGCACAGCTTCTTCAGAATCATTCTTGGACGCACTGGAACAGACTAGTAAGGTCAGTAATTCTAAAGTTACAAGAGGCAGCTCCAGTACCTCCCCAATATTGAGCCCACCACCAAAGCCAAAGAATTTTTCGAGCTCAACTACAGGTTTGTTTTGTCTGAATGCTTGAGCTATAAGCCATGAATACCTGTCTTTTTCTATCATTGACTTATACTAAGTGATTTTCTGTTTCATTTTTTATGCAGCTAAGAGCTCAAGTGTATCGTCAATAGATGAGCTTGAGGCCTTTGCCATGGGACAGGGGCAGAATAATACTAGTAGAAAGGCTAGTATTAATACTGGTGAAATCAAACAAAACTCATCTGCAAAGACGAGCAAAGGTAAAGGAGGTCCAGCTGCAACTGCAAGAGCGAACCCATCAAATAACACCGATGATATTGAATCCTTTTTCAGCATGGGTTCTCGATCGAGCAGTGTGCCTAAGTCAAGGGCTGGAACCATGGTAAAGTTATTAACATGATATGCTCAGTTGGTTTTACTTCATTCAAAGACTATAGTCAGTGTTTTATTGTTGATATATTGTGTAGGATGATATGTTTGATCACCAAAAGAGCAACAGAGGGAGAGATGAGGTGTCAAAAAGGGTGCCATCTGGATCCTCTGCCAGTGCAAAGAAATCTCCAGTAGTGACATCTCTTGATGACCTGTCATTAATTTTTGGTGGTAAGATGTTTAAATTTATTGAACTCTAATCTTATTAAAAGGAAGTGATTTGTTGCCGACGTATCATTTTTTCTTTGGTTGCAAAAGGTTCCCCGTCATCTGAATTCGAGGAAGTTGAAGGGGAAACTGAAGAAAGACGAAAAGCAAGATTGGGACGTCATCAGAGGACACAAGAGCGAGCGGTATGTATACTTATTGTGTAAATTTGAATTACAGGTTTTATATTGAAACAATTCCTTGCAAGACAATTTGTTTTTTTAATCTTTTTGTCAAATTTTCAGTTAAAAGCATTGGCTGATATGAACCAGCGAGATCATCAAACACAGATGGAGCAAGAAGAGAGACGTGTAAGCTTTTACAGTCCTTTAGAGGATTATTTGTTTGTTTCCTGTGATGATTTCATGACATAATTCTTTTGTATTTAGTCTAAATATTTTGCTAGATTTTCTTAATGGGGGATTTGATTTAATTTGGCAGAGAATCGCTGATACTGTGGATGTTCAGATAAAGCGATGGGCTGCAGGGAAAGAAGGCAATATGCGGGCATTGCTATCATCGTTACAAAATGTATGCTCTTTTTGTGTAATTTTGTTATTTGTTAATACTTCATATCACTTTAGGGCTCTTGAATATACCTTTTCTGCCCTATAGTCTGATTTCCATTCTTCGTGATAATTGATTATTCAGCTTTTTATCTATTGTTTTCTCATCTCAACAAATCTGTTTCATTCCATGAGACCATGACTCTTTTACCTTACGCAGGTTCTTTGGCCAGAATGTGGTTGGCAGGCTGTGTCTCTTACAGATATGATTACTTCCACTGCAGTTAAAAAGGTCTATAGAAAAGCAACGTTATGTATTCACCCAGATAAAGTCCAGCAGAAAGGTTCTACTCTTGAACAGAAATATACTGCGGAGAAGGTTTTTGACATCCTTAAGGTACATTGTATAACTAATTATGATATAGCTTTAGGGTTCTACACTGTAAGGTCCCTGATACTCCCAGAATTTCCCAGTAACAAACAGCAGTATATATGGCACAGAGAGATATAGAATAGAGAGAAGGTAATAGAAAAGAGTGAATGAATTAGATTAAGAATGAGAGGTAGAGAAAGTAAATGGAGCTAATTTGTTATTTTCTTTTTCTGAATTCTCTTGATTCTTCTCTCGGGCCTCATTGGGGTCTGTTACATACTCTTTCACGTTTGAAGTATAATAAGCAATTATCTATGTATTACTCTGACTAATTTTTATTAATGTGATGTTTAAACAGGAGGCTTGGAACAAGTTCAATGCTGAAGAGCTTTCATAGATCACTGCCAATTGTCTTTGCGAATCGATAGATCTATGTAGGACTTGAGCGATTTCATTTGGGGAATATTCACTTGCATTTCTTTTGTGCCGTCGACACGACGTCATTTGGCAGCAGATTTTTTTTGTTTTTCATCCTAATGCATTATGTTGAGTGTTCTTCTGTAAGTTACATCTTATATTGTAAAGTAATGTTGGTTCAGGTTTGTGTATAAAATTCAAAGTGCTCCTTAACAATTTAGACATGGCTACCCAAAATTCAGTCAGCCCTATAAAATTATGAATGATGGCAGGGGCCTAGTTGTGCAAAATTGCACAAAATCATATTTTCAGGGAATGGAGATCAGGAGATGATTCTTTTACATACATGTAACTAAGCTTGTGTCAATGTATGTTCGTATGCATATGACATGTATGAATGATGTTTTGATTGCTTTTATGTTTTCTTTTTAAATTTCATCATGAGATTGATTATGAAATGCCTGTATGCACAGTAATGAATTTGTTATGAGCAGGCATTTTGAAATGTGTTTAGGGACCACTTGTGCAGTCTGGTCCACAGTAGTAAAATAGAATGAGTGAGGTACAACCATGCCCAGATATGGACCTACGAACCCAGACGTGAACCTGGGACAGTACAACTTCAACAGCTATAACCTTTCCTGTTCCTAACAAAGATAAAAAAAAACCCAATGTTTCAACATTCCTACATTCATTAGTTTAGAATTAACAAAAACCACAAATTAGCATCTCGCATTCTGACTGAACAATATCATGCTGATAGACATGCAAACTTATAAAGACAACAAAGGAATCCGATCTAACCTTCAAGTATCCATTCCAAACACATCTCTGCTCTGATTTTTTTTTTTTTCATTTGTAACAAACATATATACCACTATCTCCTTATTTGTATTCACATGTATGTATGTATGTATGTACCTACCCACAAAGTTGTGGGGGAAATTAGGTTTGCAATGAATGATCAATTGAATCAAACAATTAATAATCACAATTTTCAATTGGATGAAAGAAAGAAAAGTCTGGGAGTAACAGTCCTAGATAATTATTAGTGCTTCCCTCTGCTTTCTTTTTTGTGATGGCTGTAAACCATAACACACTTTTATTTGTAGTGGAAACTACTGTGTCGTTTGTTGATGAAAAAGTATCTCTCGGCCTTTCCCATGCTCTTTGGAGATTCTTCTTCAATCCTCCATTGCCAAGTATCCACTTTCCATAACACACCATCATCATCACAAAGATATAGTACAAAAGCACTTTATCATACCCTAAAAGTATATGTATACATGGTGCTGGAAACTTCCTATAACTTCCCCACTTATCACCCACTAATGAAGATCCTAATGAAAAACAAAATATCACATAAGTACAAATTAAATATCCAATGAACTGAATGAACAGACAATTTTTTCTCTGGCCCGCCACTTCATAACTACCACTACTTTTCTTTTTCTCTCTTTTTTTTTCCTGTGGCGGCGGCGGCCACCACCCCACTATCACCTCTCTTCCCATTTTAAGGGTCTCTCCTTTTTTTTTTTTTCCCAAAGGCTAGCTAGCTACTTACTAGTTCCATACATGCTTGCAAAGATTTTTCTATTGAAAAATTAAAGGCACTTATCAATAGGATTTTAAAGTGGGAAAACATGCCAACATGTGCTTATATAGAGAACAGTAGTCACATGAAATTTGGTCATAGGCTACCCAAATTAGACCACTGCATTATTCATATTTCATATAATATAATACCATTTTGCTGATATAAAGTGCTCTGTTTTACTATTGTAATCAAGTTGTGTTTTGAAGAAACTATTACAGTTTAAGATTTGAATGTTCATCTCTCTCCCTAAAACTAAATTATTATTATTATCATTATTCTTATTATTCTTATTATTATATATACACGTATGTGCTGCAATTAATCAAGCTATGATGGAATGTTTTGAGACAATACAATAATCCTAAATCTTATGGTCCTGTACAAAAGTAGATCAGGTGATGATTACTTTAATCAGAAGTTGCATAAACCTTCCTCTTTTAAAAGATTCCTTTTTAAAAAGATAAGATAGACTAAAGCCAAGGTTATGTGATATGTCAACCTAGCTACTAAATCAATCTTTGAGTACCTCATATAACAATCAAATTCCTGTTTTCCTGTTTATTAGTGTTCACACACAAGATTGTAAATGCTGATTAATGTGATTATACAATCAATGAATGGCACCCTCTATACTTTCAGAGAGGCAGCTAGCTGGTGGGGCTACCTAGCTAGTTTAAAGAACAAAGCAAATGTTTATAACTTTCTGTTCCAATTTTTGGACCACTCATGCACCTCAATTTATAACCATTGATTGCTAGGGAAAAACAAACAAAAAAAAAAGAAAGAAAATCTAATACTTACTGCTAGTATTAAATAAGGAGTGATTAATTAGAATGCTCCACAAATACAATGTTTAGACTTTAGATTAGAGCAAAATTTTTTGTTTAATGCTTCTAAAAGCTTAACTTGTCATAAAGTTAAAGGCTACTAATAACAAATGGTTGGAATGAACTCTATGCTCAAATTGATCCTTAAAGCCACTTGCATTGCATGTTGGAACCTACATGAAAAGGTCACCACTAATGCAAAGCACATTTGACATATATATATATATATATATAAATATATGTATGTATAAATATAGAGTGGTGTTAATTAAGATATAGCTTATCAGAGATGGACAGAGCCATCGATCAGATGAGTGAATCAATGAATGATGAAGAATGATCAATCACTTTCAAGTTTATTACAGATTGGAGGCATGCAGATGCAGTGGATGGTCCAGATTGAACACGATTCTCTTTATGTGTCAGTGGAACTGTGGTGGTAACTCCTTGCACTTTCAGTGGTGCATGCTTATTGGTTTAAGGCAGAGGAGAAGACAGTACCATTTTTTTAAAAATAACAATAATTATTATTATTATTATTATTATTATTATTGTTTTGTCATTTCTATGAAACGTGTGTCATAACTGTTCATAACTCAAACCGTGTTCTCTGTCCATTCCAGTATGTGCATATATATATGGTATGGGGGTGACATAAATGCATACATATATTCTACATTTATATCCATAAAACAAGTGTTCTGTTTTTCTCACAGAACATGGAAGTCTAATTAATCCCATGTATTCACAGGGAAACTAACCACTTTTCAATAGGTCTACACATAATTTTGCAGAATTAGGAATTAGGCACCATTAACATTTGAATTTAGTACAAGACTATATATATACAGAGTAATAATCTCTCAATGTGATATATACAGAGTAATGTTATTTGTATATAATTAAGTATAAAGTCATTTTTATTTATCATAATAACAAGATGTTTTATACCTCCTTTTTTATAGGTATTTTCTACCATGTCCACTTGTTAAATCATATATTTATGTAATGCACATGTAAGCTTCTAACCTAAGTCTTCAAATTTAAATGAAAACGACCAAGATGTTTGAATTTTTAAATAGGAGAATCTAAACGGCATTTTAATATAATAATTATTGGCCTTCTAATAAAATAAAGAAAAAGGAAAAAGTGTGACAATAACCCTTCAAATTTCAGACCAAATTGCAAGCATTTGTTTCATTTCTTCCACTTTGTATTGGAAATCAGGACAACTAAACAAGTTACAAAGTAAAGGAGCAGTAAAAAAGAAGAAAAAGAAAACCAAACAGAGAAAAATAAAATACATATCTGCTAAGGTAATACTTAAACCATCAAGATCACCATATTCTATACTCTATAGGGCTTCATATGAACACTGATCATGAACATGGCTAGTTAATTTCTTGCTTCTGAAGCCTCTATTAAATGGTGACCACACTGCAATATATAATTAATCTCACAATTCTGTATCAAATAACTTGATTGTGTGAAGCTGATCAATAATCCCAGCAATGGAACCAGCAGCAGCAGCCAAAGAAATCACAAGGCATGCAACACTAAGTGTATGAAGACAGATCCATTTTGTGCTCCACTTTGGTATCCTCTTCTGAACAATGTACATCTCCACAGGGAAGAACACAGTTAGAGGCCAGAACCCAAGTGCTCCAAGAAGCCCCACAATGTTATTGAAGAATGGAAGTAACATTGATATCAGAGTTGTTAAGATCACAAAGATTGTCCTCCAAACCAATCTGAAGAGGTTGAGCTTGTAAGGCTTGAATCCTGGGACTGGTACATCAATGTCCTTGTTCACGAAATCGCTGTCCGGGAACCGGTTTACTGCATGCTTCTCAATGAAGGCGAATAAGGGCTGGCAGTAAACCTGGTATGCTCCAACAAGGTGGATGACTATGGCAGCATTGGCTATGTCAAGGAGCCAAAATGGGTTGGAGAATCCGGCATCGGTTAGAAGGTTTCCGGGGCTTTTGTCCCCGAAAGCCGCATAACCGAAGCAGCCACAGAGCATATAGAAGAAGGTTGTGACTGCAACACTCACAAGAGTTGCTTTCTTCATTGTTTTTGCCTCTGATGGTGGGGATTTTATTGTGTCCTGTTTCATAGCATACCCTTTGTTATTCATTCCAGCCTTCGATTTTTTACTTTGGACTAAAAGTATTTGGGAAATTAAATTGTGTTATACCTGAATTTCTATAAGGATCATTGAGTATGAGTAGGCAAAGGCTATGTCACCAAGAGCTTCAAAGCTGTTCCAAATTTTTTGAGTTTGTGTGACAGCAACACCAACTGTTACCCCTGTTAGGCTTCCCTTAATTCCTCCGTTTTCTGCATATATAGTACTAGTTTAATTAATCCTCAAGGCAATTTCATGATGACAGAGTATGTGAATAGAATCATCCATACCTATAACTTTGGAAACTCCGAGGCCAAGGCCAATTGTTGAGTATGTGAAGGACATGACAGCAGCTAAGAGGGAAAGCCACCATAACTGATCAAAATCTGGGATTTGAGAGAAAATGAGTTCTGCTATGCCAAATGCAATCATGTAAATGTTGCCATTGATATGGCAAGGATTTCTTCCTCCGCTCTGGTGGACACAAATAGATTTCCTGATAGCCCTGTTTGTTGGATTCATCCACCACAATCCAATTAGACCATTTTGCTTTTTTCTTTTGAATAATTTATTGGGCAACAAACAGTTAAATTAAGTACTCAAAAAATATATTAAAAAAATAAATATCAATAGTAGGATGATGATCTGAAGCTTACATCATGCTCTTGGCAGAGGCAATAGTGTAACCAATGGCGACTCCAAAAAGGTTAGTATATTGAACTAGCCCACAAAGCTTGACCTTCATGCCACCTGAATGGATATGTAACAGTAATACAAATCAAACATTGAAAGACAAGGTTTGAAGTTAAGTCTGATGAATTGAAAGAAAGAATGAGATAAGTAAGATACCGAGGTAGGAATGAACAGCATCCATGTAGGTGTAGTTCCTCTTGCCAGAAAGAGGGTCACCAGTACGGTAACAGGCAGCAAGAAGAGCAGAGGTGTAGTAAGTGACCATAGAGAAGAGGATCATGACAGCAGGACCAGCAATCCACCCTAGCTGTGCTATTGCCCATGCCAGTGACAGCACCCCTGACCCAATCACTGCTGTTATTATGTGTGCACTTGAAGTCCACATAGTTCCTGCCACATCATTCAAATGTACATATATATATTGTTATAAACAGAACACAGAACACAGAACACAGAATTGAATATATATATATATATATATATATTTATGTGAGTGTGTGTGTAACAATAATACGAACCAGTTCTTTTGAGGCGACCATCGTCATCGAACATCTTGGAGCCTGCTTGTCCTTGATGATGCATGTCAATGGAGAGGTCGAATGATTGGTGATTGTTCTTGGTGGCGTTATTGCCAGCACCCACCACCTTCTCAACCATCTTCAATTTGTTGAGTTGTTGTTGTATATATGTTTATATGCCAACACAAGTAAGTTAGAACTAATTATGCAAATTTCAATCAATCAATCTCAGAGTTTGTGAGAGCTAGGCACCGACTGCAGAGGATAGATATTCAATACTATTATGAAGAGAGAAAGGTGTTGTTTTTGTTGGGTGGAGTAGCTAGAAAAGGGTTCTGGAAGGTGTTACTAATTCAGATAATTAATCTCTTTTCACAGACATACAGAGCTGAGAGGATTGGTGATTGACACGCCTCCCGAGGGACTCACAAGGACACAGAGAGAGAGAGAGAGAGAGAGTTAGGAAGTTCAGGCAAAAATGGTGTGTTCTTGGGAAGTCAAACTAGCTAGCTAAGGAAGAAGGAGAGGGGAGGGTTAGGACACAACTGGATCCAATTTAGGAAGAAGGAGTTGGAATTAGGAAGAGCAGGAAATGTGCAATGAAGAAACAAGCATCCTCTCTGAGCCATTTATATAAGTTCAGAAGTTAAGTGCTGCCTCTGCCTGCCTCCCTCCCACCACAGACAAACACACACAAATATAATAATAATAATAATAATATCGCTATTATTATTATATGGTTAAAACATTTTTTTTATTTTGAAAGAATTTTATTTATTTGTTTAATATGTTTGAGTGATAAATTTTAGTAAGATTAAAATTATTAAAATAAATACAATATAGTTTTTAAAAAAATGTAATTTTAATTTATTTTAAAAGGATATTTTTTATGATATAAGTAATATGTTTGCAATTAACTTTTAATGTATTAAAAAGATTAAAATAATTATTAATATACTAAGTGTGAGGAATTACCTATGATGATTACAATTAATGAAGAGAGAACAAAATAATTAAGCTATTAATATCTTTAATCTTCAATTTAAAATCTCAAAAGATAACTACACTACAATTATTAATATCATCTATGATATATTTATGGGAAATACTTTGGCCACAACGGAAAATCAGTCAAAACAGTCAACAAGATATGCACAACATATATAATATAAAATGCACAACGTATATTATATGTAGTGCACAACATATATCATCTATTGTGCACAACATATATCACATATTGCAACATCATTTTTCTTTGCAACATATTATATATGTTGTGCACATCATGTGCTATATGGTGTGCACAACATGTAATATTCGTTGTGCAATTTATGTTATATACGTTGTGCACAATTTGTTGGCTGTTTTTTTTTTTTTGCCTCTAGCATTGCTCTATATTTATTAATTCTACGATAATACTACAGTATAACCAAAATTAACCAATAAAAAACCAACTTACTTAATATTGCACATAAAAAATATTGAAAAGAACAAATAATATTAAATTGAATCATTTTACATTTGTTATATATAATATTAAATGTATTAATTCTTTATTACTATCTTCATTTAAAATAATGGTTGCTTTGATATTTTTTATTTGTTGAAAAATTAATGTATATAAACACAAATTATATCTATATATATTAGTTTTTCAATAAATAAAAAAATCAAAGCGAATATTAGTTTAGAATAAACGGAGTAATTCTTTACTTATAAATTTAGCTTTTTTTATTTTAATTTGAGTAGGTAAACTCGTGACTGAGTAATAAACGAAATTTTAATTGATTTCTAGACTAGCAAGTAAACTAGCATACTATTTTTTTCCCCGCCGATAGTGAACAAACAAACCATACTCTTTATTTAATTGAAGAGGAATGATAGGTATATAATAAAAATTTTATAATATTTGTAGATGAATTGTAATAAGAGATTATAAATTAATGTAAATCTAATGATGGATACGATTGTCGAACAAATATTAAATATTTTTTATTGTACACATAATATTAACAATAATGGTATATGTACATTGTTTATTAGCCACTTTCAGCCATCAACACACTTTTAAGATGGGGTCCACAAAAATATTAGTGATAAATCATATGCATTTATTATGCGTGACTGATGATGGCAGCATTATAGTGTACAAGAAACATGGTTGAAATATTAATTAGTGTTAATTTAATAATGGATTTGCTTAAGTTTGATTAATTAATTACAAATATTTAAAGAGAATGGGTGGAGCAGGAGGGAGAAATAGAGATGCACGTGACGGAATGAGTGAGGTAGGAAAAGTGACGAGCGAGATAGATGTCAACGAGAACCACGAATTGAGTCTTTGCAATCCTTTGACTCAAACCGAACTAACCGTGTCTCTCTCTCTCTCAATCAATCAAACATACACCACTTGACTCATTTGCTTAGTCTCCCACTAAACTCGCCCAGGTTCCCTCTCATTTCGTTTCTTTGTCTCTTCTCTTCTTATTTTAGAAAAAAGAAACATCTGCAACTAAACGTAACTGTGTATTTAGCTCAGACAGCTGGAAGACATAATTCTGGTACAGAACATTTGATTCAGAAATCTCACACTGTTCCTTCCCTAAAATGTTCTGGACAGGTAATTAAGATTGCTGTCCTCGAAACTGTGTTTGAGTTTTGAGTGACTAATCACATCATTACCTAAAACTAAAAATGACTATACAATGTATGTTCACACGAAATGGGATGAAAATTTATTGAAGTCTTTGAGATAGTTGACATATGTAGGTATAATTTCTTAACTTTTCATGTGTAACTACTACTTTGCCATATTTGTAGAACAACTAATGTGTACATAAGGGTTCAATTTATAATTTGGTGAATACTTTTCTACGGTGGTGTTTTTTTGTTTTTTCAACTGTATGTGGAGATGGATTTTCAGCTACACGTGTCCACTTTCAGAAGATTAGATTTAATAATTAAAGATGATTAGGTTACATGAGATTCACAGAAAAAACTCTAATTGAGGCCGTAGTGGCACGACGATAGAAGATGGAATCATAGAAACGGAAGGTCGAATGAATAGTAGAGCAAGAGTTTTTTATTCCTTGAGTTTCTATAGTTTTTTTCTTAAGTAATGTTTATCATACCACATAAATACAATATTCAACTAGTATATAATGTGTGTTATATGTAATACATAATATGTGTCATATGTATAATATACATACATATTAACACACATTTCGTATTATGTATAGCATACATTAAATACTAATTGAACATATTTATGTATAACGATAAATATTATTGTTTTCTCTTTGTTGGGTTGGACCTCATGGCCAAATTTAAGGCTACTAATGATGCAATTTAATTATCTTTAACTAAATATAATCTTCTAAAGGTGAACACGTGTGGCTGAAAATCCATCTGCACATACATTTGTGAAAAAAGAAAACAGGTTGTAGGGAAATATTTGTCATAGAATTTACCATTAATACATTAAAAGTGTAAAAAAAATTTACATACTCATTTAGTTATATATTATTACATCAATTATTATATTGACTCATCATCCATAATATGAAAAGTCATATTATTTTAATATTTGAATAAGATGATAGTGTAAATATTTATACTATCTAATGCAGCAAATTAAAGCTCTTCAATTTAAAATAATTTTAAAAACATAATAGTCACCTAATTTAATATTTATTGGTTATTAAAAGGAATTAACAAATATGACAATTTAAAATAGTCATCTCCTAGCTACATGATAATATATAGTTAGTTGACACTATAAAGTAGTATTTTACTTTAATAATATAATAGTGATCGATCTCATACCTTGATTTTCAAGACTTGTCTAATTTCTTTCCAATGCTTGCTGAAACCACTTTTATTAAATGCAGTGTAAATCGCACAGCAACACCAGGTAGGGAGGAAAAAGCTAGAATATAATAAAAGCTACAATATTATAATATTTTTTCTTCTTTTTTGGTTGTGTATATGATGATTTAACTCGGTAGCTATTTGTGCCTATCCGGTACTAATTTGTCTACCTTATATAGTGGAGAAAATAGAGTTATACCCTTGGGAAATATTATAATCTTTCTCTTTAAAGGACCACCCTAGAATAAAAAATTCTAATATGCAACGCCTCTCATCCACCCTTACTGAAAGAGAGAATTAGGTTCCAATTCCATTTTCATTCTCGATCAAATAAATGAATGAATGAATGGAAAACTAAATTAAAGTGCCACACTAGCTAGAAGCATATTTTTATCAATTGAATTTTCGGTCAAAATTGTTTTCTTTATTTCTCGGCCATGATGGTGATATTAAAATACTCCACAAAATACATGTACCAACAATTCATTCTTCCCAATTGGAAATAATGAATAGCCTTAATTGCTAAACTCTTAGATATAACAGGCCAGGTCGACAAGTTGCATCTTAATGATTCTTATCTTTTGTTCCCAATAACTGAGGAAATATCGAATAAGCTAATAAGGTCGTTAGCCAAAATCTCTCTTCACGTATCTTTTGACTACTTTCAGAGTAAATTATTTACTTTTTTAATTGTAAATTAACTATATTCCCCTTGTTACCTGCATTTAATTGGCTAGCTAGAGACAAATAGTTGAAAGATATATGCTCTTATGAAGTTCAAATTAATTATACGCTCCAAGTCATTAAGTCCTTGCTTATAAGGGAGCGAGCTAAGCTACTACAGTATAAATATATAATAATATAAAAAATATGATTTCTCTCTCTTTTTAATTAAGATATTACAAAATAAAGGTGGAAATTATAGTCTAACTTAATTACGACTTTCTTAATAATTATATTAAAGGCATAGTAATATATCATTAGATTATTGTTAGCTTAACTGCAAGAATGAGTGTGACGTAGAAAAATAGTGTTATATAGTGAAATCTCACAATTTAAAGTATATAGTCTTCAATTTCGATTATATGTAAAAAATTCATGTGATTCAATATTTTAAATAATATATTCTTTATTTTATAAGATAACAAATAAAATTGAGAAATCTCACAATTTAAAGTATATAGCCTTCAGTTTTTACTATATGTGAAAAATTCATGTGATTCAATATTTTAAAGACTATAGTCTTTATTCTATAAGACAACCTACAAAATTGTGAAATCTCACATTTTAAAGTATATAACATTCAATTTCAACTATATGTGAAAAGTTCATATGTGATTCAATATTTTAAAGTTTATAGCCTTTATTTTATAAGACAACAATAAAAATTGTGAAATCTCACATTTTAAAGTATATAGCATTCAATTTCTACTATATGTGAAAAATTCATGTGATTCAATATTCTAAAGGCTATAGTGTTTATTTTATAAGACAACGAATAAATTGAGAAATCTCACAATTTAAAGTATATAGCCTTCAATTTTTACTATATGTGAAAAATTCATGTGATTCAATATTTTAAAGACTATACATAGTCTTTATTTTATAAGACAACCTATAAAATTGTGAAATCTCACATTTTAAAGTATATAGCCTTCAATTTCAACTATATGTGAAAAGTTCATGTGATTCAATATTTTAAAGTTTATAGTCTTTATTTTATAAGACAATAAAAAAATTGTGAAATATCACATTTTAAAGTATATATATAGCTTTCAATTTCTACTATACGTGAAAAGTTCTTGTGATTCAATATTTTAAAGTCTATAATCTTTATTTTATAAGACAACTAATAAAATTGTGAAATCTCACAATTTAAAGTATACAGTCTTCAATTTCTACTATATGTAAAAAATTCATGTGATTCAATATTTCGAAGTATTTAGTCTTTATTTTATAAGACAACAAAAAAAAATTGTGAAATCTCACAATTTAAAGTATATAGTCTTCAATTTCTATTATATGTGAAAAATTCATATAATTCAATATTTCGAACTCTATAGTTTTTATTTTATAAGACATTAACCAAAAAAATTGTAAAATCTCACAATTCAAAGTATATAGCCTTCAATTTCTACTATATATGAAAAATTCATGTGATTCAATATTTTAAAGTCTATAGTCCTTATTTTATAAGACAACCAAAAAAATTGTGAAATCACACATTTAAAGTATATAACTTTCAATTTTTTACTTCCGTGCCAATCAAGTCGCTTTTTTTATTTTGCGGTGAATATTTTATAAAATAATTTTATTTAATTATATTTTATTGGAAAAAATTTTATAAAATAAAACTATTATATATAATTAAAATATCTCCTAAATCTCGTTTTAATTTATTAAAATAGTTGTATAAAACGAAAAAAAAGAAGAAAGAATTTAAATAATAAAAATTACAAATTATAATTTTTTAAAATTTTAATTATTATTTTTTTATTTTATTTTTAAAGAAAAAATAACCAACTTATTAAGAATTCGTAGTAATTCATATCGATAATCCGAAAAACTACAGTACATACGTGTGAACGGGTTCTATGATTAAGCATGTGAATTCGCTACAAATGACTGAACCGTACCTAACAGATGAATAGTCCAAACAAAACACGTATGAATATTGTCATGAGTGCACGCAACAACACGTATTCAGTACTTGTTGATCCTAATTATTGGAAAATTATTAATTATTATAGCAATGACTAGAATAATATAATGGACGGTGATGATATATGGATGAGATAGAATGGGAGTAATATAAGTTTAATCATCTAGACTTTGGGATTATGAAAATATCGTTGCTTTCATATGTTTTCATCATATCTCTCGCTAAATTAAATTTGGACAAAATGAGGCATCAAATTAAAATTCATCTTTCGTTCAATTCAAATTTCATGTGACGGGATGAACATGACACATCTTAATCACGAGATTCGCTGCTAGCTAATCTTCAATTATTGTGGCATTAAGTATAATATAATTACTACTACTTTACTAAAATGGAAGGAATAATAAGTTAAAGGATCAACTAATGACTAATCAATTCCCTTTATGGACCTTTACACTTCTTAATACTAAGAAGAACAGCAAAATAATACATGTGGAATATGTCCCAAATGTTAGTCAGAGAATGGCTGGCTATGATTAGATATCATGTAATTTAAACAGATTTTGTGCCATTTGATCAAAGCCTTTTGTATGCAATTTGAGCAAAAATTTAACACAAAGTAAGTTAATAAAAGGGATTAAATTGAAAAAAAAAAAAACAAATATCGGTGATTCTTAACTTTTTCTTCTTCTTCTCATCAAATTGCCTTAAATTTAACTGAACGTTTTCAAAATTAAATTGAGTGATGCTACATGCACAATAAAAAAATCAGCTCAACCAGCCAATAAATGAGATTTTGGGCCACAACTACTCAGCCCATTACAATTTCAATGCTTATTTGGGCTCAAACCAAAGCTAAAATGGACCTATTGTTTACATTGGCTGGTTTTTCATGGTTGATCTAGGATTATTGAAATAAATTTTGAGTAAGTTTTTTAATTAGTTACTTAGCATAAGTCTTGAATATTGGACATAAAAACAAAAGGTAAATTACATAATCTCACACTTAATATTATTAATACAATATAATTTACCATGCATGTCTATTAAAATATAAAGAATTCTAAGTATATCATTTGAAATATTATGTTTAGTTTTTTTTATTTGGATAAAAAATTACATTACCCTTAATTTATGAAATATTATGTTTAAATCAGTTAAATAATTACAATTTTAATTTAAAGAGAAAGATAATGAAATAATAAAAAGAAATGTGAGGGGAGGAATTTTTAAAACTATCATCTCATTTTAGATGAAAAATAGAATTCTCCAATCTAGATAAATAAAATTCACTATCAAATTAAAAGTCCTTGAGTTTTATAATATTTCCTAATAAAATATTCAAACAAAATATTTTATGATAAAAATTTGTAGAGTTTCTCAAAATTTATATTCTCTTCATAAGTTGTCCTATCTAAAAGCACTAATGGATACAGCACACACTCGATTCAAATATGACTTTTATAAACTCTATAATTATTAAATATAATTATATTCTTTATTAATTCGTTTTGATTGTGACTTTTAGAATAGCACCTTTAAATCTTTTTTGAGCAAATAAAGTTACAAACATTTTACTACTGTTAACATAACCATGATGTTAGTGAGTTCCTATTATTTTCCACTCAAATATATATCTTCACCATAATATATACCTGCTGTTGGTGCATTACAGTCTACATACACGCACTGTTTAATTAATAGTTAATTTATTTATTTGGAAGCAAGTGGAATCTTCAAAGTCGGATAGAAGAGCTGATGAAATTAATTAACGAGGGGGAAAAGTGACACTTGTGTTTTGGAAAATCAAAAGTTATTAGTAGTGAAAAATAAAGTCACAATATGGTATGTAGCTAGTTGGGTTGGGAGAAGTTTCGGTTAGTTCAGAGAAAAAAGAATCAAACCTGTAAGATAGAGATATCGGTCAAATAATAAAGGTCTTAAGCGACACGCAGCAGAATTGTTTGAATAATGTGTACTATAATACTATAGGATATTAATTAATTAATTAATTTTCTTGTTGGTGGTGGTGGGTAAAGAAAATGCACAAGATCACTCTCCCTTTATTTTTTTCTGAATGTTTCCAAAAGTCCGAATAAGTAAGGGGTAATAATATAGGTATAATAAAAAGTTATTTAATCTGTAATTATATATATAGATGAGATTTATTAATAAATAAATTTTATAATTGTATTTAATAAGTTGGATGATAGTTGAATCAATTTTAGTTGTACGATAAATATTTTTAATAAGTAATTATCCCACTCTCGTTGACAGCGCGTGAGCAGCAATCTGATTGCATGCAAATTAAAGTGAGAAATCCTTTTGCTGTTTATTTATTTATTTATTTAATGTTTGAAACAGAATAGAATATTGGGAGGTGGATAAATGGGCCTGTTGGGTTTCAAAAGTGGCATGCATGCATACCAAATCTCTCACTTTAACTGATTTTTCCAATACACAGTTCCTTTAACTGCCCTAATACACAGTTCCTTATCTACTTTTTCCAATCTCTTTTTCTTTTCTTTTTTCAAATGATTTTTCCTTCTTTCCTACAATAAAGTAAATATTAGAGTAGATTTGTTTTTATTGTTAAAATGGAATTGGTAATATGATATAAGAGGCTATTAAAACTAACGAATAAGTTTTATTATTTATTTCATTCAATAGCTTGATAACTACCGTAAAAAAAATTGATATTTTTTGTAACTAGATATATAACATTTATCTTTAAAGATCCTGACCGAGACACATACATATCAACTTTATCCATCCAATACTAGATAGTAAATATTAATATTTCTTCTTGTACAATTAAGTTTTTAGTTTTTATACAATTCTGTCAACTAATTTGATTTTGATTCAATTTCATTTTACTAGAGCTAAGTCACTCAGTAATACATCAATAATAATGGGTTGATAATAAGATTAATAATAAATTCATTATACAAATATCAACATGAGTAAATAATTACAAGGAATAACTTTTTGTTTTCACTTTTTTTTATTAGTATATAATAATATAAAGAGATAGTCCTACTTTAACCTAAATAGTAATTAGTTAACTTTTTCCTTTCAAATTTCTTTCACTTTCCAAGCACGTGTTGCATAAGCCAAAGATAGGCTTTTTGATAATTATTTGAGTGCTTCCTAATATATTCTCTGCATCGCTAGCTTTTCTCTCAGCAAAATCAAAATATATATACCCCAAATCCATCATATATTTTCGCCGCGTGAAAATGGAGATTTGTCCATTTTTGTAAATTAACTTTCAATATATTTTTTTGTAGTGTAGACCATCAAGATTTATATACAATGTACGTTGGCTTGTCCATCTCAACATACATTACCCCACTTGACCTAACTATCTGTACGTTGAGTTGTCCATAACAATAATTCATATCTTCATCATCAATATTTTCACCTCATCGAGTAAATATCAATCCCATCTTCCATATATATATATGATCACATATAGATTTAAATTAATTGCTTTTCGAATTCTAATATATTAAATTGAGTTCACGCAATGTGGATATTATTACGATTATAGATAATGCATGCGATCATCGCAATTGTGGATGGTTTAGACTTTAGGGTAAATTAAAAGAAATAATAAGTGTAATTACATATATTATTATGTATGGGGAGACAGGTAGAGGTAGGGGTCTATGTGGTAGGGAAACGGCATTGCAATTTGCAAGCAGCAGGTAGTCGTCATATATTCAAACGATTCTATTCATACTAATAAAGGATTCAATGATTGATTAAATGTGTACTCCCATCCATGTGCTTTGACCATATACATACAAATTAACTTAAATTAAAAAGTGATCCATGACAACAACGAAACTTAATTAAACTTCAATGATGGACCAAACTATATTTATAGTTTCTCGCTCTATCATCATCTATATATGATACAATAATGTGAGACATATATAGACTTTTCTCTCTATCATATTGACTTTTGTGGCTAAGAGTAGTGTGCGCCTCAGGCATCAGAAACTTTAGGCCTATTATATATGTTTAGTTAGTTCATCAATAATATCAAGTGATACTAGCTAGTAAATAAAGTCCAACCAAAAAAAGAAAGAAAATAAGTATAATTAAGGACGAGAGACTTGGGAGTCAAAAGTTGGCCTCATCATCACTAGCTGATCCATTGACATTTTTTTTTGTTTATTTTCTCTATTAAGTAATAATAGTCATTTTTACTTTTTTAATACATTGAAAACTAATATATCTATATACATTTTGCATCTATATACATTAATTTTTTAATATGTTAAAAAAATTAAAATGATTATTATTATGAAAGGGAGAAAATAATTTGTTCTAATATTTGGCTTGGGGGAGAGAGTAGAAAAAGAATAGTTTACCTTTAATTTTATTGATTGAGTGGTTGGATACTTTGTTTTGGTTTTTATATTTTTTAAAAGGGTGATGCTAAATGTACAATAAAAAGTCAGCCAAATCAGCCAATAAATATGATTTTGGGTTATAATTACTCGGCCCATTACAATCTCAATGATTATTTAGGCCAAAACTAAAGCCAAAATAGACACATTGGCTATATTTACTGGTTTTTCATTGTACACTTATCATTATTGTATTTAAAATTATAAAATCATGCGCTACTCTAATTTTGAGAATAAAGTAATGTTAAATGCACAATAAAAAATCAGATCAGAGTTTTCGACAGGTACTATATATATATCATGAAAGTTAAGTATGAGATGAATGACTATCGATGTTGCATGAGCATCATCACCTCTTGTTAAAAATAAAAAGGGCTCTTGTCTTATGCAGTTATGCCACATACATACCTTTATTTCATAAATATATATGTATGTAAATATCAATATAAAGAATAATAAATCAACAACGATGTATGTGCAGAGATAAGATGGAATTAAACAGCCGTGATGCTTCTTCAATTCCTCTATTACCTTATCGCATGGAACTTAAAAATTTCCAGAAACGACAAAAGATGAAAAGGACACAAATATATATGTCCACAAACACTGATGAAAGTGAACTAGTCTGGGTGTGAAAGACCAAGAAATAATAAGTGTAATTGCTAATGCAACTGAAATCTCAAAAGTTATATATATATATTGTATTACTTAATTGAGTATATTGCTCTCTCTGTTTCTTAGTTGTGCACTCTTAAAATTTTAATTTTTCATATATAATTGTCCATTAAAAAATTATATATAGTATTTATTATTATTTTTATTTTACTCTTTATTAATAGAAGAGAGAATAAATATGATAGGTAATGTTAGAGGGCATTTTTGTATTTTCACATTGTCTCTCTTTAGAAATGGAAAGATTTTGTTGATAATCCACGCTCACCGCACCATGTTGAAACTATTGTGATTCGATAATTTACCAACAAAATGGAAGAGAGAAAAAAGATGAACAAGAAACACAAAAGAGAAGGAAAAATGATATATTGAGTAAAAATGATCAAAGAACCAAATGATACAAAAGATACCAAATATACAACATATAGCTTACTTTTATATAGGCAAGAGAGGCAATGTGAAAATACAAAAATGCCCTATAACAAGTAATTATAAAGAGAAATAAGCAGCACTATAGATAATATTGTAAAATACATTTAAACTATTCTAAAATTGATATTTTCTTATATTTGCTTTAATTTATGTACACATTTAAAACTAGATAGTTAAAAACATTGAAGAGAATAATATATGATGCGATGAGAATTGAGAAATAAAAAGTCACTGATAAATACAATGAAAATTATACAATATTTATATAACAATCATATGTAGCATTGAATTGTAATATGGATTTACAAACTAATACAATCTAACAATGAATATAATTGTTATATAAATATTATACAATTTTTATTGTACACATATAATATCGGTAAGAAATTAAATTTAAAATCATGGACATTACGGGACAAATAAAGGGTAACGATTCTAGGTAGGGAATAATGGGACCATATAGAAGAAAGAAAGAACATAGAGACTAATAAATGAGAGGCGCTGGTCAACTTTGGTGTCTGGGCTGTGTATTTTCCGCATAATAATAATAATGATGTTGTTATGTTTAAGCATGATACGTATGCTGTGAGATATTCGCATTATATTTGCCATTCACTGAAAGTGATAGCATCGTGCATCTATCTATCTTGCTGAGATTGGATGGCTACGGTGTCTTAGTACTCTTCTCACCCTGTTTTTGGTATGTATGGCCACCACACCTTCTCTTGTATTATGTATAAGCCATTCCTCAACGCTAACATAGCATTTTGATTTCTTGACATTTTGCCCATCCATGTCTCCTCTTCCACTTTTATTCTTCCATTCCTTACTAATTAGGAAAATGAAAGGACACTCTTAGTTTCACACTTGATGTATGTTGAATATATATGAATAATTGATAATGCAGAATATATATTATCTATTACTACTTATAAAAATGAATTCTCAGAAATTAAAGGCTAAATACTTGAAAATATGAGATTTCATAATTTTTTTAGTTGTCTTATAAAATAAAGACAATAGACTTTAAAATATTGAATCACATTATTTTTTTACATATAGTAGAAATTGAAGGCTATATACTTTAAAATATGATATTTTATAATTTTTTGGGTTGTCTTAATTATAAAATAAAGACTATAGTCTTTAAAATATTATTGAATCACATTAATTTTTCACATATAGTAGAAATTGAAGGCTATATACTTTAAAATATGAGATTTCATAATTTTGTGGGTTGTCTTATAAAATAAAGACTATAGACTTTAAAATATTGAATTACATGAATTTTTCACATATAGCAGAAATTGAAGACTATATACTTTAAATTGTGAGATTTATAAAATTTCTTGGTTGTATTATAAAATAAAGACTATAGCCCTTCAAATATTAAATCACTTGAAATTTTCACATATAGTAGAAATTGAAGGCTATATACTTCAAAATGTGAGATTTCACAATATTTTGATTGCATTATAAAATAAAGACTATAGAATTTAAAGTATTGAATCACGTGAATTTTTCACATATAGCAGAAATTGAAAACTATATACTTTAAAATGTAAGATTTTACAATTTTTTTGTTGTCTTATAAAATAAAGACTATAAACTTAAAATAAGTGGATGTGATTGGCTTACAATGTAAAATTTTTACACTATCATTGCATCATAATTAAACTCTACTTTAAAATGTGAGATTTCACTTTTTTTTGTTGTCTTATAAAATGAAGACTATAGACTTTAAAATACTGAATCACATGAATTTCTCACATATAGTAGAAATTGATGGTTATATACTTTAAATTGTGAGATTTCACCCACAATTATCTTTGTTGTATTAAAAATCAAAGACTATAGCCTTTAAAATATTGAATCATATTAATTTGTCACATATAGTAGAAATTGAAGACTATAGACTTGAAAATATTGAATCACGTGAATTTTTTATATATAGTAGAAATTGAATGCTATATAGTTTATATTGTGAGATTTAACAATTTTTTGGGATGTCTTATAAAATAAAGAGTATAGACTTCAAAATAATGAATCACATGAATTTTTTTATATATAGTAGAAATTGAAGGCTATATACTTCAAAATGTGAGATTTCACATTTTTTTTATTGCACTATAAAATAAAGACTATAAACTTTAATATATTGAATCACATTAAATTTTTCTATATAATAGAAATTGAAAACTATATACTTTAAAATGTGAGATTTCAAATTTTTTTGTTGTCTTATAAAATAAAGACTATATATTTTAAAGTATTAAATCACATGAATTTTTCATATATATGAGAAAATGAAGGCTATATACTTTAAATTGTGAGGTTTCACGATTTTCTTTGTAGTAGTATCATACAATAAAGACTATAGTTTTTAAAATTTTGAATCACGTAAATTTTTCACATGTAATAGAAATTGAAGGCTATATACTTAAAAATGTGAGATTTCACAATTTTTTGGTTGCATTATAAACTAAAGACTATAGGATTTAAAATATTGAATCACATGAAATTTTCTATATTGCATAAATTGAAGGCAATATACTTTAAATGTGAGATTTCACAATTTTTTTTGTTGTCTTATAAAATAAAGACTATAGGCTTGAAAATATTGAATCACATAAATTTTTCATATATAGGAGAAATATAAGACTATATACTTTAAATTGTGAGATTTCACGATATTCTTTATTGTATTATATAACAAAGACTATAACTTTTAAAATTTTTAATCACATAAGTTTTTCACATATAGTAGAAATTGAAGGCTATATATTTCAAAATGTGAGATTTCACAATTTTTTGGTTGTATATAAACAAAAGACTATATGATTTAAAATATTGAATCACATGAAATTTTCTATATAGTAGAAATTGAAGGCAGTATACTTTAAATGTGAGATTTCACAATTTATTTTGTTGTCTTATAAAATAAAGACTATAGGCTTGAAAATATATATTTAATCATGTGAATTTTTTATATATTGTAGAAATTGAAGGCTATATAATTTAAATTGTGAGATTTCACAATTTTTTTTATTGTATAAAAAAATAAAGATTATAACCTTTAAAATATTGAATCACATGAATTTTTCATATACAGTGGAAATTGAAGGCTATATACTTCAAAATATGAGATTTCATAATTTTTTGGTTGCATTATAAACTAAAGACTATAAGATTTAAAATATTGAATCACGTGAATTTTTCTATATAGTAGAAATTGAAAGCTATATACTTTAAATGTGAGATTTCACAATTTTTTGGTTCTCTTATAAAATAAAGACTATAGACTTGAAAATATTGAATCACGTAAATTTTTATATATAGTAGAAATTGAAGGCTACATAGTTTAAATTGTGAGATTTTACAATTTTTTGGGTTGTCTTATAAAATAAAGACTATAGAATTTAAAACAATGAATCACATGAATTATATATATATATAGTAAATATTGAAGACTATATATTTCAAAGTGTGAGATTTCATAATTTTTTGATTGCACTGTAAAATAAAAACTATAGGCTTTAAAATATTGTATCACATGAAATTTTTCTATATAATAGAAATTAAAGACTATATATTTTAAAATGTGATATTTCAATTTTTTTATGTCTTATAAAATAAAGACTAGACTTTAAAATATTGAATCACATGAATTTTTTGCATACAGTAGAAATTGAAGGCTATATACTTTAAATTGTGAGATTTAACAATTTTCTTTATCGTATAATAAAATAAAGACTATAGCTTTTAAAATATTGAATCAAAATTTTTTACATATAGTAGAAATTGAAGGCTATATACTTCAAAATGTGAGATTTCATAAATTTTTTATTGCATTATAAACTAAAGACTATAGGATTTAAAATATTAAATCACATAAAATTTTTTATATAGTAGAAATTGAAGGCTATAACTTTAAATTAAATGTGAGATTTCACCATTTTTTGGTTCTCTTATAAAATAAAGACTATAGACTTGAAAATATTGAATCACGTTAATTTTTTATATATAGTAGAAATTGAAGGATATATAGTGTAAATTGTGAGATTTCACAATTTTCTTTATTGTATAATAAAAGAAAGATTATAACCTTTAAAATATTGAATTACATGAATTTTAATTTTCATATACAGTAGAAATTGAAGACTATATACTTCAAAATGTGAGATTTCACAATTTTTTGTTTGCATTATAAAATAAAGACTTTATGCTTTAAAATATTAAATCACATAAAATTTTTCTATATAATAGAAATTGAAAATTATATACTTTAAAATCATTCTATCAATGTAATGTCTTATAATTGTGGCATTTTTGTTGCTCAAATAATCATGATTAATTACAGTACTACCTCAAATTAAATTAAAATGTTGACCTAAAAACCATCATGATGATAAGAGTAGTGTATGACTAACTAGCAAGCTAGTCTCATGATGATAATGAGACTACAAGAGTAGTGTATGTATGACTGACAAGTTATATGATAATTACCGTCGTACCCCAACACATGTTTTGGTTTTGGGCTTGGCTTTGGTGGGCTCGTGCGTGGGGGGAGAGTGTAGTGACCGAGTTGACTCGCTTACAACGCGGCGAATTGGGGGTATTCACTATTCAGAGCATGCGCCATACCATGGAATTAGGTAGGCCAGGGTCAGTACTAAGTGGTAACTAAAGTATTTATTACAATAATTTTTCTCGTACAACAAAAATGTATAGAATTAGTATCTAATATATACTATATATAATATAAAATATGTATGATAAATATATAACACATATTATATATATAGTACATGTTAAATATTAATCAGACATATTTTGATTGTATTAAAAATTATTGCTATTACTAATGGCTAAAAGAGTGCGCCATGTGACTCGCGTTTCAAGACAGACATCACCAAACTAAAATAAATGGCCATGTCCATTGGTTAATACTTAATATACTGTATTACTAGCATTCAATGTAGACAATTGTACCAACTATTAAGGTTTTAGTAATTATCCGATTAAGATGGATGTGCGTGTCATTATAGTTGATCAGACTTGAACTAATTAAATTACAGTGCGTTTGAATTCTGTGGTCAAGTATACTCCTATATAGAAGAGATTCAATTAAAGTCTGTTTAGCGATTCGTGTAGGTTTCTTTTGGTAAAGATTATCTGGTATATGTCAACTCTTTAATTTAACTAAGACTATATGTTTTATCTATTTTAGGATAGATGTAGTATGCTATAATGTTCAGAGTACGTTTATATTATTAATAGAATATTGTTGTACGTTTACATATATATAAGACGAAACCTACAAGCCTGTTACTAGATGAATAACCAAACACAAAACTAGGTTAGGAATTCAACGATTATGACCATCAGCTAATTAAAAACGTCACGTATAGTAGTAGTACTACTTACTATGTTGAAATTGACAAAGGGTACTTCAATTTCTAGTTTTGACCATTGAAATCACTCAAATAGCAACATGAGGCACGCACATACTAATTAAAAAATGATTTGAAAAAAACAGAAGCACGAACATGACAAAGCTAACAGTCATCATTTGCGACTTTTCCCAACATGCTTTCTTGCTATTCAGTATTCAATCATCATTCTCTTATAAATATAATATTGTACTTTGAGAAATATACTAGAGAAGAAGTCTTGACTTTTGACGCAGAGACAGAGTAGTAGGTGTTTGGATTTCCCAAATCCAAATGTTGAGTCATTTGACTAATGGCAGAAAAAGAAATGCAAAACATAAAAAGTTAACAACTAATTTAATTTTTATTTATAATATTTCTAGTTATATTTTGAGGTTATACAAGTATTCTGAGGCTTTTTTTTCCTGGTCAACTGAATGAATTTCATTGACTGAAAATAAAAGACACAATAGAGAATAAATAATCTAGCAACAGAGTATAGGTGATTTTGCATAGCACTACTATGCGGAGGCCCAAGTCCATCTTGTGCAGAGGCCCATTTATTCACATAATAATCAAACCCAATTAATTTGAAGCAATTTTGGAATTGCATGTTAACCTTCCAAAATGTGGGAGAGTGCAAGAAGATAGGCAGTTGATGGAAAATGACACCATTAACAAAAGTTGCAAGATAAATAGATACAATTTGATTTGCAAAAATATATACTAGACGCAATCAATTTCTGTCCATTCAATATGGTTATGGAATCAACCAGCATGTTTAGGACAATAAACAAACAGTACCTCCTAACTCCTATCCCAAAGTTTTTTTTCTTTTTGGTAGCAAAGCAAAGTGTTGCAAGGCATGTATTATAGATGCTAAGAGACTCCTTAGCCAAAATATTTCACATATCTCTTTTAAACTAACTCAAAGAGTAGCAGAAAACCTTTCCAAGGTACAATTAAAGTGAAATAAGAGAGAAGCCAGCCGGCAGCCAGCCAGCAAGGTGTTTGTTTAATTAATATAACACTAACCAGCATGGAGCAGGACATGTATGTTAAGTATGTCTACTTCTCAACACAGCAACAAATGACTAAAGAGTATATATGTATAATCATGCAGCTGTAGCATTACACATGAGTTTATTTTCTTAGAACATCCATCAAAATGAAATCTGAAAAAGGAATAATTTGCAATTCAACCCATCATAACATAACATTATAGTATGCAAAACCACAAAAATAAATAAATTAATGAATGAAAGTAAGGCTTGAATCACCAGTAGAAGAACTCTATCTGCTGCATGCAACATAATATTAACTATTCATTGAGGACTTAATTTAATCAGCGGTCTATTCTCCTATATATAGTTGAGCAATCTGCTGCTGGAGAGCAGAATGTGGAGGTGAAATCAAGGTTTCATGATAAACAGTCTCAGGATAACCTAACAAGGGATTTGAGATGTCCAACACAGGATAAACTAAAGTGTCGTTACCTGCTGAGTTAGACAGGAACAATTTGCCCACGGCAATTGTTTTTGCCAAATGATGTAGAGGGGCATTACAGATTCCATTAATGGGATTGTACAGAATTTAGTCCAGGAGTGTTCAACTCCATACTCCTTCATTAGCCACACGTTCCATGTGGTCTGTGGTGGAGGGAAAGCAAACAGAGAGGCAGCCCCTCAGGATTTGCACAATTGGCAGATGTTTCAAGTGATAATCCTTATCAGGAAGGCATATTGTACTATATGTCTCCTTCTCCAAGTCAAAGGAAAGGATGGCCCAATTGGGATGATTTTGCACATCCGTGAGCTCTGCTGCTATCCAATTCAGAGTGCCACTCACAAATCTTCCAACAAACTCTTGGGTAACAAATGGAGGAGGGTTCTTATTAACAGTTCTCCAACCAGAGTTTGATCCAAAAGTGAAAACTCTAGTCACAGTTTCATGATTGTTCCCCCTATAACGACTCCTAAGGCCTATGACAAACTTGTACTTGTCGCGATCATGGCCGAAGCCACAGTATACATCACCTGGATATTCCGGCAGGAGCTCAACTAGTACACAATTGGATGCCACTCTGGTACAAGGATTCCACAATCTGATGGTAAAAAAAATATCACTCCAGTTCGGAGGCATTTTGTACAAGCAGACCAAGCCGTTGCAGTGTCCCACCATGTAATAGCCCATCATGCCAAGGGAAGTGACTCTGGTGGGGGTTGAAGGGTTGTTCAAGAGAGATTGTATAGAGCAAGAACTGATATTGCCGACTTCGAGTGGTGAGATACAGAGCAATTGGGGAGGTGAGGCTGTGATAGTAGGATCGGTGATTGAACGATGAAGGTGCTTACTGGCGAATTCAGGGCTGGAGATGAGTGCCTTCCATGAACGGCATACGCTTCTCAGCTGCAGAAGGAACCTCGCCGGGAGTCTCACCAGGATTTCTGTGACCAGCTCCTCCGAAAGATATGGCGGCGGCGGTGGTTGCCTGCTGCAGCTTCCTCTCCATATCATGTTCATAGCTCCTCTTCCTTGTATTGTACTCCACAACAATCACTAATCTATTCTATTTATTGAGAGATACTATCCTAATGGCAGTTTAGTTGGGATACGATATTGGAATAGGAAGGCAAAATAATTTGATTTCTATATCAAATCGAATCTTATCATTGTTTTTTGAATTTAATTCAAAATCAGAAAGATATCATTTATGTTTGTTTTGTTTTAGGTTTAAATCTGAATATATGAAACTAAATTAATTCAAAGATTTCTTCTAGCGAATCTTAAAAATAATATATTACAGATTCCTAAGAGCAAATCACATTTGATTCCTAAGATCTCTTCTTTTTTTCCCCACCTTGTTAGTTAGTTTTTTACATGGTCATTGCTCTGAAAGAAGGAGGCCTCACTCTCATCAGTATTTGGCTATCTGCAAATCCAATTCCCACACGAGTTAAGCAAATAATGTACTTCATTCATGGAACAAAAGAATTGAATTCTTCATCGAAATCACATGATGATCTTCTCATTTGGTTGAACCATGGTACGGTTGAACTCGTTCCTCCAATACATCTCAGTGATATTTCATATCATATTTGTGTCAAATGTTTGTTGGCCGGTGACAAGACATGACATATCTTCCAACTATATTTTTGACTGGAAGTGATCCCCTGTTCATTATTAGACAAGGTAAGATTCATGATGTGAAAAAAAAGGGGGGAAAAGATAATAATAAGAGCAATAATTTACTTATCTAAACAACAAATAATAATTTCATATTAAGATATCCAGAATTACCTACCAAACATGGGAATCATAGCTGTTGTTTCGATTATCCCCCAACACATAAACATGGCCTTTGGGCACATGCTGCAAGGACAGAAGTAATAATATATATGAGGAAAAGAAAAAATATGAATCATTTAACAGATCCACACAGAACACATGATGCTGCATGAAGGGAAATTGTTGATCCAAACTTTAATAATCATCCTTTTTTTTTTTGTGGTTATCAAGTGAAAGGAGCATAGTTTTCTATTTATGCAAAGACATTATACTGTCTCTACCTCTAAATTTTCATGAGTGAGATCTGCTATCTCATGAATATTCTTGAATGAAACGTGAAATCAAAAGGGAATATAGCAATTAACAAGTTTCTCACAGTTAACTCCACTGTGTATGTTGGAGGCTCTGCTATGAAATCTTCCTCCTGTGCAACACCATTGACGTAGAGTCCCCCATGATGAACCTACAAGATGTTAAGTTTTATGAGAGGAAAACTTGATGTTCTGACTATCAGCGTAGACATCAATCTGAATTTAACTTTCATTAGTGTCTTTCATAGTAGTACATGGAGAGTCCATAAAATTACTAAATTGGTATAATGGGGATAAAAGAAAGAAAAAGGAAAGAGCTTTATATAAGACATTTATACCTCAACTGTATCTCCTGCTTTTGCAACAATTCTCTTGATAAAAACAACATCTGTTTTGTCTCCAGAGTGCTACATAGAAAATCAATCATTTTATTGAACCGAGTTATCAGCTGCTTCCAAGGGATCTTCAAGTAGGCAACAGATGTATACCACCAGAACATACCTGTGTTGGATCCCGGAATGTTACAATATCATGTACAGCAGGACTCCTAATGTAATATGAAGCCTGAGAAACTTACAAGATTAAATAATTAAAATTCGAATACTAAAAATGAGGAAAGCAGTAGAAAGAAAGAAATTTATCAGTATACATTGATCTTATTTCTGAAAGTGTTCCTTACCACAAAGCAAATGGACATGTGCTGAATCAAATAAGCACGTAGACATAATTTGATGTAACAAACTACGAACTTTGTATATTTTCAAAATTGTTTTGCAAAAAAGAAGTACTTCTCAGAAGCTAATAAAGCTGAACAGCAATAATGGCAGACAGATTTTTGACAAAGCTAATATCAACACTCTTTCTAGACCCTCTCTTAAGTCACATATCAGCTATTTGTCACTTCTTCCACTCATTTTTCTGAAACATAATGACTTAAGGTCACTTTGACAGAGGTTATTTCTCCACCTTTCTCTCATCTTCATTCTGCTATCTAAATCTTTTCCATTCAGTTACCCCCTTAGGCACTACCAATTTGTTGGTCTTTGCAAAATTGTTTTCATGGTTGTGCTCTGTTGACAGAATGGTGTAGAAAGCCACTATCACATTAGATGACAGAATATTTTTACTACAGGAATTTGTAAAAGCAGATATCCCCCAAATCTGGGATGTCCACAAAGGCTGCTATATGCAAAGACAAAACACAATAATGGAAAGTCAACTGGTCAGAACTTTAAGTTTTAGATTAGTGTATTATTCCCAGGATTCAAAAGAGGGTATATAATCTCTTCGAATGTTTGATGGAATAAGAAAAGGCAACCAAAGCACACCTAATCTACGAAGATCCAAGTGGAATATGCTAGAATAAAGATGAATGACAAGTGTTCTATTTAGAGAAAAGAAAAAAAAAGGGATAACTTTCCATCAAACACATTTCCCTTACTTACATAGGAAGATGCATATGCAAATGCCAATTCCATCCAAAGAAGACAAAGGCCACACTTTTAAAATTTAAGCAGTTAAATCTTGCATATAAGGGGTACATGATCGTGAAAGCAGGGTCAAACTCAAAGCTACAATTTTTGAGTACCTTTTCGACAATAATACGGTCAGCAACACGAAGGGTGGGGTACATGGAAGAGGAGGGTATATAGCGAAGCTCAGAGAACATAGTCCAGAGAAGTACAAGCAGCAAAAGCCTCATGAAGCCGTCGAGACCCGGCCATCGAAGGAAGCTCCAACTCTGACATGGCATCCATCGCAGTGAAGGATATGTGATCAGAAAGTGGTACAATGCAGAGGGCCTTAAGAAGCTCATGACTCAAATTAACTGCATACATATATGGAGAAAGGAAAGAGAAAAAGAAAAAAGAAAATGTTAACGTAAGAATTTATTAATGCTTAAATGAAGCTCAAAAACTGAGATCAGGTTCGATCACCAATTCACCTTACAGTTTTGAGAAAGTTGATGAGATTTTAACGCTGGAAGAGAATAGTGAGTGGTTTTTGAAGAGTTGAAGATGGAAGAAGAAGGCAAGGCGCTGTTTTGATCTTACTTCAGAGTTTAGAGAGAGAAAGAAGTAGAGTGAGAAAGGTGAATATAAAAGTGTGGAGGCAAGTGAAACTTGGAGACTAAGTTTAGTTTCCAAGCCTACGCGGTTTTGTGCACGTATTACTGTCACAATGCTACACTGCCAACGTTGTCTTTCAGGTTTTTTGGTTTGTGCTCCGTCTGGCGTCTGTCATCACGTCAAACCGCAAATCAAATGCTACTATAAAATTGATTAGATCCAACTTGTATTATGGGCCGAGAAACAACAAGAGATATATCTTTCTCAACCAGCAATGGATAAAAATTGACTGACTGACTGCTTTTGACAAATCACATTCTCACAGAGGCGTGGCGTGGCGTGGCCTCAAGTTGGACCCCACTCATCCTCTTCACCACCATACGATCTCTCTCTCTCTCTCTCTCTGCTTCCCCCTTTAAGCTGAAAATAGAACCACTATACAGTATACACACCAGTTCACTCACTCAGAAATAGTAGTAACAATGAAATTACGATACTTATCTTTTCTATGCCTCCTTCTAATTCCGCTGCTGATACTGTTACCCCTCCGAATATCTGCAGCAGAACATCATAATGTTGATGATGATGATGATGATGATGATGATTCAGGAGGGAGCATCATCTTCACCACACTGGGTAGAACAGACTACGCCTTCGACATCTACTCCCTTCCAATCCCAATTCACCGCTCCATCTCCATTAACCCTAACTCCGAGCTTCAGCTCACCGATGGCCACTCCGTCAACTTCAACGGCCACTTCCCTTCCCCCGCTAACTACTCCACCATCCACCCTCCATCTCTTCAGCTCGTATACGTCACAGAGCGTAACGGCATCCACGACATCTACTACGACGCCCTTTACACTCACCAGCCCTCAACTCCAACTAGGAGATCCACCCTCCAGGAATCCCAAGCCGCAAACAGAATTCAAGTCCCTCTCCTGCCTAATCAGGTCCGAAAAGATAAGGTTTCTATAAAAGATAAGCCAACCATCACCGGAGAGCACCTTGTCTACGTGTCAACCCACGAGGATCCTGGCGTCCCACGCGCCAGCTGGGCCGCCGTTTACTCCACGCACCTTCAATCGGGCCTCACTCGGAGGCTAACCCCATACGGAATCGCCGATTTTAGCCCCGCCGTCTCCCCCTCCGGTGATTTGACCGCCGTCGCATCCTACGGCGCCCGTGGCTGGTCTGGCGACGTCGAAGATCTCACCACGGATATCTACGTCTTCTTGACTCGGGACGGGACTCAACGAGTCAAGGTCGTTGAGCACGGTGGTTGGCCAAGCTGGGTCGACGATCGCACCTTCTACTTCCATCGCAGGGGCCAAGACCAGTGGATGAGCGTTTACAGAGCGACCCTCCCCGCTGCGGGTCAAGTCTCCGTTGACACGGTGGTGGTTGCACGAGTCACGCCACCAGGTCTCCACGTGTTCACTCCCGCAACCTCACCAGGAAATCACGAGTTCATAGCCGTCGCAACGAGGAGACCAGGCTCGAGTTTCCGCCACATCGAGCTATTCAACCTGGTCAAGAACGAGTTCATCGAGTTGACTCGTTTGGTCTCGCCTCGTGCTCACCACCTAAACCCGTTTATCTCGCCCGATTCGACCCGGGTCGGGTACCACAAGTGCAGGGGCGAACCCAACGGAGACGAGTCCCCACAGCTCTTTCTAGAGAACGTCAAGAGCCCCGTGCCCGGTCTAACAATCTTCCGGTTCGAAGGTTCCTTCCCGGTTTTCTCCCCCTCGGGTGACCGAATTGCTTACGTGGAGATGCCCGGCGTTTACGTGGTGAACCGGGACGGCTCGAACCCGCGCCAGGTTTCTGACGCGATGGCATTCTCGACCGCGTGGGACCCGGTTCGACCGGGGGTCATCTACACTGCAATTGGGGAGACCTTTGCTCCGGAGAGCTCGCGGGTTGATATAGTGTCCATCAACGTTGATAGCGTTGACCGAAACAATAACGTCAAGCGGTTGACCCTTGATGGGAAGAACAATGCCTTTCCCGCGGTATCACCCGATGGGAAATGGATCGTGTTCCGTTCGGGCCGGTCGGGTCATAAGAATCTCTATATTATGGACGCCGTTGGTGGTGAAAGAAATGGGCTTACAAGATTAACGGAAGGCCCATGGACAGATACCATGTGTAACTGGTCGCCCAATGGGGAATGGATCGCTTTTGCTTCGGACCGCCATGACCCGGGTAGTGGGAGCTTCGAGTTGTACTTGATCCACCCGGATGGAACCGGGTTGAAGAAGCTCATACAGAGCGGGTCGGGTGGGAGGACGAACCACCCGATGTTTAGCCCGGATGGGAAGCGTTTGGTTTTCACTTCTGACTATGCGGGGATCTCAGCTGAGCCCATTTCCAACATGCATCATTACCAGCCGTACGGTGAGATATTCACCGTTAGATTGGACGGGTCGGGTATAAAGAGGTTGACCCATAATTCGTATGAGGATGGAACCCCTGCTTGGTCGCCAAAGTATATTAAGCCCGTGAATATTGAGAAGCCCGGTGGGCCTTATTGCTCCTTTGAAGATTGTCATTGGCTTAACAACATGCCCAGTCAGAGTGTGGATGGTTCTGGTTTGATATCAACTGCTTAGTGTGGTATGTAAATGCATGCTTGCTCATGGCTATCATTTCTGGTATATAATAAGGAGCTTGGAACTGTTTGCACTTTGGATGATGTTGTATGTAATGTAATATAGTTCATTAGCTGTTGGATGTAATTAATGATATTATGGACTGTACCTCCACATAAAAATTTGTATCAACCGGTTAATGATTAGATCACTTTCAATTTTGTATGTGTGGTGAAGAGAGCAAGGACAAATGCAGCAGCCAAAAATGATGAGTTAAAGTCATTAAGTCATAATCTGGACCAGATGCTGTAACACATTCAATCAGGAGGAATATGATCAATGAAATTTTGTGAAAGAACAAGAGAGTGAGTGGATTGTGGATGGATGAAAAATGGGTGTGTTCAATAATTCTCTCTATCACTTAATAAACATCCTCTGCATTCAAAACTAGCAGTTTTTCAATACTTCCATTTCCACTTTACTGACCAGTAGTACACAAGTAAAATTGTCACCCCTTTCTTAACTGGGCAATGAATCTTCAATTCATATAGCCATGAATGATTCAGATATGCAGTAGTTGGCAACAATTCAAGTTGATCCTTGAATCATTGAACTTTTCTGTCAATTTTGTTGGCAATCAATGGAAAACCCCCTACAGTATACACACATCCAATAGAAGGCAGATACATGAAACTCTAGTTAAGTTGGGAGAGGGAAGGGGGGTTTTAGAGGGGTGAAAGAAAGGCAACTAACTACATATACAATCTGCTGCTGGAAGTGCCTTCTGTAGAGGTTTGTCGGTTAAGATCAATTCTGGAAATATTCTTGAGGTATTGAGGGAGGGCAGTACTTCTTTGCCACATATTTGTACTGAAAAATTAACATAAATAAACAAGTTATTATGAGTAGGAGGAAGTACTAAATAGTCCCAAACAGGCATTGGGGAAAAGATGTGTTAGTTTACCTTGTGTTGACCGTATTTCTCCCTAATTGCAGGCAAGTTAGAGTTAGGGCTGTTGCAACAAAGGCGATGGAGATCCTTTACACAACTACACAATTCACTAGGCTGGTATTGTGTGTAATGCTTCAATGTGGCATTCTGTTCCCAACAAAACAAAAAAACAGAGTTAGAATGCCAAGCTTACAACAAGATAAAAGACCAAAAACTAGAGAATCCATTGAGGATGATATATCATAGTGGTTGTTATTAGCAGCACTGAGCATACCCATGGTTTGGTTGAAGGGGAAAGTATGAACTTGGCTACAAAAATTGCAGAAGCAGCTATTAGTGATGGTGCATGACACAGCATGTTGTACTCCAATAGGGACAATTCTGCAATGTAGTTTGTCAAACACTCTAGTTGCAATGAAGGGGCCTGAGTAAAACACAATAATAGAATTAATAATTAGTTGGAAATGGAATAATAATAATAATAATAATTTTAATCATAAAAAAATTACAGCATGAGTAAGTAAATGCAGAACTAGAACTGAATAAAGAAAATGGCGACCATCAAAAACTACTTGTAGAAATGCTAGAACTGGAAAATTGATAATTAATTATTTGAAGTCAACATACATGTCCCTATTATCAAAGTGGTCCAATAGTATTTAAAAACTTCTTATGACACTTCTTATGACACATAGGCTAATAGATTCCTTTTGATAAAAAAAGAAGCTTTATTTTTAAATTCTGTTTTAGGGTGCTTAAACTGATTTAGCCGTTTAGAAATAACAATAAAAAATAATAATTCAAATATGACCAACTTAAGGTAGAAGATACCTCACTCACTCCTTGAGCTGCACGAACAAATCGTCTGAAATCATATGAATAAAGAGAAATAAAAAAAAAAGTTATATAGGGCATTGTTTAAAGAACTTCAAAAGGTCAAACTAGTAGTGGCAGCTAACCATTTACCTTAAGAAACACTTGACTGTTGGGGCTGTCATTTCGAACTTCAGATAATTCAAGACAGCAGATTCCATTTGCAAAACCTGCATTGGATAATTTACTTTAGATTCGAACACTAAAAAATTACTATAACCAAGTAACTTTAAAGTTGAAACCTCAAAACAGAGCCAAAGAATGCAACACAAACCTCTTCTTTGAAGTATGTGTTATCAGTTATGTAACAAAATTCCTCCACCTGAGGTGCACAAATCTCCTCATATTTACTGTCAACAATAACCAAAAATTATATGCCATTTACTCAATTATTCGATGGTAGAAGCTAAAAATGGGTGAAACTATATCAGTTTGAAATATAAGAGGGACTATATGCTTCCTTACGAGGCAATCATCATGGAGGCAACACCAAGTAATTGTAATTTTTGCCTGTTCATCACATTCCCTGAAAGATACCTATCTATGTAATTCACTGTCAAATACAATGTATCAGGTACAAGTCGATACTCTTCAGCCACCTGAAATTGCAAATAAATGTTTAGCATAAAAGGGGAGTCAAAAGGAACTTTAATTTGAAACATGATCAACATTTTTAAGACAATATTACCTCCACAAGCCAATCAATCAATATAGCACGCATGCTGGCATTTATATCCTTCTGAATTGTCTCCATGAAGTCCGTGGAAGGTCTTTTCTTTGCCTAAAATTCCACAAATAAATTGAGAAAACAAACAAGAACATTTAGAATAAACAAATATTATTTCCATAGCAGACATTTTGACATGTTATACATAAAACTTGTATAGGGAAAATTATGGTCCACCTCTGATGCTCTAAGGTGCTTGTAGATATCACAAGCAAAGGTTGCACAGAGCTGTGGATCCATGTAATTATTATCAACATTGACAATTTTGTCCTCTTTCTCCAACTCAACAAGTATGTCTCTGCTACATATGTTGCCTGCAAAACCAATAAACAACCCCTACATCAGAATACAGGACATTGACCAAATATCCTACAAATAAATTGACCAAATAATTGATAGTGTTTTGTTCTACCTGCTGGCTTACAAGTATCAGAAATGTTGAGGTTGCTGAAGGTCTTTCTCTCGATTGAATCGACCGCGGCGATGTCACTGTTGTCCAAATACTCAATGTCAGGGCTCTTGAAAGAATCACAAGAAGAAGAAGACATTGTCTCATCCAAAGACATAGAAACTGACACCCCATCCGATTTGCTAGGAGAGATATCCATTCTGCTGCTTGAAACAGGAACAGGAACAGGGGCAACAGCTGCTTCAGCAACAATTTTTGGAGCTTCATCATCACCATTCCTTACTGGGACACCACAATTCGCCTTAGGAAAAATAACTGCATTACTAGTTTTGACACTCTGCAAAATGGGTATCTTGTTGGGGAGTATTGCAGAGCTGGGATTGCTGCTGCATGATGGAGCCTCTTTCTTCGTCTTGGCAACTTTAGTTCCACATGGCACCTACGAAAATAACATAAACAGTTCAAAATTCAAAATTCAAAATTGCGATGACAATTGATCAAAAAAGGAACGAATCTTTGCATAATCAGAAAAAGGAAAGGGATGAATACCAACGAAGAGGGATGTGAAGAGTTGCGAGTAGCAATGTGATTGGTGAGGTTAGTGAGAGGGGCACGTTTCTTGGCCATGTGCGGCGGATGAACTGCTGAAACCTTTCCGACGTTGGTGGTGGTGTTGTTCTCCGAGGAGGACGCTGATGCATGGCGCTTGGCCAACGACGATGTAGTCGAAGAAGAAAAGGATGAACGACGATTCTGGGTCGACATTATTTCGAAGGTCAAGGCAGAATTCAAGATCCCTTCTTGAGACCTTTTTGAGTTCTGGTTTGTTTCTGTATCTTTAGTTATGTATTGATTATTATGTTCTTGAACAAGCTTTGGCTCTGTGTGGTTGTTCAAAGCATGAACCAAAAGAGAGCATAAGGAAAAGGGAGTGTTATTATTTGCTCTGGTTTCAGAGAGATATATCAATTCAGCATCATATTATAAAGGAAAAGGGAGGAGAGGAGACTCTTCTTGCTTTTGTCTGTTTCTTTGTTTTCAAACTTTTTCAGACTAAAGAAAAAGAAAGATATGTGAAAAGAGAGAGAGAGAGAGAGAGGGTGAATGCAATAAATCTGATTTATTAGTATATTTACTTCTTCACTTCTTATTATGATTTTTTCTTATAATATATATTTATGAGGCGGGGAAAGGGGTTGGTTTGAAACGGGGGCGTATCTGGGCCGTTGATCGGGCTGGGTATTCGTTAGGAGCTGGGGAGCGGGGGTCGCAGGGGTGGGCCCCACATGCTTCGTATTTGAAATTGGTTTGAAGCGCACAGCAATGCCACCTAAGAATTTTGAGGGATTTTGATTGGCTGTGACGACCACGCAAGCACGTGAGTGAGTGAGTGAGCTTTCAGTTTGAATTTGAATTATTTCAAACGGTCACTGAATCTGTCTGTTAGTTGCTGCAGCCTAGTAAGTATGAGAGTGTAGTGTAATGTAGTGAATCCCAATTCCCAACCATTGTCGTAGAGGACACATCATGTTCATCGTGCTATGCCTCCCCTACATTTTTCAATTTCATTTCTTTGTATGAAATTCAAATATGTGCACCCAAAAAGAGGAGAGGCTCCCCTAAATTTGAACCTCTTTCATTCAGCATAAGAAGATCTTCAATTCAATGTTGTTTTTTGCTCCCTCCATTCTAAAATATTAGTCGTTTTAGGGAGAAAAAAAAATTCTACAATGATTGTCGTTTTCAACTTCCAATGCCAATTTAATTTTTTCATATCTATTATACCCCTAGTATCATTTCTCTTTCTTTCTTGGATATTACTTCAAGAGATCACTAATCATCTTTCTTTCTCATTAATGTTTTAGGTAGTTTAGTCATTTTAATATATCATTTTATAAAATTAAGAATATTTATTAAATTTCTTAATTTACGTGTAAAAATCTTAAAAGACTAATATTTTGAAATGGAGGGAGTAATTAAAACAACGAAAAAATCTTTAGAACATGAAAAAGGTTGTACTACAACACTTTTCAAACAGGCTCCGCAAATTAATGAGTATAATATTGCAATTTGTCATGTACCAATATTATCAAGCAACACAACATTATGTTCAAAAATTTTCGGATTTGTGTATGGAAAGTCGACTATTCCTATGGACATTTATGAATACTTTAACATAAGTCATGAGGCTTTTTATATGAAAAAGAGAATAAAAAGATATCATAAAACAAATAATAAATTTTATTTTATTATAAATTAAATAAAAGAATTTTTAAAATTAATATGATCAAGGAATTCTTCCTGCATTAAACAAATTAGCACTTGAGTTAATTTCAATACAAACTACTTCCTTATATGGTATTTAAACAAAGATTAATATTCAATTTTATTCATCATTGAAGAAAATAAGATTTTCCGACCATCTTTCAATTTAAGGATACCATTACATTTAAAAGATACAAATAAATGTGTTTAAAAAGAGTGAGTTTCATTGACAATGAATATTGATGCCCTTAAAATTATCATGACTACCAAAAGAATTAATAGACTTATACCTTTTATATATTTATATTGCTTTATAAAGAAAATGAAAAGACATGTGAAAGAGTGAAAAATATGAGGGGGTGTTAGATATTGTATTTATTGCTTTTTAAGTGTACAAAAAAATATTTCAGAGATTTTATCCGGATGGAGATGATAGTTACTTGAATTTCCAATAATTGACAGAGAAATTAGTAAAGGAGCACAACATCCAAATAGTAGTCTTCACTGCAACGGTGCAGAAATTCAGAAATGACACATGATGCATCTAATTGAGCATGGTTTAGAAGCCTAGCTCTGAAATACCTCTGGTGATATTGATGAGGAACAATACTTCTTTGCCACGAACTTGAACTGAATACATGAAATATTGAAATTATTTAGTAGGTAGTAAATAGTCATACTAAAGTGCCTATAGAGGTCAGCAACATATCAAAACAAAAACTATTCAAAGTGAAAAATGGCTCAAACTCTAGTATAACAGTATGCTACTTGATGTTACAAATTAATTGACCCTATTCATAGTTGCAAGGCAGATGCAATAAAATGCGGGGGTTGGGGGGTGCCAAATTCTAACTTAAGGTTATTGTTTATCATCCTATGATTATTAGCAAGTGCCTATGAAATTCTGAGTAAGACAAAATAAACAAGAGCATTTGCTTTTAGTTTTACACCTAGTAGTCCATATCAACGAAAGTGAGCCAGAAAGATATGGGGGAAAAAAATAATATTGATGCTATGACAGCAGGAAAAAACAAAATTATTTCAATCAAGTTTGTTTCTGGCATAACAAATTCTGTAGAATGCCAATAATTAATGCAATGAAAGAAAATTATATTATTAATTATTTTCATCAAACCTCACTTAATCATCAAATTTATTAGAATATCAGTGAGGAGTTTGAACTTGATGTTCTCACAATGAGAAGAACTAGAGACCTTGAATGCAGATTAATTTAAGTCACCTAAATTTATTCTACAAATACACTAGAATGAAAGAGCAAGGTATTCTCACCTTATGCTGACTGTATTTCTCCCTAATGGCAGGAAAGTTGTGACAGCCATAACAGAACAACCAATGCAGTGCCATGACACATTCACGCAATTCTTGTGTTTGGTAGCTTGTGTAATGCCTTAAAGTAGAATTCTACACATGCGCAAATATGAACAACTCAATACATATATACATCAAAAGATAAAATATTCCCTAATAAAATTAATCTCATGTCATACATACCCAAGGCTTCTTCCTAGGAAGTAGTATGTATTTAGCCAAGAAAGTGACTGATGCAGCTATCAATGATGGGGTGTACTTGAGCATGCCATACTCTAGAAGAGATAACTCTGAGAGATAGTCTGCCAAATACTCCAATAGCATCAATGGAATCTACAAGCAACATATGGTAAACATCATACAGTGTTTCAAGAAGTAATTATACCAAGTCTAAAAGACACAAAAAAATCTTAATCAAGGCATACCTCACAGGTTCGTTGTGCAGCTGTAACAAAGCGCCTGCTTTGGCATGAAAAAAGGTCAAAATTATGGCAATTACTTCCACTTTCACTTAAAGAAAACTAGTCATTACCTCAAAAAACATCTAACTGTTGGAGCTGTCATTTCAAATTTCAAGAAATTCAGCACAGCAGATTCCATGTGCAACACCTGCATTAATTTCATATACTTGAGAACAGGACAAGATAAATTTGATACTGGACAACTATTATTTGCTGAACAATTGCTTGCTGTATTATTATGACAAAAGCTACAATCACTAACGATTACAAAGATAATTTACAATAAATGAAAATGCCTTTTGCTAATAGTATGAGAGCTTCAGATAGATAATTAAATCCAAACCTGTTTTGTAGAGTATGTGTTATCAGTTACATAACAGAAATCTTCCACCTTAGGGGCATAAATCTCCTCGTATTTGCTGCAAGATCAACCTATGTTTAAGCTTATAATTACAGTATAGGCATAAAAAGGCATGACAAACAGAGGACAGAAGAGAAGAAAGAAAACAAATGTACCCACACAAGTAGAGATTTCTTAACAAACAAGCAATAAGAGATAAGGACCCTACGCAGCTATCATCATGCAGGCAACACCAAGTAGTTGTAATCGCCTCCTATTCAATGCATTGCCAGAAAGATAGCGATCAATGTAGTTAACTGTCAAAAATAGTGTACCAGGTAGAAGCTTGTACTCTTCGGCAACCTACAATGTTAAAACAAAATGCGGTGAGAAACATTGAATGAAGAAACTTACTAACTTATTAAACTGAAAAATAAAAAAAAAGAATTGTAATATCTACAAATTAAGTTTTCTAATGAATAAGAAAGCCCAAATAATAATATAACAAAATTTACTATAATAGTAAATTTGTAATATAAAAATGGGGGTCACAATGATGAATTTCCCAGGAATTCATTTATCACACTGGTAATACCATCACCCACCATAGTTTACCTCCACAAGCCAATCAATGAGCTTTGCCCGCATGCCAGAATCGATATCTTTCTGAATGTTCTCCATATAGTTCAAGGATGGCCTTCTAGCTTCCTAAAACGAGAAATTAGGACAAAACAAATTCTTAAAAAGAAATAAAGAGAAATTAGACCAAATAATGAATAAATACAGAAATAATACAACTGATAACTTTGTTTGAAAATTCAAAAAGTTACAGTAAAATATAAGGGGAACAAACCTCAGATACACGCAGATATTCATAGATTTCGTGGACAATGGGTGTACAAAATTGTGGGTCCACGATATTGATGTCAATATCCACAATTTCATTTGGTTCTACCTTCGTAATGGCACTATTACCGCATATTCTTCCTGAAGGGCAGTGAAACATGTTTCCACATTAGCGAAAAAATAGGGATAGGGAGCAAGTAAGATTCATCGTTTTAATAAATAAACCTGCTATTTTTGAAGAGGCTGAAGTATTGAGAATGCTACATGTCTTATTCTCAATTGATTTGATGGATACATTGTCAATATATTCAAATTCCGGGCACTTAAAAGAATCGCTAGTTGACATGCTCTCATCCAGTGAAACTGAATTGCTAATGGTTTTACTTGGAGAAATGCCTATCCTTCTTGAAGCACAGATCATACTATTAAGTAAAGCTTGAACTCCAGCCTTCGGTTGACTACTTCTGGTGGAACATGTGCCTTTTGAAAGCGCCAACCCACTTGGTTTTATACTCGATGGGGCTTGCAAAGGCTTCCCAGAAATAACTTTTTCCTGAGAACTGGAAATAGAATCCTTCTTTGTCTTGGCAGTATTAGACACGCATGGAACCTTAAAATAAATAATAACAGTTTGTTAAAGAACAGAAACAAAACTAATACACCCTAATTATATGCATGCATGAATCATACTTACCCACTCCAGCAAAACCCCAGAAAATAAAACTGAAGTAAAAAGTTTATTAACAAAAAAAATTACACTTTGAATGTGTTTGATATGAATAAATTCTGTGTAATTTTAAACATAAAACCCATCTACGAAAATTTCTACCTCATACTAAAGTCCAAACACACCCTTAAGGCATATGAGGTGAAGCTCGATATTTGCTAAATAATTTGCAGAATTAACACTTTATCCCCTGTGAAAGCATGATACAGTGATCAATGATATGTGAAGCTTGCAACTGCCAATTTGACGCTCAGACCATAAATTTAACCATGCTTGTCATCACGTCATTTTCATACTTCATGAACATCATCATGCAACGTTATAGGTCACACAAGACCGACTCTATCACAACCTATATTCGTTTTTAGTCAAATGCAAATTCACAACTACCAATATCAATAGGACAAAAAAATGTAGACAATACACAATAGTCATTGCAAGTCATGATCACCATCATCACCACAAAATAAAATCCCAAAAGTAAACTAAACATAACACGAACCCACGAACAAAAACCTACTGAAAAAGTAAAAATAAAAAACAGAAACCAGTAGTTGGGAACAATTTGACGCTACCTTAGGTTTCGATAAAGCATCGCGAGAGTTTCGTGCACTGGAGAGAGCGGCATTTTTGCTGTTGGTGACGTCAATGAGAGCGGTACGCTTCTTTGTAGAATGGGGCTTTGCGGCAGCGGCCTTCTTTCTGTAACTTTCCGAGACAGAGGGCCTCTTTTCCGACGTTGATGATGAAGAAGAAGATGTGAAACGCCGATTTTGGGAGAACATTTTTGCCAGTTTAAAGCCCTAATCGCTGCAATAAACGGAAAATTGAGTCAGTTTCGTTCACAAGAAGAAGCACAGAAAGCAGGTCTATGATGGAGCAGAACGAAGCAGAAGAAATTGAGAGGAAAAAGAACGAAGTGCGTGATGGATAATTGAAAAGGTGAAAAGAAAGAACCTAGGGTTCGGAGAGAGTTTTCAGATTGTGGAAGAAACCCCTTTAAGCGGAATTTGAGAGGATTTTCGTTTGCGAAGAGAGTGGCCGTGGCCAGAGAGCGGAGGAAGTTTGGTTTCAGGGATTTATATTTATTCATGAAACCGCGAAATGTAGTGTGTTTGTACGAACAATAGTGACCGTCAGATTTTAGTCCATAGAGAGATCTGGACAGTCCATTTATCTTGTGTTTGAACCGTTAAGTCGACGTATAGAATACAGATAAATTGAAAAATCAAAATCGCACTAATTAAGGAACTTATCATCACACTATAGTAAGTAATACCGTCAAATCTTAATTTTTTAAATTGTATTTGTTTTTTACTTCTTTTATCTAAAATAAAATTAAAATTCTAACAAATTTAAAGAGTTTAATTTTAATACATAGTACATTGTCAATATCATCTAATCAAAATATTATGTTCGTATAACTTTTTAATTATTTTACAAAATATAATCACAATTGATTTTGTAATACATGAATAGATGATTGTATCAAAAAGTTGTATATTATATGTGGAGGGAGCGCACGAAAATAAATAAGGTGTGAATAAAAGAAGAGTTAACCATTATTTTAGTCTCTCACATTGCATATCTATTTTACTTTAGTCCTTCACTTTACTTTTTATTCGATTTAGTCCCTCATATTACATTTTGTGATTCACTTTAGTCCACCACTTTACTTTTTGTTCGATTTAGTCCCTTACATTGCATTTCGTGATTCAGTTTAGTCCTCCACTTTACTTTTTGTTCAATTTAGTCCCTCAAATTACATTTCGTGATTCACTAATTTGATATGAATAGTGTAATTTGAATGACTAAATCGAACAACTCACTTTGATTGAACACGTTATTTGCCACTTGGCATTTAAAGTACATATCAGCAAAACAATAACCGAGTTAGTAATAACGGAGTATTAACAGAGGACTAAAGTGAATCGCATAATGCAATGTGAGGGACTAAATTGAACAAAAAGTAAAGTGAAGGACTAAAATGAAACAACTATGCAATGTGAGGGACTAAAGTGGTGGTTATCTCATAAAAGAAAATAGAAAAAAAAAAAAAAAAAAAAAAAAAAAACGGGCTGTAGCGAAACGGTGCGTGGAACCTCCAGAGAGGAGAGCGGGAAAAAAAGCCCTATATGATTCACATATCAGAATCATGGCGAGACAGAGGAGTGTGTGACTGAAGTGAATACTGGAAACAAAAATATGGCGCCAATCCTGCAGAGCTCTCAGCCATGGGTCGAAAAATAGTTAGTTTCCACTTCTCACTACTCTTTTTTTGATCTGTTTTGCTCACAATTTTAATTTTGTGGCTGCAATTTTATTGTTTCAGCCGGCCAAGGCAAGTGAAGGACGTAGCTCACCAGGACGAAGTTGTTCGCGTCCTCACTAACACCCTCGAAACCGGAAGCGTAGTCTCCTTCTTCCTCTTCTTCTCTCATTCTTCATTCTCTCCCAATTTTCTCATCCAATCGATTGCTTCTTCCGTTTTGTATCACAGTGCCCTCACATGCTCTTCTATGGTCCCCCCGGCACCGGAAAAACCACTACTGCTCTTGCAATCGCCCATCAGCTTTTTGGGTATGCCCTCTTTCTCTCTGATTTCTACTCGTTGATCTGGAACCGTTTAATATTGTTCGCATTTGATTTTGCGGCTTAGGGTTTCTGGCTTGTGTTCTGTTAATTTGCTTTTGAAGTGTCGTTTTTGTTTGTTCTGTGACGACCATGCTATTACATGAATAGGCCTGAGCTATACAAGTCTAGGGTGCTGGAGCTGAATGCTAGTGATGATCGAGGGATTAATGTTGTTCGCACTAAGATTAAAGGTTTTGCTGCTGTGGCTGTCGGAACCAATCATCGAAACAAGTATGTTAATTATCTCTATTTTTTTCCTGCTTGAGACTTGAGACTGCTTCGTTCTTTTTGCCCCTTATTTTTGTCTGTGGGGTGTTTGTGCATTTCTAACCCTCTTGGTGTTTTGATGTTTTAGTGGTTATCCATGTCCACCATTTAAGATTATAGTTTTGGACGAAGCTGATTCCATGACTGAAGATGCTCAGGTATCTCTACTGTGTTTTTTAAATTCCTAACTTTGCCTTATTCTTATGGTGTTATGGATTCACACATTGCCTATTATTTGCTGTACAGAATGCCCTGAGGCGTACAATGGAAACTTACTCTAAAGTTACACGATTCTTTTTTATATGCAATTACATTAGCAGGTACCTGGTATTCCATGTTACCATTTACTGATTAATTTTGTCAGCATTTTTATCTAACTTCATTAAGGAACCAATGATAAACAAAATTTAAGTCCACTTTGCTGCATACCCCAACGATTTTTATGGGTGTAAATCGAATTTGCAGTATCTCCAATGTCTTATAAGGTCAGATACTGATGGATATCATGCTCAAGTAGTAATGATTTTCTTCCATCTAAGTTTCATGTCAAGTCTGCAGAAGTAATGATAAAGCTAAAATACTAATTTTGTCTTTTTGTTTATGTCAATGCTTTGTATAGAATAGGTGACCCATTGATTCTGTTAGTTACAAAAGCCATAAATTTTTTGCAGGATTATAGAACCCCTCGCTTCAAGGTGTGCAAAATTCAGGTTCAAGCCATTGTCCGAAGAGATCATGAGCAACCGAGTATTGTACATTTGCAATGAAGAAGGACTCAATCTTGATGCAAAGGTAGGAATTGCAGGACCTACCTTTGAACGTATAAACCAGTGGTGATATGATACTCTAAATGGTTTCAATCCTTTGTCTATGGAGGTTTTGTTGAAATCATAACAAAATATTTTTATGTAACTTTGCTTCCATAGGCTCTTTCAACCCTGAGTTCTATTTCTCAAGGAGATCTTCGTCGGGCTATCACGTACTTGCAGGTAAGAGACATTTCCCTATTAACTTAGTTTGTCTTCAAACTTTCATTGGCAAGCTCTTGTAAACAACATCTATTAATTATTTGAAATAATTTGTTATTAACTTTGCAGTCAGCTGCTCGCTTATTTGGATCTTCTATTTCTTCAAAGGACCTGATTTCTGTATCTGGGGTATGTTGTGGCATCAATTTCTGTTTGCTTGTTCTGTTTTTCTAAGAAGTGGTATACATATATGAATTTTGAAGTTGTCTGTATACATTATTCATAGTGTTGTGGCTTGATGTAAAACATCATGAAATTGCAATTCATATGCCACTTTATGAAACATTGGATGCCTACATCTATTGCTTGAAGTGGCTTTCTATGTGATACCTTTTGTCCTTGCAGCGTACTAGCTTTTTGCCAGACTAACTGATTTTCAGTGTAATATTGCGTTATTTGTGACAGAGGGACACTTCTTTCTTTAACTTCATACTTCTCACCCTCTTACCTGTCCTGACTTTTTAGAATCTCAATCTATCAGGTTGTGCCAGCAGAGGTTGTGGAGGCACTTGTTAAAGCATGCAAAAGTGGTAATTTTGATTTAGCCAACAAGGAAGTCAACAATTTCATCGTTGAGGGATATCCAGCCTCTCAAATACTTACTCAGGTCTTGTTTTTCCCAAATTCATCGGGCAGTTAATTTGTGAGTACTTAATCAATTATTTTTCTGTGAAACTGATTTGACTCTTTCAGTTATTTGAGGCCATTGTTGAAGATGACATATCAGATGAACAAAAGGCTAGAATATCCAAGAAGCTAGGTGAAGCAGATAAGGTTACTTATGACCCTTGGAATTAACTTACACTGAAGCCCTCATCTTCCTTGTTATGTTCATTTATTTTTGTTATGTTTTTTCCAAAATTTGCTTAAATGCATATGGCATTGTTGTGTAATGGGTAGAGTCTTATTATTGCTTGTGAAATTGCAGTGCCTAGTAGATGGTGCTGATGAATACTTGCAGCTTCTTGACGTGGTCAGCAACACAATGCAGGCTTTTTGTAACATGCCAGAAGGAATTTCTTACGACAGTTAGATATTAGATTGGTCAGCATGGCTCATCTTTTCTGCTCGAATGAGAAGGGGAAAAAAAGGAACCAGTGAAATTATGTATTATGAAATCAGTTTTGGACCCTATTGTTTACCTGTTTGTGTAAAATTTGATTGGATTTTGAAGAATTCATTCCGGGTGATTGCATTCCTGGCCTAATAGGCAATAGGCATGATTCTCAATACTAGCAAAGGATAATCCTGCTAACTAAACATTAGGCTGCAGCTAGTGAGGTGAATATATGAACTCAACAACTTTGCCCTTTTTTCACGAGCTTTATTTGTAAAGCATTCATGCACTCGCCCTCTTCTGTTCATGTCAATCATGTTATATTTTTACTTGATCAAACAGTGCTTTTTTCACTAAACCCTAAACATGTTTGTGTATTTATCTTGTCACTGTCCTTTACTTCCATCATTCAACATGCATGTGAAACGCTGATTTAGCGGACAGAAAGGAGGTTAGTGAGCACGCCGAAGATCATTACGTTCAGGATGTAGTAATTATACCCTTAGCAATTACGAGTAGCATTCTTTTTCCTCTTGGTAATCAAATATTATTAGAAGCCTGCTCTAGTAGTGCTCATAACCTACAATTACTAAGGTAATTGTGCCCCAGCTTTTACCTTACTGAATTCCCTCAAAGTAGTAGTAGGTAGGTAGCTACCAATGTAGAAAATGATTACATGTGATCCATCTTGTCCCTATGAAAAATGCACCGTTGCATGTCTTTTCTTTATTGTTGAGAACCAATTTGAATCGTGTGTGATTCAAATTATTTCTCTCTGAATATTATTAGTACTTGACTAATCCCCCCCATTTAAGGCTGCTAGGGACTGAACCTTTCAACTGTTGTACATTTGTCCTGAGTGGGGACTGTAGGTGTTTATAAGAGACAAATTAATAAATCAATAGCTAAACTGGAGAAAATTACGTCCTTTGAAATAGGAAAAGTCATTCTTGAAGCTTCAAAAGACGTTTCAATCTGAGCAAAAAGTCTAGGAACACGAAGCCTAGTCACATGGAGTGAAGCTTGATGCTTTTCAAATAGAGCTGCTGATTACATAGGATAGTCAACAAAACTGAGATCAAAATGGACCCACTGAGTGAGGACAACAAGCCCCCACCAATCTATGCCTTTAATCTCGCCAGGGACCGAAACAAATCATGCTCATAGTCCCTTACTCATCACTAGTCAAGTGCCTTCATATAATATAAAATGCACCTTAGTGCTCATACTTCATCAGAATCACACAAACACACACTCACTAACACAAACATATAAGCATATACTTGGTTCGTGTTAGAAAAAGCGAGAAAAGGAAAGAATAAGTAGTAGTATGTATTAGAAAGAATACTAAATAAGAAAACAATGGGTATGGAGGACGATGATTCTTTCAAGAAGCCAGGCGCAGTTCCATTCAAGTGGGAGATAAAACCCGGAGTACCAATACACCACAACCACCACCAAAAGCCGCGAGTTCAGTCTCCGGAGCCGCCGTCGCCGAAGCTGAGGCCGCCTCCTGTCGGTTCATACCGATTCTCTCCGGTGGAGCCTCGGACTCGATCATTTCGTTCGAGCCCGCGGATTCGGTCGGATCGGTGGCGGTTCGAAGGTCCGCTTCTTACCCGACCCGAGAGCGTATCATCGGGTTGTTTCTTCTCGCCTTTTCTCAGAAGTTTAGCTAGCAAGAAGAAGACGAGTCCGAAACGGGCGGTTCAACCCGATAAGGAACCCGATTATGCGTCGGAGCTTGAGACGCTTTCGCGGTGGTCGTTCTCGTCGAGGAAGTCCTTCTCGCCGTTTCGGGCCTCCACGTCGTCGTCTTCGGTGGCGTCGTCGCCCCGACTCGTTGGCGATGCTGAGTGGGCCGGATTCGGTCTTTTCTAGAAAACAATGGGCCTGCTTTTGGGGCTTTCATTTGTTTTCTATTTTAGAATTGCCCACGTGTGTAATCACTAATCAGCATCGCAGAGAATTTTCCTTTTTCTCAATGGAAAAAAGATTATGCGAATTAGCGTACGTATAATAATAATATTTGAAAAAACAAATGGTGCAAGTATAAATAAATATAGTCGTGTAAGTATAATATATTCGGGATGTGACGAAAAAGCAGCTCACAAGGTTTTTAAAACTATAGTTTTATTCTGTCTTCTGCATATATTGATACAGTTAAACTTGTTTCCTCATGCAATTCTACTCTCGTTGATTTACACAAGCAAGACCATATATTTCTATCTAGTTATAGGTTTCATTTTACTCATTTCTATTAAAATTAGGTTTGGTAGAGATTTAACAAATATTTGGCATGTGAGGTTAAAATTAAATATTAAAAAGTGCAGCAAAATTCTTTTACAATACTTATATGCACTATGTCACATACTTTATAAACATGATTAAATGATTGGTGTGTGCAGTGTGCTACACCACAGCTCACCAAAAAGTACTTTAAAATTCACTATGAAATTAAACTAAGACAACAATAATTACTATATATGCATTTGGTACATCCTTTAAGATTTTGTCGTGTTGGTCCACATTGCATCGATTGTTTATCTTTTTTCTTTTGGTAGACTGTGGTGAAGACATTTAACGTTTATGTGATATTGATATGAATCTTGCACATTTACAAGTGTAGTTAAATAAATTAATAAATAATACAAATAAAACTACACTATGAAATGTAAGGTAAAGTTTCATATTCTTCTTTTTTTAACAGAAATGATTGGTTTGCCGCCGGCTAGTGCTTGTAATGCAGTGTCGTTTGGCGCCACACAGTATTAGGTTTCCAGAAACGTGCTCTGTTTCCTTCATTTCAAACTATGGGCCCGCTTTTGAATTCTCCAATTGAAATTCAAGTGAATGCCTCATTTGCTTCATTACATAAGAACCCACACATGTTAATGTTTCTCGTCGCGGCCTTTAATTTAACTGTGCCTTACCTAATTTTTCATTGTATTTTCATTTGAACCTTTTTTGCCTTTTGTTTTAATTATTATTATTTGCTTCTTAGCCTTAGCCCTTAGCTAAATAGTGCAATCCCTGTATTTGTCTCTTTCTTGTTTTTAGTCTGATTGTATTATTGTTTCTTTTATATGCACTTGAAGAGCACTTCCATTTTGGATGGTGGGGTCATAAACCAACTTCCCTGCAGTTCATTGCAATTTGTTTTAAGTTACTTTAATTTTAAATAAAGTAATTAACATGGTAACATTTTACTTAAATTTCGTATGACATGTACTGGATATCTTACTCTTGTGCTGGTTTTAATTTCCTTACTGTTCTAGGAAAAACTGCACAAGGTTATCTACAATAAAATTTAAACAAGACACAAAAGTCTATTGTCTCCGGTATGATTTTGTCTTTACTAACAAGATATGATATGAACTATGTTAAGTTTTGTGACTAAAAAGTAAAAATTGAGTTTATTCAGTTACTAAAAAGGAGGGAAAATAGTAGTGATATTTGGACATTCAAAATAAATGTCCAATAATCCAACACTTATCAAATCTAAAGATGAGTATGATAAATGAATAAAAATAAGTGAGTGTCACACATTGATTTAATGATTAATAAATGAATCTGCAAACGAGACATTCAAACTAAGATGTCCAAATATTATTAATTGTTGAAATTGTTTTTTTTTTTGTTTACTGAACCAACCAATCAACCAACCCAACTCGAACTAGATCATATAACTAACACTCTATTTTAAATAAAATAAAAGGTTATACTTATCTTAAGGGTATTTTTCATTAACTTATAAGATTTCAAGATGACTAAAGATTCCATGACTAAAACTTTCAGTATATTGTACAAGTTTGATAGAGAAAACAATTGATCGGACAAGCTTATTGTACACTATACACAATTATTTTAGAAGAGTTATCATATAAATCATAGAATAAAATAATAAATAAATAAATAAAGGAAAAACAAGCAATTATATAAAATTTGGAAGGGAAATTTGACGTGTATCAAACTATCAATAATAGAAGATAACAGCAAGACAACACAGTGAATACGTACTTGCAAACTAGTGGGATGATGATAGGATTAATTAAATAAGAAAGGAAATGTGTTTTTTTCTTTACGCTTAAAATAATGAATTATCCTTTTCCCACGTATTTTAATTTTAATCAATGTATTTCTGTAAACGTACGTACACATACGTACCTTGAAGGCCCACCAGTTATTGATCCCCAACCAAATTATAGCACAGAGAGCATTTTGACCTTTTTTTTGTTCGATTTAAAAGAGCCGTTGACCTTTGACTACTGTACTGATCATAATAAAATTAATTAACTAACTAATTAATTAATTAATTAATGTATGATTAACCGATGCGACAATGACTACATACTGTTGCAATTGCCTGCTTGTTCATCTCTTCTTCCTCACAAATGTTTAAATGTTTAAGGAACAACAAAAAAAAATCATTCAAAACAGTCAACAAAGTCCATTTAGCATTTTATGACCCAAATAACATTTTAATCATTAGTATATTTTTAATGGGTTTGGTGATTGTGGCCCAAATTCTTATTTATTGACTGTTTTGACTGATTTTTTATTGTACCCCTAGCAATGCTCCTTCTTCCTATAAAAAAAGTCAACTCTCGAAAACATTCTCCAATTTGGACGTTCACGTACGTTCAACTGAAAAGGGTCGAGTTTTGATTATGAAATAAAATCTCAGGTGATTGAATATATATATATATATATGGAAAAATAGCTGAGATGATAAACTAAAGTTAAGATTGAAGCACACCACGCTTAGGACCTCCAAAATTATACATAAGATCAGATATGGCTTGTCCAGGATTTAAGGACGAACTTCGTATCTTGTTTTCCGTTCAGTAATGAAAGGAGAATTGCAATGAACCGTAAAACCGTTGTATATACTGCGTGTGTATCATGCACACCACTGCATCAGAAAATATATATATATATAGTCAACTCAACGTTTCAGGTTATATAGTATTAGATTAATTGTTAATTATGCAATCACACATCAGAGACAATCAACAAATCAACAATTATTATGTTTTTTTTTAAAAAAAAAAAAATATATATATATATATATATATTGTAATAATAATAATAATAAATAATAGTGACGACGACATAATATAATGTATTACCATCCTTAAAAAAATAAAATGACAAGGAACATGCCAGTTCTAGCTAGCAAGTTGCAAGATATATAGCAGCCATTGCAAACAAATAAACTAACTAGATGCATTATGCAGGCCGTTATATATATACCAAATACATACTATAGAGTAGTATATAAGTACATGGTGATGCTAAATGGACAATAAAAAATCAGTCAAATCAGCTAATAAATTAGTTTTTTGGTCATAATTACTCAGTCAATTACAATCTCAATGATTATTTGAGTCAAAACCAAAGTCAAAATAGGTCTATTGACTGTATTAGCTAATTTTTAATTGTATATTGATAAGTATATTCTATTGCTATAATAATAATATCTGACATCGATCGTCATCATCACAATTAAATTAATGGCCAAGGAATTGGGAATTGTTAACCTAGCTGATCATTCATTCTTATTGTCATTATTAGCTACTTTGCTTTCGTATTTAATTTGCTGCTGTCAATACACCGTTTCTGGACAAATGGGTGAATTTATCATCAAATCTATTTCATAAAATTTATTATTTATTATAACGACTTTGCAGCAGTGGGATCTTTCGGGATCATCAGTTTAACCATTTTTTGTTTTGTATGATTCATATCATGAAAATGACTCTCAAAACATACCTACTGTGACAATTGGCCTCTATTAATATATATATAGAATTAATTGATTTAAATTAGTTCTTCTTACTAGCTACACACGTAATATATATATATATATATATATATATATATATAATCTTAATTAAACAGTGGATGAATATAATGGGGTTGATTGTCTTTCTATTAGCTAGCTTTCTCTCATACACAAAAAAACGATCGAGCTTTGATCACAAATGGAGAAATTTAACAACTATATATATATACAAGATAAACTTCAACCGAAAAAAATAAAATAAAAAAGTAAAGATGTAATGTAACCAGTTGAAAGTGTCAACATACATATAGATTATATGAAGTCTTATGTAACAGTCCAAGCAATCAACCCCTGATCCAGATCCAGTCATGACCACAAGTAATTAATTAAGAATCTTAATGGATTGGAGCAAAGTTTATATATGGTCGCTAACCACTGCATCTTTATCTTCCGTCACTGCTCATCTTTCTATATATATATTATCATATAATACTGTTCAATTTCCCTTCTACTTACTTTGTTTAAGGAAATTAAACCTTGTCACCATGTATCTATTTGTTTCCGATAACAAAAGTTCCTAGTTAATTAGTAGAGTAATTATTTATTATAATGTGATGCTGATGCAATATCATCATTAAAGAAATTTGACTATTGCAACTTTGCAACCATGCATTATATATAATATCGTCTTGGAAGTATATATATATGTTTTTAATTTGATTAAGCATTTAATTAAACTCATCTAATTAGTAGTAACACTTATAACAAGTAATTTCGCGGTCTTAATAGATCGTTATGCAATTTTAGGCCTTAAGATAGTACTAACTAAATAGTGGCACGCAATTTATAGTTAGTATTAGCAATTGTGCATGTGAATTCCTGAAAAATAAAAACAATTACATACTATATACTAGAAATACAATATAATAATGAATACCATTTATCACAAATTGAATATTAAATACGTGAGTTTACTACAAAATTAAGACATCGTGGATATGGAATTGCACACAGTAGTGAACTGGCGAAGGCTTCTTCGAGTTCAAAGTAACGAATTAAATTCGATCGATTCAATATTAGTGATGGCCAGACATGATTCATGCTAGCTATTCTTAATTATATTGTATTTCGAAAGCGACTTAATTAATTGAATAAATTTTACACGTGCTTTAATTAATTGGACTCCCCACTTATTCTTTCCTATGGGTGCCATTTTGAAATACTACATGCTTCGGAAAAATATAATTTGATTTTAATTAATTTAATTTAATTTTGTTTACTTACTCAAATTAATAAATTTAGGTGTAACAAAAAAATTAATAAATTTAGGTGATTTTGGCAAGATTAAAAAAAAAATTATAGATGCATTAGTGTTATATCGTTACATGCGGATGACATTAATATTGAAAAACTATTAAAGAACAATAATATTCATTTTAATTTTTGTTTCTAAAATCTCATTTGTTAGCATTTTTTATTGTATAGCAGAACTCAAAATAATTGCAAGTATTGCTTAACCCATTGACATGTAAAATATATAATAAAAAAAAAAATCATGTTTTTATGTTGCATTAAGGTTAAATTCTGTTACCTAAACAGTGATTTGGTAGCATCGAGTTCAGGTGGGGATAGTGATTTGGCTACAGATTAAAGATGATCGTCACACAAATTTTTTTTAAACTCAAAAATTACATAAGTTAACAAAAGTAAGTGATTATGATAAGATTGTTTAAGGTCTCTCTAGAGTTTTCATTTTATACGTATCTCTTTAGTTGTTTACTCTACTTCTATATTTAAATTAGATCATTAATTAGCTGAATTTTATTTTACAATAATGGTTGACGTACAACAGAAATACGTCCAACTTCCATTTAACGTGTGTTATCCATGTTACAGGATGTGTGCTATACGTATATCACATATATATAGCACACATCCATCCTGTAACATAAATAGCACATATTGGATGCAAGTTGGATGTATTTCTGTTGTACGTCAAGCATTATTGTTTATTTTAAGGATCAAATAGCTCAAGCCCGTAGCTTGTTATTAAATTTTAGGAAATTAAAAAATAAATTTAATTTTGATACGTTGTTGTTTATTTTCTAATAATATATAAATTATCATATCTCTCTTCTGGTCTCTGCGTGAATTTTGTTGAAGAGCTGCCATTCTTTTTTTTTTTTTCTGTGTTTGTTGCTTATTATTTATTTTGTGATGTGTTTTTAATTATATTATTTGTAAAAAAAAATTTCCACATTTATATGGATGAACACTAATGAATTAGTGTTTGTTGGCACCAAAGACTTGAAAGAATAATATTTCGTTTTTGTCGTAGATGATATGTTAATTTTACTGCAAATTCTTACTAAAATATTAAGAGAAATGTAAATATTTCAAATCAAAATAAACATGGTTTAAGAGGCATGGAAAATGGAAGTGTGACGTGTATGTGTTAATTAAGCAGATACAAGTAGAAGACAGAAAAGTGTAATAAATTAAGTAGGTAGGCAGACATATGTTGTTCAATAATGTTTAATGTACAACAGAAATACGACCAACTTGTATTCAACGTGTGCTATTCATGTTACAGAATGTGTGCTATATGTATATGTGATATATGTATAGCACACATTCTATAAGATGGATAGAGGATACAAGTTGGACGTATTTGGTACTTTAAGCATTATTGTGTGTTGTTGGGGTTGGGGCTTTCAGGGCTATAAATACACAAATTAACTTGCATTGCATTGCACTGCACAGGGAAATTAAGAAAAGATAGTGATATACCCATAGCATATATCAATCATTAATTAATTAAGGATGGGAACAAGGGTAGTAGAGCAGCATGAAGGGAGCGATGCAGCCGCCATCACGTCGACGCGGACTCCCTCAGGTCGTAGCATCAGAATAGCTGCCGTCGATGTCTCACCTCATAACCATAATAATAATGCCTCCTCAATTATTCATCATCACCACAAAAGTGGGTGGCGGAATTTCCTCTCATATGTTGGTCCTGGTTTCCTCGTCTCTTTGGCTTACCTTGATCCTGGAAACTGTATGTATCCATCATTATCATATCATACCATCTCATCAATCCCCAATTTTATTTTCCTTTAATTCATTCATTAATTATTACTCATGATGTATGTATGTATGTGAATGCTTCCATTATATTTTGTGCAGTGGAAACTGATCTGCAAGCTGGAGCTAAACACGGATACGAGGTATCAACAACATTAACTAAGTCACAAACTAAGAGCTAGCTAAGCTAGCACTACTTACTTTCTTAATTAATAAACCACCAAGATATATATATATATATATATATATATATATATCTAGCTACTATATATTATTATTGGTTATTGCAGCTGCTGTGGGTGATACTAATTGGACTGGTGTTTGCGCTTATAATTCAGTCATTGGCTGCAAATCTTGGCGTAAGCACAGGTATATGTATTGATTAGTTAGTTAATTAATTAATTATAATAAGAAAAGAAACAAGAATAATAGGCATGGATGGATGGATCAGGTAAACACCTATCGGAAATATGTAAAGCGGAGTACCCACGACCTGTCAAGTACTGCTTATGGTTATTAGCCGAGATTGCCGTCATAGCTGCCGACATACCTGAAGGTATTCAATAACTAATACTCACAGCTATATATGACTATCTAGCTTCTGTGTATTATTCCTAATTACTACTATATATATATATATATTAATCTTTATTTGATTTGATTGGCAGTGATTGGGACAGCCTTTGCGCTGAACATACTCTTCCACATCCCAGTGTGGGCTGGAGTTCTTGTCACGGGCTTCAGCACTCTCTTGCTTCTCGGCCTTCAGAGATTTGGGGTATCTATCTATCTATTCATTTCTTTTATTACTACTACTACTTAATAATCACCTCTCTCTAATACTCGCTGCAAACTAGACGTAGGGGATTCCATTCGGCATCTCCTCAAATGTGCCCAAGGCCTGCATTCACTCTTATACTACTATTTTCTTATCTAACTATATTACTTTGGCTATAATATAATCATCTCACTATTTAACCACGCAGAAATAACATTTACACATTTTTCAAAACTTAACATCCATCAAATTCAAGGGATATACATACATGAATGACTCAGATTTACTGGGGACCATAATATTATTTAATAGTAAGATGATAAATTTTCAAAAATTATTTCTCAAAATAACTCTTTAAATAATTAATTTGACGTCTATTCACTTCATAAAATATTTGAACTTCAGTCATTTAAGCTTAATGTGAACGAAAATTTAAAAAGTCAACTTGCCTCAAGCTAAGCTAGATAATTTAATCAAATCCAATAAATTTTTAATACCATTTGGCTCAAATTAAAAATAAAAAACGAAAGAAAAGTACTCTTATTATTTAATGCCGCCTTCACTATGTCGAGATATCATTTATTTGTCTCCTACTAAGGAATTTCATTATATGAGTGATTAAATACAAGTGTGGTTTTTCCTTACAATTCCGTGCATCATTTTAAGATATTAAAGAGGCTTTTTTGTTAAGTAATTACTCTAAATGCATCAAATATACCTAAACTTTTCATTTCTTTAAATAACTTTTTAAGGGATTAGTTTGAGGGAAAAAAAAAAAGTAAAGTTATTAAAGTTTGAGAAACGGTATGGGATATGAGTTATTTAAATATAATAATATTTCAACAATTCTTGTTGTACAATAAGAAGTCAGTCAATATACTCAATAAGTCTAATTCGACTTTCCTTGGCCCTAAAATGAAAATAAGAGTAAAATATTAGTGGAATGAATAATTGTGACCCAAAATTCATATTGACTGGTTTGACTAGTTTTTCATTTACATTAGCAAAGTTGATAAAATTTTTCATGAAGATTTTGTAATGTAACCTTATATATTACAGATGATACAATTGATGTATATATAACTAACAAACAGGTAAGGAAGCTGGAATTGCTGATATCAGTATTAGTATTTGTGATGGCTGCATGTTTCTTTGGGGAAATGAGCTACGTGAAACCCCCGGCTTCTGATGTATTGAAGGGTATGTTTATACCTAAACTCAAAGGCACCGGTGCCACTGGCGATGCCATTGCCCTTTTGGGTGCCCTTGTCATGCCGTAAGTACTACATTCTGGAGTATCATCTGTCATCAAACAATTATATTATATATATATGAATGAATTACCTTAGCTTAGTTTCAATATAATTAATAATATTTTGCTCTTAATCCTAATTAACAAATGCATTATTGCAGGCACAACCTTTTTCTCCACTCTGCCCTTGTGCTGTCAAGAAAAATACCCAGTTCCGTGCGTGGTATCAATGTAATAAGCCTAATTAAGCGAGCCACTCACAAATTAAAAAATGCAATAAAATCTTACTAATAACTAACTAGCTGCACAAATTAATATATGGTTGATGATTATATTATGCAGGATGCATGTAGATTCTTTCTGATAGAGAGTGGGTTCGCTCTGTTAGTGGCATTTCTAATCAACGTAGCAGTAGTTTCTGTGTCTGGCTCTGTGTGCTCTGCCTCCAACCTTTCAAAACAAAATAGTGACCACTGCGACGATCTCACCCTTAACTCTGCCTCCTTCCTTCTCAAGGTTAGTTAGCTTTCTTAATTTGTTTCACAACATAATATAAAATTACTATATATACTGACTAATAAAAAATAATAATAATAATAATAATGTGACATGAACATTATTTATTTGATGTGTGTAGAATGTGTTGGGACGGTCCAGCTCAACCATTTATGCCGTAGCACTGCTTGCCTCAGGACAAAGCTCTGCTATTACTGGAACCTATGCAGGCCAGTACATCATGCAGGTCAATAATCATTATTAAACACTGTTTTGTGACTTGTTGTAATATATAGGAGTATTTACTGAATTTGGGATGATGGTGTAGGGCTTCTTGGACTTAAAGATGAAGAGATGGATTAGGAACTTGATGACAAGGTCCATCGCTATAGCACCAAGTCTTATTGTCGCCATCATTGGTGGACCTTCTGGTGCTGGTCGCCTCATCATCATAGCATCGGTTACTATATTCTTCCATTTGTCCCTCTTTTCATTCCTCTGATAAATCTTCATTTTTGTGTCTTAAATTGTTCACTCATCCTAATGAATTGTTTTGCAGATGATACTTTCTTTTGAGCTTCCATTCGCTTTAATTCCACTCCTCAAGTTCAGCAGTAGCAGTACCAAGATGGGGCCTCACAAGAATTCAATCATAGTGAGTTGTCCCTCTCTATATATAATATCCTAAAGCAAAACCTGCTTGATTCAAAATTGAAAGAAATGTAACAAAATTTTTCCTGCAGATAATTATAATCTCATGGATCCTAGGCTTGGGGATCATTGGTATCAATGTGTACTACCTAAGTACTGGATTCGTGGGGTGGCTGATTCATAGCAGTCTACCAAAAGTGGCAAATGTGTTGATTGGGATCATAGTGTTTCCTCTGATGGCAATCTATGTTGTGTCAGTTATCTACCTAACATTCAGAAAAGACACAGTTCAAACATACATAGAGACAAAGGATGACCCAGTAATGCAAACCCACTTGGAAAAGGGGTCCATGAATCCCAATGGTCAGTTAGAGATGAGCCATGGCCCTATCAGAGAAGATTTAGCAGATATCCCACTACCAGAGTAGGCCACCAAACTAACCAACAAAAAAAAAGGGTTTTGTTCATACACGGGAAACTTCTTCACATTACCTTTTCAAGTCATCTTATTTGCATTGATAGTCTAGGTGGTTGATGTCAAGATCTGATTTGATCTTGGAGTGTCCTTTCATCTCCCTCTTGCAAATCGTATGTACTACTATAATGTTATATATTGCGACCATTCCTTTCTCTATTGTATGAACAGTGTTCCTTTATTCTGATTCCCCACCATAATGAATGTTTTTTCTGTTGGAAAAATTAAAAAGTATGTTTTTCTACCTAATACTGAATTTAAGCATTAAAAAGACTCTGGAACTAGTCTGAAGACAAACGCTGGACACTAACTAGCAAGAATCACAAACGTGAACATCCTGTGTCAATGAGACAAACCGCACAGGCAGCACAGTCTAGTCATTCATCCAAGTAAATTAATTAGTATTTTGTGTAGTCTAATAGAACACAATTTGTGTCACTGATGGCAAATAAAATGTTCACGGTCCGTGAATTTCAGCACATGAAGAAAAAGAAATTAGAACAATGGAACATCAAATGCTACTTATTTCCTTTAAGCAACACTTTCACAATCGACTGCATCAAATTACAAGATCTAGAAAACTGAATAAATCCCTTGGCGCATCCACCTAATTTCCTCTTCACTGATGAGATATATGACCAAATAAGATAGTTGCACATCGAAGTCACAAAACTTACTCCTACACTCCTAATTAACCTAAACCAGAGTTAGTCCCTGAAACAGGTCTCAACAATGGATGATTGGTAGTGGGCTGAACATTACCCGGGGCATTGAACATGGCATTTGAAGAAGTTGATTGAGATTGTTGTATCATAGATAGGGGCAATCTTTGCCCCAACCCAAACATAGAAGGTCTTGGGGCAAAGGACATGTGTGGATGGACTGGTTGGTTGTTGCCATACCCTGAGATGCTGGGCTGTGAGGGAGAAGCAGATATCATTTGTTGCCTATTGTTGCCATTACTGCTGGCCATGGAAGGACCGACACCTGATGTATTCACTGGAGGTGTGGCTCCGCCAGATCCAAGACGAACTGACATAAAGCGGGACCGTTCAGCAGCAAACCTCTGCCTGGCCCTTTCAACATGTTCGCATTCTTTCATCAACAGTGTTTCTATTTCTGCAAACTGCTTCAGCTTCAATTCCAATCGTTTCAACTGCATATAACAGCCAGCCACCAACAAAATTAAACATCCAAACAAAAAATACTAGTATTGATATTTTAGTTAAACTAACAAGAGAAGATAAAAAAGCAAGTATTACTTGATGATTCACTATATTAGCACATAGCCTCTGAATTTCTCGTTCTTCATGATCAGCAAACAATTTAGCTTTCATGGCTGCAGCTGAGAGGCCTGCCTTAGCTGCTTCTTTAACTTTATCAGCAGAAAGTGGGGTTGTTCCGCCTTCATTTTGACCCCATGAACCATGTGCTTTTGCCTTATCCTCTGAAATCAAAAGCAGCTCTCAAGATGAAAATTGCATGCTGAATCTTATTCACTGAATAGCAGCAACATAAAAAGGCAGTAAAAATAACTCACCATTATGATTATTTGAAGTTGCACCATCACCCCGAGGACCACCATCTCTACTATGCGTACCTTCGGAATTTGCCCTTTATGAGTGAAAAAAAATTGTTAATTTTGGGTACAAAATTCATAAACTGGCAACCCTGAATGGCAAATGCTTCAACTTAAGCTTAATCTACAACAGGGACAGGACCGAGGACAGATACAACTTAGTTCAGTTTTATATTGGAAGATTTCATTAATAAAAGTGTACAATTATATAGAAGAAGGAAGAGTACAGATAAGATAAGATATGAAACAACTAAGAAGAAAAAATTTCATCAAAGAAAATTGCATGTGCTATGAAAGTCACGTTCACCTATTATTTTGTCCTGGTGCTTCCATCTGAGATGTGCTGCCAGAATTATCCTCTGACAGTACTGCTAGAGCTGCATGGGCACAAGAAGCGGCTACTCTTGGTCCAACCGCAGAGGCTAAAAAGGCAACCTTTAGGATGCATCCACCAAAACCAGATGTGTAAGAACATCACCAAAAGAATCCAGAATATATGACATAGTGTCATTTTTGTATAAAATATTGACACAGTAACTAGATACAGTATCAGTCAGCACATCATCTTTTTAGGGTTTAAAGAAGTGCAGTAATCAGTAGGAGTTGCTGCTTCAAACAGAAGCCTACAACTTAAAAAAATGTATTTTTTAAAATTCACCTTGTACAAAAAATAAACTTGGTGAAATATGCTAAAGATAAGATGTTATGTGCACTGATGCAGAACTGATAAACACATCCTAGACTTGCTGAAGAATATGTTTTCAGGTGCATCTCTTCAATTAAATAACAACTAAAGCATATCATTAGCAGTCACCTACCAGAGCCATAACAGGATTTCCAGAATTTGCAAAAGGAAACCCACTGTCCGAATCTCTGCTTTGATGGACAGTCCCTGAAACAGCATTGATATCAAATGATCAAAACCACATCACAACAAGTAGGTTTACAAAAGAAAAAGACATACCTGAAGAATCTCCATTTAAGTAACCATGTGATCTCCCACTATCATTTCTATTCGCCACATTGGACGACAAAGGCATGCCTGGAACACTGATATTTTCCAATTTTCCGTCTTCCATTGGTAGACGAAGAAAATGAAGAATGCATTGTGCTTTTGACTTGGTCCCAACATGCTCAGCAATTTCATTCCAATTCTCATTGTAAATCTCCATTGCTTCAAGCAGCAACAAAGTTTCTTGATCAGTCCAACTATCCCCATCTATCTCACCATAATCCCTTGATGAATCAACCCTTATAAAATCTACACTTGAATGTCCAACGACAAACCTCCCATCATGAAAGCAATCAGTGCAGAGTAAAATATCAACCTGTAACATGAGAAGCTAATTACACATAAATGAAAAAGGTGGTCAAAGTTATTCTGCAAGCTAAGTAGTTTAGACAAGGGTTATCATAATGGGCCCTTAGTTTACAAACTTAGTTTCACCTAAAGAAGAGCATTCAATATAATGGAAACACTCTACATTCTTGAATGGTCATATGCCCTTATTCAGTAACTGAAGTGTTTCCTATTTGTCTTTTAGTCAATTATATTACTGTATGACAAAAGAAATGGATAGTCACAGGAGCCTTCATGGTTAATATAATTATGGCAACATCAAATTCAAAATAATAAGCCAGTGTACCTCTTTTTGTGACTGATAGTATACAGCAGGAAGAGGACAAGAACAACAGTTGCAATGATTTTCAGAGAGATGCTCTCGTATTCTATTGTCCAGATCGACGACATCAGCATTGCCCATTGTCAATGATGAATAAATTTCGTCTGCTCTGACCTTACACTTGGGCTTGTCAAATTTTATCAGACTATCTATGGATTTTAAGAACTCTGAGGGCACGCGGACCTCTCCACTTGTCTCCTCCTTCAGGCAGGAGGCATCATTCCAAGGCTCTTGACTTGGAACCCGAGCACAGTAATTGATGATTCCCCACTGATCAAGGAACCGGACAATCCGAGCTAAATCTTCTTTATCCACCCCAACCAACAATCCCTGACAATCAGAGACGGTAATCCTCTTTGTAGGGTCCTCCATGTATAGTGCAACAATATAGTTCCTACACTCCATGTACCTCTCTGGAGTATGATCCGGCAATTTTCCAGAAAAGAAATGAGGCACTGCTTGTCTCTCTAGTCGATGCACCGAGGCTGGTGAAAACCAATCTGTTCATAGAAGCCCAAATTAACAGCAACTCAAAGTGTTCAAACTTCAAAACTGAATTCTCAAAATCTCAAAGACAATGCTATACATGATTAACTTCCAAAAAGTAAAAATAACCACCAACACTGTTGGGAGGCCAAACAGATGATGTAAGCTTGTTCAAAACCACGTAACTGACCCATTATTAAATTTCTTCCCCGGGAAAATGCCAAACAATTCAAAGAGCACACAAAACTAAACGTTCCAACTTCACGCATTAACTTCAAGTGTAAAACACGACATAGTTTTGGTAACCCTAGGAAGTATAAATTTCATTCACACCATTCTATTTCTCATTTCATTTGCAAACAAGCATAAAGTAAAGCGCGCTAGCAGCACAAGGAGGTGACTGAGAGAGAGAAGAACCTGAATGCATTGGCACAACAAGGACCCTATTTCCAAATCGCTTAACAACGCCGCGGCCTTCCAAGACAGGCGGAGGAGTAATAACGAAAGCTGAATTGGCACCACCGTCGCGGTCGAAGGCGGGGCTATCTGCGGGGACAGTGGAGAGTGCCTGGAGCTGGCCATGGGAGACATTCTCCAGAAAGGGAGGGCTATTGTTGTTGCTGTTGTAGAGGTGTTGGTGGGCCTTGGTGTCACCGGAGTGGGTGGCGCGCTCGAGAGCGACGATTGTGGCCACGGAGGAGTGGGGGCGGTTGACGGAGCGCTGTACGACGGCGGGGAAGTGGGAAATCTGAATGGCGTGTTCGGAGAGGACCTCGATCTCGTTGTGAGGGTGGGAATTGGGCGCAGATTGGGAATTAGGGTGGTTGAGGGTTTGGTCCTCGGAATCGTCGTCATGGTCTTCATCGACATTGGGGTTTTCATCTTCCTCATCTTCGTCGTCGTCGTGGTGGTGCTTGTGGTGGCGCCTGCTGATTTGGGATTCCCTCTTCCGCTTCCTCCATTTGGTGCGGTTCTCTGCAACCACCAACAACACATTTTTCGAAAAATAAATAAATAAATGAATAATAAAAATAGGGAAACGGAAATTGAGGGATGGAGAGAAGTGAAGGGTTTAAGAGAAGGGAAGAGTAATGGTAGTACCTGAAGGGGAAGCTGGCATGGCAACAAAGAAAGAAGAAAAGGGGTTTAAGAGAGAGAATGTCTGCGTGCGAGTGTTTGAGGGAAAATTGAGAGTGTGGGGTCGTTGATTGGCGCAAAGACGATGGATGGGTTAGAATTGTTGGATTGGAGAGGATCGCTCTCTCTCTCTCTCTCTCTAATTTTTCAGCTGGATGGATGGATGGATGTGTCTCTGTGTGAGAGAGGGGGGCAAAGCTGGTGTGGGTTTTGAGTCTTTTGGGGACAACAAGGGTATAGATCTATTGGTAAGGATGAATTGCGCCCCTATACGATATGCGTTATGCATTGAATGTAGCGCGTCATTCTCTTACTCAATATAAACCGTTGATTCATTGAATCCTAATTTAATGGTTGAGATCTAGAAATATTATTTGTTTCTTTTATTACTTAAAAGTCGTTATATTCTTTGTTATTTGCAAGAAAACCCTCTTCCTCCTCATAGCGGATGAGATCGTCTGGAGAATCGGTTTGTCGTCAAGTGGTCTTTTTTGTTGGTAGGTTTTAGATATATATCAATTATAAGGTTTACTTATCCCCTTTCTCAGATTTAGTGTTTCACTTTTTCTATTTTGGAATTTGATGAAGTATTCCGTAGCTCAACTTACGACTTAATTGGTTATAGTGAAGTAGAATCACATATCTTGTCATGATATATTCTTGAATGGAACAAGAACTGCATATTTATGAATTATGTATAGGAAAGTAAGTGATAAAGTTTTTTAGTTACTCATTTGAAAATCATTGATTCTTGAAGTTTGAGCATGTTTGTTTTTTTTTTTATAGATAAACATAAGAATCCAAAATACAAAGAGATACTCATGAGTAGGAAACACCTACTAATAATATTGACTAAAGTGGTCTCATCAAAAAACCTCTTACACCTAAATGAGGAAAAAGAGCACCACAATAGACATAAAAAAAACTTAAGAACAATAGCTACAATCTCAAGATAAAATATCAAAATATATTACTTTTGCTAGTATATTAGTTTTCTTACTCATTTGAAGTTTGCTCATGTTTGCTAGTATATTACTTTTCTTATCCATTTGAAGTTCGAACATGTATGTTGGTAAAGTTTGCTCATGTAGATATTTATAGGCAGGGGCAGATCTATTAACAATGGGGTGGGGGCATAACTAGACTTTTTATTTTTTCATCAAAGTATATATAGGTGTATAAATTTTGCCTCCATTGTATTATTAAATTTGTCCCCACTCTATAAAACATTCAAAAAAATCAACTTATATTTATATATATTAGCAATCCAATATTTTCGCCCTCATTACTAAAATTTTCTGAATCCGCCACTATTTATAGGTGCTCAATTGAACATTATGTGTATCCATGGATAACAATATCACAACATGATTTATTACAAGAGAAACTTACAACCCATATTGGTAAAAAGATGAAGGTGCTTAAGAGGATCTTAGATGGTTTAGATTGGTTGCTTCTATTGTGTTATTTACATAGTTGATGAAAAGAGCATGACATTTCAACATAATCTAATTCAGATCTAAAACAAAGTTGGAGTCCTATGAACCCAACTCAAATAAAATGTTAAGGTTACATTTGTAAAAGAAATAAAATAAAAACTAATATACTACTTGTTGGAGGTTATAATTAGGAGTATATTAGTCATTAAGTTTAGAGGTTGTTACTCTTGATTAGCCTATATAAGGCTTTATTACTTTGTAATTCAATACACTTTTATCATTCAATTGATTCATTTTTCTCATCTCTATTTTCTCTCTTCTCTATGTACCATAATTTTCTACATGGTATCAGAGCATGAGATGTTAATTTTATTCTTCCGCTACATTTCTAAGTTCAAGCACTCATCCTTCCTTTCTTGAAATTTCTTATTTTTCTTCCCACTTTCCTAGCACATTGCCTCGTTCCTCCATAAAACCATTTCCGAAAACTCCAAGATAGTCCTCATTTGATTTCTCAGGAACTCTAATATGTTGCTCAATGATCACATTTTGGTTCTCATGTATATTTGCTTGGGAAAGTTTATCTTGAAGCTCAACAGTATCTCCTTCATCAACTTTAGAATTTTTCACTAAAGGTCTGGTTGCTCTGTTTCAATATCATCCTTATTATTTCATATCTCAAGATCTTGATGATCTCAAACGGAGAAAAAGGACAACCATAAGAAAGATTGGGGTTGAGTTCTTCCTTCAACAGGTTTCTTGATTTATTTTCAAGATTTCCTCTAATATTGACTCAATGCTGCAAGTTTTTTCTTTTTGGGGATTATTGTTCTTGCTCATGATAAATGCACATAGAGTGTTTGATAAATAGTCTAAGTGGCCTCTGGATGTTTTTCACCCGTTCATGTTGAGTTATCTTGATAATTTTATTTCTGGTTGCTTGTCTTTTTTGGAGTCTTCTGATTTGATATTGGACTCAAAAATTGTTCTGGAAAACTTGTATGTGGTTTTGTTCTTTGTTCAAGATTTGAAGTGGTAATTGAAGATTTGCTTATCAGTTGTATATGAATAGCCTATAAAAGGCGATGTAAGCTTCTGCCCATTTGTATATAGGGTAAGGGGAAAAAAAAAATTTCTTGATAGCCTATATAAAGCTTTGTTATAGCTTCTGCCATAAAAAAAATATGGTTAAGCATTTGAGAATGTTCTTTTGACCGATGTTCTTTCCGACGAGACGACTCCAATTTCACTCATCTTCTCCGAGGAACGGTGTTTGACCGATGTTCTTTCCGGCGGGCCGATTCACTTTATTCTCATGATTGATTACAGTTTCTTTTATGATTGATTGTATTTTTCATAATTCATTGTATTTCTTTTGTTTTTGATGTATTTTACTTCTTTCCCAAGCTGGACATATTCGATTTCTCATACGTTACAGCTTGCGGGGGCTGTTGGAGGTTATAATTAGGAGTATATTAGTCATTAAGTTTAGAGGTTGTTACTCTTGATTAGTCTATATAAAGCTTTATTACTTTGTAATTCAATACACTTTTATCATTCAATTGATTCATTTTTCTCATCTCTATTTTCTCTCTTCTCTATGTACCATAGTTTTCTACGCTACTTAATAAAAACACAAAAGGACAATTTAACAAATGAAATTCCAGTCGCAATTTTGGAACCAAATGTATTCCGTGCAATGGATGGGAGGCTCTCTCTACTGCTCACATCAAAGTTCTGCCGAATTTGCCTTCGTCGCCTCATAATCTCAACATCGCTTTTCTATTTGCTGGTGCCATACACATGACCCTGACGCTTTCCTTTTCAACTTTTCTTTTTTCCATGAAAATAAAATAATAAATATATATCAAACCGTCGATAAAAATGTTGTGTCATGTTAGTGCTTTTTTATTTTCTTTTAATTTTAATTTTTAGTTACCTCTTCACCGTAGATACTAATAATAAAAATAACAATAATTCTCAAATGCATAGAAAAAAGAAAATATTTTGACGAGAGAAAGATAAAGTCAGCAGACTTTTACTCCCATTGTAGACTCAGAATTTACTCATGTCCAGGGTGCATCTGAAATTGTGATGTTGTCTAATTTGATTTCTTTTGAGATTGTAATAGTATTATGTTAAGGGAGATGTTAAATGAACAATTAAAAATCAGTTAAATCAGTCAATAAATAAGATTTTGGATCATAATAGCTTAGTCCATTACAATATTAATAATTATTTGGATAAAAATCAAAGTCAAAATAGATCTATTGACTATATTGGCTGATTTTTCATTGTACACTTAACATTGTTGTTATATTACTCCCTCCGTCCACTTTTATTTGTCTTTCTAGCATATTGCACACATATTAAGATAGTCAACAAAATACTTATCTTTTTTATTAAAAAGAATGTGATGACAAATATACCCCTATAAAATATTAAATTTTGTTTCTCGTAAACAGTAAAGAGAGGTGAACATGGTTTCTCTTTCATAAGTTAATATAAGAATAAAATTGGAAAGAAATAATAAATGCATTTTTGAAAACAACAAGTGACAAATATTGTTGAACAAATTCTAATTGCTAGAAAGACAATTAAAAGTGGACGGAAGGAGTAATTGTTAAGTCTCTCCTAGAGTTATTCAAATTTATTCTTTTCGTAAATGCATTTATTATTTTTATTACTCTCCATCTATGGAATATTTTAGATGATATTCTATATTTTCTTAGATAATGGAGATTTGGGAATTGGGAGAAACAAGTAATGATACACCCAAGTCAATGGAATGGGCCTTGTCTGTAATTTTTAAGCCCAAGAAATCCAACATTTGCCAATATTTTACCAAAAAGTGACCCGACCCAGAATCAGATAACGGTCAGGTTCTTCTTCTCCCTCTTTCTCCACTTGTTCTTCTTCTCTCTCGCTCTATGCACGCATTGAATTTCAGAGCCATCCCTGTGGCTGTGATGAAGACGAAGAAACCATCCACAAAGGAAGCTCCTCCATCAACGCCACCAACTCCGCAAACCCAAACCCTCCACAAAACCCGGCGCTCCATCAAGATCAAACCACCAACGGCAACAAGAAGAACCATTCTCAAATCCCTCACTACTTCTTCAGAGCCCAATCCCGAGTGCGAGTGGGTCCCTCTCAACCTCACCCGCCAAGACCTCTCCCTCCCTCTCACCTTCCCCACGGGTCAAACATTCCGGTGGAGGAACACTGCACCCTCCCAATACACCGGCGTCGTCGCCTCCCACCTCGTCTCCCTCAAGCACCTCCAAAACGGCGACGTTTCCTACTGCCTACACCAAACCCACTCCCACCACCACGATGCCAGAACCGCGCTTCTTGATTTCCTAAACGCTGCCGTTTCGCTCCACGATATATGGAAGGTGTTCTCGGATTCCGATTCCAGGTTCGCCGAGCTGGCGCAGCATCTTGGCGGCGCACGGGTGCTCCGGCAAGACCCGTTCGAGTGTTTGATTCAGTTCCTGTGTTCTTCCAACAACAACATTGGGAGGATTACCAAGATGGTGGATTATGTTTCCTCTCTGGGGACTTACTTGGGCACTGTTGAGGGCTTCAAGTTCCATGCTTTCCCCACTCTGGAGCAGCTCTCGTTGGTCTCAGAGGAAGAACTTAGAAAAGCTGGTTTTGGCTACAGGTTAAACAATATTTCATGATTTGGTTTCTGTTATGTCTGAAGATATTGAATTTTATTCAGCTTTGTTTGTTCTTGTTTTGTTGTGTGATAGGGCTAAGTATATAGTTGGGACTGTAAATGCTTGCAATCAAAAACCTGTGGAGGGGAACAATGGCTTAGGTCGCTTCGCAAGTTGGATCTTGATGATGTTATATGTGCACTTTCTTCATTGCCTGGAGTGGGTCCTAAGGTGGCTGCTTGCATTGCCCTCTTCTCACTTGATCAGCACCATGCCATTCCTGTCGACACTCATGTGTGGCAGGTTAGTTATACCTATTTACTTTCTTCAGCGTGTTCATGTTGTTGTTGAAAAATGCGGCCTTTAGGAGTGAATCCTCCTGATTGTGAATTGTGATTTCTATTTTCTTAATAGAATTCTTCTTTTATTCAGAATAATACTATATGCATTGTTTTATGCTTTATTGATTACTATATGTTGTAAAATTTTGTGCTTATATGTTTTCTAAAACTTGGGTAAGATTGCTACGAAGTATCTCTTACCTGAGCTTGCAGGTTCACGGTTGACACCAAAACTCTGCAATCGTGTTGCAGAGGCATTTGTGACCAAATATGGTAAATATGCTGGCTGGGCTCAAACACTTTTATTCATAGCTGAATTGCCTTCACAAAAGGCACTCCTACCTTCACATTTGTGGACTATTGAGCAGCGCAGCCATGCAAAGAAAGAAGATAGTGAAGAAGAAGTTGGTTAGAGAAGCAATCGTAGCCCTCCAATCTTGACCTTTATAAATGAGGCGTTCCACATCCAGCTTTCTGAGTTCAAGAACAACAGCTATGTAAGAGTAAGAACTACAGATGGTGTGGCTCTCGGAATATAAATGCACAACACTTTGGTGAGACAAGTTGCTGTTGAGAATTTATGAGAGAGAACTTGGTGATATCACACTGCTTTGGAGGATGATGCAGGTTATTCTAGTATAGATACAGTTAACTGCTCTGTCTGACCTTCTCTCTTGTTTATTACTGGCTTCAAAGATATTCTTGTAATTGATGATTTGTATCATTCTCATTCATTAGAAAATCAAAATGAACAAATTGTTTTTCTTGTTGACTTTTAGCTCCTGCAGACTAAAAGACTCGCTTAATGCTTTCTTTTAGCTCATATAACTCGAGTAATGAGAAAAAAAGAAAAGAGAAAAAAAAAACTGTGTTGGGTTTTGCTGCAATTTATGAACATGTCCTTTCATTCTCTGTATAAGTAGATGAACATGTTTCGTCTTTGTCATCTTCATTTTCTCCCATGCACTACTATTCTACAAACTATTTGTATTATCTTGATTATGATAAAAATGCGTACGTATACCTAAATTTCTACTTGATCGCTGTGGCCTGTATATTCAGAAGGGCAATCGACAAAGATATAGAAATTTTTTCACTATTAAAGACAAGCTGTTTCTTTGCCTATAAGTTGACCCCCATTTTTATATTGTGGGGTCAACATCTAATTTTGTTGTATCCAAGAGAGACATATATCTTTTACTCATGATGTGTGTGATCTTTCACCGAGATGAGATGTGAACTGTGTCTAGAGTAATTTGTAGTGGGTTCCCAGTTTCTTCTTCAAATAGAACCAGTAGGTTCCCGGTAGATTTCAGGAGGGATCGTGGTATATGATACCTAGATTTAATAAAAAAAGTTAAAGTTAGATGGGATTAATTATTATATATAGAAATAATGTTAAACCCAATTTTCAGAGCAAGAAGGAACTTACCATTGCTGAGAAGGAACACCATGTGGTGTGTGAAAAGATACCCAATATCTGCCGATACCTTGGCCATTAACCCAAACAGCCCCTTTTCCCATACAACCAAGGTTAAGAGCTACAGGATCGGTTCCTGCTGGTGCATCAAATGTAGTCTGTCAATCAATCAGCAAGGAAATAAAATTAGTGTTCTGTTCATGGAATAAGTAAGAGAGTAATAATAGCTAAATGCTTAGCAGCAAGTAATCTTAATAATGATAGGATTACCTGGTACCATGTGAGTGGTTTCATAGAGCTTTCAAAGGTTCCCCATTGAACTTTACTTGATTCAATATCTGTATAGATTTGTAATTGTTCTGCTAACAGTCCAACCTTCATTCATTCAATTAATGTCAGCATGCATGCAGTGAACATATATAGTTTAAATGATTAGCCATCAAAGTTGATAGTTTACCTGATATCCCCATGGATGATTAGTGAAATCTCTGCCCTGAATTTTTACACTACGCAAACCAGCAACTCTTCGCTCTAGATATGCTCCTGAATTCTTCATGCACAAATAAATGCACATTCCATGTCAATTTATCATCCTTCTTTGGCTATCATGCTGTCTAGTCTAACGTTTATCTTGTTTGTTTCAAAACAATCTTATGCCTGCCCTCCTTGGTATTTACTATGATCTTGAATCTTCTTGGTAGAAAATTTATGCTCATAAGTTATTTGATTCAATATGCAACATCTTTCATTTTTATGTGGTTTATTTTGCTTGTTAATAATGAATGGAAAAGAAGTCTGTAACAATAATGGAGACAGTTACCGGCAATCCAACTGTTGCACTTAGTAAGGAAATGTTGTTCATCCCATTTCCCAGATTCGCATTCAACTCTGTGACGAAAGATTTATCGTCGTGGCTTCCATGTGCAGAGCCTAGAGTTGATTACATGTAAAGAGCCCAAATGTCAGTCTCTGAAGTATTAGTTTGAAATACAAATTAAAGCAAGTGGTTACAATGTTTCTAAGAAGAAAGAAAAATGTTTTATGATCTTATGTTATCCTGTTGGAATAGCCAAGTCAGTCACTGTTTTGATACTGCTATCTATATCCAAAAAAGAAACAATGGCCTCAGGAGTGAGATTTAGAGCTTGCCTACTAAAACTCCATTGATGAATGCATGCAAAACATGGCCTCGGCTTTCTACACTAAGCACAGATTGAGCATTAGGAGTGTTTCCATCAAACCTGCACGAACAAGATTTCAAAGAACATCTTAGTAAAGAATGTAGTATTTATGATATAGCAATCATCCTGGTATTAAAATACATATATTGTTGTTCTACCTGAAGGTGTACCACAGATAATCAGATGTATCTTTTACTGTGCTGATTTGGTCTAATAGTGTATTTGCTCTTAATGAAGTATCATCAAAATTAGGGATGGCTTCTGTGTACACTCTCCATTTTTCAGCTGAATTGAACTTTAGCTGTGATTGCATTGCTCTGGCATAGTTTTGTGTGCTTACCTTCAAGACCAACATGATGCAAAGAGTAATAATAATGGTCAAGGGAAGATGGCAAGAAGCTGCAAAGTACAAGTGCTTTCTGAAAAGTAATGCAATAGTATCATTGAGCCTTTGATGTGAGATTTACCTGGGCAGTGTTGAAGGTTACATTCTTGCAGCCTGGTAGGATACTGATTGATTTTGGAGGTAACTGATATGGAACATTTTGATATTGGATTGTGACAGCCCTGGCATCACTATTTTGCAGGAAGGCAACACATTCTGTTGAGCTCCTTTGGAAAACATAAGCCTGAAGAATGAAGTAGGATATAGCAAATGAATTTGTTTGGAAGATTCACTGCTTTTAAACAGTAAGTTATTCAGCAATATATGCAGGAGTTATATATATATATATATATATATAGTTTCTTACTTGTTGCTGTGCACCCAAACTGAATGTGGATGGATTTCCATAAAGTAAAGCTTCTGAACTTGACTTGATTGCAGCATGTAGCTCCTTAAGATGGCCCCATTTTGGTTCCCTAACCAAGCCTGGAAAACATTGACAACATGGACAATCAAGAAACTAAGAAATAGAAGAAGATATGAGTAATTACTTAGATGAATGGAGCAATGAAAGACACAATACCGTATTCATCAAGTGGAGCTTCATCATAATAAGCAGTTATTACATAAGCAGATGCCATCCTGTCAAAATTGGTACCTCCATGGTACTGCATCAAAATTCATATTCCTTGAGTTTTTAAACAAAAATTGTTGAATTCAATTGTGTTTAAGCACTCTGTTAAATGCAGCAAAACGGTCATACCATGTAGTAATTGACATAGCTTCCCCCTTTTGCAATGAACAAGGCAACATTATAAGCAATGTCTTGTGCTGATCTTAAGTATGGCTCTTCTCCAAAGACTTGATAGCTTCAAATTTCAACATGAGATTGAGATGACTGGTATTAGTATAGCAAGAAAATATTGGTATAAAAATTGTAATGAAAAATTAAACATTGCACAAGGAACATACAAACTAGTCCAATTCTCTGTCCACATTGAAGGCTTGTTAGGTGAGTTAGGCCCCTTAAATGTTGTCCCACACTGCATACCATTGCAAGAGTTGATCTGCAAAATTACAAGACTTAATTAGTACACATTATAACAAGATTCTAACTAATTACTATATATTATGTCTTAGTGATACATAATATAATAATACCCTTGAACTAGTATGAAATTAGTGTTAAAAATTCTCTGTATTATTTGTCACTTGGAACATTCTGATAAATTCATGAAAAGGAAAATAGATGCAGTAATTAGTAATTACCACAGGATCAGGGGCATCATCTTGCTTGCACATTACCCAAGGCACCCCTGTTTGGAGTCCCACCGCCATCTGAGCAGCCCAATGAGCATATGAAATTCCTTGCTGGTGAAACGCCCCTTCAACATTTCCATATTCATTCTCAATCTAAATGGACCATAACCATCAACAATTTATAAATAAATAGCACACAAGAAGAAAAATTTAGTGGCATATAGGAGTATATAGTGTAATTGTCAAGACTTTGTTATTGACTCAAAAAGTTTAAACCTGTGATAGTATGATAGGCCCTCCTTGAGAAGCATAAAGATTGGCTGATTTCATCATGTTGACTATAGTTGTGGTGAACCTTTCCATTTGTAACTAGCATTAAAAATATATAAATAGTGTTATGAATGTCACTGAAATTAATGTGGAATCTATATAGTACTAATTGCACCCAAAAAAAATGAACAAGTTGGTATGTAGAATTGGTGAAATGGGTACCTTGAATTGCTCATTATCAGTTCTAAAGACAATACCCGGAATGTCATGTAACCATAGTGGTAGACCGCTGCAACAACAAAATTAAACCACAAGTTATTTATTACTAATGCGAAGCTATTATCGTTGAAGTCCCCAAAATAACTTAGAGTCGATGTTATATGTTACCAACCCATAAGTGCATTCACTCTCAATGTAGGGTCCAATTCGGAGGGTCACGTATAAGCCTTGTGATTGGATTTCCTTAATGAATCTCACTAAATCACGCCTTCCACTAAAGTCAAACTGCAAGAACAAGAAGTAAAAGAAAATATCACAATATCATGATTAATTATATTTTTGAGTAACGAGGGCGATAACAAGAAAATATAGAGGGGGCTAAAAATAAAAGAAGAAGGATAGATGTTATTTACTATACCAGGCCTTGTTGAGGCTCGTGAAGGTTCCAAAACACGTAGGTTTGTATGACATCTAATCCTCCTTCCTTAGCTTTTGCAATTAAACTAGGCCACATCTGTGAACATTCATTACCAACAAATTAAATTATTTGCAATTCACAATTTATTAGAGGTGGTGTCCCTTTCTAGCTCCATGTCACTATTAATTAATTAAACTTCTAAAAAAAGGAGTATATAATATATTTGTTCTGTTTTGGCCGCTGAAGACACAGAGAATATGAGAATACAGACAAATTTGGTACACATTATGCTGGACATTTGTCTTTTCTAGATTTATTATTATTACTTGGGTTCATTTGAAGTCATTCTCGGTGCATATACATGATTTTGTAATTGCATGAGTTGGTTCGTTTATGCATGCATTATTAACAATTAAAAAAAAATACATTACCTATTTTTTTTATTGCAATACATTTCCTAATTTGCTTCAATAATACTACTAGGTAGGCAATAATAGTTTTTGGTTTGAAACAGCCTTGCCTAGCTAGTAATCCAGCAAGGAAGTCTAATAGTAGTAAATATATATGGAGTATATATATTTTTTTGGAAATTAAAAATCATAGTAATTTGTCATGCAATTAATTGATGTGTAAAAACAATAGAGGCAATAACAGCTTGATGAGTCCAACAACTAGATCCAGTCAACCATGCATTAAGATCGCTCAAGACAAAATGGACTGTACAACTAGGAGTATGATATTAAGAGAAGCGATTAAAATAGTACAGGCATATATAATGAAGAAGAACCCTCAATATGTATCTCAAGGACCAGTACCCCATGTGAAACGTAACAACCTTCATATAATCAAAATAATGTTCCCAACAAGAAGCAGCTGGTAAATATAAATATAAAATTTACACTCGATAAAAAAATAAATTTAATTATTGGAAGCCCCATGTTACTGGCGTTATGATGATAATAATAATAACAAATAATAAGGTTAAAGGAAAAAAAAAGAAGCTCTATCTATATATATATATATATATGTGTGTGTGACAATAAGTTTCATCAGGTAGCAGCTATTGCAAGAACTAATTAACTCTATCATCATCGCTATACGCTCACTACTGTGTTTCTGGAAAATATATAGAACAGAACATAACAAAAGAGAACACGTTTGGAATTTCCTACCTAACAAAAATATATAACGAGCGAGAATAAGATGCATGATTTGCATCAATGCCCTCTCTCTATCCTATCCTTCATTTTGCTTTTTCTTTATTATTATTATTATTATTTAATGAGAATGGAGCTTTGCTCTCATTCAACGCCCAAAAAACATATACAAGGAAGTAGGAATTTATATATGGCATAGCATATATAGCGATTGAGGCAGGGAATAAAATAAAAATAAGAATGAAAAAAGAGGATTGAAGGGAGGTATGTATGTATGTATGTATGTACCTGAGGAGTGCTACGAGGATAGTGAATGGAACCGGAGAATAGGAGTTTATGTTGGGCATCAATAATTAAGGATCTTGCGTCATAGGTAACAATATTGTCAGCACCACCACCGTGGACATTGCCAAACGACGCCGTTAGAAGGAGAAGGAGTGAAGAAAAGAAGATGCACCACCTCTCCAACACCATCATCTTCTTCTTCATTTAATTGTTTCTCTATATCTAACTACAAGCTCTCTCTCTCTCTATTATGTTAAACTAGTATGTACTAGCTAATGAAAATGATGCATATGAGGGTTCATGAGTGAGTCAAAGCTAAGAGTATAAGTAGTGCGTGAAGGCGGGTGCGTCTCCCTCGGAGGCAGGACAGATCCACACTATCTATCTATCTATCTATCACTATTTTATTTGGATTCCTTGTTTGTTACACTCACACGTTAACCACTATTTTTTATTACTCTTAATTCTTTTATTTTCAAATTATTGTTTTTTAATTTATTCATTGCTGCTTTATCTTGTTTAATTTCTATATCACTTTATATAAAGTGATTAATGCTTGATCCATGCATTTTGATATTTCTGATATTCATAATTTCTCTTGGTCATGCTCAAATTTTCCCTTTTCCTCCACTAGACACATATATATGAGGCTTTATAGCAGTTCTAATTTACTTTCCTTTTTACTAAATAATTACTTTAAATATATATTATAAAATCATTTGTTTATAATTATAAGCACTGACAATAGCAAATTGCAGTAGATTATATCCTATTTATAAATATTATTACAACATAGAAAGCGGTTTACATGTAAAACCAATATGCGGATTTTGTTTTAAAAGTTTAGTTTAAAATGATGAGAGATGTTGAGTTTAGCACGTTATTGCTGTAAACCAATTTTATATTGGGGAATTAATTAATAATGAGATGTATGTATCTGATAAACTCCCTCTTGTCTTTTTATCTCTTATCTTTGGGGATATCCAAAGATTAACCAATATGCATTTATTTCAAGTTTAACTGATTTATTTCTTAATAATCATTTGAGAATATGATTTTTTGCTATGTTTATTACAAATTTTAGATAATTATTTCCAAGTATAAAATATTTATATGAATGAGATATTCTCATATATTTTAACCAGATTTCATTATCATCATATACATATATATAACTTTCATCTATTTGTAATCAAATTCCTCTAAGATTATAATTCATATAAAATTGTATATATGTTATAATGACAAAATTAATATATATATATATATATAAGAGATTAATTTTATTGCACTGATAATGTAAAATTATTTTATACTAATAGTTAATAGAAATTGAGGATTAATATTAAATTATAATTGGTGATTATTATAGAGGGCGAATTTTATTAATAATTTGTGACTTTCATGTATTTCTGTTAACTGACAACATCTTTGCATATATAAAAATTAAATCCTATATATAATCTAATTAATAATATATAGTTTATATAAAAGTTTCAGGTCAATACAGCTTTCATAGAATGATTAACTTAAGGTCAAAATTAAAATTTAAAAAAACCCATAAACCCTAAAATACGAGATGGCTGGGAAATATGATTTACTCGAAAGCATTGCATACACATACTAATCGTATATATTAGTTCCCCGCACGAATCTCTAACTCACTTACTAGTAGTTTTTAATTTATCTCTTGCTTTACGAAAATGCTAACTTTATTAAGATTGTTTAATTTGCTTCGCATTGGTCATCAAAATTTATGTTGTGAAGCGCAACAACATTCCATCCAGCAGTTAGTTTAATTTGTTGTATGCCGCCAATATCTGAACCAAATACCTTTCTTTCTTTTGCGGGAAACATGCAATTTGGTCATAAACACAGTTTGAGTGCGTGCCTGTCACTTCCTTGTGGAATTCCCAACAAGAGAGATCATTAGATTAGATGCACATAATCAAATAGATTTATTTAATCTCATATCTCATCACTATAATTAACATTTTAAATTATGTATCACATAATAAATAATTTAGAGCAAATGACAACAGAAATTATCAATTAAAATTAAAAACTACTAGTACATATTTCTCTCTCTCAATCCAAAGCGTGTACCTTACATAAGGTTGATCTCTTGATGATACTCAAGATATAGTAGGAGGGGATAATGAATAATTTGATGACACCAAAAGATAATAGAGTGCATTCCTTATATATACATCAGCACATTATTGGGATAATGCTATTTTGGAGATGGGTCGAGAATAAAATAAATGAATACTAACTAATACGTGAGCTAGGATTTATAGATCTATTATATTGTCTAAAGAATTTTGATCAACATTATATTAAATATGGCATATTACTTTTAATTTATTCATTTAATTATACATATGTTATTACATGTAATTCTATCACTTATGGTTATTATCTAGTACTACTACCATTTAAGAATGTAAAAATAATAATATTTAAACTTTTTCTATCTATCATTGACTTTTATAGGTGTATGTTTCATAGACATTCAATTGTAAATGTAATATAGTATCACTCTTAAAAATGTGTCAGAATATAACATACAAGTGTACAATTAGGCATATATACAGAATTCATTATAAATTAATTAAACTAGAATCTATTTTGACTATATACTATATATATCGGAATATATATATGAACATGAACTTAGGAGAAACTGAGTTGTTGATCTTGACTAATTTAACCAACTATAGTCCAAATCAGTACAGTGTGCGATTTGAGTGAATTGACTGTAATTATTTTAGAACAAGTGTTGAAATATTTATTATATGCACTAATGAAACTACAAAATAATATATATATAGAGAGAGAGAGATCTATACATGCATATGGAGTTTCTTTCTCTGTTGGGTAACCATGCATATTCAGATTAATTTAAGCTGCATAAGGTTCTACTTTTTGGTTAAATCTTTGGTATGTCCATATATATAACTCTATGATCTGCATGGAAGAATATAATCTTAAACCAACCCCTCTATATTTTAAGGTTGGGACTTGGGAGTATGATTAAGATGCTCCTACAATTGCTAGCTTTCGTTTTTAATATATATTTACTAGCTATAGGGCTACTAGTTAATTAACTTGTTTTAATTTTAATTAATTTGTCATGAAAATTGGCTAGTAAGTAACTGAGAGTTTTATAATACTAAGTAGATATTTTAACATGGCACATAATTAGTCTTCCTCAACCATTATCCACCACGATACAGAGTCAAGTGTTGTTAAAATTATTAGTCTCTTTCAACAAATATTGAAAGAAGGAAATATTCATGACAATTCTTTTTTTTTTTTTTTAAAAAAAAGCTTAACAGAATTGTTCAACTAAAATATAAACAACACATTTTAACTTTACTAAAGGGCTAAAGGCATATCAACTATCAAGTACGAACTCTCTGGTTTTGTTTTGTTTTGTTTTTTCTTTCTTGGTCAATAATATACAGATCATCTAATTACATCTGCTTCTTGAGCTCATATTTTAAACCGATGTTTTCCCATTTGCAATTACTTTTAAATGCATTTATCTTGTTAATTAAATTTCAACCAGTTCAGCACATGTATGTATAATCAAAATTGTTTCTGACTTTAACTTGTATGGTTAGAAATTGTATTATACTTTAATTTGGATCAAATCAATATTTAGTCCTGATCGAGATTCATAAATACTATATATAATCTGCGTGTTGAAAAAACGAAACAACCTATGGATCCTACGCAAGTGCTATGCACATGCCCCTCCAACTACCAAGAATCTAATGCAATAGCCAATTGCTGTTATCTAATACTGAAAAAATTATATCAAAATACTAACAATTTAATAATAATGATTTAATTAATGGGTAATGTTAAATGAACAGTACAAAACCAGTCCAACCAGCCAATAAATGAGATTTTGGGTCATAATTACTCAGCCATTACAATCTCAATAATCATTTGGACCAAAACCAAAGCCAAAATAGGCCCACTGTATGAGCTGATTTTTCATGGTTCACTTAGCATTATTGTTAATTAGTTAATCTGAATATTCCTATATCTCACAATTTTTTTGATTAAGTCAATATAATTTAAATTTTTTAATTAAATCCCTCTATTTTTTAAAAATTAAATCAATGTTTGTTTGGTTTAACTTTTGGAATAATTACTTTTAAAAAAATTAACAAGTTGAAAGAATATACTTACTTTTAGAAAAATTAACTTTGAAAGAATTAATTTGTATTACTATCTGGAAATGATAGTTTATGAGTAAGTTTGAAAGAACTATTTATGTTTGGATAGGAGAAAATAAAATCAATAGTTTCCAAAATAGACCTATATAATATAATCTTAAAATAATGTTTTAGTTTGATATTAGGACAATTATGTAAAAGTGTATTTCTTTTAAGTAGCTCAATAAATGAGTTCAGTGACCTAATTGAAATTTTTTTATAAGTATAAAAATCAAATTGAAAAATTTTAAACCATGAGAACTAAAATGAAAATTTGATGACCAATAATATTCTTGTTCATTTCATTTGCCATATTTAACAACCAGGTCTTTGAAGAGAGTTTGGTAACATCACCATGAGAATCCCTATCACTGTTGTACAATGAAAAGTTGATAGCGAAAATTTGGTTTATCATTTACAAGATTCAAGGTGCCAAGAATATAAGAGGAATATCATATGTACGATGAAAATTGTACAATACATGTACAATAATTATATCTACCATTGGATTGTAATAAAGAGTTACAAACTAATGTAATCCAATGGTGAATATGATTGTTGTACAAATATTGTATAATTTTCATTGTACACATAATATTATCATTAGTGATATAATTCATTCTCGTATGTTAACTTATAACGGCTTCCAAACTGTAAGGACCTCCTGAAACATCTCCAACATTAGCTCCCTATCAGCATGCTGGAAGAAGTTGTTTATTTCATCCCTAACATCATATATCTTACCAAATTCAAACAAGAATGTCAAGCACCCTTTCTTCAGCTTGTGTAACTGATAAAGCCATGCCTCGTTCAGCCTCTCGAGTACATTCCCCGAGTTAAGATCTTCCAGCAGACTTTCCTCGCAGACATCTTTGAGGCCGCAGATGTCGTACTTATTGGCTGCTCCGAGCAATGCGAGACGGTGTTTCCAGAAATCGTCTTGTTTGATCGTCCCGTACAAGTAACTTAGCAGAGCCATGCAGGACTCAAGTGACATGTCTTCTATGTGGATTGTGGATGACTCCTTCTCCTTAAGGTTGTGGTGGAACATACTCTGGAACACTGCAGAACTTGCAGACAGAATTGCCTTGTGAGCTCTCAGCGTGCCGTCTGCGGTGATAATGGTTAGATCAGCATGTATAGCCTCGTCAAGCATGCGAGAGAGGCAACTGAGAGTACTTTGAGTCGCAATTGGTTGCAATTTTCCATCAGATGGCCATACAGAGCTTGCTTCCCCACCCTGAGTTCAAAAGAAAAAGATCAATGGTTAATTAAGCAGCAACAATCCGAAACTAGAGAAGATGATTCTCTATGCAAGTAATCTAAAATAATTTCAGGGGTTGTTATTCAGAATTCCATCTACCAAAATTATCACAACAGTTGGATAGTTAAAGGGAAACCATTATATTTCCTAAGATACTAAATAATCATAAAGGTACAAAATTTATTGAAGTAAAAAGAGTCAATTATAGGAACTCACATTTATAGGGCATATCTTCAGGTCAAGAAATTCGACATCGATAATAAAACGGCCAACAAACGTAGTATCAACAGGCCAGACAAAGTCATCATACGTCCTAAGCAGCCTTTCGTGAACTGCAGCATTTAAAAGCAAAAACAAAGGAAGGCTCAACCAGTGTCAGCATTTCATTATATAATCTTGAAACTGATATTGCAATTTCAAAAAAAGAGGCAAAGTGTAAGGAAGACTCCAGATACCAACAAAACAAAGCAAGAGCACAAGGTTCATAATAACTTGAGGTATACATAAAAGGACATGATGTTCAAATAAACAGAGATCAGGAAGAAAATTTCAAGCATGGGATGCTAAGCAAATTGAATTTAAGGGGCAGGGCAGGATTGGCACAAAACTTTATTGAGAATTCGAAGGCTCAACTAACTGTATAGCGCAAAGAAGATGGAGAGGTGAAGAACAGCTAAAGACTGCAGAATTTTTATCCCAATGTTGGTTTTCTGCTCCTGGTCATCTAGATTCTTATAAAATAAATAGTGTGACTAATAACTACTATCAGTATGGTAAATTTAATGTGCAGACCAAAAATCAGTCCCAATACCATTAGGCCTTCAGCACAACTGCACAAGAGGTCAATAACTATGCAAAACGCGGTTCTATTTAAGATTACATGTGTTAAAAATGCAAAATTTAGCTGAAACTAGTCAAATTTGTAAAATTGTAATACCAAGTTGAGAAACTTTTTTATGGTAGCTTGCCTTGCCTCAAAGGATGATCATTATCTGGGTTTATCTATTCCGAGCTCACGTCAGAATGCTCTCGTTTTCCATTTTTGTTTGGAAAGAATCCAAACCTCGCAACACAATCCTATAAATGGGAATCACATCACCAAGAAGATAATAGAATGTGATATAGTCAGGATTTCTGTTTGGGAAAACCTAAATTAAACTAAACTAAGGAAACAAACTACTTTTGTTGATCCTGCAACATCCGAACTTCTATAATAACTGTTTTTTCCGAGCCATTGGTCTCAGTTGTTGGCCTTGTTTCCTCTGTATTTTCCCTGGAATAGCCCACTCTTAGTCCTGGTCTAAGAGCCAAATCACATTTTGATTCTCGCTTTAGCAATTTACCTTTTTGATGAAAGTTATCAGAGTACCATACAACTATAGGGATCTGGAGACCTTACTTCGATGCAAGTAACCTTCCAAAGTTCTGATGATTTTGTAATTCACAGTTCCAGGGAATTGGGATCATACAATTTTTTAGAGGATGAAGTCTCTATCTATCTATCATCAAACATCAATACTAATACTTAGAACTTAGAACCGCATGTCTCTCTTCCCTCAAAAGCCATAACCTAAAAAGAAAAGGCCTTTACCATTGTGCTTCAAAAATTTGATCCCTTTCTCCCAATTTCACAGATAAAACGATCATAGAATATAATATCAGCCACATAATAATAAGTCAATTAGAGAGACATATTATGCAATCACAAAGAGTATAGGTAAATTTGAGTGAAGAAAAAGGAGAAGGAGGTGATGATGGGTGGATGGATACAGACCAGGAGAAATATAAAACCTGCGGGATGAGCCAGCATTGGAGACACGAAGGATGAAGCGAGCAACAGGAGGGTGTTCCTTGGAAACCCGAGAAGGTTCTGGAAAGAGATGAATGTACAAGTACCTATTCCTCTCTATAGATAAGTGCCTGCAATGACAAGAACCAGGGCCCCAATTGAAGCATCTCAACCAACCTCATTCGAGAGCATCACATAGCTAGCTAGATAGATACGTACCAGTTCCAGATTCCGACCTTGAAAGGGTCAGATTTTTTGTAGGAACAGGGTCCGAAGTTGTCGATTTTCCACTGAGCTAATCTGGCAATTGTGTCCACCCTTGAATCCGCCATGTCTCCCTTTCTCAACGAGAAGAAAACACAGAAGAGAAGAGAGTGAGAGAGAGAGAAAGGAGGGAGGTTAGAGTTAGACTGAGTCTAAAGCATTTTGACTTTGGCACTTTCTGTTTGTTCAGTTTTACCTATCTCACAAACAAACAATCTCATCTGATCTGATATTTCTCTCCCACTTGAAATCCAAAGTGGACTGATATGTGACATGTACTACTCCCTACTCCCTATGAGTGACCCTAAACACGCATTAAATTAAACTAAAGAGTAATATACTACTAATTGATAATTGATTCTTCTCTCACGAAACACTGCGTTGCGTAAATAATGCGACTGGACACTTGGCATCAAAATCAACCAAACCCTATTCCGGAAATTCTGAGGGTGACAAGTGATATGATTCAACAATATTTGCTTTTTTAATTTTTTTGTAACCCGTTGTTTTATTTCTCTCCTTTCTTTTACTCCTTTGTCTAGTTTTATCAAAAGCGAAGATCAGATGCTTTTCATGAACAAAAGGTGAATGCTCGCATCAGAATCCCACCCACCGCCATAAAACTCCTTTCACTTTCCTTAACAACAAGTTTCAGTTGTCTAAGTAAACTGCACACAATGTTGTAGTATTTCAAGCCATTAACTTTTCTCACCTTTTCTTTTCTTGTTTTTTTGGGTGTAGTAGTTACTTTTCTTACTCCAATCGTTAGCTTAGATTTTTTTGGTGCACCGATATCCGGGTAACTAACGACTACTATTTAAATAGTCAAACATTTACCACTTGTGTTAATCTGCGTGGTTTCGTCGCTTGTATATTTGACAGCTGGTGGTAGTTTTGATTGATAGGACATAACGGGCCAGTTCTAAACCTCTTATAGGGCCGAAAAGAACTCAGTCCAGCCCAACTTAAAAGCGGGCCCAAGCAAAGGAAGAAAATAATAACAAACATTGGACGCAGAGACAACAAACAAAGGCAAAGAAAAGAGAGAGAGGAACGAGGGAAGGAAAATGGCAACGAGAGCGAAACCGGAATCTGAAGAAGGAGGTGCGAACAAGGTGGTTGTTCCAGCGATCGTGTGGAACGAAGGGCGTGGGAGGTTCGAGACAGAGGACAAGGAAGCGTACGTGGAGTATGTCCTGAGAGATAAGGGCAAAGTGATGGACTTGGTTCACACTTTCGTGCCTTCATCCAAGAGGGGCTTGGGTTTGGCTTCCCATCTCTGCGTCGCCGCTTTCCAACACGCCAAGCAACACTCCTTATCCGTCATCCCCACCTGTTCCTATGTCTCCGTGAGTTCTTTCTCTTCATAATTCCTACACTTTTGCTTCTTCTTTCATACAATCACTGTCAATTTGTGAATTTCATTGCACCAAACCCACGGATTGTTGAACTAGTAGTCAGTAGCGTAAACTATTAAATTTGTGATCTACCAAGTGCTCATGTCAGAACTGATGAGCTCAATCTGAATTTGGACTACTTTTCTGCGCTGTGACTTTTGAGTTCTGACGACCTACAGGTTCTAAAACACATTGGAGCTTAAAACACATACTATAGCATTACATTATTTTTGTGTTACTGTACTTACGTAGCAATTTCTGTTGGTGGCAGGACACATTTCTTCCTCGCAATACATCTTGGAATTCTGTCTTGTACACTGAGGGTGGCAAATCTAACATCTAAGCATGCCTTAATTAGCTAGCACTGATGTGTGCTTATAGTTAAATGCATGTACGTTTTATCAAGAACAACCCAGTTGTTGTCAAGTAGTGCCTCTGCTACTCAAACTAATTTGGTTCCAGCAGTGCATTTTGCTTGCTTGCTTGCTTGCAGGAAATAAACTCTTCCGACATCATAGAATGGAAATTTGTTGGTGTGAAAGTGAATTGTGTGTTTCCGAGCTGTTGAGCATTCCGTTATCGCGTAGATCAAAATTGTAACATTGAAAAACAACAATTTTGATCCAAAGACAACTCAACAACTGAACCCATTATTAGCAATACAATACAATTCAATTATTCATGATATGTACAAACCGGTGATTTTAGATAAGATTCAGTGTCTGAAGTGCATAAAGCAGAATATAATAAAAAGACAATTCCGCAGCGTAGACCAAGAATCAATCTCTCACCATGCATACAACAAATACACAGACTCCAACCACCTTATATCGGAACTTCTGGAATATTTACAAATGAACCAACCCACTTCTGAAGCATCATTCAACCAGTTACGAAATAGTCCATTTTCTCCACTGGAAGATTCAACACCGATGTCTCCACCTATACAAGAAAAGCAAAAATAAGTAATGAGTACTCAATTTCAGAGAGAATTATCATTTGAGTTTTGCGTTAACATTCTAATTTTCAAAAATATGAGAAACAGGTACTCTCATCCATTGTCACCTACTTAAATTAATAACCAACAACGTGCAGTGCAGATCTTTCTTGAACAACGCTAAGCAATGAAAACATCAATTTTCAATATTTAGACAAAAACAAAAAACAGGATGTAATTCTGATTGAAGCCAGTGGCTCATTAGAAAGGTTCTTTGCTCAATTAACCACTGAAACCTGAAAGCCAACAGAAAAAGAAGTAAAACAGGAGAAAATATACCTCTTCAAATGGAACAAAGACAAAGGGAGTCATGCCCCTCTTATGTGAGACTGCTGGCACATCTGGGTTGTGTGTTTCATCATCCTGCCATCCTTCGACAACTCCAAGAATGTCTTCCTCGGGTGCACTCGCCTCGCTACTGTTCACACCACTGGTGACAAGTGACATCAAATCCATCCGATTGTTAGCCCCTGCAGTTGTTCCTCTTAACCTACACCACCACAGGTTCATCTCTTACATTTTAGCATGAATACAATGGCACATCAAATCCAACCCTAATCAAACAGGGGGAAAAATATTTCTTTTCTGGTTCTCCATGCTAGTTAAACCTTTGAATAAGACATGTTATTCAAGCTCTATCAAATACCTCAAGCGTATCCTTAACACAGTAGGGCGCATGCCGGGATACAAGACAGCAGCTTCAACCTGCAAAGACAGATTGAATTGCAAAATGACTAAACCTCCATGTAAAAGTATAGACGAGATGCAACCCTTTTACTTAAATGAAAGAAAATATCTACTTAGAACAGAAGATAATTATAATTGAAGAGGATATAAGAAGACAAAGAAGTAGCTGGCAAAACAAAATCAAATAATTTGATAAAAATTACAACTTAACCTTGTCATCTGACAATGTGTAGTGACCACCAAAAACACTATCAGCTTTAGATGATCGAAAGTTCATGATCTTCACCACATCCTTGATTTTTTGAGATGAATTCTAGAGAACACAATATTAACATCTCATACAATTAGATACAATACAAGTTGAAAACATATGTTTAACTGCATTCAGACATAGAATTACAACCTTGTAGAGGAATCGCCCAGAAGGAAAAAATCTAATGTACCGAAAATAGCAGACCTGCAGAATATGGACAAAATATTATAGAAATAATTGTGTGAATAAATGTAACAGCAAGCAAAACTTACTCAGTTTCCTATTTCGAAGTCCTTGTTCAGGTACAGAAATTCAAGGACAATTATATATGAATCCCCAGTCTGAAACAACTTTAAATGGGTCCACAAAAACTTCCTAGATGGTGGTTATTGTGTGTAAAACAATGATCTCCCCAAGTGAATTGAAGTTTACGTATTGTGTATTGCACATTGAATCATAGAGAACTTTCGAGTGTTAAGCAATTAGTGTTTCAACTTTCGAGCACATTTACATTGACTGGTGAAGCTAGATTTCAAAGTAAGGAACAACAAAACTTCTCATTTGTTTATGACTAAGCACACAGCTGCAAGAATTATTCCCACGGCACGATATTGATAGATGGTTCACCGAGAAGCTACTAACCCCAATGCTACCTAATAACGAAGATCAATAACAATAATAATAATGATTCTGATGTCTATTTCCAAGAAATACAAATAGATATAAATGCATACCACATGAACAGGATTAGTGATTGTCCACTCTGCAACTCCAGCTCGAATGTATGTGTTTCTACTTACATAAAGACCTAACATGTGGAAGCATAATAAGACAAAGGTGCCTTGCTGAAAAAGTAGAAAATAAAAGGCATGGAAGAAAACATATGCATCTCCTTTTAGTTTGGCATTTCATATTAATCTAATTTCTTCCTTTGAAAGTTTTTTTTGGGAGGTCCTCCAGTGTGGAGGAGAGGGAGGTGGTCATATAACCAATGTGACAAAATAAATGGATTGAATTAGAATAAAATGAATTGAACCATCAAATACTGTCAATCAATATAAGAAGCAGGAAATAAGGGTACGTAATAAGATTAGCTGACTGATCTTACCATCAGTTCGCAACCGTGGTCGTGAGAGCCACATTTTTCGCCAGGAGCCATCATATTTTGATTGAAGGATCTTATAATTTTCAACCACCCCACAGAACTTCATAAAGAGACCCAATAATCAGAAATTTTGACTTTTATGTGAAGTAAGACTTCAAACTCAAAACCTCTAGCAAGTTTTACCTGCCAAGCCTTCAAGCATGCATTGCGCCAAAACACAGGGTTACGGATCGTGTACCTCCATTTTCGACACACACAAGATGCCCTTCCCAAGCCATATGGAGTCATTCGAGCAAAGACCTGTAAAATACATCAAGTACATCTATCTCTCAGAGTTTAATCTTGTATAGAAATAAAGACTAATATACCTTTCTAGATAAAAATTTTCACTCAACTAATTTTCTCAAAAATCACTAAAAAGGCTTTAAAGAGAGATTGATGCACCCTAACAAGGGAAAGATTTAGGTTATTCATTCTCTGGTTCCTATTTAAGAGCAGTTTCTGCTCTCAAAGCTATGGGACCAAAGACAATGCAAAAGCATACTACTAAGTTAGTTTTCAATAGTGTTATGAGGCTGGGTATGACACGTGTTCAAGAATGTGAAAATGATAACATGGTAGGTTTCCAGTACAGGGGGAGACTAATTGTGAACTTCCTTTGAAAACTGGTTCTAGATTAAATTCATAGACATGGCCAAACAGTTCCACATCCAATACTTATATCACACATCCAACTGATCCGAATTGACATATCACACATATTAACAAGTTCCCCGTGCAACGCAACGATGCATTCCTCATCCAGGTTTTTATATTAACTGTTAACAAAGTGATCGAGTCATGACCAAAAACTGTAACTTCATGATGTAAAATACCTCAAAAAGCAGCTCATCCGGCAAGCAGCGATGTATAAGTGCAGAATCCACATAAGGCTTTCTACTTGCACTTCCAAATGGCGCAACAGGTCGCACGTTAACTCCATAAAGATCTGAAACAAACGCATAGAAACATTTTAAAGACAAATTAAAAGAAAAGGCAATAAAGCACCGTTGTGGCGGCGTGAAACATACCAAGCCATGGCCTCCTCGTAACAAAGTACTGGACAGTCTTCAATCTCAAAACTGACTCGAGTTCAGAAGAGGCTGCTAACGCAAAATCTGCAGAAAGACGAAGATCACAGGATCGATTCAGATAAGCTCAACAGCTCAAGGTTAATTACCCGACACCCGTGCATAGGAACCCCAAATTCGGAACATTTATATAAAATTAAAAACATAACACAGAAATTATCTTAAATTTAAATGCTAATTCAGCTGGAAAATTGGTCTTAAATCCTTAATTTGTCTGAAATTCAAGAAACCAAGAATCATGGAAATTCAATGATTATGAATAATCGATCACGCAGGAACATTGAAGAACATGAGGTGTGAAGTGCAGAGAGGGAAACAGAGTAATACCTGAACCTGAGGCCATGGGAACATGCAGAGTGGTGAGGTTGGTTCACGAATTTCCGAGGCAAATTGAGAGGAACGAGTGTAAAGGGGGCCAAACGGGAAGAGAAGAAAAATATATAGTAGCATCGGAAACTTCATAACAATTATTAAACCGACACACACAAAACGGCGACGTATTTAACGATTACAGGTAGTACGCGCCCAGCACGTTGGCGGGCCCTTAAATTAGGACAACTTAATTACAACATCAAACGTTGGTACCATTTTTAAGACCATCAACATTGTGCCATATTTTGCTTGCACAAAAGTTTAATTAACTCAAGATTGTCAAATGCTAAATACATCTGCTGATTTTATCATTAACTATGACAATAAAAATCCTAACTATCTAACATATTACTTTGTTCTTAGCCTCAAAATATGCCATCACCTTTCTATTCTTTCTTTATCATTATTTTATACTCTTTGCAATTTTGGGTTTGCACTCCTTGAAATTATAGCCACACACTCCGGTTGTGGGTCCAAACCTTAAACTGTAGAATAACAACGAGTTCATTTCATACCCAAAAAAAATCAATTTAAGACCATTATTTCCCAACTAGGCCTAATGTATTATCCACACATACAGAAGTAACTTATTGGGCTCAATTGGAATTCTTCATACTATTTAAGAGCCCAACCTTTTGTGAAACTAGAATTTGAAGGTAGCAAAAACCATATAGCCCAATAGAATGTGTATATAAATAAACAGGAAGAGTTGCAATAACTCTGACAAAACAAATATAAAATAAAAAATGAAATGAAATGACTTGCCATAACCAAAAACAGTGTTTCCCTAATTAAGCCATGGAATACGTTGTTAGCGCAAACATGACCAAATTATGACGTAACCAATAACAACGAACATTGAATGTGGATGTGATCAAATAGAAAATGCTGCTTATAGTTTAAATTATATTGTCAAAAAGGAGCTTAAATGAGTTGACATATTCATTCTTAGAGGGGTGAACGACATGTAATTATGTTTCACACTTGTATTTTATTTGACAACTATATTTGAATCATTGAGAGTTTCCTTTTTTAGCTGTCTACCAGAAGTCATGATGAAAAGATTAATTAAGATTAACATGCATTATTAGGGTTGCCATGCTCCCTACTATTGCCTTTAGATAGGAAGACGGAGGCGAAAATATATAAACAATCATTTTTGTCTATTGTTTGGTTGAAGAGTGGGAGAATAAAAGTAAAATACAAAAAAAAAAATATTTTCCGACAAATAATTATTTGATTTTCAATTCTTTTGTATAGTTGAAACTAAGAGATTAGATATGCAAATTTTTTTACAATAATATCTCTATATATACATTTTATAATGTCTTTCATGTCCTCACATTTTACCGATAGTCTGATAATTTTTCGACAATGGCAGCGATGGTCCAATGGTGGTCAAAAATATCTTTTCTATTATTATTGTATGTTTATAATCTTACTTCCAAACACATACAAAGACGATATATTTATCTTTATCTCTATGTTTTCGTATTTTTGTTTGACATATATACAACATCTAAAGTTATATGTTATTTTTTTATGAATGCAAATAAATAATGGATGAGAACTTCTATGAATTGAAGATGAAGCGGAGTGAAGTAAATAATACATGGAAAGTAGTTTCAAAATCTTTTTTTTTTATCAAACTCCTTTTGTATCTCAATAAAAAGGTTAATGCAATATAGCATGAGTGGTAATATGAACTGAAGATATTGTAAGATCTAGCTAAGTAATAGTAAGCGTTTTATCATAAGGTGTAGCTACAATCAAATTTAGTGAATAAAAAATTAACCTATTATCAAATACTGTATATAAAAAAGTACCCAAAAAAAAAAAACAAATCACATTAAATAGACTTACTTTATAATCATTGGAAGAACTATTAGTAACAAAAACCTACAACTTTAATCTGACTACTCCATTAAAAAATAATAACTCAGCTGTGGATTGTGTTTAATTCGAAAATTGCAGAACTGAAAAAAGGAAACATTATTTGTTAAATCTTGGATTATTTGGATGTATATGAGAAGGATGATGCCATAGCACCAAAAAAAATGAAAATACAAACAGAAACATGGATGTCTTCTTCCTAAAATCTCTGCTTTATTTAGTATTCTTTTTTTTTTTTTAATCTGAGATAAGGCTATGGTAGATTGAGTAATTTCCTTGCGATTGAGTAGACCCGTGAGGAAATTGAATAATTAGCATGAGATGATGATAGATTATTCAAACTTGGTGGAGGCTATGGTGGATTGGTGGTAGCACTGATATGAAGTACATATTATTACATACTATGAATTTATTCACGTTTTTTAAGTGTGGCTAAATATATTAAAAAGCGTGATAAGACCATACTTTTCAACACTTAACTACATTTTGTAATGTGACTAAATGAATGGTGTGTGGTACGCCACATTTCATCAAAAGTATTGAAGACAAAACCATAAAGTTTAGTGTTTTATTATATATATCCTGTGTAGAAAACTATTTGATTAGAAATTAAATATTGCAATAACATGATATAATTAGTGCATGGTTTTTGGACTTATCTGCATTACAAAACATTGAAAGCTGGTACTTTATTTTCCATCTTATCATCATTTCAGGATTTCACCTTGTGATACTTTTGAGCTCTGCTTCAACAAAACCCAGAAAAGAAGAAAAAAAGAGTGGAATTTGTTTCTCGGAAAAAGGTTTAGTGAAAGAGAAATATTTAGTGTATGACTAAAAGAATGAATAAGTATTAATTTAGATTATATTTTTATATTTAATCTCTTAAAATCTTAAATCTAATGATAGGAATTGACGGTAGTTAAATATTGATGATTAACTTAATTTTAATAGAACTCCGAATATTATTTTATGGTATATTTGTTTAAACGGTAAATTTGAGCTAACTTTTTCTTAATTGAACTCTATATGTAAAATTATAAATTTATCCTCATCATTTTTAACATTTAATAAAATATACTATTAGTGAAAAAATGGAAAAAAGTGGGGAGTTGAGAAATGAAACCAAAAATAAATGAAAGATTTCCCATCACGGACTACGTAATAATGTATGGACGGAAAAGTAAAGAAACTATATATGCTAATAGATGTGAGAGTGTGAGAGGATGATGAGTCATATCGTTTTAAAAAACTGCTACATATGAAAGCGCCACATCGAACATTTAAGTGGTTATATTTTAGGGACATATCATTTTACACCAAAATGCACACAAAATGAATAGTACATCAAACCCCCCCTCACGTTCTAATCATGCTCAATCCTCCACACAAAACATGGTATGATGAAAGTACCATTTAGGACGGTGTAATGAAAATGCATAGCCCTTCGGTGTAAACATAAGCTAGATTAAGGAATGTAAATTTTCATTAGATTATTCATAAAAAGGATTTTTCATATTCAAACTCAAGTCAGACATAATATGAATGAAAGACTGAATGAGACGTGTGAATCCTTATTAGCATAATAACCTTATATACTAAAGTCAACTTAAAATATCAAATTATATTGATATTAGGGAGAATGCAATTCACCTTCTTGCTCTATGGTCCACGCAGTGATCTTTCCTTTTTTTTAATCAACGAATTTAATTTATATGTCATGATTGTACTTTCAAGGGCACGTTGGTTAAGAAAATCAATTGGATTAGCCATCATTTTGTGGAAAATGAACATTGATAGGTCACACTCGTATAAACAACTTGAAAGTCAAAGGAAAACATGCGTATAAAACTACTTTAGGGGGAAAGAGACTGAAATATCCCAATTAATCAGAAAACAAATACAAGAACTCGTATATAGAACAAATTTAATATATAAATACGACATTAATTTAGAAAAAATCGCAAAACATTCTTATTATTTTATAAATATAGAGTAGCAACAGTGAAAGGTGAAATAAATGTCCTGCTCAGATGGTCACGTTCGGTGGTTACTAGTCGTTGTCCTTCAAGTCATACTCATGTATTTATTAGAGATGCCGTAGCAATTCAACTAATAATATGACTTTCTTATAACGAAATACGTACAACTAATATTCGACATGTGTTATATATAAGACGTAATTATGTGTACTATATATATAATATACGTACATTTAGCATACATTACATTTTATATATAAAACACATTGAATATATATTAGTTGAACGTATTTCTGTTGTACAATAAACATTATTCACAATTGAACCATCATCGATAGCTTTCAAGTTTGAATGGGTCACCGGTGTTGTAACCATCAACTCACACACATATATAGCTTTGTGCATCAAAAATAGACATGTGTGTAGCTATACATATATGTGTGGTTCTCTATAATTGAGATAGAGTTGAGTAATTAATTTAACTTGTCATCTAATCAATTTAAAGTAACTATTTCTGTTTTCACATAATAAACCTTATATGGTAATTTAATTTATATATAGCCAGTGACGTATTCGGATCATTAACGCAAATAACTCAACATTAATTTTAGGCTAGGACCACAATTAGCATGGTTGGTGACAGTATGTACTCACTTAAGACAAATAATCAAGGAGAGAGGATGGAGCTGATGTATGTTTCCAAAACTACACTCATTAGGGAATTTTCCTTGTATAGACATAAATATAACAACACAATTTTACACCTTGACATAAAGTTTGGGAGAGACTATTATCGTTATCAATAATGTTAAATGAACCATAAAAAATCAGTCCATACAGTTAATGAGCCTATTTTGGCTTTAGTTTTGGCCCAAATAATCATTGAGATTGTAATGGGCTGAGTAATTATGGCCCAAAATCTCATTTATTGGCTGGTTGGGCTAGTTTTGTATTGTTGCATCATCCTATTGTTATTTGCAAAGGCTATTGTCACTTCCAATATCTATAACTAATTAATTCATGGAGTAGTTAGTTTCTCTAAAATAGAGTACCATTTTTCTGTTGTTTAGTTAAAATAATAATTAAAACTTTAATTTTTTTTGTGGGCCATTAATACTTAATTAATTAAAGCAAATTTAATAATATATAGTAGTTAACTGAAACTTATAGTAAAATTTATTGTTTTAATTGGGTTTGGTATCTTTTAAATTCGTGCATGATTATATATATATATATATTATAATTTTTTGTCTTTTTTATATTATATATATATATATGTTTGTGTTGATATTATTTTATTAAGAATTTTTGTCGAATATTTTTATTCAAAATGTAATTTTTTTCACATACTAATTAATTTTTTTAAAAAAGGCACTTTTAACTTAATCTTATTTGAATTGAAGTGAAAAAAATAATTATATACGTTACAATTTCAAGTTTTCTAATATGAATATGCATAAGATGTAAGATATTTTTTAAAGCGAAAATGCTACTCAATGATATGTTAAAAAATGAATGATAACTTTTTTTTTTTTGTAAAAGTTTTGATTTTTCATTTTGAATATAAAGTTATATATATATAGAGAGAGAGAGACAATAATTGACACAATTATATAATAAAACAATTACATGCTATGAAGAATAATTATTTTAACACAAATATATATTTTTACTTAATTTTATATTATTAACTTTAATTTGACTAAAATATAAATGTTAAACAATTATTTTAACTAGAACATAAACTAAATATAAAATATGGATAATGGGAGTGACAATAGTCTTTTCAAAATAATAATCGACACTACTTCCTATCTAAAAGCTGATAAAGTCCATATGAAAAATGATAAAATATTGAACAAAATTAGTGAAACTAACTTTAATTGCAAATGTGCTAAAATTTGAGTTATTATTACTGAAACAATATCTCCTCATTCAATTCGGTGCATGCATGACTCACCACTTTAGGTGATGTTAATGGTGATGTCATGGGCAATTGCCCACATGATGAACTGTCTCCTCCACAGAGGTCACTATTATAACCGTCCAATGTTTCTTTCTTATTTTCCCATAATCCCATCCAATCATTAAGGCTTAAGATTTGATCAACTTGGTTTTGATTATAGGAAATTGATCAGATCAATCAAATGTATAGTGGCATCAATTAAATTTGTGATTTAACCTATGTCAATTGTGTGTTTGTATTATTATTATTATTATTATTCGGTGGAAGCTTAGTCATGCTTTTAGACACCAATTCCTTGCTTGATTGGTTCCTTCAAGATGTGGTGTTTGTCAATTTGATGTAATTAATCAAATTTTATCAACTTGACGTTAGTTATGTTTACATTATAATGATTCTTTGCCATTACCTCCTCTACCCCACAATCAACTTGTAAGTATAGATATCTTTTGGTGCTCTCCCTTACAATCAAAATAATTTTGAGGATATATTCTCGTTATTCTGTAATTTTAATAATAACCCTCTTTTCTTCGCTCATTTTTTTATACGATAATAACCTTTTGGTACTTGAATTATTTACAATAATATTAAGTGTACAATAAAAAAATCAATCAATATAGTCAATGAGTCTATTTTGACTTTGATTTTGGTCCAAATAATCATTGAGATTGTAATGAGTTGAGTAATTATGATCCAAAATCTCATTTATTGACTGATTTAACTGATTTTTTTATTGTACATTTAGTATCACCCGATTATTTATATAGCACTTTAGAGTAAATTATACTTTGATCGATATTTGTACGTAATCTCGGTCCCTTTGTGAGAGGTTAATTATTTGATGTATTCTTTACGAAGAAAATCAGCGGCTTAAATCATACACATATTTTGTATTTACTGTATTGTCTTAGATGATTAAAAAAATGTATTATACATTTTAACAGCAAACTTATTTACTTCATTTTTGTATGGTAGAAAATTAAATGTGGGGCTTGCAAGGGACCATCCCACCAATTAAGGCAAGCCGTTGCTGAAACTAAAATTGGAGTGCGTGAGCCACGATTCACGAAACACGTTATAAATTATTTTTACAATAATACCTGATGTGTAATGTTAAACCATCCAATATAAATAATGAATTTATTTTAATTCTATTTAAATAATCGTTAAAATTTTAATAGATTTAATAATTGTATCTCAAAATTTTATTTTATGGCTAATTTGACTAGTTTTTTTATTATACATATAATAATACTTATCTTTTTAATATGCACCATCCAAAATATATACTCCCTCCGTCTACTTTTAATTGACGTTTTAGAGTATTGCACACTTATTAAGAAGGTGATTAAAACACATAAATTTCTATAGAAATAAATGTACAATGACAAAATTATCCTTATAGTTTTTTGTGCAATAATAATTGTAAGAGATAAAAAGAAAATGTATGTATGGATAAAATTGGAAAAAAAATTTAAATGTTTCATTGAAAATCTAAAATGACAAATAATAGTGGACAAATAAATTTTCTAAAAAGACAAATAAAAGTGGATGGAGGGAGTAAGTAAATTATAATGAAAGAAAGATGTTAAGTTTTATCTATGGATATAAAATAGTTTAATTTTGCTTATTTATTAAAATTGAATGGTTCGGAGTTTTTTTTTATCTCAGAAGCTAAGAATCTCTCCTATAAAATATTAAGGAAAAAATAAATTATAAAAAATGAAACAAATTCAAACGCATCATAACAATTGAGCTATGTATGTGTTTGATTGGAGGGACTGAATTGTAATTTTTTTTCTTTACTGTATTGAAAAAAATGCAAAATTTGGTTTAAAATCTTTCAGGTAATTATGTATACTTTTGAAGCTAATAGTATGGCTAAAGTTATGTTTGCTTGATTTGTGATTCTATCCGTATCATCGGTAAGTAGTATTAATTTTGATATGTTATTTTTATGAGCTTTTCACAAGTGCAGGAGAAATAATGCATAGAGAAGTAATCATGCCCCAAAAAGAAAAAATAAATATGATGTCCATGAATGCATTATGCATTATTGATTAATTATTTGGCATGTTATTATTTATATATATATATATATATATTAAAATATTAACTTCTATATAATTTTATTTTCTAAAATACTACTTATAATCCCTATTTGTATTTGTCTTTGTCCCGTCCCAGTCTAGAATTCATAAAAAAAACAAAGGAGATATGGAGATGTAGATCACCAATTGTCCGATATACATCATTTGATTTTGAACTCAATGTTATCGATATCCTCTCCTACAAAAAGGAATCTCGGTAGGTAACAATAGCCATTACATAAAACGGTCATTTCTTGATTGATTATTTAAATCATGATAAAATATATTTGAACATATATTTTAATGAAACATTAGTAAAAAACTATTCCATCATAAACTAAGTGAATGGTCCTTGTTAGTAGTTAGCCAGGCTGAGGTGGATGAAATAGTGAGGTATATTTTAGGATTCACGTATGCTTGAGGAACAATTCTTCGGCCAAAAGTTCATTTAATATTTTATGTTCCAAATAGCATTTTGATCATGATTATATTTTAATATATCGAATGTTTGTTGTTCAAATTTCTATTTATTAACTATTTTAGATAATTTTTTTTGTTATATCTCTAGCAATGCTACGGAGGATTTTACTTTCAAACATTGCGATACTTCATTTTCCTAATTTCATAATACTATTTGATATTTTCAATATATAAAAAATTGAGCCAGTAATACAACTACTACAGTCTATTTGTGCAAGACACTCACTTTTAATTAAGACACATGCAATATTAATTATAGCCTTAGAACCCTACTCTGTCCTAAGCCTATAGTCTACGAATGCGTGAATTTTTGTGGATTTTGCCGAAAACTTTTAAAGTCAAAGCGCCATGTCTGTACACAAGTCGCTCAAGCCAAGCCACACAAGTCACAGTAATATGATATATATTTTTTTTAATATAATTAGTGCACATTCTTTAAGTGATGATAGAAAAGGAAATCATACTCTCGCTAGTTTATATTTCCTCTGTTTTTTTAATTCGATCCATCTGAAAAATAAACCTTTTCTTTTTCATTTATTAATATAGAAATTTAAATAATTTCAATTAATTTATTCTAATTATACCTTTAATTACTAAAAGAAAAAAGATATATAATGAATAATTAAGAAGAATAACAATATGTGTCTATTATAAAATATGCTTAAATTTTTATCAAATTGAGATGCTTTGAAATTCTTTCTGAATTCGTATGTACAATTAAAATTAAATAAAATGAATATTATAATTTGTGAATTTTATTAATAAGTGTCTTTAAAAGATATTTGTCAATAATACTTAATATAGAAAGATTCAGTAACTTAATTCCGTATGCAGATTTAGGATCAGTATTATAATATCTTAATTTAAAAAAATCATATTTTACAATATTATCTTAAATATTTATTATCATTTTTTAATTATTCACTATATCTATATATATTTTTCTTCTATTAGTTAATAGTATAATTAAAATTATATGTATAAATTATTTAAACTTTTTAAATGAACAAATAAAAGAGACAGATTTTAATTTTTAGATTGGATAATAAAAAAAATCGGAGGAGTAATTAATATCAAAACATGCTAATAAAGATGTAGTATCGGTATCAACCTGCGTATTGTTTGGGGCGGTGAATTTGAACCCGAACTCCACGCCACTCATCACGTTTAATTTCATTGATGGATATTAGATTTTTGAGGGTGAGTGGGTGAATCTCTTGCCAACCCTAGTGAAAATACAATTTCTTCCATTTTAAAATAATAATCTTTAAGGTTTATATACGGAAATGAAGAAAATATAAGAATCATTTTAAAATTTTTATAAAAAAATATATTCAAATGACTATATTATTATTCATATTAATATATTTAGAATAAAATTGATGCAACATTATTAAATATATATTAAAAAGTTAAAAATATCAATTAATATGAAATATATTTTTAAATTTTAAATGATTATTATTTTAAAATGAAGAGAATATATAACACGGTGACTTATTGGTGATGAGATAGAGAAACAAAAGATGCTGCTTTAAATCCTCCACCTAATATAGTTCAAAGCTGTATTTAATTTGTTCTCTACTATAACCATATGTGGAAATACATTAATGAAAAGCACTCCTCCAAAACAAGACAAAATTGTACGAGTTACTGGTCCTCTCACTTAAGTAAATTTATTTCATTTTAATGTTTTAAATTCCTTGTTTACTGGGTATTATTATATGAGCAATCGATACAGTATCTTATGTTGTAAAAACAAATAGAACATCCTAAGCATCCTCCTAAATACTAGAATATGAGGTAAAAAAACATGAACAATCAGTATCTTGAAATTTCATACCAAAAAATTGAAGATGAATAAAAGAGTGAATGTAAAAAATAATAATTTATATTTCTAATATTTTAAAATCCAGAAAATCATATCAATAAGATGCTGGTCTAAATAAAAGGGATTCAATATCTCAATGATGAGATATATATATATATATATATATATATATTGAGTTCGATATCAAATTAATTAATTAGATGGATGAAATAAAATCAGAAGATGGAGATTTTACTTAAACATTTGACCAGTTTGATATGAAATTGTAATAATTCCTAAGAAATAGAATGAAATTATTGTAGTGAATAGTATTTAAAGTTTAAAGATGAATCTTATCTTGAAACAGATTATAATATATAGATAGAATACTAATTTGTCGTAGAAGAAGTGGCGATACAGCACACTCAATTTCTGTGATTGGAAGAGGGTGAAAGAAGTGGCGGGGTCCTCCTCTCCCTTTCTTCCGTGTGTCATACCCACGTGCTTCAATTCTCTATCTCCTATCACCCATCGCTATAACAAAATATATTAAACAATTCATTTCAATAATAAAAAAAGAAAAGGAAAATTCTCGCTCCTAAATTTTCTGCATTTTTTATACCCACGTGTTAAAAATCACCTCTCTCCTTTTTTTCTCTCTCTCTCACGCCCCCCACCCCTCTCTCTCATCCAATTCAATTTTCTCTCTCGCTCTCTTCTCTTCTCTGCTCTCTATACTCTGCTCCAACTCCAAAACCAATGAAAATTCTCAACCTCTCCATCCTATTCCTATTAACCTTCATAACACCCGCGATTCATCTCGCCGATCAGATACCTTCCGCCGCATACGACGGCGTCCTCTTCGCCGCCAAAAAGGATTCCGTTCCACCGTCCTCATCCGCAGGCAGCAAAAATCACACCGCGCGTTGCGCCGCCTCAGCGGTGGAAGACGACGGCGAGGAGTGCGAGGTTTGGAGCAAGGCGTGCTCGGATGCGGTGCTCCGCGTGGCGCGGCGGCCGGAGACGGCGGAGTGGCTCCGGGGCGTGCGGCGGAGGATCCACGAGAATCCAGAGCTGGCGTTCGAGGAAATCGAAACGAGCCGTTTGATCCGGGAGGAATTGGATCTGATGGGAGTGAGGTACCGTTACCCGCTGGCGAAGACCGGTATTCGTGCGTGGATCGGCACTGGTGGCCCGCCTTTTGTTGCCATCAGAGCTGACATGGATGCACTTCCCATCCAGGTATATATATATATACTTCTCTTTGATTGGACCGTTCTATTATGCTATATCTATGTTCTTATTATTGTTATTACAAAAATTTCTCCACTACTTCTTGTGTTTCATCGTTGATAAGGTAATAATTGTACATTTATTATTAGGGTTTTTTCAAATTCCTTTATGGACTTTTGTGCCTGCAATTCCTTTTTTTGGATACTTACCATAGGCTACTCTTATGGTATTTCAAATTTCATGATTTTTAGTGATTTTTTTAAAGAAAAAAATTTGTGTATTTATAATTTAATGTTATTTTCTTCTAATTTCGAGAAATTTAAGATATGATTTTGGTTGTTCAGGTAGAATTATTGTAATCCTTTTTTTATGCTGACAGGTCACTCGTTCATATATCTTTGACTTGTCTGCTTTTGTCCAGCATGGACACTTAAACTTGAAATGTTTCTTAGTATTTTGTCAGATCATTGGGCCTATTTGTCAGACTTAGATAATCTGTTCATAAATAACTTTTTAGTTTTCTCAGAATAATGTACTATGTTATGTACTTTATTTATTTATTTTATGATGGGTAAAAAAAGTAACATTTATTCTCTTAGCTTCTAAGAGAGATGTGGGAGAAAAGGTGATTTTATTTACAATGTTTCTTTTTTGTTGTGGAGTCCCAAGTGGGGCTAGTAGATAAGAGGAGATAAGCAATAAGAGGCTATACTTCCATAGTTGAAGTCATATTAACCTAAGCCATATTAACCCTCCAAACACAAAGTCTAAAATAGAGCTGCTGCCATTGGAGATACATATATAGTTCATTGAATTTTTTTAAACATTACTACTAATGTAACTCATTATTAGTTTTTTTTTTATATATATATAATATAATAAAGCTTCACAACTTTTCACTTTTTTTTTTATTTAATTAATTAATTTCCTTACTTTCTATGCATTTATTTAACAGTGAAAGAAACATCTCTTAACTTTGCAGGCAAAAGGAGAGATCTTGGCTAATACTAGTTGCATTTGTGATTGTGAGTGAAATTTATATGAAGTAATGAAAATCCATATGTGTCAATGTAGGAAGCTGTGGAGTGGGAGTACAAGTCTAAAGTTGCCGGCAAAATGCACGCTTGTGGGCACGACGCACATGTGGCTATGCTTATTGGTGCTGCCAAGATCTTGAAAACTCGCGAGCATTTATTAAAGGTTTGTTCTTTTTTCTAATAATGTTTGTCGTACAATAGAAATACATCAAACGAACATTTAACCTGTGTTATACATAAGACGTAATGTGTGTTATACATATATTACACATTACGTCTTATATATAGCACACGTTTGATACTTGTTGGACGTATTTCTGTTGTACATAAACATTATTATTATTTTCCTTATCTACCTCACACTCTCTTTATTTTTTCACTCATTTCTTTCTTCATATTAGTATTAACATTCTTTTATTCTCTACTTTACCGAAACTATTTATATATGTTTACATTATCAACCGGTTGATTTACGAGGATTGACTCCTTTGTTCAACTTCTTAATTAGAAAACAAATTCTATGCTGTTGTTTGAGATTTTAATTTGAATACAATGCTTGTACACCTTCTTCATTGACCAATGCCTTCCTTATTTACCATGCCTTTCCTTTTTGGGTCAATGGTCCTTCCATTGCATTGCAGAAGTACAAAAAGGAAAGGAAATGAATGGTAGGAACTAATTCACACATTATAATAACAAATATATATGTCCGAGCATTGTGCCACTTTATCAGCGGCTCTCTGGCCCAAAAGTCAAGTTCTCTATACTTTGATCTTCTGTTGCCTTCAACAATTCTATGACTTTTTTTTTCCTTAAATTTTTATAAACACAATTTCACTGATAGTATTATTATTTATATAAAAAATGTTCGGCCTTCTTATCCACAAAAAATTCAGTTAAATGAATTATATGTCTGATTGAAGTGAAACCGAATGTGGATGAAATTTGGTCAATAAAGAAACAAAAAGAAATACGGTACAAAAATGATTCCTCTGTTATTACACCTGGGCAGGAGTGAATAGAATTTTAAATTTTTTTTCCGGTCAACTAAAGACAAAATATAGTTATTTAAGTCCAAGACAACCATTACAGCTAGGACAGTCTATAAACTACCTAGTTTTTCTGTTAATGACACACTTGAGATGGACTATTTGAGCTTGCTTATTCTTTTCTTTTGCTTTTATTATTTATATATTTTTATTTGATACGCACGACACTACTTTTTCACCATATTATTTGTCTCCTTTATTTTTTTTATTGTTTCTAGTTTTATATATTAGAAAAACATGAAATGTCAATCGTAGGTGTTAGGTCAATTCATTATCAACTACTTTTTCTTCTCATTTCATTATATGTCAAATGTGTATTCCAAAGTTAGACGACCATGTACTAGTTCATTATGATACTAATATAATTACAAAAATAAATGCAACTTCTTTTTTAATACAAGTACATAAACTGTTTCTGCATGAAGATTATCAGATACCAATGTTATTACAACTTTTTGAACCAAGTTTCATTAATTTATTTTTATTTCAACCATTTAGCTCTCGAGGTATAACTAGAGTACGAAACTCACCTCACAGTACTATTATTTTATTTTCCCAAAGATTAATCACGTTGATCCCTTTCTAAAGGGATATTTTTAACCACATCATGTGAAAGATGGAGACTTGAAATCTCCTTTGAAGAGGTCGCATTACCATAAAATATTTTTATATTAGTTTTACATTTTTTTTTAATTTCTGCCACATTATATTTATATACAAATTTTTTGGACATGTATATTTTTATATCTTTGATTGTTAAAAAATTGAGACAAGATGGGTCGTCTACCCCAACCTGACAACCAAGGTACGGGTGTCTTGTGTCATATTATACATATGGGCGTCTCTTCATATATAAAATTTAAAGAAAAATGATTTTTTATAATATTTAAACATATAACTCCAAAATATATGAAAGTAAATATGAAGAGGGAATAAATTGAAAATAGAAGTTAATGATAAAAGTGGTGAAATTTATATATTTTGTTGATTATGTACACAACCGACCACAAACACAGATTCATTTGCCACCTAATAATGTTTTTAATGTGTGTTGATCACTTGTGATAGACAATAAACATAATGTCTGTTTGACCTTCAAGTGGTTCTGCTCAAGATTATACTAGTCTCTATTGATTGAATTACATTTTAATATAAACCATTAATTGCTTCTTTGTATGAAAAATTCTTAGCTTTAATTTGTTTAGTATAGAAGTAATTTAAAAGTTCAAATTAACCTCACAGTACTATTATTTTATTTTCCCAAAGATTAATTTGTGTTAATGAACATTTTATTTCACTGATAGAAGTACCTAATTCACTAAAGTATGATACGCATAATATACAGTAACACAAAGTGTTAATTAACGCTTAAAATAGAGAAAAATGGTAAAGATATTTTTGTTTTTTTCTCGTATTATTCATTTCCCAAAGAATAATAATAATTTATTCTTGTTTTTAAATCGGTGGTTGTAGCTACTAAATATAGATGCGATGCTCCTCTATGAATAAAGTTTGATTTGTTTATTGATTAGAGCACGTGGGTGAATATAGCTGCCCAGGAGCTATAATATTGTTCTCGAGTAAAGAGAAAGTAGTTTCTAAAATAGTAGTAGTACTACTAGTATAATAAAGAGAGGGACGTGATGGGACCTGTGAAGTAACGATAACAAGCATAAACTTTTTCGGGTATCCTGACATTAGGGGCCTTAAATTCAGATGCCTTTTCTAGTGATAGCTTCAGTGCAAATTACAGTTGTATAATCATAATAATAAAATTTCTTTAAAATGGCTGTTGTACTGCAACGTGGTGCAGAAATTTAAATAGTACTACTACTAACTTAAACAATTTGATGCTAGCTAGCTCTAGACTAGACTAGACTCTAGAGTGTGAACCCAACACTTGGGAATCTTGTCACTAGCACAACGCACCATGTGATTCCAATTGTGGGTTTCTTTTATTTTTATTTTAATATTTCGTGTATACTAAAATGAATAACTTACTCCAATTGTATTTGTAGATAAAATAGGAGTGTCCCGTGATGGGAAAGAATAATTTTATCTACACGTTAGTGAATATAGTATTTAAAAAGTGTTACTTTGAGTGGAAGGAGCTTAAATTTTAACTTTGATCTTAAAATTCATAAATATGTATGAAAAGGAAAATACTACTATCCGGAGTTTCGGGTAAACTTGAACATATTTTCAGAGATTAGTCTTTAATTTAGAGGTAATACTTTTTAAAAAATCAAATTTATTTATACCACGAGAAACAAGGATGTGAATTGGCATTATGCATAGTGTTAAACACAATAATCGAGTTGATAGAAAAATAAATACAAGCACCGAATTGCACAACACAATTTTCCCAAATTTGATTTATTAAGCTTTGGCTTAGGTTTGCTATTCTAATTTTAAGAAAACTTTGCACTTAACTCTGTACGTGTTTTCTTGTTGTGTCCATATATATATATATATATATATATATATATCGCAGGGAACTGTAATTCTGCTATTCCAGCCAGCGGAGGAAGCTGGAAATGGTGCAAAGCGAATGATACAGGACGGTGCTTTGGAGGACGTGGAGGCCATATTTGCGGTTCATGTATCCCATCAGCATCCAACTTCTATGATCGGTTCAAGGCCAGGTCCATTGCTGGCTGGCTGTGGATTTTTCAGAGCTGTGATCAGTGGGAGAAAGGGCCTCGCCGGCAATCCACACCGCTCTGTTGACCCTGTTTTGGCCGCTTCAGCTGCCGTGATCAGCTTACAAGGCATCGTCTCCCGCGAATCAAATCCCTTGGACTCCCAGGTATTGATCGAGTTGACTGTACTCATTTTATCTTGGGTACCATGCCGACTTATCCATCATTCTAGGATACTGGATGGGTCGACATGTGTGCCTCAATGATACATTATATAACCAAGTAGTGGGTTAATTTTGATACTTAGGTTGTCTCCGTGACTTCATTCAATGGAGGGAATGATCTCGACACGATACCGGACACGGTGGTTCTCGGGGGAACTTTCAGAGCCTTCTCTAACAGCAGTTTCTACCAACTGCTTGAGAGAATAGAACAGGTGATTGTGGAACAAGCCAGTGTGTTCAGGTGTTCCGCTGTGGTTGACTTCTTTGAAAAGGAATACACCATATATCCTCCAACAGTCAATGATGACAAAATGTATGAGCATGTGAGGAAGGTGTCGATTGATTTGTTGGGGCAAAGCAACTTCATGGTAGTCCCACCCATGATGGGTGCCGAAGATTTCTCATTCTACTGTCAGGTTGTCCCTGCGGCTTTCTTCTACATAGGGATAAGGAATGAGACACTAGGGTCTACTCACACAGGCCACTCACCACATTTCATGATTGACGAAGATGTGTTACCAATAGGGGCAGCTACTCATGCCACCATTGCAGAGAGGTTCCTCGTTGAGTACGGCTGAGGTCGCCGGCCATGTCGGAAACATGGAATTGCCCTGAGTCATGATGCCATGGCCACTCAACTCTGTACAAAATTTATCCATCCCCCTTCGTGTTCCTTATATTTATTTGTTGCTTGGGGTTAAGAAACGGTAGAGTATCAGGTCTTAGATGGTTAGGTTCATAACCAGGAAAAAAGGGTGGGCCAAAATATGTTCCAATGTGGTCAAAAGTTTGCTTAGCGTTTTTGGAGGCAGATATCCGTGAGTATAAATTATAAAATAATAATAATAACTTAGTTTCAGGAAATCTCTGTATAGTTGTTTCTATTTTACTGAGCTTGTCCTATCATGAACTGGTTATTATTTTCCAAGAAAATATCACCCCCGACACTAGCGCCCTGAGATAAGAAAAGGGCTCAATAAGCACGATTAGTATTATAATTAATCAAGTTCAGAAAGTCTAATAAACCCTCGTGAGATCGATCTATTACAAAAGTAAGTCATGAGCCTGGCATATCCTCCATTTTGATAAATGGTTTACACTAAATTGCACTCTCAAATTATTATACTGTGTTTTAGTACCCGATAAAACTGTATATACAACAATGGGTTGGCAACTGAGATGTAAAGCATTTCAAAAAATCCAGCAGGCAGGTGAAATGCTTTTAATTAAGCTTCCGGCCTTTTAACCCCGCTCTACTACGTATTTGAACACTTTTACCTCTTCTCTCCGCACAAACATCTAGCAGCTTGCAGGGCAAAATATGAAAGGATGATGTCGGCACCAGCCCGCCGGAGGCACAATAGCGACTCCATCATGACTTTCTCTTCATCAATCATTTTGAGAGCTCCGCCAGCCTTTATCATTGAGTACTCTCCAGAGACCTGATCCATTAATTCAGAAGTATCAGAGAAAAGAAGAGACAAAAGTATAAAAGAAAATGTCTTAGAACACGTAGAATACACTAACTAATAAATTACATGAAGTGTTTAAATTAACTAGCATATCAAAGAATTCATTAAAAATGAATGGAGTTCAATATTCTCGAGAGTGAGATGGATCAGAACCTGATATGCTGCAATTGGCAAAGGAGAATGATCCCTGAGCAACCTTATGATATCCAAATACGGAAGACCAGGCTTCACCTGTAAATCAACATTTTTGAAGTTAGAAAAAAGAGTAAATTATATAAAATGAGCACAAGATTCACTTCATGTTTAACCAACCAATAGTATATCAGCTCCTTCAGATTCATCTTCCCGCATCTCAGTCAGAGCCTCCCTGTAATTTGCTGGGTTCATCTGATAACTTTTGTTCCACCAGGGCAGATTTATAAGCAAAAGTATTAATAACTAATGTAAAATTGATTAGATAGATGACTGTAAGTACAACTTTTACATAAAACGTACGTCTTCTTGTCTCCAAATCGGGGGTTTGAGTCCAGTGCTTCTCTAAATGGACCATAAAATGAACTTGCATACCTGTTTGGTAACAAACAAATGGCACGATTTAGGACAGTGAGTTGTTTGCCAGACCAAAAAGAAGTGGGTGAAGCTAAGAACAACATTAACTCATCTATTTTGTTGGCCATAATTTTTTATTTTTAATGCTAAGATATAAACTCAGTAAGAAGTGAATAATAGTACCTATCAATTTCAATTGTTTCTTTTTTCATCTGAATTTGTTTCTAAAATTTTGTATGTATACATCTCAATCATTGAGTAAACCTTCAAAAACTTCCAATGCACTCAGGCATAAACAAAAAATAAGATGAGGCAAAATAATGGGCAAGTAATAATTACTTTGCTGTGTAGGACATTATAGAAACATGCTGAAAGCCTTCAGCATCAAGAGCTGCTCGCATTGCCCCTACTCGACCATCCATCATATCACTTGGACTAACAACATCTGCTCCAGCTCGGGCCTTTTTGTAAAACCAACAAAGAAAAGATGTAAGACAAAAAGTAAAACAAACAGTCAGTGGGGTTATAGTGTGCAACGAGGAACCCTTTGATGTTAGGAACATAAAAACTTATGTTGACCCCTCAATACGATGCTTAGACATTAACCTTCCTACAAGTTTTGTTAAATATTACTTGTTTATCACTACAATTTTAGCATCAGTTTATTTCCTCTTTCGTTTTAAAACTTTGAGACCCCATGTTATCCCCATTGTTTAGTCAAATTTTTAAAGTGAACCAATAAGAGTATAAGAAATGCAGTCATATTACCTGGGCTACAGCTTGTTTACATAACTGATGAACTGTTTCATCATTCATAATAACTCCTACAAGATACCAAATATGGAAATTGTGATTAGTGCTTTATTAACTGTAACCATGATAGATCACTTCAAGAAAGATCAAATCACGCAGAAAAACTCCCAGTTCTTATGATAATCAAATTTAATGAAGTTTTTGATTTTTCTCAGAAAGATTTATACAGCTTACCATCTTCTCTAACTATACCATCATGCCCATCTGAGGAATAAGGATCTAAGGCAACATCTGTATAGATAACCTGAAAAAAGGTTGAAGGAGAAAAGAATACTGGCTTAGCTTTTCAAATCCACCAGAGAATACTATATCCAAGAATTATGAGAACTTGTATTCGCTTACAAGGTCTGGATATTTATCCTTGAGCAAACGTATGGTCCGAGGCACTAAACCATTGTCATTGTATGCTTCATCTCCTGTGGGAGACTAAAGGGGAAAACCTGTTACACTAGATTGTGGTAGTGCTACACAAAGTCTATGGTACTTAGGAGAGAGAATAGAACCTTCAAGGCATCTGGAATTTTGGGGAAGAGAACAACACTGTTAACACCGACATCCCGTGCCTTTGCAACCTAGAGCACAAATTGCATACTGATCAATAAACTCTTGTAAAAGATATAGCAAGAATAATGTCCCGAACAAAGATACAATGGAATACAATCATCTACAGCATCTCAAATTAAACATGTTGGTCTCATAGTAATAGACTTCCTTCAATCTGAATTCACTACTACTTTCAAATGGTTTGAGCATATTAACCTGTGATTCATTAATACTACTTCAATTTGAAAGTCCAAATCTCTTTTATAAATCATGTTTTAGACACAAGGCTCATATGTCACTCATTTACACTTTGCACAGTAGAATGGGAAATAAACAGCAGCAGATAAAAACCTCTTCCACAAGTCCATGCCTCCATCCAAGCCTATAGCATCCAGGCATAGCCCCAATTGGAGTGTCCTCCTCACCTGCAAATCCAAATGATCTAATCAAAACAGCTTGGACATATTATACCTCCAACAAAAGAAGAATGTATATAACTACAAAAGCGTCATAACTCATGAGCTAAAGAACCAACCTTCATGAATGAAAAGTGGATACACAAAATTCGCAGGGGATATAGTCGTCTCCTGAAAAGCTTCTCGCAGAGCTGGAGACCTCCGGTTCCGACGAGGACGCCTATGAAGTGGCTGATATAAAACCAAATCAGCCGCTTAGCAACATGTATTCTCACAAATCATAGTCAGCTAATACCCCATGGATCACAAAATGAATCAACTGAACTAGTTAAGTACGTAAGTTATATAATGTGTGAAAAATAGAAGCTGCTGTAGACACATGTTAGTTAATTATGAGTATTTAGTTAGAAATCCTACATCATCCAATGTCAGAAATTCAGTTTTCATTCTAGTTCAGTTTGTTACCGACGGCAATGAATAAGGTTAAAACTTAGTCAAACACAGGTCAACATACTTGGTTCCTCATTTGTTCCCTTTAATTTGCATTAATTTCAACTCACAACATCACAATCCAATAAACCTCAAACCAATCCACAATCAAAGTCAAAATTCGATGAGAATTCAACACTCACAAGCGAAGGGACCACCGGGGTGCCAACAGGGGCCGCGGGCTTGGGCGGCACGGGAGGCGCCTCCGGCACGTTTCCGGCGACGACAGCGGCTTCGCATTCGGCGTCACTGAGCCCTAACCTCTTGAGGGGGCCCGCACCGTTTTGGGAGTCGCTGGCTCTCACGGCGAAAAGCTGCTGAGTCCGAGACTTGGTGGAAGTGATGCGGTGGCAACCGAACCTCAAATTGGATGGCGGCGCTCGGAGACCAACGTAGCTGTTGCACTCCAAGGAACAACGCTTCACCGAAAACGGTGCGTTAGGGATCGTTGAAGCCATGAATTTGCAGTGTAAGTTAAAGCCCGCAATCTATCTCCTGCAGCATGAAAATTCACTTGAGCTAGATGGAGTTTTTCCCGCGAAAATGGATCGGAACCGAAGCTGAAAATCTTACCTCAGATGGGACGAAAATGTAGAAAGAGAGAGAGGGGGGAAGAAGAAGACCTTCCTTATCGGATGGGAGAGAATTAAGAGAGCCAATGAGATGAGAGTTGCAGGAAGATGATAGGTGAGGCCCAGCACACAGGATCCAACACCATTACTGTGTGCTCCCCTCCACATGTCCTTTTCCACTTTTTCTTTTTTGCATCTACGTTAGCCTTTTATTGGGCCACTAATGTAACGGAAATGGGCTCCATGATGAGGCCCAATAAAACTCTTAGAAAAAACATCTGGTCCTTGACCAAAAATATAAAAGGGTCAGATCGGCGTTATGAACTTTTCTTCATTGGATGTTTGATGTAACAAGTTTTCCTCGATCGAGCATAGATATGCAGCGAAAATGTGTATGATTTCAGGCGTGTTCAAATTCGCCACGATAATGTACCAAAAAGGAAAAGAAAAAACATATATATTCTCCACAGTCACATGAGTTGAGAATTAATGCGTAAAAGCTATATCAATGCTCATGTAGAAAGAAGTACGGTGCTAAGGATTTTTCATAAGGAAAGGAAATTAAAAAAGGAGCCAAATTAGTGAAGGGTTTTATTCAAAGGTGGGGTCAATCAACTCGTGGATTTTCACGCTTGAAATCTTTGATGCTTATGACAATCATGGAGAATTTCAACATGTGTGATGTATTGCTATGATGATGATGACCTAGGCCCAAGGCAATCACGGATTTAAGCAAGATTTAGATACTCATTGCTCATAAAGGAAATTTCTTTAATTGAAACTTTGCTGTTATTAATTGCTTCTTAATCTCGTGGTTTAATTAAAAAGTTCATATATACTACATTGATTTGGCCCCACGCTAAACACACTAAATTCATAATTAATTTCATACACAGGTTATATACGAGTCAAAAGAAACAAAAGCTATGTACGAAGACTAGCTTGTTCAGACTTAAAAGTGTTGATGTTTTCTTTGCTAATCTTTTTTATTATTTATTTGTTTTGGTCTGCTATCGTATTACTAGATTCAGATTTTTGGTTGGTTATTTTTTTGGCTTGAGCAGCTTTATTATTCTTTATCTCCTTTTAAACTCGCAGCTAATTTACTCTATCTATTGAACAACTAGTATGTAAGATCTTCAATATCATTATCCATATATATATAAGAATATGACAAAAAATAAATAAATTAAATATCGAGAGATCATCAATAATATTTCCAATGATTCCAGATTAAAGTTGCATTTCTTGTATTTGTTCTATTGACAATGAAGCTGAAATTGTCTTTCTCTCTCTCTCTCTCTATATATATATATATATATTCTGACATTCAATCGTATGTTTACATTGATAATAAAAGTAGTTTATTTTTTTAATAGATATATAGATCTGTAATTCTTAATTACATAATAAAGAATCATATATATATATATATATATATATATATATATATATATATATATATATATATATATATATATATATATATATATATATATATATGATATGATATGGAATATGGAATATGGAAGATATATAAATTTGCATGATTTGACAACTAACTAGCGAAGCCAATTACAGATAAAGCATATGATATGATGCCATGTATATGCTTTAACACCGGTACAGGCCCTCATCCCCTTTTTTTCTCGATTAATATAAACAAAAATGAAACATTCTTCACATGTTCGGTTTTAGTTTTTGTCGTATGTATAAAAATGATGATCAATAATATTTGATGGATACTGAGAAGATTATCTTCTTGTTCCGTTTTTCTCCTCATAAATCTATAAATATTGATGTGGTCCACATGAAAAGTGTGCTAGATTAAATTTGGTTGGAAAAGATAGATATGGAGGAGCAGATGCATATGTGATATGTGTAATGTGACGCTGCCATTTATCCAGACTCGGCAAATTCCAACATAAGCACAAGGGGACGGGACCCCTCATGCATTAATATTGAGCTTTCTACATATATATTTTGGGCTTATATATACTTTTCATATCTTTTAATTTTCTAGCTTTCTTAATTCCATCTGCTATATATCATGTACGAAGGAGCGAGTTTATTTGAATAATAATGTTGTGGTGAGATAGCTTTGTCAAAGTTTGAAACACGAGATCTTCCAAGGATCATGCGTAACTTGACAAAGCAGATCCAATTTGAAATAAATAAAGTGCGTGCGGGTGTCATGCGCCACTCATGTATTATTAATTCATAAATACATACCATTTGGGGTTTTTATTTTCCCTCTCTTTTTCTTTTCTTGTTAAACTTCTGAAGTTGTGGTGTACGTTTAAATTGGTATTGGTATACAGCAGTATTTATATTCTTCTTTTCATGATTTGATGGTTTCACAAATGAGAAGTTTATGGTTAATTTCTTAATATTAACAAGAGTACTTGAGTGCAATGTAAGTGATCGATCGAACTACGCTAGCTTTTAACAGAGATAAGATAACTAAGGTTTTGACCAGAAATAAGAGAAACCAAAGGTTTAAATTCTGGATATAACTATTGTTGATAAGTAAGATTCTGTTAAAGTTATATATATATATATATAGAAAATTCTTTATTTACAACAAAAGTGTATTCTACTGATATTGTTTATGTATGATGTTAAAGTAAAAGGAGAAGAAAAAATAATAGTAAATAGTAATGACAAAATATTGATAGGTAAATATTAGTATAATTTTGCTATATAAATCATTGTATTTATTGAATGATATAAATTAAAATAGTATAACTCACTAATTAATTTAAAGACTAATAATAATAATGATGATATGCAAATAAAACTCTAACAAAAAATCATGCTGTCAAGCAGCATTTTCCAAAAATTAAACTAAAGCTTTCATCATCAATATTTAGTAGCTACGATATTTGCTGTTCATCTAGAAAAAAGAAACAAGTGGGAAGTTTGTTTTATTTCTGTATAAAAATCACGCGGGAATGAATAGAAGTTATAATCAATCAATCCATGACATGTCTAGCTTCTGCTTCTATATTTTTGAAGGAATCCTTAGCTTATCTTTCTATTTCCGTTAAATTAAAAGTGGTATCCCATCTACATTTCAAATCAAATAAAGTTGATCCATCCCATCGAAAATCAGCCTCCATCGACATATATATAGTGGGTACTTGGTTTCAACGTGACCTTAAAATTTAGCCATCACCTCCCAGTTTGGCTGTTTCCTAATGCTGAAAGTTGCAGCTTGACGAGATCTATATTTAATTTCAATCCAATACTTTTTCTTTAATTTGTTATTGTTTGGAGAAAAGTGAAAACTAATCATATATGGATCCTAGTACACATTAGCTATATCATGCATGCCTGATCTTTAACTTTGGTAGTATTTTAAAATTATGAAGTTGTTTATAGCTACCGCAACTAATTAATTAATTGCACTCCACAATCAACAAGTGTTAGGTATTACTAAGCGATCGAGAATTACACTTTTTAGCTTTTCAGAAAGAGGGGTAGGGTTTCAAATCTTAATTAAAGAAGATAACTGTTACAGCTTACAATGTTAAGAGATAATACAAATATTTTTTATGATAAAAGCAAATTATTTAATTAATCACATTCTATAATATATGTTGACCTGCCCCTCAAAAAAAAAATCTAAGAAAGGTGGGAATGTAATTCACAGAATAATATATTAAGAGCATTGGGTACAATAAAAAATTAGTTAAAACAGTCAACAAATAGCAATTTGGGTCACAATCACCCAGTCCATTAAAAATATACTCTTGATTAAAATTTTATTTGAGCCATAAAATATTAAATGAGTTTTGTTAGCAGTTTTAGTTAATTTTTTTTGTTATTTTCAAGCATTTGTGTATATTAATGTTAGGTTGGTTGGGCCATATAAACCGTTGGAAATTTGCTTACGACTAAAGAAGGAAAGAGAGGTGGCCAAATTGAGGTGGACCCGGAAGAAAGATTTAATGAATATCTCGTATGATTCGGGTACGACCTATGTGAGGTGGTAATAAGTAATCGGTCAAGATCATCCCTATTAATTTTCTTCTATGTCGTGGTCCCATAATTAGTTGTAACTTAAGTCAAATTTAATAACACTAAATTGGATCAGGTGATTACTCAATGGACGCGACTAGTATAATAATTTTAAAATTAGGTGCATCTTTCCTAAATGAGATATGGCTGATCCCCTGCATTTTTCTTATTTTAATTTAAGTGAGGATTAATTGAATTTTTTATTTACTAATGTACTAAAAAGGTAAATGGAAGTAGTACTTAATAGTAATTAATTACTACATGATATAGTTATTTGAAAAAATTATGTACCTTTATCTTTTAATCTTAATTACACTGTACATGCATGAAAAATATTTCACATTTTATATTTTGTTAATACAACACTAATGCGAATATTAGTTGATAATTTGTTTTTTCATAATAGCTAATAAATATGTATTTGTATTCAGATGCTGGCGAGTTACAATTACCTGCCAATATCCAACCGCCGTATACAGTAGAGTTTATTTTGTCTGGTAGTTTGATCAACTAAATGTTCACAGTTCCAATATTAATCTACACAGAAAAAATATCCCACATGCTCCTACAAATTATTCAATCATAGTCCTCTATTTTATATTCTTTCTCTCTCTCAAAATTTCATCACATGAACAGCGGATTTTGAAAGATTTGTCATTCTTGTGTATGTTTCAACTTTATATATATAAATAATAATAATAATCATAAAAATAAATGAATATAATGAAAGTCACGGGCAGCCATAAACTGTCGGGTTAGCAAATTAGAAGTTGGAGGAGTCAAGTTGCTATTAATTAATTAATTAATTTTTATCAAAAAGAAAATGTGACTTTTATTATCCTTTACAAAGACAGAGATAATTTTTTTGACTATTGAAGCTCGAACCAGCACAATCCTTAAGCACAAGCAAATACTAGGAGAAAAAAGAAAGAAAGTATATATTGATGTACAGCACAATGAAATGTTATTTTGGTTGATAAATTATTTATTATTTCTTGTTATTGGATCAAGGATCCACCACTAAGTCAAAGATCATAGCTATCAGTAAATGTATAACTCTCATGGGTTGAATAGAAATCTAATACAATTTGAAGGATAATGTTGGTCAGATAAAGTCAATATACATATAATAATTTTATCACCAATTAGGTCTAAATTAAAAGCCTTATGCTGATGCATCTAGAGAGATGATGAGTATTATTTATGCCTATATATGCTTCCCAAATTATGTTTTTTTTTTTGTTTGCCATTTAATTCATTATTATTATTTCGCGTGGCGTGCGTTGCCAAAGCATAGAGAAGAATCCTTTTATCAAACACCCGGCCTACATGCATGTATTGTCCAAAAGATGAACAACAAAAAGAGAATTTACCGCAAAGAAGAAGATGAAAAGGAGTTGGAGGAGGGTAAAAATGATTGTATGTGGATGATAGTGATGTGATCTGACGGTTCATGTGGCACCACGTTAGAACCCTGTCAGACGATGATTAGGTCTACACATGAAAGGAAATAACACGTGGCAGACAACAATTTGGTCCAGCACTTATTCGTGTTAAAAATAAAAATGACTGAGCTGAAAAGGAAATACTTTCTTCTTTGGACACCCTCGATGGCAACAGATTCCAAATATTGGGACATCTATATACTTATTATTATTTATCACAAGAGAGGAATGGGTTTTGGGACCCTACAAAAGATTATATTTGCTTGGACCCACCTAAGATTTCAAATATTTGCTATGTGGGACCCCTCTCTTTTGGTCCCAGCTCACAGCCTTTTATTTATTTCTTTGTCCCCTTTACTACTTATTATCCAAACAACAATGGTAGCATTTTTATCAATGTAATGTGTAATTTACATGACATTCTTGTATGCATGGTGCTGGTGGTCCCTCTCTATAACACTATACTTAATTTTCATTTCATGTTTTTTCTTGGGTTAGATCATTGAGTTCTGAAAATTGCAATTAATTATAATCTTGTTTGGATTGTGTGATGTGACTTGTTTACCTAAAGTGAATGGTTGAAGGAGATCGAGGAGATATCTATTCCCTGTTCTTGCTCCTTAATTTGCAAATTTAATTAAAATTTGGGGAATTGATTGCAAACAAATCGTCGTTGGATCGATCAGGTCATGGACGATGTCAACATTGCGTCCAATTTCAGGTAAGCACACATCCCTTTTTGTGATATTCGGTGAGATTTCATCAAGATTTTGTTATTCTTGTTTTGCGTAATTTTGGGTCCAAAGTAGCTAACAATATTAATTATATCTAATTAATTACGTTACCACACTGCATGCAACCAGAAATCGTCTCGGCTTGGTTGATGCTATCAGAAAAATAAAAAATGACCAGTTCATAAAATCTCCAAGTACGCATTTCATACTTCTGTGTGTTCCTCAGTAAAAAAAATCTTAATAGTTAATATCGATATATCAATTTTGTGTGTACTAATAATATAATTTGTTTTACATAAACATTCAATTATATACTATTACATTACTCATGACTACAATAATTTTTATTCTCACACTCTGTTTAAAACATTATGCAAATAAAATTTTCAACAGGACAAATGTATAAAATAGTTTTAATACTCAAAATATATTAATGGCGCAAAATTACTTGAAATAATAGAGTGGGGGAAAAGAAATTTACGTATTGAATTAAATTAAAATTCTTGGCGTCTAATAATAATGTTGCCGTATATTTTATAAAATTTGATGATAATAAGAAAAATGATTCTATTGAAGTAGGGAGTCACGTCCTACATTCTTTAGGGAGATACTAGGCTAAACTAGGCTGAGGTGGGATTATCTTAATTATCTCACGAGAGAGCACACTATACTTCACAATTCCAAATTAATGAAATAAGATTAGGTAGACAAGCAAGAATTAATTAATAAATAAATATTAAAAATGAGAAGAAAAGGGGAACATAACAAAAGCCCACCCTCCAGTAGTACTAATTAGTGAGTGACAAGTTGCGAAGATTAATAGGCCAAGTAAATACTAGCAGTTTAATTAGTTAGGAAAAAGACGGTGTTTGCTTTAAATAATTTGATTTTCAAAGGGTATAATTAGGAAAATCCAATAATCATATATATACTCTATAGTCTATCCACACCCAAAATCAACCAGCTTTCCATCATGATGATGACCGAATGGGAACAAAGATATATATATATATATATATATATATCTATCTTTGCCTTTTGTTTTAAAATTTTGGTAGCAATAATAACAAAGAGTAGTGTTAATATAGATTTGGGTTCACGATAAACACTACACATACTAATCATTTAAGATATAATTAAAATTTATAAATATAATAATATTATAAAATTTTTAATTAATATGTTGTCACTTGTAGAATTTATCATATCTATATTATCTTTTCCTAATAATAATAATGGTAGTAAGAAGAAAATCAAATAAAATCGAAAAGAAAGGGGAAGGAGAGAGAGAGTTGTGTGTGGTGGTTGTAGCAGCGCGATAGAGAGAATCTAAGGAGAAGATCTCTTTCTCTTTCTCTTTCTCTCACACCATGAATGAATGAAGCTAATTAAGGCACACACAATACATTACACATCACTCACTCACTCACTAATACTGTGCCACCACAGTTTTTTCCCTTTATTTTTTCCTTCTCTCTCTCTCTCATGCACCCACTTATTGACAGAAAAAATAAAAAAAAAGGTAGCCATGGGATAGATATAGATATAGATAGATAATTACATGCCACCTCTCATTTCCATTCTCATTCATCACGTTTCCCTCTTTCTCCCTCTCTCTCTCAGCGTGACATTAATTGAATTAATGATATATATATATATATAGAGATAAATAAAAATAAAACATATGAGTTATATATATTGCGTTGGGAAGACAAGAAGCTATATAGATAGATAGAAAAATTACAATCGAGATCGAGATCGATGGAGGTTGTGGATGGTAGAAAGCTAGAGCAGCAGCAGCATTTTCATGTGCTGGCAGTTGACGACAGTGTTATTGATAGGAAGCTTTTGGAGAGGCTCCTCCTTACAGGTTCTTCATGCAAAGGTATACGTAACCTATCTAATTATTTAGTATATCCACACTTTCTTTTCTTTTAGTTTAGTCCTTCTAATTCACATGGTGGTTTCAAATTCCGATTCAATTTAATTAGTGACTGCAACCATATCATAATAGCAACATTAATTTTGTTTGCAATAATTCCATCCCTTGCCTGCCTGCCTGCCTGCAGTAACGTGCGTGGAGTCCGGTGATAAGGCTCTGAAATATCTTGGGTTGAAGAATGATGAGGACATTGATGATAACGCTAACAATAACAATAATACTTGTTCCTCCTCTTCAGAATCACTATCATCATCATCACCTTCTCCTCCTCAGTCGTTACAACAACATCAGGTTTTCTTTTTATCTTCTTCTTCTTCTTCTCACCACCACTCATTACAATTTACAACACATACTCTGCTTCTTATTTATCTACATTATTATTATTATTCACCCAATTAATAATTAAGCTACGTACTTTTACTTGTGAGGGATCTTGTACCTTAATTTAATTATATGTCGGAATTTTAATTAATTAATTAATGGCACATACATCAAATAAAACTCTTTTGGAATTCTGATGGACGGACGGATGAAAGTTATATATAAAGAAGAAAAGTGATTTAAGATTCCGTACTGGCTACTGCTTCTTAGTTAGTCGTGTCCGTACACCCAAATTCTCATCACAACCTAGCTAGATGGAATTGTTGGGGAATCACATAAAAAAGAGTTGCTAGCTAGCTGCTAATGGGTGATGAAGCTGGCAAATTAAATAATCTTATACATCAATGAATTAAGTGGTGGCTGGGTTTCAATAGGGTTTCCTATTTCTCTTTCATCATCTCACTACTTCCATTCGTTTAGGCCGCGCATGCATATAGCATTCAAATTATTAATTGGTCACACCTCAATTCATTCTCCCGTAGCCGTAATGATCATATATATCTTTCTTGACCACATCAACATAAAAAGATCATAATTATACACTTGCTATGCTTTATTATTTTGTTTGCCTTTCCTAACTTCTTCATCAAGATAGATAATCCACTAATACTCAACACTGCTCACAAAATAATTAAAAAGAAAAAAACAGTTCAATGAATTAAACAGATCTTTAATTTGTGGAAAAAAAAAACAATAATATTTATCGTACAACAGAAATACATCCAACGTGTGGTGTACATGATATGGAATGTGTGCTATATGTATAACACACATTCTATATCATGTATAACACACGTTAGATGCTCGTTGAACGTATTTCTGTTGTACGACAAACATTATTAAAAAAAGTGGTAACCCTTTTAATTCACTGTACTACACGTGTACATGAATCTGTTAATTTGATTCAACACCATTAAATTGCCTGAGGCTATATGTACCCTAATTACTTGTCTACTGTATATATATATTGTTTAATTTAAGCCGCTATTTTAATCCTAATAATAAATTAAATAACTAATGATGGTGAGAAGTGTGTGTGTAGTTGTAATTAGTAATTAGAATTTGGATGATGATGATATATTAATTAATTAATTTGGAATGGTGCATCGAGCAGCAGGGAACGAAAGTGAATATGATAATGACAGATTATTGCATGCCAGGGATGAGTGGCTATGATTTACTCAAAAGACTCAAGGTACGTACTACCTATACATACGCTTGCTCAAAAACACCGTACCACACAATAATCATATATCCCCTTCCCCTCCGACACCTTCCCGAAATTATCTCTGTCTTTTTTGTGCTGCCTCCTGCAATGCTTCAATTGAAATGAATGAATGTACACTCACTCATCATCATATCAGTAGTCTGATCTGATCTCTGATAAAAAGAGGCCCAACATTCCCTTCCTCATGAATCAACACTTACTTGGAATAATTATTTATTTATTTATAATCTCACTTTGCAGACTACTCATCATCCAGTGATGCACTCACAAATTTAAAATGCTCCTTTCTTTGTTTTTTCTATAGCATCATAATACATGCATAATATATAACTGCAATTCGATCACCTCATAGTAAAAAAATAAGAAAGAATAAATCAAGGAAAATGATAAAGTTTCAAGATCTATCTATCTATCTAGTCTCTCTTGCTCGCTTTTGCTTTTCTTTGTTCTGTTGAGTGTTCACATTAATTGCTTAGTGCTTACTGCTGCAGGGATCTTCTTGGAAAGATGTTCCGGTCGTCATTATGTCATCAGAAAATGTACCTTCCAGAGTCAACATGTACTCATAATAACTTTCTCTTTTCTTTTCATTCTTTTTTCCTTTCTTTTATTACCAACAAATACTAAATAAAATAACAATAATACTAAGTGTACCATGAAAAACCAGCACATATAGTCAATGAACCTATTTTGACTTTAGTTTTAGCCCAAATAATCTTGAGAATGTAATGGATCGAGTAATTATGGTCCAAAATCTCATTTATTGGCTGGTTAGGCTGGTTTTGTATTGTTCATTTAGCATCAATCATAAAATAAATTACAATAATGCTAAGTGGACAATGAAAAACCAGCCAATATAGCCAATGAGCCTGTTTTTTACTTTGGTTTTTGCTCAAATAATCATTGAGATTGTAATGGGCCGAGTAATATGGCCCAAAATCTAATTTATTGGCTGATTGGGCTGGTTTTATACTGTGCATTTAGTATCACCCAATAAATATATAACAACCCTTAATTGACATACATGGTATGTTATTTTGATTGGTTGATATATAGGTGCTTGGAAGGAGGGGCAGAGGAGTTTCTATTGAAGCCTCTTCAGTTATCAGATTTGAAGAAGCTTCAGCCTTATTTTCTGAAATCACTTGAAACTTCATCAAGTGAGGAACAGGAATCTCCTAATAGTTCCACAGATAATAATAATTCAGAGTCTGACAATGACACTCTCAGCAGCAATAACAGTAATAATAGTAACAACAATAACAATAATATTAATAATAGTATTATTAGCAAAAGGAAGGCCATGTCTCCTGAACCTCCTCCAGAGAGATCAAGACCTAAAAAGAGTGGTTTATGATCGATCTCTTAATTATTATTATATATTGTATTCTCCTTAATTAACTCAAGAGCTTCATGAATTCCATGTGAGTAGTAATGTTATTCGCAATTTCAGATATTCAAATCCATGTGTATTTCTAACTATTTTTACCTTCTAATTTGTTATTGTTATTATATTGCATCGCATGCAATATATATATAATATAACTTGTTTTAATTAGGCTAATGTTAGTAAAAAGAGAAGTGTGAAATTTATTTTCCCAAAATATTTACTTTTGTACCAGCGAACTAATTAAATTAATGGATGCATAAGTCTAGCTAGGGTCTTGCAGAAATGATTATTCTAGCTAGATATGTGAATCATCAGAAACTCTTCTAATAACATGACATGTTAATATGTGTTTTGCTTTGAAAAAAAGCAATATTTGATGCACGCAACAGACCAAAACTGACTAATTTGCCGGCAAGAAGTGAAATCAACGTTATCGTTCACTGACAAATTCCTGCAAAGGATATGTCGGGTCTCAATTCTAAATAAAGTTATAATTAAGGTGTTATGAAATACTGTTAATTGACAAGTACGTACCTCTATATGTTGTTTGCTTTTGGATGCATGGGTTTCTTTTGCGTGTACCTTTTATGCTACAAATTACGATTGATTGTTTTAACACATATTATTATTGAGAAATGTTCAGTGTATATTATAAATATTCATAACAGTGTATAATGTTTATATCTATCATCAGATTTTTAAATTATTTGAATGTAAGGGTAATGTTCACTTAAAATTGAATGGTGAACATGAGTATTGTATAATAATTATTTATATTATAAATATAATTTTACCCTATTATTATTTGAGTTTATCGATTTTTAAAGTTTGCTTTCACCATAGCCCATAGGTGATGGCTTGCTGCTAATACAGTGATTTTTTTTATTATTTGTGTATATATGATTTGCATAATTCAATTAAAAAATTGCACTTCGAGGGTGTAAATAGGAAATAAAAATAAAAATAAAAAAGAGAAAATTGATAGTGAGTCGTTATTATTGACTTGAGTTTTATTGTCATAACTTGATATATATGCCGGATTATTTTTACATTAAATCTCTTACTTTTCATTTTTTCAGAAAAAGTAAAAGAGGGAGATCAATATACTTTCTGTCTTTATGACACATTTATAGTATTTTTGGTAGTACAAAGAGGCTATGATAAAATAAGTTATATTTATTTTCTCAAACGTTTATAGTATTTTTGGTAGTAGAAAGAGGCTATGATAAAATAAGTTTGAGTTTAATTTTAATACATTAACAATATAAAGAATTTAACAATTATGTATTGTCAGTAAAAGAGCTTTTTATTTTATTTTTGGTCGAAACACTCACTTTTTCAGGCAATATACGTTTATCAAACATGTAATTTGATAAAGCGAAGCAGCCCAATCCGACTGGGGGGACAAGACTACTTGCAACCCTTTTTGCTTCTTTTAAAGAACAAGACTCAGATACACTGACAAAAATAATTAACACTTGGGGCAAAAACAACATTATGATTCAAGTTTCAGAAAAACGTTATGTAAGCGAGGAAGAGTTGGGTTTGGTTGTTTTGTTTTGTTTGTTTCTGTCTTCTCCAACTAGGGGATTCATTCTTCCCTTTTTAGTTGGTTGTTGGGCCACGAAAATAAAAACAAAAACATAAAAAATGCTTATGTAGTAGGCTAGTCACTCTTGATCGCCTTCACATTACTCAAACGTTTATGCACAATTTTATAGTAATAATGCAACGGGTTGCACAAGGGGAGAACGGTTACAAAATTATGGATCATTTCCATCTTCGGATAATGGCTCAAATCGTACTATTATTTTCATAATACGTCCATATCATCTAACCCATTTGAAATCAGTTTTATTGTTCTTGGATAATTGCAGATGCTTTGGAAAAATGGTTCACTCACTGGGTGTGCTTGACATTGGATAATAATAGAGTTTTTTTTTTGGGTATGGATTAACAACACGGAGAGAGTGAGAAGTAGAACGCAGTAAACTCAACGGGTATCTACTGATCTAAATGCGGTAACCACAACTTTTCCAGTACTAAACTCTACACTCAAAACCAAAAACTCCGAACCTTATTCAAGAGAACATAAAAAGAAAACCAAACAAAGGCTAGGCGAACAAGCATGATTCTGAGTTACAAAGTGATGTAGACTCTACATATAACTTAGTGTGTGTCTATATCCTCAGAAAGGAACCCACTCCTTTTCCTGCAAAAGGGTAGATACTAAATCAAAATATGATTAAGAAACTCTAAAATAGAGAGTAGGCAATTGATGTCATGAAAGATAGTTTTACCTTTCAAAGCTCATCTTTTCCATTTTCCTGCTGCTCCTGCTGCTGGGCAGGCTCATCTTTTCCTTGTTCTTGCTGGGCGGGCTTGTCCCTGTTCTTTTCAATGAATTGTATGATGTCTTCCTTGGTCCTATCTCCGTCATATGGTGTTACCTTTCCACTAGCAGACCGGAAGTACACAGTTGGGTAGCCTTGGACTTCGAAGGTATCGCCTGGGATGTCGTTGGCAGTTGCATCCTGAAAAGTGACGCAAATGATGTACAGAATACATTTTAGTGAAATATATATGACATGATGATTTCGTTATATCTCTGCTAAAGTATTGTTTTTTGTATCACTTAGGTTGAAACAAATGTACTTGAAAAATCTCCCAAACTTCGGAAATTGGATACGTTTCTTACCAGTTTGGCGATGACAACATCAGCATCGCTTTGATATGAGGCAGCAACCTCATCCAAAATTGGAGCCAACTTTTTGCAATGACCACACCAAGGGGCATAAAACTCCAGCAAAACTGCAAGGTGTTTGTGTTAGTTTAAAATATTCTAATTCAGAATAATTCACAGAATAAGAACAAAAGAATGAAGCAATAGAGGGTACCATTCTTCCCGGTGTTGAAAACTATGTCCTCAAGACTGTCCGCAACTACCACCTTAACAGGTTCATTGTTAGTTTCAGGAATAGGCTCAGACTTCATATATGGTGCAATTTTTCCATCCTGAAATATCCAGAGAAAATAAATGGCACAATTAGAATCTCCACAAAAAATTAACAGCCATGTTAAATATTTAAAATTGGAGACTTTACTAAGCCTATACATTGGAATTCCTAGCTAGAAAAGGATAAATATACGTCCAACTAAAGCAGGCAAATAACAATCACCTTATAATCCTTCAACCAAGTTGAAATGTGATCAGGTTCCAAATTGGGCTTAAAAAATTTCTTCCCATCATTATGTTGAATGATGATCAGAGGTACTTGGTCTTCCTTAAGTCCGAAATACTGGCAAGACAATTCATTAACAAATGTCAAATATTAATAATTAGCAAATAATAACCATAGAATGTTAAATATTTTCATACAAACCTGGAAGGCACCCTGACTAGCCTCAACATCTCCCACCAGAAAGCTTACACCCTGTGTTCTATATTGCTCAGCAGTTTCACGATATTTTGATTTGAAAGATTCAGCACCTTCAGCGGTGAAGTTCATGAACAACATTGCCTACCAATTTCAAAACTTTAACTTAGACAACCCTCCAGCTTAATGTTGAAGGAACAAAACTGAATTTGATAACCTCTATTACCTTTGCATTAGGACTGTTAAAGAATTTTGAAACAAAAGGGTGATTGCTCGGTTCATTGTTAAAGACAGTCAACACGGGGATGCTAGATTCTTCAACAAACTTCTCTAGAGCTTCCACATCGAAATCCTGCAAACACAAAACATCCATGAAAGAGTTATATACAACCAAACTGATCAGAACACTGAAAACATGTACTGTGGAACAACCAATGCAGGAATCAACACTACCTTGAAATCAACATAAAGCTCGTCAAATGGCTTGATTAACCTAACTATAGGCCCAGTCACTGCAGATTCTCCCCTTGGAAGGTGTTTGGCATCAAGAGTGTGACCAAGGTCGTAATCAGAACGCAACTTCTCTGCTAATGCAGTAAAGTTCTCATACTCCTCCCCAGAAAATTTTGGGAAAATCCCAACCTGAAAACACAGAAAAATAAGATTATATGGCAGCCCATATGTACTTTTAAAAAAATGCAAAGACACAATGGTTGTTCACTTACAATAACAACTTTGTTTTCACCAATCAAAGCACTGGCATCATCAGCAGATTTGATTTCAGTAGATGCAGGGCCGCTTTGTTTCTTCAAATAATCTACGATACCATCTGCTTCACGGGGACCTTTGTAATCTTGAATGTTCTTTCCCCCACTTCTGAGAATCTTAATTGTTGGGTATCCCCTAACATCATACTGATTTGCAATCTCTTTGTTCTTCTCTTCATTGGCATCAACCTTAGCCAAAACAACCGGAGGATCATGGCTACTCAAGACAGAAGCAGCTTTCTCATACTGCATGAATAATAATAGCACAAAATCAGCACTAGCATGCCATAATCACAACACGTCAACCAAAAATAAGAGGTGAATGATATTACCTCCGGAGCAAGCTTCTTACAGTGGCCACACCTAGAAAGACGAAAGAACAAATTAACAATTATATGCCAACATTTAAAACTAAGAAAACAACAATGCACTAGAATTGCCAGCAATTCACGATCCCTTCAGCTCTAAGAAAATGAAAATCTGACATTCTATCAACATTTTCCATAATAAAAAACCAAATTAAGCCATATCCAACAGTAGCACACATCAAATTTACCAGCTGAGACCAGATTTTGACCATTCGACGGAACATGCATATCTAGCTAGGGATTTCAGTATGTCACTAACCGCAGATAAAAACTACACTTAAATCAACGTAAATCACTTACAACAGCAAAACACTATGACATAATTCAAACAATAAATTAGCAAAAAAGCAAGATCTACAACACTCTGACCGCACAAAGACTAAACCAGATAAAATAAGAGGAACAGAAACAAAGCCGCGGAATGGATCGAAGCAAGCATACCAAGGAGCGTAGAACTCAACGACGATGAAGTCGTGCTTGGCGATAGTGTCGGAGAAGTTAGAGTGATCCAACGTCAGCACGAACTCCTTGGTGGCCTCAGATTCATCGGCGGAGATCTGAGAGAGAGCGAGCGCGAATAAGAGGAAGCAGATCGGAACCCTAAACGACATCGTTTCAGTGCTTCCTTCTCTGAACAGTGAAGCCTTATTGTGAGTGAGGGGAGGGATTCGAAGGCGCAGAAGAGGCCAGTGCCTTATGTAGCTAGCGTTCCGTGAGTGAGTGAGAGAGTTAGAAGAGCAATGAGACAAACATGGGTATAGCACGTGACCTAGCCTCCTCTCCTCTCTCTCGGATATTTTTCTCTCCAACGGGGTATTGCGAATCTACTCTCACCACGTGGGCCTCTCTCTTACGTGGCAGATTCTTATTGGATTTGTCTTGTCACGCGGGTGTTTTTGATTATTTTTCTGTCTTTCAGTTACGGTCAAAATAAAGGAATTGAATTGTTATTATTTTTTATCTTTTATGGAGATTTTTTAATTTTGGTAAATACTAGTACTTGCTGCGAGTAAAAAATTTACCAGAAAATTACTTGACCGCTGGGATTTAGATATTTTCAGCAGCGCCCCGGGCCAACGGGTTTCTAACTACTATATATTAAATTAAGAGATATGATATTATTAGAGCAATAATAATTGTTACAAAAAATATTCACATTTTAGGGGGTCTTTACTCTTTAGTGTTCCTGTGTGGGTATTCACGTATTAAATTGAGTCTTGCAGATGGAAAAAATTCTTGCTGGGAGCCTCACATGTCATTCCTAGATACACAACTCGGGACAATTAATTAGTAAATAAGAAATTCCTAGTCAACCAAAAAAAAATAAGGATAAGAAAAAAAGGAAAACACAACAGGTAGAGACTAAAACAAAACTAAGTATATTAATGCAGTCTTATGTGTTCAAAAGTAAAGCCCAAAGAAGGAAAATAGTTGAAAACCACGGTCAAAGCCCACAAATGGAAAATAGAACGACAATAATGATAATGATGACTAATTTATCAAATTTTATTTGATTAAAACGAAAATTATCACAAAAAACAAACTTGTTCATTTTAAAAAAGACTACAAAATAAGTATCAGAGAGGCTTTTTTCTTGAAATAATTTTGAATCTTTGATTGATTTTTTCCTCTATTGAGCTGATTCTTAAGATTGTTTAACATAATCTAATAATTTTTTAGGATGTAAATTTGTATAGAAAATTTTATTTAAAAAATGATTTTCACATCATTTAGTTTATAAAAATAGTGTTATAAATTTACGTTTTTTTAATACGTAATCACTAAAAATATATAAACCCTTCTGGGTTCAGCTTTTCTTAATAATTAATAATAAGCTTTGTTGCATTATTAATAAGACTTTACCTTATGGGGAAAAAGAGGACGACTTAAAAACAATGTTCAATGAGGCAATAATAAATTGCCAATCAAACTTAATAGTCTAAACCCATATGTCTGAGAAAAAGCCCGAACCTTGTGCTAAGAGGGGCACAATGAATGACAACAACTAGTATAGGACCATGAAAATTGAAAACCATTTTATTAATTTAATCAATTGAACAAAGAGTAGATAAAAAATGACTTGGTAAACCATCAATCTCTAATATCAACATCACATCTAAGAGCCGTAAGAGTTAAGAACTTTTCGAAAACTTGAAAAATTTTACTCATGTCAAAATTTTAAAAGTGTCCTAATAAAATATACATATCTCTTTTTGGGTGGGTAATGAGACTCTTTCTGTTCATTTTTAGTCAGAGATGACTATACCTCTCATTAAATTGTGTGTCCAAAGTGCACCAGTAGTATTACATGGGACGAATTCAAGAAAATAGGAGGGTCATAGTTGATAGTACTACTGATGCCAACGATTAATTAGATTGTTCTGTGGAGCAGCCACCTAACTTCAACAGAACAGACTCAACCAGGATGAGGACAGCAAGTTAAGTAAAACTAATAATATGCAAGAAATGGAGACTGCAGTAAAATTAAAAGCATATAATTTTAATTCACTGGATCATTCCTGAAACTTCTTCTGCTGAAAAGATCCTACTCCTAGGCATATGCAATAAAAATATACAATAGCCTACAACCAATTAACCAATAAATGAATTTCTCTGTACAAAATTTTTACCTAATAAATGTAGGATAAGGGTGTCGTCACAGGAGATGAATTGAAGATAACCACTTCCTGATGAGTCCTCCTGACATTTATGCACCCAAAAAGCCTTCGTTGCTTAAAGCAAAAACCTCTTATAAGGTATTTCAAGAAGCACTTTCCTACGAGATAAGATTGATTTATAACTCTAGCTGCAAAATTGGTGGTTAGTGCTAAATCTTCCTGTATAAATCCCTTACACTCTAAACTCTCTACTCTCAATTCAATCAATCCACATAATCCAAACAGCCTAGCACCTCTACTACGTGTCCTCAGCATTTTGATTTTGAAGCCTTACTTGCTCGTGAGCTTTTACCACCTCTGAAGTGAAACTTTCTAATGTCTTAAAAATGGGAACCAGACCTGATTGTAAACTGTTAGAAGCTAAATCTCGAACCAGCTTAATGGCTTCTTTATGCCTTGCCCTTTCTTCATGCAATCGCTTCTTCATAGAATCTAAATCCACCTTCAGATCATCTAAAGGTGAAACACCACTATCAGAAGGAACCTTCGATAATGCGGTCTTCTGTGAAGCTTTATCGTGTTCATGTTCGGAGTCTGCCATCTGTGCTCGTAAGGTTCTAAGCTGTTTCTCAAAGTCTTTCTTGAGATACTCCGCTTTGATTCTCTGGCGTTGCTCCTCATCTTGCCTCTCCCATAGCTCATGGAGTCTTTGAGCAAATTCATGCATGGCTTCTGCCACTCCCCTTTCTGATATTCTGGTCATTGCTTGATGCCAATCATTGCAAATTACAAAAACTGGTGGAGCTCCAATGCGACTCGGTGAGAAAGGGGCAATACCATCAGCTGTTTCTTCAGGTTCATCAAGAAGGCACTTTACGAGCCAACCATTCAAATTTTCGACATAAGATTTTTGCGTCTTAACCCAATTGTTGAACTGACTGCACCAATTCAGAAGCTCCTTTTCAAGTTCTAGGATGGCCTTCAAACCTTCATCTCTCTGTAAACCAGTGTTGATCTTAAGAGACTGAGCTTTACTATCCATTATAGCTTGGAATTGCTTCTGATGACATTTGAGCATGAATTTCCACATTCTTGTCAATCTGCTGACAAACAGGCTACTGGTCAAATCTAGTCGAATACTGTACCAAAGAAAAAACTAAGATACTGAGCTATATAATTCTTACTCCATAAACAATTCAAGTATGGTAGAAAACACTAGATTCTTACTCCATATACTAGTAATGATGTTGTAAACTAGTTTTCAACCAGCTCCCACCTAAGAAGATATAGTCACTTACCCAGTAATCAAAGCTGCAAGTTGAGGTTGCAATTCGTCATCCCTCAATTTGTGTATCCTCAATGATATAGCTTCTACAGTTCTAATGGAAATATTTATTTTTGTCAGCAACTTTCTTATTGATGCCTCAGTGGCATCAATTTTACTAGATTCAGCTCCTCGACTATCCAATGTTTTCAGCCTCTTGCATTGTTTCTCATAGATTGCTCGTAACCTCTCTTCATCCTGAGATCAGAGCACATATAAGGACAAAAGTATGGAATTAATAGAAGTACATATATTACAGTACGAATAACCGATGCTAACATATCGATGACATATTTGACATCAAACAAAAGATATTATTGAGATATGAAAATTCAAATTGTATCCTTTCTACTAACAGAGATATGAAAGGGAAACTAAATCATAGAAATTTAGAAGCTTTTAACTAGTAGGTTATATAGACAGTCAATTAGATGGATATCAAACTACCAATAGTTGCAAACATTTATACATCACAAATCATTTCAGTGTTAGAGTCTAAACTCATGATCAATTTCAGCACAATCATATTCATACCCTAACTTCCTTGTACAATTTCTTTTCCCAGGCATAAAGTTTCTCCAATGTAGATGAAAGGTTTACAGGATTTGTCTTGAAGTCTTTCCCAGGCTCTCCACAGTACTCTTTTGCCATTTTCATTGCCCTAGAAGATAAATGTATTGGAGGCGTAGATGGTAGCCTGGAAAAGATTCTGGAAAAGATAACTGCACAAAAACAAATAACTAGACATCAGATCTGTAAACAGTAATATCCACGAAATTTAGTTGATCAATGTTTCGAGCTCACTGTATATTATATGATGGTTAAGGAGTTTGAAAATTCAATTAATTAACTCAACAAAATCCCACAAAAGAATATATGCAGTAGAAAATTCATCTACACAGACTCGTTTTACTTGGACAGATATGTGATATGTCAAACAGCATCAGCATTTACTTGAAGCACAAGCATGGGATGCTGAAGTCTGGGAACATAAAACATACAATTATTCAACACAGTTACCAATTTACCTAACAATCTGGTACAGTCTGCACTCTGTCTAATCTAACTAGAATAGAAGTGAATAGTGAATACTACAAATGGAGGATGAGAAAGGTGTTTTAGATCCTTGGTTTCTACTACTTCCTGATATACAAGTAATGATCAGTACACCTAATAGTTGAATAAACAAGTTTCCCCCTCCTGAACACGTTCATGCCTCAGCAAAGAGACCAAAGAACTGAAAATACTAACACACACACACACACATTAATGGCTGGCAATAAAGGAACAACAACCTCGAGTTATACAAAATCAAAAAAGTGTAAAGTCACAAGAGTCTCACAAGAAAGCATGAAGCAAAAACATCTCAAGTTACAACGATACCTTTCAATGCAGCAAAACTAGATCGATAAGGCGGCTTGCAAACCTCAAGCATCAGAGCAACCTCCTTCCCATAATTAGAAGCACTCTCAAACTCATCCCTGATTTCCTGCACAACCTCTCGAATATCCCTGGTTCCATGAGGAGACAGAGTGGTCAAGCTACTCATCTTCGATGACTCACCACCATCCCCAGCATTAACAGTTTCTTCAACCTCAAATGTCACTCCTTTCTTCCTCACCTGTTCCTCAGGGGAGGAGCTCTTGGAAACAATGGTGTCTGGGCTGCTCTTAATCTCCCTCTCATGAAAAGAACCACCACCACCGCCACCACCATCATCACTCCCATGAAACCTCACCGTCTTGGAACTTCCCTCACTACTACTACTCCGTTGTTGTGGGGGCACTACTTTGGAATTTGAGGTACCTTCGCCAAAATCCCTTTCTCTAAAGTGTTGTTGTTGTTTTTCCTTGGGGAAGACCTTTTGTTCCTCACCAAGCTTCTTCTTCTCCTTGTGAAGAACCTCCTTCATCACTTCCTGTTCAGCCTCATCTTCCAATTCAGGAATCCCTTCTCTCTCCCTCACCTCCTTCGAATCCGGACTACTCGTATTCGACCCGAACCCGTATCTCCCCTGAGAGAGATAACTCGGGTAACCGCTATCGTAACTGTCAAACACATTGAGAAAATCCCAGGCGGAGACCTTCGGCGGCGAGGGCGGTGCTGGCGGTGGAGGCGCCGGCGAAGGCGTCCTCTGCTGGCCATAATAATTATATTCCCCCGGCGGCGGCGAACCCATCGGAAACCCAAAGAAACCACCACCGCCACCACCAGGAACAACACCGTTTCCATAGCCATACCCAAATCTGGGGTCGGGCCATTGACCCGATTCAGCAACCCGATTAACGGGCTCCTCGTAGATCATGGATCTCCCCTGAGGCGCAGATTTCTTCATGTAGAAAGCATAGGTGTTGAACCCTTGCCCTTGCTGGTTGTGGCTGCTCCAATCCTGTGGCTGATAGTATCCGTACCCGTAAGGTGGTTGTGCCGCCTCTTCTTCCTCAACCTCGTGCTCTTCTCCGTCTTCGTCGATGTGGATGTGACCACCGGAAGAAGAAGAACGCAAGTCGGATTCAGAATCCGACAAGTGCAGGTGCGATCCCTCTTCGATCTCGTCCTTCTCAGGGGAATCGCCGTGGGAGATTGAAGTAGAAGAAGAGGAGAATCTTCCTCTGTTGGTGCCCTTTTTGGAGGGCTTACCTTCGTCGGAGGGCAATGTGAGGACGGGGGAGCTAGGGGAGGAGGAGCCGGTGGCGAAGACGAGGTCCTGTTCGGCGAACTTGCGGAGTGCGTCGCCGATGTCCCTGAGTGACTGGAAATAGGCGACGTGTGCGGCGGCGAGGGCGTAGCGTTGGTCGGAGGCGGCTTTGAGGAAGTCTTTTCTCTGCCTGCAGAGGGTCACCAGTGGCAGGTCGTCCACCTTGGAGCCTCCGCAGCCCATGGTGTCAGCACCCTAGGTCGCGGCACTCGCTCATGGTGATTGCAATTGAAACGGAGAATGAAGCGTAGTGACAATAAACATTGATAAAGCCACAATCCGAAATCAAGCGGAAGAAGAAGCAGAGGAACTAGTGATTTTGTGATGAGTTTTAGTACTGTTGAGTGGTGAGTTGGCTCTGCAGCATTACAGTGAGTGCGAAGTGAGGGTTATGATGCTGTGTTAATGGTGATAGTGATAGATAGAGAAGAGAAGGAAGAGCATGAAAATGAGTGCAAGGTGTTGTGAGAGAGAGAGAAATCTGGCCGTTGAAATGCAAGAGAATCAATCAATGGATGGATCAGAGAAGGAGAGGGAGAATAATTTGCAATCAGTCTCTGCAGAAAGAGAGGGGAATTGTTCCTATTTTTGTTTTACTTAAATTTAATTAGGAAAAAGGATGGAAGGGGGAGGGGGAGGGGGTATGTGAATATAAAAATGGGCATGGAGATTGGTGATGTTGGGGATCTGTATCGTGTGTTGTTACTACAGTGTTGTGAGGTTTGAAATAATAATAATAATAATAAAAATAGTTGCAGAATAACAAGAAGAAGAAGAAAGAGGGAAGAAGAGAAAGCTCGTGGAACCCGCCATTTGCAACGGACCCCCTCCCATTATTATTACCATTCTTCATGCTCCTTTTCTCTCTCTCTGCTTTTTATTTTCCGTTTTTCATACTACGAGTACAAGTATGAATTCATTCATTTTTTGGTCTCAGGAGGAGTACCAATATTTTTGGTATGTTGGGAGCGTTCACGCCCGCAATAACTTCGACATATAGAGCCCATCTTTAGATTCATTACACATGCAATTTCACCTCTATCACCCGGCCCCACCCTAAATCTTTACATTTCTCTAACTGGCCACATTTATTTATTCATCTCATGTTTATTACTATACCCCCCCATTTCGGATTTGCACAGTTAGGTTATTTATTTATTTTTCCCTGCTGTAGGGTTTATCATTCGATCTGGGAAGGAGGATTAAGAGCTGACACTAGACTAAAGCGTGAATCAATAAAGTCACTTTATTCGGATTTAATGCCATTTCTTATTAAATTTTCTTTATGAAGCAGTATACTCCCTCCGTCCATTTTTAATTGACGTTTTAGAGTATTGCATACTTATTAAGAAGGTGATTAAAACACATAAATTTCTATAGAAGTAAATGTACAATGATAAAATTATCCTTATAATTTTTGTGCAATAATAATTATTGTAAGAGATAAAAAGAGAATATATGTATGGATAAAACTAGAAAAAGATCATAAATGTTTCATTGAAAATCTAAAATGACAAATAATAATGAACAAATAAATTTTTTAAAAAGACAAATAAAAATAAACGGAAAAAGTCTCTCATCTTATTTACAACCATTAATTTAATTTTGGGACCGCGGGCACTAACTCAGCTGCATAAATACCTATAAATGCGTGTAAAGTATCCTATGCTCCTTTTCTAACAAAAATTAAATTCGGACATTAGTGAAATTTATTCGATGAGCTTACACTAGAACACAACGTTTTTGGATTCTACTAACGCGTTATTCTCTCTGTATGTATAATAAAAACAGTGCCAAGTCCTAATGTTTCTTCTCTTGTTTTGTAGTAATTCAAAAGGGGAATGAATTATGCACAACAATATTGTATAATGGTATGCAAATAACATTATTGAGACTCGAGAGAATAAAAGGGTAAAGATGTGACTACAATTTATGAACTTACTAGTTTTTATTATGCAGTTATGCAATAATAAAATACCCGAGCTTTAAGGTGTGTTGTGAATTGGAGTTTTAATTGAAAGGGAATTTTGGAAGCAGCGTTTGGTGAGCTGATCGCATGAACAAATGAAAATAAAGAAAGAAATAAATGTTGGGTTTTGGTGGGCGGAATTGAGGAATATTGAGGATGCAGTTAATGATTACTGCCTCAAGGACATCAACTACTACCTTATCTTTGGCTCTCTAATACAGTACCTCTTTTGAGTGACACATACGCCATCCTAACGAAAGCCCTTTTTTCTTTTCTATATTAATGTTTTTTTTTCAAATTATATTAAACAAATTCATAGTGTGTTTTAAAATTAAGTAGAAAAAATTGATTTGTGTTTGAAAAATATGTTAGAAATAGGAGTTTAAGATGATTGTTATGAAATACTAAAAATAAAAGTTAATACTTTTAGCTTCCATTAGAATCAATTATTTTTAAAGTGATACATTTTTTTAGAAGTAAAAACACAAAATAAACACAATCAATTTTTTTCGACTCACTTTTTTTTAAACTCAACCCTTTTTTTAATGCCAACCAAACAGGCTGGAACTCATTAAACATTTAGTAGTCGAATCTTCAATTCATAGCAATATAAATAAAAATATATTGTAGACTCTTTCCCTTTAAAATACTATATAATTAGAAGGAATTTAAGCATAACTGTTAGTTGTATATGATATAAGTTAAACCTAATGTATTACTAAACACTTATACATCCACATATATACATTAAAAAATTGTCAAATTATTACAAGATAAAAGAATAAAATACAGTAATTTTCTTACCAAATTATTTAAATGTTGTTAGGATTTCAAGGTTAAAAACAAGATAGATGTCAAGTCGTTGTTAATATTTCCTCCTCCCTTCACTTTTATTTGTCTTTCTAAGAAATTTATTTGTCCATTATTATTTGTCATTTTAGATTTTTAATGAAATATTTACAATTTTATTCCAGTTTTATCTATACATACACTCTCTTTTTATCTCTTACAACTATTATTGCACAAAAAACTATAAGGATAATTTTGTCATTGTACATTTATTTCTATAGAAATTTATGTATTTTAATTATCTTCTTAATAAGGTTGAATACTCTAAAACGTCAATTAAAAGTGAACGGAGGAATTACATGTTATGTATGTACGTAAGGGGTTTGACGGACACTAGTCTCTTACAAGGTCACATGCCCAACTAACCCAAGAAAGGTATTTTTTAAGGAAAAAAGAAAAAAGGGAGAAACTTTCTTCTGGCCGGAAAGTAATCATATGATATGCATATGACCTTCAATAGTATTTTTTCTGCTAAAATATAATAATGGAAAAAAAGCTTATCGACTTTTCTTGTTAATTTTCCAACAAATATAAATTGTGGGTGAGGCTGGATTCTGAATTAGGGCCCCAATGGAAAGGACATACCCCACCGTAGATGAGGGTACAAGAGGACCCATCCTCGAAAGTAACGTACACTTTTTGCCACAAAAATAATAGCTACATTTTTTGGAAATTCAAAATAATCTCATAAACGTATAATTACTTAGAAAATAGTATATTTTATAGTACTCTATTAGCCAGTGGCTGGGTTTTTCTAATCAAAACCTAAATCACCTATTCTGTGGAACTTTTTATCTTTAATTATGAATATACTACAAGCAAAAAGTAACATGCCACTGTAAAAATTGCATCGCATTTTTTTTTTCAATTCACAATGATATTGATGGACATAAGGTACTAGTTTTTATTTTTTACTATTAAGCTATTTTAAATTTCTACAAACTAAATTTTGGCATTAAAAAAATAAGGAATTTCACGTGTAAGTGAAAATTTGTGAAATATTTATATAGAAACTTATATTATTGGGACGGAGCTAGATTGATTTGTCATTTGTCAAGAGTGGTTAATGCTCAATAATTAAATTTGCATAAGAAATATATATCTTACTAATTTTCAATCTTGCTTAAATAAAAAAATATCTTCTAGTCTAAATACAAATGAAATACATATGTTCATGTATTATATTATATTCCTTTTCCTTTTATTTTTTACTTGTCCATTTTTATTTTGAGCTTGTTTTTTTATTTGTTTAGTTATGAATTTTATATAATTTTTAATACTTTTTTCTTGTTATACTCTTAATTAAAGTATTCTCTTTTATCTAATAAATTGAAGTGAAAGAATATATTAATAATAATATAACATTTTAAATTAAAGATAATATAGTACAATTTTTTGTTAATTTTAAGAATAAACTAATTATTGTCTAAAATATTGTGAAAAGTGAGAGTGAATAAATAAATAAAAATAGAGGAAATACATTTTAATATAAAAATATTTTCAAACAAAATGTTATAAAAAACAAAGCAAATATAATTTCAAGGGGGCCATTGTCCCCTATCCAGCACTACCCTCAGCCCCTGGGAATTCATCAAGCTTGAAATAACTGAACAGGAAAGCGAAAAGAGGGAGGCCCACTACAATAAATTCGACCAAGGTCAAAAGCCTAGATTAAACATGAGTTTATATTTTTTGTAGTTTTTTTTTTTTGGTAAGGGTTTTGTAGAGTTTAAATGTAATAATTGATAGTATAAAAGATTTTATACTGCCATTCTTTTATATAATACTCTACAATTAGTAGATATAGTTACATTCTATTCACTACTTAAAAATCATAAAAAATATAATCAAGTAACAATATAATCTTTGTATAATAATTAAATTCTCCTTTTATTATTATTTTAACTTTTATATTAATAAATATTGAATAAATATGAACTCTATAAAAATATGGCTCAAGCAAGATTGATGAAGTGTTTTTCAAAGTGGAAAATGAAGAAAAATAAAAGTGTCACATTATCATTTTTTCTAGAAAAAGACCATTGTTTTATATACTTAGAGATTAATTATGATATACTTATCGGTTAATTATAATACGACATATATGATATAATGAGTGATTTTTTAGAATTTATAAAATGATTAATAATAAAATAGAAAACATGAAATTCTTTAGTGTAAAATTTTTTATTTCCATATGCTTATATCAAATATTCAAATCATAAGACATTCTGATAAAAGACAACATTTTTTAAGGGATGACCTATATTAACTGTTTTTTTGCTGAAAGACAACATTTCCAGAGGAAAAGGCAACAGTCGTTGTAGGACACTTACTTGTCCGTAGGCACTTATGATGTGGGCCCTGCCATTTGACTTTATTGCCGTGCATGCTAAGCAGTTTAGAACCAGAAACGGAATGCCACAAAGTTACACTAACTCATAAAATTTTATTGTTTGTTCCACACAAAAATAAGGAAATATTTAGAATTATGATATTTGTACGAACTTTTTTGTATGTAAGATAAATATACATATAAATTTAATAGTGGAGAATAAGAGTTAAAATGTTGGAGTGATGTCACATTAAAATTCAATAGTAATAAAGTGGATGGAGAAATATATGTACGAATATCATTATTGAAATATTTATTGTGTACTACTGTATAAGGTGATTCAACAAATAACCACTACTTACTTCATCATTATTTTAGGTAAATACTCCTTCCAATGTAAATGTATGTCTTAGAGAAAGAGATGATTTCTTCCATCCAATAATTTACGATGATATAAATTTGACTGTTCCTATGAATCTTATGGTGTGAAACTGTGAAAAGCCAGAACAGAATCCACGTCTCAGCAAGAAGCGCGTAGCCCTAGTTTGAAAAGAACAAATGAAATTTATTTGGGTGTAGAGTAAAGACAATACTAAAATTCAAGCATTGGTGAGAACTACTAGAACAAAGCTTCTCTAATTTAATTACAACTCCGAAGTTCAAAACTTCAAATTCCAACCATATACTACAACTTCTCAAATTTCAAAGTCTCCAACACACACTATTGTTTTAAGATATGGACATGGAATTCAAATTCTTTACTACTAATTGTTCCCTTAATCGTCAACAACAAACGCGTATTAAACAGAATCCAATTCTCGATCGGACAAATTACCATTTGAGTTTGAGGGTCCCAACACTTGAAAAAACCATGCATTGTCAGAACCTAATTAAAATGACTTTATTTTTGTTTTTGTGTGTTTGATCTTATCTCAAAGATATTACAATAACTCAAAATGTCTACGGTAAGAACCGTCGTTTCACTATGATTGGGTATTTTTTTACGCTTCAACACTCAATTTGTTGTTGTGCTTGTATGATTGAAATGATGAAAATTAGAGGATGATTAATTATGAATGATGAATCAGATACGTAACAACAACAACGTAGCTGTACTCGTTGATTTTTGCCGACAGTTGCACAGAAATATCATACCGTAATTTTTTTGTCTGCTCCTTCTCCACTTAATTATTTTGTTCTTGTAATTATGTTAAATTTATTATAGGTCACCACTCTCAACTATAGAGTCAGATTTCGATCCTCTTGTTTTGTCTATGGAGTGTAGTATATCTTAATCATTGCCTTTGGCTAGGAAAATGACATAAAAAGGAAGAACCAAAACGCATAATAATAACAAATAAGTTACATCAAGTGATTGATGCAACATGATCAAACATTTTTTTTCTCAATTTTTAATATAAAAATGATTCAATCCGATTATACATACATTGATATTACATTATTCTCTGTACCAAATAGAAGCTGGATTCACTGTGATATAAATGAAAAATTTTATTTGGATGATAATATAAAACATTTTTACACTATCAATACATTAAAATTAAACTAAATGTTTTCTATAAAATTAATTAAAAAAATATTTACAACGTGTTGTTTTAATTAGGGTTCGAGACCAACAATTGAATTAAAAATTGACATTTATTACATAGCTCTGACTGCCTCACGATGAGAGTATCAGAGAATTTGTCACTACTCGCTAGTAGTATGTATCCATGTGAATCAAGAAAGTGCTCATCATTTTGAAGGGGAGAAATAAAAGAAAAAAGTTAAACTATATTTATCCTTCCATGTTTCAATCTTCTGTTTAATTAACTTCCATAATCATGAGCGCTATGAGTGTTGTTTGATAAAATTACTACAAGATAATCTTTGAAGTTAATAAACGGATAAACTATGAATTCTTTAGTTACCATTTATCGTCACCAATATTGTGCATAGTTTAAAATCCAAGTTATGAGAATATATAAATGAAAGGTTGACAATGTGAGTCAATATAATCCTCATTTACTATCCGTGTAGTTGTAAGCCATGCGGTTTTTTAGTATAACTCTTGGCACCGTTCACAAATATTTTATTTTTCCTTCGTACTTTCTATATCGACATTCAAACAAAGCAACGTAATGTAGTTTAAATAAACCAATTTTAAATCTATTGACAAAAATATCTTACCATGACGCATGTAATTGCAAATGACGCGGACCCATAAATAGGCAAGGAAAAAAATTGGGCGTTGTAAGAGAAATTCAAATTAAATAGAATAAGACCACTTCCAAATAATTCCATTATTTAAAGTGCAACTTGCAATGGCAAGGGCTTTTAACTTTCGAGTTTCGACCTCAATTTTCGTTAGTGAAAAATGGGAAAAAATTTCTCAGCAAGTTAAAGTGGTGTGCCTACTTTGAAGGTCTTATAAAGTTGTAATGACTCAAAAGGCTAAGCGCCACAAAAGAGGGAGGAGGATAAGGAACTTTGCACTTTCTTTCTTCGAAAAAGCTCAAGGTAAAAAAAGAATCTTCATAATTTACAAGAGGGAAAAAAGTTTACTAAACGTGATGCATCTACGAGAGTTATAATTAACCCTATAACCCATATGCTTCCAACATGGGAAACAGGCTGCGAATTTTCGCAGCTTTGCACTTTCTTCTAATGTTAAAAAGCAACTCACAATATTTACATTATCAATTTATCATCAATTATTACATTCTTATTTAATTAAATGTTTTGTATAGTTTGTATAAAACGCAAATTATATTTGACCAAATATCCCTACGAAAATCATCGTACATTTGTGATACTAAAGATTTGCTTTTTCTTGAACTGGAATTTCATTGCCACTTGCCAAACAGAAGAACTTAGATTATCTTTTTAGGAATATAATTATGTTTAATTTCATATAAACTTTGACATATGAAATAACGTTATAATAATATTAACTAAAATAAATTAGAAAGAATGAAAAAGAATAAGTTAAAAAAATGTCAATGATTTCAATTTTGATGCCATGGATAAGCTAATAGAGTTTGATGGATAAGCTAATAGAATCTGATGGTTAAGCTAATAGAGTTAATTCAACTAAAACGAAGGTTTAAAAGGGAAGAAGAAATGAAAAAATGGCACATGATAATTTTGCCAAAATTATGAAAACATCCGATGTAGCTAGTTTTGGTTGTTGTGAACGTGATTTTGGCAATTGGGATGCGAATGAAAACAATCACGCTAGTACAACATCAATTGTTGATGTAAACAACACACCGAGTACGTTATGAATTCATAATCATACCATCAATTTTGTAAGAGAAAATGACTAAGCCTTTTCAAAGTACAATTTTGACATTGCACTTAAAAAGATTCCGCATATATTTTTTGTTTTCAATTTTCGTTAATTTTATGAAATGACGATGAACCGAATATTAATTCTTTGAGAAATACTTTGTTTACATCGTAAAATCAGTCATCATCGGCCACCATATATAATAATCTAACGTTTTGAAACTAGTAATCAAACTTTTATTATTATTTAGTAAAAGTTAAATTATTAATTTCACAATGTTGGATTATTACATATGATAACTGATTTTATGATGTATATGTAACATTACTCTAATTCTTTTGATAATCTAACCGAATATTAATTAAACAAATAAAACAAGCAAGTTGTAAATTGTAATTGACATCATAAAATATAAAATAAACTAGGAATTGGGAATCAAGAACAAACCATAAAATATATAGAAAAATGAGAGTAAATGATCATGTTAGGGCGAATGTACTATTTATTCAGTTGATTCTTCTTCTACGCGTACGACGGGAAAATTTATATTTTCCCTACTTGAATAGTAATATTTATAGTTATTTATTACTACTTATTAGCTGTATTTTTTAGTCACAATTATTTCTGCCTAACAATTAGAGCCCTCCCGATGCAAATGGGCTACAACGAAGTCATACACTCACTATCTCCAACTCACAGAACTTCGCTCTCTATAACTAATACAGAATTTAAAATTATTACCAATTTGCTTTTAAATGACAAGAGCAAGCTAACTAAAAAACAACAAAATGACAAAGTTAAATGTAACCAACTTCCACTCATAAACTGCAGAATCATGAAAGATAAGAGAAAAAACCAAAGTCAGGTTACCCGTTCAACGAATACGAATTCAACGATTAACATATTACTAATATCAAAAGGAAAACCGACAAACATAAGTAGTTACCAGCACTTAAAAAGAGTTTTCTAATTGACTTTTCTAATAGTAGTTGTTTATTTTGCTATTGGATGAAAGTTGAATTCAAACTTAACAGAAAAATAAAGATATTCAATCTGCGAAAGTTAGAAGTGCTTTTTATTTATTTTATTCAAAGCCCTCAATCTTGCCAGGATACGCAATCCCATCGGGAACAAATTTTGTTTAACCCTCAATCCAACGTGTGTTATGTGTCGTATGTATTACGCATGACACATATTACGTATGATATATAACACACGTTGGATACTAGTTGGATGTATAATTGTTGTACATATACTATTACCAATTTATAATATGATTATATGATTTATCAAAATGCATTAAAAGGCACTTGTTAAGACATGTTTTCATCAATTCAAGAATAGACTAGTTGCTTGCCATAGGCAAAAGTTAGAACAAGTATGCGAATGCCAATGCAATCATAGAGAAGAGAAACCCAGATAAACAAATCCAACTAGCTTCCAAGCAGTGATGTCAATAAGGCCAAAACAGCAATGATAATCATGATATTTAGAAAATAGTTTGATTGTAGAGGCTTATCTGGGCTTCCACCAACTGCCTCATATTCAGCCCGGATCTTCTGCTTCATAGCATCAGACAGCTCTCTCTGCAATTCAAATAGGCACACTATTGAATTTTTATTCCTTTCTTCTTCATTTAAGACTTCCAAAATTTACATGTGACATATCACATGATTTGAAAATAGCTTCTTCTTGTATTACTAAAAGACACTGGCACAAGAAAACATGACACTTGTTTTTACTCCTGCACCAAACCACCAAAAGTAAAACAATGAACAATATGCAGATGTATGTGTATATATATATATATATAAATAATTTCCTGCAAAGTATTTCAAGAGATAAGTAATAACTTTTCTACAGGTATTAACTAAATGAACAGTAAGATTTGATAAATCGTGCACGATTAGAACCTTTCCAGACGAGTACTTGGCCGCTTCAAACTTCTCTGCTTGTGGATTTGAAGTACCATTTATCACAATGCCCTGAGAAACATGCCAAGGGAAGCTCTTATTCAGTAAGTAGGTCAAGTACCGTGTGTAACTTGGGATAAGAAGTATACAGTTGTACACAGACATGAATAGATAAGGGTAACCGAGTTATGTAAGCAAGAACAAAATCTCCAAGTCATGGGCCACAAAAGCACACACATCTTTCTTATTGAGGAAAACATGTTAAGGGTGACTCAAAGTGAACACACCTCTGGAGGATCAAATTTGGCTCCAGCGTTGCTTAGTTTGGCATGGGCTTCAGCATAATCTTTGAAGAATGCTTCCTGATCTTCAGCATACTTCTCAGCATATACCTGCATGTTTCACAAAGTTTAATATTTATGTTGAATTTCAATAGCCATCAGAAAAAAACTGCAGCTACTTTACCTTGAAGGATGGATCCTCAAAAAGAGCAGCATCGGTTGGCAATACCAATAGATCTTCATCCCTTTTTTCTTTAATATCCTGTATATAACAACAGTACGGAATAAGGAATTCATAAACCCCTGCATAATCCCCCCTGCCTAGTAGTCTCCCAAATAATTAATAACAATATATATATAACTGACCTTGAAGTATGAGTTATCAAACTTCAACCATTCCGCTGTCCAGGATTGTCCTCCAGGTGCTCCCGGCCCATCTTTCTGTACAGCGAAAGATACACATGAATTTCTTATTGTTTTTAATCTACTCAAGTGACACTTCAAATTTAAAACTAGTTGATCATAAGCATATAAGCTAACTCCAAGAGAGACAAAACTTCAGAGTTCTGTACACAAAAGATTAGAGATAGTTAACAGAAAAACAAACAAGGACTATTAGTGCTTAACAAAATTGCAACATTAATATTTAGATATAGAATTAGAATTCAACTGTAAGAATTCAAATAATTTAATACTACTAAACAATTTTATAACTTGTGGGTTACAGGGCAGATAACATACTGTATATTTAGTCTCAGGTTTGCCCCAGCCACTTCGATCTGGTCTAGACCTTCCCAGTGTGTGTGCACCAGATAATGCAACAATTTCCTGGAGAACCAGTAATTTGATCATCAAAATCACAGACATCATATTTACTACCTTAATTCTAGCAGGAAATACAGGAAACTACCTTGTCATTGAAACCCATTCGGTTGAAAACTTGTCGCAAGTGATCAGCAGGTGAAGGAGGGCCAGCATCTAAATACAAGCACGACCTTCATGTTAGTTACTTGTAGATGCTAGAAGAAGAAAAGGCTTCTTAAAACAAGGTGGCCTATTACAATGCAATTATCTTATTAAAGAATTTGTCAAATTTAATATATCTAAGTTAACGTATTAGCTAATATCTCCAGCAATGCTAAACTAAATTGTCAACAGATCTAGACTGACTACCAATAATGGGTTTAAAAACTCGTGTCTTACTTTGGAGCCCAAAAAATCTAAAAGAACAAATTGCTGGTCTTGTTCGATTTTTACTTTTGTTTGAGCTGCGTTGGTTTCATGTTTTTGAGAAAATTGTAGTTTTGGCTACTCTGTAGGTTAATAGAAGTTTAAATTGAATCAAACCACTGCACTTACTAAGCCAACATAGATATTTCATATTTATCATTGTTTATGAAAGTATGATATAATCAAAATAAGCAATCTCTTATATATTAACAACCTAATCAAAGTTAAGTGTATTATCCCTTTTCGATACAACTTTCAGTTTCCATTTGGGTGCACATGAACTGGTAAGGGCTCAAATACTGTCTATCCATCTTTAATATTATGACTTCTTGTTTTAAATAAGTACATTATACAATTATATTTCACATCAGCGCTATCAAACTATTCATATCTTTGGAGTCAGAACAATCAGGCCCACAATTCCAAGATGCCATGCATAGCATTTCAAAGTGGTCTGAATGTTAGTCAGATAGCTTCACATCTCTGCCACCTTCTTACGCCAAATAAATTTTATTGATAGATGTCTTATAAATAAATAACTATCTGTTTCTATGAATGTTTCTTAATCACAAATCAACGGTAGCCTTTTCAAACCAAGTCCTACAATCAATAGAGAGCAAATAAGAAATTTTGCTATCACAGTGCAGCAACATCCACTCGATATATGGTCTGCTTACCAGGAAGTCTCCCTTCTTCAGGGCACTGTTCAGGTTCAGTGACATCCACTCTTCCATATTTCATGGGAATTTTGGGGCCTCCAGCTTCCTGAAAACTCCAATAAATTTGTCAGTGTATCTTTTAATTAATTTCAATAGCCAACTGTCACTCCGGAAGCAGAAATAGGGGTCAGCCAACCTCGACAGCAGTAGCACCAGCCAATTGAAACAAGTCTGCATATGTCACATTAGAGTACTTGTCTTTGATTGGCTGAAGAAGCTTCAATGCATTCACAAGTCCTAAAATTGCAGCTCATTAGGGAAATAACCATAGTAAAAAATAAAAATTCAGAACCAGTTGGTGTTTATTAAATCGTTACCAGCATTGGCGCCATGTTTCAGCTCAACTTCAAATCTCAAGCTACCATTAGCACCACCTCTCTGTGGCCATTCCTCAATATTCTTATTGTAGGTTCCAGCATCATGCCATCCCAAGCGAATCTATCACATTAAAATCTACGTAAACTATTGAGATAAATTAAGAAGGTTTCTAGCTAAGCCACAAATTAAATTTACCTTCTCGAGAAAAGAGGAAGTTAAATTAAAATAATAATAATAATCCAAAACACTACAATAAAGAGAGAATGCAAGTCCTGCACAAAATCAAATTCAATCAGAACTTCAGCAGCAACTAGCCACTATATACATAGAACATCAAGTATCAACGCTTCGCTTATGGTTCTTCACAAAACGTCTCGGTGTTTGAAAGAACCGAGAAACGATATGCTCGAAGTGTGCAGCGCAGTTCTTCAATTCCAATAAATTGCAGAAAAATGCAAGTTCAAATTTCAAACACTTTCCAAGGAAACGTTAACTTTCCAGAATCCTATTGAGACCTAACGTTCGTGATAATATACTCGTACACGGAGATCTTGAAAATGAATACTAGGAATTAAAAGTTTACCAGAATCGGATGGCAGAACTTAGCCTTTAGAAGCTCCTTGATATCTTCTCTAGCACTCTTCAGCTGGTCAGGATCGGACGCCAACGACTTCGTAGCAGACATAGTTCCGTATCCTCCACTAGAAACACGAACTTCGGCTCTTCGCTGAAATACAAATTAAGTAAGATCACAGTAAATAAATCCATCGCAAGCTCAAGTTCAAGATTCAGAGAGAGAGAGAGAGAGAGAGAGAGAACCTGATTGATGAAGAGATGAGAAATGCGAGGAGAAGAATGAAGGCGAAGGCATTTAAGCGAGGAACGAGGAGAAGAAGAAGAAGAAGAAGAGAAGAATGAGCGGGAAGTTGAGGAGAGTGAGGTGGCAGAAGGGAAGATGCGAGAGGCGCCGGTGGCGGCGGCGGCCATTTTGGGTTGAGAAGGTAAAGTGAGTGATGAAGAATAGGAAGGAATGAGTAGCACACGCTCAGCCATGTGAATAGGTCCGCTTTTTCCTTTTTATTCGTTGCCTTTCCTTCCTTGCGTTTTGGATATTGAAATGATCTCTGCCAAAAGCGCACTTCAAACTGCCACGCACCCCCTTACACACACTTGTACGTTTCCTTTTGTGTTTGGTAAGTGGCGCACCTTATGCCTGCATCAATATATATCATCCCTAGTCAAGTCATGGTTATTGTGGCTCTGCCCCCATTTTTTACCCAAGAGCCACTTACTACTGTGATCTCGGTTAGGGTTGAAAGTGGTTGGTGAATCATCATGTGACCTACCATCGATCTGATATATTAGAATACATTTTCTTTTATATAATTAAAAATTTGTTGTACGTACAACATACACATATTAATTAGAATTTAAGATGTGCTATATACAATATATGCATATGTACATATGTTTTACATATAGCACACATTACGTATTATGTATAACATATATTAGATAATAGTTGAACGTATTTATACTGTACGGTAAACATTATTAAATTAAAAGTTAGTACCCACTAAGAATTTAGTCACATTTTGAATGTGTGGTTAAATGTCAAAAATATAGCCAAATTTCTTTGACACACTTTTCAAACATTTGTCACACTTAATAATAGTTGTTAAACATTTGTCACACTTAATAATAGTTGTTAAAGGCTTGGTGTGTAGTACACCACACTTCACCAAGAGTACACCATAATCCTCACCAAGTAAATAAATACTTCATTTAATAATAGATTGAGTATTTTTTATAATTGAATCCAAGAAAAAAATCTTATGTAACTCATTTCAAACGAGTCTATTCTACAAATAAGCTTGGTTTTAAAATTAATTTTCTTACGATCTGTTTGGAAAAAAAAAAGCTTAGTTAAATCCTTATGTTAAAATAAATTCTTATATGAGTACTTGAATAATAAATATTTTTTAAAGAAAAGTTAATTTATATTTAGAAGTACAATAATACAAGTGCTTATTTTAATTTATAGTACTAATTTTTAAAAATGTGTAAAATACTTCTTAAAAAAGATAAATACTTTAAGTTTTCAAACCACAGTTAAAAATTGAGTTTAATTTCAATTCATTTTACATTGACATCTAATCATGAATTGACACATTAGCAAAAGTTTTTAACTCAATCACATACTAATTAAGAAGTTACACAAATAATGGATGTGATTGACTGACAACGTAAAATTTTTTACAATATCAGTACATGAGAATTAAACTCTAAAAAAATTTAAAAAGTCAAAAGATATAAAAAAAATATTAAATACATAGTGAATTTTAAATTCTAAAAAAAATCATAAATGATGCTATTCAAATTCACCTATACTGTATTAGGTAAAGTAGACATTTGACCACATTTCATGAAAATAAATGAATGTTTTTAAAAGTGCAATGAATAAAGTAGGCACTTTTTTTTGTTATAAATGTGGGTACATATGTTGGTGTTCAACTGCACTATTTAGTGCGTGTTTGGTTAATGATAAAAATAGCGTTGCGTTCAAACAAAGGGAGTTTGGAAAAAGCAACTGCTTTGATAATTTGCTTTTAGAAAAAGTGCATCACTTTGAAAATAATTGATTATAATATAAGTTAAAATTAATAGCTTTTATTTTTACTATCTCGTAACAATCCTCTCTAACTCCACTTTTTAACATCTTTTTCAAACACAAATCAATTTTTTCTACTTCAATTATTCTAAACACAATTCTTTCAACATCAATTATTTCTAAAACAATTATACTAAAATCTAAATCAAACGGACTTTCAGTAATTTAGCTCATTTGGTAAATGTAACTGAACGTCGGTTGTGTGGTGCGTTGGATTAATGGATTTTACTCATTGCACTGCAGTTTCAATATATTACTATTTACTAGTGTAAAGATCTACATTTTAATATGAACATTGGACAACACAAACTATAGTAATAATTTTAATAAAATTTATGATAATTTTTCAATGAAATGAATTGGCATGATTAAAATTATTGATACACATAACTCGTGTAATATGATAATACACTATAAGATAATAGTATACATTTTTCGCAGCATCAATACATTAAAATTAAATCATATACTTAATTAAGTTATACAATTTTTTGTATGTATTTCAATAACTCTTAATATATGGAAATTCTATTTGTACAACATGTTATACAAACAACGTACTTTACAACGTATAAGTGACACACATATATGAAAATAATGCAAAGAGCACCCACGCACTCATCCCGTTTTCGTTCTTTTCTTCTTTTTGTGTTTCTTCCAATTTCTTTTGCTTCTGCATTCTTCTTCTTCTTCTTTTGCTTCTGCATTCTTCTTCTTCTTCTACCTACTCTTTTTTGTTCACTCAATCAAGATACCTATTCTTTTTTCTTCACTCAATTAAGATACCCACTATTTTTTCTTCACTCAATCAAGATACCCACTCTTTTTTTCTTTACTCAATCAAGATATCCACTCTTTTTTTTTGTATGATTCTTGTTTTTGTTTCATTTTACTTTTAGAAAACTTTTTTTTGTAACTCTTCTGTGCAACGTGTTTGTATAACAATGACATAAGTGATGATGAAGAAGTGGATTTCATATGTTCATCAATAATTAAATTCATTTTTAACAATGATTCTTGTGATATCTAATGAGATTCTTGATTTCTTTTCATCATACAACTCAATCTTTGTTTATATCAGGTTGTTTTAGTTTCAAACAATAATTAATATTATTTTTCTTTTCAGATTAGAACTAATTCTGCGCAACGAACACATTGTATAAGATTAAATGAACACATATAACAACTTAAAATGAACACATCAGGTAATACTTCGGTCATAAAATTATTTATTAGCAAATGAATACATATAAATTAAAATTAAGTCACAATGAACACATAATATATGAAACAATGAACACACACATATTCATATAATACAATGTAATGTGAACACATACTTATATTGTAACTGAACACATAATATAATGCAAAGTGAACACATACACAACTATACCGCAACTGAACACATAATACAATGCAAAGTGAACACATATTTATATTGTAACTGAACACATAATACAATGCAAAATGAACACATGCATACACCTTAACTAATTAAACACATAATATACACACATAATATAATGCAAAGAGATAAGATTAATGAGCTTAAGATGTTTTTAAAGTAAATGCGTTCATTTTTTCTACTTAAATGTGTTTATTGTAATGAATAAATATGTTCATTTCTGATAATGAAATGTGTTCATTTGCTATTGAAATATGTGTTCATTTTATGTGTTAGAATGTGTTAGAATGTGTTCGCTTACGCGCGTACTGTACACGCGCGCGTCCGTGAGAGTGGGTATGCAAAACGTGCGCTTTTCAATTCTGTTAACTAATTTTCGTATTATACGTTGTTTGTTACATTGTAAGTATTATGTGTTGTACACATAACAAGAATCCTTAATATATATCTATTAAAGTAGTAATAAGATGTTGTTACGAGTCTAGCATCGAGGACACTAGAGTAAAACAAAGATCTTATAAGACATTGGACTCTTCCACCTTAATAATTAGTTTTTGAGGTGTTGATTTTCTCAAAATCGTCTTATACTCATAACATATGTGAATAAAAAAATAATAATAATATTATTTGTAAATTTTACACGATTAGTTAATAAAATTGAATATTATCAATTCAACAAAACACCTAATTAGATCTTAATATTTTGACTTTTGAGAATATATTTACAATATTTTAAAAAATTCTAAAGCTTCCTATTTGTAGTATCCTTAACAAGTAGGGCACTTGTTAGCAAAACCCATTTAAAAAAATGGTACTATATTTTCCCCTTAATTTAAATAAACACATTCTTAAATTATGCTTATAATGAGAAAGGAATCTTGTAAAGGCAATGTGATGAAAGTAGTTTAAAACAGGATAAAATATTTTAGAAAAAAATCTGCGCATATATGCAAAAAGTCAAACTTGGCCCTTTCATCTTTTTTTCCTTTGACGAAGAGTAGCTGTACATGGATTAATTGTTTTCTTATATTTATTTTAATCATTTTTTAAATCAAATGATAATATATGTAATTATGTATAATGTTATTTAAATCAATGCTTAAAATATTTTTCTCAAAAAATATATACTTATTATTCTTGAATTTATTAATTAAATGTAATAGACATAAATAATATCTAAGTTTTTCATTTATGGATATATAAGATTCAATGGATGATGACGGTAATTAATGAAGTGTGAACATCTTTTAGTTGATCAAAGATCTCATATTGTCTTTCTTTGGCTCCACGAAATGCCAACCTGTTTTCAATCTAGACGGGTTTAAGTTCAAATACAGGTGTTCTGTTTGTATAATTGTTTTCAAAGGATAAAATTAAAAACTAATCGGATTCTTAGGTAGCGTTTGGTAGCTGTCCCGGGACATAAAAGACAGAGACTGGGAGGGACTAATCCTGTTTGGTTTATGAGACAGAGACACAGATGGACAAAAATTTGTGTCCATGGACAGAAAAGACACAAAATTTGTGTCAACTCCAGAAGTGGACTGTGATGGACTGGAATGGACTGATCCTTTTAATGAAATTTTATAACCAATATACCCTTCATCACTTCACATAATTCACATTATGTATATCCAAGATCATTTTTACATGTCTTTATATCATTTTCACTATTATCAAACACAATATAAAAATATTTTTTATGTCCTGTCCACTGTTACCAAACATCATATAGAGACACAGTCCCTTTGTGTCTCTGTCCATTTGTGTCTCTGTCTTCACTGACTTGGGACAGCTACCAAACGCTACCTTACTTCATAGATCATTTTAAGAGAAACATAAATAATCTTGTAAATCTTACTTCTTTCCTTATAAAATAATAATCGCTTTTGACTTTTTTTTACGTAGATACATTAATCTTTTAATGTATTAAAAAATTAAAATAATTATCATTTTGAAATGGAAGTAGTATAATATAAGGTAAGCAAAAAGTAATATTTTTGTTTAAAAAATGGAGTGTTATTTAATATTTATTGAAAATTGAAAACTTGATCTAGGTTCTTCTAAACTTTTTAAAGATGTTTTTCTTATCTGCATCCTTTTTATGATATTTATTATTTTGGAGATTATAGTGGAGTATATATCGTTTTCGGCCGCCAGATCAATTATAATTTCAGCCCATTTGACTATTTTATTAGTCAATGGAATTTTAAAATTATGTAATTTGTCCAAAAATAGTATGATAATGACATTTATTTTCGTTTTTTTTGAACGATGAAAAATATGTATTCTCTCTAGTTCTCATATTACATATTGCAAACAATAAAGATAGACCTCACAATCGTTACCATAGGTGCTCCTTATGTCCTCCCTCGCTTGGCATCAAAATAATTATTGGAAATTTGGAATAATTATATAAGTGGTGAGACATAACAAAAATTATTGTTAATGAGATATTTTGAGGAGAAATAATATTTGTCTACAAATAATAAACATCAAGGGCAGATTCCAAAAGAAAGTGATGCAAAGTTTGAAGCCCCATAGCACCAAATGCCTTATTTCTTTGTCCTTGTTGTTGTCAACTTTTTAGTCTTTGTTGAAGAGAAAAGATGTTTGTACATATAGAATTGATGTAAATTCTACTTAGTGAAAAAAAAATGATAGAGAGATAATAAATTAAAAAATAAATAAATAATAAAAATAGTAGGATTTATATATTTTATGAGTATAATATTTGAACATTTATAAGTACTAAATGTTTAAATAATATTATTCTTGTTTGAATCTATAGAAGATAATAATAAGAAAATGAGTAGGGAAATTATATTTTTCTCTTATCTGAGATGACCAAAATAATAGAGATAAGGAAAAAAGAATGCGAGTCTTACAAGTTACACACAAAAAAATAAGTTTTGTTTTTTATGCAGTGATAGGAAATAAAAGAGATGATGATGTTGAGACGTGATTTTTGGAATATGCAGAAAAAGGATGGGATAAATACAAAATTGACACATAATAAGAGATTAGACAAAGATAAATATGGGGTAAGAATGTGATTATAGCTTCGCTCCGACTAATCCGTCGTTCCGGGTCGCGTACTTGGAAATGGCAGGTGAGGTTCCCAACAAAGATTTTTTCCATCCACAAGGCTCGAACCTGAGACCTTGCTTAAGGGACAACAAGCCGCTTACCACTTGTGCCGATCCTTGTTGGTGTGATTATATGTTATTAATTCTTTAGGTTTATGACTTTTTTGTACTGCCCCTATATGAAGTATATTGGATGAAATTTCTACCTTCACAATCACACTAACAAATTTAAAAGAAATGATATTGGTACATACCTTTTGGTATATATAGTAAATATACATCTTGATTCAATGGTAGAGAAAAGAAGTGTAAGTAATGAAGTGATGTCATATCAAAATTCAAAGGTGATAAAGTGGGTAGAGAAGATATGTAAGAAAAAGTATATGTACGAATATCATTATTGCAAATTTAATGTCTTTATGCTAACTTTATTACTGAAAAGATTCAAAATAGTGTATCTGGTTCTGGTGTGACTGGGAGATTAGCTTAGCCTTAAATTATGCCCTCAGAGATTTGATAGATAAGTGAGAAGTAAAAATGATAATTAAAGGTGTCTCCACTATCCACTTTGGAGGTGAAAATATCATTTTCCTTTAAATAGTAAATTTCTGTTATTTAATTTGAAAAAATAAACACGTCACAGGTAGCCAATAAGATGAAAGGCGCCAACTGTAGCAATTCCTAACAGATGGGATGGGTTGCCATCCTTTCTGGACCAATGTTCCTCAGGAGATGGCAATATTTGTTTGCTTCTCTGTTTTTCCAAGAAAATTAATTCAAAATGATAACTCCCGAGTTGTGTGCTATGTTCCAAAGTTTGGAATTGTTTTATAAATTATGTTATTTTTGGTCATAAGTTTGGAATTGTTGTATAAATTTGTTATTTTTGGTCATAAGTTTGGAATTGTGCAGTAGTAGATAGAGATTATTAGCATCATCCAGAATAATAGATTTATTTATTTTATATTCTTATATTTTAACATATTAATTATTCTATTCTCTTTAAACTTAAATCTTTTTTATTTATTATAATTAATATTTTAGATTATATATCATATAATAAAATAAATTATACATCTACCTGTAATAATATTTTAGTACTCGTAGTACACTATTACTATAGTAGGACGGTGAGAGAGAGAGAGAGAGAGAGAGGGAGTAGCATCCAGAAGAACAGATGACCAAACATGATTTCGTTTCGAAAAAGTCATAATGCCAAATACTAATCTGCCACGAAAACCAGAATGTAAACTCAATTTGGATAATTAGGCCACAGTCGCAGTTGGCAACCAATTATTCACACAGCGTTCGCTCGCGCCTCTACTCAAACACCTTGCGTCTACATCTCCTCCACATTTCTTTCACGCTATAAATTTGAATCCCCAACACACACGAGTTCATCCTCACCAACTTAATTTATTTGTTTTTTTAATTTTAAGAGACGCAAAACTGAGAAGTGAGAATTAAGAAGAAGAAGATGGCGAGCGAGGAGTGTCAGAAGAAGGTGGTGTTTGACGCAGAAGCGGCGTCGTTGCTGGTGAAGGAGTTCAGGGGAAGCTTCGGTTCTGGCAGGACGAGGAGTTACGAGTGGAGGGTGTCGCAGGTGAAGGCGCTGCTTAAGATGGTGGTTGATAACGAGAAACAGATTATCGATGCTCTCGTCTCTGACATCGCTAGGCCTCCACTCGAAACCGTCGTCTACGAGGTCTCTTTTCCTCTGTTTCTAACTTGCTCTGTTCTTTCTTCTGCTTATTAGCTTTTTTTTTTCCCTTTCATTGGTTGCTTAATATATGCACCGTTTTGCAGATTGGCATGTTTAAAAACTCATGCGAAATCACACTGAAGGAACTGAAAAAATGGATGGCGCCACAAAAGGTATTTTGTTTCTATCTGAATCTCTTCCGTTGAGAAGAAAATTGACCAGTGATGTTTCTTATTCCCTTATAGGTTTATTTGATTTTATCTCATGATTTTTCCCTTTTTTTTTTTAAATTCAGGTTAAAACTTCCATCACAACTTTTCCTTCTTCAGCTGAAATAGTACCTGAACCGCTCGGGGTTGTGCTAGTAATCTCTGCATGGAACTATCCATTTTGTAAGTTAACATTTAATTGAACTTCTCGTTTTCCAATTTTGAATTGACATGAGCTTTTTAATTAAAGACAAGTTTGATATTGATTTGTTTATTTTTCTTCCAGTGTTAACTCTTGATCCAGTCGTTGGAGCCATTGCAGCTGGTAATGCTGTGGTTATAAAACCATCAGAAATTGCTCCAGCTTCATCATCACTGCTTGCAAAATTGATAGGGGAGTACGTGGATAACTCATGCATAAGAGTTGTTGAGGGAGCAGTTGATGAAACAACCGCACTATTGGAGCAAAAGTGGGACAAAATCTTCTACACAGGTTCTTCTTTTTTCATTACTGTGGTTTTCTTGGACGAATTAAGAACGTTGAATGCCTTTTCTTGTATGCTAATATTATATAAGAAAAGTTGTTTACACATTTCTTAGCTAAAGCAATTCTTGAACTTTTCAGGTAATGGAAGAGTGGGGCGCATAGTGATGTCTGCGGCTGCAAAACACCTTACACCAGTTGTGCTGGAGCTTGGAGGAAAATCCCCAGTTGTTGTTGATCCTAATGTCAATTTACAGGTATTGAATCTATTTCCCAAGCCTTTTTTTTTTGCCATCTTTCTCAATTATCTTGGATCCCATTCTTGACTCAAAATTAATTTGTATTTACAAGGTGACAGCTAGAAGGATAATTTCAGGCAAGTGGGGTTGTAACAATGGACAAGCTTGCATTTCTCCAGATTATGTTCTAACAACAAAAGACTTCGCTCCCAAGTTGGTATGAAATCTTTACCTATGTGTATTTAAAGCTCTTAATCTATGTCTTATGTAATATTTGGTGCCCCCTATTTCTAGGTGGATGCATTGAAGACAGAATTGGAGAAGTTTTATGGAAAGAAACCTTTGGAATCAAAAGATTTGTCACGCATTGTGACTTCCAATCACTTTGCTCGCTTGGCAAAGCTCTTGGATGATGATAAGGTTTCTGGAAAGATTGTTTATGGAGGTGAAAGGGATGAAAGCAAATTGTAAGCTCTTCTTCATGCTTCTTTTACTTTCAACTTCTTAGGTTTTAATGGAATGCAATATAGATAGATCTTGACGCTGGCATTCTCTTCTTCATAAAATTGTAGGAGGATTGCTCCCACTCTTTTATTGGATGTTCCTCATGATTCTCTGATAATGGCTGAGGAGATATTCGGTCCATTGCTTCCCATCCTTACGGTAAGATCAAGGCACATAAAGAACTATACCGTTTCTGTGAAATTATTTTCACTTCGAATCTTCATTGATTATGTTTTCCAATAATCTAGTGCACACATAGTTTTACAGCATGTTTTCAAGCTGCAAGAATAATTGATATGTGCTTCTTTGGAGGATCAATAAGATTTTGTTCTTTTCCTATTGCTTGGAACAGGTCAATAAATTGGAAGAAAGTATTGATGTGATCAATTCAGGAACAAAGCCACTCGCTGCATATATATTCACGACAGACAAGAAGCTCAAGGAGCAGTTTATAACGAATGTTTCAGCCGGGGGAATGATTGTCAATGACACTGTCTTGCATGTAAATATTTACTTGTTTTTTACAATCTTTCCATTAAAATTATATGTGTCCTTATCCATCTTCATTAGGTTCATATATCCTTGTTATTGAATATTTTATTGAGTTGATGTGAAATGAGAAATTCTTCTTGTTGCAGCTCGTGGTTGCCACTTTACCATTTGGGGGAGTTGGAGAGAGTGGAATGGGCGCATACCATGGCAAATTCTCTTTTGATGCTTTTACCCACAAAAAGGCAGTTCTTTATCGCAGTTTTGTTGGCGATGCGCCATTAAGGTACCCACCATACACGGACACAAAGCTGAGGTTGATGAAGGCTCTCATTGCTGGTGGTATCCTTAACATTATTCGTGCTCTTCTTGGACGGTCCTAGGCTTAGTTTGGCACCTATGATTCTGACCTCCTTGTATTGTATTGTATGGTGTAGTATTCATTTCTTTAATTTGCTAGGCTTGTGCTTAAGAAAGCAAATTAGTTGTTTTTATTCAATTTATCTATGCATGAATGTTTTGTAGATGTCCTTGTCTTGTGGTTGTTCTGCTCTGTGTGAGGCCATGCCAGTCACGGAATTTTGTGTATATAAAGGCATGTTCTTGTGTCATACAAATATTGTAATTGAAGGCTGAGTTTGTCCAATATTGGAGCCACTCTTTTCTTAGCTCTCTCTATGATACTGTCGTGTTTAAACCGGTAGTTTTCAAACATGATTGCTATTTGCCACAAAGGATCGTCATCATAATTGTATCTAAAGATGCTGTGAATCGTTTAGCCTGGAATTTTGCAAATATCCAATGTAGCTCTAACAAAAAGAGTTTCTACTAAGTGATTACCAAAATGGATTTCCTTTTCTAATCGATCAGCTGCAAAAGATTGTTTTTTCTTTAGGAGCTGGTGCTAGGAGTTAAAAGTTTGACAAATTTAATCTATTAAATAACAAATAAAAATTAAAAAACCTCTGATTACTTTTGAGGACCTTGAAAAATCCTTCAATCAGCAAGAGTCCTGTAATATACTAACAACTTCAGATCTTTGACTATCTGTGAGTACTTGTGGAAAATCAACTAGAAATGTAATTCTCAAATTTCCTCTCTTCCCTGGTTCTTTGGAGAGTGGCATACCTTGGCCAGCAATTACCTTCTCATAGCCAGGGTAAATGATGTCATCCACTGTCAAATTCATCTCTTCTCCACCCAATAGTGGAACTGTGATTGCGCAGCCAGTGAGTGCCTTTAACAAGGGGATTTCTATTCCTAATTCCAAATCATCACCTTCTCTTGTGAACAATAGGTGTTTCTTCTGAGAGATTAAGAATATTATATCTTCTCTGAATTTGCCAGGTCTGTCATGTCCTTTTCCTTCAAATGTAATCTTTGTTCCTGTCTTCCATCCTGGTTGTACATTTATTGTTAGCACTTCCTCCTCTTCAACTATTTCCCTGTACAGAACAAAACAACAAAGCACTAATCAGTTCCTTTGAAAGATCATTTTCGAGTAATTTCCCTCGTAGATGTGACTGCAACCGCAATTTAAAACTCTAGCATGAGATAAAATCGAGTGCGCCACACACCAATGTTATCTATGGATTATTATATCAAATATATATACCATTTTTTTAACCAGAGAAATAAAACAGTGATCAATCAAATTTAAGGTGAAAGAATACTAACCCGTTTTCTGTGATGACATCCCTTGTGATCTTGGTCTTTTTGGTGCATCCATAGCACAACTCTTCAAGGGTGCATTCAAGATTTTTCTGGATTGGAAGAGGTTTTAGCATCCCAGAAGAATTGGAAAACATGATTGGGTTGCTGTTCCTACGGATGCTGCCATCTCTGAAGGGTGGCATTTTGAAACTGCGGCTTCCATAATTCGACAGAGAAGGAGTTGTAGGCACAGATTCATAGCTACCGCTGGTCTTCCTTCGGGTACTGCGGTTTTTCCCACTCTCATTCCTTGAAAATGAAGAAACAATAGAAAGAAAGCACGAGCTATCTAAGCTTCTGGTTTTGTTCCTATTTGAGCCTCTCTTTGAACTCGTTGCACCATTGGATTTGGTACTAGAAGCATCGTCATTGCATCTGGGAATTCCCTTCATGGTGTCATTGCCTTCGCTATCTTCATCACGCTCCTGATTCAAATGGTTTCTATTAGATCTTTTTATTTGTGGATATTCTTATCCAATGAATTTACAGAGCATTGAAAAATTCGTGTTGTTATATATGAGCACATACATTTATTTTTGTAACAAATTATCATTGATCATGATGAATCAAATTAGAAGCATTATTTTCAAAATATGTATTATGTACCTGTTGTTGAGTTTTGCTGCGACTGCCTTGTCTTGAGGGCAATGGCTTCTTCTTACGTCTAAACCATTTTCTGAGTATTGATTTGTACGCTTTGCATAGGCAACAACGAAAGGAGTTTAGGCCAGAGGCGCAGGAAACATCCACCATGAGAGAGATGGGGAGGGGGAAGAGAATGTGCAATAAGAGTGTAACAATGTCCACACACAGGTTAGAATCCTAGCTAGGCATCAAAACCAAATATGGAGCGGTTTTTAACAGAGCCTTTTATTAGCAACACATACATCTGTTATTTTGGATGGACAGACTCTCTTTTTTAACTCGTTTTATTTTATTATTTGATTTTTGTTGACTTGACTTTATCGTTACTTTTTCAGGTACATAGAGCTAACATTATTCTATATATAATTGTTGAATCAAACAGATTTGTGTAAGTAAAATTTACCCTTAGCTCAAATTCTCACTACCAAGCTGCGGCAAATGATCAGAACTCTAGGAGGAGGAAAAGCAGCATGTGATTATGAGAAGGGTGAGAGGGCAGCATCTGGATGGAGCTGAATTATTTATATTTTATATTATTTTCTTCATAATATATAAACTTAACAAAGTCCACATGAATGGAAGGAGATAGGGTTTAATTCTTTTCTTGCAATCCTATTTGTTTTTTTTTTTACACAATCAAGAGAGACACGTCTTGAGAGTAAATCACTAATCTTAATTAGCATATCGTTCATCAAAAAGATTCCTCAAAATTTGAATCCAAGTAAGATGTAATAAAAGACTGGATCATATGTCAACCTCGTTATGCTCTCTGTTTGATTTTCTTTGCTACATGATGCTTAGATTAATTCTAAAAAAAATGTTATTTTAATTGCGATACATTAAATAAAAATTCCGTGGGTGGTAACTGAGGTAGAAAATCTGGCGTGTACATCAGAAGCAGTATATACACAACTCCGTGTTCTAGAAACCAAACGCGGCATTCCTGCTTCAGGCACCCACATACGAAACTTCCAAATTCTTTTTCATCTTCCTTTTTCAAAACATCACTCTCTCAAGGCAATAGTATTTGAGTTTAATTGAATGTTGAATATTTATTGACTCTTTTTAATTATCAATAATTAATTTATAATATTTTTCCAACAAACCCAACCACCGCAGCTTAAAAAAATCAGACTATCGAAGCAACAACAATGGACTAGTACATGGTAAGTTAATAATCAATTATATTAATTTTTAATAAAAAGTACACAATCCAAACCTCAATTTTGTGAAAAAATAATAATTGTACAGTTTTTCTTTTCTTAATATAATATTGTGATTATTGCCTTGGAAGTTTCACAGTATTGAGTGTTGAAAGTCCAAACAGAGCAAAAGTCATTGGAGTGTGGGGTTGGCCTACCTTATATAAGAGGTTGTATCTGTTACTAGCAGAGAACAAGACAGTTTCTTCATTCTCTTCATATTTTTGTTTCATCTCTTTTGCTTTGATCGAAGCCTTTTTTTTTTTTTCTGGTATTGATCTTTGAGGCTGAAACCACCCCTGTTTCGTGATGGATGTGAAGAGCAGTGAGGTTGCGTTGAGGATGATGATGGTTTTGCTCCTCCTGACCCTTTCTGCCATTTCCCAACTCTGTTTCTCGGAAGCCAATCAGCTCCTTGACACGAAGAAGCCAAGCACCCCAACTCCAACTCCTGCTAAATCCTCTGCCTCTTCCTCTGTTCTTTTCCCCATTCAAGGGAATGTATATCCTGATGGGTATGTTCTTATGTCTCCTCTGTTTTTTCTTTTTTCCTTATTTTTCATCAAGCTTCGTTCACAAGTAATATCACTCTTTATTTTTTTGTATATTAATTATACCATTCTCTGAAAATTTATAGTTCCCTAGTTGTGTCGTTTTCTCTCTCGCTTTGAACCTGTGTAGTTGTGTTCTGTTTTGAGCTATGCTATTTGTTTCCTCTGTTCAATACCGATCACCTGTATTAAAAAAGCCACTTTTTTTTCCCCTTCTTCTTTCGGATTCGGGTGCTGATTTTACTTCCCCTTCCATGTAGTAGTAAATCAGTGCACCATGCGATCTTTGCCGATAGCAGATCGTTGAAAAGTCCGCTGAACCATTTTATTCTTTTGACCAGTTCTTCTCAAGTTACTAATAATAGTAATCATAATCAAGAAGAAAAATTCACAAAAGTAGTCTGAGTTTTGCTCTTCTATCCTTTAAAAAGTGAATCAGTGAATCTTGAATGTCAAGTTATTATAACAAAAAGTAATGTCAACATGATGGTTGATTTTCTAAAAGTGAATCAGTTCTTGAATGCCACGAGACATAACTGCTATGTATGTTCATTCTGATGCAGTCATTACACAGTGAACCTGTATATTGGCAATCCACCGAAGCCTTACAACCTTGACATTGACTCTGGTAGTGATCTAACTTGGGTTGAGTGTGATTCATGTAAAAGAGGTTGTAGAATGGTAAGCACAACCGAGCCTCCCATTACAACATTCTGCAATCAATGCTATTTGCTGCTATTTTCTTGATCCTACTCACTCAGTTCCTCACCTGGTCTACTTGCATTTTGCAGCCTAAAGATAAACAATATAAACTCAACAACAACAATGTTGTTAAATGTGGGGATCCCTTGTGTGCTGCAGTTCCAAAACAACCTCTCTGCCGCCGCCCAAACGGGCCTTGTGACTACAAGGTTGAGTATTCAGACGGGTCATCGTCTTCCGGGGTGCTAACCCGAGACTTTGTTACCCTCAAATTCTCCAATGGCTCTTCCATCCCAAGAGGCCTCGCCTTCGGGTGAGTGTTTCTTTTTCATCCATTTACTTCTCCTTGCCTTTACTACTTTGACTTGCAACACAAGTTATCTTATCTTACTCTCAGTAAAATAAATCAAGATGCTGTCATGGCATTTATCTTATGTTATCCTTTTATTGAGCTTCAATCCTGAATAACTGAGAGTTCCTTCCTTTATCTGTTGCATTCTAGGTGTGGATATGATCAACAGTATCCCAAATCTGCCTCACCGCCTTCTACAGCAGGGGTCCTTGGTCTTGGCAATGGCTCCACAAGCATTTTGTCGCAGCTCAAGTCGTCCGGCCTGATTCGCAATGTTGTTGGCCATTGCTTGAGTGGGAAAGGAGGATTCATATTCCTTGGTGATGGGCTTACTCAGTTACCTGGACTTGTTTGGACACCCATCTCCTCCCAGTAAGTCTATACATAAATCTTATTCATTTGTTTCCTTTGGATATTATTACTTCATCCGTCCATTAATAACTATGATTGTGTTGCTTTAATTTGCTGCTATGTAGTACACACTATAGCTCAGGCCCAGCAGACATATTGTTCAATGGCAAACCAACTTCAGTTAAGGGTCTTGAATTCATCTTTGATAGTGGCACCACCTACACATACCTCAATTCCAAAGCTTATAAAGCTGTGCTTGATCTGGTGAGTTACAAAACATAAGAGCCTTATTGTCAATTTCACAGATGAGTTAGTAATTGATGATGCTTGATCCATGATTCAGATAACGAATGATTTAAAGGGGAAACCGTTGACTAGAGTACCATATAAGGAAGATAGTGCTCAAGCAATTTGTTGGAAGGGTTCAAACCCATTAAACTATTTTAAGACCATAACACTGAGCTTCACAAACTCAAAGGCTCAGCTGCAACTACCACCACAAGCTTATCTAATTATCTCGGTTAGCACCTTTTGATTTGAGAGTATCAGTTACTTTACTTCTTAAGCTCTTCAATGAAGGGAACAAATTAAATTGTTTCTAGCACTGTCCTTTTTTTTTCCCCAGAATCATGGCAATGCCTGCTTGGGGATTCTAGATGGAAGCACTGAACACCTAGGAAATATTAACATAATTGGAGGTAAAAATTTAAAATATCAGAGTAATATAGTTTTCAATATTTTATTCATAAAATTTAAATTAAAAATAAAGAATGAAAAATTATTTTATGAAACAGACAGTAATATATATCATGATTTTCTTTCTTTCTCTTATCAATTGCAAATTTGAGTAACACATTTTTCTTGCTCTCAACAGATATCTCCTTGCAAAGTAAGCTAGTGATTTATGACAACGAGAAACACCAGATTGGATGGGTCCCTAGAGATTGTGATAAAATTCCCAAGCTGTAAAATCAATCTTAGCTTCTCTGTAATGACTCATGTGTAAGTCCATATTTAAGGACATCTACACAAAGAACACTTGCCCATGACTCCTCTAAAGCTGGGCATTTTTTTTAGAAATGTGACTCATTCCAATGCTCTAAAGTCTTATTTTCCATTTTTGGATGTAAAAATATGTATATATACATATATGACTCCTGTATAAATATACATCACATTTTTTTATTTTTTAATCAACAACCGTCAATTGAGGAAAGCAAGATATGATGAGTTCAACCATTTTAAAGTTCCTATTTTGTAACAATTCCCTACATTGTTTTAAAACCAGTTTCAATTCAAAAAAACCCACTCTGCTTTTCTAATAATCATTTCTACAGTTTATTACTTTAGTGGTCAGTGGAAATTCGCAAAATGCGGTCATTCCTATTTCCATATTCTTCATAATAAATCTTTCAATTTCTAACACAAATTTTGTAAAGAGATCACTATTTCAAGGTTACAACATAAATAATACTGTAAGTATTTATCAACTATATTAATCAATAATACTTCACGTACAACAAAAATACGTCAAACTTGTATCCAATGTGTGCTATACGTATATTACTGTATATTAATTACTAGTATTTTGACCCGTGCGATGCACGGGATAAAAAGAAATGATACTAATAATTCATTCTTTAAGTTAAACTTTAGATTGCATGAATTATAAAAAAAATAATTAAAATAAAACTCCATAAAAGTTGAATAAATTAAACTACAAATATACACGATCAGACATATGTGTGATAAATGATAAAAAAAGACAAGAATGGTTGGGCAATAAAGATAATCATATGTCAAGTATAAATATTTTCAACACGAATTGAGTTAAAACAAATAAAACATGTCTAACCTTAATTGTAAATTTTTTGAAACACCTCTTTATAAACTACATAATAACATATGTGAGTCTATACATAACTAAATAAAAATCAACCAAAAGCTTACGTGCGAATTAAGAAAAAAAATATATGTGAGTCTATATAATAATATGATAGAAAGAATGAGGGAGACAGAGAACAATTCTACAAAAAATAAAAATATATTTAAATAGACAGAAAATGACACCTGAATTTAAAGCTAGCAACTTCAGGAATATCACGCTCAAATAATAATCTAGTTCTAAACATCATATTTTGTAGAATAACATTATCTGTAATTTAAAATGATTGATCAAATCCAATCAATATTCTAACATAAATTTTTGAAGGATTTAATCACGCACATATAAATAGTTGTATTTAAATATAAAAAAGAATACATTTTTAGATAAAATATGGTCATAACATGATCTTTAACCTCCAACACCAAAGTCGCACAACACAGATCTTTAACCTCCAGCAATCCCGTATAGGAGTGATAAGTGAGTCACATCGAGCAGTCATTGCAGTCATTGTCGTAAAAAAGGTATATGGTTAAAAGATTAGAAAAATGATATTAAAATTAGAATAGAATGTAAACACCGTAAATTTCTAAATGATGATCATTTAAATAGAGTAGAAAAAAATTTATAGTAGATTAGTAGGCAGGTAATCGAAGAATTTTTTTTTAAAAAAAAAGTCATTAATGAGAAATTAAATCAATCAGTAATTATGAAACAAATTTGTTAAAAAAGAAATTTTTGCTTTTTTAAACAAATCATGATCATATTCAGCTATAATATCTCCTACCAATAATTATCATAATATAATTGATCAAACATATAATATCTCCTATCAATAATTACCATAATAATTGTTATATTTAATGATAGAATATATTAAATTAAGACAAAAAATTAAGTGAATTTAAAAAAAAAATAAAAAATTGTATATTATAGATAAGTATACAATCTATTATATCTATAATTCATGTGTATAATCTATACATTTAGTGATTTTGAAATAAAAATGACGTATAATCTATTTCACTTTTGATTTCTATACCCGTATAGATTATAATACCAATCTATACATAATTTTGAAACAAAATTGATGAATATATTAATGCGTATATCGTGTAATAAAAGCGATGAAATAAAAAAACGGATAATAAATATTGATTGAAAGTTACCTTTTCATGGAAGATTTTAAAACAAATATACTATCTAAAAAGTCATCGAATATAACACATTAATAGAATAAAAAAAGGAATTAATAGAATAAAAAGGGAATTAATAGAATAAAAAAGGAATAGTAAGGTTTAATAAAAAAAAAAATTTTTTAACAAATCATCACGATTATATTCAACTATAATATCTCCCGTCATTAATTACCATAATATAATTGATCAAGCCTATAATATCTCCTATCAATAATTACCATAATAATTATTATATTTAATGATAAAATATATTAAATCAAAAAAAAAAATTAAATGAATTTAATGCAAGAGATTCATAAATATTATATCTATAGATTCTTTCCAATTGTTGTAGCTTAAAAGAGTCAGAATATCGTAAGCAACAACAGTGCACTCACTAAGTTAATTACAGTAATTATTTTTAAAAATAAAAACTTAATAAGTACAATAATTACATATAGCATTAATGTAATCTTACGTATATTACACGGTTAATTAATACCTTAATCTTTTCTCTGTCTATAAATAACAGAACAAGACATCTTCTTCAACGTCCATAGTTTTTCTCTTTCTATTTGTCTTTCCGTTCGTTTAATCTATCTTGCTTTGATCAAAATCTCAAATCCTTTTATTTTTGAGTTTGGTTTCTGAGACAGCAACACCTTTTTCTTTTCTTTTTGTTTCTGTGATGGATCTAAAGATCAATAGGGTTGCATTGAGGATGACATTGCTCCTCATGCTACTTTCAGCCATTTTTCCACTCTCTTTCTCAAAAGCCAATCAGATTTTGGACACAGAGAAACCCAACTCACCACCCACTTCAAAATCCTCTGCCTCCACTTTTGTCTTTCCTATTCAAGGGAACGTATATCCTCTTGGGTATGTTCTGTTCTGTTCTGTCTCCTCTGTTTTTCAGAAAAGTTCGAATTTTTAATTTGCATGTCAAGTTCTGCTCGGAAACCATTCCACGAGACATATATAATTAATTAATTAATGCATTGCAGGCATTACACAGTGAGTCTGAGTATGGGAAATCCACCAAGGCCTTACGAGCTTGACATTGACTCTGGTAGTGATCTCACCTGGGTTGAGTGTGACGCCCCATGTACCCATTGCAGCTTGGTAACAAAGTCTCATTCCAATCACAAAACCAACATTATCAAATATGATTAATTAATTAATTAATAATGTTACGTGCATTCTTATTTATCCTTATAATTTAATTTGCAGCCTAAAGATCGACAATTTAAACTCAGCAATAGCATCACTGTCCCATGTAAGGATCCCTTGTGTGTCGCAGTTAAACATGACTGCGACGAAGGCCCTCAACACTGTCACTATCAGATTAACTATGCAGACCATGGATCAACTCTGGGCTTGCTTATCCGAGACTCTTTCACCCTTACACTCCTCAATGGCCACACCATGTCCACTAGGCTGGCCTTCGGGTGAGTGTTTCATTTAGATTTTAGGCAGAAAATCTTAGATATTCAGAATATTCTTTCCAAAAACAAAGTAAATAAATAAAATGAAGAATAATTTGACATAACCGATAACATTTGACCACAATGTAAAAATTACACTATTGTATGCTAGGTGCGGGTATGATCAAATATATAGTGGTGATCATGTCACAAAGAATTTGGCCGGGGTCCTTGGCCTCGGCAACGGCCCGACAAGCATCGTGTCGCAGCTCAAGTCTTCCGGCCAAATTCTCAATGTGGTTGGCCATTGCCTGAGCGGGAAAGGAGGATACATATTTCTCGGTAACGGGCTTTCTCAATTTAAAGGACTTGTTTGGACACCCATCTTGCCTACTTCCTCCCAACAGTAAGCAGTGTTCATATAAATAAAATGTTACTTATTTATACTGTTTCATTCATGGGGACTTTATAAATTATAACACAATAATTAATCTTATTGCTTCAGAGAACACTATGCATCAGGTCCAGCAAACATTTTGTCCAATGGGAATCCTACACCAATTGTGAAGGGTCTTTATGTTATCTTTGATAGTGGGAGCACCTACACATACCTCAACGCCAAAGCTTATAAAGCTGTTCTTGATCAGGTGATGAGTTATTTGTCACCTTTCACTGCTTTATTTGGCTGAATTAAGATGGTATAATTTTCCATGGTTTCAATCGGTAATTAATAATGCTTGATCCATGGTTCAGATAACTAGTGATTTAAAGGGAAAGCCATTGCAAAGAGTGCCATATGAGCAAGATAAAACACAACCAATTTGTTGGAAGGGTGCAAATCCATATAGCTATTTTAAGGCCTTAACACTAAGCTTCACAAACCCAAAGGCGCAATTGCAACTACCACCACAAGCTTATTTGATTATCTCGGTATGTATAAGACTATGAGTTAATCACATTACTTTACTCTTTTAGCACTTTAATGAAGGGAACAAATGAAGTTGTGTCTAATATGATGTCCTTATTTTCCAGAATCTTGGCAATGCTTGCTTGGGCATTCTTGATGGCAGTGCTGTAGGCCTAGCAGATACTAACATAATTGGAGGTAACAAAAATTACAAAAACAAATATGCATATACATAATATATCATCATTTGATAATTTTGATTGTGACATAGTTTTTTCTTTTACTGTCAACAGACATATCTTTACAAGGTCAACTAGTGATTTATGATAACGAGAAGCGTCAGATTGGATGGGTTGCTGCCAATTGTGATCAACTTCCCAAATAATAAATCTATGAGCATTTGTCATCTTTTATTAGTCTATTATAAAAGACATTATTAGAGTTTTCGCACTATATTTATAATATAGTTTCTTCATTTCATAATAATAGTCGTTTTGACTTTTTTGTATATTAAAAAATTAATGTACTTAGGTACATTTTGATTTCTTATGGTCCAAACATTATATATATATATATATACATGGAATTTTTATGAGTTTCATCTACAACCTGTTCTACTTGCAAGCGGAAATTTCTTATCCTTGGATGAGAAAAAATAATGAATTTGAGAGGCCTAATAAAATTATGGTGAAATATAACTTAATAATGTGGTGACAATGAATTAGAAAACTCACAACTCATTGTGGGCCTCGAGGCCCAACCAAGAAAAGAGCAAGAAAAGAACAAAGATTTAGCAATATACTAATTT